>OY282480.1:0-2570000 GCA_958295575.1 Leucania comma
CGCTCATACACAAGAAGGCAGCCCCGACGGTGACAGCTTCCCAGAAGACCACTCGGCGCGCTGCGACTCAGCCGAACAGCAAGGCTGCTGCGCGCCGAACCTCTACGGAGGCGGCGGGGTTGTCACCAGGGACAAGCCAGCTGCAGCAGCAGAGCAAACCCACTGATCGGGTGACCGAGGCTCGTAACTGCCTTCTGCGCGCGAAATCGCACCTTAGCGATTCGCGCAATTTGAGGGCAGATTTGAAAGCCGGTATCACCCAATCGGTGGAGGCTGTGTCGACGACCAGTCGCCACTGGTGCAGTGCACTAGGTGTTTGGGATACGGGCATAGTCGGCGGCTCTGTAAAGAAGCAGCCGACTCATGCAGCCATTGTGGAGGCCAACACCTACGAGCGGAGTGTGCCCAGTGGCTAAAGGCAGAAACACCGAAGTGCCCTAACTGCGTCAAGGCGAAGATGGAGAGAACCGACCACAACGCGTTCAACCCCGAGTGTCCTATGCGGGTCAGGTGGGACAGAATAAATGCGATTTTTTTATAAAAAAAAACAAGTGTTGGTTACACTATCTATAACTCAAGAACGGCTATTAAAATATCAGCAATATTCACGAAAAAATAAATAAATACAAACTGTGTTTGGAGGAGTTTATCCATTTACGCGATACAATTAGCACTGAAGCACAAATATAACGTAGAAAAGATTCAGTAGATTCGAAGTCGGCGAGTTCCTCCTAGCAACTGACTAAAACATCACATGCGGCACTCAGAAGCTCACGGGTTGCGGCGGACAGGTCTCGCACAATCAGTAGAGGCTTCCAGAGACCAAAGGAACCGCAAAGAGGTCCATATGGCGGGGTGGACAGGTTTTAAAAGGCCGGAAATCGGGATCGGAATCCCGGCGGCGGCTGGGGCGAGCGCCTTGTTACCTCTGCCTGATGCGGTCGGCCTCCTCCTTTGCTAGCATTACTGCTTCGCAAAAAGAGGCGACCGCCTGCCATCCCTTCTCACTACGTACCATGGCCTGAACCAAGGCCTGGCGAGAGAGATCGCTGCCGCCGATCGCCCCCATGAAGACACGGTGGTGCTACGCCCTGGCGGGGCACACCTCTACAGTGTACTCCACCGTGACCTTCGGGTGTTCCGTGGTCGGATGGGCCTTATCGCCTCAATTGTGGCGCGCCCCGAACGAGGTTGCGATAGTCGCTGACGCCATTTCGCCATGAGATCCCGCCGGAGCTCTGTCCGCCGAGCTTCGACTTATCGCGGCAGCAGAATTTCGCCCCGGCGTTGCATCTCCATGCGCTTATCGTGCATGTGTGCAAGGACTGTTGCCTCCAGATCCCATGGCGGTTGGCCAGCAAGGAGGGTCGCCGCCTCGCGGGAAATCGTTCGGTACCCTCGCACCATGCGTTTTGCCATGTCCCTCTGGCACGCATTCAGCTGGGCCCTCGGTTGCTATTGCAACGTCGGTGCCCACACCGAAGCCCCGTAGAGGGCCATGGACCGAACGATTCCCGCGTAGAGCTTCCGGCAGGAGGCGTCTGGTCCCCTGAGGTTGAGCAGGAGCCGCCCGAGAGCAGCCCCAGTCTGATTCAGTTTGGGAGCCAGACGTCGGAAGTGCTCCTTGAAGTTCCACCAGCTGTCGAGGACGAGTCCCAGGTACTTCATCGTCGACCCGACGCTGATGTGAACCCCTCCTACCGTTAGCTGGGAACCCGGTGGTGGCGCACCCCGAGGGTCGTGAAAACACATGGCCTTGGACTTGTGCAGTGCCACCTCGAGTCCCAACTGCTGGATCCTGTCAACGACCATCGCAACCCCGCGTGTCGCTAGTTCGACCGCCGTCCGGTACGACTCTTCCCGCACTAGGACCAACGCGTCGTCCGCGTAGCAGACCACGCTGACCCCGTCGGGGAAGTCACCGCGCAGCACGTAGTCGTACCCGATGTTCCACAAGGGTGGTCCTAGTACCGATCCCTGCGAAACACTGCACGACATCTCTCGACGTTTCCACTCTCCCTGGTGACCGGGGTAGATGATATACCTCACCGATAGGTAGGCCTCGATCATTCGACAAAGGTAGTCGGGCACCCGGTGGTACCGGAGTGCTGTTCCAATGCTACTCCAGGGCAGGGAGTTGAAGGCGTTGGCCATGTCCAAGGACACTGCCACGACACACCTGCCCTGGGACACCGCATTTCCATGGCTGGGGTTAAGAAATGGGTCAACTCAATAAAATTCAATTGTTGTTCAAAATGTTGGTTTATTTCTTTATAATTACAATGGAAGTCATGAGAACAAAGATATAAAATGTTATTTGTACAAAGTTTCGCCGCCTCACAAGTATGCTAATGGCTCTGACGTAATTAGGTTATAATTACATGCAAAATAATTGCGACAATATTCATTAAAACGTATTATTTAAAAGGTTGAAATACATGCTTAGAAACGTTATATCTCAAATGAATAAAATGACATACTTTGGTACCTATAAGAAAAGTTTGTTTTTTTCGACTGCATTTTGCGATAATGTACCATTTTAAACCTTGGGGTGGGCGGACAAAATTCACACGACGTTCTTAGTGGATGTTGTTTTTGGTTTTTCTCGACCAGTCTTTGAGAAGTATCATTTAGCAGACAGAAAGTATAGCGGTGTCGTTTCGTCCGTACAATGTAGATATTAGTAACAGGTTAGTAACATTACGGAGCAGTGTCCGCACACAATTTGATTACGCGGCAGTTGTGTGTATATATAGGTTGTATTCATTTTGATATCCACACGACGGTCGCGTCCGCGCGCCCCTTTACTTAACGAGTTTTGATTTATAACGAGTAGAGTTTATTATCATATTATCTTTTAATATTACTGGCGTGAAGGAAAATAAAGAATTTGTAGAGACGTCGCGACGCATTTTGTAAAGGATTTTATTTAACAAAGTACCTACGCTTAAATCGGAGTAGGTAGTAATTCGTCGAGTCGTATATTTACAAGAAGTCAGTTCTAACAGTTATATGTACAGGAGCCGGTCGCCATCGCATGACGCGCCGCGCTCACTATCGAGACGAACAATCAAACATGAAGAGTAGAGGCGCGTCGCGCACCAGTCGCGCCGACGTTGCGCAGGCGCAGTGCACGACGCCTACTACGGCTAGTCACTAAACTTCATTCTCAAGGTCGTACTACACGCGGTAAAAGTATATGAAATCTAATCAACTTCACCACAGAAAATGAAGTAGAGTTTGGCAATTTATAATACAAGGCGCTTTAGTAGTAGCCAGTACCTTGCAAATGAGTTTTAGTGACGGACTGCAAAATACTTACTTATCTAATAAAATTATTTACACTATAAATAGATGAATGGTATCGAGCACGAGTGCGTCGTGACGTGGGCGACGATTAGTTCTCACAGCGGGGGCGTCGCTGACTTACCGACGTACCGTTACACCACCGACACGCAGCCGCATCGCAGCCGCGTCGCACGAACCACTTGGCTTCGATTTAATATAACATTTAGATAAAGTTCATGTTTATTTAACACAGTTGCAGTGTCCAGATACCAGACCTGTGTAGAAATACAGGTAGGTATTTAATAATTATGTACAGAGTAGTTATTATTGTATAAGTGCAGTAGTGGACGAGAGTCATGTGACAGCGAGCGCGAGCAGCAGGCAGGCGAGAGCTCGGGCCGCCGCGCGCGCCGCGCCCGACGTGTTGCGACTCAGCGTGGCCGCCATCTTGTCGCCTGCAACACAACACTTGCGGTTTTGTGTCGTTTACACTACGCGGAGTTAGCTACATTTCAGGCAGTGTATACCCGTTCCAATTTCGGGGCAATAGGCGTACCGCATTGTGCTACCGGTACGTTGTGGCCATCCTTAAAACTTATTATTCGAACAGCAAAGGAGTGGAATTTACTGCCGGAGTCTGTACATATACTACTTGAGCTCGTCAAATGGGTGTGCGATTAACTCTTGTGTGAGCTGTTTTGCGACTCACCTTATTTCGAGTGCACGCTTCTGCGCCACACTGAAGCACGACATCGTGCCAGTGTGACAATACAAACGTTTGTCACACTGGCACGATGTATACAGTAGTTCGACGCTACGGTAGAGCAATCTAATATAATAAAAAAATCTTAAAGCTGTTAAACATATTATTGTCTTCATATAAAGTTGTTGGGTACCTTACTACATTGTCAGCGCGCTAGTACACAACCTAGGTAATGTAAAAGTTAAGGGGTTGGAACCTGGTGTCCTGAAACACAGGCCTATAGTCTAGCTTAGGCACCAGTCTCCTACAATATATTCTAACAGATCTTTTTGTATACCCATTAAATTGATGATGTAGACTGTATATTGTAGTGAGAAAATAAATGATTATTATTATTAATAAACAATTGTGTGACTTCGATAGTACGATGGTATGGTTACATACTGTAGTATTACAGTAGTTTGCCACTACCCTGCCTTCCAAGAAAGCTCGGCGGAGTCCCGCTCCACAAGGCTCCTGCTTCTAAGTGGTTGTAAAAACAAAATTCTTTACGTCGCACGAGTAATGTCGAGCTTCAGTATATTGCGCAAGCGTGCATTCGAACTAATGTTAGTCGCAGTACAGTTTACGTTACGTTACTATGTATCAGTATATCTCAAGAGCCCGAGGTCCTGGACCTTGGCAGGCGTACGAGAAGCCGAACCCAACTCACAGAGGCCCTTTAGATACTTTTAATGGTACGTGATGCCAACTAATGATTATCCCTGTACGCACAATGTTAGTGCATCCAAGGAAAACCCCCAACTGGTGAAAATTTTTGTTGCATATGGAAAACAAAGACAATAGTTTTTGGAGGGGGGTTTTTAGATTCTTAAGTGGACTGGTTACCAAGAACTATGTTAAGCCTATGGCCCCTGCCTGAACCATTTTATTAATACCCATGGATAACGGTTTTTGGAGTCTTAAGTGGACTAGTTATTAGAAACTATGTTATTATTTATTTACACTAACCACTACTACTACTTTACTATTTTTTTTTTTTTATGTTAAAGCTATGGCTCCTGCTTACACAATTATATTATATCCATCGGTAAAAAGGCAGGCGGTGACCAGCGCAATCAATAAATGGGCCCCCGAAAACGGCTGCTGGCACGAAGTGACATAGTAACAAGAGGGCAACATATCCTGAGGTGCTTGAGGAGTGGAGAGATATACTACGGCTTTCAAGACAATCCTGGAAGTACAGTCAAGATCCCTATCAGCACCTTACTGGATTATACATCCTTCTCCCGAGCACGTTTGGTCTTGCGTGTCTCCCCTTAAGCCATCCAATGAAGGCAAGAGAGAGATGGGAGCTCTGTTCTTCGTCAGTTTTCACTACGGCTGACCAATAAAGGCAAGCCGGAGATTAAGAACAAGAAACCTCCCGGGAAATCGGGTCAGTGGGGTCGCTAACGCCACAAACTGCCCTGCGAATTGTATCTCTCTTAGTCTGACCCCTCACCCAAGGTATGTTACGGCGAAGCAAATGCTACCGATACAGACCTAGGGTTTAGTTTAGTGCGCAAGCCCCACCACGACGTCAACGTAGAGATACGGCGATGGGGTTATTATTATTTTTATGAATTTATTTATATTAGGACCCTGAGGTCCCGGACCTTTGGAAGGCTTACGGAGCCAAGACCAACTCGCAGAGGTCCTTTAAACACTTTTAATGGAACGTGATACCAACCGACGGTTATCCCTGTACGCGCTATGTTAATAACTCAAGGATAACCCCCAGTTGGTTAAAAACTATTGCAACATATGAAAAACAAAGACAACAGGGAGTTTTTGGAGGGGGGTTTTTAGATTCTTAAGTGGACTGGTTATCAATAACTATGTTAAGACTATGGCCCCTGCCTGAACCATTTTATTAATACACACTCAATAAATGGGCCCCTAAAAACGGCCACTAGCACGAAGTGACGTAGCAACAAGAGGGCAACCATATCCTGTGGTACTTGACGAGTGGAGAGGTATACCACAGCTATCACGACAATCCCGGAAGTACGGTCAAGATCCCTAATATTATTATAACCAATAGGTTTTTATGTCAAGAGTGAATAGATTACTTTTCTTAGCAAAACAAGCCTATCAATAATAAAAAAACAATAAATAAAATCTGTACTGACTGCCTTCGGAGACGTATACGTAAATGTGCGCGGGTTCGGTGTTGGCGGCGGCGCACGTGTAGTTGCCGGAGTGTTGCGGGCCGGCCGCGCGGATCGCCAGGGCCGACTGCGTCTTGGGGCCCGGTTCGGTGAGCACGGTGACGCCTCGCGCTGCGTCGTAGTTGATCATGCGTGCGTTGTGGTACCAGAATACGTACTGCGGCGGCACTGGGCTCTGCAACACAAGCGCGCGTACTCACTGTGATGTTAACAGCTCGCGATTCCACTGAGGCGCGGCGTAGCGCGTACCTTCTCTATAATGCAAACCAGGTTAATGGTAGAGCCAGCGTCCACGTGGTGCTCGTCGGCACCGAGGATGAAGGCCTCCGGCACGGCGATGTGAAGGTGCACCAGCCGGGACAGCGTGCCGCCGGCCGTCGACACCTGCACGCACACACGAGCACGTCACACACACGCCACTCTGTCGCAGTCTCATTCGCACGCACACGTACCTGGCACTCGTAGGTGCCGTTGTCTCGCTTCTGCACGTATTTGATTTGAAGAATCCAGTCGTCGGAACCCTCGCTGTGTAACACCTGAAACAAGGCAGTCATCAAAGTACTGCTCAATATTGTGACTACATGCCACTAACCAAATTAATAACAAAATATTATATTTGTCTTTGGACACCACGCCCGGCGCCATAGGCCACTTCGACTGTCATAAATTGTCCTTTTAATGAAAGGGCCGACAGAATGCTTAAGAAACCAGTGAGATATACAGTTTCTAATTACAACCCAAAACTATTTAGTGTCACATCTGTTTGACATAAAAGGGACGCACGTAGGCAAGGGCCGAACAAACGAAAAAACAGCAATAAAAGACTTCTTGCGAAAGTGTAGGCGAGAGGGCTGGATTTTGAACTCAACCAGGATACTTGGTCTTGGAGCGTGGAGCGAGATGGTTGTCTGAGGAGGAGCGAAAGAGTGAAGGACTTGGGGCCAAGTCGCGTTGTAATTCTTAGGAGCGCTAGTTCGGTGATACAGCATTAGATCAGTTAGGTTTATTTACTAGATTATAACAAAGATAGTGTGTGTTAGTTGGAGTAAGCATGGATGGGTAGTGTAAGTACGCGAGCTAATCTCAGCGGCTGTGTTGGTGATTGAATGGGTGAGTGTTTACCTTTTCCTATTCCACTCTATGACAAGGTAACCTAAGCTTGCGTTTGGTGTTAGGGACTCGGAGAAAGCCTTTCTTTGGAGTGAACCTAACACTGACTTTCTTTAGGGCGAATTTGACACTTACCAGCACACCCGACATAACTATGACTGAAACACTGCCAACTTAAGGCCGAACCGAATAAATATTCGTTGTATGTTAGGGCCAGTTTGAGTTTGATGAAATCACGAACCACCAAACGTTAGTGATGGCTACCTTTCCCTAAGGACTGACTAACAGCAGAATACTTTACATTTCTTTCGATATATGCCAACTTCCAGAAGGGGGTAGTCACCGCCAAGTACCCAATGAAGCATTGGTAGTCGTTCTATGGAACGCTAGGGAACGTATCTCGTTAAGACAAACCCCGGCCCCCGAGGCCTCTTACTGATACAAAAAAAAAAATACTTAGCGAGACACGATATTTGGACTCATTTCCGGAAAACTCCGCAGCTAGACGTAGCCCGGAGATGAACACGTAATGAGATCCACGCCCTGGGGTCAAGTATGGAAGTGATGAGTATCGGTTTATTGAGAACCACTCCGGCATCTAGCGAGGCAACTGTGAATAGTTCTGCGACCGACAGACGTTGCGTCACGCTTGTTTAAAGTTTTAAGTTTCCTTAGTGGTTGGTGAGTAGGGCGTTATAAGGATTTATTCATAATATTAAGCGTGTCTTGCCCAATGGTAAAGGATTCACGACCCTCTACCTTAGGATTGGCCAGGACATGCGCGGGAGAGTTGAATTAATGTAATTCAAACATATTATAACTTGCAGATACAAGCGTCACGTGTCATATACCCTTTTGCAGTCCTCTCAGTCTCATAATTTGCATAACTCAAAAGAAAAGTAATTCATCCTTTCCTATCTCCTTGTTAATGAATTTCCTACAATAATATAGATTAAGCGAGTATTTAAAATACTCTGAGTGTGTGTGTGTTGGTGTAATAGGGTGAGTCCTTCATTATTCTAACTTATCCTAGGCTGATATTGTGTTACTGTACACAGTCATGCGAGCGGAGCCGCTGGAGGAACTAGTTGCTCAAAGCTCATATATCTAAATAGCCAGAATCGTGTTGCTGGGGAGTTTATTCTGCTACTTCTTCTCTCCAGCTCAAACACTGGAAGTAGTAAATAGTAAATGGCGCTCTTGGGGCTGCCTATATAGGTATTCAAGAGAGTTGAAATGTTCAACTATATTTACCTTTTGAGCGAAGACTCTCGTCTATATTATTTATTAGTATTTGTTTAATCTTGAGTTTATACTCACTGTCTGCGACCATTACTCCGGTCAGATACGAGCACTGTATCTTGCAGATGTACTTATCGTACAAAGGGTGCACGACCTGGGGTTGGGATACCACATCTATCATATATTATACAGTCCAAGGACTGTTAGGGACCATGTCTCAATAGGAGCATGATGTCGACGCATTGCACTGGAACTAGCTGCCCCGTAGTTTAGACAAGGACGGTCACTCGGTTTGCAGCAGGGAAGGTTGCTTCGTCACGTTTTACAGTTCGAGAGAACTGCTAGGGACCATGTCTCAATAGGAGCATGATGCTAACGTATTGTAGCTGAAAAGTTGCATGCGTCTCTTATGGAAGTGTTACCCTGAGTGCTATGAGTTCGGATGTGAGATATCGTGTGAGTAATTATTGACCAAATACCTGTTACGTTAGCGTATGGGTTACTCACACGAACTAATGTTAAACAATCTTAATCTTACACCCCTTTGTTATATTTTATTCTTCTAAAACCACTTCTAATATACTTTATAATATCATGAATTCCAAGCTCACCTGACAATTCTTTCAAGCCTTTCCTTGTCCGAATAATGTGATAAGGTATTGGACTACTTCGTACTTATGGAATTCACCTATCAAGTCGGTGGGGATTCGCCCAAGCAGCAGGGAAGAGGATCACAGGGTCGGGCGAAGGCGGAGCTCGACCCTTGCCCATTATGGGCAACCGACCTTCATTCCTTCATGTAGGGACATTTAGGAAAAATGAAAATTTTATCGGCCTAGGGTCGGCTAGAACAGTCACATTTTCATGAAGCACTGTTCTAAATAATACATTTCGAAGCGAGAAGTTTGTAGCTTTAATTTTGCAAGATTTTTATATGAATGTCAGCTGCAGTGATTTATTATTATTACCATCTCATTTATTGATGGTTATAATTCTATTTTTATATAGACTCTTTTAGGGTTCCGTACTTCATAAGGAAAAAAAACGGAACCCTCATAGGATCGCTTTGTTGTCCGTCTGTTTGTCTGTCAAGACCTTTTATCTCAAGAACGCATAGAGGTAACGAGTTGAAATTTAAATCATATATTCAGGTATGCAGTCCCTTGAAGTTGTGAAAAAATCAAAAATCTAAGGTAACGAAAAAAAAGATATGGCTATTTATGTTGCAAAAAAATAACTATTCGACACTCTCAAAGAATCAAAATTCATCGGGTACTTCCCGATGACCCAGAATCCTGAAAATTGGCACACAGACAGACAGACGGACAACAAAGTGATCCTGAACTGTGTTGTTCGTCTGTCTGTCTGTCTGTCAAGAATATTTATCTCGGGAACGCGTAGAGGTATCGAGTTGAATTTAAAACTATAAACTTAAGTTAACGGCTCCTTGAAGCTGTGTAAAAAATCAAACGTCTTAGTTAACGGAAAAAAAGAGATACGGCCGTTTATGTCGCAAAAAACATAAATCAAAATTACTACTGAGTACTTCCCGTTGACCAAGAACCCTAAAATTTTTCATGAAGCAAGGTCTTTTAGCACAAGTATAGGAATAAATCTGGAAACTGTAAATTTGTAGTTACGACACAAAAAAACTTTTTGGGTTCGCAAAAATCGTTGAGACTCGATTCAGGAATTGAACTATTTAAACAAGATAGTTTTTCGAAACCCTCCGTGTGCGAATCCGACTCCCACTTGACCAGTTTTTTGTAATGTGAATGTGCAAACACTGCATTGTTGAGTAGTATATTATAAAGTACTCTCTGGTAAGGATGAAATGTTTTAACTTATTGTTTAACAAAGTACTCTCTGGTAAGGATGAAATGTTTTAACTTATTGTTTCCGAGTACGGGCAGATACTACACAGATTGTATAACAGAAAATATGTCAAACCACCTTATTTATTCTTTAGCATCAGCCATCATAGCAGATTTATTCTTTAAATAACAGTTATCTGACCATAAGTGCAGGCGCCAAAGGAAGGTGGCACCTGCCAACAACTGCCGAATATGAGGACCGTATTCTGTGCATAGGTTAGAACTCAAAAAAGCAAGCGGGTTGTGATTCTAGATGTTGCCATGAAGTTTATTGGTCCATTTTTTTAAACTCTACCCCTTTTAGACATCAAGTGATTCGTTTTAATGACAATATCCAATTGTTTTTTTATGATTAAAGCTACTTTATAGCTTGTCATCTGAAAAAAAGGGCCTCCACCACCACCATTTGCCCCACGGCGTCGTCACCTTCCGTTTGGCGCAGGTGCTGACCGAACACGGCAAGTTCGGTCCGTACCTGTACAAGATTCGTGCGGAGACGACGCCCGGGTGTCGCCACTGTGCGGACCGCCCGGTGGACACGGTGGAGCACACAGTCGAGGTGTGCCCCGCTTGGGAAGAGCAGCGCCGTGTCCTCGTGGGGGCGATCGGCGGCGATCTCTCGCGCCGGGGCTTGGTTCAAGCCATGCTCCGGAGCGAGGAGGAATGGCAGGCGGTCGCCTCCTTCTGCGAAGCAGTAATGCTAGTAAAGGAGGAGGCCGACCGCCTTAGGCAAAGGCGGACACGCCGCCGCCGCCGCCGGGTTTCCGATCCCAATTTCCGACCACCGTAGGCGCGGGCTCGCGGACGGTGGGCAATGGGTAGCTCGCTGTCCGTCCGTCCGGTAACAGACCGGTCCGAGCTCAGGTCGTCTACGGCGCGCACCGTTCCCGCGCGCCTCAAGGAGTTGTCAGCAAACTGTAGGGGTCCAGCAGGGCCGAAGCCTACTGGGGCCAAAGGTTATGTGAGACTGTCACCAAAGGCCCCAGGATAAAGGCGAGGAATGGAAAGGTAGGTTTTTAGTCAGTAAAAGTCTGACACTGTTTCCCGCCCCACCCAAGGGCGGGATTCGTCATTGGATGATTTTACCTACCACAAAAAAAAAAAAAAAAAAAAAAAAAAAAAAAAAAAAAAAAAAAACCACCACCATTTATTATAGAAGGAGTGAAGAACTATCAAACGTTGTACGACTCGCCAATCGAAACTCAACTGAATTATTCACCGCCTGATGATGAACGGGGATTGTGTGAAAGTCAACGCCAAAACAAAGAAGATGACCTTACAACGCAAGTCCCTAGTACAACTTTAAAAAGTTGACGCACATTGAACTGGAAGAGTAAACAACCACTAAATATAATTGTTTTATCTTTACATAATAACAAAATCTATGGCATTAGGTATTTCGGTGACTGGAAATCAAGGTCACTGTGGCTTGAGTGTGGGGAAATCCGTTCCCACACGCGTGTGGCCGCCTCCTTCGTTAGCATAACCATGGCCTGTGCCAGGGATAGGCGTGAGAGGTCACTACCACTGTAGGGTGCAATCCCAACATAAGTATGATGTCAATGCAATGTAAATGTAAGTGTAATAGATGCAAAATGTCACTGAGTGCCTAACGGGAAGAGTCAAAATAAAAATGCAAGTAGTCCGACTCAAACCACGTCTAATTGAACACTAAAGTAAAAATACTTTACATATATGCATGCAATTGTGGCTCTGCCTATGTCAATGCATCACCGAATGTAGGTCGCGTTCAAAGTGCACGTACATAAGCTTACATTCGGCTAATTTAACTAATTTAATTATTTTACCATGTACGTAAACCGTACATATTGCCACTACAAACAAGAAAACAAGTAAATAAAATAATAATTGCAAAGTATACAAACAATAACAAACCTTAAGATAACAAGATATAGACATGTAAACCATAAAATGTAAAAAATTATAAAATATAGATGTCAATAAATTGATTACGACTATTATAAACAATGTTACTTAAATTTAAAATACAATAAATTGTCACTAATCACTATTTAAATAATAACTTAGCACACATCACTGTGTCTATCAGTGTCAAATTTCACTTCACTTGAGGTAGGGTTGGCACTCAACACATTTGGCTTTAAGTCCCGTTTGTCGATCTTGCTGTACCCGTCCTCGATGTCACTGTCTCCTTCTTCTTGCCTTCTGCTTCTCGCTACTTGCGGACCCTCCCCCTGTCTTTGGGTTGCCATTCTTCGCCAAAAGTACATCGATGTTGCAAACAGCGCAATGCTAATCACAGCGACCACATAGATTGCAATGTAGTGATGAACGTCGCTAGAGGATAAGGCTTTAAGGTTTGTCTGTTCTTGGATTGACTGTAGTTGTGAGTCAATCTTCTTAAACGTCTCTTCGTGCGTTTCCAGGTGTAATGATGAGTTACGGAACGAGGTGTTGATAATATTGTTGATTGGAGAAATAGTGGGCATAATCATCGCGTATGGTTCCTTGACTAAAATGTCACTTCTGTGTTCCATATATGCATGTAGTGTAAATGAATCGCCTTGCAAGTTGCATCCTTGTTTTAGTGTTACGAGACCCGAGTGACGTAACGTCTCCGATGTCATTTGAGTACCGCACACTAATTGTACTTGGCACGTGTCACAACAATAATAAAACCAGGTGTTTTGTTTATGTAATTTAACCCATTTGTCGGTGCATATTTTTATTTCCGTATGGCAATAAACGTTGTGTTTCTCGTTGTCTCGAATCAGCTGTACATCGCAAATAGATTTTTGTCGAACGCCGGTGTTGTATATAGGTTGGTTAATTTTGCACATTAGAATTTGATCATGTAATTTTTGGCATTCATGGATGTCATGTTGTTCTAACGGGATGAATGAGTATTGGTTAACGTTGAATGCTATTAATGCAGAGTTAGGAATAACGTACAGTACCCGATTGGTGTCAATGCGTTGGGGAATACTGATTAGTCTGTTAAGCTCATATAGGGCATCACTCAAGATCGGTACTTTTATTTCCATCAATAAGTAGTTCTGTGTTATGCGTGCATGAATTCTGAACAGCTTGTAGATGTCTCTTACGTCATTTCGAACTTCCGGTAGCGTAGCGTCGCGAGGTAGTAGTCGAGCTATTCTATCTAATTCGCTTTGCATTTGGGTTGGCGATAATAGGTGGACATCCATGTGTCCTTGGTACATATTTGTCAGGGTATTGATAAGAGACTCCTGGACGTCTTTCAAGTTTTGAGCCATTCTTTCTGCAGCTATGGCCGATGTAACTATGTAGAATGCAGTTGACGTCTCAAGTTTATCTTTAATCGTCTTGTTTTGCAGAGAGGTGAGGTGGTCATTTATTAACTTGAACTGCTTTACCATTGTCTCTTCGTTGCGCTGTACAATATTATTTTCAGTTTCCAGAATACTGGTCTGGTTTTTGAGCAGTTGTAGCAGGTGGTTTTCGTTATTTTGTATGGTGTTGATATCCTGCTCATATTTTTCTGCAAAATGTTGATCCAAAACTCCAAACAACGAGTTTGCAACGTAACCAACTCCGTCGATCAATCCTCTTTTGAACCTATGTTGAATTACTCGCTGGGATTTCAGTAGTTCGTTGTAATACTTGAGTTCACTTGTGCTTTGTTCGAGTTGGTTGATTAGGACATGAAATTGCATCAACCACTCATCGCAACGAGCTTGCTTTATGTGAGATACGAATCCTTGCAAAGTGTCCACATTGCGCCAGTAATTTGTCATGTTATAGTAGAACACCATTTTCCATTCATCTCTAATTTCTTGTAAGTCTGCAATCTTGTCAAAGTATATCGTTTGATTTTTCGTTAATTGGGTCAGTTTCATATCTTGCTGGACAGTGGGTGTTACTAATGTCATAACCAGCATCAACGTGTAACATATCAAGCTGCTCCAGGTAAGCTTTTTGGATCGGTTTCGTTTCGTTTTCGGTAGTTTGTCAGTGTAAGTTTGGTGTTGTTCCTCAGCTTCAACTATTGGTACCAACTTTGTAACAGGTCGTTTTGTTTCGCCTTTTGCAGTTTGTAGCGTCACAACTCTAGTATGGCCATCTTTTCCAGGGTGTAGCTCTGCTACTCGACCTAGGGCCCATCTTCCTGCAGGTAACTTGTCATCCTTAATGCATACGATGTCATTTATTTGTGGGTCAGTATTTTGCCGTTTCCATTTTAATCTTGCTTGTAGTTGTTGCAGGTATTCTTGCGACCATTTCTTCCAGAAATCCTTGCCAAGTTTTTGCACAGTTTGCCATCTCTTGCTTAAATGGTAGGTATTGTCAATGTCGGGTTCTGGAATTGTCATCAGTGAAGTGCCAGTTAAGAAATGTCCTGGAGTTAGGCAGTTGATTTCTTCAACGTTCTCTGTAACGGTGCATAATGGTCGTGAGTTCAAACACGCTTCAATTTGACATAATAGAGTAGTAAATTCTTCATAGGTTAGGCGTTGATCTCCGATGACCCGTTTGAGGTGATATTTCATGCTCTTCACCGCGGCCTCCCACAGTCCGCCTGCGCTTGGCCAAACAGGAGCATTGAAGTGCCACGTAACTCCCATCTCTGATATTTTTCCCAAAAAGAAGTTGTCAATGTTCTCCACTATGCTTTTGTATTGTTGCAAGAGGATCCGATTTGCGCCTACGAAATTCGTGCCGTTGTCGCTGTACATGTCCCGTGGCGTGCCTCGGCGTGCGCAGAAGCGCTTAAAAGCAGCTAGGAATGCTGTACTTGATAATTCCGATACCAGTTCTAGGTGGACCGCTTTTGTTGCTAGACAAACAAATACAGCAACGTATGCTAGCAGTGTTCTGACGCCTCGACCTTTATTTGCCTTGATTTCAACGTGGCCAGTAAAGTCGACACCTGTATGTGTGAAAGGGCGAGACACTGTCACTCTCGCCTCTGGTAAGTCAGCCATAATTTGGTTTGTTTGTTTTGCATTTAATCGGCGACATGTAACACATTTGTGTAGAACTCTTTTGACGGCGCGATATCCTCCTATGATCCAAACTCTTTGTCGTAAGTGTGTCAGAGTTAATTTAGGACCTCCGTGTAATGTTCTTCTGTGTGCTTGCCAAATCAAAAGTTCTGTCAGTTTGTGGTCATGTGGTAGTAGAATGGGATGCTTAGTGCCTTCACTTAAGTTTGAGTTCTGTAACCTTCCTCCCACTCGCAGAATGTTATCTTTGTCAAGAACCGGATTCAAACTCAGTAGTTTACTTTTCGTCTTCAAACCTTTGTTTTCCTTCAATCTCTTAATGTCATCCTGGAAGGCGTGCAGTTGTGTTTGTTTCATGATTAGGTTTTCAGCGCTTTGTAATTCTGAAGTTGTCAAATAGGCAGTGTAATTAGTGTCGGTGTTCGAACAGCTGTTTGTAAAACGTTTTATCCAGGCTATGACCCTTGTAATCTGAGTCATATCGCTGTGTCTGTCTAATAGCTCTACTACAATTGAGGATGGTTCGCATTTCACAACACACGTTTGCATTTGTTTTTGTTTTGATTCGCATGTCGTTGGTGTAATTGAAATTTTGTCAGATGTTTGTTCGGTGCTGTAATTCTTCATCCAGCAAGGCCCTTGCCACCATAAAGCGTGTTGCAATAGTTGGGAACAACTGATGCCGCGTGATGCACAGTCTGCAGCATTCTCCTCGGATTTAACATAATTCCAATGTTGTTTTGGGATTACGTCATGCACTTCTTGTACTCTGTTGCTGACAAACGATTTCCATTTGTTGACGTCACCATGCAGCCAGCCTAATACGATCATGGAATCCGTCCAAGCGTATGTATATTTGTGTGAGGTATCCCATTTAAAGGCTTTGAGAACCTTTTTCATCAACCGTGATAGTAATAGCGCCCCGCATAATTCTAGTCGTGGAAGTGTCAACTTTTTGCTGACGGGCGATAACCTTGACTTTGCAACGATAAGTGTAGTCACGGGCTCGTTTTTATCATTTGTTGTCAGCAGGTATATAGCACACGCGTATGCTTTTTCTGACGCGTCGCAGAACCCATGGATTTGGAAAGGTTTAGTTGTATCTCCCAGCCATCTCGGTATTTGATATTGGGCTATGTGATGCAAATCGCCAGTAAACTGCTTCCATTCTTCTTGTATGCTGTCAGGTAACGTTTCATCCCAGTCGCATCCTGATAACCAGACATTTTGAAACATAAGTTTTGCCTTTACTGTCAAAGGTGTCAGCCAGCCAAGTGGGTCAAAGATTTTCGAGATCTCAGATAGTAGTTTCCTTTTTGTAAGTTGGTTTTTATTGTCAAATTGTATTTTGTTTGTAAATGAGAATGTGTCAGTAGTAGGATTCCACTGGACCCCCAGGGCTTTTGTGATTCCATCGTTTGTAAAATGCATTGTCGTTTGATTACGCTCTGATGCCGATAATCTTTCAATCAAGGTTGGGTCATTGCTTGACCACTTCCGTAGTGTCAGGCCAGCTCCTCCTAGCATGTTGATCAGTTGATCTTGAATTTCTTGTGCTTGTTCAATGGAATTGCTGCCGCTTAAGACATCGTCAACGTACATCTCGCTAGCGATGACGTCAGCTGCTAACGGGTATTTTTCTGCATCGTGGTTAGCTATCTGTTTTAGAGTTCGAAGAGCTAGAAAGGGTGCTGCCTTGGTACCATACGTCACTGTGCATAGTTGGTACTCTTTTAAGGGATCTTGATTGGCTTCCCTCCACACGATCTTCTGCAAGTGTTGATCTTCTTCCCGTACTAGAATCATACGGTACATCTTCTCACAGTCTGCAGTAAAGACGTACTTGTATAGTCGCCATCCAAGCAGTAATGTCAGTAGGTCTTGATGAAGCTTAGGACCGCACTCCATCAAGTCGTTCAAGCTGTAACCTGTGTCAGTTTTCTGGGAGGCGTTAAAAACTACTCTGAGTTTGGTTGTCACTGAATCCTGTTTGAGTACTCCATGATGTGGTAAATAGCACGCCGTGTTTGTGTCAGGTTTGCTCTCCTTCATGTGTCCCATTTGCAGGTACTCTTGCATAAATTTGCTGTAACTATCCGAAAGTTTATCGTCCTTGCCTAATCGCTTTTCTAGTTGCATGAACTGTGCTACAGCGCGTGGCTTGGATTTTCCCAGCAGTTGATGGAAGTTAGGTTTCATGGGTAAACGTACTTCATATCTGCCGTTGCATAATCTTTTAGTTGTTGCAGAATAGAACTCCTCACAGTATCGCTCCTCTGACGTCATGGAGTTACATGCATCCCCACTGATGTCTTCTATTTCCCAATATTTTGACAAGTCGGTAATTTCATTTACTACGACGTTGCAGTTAAATGTTTTTGTGACGTTGCCTGACAATATCCACCCTAACCGGGTTTGTTGTGCCATGGGTTCGTTAACACCCCCTTTGACTAAGCCATTCATGAGTATTTCTGAAAACACATGTGCATCCAGAAGTATGTCTATGGGTCTAGAGATGTTGTATTCTGGGTCGGCTAGTGTGATGTCTGTCACATGAGACCAGGGTTTCTTTGTAAACGTAACATTAGGCAGATTGTTTACCACTCGTGTCATGATTACTGCTTCCGTTGTAAAGCAGAATTCATTGTGTAGGGACTTGCATGATAGATGGACCTTTCCTTTGCTCTTGTTGGATACCGTGCCAATCCCGCTTATGTTCGCGTTCAGTTGTTGACGCTGTATACCCAGTCTTTGAGCTGCATTCTCCGTGATCAGTGTGATTTGTGAACCCTGATCGACTAAAGCCCTTAATGTCATGTAGTCGCCTCCAGCTGTTACTACTTGTACCAATGCAGTCGGTAACAATATTTCATCATCATTGTTTGATGCGAAGTTATTTTGCAGGTTTTTGTTTGACCTAGTTGTCGCCGATGACGACGGTTTATGCGCTGTCTGTGTTGCTGAGGGCGTTTGCGCTGACTTCGTTATATCGTTGTGCAATAGCGTGTTATGTTGTTCGTTGCAGTCTCTGCATCTTTTCTGTGACGCACAGTAACCCTTAGTATGCACATACAGACAATTTTTGCATATTTTATTGTTCTCTATAAATGCCATTTTTTCCGGACTTAGCATATCCGTGAATTTAGAGCATTGAAATAACGCGTGATTGGTATTGCACAATGGACAACTAGTCTTGCTAAATTGCCCAGCGTTTGATGTATGGAAACTACGAGATCCGTTTGATGAACTTTTGTTAATTTGTGCATTTGGTGATTTGTAATTTTTGTTGAACGGGTATGGCGTGTTAGGTTGAGGTTTTGATGTAGGTTTACCACCGTTTTCTGGTTTTTTCCTATGCAGCGGTTCTAATGCCATAAACTTATTTTCCACGAAATCCATGAAATGGTTGAATGTGGGTATCTCACGTGGGTCCGACCTGGATTGCATATATTCCGAGTACGTTTCAGAATCTAGTTTTTCGCATAAAACGTAAACTAGAACCGGATCCCAAGAGCTAGTATCTACGCCCAAGTTGTGTATCGCGTTTATGGTTTCGTTGCTAGTGTCATATAACCGCTTGAGGTCGAATGCAGATTGTTTTTGTAAATTAGGTTGACGCATAAATACCTGGAAATTCCTAGTGAATAGCAAGAATTTATTATTGTATCTATGGTTCAGAATTTCCCAACACGTGTCATAATTTTCGGGTGCAATGTGTAAATGTTGCACGAGCTTTTCCGCTTCACCGCGAAGTCTACCCTTTAGATGCTGCATTTTCTGAGTTTTTGCAATAGCTGTGTTGTTATGAATCGCTTCTACGTACAAATCCATAAATGTAGGCCATAATGCGTAATTGCCGTTAAAAGTGGGAATGTCAAGTTTAGGTAATGTTTGTTGTTGATGTACAGAGGCGTTTAATTTTGTGTTCAACGCCCGTTTTATCTTTATAAATGCATTTTCATAACGGCTAAAATCGTCATAATAGTCATGAGGTTTCCCCTCAAATATGCCGTCAATTTGTAAGTGTAATTTGTCAATTGCACTCCACCGAAATTCTACAGTCTTGAGCATATCCTCAATCTCCCACTTTTCCTTAACCTCATCTAAGCTTCGATTTACTAACCTAGTGAATGCACGAAAGTTAGCTTGTTGCAACTGCTGTAACTCGAGTAGCTTGCCCTCTGCTCCTGAAAATGTCTCGAACAGGGTCTTGTCAAACTCGACATTTGACTTACTATGGCCGGCGTTATTGGGTCCAGCAAGAGTCTTCACCTCGAACGCTGCAATCTCCTGACGCGCTCCGTGGTACCAGCTCTTCATGACCTCATAAATATTGCTGGTGAAATATTGATGATCTTTCTCTTCTACTGCGCTCAGCTCCCGGTTCTTCTCTTCACATTCCTCCCATAGTAAATCTAACCGCTCAAGCCTATTACGGATATATTCCGCGGTCTTTCTGCTCGCTGAGTCCTTCTTGAAGTTGGAATGGATCTTCTTCACCTCCTCAAGGATTTCAGCTTGACGCACGATTAATCCCTCCATTGTAAAGCCGTAAGATAAAAAATAAACGATCTTACTTGAAAGTCAGGAACTCTCCCTGTATGTCAATGACGCTCTGGAACCTGGATCGCTGTTGCCTCCCCGAATGCTCCTGCACGGCTACACTCGTGGTACGGTATAACGCGACACGACACAGATCCCGCGCGACGAACGACTGATGTATCGGACTGTATTATACTTGCAAAGGTTTTGAAGGACCAAAAAACTATGTAGGGTGCAATCCCAACATAAGTATGATGTCAATGCAATGTAAATGTAAGTGTAATAGATGCAAAATGTCACTGAGTGCCTAACGGGAAGAGTCAAAATAAAAATGCAAGTAGTCCGACTCAAACCACGTCTAATTGAACACTAAAGTAAAAATACTTTACATATATGCATGCAATTGTGGCTCTGCCTATGTCAATGCATCACCGAATGTAGGTCGCGTTCAAAGTGCACGTACATAAGCTTACATTCGGCTAATTTAACTAATTCAATTATTTTACCATGTACGTAAACCGTACAACCACCGATCGTCCCCACGAGGGCGGAACTCTGTCCACCATGCAGATGTGGAGTTTTGCCCCAGCGTCGCATCTCTACTTGCAAATCGTGCATGTGTGCAAGGACTGTTGCCTCCAGATCCCATGGCAGCAGGTCGATAAGGTGGCTCACTGCTTCGCGGGACACCGTGCGGTTCGCACCATCAGAATGGCCATGACCGTCTGGGAACCGTTCAGCTTGGCCGCCGGACGCTTTAGCAGCGACAGCGCCCACTCCGGCGCTCCGTAAAGGGACTTATAAAGGTATGGATTCATAATGCCAGGTACCTACTTTTCTAAACTGATTACGTATGGTATACGAGTGTATGTAGGGACACCTCGCACCCAGATGATACACATGTATAGTAGGTACGTGGTAAATAAGTTGAACCATTTGCTACGGTTACGCGCAACCCCCCACTTTGATTGAGACCACACCGACAATTTCTTGTAATCCTCGTCACATAAATTAAACCATCTTGGCGGTCGACCTTGAATGCACAATAACCAATTTTCGGGTCTCAATTGAACTGGGGGGGCTGCGCGTAACCATAGAAAATGGTTCAACTTATTTGCCACGTACTATAAACACATTCTCAGGTTGGGATGGAATCAGTACCTGGAAGCGTTCATCATTGGTGTACATGAGCATGCCGGAACTGATGATGTGCCAGTCGCGGCGCCGCACCCACGACACCTGCAACACAACGTGCACACGTCACCAGCAAGTCGCACACACGCCAGGGCGCACTCCGCGCGGTACTCACGCCGCGCTCGCCGAGATTGCGCACGGGGCAGTGCAGGAAAGCGACGGCGCCGAGCTGCACCAACACGTCCTCCTGCGTGTTGTTGATGCTGGGCTCGCGGTGCAGCGCCTCCAGCGAGCCGTACCACAGCTCACGCCACGCCGGCACCTCCGCCACCTCCGCCATCTCCAGCTCGGCCGCGTCCAGCACGGCATCCGAGGCTCCCACGCCCGCACGCTCCCCGCCAGCGCTCGGAGCCTCCACAGACGCGGCGTCGCGGTGCACGCGCCGCACTCGCTCTATATAATTTAAAATAATATGTACCTAATAATATTTGCGACAACTGTGTCGCTTTTGTAGACGTTATATTCGGTAAATGCAGTTTGAAGAGAGCGAGTACTAACGGCTGGCGGACTCGGGACCGGCGGCGGTGGCCAGCGCGGCCAGCAGCACCACGGAGAGCGCGCGCGCCGCCCGCGCCATGCGGCCGCGTGCTGCACGCGCCGCTCTCTGCCCGCTCAGGCGCTGCACCCGCGCACGCTACATCCCGCGCCGCGTCTCACCTGTTCATAAAACATAACTACACAACCGCCACTTATCACAATCCTAGCCTGTTGAAGTGTAATCGCTCAATTAAACTGCGAAGAGGACTCCGGTGTCCACACACCTATTAATTTTCTATTGTGTCTCTAATTACAGTATTCAAAAGGTAAGTGTATTCTCAGGTACTCTAAACCAACTGCTTTCAGCAGATTTCATCTATTACCAATTGTTGTAGATACTGGCTGATACTTGTTGTGTAGACCTATTTCTAAACACGTATTTGGAGTTAACTCCAATCACCGCCTGCCACAAAGAATTATATGTAAGAATTCGTCTATTGACCTCGGGAATCACTCGGGAATAACTCCGAGGCAACGATGCAGCAGACGAACAAGCCAGAAGGGGATCGAGTACGGCGGCGATAGGGCCTGAGCCCATTGTGCCGCTCCCCTTCGGATACCTACGCAATCTGGTAAGGAAAGAGCCAGAGACTTACACTACAAACTATGGGTAGACCATAGTGAGTGCAGGCAGAGCAAGGAGGCACTTCCCTCCAATAATGGCAGCTTTACAAATTAAAAAAAAACGACGCCATCATGCGCGTACGAACCCTCACAATACATAGATGTGTGATTGAGGCCTACCTAACAGACAAGTACTATCAAGGGGGATAAGTCGATTGGCACGACAATGATCATATTCGCGTGCACAGCTGCGTGTATAAATTCATGTGTGAGTGAATTCAACGCAAACATTAATTCGTCATACAGTATACGAGCGAGTAGGTGACTGTGTGAGTTCAATACTAGACAAAGATAACAATATAGTTTTGTTTTCTTCAAATTAGTGTTCACAATGAGGCGATCCAAACTAAAGCTCAAATTTAAAAAGTTAGTTAATAGGTCATGTGGCTAAGTGCAAAAACGTGTGACTTGTAATCTTCTTGCAATCAAGTGGCTGTCGGATCGAATCCCATCCATTGGCTAGATCGATTTTCTATTATTTTTACTTTTTTTTTAACATAACCATTTTTTATGTTTAAATTAATGTTATATTAATTAATAATATTTAAATACTTTACATATAAATATTGATATTTTATATTTTTTAACCAAAAATTACAAAAAGAAATTGATTACTCTTTTTGTAATTTTATTAAAGGATTAATAGATTTAAGGTAAAAATAAATTAATAGGATGTAATTACAAAAATATTTAATAAGTTAGGAAACCTAAATTTTTATCAAGTTTGTTGCTATGAAAGTAAAATCGTTCCTATGCATTAACTTTATTGAGGAAATAGCTTAATTTTTCATTTTATCATAGAGAAAAGAAGATTGAAGCTTAACCTCAAGCTTGCAAACATAATCTAACTTACATATTACTATATTACGACCATCACATATGTAAAAAAATGGCCTGTTAATTAATTCATATTTCGATTGATCTGCATTAATGTCAATGCACAGCTAAGTAGACGATTCTGCAAGCGTCCTCCGACAGTCGTTTCTCCTTTGGACTGTTCACCGACAGGACGTTTCGTTTTTGAGAGATTCGTCGATAGAACGTTTCACCTATGGATGTTTCGCCGACAGATTGGTCCGCATTTGTTTGTTTTGACGACAGGACTTTTAAACTATGGAATATTCGCCGTCAGATCGTTTTGCCCACGATTGTTTCTATTTTGTTATTGCAAATATTAGGGAAGTAGACCCAGATAGGATTACCCAGAGGAGTAGGTAATTCTATAAAAAAAAAAACAAAAATATTTTATTACACACTTGCAACTTACTATTTATATACTTACTATTAAAAACAATACACTACAACTATCTATCATCATACCTAGTCTAATTTTTAAAAATAACTTACACGTTTCAGTTGAAATTTGAGAAATATTAAAAACCATTATGCTAAGTTATTATGCTAAGCGACAATATTTGCCCTGGCATCAATAGGAATATTTGCTTGCATCTCGAATCAGATAGTGAAACAACACACTAATCGCAATAATAACACAATCACTCCTAACAAAGTTCGCCAACTAACAATATCGTGGGGTGCCATGACAGAAAACCTCGTGGGAACTACTATGGAACATAAAAGTAACAAGTTTTTTAAACACCCTCTGGAGAGTGATGCGCGGTCGGAGTCCGACGCGGCATCCAGAAGGAGCTCAGGCTCGGAGGTTGAAGAGGAGGTGGAGTCGGGAGGCGACACCGGAAGAAACGCGAGTTTCTTCCGGAAACGCTCCTTGTCGAGAGACAAATCGTCCTCCGACGCTGAAAAGGGCTCGGCCCGAAAAATCCCTACCAGTGGGCGGGGAGCGGGCCGAGCACCGGGAAGAGGACGGGGAGTCACCTCCCAGGAGGCGGCCGAGCGAGCCGAGAGGCTCGCCGCGGAAGGGCGCCACCCCGCTGCGATGGACCCCTCGGGGCCATCTGGCAGCGAGAAAGAAGACTCTGCCGAGGAGTCGCGTCGGTCTTTCAGCGAGCTCGTGGTCGCTGCGTTGCGGGACATGGGCCGCAAGAGAGAAAGGACGTCAAAGGAGAGGACGGTCCTCCGCCATGCCGCCTCTATGCAGGAGGCCTTTGACGTCGCCCTCCGGAAGAGCGTGGCAAAACTCCAGGCCGAGCTCCGAGCCGGGCTCCAGGCCGAGCTTCAGGCCGAGCTTGCTGGGGTCCAAGGAGCCAGCAGCCGGAAGCCAGTGGAAGGGGGGTGCAAGCCAGGGCAGGGGCAAAGTCGGCCCCAGCCCCAGCCTCAGCCCCAGCCTCGGCCACAGCCCCAGCCCCAGGCCGAGTCAGGAAGCCAGCTGCTGACGCTGGTGCAGCGGGAACTGGCTGCTTTTCAGCAGCAGCTGCAGAAGCAGCTGCAGGAACAGCAGCAGCAGTTCCAGCTGCGGATCCAGCAGCAGCTGTCCCTGCTGGAGGGCATCGTGTTGCGCCCCCCACTAGCGGCCTCCGGCCAGCGAAAGGCGGCGTCATACGCTGCCGCCGCGGCCTCGGCGGCTGCGCCCATGGCGGGCCCGTCAGGGCAGACCGGGCGCGTGGCCACGGTCGCGAACCCCGCCGGAGCGGCCCCACAGGCCAAGAAACAGCAGCAGGTGAGGCCAACCCCTGCTGCTGCCCCTAACAAGGGCAAGTCGGCACCGGCCACAAAGGCGGCGGGAGCCCCTGCTGTGGCGGCAAGCAGGCGGCCTAGGCCGCCTCCCCAACCTGCAGATCCTCCGGCCGAAGCCGGATGGCAAGTGGCCGGAGCCAAAAGGCAGGCTGGCAAGGCGGCTCGGGCTGCCAGGAGGCGTGAGCGGCAAAAGCTGCGGAAGCGGACGGCCCTCGCGGCCAGAATTCGCACCCCGCGCTCCACGGCTGTAGTTATCACACTGCAGCCGGAGGCAGTGAAAAAGGGTGCGACCTATGGCGAGGTCCTCCGTAAGGCGAAGCAGGCGGGCAACCTCACCGACCTCGGGATCACCGGGGGCTTCCAGATGCGGCATACCGCAACTGGTGCCCTGATGTTGGAGGTCCCCGGAGCCAACAGCGGCCCCACCGCAGACGCCCTGGCTGAAAAAATCAGGGCGTCCTTGGATGCGGAGGAGGTCCGGGTGTCCAGGCCCACAAGATGCGTCGACATGCGCATCATGGGCCTGGACGATTCCGTAATGGTCGAGGAGGTCGTGGCCGCTATCGCCAGGACGGGTGGGTGCCCTACCGATCAGGTCCGGGCAGACACCATCCGTGCTGACGGCACTGGCATGGGGGCGGTTACAGTAAACTGCCCCGTGTCAGCGGCCAGGAGCATTACCGGGGAAGGTAAGCAGCTTTTGGTGGGCTAGAGACCCAGCCCACCAAAAGCTGCTTGCGCGAGTAAAGCTGCTGGAGCCCAGACCGCTGCGCTGCTACCGCTGCCACGTGGGCCACCACGTGGGTGTCTGTTGCGCAGCGGAGGAAGATCGCAGCGACCGCTGCTTCCAGTGTGGTCAGTCCGGCCACAAGGCCGATACTTGCAGCGCAGCGCCGCACTGCTACGCATGTGCGGCGGCAGGCAAGTCGGCCGACCACCGGGCTGGGAGCAGGACCTGCGATCCCCCTGTCAAGGCCAAGGGCAAGGTCCCTAGGCCCATCCCCGCGAGGATGCTCACCGCCGCGGCTGCCCCGCTGGCTGCCGCCACCATCGCCTCCGCAGACGCCGCCGCCGCTACCACCGCGGCAGGACCCTCACGGAGGGCCCGGGAGGAGACTGTAATGGACTGTCAATAACGGCTCCATTACGTCTCCTCCAGGCGAATATCAACCACTGCGCCCCCGCTCAGGATCTGTTGCTCCAGAGCATGGCGCAGTGGTCGATCAACATCGCCGTTGTCTCCGAGCCGCACTTTGTCCTGCCCAGAGCCGACTGGGTTCAGGACCTGAGCGGCTCGGTGACACTCATTTCGTCGGCCGCCGCCGGTACCCCGGCACTCGAGGCCGTCAAGAAAGGCCGGGGTTGCGTGGCAGCACGGTTCGGGGACATAGTGGTGGTAGGCGTCTACCTGTCCCCAAACAGATCTCTCGCCGAACTAGACAACTCCCTTTTGGAGCTGGATGCCGTCGTTGCTGGGTTTGACTCCAGCCTCCCCGTGGTCGTTTGCGGGGACTTCAACGCCTGGAACGAGGCTTGGGGTTCCCGGTTCACGAACCAACGAGGTCGAAGGGTGGAGGAATGGGCCCTAGGACAGGGCCTAGTCGTACAAAACCGGGGTTCTGTCCCCACGTGTGTGCGGATGCAGGGCGAGTCGGTGGTGGACATTACGTTCGCCAGCCCTGCACTGGCACCGCGCGTCGTCGACTGGCGCGTCATAGAGGAGGTGGAGACGTTCTCCGACCACCGGTACATCCGGTTTGACGTCTCCGCCCAGACCTCGACCGTGCCGGTCCGACAGACCCCGTGTGGTCCGCGTTGGGCGCTGAGGCAGCTGGACAGGGACCTGCTCCAGGAAGCCGCGATAGTACAGGCCTGGGTGCAAGCACCGGACAGGCCTGTCGACATCGACGTCGAGGCGGGCTGGTTCCAGGTGGCCATGTCGCAAATCTGCGACGCGGCCATGCCCCGAGTCCGGCCAGGACGTGCCCGGCGCCAAGTACACTGGTGGTCGCCAGAGATTGCGGCACTGCGCAATGCGTGCAATGCTGCGCGACGCCGGTATACTAGACACCGCAGGCGCCGCACCCGTCCACCGGGTGCGGAGGCCATAGAGGCGGAGCTGTATGAGGGATACAGAGCGGCAAAGCGCACCCTCCGAGCGGAGATAAAGCGGGCCAAACTCGAGGCCCGCAACGTGTGGCTGGAGTCTCTGAACGTCGATCCGTGGGGACGCCCATACAAAATGGTGATGGACAAACTCCGCCCATGGGCTCCCCCGCTGACTCAGAGTCTCCGGCCCCAGCTCGTGGAGGGTGTGGTAAGCGCTCTGTTCCCTACGCGAGGGGAGCATACTCCCCCGCCTATGGCTCCGCCACCAGCAGCGGTGTCCGATGCGGACCACGACGGCAACGACGGCAACAATGCTCCAGAGGTGACCGAGGTGGAGATGAGAGTGGCGGTGCGAAGGCTGAGTGCCAAGAACACCGCCCCAGGACCCGATGGCTTGCCTGGAAAAGCCTGGGTCCTGGCCATGGCGGAACTCGGGTCTCGACTGAGAGGGCTCTTCAGCGCATGCATGGAGAGGGGCCAGTTCCGGGCAAGGGGGAAGACGGGGAAACTGGTCCTTATCGCGAAGCCGGGGCGCCCCGCGGACTCTCCGTCCGCGTATCGGCCCATTGTGCTGCTCGACGAGGTGGGCAAGCTCTTTGAAAGAGTAATTGCAGACCGCCTCGTCGTGCATCTGGCACGGAAGGGGCCGGATCTTGCGGACGGCCAGTTCGGATTTCGCAGGAGGCGCTCCACTGTGGACGCCATCATGCGCGTGCGAGCCCTCACGACGGGGGATGCGGTGTCCCGGGGCAGGTGTGTCTTGGCGGTGTCCCTGGACATCGCCAACGCCTTCAACTCCCTGCCCTGGAGTTGCATTGGTAGGGCACTCCGGTACCACCGGGTGCCCGTCTACCTCTGTCGGGTGATCGAGGCCTACCTGTCGGACAGGTTCATCATCTACCCCGGTCATCAGGGGGAGTTGAAACGGCGAGAGATGTCGTGCGGTGTTCCGCAGGGATCGGTACTAGGGCCGCCCTTGTGGAACATCGGGTACGACTACGTGCTGCGCGCCGACCTCCCCGACGGGGTCAGCGTGGTCTGTTACGCAGACGACACGCTGGTCCTGGCGCGGGGACGGTCGTACCAGGCGGCGGTCGAACTAGCGACGCGCGGGGTTGCGACAGTCGTGGAGAGGATACAGCAGTTGGGACTCGAGGTGGCATTGCACAAGTCCGAGGCCATGTGTTTTCACGGCCCTCGGAGCGCGCCACCTCCGGGCTCCCAATTAACGGTAGGAGGAGTTCACATTGGCGTCGGGTCGACGATGAAGTACCTGGGACTCGTCCTCGACAGCCGGTGGAACTTCAAGGAGCATTTCCGACGTCTGGTTCCCAGATTGAATGCGACTGGGGCTGCGCTCAAGCGGCTCCTGCCGAACCTAGGGGGTCCAGACGCCTCCTGCCGGAGGCTCTACGCAGGCATCGTTCGGTCCACGGCCCTTTACGGTGCGCCGGTGTGGGCGCCATCGCTACGGAAGCGAGTGGCGGCCCGGCTAACCGCCTGCCAGAGGGTCATGGCCATCCGGATGATCCGCGGATACCGTACGGTGTCCTGCGAAGCGGCGAGCCTCCTTGCTGGCCTACCACCGTGGGATTTGGAGGCAACAGTCCTTGCACACATGCATGACTTACGCGTGGAGATGCAACGTCGGGGCGAAACTCCGCTGCCGCGACAAGTCGCGGCATGGCGGTCAGAGCTCCGGCGGGATCTCATGGTGAAATGGCGAGAGCGACTGTCGCAACCTCGTGCTGGGCACGCCACGATCGAGGCGGTAAGGCCCCTCTTTGAGGCGTGGCTGGAAAGGCCCCACGGCGTCGTCACCTTCCGTTTGGCGCAGGTGCTGACCGAACACGGCAAGTTCGGTCCGTACCTGTACAAGATTCGTGCGGAGACGACGCCCGGGTGTCGCCACTGTGCGGACCGCCCGGTGGACACGGTGGAGCACACAGTCGAGGTGTGCCCCGCTTGGGAAGAGCATCGCCGTGTCCTCGTGGGGGCGATCGGCGGCGATCTCTCGCGCCGGGGCTTGGTTCAAGCCATGCTCCGGAGCGAGGAGGAGTGGCAGGCGGTCGCCTCCTTCTGCGAAGCAGTAATGCTAGTAAAGGAGGAGGCCGACCGCATTAGGCAAAGGCGCACACGCCGCCGCCGCCGCCGGGTTTCCGATCCCAATTTCCGGCCACCGTGGGCGCGGGCTCGCGGACGGTGGGCAATGGGTAGCTCGCTGTCCGTCCGTCCGGTAACAGACCGGTCCGAGCTCAGGTCGTCTACGGTGCGCACCGTTCCCGCGCGCCTCAAGGAGTTGTCAGCAAACTGTAGGGGTCCAGCAGGGCCGAAGCCTACTGGGGCCAAAGGTTATGTGAGACTGTCACCAAAGGCCCCAGGATAAAGGCAAGGAACGGAAAGGTAGGTTTTTAGTCAGTAAAAGTCTGACACTATTTCCCGCCCCACCCAAGGGCGGGATTTGTCATTGGATGATTTTACCTACCCAAAAAAAAAAAAAAAAAAACTAACAATATCGTAATTACTTATTCAATCCGGTAAGTTTACTTTGTTTCACCCTCATCTTTTTTCTTTTTTCAAGTTTAACTAATAGTTAAGGAAACATTTCATCGAGTCTTACTTATCGTAGATAGTAATATATTATTTAGGATTCGCAATTAAAACACAAAAAGAGCGTATTTGTTGCTGGGGTTCGAAAGCAGGCTTGCACGTGTAAGTTTTATATACCTATGTGTTAACCATTAAGCCAGAGAGACACATACCGACAAAGTTGAAATTAAATACAACTATCTTAATATACCGCCACGACATGACACATTACTTAATGATCATTACTTCGCACTCTTTCTGACTAGATAGTGATGAAAGAGTGTAATGTACGAGATTGTGAATGTGTGCAAAATTTTTTTTATAGTAAAAGGTCGTAAGTGCGACTCGCTTTGATACGATAGATTTGTAAAACTACTAATGGATTTATGACCGATTACTGTACATAATCTACCCTGGTTACCAGGGAGAGTCGAGACGGCGAGTGTTATCGTGCGGCATTCCGCAGGGATCAGTACTGGGGCCGCCCTTGTGGAATGTCGGGGTGATACGGGGATACCGTACCGCGAAGCGGCGACCCTTTTTGCTGGCCTACCGTCATGGGATCTAGAGGCACCAGTCCTTGCACACATGCACGATAAGGGCATGAAGATGCAACACCGGGGCGAAATTCCGCTGCCGCGACAAGTCGAGGCATAGCGGACAGAGCTCTGGCGGGATCTCATGGTGAAATGGCGGCAGCGACTATCGCAACCCCGTTCTGGGCGCGCCACAATTGACGTGTTAAGCGCCTTATTATCTTTGATGCGTGGCTGGAGAGACCTCACGGCGTTCTCAACTACCACACGACGTAGGTCCTTACCGAACACGGCAAGTTCAGTAAGTTTCTGTTCCGGATTCGAACACGCGAAGGATACGGTGGAGCACACTGTAGATGTGTGCCCCGCCTGGGCAGAGCATCACCGTGTCCTCGTAAGGGCGATCGGCGGCAGCGATCTCTCTCGCTGAGCTTTGGTTCAGGCTATGGTCCGGAGTAAAGAGGGATGGAAGCCGGTCGCCTCCGGCCACCGCAGGCACGGGCTTGCGGACGGCGAGCCATGGCTAGCTCGCTATCCGATCGTCCGGTAACCGACCGGACTGAGCCCAAGTCGTCGGCGGCGCGTACTGTTCCCGCGCGGCTCAAGGAGCTGTCAGCAAACCGTAGAGGCCCAGCCTGCTAGCTGCAGGCAGGCAGGGTCAAAGCCTACCGGGGCAAGGGCCGCTTTCTGAAAAGAAGGCTCAGCCCCGGTATGATAGGCAACGAAGGAACAGGGTAAGTTTTTATTCAATAAGCGTCTGACTCTATATCTCGCTCCGCCCAAGGGCGGGAGATGTCATTGAATGATTTTACCTACCATAAAAAAAAACAAGATTTATGTAACTCATAATATGATGATATAAAAGAGTGGCCATGGAGTTTCTTGCACGTTCTTTTCCATAGAGATATAAGCTTTGGAACATGCAATTTAGGTTCACTTTTTTTTGGACTGACCGATATTATGACAATTCCAAAGTGCCTGTAATTGGTCTGTTTAAAATAAACGCTCCTGATTTCTGAGACATTTGAGCAAGCATGACAAATTTTCAACTGCCATACTCGTAATATCAAATAAGTTGTAACATAACAAAAATGCTCCATGGTACTTCACGGGAACCGATAACTTTTCCGATTTTTTTTTGTTCGAATTTCATGTGATCGAAAACTATTGACCGAGGTCTTTTTTGCTATATGCATTGTTAGACATATTTTTATATCATCGAAGTATCATACGTCATAGGTATCATTCTACCGAATTGCTATTGGCCAAAACCTCTTTTGAACTTTTTTCATTTGCCAAACGATTTATTTGCCACATTTTCATCACACCGAAACAATAGTTTACAGAATTTTGGTCACAAATCTAAAGACGGTTATAGTACGCGGTAAATAACTTAAACCATTTGCTATGGTTGCGCGCAACCCTTCACTTCGATTGGGACCCAAAAATCGGTTGCTGTGCATTCTAGGTCGACCGCCATGATGGTTCAACTTTTGTGACGAGGATTATAACCGATTTCGGGTCTCAGAGAGGAAAGCCGTGGCGGATAGTTCAACTTATTTGCCGCGTAATATAATTGGAAGCATTTTCAATATTAAATTAAAATAGTGTCATAAAAGTCAATATTTTGTGCTACAAAATTTAGTGACAGAAACGAATCGGTGCAAATCCGACTTCACAGTCTTGTCTGCCCTACCTCTAGAGTGTAATTTAAACTCGCGTAGGCGCGGAGGGGTAGGGCGGCCCGCGAGCTGAGGAGCAGGTGGCAGGTTTTACCGGGTCTTACATGTGCCCGCTGTAGACCTATTAGCGTCCGTATCCTGGCTGCGCTGGAGCGTTTCGTAGGACAGATTCTGTCCGCGCGACGAGATATAGTGGCACATTTTGGATCGTAGTACAGCTGTCCATGTCATTATGCATAAATATGAATTGAAAAATTTCCATTCGTCCCCTAGGCTGGTTTCAAACCCGCAACCTCACGTACGAAAGGGCTCCACACTATGATATAATATATATTATGACGGCTCGTTCAGGATGGTTTGAGCTCTGATCATCTACCAGGTGGGCCTACGTGGGTATCGTGCAATGAATAAAAACGGTTAGGAACTGAATACGTTTACTTCTCAATACATTTCGGTACAGTGCACTGTTATTAGGTAGGACAAACAACAAAACGGACAGTTTCAGAACGTCTTGACTCTGCGACGGCCTGGCTTAGAGTGTCCGCTGCACTCGGCGGATTCTCCTTCCCCATTGGCTCTAAATCGCTAATTATTATTGTAGTCGTTTATTGTTTACGTAATTTAGGTGTCTGTATACTTAAAGTAGTGAACAGTCATCGCTACAGTGTATTTAATTTCAAAGTTTCCTGAAGTTCAACGCCCAATATGGATTACCGCAATGACAAAGTCACGAATCAGCAATCAGATGCAACAGCCCGGTCTCCCGTTTCCCGATATTATACTTAAATGAAAAATTACTATATACTAAATATCTTAAAATATTTCGTTGATAAAGCCCTCTGCATCGCTGTTGACTAAAAGTGTAGCCAAAAGAGTGGTGGCATTGCCACGTCGTATGGCAAAGCTTAACTCTGACCTAGTATTATAATCTCTCTCTCTAGTATTATAATAGTAGTCTATGATTCTGACCGAGGTAAAAGTCAGCCCTTAAGTCACGCAAAGTGTCAACTAGACGTTTGGGTATTCATTTAAAATTGTGAATGAGCAAATGTCGCCAATGCACTTGCTGACGAGGTTGTTATGCTCGTATTTCCAGCGTTTGAGGTTTTCTGCAGCCGCAGCACCGGCACAGTACGGTGAGCTAGGAAGATGGGTAACGACACAATTAAACCATGGAAATGAAGCCATGCTTATGTCCAATTATATTCAATTACATACATTGCCAATGAAAAAAAAAAAAATTTCACCGATATCCGTGTTTTCACCCAATACCCATTACCCATTTAGGCCCATTAATATTATGTTATCTGTAGCATTACATCTGTAACAACGTATCGCTCATATGGCTGAACTGTTGATACTCCAGGATAGTACCTATTTATTTTTGTGTGATAGTTGTGGAAATATATATATATATATATATATATATATATATATATATATAGTGATTGCCGGCGGAGCTAGCGCGGGTCGCCGCTGTCTGGCGGGCGGCGTGGCGGGGCTCGTGTGCATGAGCTAATGCGGGTGATTGATTGCTTCACACGCGCCGAGATTGATGTGTTTTTTACGATCCACCGCCGCGTACCTGTCGCGTACACGCCCCTCACGCCTCGTACGCCTCACACCGCCGTCCTCAGTCGTACGGTGAACACATGGTGGCAAGGCATGTCAACGTATTAGTTAGCTCAGTGTTAGGTGTAGGTCACTAACTGATTTTTCAACCCAACAAATAAGAATCCTAATATATATAGATGCCCCCTAAATTGTTCTAAGTTTCGAAAAACAAATACTAATAACCTTTATTTAGGTTACTGTGTGTGCTGATATACAATTTGGCATAGGTACTTATGATTTGGTTACATTATCGAGATTCGGCGAATATTCGCGCTATCATTGCGCTACAGAAATTGTAACACTTGTACTCTACGAGAACAAGTGTTCAATGCCCAAAAGCGGTGCATAAGGGCAATACTTAATATGAAAGTCACGGATAGTTGCGTTCCTGTGTTTAAGTCCCTCAAACTTTTAACTTTCCCATGCATGTATATTTTAGAAGTCGCAATTTTCGTTAAAAGTAATATAAACCTTTTCGGTACTATGTCTGAAACTAGGAAAAGACCTATAACAAGTCATTATAGATACTACATGTCGATAGTTGTAATACTGCTTTACTCAAAAAAAGTGTTATTAATATGGGCCCAATAATCTACAATAAAATACCCAATAAATAACATTAAAAATGACACAACTCAAAACTTTAAAAGAATACTGACTTTGTTATTGATTGAAAGATGTTATTATTCTGTAATTGACTTTTTAAATGACGCTGACACATGAATTGTGCAATTTAATGTAACTAATTAAGTGACAAACACAATGATATTTTTTTTTCTTTGACATACCTGACAATTTTTCTGATTATTTATACCAATTTTGTTAAGCAGATAGTAAAGTTATATAAGATTGTTTGAAACCTTAATCCGATATTTGATAGATTTATATTTAAAAACCACAAAAATGTATGTTTGACTGTACAAGGCTCACCCAATTATTGTTACATCTTATATTATGTACCTAAAATCTATGCAAATAAATTTTTACTTTACTTTACATAATTATTAGCCGAATATTCCTCCTCGGCCTATTACTTGTGACCCACGGATGCCACTCAAGGTGAAGGGTAACATTTACAAGTCCGTGATAAGACCTGTCATACTGTATGGATCAGAATGCTGGGCCGTGAAAAAGATGGATGAAAAAAGACTGCATGTAGCGGAGATGAGAATGTTGAGATGGATGTGTGGTGTGACGAAAATGGATAAAGTGAGAAATGAGTATATAAGAGGAAGTTTGAAAGTGGCGCCAGTGACTGAAAAGTTGAAAGAAAATCGTTTGTCTTGGTATGGTCATGTGAAGAGGAGGGATGAAACTGATGTTACTAGAAGAGTTCTGAATTTATAAGTAGATGGATGGAGAGGAAGAGGGAGGCCGAAGAAGAGACGGATGGATTGTGTGAGGAGTGATATGAAAGAAAAGGAAGTTAGTGATAGTGTGACGGGTGACAGGATAGACTGGAAGAAAAAAACGTGTTGCGCCGACCCCAAGTAATATGGGACAAGGGCAGGAAGAAGAAGACTTTACAGAATTATTAGCACACGTAATCACATTTTGTATATATTTATTCCCTCCCATATTTATTCCCTCACATATTCCCTCTTTTCACCCCCTTAAAGGTTCCATTCATTGCCTTTGTCCCAGGGCCCCGACTAACATTTTCACATAACCTTTGGCCCCAGTAGGCCCCTACTGTTTGCTGACCACTCCTTGAGGCGCGCGAGAACAGTGCGCGCCGTAGACGACTTGAGCTCGGACCAGTCTGTTATTGGAACGGCCAGCAAGCTACCCATTGCCCACCGTCCGCGAGCCCGCGCCTTCGGTAGCCGGAAATCGGTATCGGAATCCCGGCGGCGGCGGCGGCGTGTGCGCCGTTGCCTGATGCGGTCGGCCTCCTCCTTTGCTAGCATTACTGCTTCGCAGAAGGATGCGACCGCCTGCCACTCCTCCTCGCTCCGGAGCATGGCCTAAACCAAGCCCCGGCACGAGAGAACGCCGCCGCCGATCGCCCCCACGAAGACACGGCGATGCTCTTCCCAAACGGGGCACACCTCGACTGTGTGCTCCACCGTGTCCTCCGGGCTTTCCGCACAGTGGCGACACCCGGGCGTCGTCTCCGCACGAATCTTGTACAGGTACGTTCCAAACTTGCCGTGTTCGGTTAGTACCTGCGTCATGCAGAAAGTGGGGACGCCGCAAGGTCTTTCCAGCCACGTCTTAAAGGAGGGCCTTACCACCATCATTATGGCGTGCTCAGCACTGGGTTGCGACAGTCGCTCTCACTATTGCGTATATAGCGGAGTTTCGCCCGGCGTTGCATCTCCATGCGCTTATCGTGCATGTGTGCAAGGTCTGTTGCCTCCAGATCCCATGGTGGCAGGCCAGCAAGTTGGCTCGCCGCTTTACAGTACGGTATCCCCGTATCATCCATATGGCCATTACCCCCTTGCAAGTGTTCAGCTGGGCCGCCGGTCGTTTGGGCAGCGACGGCGCCCACACTGGTGCCCCATAAAGGACCATGGACTGAACGACAATCTAGACCATCTCGGTTCAGCAAGAGCCGCTTGAGGGCAGTTCCAGTCCGATTCAGTTTGGGATTCAGACGTCGAAAGTGCTCCTCGAAATTCCACCGGCGGTCGTACTACATCGTCGTCCCGACGTCTGCGTAGCAGACCACGCTGACCCCACCAGGGAAGTTGCCGCGCAGCACGTAGTCGTACCCGACGTTCCACAAGGGCGGCTCCAGTACTGATCCCTGCAGAACGACGCACGATATCTCTCGCCATTTCCACTCTCCCTGATGACCGGGGTAGATAATGTACCTGTTCGATAGGTAGGTCTCGATCACCCGACAGAGATAGTCGGGCACCCGGTGATACTGTAGTGCCCTCCCAATGCTACTCCAGGGCAGGGAATTAAAGGCGTTGGCGATGTCCAAAGACACTGCCAAGACACACCGGCCGCATTCCCGACGTGAGGGCTCGCACGCGCATGAAGGCGTCCACAGTGGAGCGCATTCTGCGAAACCCGAACTGGCCATCAAGGTTCGGCACACCAGTGCTAGGTGCCCGACGACGCGGTTTGCAACTACTCTTTCAAAGAGCTTGCCCACATCGTATAGTGTGTTGGGGTAAGATCGGCACTGGGGCAATAACATATAAATCAAATATCCCACTTATTTGGCTAGGTTTTTTAATGCTAGCTAATTTGTGCGGCGGGGTGGAATATAATGACGTGGCAGGCTATGTGGGTAGTATAAAAATGTTAAATAAGTGTTATATGTAATTTAATTAAATATAATCCCAACGTCGATCTTACCCCAACGCACCTTAGTTGAAAATGATCCCTAGGGAACCTACTTCTGAGATATAAAGTGTCCTACGTAAGTACTATACCAGGACAGTCTACCAGTGTACCAAGTCTCATAGAAAACCGTTCAGGCGTTCGAGTTTGAAGAAGTAACATAGATCCACGCTCATTAACTTTCAATAATAAAAGCAGATGGTAGTTTAGATCAATCATAACGATAATCTTCTTATAATAGTGGGTTAACTCGAGAAAATTAAAGCTGTTGTAGACCGACGGACATCTAGATTAGAATGCTAACGTTCCTTAAAAATACGGGAACAGCAGCCCTTCAATGGCGAAACTTTTTATTATGGCTGTACAAAATCGGGCTAGTAGCAAACACTACAAGGAATAAGAGCAGAGCTCAGGCTACCGTTTCAAGCTTTCTCTGACCTCAACAGCACAAGTTGCAACATTCTTGTTGTTTGTCAACTGTCCATCATTGTAACTCAGAGTGAGGCACCGATGAGCTCCGAGGGTGTCCTCGTCCCCGCACCGCCGCCCCGCAGCCGTAACGCACGCAACGCAACTCGCACGGCTTGTCAACTCGAATGTGCCTTATTTCATTTATTAAATGACTAAAAAGATTGAATTGCCGCCGAGCCTTAAAGTTTACCGCTAAGCAAAAATCGTGCTTACCTCAGACCAAAATCTTGTATCCATACAAATTATTATTAAAGCTGGTGTTCAGTGTTTTGAGCAAAGTTCGAACATGAAAATAAGTAAGCATAGCATAGACAAGACCTCATTGGCCTCGACACAGGACGTGGACGCAGATACAATGAGACACGTAGCGCCTGCCTGTAGTTCTGATTGTCTGACACAGCAATTACAGCACTTCTTCTACAGAGCTCCGTGGGATGCGCAGCTGTGCTTCACGCGCATGTTGTGTCAACACGCCTCACGTGCGCCCACAAACTCCGCATACCACGCCACTCAAGCGCAGCAATTGAGCAATCATTGAATTTGGTTAAAGCCAAAGATTCAAAGATTCAAAAGGTTCAAAGATTCAAAGCATTTTATTTCAAATAAACCATTTATATTGAAAAGTCAAGAAGTCGGTCTGTCAGAAAAAATGATGCTAATTGCACATTCCAAAGCGTAGATCTCTATGGACAAGAATGTGCAAGAAACTCCATGGACACTCTTTTCAAACTTGTTATGTATTACAAATATCTCGGTTACATGTTTCTTGTCGCTGCTATTATGTGAGAACAATGTAAATAAGAAAAAGAGTAAAAAAAGTTACAGCCTAATAGGGCTGTAAGGGCACTTTAGATTACGTTTATTGGTAATAGACGATTGTTACATTAATTTGAAGATTTTATTGTACTAAAGGATAATAAGAGGATAATAGATATCTAGGGATAAAATCGAGAGCCAGTTTACGATGAGGTTTTTTTTTTTGAGGGTACCGGTTTGATGGTTACTGCACTATAGTTACGAGCGACGTACGTATACATCGTCTCGGATGGTTGGTCACAGCATGTAGTCCAGCGTGGATACGTGGACGCGCGCCGGCAGCCGATGCGACACCGGCAGGTGGTGGCGCCGTCCGTCACGCACTCACTGGCACACAGTGCTCACACACACACTGGCACGGCACACGGCACACGCGGCACTCGAAGTGCGGAGCGATGCACGCTTCACGGGTGTGCCTGGCGACGAGCGAGCGGCGACTGGACGCGAGCGCGGCGGGAACCCGCACTGTGCGAAACACATTGATCCAGGCCAGGAGCTGAGCTTTGTAATTTGATACGATGGCCTATACATAGGTAGTGATTTTTTTAAATTTCTTTGTTTTTACCCGACTGTGCCAGAAGGAGGGTTATGTTTTTCGAGAGTATGTATGTATGAATGTATAATTGTTTGGCACGCTCTGCAGCCTGAACGGCTCGATGGATTTTAGCTTGAGACGTGTCGTTAGATTCGTATTTACTGTGAGAGTGACACTGGGTATATCAAAATTTAAAAAAAAAAAACAAAATGGCGGATTTTTGGCGCCAAACTCAAATGTTTGGTACGCTCTGCGGCCTGAACGACTCGATGGATTTTAGCTTGAGAGGTGTCGTTTGATTTGTATTTACTGTGAGAGTGACACTGGGTATATCAAAATTAAAAAAAAAAACAAAATGGCGGATTTTTGGCGCCAAATTCAAATGTTTGGTACGCTCTGCGGTCTGAACGACTCAATGGATTTTAGCTTGAGAGGTGTCGTTAGATTCGTATTTACTGTGAGAGTGACACTGGGTATATCAAAATTAAAAAAGAAACAAAATGGCGGATTTTTGGCGCCAAATTCAAATGTTTAGCACGCTCTGTGGCCTGAACGACTCGATGGATTTTATTTTGCGAGGTGTCGTTAGATTTGTAATTACTGTGAAAGTGATATCATAATAAAATAAAACTAAAAAAACTAAAAAACGGTAATTTAAAAAACTAAAAATCCCGACTGCTTTTCTGAGTAGTCATGAAAAAGCTCTAAAACAAGAAAGTCGTTGTACCCGATTGCACTTAACTATATAATATTTTAAATACAAAATAAATTGTAGCAGTCGGGACCCATTCTAGAAAGTCAACCGTCTCGTCAGTAGATTGGAGTCATCTGCAATGTAATATAGGTATGTGCTCTCAATTCACTAAACCTTAATTTCTAGAATGGGTCTCGACTGCTACAATTTATCTTGTATTTAAAATATTATATAGTTAAGTGCAATCGGGTACAAATTTCTTGTTTTAGGGCTTTTTCATGACTACTCAGAAAAGCAGTCGGGTATTTTAGTTTTTTAAATTACCGTTTTTTTTATTATATTTTGTGCTAAAATTGAAAAAAAAAACTATGCTCAAACCGGCGCTCCGTCAATTATGGCTCTTAATTAATATTACCATCTTGATTAATATCAGCATTATCATCATAATCATCATTGGGCAACTCGCAAACCAAAGTATACATAGTACCTACTGGGCAAGTCTTTTGATGGAACTTTCCTACCTGCACTGCTATTCAAATAAAACTTCCTCCCAGAGGTTATTCTACGGTCCTAGTAATCTAGAGGTCTTAGCAAGGTCGCGTTGCGGTAAAACATCTGGGTTTAGAATCTTCCATGTACAATTGTAGTACGTCGCTGTCAAAATTGACAAGATATGAACTGCAAGTTGCTAATCGTTTTATACACAACATAGCAATTTTTACATTAGACCGCCTCTAGTAGCTCAAAAAGGTGTCCCGTTTTTTTTTTATTTATTTTTTTATTTGTGTATTCTGCGACATGGCGATCTGTCAGGTAACAATAGGCCACTCTTTTGGCTGAAATTCTATTTCTGTGTTTAATATGTCAGAAGCTTGGATGTACACTTTGCAATTAGGGAAGTGCCTCATTCCATATTGATGTATCTATCCAGAAGAGAGGGGATACTTTGTCTTTTAAGTCTCCTGTATCGTAAGCTTCCATCTCCCGTGAATTGGTGGGCCAATTCATTTTTATGTTTCAATAATCTTTCTTGATACTTCTTGCTGTACTGAGTTATCTCTTGTCTAACAGTTTTTATTTGCAAATCATGATAAATGTATTTATTGCTAATACTTCTAGAAATATTGAATATGGCTCTAAGCGTCTTGGTTTGGAACCTTTCTAGTATGTCGATGTTGTTGTTACTAGCTGTACCCCAAAGCTGGATGCCGTACCTCCATATCGGTTTCAGGATCAGGGACTTTGTAAATCATGAGCTTACTATGTGCATTCATGTGTAAATGTCATCCTATCAGCCAGTGCATCTCTCGCAGCTTTGTGTCCAATTGTTTTCGTTTGGTCCACAGGTGTTTACGCCATGTCAGCCGTCTGTCTAAATGCATACCCTGGTACTTAGCATCCTCACTCTGCGGTATTTCTTAGTTATTTAAATAAATTGGCGGGCAAGTTTCTTTTCTGAGGGTGAATGTCACGTGTATAGACTTGATTTGGTTGCCTTTGATTCTCCAGGTATTTAGCCAGTTTTCGATTTTGTTGACATGACATTGTACGTATTCAGAAGCTGTCACTGGGTTTATATGTGTAGCTAATACGGCTGTGTCGTCAGCATAGGTGGCAACTGTAGTGTTATCTGTTGTTGGCAAATTGGATGTAAATATTGAGTACAGAACGGGTCCCAGCACACTTCCCTGAGGTACACCTGATCCTATGTCATATAATTCTGAGTGTTCACTTTTGAATTTCACTTCGAAGCATCTATTATTAAGGTAGGATTTTAACACCAGAAAGAAAGAGTGTGGGAGTAACTTTTTTATTTCGTATAGTAGGCTTTCGTGCCAAGCTTGGCTTATGTCCAAAAATATTGCAGAACAATATTGTTTTATCTCCAGTGACCTGCATATAACATCAACAATACGGTGGACTTGTTCTATTGTTCCATGTATTAGTAGTATTAAAGATAAAAATTATAGACCAGTACCTCTACCATGAGTTTTAAGCAATAGTATTCGTCGCTACTCGATAGCGACATCGTAAATATTTTGTATGGCAAATATTGCAGCGCCTCTAGCGGTCACTTGCAGAACCAAAAATGTGATTCATATTATGATTCTATAAAAGTGGCCTTTTTAGACCCACTGAAGTAAAGAATTCTGATAACTGCCCCTCTATACCTCGATGAAAATGTCTAACTTGGGTGCCTCTACCATGAGTTTTAAGCAATAGTATTCGTCACTACTCGATAGCGACACCGTAAATATTTTGTATGGCAAATTTTGCAGCGCCTCTAGCGGTCACTTGCAGAACCAAAATTTGCCATACAAAATATTTACGGCGTCGATATCGAGTAGCGACGAATACTATTGCTTAAAACTCATGGTAGAGGTACCCAAGTTAGACATTCTCATGGAGGTATAGAGGGGCATTTATCAGAATTCTTTACTTCAGTGGGTCTAAAAAGGCCACTTTTATAGAATCATAATATCAATCACAATTTTTTTAAACGGCAATATTTACAAGGAATATGATTCTGATATGCAGTGAATTGAGTATGATTCGACTAATTTGTGCAACCATTTTACGAACATTAGAAGAATTGCTTATGATCTACTAGGAATTCGCTATATGATTTGCTCTAGATGAATTGCTCATGTCCCGCCCTTGGGCGGAGCGGGAAGTAGTGTCAGACTCTTACTGACTAAAAACCTACCCCGTTCCTTCGTAGCCTATCGTGCCGGGGCCGAGCATTCCTTTCGGAAGTTGAATTGCTCATGTGACGTTTTTAGGCCCGCAATTTTAAAGTATGACATAGGAGCAATAGCTACATTTAAGAGAGTGACAAGAGTTCAATCATCTGCATAGTGTACTTGTTCATGCATTTATAACGATGGTCCAAGTACTATGATGGTAGGTACTTGGTCGACCAAAAATATTGGTGTAAGCTCCTGTACTAGCGGGTACTCTTATCGACTGTAACGCCGAAGTGCGGCGCGGGTGTGCGGCGAGGGGGACGCTCGCGCGGCGTGGAGGGCGCGGGGCGGCTGGCGGGGCGCGTGACGTCACGAGAGCTCGGCGCGCCGCGCGGCATTGCCCGGCCGAGCCTGCGCCCGCCACCAAGACGCAGCACTCAGCGCACTGCAAGGATAGGCTCAACATACTAAATTAATTTACGTAACTCAGTCCGCTTTCTCTTCAATCGGTCTGAGTTACGTATATCAATGTGGGGATGCTGCGAGGTGATTCTCGTATTTTCGCATCCACATATCAGTCGTAATCTATAAAAACCAGTCTAATTCTTTAGCATTTTTTAGAAATTGATATTTTTTTTTTTTTTTTTTTTTGTGGTAGGTAAAATCATCCAATGACGAATCCCGCCCTTGGGTGGGGCGGGAAACAGTGTCAGACTTTTACTGACTAAAAACCTACCTTTCCATTCCTTGCCTTTATCCTGGGGTCTTTGGTGACAGTCTCACATAACCTTTGGCCCCAGTAGGCTTCGGCCCTGCTGGACCCCTACAGTTTGCTGACAACTCCTTGAGGCGCGCGGGAACGGTGCGCGCCGTAGACGACCTGAGCTCGGACCGGTCTGTTACCGGACGGACAGACAGCGAGCTACCCATTGCCCACCGTCCGCGAGCCCGCGCCTACGGTGGCCGGAAATTGGGATCGGAAACCCGGCGGCGGCGGCGGCGTGTCCGCCTTTGCCTAAGGCGGTCGGCCTCCTCCTTTACTAGCATTACTGCTTCGCAGAAGGAGGCGACCGCCTGCCACTCCTCCTCGCTCCGGAGCATGGCTTGAACCAAGCCCCGGCGCGAGAGATCGCCGCCGATCGCCCCCACGAGGACACGGCGATGCTCTTCCCAAGCGGGGCACACCTCGACTGTGTGCTCCACCGTGTCCACCGGGCGGTCCGCACAGTGGCGACACCCGGGCGTCGTCTCCGCACGAATCTTGTACAGGTACGGACCGAACTTGCCGTGTTCGGTCAGCACCTGCGCCAAACGGAAGGTGACGACGCCGTGGGGCCTTTCCAGCCACGCCTCAAAGAGGGGCCTTACCGCCTCGATCGTGGCGTGCCCAGCACGAGGTTGCGACAATCGCTCTCGCCATTTCACCATGAGATCCCGCCGGAGCTCTGTCCGCCATGCCGCGACTTGTCGCGGCAGCGGAGTTTCGCCCCGACGTTGCATCTCCACGCGTAAGTCATGCATGTGTGCAAGGACTGTTGCCTCCAAATCCCACGGTGGTAGGCCAGCAAGGAGGCTCGCCGCTTCGCAGGACACCGTACGGTATCCGCGGATCATCCGGATGGCCATGACCCTCTGGCAGGCGGTTAGCCGGGCCGCCACTCGCTTCCGTAGCGATGGCGCCCACACCGGCGCACCGTAAAGGGCCATGGACCGAACGATGCCTGCGTAGAGCCTCCGGCAGGAGGCGTCTGGACCCCCTAGGTTCGGCAGGAGCCGCTTGAGCGCGGCCCCAGTCGCATTCAACCTGGGAGCCAGACGTCGGAAGTGCTCCTTGAAGTTCCACCGGCTGTCGAGGACGAGTCCCAGGTACTTCATCGTCGACCCGACGCCGATGTGAACTCCTCCTACCGTTAATTGGGAGCTCGGAGGTGGCGCGCTCCGAGGGCCGTGAAAACACATGGCCTCGGACTTGTGCAATGCCACCTCGAGTCCCAACTGCTGTATCCTCTCCACGACTGTCGCAACCCCGCGCGTCGCTAGTTCGACCGCCGCCTGGTACGACCGTCCCCGCGCCAGGACCAGCGTGTCGTCTGCGTAATAGAAATTGATATTGCGTTTTGAATTTTTTTATGTGTAGTTAAGTCATTAAAAATATGTGAATCGCGATTATAAAAAATAATTCGGTACTCTGTTCAATCCCGGTAGGTACGAAGACCCTCGGCCTCGATGCGCGAGTCCGACTCGCACTTTGCCGATTTTTTTATTTATAATATGTATGTATTTAGAAATTTATCAGTTGTCTAGTACTCATGGCACAAGCTCTGCTTAGTTTGGGACTAGATGGCGTTGTGTGAAAGTTGTGGAATATTATTATTATTTTTGTTATTAATAGGCTCGTGTTTGCCTCGTGTTGTTTATTTGCTTTGTGGATTTTCGTAAAGCTTTCGATACCGTTAAGTGGTGGAAGTTGTGGGAAGTAGGTACTACTAATAATGGGTGAACCACGGCATCTAGTTTATCTTATTAAAAAACTTTACGAGGACGGTACAGCTGCTGTTCGCGTAGATGGAATCGAATTCAAGAAATTCAAGACACAGGCTGGTGTTCGACAGGGTTGTATTCTCTCCCCTCTCTTGTTTAATATATATACCGAATATATAATGCGGATAGTTTTGGAAGACTGGGACGGTGGTGTATCTATTGGAGGTCGCTTAATATCAAACCTGAGATACGCAGACGAGACTCTTCTTACGACGTCACAGGCAGACATGGAACGGCTTCTTTCGCTTCTAAAAGCAACCAGTTCTGAGTTTAGACTCGCCATAAACCACGATAAAACCAAAATGATGGTGGTGGATCGTAAAAGTAACAATCAACCAAACTTACGAGAAATAGCAAATTGCAAAGTTGTCCAGAGTTACATTTACCTGGGATCCACAATCACAAATACTGGAAGCTACGAGGAAGAAATCAAGAGACGATGTGCCATAACACGATCGGCCTTGGAGAAGCTCACAAAGATATGGAAAGATTGCCGCATAACCAAAAACACCAAGGTTCGATTAATGAGATGCTTAATATTCCCTATTTTCCTGTATGGAGCTAAAACATGGACGATCCAACAAAAGCACCGTAAAAAGATAGACGCTCTCGTGATGTGGTGCTGGAGGCGTTCACTGAGAATAAAATAGACTGCTCATCGCACTAACGTTTCCATTCAAACAAAGACTCGTCGATTGTACAACAACGAATCTTTAAGATGTTTGGACATATCATACGCAATGAAAGCTCTTTGAAATGTTTACGTAGTACAGGGAAGAGTAGAGGGCCAACGTTCTCGCGGCCGATAACCTAGCAGATGCACAGACCTCATTAAGTCATCCTCGAAGTGTTCCCTCATTGAATGTAAATAGAGAGAGATGGAGAATTCTCGCAAAAGTTGCTACCAACCTACCAGACGATCCATGACCACGACCACTCCGACAGAAGTGCACGACTGAGAAGAAGAACTACGAGCTACGAGCTGCGAGCTACGAGCTACGAGCTACGAGCTAAAAGCCAATACCTATGAGCTAAAAGATCAATTAATGCAAAATCAATCAACTTCTAAGTTAACCGAAAAAAAGATATGGCTGTTTATGTCGCCAAAAACATATATTTCTGCGCTTTCAAGGGAATTGAAATTCATAGGGTACTTTCCGTTGACCTAGAATCTGGAAACTGCATGAAGCAAGGTCTCATAGCACAAACATAGGGAACTATCTGAAAATTGTAAATTTGTCGTTACGTTACAAAAAAAAAACTTTTGGCATCTTTTATGAAATTGGCTATCGTTGAAACCCATTTACATCCCGCTGATAATATTTTTTCGAGACAGATGGGAATAGATATACAGATAGGTAATCATTAAATAGCTTCTCCTTTTCTATGTGGAGCTAGAGGGCGGCTCAGGCTTTAGCTGACTAAAGTCCATCTGTGTTCTTTCAGCTACCTCTTGTGTTCCAGGGCCACGTTAACTGTTTCAAAGCACCCTGCAGCGCACTTGTACCACGCTCACGTTGCTTTGAATTCGACGCGAATGGAAAATAATAATCATTGTTAACCCACTCCAAAAAGAAAAAATAAAGATCATTTTAATTTAGCTGTCTGACATCTCCCTTTATAACAGAAAGTTTTAATTACAGATTGGATCCATTATCGAAATCCAGTTTCAGCGATGGGATTCTTGAGGAACTGAGGGACCTGCTAAAATGTGAGCAACACATGGCAATTCGGGTATTTTTAATAAACAAATCAAGCATTTGCATGTTTTTTTTTTTAATTTGCAAGTTTTTTTTTAAATGATAAAAACCAGTGCTTTACTGCAAGCCCACCTCATATTAAGCAGTGATGCAATCGTTGATGGTGAGTCGCACTAGTTTATTAAGAGCCTATTCACACTAGCCTTGAAGACATTCAAATTATAATTAGATGGGACGACCGCAGCAGGTAAACTGTTCCAGTCCTTCGATGTACGCGGTATAAACGACAAGACAAAACGCTTAGTCCGGACCGTAGAAGTTTCAACAATGTAAGGGTTTTTTTTTTGGTAGGTAAAATCATCCAATGACAAATCCCGCCCTTGAACAAATCCCGCCCTTAACAATGTAAGGGTGAATATTCGAAGTATACCGAAACAAACACAGGGTCAAAATTTATTTTAAAGTCCATACAGTTTTGTAATGGTCAAATCACCCGAGGACCATGCAGATTTGTCTGAACTGGCCTTTTGAAGAAAGCACCATACAGATTTGAGTGGACCTATCCAGTCAGTACAAGCATTTGTCAGTATTCGCAAAGCTCAACTCAGGACTTCAACGAAGATGTATCTCAACGACTTGACGAACAATACCAAGGAAAGGACATTTGGGTAGGCCGCAGAAAATACTGAAATTGCCAGACATAAGGCAGGTTTATTTGTAAAACACAGATTAAACAGAGTGTCAGAAAAAGAATGACAAATTGTAAAGTAAAAATAATCTTCAATATCAAATTGTAAAAAAAATAATAATGATAAAAAGCACAATTGAAAATAAAAACAAAAAAAAATACAAGAGTTGTAGTGCGTACTGGAGCAGGGCAATCCCAAGCTTTCTCATCCTCAACATAGTCCCTTACGAAGAAGGAAGAAACAAAGAAAGAAAATTATTATATTTTTGAACGACTCCTTATAAAACCAAACTGTTTGGTATGTAACAATTTAAAAACAATCTTTGTAGTTGCTTTAAAATAAGTTTTTCAAATATTATACTAAAAGTGGGTAACACTGAGATGGGTCTGTAATTTGGTAAGTCTGGGATCAGATGTACTACCCGTTTTGAACAATGGTATTATTTTACTATTCTTCACTAAATCAGGAAATACACCGCGATCGATACAATTACATCGATCGATATAAAGAAGTTACACAAATATTTCTTTTATATTGTCTACGCCCGACACTGGAGGATGATCTTCATCACTACGTAGTATAAAACAAAGTTGCTTTCCGTTGTCTATCCCTATGTATGCTTAGATCTTTAAATCTCTGCAACGGTTTCTGATGCGCTGTTTTTTTTTTTTTTAATAGATATTGTGATTCAAGAGAAAGGTTATATCATACTAATATGATAAACGCGAAAGTTTGTATGTATGGATGCATAGATGTTTGTTCTACTTTCACGCAAAAAACTACTGAACAGATTTCAATGAGACTTGGTACACAGGTAGACTATATCATAAAATAACACATAGGGTACTTTTTATCTTGGGATTATGTTCCCTTGGGATAATACTGCCATGGGATCTGGAGGCAATAGTCCATGCAAACATGCAAGATAAGCGCATGGAGATGCAACGCCAGGGTGGAAATTCCGCTGCCGCGACAAGTCGAGGCATGACAGACAGAGCTCCGGTGGGATCGTCATGACGAAATGGCGTCAGCAACTATCGCAACCCCGTTCTGGGCGCGCCACAATTGAGGAGATAAGGCCATCCTTGAAGCGTGGCAGGAAAGACCTCACGGCGTTCTCAACTACCGCATGATGGAGGTCCTTACCGAACACGGCAAGTTCGGTAAGTTTATGTTCCGGATTCGTGCGGAGGAATCGCCCGGGTGTCGCCACTGTACGGAACACCCGGAGGACACGGTGAAACACACTGTGGAGGTGTGCCCCGCCTGGGCAAAGCTTCGCCGTGTGCTCGTGGGGGTGATCGATGGCAGCGATCTCTCTTGCCGGGCCTTGGTTCAGGCTATGGTCCGGAGTGAGGAGGGATAGCAGGCGATCGCCTCCTTCTGCGAAGCAGTAATGCTAGCAAAGGAGAAGGCCAACCGCACCAGACAAAAGCAACGGGACGCTCGCCCCAGCCGCCGCCGGGATTCCGATCCCGATATCCGGCCACCGTAGGCGCGGGCTTGCGGACGGCGAGCAATGGGTAGCACGCTGTCCAATCGTACGGTAACCGACCGAACCGTGCCCAAGCCGTTGACGGCTCGTACTGTTCCCGCGCGTCTCCAGGAGCTGTCAGCAAACCGTAGAGGCCCAGCCTGCTAGCTGCAAGCAGGCAGAGTCGAAGCCTGCTGGGGCCAAGGGCCGTTTTCTGAGAGGAAGGCTTAGCCCCGGTATGATAGGCAACGAAGGAACGGGTTAGGTTTTTAGTCAGTAAGAGTCTGACACTATTTCCCCCTCCGCGCAAATGTGGTACAGCCGGAAGATAGCACCGGAACTCCGTAATAAATGCATGAACTCAAACTCAAAAACTCAAACTCAAAATCGTTTATTTTACATAGGCCTACATGGGCACTTATAAAACGTCAAAAGCTAGCGCACGATTCCAGTTGGTCGTTTCCTATACAGAAGAACCGGCAAGGTTACCCATTGTTACTCTTTTAAAAAAGTGATTGTCTACAGTATTTTCATCCTACAATATTAATAGATATGAGAGGACAATGTAGACCGGTCAGCTTTGTACCCAAAACCACGATAAAAATTGTAATACTTGAATCTACGGAGTCTACAGTGTTCTCACATTCACATTATAAAAGAAGCTATACAAAAATAAAAATAAACTTGTCAATAAATTAAAGATGTATACAATAATAAACTAGTAAAATTGGTAGGCTATGTTTTATATAATATAAAAAAACATTGCAAAAACAATGTCACAGGAGAGTAAGGAGAAAAAAGTATCAATATACATTATAAAGTTAAAATAAAGATGGAGCAGTTAATAGACAAGTAAACAATAATGCAATTAAAGAGCTGCCAGGCAAGCCACGCGTGCAGAAGTAGTCATTGCCAAACCAGCGTGTCTTCGACGTAGTCTTTAACCTTAATGCGCCTTCTTGACAAGGACACGCTTAATATGGGTCTTGAACTTTCCCTCACTAAGTTCCGTAACCGACATACTCATGCATCTCAGCCGCGGCTAGGCTTGTTGGAATTGAAGTGAGATGCGCTCAGACTATGTTAGACTTTAATATTATTAAGTAATATACTAGTTCCTTGATATAACACCTGCTGACTGTTTATTTTTAGATGTTGGACATCTACAAATTAGATTTTTTTAAGGTAGTTCACATTAAAGCGTAGCGACTCCTTGGGAGGCCGTTATCATCAGAAAGTAAACGTCAAGTCGCCCAGACGTAGTGGAACCAACAAGGACTAAGTGGTGTGCCTCGCTCTTCTCGCGGAGGTGAGTGAAGCGAGGTCGTGTTCTGTGTGACGTACGAGAGAATTGATTTTACTGTTATTTATTTTAACGTAACAAAACAATCTGTTGGTTGTGTCGGGGCGCTGGATGAAAAGAGGGGGGGGGGATGTAATCTGCAGGGAAATCTGTGGCACACGAACCTGCTTACGACTCGCGAAAACGTACCAATTATCACACGGCGACACACTGCGACACACGGCGACACAGGGCGACACACGGCCGCCGGCAACTCCAATACTCTGCTAACTCACCGGTTAAATAAGTTCATGAAATTACTCCAATGCCTAAAAATGCTAACAACTTGGGCAGTTGTCCTATTCTCATGCTGAAAAAATCATTCAAATTCAAGTTGCAATATCCGCTCAGATCGTAAGGTTACTCAATGAGGGTTATTTAAATAATATTTTGTCTTCCAGCAGTTCTGTGTCGTTGCGCTCGTTCTGAACACGGCGGTACTTGAGTCACATCAGCACGAGCATACTCAGCTCGCCGCCTGAACGTGTGACACGTGTGACGGTGAGCGTGTATGCGTGAGAGACGGGCATGTGGGAGTGCGCTTTAAAGAATTTCCCTTTCATAGCGGAGGAATTTAATTAGATGTGTGCTAATGACGCACCCGCGCCGAGAGACATTGTCTCGAGCGCACAGCTGACGCGAATCACGGCTGCTTAGTAAACACCATTACACACATGGTGTGTTTTGCATTTCAGATATGCTATTCCATTTTCAAAATGTGTTATCCTTTTTGTTTCTTCAGCTTATGTATTTTCTGTAAATCCCAGTATTTATAACCATTGTTCAATTAAAAAACGTATTTCTTTGCAATATGCGTTGTAACTGGAAAGTAGAAATAAAATTAGGAAACCATGCATTCCAAACTCCATATTAATGGCATCAACGGACTTGGAACCGCTAACGAACGAGCTGTCTAGTTTTTTCTGTCGCTTTTATTTAGTAAATATTAATCCACAAATAACCATTCATCTCCAGTTCGTCTTGGTGTTTCCGGCATTGTTTCTTTATTATTTAACACCGACTTCCAAAATTAATGTTATTTTTATTTTTTGTAAAAAGTCTTTGTTTTATTACGTTTACCACACGCACAATACAACTTAAGTAGTACCAGAAAGCAACTCTTGACAATTTCTAATAGCCGAACCAGGGCTAAGTATAATATTTAGTTCCGGAGTTCTCGTACCTGCGGTTTCATCTGATGATGATCCAAACTCCATAAAATTCATATTCATAGTACAATTTATTTAAAGTCGAGATAATATCTGTGTGTTTGTGAAGTTCATCTGTGTTCGTCTCTCTCAGTTTTAATTCATCAAATGGTATTTTCTGAATGTAGGTACTTAAATTCTTGATGAAATTATCAAAATTTCTAGCTATATGTACCTGTATATGTATGCCGATAATTATTTTAGACAAATTGAGAGAATTTTCTCAAATCCTTATACTAGTAGATTCCATCATTAGAGCTGGATAGGAATGGGACCAATGTGCAAGTATATCCTTTGTATAAAAAATATACAGTTTGATTAATGACTGTGTAGTTCTGAGGTAACAAACAAAATAAAATACAACTTAATAGAGAACACCTTCCTTTTTTTTAAGTCGGTTAAAAATTAATGAATTGATTATTTTTTTACTATGGATGATTTTAAAATTACATTTCAAAAAACCGAGGAAGTGCCAGCCAGACTCGCGCACTGACAGTTCCATGAAAACTTATCTATGAAACAGTTCAATTCCCGAATTGAGTTACAAAGATTGGTCCGAATTGCAAAAAAAAGTTTTTTTTTTGTGATGTAACGACATATTTACAATTTTTGAGATTTTTCAATGAATATTATTAAATTAACAGAATTTAATTTACGGCAAATTTATATAAAACTAGTCAATCAATAGCAAAATTGCAGTCAGATGTATTATATTGGTATTGTTATTTATAATATGAATTTGGAAGTCTGATATCGGATAAATATCCGTTTGTGCCGATGCGCATGTCTACGATTAATCATACATACTATAGAGTAGAAAAGAGTACCTATTAATAATGTCTGGTCAGTGTAAAAACAAATTAAAAAATTAACATCTTAAAATACACTAGGTATACAAGTTCCTCGGTATAGACTATTCATCGGGTGCCCGTGACTAAGGCTTGTTTTTTAGCGAAGTCATCTTCCTGAGTGGAACTAGGGCTAGATTTTTTTGGATTTTGAAATGGATAATATAACGAATTTTTTAATCATAGCTCAACTACTTCCATTTTTGGCACAGCAATCCCCGTGTTCTTTCAGCGTTGGTTGAAAGTCTTTAATTTGGTTTTATTTATTTATTTATTTTCACCTTACATCCTTACCCTTGAAGACCCCCAAATTATAATCGGATGGGAAGATCGCAACAGGTTAATTGTTCCAGTTCTTCGATGTGCGTGGTATAAACGACGAGGTGAAGCGCTTAGATCGGACCGTAGAGGCTTCAACGACGTAAGGGTTGGCAACAACGACGACATTCGCGGTAGCGAAGATTCGATAGATAGCTTCACTTTTTTTGACCGACCGACATTTTGACTATTCGAAAGTGTTTTGTTCGGGTAGTCTGATGATAGAAATGAGATGGATGAATCAAGTCATGCAATTCCCGCGCACACTCTCCAAATTGCAACCTTTAAAATACTGAAAGGCTGGCTACTCTACATCTGTGCTCAAGACTTTGAAGATTGGAACATTATCAACTTATATTTCTAGTTGGTGAAGGAATGTGACCAACTTTCACAGATTTGGCCAACTCCAAACTGCTTTACAACAGAGGTATCATGTTTGAGTTAAGAGCCGAAACTCACAACCGCTCTGCGGCGCCGCGAGCAGCGCTCTGTAGGGGAACCAGTTTCTCGTGATTAGAGTGGATCTTCAATGTGTAAGGTCGATTCGGTCGGTGATTTTTATCAAGTAGCTTCTTATAACTTTTAACTCGTTTAATATTACACCTAAATCCTCAGCCATAACACATTAGCCTCTGAATTAGTCACTAGCGCTTTTTCTTTACTACATATTTCATGCCAACGCACATAATAATTTAATAGAGATTATTAGTACTCGTATATACTTAGCAGATACTCTTAAAATAAAAAATAATGCTTACATTACACACTCGTAAATACCATCATCAAGAGACAGGTAGTTGCTTCAATTTACAAAATCATAAAAAAAATATATACCTCGTTATTACCTCGTTTCACATATGATGTCATATGCCACTGATATGATTTTCGGAACGATCAAATCACTGCCCACTTACTCACACCAACATCACACTAACACTCTCACTATGTTGAATTACGAGCCTCGAAGATACCATGCGTTATTTCGCCGTCGTAGATATATCGAGAACTTCTGCCTTGCCAGCCTGCGGCTCGGCACCCATGTATGCTGCCTGCGTAGGATGCTGGAGTATCGCTTCAATGTCACTTCATCTATGCGACGCTGTATTTGTTTCTTGTGACAACGGTTATACAGCTTGTATACTATGATCAATAGTCCAATCGCCAATATGAGACATATCACCACGAGAATAGAGTTCGAGGTCTCCTGCAGCTGCTGCGTACGAGCCGTATTAATACCGGCTCCGGCGGTTTGTGCAATCACCACTTCTGCCTTAGTGTTAGTACTTCCCATTTTTCCAAATAATATGTACACGAATACGCAACAATAGCACACGTTTTGTGCTCGGGTGTCCTAACGTTTTTGCTTCATCTTAAAGTCTACATTAACTCCACTAAAGGTTTATAATATTTTGTCCATTCATGGAACACATGCGCGCGATGCTGTGCGGACTACTGTTGCAGGCAGGGTCGCCACGTAAGGTCGGGTGTTTAGGAGGCGAATGAAACGAACGAGTTTCGAAAATACACAGCCTTTACTATAATGATGAAACCTTATTATATAGCTTACAACTACTACATCACAGATGAAACATCTACTAGATTACTGTTTCGAAAACGGCCCCACAAATATCACAACAAATAATTGTGGGGTATATTTGAAGTCAGTGTGATCCAATAATAGCCAACATTAGCAAGCGAAAATGGCGCACTGCGCGTTCAAAAATTGTACATGTACCTTTATGCTAACATTTGCTTATTTTCATAGTAAAAATGTAACTAATTGTGCGATTTAAATAATTGCCTAGAAATAAACTGCATCATTGTCCCCAAGTATGACGTCACAACGCTGATTGCGTTGCACACAGTCGTCGGGCGGCACCGCCGATTTTAGCGTCGCGGCGACGCAACGCGGATATTTGTTTCAGCCCTTATTCCTCAATTAATTAAATAGTTGACGAACACGGTGACGTCGAATGAGAAGAGAGAATCTAAATTCAAACTAATATTATAAAGAGGAAAGATTTGATTGGTGTAGGAACGGTTGGCGCGATAACAGTGTCCCGTTCGCTCGGTGGGAGCGCACGCGCCGAACTCATCCGGTTCAGGCGGGGCCTCATCCTCGACGTGAGAACGCGGGCGCAACACAACTGTCCATAACTCGGTAATTTGACTTTCACAAACTCTGTTTCTAATTTCTACAATTCTTTGGGAATGTTCCCTAAATCTTAAGAATATTTTCAAAGAGTTTTAACAAACGGGCCCTCACACCCCACGCACACGTGAAGAGCTTAGAATCTCCCTTTAAGCTACTCTCACTCGTTTGGTATATATAGGTATATATCCTATATAGTGCCGATGGTAAAATCCGTACGTATCCATACGAATGTAGCATATCACATATCGCCACCACAGTCTGGCTGAACGTGAGGCAGCATCAAGATAACAGGGACACGTTACAATACGGCGTGTTGTACAATACGATTGCGATATTAATTCTCTCAAACGATATTTCCGTGTAATATACCGTGTCGTAGCCTCGTAGCGCTACGAGCCGCTACGGCGTAGCGCACATACGAGTCGGGCGTAGCAAGTAGTTAGCGGCGAACTCATTTAATACTTTGATTGCGTTGCGTAAAACGCTGGCATAGTTTCAAGTAGTTTAAGTGCGCAGGTTGGCGCGCTCCCGGCTCACTAACTTACTTCAACACTCAACTTGTAAAGGCAAACACAAGACGCTGCGGCGGCTACGTGTCACTTACTTTAGCTGTTGACAGCACATATTGTCCTCGCAACAGACTAGTAAACCAATAAACTTACACTTGTTCATATTATAAAGCTGAAGAATTTGTGGGTTCTAATTTAAAAATGATTTTAGTGTTGGATAGCCTTGAGCATTGAGGAAGGTTATAAGCTGTAACTTCACGCTACGACTCACGGGAGCAGAGCAGTAACCTACCGCGCAGTGGAAGCGCAGGGGACCACGTCACGGGGGGCAGCTACACAGATCAAACATACACAAAAGATTTTAATAGACATCGTAAAATGCAATGCAAGATGTCCAGTGAGCTGTTGATGTAGCGGATCCATTGAGTCCTTGACGTAACGCTTGATTTGAAAAGGCTGATTTTGGCCTGGTCCACACAACGAGAGAACGTAGTTTCAATGCACGCGAATAATAATTTTCAGTCATTCTTCATGTCATTCTTGTCATCAGTCATTCATACAACTGGCCACCCTGGCCCTGCACCGGTAAGTGGTCTGTGCTTGATTTTGATGATCGGGGGCACCTTGAAACAAGGTTCATTGCTACATTTTTAGAAGTCTCATGAATGGTATGTCTAGAGGCAAGTGTCCAGGTCGGGACGGCTAGAGCATCGAGCACCTCAAGTTTCCGGGCTCTCATTCATCTGTATTCTTTCATTTCTGCGTGCGTCATTATCAGCTGACACTAGTATGACTAGACAATTGTACCAACGTGAACAGATCTGCAAAGCGCTGAAAGCCTGTATTTCATGCTCATAAGGTTTTTTAGAGGTAAAATCATCCAATGACAAATCCCGCCCTTGGGCGGAGCGGGAAATAGTGTCAGACTTTTACTGACTAAAATCCTACCCTGTTCCTTCCCTGCCTTGGTTCCAGGGCCCTGGTATGCATTTTCATACCTTCCCAGAGCCCCAGACTAGGCCTCGACCCTACTGGGCCCCTACGGTTTGCTGACAACTCCTTGAGGCGCACGGGAACAGTGCGCGCCGTAAACGACTTGGGCTCGGTCCGGTCTGTTACCGGACAAACGGACAGCGAGCTACCCATTGCCCGCCGTCCGCAAGCACGCGTCTACGGTGGCCGGAAATTTGGATCGGAGTTACGGCCGTTGCCTGATACGGTCAGCCTCCTCCTTTGCTAGCATTACTGCTTCGCAGAAAGAGGCGACCGCCTGCCACTCCTCCTCGCTCCGGAGCATGGCTTGAACCAAGCCCCGGCGCGAGAGATCGCCTCCGATTGCCCCCACGAGGACACGGCGATGCTCTTCCCAAGCGGGGCACACCTCTACCGTGTGCTCCACCGTGTCCACCGGGCGTTCCGCACAGTGACGACACCCGGGCGTCACCTCCGCACGGATCTTGTACAGGTACGGCCCGAACTTGCCATGTTCGGTTAGTACCTGCGCCATGCGGAAGGTTATGACGCCGTGAGGCCTTTCCAGCCACGCCTCAAAGAGGGGCCTTACCGCCTCAATCGTGGCGTGCCCAGCACAGGGTTGCGACAGTCGTTCTCGCCATTTCACCATGAGATCTCGCCGGAACTCTGTCCGCCAAGCCGCGACTTGTCGCGGCAGCGGGGATTCGCCCCGGCGTTGCATCTCCACGCGCAGATCGTGCATGCGTGCAAGGACTGTTGCCTCCAGATCCCATGGTGGCAGGCCAGCAAGGAGGCTCGCCGCTTCGCGGGATACCGTGCGGTATCCCCGAATCATCCGTATGGCCATGACCCTCTGGCAGGCGTTCAGCAGGGCCGCCGGTCGCCTTCGCCGCGTCGGCGCCCACACAGGCGCCCCGTAAAGGGCCATGGACCGAACGATGCCAGCGTAGAGCCTCCGGCAGGAGGCGTCTGGACCCCCCAGGTTCGGCAGGAGCCGCTTGAGTGCAGCCGAAGTCCGATTAAGTTGGGGAGCCAAACGTCGGAAGTGCGCCTCGAAGTTCCACCGGCTGTCGAGGACGAGTCCCAGGTACTTCATCGTCGACCCGACGCCGATGTGAACTCCTCCTACCGTTAATTGGGAACCCAGTGGTGGCGCGTACCGAGGGCCGTGAAAGCACATGGCCTCGGACTTGTGCAATGCCACCTCGAGTCCCAACTGCTGGATCCTCTCCACGACTGTCGCAACCCCGCGCGTCGCTAGTTCGACCGCCGCCTGGTACGACCGTCCCCGCGCCAGGACCAGCGTGTCGTCCGCGTAGCAGACCACGCTGACCCCGTCGGGGAGGTCGGCGCGCAGCACGTAGTCGTACCCGATGTTCCACAAGGGCGGCCCTAGTACCGATCCCTGTGGGACACCGCACGACATCTCTCGCCGATTCCATTCTCCCTGATGACCGGGGTAGATAATGTACCTGCTCGACAGGTAGGCCTCGATCACCCGACAGAGGTAGTCGGGCACCCGGTGGTACCGGAGTGCGCTCCTAATGCTACTCCAGGGCAGGGAGTTGAAGGCGTTGGCGATATCCAAAGACACCGCCAAGACACACCTGCCCCGGGACACTGCGTTCCCCGTCGTGAGGGCTCGCACGCGCATGATGGCGTCCACCGTTGAGCGCATCCTGCGGAAGCCGAACTGGTCATCCGACAGGTTCGGCCCGACCCGTGCTAGGTGCGCGACGAGGCGGTTTGCAACTACTCTTTCAAAGAGCTTGCCCACCTCGTCGAGCAGCACAATGGGCCGATACGCGGACGGAGAGTCCGCAGGTCGCCCTGGCTTCGCGATTAGGACCAGTTTCCCCGTCTTCCAACGAAACGGGAACTGGCCCCTCTCCATACATGCGCTAAGGAGCCCTCTGAGTCGAGGCCCGAGAGCCTCCATGGCCAGGACCCAGGCTTTTCCAGGCAAGCCGTCGGGTCCCGGGGCGGTATTTTTGGCATTCAGCCTTTGTACCGCCACTCTCATCTCTACCTCGGTCACCTCTGGAGCAATATGGTCACCGTCGTCGCCATTGTGGTCCGCGTCGGACACCGCAGGTGGCGGAGCCATGGGCGGGGGGGTGTGTTCCCCCCGCGCAGGGAACAGAGAGTTCACTACACCCTCCACAAGCTGGGGCCGGAGACTCTGCGTCAGCGGGGGAGCCCAGGGGCGGAGTTTATCCCGCACCGCCTTGTACGGGCGACCCCACGGGTCCACGTTGAGAGTCCCCAGCCACACGTTGCGGGCCTCGAGTTTGGCCCGCTTTATCTCCGCTCGGAGGGTGCGCTTTGCTGCTCTGTATCCCTCATACAGCTCCGCCTCTATGGCCTCTGCATCCGGTGAACGGATGCGGCGTCTGCGGTGTCTGGAGTACCGGCGTCGCGCGGCAGTGCATGCGTCATGCAGTGCTGCAATCTCCGGCGACCACCAGTGCACCTGGCGCTGGGCACGTCCTGGTCGGACTCGGGGCATAGCCGCGTCGCAAATTTGCGACAAGGCCTCCCCGAACCAGTCCGCCTCGGCGTCAATGTCGACAGGCCTGTCCGGTGCTTGCACCCAGGCCTGTACCGCCGCGGCCTGCCGGAAGAGATCCCGGTCCAGCTGCCTCAGCGCCCAACGCGGACCACACGGGGTCCGTTGGACCGGCGCGGTCGAGGACTGGGCGGAGACGTCGAACCGGATGTACCGGTGGTCCGAATACGTCTCCACCCCCTCTATGACGCGCCAGTCGACGACACGCGGTGACAGAGCAGGGCTGGCGAACGTTATGTCCACGACAGACTCACCCTGCATCCGCACACACGTGGGGACAGAACCCCGGTTTTTGACGACCAGGCCCAACTCCAGGGCCCAGGACTCCACCCTCCGACCCCTCTCGTTCGTGAACCGGGAACCCCAAGCCTCGTTCCAGGCGTTGAAGTCCCCGCACACGACCACAGGGAGGGAGGAGTGAAACCTAGCGACGACGGCATTCAGCTCCATAAGGGAGTTGTCTAGATCGGCGAGAGATCTGTTCGGGGACAGGTAGACTCCCACCACCAAAATGTCCCCGAACCGTGCTGCCACGCAACCCCGCCCCCTCGTGACGGCCTCGAGGGACGGGGTACCGGCGGCGGCCGACGAAATTAAGGTCACCGAGCCGCTCAGGTCCTGAACCCAGTCGGCTCTGGGCAGGACAAAGTGCGGCTCGGAGACCACGGCGATATTGATCGACCACTGCGCCATGCTCTGGAGCAACAGATCCTGAGCGGGGGCGCAGTGGTTGATATTCGCCTGGAGGAGACGTAGTGGTGCCGTTATTGGCAGTCCATTGTCTCCTCCCGAGCCCCCTGTGAGGGCACTGCCGCGGTGGTTGCGGCGGCGACAGTAGCCACGGTAGCGGCTGCGGCGGTGGGCCTACGGACCTTGCCCTTGGCCATGGCGGGGGGGTCGCAGGGCCTGCTCCCAGCCCGGTGATCGGCCTGCTTGCCAGCCGCCGCACATGCATAACAATGCGGCGACTCACGGCACTCTGCAGCCTTGTGACCGGGCTTGCCACACTGGAAGCAGTGGTCACTGCGATCCACCTCCGCAGCGCAACAGGCCCCCACGTGGTGCCCCACATGGCAGCGGTAGCACCGCAGAGGTCTGGGCTCCAGCAGTTTCACCTGCGCGGAGACCCAGCCCACCAAAAGCCGTCGGCCCACCTCGGAGATGGTTTTGGCCGCCGACACGGGGCAGCTTACCGTTACGGCTCGCATGCCCGTGCTGTCAGCGCGGATTGTGCCCGCCCGAACCTGATCGGCCGTGCACCCTCCAGCCCTGACGATGGCGGCCACCACCTCGTCCAACTTGACTGAGTCGTCCAGGCCCATTATGCGCATGTCTATGCACCTGGATGGCCTGGACACTCGTGCCCCTTCGGCGTCTAGAGACGCCCTGATCTTGACGGCCAGGGCGTCCGCTGCAGCGCTGTTGTCCGTGCCAGGGACCTCCAGTATGCGGGCTCCGGTTGCGGTGCGTCGCATACGGAAGCCCCCAGAGGCTCCGAGCTCGTCAAGGTGGGGCAACACCGCCCGCCTTGCCTTCTCCATGACGTCGTCGTACGTCACGCCCCTCTTTTCCGCTTCTGGCTGCAGCGTGATGACTACAGCCGCGGAGTTCGGGGCGTGAAGTCTGGCCGCCATGGCCCGCTTCCGGCGCTCCTGTCGCTTCGCCCGTTTCTTAGCCGCCCTTGCGGTCTTGCCTGCCTTCCTTTTGGCGCCGACAACCGTCCATTCGGCGCCAGCTGAGGGATCTTCAGGCGGGGGAGGCCGTCGGCGCGGCCCAGTCGCCGTCGCGGCAGGTGGTCCCGCCGGTGCCGTCGAAGGAGCGGTCTTCCCCTGCCGCCGCCGTTGCGTAGCAGCTGGGGCTGGCCTTACAGGCCCCGACGCCATGGTCCCGCGCCCGGCTTGCCCGGGTGGGCCCGCCCTGGGCGCAGCAGCCGTGGCTGCGGCGGCGGCGGCATAAGACGCCGCGTTGCGTTGGCCAGTGGCCGCGAGCGGGGGGCGCAGTACAATGCCCTCCAGCAGGGACAGCTGCTGCTGTATTCGCAGCTGGAACTGCTGCTGCTGTTCCTGCAGCTGCTTTTGCAGCTGCTGCTGAAAAGCAGCCAGCTCCCGCTGCACCAGCGTCAGCAGCTGGCTTCCCGACTCGGCCTGGGGCTGGGGCCGGGGCTGGGGCCGAGGCTGGGGCTGAGGCTGGGGCTGGGGCCGACTTTGCCCCTGCCCCTGCCCGCACCCCCCCTCCACAGGCTTCCGGCTGCCGGCTCCATGGACCTCCGCGAGCTCGGCCTGAAGCTCGGCTCGGAGCCCGGTTCGAAGCTCAGCCCGGAGCTTCGCCACGCTCTTCCGCAGGGCGACGTCGAAGGCCTCCTGCATAGAGGCGGCATGACGGAGGACCGTCCTCTCCTTCGACGTCCGTTCGCGCTTGCGGCCCATATCCCGCAGCGCGGCGACCACGAGCTCACCGAAGGTCCTGCGCGACTCCTCGGCGGAGTCTTCGCGCTCACTGCCAGATGGTCCCGAGGGGACCATCGCAGCGTTGGCCGCAGCGGGGTGGCGCCCTTCCGTGGCGAGCCTCTGGGCTCGCTCAGCTACCTCCTGGGAGGTGACTCCCCTTCCTTTTCCCGGTGCTCGGCCCGCTCCCCGCCCACTGGTAGGGATTTTTCGGGCCGAGCCCTTTTCTCCATCGGAGGACGATTTCTCCCTCGATAAGGAGCGTTTCCGGAAGAAACTCGCGTTTCTTCCGGAGTCGCCTCCCGACTGCACCTCGTCTTCCATCTCCGAGCCTGAGCTCCTTCTGGATGCCGCGTCGGACTCCGACCGCGCATCACTCTCTGTAGGGGTTTGAAAAAATTTTGACTTATCCATTCAGTTCCCACGAGTAAATTACATACTGTACTGGCTCAAATTCAGTGGTCCGCACTAGAGACTAATTTAGCTACCCATTAGTCAAGCTAACAACCTCCCTCACGGTGCGCCGCCGCTTGGAGGTTTTGGGTAATTTATTATAGAGGTTGTCTTCCTCGCGACCCGGGCGGTTAAGCCAAGGCCCTCGACCCCCATCAAAAGTCAGAAACATGACCTTGGACAATCTCTGGGGCTACGAGAACAACGGTGGCAGAATGAGGAGAAAGCCTTCCTCCTGCCTGCCCGGTGGCAGGGTGAGTGCACGCCGAGCCCGCTCTTGCTTCGCCACTGTGCCCTCTGCTAAAGCAGAGGGACACGCGTTGAAGCGTACTCCCGACAGAAAAATTCGCAGACGGCCATCGAGGCCCCTTAGGCAGGAGTGCCCAAGGGGGGTGGTTGGCCGCCTCCCAGGGTGCACCGTCCCGCAGACTAGCCTTCGCGACGGACGTATCCGCAAGGGAACTATAGTCTGCGGGCACTCGTGGAGGTTTTCTGTCATGGCACCCCTTCATGCTCATAAGGTAACTTAACAACTCTGTGGTTTCAATTTCAATTTTTTCAAAATGTTTGATTTGGTCTTTCACACTATTCTTTGGGGCAAGTTGGTGAAAGCAGGGGTACATCTGGAATTTGTAAATGTGTTTTTCATCAGATTTTCTTTGTACCTTTTTCAGCAATATTTGTGCCAATACCCATTTTGACGTTTCTTTTTACAAGCTTTTAATTAACTTGAAATATATGTAACTATGTTTGTTCGGGTGCAGTCTTGTAACTCAATTTTGAAGCTTCCATTGATGAGCTGAACTTTCATATACACGTTGATTTGATATCCATATCATGGGGATGTGTAAAAAAACACTTCCCTATGATACGGGTATCATATGAAAGGACTTGCTGAGAATATAAATGCAAGTCATAAAAAATATGGCTATATTTATACGATACCTAAACCTGTTTGTCACGAGATGTACCTTTACCTCTGTAGATAAATAAGTAAATAAGATAACTTGCCAGCATTGCCATCCAACGTGGTAATGCTGCCAGCGTACTGGGCACTTTTCCCATTGACATCGATGCGGATGAATTTTTTGATGCCCTATGAACTCTTTTTCTACCCGTTTGTACATATTATTATTTTTGGTTTGTATATATACATGTTAAGTTGCAATATTAGTTAGATTAGATGTACATATATATAGATATTTAAAGTTACAAAATGAATAAATGAACAGAAGCATCTGATTGATTTTAATTTTAATAAGTAAATACGAGTATTTTAATCTCGCGATAAACTTTTATATTCATTGCGTAATCGTGTTTTAAGTCGCTGGTCAGAATTTTAAAGGAAAACTTTAATTTAATCCTTTTGCGAATTTAAACAACATTTTTTTATAAGTAAATTTTTTGTTTATTAAAAAAATGACTGTCTTGTTAACACCATTTCACAATATGACATCACGCCAGCTCTGAAGGGGTACCGCAGATGTGTAAAATTCACACTGCTGTACCCTCATTCACCAATTATGTTCAAGCATGACATTGGGGTTATTGATTCGCGCATAACTTTTGATTTATGGACAAATCTTATCATCAAAATATGGATTATTTTACTGTTGGTTTAAGCTACAACTCTGTAATTTTCTACCGGGTGTTGAGCTTGTAGCAGGTATTTGTTCACTTCAGTGTCACTTTGTTGGAATTCGCACACCAATAAGTTTATTAAAATGTATGTATTATTGTTAATGACTTTTTGAGTCTTTTACTTCTTTGCATTTACATCAAAAAGTGACAGTGTATGTCCGAGTACCTACATGATATTCTTTATAAAGAGTCTGGTAAGTGAGCAGGATTCAGTGGAGGAATCTAGAGGTGAGCGCCAGGGATGTGTACATATAGTAGATGTTTTCCCGCAAACGATGGTTTTGCAACCGGTCAGATGTTTGGCAGTCACTTTGTGCCAGTGCGCACGTGTCGGGAGTTGAATAGCGCAGTCGCCGCAGCTGCACTTCCTCTCCGCTTGTACTGCAAGTGGCGAGGTCTCTACGGTGAGTGTTACTCGGCGACGTAAGAGCGGCGAGCGAGCGCCACCGATATTTTTGCCTTTAATTATTCAAGACACACGCTTTAATCGCTGAAGTGTGTGAAGCTATGTACAGCGTTCTGAGCGTCATATTTCAAAGCCGCGAGCGCTTGATTGATTAAACGCCCAGCTTAATAACGTTGTTCGAGGCCGCGGTCACGATAAGAAACGGGCTTTTCTACGGCTTCAAGCAAAGAGTTTTAGACATTTCCATCAAAAAACCAATAACTAGATTGTAAAGCGACGTGAAATAGCGTACTAGTTGTAACATCCAAAAATAGGACAGTTGATGTACATAGGCGAGCTTAACCCATAATTGGGTTTTCTTACAGCAAACCATAAATGAAAAAAAAAAAAAAATAGAGATAACTTTTATATATGAGGATAACTAAACAAACATGCACAACAAAACATAATCACATAAAGCATTATTAAGACTAACTTAAAACTAAAAAATAAACTAAATAGATATGTGTACAGCACACTATACATAAATATATAAATATAATAAATAAATAAATAAAAACCTATACATAAGTACATATTTCCGTGTCATATTGAAAGAAAATGTTCCTTTAGTCTCCGCTTGAAAACTTCCAACGAAGGGCTAGCTCTCAATGTGTGTGGAAGAGAATTCCAGAGGCGCACAGCATGAACGGTAAAAGATCCACTGTAACGACTTGAAGAGTGGGAAGGAACACGAAGGAGAAGAGAGGATGATGAGCGACAAGGTTTTCCTCTCTGAACAAGATACTCAAAGCGTTCCCGAAGATACAAGGGGGAGTTGGGATTATGAAGAACAGAAAATAGAAAAGAAAGAGTATGGAAATCCCGACGTTGCCGAATAGGCAGCCACTTCAACTGCCTACGAAATTCCGACACATGGTCATACTTTCGAAGGCCAAAAATGAAGCGGATACACAAATTCTGCAGACGTTCCAGTTTGTCAAGGAGATCCTCAGTTGCATCAAGGAAGCAGACATCAGCGTAGTCAAGAAGAGGTAAAAGAAGAGACTGAGCAAGAGTAACTTTAGTTGAGAAAGGCAGGAACTTCTGAAGACGTTTCAGTGACTGAAACGAGCAAAATACCCTCCTGCTTACTTCTGCAATGTGGACATTCCAAGACAGGTTACAGTCTAAATGAACACCCAAGTTTTTAACTTTTTTTGAATAGGCTATAGCGGCAGCATCGTACAGAACCGGTGGGAGGGACTGGTTATTCAGCAAGTTTAAAAAATATCTGCCACCAATAATGACAGCTTGCGATTTTGTTGGATTTACTAAAAGTCCGAAACTTTTAGCCCATTGACAGATATTTTTAAGATCATTATTGATGGCATTGATAGCGTTGTTGAGCTCTTCAAACTTAAAGTGGCGATAAAGCTGCAAGTCGTCTGCATAGAGATGAAAATGTGAAGATAGGACCTTCCATTGTAATTTTGTTTAGATTTGAATCCTCTCAGCACACTGCTGGGGTTTGGTCTTTTGGTGCCTGTTGAGAAGAGGTGATCAGGCTCATCTCATTTCCTTTAGATTATTATTTCCTTTACTTCTTGTATTACATATTATTTTACATTTTTAAATATTTTTAACATATATATATGACGGCTCGTTCAGGATGGTTCGAGCTCTGGTCATCTACCAGGTGGGCCTACGTGGGTATCGTGCAATGAATAAAAACGGTTAGGAACTGAATACGTTTACTTCTCAATACATTTCGGTACAGTGCACTGTTATTAGGTAGGTACAAACAACAAAACGGACAGTTTCAGAACGTCTTGACTCTGCGACGGCCTGGCTGAGAGTGTCCGCTGCACTCGGCGGATTCTCCTTCCCCAAACTCGTAGCCAAAGCGGAAACGACTGACTCTGTCTAGGCGCGCCACCTCTATTTCTTCTAGTCGCCACTAGATGGCGTGCCTTGTTTTGTTGTCAACAAATCAACGCCGGATCCGGCACGGCCATCCTGCGAGACACACGTCCCCGTGTGTTAGTCATCATCACCACCTCAGCTGGAAGATGTCCACTGACGAGAAGTTCCAACAAGGCGTCCATCTCTGTGTGTTACTCTGAAACAAAATACATCTCGCAGTATCATATAGCTCGGTCACTCCTGACAAATACATGGAACCACTCTCGCATCGTGAGTGCGCTCCCAAGCACGCAAACTCACACACATAAAACCATCAATTCACATCTTGACCATGAGTGACCATCTACAGGTCACACAAACGTCCACTCCGTGCGGGAATCGAACCCGTAACACGGTTCAGTCAATCGGTCAATGTTAGAACAAATCACACTTTACTCAATAAACCAAAATAAAAATAAATCGGGTAGTAGAAATTGTCATCCAGTCATGTACCAACGTTCATTGTTCTCATCATAAAGCCTTTGGAGCCCCCACAAGTAAACCACTCTAACGCCACGGCACTCATTGCCGAACACCAATCACAATTGCTCTCTCACATGTGCATCCACCACCGGCCAACGCCGTGGATCACATTGTGTATCACTCATTATGACTTCCATCAGAGCTAAACGCGCACATACTAGCTACTAGAACCATCCTGTTGACCACGTCAACTACTCACAACGGTCACAGAGACCATGACTTCCATCAGAGCTAACCATAGCTACTAGAACCATCAACTTTACTACTCCCGACAGAGAAACTTACTCGCGTGCTCCATACAACTTAGGCTCGCTCATAACCACTGTGATCACTATCTACTTCGACTGGTACATGGCTTTCTGGCATATTTCTTAACCTATCGTGGTAGGTACCTTAACAATACACACAACCAATCAAAATAATCCAAAACATTAATCATTTAGCTTTACGTGTGATTTCTGGCTACTCATAGCCCAGTAACCTCTAGTTACTCAACCATACCTGCGCATTCCTCCAGGATCGCCAAGTCACTGATTTAACACTTCGATCCACAACTACCCAACTTGTTCATACAAAAGTAGACTTTAAACATCGGAATTAAGGCCTATAGTGGCGTGGATGTGAGAGGACACCGGTGTCCTCTGAGCTAGGACAGATTAATCGCAATACTGCGTAGGTACTCGCAGACTAATGTGACCACTGGATATTGATTTCTATTAAGCTACGGCTATAAATCAAATCTCCTACAGTTTAATCATCGTGTGAACTTAATTATCTCATTATGTCGACTACTTTACTGTACCCCAATTTTATCAGTTATGCGCTGATTTTCCTCCTGTCTTTATTATTTCAAACGAATCTTTAAATGGATCTAACTTAGTTTAATTGCTCTCTTCGTCTCTAATCTAAACATACCGAAAATATATCCACTTCTACCTTCGTCAAATCAAACCTACCCTTTTATTCAAATACTACACTTTTTAAATTGCGTAACGCAAAATCTCTCACGATATTTAAATACACCTAGTGGTCTACATCACGTTTCGTCATCAACGGTAGAGAACGCGCGACTAAAATCGATAAGAAATGATTTCGTGACAAGAAGTCGCATGTGGCACTATTACAGGGCATCATCCGCTTTGGATTCAGCCATATCCCATGATCTCACCCGCCTTGGATCTAGTCTCCTTACTTGGCATCACCAGTCAAAAATCTAGTCACACACAGTGAAATCACACGTATAGGATCTAGCCACATCCAGTGGCATCACCTGCTAGGATCTAGCCGCACGCAGTGGCATCACCTCACCTTGGATCTAGCCTCGCAACCTGACATCACCCGCCTAGGATCCAACCATACCGAATGGCATCATCCGCCACGGATTAAGCCTCGTAACTTAAATTTCATTATCAAAAACAAAGTTCCACTTTTTCAAATGTAACGTTAATCCGGCTTTAGTCGACGTTCTCAAAACTACTTCAAGTGTCCCGACGCGATCGCGAACTCAACAGTTTCCAAAATAATCAAAATATCGACAACTCAAACTATGAAGTAGGTATTTACCGATCAGCTTAGGACAATAACAATTGTCCGTTAGAAAACTCAGATCGCATTTCTAAACTTCAAATGTTTGTACTGGCCGTCCGCCGTCATATGCACTACTGAAAGCCTGATACATAATCTAATTTTGTAAAATAAGGCGCACTATGTAAACGAGTTACTTTGTCTCAGATCATTGGTAACGAATACCGTTATGCACGATTTTATTTAGTTTACAGCAATCTTTGCACATTATATCTGACCCGTCGTTTTTTTTTTTTTTAAATCAAAAGAACTAAACTAACAAACACCGAATTACTTGATCGAATAATTTGCATACAATTATTCATTCACCATTAACGCATTACTTTTAATTCTTTTACGCTAAACCACTATTGTCGTCTTTATACAGTCAAAGACGAGTCAATTAAACGAATAAGTTCACTTTTTGTTACACGCGTTTAACGCCTACCGGTTATAAAACAATCCAAATAACCGACGATTCAACATCGAAACAACAGCAGATTTATGTCCTACGACACGTAGAAGTCAATAACGTCACGGACTATCACGTTTGTTTTTAACGGAAAGAGCTGACCTAGCAAACACCACATTACTTAGTCAAATAATAATTACACACAAATAATTGGCCTACCCGCTCACTCATTATTTTTTTATTTTTTCTTCTACGAGCATCTGAGGGTTGTTTTGATTATAATTGTTAACGTCGTAAACTAAGCAATTTTAAAATGTATCGCGGACACACTACTGGAACTAAACCCTTGCGACAATTTTTCACGGCCTAAGATAATATCATCTCGCAAATGAATGTTGGGCAAAACGCAATAAAATCTCGATTAAGCTATTATCAATTTTAACTACAAAATTAATTAACAGTACCAAGTACCTACACTAGACTGTCATACGTTATCTAAACCTGTCAATATTGCCATCCTTTGTATTACGTCTACCCCTAAATTTATATGACAGAGGGTGTCCTCCTTAACGAAAGAGCACTCGGCTCCAGAATCAAAATGGAATGTGAATACCTGACCTTTTTCTGATGAAGGATCGACGACCCATACACCCGTTGCTCGCTGCGTAATGCCTTGGCGCCACTGTTGCTACCGCGCCTCTTCCATCAGGGCTCCGGATCGCCACCCAGACATCTCCATGTGACCTTGCTTTCCAGGGCCAATCCAGGCCAATCTTGCTGCCTCGTTGCCGGAGATCTTGAAGTATGAATATTCTTGTTTTCAGCCTGCCTACGTCTAAATTTTCCATAGTGATTTCTGATCTGCTACTTGTCTCTCCGGGTCGAATTCGGGCAGATTCACAATCTGCGTAGAACGTTGTAGTTTGCTCTCTGGGGGTACAACGTTACCATGGTCCAACATTTGTTGCTCAGGATTAGGGAAAAACCCCAGAAAAAACCTAATCAGACCATTCAAGTCCATGCTTCGATCCGGGTCTTCATTTTCGATTTCGAATAATAACCGCCAATTTTCTTCAGTGTTTCGTAACTGTTGCTCACACATCTTGTCGATTCATTTGCACGATTTTATCCCAGTTCTGATGACGGCTCGTTCAGGATGGTTCGAGCTCTGGTCATCTACCAGGTGGGCCTACGTGGGTATCGTGCAATGAATAAAAACGGTTAGGAACTGAATACGTTTACTTCTCAATACATTTCGGTACAGTGCACTGTTATTAGGTAGGTACAAACAACAAAACGGACAGTTTCAGAACGTCTTGACTCTGCGACGGCCTGGCTGAGAGTGTCCGCTGCACTCGGCGGATTCTCCTTCCCCAAACTCGTAGCCAAAGCGGAAACGACTGACTCTGTCTAGGCGCGCCACCTCTATTTCTTCTAGTCGCCACTAGATGGCGTGCCTTGTTTTGTTGTCAACAAATCAACGCCGGATCCGGCATATATAAAAAAAAACATTTAAAAATATAAAAAATAGTGTCCCACCGGTATCGGGAACAGGGTCCAAGCTACCGGCGGTCAGGGCTCCAGAGAAAGGAACCTCCTAACAATACGAGCCGTGTCCAGGAGTACCGCTTTCTGAATCAAGCCCTTGATCCAGCCGCCTAACGAGAGCCTCCTCAGGTGTTGGTCGAGGCTCTTGGCTATTAAGCCATTACCCGACACGACTATCGGTACAATGATCGCCGAATCCACTTCCCACATGTCGACAACCTCGCGAGCCAAGTCAATATACTTAATTTGTTTATCTTTCTCGGCTTTCACAAGGTTCTCGTCATGCGGAACCGGAGATTATTATTATTTATTACTATACCCAAATACAAATACAATACAAATACAAATAATTTATTTTCATTCACAAATTAAGTACAACATCTAGTGGTTGAAGTGACCTTTTAGACAAAAATTGCCCGCAAAATGTACTAACATGTTCTACAAAATAAAAGATATGCCAAATTAAAAATGATGAAAGTTAACGAAAGCTACATTTTTACTATAGTTAATAAAAATCTTATAATATAATCTAATAATTTACTATAGTAAATAGAAAAATAATATGGTAGTATTATGTGTCACATGTGAATAGTACTCGTAGTAGATGGATGTTTAACGTGATAAAATATCTGATTTACTTTTTGTATTGAACTGTATTTAACAAGGTACTGTATGTGATAATAATGCACGCCGAATTTTGAAACATTTGGATTGAATTATTATTTTTATTAAATATTCATTCCTGTTATATTTCTTTGCATAAAAAAAAAATAACTCAAAATGCCTTATGAAGGCTAAATAGAAAATAAGATCCAATAATGTAACATATGAAACCATCGAATGTAATTACTCTATTTATGTGAATAAATGAATTTGAATTTGATGAACTGAAGCTTTTCGACTCCAACAACTTGGGACTGACACAGCTACTGAAGGTAGCTGAAAACTTCAGGAGCGCCATCTGGATGGAACTTGGTGTGGACAAATTTGCAGTCATGTGACGCGAGGAGCGGTTATCGAATCCGTGAGAACCCAACTCTCAGTACCTTAGGTCCCTCTGCACAACCGAAATTTATTAGAATATTGTATGTGGGAGGCGGTGGGCCCGCCTGAATAAAGTACTAAATAGTCTTTTATGAGGCGGAAGCAAGGCGCGCCATCCGCGGCATGGGTCATGCCGGTTTTGATGTACTTACTCTTTTTTGGCATACTTAAACTCAAACTTGACGCCCGGAATCAAAGTAATCTGCTTAGATTACAGATTTTGTAGTCCAGGACGTCAAGTAACGTAAGCTCCTTAACTATCGGATGCATCGCCCACGACCTTTGGTGTTGAGGCTGTACATTCCGCGGAAGAGCGAGCGGGGGTCGTGGTTTCTTGAATGCTGTGTTGGGGTTGTAATGCCCAACGGCGAGAATGTTGTCGTCACAAGCCTGTCACGTGTCGCAAACAGCAGTGCACTATGATGCAACAATCCAGTCGCTCTGCAAGCGCGGTCAGCATGCTGCTAGGACTCCCTCGCACTCGACGCACCAACGACCTGCCTCTTTTGCGCACGACAATAATTCACGCGCGCTTCCGCAAACATTGCTGATGCACTACAATAGCGCGGGAGCCCCAACATCATCCTATACGCGTTGTTGAACTGGACACGAAGGGCGCTGTACGATTTTTGCGTGTAGTCGGTCCACAGGCTGCACGTGTACAGTGTAGTGCAATAGGCTCTAAAAAGAGTTATTTTCACATCAGCAGAGCACCGCGCAAACCTGCGACAGCGCCCTTCGCTCCCGTTCGATGTCAGCATCGTCTTTCAGGGTAAGCGTCACCAAATGGCCTAAGTATTTAAAAATGTCTACCCTTTCTAAAATAAACCCATTAAGTTTTATGGGTGGCATTACTGTTACCTTTCTTTGCCCCCCCAGAAAGATCATACACTGACCCATGATCAGCTGCATAGCCCTCACAGATCCTCACAAGACTTCTGAGACCACAGACCGAGGCGCTCAACAGCACCATATCGTCCGCGTAGCTGATGTTATTAAAACATACGCAATCTATGTGACAACCGATACGTTGCCTTTAAAATTCGCACAGGTAAAATGTCGACATTCGAAACATCTAAAATTTTAATATCGATTGTTCATAATATCGAAAATTGTTATACCTAAGCTTAAAATGTCTAACATTGAAATGCCGAGTATTAGTAGAATTAATTTCTTTAGGGAAACGTCAGCTGAGCGAGGTCAATTAACTTTAGGTAGTTAGTAAGCAACGACCGACAACTAAATTGATTTCGTATATTAATACCAGTTTAAGAAAAAAAGTACTTTATTTTTTAATTTTTTCTTGTAGTATTAGTATTTCATGTACCGAATCGACCTTCCTCGGGATTAAAACGACTAAAATTTAACGGTGTATATAAAGTACTTACATTTTATTCTTAGTAAGTGAGACTTATGATTATAATAGTAACACATGTTCTCTGTGCTGTTCTGTGGCACCTATCCGTGGAAGGGACGGAACACCACGCCCTGCAGCCAAAAGTCTTTCTTCAACTCGAAGGGCAGAAAACTGTTCGAAACTCGCACTACGTACGCCTTGAAATTGACGTTACAGTCTCAGTGCGAACTTCGTCTTATGGCGCACGCATTCCACGATGTCTCCCACACCCTTGTGGTGTGATGCAGGCGGGAGATGTAGACTGGAGTGTTCAGCGGAGCGGCACGCAGACTCACGCTAGGAGTTGCAGGTGCTATGCCGCAGCGATGCTTGTTTGCGTTCGACGCTTCCTCCTTTGCACCTTAACGAAACCATTGTTATTATCGACCTTGCTCCTTGCCTTGTCTAGCACAGGTCTCGGATTAGGAGCGCTAGGGGCGCTCGCAGTGACGCTAGCGAAATCCCTATGGATCGCAATAGCTGGGGCTGCAAGAACAGGCAGCGGGACGGGACGAAGGGCTCGTGCGGCGCTGCATGGATTTATTTTATGGTAGATAAAATCATCCAATGACAAATCCCGCCCTTGGGTGGGGCGGGAAATTGCGTCAGACTCTTACTGACTAAAAACCTACCCTTCCATTAATTGCCTTTGTTCCAGGGCCCGTGGTGACATTTTCACATAACCTTTGGCCCCAGTGGGCTTCGGCCCTGCTGGGCCCCTACAAAGCTGACAACTCCTTGAGGCGCGCGGGAACAGTGCGTGCCGTAGACGACTTGGGCTCGGACCGGTCTGTTACCGGACGGACGGACAGCGAGCTATCCATTGCCCACCGTCCGCGATCCTGCGCCTACGGTGGCCGGAAATCGGGATCGGAATCCTGGCGGCGGCGGCGGCGTGTACGCCTTTGCTTAATGTGGTCCGCCTCCTTCTTTACTAGCATTACTGTTTCGCAAAAGGAGGCGACCGCCTGCCACTCCTCCTCGCTCCGCTCCATAATCTCCTCCGTTTTAGGAAATTCTTTAAAAATGGTAAGGTTGTAACAACTTCTTGAGTCACTTATAATAGTGTGTAAACTGTGAGCGTAAATACAAGAAAGGACTTCATTAACAGCGAGCAGGCAGCCGGGGGGTCTGAGGCACTGTGTGCTCGCCACACAGGCGGCGGGGGAGAGGGTGAGGAGGTGACCGGGCGGCTGCTAATAAATCGAGGCGCGGAAACGTTTGCAGCCTTTCAAACACACCAGCCTGGAAACTGACAATTAATCCATACCAGCATACTAATCATTTATAGAGGCGAAAGTTTGTTATTCCTTCTTGCTCAAACTTCTGAACGGATTTTGATAGTCGAACTCGATACCGGACGATCGGACATTACCTATCCATTGCTCGTTGTCCGCAAGCCCGCGCCTACGTTGGCCGGAAATCGACATCGGATACCCGGAGGCGTCTGGGGCGTGGGCGCCGTTGCTTTATGCGGTCGGCCTCCCCCTTTGCTAGCATTACTGCTTCACCGAAGGAGACGACGGCCTGCCACTCCTCCTCCTACCGATACCAAGGCCCGGCGCGAGAGATCGTCGCCGCCGATTGTCCCCACAAGGACGCGGCGGTGTTCTGCCCAGGATGGGCACATAGCAACACCCGGGCGTCTCTTCCGCACGATTCCGGTGCAGGTACTTACCGAACTTGCCATGTTCGGTGAGAACCTAAGGCCTAACGCCGTAAGGTCTTTTCTGCCACGCCTCAAAGAGGGAACTTACCGCCATAATTGTGGTTTACGATAGTCGCTGACGCCTTTTCACCATGAGATCCTGCCAGAACTCTGTCTGCCATGCCTCGACTTGTCGCGGCAGCGGAATTTCGCCCCGGCGTTGCATCTCCACGCGCAAATCGTTCATGCGTGTAAAGACTGTTGCCTCCAGATCCCATGGTGGTAGGCCAGCAAGGAGGCTCACGGCTTCGCGGAAGGCATTTTTATTTTTCCAGCGAGCATTTTTTTGAGGTCTGCAATCAGGAAAAATCTCTGGAGCCCAGATCTGGAGAATAATAAAAAAGCAATTCAATGTCTAATACATGCAATTTTTACCATCGTTTTCATTGATGTTTTTCACGATGCATTGTCCTGATGTAAAGGCACTTTTATCGGGGCCGTTCTTTCATGATTTCATGCTTCAAATATTTCAATAAAGTAATGTAATAATCCCTGCTGATTGTCTAGCCCTTTTTAAGGTAATAAATGTATGTAATACCATACACATCCCAGAATACTGGTGTCCAAATCTTGCCAGCCCCTTTTAGGGGGTTTATCAAATGCAGTCCAGTCGGCTTACTATCAATTGGACTCTGGAGTGTAGTGATGGAGCCATGTTTTATCTGTTATAATAAATCGACGAAAAAATTTGTCCTTATTACGGTTAAAACATCAATAAATATTGCTCTGAATTATTAACACGCTGTTGTTTATGATCGATTGTGGGTACGTGCGGCAGCCACTTAGCATACAGCTTTCTTTATCCCAAACATTCATGTACGATGTGTCCAATACGTTCTTTTGATATCTTAAGAGTCTTGGCAATCTCAATCAACGTCATTTTACGATCATTCAAAATTATTTTGTGGACTGTTTTGATGTTTTCATCGATAACAGCCTTTTTGGAGCGTCTACTGCATTCATTGTCTTAGATGCTCATTTCGCCTCCATTAAACTTCGCATACCACTTTTTAATGGTTAATTTTGCTGGTAGAGAGTCCAAATAATGTTTGCCAAGCCAAAGTTTGGCTTCAACATTATTTTTTTCATCAAAAAGCAATCTTCAATTAACACATGAAATTTTTCTCTATCCACTTTTTAACAATAAGCTTTTGTTCACAACACTATTATCAAGAACCAATTGTCCGGCAGCCATGAAGTTTATACACGTATCTTTTAAAGGTTAGTTCTAACTGAAAATCATATGGATTTTATTTTAGTAACACAATTAATGTGTGTGTGTGTATGTTAAGGGTAAAATCTACAAGTCCGTGATAAGGCCTGTCATACTGTATGGATCCGAATGTTGGGCTTTGAAAAAGACGGAAGAAAAAAGATTACACGTAGCGGAGATGAGAATGTTGAGATGGATGTATGCTGTGACGAGAATGGATAAAGTGAGAAATGAGTATATTAAGGGAAGTTTGAAAGTGGCGCCAGTGACTGAAAAGTTGAAAGGAAATCGTTTGTCTTGGTATGGTCATGTGAAAAGGAGGGATGAAACGCATGGTACTAAAAGAGTTATGAGTTTACATGTGGATGGATGGAGAGGGAGAGGGAGGCCAAAGAAGAGATGGATGGATTGTGTGAGGAGTGATATGAAAGAAAAGGGAGTTAGTGATAGCGTGACGAGTGACAGGAGAGAATGGAAGAAAAAAACGTGTTGCGCCGACCCCAAATAAAACGGGATAAGGGCTGGAAGATGAGATGATGAATTAATGTGTCAGCGTACGAACTTTTCAGCCCACCTAATAGGTGGCGGTGCGCACAGGTTGCGGCACTGCTGGCTGCAACATGTTTCTTCTGAATCTCTGTTGTCTTCTGTTCACTTGTCAGTAGTCATCACAGTATGTAGTGGCATCACTGCACCTACACTGACCTAAATGTTTAGCTGTTGAAGTAACCAAATCAGTAATTACGAATAACATGATAGATTATGATATTAATCAAGGAAGAGGAGTAAGCGCGACATGACGTTGATGAAGTGCTCGATGCGCCACGCTAAGCCTGACGAATGTGACAGCGCGGCCGACGACCGACCGACACATCCGACAGCGCCGACGGCTCGCTGCCGCATCCGTCGTGGGCTACAATTATTCGTAGCTGCATCTTAACGGAACTTTTATTTTGATAGGAGACCAAAGCAATATTTTTGTTCTTTTGGCATGTGACTAGCTCACTCTCTTAAAAGTAGAAAACCTTGGATAGAACATAATTCTTGATTAGAAAGTAGACTGTCACATTTTTAATCAAGCCCGAGACTGGGGAATCCAATCCCACAAACGCGGGATCAGAAATGCGTGTTTTTTTTTTTTTGGTGGTGGATAAAATCATCCAATGACATCTCCCGCCCTTGGGCGGAGCGGGAGATAGTGTCAGACTCTTACTGACTAAAAACCCACCCCATTTCTTTGTTGCCTTTCATACCAGAGCCGAGCCTTCCTTTCAGAAGCAGACCCTTGGCCCCAGTAGGCTTCGACCCTGCCTGCCTGATAGCAGGCTGAGTGTTTACGGTTTGCTGACAACTATTTGAGGCGCGCGGGAACAGTGCGCGCCGTCGACGCCCGGGTTTGGTTTGGTAACCATCCCGGGTTACCGGACGGTCGGACTATGAGCTACCCATTGCTCGCCGTCCGCAAGCCCGCGTCTACGTTTTCTGGAAATCGGGATCGGAATCGGAATCCCTGCGGTGGCTGGGGCGTGAGGACCGTTGCCTCTCGTGTGCGGCCTCCTCCTTTGCTATCATTACTGGTTCGCAGAAGGAGGCGACCGCCTGCCACTCCTCCTCGCTTCGGACCATGGCCTGTACCAGGGGCCGGCGCAAGGGATCGTCGCTGCCGATCGCCCTCATCAGAATAAGGTGATGCTCTGCCCAAGCGGGGCACATCTCGACCCTGTGCTCACGCACGTCAGCAGGATTGAATTTTTTTATTGGATTCAAACGACGCGTCGTTCTGAGTGTTCGGGCGATGTTATTACTAGACTCAACACAGCAATGTTAACATTTTACTTACAATTCGCAACTTTTTATAGCGTTCGTCTGGAAAATAGTTTTGTTTCTTTTTATCATATTTTAGGTAATTTTTTAAGTTTCGTGAGTCTTTATTCGTAAGTGGAGCGCGACGTAACCAGTACGTGTCAGTGTAGGCAGCTACCTACTTTATGACATTTTTTGTGAAGTCATCATGAAAATTATCCAATCACTTCTCCAGTGGGGCGGGAGGGCGGGTCAGACTTTAACTGACTAAAACCACACCTGTGTCTATTAGTAGCCCTTGCGATCTGGGACACAGGCTTCCTTTTCAGAAATACCCCTCGGCTCCAGCAGGCTCTGCTGGGCTCCTACGGTTATGCTGACATCTTTTTGAGGCGCGCGTATTATTACACTAAGCCCTGTAGACGACACCACCGCGGTCTAGACGGTTACTGGACGGCCGGATGACGAGCAACCCATTGCTCGTCGTTTGCAAGCCTGCCGTGACTTGTAATTGGGGGTCACGGTCGTGGTGGCTAAAGCGTGAAGATGTCCATTCCAGGAAGAGGCGACCGCCTTTCATTCCCTCTCGCTCCGGACCATGGCCTGGACCAGGGCCCGGATTATTTGCATTGACTTACATAAGTATACAGTGCCTGGCCAAATTATTAGAGACAGTATTCGTAGATATGATTGAATTTTGAAACACACTTTTTAAGCAAACCAATAGATTTATATAAGATTTTTTTATTTGGTATTATTACTGGTATATCGATGATTTTTTGTATAACAAACAAATATTTAAAATATCAGATTGATGACTCCAATCCTGCAATCCTTGCGGGATCGCGATTTTGATGCGGGATTGGTTTCCCTACCCGAGACTCTCCACTTGTGCGCCGCGATCGTGAACATCGCTGATACCGACACCGTGACACACTTTTTGTTTCACGATGATGTTGAAGGAGGTGGAAACGTATTTGGTGGTACGTAAAGTGGTAGGGTGGTGACGCCACGCGGAGCCGCGCGACAGTTGCGTGCGGCATGATGACGTCACTGGAAGTAGGCCGCGCATTGTGTGCTCACTCGGCGCGCTCTAAATACTATTCAGTGCTGCACAAACACGCGCTCGTTCACTCTGTATTGACAGCAGGTAAACAGGACACATACCTACATCCACACAGCAGGCGTGAGCGCGCAAGTACTCTGGAGAGACAATGGTCGCTCCAAGGGAAGGGAACGTGACTTCGCAGCGTTTCAGCTCACAAGTTGACTCATTATAACGCGCGCGAGTTTTTGTTAACAATTCGTTAAAACTTGTCGTCGCCATTTGTAAACTCGTTCAATATAAAAAGTACGTCATCATTAACGTATTTTTTAGTGCTGAGTTGTTGGCGCGTAGTAGTAGGAGCCTTCTCCTCCTCCTGGAGGGGGGGGGGGGGCGGCTTACTGAGTGCAGTCTCGTTGATTCTACGGATTCAAATATGAAGGTTAAATCTTAAAACCAGAAACGCAATGTCGTTTAGGTGCATATTTAATTTAGTAGAGAGGTGTCGTACACTCAAAGACACAGGTCGTAGCTGGCGCGTGTATCGATGGCGCCGTCCAATGCGACTGTGTAACAACGTGCCGAGTGAAATGGGTCGGAAGAAACACACGCGGCGCGTGTGCAGCCGCGCAGACGAGATAGTGGTGTTTAGTGGAGAGTGGCTGCGGGAGGCTACAGAGCCGCGCTCAGAGGAGGCGGCGCGCGCGGGGCCCGCCGCTCGCTCGCGCGGGCGCCGCGCCTCGCTCTACTCCACCGCGGTTATTGTAATCGGCATCGCAACTGCTCGCGACGGAGCGCAACTGCTCCCGGAGGCGCGTGGCGTCGTGTTGTTGTGCCATAAATAATAATAAAAGACTTAGTGCTCCTTCGTTGGCATTTGAAGCGTTGCGATAGTGATTCGTGCGACATTTTACAGCTTTTAGTTAAATTGTTCGAATAATTTTCATGACTTACATTATTTTGTGTAGCTCGTCGAATATCCGTAGGGTTTAAACGTGGCTGTTATGTTCGCTACAATAAGTTTACGTCATAAATCGTGGTCTCGTGGTCACAGACCCCAATTTATTACTTTAAGATAGTGTTTTTTTTCTATGATGGGTCATAACGTCTTGCTTTGGGGGTCGCGGTCGCGTAACAGGTAACCGTAAACGTGACAAGTGGGGGTTCATAACCCTTCCCTACAATAATAAAAAGTAAAAAGAACTAAAACCTTCACAACCATCTTATCCCTCCTGCCTACGCGACCGCTCTTCTTACTCTCCCCTAGCGACGCACTGTGCAGATCGCACCTAAGATCCCTTCTTTAATGCCCTCCTCATAAATCCAGCGTCTACTCCTGTAACATTTAAAAAACTTAGTCATGGTTTGAGGTATGTAGCGACCTCTAGTTGCGCATAATATCACTAAATGTAATGTCATAAACAGTTCTGACTGAGGCCCGTCAGATGGCGCCACGATTTAATCGATATATTTCGTTTTTCTTTTGTTTCGATTATTAAGTTTTAATATTTAAATACATTAATTATAACGTTGTTAAGTACTATTTACTAAATTTAATATAACTAAATAGTAACAATCGAATAGGCAATATCGATTGAAGCCGTCGTTTATTAAAGTGACAGATGTGACAAGATGGGTGTGGTCGTCCTGGCTTTTTTCATTTGGTGGTTAATTATAAGCACACTGAATTTAAGATTTTTTTTAATTTAAATCACGGATTGATGTCGAGAACCAGACGTGGAAACAGCGTTAAACTTAAGATGATATTCCCTCGATTGTGGTGAGCATTTTTAGACGAAATTGATTAATATTATCTTAGCGTAATTCATGTGCATCGGTATTCCTCAACATATGAATTTTCTTTGACAGGGTTCAAGATATCATTTTATTATTTTAGTCTACCATATCCCATGGATATGTATTAAGAAGAAAAATAGTCTCCACAATATAATACCAATAATATATGTATAAAATATGAAGCTACCACTCTGCTCATGAATCGTTGACGAGCGGTCATCACATGGACAGCTAGGAGACAGTTTCCGAATACAGCGTATGGCTTTGGATCTTGGATGAACTGCATTGGATGACGGTACTGCCTGCGTGTCAACTGTATATACATAATTGAGGTTAATGTATTACCACTCCATGTAAGTTACTTTATTCTAAGCTTACCATATATGTTCCTGTCACGGACTGTAACTAGTGTAGCTATTTAATTATTAAATATTTATTGTGGAGACAAGTTATATCTTTTATTCCAGTCAACACCTCATGCGAAATTACACCCTTTAGTCTCATGCAAACTACCGCTGGGTAAGTCGGTGGTAAGGTCAAAAAACCAACCTTACACTCCTACTCTTTCTCTGTCCACGCCGTAAGGTTGTGGAACTCTTTTCCACCTAGCATTCGAGATCTGAAAACTATTTCTCTTTTTAAGGCTAAAGTAAAAGAGCACTATATTTCCTCTCTAGTGTGATAAATATATTATGTTTATAATATATTATAGTATATTTGTATTCTTTTTAGTATAAAGGGTATGTATAGTTATATAAGTATTTATTAATTAGATTTAAGATTTCAGAATTTCTTCTTCTTTTAATTCTACACTCTATAATTGTCTACATTTCTTCTAATGTCTCCCTTCGCAGGTTTGCTGGAAGGTTTTGTTTTAAAAAAGCAGTACCTTTGTACAATTTTAAAATAATGTCTTCTGTATAAGTATATGTGTGTACATAAATTATAAAATCTATACTTATAATAAATCTGTAGAAGTAAAAATTCTGTACATTGAAAATATCAAAAAAATAAATGGCAGGGGGTGTTATTAGACCGACACCGCACCCAAAAACGTGATGAAAAATTTTTTTGTCTGTCTTTCTGTCTCTGTCTGTCTGTTTGTTTGTTCAGGCATCACGCAAAAACTACGGGTTCGATTACGATGAAACTTGGTATAATTATTCTTTAATATCCTGGGCACCACACTGGGTACTTTTTATCCCGGAGAAGTATATACATTAAAAACAAACTTAATTTTGCGGTTCGATACCTAGACCGATTACTGTACCAACCGCAAATAATAAGTTTGTCGTAGGTTACGTCACCCGCAGTAGAGTTCACTAAGGGGCGGTACACACGGCGTTTTTTTTTTAATTAGCTAGGTACTTAGGTTTACTTTTATAAGGCGTAGACCGCATAGATTTTAACTTCAACAATAGGTTTTGATATTTGATAGTGTGTAACGTAGGTTATTTTTAGTACTCTTAGGTTTTTTTTTTTTTTTTTTTTTTTTAACGTAGGTAAAATCATCCAATGACGAATCCCGCCCTTGGGTGGGGCGGGAAACAGTGTCAGACTTTTACTGACTAAAAACCTACCTTTCCATTCCTTGCCTTTATCCTGGGGCCCGTGGTGACAGTCTCACATAACCTTTGGGCCCCAGTAGGCTTCGGCCCTGCTGGACCCCTACAGTTTGCTGACAACTCCTTGATGCGCGCGGGAACGGTGCGCGCCGTAGACGACCTGAGCTCGGACCGGTCTGTTACCGGACGGACGGACAGTGAGCTACCCATTGCCCACCGTCCGCGAGCCCGCGCCTACGGTGGCCGGAAATTGGGATCGGAAACCCGGCGGCGGCGGCGGCGTGTCCGCCTTTGCCTAATGCGGTCGGCCTCCTCCTTTACTAGCATTACTGCTTCGCAAAAGGAGGCGACCGCCTGCCACTCCTCCTCGCTCCGGAGCATGGCTTGAACCAAGCCCCGGCGCGAGAGATCGCCGCCGATCGCCCCCACGAGGACACGGCGATGCTCTTCCCAAGCGGGACACACCTCGACTGTGTGCTCCACCGTGTCCACCGGGCGGTCCGCACAGTGGCGACACCCGGGCGTCGTCTCCGCACGAATCTTGTACAGGTACGGACCGAACTTGCCGTGTTCGGTCAGCACCTGCGCCAAACGGAAGGTGACGACGCCGTGGGGCCTTTCCAGCCACGCCTCAAAGAGGGGCCTTACCGCCTCGATCGTGGCGTGCCCAGCACGAGGTTGCGACAGTCGCTCTCGCCATTTCACCATGAGATCCCGCCGGAGCTCTGTCCGCCATGCCGCGACTTGTCGCGGCAGCGGAGTTTCGCCCCGACGTTGCATCTCCACGCGTAAGTCATGCATGTGTGCAAGGACTGTTGCCTCCAAATCCCATGGTGGTAGGCCAGCAAGGAGGCTCGCCGCTTCACAGGACACCGTACGGTATCCGCGGATCATCCGGATGGCCATGACCCTCTGGCAGGCGGTTAGCCGGGCCGCCACTCGCTTTCGTAGCGATGGCGCCCAAACCGGCGCACCGGCGCACCGGACCGAACGATGCCTGCATAGAGCCTCCGGCAGGAGGCGTCTGGACCCCCTAGGTTCGGCAGGAGCCGCTTGAGCGCAGCCCCAGTCGCATTCAACCTGGGAGCCAGACGTCGGAAGTGCTCCTTGAAGTTCCACCGGCTGTCGAGGACGAGTCCCAGGTACTTCATCGTCGACCCGACGCCGATGTGAACTCCTCCTACCGTTAATTGGGAGCCCGGAGGTGGCGCGCTCCGAGGGCCGTGAAAACACATGGCCTCGGACTTGTGCAATGCCACCTCGAGTCCCAACTGCTGTATCCTCTCCACGACTGTCGCAACCCCGCGCGTCGCTAGTTCGACCGCCGCCTGGTACGACCGTCCCCGCGCCAGGACCAGCGTGTCGTCTGCGTAACAGACCACGCTGACCCCGTCGGGGAGGTCGGCGCGAAGCACGTAGTCGTACCCGATGTTCCACAAGGGCGGCCCTAGTACCGATCCCTGCGGAACACCGCACGACATCTCTCGCCGTTTCAACTCCCCCTGATGACCGGGGTAGATGATGAACCTGTCCGACAGGTAGGCCTCGATCACCCGACAGAGGTAGTCGGGCACCCGGTGGTACCGGAGTGCCCTACCAATGCAACTCCAGGGCAGGGAGTTGAAGGCGTTGGCGATGTCCAGAGACACCGCCAAGACACACCTGCCCCGGGACACCGCATCCCCCGTCGTGAGGGCTCGCACGCGCATGATGGCGTCCACAGTGGAGCGCCTCCTGCGAAATCCGAACTGGCCGTCCGCAAGATCCGGCCCCTTCCGTGCCAGATGCACGACGAGGCGGTCTGCAATTACTCTTTCAAAGAGCTTGCCCACCTCGTCGAGCAGCACAATGGGCCGATACGCGGACGGAGAGTCCGCGGGGCGCCCCGGCTTCGCGATAAGGACCAGTTTCCCCGTCTTCCAGCGAAGCGGGAACTGGCCCCTCTCCATGCATGCGCTGAAGAGCCCTCTCAGTCGAGACCCGAGTTCCTCCATGGCCAGTACCCAGGCTTTCCCAGGCAAGCCATCGGGTCCTGGGGCGGTGTTCTTGGCACTCAGCCTTCGCACCGCCACTCTCATCTCCACCTCGGTCACCTCTGGAGCATTGTTGCCGTCGTTGCCGTCGTGGTCCGCATCGGACACCGCTGCTGGTGGCGGAGCCATAGGCGGGGGAGTATGCTCCCCTCGCGTAGGGAACAAAGCGCTCACCACACCCTCCACGAGCTGGGGCCGGAGACTCTGAGTCAGCGGGGGAGCCCATGGGCGGAGTTTCTCCATCACCATTTTGTATGGGCGTCCCCACGGATCGACGTTCAGAGACTCCAGCCACACGTTGCGGGCCTCGAGTTTGGCCCGCTTTATCTCCGCTCGGAGGGTGCGCTTTGCCGCTCTGTATCCCTCATACAGCTCCGCCTCTATGGCCTCCGCACCCGGTGGACGGGTGCGGCGCCTGCGGTGTCTAGTATACCGACTCTTAGGTAGGATTAGTCATTCGTATAGATATTAGTTTTTAGGGATTTTGCTTATTTATTGGTATATACATATAAGTATAGGTAGGCGCTAGGTGTTAGGGCTCTTCTATAAAGATAGTCTTTAAGATTTCTTTATTTTTAATACGGATTTACTTATAACACGATGCCTTCCAGAAAGAGACCATATTTTTCTGCTACATCGAGACACACTAGGCGAATGAGACTAGCCAGATCGCAAGAATCAGCTGAGGAGCGAGAATCCCGGTTAAGCCGCATGCGGGATAGCCTGACTGAAGCAAGAGCTCGCGAAACCAGTGCCGATCGAGAATCGAGGTTAAGTGCTGATAAATATAAAAAAAAACACTTTACACAAAAAACTCATTGATAAGTTTCGTCATCCACGCGAACGAAGTCGCGGGCACAGCTAGTAAATATATAAAACCACGACAACGATAAAAAAAACGACGCTGAAAAAGTGTGAAAAAGATTTCCAGATTTCTGAAATAAATAAGGTTACTGGATAAACAAGAACAGAACAAAAAGAAATTCACACGGTATTAAAGAGTTACGGTTGTTACTGAGATTCTTCACTTTTCCGAATTTTTTACACGATACCGATCACTTTTCCGATTTTATTTTTTTGTTCGAATTTCATTTGACCGAATATTATTGACCGACGTCTTTTTTGCTATATACATTATTTGACATATTTTTATATCATCGAAGTATCCTGTGGCATAGGTATCATTTTACCGAATTGCTATTGGCCGAAGCCTCTTTTGAACTTTTTTCATTTGCCCAATGATTTATTTGCCATATTTTCATCACACCGAAAATTTTGTTCACAAATATGTAGACGGTTATAGTACGCGGTAAATAACTTTACCACTTGCCATGGTAGCGTGCAACCCTCCACTTTAATGGGGACCTAAACATCGGTTACTGCGCAAGAGTGCAATTTAAAGCTGCATAGGCGCAGAGGGTTAGGATAGCCCGCGAGCTGAGAAAAAGGTGATTTAAAGGCCCGCCGCCGCGACTGAGGCAAGCGAAAGCTGCGGTGGTAAGCGTTGAAACCATCTGCAACGATAAACTAGCGTGAGACCACCCTACTCTGCACGACGAGGTGGGCAAGCTCTTTGAAAGAGTAATTGCAGACCGCCTCGTCGTGCATCTGGCACGGAAGGGGCCGGATCTTGCGGACGGCCAGTTCGGATTTCGCAGGAGGCGCTCCACTGTGGACGCCATCATGCGCGTGCGAGCCCTCACGACGGGGGATGCGGTGTCCCGGGGCAGGTGTGTCTTGGCGGTGTCTCTGGACATCGCCAACGCCTTCAACTCCCTGCCCTGGAGTTGCATTGGTAGGGCACTCCGGTACCACCGGGTGCCCGACTACCTCTGTCGGGTGATCGAGGCCTACCTGTCGGACAGGTTCATCATCTACCCCGGTCATCAGGGGGAGTTGAAACGGCGAGAGATGTCGTGCGGTGTTCCGCAGGGATCGGTACTAGGACCGCCCTTGTGGAACATCGGGTACGACTACGTGCTGCGCGCCGACCTCCCCGACGGGGTCAGCGTGGTCTGTTACGCAGACGACACGCTGGTCCTGGCGCGGGGACGGTCGTACCAGGCGGCGGTCGAACTAGCGACGCGCGGGGTTGCGACAGTCGTGGAGAGGATACAGCAGTTGGGACTCGAGGTGGCATTGCACAAGTCCGAGGCCATGTGTTTTCACGGCCCTCGGAGCGCGCCACCTCCGGGCTCCCAATTAACGGTAGGAGGAGTTCACATCGGCGTCGGGTCGACGATGAAGTACCTGGGACTCGTCCTCGACAGCCGGTGGAACTTCAAGGAGCACTTCCGACGTCTGGCTCCCAGGTTGAATGCGACTGGGGCTGCGCTCAAGCGGCTCCTGCCGAACCTAGGGGGTCCAGACGCCTCCTGCCGGAGGCTCTACGCAGGCATCGTTCGGTCCATGGCCCTTTACGGTGCGCCGGTGTGGGCGCCATCGCTACGGAAGCGAGTGGCGGCCCGGCTAACCGCCTGCCAGAGGGTCATGGCCATCCGGATGATCCGCGGATACCGTACGGTGTCCTGCGAAGCGGCGAGCCTCCTTGCTGGCCTACCACCGTGGGATTTGGAGGCAACAGTCCTTGCACACATGCATGACTTACGCGTGGAGATGCAACGTCGGGGCGAAACTCCGCTGCCGCGACAAGTCGCGGCATGGCGGACAGAGCTCCGGCGGGATCTCATGGTGAAATGGCGAGAGCGATTGTCGCAACCTCGTGCTGGGCACGCCACGATCGAGGCGGTAAGGCCCCTCTTTGAGGCGTGGCTGGAAAGGCCCCACGGCGTCGTCACCTTCCGTTTGGCGCAGGTGCTGACCGAGCACGGCAAGTTCGGTCCGTACCTGTACAAGATTCGTGCGGAGACGACGCCCGGGTGTCGCCACTGTGCGGACCGCCCGGTGGACACGGTGGAGCACACAGTCGAGGTGTGCCCCGCTTGGGAAGAGCAGCGCCGTGTCCTCGTGGGGGCGATCGGCGGCGATCTCTCGCGCCGGGGCTTGGTTCAAGCCATGCTCCGGAGCGAGGAGGAGTGGCAGGCGGTCGCCTCCTTCTGCGAAGCAGTAATGCTAGTAAAGGAGGAGGCCGACCGCCTTAGGCAAAGGCGGACACGCCGCCGCCGCCGCCGGGTTTCCGATCCCAATTTCCGGCCACCGTAGGCGCGGGCTCGCGGACGGTGGGCAATGGGTAGCTCGCTGTCCGTCCGTCCGGTAACAGACCGGTCCGAGCTCAGGTCGTCTACGGCGCGCACCGTTCCCGCGCGCCTCAAGGAGTTGTCAGCATACTGTAGGGGTCCAGCAGGGCCGAAGCCTACTGGGGCCAAAGGTTATGTGAGACTGTCACCAAAGGCCCCAGGATAAAGGCAAGGAATGGAAAGGTAGGTTTTTTAGTCAGTAAAAGTCTGACACATTTTCCCGCCCCACCCAAGGGCGGGATTCGTCATTGGATGATTTTTACCTACCACAAAAAAAAAAAAAAAAAAAAAAAAAAAAAAACCCTACTCTGCAGCGCCGTGACAGAAGACCTTCCATGGTGGTATAATGAAGGTACGGAAACATAATACTTCGAATAAATGTTATTTCGGCTGAGTGTAACATCGGTGAAAAGTTTTTCAACCAAATGAAACGTTAGAGTAACGAAAAAAAATCGAATTGAGTATCGGTCAACTGATACAGTGGCAGATGTGACTCTGATGAAATAAAAAAAAAAACGAAACGATAATAGTTGAAAAGTTTTAGGTAAAATCCTTCGACGCCTGAGTGTATTTGGTGTTTTTGTATTATATTTGTACATAGTTATGTCTAGTTTACATTCTTAGTTTAGTTTTTGTGTACATAGGTAAAATTAAATTTGGTCAAACGTTTTTTGAACTTATGATAGGTAACCGTTGGTAGTATACAACGTGTGACTACGGCTTATCTTTTTGTTCTATTCTTACTCCAGTAACCTTGAAGTAGAAGAAGACGATACAATACAGTGGTGCTCTCAGAACCGCCGTTTCTTACGCGAACCTCGGACATCAAAGCATTTTTTTTCCATTTTTTCATTCTCCTGTAATTTACTTAACTGTAATCACTTTGTTTTTCCATAAAGCAGCCGGACTGCGCAAATAGGTTTTTAAGAATGTGGGTAATGCGGTCAAAGCAAGCCTTCTCAAGTGCTTTTTTATGACCTGGCTGCATGGTTAAACGCTTTCTTATTTGAGCTCAGACCCTGGTGAGAAACACCGAATTATTACGCTTTTCAGCTTCAGCACTATCGGCTTGAACCATAGGTGAGCTAAACCAACGATGGGACACTATAGGAAATGAAATAGATTTATTTTTTACAAGAAAAGCAGTCCTACTACTAATTAAAAGACGCAAAGAACACACATCACACACTCAACTCAATTTTTCTTAGAGAAGCGGAATAAGACTTAGAGAAGCTTCACGGGCTTTCCAAGGTACAGGGAAGGTTGTCACCGTGTTGTGGACGTCGACGTCGGTGTCGCTGTTTATCACTCTCAGTCTCATGCGGTTGGAAGATAGTTTTTTTTTTGCTGTTGCTTCGGCTGCCGTTATAACTCCGCGTAATGTCCTCGTACTGTATATTTCTACCACAAGAGCACTCATTAAACACCAGTAAATACGACTGCGAGATATAAATCGTGGGTGAGTGATAGTGAGAGCAGAGCGACGCTGCCGGTGCCGGCCGCGCGCTGCTCGTCGTAATGAGGACGAGGGAAGCTAATAAATACAACACACGTTGACAGCACATTCGTCATCGCGCGCCAAACGACGGCGACCGCTGTTATGATTTACTCTCTTTATTATGGAAGATGAGTCGGATGTCGGTGACCAGTTCTAATTTCTGTTATTGAAAGTCACGTCTGCCACTGTATCAGTTGACCTATTATCAATTCGATTTATTTTTGTTGCTCTAAGGTTTCATTTGGTCGAAAAACTTTTCACCGATGTTACACTCAGCCGAAATAACATTTGTTTGAAGTATTATGTTTCCAAACCTTCATTATACCACCTTGGCACGGCTACCACCACCATGGTGGGCTGTCACGGCTCCGGCGCTGCGGGGTTTCGGTAGTCTCACGCGAGCTTATCGTCGCGGATGTTTCAACGCTCACCACCGCCTCAGCTGCGGCGGCGGGCCTTCAAATCACCTGCTCCTCCTACGCGGGTTTGAATTACACTCTAGGGGTAGGGCAGACAAGACAGTGTGAAGTCGAATTTGCAGCGATTCGTTTCTTGCATTAAATTTTGTAGCACAACATATTTATTTATTTGTGGTACATAGGCGTTAATGCAACAGGCATTCTCTACCAGTCAACCTTTGGGTTAAAAAAGACAACACTGTGGTAGATGTGCACAATATACACACACACACATTTTTATGACACTATTTTAATTTAATATTGAAAATGCTACCAAGAATAGTACGCGGCAAATAAGTTAAAATAATTTTTAGACCGTGCGTATTAGGTATATAAAACCGTAGGTCACTGCATGGTGGTGCGTAAACCACCAACAATAGCATTTCCAAGGGTGTCAGGCGGGCGGCCGACTATAAAACAGTTGCCAAATCCATTGCAGCATGTTTGCCTGTACCCGTTTTCATTCATAGAAATGGTTTGTTCATAAAACGTATCTTCGGAAGTTGATCTCTTCTTTGTTTCAAAGTTTTCTTTATAAAGGAATTATGTTCAACACTGTATATTATATAGCTAGTCGTTCCATATACACTAATTACGTAAAGAAAGCCATTTTAAACACTACACTTTTTTATGAGAAAAATCCCTTTCTACAAACAAAACAATCCCATTCCCAAGTCATTATTCGCGAATTCGGAGCTGTCAAAATACTAACGTTAGCTTCCCTCGTTCCGAATTGCGTCAAAGTGATTATAGCGCAAATCTAACCAACGCGCAACGTCATAATAATTACTTAACAGCCCTTATATTTTGTGGCTAGGCCCTAAGAGGACACCGGTGTCCACACACCTATTTTCTTTCTATTGTGTCTCTAATTACGGTATTGAAAAGGTAAATTTTGGTCAGATTCGCGTTATAATCGCTTTTGACGCAAGTCGGAACGTTTGTAGAAACATCCATTGTAGAATCGTCTTGAACGATGTGAACTTGGCTACGAATTTTCTGTTCGTTGGTTCTTTTAACGTTGAGATGACGTCATTCCCATACATTTAATCGCTTTCGACTAGCGTCACGATCGCAGATTGTCAACTTGGCTAGGCGTGCTGATCCCTGGATGACTCAAGTTATGCACTGTATCAAAAGCAATCCGCCGAAACTTTTCTGTAAAATAGGGTCTGATTCTATCATTAGTTATATTGCAATAAATAAATGCCCCGCTATCTGGTAACATTATTTTTTTTAAACTATCGTTTCTGTTATCGGGTTTTAACAATTGTAAAACATAGGTATCACGTTGCTGCTCCTTAGCGAGTTCTTCGTAATCTATCACTGTGGGACAGTTTATAGTTGCTACACACGATAACGTGTCTGCAACAACATTATCCTGCCCACTTACATGTCTAATGTCTGTGGTGAACTCACTAATAAATATTAACTGACGTGTACGTCTTGGTAACTCTTTCTCGCTATTTATCTTTAAAAATGCGTAAGTAATAAGTGTGTGATCTGTATATATTGTTAACTGCCGTCCCTCGACCATGTTCCGAAAATGACGAATGGCTAGGTAAATCGCTAATAATTCCCTGTCATACGTGCTATACTTACATTCAGTTTTAGACATGTTTTTTGAAAAGTAACCTAATGGTGTCCATACATTATTTAGTCGTTGTTGTAACACCGCGCCTACATTAGTATCGGACGCGTCCGTCATAAGTGCAAGCGTTGCATCCGCCACCGGGTGCGACAACATGACCGCGTTACACAAGCTGAACTTACATTCTTCGAATGCTTGCTCAGCGATTGGAGTCCACGCAATAGGTGTCATGTCTTTCTTTTTTGAACCATGAATAAAACTACTGAAAATCGATCGCTTGCCGATCGGTAGTGTCGTGTCCTTGAAAATGGCTTCTAACGTGGTAAACTGTAATTCGTGCAATGTTGTTATAAACGAAGTCTTTGCGTTTATATGCAATAAGATGGACGTCATGGATGAAGAAAGCATAAGTCGCATATGCAAAAGTGCGTTTTCGGAGTTCGATATCGAAAATGCTAAAGATCTGCTTTTTCATTCTATTCCGACTGTAAAGAGGAAAAAAATAAGAAAGAGGGACGGCAAAACGCTTCGAAACATTGATGACATACTCTTTTTATTAAAAGAAACTGACCCGGAAGAAATCCCAATCTTTGTGGCTCCAGGATCTGCAGAAACTTCCACCTGTTTTATTCGATCATGTCGATGTAGCAAGGTTGTTAAAAGATTTACTGAAACTACAAAATTCGACTGTTCTTTCCATGAGCACCCTGAGTGTGTTCTCATAGTTAGGTACTTTATTTATTTGATAGTATTTTATTACTAATTTAAAGTGACAATATTATCATGAGCAGCAAGTAAAACTTGGATCTGACACTTTGGCCTATTCCAGTTAAGTCCTTCTTCCGTTATTTTAAAACTACGCCATATCGCAAATTTTATTCAACCTAGGTATTTAATTTGATTCCAATCTAAATTATCCAATATAATAATTTTATTCTTTGCATCTTACCATCATTCATTTGAACCGAAGCTAACCAAACTACAAAAGATGTATGATGTACTGCACTCCCTACAACGGGTTCCTACTTAGAACGTTTACGTTCAACATAGAAGTGCCTTGGTTTATGAATTATATCGCGATCAAATGGCTTAAGAGTTCTAATCGGTTAAATAGTGAATTCAATCCTATTAGATAACGTTTAAATCTATTCAAATTATTTACTACTGCTAGGCTAGGGTTTTCAACCGAGTGCTACTATTCTGGAGAAGTAAGCTTACTAAATTAAGTGTCTGGTCTCATTTAATTACTCCATTTTATTGTATGACATTCTATCTACATCGTGTTAACTCGCGCCCGTACGTAATTCGGTAACAGCATTATAATTTTACAACTATAGTTCGAGGTGCTAGTTCTACTACTTCTACTTTTAACTGTGTGAACGTAGTCTCTTATTTCTTTTCCCAAGTCTTTGAGACATTCTTTTAAGTTTTTTGAAAGTCGAGCTATTTATCCTAAAGTTTTTAGTAAACGCCTAAGAAATCAGCCGGTCCTAAGAATTGCCTAACATTATGTCCATACATCTTTCGGAGTAAGAAATTTATCAACCACACCTATTAGACACTGTCTTTATTCTTTTAGCTTTCCTGAGACTTCGAAAACCCAAAAACTGTTCAATTTTAAAACGAAAGAAGTTACATTTCGGAAGCTTCAATGCAAGACCTGCATTGTTCATTTTATCAAATATCGACCTTAGAAGTCCACCGCCAAAGTTACTCGAGAGGATCAGAACCTTGTCCATGCAAATGTTAATCCTTAAATTATAAAGTACTTTAGTAATAGTTTTGTCTAACCTAAAGGGATTCTACTCAATTCGAATTGTCTTTCCGGTGTGACGGTAGCAGTTTTTTTTATTTTATTAATCACTATAGCTAGCGTTGTCTACAGTAGTAAACAGTTGCTTGGTCTAAAGTCGTATATCTATACAGAGAAAACTAAAATATTATGAAAAGGAAATAGTCTCTTTTTTGGTTGTAATGGAAAACCACTGAACCCGTTTTAAAACAATTCTCTCACGTATAGGATCCTACATTATCATCGAACGACGAAAGCGCAGGCAAAGCCATCGGCTTCTGCTAGTAGATTATGTTCCACTAACTAATGCATCTAATCATCTATCCTAGGCAAAGAATAATGTTTAATAGTCTTCTATTTAAAACTGTGTAATCTATGCAAGGGCGCTACCGGCCGTTTTGTATTTCATTAGATTTTTATATCAGTGAAAACGCATTGCAAACGGACTTTTATGACACCGGATTGTGCTTTTCTTTATGGGTTAAACTATAACTGCGCGTTAAGACCGCCTTTGTACCCATAGATTTAAATTCCTATGAATTGTTACTATTTTGGTGTCCAATTCTATTCGATACTATTCGATTCTATTCGGTACTATTCGGTATTATTCGATACTGTTCGATGCTATTCGATACTGTTCGATACTATTCGGTACTATTCGATACTATTCGATACTATTCGATACTATTCGATACTATTCGATACTATTCGATACTATTCGATACTATTCGATACTGTTCGATACTGTTCGATACTGTTCGATACTGTTCGATACTATTCGGCACTATTCGATACTATTCGATACTGTTCGATACTATTCGGCACTGTTCGATACTATTCGATACTATTCGATACTATTCGATACTATTCGATACTATTCGATACTATTCGATACTATTCGATTCTATTCGATACTATTCGATACTATTCGATACTATTCGATACTGTTCGATACTATTCGGCACTGTTCGATACTATTCGATACTATTCGATACTATTCGATACTATTCGATACTATTCGATACTATTCGATACTATTCGATACTATTCGATACTATTCGATACTATTCGATACTATTCGATACTATTCGATACTACTCGATACTACTCGATACTACTCGATACTATTCGATACTATTCGATACTATTCGATACTATTCGATACTATTCGATACTATTCGATACTATTCAATACTATTCGATACTATTCGATACTATTCGATACTATTCGATACTATTCGATACTATTCGACACTATTCGATACTATTCGACACTATTCGATACTATTCGACACTATTCGATACTATTCGATACTATTCGATAACAATGTATAAGATTCAACAGTTGCAATTTCTGAATCTGATTTAGGCTATCCCATAGGAATAAGTCATTCAAGTATTTACCATGATCAATGTTATTGGTAGTAGAAGAAATAATTTTAATTCGTAATAATTACCCTCTAACTATCAATTGGTTTCTATTACGTATGACGCCTGCGCAATTTTTAACTAAACAGACACCCACTAATACGAACCTCGTTATATTTTAAAATGAGTTAACTTCTACGTAAGAAAATGCGGGTAGTATTGGACAATTCTCTTTTGAACACAGTATAACCAGCGCTATTTTGTGGGATTTAAAGAAATTATGAACTCTTTATCAGTTTTCCAGATGTAGCCCTCTAATGCTTCATTAAAAAAACTATCCAACTAATCATGACTGTTTTAAGATTTTTTAGGGGGAACAATAACATTTACTAGACCATTATACCTTGAATTTCTAAAACTAACCTAAACTAGTTTTTTTTTTTTTGGGTAGGTAAAATCATCCAATGACAAATCCCGCCCTTGGGTGGGGCGGGATATAGTGTCAGACTTTTACTGACTAAAAACCTACCTTTCCGTTCCTTGCCTTTATCCCGGGGCCTGTGGTGACAGTCTCACACTTTGAGTCTCACATAACCTTTGGCCCCAGTAGGCTTCGGCCCTGCTGGACCCCTACAGTTTGCTGACAACTCCTTGAGGCGCGCGGGAATGGTGCGCGCCGTAGACGACCTGAGCTCGGACCGGTCTGTTACCGGACGGACGGACAGCGAGCTACCCATTGCCCACCGTCCGCGAGCACGCGCCTACGGTGGCCGGAAATCGGGATCGGAAACCCGGCGGCGGCGGCGGCGTGTGCGCCTTTGCCTAATGCGGTCGGCCTCCTCCTTTGCTAGCATTACTGCTTCGCAAAAGGAGGCGACCGCCTGCCACTCCTCCTCGCTCCGGAGCATGGCTTGAACCAAGCCCCGGCGCGAGAGATCGCCGCCGATCGCCCCCACGAGGACACGGCGATGCTCTTCCCAAGCGGGCACACCTCGACTGTGTGCTCCACCGTGTCCACTGGGCGGTCCGCACAGTGGCGACACCCGGGCGTCGTCTCCGCACGAATCTTGTACAGGTACGGACCGAACTTGCCGTGTTCGGTCAGCACCTGCGCCAAACGGAAGGTGACGACGCCGTGGGGCCTTTCCAGCCACGCCTCAAAGAGGGGCCTTACCGCCTCGATCGTGGCGTGCCTAGCACGAGGTTGCGACAGTCGCTCTCGCCATTTCACCATGAGATCCCGCCGGAGCTCTGTCCGCCATGCCGCGACTTGTCGCGACAGCGGAGTTTCGCCCCGACGTTGCATCTCCACGCGTAAATCATGCATGTGTGCAAGGACTGTTGCCTCCAAATCTCACGGTGGTGGGCCAGCAAGGAGGCTCGCCGCTTCACAGGACACCGTACGCTATCCGCGAATCATACGGATGGCCATGACCCTCTGGCAGGCGGTTAGCCGGGCCGCCACTCGCTTTCGTAGCGATGGCGCCCACACCGGCGCACCGTAAAGGGCCATGGACTGAACGATGCCTGCGTAGAGCCTCCGGCAGGAGGCGTCTGGACCCCCCAGGTTCGGCAGGAGCCGCTTGAGCGCAGCCCCAGTCGCATTCAATCTGGGAGCCAGACGTCGGAAATGCTCCTTGAAGTTCCACCGGCTGTCGAGGACGAGTCCCAGGTACTTCATCGTCGACCCGACGCCGATGTGAACTCCTCCTACCGTTAATTGGGAGCCCGGAGGTGGCGCGCTCCGAGGGCCGTGAAAACACATGGCCTCGGACTTGTGCAATGCCACCTCGAGTCCCAACTGCTGTATCCTCTCCACGACTGTCGCAACCCCGCGCGTCGCTAGTTCGACCGCCGCCTGGTACGACCGTCCCCGCGCCAGGACCAGCGTGTCGTCTGCGTAACAGACCACGCTGACCCCATCGGGGAGGTCGGCGCGCAGCACGTAGTCGTACCCGATGTTCCACAAGGGCGGCCCTAGTGCCGATCCCTGCAGAACACCACACGACATCTCTCGCCGTTTCAACTCCCCCTGATGACCGGGGTAGATGATGAACCTGTCCGACAGGTAGGCCTCGATCACCCGACAGAGGTAGTCGGGCACCCGGTGGTACCGGAGTGCCCTACCAATGCAACTCCAGGGCAGGGAGTTGAAGGCGTTGGCGATGTCCAGAGACACCGCCAAGACACACCTGCCCCGGGACACCGCATCCCCCGTCGTGAAGGCTCGCACGCGCATGATGGCGTCCACAGTGGAGCGCCTCCTGCGAAATCCGAACTGGCCGTCCGCAAGATCCGGCCCCTTCCGTGCCAGTCATAAATATAAGGCAACACCCCGTTTAGCTGCAATTTCTAAGTTAGCAAGTGGCATAAATAATTCGTCTAGTTCTTATTCTTATATGTAAATAACGTAATCACGTAAAACAAATCTTAATGCGCACAAAGAGTTGCATACTATTTTAAAGCATAAATCACTGCGTTTCACTTTCTCATAGGCAACAAAAACAGTAATACGAGTACTTACGTGAACTCATCCCACTTCTGAACTGAAAGCAAAACACTAAAACTACTTGTCAATGCTTTTATTTCAAACTTGTAAATGTACACTCAGCTTACACCTTATAGTTCAACCGCCCACGATAGACTGCCAGCACGATCACACTCTAGCCCACAGCTCCGTGTCCACATCTTATAAGTGGGGGAATGACTCGCACAATAAGTCAATGGATAGACTATTTTATAAATTGCATCTGATTGAAACTGTAAATATCTTTTAAATGTTTGAGCTAATTTTAATTATAAAAACGTATGACAATAGTTAATCAAACTCAACAATTTATTGAGCCTAATTATCATTACTAGTCAAATGGCGTACTAATAAAATCTTCAAATGTCTGTATTTACTTTAAAAAATATGTTGAGATTATTAGATTTATATTGTAATTGCCTACAGTACGGAGGGTAGTTGTAAAACACCGCAACCGGTACATCCAAAACAAAGCGGTCGGCCCGAAGTGACGCCAGAAGACCGCGAGGCGGCCAACCGCCGACCGCAGACGAGTCGAACATCTACGAACGAAGCCGAATGTGCGCTGACGCAAGCGCCTCGGTTGTTACCACCGACGGGACATACGAGCGCTCCGATTTTACAACATGTCGCCTCACAAAAACAAAAATGTTTTGCTGATATTGTATGCAATGGGCAATGGAAACCGGAAGGTAATGATGAAGGATATATCGAGGTATAGAGGAAGAGGCACAGGAATCGTTTTATTGAAAACAGAGGGAAGGAGGTGATAGATCCCGCGATTACGTGGCGAAGGAAGTGACTGTGTGTGATATAGTAAACTACATTAGAGATAAATCGTATGCTTAATAAAAAAGAGGCCTAACTCAAAAAAGAAGAAGAATTTTAATATTAAAAATTATGTTTCAATAATAAGGTTCAATTTTGAAATACCCTCTTTTATGAGTTAGGCCTCTTTTCTATTAAGCATGCGAAATGTAACATCACCGTCACACTTGAAAAAATGAACATGAAATTGGAAAAAGATTATAATGCATATGAAGTATTTGTCCCGAAATATAAGTTGGACCTGTTTATGGAATCAGATTTTTGGCCAGAAAGAATAGCTTTTCGTCGTTTTATAAACTACGATCGGCAAAATAAAGACAGAGAAGATTTTCTGAAAAAGAATGTTACTAACTCTCATTATCATGATGAAAGTTAGTAACATTCTTTAGTATTTAGTAGGTTTAACTAATTTAGTAAGTTACAATTGTAAAAGTGTGACTCGTTCGGTAGAATGCATAAGACGGTGAATATAATTGCCTTACAGGAAACTTGGCTACTACCCCACGACATTCCGTACCTTGGCAGCATCGACAGCGAATTTGGATTCGTTGGTAACTCTGCTGTGGATATTTTCGCTGGCGTACTTCGTGGTAGGCCGTATGGAGGAGTGGCTATCCTGTGGAGAAAAAGTGCATTCCCCACAGTATCAGTGTTAACATACTCTAGTGTGCGTCTGATAGCTGTAAAAGTCGAACTCAATGATCGTGCTATTATAATTTTTTCAGTGTATATGCCTACGGATTCAGTAGATAATTTGATAAAATTTACCGAGTGCTTATGTGAAATTAACGCTATAATAGAAAGTAATAATGTGGAATCCGTGTTTATATTGGGTGATTTCAACGCACATCCAGGTGAGCTTTTTGACATTGAATTAAAACATTTTTGTGCCGATCAGCGGTGGTCGTGCGTTGACAGAGAACTATTACCGTCGGACACATATACTTTTGTGAGTGACGCGCACGGGACGCGACGCTGGCTTGACCACTGTGTTGTGACTAGTGCCGCGCGGCTTACTGTTATGGGTGCATAAGTTCTTTATGACATTTACTGGTCCGATCACTATCCTGTTCTATAGGAGTGTGATTTTAATCTAATTAAACCTAAAATAATGCTATATAATTGTAGTAAAAATCTAGTAACCTGGGGTGAGAGGAACCAAATTCAAATTAATAATTATAATAAGATTTGTCATAATAGACTGAAGAATGTTGATTTTCCGGCGGAGATGAGTGGTTGTGCCAATAAAAAGTGTTGTAATAAAAAACATAGACATTGTTTAGATAAATTATACGATGAAATAGTTTTTATGCCCTTATTAAGGAGCAATATGCGTCACTGCTGAAACGTGTTAGGACCAGTGGCAACAGTTTTGTGAACGTGTTTGCGGATAGGTGGGACTCTCCACTGCTACACCACTGGATACGCTTGCACGCTGAACGGTGAGCACTAGATGGTTCCCCCTCACCGCACTAAATGTGTGTTGTTGTTGTCTTTTTGTTTAATTGTGTATTGTAAACTGGTTTTTCGTTGTGTGTTGTATGATTATTGTGTGTGTTGTATTAATGTTGTAAGTGTTACTATGGATAGAAAGGTCCGCAATAAACGTTTATTATTATGATTATGTCCGATTCCCGCGAGCCTCAACAGGTGATCACTCACTTATTTATGTAATATCTACGCCTCTATGTCATAGTGTCAATTATTTATACGTCAGATATATTCATTTCTTATTATGTACGAGATTACCATTCTAGAGTGCGTGCACTTTAAGTCTGCGCGCGGACAAAATTGAAACTAATCCATCAACAACAAGCCATCTTGACATTTACTTCAGGTGTCGGGAGTCTGTGTTTTTAGTCGTTTCCAAAATAAATAACGGCTATCATTATCCCGAAAGTGATTAAAAGTGCTGGCAGGGATATTATCTTGAGATTCAAACGTTTTTGATAAGAGGAATGAGAAAATTTCGGACTACAGTACCATTTTCCAATGTAGTACCATTTGAAAATAATTTTTCGGGTGACCATAACAATAAAATTTCCCTACATATTCGTACCCGAGCGGTGCCTGGCAGGAAAATATACGTTGTTGAAAATGGACTGCTACTATGTATTTGAATCTTAATCAAGTGACTGTCATGACGATATGAATTCAGTAAACTTCATGCGATGGATGGGTTAAAATGCATCATACCTCTGCACGTAAATAAATAAAGCCCCTGCAAAATTCAATACAAAAGCAAAAAAGAAGAAGAAGGCAATACAAAAACTCTTAGTGAAATGGCATAAATTAATAAAGCGGCATTTCACACTAACGCCAGAAGAATGACTGGATGTCGATTATATAAGACAAATATTTTGAAATTGACAAATTGACGATGGACTCACCCAACTCTTCTGATAAACACTAACATAGATTTTGATGCTAAAGTGCTACTATTCAGAAATTCAATAAAAGATTTACAAAGTTCTCATGACTTTTTTATAATACTACTACTTTAACAACTTTTTCAACACACTCTCAGAAAGTGGCTCTTATTGCACTACATTTAGGTATATAATGGCACCTATTACCAAACTGTGACATTTTGATTACCATTACGCACTAGTGCTATAATGTAGCTATAACCTTTTTGTTCAACCTCTTTGTTTGCGATTCAAATTTTGAATACTAAAAAAGAAATGTTGTCTATGGCCGCCATATTAAGATGCGCGCGGTTTTTGGTGTGATTTTTTTGAGTGAAGTTCATTGGCTGTATTAATTATATAAAATCAAATAATATATTAAAACATTAGGAAATGTTACATCCGTATTCTATTGTCACTAAAAATGATACTATTGTAAAAAAATCACGCAAGAAAACAAACAACGACTAGGCAATTGATCAAGACTATATAGCCATAGCCTTCAGCTATGGATTAGTTAAAAAAAAATGATGTGCGTCTATGAAAACAGATTTAATTTTTTACCGCCATTTTATGAAAAATAACACTTAACTAAATTATTTTTCTTCACAAGTGTATTGAAAAACGTCGTATGATACACGTGAGTATTGTATGGTTACCGTTTTTGGCTCTCTTAAGACCCTCGCCATGGCTCGGGCCTTAATACCTTCTCGACGGTAACCAAATACATTACACACTTGTATCATAATGTACTATTACCAAACCTGAAATAGCGAAAATATCAGCCAAGTTCAATATTTTAGATTTGGTCCCATAGTAAAAGTTGTTTGTTATCATGACTACAATCACGTGTTTAAGTATCGTTCACTAATAACCAGTCACCATAATTAATTAAATTCTTTAAATTACAATTTGCGTTACTAGGGATTGTTTTTAATTATATGAGGGAAAATAGATTAGTTAGGCTGCCCACATCAAGCACGCCCCCAGCAAAGCCTCGTGCGCGCACTCTATGCCATTTCTTTCAATGGAGTGTCAGTGGTTGATCATTGAAAATTCATAATGACGCCATTATATTTGTAGATTACCAAACTTGTCAAAATCAACAATTATAAAATCAATGATCATTCTGACACTATTGTAATAGCAGACTTGACGCCCAGGGGTATCGCCACAGCCGCACTATTAGCAAAGAGGCTCACAGTTAAACGCGCAGGTCTGCTTAAATTCTTAACTATTGGGATCATCTGCTCTCCCTCCTCCCCCTCCCCCCCTCTGCGCGTACTGAGCACCCCGCACCGCTAGCTACTCAACTAATTACAATCCATTTGTGTTGCATATTAATTCAGTTATTGTAATGGAGTTGCAAAAGTTAGGGACAACTTGTAACGCGCGCTCATGCACTTGCATTTTATGTAATACTTGTGCGCTACGTTTCTCCGTGTGTCCGCGAGGATGGGCGCCATTAACTTTAACTAGCTAGTGTTTATTTTTACCTCTTTTACAAGACTTCGCAAGAACCACAATATTACATTTCATTCATGTCGGTTCCATTTTACGGGTATGTAATGTCATATATCGTATTTCCACAGAAACCGCCTCAATTATGAAACTGACAATGTATAATATTGTGTTCAGATGAATGACACGGAGTGGGAGTGGGCCACTCGTTTATGCTAGCGTAATAGTAGAGCATTTCGCTTCAATATCACGTCACAGTTGCGGCCATTATCGCACACTTGCGTGGCCGCCTGCCGCCATTTACATTCAAAGTGATGCGAGCGGAGCGCTCATGGCGATAACGATATTAATCTCTATAGCGTAAGTGACGTGTGTTTTGTGGAACCAGTTACATGTAAAAGGACTTAGTTCCCTACTTATTGCAGGCACACGACACACGTCACGGGACACTCACTTACATAGCATAATTGACAAATGATGATAAATGATATTATGATAAATGATATTTATTTTTGTAAATAGGTTTTCAAAACACTTTTACACGTCAATATTTTTTTTTTAAACTAGATGAGACCGGTGTTTCCTAGCTGACTACCCTGACAAGAAACACCGAAACAAACTCAGGGGTCACAGTCTCTTTTAAAGTCCATACAGTAAATTTGTAATGGTCAAATCACATGAGAACTATGCAGATTTGTCTGAGATGGTCTTTTGAAGAAAGAACCATACACATTTGAGTGGACCTGTCCAGTCAGTGCAAGCATTTGTCAGTATTCGTGAAGCTCAACTCAGGACTACTAAGGAGCTCAACGACTTGACGAACAATACCAAAGACAGGACATTTGGATAGGCCGAAAAAAATACTCAAATTGCCAGACATACATACAAGTAAAGTAGTAGTAAAAATTACTGAAAAGAAAAGAGAAAAAAAAAGCAATCCTCATAGTCTCTATCAATCAAATAAGCAATCCTCATTCACAATAATGAATGGAAAATGTCAAACATTAATGGAAAGTAAAAAAAGGCAAAAAAAATGTGTAGTTGTAAAATATAAATAATTTACAATGTCCAATTGTAAAATAGAAACTAATTTACAACGTCAAATTGTAAGAAAGAAAAAAAATAAATAAATGGACAACTATGTCAATTTGTCAAAAAATAATAATATCAATAATAAAAAATAAAAAAACGATGACGATAGGTAAGGCAGTAAAAACTGAGTCCCAGTAAATACTTTGACTTTTACAAAACAAAAAACTCTGCATATACTACAATCAACAAGTATTTACGGGAATATTTTCCGTCTTTCGGATATAGCATAGCCCAGTCAGCCTTATGATACTCCCACTACTGGGGCTCCGGCCGCCTCTGTAGGAGAGGTAATGGCTCATGATCCACTGGGTCTCTGGATGTCACATAATAATATCTTCGAATTTTTGGCTCTAGGAACGGTAGTTTTCCTTCACCGTTTTGAGAGCAGTAGGTAGAAAAATCTTCGCTCTTAAAATAGCGCTGAAGTTTCCGTTGCTTCTCACTTTCGCAAAGGAAACATCATCGCTATGAAGTGTTCATAGGTAAGGCCCTAGTATTAATTATGCTTCGATGATATGAAGCTATTGTCTGATGACTACAGAATCGCACTAATATTATAAAGCGAAAGTTTGTGAGTGTGTGGCTAAACAAATCTGGATAAAATGTAAATATGGTATAACTTGGCAGATAAGTTTTTATAGGGAGTAGACGTCCGCTAAGAACGGATTTTACGAAACTTCACCTTCACAAATCAACACTGAGAAGATTCCTCCAACTTCTAGCGACATCCGCTCACGTGCCTTCACCTCATAATTTATTAAATCAAAAACAATCAATCAATCAACTTTATCAAAAAATCAATAAAACCATTTTCCAGTGATTATTGGAAAATGGATTTATTGGTTTTATTTATTTGAGTATTCCACTAGTAAAAGAAAATACCCACTATTTGAGTATTAGGTAACCTGGGTAGACGTCTAGTAATTAGGCACTTTGTATATTTACTCGGGTAAAGACCGGTGTTTACCGGGTAGAAACCTAGCTGTAGGGAGGACACCATTGCGGTCGGGTTCATCGGCGCGCTGTCGGAAGCGGGCTCGCGCCGACCGTTACGGGACCACCTCGCTACTAACAATCTCTGGCCACCTATTTTACTGCAGACGCTTACTGAATACTAACGGTATACATACTCGAGCCTAAGGCCTTCGCCACCACATTAACACAACGTGGTATGCATTCACACAGTCAAGTATTCAAAACGTAATACTTTAATAGTAGTATACAAGAGCGTGATTACTTGAAAAATCAAAAGAAAGCCACGTCACGAACAGAGGCCGACGTCTCTCAATGCACACGAGTGCCTTTTAAAACGCGGAGAAATTTGAATACTTAAGACGTTGGAGAAATCCTTTGGCGCGGCGACGTGAGCTGCGCTCTAATACTCGAGGCAAGCGAGTGACGCTGCGCGCCAAGCTAGCACATCCGTCACGCCAACAGACACAATCACGGTACTGAAACATTCTGCGACGCGTGTCAATTTGTTGAACTGTAGTGACGACACACCCAGTAGATCATTGTGAAACGAGTTTAGCGTTTAGATCCTTCACAACAATTGAATACTAAAGAATGTTCATCAAACTTAGAGCATCTTAGCTTACACGCTATTCACGTAAGCACACATTAAAAATGGGTACGTCCGGCACGCGGTGCCCGCGACTTACTGACGTTTCGACTTCGGACATGATCGACTACGACTGAATAAAAATAATATACGTTCACAAAACCATTTATTACCAAAACATGGCGCCATCTTTCAGTGGCTTTAAGACGGCTTAAAACCACCTTAAAATAGTTTAGATAGGTAATGCTTTTTTTCTTCATATTACATTTTAAAACTTTTGTAACTGACTGTACTAAACAGTTTCATTAATTTGATGGTGTCTGAATTGTCACTGAAAAAAATAAAGATTCGGACGGTATGTCCGAACATATCGTGTCCAAAATGTCAGTAAGTCGTACCCGCGTCATAGCGTGCAGGACGCTCCCGAGCACCATCCATTGCACGGGATGTCCACACTCACAACTACAAGAAAGCACAAAACTCGTGCACGCTGCGCGCTGATACAGTTTTCATTTCGAAGCTTATTTACTATATTTGCGGACTCGCTTCAACAGAGCCAAGTCGTCATTAATATTCGGCGGACGTCGTTTACAATTATCCCGAGTCGCTATCTCTCGATCCGGGGGATTTATTTAAGCAAACAAACGAGGATCACTAAAACTGGCGATGAGAACACAAAGAGAGGAAACCGATCAGTTTTATCACAAACTAATAACCCTAGAAGTTGGTGGATGGGAAAGGGGTTATTGTTACTGTCAGACTTGCTTGGGTATTCTCATCTCAGTCCATGGTAAACGACGATGGAGCTCGCCAGGCAAGAAGTATCCCGCTCCACCTCTACTCGAACATCCCCAGGTTTATGGATATCAGAAAGCACAGCAGTATTAGCTTTCTTCCTTTATGAAGATTACTCGTAGTTTAGCTTTTATGAATAACTTCTGTCCGCCACTTCCTCCGAGTTGACGCCTTATCGGATCCAGAACTAGAAATGAAAAATGGGTAAGTTATAAATTTTTCCTGTCTTTTTTGTAAACAGTATAAATAGAAGCTGTTCCCCGCAGGTTCACCCGCAGCAGTCCGGACCGGGCGTTTCGCCTCGTCGTTCACACCGCGTACATCGATGGATTGGAACAACTAGCCTGCTGCGGTCTTCCCGTCCGATTATAAATTTAAGTGTTTTCAAGGCTACAGTGAATGGGCTCCTAATAAACTAGTGGATCTCGCCATCAACGATTGCCACTGCTTACCATCAGGTGGGACCGCAGTCAAGCCAAGAAAGAAAGAAAAAGAATTTATTCTGTACAGCATAAGGCACGGACACAATAATTAGGTACTTAACACAAAAAAAAAAGAAATAAAAACAAAAAATACATACAGCCGAACATAGAACCTCCTCCTTTTTTCGAAGTCGGTTAAAAAAAAATGTTGTTGATGCTCCTATGGGTCGTAACGTGTTGCCATAAGCCTTTCTCAGTAGATGAGCTATACTAAAATATTTTTTCAATTCGAACGAGTAGTTCATGAAATTAGCAAGTTCAAACAAACGAGAGATGTAGTTGCACGTCGGTCATAACAATAGAGACAAGTCAACCCCTCTCATGACCTAAGTAACATGTATACAAGAAGTAGAAAGTTCAGTAATGAACAGAGCACAGATGGCACATCGCCTCGCAGAGTAACCCACAGAACGGCACTAGGTGTGAACTCAGGCCGCCCGCCGGTGCCGAGGGAGCACGTTTTGCTTGGCTCGAAGATGAGGGCGCACTGCTCATTGCTGGAATAGCCAATTTAGCCAAGGGTTTCTCACTCGCCTCGCCGTCACAGGAGCGTTGTAGCGCACAAGTGGCAATTTGTGTAATGCAAGCGCGCCCCCGCGCGCCGAGCGCACATCCCGCGCACCGCGGCCACGACAAGCGATAAACGACTTGGACAAGTTTCCTGCAATTTCAAATAAGAGACCGGCCATTGTTCCTTATTCTAATTCTTATACTTTATTGTGCCGTAAACCGAAAATTATCGGTTCACACCACTCAGAAATGAATCAGAAATACCCCTCAATGCTATAGACGCTTGGAAACTTGCTTGCCAGAATTGCAATCCGCCCTACAATCTAACATTCCAAAGACAGTGCGATGAACCGCTATGAAAAGTACTCGTAGTTCAGGAAAAACTAATTATAGCGGAGTGTGCGCCTGCTAACTGTCGAAGAGGGGGCTCGGGGCTCTGGAGCAACGTATCACTGCGCTTTTTTCTACGTCTTAACCACAGATAACAGAAAAGACAAGATACGTTACGCAGTGAAAAATGTACCGGAACACCATGTCTCCAGTTATCCCTACCATCACTGACTCTACTACATATGCAGCTATTGTTACGCAGTCCCGCGCACACCCGCAAATTATAAATCAGATCATACTACACAGTAAATTATAAACCTTATCTTCCTAAATACAGCGTATATTTTTCATGCACCATATAACTTACACTCACATAAACATAGATGTGCTGTGCAAAAGCAATTTATTTTACATTTACGCTAGTTATTGACTAAATAGAAAAGTTATCGATTTTTTAATTTTTATAATGATATTTTTTAGGTTCCAAAAACTAATTAAATAAAAATAAATATGTCTAGAAAATAATTTATTTATACGAACAGTAAAATTTTTATTATAAAAATAAAAACACTAATTATTATTTATTCCCATTTGTCCACCGACTTTTGACCTACTATTTTACCAACTTACTTTACGAAAGTTGCTTACGTATTTCTCTACTACTCCAAAATAAATAATAATACATTATTTCACTTCGGATATCCAACCAATCGATATTGTGGTCGATAGTCTATATTGGTGGATGTGTACAGGCGCAACCCTAACTCGGCTCAACTGACTGCGGCCGTAATAAGAAATACACCGCACTGATAAAGTATCGTTATGTTATTTTTACATTGCTTGTTCAGTTACTGAGCGTCAAAGTTACGTAATGGTTTCTAATATTCAGAAACGATTTGGATTTCTGTACGATTTGGACTTTTGCAGTTTTCGTTTTTTGAAGTTTACGTTTGGATTTCCACACAAATCATTTTATGATATCCAGATTTTTGGTCAATTTGGATTTGTTTGGCTATAGGTTTGTCGAAATTCAACCAAAATCTATTGCACATTATGCGATCAATGTCATCCTTATTTTGACTTTAAAAACTAGTTTTGAGTGATTATGCGTTGATTTATTTTGGTTTTAATCTAGTGTATAATATCTAATTTTTTCGTTCAGAGATGCAAACTTGAACTTGGGGACAAGTGCGCGCGTCTTCGTATCACCATATCAGTGAAAAGAATTTCCCGAATTTTTGTATGTGTTAGTTTAGAGTGGATTAATTAAATCTATACTTATAATAAATCTGTAGAAGTAAAAATTCTGTACATTGAAAATATCAAAAAAATATATGAGAGGGGGTGTTACTAGACCGACACCCAACCCAAAAATGTGATTAAATTTTTTTTTGTCTGTCTGTCTGTTTGTTCAGGCATCACGCAAAAACTACCGGTTCGATTACGATGAAACTTGGTATAATTATTGTTTAATATCCTGGGCACCACACTGGGTACTTTTTATCCCGGAAAAGTATATATAATAAAAAACAAACTTCATTTTGCGGTTTGATCCCTAAGCCCGATTACTGTACCGACCGCAAATAATTAATAAGTTGGTCGCAGGTTACGTTACCCGTTTCTATTGTAATTAGCCACAAAAGGCCCGCACCGGGACAGAAGTCATTGACAAAAAACTCATTTATAAGTTTCGTCGCCCACGCGAACGAAGTTGCGGGCACAGCTAGTATACTTAATAAATGTAAATACTTAAATACTTATTAAGATTTTTTGGTTCAGAATTTATTTTAATTGATTTGTAATGTAAATCAACAAAGTATACCTACTACGCGACAAGTAAGTTGAGGCAAAAATGGCCGTCGTTGCTATGGCTACGCTCAACCGTCCACTTCAAAAATCGGTTACTGAGAGCGCATTCAAAGTCAATTGCCATCTTGGTTCGACTTATATTCCGTGTATTATAAGAAAAGAATTAGTGAAATTAAGTGCTACAGGAATCGGATATTGAAATCGATTTCAAAATCTGAAATCGGATATATATATATCCATTTGCGTTCAAAACCAAAAACGCCCATGTCTAGTGGAACGACTATTTCCGACATGATCTCGATACACAGGTTCAAAAAAAAAAAAATTGAACAGTATTATATAATATTGACGGAAAATGTTAAGTGCGGTCTTCCACAGGGATCGGTACTAGGACCGCCCTTGTGGAACATCGGGTACGACTACGTGCTGCGCGCCGACCTCCCCGACGGGGTCAGCGTGGTCTGTTACGCAGACGACACGCTGGTCCTGGCGCGGGGACGGTCGTACCAGGCGGCAGTCGAACTAGCGACACGCGGGGGTCATGCGACAGTCGTGGAGAGGATCGAGCAGTTGGGACTCGAGGTGGCACTGCACAAGTCCGAGGCCATGTGTTTTCACGGGCCTCGGAGCGCGCCACCTCCGGGCTCCCAATTAACTGTAGGAGGAGTTCACATCGGCGTCGGGTCGACGATGAAGTACCTGGGACTCGTCCTCGACAGCCGGTGGAACTTCGGAGAGCATTTCCGACGTTTGGCTCCCAGATTGAATCGGGCTGGAGCTTCTCTCAAGCGGCTCCTGCCGAACCTAGGGGGTCCAGACGCCTCCTGCCGGAAGCTCTACGCAGGCATCGTTCGGTCCATGGCCCTTTACGGGGCGCCGGTCTGGGCGCCGACGCTGCGAAAGCGAGTGGCGGCCCGGCTGAATGCCTGCCAGAGGGTCATGGCCATTCGGATGATCCGGGGATACCGTACGGTGTCCTGCGAAGCGGCGAGCCTCCTTGCTGGCCTACCACCATAGGATTTGGAGGCAACAGTCCTTGCACACATGCATGACTTACGCGTAGAGATGCAACGTTGGGGCGAAACTCCGCTGCCACGAAAAATCGCGGCATGGCGGACAGAGTTCCGGCGGGATCTCATGGTGAAATAGCGAGAGCGATTGTCTCAACCTCGTGCTGGGCACGCCACGATCGAGGCGGTAAGGCCCCTCTTTGAGGCGTGGCTGGAAAAGCCCCACGGCCTCGTCACCTTCCGCTTGGCGCAGGTTCTTACCGAACACGGCAAGTTCTCTAAGTACCTGTACAAGATTCGTGCGGAGACGACGCCCGGATGTCGCCACTGTGCGGAGCGTCCGGAGGACACGGTGGAGCACAAAGTCGAGGTGTGCCCCGCTTGGGAAGAGCATCGCCGTGTCCTTGTGGGGGCGATCGGCGGCAGCGATCTCTCGCGCCGGGGCTTGGTTCAAGCCATGCTCCGGAGCGAGGAGGAGTGGCAGGCGGTCGCCTCCTTCTGCGAAGCAGTAATGCTAGCAAAGGAGGAGGCCGACCGCATCAGGCAACGGCGTACACGCCGCCGCCGTCGCCGGGATTCCGATCCCGATTTCCGGCCACCGTAGGCGCGGGCTCGCGGACGGTGGGCAATGGGTAGCTCGCTGTCCGTCCGTCCGGTAACAGACCGGTCCTAGCCCAAGTCGTTTACGGCGAGCACTGTTCCCGCGTGCCTCAAGGAGTTATCAGCAAACTGTAGGGGCCCAACAGGGCCGAAACCTACTGGCGTCAAAGGGTATGTGAAAATGGCACCCGGGGCCCTGGGACCAAGGCAAAGAATGGAACGGGGTAGGTTTTTAGTCAGTAAGAGTCTGACACTACTTCCCGCTCCACCCAAGGGCGGGATTTGTCATTAGATGATTTTACCTACCATAAAAAAAAAAAACAACTTGTTTAAATGAGAGCAACCTGCAATCTACTGAGTTTTATAAACTGAGCAATGAAACTGCCTAATATGTGATTTAATTTTCTAAGAAATATTCAAATCAGGTGTAGGTTTAGGTGAAGTTACGAGTATTTATCTCTAAAATTCAAAGTATTTACCTTGCCGAGTAACGATTTTACACATTTCAATGCCTCACAAGGAACAATTGCATGCGTTTCCGAATTCATTTCAAAGATTAAGTTACAGCAAAAACAAATCATAAAACTTTAAATGACAGAAAACTAAAAAAATCTAACAAAGCAATTACACAGAACACGATAACCGCTCAAAACAAATTTAAAATAATTTGTTTGTAGTTTTCAAAACTTATTTATGCATCATAGAGGGCGCGACGTAATTTCCGTAAGCTATACCTATTTTCATTCATGCCTTAGTCAGAAGCCGGGATTTCATTTCAACCAAATTTCATCAAATCAACCTACACACACATACACATTTTCGTACTACATACTCATAATATTAATGTTTTTATACGGAAAAAGAGATGGAAGTTAAGCTAAGTAGCAAAGCCAATAAGTGCCACAAGGACAAAAGATACACTACAACAATAGAGTTCGTCTCTTTCTGTTGTGAAGTGTTAGAGCGAGATCGCAGTTTGCACGAGCGCACCGCGGTGGTTTGGCAACGATGCATTATCTTATGAATGAAAGTTGGCAATTGTTCGTTGTTCTAAATTGCGTCAAAAGTGATTATAGCGCGAATCCAAACAAAGTGCAACGTCGCAATACTCACAATTATTTATTAATAGCCCTTATATTTTGTGACTATTAAATTTACGAAACGAGAACGAGGGTTAATAATGTTCGTGCGACGTAAGACGCGCGAAGTTTAAAGTTTGAGTTTTTATTTTTAATTATTATAGATGCATGCATATTATTATTTTAATTAGGTGCGATGGTGGTGGTAGTGGTGGTACGTAAAAGCCGGGCTTATTTGCTTCTATTGCTCGCACGTCCCTGGGTACCACTGCTGTAGAGTATACCTGATACAATAAGTTAAGTTGTTATAAATAAAGAAGATCCGACGTTGCCCGGTGTGGGGTGATGTGCACCGCTTGCCGGGTCGTGTCACGGCCACCATGTTGTGGTGCGCGCGGGCGCCGGACGCTGGCGCGGCAACTTTCACCGACTGTAACACTAAGGCCGTGTTTACGTAGACGCAGTGCGTTGGGCGTTTCGTCGTACATTGCACCGGGCCGCGTCATTGCTCGCGTAAACACAAACATATAGCAATGTACGACGGACCGACCGACGCGCCGCACAACGCACCGCGTCTCCGTAATCGAGCACTAACTTGCACAGGGACGCCACAAATAACTACTTCACCAGACTACTTCCCTTTTACTTACAAAAAATACACTAACTATTGTATTCATTGGGTTGCAAAAATTCCAGGCTGCCAATAAAAATAATAGTTACGATAAATTCGTGAAACTGTAATATATTGAAGATGATCGAAAATACATTACACATTTTGTACATACAATATTAATAATTAAAAAGACACACACATCGCAACTTATGTTGTATGAAAACTTTTTTTACTTTTTATATCCAGACAATTTTCGTTTTGCAAAAAAGGGCTATTCGTTCGATTTATAAATTAAGTCCCAGATACTCTCTCCGAGATAGATTTAAAGATATCAATATAATGACTGTACCTTCGCAGTATATTTACGAGAATATTTTGTATGCCCATAAAGATGTAAACGTGTCTAAAAAATATAGTGATATTTATATTTTAATACTAGGAACAAACACAAATTTATGGTTCCTGCAACTAGGCTTAAAAAAATAGGGGGCTCATTCAGATGCCAATGTATACACTTCTATAATTTTCCAAGTCATATTCAACAATTAAGCCTTAATAAATTTTGGCCAAAAGGCTTTTTACACCACCAATTTCATAGACAACTATCTAAATTACTATATCGGGACAATATTTTAGAATCTATTGTTGGCTGTCAACAAGCCCTCGAGCCAATAATCTTTAGTTTAGCCATTGACCCAATTATTCGACAGTCAATCCCAAATTCAACGTTTGATAGCTCGCCGACGGAACACTAAGAGGCGTTACATACACAGTTTAAGATAATTTACAATTTGTAAAAAAAAAACAATTCCACTGAATAAGACTTATCTCAACCTTTTGAAACATCAATTACCTATTCTTTTCTGACAGTATTGATAGACATCTCTTCCGAAATTCAATGCAATAGCCCCCAGATATCAAAATGATTGAAAAAGCTCTCAAGAAAAGTACAACATTTGATATTTGATAGATTTAAGAAAACATTTCTCCAAATTAACATAGGTGGTTATAGATGACCGAGTTCTGGCTCAAGTTTCCCTTCCCATGTGTATGGAAGCCCTCGGCGGCTGCAAAATTACTAGTATTAGTTTATCGGCTTTTATATCCTCTGTTCATAGCACTGAGAAATTTGTCAACAAAATCTAATCTTCCTCACTGATTTATTTTTATTAAATGTGTTTCACCAAGGCTATGCCTGGAGTCTCGCATGCTCGAATCCGCTCGACAACTTACTATCTTAAAGACGGTGGGATGAGCCGCTCTACAGAGTAGTTCAGGAAAACCTGAATGTACCTGATGCTCGCGCCTTCTGTCTGCAGAGAGTGGGAGTCAGATCTCTGGTTTCTGGCACTACCATCGTCAAACATTAAGGCAACCTATGTCCCATACCTTTTTTTGTTTTAATGTAATTATTGTGGTGGCCACAAGGTGTACCGATGACCTGGTCAGGGTCGCTGGAGTCCGATGAATGCGAGACGCACAGGACCGGCCATTGTGGCGACGCTTGGGAGAGGCCTATGTCCAACAGTGGACGTCTTTTGGCTGAAATGATGATGATTAGTGGTGGCTGAGTGGTAACGGTCCCGACTCACGAGTTGTGCGAGTAGGTCGCGGTTTCGCATTTACTAAAAATAATGTTGTTTAAAAGTGTTTACAAATAATATGAAAAAGTGATGGAGTTTGATGTTAAATAACTAATGTTATAAAGGTGAGAATTTATGTGTGTATGTGAACAATGTTTATTACTTTCCTCGTTCGAACAGCTGAAAGGATATGAAACTTGGCAGCCGGGTATACCATGTCTTGGAGTGGCACAATGATACATTTTGTCCTGCGAGTGTTCCCCAGGGACAATTTTCTAATTTCGCGCGGGTGTGACAGCTGGCAGCAGCTAGTAATTAATATAAATACCCATTATTACACAAATCGTCTCATAGCATCGCTCACTACTATACTTTATTTACTTCAATACTGAATGCAGAGCTTTCACCGAAGGAGCCGGAGGCAAGCAAGCGGCGCCGGGGGCTGGACTACTGGCGGTTGTACAGTACGTACATCTAAAACTGCCGTTATTGGCCGCGTGCCTCCGCAACCGAATACTTGTTTCTTTGTGCCCGTGAGCAGCGCGCGGTGAGCGGTGTGAGAGAATGCCGGTACGCCAACACTCGTTCCACGTAAAAATGTAATTGTAAATTCCAGAGCGCCCCCCTCCCCCCGCCCCGGTACCCGAGCACCCCGCGTCGCGTCTGCAATTACAGCTTATATCGACGTGTCTGCCACGCGAACTAGCGGCGCACGAGCTTGATGCGATAAGATATTAACTATAATACAATATGTACCCACCTGCAACTCACCGATAGAAGATATTTCGAATAGTTATAATTAGCTGACCTCATCATCAGGGACGTGCGTGCAATAGAAGCAAATAAGATCGGCTTTTACCTACCACCACCACCACCTCCCCTCCCAAAATAATAATTTGGATGCATCTATAATAATTAAAAAAATAAAATAAAAACTCAAACTTCAAACTTCGCGCGTCTCACGTCGCGCGAACATTGTTAGACGCACAGTTGCCAACTTCACTACTTATGTTCATTCATAAGATAACACAGCGTAGCCAAACTACCCTGCCCGCTCGTGCAAACTGCGATCTCGCTCTAACACTTCACAACATAAAGAGACGAACTCTTCTGCTGTAGTCATCGACCTATATTCTTGCGATAGACAAGCACGTTCATATAAACTCTTTGTCAAAATACTGACAAGTTCAAACAATAAATCGCTGCAGCGCTAGATTGCCATTATGTCATCTAACAAAAATTTTAAAACTTACAGCGCTAAGATAGCTTATAGAGGATACTTTTTCGCGACCAAAAGGTCTAAAGCGCCATGAATTTCCTAGTACTTACGCGTTGCTTTCAACTTAGTGTGATGACATGTCATCCATATAGATTTTTATACCGCAAAAGTGACACAGTTTCTTGTCTACAATACTTCATTACAATAATACTCTATTTCAAAATGTGATAATAGTCTTCGTTGGTATAAATTCTCTTCGCTGACATTTCTTGATGAGTTTTTATTGGGTATCAAAAAATGTCGTCGTAATTTTTAAACTTTGATAAAAATATGTTAATACACCGTTAAGTTTTGGTCAAAATAATCACGCGGAGGGTCGATTCGGTACATGAAATACTATCGATTTGTTAAGTGAAAATTAAAAATAAAGTACTTTTTTTTAAACTCGAATTAATTTCTCAGGCCTCAGGCCTCCTCTCTAGGAGAAGGAATGGGATGTCACATGTCTTCGAATTTTTGGTTCTAGGACATGTCGGTTTCCTCACGATGTTTTCTTTCACCGTTTTTAAGAGCAGTGGTGATAAAATGAATCGATTCGAGTATTTAACTTCAATTCGATACCTCCACGCGTTCTCGAGATAAAGGGTCTTGACAGACAGACAAACGGACTACAAAGTGATCTTATAAAGGTTCCGATTTTTCCTTTTGAGGAACGGAACCCTAAAAGATATTCAAAAATATCGAACTGGTTATAAAACACCGCATAAAGTTTGTGTTCTGTAAAACAGTTGTAGGTAAAAACCTACAATTCGTTTTCATAGGGGGGAGCATCTGTATGTTTTAGTCTATGATTGTAAAATGAATGAATGATGTTTGGAATATTATCTTTTCTATTATATTATTACGATATTAGAAGCTATTATATCGCTTGGATAACCAGTAGTTTTATTTCTTTAGCTACAGAATAATGGTTTATTCCTGGTGTCCTGGTTTACTTTGATTCGAATTTATTAGCGGCTCTCCTACACTGCATGAATGTCAAAATTGCACTAACGTCAGCTGAGCGCGGATTGTACTGTCTGCCGAACAACTTATTAGAAAAAAGGGAATTTATTTATTTATATTAAGGTACTCCAACGACTTATTCACTAATTAAGCTTACAAAAAAAAATTAACATATATTTATATTAATATGGTGAACTTGTCACTTATAGGAGTACACAGCTTAAACATAAATCAAAAAATACATACAATTCATGAGATCTATCTTAGAGTAATCTTAAAATAAACTAATTTGAGGTTGCAAAAAAAGAGGTTTACAAAAAAAAAAAAAAACTACGATATGAAATTAAAATTAAGATAAAATTGCATAAACGAAAAAGACACAATTATGATAAACAAAACTCGTTTTAATTATGGCGAGGTTATAGAAAAGGAAACGATTGCAATAAACGTTATCAAAATGTTATTTATTAAATAGGACGTCAAGATTTTTACGGAACTGGTAAAAAGTGTCGACAAAGATGTCAATGTTGGTGCAATTGTGGACTATATTATAATTGGCCATACATCGGTTCATAGGGGCATTGCGACCAAGGTTTGTTCTTGATGAGGACAAAGTAAGTATATCTCTTTTGCGTACAGATCTAGTTTTAGTGCGCCGGGGTACAGTGATATTAAGTTCAGATAATAGCTCTGGAACATCAGACTGACTATGAATAATTTTGTAAAGAAATATCTGGTCGGAGAAACGTCTACGTTGTTCCAGAGCTATCATATTGAAATGTTTAAATCTTTGTGAATAATTGGTTTCCCGATCGCAACTAGAACATCTGAAGCGCAGATATCTGGTGAAAGCCTTCTGTATACGCTCTATCCTATCAACATGGACGCGATATGTAGGATTCCATGCTGGAGATGCGTAATCCAGTACACTTCTAACAAGCGTGTTGAAAAGAAGTTTCAGGGTCGATATGGACCGAAACTCCGAGCAAGTCCTTTTCACAAAACCTGCAATTTTTGTAGCCTTAGATACAATTTGGTCAATGTGGTGAATAAAAGAAAGTTTACTATCGAGCTGGACTCCCAAATCACGGATAGTGTCAACCTTTTGCAGAGCAACTCCATTCAATTTATAAGATGAAGGTATTACATTTTTATTCCGCGTAAAAGTTATGTGATAGCACTTACTAACGTTAAGAGTCATCATGTTTAATTGACACCATTCATGTATTGCATCCAGATCTTTCTGAAGAAGTGTTGCATCAGAATGTACGACACGCGTCATCTAGTGCGTAGTACATATATATCGATGGCTGTAGTGTATCTTTTGTCCTTGTCGCACATACCGGCTTCTGTACTTGACTTAATTTCCATCTCTTTTTTCCGTATAACAACATTAATAATATGAGTATGTAGTACAAAAATGAGTATGTGTGTAGGTTGATTTGTTCAAACTAAAGTCCAGGCTTCTGACTGAGATATGAATGAAAATAGGTATAGCTTACGGAAATTACGTCGCGCCCTCTATGATGCGTAAATAAGTTTTGCAAACTACAAACAAAAGTGATGGTCCAAAAATGTATGGACCAAAAACCAAGAGTCGATTTAGACAAATCTGATATCAATAGCTTTATTAAAATGCACAATTTACTCCACCGAAAAAAATATGCCCATATCCATGGGATATAAAAGTTATAGGCTAACAAAGTAGGTATATTGGAAAAATCATGAATAACTGGTTATTTTTACCAGCTTTTGCAACAGCAATATATTAATAATGAATAACTTGTTATTTTTATCAGTTTTTTCAACAGCAATATATTAATAATAATAATCATCATAGGACAATAATAAATATAAGTAGCGATTATATGAACCTATCAAGTTGAAATCTTATATTTCACAGCTTGTAAATCATATGTCAAGATACTTTTGTCGTGAAATCTTTTTACAGTTGAATGTGCCTATTTTGTCTCAGATTATTTATTTTTTCAGTCGCTTATTTTAAAAAAAAAAACAAATACTGTGGGAAAAATATTTATTTCAATTATTTTCAATGTCTATTAATATATCATCTAAGAACCCAGCAGGTTGCATAAGGTCGTCTTGGTACCTGGCCCAGGCCAGATAATATATAATGCTTATTATGTGGGCACAACTGCCCAATGTGCGGCGACCATGAATACAGCTGCAACAGCAATGTCCAAAACAAAGAGTAAATCGGTGTCCGGTGTAGAAAAAGCAGGTCAAAAAAATCCAATAATGAAAATCGGTGTCCGGTGTAGAAAAAGCAGGCCTTAAAAATCCAATAATGAAACGCACAGATCACAACGGTAGCAAAGCAAACGAAAGACTGCGTCGGCGCCGTTAGAACCTCGGTTCAAGTTAAGGAACAAAAGAATAGAAAATGACGACTGGCGTCCGTCGGCGCGCTCGCGCTCCTATAGGTAAGGCTCTCGCTCACTCAATAGAGCGAGAGGTGATGAACGCATCATATTCTGAAGTATATGTCTCTATTTGTTTAGCGAAAACAAAATAATGAATAACAAAGATAGGTAATTATGCTAGAGAACTTAAAAAAATAGACGTAATCTCATTAATAAAGGACTTTGAACTTGATAGTTGCATATGATCGCTAGTTATATTTATTATTGTCCTGTGATTATTATTATTAATATAATGTGTTGAAAAAACTGGTAAAAATAACAAGTTATTCACGATTTTTCCATATATACTTTGTTCGTCTATAACTCATATACCTCATGGATATGGGCAATTTTTTTTCGGTGGGGTAAATTGTGCATTTTAATAAAGCTATTGATACCTAATTTGTCTGAATCGACTCTGGGTTTTTTTTGGACCATCGCTTTTGTTTAAATTTTTTTTGAGCGGTTATCGTGTTGTGTGTAATGCTTTGATAGATTTTTTTTAGTTTTCTGTCATTTCAAGTTTTATTATTAGTTTTTGTTGTAACATAATTGGTTTTGAAGTGAATAAAGTTTATTATCTTTGAAAAGAATTCGGGAACGCATGCAATTGTTCCTTGTGTGGGGTTTAAATATGTAAAATCGTTATTCGGCAAGTTATATACTTTGAGTTTTATAGATAAATATGATCTCGAAACTTAACCTGAACCTACTCTTGATTTGAATAAGTATTCCTCAGAAACTTAAATAACATAATAGGCTCTCATAATAGGCGCTCAGTTTATAGAACTCAGTGGATTGCAGACTGCTCACATTTAAACAAGTTGTTTTGTTGGTGTCGTGTATTTTTCTCAAACGATAAGAATGTTTGGAATACATCAGGTTATATTGACTTAAATAATTTTGCTGGTGCCATGAAAAGACATCAAAATTCTCACAAGCAGTTGAATGTTGTTATTTCATTTTGTAGTTTTGGTATAATGCGAATAGAAAATTCTCTTTCTCGACAGTTTTCGTAAATAGATCAGAATTGAGAGCGAGCAAGAGTGGCCAAAAAATATTCATAGATTGCTGAGTTTATGTCATTTATGATACAGGTATGATGTTTACATTATTTCTATCATAATTTTAATAACAACATTTTAATTTTTTAATAATAATTAAACATAAATCATATTATTAAATCTAATTCAAAATTTATACTAAACCTATGTACACAAAAACTAAACTAAGAATGTAAACTAGACATAACTATGTACAAATATAATACAAAAACACCAAATACACTCAGGCGTCGAATTTAAAAAATAAAATGTTGTTCGCAGTGAATTTGTCTAAAGAAAAATCGAAAACATGTTTTAAAAATTAGTTCCATTCTTACAACTAGATGGCGTTGTTCATTGAGATGTACTTCTTACCTCGCGGTGATTTTTTTTTTACATCGCGGTGTTAAGATTTTCCTTTAACGTATAAACTGAACTAATGCATGCTTTTAGTTCCATTTTTACAACTAGATGGCGTTGATAATTCAGGGTAATTTTCTACATAGCGGTATTAAGTTTTTTCGTCAATAATATTTTTTATACGCTGAACATTTTTTTTTTAAATTGTGTCTGGGGATTGAGATTAGGTACGTTGGGAATACTATTGGCGTATCCGGTATGAGTTCCGCGTTTTATCGTACAATTAATATATTAATTAAAAATCAGGATTACAGCATGAAATTTTGCACTGATGATACATTACAGCGGATTAGCTCAAGTTTATTTTTTTTAAATTCGGAATATTTTTTAAGTAGTCAAGGTTTCCTCGGCTTGCCCCCTATAAAGGTATCGTGCAAGCCACTGCTTATCCAATGATAAGCACAGTAGGCCAGTGTCAATACACTAGCCTACTGTCATACTGTTACTGTTACGCGCCCTGTTGTCTTTCTCTAGCCCTTAGTTCATCTCATCATCATCATTTCAGTCCAAAGACTGTTGGACATAGGCCTCCCCCAAATGTCGCCACAATGAACGGCCCAGTGCGACATGCATCCATCGGAATCCCGCAATCTTTACCAGGTCATCGGTCCACCTTGGAGGAGGCCTTCCAACGCTGCGTGTTCCGGTACGCGGCCGCCACGACAGAACCTTTCGGCCCCATCGGCCACCTGTAAGTTCTGCGTGCAATTGCCGTTTTAGTTTGGCGATTCTTAGAGCCGACCACTGCTGATAACTGTATTCAGTGGCGCGCGACCGCGGCGTGTTCACAGCTACAAGCTCTGAGGAGCGAGTGCGCCTGCGCAGCGCCCGCAAGTACGATACAACAAGTCCTGCAGACGTGACACATGTATAGAAGTAAGTAACATGAGCACCGCTATGGAAGCGACATTAAGACAAAACATGTTCCAATTTTTTTTTTAAGATTTGTTGACCCTGAAATTATAAAATATGTCTGCCGGTCACAATTACCGCTCAGTATGTGACGCGTAGCTGTTTGAATCTCGCAAATAGCAATAAACTGATAAATATTCTTCATGGCTTACCGAACAGCGGCAGTTTTAGCAAATGTACGCAACCATCATGAGTCTACAAATGTCAAGGGGATTCGACTAAACCAACTTGAGTCGGTTTATCTTTAAATAGAAAACTCTTTGAGCTTCTGTTTCACTAAATTGGAAACAAAAATAACTTCAACATCAAAGAAAAACAGGAAAAAATAATCAATAAATGGGAATCTATCCTTTACATTCTTTTAACTTCGTGTAAACGATGCAGATGATAGCACGCCGAGTGCCGTGCGCTGCATGCTCCGATCACGCTGCAGTCACGCTATGGTCGCTCTCCGGTTACGCCGCTGTTACGATATAGTCACGTTATATACCGTCAGACCGGACGCGGTACCTTTTTGTATCACAAAATTAACATCCAATATTACAAATACTTCTTATGTACAGCACACCGTACCCGTCTCTTTCGATTCAATAGAAAACATAATGAACAGTGGTTTTTTTTATGGAAGTCATCAAATGACAAATCCCGCCTTTGGGCGGAGCGGGAAGTAGTGTCAGACTCTTACAGACTAAAAACCTACCCCGTTCCTTCGTAGCCTATCGTGCCGGGGCCGGGTATTCCTTTCCATTGACCCATGACCCAAGCAGGCTTCGACCATAATGAACAGTGGTGGAATAATTGTGCAAAGTTCTCCTATTCGATCGCTTTGACTGTTCGTTTTGGAGAAACAATTGAAAAGCCAGCGCTGTATCGTGTGTGGACCTGCGTTCCAACAAATTCAACAACAAACGCAACTTTTATTTGCTAGCCTTCACTGTTGCATTGCTGGACGTGGGACTCCCTGTAATCAAACAGCGTCTTGGAATGTACTATACACAGGACCAATAATAATAATAATAATAATATAATTTATTTTCAAGTAACATTGACTCATACACATCATTAATCAAAACAGTCACAATTAAAATCACAATTTGTAAAATTAAAATCGATCAAGTCATAATAAAAATTAAATTATAAATCATTAAAATTTAATTAAATTGAAATAATATAAACACAATTAGATAATAAAATTAATAAAAATCATTCAAATTCAAACAATAAAATTAAACCAATAAAATAAAATTAAAATCATTAAAATTCTATCAATAAAAAATTAATTAAAATTCTACGTCACAAGCATGTCACGTGTCGCAGACAACAGTGCATTATAATGCTACAGTCTAGTCTTTGTGCAAGCGTGGCCAGCATGCTGTTAGTGCTCCCCCGCACACGATGTACCAACGACGTTCCTCTCTTGCGCATTAATGTGTGGAAACAATCCACGCGCGCTTCCGCAAACATTGCCGACGCACTACAATAACGGGGCAGCCCCAACATCATCCTGAACGCGTTGTTGAACTGTACACGAAGGGCGCTGTACGATTTTTGCGTGTAGTCGGTCCACAGGCTGCACGTATACAGTGTCGTGCAGTAAGCTCTGAAAAGAGTCACTTTCACTTCAGCTGAGCACCGCGCAAACCTCCGGATCACCATGTTCGCTCTGACCGACAGCGCCCTTCGCTCCCGTTCAATATCAGCATCATCCTTCAGGGTAGGTGTCACCACATGGCCTAGGTATTTAAAAATATTGACCCTTTCTAAAAGAAACCCATTCAATCTTATGGGTGGCATTTCTGTTACCTTTTTCTGCCCACCCTGAAAGACCATACACTGACTCTTTTTGACATTGTAAATCAAGCCGTAATCAGCTGCATAACCCTCACAGATTGTCATTAGTTTCCTGAGGCCACAGACCGAGGCGCTTAGCAGCACCAAATCGTCCGCGTAGCTGATGTTATTAAAACAGACGCCATCTATGTGACAACCGATATGTTGCCTGCTGAGCGCCTCGATTAGCCCATTAATGTAAAGGTTAAAAACGGTGGGAGAGCTCAATCCACCTTGCCTCACACCACATTCCAACCTGTATGGGTCCGACAACGTGCCCGCCCACTTCACGTTATTCACCTGATTCCCGTACCAAAATTTAAAGGTGTTAATAAGCTCCGACGGCACCTGGGATGATCTCATTTTATTCCACAAGATATCATAAGAGACCAGGTCAAAGGCCCTAGAAAGGTCGAGGAAGCAAGCGTGCACAGAGGTGTTTCTCTCAGTATAGTATTTAACAGCACTCTTAAAACACAATATTGCCGTTTCAGTAGACAGTCCTGGCCGAAACCCGAACTGATTGTCGTGCAGCTTGACATATTTGTTTAATTGTGTATTAAGAATGCTGTCAAACACCTTTGCAACTATTGTTGCCAAAGAAATAGGTCTATAGTTGGATATATCCGACAAATCGCCCGCCTTGTTCTTCACCACAGGCACCACAATAGTCCTCATCATATCAGCAGGCAGGTATGAGTGTGAAATGCAAAAGTTGTACAACATGGCCAACACCCTGTATATATGAGGTCCAGCATGTTGGACATGTTCCACACATAATCCGTCATGACCAGGGGACTTGCCCTTAGAAATAGATTTTACCGCCCTTGACACATTCCTAGCTGAAATTCTGGTACCGACATACTCCCCACTCACCCCACCCTCCCTCAGTGATGTGGATGGTCCTAATGGTGACTTTACCACAAAGTTATTTTTGAATCTGTCAGCTATACTCTTCAAATCAGTCAACCCTTCCACACTCACGGGAAGACCAGGGCGAACCCTCAATTGATTGGTACTTTTCCAAAAACCATTGAAATCCTTGGAACTATGCTTAGCTGCCAAAAAGTCCATTTTCAACTGGTCTTGGTGATTTTTACACCACTTTAAACGCGACTTAAATATTTTTCTGGTCTCACACATATGAGTATATAAGTCACCAGAAGTAGGACTACCACACAATCGCCATTCCCGAAAACTCGCCCTGGCCGCCCCGTAACTGTCGCTAACAAATTCATTCCAACCAACAACAGTTTTAGATGGTCGTTTACTCCGTGCACGCCCGCTCCCCCGCCCCTCCAACGACGCCTGTGATAACGCAAGCACGATATCGGAATACAGCTTATCAATAAGCAAACTGTGAGCAGGGTCAGCACAATAACGATCACTACACATTCTAAATTCAACTGGGAAGTCAATAGTCCTGAGACGCTTATGACACTCACATCGATATTGTGTGATTTCGTCTGCGGTTTTCTCTCCCCACTTAACTTTGTTGTCAGCTACACTCGACATAACTTTTAGAGGCGTCAAACATTCTAATTTGTATTCGCATATCATGGGAAAATGATCTGACCTCAACACGTCATAGTTTACATAAACATTGCACACAGAGTTCACAGCTGATTGTGACACAACACAATGGTCAAGCCAGCGCTTAGACCCATAGGGTTGGTCTATATAGGTGAATGTTTGTGAAGTCAACCCTAACATATTTACGTCAATAATTTTCCATTTAAACTCGTCACATAATATATTTAATTCATTAAAAAATAATTCTCCAGGATGAGCATTAAAATCCCCTAAAATACAAATAGGTTCGTTTACATAATCATTACATAAAGCACTTACAGTTCCTATGCAGTCAGTAAACATCGCCAAGTTGTCCGACTTGTTTGTTGGCATATACACACACACTACTATCAATGGACTAGTGGCCGTGTTAATACGAACGGCACAGACTCGCGAATTATCACAATTTATCACTGTAACACTTGGGAACACACTAGTATTCCACAGCAACGCCGTGCCGCCGGCCAATGGTTTTATTACCTATATTCGTGTAGATATGTATTTTATTAATTTTAGTATATATATTACTAGATTTTACCCGCGGCTTCGCTCCCGTCAACTGACTACATACTCTACTCTACCTATCCTACGCTAGCTACCCTACCTAAGCTGTCCTACCATACCCTACCCTACATACCAACCCTACCTACCTACCCTACCCTACACTACTCTTGTGAGCTGACTCACGCTCCACCTGTTCTGTACTTCGAGGGGCTTCTTTTCTTCTCCAAGGTATTGATCCTGAAAGAGCCATCTGGCATCGTGAGGAGTTAATTGACTATCTCGCAGTATTACCATGTTGAATAACAACTCTGATTTTTGGCCAAAGAAAAACCTAGCCTTCAAGAGTATTTTCATGAAAGAGTAAAAACATCCTTAAATACAAACTTCGCGTTCATAATATATATATTTAGTTCTTAATATTAGTAGGATAATTCCTCCCACCGACGACTATGACTTTTCAACTGAAAGAAACGTCATTGACAACTTGACAATCAAGGTCACATTTTTTTTTATTTTTGATCTGAAAATTGAATCTATTTATATATGAAGACATGGCTTAAAAGACTTACACCCGTATTTATAAAGAAGTAATTACTTGTTGCTAAGGAATTTCTTATTAAGCAATTACTTGAGCCTAGAAATATTCATTAAAAATTTCAATTTTTCTTAACTATAGAATACAAATTGTTTTTAAAGTAGTTACTTTTACTCAAGTAATTAGTTTTACTTGTTTATAAATACGGGTGTTAGTATCCAATATACTATTCTCCCTAACGGCTGAGAAAAAGGCCTCTTCTCGTGCTACAGTCTTTGCAAGACTCGACCAATTGTGCGAGACCTGCCCGCTAAGCCACGTGGATCTTTGCTGCTGCTCCGGTCTCTGCAGGCTTCTTTTGGCGTGTAAAACCTGACCGTCCGGGCATGTGGAGCTTTTTTCGGTTCTTCTGGTTTCTGGAAGTGTCTATCGACCGTGCGAGATCTATCCGCTACATCCCTGCGAGCCTCTGAGTGCCATTAGGGGTCTTTGCACTCAGCATTTGGGAGGACCTCGCCGACTTCGCGTCTACTAACTCTTTTCTACGTTCTAATGGTTTTGCATCTGCTTCAGTGCTAATTGTGTGTGTGCTTCAGGGCTAATTGTATCGCGTACTTGAGTCATAAATAGTGTAACTAACACGACTTGTGTTTTATTTATAAAAGATAAAGATATACGAGATATCGCATTTATTGTTTGTTGTCGCACTAGCACTTTCCAACCTGTGATGCTATACACTAAGAAAACGCAGCGCTGCCTCAACGACGAACACCAAAAAGGATACATTGGATTGTCAACCTAATCTACCTATAAATTGGATTGTTAAGTCAATGTATCCGATTTGGATGCTCGTCGTTGCGGCAGCGCTGCGTATTCTTAGAGAATAGCCCCACTAAAGCAGAGGTTTACCCTAGATCAGGCAAATAAACGCCTGTGTCTTTTTAATTCTTTTAAATATTAGAATAGTAAACTTGCTCAATTTTTTTAATTATATTATTCTTTGTTTTCAATCGTGAAATGGTTGACTGAATGATAGAATCTTTGACATACATCCATACATCCATCCATACATACATCCATCCATCCATACATCCATCCATACATCCATCCATACATCCATACATACACCCATCCATACATCCATCCATATATCCATCAATTCATGCATCCATCCATACATAAAAACTTTCGCGTTTATAATAAGTATTAGAAGGACTGTTAGATATGATCTTAGGTATATCTTTTCTTGTGTTTGTTTTTTTCTCTTTTTTATTGCACCTCCCACTCTGTTTCTTGTAACTAACCATTAGGGGTCTTTGCACTCAGCATTTGGGAGGACGTCGCCGACTTCGCGTCTACTGACTCTTTTCTACGTCTGTCTCTGTTTCTCTGCATTATTCAAAGTTTTGTGCGATTTACGACCTTTTCGAAAGACGGTGCAGAGGACGAGAGATGCGCGCTGCGGAAGCAAAGATACCTAACTCCTCTACACTTCATCAGAACATCCCCTCCTGAGCGAGAATTACAGTGGCCAATCTGGAAATCTCTTAACTGACTGCGGACCCAGGTTGGCCGCTGTAAAAACAATCTGGCCAACTGGAGCTTCCTCGACCCACCTCTGACACAGTGCTAGTGTGGAGCCGCTGCACAGGATATGCGTCACCTGCTTTGCCGCCACCCTGCACAACAATCTGTCCATTTTAAAATCTACACGAGGCCGAGGAATAACAGAGCCGTACAGGTTGCCCTATACTACAGTGTAGTGCAATGCGCGGTCAAGGACGGACGTGTTTGCACTGCTCGATACGAATTTTATATTCGCGTGTTGCGCGCAGTAGCCGTTGCCTGTTTTTTGTCGCTATGATTCAACCACTCATAGCCAACGAGGTGTTGGCATTCATCAAGCATGCCATTGACAAGTTTCAACGAGGAGGAGATCGGCAGTGCAAAGCTGCTGCTGTTCCAAACGCTGGGCAAAGTTGACCAGATGTAATCCGGACGTAGGGATGGCGGCCAGAGAAGTGTGCAGGATATCATCACTATGATGAAGAGCACCGACCCGGATGACGTGCCTGCTTTTGTGGCGAAGGAGCTGCATAAGCTGCCTCCTGTCACGTTCGACCACGTCGATGTCACCAGGTTGCTGAAGGACATAACATCCCTGAAAGCAAGCTTGGCCGAGGTACAATCCAAGCTGGAGGTGTCAAATACCACCGTAGGTGCACTGCGTGCCGAAGTAGAGTTGTTGCGCAACGCTATATCGGAAAGTAGGGCGCCTGACAACTCCAGCGTGAACATTCGTCGCGGGGCACGAAATGCATCCATCGGCATTTTTGAGTCAGCGAGTACCAGTGCGTCACCTGCTGCTGATATTGCTTGCGTTGCATCTTGCTCCGCCGCTGCCGTCGCTGTATCGTCACCGGTCGAAGCGGTGACGCATGTAGGCACGTCGACCCCTAAACGTGCCTATTCCGCTATTGTTGCCGCAAACAAACCTGCTGTGTCGCAAACAACGCGACAAGCAGGTAAAATAAAGGGGGACAAGCAGAGCGATGACGATGGCTTCACAAAGGTGGAGAAGAAGAAGAACAAGAAGCCTACTTGTCAGAACCAGTGCGGTACCGCGCTGGCTGGAGCTAACATGCTGCTGCGTCCAGCAATACCCACGACGCAGCTGTACGTTTCGAGGCTACATCACGCCACGAAGGTTGAGGATATCGTGGAGTATGTACGGGTGAAGATCAACTGTACTTTGAGAGTCGTGCAGTTAGAGCCTCGCCATAACACTAATTTCAAGTCGTTTGGTGGTGCGGGTACCGACTCACCATCTGAAGACCTGCTTCAAGGGAGAGTTTTGGCCGAAGGGTGTCGTGTATTGACGATTTCGCGGAAAGATACCGACCTCGCAGCGAAACACGACGCCATCACTTCGTGTGCAATAGTTTATTTTTATGTTATAGATTAATTTTATATGTATTAGTATATTATTTGTGTTATGGGTCTTAGTTGCCTGATAATAAAAGGATTATGATATGAATACTGGTTGAAAAAATAGTTAATCGACAAGAAAAGAAGAAGAAAGGTTGGCTACTCGCTTGTAGAAAAACCCTGACTCATTAAAGTCCTCTCTATGTCTAGGTGTAAAAAAGCATTTAATAATAAATGAGCGAATGTAATATGTCAGTAAAATAAATTCAAGTATCGTAGCCGTGTGCGCTTGTTGCTACTTCTCAATATAACATTGTTGCGGCGCACGGAAGAAATGCAACGTTATGAGAACGTTGGATTTTGTAGCATTTCTCCATTATTGCAGTCACTAGTAACTAAGCAGCTGCTGTGTACCCAGCACTTCGTTGTGGATGCACTCGCGGCTCAGCGTGCTCGTCATAGTGACAGCAACAGTATGTTTTTCTGTCTTCCTAAGTTTTACTTTCAGTAAACAAATAGTTAAACGTTCCGCTTGTTTTATTTATTGAAGAATGACTTCGTAATGAGTTAGCGTTATGATTAAGTAGCTATTGTTAGTTATAATTAATGTGAATTGTATTGTATATACTTGTAACTTGTAATTGGTTCGAATATTATATTTGTTATTGGTTGTATTGGTTGGAATATTTGAGTAATGTTCTAGGTACCTGGCAGTGTTTGCTTATTAAAGTTATATAAAAATTATGTTAAAAATGCACGCTGTATAAAGCAAAGCATAATCATTGCGTATGTATATATAGGCTAAATAACTAATATTGTTCGTCGAGCTTTTTTTTATGGTAGGTATAATCATCCATTTACAGATCTCGCCCTTGGGCGGAGCGGGAAGTAGTGTCAGACTCTTACTGACTAAAAACCTACCCCGTTCCTTCGTTGCCTATCGTACCGGGGGCGGGCCTTCCTTTCAGAAACGAAACGACGACGACGAGAACGATCGGACGGCGTGCTACCCATTGCTCGCCGTCCGCAAACCCGCGCCTACAGTGACCGAAAATCGGGATCGGAAACGCGGCGGTGGCTGGGGCGAGCGCCCCGTTGCTTTTGCCTGATGCGGTCGGCCTCCTCCTTTGCTAGCATTACTGCTTCGCAGAAGGAGGTGACCGCCTGCCATCCCTCCTCACTCCAGACCGTGGCCTGAACCAAGGCCCAACGAGAGAGATCGGTGCTGCCGATCGCCCTCACGAGGACACAGCAATGCTCTGCCCAGGCGGGGCACACCTCTACAGTGTGCTTCACCATGTCCTCCGGGTTTTCCGCACAGTGGCGACACCCGGGTGACTCCTCTGCACAAATCCGGAACAGAAACTTACTGAACTTGCCATGTTCGGTAAGAATCGGCGTCGTGCGGTAGTTGAGAACGCCGTGAAGTCATTCAAGCCACGCCTCAAGGATGGGCTTTATCGCCTCAATTGTAGCGCGCCCAGAACGTGGTTGCTGACAGCATTTCACCGTGAGATCGCCAATGCCAATAAAATATTTTTCTTTCTTTCTTTCTTTTCTTAGATCCCGCCGGAGATATGGTTCTTCGAGTTGACAATTTTCCCACGGTCTATCCCACAGAACTATCTGCTATAGACATCGTGTAACATGCTGGCTGTCCGCCGCCTCTCGTGACGCACGTGGTTGTGAAACAGCTTGCCACGCTCTCCTACAACACCAAACTATTACTATAAGGTGTATTGATTTATAACGAACACGATTTAGAGAGGGGGGCCGATCATAACTGGTTTTTTCTTTCAAGGGAGGGAGTCTTCATAGTTCTTACTTATATAAAATCACAAAAACGCCATAAATCAAGATAATACTTTTTAAGGGAAACCATCAAACGACTTCTCAGACTTTAACTGAGAAACAGTCGAAGTGAGAACTAGGTTTATTTGAAATAAAAGGCTTTGAATCTCGAATCTTGAATAAATTAACAAGAACAAGAATATACAAGCTAAGTTATAAGGTATAGCTCCACAGAAATGATTCCGCAACATTTTCTAACATTATTGTATGTAGAGACAGACCTCGCCTACTTGCTGTATGTAAACAAAGCAAATCGAATCTTTAAATTCAATAAGGTTATAAAGCATTATTTCTAGTATATGCGAAACCTGAAAATAGTTTGTTCAGAATCAGTAACTGAATCGATTCCAATTATTTTTACACATTGTTATATTTTTTCCCAAAAATATTTAAAGAAGGTCACAAGTTGGACACCACCGACACTAAGTACAACACAGGTCACAGCAGGTCATTGCGGGCATTAAGGGCCAGCGCACTGCTGGGTGCGGGAGCAAAACAGCCCATCAGTCACCTGTATGGCCCAGTGGCTATGTGTTTGTGTGGACAACCAGGTAATATAACAAGCTTATAACTGTGATTTTTCATGATAAAGATATGAAATGATGATATGCATAAATTCTTTACATAAAATTACTAGATACTTGTTTCGGGTTTGACATATACTAAAAATAAGATTTTATATACTTATTATTAATTTATTGTTTTATTTTTAAGCACTGACTTGCTTGAATCACAAGTTCATCCTAATGCAGGTAAATTAGCAGCTATGTTCTTTTTATAATAATATTTAAAATACTTTACTAAATGTACTCTATTTTATAAATAAAAGATTTTTAATCTTAAATGGTAGTTTAAGTCAGCGATAGTGACACGGCGTGTTTTCGTCTCTCGTAGCAGTGTTACGACTGCTACACCCGCTACGACACTGTAGCACACTCGTAGCAGTCGTAGCACTGCTACGAGTGACGTAGCGCGCACGATGATTGGTCATCAGCTAATGGCAACGTTAGGTCACTCGTTGTGAAATGTGCGAACAAAGAGCGTTCGTTCGTTCAGCCCAGTCCAGCTGTAGATCATGACAACTGTCGGCTGCAAGCTGCTGGCGAGTGTTACCCTCGCGTGGTTGCCGCGCTGTTAGCTCGACGCGTCGCTAAACGGAGCCGCGTCGCACGGAACCAGAAGTTATCGCTGATGCGTATGTATATACTAGCTGCTGCCTGCAGTTTCGCTTGTGTAAAAGTAGAAAAATATTCCGATGAAACATACTCGCAGGATAAGAAGTAGTACTTTGTGCTATTCCAGGACATGTTACGTATACCTGTTGTTCAATATCTCCCAGCACACAGTGTAATTGTCGGAACTGATTTGTAGATGCTGTATCAAACGCTCAGCTTCTCCCCGAACCTTGCTTTTAAGAAACTGCATCTTATGGGCGTTTGATAAGGACATATTACTGTGGATAGCTTCAACAAATAAATCCTTAAAAGATATCCAATTTTGATAATTGCCATTAAAGAATGGAATGTCAATTTTTGGTGTCCAGTTGTCCTTATGAACTACGGACCCTAGTTTCCTGTTAATTGCATTGTTTAATTTATTGTAAATAGTTTCTTGCTTTGTATATGACTCTTCATATTCTTGATTTGTACTTTCCAATTCGCTATCTAATTCCCAATGTAAGGAATCTATGATAGACCATCGAGTTTGCAGAGTACGTAAGGCATCTTTCAACTCCCACTTTTCGGACATAATATCCAAATTTATCCCTGCTACAGTACGCTGCAGGGCCCTGAAATTGCTTGCTTGTTTCTTCAGTAGTTCATCAATCTTGCTAAATGAACCTCTGGAGCATACTTCGACCGGCGGTGATTGACGACTTACAGGATCTTCTTGCTCCGATTATGCAGGACCTTGCACTTCCTGAATGGATCCTCCTTGTTGAGGTTCCTTCATCTTTGTCATTAAAACTTGATATTGTTGATTAATGAGTGCCTTAGTCGAGATATATAGCTCTTCTGTTCGTTCGTATTTACGGCCACTAAAATACGGATGAGTTTTGCTTTCCTCCGTAAGGAGGCGGTCGTGATTGTACTGGTAATCGGACCAATATTGATTTAAGGTATCTAAACGACGTTTGAAATAGTCAGCAGTTTTCCGATCTACTGAATCTTTTTTGATATTAGTAGCCAACTTTTGGATGGCTATGTAAAGCTCGTCTTGATTTGTGTGTATGGCCTCCATGATGAGAACTTAGAGAAGTAAGAAATAATTGGAGAGATCTTACTTGAATGTCCTTGATGACTGCTTACTGGTCCTTGATGACTGCCTGAGACACCTGCTAGTCTCACCTCCTGATGACACACTAAACCTTGAGGCACTTGTTAGTCCCAAAGTCTAATATCCCTTCACTGAACACTGATAGTTTACGGATCCTTGATGATCCTTGAAACAATTGTTAGTCTCTCACCACACTTGGCACCTGATAAATGGTGGGTCCTTGCTGACCCTGAGACACTTGTTAGTCTCACCACACTTCGTAACTGATGGTTGGTGGGTCCTTGCTGACCCTGAGACACTTGTTAGTCTCAAAGTTTGATAGTCACTGAGCACAACACACACTAAGAGTCACTGGATACCTTCCCGCTATGTCCACGCGCGCGAAATGGACTATATAGCGAGCGAAGTTTACCCAAAAGGAATGTCCAGTTTTGCTCGAAGGACCAAAAGAATGTATGATCTCTTGCTAGATCACACACTACTTTTAGATGATGTGGACGGAATAGAATAAAAGATGGTAAAGTAATTTAAAAGACTGTATTGTACCAAAGGTTAAGTAAAATGAGCTAATGAACTGATGTGTGTGAAATGAGTGACACGTGGCCCTTGTTGGCCGCAATGAGAACGCCCGACTTGATGGCTCGACGCGAACGGGTGATTTTATTATAAAGTAAAACGAATGTGAGGCGTAAATGCTGACTTGCAGTATGTGCGGTGTTGCACCGTACACGCCCGCTCTGCCAGCACGGCGGCTGTGGCGCGCCCGCTCTGCCGGCACGGCGGATGTGGCGCGCCCGCTCTGCCAGCACGGCGGCTGTGGCACGCCCGCTCTGCCGGCACGGCGGATGTGGCGCGCCCGCCCTGCCAGCACGGCGAGTGTGGCGCGCCCGCTCTGCCAGCACGGTGGCTGTGGCGCGCCCGCTCTGCCAGCACGGCGGCTGTGGCGCGCGCGCTCTGCCGGCACGGCGGATGTGGCACGCCCACTCTCCCACTGCCGCTTTGTGCACTCTCGCGTGTTGCACCCTCCGTCACTTGCTGCTTTCCCTTATTTTTTTGATTATCACCGAGTTCTGCTCTCCGCGCCTCTTCGAGTGCGACTCGAGCACTTTCAAGTTTTTGTAACAGATGGCATTTGTGAGCGGTGAGCGATGTGCGGTGACTCATTACGACACATCTGATGGAGCGTGGATCTCACGGGGAGCGGGGCGCGGAGTGCGGGGAGTGGGTCCGACCCGGACTCCAGTTATCTAATTTATTGTCATACCCGAATACGAACACATACGGTCAGAAAAGTGGTGCTTTTTGATTAATATTCTATCGACTTTTTTAAGTTGGTCGACTTTTTGCATCTGCAAAACTATATTTACTACATTTTAACTATCTTAACTTATTTTTAAAACTTATTTCCTGTCCAACCACTTTAAACTATTTTTTATTTTAAAGAACTTTGCCTCACACTCAGAATTGCTCTTGTATCGTGGGCACGTTCAACAACGTCAACGAACGTTTAACGAACAACTATCTGCTTGCTAAACAAGCAATTTTCCGTGTGGAAATAGAACCCGCGTCACACAGCACAGCAGCGAATCAGTCAACCACTGCGCGACCCGTAGTATCAAATAATACCTGTCAAACCGGTAGATAATAATGTACTCTGTATCGGGCGGCGGTCGCACTACCGCCACGCGGGGTTACGACAGTCGTTGAGAGGATCCACTCGAGGTGGTGCTGCACAATTCTGAGGCCATGAGTATTCACGGCCCTCGGTGCCACCACAGCGTTCCCAATTAATGGTAAGAGGAGTTCATATCGACATCGGTTCAAAGGAGAAGTACCTGGAACTCGTCCTTGACAGCCGATGGAATTTCAAGGAGCACTTCCGACGTCTGGCTCCCAAACTAAATGGGACTGAGGCTGCCCTCAAGCGGCTCTTGCCCAACCTAGGGGGTCCAGATACCTACTGCCGGAGGCTCTACGCAAGCATTGTTCAGACTATGGCCCTTTATAGGGCGCCGGTGTAGGTGCCGTCGCTAAGAAAGCGACTAGCGGCCCAGCTAAACGCATGCCAGAGGGTCATGGCCATACGGATGGTGCGGGGATACCGTACGATTTCCCACGAAGCGGCGAACCTCCTCACTGGCCGGCCACTATGGGATCTGGAGGAAACAGTCTTTGCACGCATGCACGTTTTGCGCGTGGAGATGCAACGCCGGGGTGAAACTCCGCTGCCGCGACAAGTCACGTCTTGGCAGACAGAATTTCAGGGAGATCTCATGGTGAAATGGCGACAGCGACTGTCGCAATCTCGTGATGGGTACGTCATAATTATGGCGGTAAGTCCCCTCTTTGAGGAGTGGCTGGAAAGACCTCACGGCGTCCTCACCTTCGCATGACGCAGATTCTCACCGAACATGGCCAGTTCAGGAAGTTCCTGCACCTGATTCGGGCGGAAATAACGCCCGGGTGTCACCATTGGTGACACCCGGGCGTTACTTCCGTGGACCGTCCGGAGCATACGATGGAGCATACAGTAGAGATATGCTCCGCTTGGGCAGAGCACCGCCATGTCCTCGAGGGAGCGATTTCCCCCGGGCCGTGATACAGGCCATAGTCCGAAGCGAGGAAGAGTAAAAAGCGGTCGCCTCCTTCTGCGAAGCAGTAATACCATCAAAGGAGGACGGCGCACGTGCACGCACGAGGTAATGGACTTCACATCCCGGCCGCCGGGATCCCAATCCCGATTGCGGGCCACCGTAGGCGCGGGCATGCGGACGGCGAGCAATGGGTAGCTCGCCGCCCGACCGTCCGGTAACCGTCCGAACCAAGCCCAAATCGTCGACGGCGCGTATTGTTCCACGCGCGCCTCAAGGAAATGTTAACTAACCGTAGGGGCCCAGAGTGGCCAAGAGTTTGCTATTGAAAGGAAAGCTCAGCCCTGGCATGAAAGGCAACGAAGAAACAGGAGTGGGTTTTAGTCAGTATAAGTCTGACACACCCTCTCGCCCCGCCTAAGAGTGGGCGATGTCATTAGATGATTTTCTTACCTAAAAAGCGTCAAATAATAATAATCAAAGTATTTCAATGACAAAAAGTTGACGTTCAGCGGGAAGGAAAGTCTTGATACGAACCCCTTATTAAATAAATCTGAAGAACAAATAACAAGCAAGAATTCTTTTAAAGAGTTCGGGAACATACCGACATAAAAGTGAACCGGAAAAGGTTCGGGAATCAGCTTCCCCAAGCTCGCGCAAGCAAAAAACTAGTGCCAAAACATTCCCAAGAGAAATAATGCTCATTCAGCACTTTTTGTTTGACTGTACATACGTGCACCGCGCGGCACCGCACGACGAAACCAACTTCATCAGCGAAACTGTTCCGCGAATACAATCCCGAACTAAAGCTGCGACACGCGGAGTCAGCAGTCGCTTGTGTGGGACCGTGGCCGTGCTCGCGGCTCGTGGCGCCGCGGGACCGGCACGCACGCGCATCAGGTATAACATTAGTGCTGCGGCGGTTACTTTTATTTATGTTTACAAAACGTAATACAACGTGTCACTGCGGATGCGTGTAAATAACATATCGGATCAGAAACCACTAGATCTCTACTCTCTATATTTTATATTACCTTATAATTTTTTTTAGATTTCAAGGCTCCAAAGAGATGAACCTCCTCACGATACAGGCCGTGTTCAGAGGTACCGCTATCTGAATCAAGCCCTTGATCCAGCCGCCTAACGAGAGCCTCCTAAGGTGTTGGTCGAGGCTCGGGGCTATTAAGCCATGGCTGCCACGACTATAGGTACAATGATCGCCAAGTACACATCCCAAATGCCTACCGCCACACGAAATAAGTCAATATACTTGATCGGTTTATATTTCTCGGCTTTTATGGGGTTCTTGTCATGCGAGACGGATATGTCAACAATCATTGCATGCCTGTCGCTTCGGTCTACAACTACTATATCAAATTTATTCGCTAGAATGGTCTTGTCACTTTCGATTCCACAAGACAGTACCTATTTCAGAGCACGTTACTAATGGTTAATTCAGGGTAAAAGGTTGTGCCTTTTCAAGTATTCCTCGTTAGCTAGACGAGATCTATAATATACTCGTATAAGGAGTTTCTATAAAAATTTGGTATCTTCGTTATTTAACACCGATTTCCGAAATTAATGTTATTTTGCACTTTTTGTGTTTTTACGAAGTCGTTTATATTTGTTTAATTTTTTATTTCACACTTTTTAGTAGGAGTACCCCTCAGCTAAAATTAAATAGATACCTTGCGCCATTTGGTTCCATCATCAAATCAATCGTGTCAATTCTAATAATACCAAACACGGCTAGGATAAACTGATTTATTCCAGAGTTCCGGTACTTACAGATCAGTTCTATTTATCCCCTCCCCTTCTTCATTCAGTCAATCACTGACTACATGTATAAACAAAGCAATTTTACTTGTTACGACAGTTCTGCTATAATTTTTGGAAGAATTCCGTTCCGTTTTTTTCGTTAACTTAGAAGTTTTTTTTTTACAGCTTCAAAGGACCGCAGACTTGAGTATATGGTTTTAATTTCAACTCGATACCTCCACGCGTTCTCGAGATAAAAAGTCTTGACAGTCTTGACAGACAAACAGGCGGACAACAAAGTGATCCTACAAGGGTTCCTTTTTTCCTTTTTGAGATACGAAACTCTAAAAGTCACCAGAAATAAAAAATAACACCGTCACAATATGATGTCTCTGGCGCAGTAGCCCTCGGGGCCTTTTTTTTTTTTTTTTTTTTTTTTTCGGGCCCTTGTGCTCCCCACCCACGCAGTCTGCCCGTTCGGTAATCTAGTTCAGCCGAAAATATCAAAGTCATTTCAAACTCCAGCAAAAAATTCTATACTTCGTACCACAGAGCCGACTTTAGCACAAACGCTATGCGGTCTTGTACAGAATTAGGATGTTTGAATTGCAAAGCAATTGATTTATTCTGTGGCACTATTCGTATTACTTTGGTTCTGTAGCAGCGAGGAGGCGCGCACTGTTGCATTGTATCGGGAGTGGAACACGAGATCACGCGGTTCAGGAAGACATTCAATCATTACAAGGCTGTAGAACGTGTGACGCGTCAGAGACAGAACTTTATGATCGTGTTATTAATTTTAATGTCGTAGAGCTGTACATTTACAACTCTTGTCATGCTTAATTAATTATATTATCTACCTATTATTATCATTAACCGACTTCGATGTGAATACTAATATTAAAATTATTAATTTCTCTTGAGAATGACTATGGGCTGAGCAGACTGATTTGTGGTGGCAGGTAGTTTTATAAAATGTCATTTTGTTTTCAGGTCTGAGGTTAAGGATTTTGGTCTACGTCACGTCACTATCTGCCTCGACTGGCGGAAGCAGCTCGGACAGTGCCAATCGAAAAATTACCGGAACGTTTCACGTTGCAGTCGCTCTGTCTACTGAATAATCTTCTACCAGCTCACATAAAGGCAATGCTTTTACAGTCCGGGTGTGACTGTGTGCTACTGTGACCTGAATACAGATCTCCTCAATGAACTTGAACAGCTTCTTAAACTGCATTCAGAAAGTATTATTCGAATATTGATTACTTTTTCCAGAAACTTTTTCACTTGCGCGAAAGAGCGCTAGGATTTTTTCTCCTTCTTATCTAATTTATACATTTTTTTTATACGAAATCAACTTATTTGTTCTGCGCATAGTAAAATTTGTCGATCCACCAATACAATAGTCTTCTACGATGTCTCTCATACCGCTCCAAGTTTTTCCATTCCTCCTTTGTCCAAGCCGGCAACTAGTCACCGGAGGTTGGTAGAATCATCACAGTTGATGTTTTCAAATTCAAATTCAATTCGTTTATTGTGGATCATAGGTTCATAAGATGTTGTTTTGATTACAGATTCTGCTATGTCCCGCCATTGAGGCATACAAAATTCTTATTATTATTTTGGTATGTAGTATAAATACAGTAATTACATCAAATTGTCATTCATCACATTAAAATTAAATTATTAAAATATTTAGGTCAAATTATAAATTATTTTCACTATTAGTCATATTTCAATATATTATTATATTATACGACGACTACTGCACAAATCGCGAGTTTCATATTTTATATAATATTTCTTTCATGTGTGCCTTTCAGTTCAGTTGCAGCTGCCTGGTTCTGTTTAGCACCACCTTGAGCTCGTCAGGGTGCAGGGTTTACTGCTGTATAAAGTTTTAGTAAAAATATTTCTGTAGCACTATTTTTTTTTTTTGGTAGGTAAAATCATCCAATGACAAATCCCGCCCTTGGGTGGGGCGGGAAATAGTGTCAGACTTTTACTGACTAAAAACCTACCTTTCCGTTCCTTGCCTTTGTCCCGGGGCCCGTGGTGACACTCTCGCATAACCTTTGGCCCCAGTAGGCTTCGGCCCTCTGTAGCACTTGCTTGTCACCTTTTTCAGGACTATTTTGTAGTGTGCGGGATGGGCAAAGGGGCAGTCCGTGTGTCGCAGACGGGTGTCGGCGTCGCGCCTTCGTTACGTGCCGCTTGTTACTGCCCTTATCTCGTTATCATTTGCTATTAACCTGCTCGTATCTCACACAATTTATGTGCAGGATACGAGTCAAGTGCCATAGTAAAGCGAACTTGTAACGAATGTAAAGTAAGACGCACGAGTAGCAGCAGTCTTCCCGTCCGATTATAATTTGGGTGTCTTCAAGGATAGAGTGAATAGACTATTAACAAACTAGTGCGCCTCACCATCAACGATTGCATCACTACTTCCTACTAATATTATAAATGCGAAAGTTTGTGAGGATGGATGTATGTTTGTTACTCTTTCACGAAAAAACTACTGAACGGATTTGGATGAAACTTTACAGTAATATAGGTTATTCATCAGAATAACACATAGGCTACAATTTATAATGATTTTATGTAGTTTTGGTCATAATATAACGATACATGTCAATTAAGTCGGAAAAAAATCTTCCATCTGAGAGCTATCTTGGCGTGCGCTGCCTAAACTAATGGAGTTACATAAAGATGATGTACCGCAGGATTGTTTGTCTTAAGTAGATCTAAATAAAAGTCCGCGACAGCATATATCTACCTTTTATGTGCAAGCCAGTACAACCAAAATTGTGAACCATAAATCTAATTAAATTTGGTACTATTTTACAATGCACATTTAGTATATAATTATCAAACTCTTATCAAAATGAATACATTTCTCGCATTAAGTATTTAATGTAGATAAACTTTGTCTTTCACACTAAGTAATTTGGCCGAATAGTTTAAAAGTTATCACGATATGATTGACTTGAACGGAGCGCCTAACGCCGTGGCGGCGGCCGCAGCACGGGCGGAGCGCGATGCGGCGTCGCAGTCGCGGGGGAGGGGCGAACAATGCAATCCAAGCAATGACGAGGCATGGCCGAGTGCGCGACCCGAACGCGGGCAGACGCGTGAGGGCAGACGTTATTGATGGTTGTGATCTCTATGCATTTTTATTGTCATGTCATTTATTCTTCGTCGTTTATCCTAGATAGCGATTAATTACTTTTATTTTTAATTCAGTCGTATAAAAATTGTTCTTTATTGTTTGTTTAAATATAGGATTTCGTTATTTAGATATATAGTTTTTATAAGTAGCAAATAAAAATATTAAGTACTTACCTACTTTTAATTTTCGTTTGATTACTACTTATAATTATAGATTACTTTTATTTAAATTTCATTCGTATGAGATTTTTTTTTTGTTTAGTTGATTATAGAATTTTGTTTTTAGTTATTTGAGTGGATAAAATATTCGTTATTAGTAAGTTATTTTTTTTTCATTACACTGTGTTATTATAATTTTGTTAGATTAAGAATAACGGTTAGTTGTATTTATAGGTTAGCTATTGGAATTGTTTGAGTATTTTGTTTGAACTTTAATAAAGTTAGATATTTTGTAATTACAAAAAAATAGTTATAAAAATGCCGCGAAAGCGTAAGTCAAATCTTTCGCAAAGCTCTAATAAAGCCCGAGTTATGAAAATAACTAGACGTGATGAGACGTCTCAACAAGCCCAGCAACGAAGGCTTGAACAGGCGGTGCGTTGTGCGGTACAAAGAGCCGCAGAGACTCCAGAACAATCCCAAGCCCGACGTGAACGGAATGCGGAGTTTCTGGCATCTCAACGGGCTGCTGAAACTCCAGAACAGTCCCAAGCTCGACGTCAACGACATGCGGAGTATCTGGTGTCTCAGCGAGCTGCAGAGACGATAGAACAGTCTCTAGATCGGCGACAACAGCATGCTAATTATCTGATGTCTCAGCGAGCTGAAGAGACACCAGAACAGTCACAAGCCCGACGTCTGCAGCAAGCGACTTACATGGCGTCCCAAAGAGCCACTGAAACGTCTGAAATGGCCGAATCTCGCAGACGCACTGTTGCTGAAAGGGCAGTACAGCGACGTCAAACATTTACAAGAAATACATGGGCAGTGTTTAATAAAGCTGCATTTGAGTATGACGAGACTCTTGATTATGAAAGTCACAAGCTTATAAAAATGGAAGCAATGAACATAGATTGCAAATATTGCGGAGCTCTTAAGTGGAAAGAGGAAGCACCAGGTATGTGTTGTTCGGGTGGGAAAGTAGCTCTTCCTTTTATTGACGAGCCAGTTCAACCTCTTAAAGAGCTTTTCTCTAATGAGACTGATGAATCTCACCGTTTTCTAAAAAATATAAGAAAATACAACATGTGCTTTCATATGACGTCCTTTGGAGCAGATCAAATAGTCTCAATGCCAGGGTTTTGCCCGACCTTTACAATACAAGGACAAGTGTACCACCGTATCGGTTCTTTGATTCCTTCGTCCGATTTGCAACCACAGTTTTTACAAGTTTACTTCATAGGTGATGAAGAAGCACAAATCGAAAGGCGTACTGAGTGCGTGCAAAGCGTAGATAAAAACATAGTTAAAAAATTACAACGAGTATTTCACGACCATAACATTTTGGTGCATGAATTTAAAACGGCGAGAGATAGAATGATCAATGACAATAATTTCAAGGTTGTGATTCACCCAGACCGTGTACCACGTGGTCAACATGAGAGACGTTTCAATGCCCCTACTACAAATGAAATAGCTGCTGTAATAGTTGGTAGTGAACAAACTATGTCTCGAGACATCGTTGTGCAGGCGAGCGATGGTATGCTCACTAGGGTTCCCGATACACATAGATTCTATGACGCTCTCGAGTATCCAATAATATTTTGGAAAGGACAGGAGGGGTACAGCATTGATATTCCTCAGATAAATCCAATTACCAAACAACCAATGCCAAGTAAAAAGGTGTCCTGCAAAGATTTTTATGCATTTCACTTGATGGTCCGTCGCAACGATTTTAATTTGATGCTTAGATGTAGGCTCCTACTGCATCAGTTTTTGGTTGACATGTATGTAAAGATGGAAAGTGAACGCCTAAGATTTATTTCTTTAAATCAAAAAAAACTACGTGCAGAAAACTATATTCACTTGCAAGATGCAATAAGAAATGATGCGGATTTGGATCCAAATAATTTAGGTCAGATGGTGATTCTCCCGTCATCATTTGTAAATAGCCCGAGATACCTACACGAATACACACAAGATGCGTTCACATACGTACGTAATTATGGGAGGCCTGATTTATTTGTAACATTGACGTGCAACCCCGCTTGGCCAGAAATCACCAAAGAGCTTATGACTGGTCAAAATTCAATGGACAGACATGATTTAACAGCCCGAGTATTTAGAATAAAAGTACAGAAGTTGGTAGGTCTACTTACAAAAGGTAACATATTTGGTGAAATGCAATGCTTTATGTACTCAATCGAGTGGCAAAAGCGAGGTTTGCCTCATGTGCACTTACTGCTGTGGTTAAAGGAAAAATTGCATCCAAACCAAATTGACGAAATCATATGTGCTGAGATACCAAACCCAGAAACAGATCAAAAGCTTTATGATACAGTGACAAAGAATATGATTCACGGGCCATGTGGTGCACACAATTCTTCGTCGCCATGCATGAAGGAAGGAAAATGTACCAAGAAATATCCGAGGAAGCTTTTAAAAGATACTCAAACCAATGATAAAGGTTATCCTTTGTACAGGCGCAGAGCACCAGAGGATGGTGGACGCACGATGATTATAAAACCCCGTGGAGGATCACAGGAAATATTGGTGGACAATAGCTGGGTGGTCCCATATTCTCCACTCTTATCAAAACTGTTTAGTTCTCATATAAATGTAGAGTTCTGTAATACGGTACAGGCTATAAAATATATTTGTAAATATATTAATAAGGGTAGCGACCAGGCTATTTTTAACATCCGCCAGCAAGGGAATGCTAACATTGACCCAAGAGATGAGGTGCAAACATTTAGAGCCGGCCGGTACGTTAGTAGTAACGAAGCAGCGTGGCGGATCTTAGGTCTGCCTCTGCACGAAAGACACCCAACCGTCACTCATCTTGCGATTCATTTACCCAATGGCGAGAGGGTTTACTTTACGGAAAATAATTTTAGAGAGAGATTAACAGCACCACCTAAAACTACACTAACTGCATTTTTTCTGCTGTGCCAAAGTGATACGTTTGCAAAAACATTACTTTACATTGACGTGCCTCGCTATTATACATGGAATGTGGCACGGAAGGAATGGAAACGTCGCTTACAAGGAACACCTGTCGATGGCTGGCCAGGTGTGAAGGCAGGTGACGCTCTAGGTCGAATTTACACGGTGCACGTCAGCAACTTTGAATGTTATTGCTTGCGATTGCTACTGAATGTAATAAAGGGTCCAACCAATTTTTCGGATTTAAAAACATTTGAAGGTCAAGAACTTGCAACTTTTCGGCAGATGTGTGAGAAGATGGGGTTGTTGGAAGATGATAACCACTGGGATGCCACCTTAGAAGAAGCTGTGCTTTGTCGCTCACCGGCGCAAATAAGAGAACTGTTTGCCATATTGATATGTACTTGCGGTTTATCAAATCCTCTGCAACTATGGCACAAGTATAAAACTGCGTTATCAGAGGATATCATGCACAGATTTCAAAGAATGGATCAGGTTAATGATGATCTCTGTTTTAATGAGGCGTTGGGACTAATCGAACACAAAATATTAACAATTTCTGGGAAAAAAATATCCGATTTTGGTCTACCCTCACCGCAGCGTAGAGGAGAGTTGTCGACCGAGTTGATAAAAGAGCTAAGCTATGATACCAACCAGTTAGGTGCTTACGTATGCGAAACTGAGCCACGTTTGCTACCTGATCAAAGAGAGATTTATCACAAAATAGTAGGACGAGTTGAGAATGGGGAAGGTGGACTTTTTTTCCTTGATGCCCCGGGTGGTACAGGAAAAACTTACTTGCTTAATTTACTTTTGGCAAAAATTCGTGGCGGCCATAACGTTGCATTAGCTGTGGCTTCCTCTGGAATTGCTGCTACATTGCTAAGCGGTGGACGGACAGCACATTCCGTCTTTAAATTACCTCTTAATCTGGCGAGTGAAGAAACTCCATCGTGTAACATCAGCAAAACCAGTGCCCGTGGCCTCCTCTTGCAACAGTGTAAATTAATCGTGTGGGACGAGTGCACAATGTCACACAAACGTGCCATCGAAGCTCTTGATCGTTGTTTACAAGACTTACACGGCAAAGAAACAATAATGGGTGGTGTGGTTGTTTTATTGGCTGGGGACTTTCGGCAAACTTTGCCTGTCATCGAGCGAGGCACTGCAGCAGACGAAATTAACGCATGTCTAAAATCCTCATATTTATGGACCAAAGTTGAAAAGCTGCACCTTATAACCAACATGCGTGTCCAGTTATTCAGTGATCTAGAGTCGGGTGCGTACGCTGAAAAACTGCTCGAGATAGGTGAAGGTCGAATCGAAACTGACGAAGAAGGTATGGTTCTATTCACTAACCAATTTTGTCACGTTGTGGATTCGGAAGACGCACTCATTGCTCAAGTTTTTCCAAATTTGCAACAGAACATCCACGATGAAAGTTGGCTATGTGAAAGAACTATACTAGCACCAAGAAATGAGACAGTTGCGAAAATCAATAACATTATCTTGGACCAAGTAACCAGCGATGCAACAACCTACAACTCTATCGACACAGTCATGTCATCTGAAGACTGTACAAGCTACCCCGTGGAGTTTCTTAACTCTTTGGAGCTATCCGGGGTGCCATCACATAAGCTCCAATTAAAAGTCGGTATACCGGTTTTGTTAATGCGTAACTTGGACGCCCCGAGACTATGTAATGGCACTAGATTGCGAGTCAGGGAACTAGGCAGGCATATTGTTAAGGCCACAATTTTAACTGGAGAAGCTAAGGGTGAAAATGTTCTTATTCCACGCATCCCAATAATACCCAATAACTTACCCTTTAATTTCAAACGTTTACAGTTTCCACTTAAAGTTGCATTTTCTATGACCATCAATAAATCGCAAGGGCAAACTTTGAAAGTAGCGGGGATACATTTAGGCACGCCCTGTTTTTCCCATGGGCAGCTTTACGTAGCTTGCTCACGTGTTTCTAAATCCCAAAATCTTCTTATTTACGCTGAACAAAAAAAATCAAATAACATAGTATACAGGAGTATATTGCAGTAAAAACACAGATTAATTAACACAGATGTTCACCTATTCCAATTACGTACCACATAATTCTTTAGTTATTACAAAATAAAAAAAATAAAACCGGCCAAGTGCGAGTCGGACTCGCGCACGAAGGGTTCCGTACCATTGTCTATAAAAAACGGCGAAAATAACACGTTTATTGTATGGGAGCCCCCCTTAATATGTACTTAATTCTTATTCGTATTTGTTGTTATAGCGGCAACAGAAATACATCATTTGTGAAAATTTCAGCTTTCTAGCTATCACGGTTTATGAGATACAGCCTGGAGACAGACAGACAGACGACGGAGGCTTAGTAATAGGGTCCCGTTTTACCCTTTGGGTACGGAACCCTAAAAACCGCAACAAAATCCGTTGCGTAGTTTTAAAAAATTTAAGCATTCATAGGGAAAAAGAAAGCTTCTTTGTTTTATACTATGTAGTGATTAAATGCAAGTAACATTGGTCCGACCTGTTTAGTTGTCAGTATTTAGTAATCCGTTTGTGCTGGATAGGATAATCTCAAGCCTACTTTTTATAAACACACCATACAGGTAAAGATTGATGAAGAAGCCACTGGACTTAGCATTTTGAAATTTGCAGAGTTCTATTATAGCTTAAAATAATGAGCACTTAGAAAGGAATTCAGATAATTCCACCCTCAAGAGATACCCTCTAAATATTAGGTATAGGAGTTCAAAGATTGTATGGAAACTAATTTTGAAGTTAGAAATCTGGGATGTACGATGTGAAGGTACATTAAAAAAATATCAGTATTTAAAAAAAAAATGTTACGTAACTTAATGTGGCAGACCAAATTCTACGCGAGCGAAGCCGCGGGCAAAAGCTAGTATATAAATAACAAAAAAAGCCGTGCGCTGCACGCGCGCAGGCGCGCCGGCCATGTCTCCGAGCGCGCCACACGTACACCATGTCTTCATATTGATACTACTTTAACAATTTCACTCTTTATATCTACACAGTGTTCAGTTGGCTATTTGGGCTAGCACAGTGGAGCTCACAACCGTTAGTTCAACTCTAATTGACAGTAATTGTTTTGTAAAGTGGATGTTGATAAACACCTTTCTAAGCCGATGGGTATCGGGACTAACAGATCTGTTTGTTGGTAATTGGCTCGTAGTGATATCGTGATTCCGACGCAGCATTCAATAACTGGATTCCAATTAGCAAGTCAAGCTCGAGCACTATGTGACGTCAGTTCTGCCCTGCGACGTGTCCGCGTGGGCGAGAACTTGATGTATAGCGCGTCGATGTGGCAATCACATTCCATCGTCCCGTCGGCCAGGTCCGCGTATCCGGGTCGAAGATTGTCGAGCGGCGAGTTGTGAGTACATCTGAAATCGAGATATTCTGTGCTGTCGCTCACTCTCCGTCCGTCGTTTAGTTCGCGCTGCAGTTTTAAGCTCGTGTGAGTGCACGTCGTATCGATGCCGCGCTCGTGCGCACAGCGCTAATGTCACTCTTTGAGAATTATCAGTTATTCACTGATTGCCTGAGCTCACACTAGATACTGTAGACGCTCCTTGGCTACATTATTGTAAAGAACTCAAAAACGTAATGTACTATAACTTGATATGGTACGGTCATGCGTCATATTATTATTATTTAATAGAACACTGGCTGTTCTATTAAGCAAACATTAATAAGTATTGTTATAATAAAAAGTAGTCTGAACTGTTCGCCGAGCAGATGGCGCGCCCGCAGAGCGTGCGGGCGACGTATCCTGCGCGCGGCGCTACACGCACACACAAAGAGAAGTACACCATTACCCAAACATAACAGGCGGAATATCAGCGGTAAGTGGCACAACGGCACAGCAACCGCCGCGCTTAAACACAGATTGGTGCTAATCAGCTTACGTACCCTCCCCCCAAAACCCCTTTCTGTAGCCCCCTACCCCCCACGAGCTCGCTCCTGGCGCGGATTGATCTCGTCACAAGCCGACACTGTGTAATGTTATTCTTACCACACACACAATCACACCATAAGTAGTATTCTGTTCCACCTGAATTGGGTTGATCATCGACATTTATTTATTTATTTTATAATGTAAAGGACAAAAGTATTATGATTGATGATTCATGGTAAATATAACCTAGGTTAATGTAGCCAACAGTGGCAGAATATTAGATTATTGTTGTTTGAGATTGGTCTTATTCTGTTATTATAAATGGTCTTATTATATTACATATTTACATTAAAAACTTGCATGATACATCATGTAAGTGAATAATGCATGTCGCTACAGCGACATCTATGTCGTCACAAAGGAACTATCCTGCATCGCGCAATTAAAGTTCTCCGCGCGATTTAAATAGATACAACGACCCGAAATCATCTATCGGGCAGTAGCCCACTAGACATAAGACAACACCCGTCTGGTCGGAAGATCCTCCCTTTTCAATGGGGGTATGTAGGTATGTGGGACTTTACTCTTTGTTCCACTACCTCCAAGCTGGTAACCCGGACGTGATAACGTCAGCGCAGCCTTGGGGCAACTACTCCGTTACGTCATCATCATTTTTTCAAGCTTTTGAGCAACGAGTCATACAGCCAGCACCCACACTCCCACCACCTTCCCATGGCCCGACCAACTAACATATGTTATACGGGCCGATTCCTGGGGCGGCTGCGGACTTAGCACCCTTGGCCATCTTTTTTTATTGTCCGCAGGCGCATCTTGATCCCTTTAAAATTAGCAACGTGTGTCCCGGTTTGTATTCTCCCTAATGGACTTGCACAACCACACACTACAAAATAGGTATAGACTTCGTCGCCGTCTCGCCGTATAGATTCTGATGGTATCAGCATTCATGAGTTTCTCTCCTCTAGCTCCATCTTGCTCCAGGCGGCGTGGCGTGAATGTAACTAAATATAACATGCATGCATGTGCGAACTCTCGCAGCCTCTCGAAGTTTCACAGTTTTTCGCAGACTCGACTTCGACAACCGGTGGAATTTCGAAGAGCACTTCCGGTGTCTGGCTCCCAAACTGAATCGGACTGGGGCTGTCTTCAATCGGCTCCTGCCCAACCCTGAGGGTCCAGACGCCTCCTGACGGAGTCTTTATGAAGGTGTCGTTCGGTCAATGGCATTTTATGGAGAGGAGTGCCGGAAAAGACCTCACGACGTCTTCACCTTCTGCATAACGGAGTACCTCACCGGACATGGTTAGTTTAGGAGGTTCCTGCACCGGATTATCCGTGCGGAAGAAACGCCACGGTAGAGCATACAGTAGAGGTGTGCCCCGCGAGGACAGAGAACCGTCGTATCCAAAGCAAAGGAGAAGGTAGCACGCGTGAGGCAACGACCCTCACTCTCCAGCCCCCGCGGGGATTCCGACCCCGATTTCCGGCCACAGTAGGCGTGGGCTTGCGGATGGTGAGCAATAGGTAGCTCGCATATGGAAAAATATACATACAGTCGTACAAACAACCTTCTTCTTTTTGAAGTTGGTTAAGAATAGAAAACAACCGACAACAACTTATTTAACGTGATAACAGAAACCTTGCAAGCCGTAGATATTAACTTCAAAACATATGAAAGAAATCATCAATAGGTCGTTAAGCACGAAATAAGACCTACAGGCCTGGCCAAGCTACGACCGTTCAGTGTCGAATCTCTTTCTACGAACGATAACGCCTCAGCGTAAGTACCATTTTTACCATAACCTATTTTATAAGGAAAGGGAGAGCCTTCAACTACAAGGATTTCTACGCCTTCGCCCCGCGGCTTCGCTCCTGTTTTACCCTACTCTACCCAAATCTCCCCTACTCTACCCCACTCTACCCTACTTTAATCTATGCTACCCTACACTACCCTACTCTACCCTATACCAATAAATGAGCAGGTTTTGATTTTTTTTTACTTAACGGGATAAAAGTCCTATATCCTACTCCTGCTTCTAAGCTACCTTCCCACCAATTTTCAGCCAAATCGGTTTAGCCGTTCTTGAGTTATAAATAGTGTAACTAACACGAATTTCTTTTATATATATAGATATGAAAATAGAAATACAGAAAGAGCCAAAACTAAAATAAAATAAAACTTATGTCATAGAAGACTTCTCGAAAGAAATGTTCGAGAAGAATCTTTCCAGTAGAGCTCAGGCTAGAGACAGACAGGGAGAAAGAAGTGCTTACTCGGAGAAATAAAAAGCAGCTGCTGAAGTTGAAAACGAGTAAAGGGAAGCCTCGACGTCACCTGGTAATACAAACATGCAACATCAGCGACACGACGAATATCATCGCCACATCAATTACACACAAACTCACGCGTCTACTCGGTATTCCTTTCTTGCGGACCAAACTAGCCAGCAGAATAAACATTTATTTTTACCTCTGAAGTTTTAGTTTCTAACAAAAAAACAAACTATACAACCGCAAGGAACGCCTGTAGGTAAGTTGTTGATCCTTTATTAAACACAAACATTATTTTCTTTCCGACTAGAACGCTCGCTGCTGGCGGCTTTGTCTCAGGTTTAATATAAATGAATAGGTGCGAGGGGAAGGTAATTTCCTGCTCACATTGTTCGAACACGCGACGACGTTGCGGCGGAGCGGCAGGAAATTAGTTTTAAATATTAAATTTTATTAAGAAGCACATCGCAAGCGGATCGTAAAAGCGAACCGAGCTCGTGTGGGACTAACATCAAGCACCACGGATATGGCTCGCGGCGCTACGGCGTAGCGCATTGCTACGCCGTAGCGGTTTGCTACGCCATAACGTGGTGCTACGAATGAACGTAGTCGCGCTACGAGCATGGCGCAGGGCATGGCTAAGTACTCACGAAGTGGTTCTCACCCGCGCGACGACGTTTAGTACAAACTATTATATGACAGGATTATTTTTGATGTGTCAATATATCACAGGACCCTAAAGTCCAATATATCACAGGACCCTAAAGTCCTTTGGAGCCCGTACGAGGAGCCAGAACCAACTCACAGACGCCCTTTAGATACTTTTAATGGAACGTGACGCCAACCGACGATTATCCCTGTACGCGCAATGTTAGTGCATCCAAGGACGACCCCCGGTTGGTGGCAACTATTATGACATATGGAAAATAAAGACAATAGGGCTATGGTTTTTGGAGTCATATGTGGACTGGTTACCAAGAACTATGTGAAAATTATGGCCTCTGCCTAAACAATGTTATTAATATCCATCGGAAAACAGGCAAGGTGTGACTTGCACACTCAATAAATGGGCCCCAAAAACGGCCGCTAGCACGAAGTGACGTAGCAACAAGAGGGCAACATATCCTGAGGTGCTTTTTTGATTATTACGAACATTTCTACAGCACGCCGCACGTCACTCAAACACCCAAAACAACTAGCATCTCAATGCAACAATGTAAACTTGTCTAATGCTACTCAGCGTTCACCAACTAAATACCAGCAACCAAGTTCTATGCATCAATTGGTTTTCGAAGCAATCGAAGAGAATTTTCTTTCGACAAAAAGTTAAATATATTGAGCAATGTAAATCGGGAATGCGCTACACGGGTGCTATGAGGAAGATTGTGTATTTATGTGTGTTTATGTTTGGTTAGTGTTAACACCGGCACAGTAAGCCGCTTCCGCGCAGCAATACCTCCCCACGTGATTCAATCCCGCGGCGCAGCGTGTGTCGTGCGGCGGCGCTGTGATAGCGCTCGTCTCGAGAAAACGTTAGAAATGCTGTGACAGTACCGCGGCTCGAGGAACTGCACTGCTCGGACTATCACCCTTCTACACATTCAACAACAAAGGAACAGACCACATGTCTTCGGCACTGTGAGTGTATAGGTACTATGGTGATACACATCCATAGTACTTGCTACAGGAGGCCAGGCGTCGGGCTCAGACAAACTGACGGATACACAACCGTCATTTTATCAGAGTGACTTGCAGCCTGACGCTCCTGGTGGTGACCGCTCTGCGCTGATGTGATGTGACGCTGTCAGTTTGTCGCAGCGGTTCCGCACCTAATCATGTCAACAACTGGCTGCTGTCCCCCGCAGGCGTCTGTTCCCGCCACGCTGCAGTCGCTGCAAGTATGGCGTCGCTCAAGGAAACTCGTTACGCTACTGTGAGATAATGGTTACTGTACACCCGCACTTGTGATGCCATAAGTTTTTCAATACGAACCCTTCGTTGACACGACCGACAAACGTTACCTTGTCTCATCTCACTGCAGTTAAATACTGGCAAACTAATTAAACAAACACTTGTTATTTCCACAAGTTACACGTCAGCCCCAACATCATCCAGACAACTATAGCGCACAGGAGGTACGCCTGCGCTAATTCAAGCTAATTCTCTTCTGACGTATTTTAGCACCCAGCTGGTCAGCTGGTCAAAAAGGTTGGAGTAGTATTCATCTGTAATCATTCTTTCTTTTGCAAGGTTATCAATTAAACGGATGCAATTAACATAGAACCGTTCCTTTCGAATCCCATAACACACCGGAAATGACCTTTCAAGCAAGAGCGATCGTCTTCACTTTCTTTGGCGCTGCAGCACCAGCTTCCACCTACTGCTTACACTGCTGACCCATGATCCATGTCTCACCCATTGTTACAAATCGCCGCACAAAATCTGTCGGATCCCTTTTAAAATGATCTAAAGGTTATTGCGAAAATCGTTATCGCATTTGTTTCTGGGCGGCATTCAGCAAATGCAGAACCCATCTTGCGCAACAGTTTCGCACCCGAACTATTGTAATAAGTAAAACTGCTTTGTTGATGCGTGTAGTCGATGACTGAGACTAAGAGAGGAGGGGGGGAGATATATCAAATTGATCTGATGATGAAGCCGGTAGGCCTCGGCTTCGAATTTTTATGCAATGTTTTTAATGATTAAAATTTAAAGGTACCTTACTATAGAACTTGCACACTATTTAAGTTTAGCTAAAGGGTACTAAAGGGACGGGCACTGGGGTTACCACCACTAAAAAGTGTAAAATTAAAAATTAAAAAAAAAAAAATAATACGACTTCAATGTAAAAAAAAAGCACTAAATTGTGCAAAATAACATTAATTTCAGAAGTCGGTGTTTCTATAAAAGTTGTCTCTTCGTCATTCAACTTTCAAAATTAAAGTTATTTTGCACTTTTTTGTGCTTTTTTACATTTAAGTCGGTTGTATACAGCGTGGCGATTAGGTTATCACATTAAATTATGCAGCATGTATTACAAGTGGTTATCAGTCCTTTAAAATAGTAAAATAAATAATTTTACTAAAATTAAGAAAATGCATTTTTCAAACAAAATAAATAGCGTATAAAATTGGTAAAAAATAAATCATCCTTTATAATATTAGTTCACTGACCTGCGCTGGCGAGTACGTACGCGCCGTACCTACGCGAGATACGAATACCTACTTGTGGGTGTAGGCACGCACGCGTGGTGTAAGTGTGCAACATAGGTACTTTATGTTGTTGTTTTAAGAAATCGTCACAAATTAACTTTAAAAATCTCCACTTAAATTTTAAATTTTCACATTTTCAAAATGTCCACCATGCTTCTGTACACACCAAACGATATCTTCTTATGATATTGTTTCGAACTTTTTTTTTTAAATTGTCAAATGCACGAATTATTCGATTTTTTTAATCATCCACAGTCGTCACTTTAGTAGCGTAAACCTCATTCTTTAAATGTCCCCATAAAAAAAAGCGACTGGTGTTTAAGCGTCTGGTTACGCACAAACTGTCACACACCACTTTCACTAATGTACAACTAATAATACAAATAGTATTATTAAACTATCTAATTCCTATTAAAAAAATAAAGCTAACACAAATCAATATCCACAAAAAAAAAAAAAAACAATAAGAACAATAAGTACGAAGGGCGCGCGCGCGCAGATAGTAATCTCGTCAACTATCCCTCAAGTATTTTGGCGGCGGACTAGATTCATTCATCGAACGCACCAAACAAATTCGAATTATGCCTATAACCACTCCCGTACCCCGTAGCATTTCGAGTATTAGAAATTTATACCTTAAGTCGTCAACCGTAAGAATATTGTTGCATATTTTTTCATACCTCTCCAAAGACGCCTTCAACTATTAGCTGTAAGGACATTTTTGTCTTGAATTGTTTACGTTTCTTATTACGAGAAACATAAACAATTCAAACGTAAACAGTTTGTAAAATGATAGTCTAGTACTTGTAGGTAATACGAATGACAACGTTTGAAGTTGTAAAATAGGTATCTTCACCAACCACGGGTCTTTGACCTACTTTTATTGGCCAGCTGATTAAGTTTGTGCAATACATGATGTTGCGAAATAATAAAATGAAAAAAAAAATCCCACGGCTATAATATTGTTTATTATTAAATTATTTTTCACAAATAACACACAAAACATTTCTTATAATAATTCCTACACACAAACTACTTGAGAGAACAATTTGGTACTTCTCATATGGACAAATTAAAAACACACAGGCAGGAACCACAAAATTTCGCTGATTGGAGTATTACCTCTGAGTCTCAGGCCGAGAACATTTCACCCCGCCCTAGTACCTAGTCTTATAAACTACCACCAGTTGTTAAGATGTGTGTATACTGAGCCACCATAGACTTTGTCCTAAAAACTCTAATAACGTTAACGTTGAAAATTGTCCCCAGAGAACATACTCCTGGAATGAAACGTATCGCTGTCACATCAGTTACCCAGGACACGGCGAACGTGTGGCAAACGTCATCTAAATCTGTTGAGCTGTTTGAATTTGAAGAATTAACACACCACACATATGAAAAACTATTGCCATTATAAGTAATATTAGTGTGGTATTGTCCAATACAACAGCAGCGCTCGCTCGATAGACGAGTATCGTAGCACGTCAAGCCAGGCTTATTTTAAACTGGCGCAAACAGTACAGAACCAAACGTTAACGTTTCCAAAATAAAATAAAATAAAAACCTAAACATTTAATTCTTTCAGAATGAAAACTTCTTGTTCTAAGTGCTGCACTTGTACAGTACACGTTGCTGCGCTGTGTGCGCGTAACACACACACACTCAGCACTCAACGCATACTACACGTCATGATGAACAGCACAGTGCGAGCAGGCTGCGACACGCTCGGAAACTAAACTAATGCATAAACACGACACGAGAAATTCTCGTGCGCCAGATAAACATACTCGTAAACTCTGCCATAAACTGCTGAAGCGTCAAATACCACAACATTATACACAAGAATATAAAAATTTCGAATAATTCTTATCGCAACGTCAATATTATGAAACCGATCCGAATGTAATTAATTTGAGGTGCAGGAGAGCGGCACTCATGATCGCCTCGCCCGGCTCGTTCACTCGACAGAACACATCGCAACGTGTGCAATTGTTCGCGTTGCGCTTTGCAAGCTCATCACTGCACGGCGTTGCTCCTCGCGAGTTCAACATTTATCTAAGTGTTTAAATTTAGTTGTTTACGTTTAATATACAGCGATGCGACGAGCGACCGACGTGCGGGAGAATTCCTTGCGAAATATAAAACACATCGCTATGTGGCGCAGCACGCTCGGCGCGGCTCGGCTCGGCACAGCGCGGCACGGCGTACACTCACGACGACGGCGCTTATTCCCCGGGGGCCCGCGAGCTCGACGCGCACACTAGAAATTTATATTAAACTTGATTACAGCGTTAATTCGTAAAAGGGAACACTCACTGCGCAGGAACTGGAATCGCGAATATTAACTGATTCTAAAGCTTTGTCTGTACACCACTGTGCGATGTTGTGTGCAAGTTATACATTGCTCTGGCATTTAAACTATAAAACAAATATTTATTTCTAAAGCCAAACAAATATCTATGCACTTCTGCCAGAGCCAATGTATAAAATCCCAACATACCCTCGGGTTAAAAAGTTACATTATAAGTTATTTTAGGACACGGTCTGGCCAAGCAACAAATTTCATCCAAATTCGTTCAGCCGATTGGGTGTCAAATAGCAACACACATACTCATTCATAGCTAGCATGTATTTGCAAACTTTCGCCCTTTGCTCGATGCCCGATATATTTCCCGCCTCCCGGTTCATGCCGCTTGTTCATATTTTATTTATTTAGTTCCAGCACGTTGGCGGCGACTTCATTCCCGAGAATGTTCTCATAAAAACTTTACCCTTCCTTAAACCGTATTTTGTAGCGAAGTCGCACCGCTTGAGTTAACTACACGTTCATTAACGGGCAAGTCTAGTGCGGTATGTTCAGAGCACACAGCCTGCCCTGCTGATGTGGAGATGGAACATAAAGCTGGCGGTTTTTTACAAAGCGTTCCTCGTGGAGCCACACGTGTTCAGGTCGGAGCCCGCGCCTCCTATGAATCGAACTAAGTACGTACTTAAGAAATACGACCCCAGAAAGGAAATACGAATTACTCAACGGCAGTAAACGTATCTGAACTGGTGAATCGTAACGCAATCGATATAAAAATAGAACTTTTATGGCTCACTTGGATTTATCGGCGCGAGTAGCGACGAGCACCGCGCAGTGCGACGCGGTGCGGCGCGGTGCCGCCGGAGCGACGCGGCAGCGCGCGGCGGCACACCGGCGCAGTGGCGCTGCCGCAGCAGTTTGTAGTCTTGTTGGCTTCCGAGAGACTGCCCAAAAACGGTAACTCAATCAAAGTGAGTATCGAGATAACAGGGCTTTTGTAAAGAAGTGATTCCCGTCGTCTTCTTAATGACATATATTTTAAAAAATAAAACTTGTGCTTGAGGCTCTCGCGTAGTTTTGATAAAAATGGTTCTTAAGTCTTTCTCCAAGTTCAAGCCTATTTCTATGTTCAATTTTATTTACACTGATTTAGCGGGTAAACCGTATTTTCGAAATAAATGAACAAGTTTTGTACTTTAGCATTTATAAAATTATAAATAATTTTGATGCAAAAAAGCTCCGAAAACTTTGAGATACCGCTTGTTGACTTCCAGGAGCATCCTAGCTATTCATTGAAGAAGCCGTACAGCGGCCTCGCAGCACGCGCTGCCGCCGCACCTGAACACGCTACTTGATATCATTACTAATTTGCTAAACTTAATTATTAATTATCAAAAACAAAATGAAGCCGAATGAAATGAAATGAACAAGAACAAGGTATTCTCTAAGGTTGAAACTTCCCTTACTAGTAGGTCGGAATAGTCGCAGCTAACAATAAATCAAGTGGTCGTCCCGGCACACTCCGGCACACTCCGGCTCACTCCGGCACGCTCCGGCACTCTCCGGCACACTCCGGCACTCTCTGGCACACTCCGGCTCGCTCCGGCACAGCCCCGGCTCGCTGCCGGCACGCTCCGGCACGTTCCGGCGCGGTACGGCTCTGCGCATATTGTTACCATTGCCAGCTCGCATCTAGTACGTTGTTCTCTTTATTTTTATTTCTCTTAGAACGGATGCTGTCGTGGTGCGGTTTAATATGTTACAGTAATGGAAGTCTCAATTTAGATTATCTCAGTAATAGGTGGTCGGCGCGGCGTCATGAGCGAGCCACTTTCTGATGTCATCCGCAGCGCGGCGACATGAGACGCTCTGCTGCGCGCCGCCTCGCGCCCGCCGTGAGACATTACTGAGTAGAGACTAGCCAACATTAGTTGCAGTAGGTGGAGTAGACTCTACTGCAACTAATGTGTTCAAACCCCTACTCATGTTAGCAACTCTCTTTTCCTCATGTTAGCAACATTACACTGAGCATCTGACACGCATGCTATTTATACAAATAATATGAAGTTATCTGAATATATAAAAACTTTAACAAAAAAAATGGCAATTTAAAAAACTAAAAAACCCGACTGCTTTTCATAGTATTCATGAAAAAGCCCTAAAACAAGAAAGTCGTTGTAGCAGTCGGCACCCATTACATCATAAATCTACTGACTAGACGGCTGACTTTCTAGAATGGGTCCCGACTGCTACAACGACTTTCTTGTTTTAGGGCTTTTTCATGAATACTATTGTTGAATCACTAATTCAACATTACTGACTTTATCCACACAGCACTTTTATTTCCTTGACTTGCCCTTTCTAAAATCGACAACCGACTACCCTCGTGGGTTCGAACACCCGCTATTAATAAAAGTGAGGACCGGATCTACCGCCATCTTGGAGAAACAGTTAACTATTTATTCAAGTCAGTGTATGTATAAAAACAACCAGAAAAATCCGTACAAAAATATAAATGTCTGAAACATTTGATTTAATGTCACATAAAGTTCAAGAATTATTTAATGCGCCACATTAAATGTAAAATCGTCATTTGACAAAACAAATATCAAAACTAACGCCATCTAGATGACAGTTATTTCTAACTTTAAAATATTAGCTGTCACACACGACAACAAGTGTCATTGTCATTTGAAAACCTTATCCAAACAATAAGATTCCAACATTCGGCCATCCGCATAACTTACGCGTCCCTGCGTAATTGCGAGAGTGTCTTTTACTTTAACGATCAAATTTTAAAGAAATGAAGGTAATGGTAGTTTGCGAGACTTCGTTCTTGTTCACTGTTCCGCATACCTCTAACCAACCTCTGGTGAACCTCGACTACGAACATTAACGCAGCCTTCATGCAGCTACCACATCGTGATGTCATATATCACTTCCTAAAACTCTTGAGCCATGCAGCCAGCACCTACGGCTTTAAAAGGTAACCCCACCACAGGCATGCTAACCTGATCTTAGCCCCATCAGTGACCTTGACTAAGTAGACTGTACTTTTGGCCATCATGTGAAGAGACTTTCCTGGTTGACGACAGCAGTCAGACGTAATGGCTTGCATTGAGTTACACATCATCGCTCCGACCCTCTGGTACTTGCAGCACTTCTCCGACCAACTGGAATCTGCAGAATTATCTCGACTCATGGAACATCACCACTATCTCACTGGGGCATCCCCGAATCATTGGGACAGTACCACCCTGACTCACTGGAACATCACCACACACAGCTCAGAATCACCGAGATCTATGCGGTATCCGGTTCTGACTCACTGGAACCAAACTTCCACTGACCTGGCGTGCATCACGACGCCTGAAAGACTCTTATCAATCATTTATGTTGCCACATAACAAATTAACGACAAAAAATTATAAATCCTGCATTGCAGTTCAGAGTTCTCCGTGCGATCTAACCACATAAAAATCTGACATCAACCACCAGACAGCTGCTCGGATGAGACAACAACATCCATCTGTTGGGAGGATGCTTGGTTTTTGATGAAGGTTTACGGGGACTTCACACCCTGTCCCCGTACCTGTAAATTACAATTGCATAAAAGAAACACTACCATTAATCGATAACAATCAGTTACATACAACTGTATGTACATATAGTATGGTATAATATATACTACATACATTACTTGTAGAACAAGGCGTTACTATCTTGAAACTTAAAGAGCGGTGCAAGTCGCTTCTACCTTGAAGCCGCCAACATACAACTGTACGTTATAAACCATGTATTCGGTCAATATGTGGCTCAAAAACTATCCTTAAAATTTATGACTGTACCAGCTATGTACATTTACGAAACTGCTTTGTTTGTTAGAATCAATTTATATCTGTTTCAAAAGCTATCAAATTATTTTTTTAAAAGAGACTGCAGTGCGTCCTCAATGTATGAACAAATCGTGTGAAAATAAGCTTTTTTTTTGGCATCGAAAACCCAATAATTCAAAAATTTACCCTTATTAAAATTTAAGAAAAGTCTATCTCGCTATTAATGGATAAATGTTACTATACTTTTTTTTATGACAATTTGTAATATTTCTCATTATGCAACCACATGGTTTACATATTGACTGTTTTGAGATTTCTTTTAAGTCCGTTTTCAATAGTACATTTTATAAAAATAACTAAATATAAAATAGTTATTTTAGTCTCTTGTATGAGTTTAATTTCTTTTTATATTATTATTTTCTTTTTTTTTTTTGTCCTTAACTATTCATACGCCTTCAAACCTATGTTTAACAAATTGAAATTCTGATTCTGATCCTGACTAATTACGTTACTAGTGGCACAAGTCGCTACTACCATACCACTGGAGCTGTACAAGTCGCTACTACCTTAACACCACTGGGGCGGTACAAGTCGCTTCTACCTCGAAGCCGCCAAAATAAAACTGTACGCTATATACTGTATTACTAGTGGTACTAGTCGCTACTACCTAGAAACCACTAGGGTGGTACAAGTCGCTACTACCTTGAAACCACTATGGTGGTACAAGTCGTTACTACCTTGAAACCGTCAGAACTTGTTCTAATAATTATGCTTTGCACACCTTATGCATAATTGCGCTGTGCACTCAAACAACTATGCTTTGCACAGCTTGTGCATTCCAACAACTACGTTTTGCACGGCTTGTGCATTCTAACAACTATGCTTTGCATACCTTGTGCAATCTAACAAGTATGCTTTGCATACCTTATACAGTCTAATACAGATTCATATTTGTTTATTTGCTCAAAAAAATCAAAAAAGAAATATTTGCTCTAATAATTATACTTTGCACACCTTTTACAATCTAACAACTATGCTTTGCACACCTTGTGCCTACTAACTATGCTTTGTTGTGCATTCTAACTACTATGCTTTGCACATCTTGTGCACTCAACAACTACATATTATTATGTTTTGCACACCTTGTGCCTACTAACTATGCTTTGTTGTACATTCTAACTACTATGCTTTGCACATCTTGTGCACTCAACAACTACATATTATTATGTTTTGCACACCTTGTGCAATCTAACAAATATGCTGTGCACACTTTGTGTATTCTAACAACTAAGGGACTAACTGATTTCATCATTCAATATAAAAACTTAGTTCAACTAAACTGAGCTCAGCTTAATCTAGTTTAGACCCGTATCATAAACATGGGCGACAACAAAAGAATTAAAACTGAGTTAGCCTAAACTAGATTCAATTCATATCGGTGAAATGCAAATGAAGCTATAATCTCGATTTGACGCTCTAACTGTATTTGTTTTAATTAATCGCAATTAGTTTATTGGGGAATTTGGCTCTAAGCTTTGCACACTTTGTGCGTTCGAATTCAGATTCATATTCCTTAATTTTTTTTTCAAATAAATCAAACCTATATATTTGCTCCAATAATTATGCTTTGCACACCTTGTGCAATCTAACTATGCTTTGAAAACCTTGTATACTCTAACAACTATGTTTTACACACCTTGTGCATTTTAATTACTATGCTTTGCTCATTTTGTGGATTCTAACAACTATGATTTGCACATATTGTGGATTCTAACAACTATGATTTGCACATATTGTGCACTCTGACAACTATGCTTTGCACATATTGTGCACTATGACAACTATGCTTTGCACATATTGTGCACTCTGACAACTATGCTTTGCACATATTGTGCACTCTGACAACTATGCTCTGCACATATTGTGCAATCAAACAACTATGCCTTGCACATATTGTGCAATCAAACAACTATGCCTTGCACATATTGTGCAATCAAACAACTATGCCTTGCACATATTGTGCAATCAAACAACTATGCCTTGCAAATATTGTGCAATCAAACAACTATGCCTTGCAAATATTGTGCAATCAAACAACTATGCCTTGCACATATTGTGCAATCAAACAACTATGCCTTGCACATATTGTGCAATCAAACAACTATGCCTTGCATATATTGTGCAATCAAAGAACTATGCCTTGCACATATTGTGCAATCAAACAACTACGCATTGCACCCCTTGTGCATTGATTACATTCCCACTCGACTGCGCTCACCTTGCCTTGCGCGGCGTCTGCCTAGGGCACTGCGCGGCGCCCGCCTTGCACACTGCAACGCGCTCGCTTTGCGCATTGCGCGACGCCTACTTTGCGCACTGCGCGACGCCTGCTTTGCGCACTGCGCGACGCCTGCTTTGCGCACTGCGCGACGCCTGCTTTGCGCACTGCGCGACGCCTGCTTTGCGCACTGCGCGACGCCTGCTTTGCGCACTGCGCGACGCCTGCTTTGCGCACTGCGCGACGCCTGCTTTGCGCACTGCGCGACGCCTGCTTTGCGCACTGCGCGACGCCTGCTTTGCGCACTGCGCGACGCCTGCTTTGCGCACTGCGCGACGCCTGCTTTGCGCACTGCGCGACGCCTGCTTTGCGCACTGCGCGACGCCTGCTTTGCGCATGGCGTACCACGCTGCGCTCGCATGGCGCACCACGCTGCGCTCGCATGGCGCACCACGCTGCGCTCGCATGGCGTACCACGCTGCGCTCGCATGGCGTACCACGCTGCGTTCGCATGGCGTACCACGCTGCGCTCGCATGGCGTACCACGCTGCGCTCGCATGGCGTACCACGCTGCGCTCGCATGGCGTACGACGCTGCGCTCGCCTTACGCATCACGCAGCGTTCTTTTCGCGCACCATGCTGCGGTTGCTTGGCACACCACGCCGCGGCCGCTTGGCGCACCACGCCGCGGCCAGTTGGCGCACCACGCTGCGGCCGCTTGGCGCACCACGCTGCGGCGGCTTGGCGCACCACGCTGCGGCGGCTTGGCACACCACAGTGCGCTCACCTTACATAATACGCAGCACTTGCTTCACGCACCACGCTGCGGTCTCTTGGTGCACTACACTGCGCTCGTCTGGCGCACCACGCTGCGCTTGCCTCACGCATCACGCTGCACCCATTGCTACTGCTTTTAGAACAATAATTGCACACAACAAATGTTATAAAAAGTGCTAGCTGTTAGTCTCGGCCTTGTTTGGAAAACGACTTTATAGTTCAATCGGATTTAAGGTTGGATTATCAAGCCTTTTAATACTAATGTAATCACTAACAATGACTGCTTAGTGGCCGTAAAAATTCAAATTTAACCAGACCACTAACTGTTTTCAAATAGAACCAAATAGTTGAAAACAATATGATGAACCCGTACATTCATATAATTATTGTAGGTAAGCAACACAACACATCAGCAACATATTTCAAAGTTGTACCTACTTGTCTCAGATTAAAGTTATGATTAGTCTGATACAAGATCATTTGTTAATTACTCAAGCCCCAAGCGAACGCCGTACACCTATTGTCTTTCTATTCTGTCTAATTACGGTATTCAAATGATTAAAATAAATCCACAAACGATATTGCCGTCCATGTTAAATTTATATCAATAAAATACCAGTAAAAATAAGGGTAATAGCCGTTGGTTTAAAACAAAAACCACTTCATTTACATTCATTTCAATTAAAATACAATGAGGGTAACTTGTAAACCCACAGCTCGAAATAAAAACTTATCAGAAAAATATAAATAGGTACCCATTGGTTTCTTAAAAAATCGATATTGACCTTACTGGATCAGTGAATCTCCTCAATGATGAGGAAATTATAATCACACTCAGTTTTTCTTTGAATATGTACCAAACAATTGTGTCAGTTTAAAGATAAACAAACCTATTTGCGTTCACAAATGCTACTCGAGCACAATATTTAATACTACAATACAGTGTAAGGTACTGAACCAACACAATCCGTTACGACAAAGACAGTTATCTTTTAAATACAGGAACATTACAAAAAGGAAGAAAAAAAAAACAGGTAGAAAATAAAATTAGTTTTCTTACCCTAGGACAGCGTCAAATCAGAACAACCAAACTTACGTATGTGGGCCTGGATATAATTGGCTGGTATAACCGACCAACTATTAATATCCCGCTTCTGAATTGTTGAATCACTAATTCAACATTACTGACTTTATCCACACAGCACTTTTATTTCCTTGACTTGCCCTTTCTAAAATCGACAACCGACTACCCTCGTGGGTTCGAACACCCGCTATTAATAAAAGTGAGGACCGGATCTACCGCCATCTTGGAGAAACAGTTAACTATTTATTCAAGTCAGTGTATGTATAAAAACAACCAGAAAAATCCGTACAAAAATATAAATGTCTGAAACATTTGATTTAATGTCACATAAAGTTCAAGAATTATTTAATGCGCCACATTAAATGTAAAATCGTCATTTGACAAAACAAATATCAAAACTAACGCCATCTAGATGACAGTTATTTCTAACTTTAAAATATTAGCTGTCACACACGACAACAAGTGTCATTGTCATTTGAAAACCTTATCCAAACAATAAGATTCCAACACTATGAAAAGCAGTCGGGTTTTTTAGTTTTTTAAATTGCCATTTTTTATTTTTTACTTTTTTAGTTTTTTTTTTTTTACGATATCACTTTCACAGTAATTACGAATCTAACGGCACCTCGCAAACTAAAATCCATCGAGCCGTTCAGGCCACAGAGCGTGCCAAATATTTGAATTTGGCGCCAAAAATCCGCCATTTTGTTTTTTTTTGTTTTGGTATACCTAGTGTCACTCTCACAGTAAATACGAATCTAACGACACCTCTCAAGCTAAAATCCATCGAGCCGTTCAGGCTGCAGAGCGTGCCAAACAATTATACATACATACATACATACCTACAAACATACATACATACATACATACTCTCGAAAAACTTAACCCTCCTTCTGGCGCAGTCGGGTAAAAACTGCAACTTACTTAAATAAAAATTTCTTGTACATCAGTCGTAAGGTACGTTGTAAAGTAGAATGAACAGCTTTTACTTGTTATTACCTGATTAAAATTCGTCTGGAACTGGTGCCCCGCACCGACGTTCGCGCCACGCTTGATATATAAGCGTAACGAAGCTGTGTAATGAGCTCCGCTGTGTTTTGTAGTCAGAGACAGCTGCAAGGCCCGAGGTCGGTCGCGTACAGACCACGCCCGCTCAGCGACAGTCACCACCATTACGATTGCCCACGTAACGTGGCTACTCGCAGGCTCGTGCACGTTACGTTCAGTTTGGGATCTTGGACCATCAGGCAATACCAAGAAGCCACCAGACAACATTTGTATTCTGAATGAGCACTCGTGCCCGAGCACGTAACGACGTGCAACCCGTGCTCAAGAAGGAGTCGGGCTGACCCCGCTGACCACATATCTGACTCGATAACGTCCTACCTCCGTACGGACTGGTGATGGGCTATTTCTTGGCATTTGTAGTCCTGACTATGGACAAAGCTCAAGAGATCTCTTGATAACAAGTATATTTTATTCTTTTAGCGCATTTACTTAAAAGCTTTTTTTACCATAGCATAGCATCAGCCTTATAATGTTCCCACTGCTGAGACTCAGGCCTCCTCTCTAGGAGAGGGAGTGGGCCGTAATCCACCACGTAGGTCCAGTGCGGATTGGTGAATGTCATATATCTTCTATTTTGGTTCTTAGGAAATGTCGGTTTCCTCACGATGTTTTCCTTTACCGTTTTGAGAGCAGTGGTGATGCAAAAACAAATTACTCAAAGTAATGCGCCTGGCTGGGTTTGCATCCGCGACCAACAACTCGTAAATCGGGGCTGTTACCACTCGCACGCCACTTTTTTTATGGTAGATAAAATCATCCAATGACAAATCCCTCCCTTGGGCGGGGCGGGAAATAGTTTGTTCCCGTATAAAGAAATTAATTTCGTGTATGAGTAAATTAATTAGAGTTTTTGAAAAAAAGTACGTTATTTTTTAATTTTTTCTTTACAAATCAATAGTATTTCATGTAAGGAATAGACCCTTCGCGGGTGTATGTGTATAGAATGACGTTAACAGTCATGCAAGGTTAAAGATATCTGCTTTAAATTAGACTTGCAAGATTTCCCCCGAATAAACAAGTCACATACATACATTGCAAGTTAAATAAAAGCTTTTATATGTACTAAAAAGTTTAAAATATCTTGATTTGGATGTCGGTGTCGAAAAACGGAGAATTAAAACTAGAAACGCTTTTTTGTAAAAAGTTTGATTGCTGCAAGGAGCGCATACACAGCGTTGCACCGAACTTGTACGGGACTAATTGTTTGTTACAAACTGAAACTTAACTCAGCGTAAATATGCTTGTGGAAAGCAAATGTAATTAACGTATAATTTTGTAGCAATTCAATGTAAATTCTGCAATCAATCGACGACGTCGTTCGACTCAAAAATTCAAAAACTCCGCCCGCCACGAGATCCGGCTCGCGCGGAGCGTCACGCACTCGACGCGCGATTCCGCCCGCCACGAGATCCGGCTCGCGTGGAGCGTCACGCACTCGACGCGCGACTCCGCCCGCCACGAGCGACTCCGCCCGCCACGAGATCCGGCTCGCGCGGAGCGTCACGCACTCGACGCGCGACTCCGCCCGCCACGAGATCCGGCTCGCGTGGAGCGTCACGCACTCGACGCGCGACTCCGCCCGCCACGAGATCCGGCTCGCGCGGAGCGTCACGCACTCGACGCGCGACTCCGCCCGCCACGAGATCCGGCTCGCGCGGAGCGTCACGCACTCGACGCGTGACGCCGCCCGCCACGAGATCCGGCTCGCGCGGAGCGTCACGCACTCGACGCGCGACTCCGCCCGCCACGAGATCCGGCTCGCGCGGAGCGTCACGCTCTCGACGCGCGACGAGAACCGGCTCGCGCGGAGCGTCACGCACTCGACGCGTGACTCCGCCCGCCACGAGATCCGGCTCGCGCGGAGCGTCACGCACTCGACGCGTGACGCCGCCCGCCACGAGATCCGGCTCGCGCGGAGCGTCACGCACTCGACGCGCGACTCCGCCCGCCACGAGATCCGGCTCGCGCGGAGCGTCACACTCTCGACGCGCGACGAGAACCGGCTCGCGCGGAGCGTCACGCACTCGACGCGTGACTCCGCCCGCCACGAGATCCGGCTCGCGCGGAGCGTCACGCACTCGACGCGTGACGCCGCCCGCCACGAGATCCGGCTCGCGCGGAGCGTCACGCACTCGACGCGCGACTCCGCCCGCTGCGAGAACCGGCTCGCGCGGAGCGTCACGCACCGAGCCGGCGCACGACGAGCGGACCGGAACAGAGACAACGAATCGTTTTGCGAGAGCCGAGGCCGCCGGGTCCTTACTAGATATCGATGACAAAGGGAAGGCCGCGTCTCCGCGGCGGTTATTTAATCACTGCAGATGAAGATCGCTCCAGCTTATGGTTATGCAGCTCAAGTTTATTGTCAGATACCCCAATCCACCTTGATGCATAATGGTGAAACTTTGACGTTATCCAGACCAGAGTCTAAATCAGTAGACTGCTGGGTTGCTAGAATTAACAGCATGACCTAAAGATTAGCCTGAAATTGACCCACATCACGAAACTTTAAGAAAGTATTCCGTGTTTCGTTTAAATGGACCTGGTACTTCAGCAGATGTGTGATAGCTGTGTGCGTATGTGTGTGCATGAGAACTCTTCACTCCAATCGATCCATGTTGTCGACGGCTGATGAATGGTCCACAGAGCTAGTGGCGGCCGGCCGCGCCGGCGGTCCGAGCTGCGCCGCGCGGGACTCAGCCGCACTTCATTGAGTTGTTTTTCTCGACTCGATGCCCTGTGGATGCTAGATGACGTAGAAACCTAGGGCTGGCACGTGAGAATGTGATATTATTATGATTATGCGATGCGGTCCTACTACCAACAATAACATTAACTTAGAATAAAAACCAAAACTATCATGAATTTTATTCATCATTACTAATTAACATTAACTATAAATCCCATTCGAAATCCAGCGCGACCTACTTATAAAAAGTAATAAAAAGTAATCAGATAACAAGTCTGCGATATTATTGTTCGTGTAATTCAAATCGTAAAATTGGTAATTTGGCGGAGACATTGTTCGTACAGCGCATCGCGTAACTACTGAGGCGTGGCGTCTCATCTCGGTACATAAAGAGCTCAGCAGCGGCTCCGGTTACTCGACGAGATTCATGATTTTGTAATCAAAGAAAACAGTTAAGAAAAATTGATGATAGGGCGTCAGTATCTAGGTACCTACAATTTAAGTATCTACAGCACAGATATTTACATTCAGCGACTTCTCGCACTCTAGGGTAGAGCGGGTGAACGTATCAGATTTTTACTGACTATAAACCATACGTAAGTTTCTTCTTTGGCTTGCGTTCCAGGATCCGGCAGCTATCGACCCTGCTGGACTCCTACGATTTTTTTAAAATGTTTTTAAGGTGCGTGGTCCTTATCGGATGGCCGGACAGCGAGCTACCCATTGATTGTCGTCTGCAAGCCCGCGGCTACGACTACCGGGGATTACCCTGCGAGTCCTGACGCTCAGGGCGTCTCCTGTCGCGGCGGCTGGGGCTTAAAGATGTCCGATCTACCACGGCTGTGGCCATCTCCTTCGCTAGCGTTACTGCTTCTTAGAAAGAGGCTACCGCATCCCATTTCCTAGCCTGAACAAGGGCCTGGCGTGAGAGGTCACAGCCGCCAATCGCCTCCACAAGGACACGGCGGTGCTCCGCCCAAGCGCGCACACCGGCTGTTTCTTCCGGCAGAATCCAACCAAGAAACCACCCAAAACTTGCCAGATCCAGTGAAAGGTCGTCATACGGAAGATGAGAAAGCCGTGGCGCTTCTTTAGTCACTCTATAAAGGAGGGCCCAGCGAGTACATAATAATATGGTGAGTTCGTAGAGGCTAGCATAGTGGCTCGGCGCGCGGGGCTGGGCCGCGAGAGCGTCACGTCGTTGTGGCTTCAAAAGTAATATTTAGATGCATAATATTTGTAGCACTTTGTCACCACTCGGAAGTAAAAGTAAACTGCGCACAAAAGATGTCAGGTATGGTTTTGCAATTTTACTATGGAGAGTAAGTTACGTAAGATTTACTTTTATAGACGGTTTTTAACAAGGATAAAGTGAACGAAAGATCACATAAATAAGTAAAGAGTCACAGTGGCGCGCGCCGTGAGGCGGCGCTGTTGCTCGCAAATCCAATAACTATTTAATTACACCAAAGTGTAAACAGCATCATTGTGTCATTGTGAATATTATATTATTGTATTGACTCGGGCACTTTGTGTTGTCAGTAAACAGCGCTAGGCAGGCCCCGCGCGGCGCGCCGCCCGCGTGTTTACAAAGACTATACCTATATACTATTTGAGTCACGAGTCAGACTCTAATAGAAGAGCTTTTGTTTATGCATACCTATTACTCGACAATACCTAATCTATCTCAGTAAAAAAATTGACTCAAATGGATTAGCTTTTTGCCTTGATATTTTCAAAGAAAATACACGGACAAAACCTAGTCGAGTAGAGGCTCACCGCCATTATAACTTATTCATATTCAGTCAAATAGATAAGCTGTTGTCGAGATATTTTCAAACATTACTTACGAACAAAACCTAGTTGAGTAGGGGCTCACCGCCACATTTGTTTATCGTTTACGCGATTGGTCGCCGTTCGTTTCGTACTTCTGTTATGATCATCGAAGAAATCCGTATAGAAAAAAATCAGGCAAGTCCTAAAAAACATTAACGTAACTTAAACATTATTTAGGATTAGGTAAACATTATTTTGGCTGCGTTCTCTGTCTTTCAATAACACTTTTGTAATCCTAACTTTACAAGCCATAGGTTTGATGTCATAATGATCATTGTCGACTTTAAAATTCGATATTCAAACACGTACCCATAAATTTGATAAAAGTGTCTACTTGTGTTACTCTATTTTAAGGCTCTTTTACTTACAAGTATAGTATGTTTCATATCATGTGTTTTGTTGTGTTATGCTTAAGTGGCATACTTAAATAAGACTGACTATTACTACGTTTTTATAAATTGTAAAAATACTAAGCTAATCGTTAATTTGATAAAAATAATTATCTGCGTTTTGTATTTGACATTAGAGGTACGCAAGAAAAAATATTTTAGTTTTATTATTATTTCAAGTATGTAGTGTGTACCTGTTTCTTATCTAATAAAAGCTCGTTTGTTAATTCGTTTTTTTTTTGTGTCAATCAAATAAATAATAGAAACGAGTAATTAAATTATTTTACTATTAAAATAATAACAATTGCCATGTAATCAACCTATTATTGAAGCTAACGATCCGTATCAAATTGAATAGCATTTGTTGCTGCAATGTTAGAATGAATTTATCTAACAAAGTGTACGCGATTTCGGTTAATTTCTGTACTATAATAGATAAGGGTTTCGTCAAGTTTTTGTCAAACAAAAGCTAATCCAGTTCAGTTTGCACTTTCACTCTAATCGTATAGCCTTTCTAAATACGCGCGCCGCCCCGTGGGGCCGCGTCGCCGACGAGCTCGGCGCGCACTTCCCTCGCTACCCTCGATTATGTCACACTTACACCTGTCAATATTATCTAATGTTCTCTCTTATATTGATTTAGAGGGAACACTTTTTGCGTTGTATCACTTAAGCGTATTTATTCCAATTAATACTTGTATACGTACATATGTGTAACATTCGGATCGGTAGATCAAGCCACAGAATATAAATATCACAGAGTACTTTATTATTTGTAACTGATAAATATCCGTGAGCCGTGCGCCCGCGCTCATCCGTTTGTCTATGGCATTGACAAATGTTGTTGGAGCGCGAGAGCGCGCGTGTCTGGCGCCTGTGCTGTTTATGGTTTTCATTAATATTGTATGCACTATTCTCTTTTTCAATATTTATTTAACATTTACACGACACACATTAACATAATTTTACGCTTTATATCAATGTAATTTTTTTTTTTTTTGATACAGCTTTAAAGTTAAATTAGAAATAAAGCCATCAAATAAATAAATCATTTAAACGGAAACAAATCCTTGAATAGATCCCCACTGTGCCGTGTAGTACTGCTATATATACATATAGTAGCTTCTGCCAGCGGTTTCGACAGTACCTACCTACAGATAGCATCTGCTAGGTATACCTATATATACATAGAGTAGCTTCTGCTAGCGGTTTCGACAGTACCTACCTACAGATAGCATCTGCTAGGTATACCTATATATACATAGAGTAGCTTCTGCCAGCGGTTTCGACAGTACCTACCTACAGATAGCATCTGCTAGGTATACCTATATATACATAGAGTAGCTTCTGCCAGCGGTTTCGACAGTACCTACCTACAGATAGCATCTGCTAGGTATACCTATATATACATAGAGTAGCTTCTGCCAGCGGTTTCGACAGTACCAACCTACAGATAGCATCTGCTAGGTATACCTATATATACATAGAGTAGCTTCTGCCAGCGGTTTCGACAGTACCTACCTACAGATAGCATCTGCTAGGTATACCTATATATACATAGAGTAGCTTCTGCCAGCGGTTTCGACAGTACCTACCTACAGATAGCATCTGCTAGGTATACCTATATATACATAGAGTAGCTTCTGCCAGCGGTTTCGACAGTACCTACCTACAGATAGCATCTGCTAGGTATACCTATATATACATAGAGTAGCTTCTGCCAGCGGTTTCGACAGTACCTACCTACAGATAGCATCTGCTAGGTATACCTATATATACATAGAGTAGCTTCTGCCAGCGGTTTCGACAGTACCTACCTACAGATAGCATCTGCTAGGTATACCTATATATACATAGAGTAGCTTCTGCCAGCGGTTTCGACAGTACCTACCTACAGATAGCATCTGCTAGGTATACCTATATATACATAGAGTAGCTTCTGCCAGCGGTTTCGACAGTACCTACCTACAGATAGCATCTGCTAGGTATACCTATATATACATAGAGTAGCTTCTGCTAGCGGTTTCGACAGTACCTACCTACAGATAGCATCTGCTAGGTATACCTATATATACATAGAGTAGCTTCTGCCAGCGGTTTCGACAGTACCTACCTACAGATAGCATCTGCTAGGTATACCTATATATACATAGAGTAGCTTCTGCCAGCGGTTTCGACAGTACCTACCTACAGATAGCATCTGCTAGGTATACCTATATATACATAGAGTAGCTTCTGCCAGCGGTTTCGACAGTACCTACCTACAGATAGCATCTGCTAGGTATACCTATATATACATAGAGTAGCTTCTGCCAGCGGTTTCGACAGTACCTACCTACAGATAGCATCTGCTAGGTATACCTATATATACATAGAGTAGCTTCTGCCAGCGGTTTCGACAGTACCTACCTACAGATAGCATCTGCTAGGTATACCTATATATACATAGAGTAGCTTCTGCTAGCGGTTTCGACAGTACCTACCTACAGATAGCATCTGCTAGGTATACCTATATATACATAGAGTAGCTTCTGCCAGCGGTTTCGCCCGCCTGAAAGTAGACTTCTCCATACAAACTTCCAACCATCGTTTTACCTCCTTAGCAGTTTCGTAAAATCCGCAAAATTCTCAGCGGATGTCTACACCCTATATGGAACCTACCTGCCAAACATATAAGTTTGTAGATGTTATAGTTTTTGAGATTTCGTGATTAATCAGTGAGCGGTATTTCGCTTTTTTAAAATATAGAACACAGCTACAGTTTTCGGGTTCCGTCAGCAACAGAATCCGGCAACGTCTCGACCCGGCGGCTCCTCGCTAACTTCTGTCGTTAAACTGAAATATAGCTCTATTACAATTTCATATCAATCTGGCTGCTGATTGCCGGCGGCCCGCGGCGCCTCTGTCTAATTAAGGGCGGTATTGTTTGTTGCTGAAGGCCGCGACGCCTTGTTTGTTTACGAAGCCGATCCTCGCTGATTTTTGTGTTCGCAATCGGTAAAATACTTCCACATATTAAGCCGCATGTGACGGGGCATGTCACGACAAACGCACCGAGTCACACGCGCTCTGAACGCACGCTTCGTATCGGCCGAGCACGCGCGCCACGCAGCTGGACGGATCAGCTGTAGGGATGACATCACTCATCACTGCTGCTATTAGTATAGTTACGCCACACTGACCAGGAGATGCGCTGACTTACCAGCAGATGCCTGACTCAGAGGAGACCTCTGTTAGAGGTCACATCATCACACTGACACTGACTGAACATGCTCGCAGTCGTGCTGTCACGATACACTTACAATATAGATAAAAACATTTTTTTTTATCTCACATAAGCCTACATGTGCACTTATAAAACGTCTGAAGTTAATGACCAATTCTCTTCTTTAAAAATAAAATATTTTACAATATTTCAATATTACAATGTTAATAAGTATGGGAGGGCCGAGTAGATCAGCCAATATTGTACTCAATAGATCAAAAAAAAAAAAAAATTGGTGTAATAGAAAGTAAATAGTTCAATTCCCGAATGGGGTCTCGAAGATTTTCTCGAATCGCGGAAAAAGGTTTTTTTTTAAGAAAGAACGTAAAAAACATATTAAAGAAAAGCTTTCGAGTTCCGCACTTCAAAAAGAAATAGAAAAAACGGAACCATTATAGGATCACTGACTGCCTGTCAAGACCGTTTATCTCGAGAACGCGTGGAGATAGATAATAAATGATATTTATTTTGCAAATAGGCTTTTTAAAAACACTTTAAAACGTCAATTTTTTCGTCAGTTTAAGCTAGCCGGTGTTTCCTAGCTGACTACCCTAGAAACAACGAAACAAACTCAGTGGTCAAAGTCTCTTTTAAAAGTCCATACAGCAAACATGTAATGGTCAAATAATATGAGAACCATGCAGACTTGTGTTTGAAATGTTCTTTTGAAGAAAGACCACGCAGATTTGAGTAGACCTGTCCAGTCAGTGCAAGCATTTGTCAGTATTCGAATAGCTCAATTTAGAACTACTAAGGAGCTCAACGAGTTGACGAACAATACCAATGAAAGGACATTTGGGTAGGCCGCAGAAATACTCAAATTGCCAGACATACGTCAAAATAACTGAAAAGAAAAAAAGAAAATGATCCACATAGTCCTCATAATTTATGTTACACGAAAATACAAATATACAAAAGTTTAGAAAAATGTAATATTTAACAAAGTAAATATTTATATCAAAATTTAATTTAAAAAATAAATAAATAAATTTATATAGTAAAAATAAAAATAATTATCAATGTCAAATTGTAAAAAATAATTATCAATGTCAAATTGTAAAAAGAATATAAAAAAGCACAATTGAAATATAGTTATATAAAAAAAAAACTCAGAGAAAAATAAATTACAACAATTGTAGAGCGTACTGGAGCAGGTCAATCCCAAGTCTTTTTGTCTTCAAGATAGTCTTTTACAGTGTTGTGTACAGTGCCTTTAGCAAAAGTTTTCGCTTTACAAATGATTTGAATTTATTAAGGCTTAGTTCTTGAATATGACTAGAAAGTTTATTATAAAAGTGTAGACATTGGCATTTAAATGATCCTCCTATTTTTTTAAGCCTGGTAGCAGGAACTACAAAATATTTGTTCCTAGTATTAAAATCATGAATACCACTGTATTTTTTGAACATGTTTTTATTTTTATGGGCATACAAAATATTTTCGTATATATACTGACAAGCTACAGTCATTCACAGTATGGATTTGAAATTAAAACCATATACTTAACCCTATGAGTCCCTTGAAGCTAAGATAAAATCAAAGGGTATTGCATGAAAGTGTCCCCACCCACCAACAGACTTGAAACAGGTGTCATTCGAAGCGTCTAGTTGAATAAAGATTTTTTTATTATGGCGACATACCTGAAAAGCATGGGGTTTAGATTTTATTAGGTATTATATTTTAACCTAACCTAACCTAACCCAAGTGTTTAAAGACCTTAAATATCGTCCCCGTAGAGCGAAAAGTCACTAAGTCCCAAAATGACCAAAATGAGTTATCACTACCATTAATATCATAATTTTTTTCTCTACATATCAGTCTTACCGGTATTTTTGTAGCTGCCTTCGTTTTTGTTTTACGAAATGTGAATAGTAAATAAACTACTATTTGGATGATACATCATAATGGAAGAAATAAGTAACTTAATTAATTATTATTTATTTACCGAAAATTTACAAAATTCGAAATTAAGTCGACTTAATTGCTTTTCGTATTAAATTATAAGCCTACAGGTAGTTTAAAAATCATTACAATGATTTAGTGAATATTTAAAATCAATAGTTTGCTAAAACGCACGAAAGCGAAAATTAACTAACCCGACATAGTGAATACTCACTCTTGATTTTTAAATGATTTGTGCTGCACTGCAAAAGCGAAAAATCATCAACCAATTTTAAACATTTTTTTTCCTTTGAAAGGGAAACATAAGATCTAAAGTGAAAAATAATAAAAGTCTTTTAGTTATTATTTATGCAACTTCGACATGCATTGTTACAATTAAGGTAAATTTCGCTCGAGAGGGCTTCGAGTTAGTCAGTTTGTTGCTATTTATTATGACGACTTACGAACGCGGCGCGTGGTGAGATTCATTCGTGAGATCGAAGTCGTTTTGAGTTGATATACACGCGATCCGCTGGTGTTAAAATTAACCTTATTATTACGTGCTGCGTAAAAATGAGCCGTGCTGAGTTTATTCTTGATTTGTTCAACCTACTGGTATACCGAAAGGCTGGCTACTCTACGATTGTGATCAAGGATTTGTAGATTGGACTTAACTAAATCTGGATCACCAATTATCCTCTTCGCACACCTTTCCATCGAGTGCAAAGCTGCCAGGTGGCATTTTGCAGCACCCGCCCATAAATGACTTCAGTATTCTACACACGATCGCACCTGGGCTTTGCATAACTTTAGAACCTGTCCCGGTGTGAAGTACCGTCAGATTTTTGCAAGAAAGCCCAGCTTCCTAGCAGCTACCTTGGCTTCAGATTCAATGAACCTCCCAGAATTGAGGTCAGAGGAAATTTCAACTCCTAAAAGTTGAAGGCAGTCGGTGCACTCCAAGGATACATTTTGAAAAGCAGGAGCCAAGGTGAACTCCTTTCCTTTTCAAGGTGGCTCGCTTTGTAAACAGACGCGCTTGTTGTTTTGACGGCCTTATATCCCACCAAATTGGCTTTGCCCCACTTGGAGATTGCCTGAAGACATTAGTGCAACTCTACCATAGCCTCTCTTTCAGACTGAATTAGCTCTTTGCTACCCCGAGCAGTTGGCAGGTATCTGTCTACAACTGTGCTATCATCTGTATACCCATAGATAATAGGCATCAGCAGATCGTTGATAAGCAGGAGGAAGAGAGTTGCAAAGAGAACAATCCCTGAGGAACTCAGGTATTATTCATCATGGGCTCTGATGAGTATCCGTTGTGAGAGACCGTTCACTCAGGAAGTCTTTTACCCAATTAATCAGGCCAGGGGAAATGCCGTACGTTGGAAGCTTACTCAAAAGGCTAGCGTGCTATACCTTGTCGAAGGCCTTCGAGACATCTAGGGAAACAGCAATCCCTTCCCCATTCTTCTCGAGAGCCTCGCCCTACAAGTGGTTGGCATAAACTAGTAGGTCCCCAGTAGACCATGCCATGTGCCATGAGGTGCGAGTTCGATACACGTTACATAATCTTGCAGAGTATAGAGGTTATTAAAATCGGCCGATAATTGGCAGGATCGGCACGACTGCCCTTTTTGGGCACGTGTTGCACGTTGGCAAGCTTCCAGGACTTGGGCACTATACCATTCCTAAATGAAAGGTGATACAAGCGCGCCAATACAGGAACCAATTCAAGCGCACAAGCCTTAAGAAAAATCGCTGGTATACCATCCAGTCCACTAGCTTTATTCACGTCTAGACGATACAGTACTCTCAGAACTTCTTTGTTCCTTATGTAAACCTCGGGTATGAGGTGTCGCAGATAGGCAGAGTCGGTGGAGTAGCACCGCAAGTGTCAAGACAAGAATTATGGGCGAAGAGAGATGCAAAGAGAGAGAGCTTTCACTCTCGCGGTATGAGCCAGTGTTCCATCAGATTTAACCAGCGGAGGCAGTACGGATCGACAGAAGTTCGCTTCGACCGACTTGGCAAGGGACCAAAAAGCTCTGCTACCGGACGGCTGTGCAGAGAGCTTTGTGCCGGTATGAGTAATATGGTCAAAGCGAGCCTTCCATAGTGCCTTTTTGTAGGACTTGGTAGCGCGATTGAAGGTTCTCTTTTTTAAGCTCAGGTCCGGAGCTTTGCGATCACGAGCGTTTACCTAGGTGAGAAACGATTAATGCTTACGTTCTTCAGCTTAAACGCAATCAGTGTTCAACTATGGGATAGCTGAGCCTCCGATGGATATGTCGCTATAAGGGATAAAATACTCCATAGCTTAACGTATCACATCGGACACAGCATCAGTACAGATCGACGGACTTTCAGAAGGGAAGCAGACCTGCTGCTAAGGATAAGACCCAAAAAAGTGAAATGAAGCACAGCAAGCGAAAAAATCGGACAAGCAGCGGTCAATATTATTGATGAACATTACCTAGTCGTAACGGCAGTCATGCAGTCTACTTTGCATTTGCTAGTCAGTGGAGTTGGTATTTTATATTACACACAAAATTAAATGTTCAAAATTATACGATCCACACGTCTAAACCATCGCATGAAACATATTGTATAACTAGGAATGAGATTAATGGTAAAAGGGGCAGTGTGGAAATTGTCAGTGCAATGAACTGATCTGCTCGCTCTAAAAGAAACCGAGATTCAGCACCACCTGGTGTTGATGGTCTGTTTTTGCACATTTTTTTGTTTTTGTTAAAATGTGATAGTGTTTTATTGATTTTTTCACATTATTTCCTTTAATAAACGTTAAGTAAATTTATTACAATATTTAAATTACATTATTCATGTCATATTTAAAACAAAACTTACCATACATGCTTTCAAAATTTAGTTAGATAGTATTTACAATACACATTTGGTAATGTAACAGTTAGTTCCATTTTACTTAACTCGGGTTATTTTTCTTTATAAAAATTTAAAACTAAGTGAAAAATCACTAACTACGGTCGACAATTCACTAAGTCAAAACTAAGTCATTGATTGTCTAAAGAATAATTAACTAGTTTGATGTTTTTAGTTTTTCTTAAATATAAAAAGATTTTCATGCATTTTAGCACTTAAAATATAAACATTACTTTTTTTCCTTCAAACTAAAACAAAAAACATAAAGATATGTAATGGCTAGCCAAAGTTATAACGTATCTAATTTTTAAAAACTTTAAAATTCATTATCTCAAAACATGATTTTTCGACTTAATGACTTTTCGCTCTACGGGGACGATATACTCATAATATAGTTTTTTTTTTAACGTAGATAAAATCATCCAATGACAAATCCCGCCCTTGGGTGGGGCGGGAAATAGTGTCAGACTTTTACTGACTAAAAACCTACCCTTCCATTCTTTGCCTTTGTCCCGGGGCCCGTGGTGACATTCTCACATTACCTTTAGCCCCAGTAGGCTTCGGCCCTGCTGGACCCCTATAATACTCATAATATAGTACTATCATACATTTTTTAATTTGGCTCGTCGAGTCCTATACGATCCTATATAAATATTTCACAAAAGGCATTGCGTAAAACTATCCCCAAAAATGACACCCGTTTCACGTCTCTTGGTGGGTACCAACAGATTTGAAACAGGTATTATTCGAAGCGTGTAGTTGAATAGAGTTTTTTTAACTAAGGCGACATACCTGAAAAGTATGGGGTTTAGATTTTATACGACAGTTTTACGCAATGCCCTTTGTCAAATATTTATGTAGGATCGTACAGGGCACGCCGAGCCGAATTCAAAAATGTATGACAGTACTAATTTATGAGTATACTTAAGGTATTTAAACACTTGGGTTAGGTTTTTTTTTTTTTTTTTTGGTAGGTAAAATCATCCAATGACAAGTCCCGCCCTTGGGTGGAGCGGGAAGTAGTGTCAGACTCTTACTGACTAAAAACCTACCCCGTTCCTTCGTTGCCTATCATGCCGGGGCTTAGCCTTCCTCTCAGAAAACGGCCCTTAACCCCAGCAGGCTTCGACCCTGCCTGCCTGCAGCTAGCAGGCTGGGCCTCTACGGTTTGCTGACAGTTCCTTGAGGCGCGCGGGAACAGAACGCGCCGTCGACGACATGGGCTCGGTCCGGTCGGTTACCGGACGATCGGACAGCGTGCTACCCATTGCACGCCGTCCGCAAGCCCGCGCCTACGGTGGCCGGAAATCGGGATCGGAATCCCGGCGACGGCTGGGGCGAGCGCCCCGTTGCTTCTGCCTGATGCGGTCGGCCTCCTCCTTTGCTAGTTTGGGGGTAGTGGAACAGATAGTAAAGTTCCACATACCTCCATTGAAAAGGGAGGATCCTCCGACCAGACAGGTGTTGTGTCTGGTGGGCTACTGCCCGATAGATGATGATGATGATGCTATCCCAGTGAGTCGGGATACGATGCTGCAGGCTCCAGTGAGTCGGAGTAGTGCGGCTGGCTCCAGTGAGTCGGAGCGGTGCTGTGCGACGTAGGGCTTGACTGCTGTCGTCGATCAGGAGAGGTTCTTCAATGCTCTTCATGTGACTGGCCGAAGGTGCAGCTGGTTGGCCAAGGTCGCTGATGAGGCTGAGGGTGATGACCAGGTATGACCAAGTAGGCATGCTGGTGGTCAGGATACCCATATAGCCGTGGGTGCTGGCTGTATGGCTCGCTGCTCGAAAGCTTGAGGAAGTGATGATGACGTCACGAAGTAGTAGCTGCACGAAGGCTGCGCTGACGTTCTTTGTCGAGGGTCACCAGTTTGGAGGTAGTAGAACAGAGAGTAAAGTCCCACATACCTCCGTTGAAAAGGGAGGATCCTCCGACCAGACAGGTGTTATATCTGGTGGGCTACTGCCCGATACATGATTTCGGGTTTGTTCTATATGTTCCAATCGCGCCGCGAATCTTACTTGCGCGATGCAGGGTTAGTTTATTTTGTGACGACATAGATGTCGCTACATCACTCCCCTCCGGAGATCGGAGATCGATGGTTCTTGTTGCTTCTTGATGCATCGTGTGATGCGTGCCAGGCCAATGGAGGTTGGTTCCAGTGAGTCGGAACCGGATTCCGCATAGTTCTCGGTGAGTCGGAACTGTCTGCGGTGATGCCCCAGTGAGTCGGGGTGGTGCTATCCCAGTGAGTCGGGATACGATGCTGCAGGCTCCAGTGAGTCGGAGTATTGCGGCTGGCTCCAGTGAGTCGGAGCGGTGCTGTGCGATGTAGGGCTTGACTGCTGTCGTCGACCAGGAGAGGTTCTTCAAGGATCTTCATGTGACTGGCTGAAGGTACAGGTGCTTAGCCAAGGTCGCTGATGAGGCTGAGGGGGATGACCAGGTATGACCAAGTAGGCATGCTGGTGGTCAGGATATTGGTTTATGTAGTGTTGGTGGTGGCGTGTTTGTGTGTATTTTTGTGTTGTTGTTCGTGGCTGTGTTTGTGTTTGAGTCATGTAATATGTAGGCCGGTTTGATCCTATCAATAGTAACTGTGACGATTTTGTTGTTGATGAGGAGCTTGTAGACCTTTTCCCCGTGTTGCAAGACTTTGTGTGGCCCCGTGTATGCTGGTTTTAGCGAGCCAGATGTTTCATCTCTAAGAAAAACATGGCTAGCAGTGCCCAAATCCTTATACACGAAAGTTTTTCTGCTGCCATGTCGGGCTGCTGGTGATGGTTCCAGCCTTTTTGCGAATATTTTTAACCGTGCCACATCACGTCGGTGATGTAGCGACATCTATGTCGTCACAAAATAAACTAACCCTGCATCGCGCAAGTAAGATTCGCGGCGCGATTGGAACATATAAACCAATACCCGACACCATACCTACTGAAACCACAGGAAATAATATCAGAACGACGCGCTCAGGGCGCCGCGTTAGATTTCCCGTCTATTATCGCCCTTGACGGTCTTTGGAAGGGGGTGGTGTAGCGACCTACATATAATAAAAATGTAAAAAAAAAAAACAAAACAAATATTTATATATGTACATTTACCAACAAAACGACAAAGACAAATTTATTAAATTATTAGTAGATAGTTTGTTATCAGCCGCGATGACGCGCCCATTGTGTGAGCGCCGAGCGGGCCGGCTACGTCAGCGAACCGGTTGCGCGAGCGAGACGGCACAGTCGCTGCGTTGCGCTCACACACAGCGCGCGCGACGAAAGCCAGTACGCTTACGGAATCGATACTGACGGTACCCGAAATTCAGCTTTCACCGCGCGTAGTTTTTCTTATCAGTTCTCTTGCTTTTGCTTGTCTGTCTTTCCATCTTCCAACCACTCCTTCTTTCTCGACTTAGTGGGACTCTTAGTGTGATTGTGAACTGTAACCTGTGCAATAAACTTTCTTCCTGTTCACTGTGGACTTTGCTTTTTCTATCCTTGCTACTTCACTCTTCACACACCATCGAGACTCCTAAACTAGCATTACTGCTTCGCAGAAGGAGGCGACCGCCTGCCATCCCTCCTCACTACGGACCATGGCCTGAACCAAGGCCCGGCGAGAGAGATCGCTGCCGCCGATTGCCCCCACGAGGACACGGCGATGCTCCGCCCAGGCGGGGCACACCTCTACAGTATGCTCCACCGTGTCCTCCGGGTGTTCCGCACAGTGGCGACACCCGGGCGAATCCTCCGCACGAATCCGGAACAGGAACTTGGCAAACTTTCCGTGTTCCGTTAGGACCTGCGTCGTGCGGAAGTTAAGAGTGCCGTGAGGTCTTTCCAACCACGCCTCAAGGATGGGCCTTATCGCCTCGATTGTGGCGCGCCCCGAACGAGGTTGCGATAGTCGCTGACGCCATTTCGCCATGAGATCCCGCCGGAGCTCTGTCCGCCATGCCTCGACTTGTCGTGGCAGTGGAATTTCGCCCCGGCGTTGCGGCGTTGCGGCGTGCATGTGTGCAAGGACTGTTGCCTCCAGATCCCATGGCGGTTGGCCAGCAAGGAGGGTCGCCGCCTCGCGGGAAATCGTTCGGTACCCTCGCACCATGCGTATTGCCATGACCCTCTGGCACGCATTCAGCTGGGCCCTCGGCTGCTGTTGCAGCGACGGTGCCCATACTGGAGCCCCGTAGAGGGCCATGGATCGAACGATTCCCGCGTACAGCTTCTGGCAGGAGGCGTCTGGTCCCCTAAGGTTGGGCAAGAGCCGCCCGAGAGCAGCCCCAGTCCGGTTCAGTTTGGGAGCCAGACGTCGGAAGTGCTCCTTGAAGTTCCACCAGCTGTCGAGGACGAGTCCCAGGTACTTCATCGTCGACCCGACGCTGATGTGAACTCCTCCTACCGTTAGCTGGGAACCCGGTGGTGGCGCACCCCGAGGGCCATGAAAGCACATGGCCTCGGATTTGTGCAATGCCACCTCGAGTCCCAACTGCTGGATTCTATCAACGACTATCGCAACCCCGCGTGTCGCTAGTTCGACCGCCGTCCGGTACGACTCTCCCCGTGCTAGGACCAACGTGTCGTCCGCGTAGCAGACCACGCTCACCCCGTCAGGGAAGTCGCCGCGCAGCACGTAGTCGTACCCGATGTTCCACAAGGGTGGTCCTAGTACCGATCCCTGCGGAACACCGCACGACATCTCTCGACGTTTCCACTCTCCCTGGTAACCGGGGTATATGATATACCTTTCCGACAGGTAGGCCTCGATTACACGACAGAGGTAGTCGGGCACCCGGTGGTACCGGAGTGCCGTTCCAATGCTACTCCAGGGCAGGGAATTAAAGGCGTTGGCAATGTCCAAGGACACTGCCACGACACACCTGCCCTGGGATACCGCATCCCCCGTCGTGAGGGCACGCGCATGATGGCGTCCACCGTGGAGCGCATCCTGCGAAAGCCGAACTGTCCGTCCGAAAGGTCCGGCCCCACTCGTGCAAGGCGCGCGACGAGGCGGTTTGCAATGACTCTTTCAAAGAGCTTGCCCACCTCGTCGAGCAGCACAATGGGCCGGTACGCGGACGGAGAGTCCGCAGGGCGCCCCGGCTTCGCTATGAGGACCAGTTTTCCCGTCTTCCAGCGAAGTGGGAACTGGCCTCTCTCCAAACATGCGCTGAAGAGCCCCCTCAATCGAGGCCCGAGAGCCTCCATGGCCAGGAGCCAGGCCCTCCCAGGCAAGCCGTCGGGTCCTGGGGCGGTATTCTTGGCACTTAGCCTTTGTACCGCCACTCTCATCTCTACCTCGGTCACCTCTGGAACGTCGTTGTCGTGGTCCACGTCAGGTACTGCCGGTGTTGGCGGAGCCATGGGCGGGGGGTGTGTACCCCCCGCGTAGGGAACAGAGTGCTGACCACACCCTCCACGAGCTCGGGCCGGAGACTCTGAGTCAGCGGGGGAGCCCAGGGTCGGAGTTTCTCCCGCACCATCTTGTATGGGCGTCCCCACGGGTCTGCATTCAGAGACCCCAGCCAGACGTTGCGGGCCTCCAGCTTGGCCCGCTTCATCTCCGCTCGGAGGGTGCGCTTCGCCAGCCTGTAACCCTCGTACAGCTCCACCTCTATAGCCTCCGCATCTGGCTGGCGGTTTCGGCGCTTGCAGTACCTGGCGTACCGGCGTCGCGCGTGATTGCACGCATTGCGCAATGCCGCAATCTCCGGTGACCACCAGTACACCTGGCGCTTGGCACGTCCTGGACGGACTCGGGGCATTGACGCGTCGCAGATTTGCGACATGCCCTCCCGGAACCACTCTGCCTCGACGTCGATATCGACAGGCCTGTCCGGTGCTTGCACCCAGGCCTGTACCGTCGCGGCTTCCAGGAGGAAGTCCCGGTCCATCTGCCTCAGCGCCCACCGTGGACCACAAGGGCTCTGCCGGACCGGCGCGGTCGAGGTTTGGGCGGAGACGTCAAACCGGATGTACCGGTGGTCTGAGAACGTCTCCACCCCCTCCATAACGCGCCAGTCGACGACACGTGGCGCCAGATCGGGGCTGGCGAACAGGAGGTCCACCACTGATTCGCCCCGCATCCGCACACACGTGGAGACGGAGCACAGGTTTAGGAGGGCCAGGCCGGACTCCTCAGCCCAGGCCTCTACCGACCGACCCCGCCCGTTCGTGTACCGGGAACCCCAAGCCTCATTCCAGGCATTGAAGTCCCCGCAAACGACCACGGGGAGGTCCCTAAACCCAACGACGACGTTTTTCAGCTCCATAAGGGAGATGTGGAGATCGCCGAGAGATCTGTTCGGGGACAGGTAGACGCCTACCACTGCAATGTCCCCGAACCGTGCTGCCACGCAACCCCGGCCCCTCGTGACGCGCTCGAGGGGCGGGGTACCGGCGGCGGTCGACGAGATTAAGGTCACCGAGCCGTCCAGGTCCTGAATCCAGTCTGCACTGGGCAGGACAAAATACGGCTCGGAGACTACGGCGATGTTGATCGACCACTGCGCCATGCTCTGGAGCAACAGATCCTGAGCGGGGGCGCAGTGGTTGATGTTCGCCTGGAGACGTAATGGTGCCGTTATTGACAGTCCATTACAGTCTCCTCCGGAGCCCTACTTGAGGGCATTGCCGCGGCGGTTGAGGCGGCGATAGCGGCGGCGGCCACAGAGGCGGCTACGGTGGTGAGGACGTCACCGGGGATGGGCCGGACCCTGGCCTTGACCTTGGCGGGGGGGTCTCAGGACCTGCTCCCAGCCTGGTGGTCGGCCGTCTTGCCTGCCGCCGCACATGCGTAGCAGTGCTGCTTTTCGCGGCATTCGACGACCCTGTGACCAGGCTGACCGCACTGGAAGCAGCGGTCGCTGCGGTCCACCTCCGCGGTGCAACAGGCCCCGGCGTGGTGTCCCACGCGGCAGCGGTAGCACCGCAGAGGTCTGGGCTCCAGCAGTTTTACCTGCGCGGAGACCCAGCCCACCAAAAGCCTTCGGCCCTCCCCTGTTATGATTTTGGCCGCCGACACGGGGCAGCTAACCGTAACGGCTTGCTTACCCGTGCCGTCAGTGCGGATGGTGCCCGCCCGGACCTGGTCGGCCGTGCACCCTCCCGCCCTGACGATGGCGGCCACTACTTCATCCACCCCGACGGAGTCGTCCAAGCCCATGATGCGCATGTCTATGCACTTCATGGGCCTGGACACTCGGGCCTCCTCCGCGTCCAGGGACTCCCTGAGCCTCTTGGCCAGGGCGTCTGCCGCTGGGCCACTGGACGCGCCAGGGACCTCCAGCATTTGGGCACCGGTCACGGTACGCCTCATGCGGAAGCCCTCTGTGGCTCCGAGCTCCTCGAGGTGGGGCAACACCGCCCGCCTCGCCTTGTCCATGACGGACTTATAGGTCACGCCCCTCTTTTCCGCTTCAGGCTGTAGTGTGATCACTACGGCCTGGGATTTTGGGGCGCGAAGCCTGGCCGCCATGGCACGCTTCCTGCGCTCTCGCCGCCTTAGGTTCTTTTTGGCCGCCCTAGCCACCTTGCCCGCCTTCTTCTTGGCACCGACAACCGTCCAGTCAGCGCCAGCCGAAGGTTCTTCGGGCGGGGGCGGCAGGTGCGGTCTGGTCACCGCCGCTGCAGGAGGTCCCGCTTGTTTAGCGGCATGAGCCGCCCTTCCCTTCGTGGAAGGAGGAGCAGCTGGAGCAGGAGCAGCCACCTCCCGCCGCCGCTGTTGCTTGGCCGCCGGAGCTGACCTCGTAGGCTCCGACGCCGCGGCCGCGCGCCCAGCTTGCCCCGACGGGCCCGCCTTGGGTGCAGCCGCCGCGGCGGCGTAGGATGCCGTCTTGCGCTGGCCGGAGGCCGCGAGCGGGGGACGCAGCACGATCCCCTCCAGCACGGATAGCTGCTGCTGCATCCGTAGCTGGACCTGCTCCAGCTGCTCCTGTTGCTGCTGCCTGAAAGCAGCCAGCTCCTGCCGCACCACCATCAGCAGCTGGCTCTCCGGCTCGGGTTGGGGCTGGGGTCGCTCCTGCCTTTGACCCGGCGTGCCACCTTCTTTTGGCGCCTCCTTAACCCGTGAGTCGGGTTTTGGGGCACCGGCCCGAAGCTTCTTCAGGCTGAGCTCAAAGGTGGCATCTATGGCCTCCAAAATTGAGGTCGCGAACTTCGCGATGCCCCTCTTTTTGGAGCCCTTCTCTCGTTTCCGGGTCATTGCCGTCAGGGCCTCCACGACCAGCTCACCGAGGCGCTTGCGCGACTCCTCGACGGAATCCGCCCCGACGTGTGCCTCACTGTCAGACGGACGCGAGGCATCTGCCCCAGCGCTGGTCGTTCCGGGGTGGCGCCCCTCCGCGGCGAGCCTATCGGCACGCTCGGCTGCCTCTTGAGGGGTAAGCCCCCTTCCTTTTCCTCCCGCTCGGCTCGCACCCCGGCTGCTGGTGGGGATTTTGCGCGCAGACGCCGACTCATCTTCGGAGGACGTTCCATCCCCCGATATACCACGTTTCCGGAAAAAACGAGAGTTTATTCCGGAAACCTCAGCAACTTCCGCCTCCGAGCCCTCAGAGCTCCTTTTGGATGCCGCGTCGGACTCCGACCGCGCATCGCTCTCCATCTCCTCGTCGATTTGGGTTTTAAATTTATTTTTGTGCATATCTGGTCCCACGAGTATATACAATCTGTACTTGCTCAAATTCAGTGGTTCGCACTAGCGACTAATTTAGCTACCCATTAGTCAAGCTAACAACCTCCCTCACGGTGCGCCGCCGCTTGGAGGTTTGGGGTAATTTTTTATAGAGGTTGTCTTCCTCGCGGACCGGGCGGTTAAGCCAAGACCCTCGACCCCCATCGAAAGTCAGAAACATGACCTTGGACAATCTTTGGGGCTACGAGAACAATGGTGGCAGAAGGAGAAGCAAGTCTTCCTCTTGCCTGCCCGGCGGCAGGGTAAGTGCACACCGGGCCCGCTCTTACTTCGCCACTGTGCCCTCTGCTAAAGCAGAGGGACACGCGTTGAAGCGGACTCCGGACAGGACATTCGCAGACGGCCATCGAAACCCCTTAGGCAGAGATACCCAAGGGAAGTAGTTCGCCGCCTCCCAGGATGCACCGGCCCACAGACTGGTCTTCGCTCCGGACGTATCCGCAAGGGAACTACAGCCTGCGGGCACTCGAGGAGGTTTCCTGTCATGGCATCCCACACTTGGGTTAGGTTAGGTTTCAATATAATATCTTATAAAATCTAAACCCTATACTATTCAGATATGATGCCATAATAAAAAAAAAAAACTGTTAAACTAGACGCTTCGAATGGCGTCTGTTTAAAATCTGTTGGTACCTACCAAGAGACTTGAAATGGGTTTCATTTTTGGGGACAGTTTTACGCAATGCCCTTTCACATTCTCAAAATGGCTAATTTTCAAATGGCACATTTTCCGTACTTAGACACCGCCAATTTCCGAATCTTGTTACTGTTTGTTGTGAATATTAATTTTAAATACGTATATTATTAGATCTCATGTTTATCGTGTCGAGCGAGTTTATAATTCACACAAATAAACTACATTGTTATGGTATGTAGATACATACCCTATGAATTTGGGGGTCCACACACTTCCTGCCGGAGGCTCTACGCTGGCATCGTTCGGTCCATGGCCCTTTATGGGGCGCCTCTGTAGGCGCCGTCGCTGTGAAAGTGACCGGTGGCCCAGCTGAACGCATGCCAGAGGGTCATGGCCATACGGATGATACGGGGATAACGCACGGTGTCCCGCGAAGCGATGTGCCTCCTTGCTGGCCTGCCACCATGGGAACTGGAGGCAACAGTCCTTGCACACATGCACGATCTGCGCGTGGAGATGCAACGCCGGGGTGGAACTCCGCTGCCGCGACAAGTCGGCGTCATAACCTTCCGCATGACGCAGTTACTGACTGAACATGGCAAGTTCGCGAAGTACCCGTACAAGATTCGTGCGGCGGTGTCGCCCGGATGTCGCCACTATGTGGACCATCCGGAAGACACGGTGGAGCCCACGGTACAGGTGTGCCCCGCTTGGGAAGAGTATCGCTGTGTCCTCGTGGAGGCAATCGGCAGCGACGATCTCCCGCGCCGGGCCTTGGTGCAGGCCATGTTTCGGAGCGAGGAGGAGTGACAGGCGGTCGCCTCCTTCGGCGAAGCAGTAATGCTAGCAAAGGAGGAGGCTGACCGCATCAGGCAGCACAATGGTTTGTAGAGCGAAACGATGGTTTAGCAGTCAGAGTTAGTCTGTCAGATATAGACTACGAGGGTGCCCGTCCTGGGTGATCCAGGATCTGTCGGTTTAGGATGCCGATCGGAGTGGGAATCTCCTCCAGAGTACATTTGTGTGGGCGATGAACACTCATCGCCTTGGATTACTTTATTTGTTGCTCGTTTACACAAACGAGCAACAAATAAAGTAATCCAAATATCGCAACTGATTTATTATTTATTTATTCATTTAATCTTCATGACAGTAGTGGTACATAGGCGGACTTGAGCCCACAAGGCATTCTCTACCAGTCAACCTTTGGCTTAAAAAAGACAATACTGATCTGATTATGATGTAGGCTTTAGGAATTCAATTCACAACGAGCTGACAGACAGTCCTTAGTTTAGTAGTTGAGCACGCGGCTGCCAAATAAAAAAAATATTTATAAAAAAAAATGGGCAAGTGCAAGTCGACTCGCGCACAGAGTTCTGTGCGCGAGTTCAGACTAGTTGTTCAAACTAGCTTATTTATGTAAATAGTTCAATTCCTGAATGAAATCTCGAAAATTGTTTACGAATCAAAAATATTTTTTTTGTGACGCAAGTATCTACTATATATATTTGTGTTATAAGACCTTGCTTCGTGCCAAATTTCAGGGTTCTAGGTCAACGAAAAGTACCCTATTAATTTTTATTATTTTGAGAGTGTCACAATAAACATTTTTTGAGACGTAAATGGCCGCATGATTATTTTTCGTTAACTTAGAAGTTCGATTTTTCCCACGGCTTCAGGGGACCGCAGCCCTGTATATGATTTAATTCCAACTTTACACCCCTCGTATTCCCGAGATAAAGAGTCTTGACAGACAGACGTTCGGACAACAAAGTGGGTAAAAATCATCCAATGACATCCCCCGCCCTTGGGCGGAGCGGGAGATAGTGTCATTATATAGATCCAGAATTCCGTTTTTTCCTTTTGAAATATGGAACCCTAAAATGACTACATTTAAACAAAAATGTGATGCTCTGCACGAGTCAGTGTTGGTCTGCGCTTGTGATGGCTGGTCGAGCAGCTCGCCGGCCGCAGCATGCGGTAGCCTCCGCGGAGCCTGGCAGCCGCGCGGTCTGACGCGACGACATCGTAATTTTATTTGAGATCGATATCTTCGACAGATCTAATAAAGCCGACGTCGGCGAAAGCTAAAAATAATATGATATTTACGTAAAATAAGCTATTAACTTAATATTAGATAACAAATAAATAACAGCGGGGTTTGGTTTTGGCGCTGTATCAATTTTCTCATTTGAGCGGGACCTCTTGTAAATAAGTACGCTTGAATTATTATTATTTACTTTGGTACCGACAGAGTAACCCCCCCCCTCATCTCCTCCCTCTCTGGGGAGCCCGCGCCGCGCCTCACACCCCGCACTTGCCCTGCTACAAAATTAACAGCATTTAACTCAGGTTTGTCAAATGGACCACTCGGCGCAAAATTTAATTTACATATTTGGGATAACATGGGAAAGTAAATAAACTACGGAATTAGAACTTGCTAACAGGTATTAATATTCAAAATCCCGTGACCGCCGCCGAGAGCCGCGCGCTCGCGACGACTGCACGCGCGTAATTAAATAACCCGAAACAAATGAGCGCGCTGTACTTACGAGCGGCATTGTGTTCTACATTACATGAACCGCGGCTCGACGGTCGCGAGCGCGGGCCAGGGTGCTGAGGATCAGCTATCGTCACATGCTCTAACTCAGACCACACATGTATCGGCAGTTGTTTCTCAGAAAGGTGCGTAGTGATGTTTTTTAACACATAAGCCCTCTTATCTCGAACTCGAACTGAGGATCTGTCACCGATCGCAAAACTTACGTAACCATGTGATTGGTTGTTATAGTGTTGCGACTACAGCTGGTACTCCGTGGTGCCTGAGCAGCGCACGCGCCCGCACCCGAGCCGCACAGCTACACCTACCTGCTTGTGCTACATAAACCTAGGTGCTCACAAACGAAGAGCGCGCGAATACGACGCCTATTAAAATATCTATGAACCGGACGGCCGCAGGCAGCGCAGAGGCTTGACGTTGTGCGAGCTAAGTTACTGGAGCTTACCTACGTTGCCGCAACTGAGGTGTGATGCACAGCAGGCGCAAAGATCTCCGTGATCTATCGATACTATAATAAGACGTTGTGGTTTATGGTCCAAGAAATACACACCAGCAAGTCGTATCGAGATCATACTAAACAGCAACAGGGACCGCACCCCGAGGCCGTGCATCAAGCACACGCAACTGTAAGTTACAACAGTTGAGCGAACAACTTGAGACTCCGACGTGCACACAGGTGTCGCCGATGTGCCGAACTTGTATATTAGTAAATAGAGTCACCTAACGTAGCATAACGTCCCCGCGGGCCGGCGGCCGGCGGCGGCGGGTACAATGGACGGCGCTCGATTCAATTCAATCTTTTATTCAGTGAAAACGTCTCCCATACATTTTTGCGCTTCTTACTGAAATAACGGATGGAGTTTAGCTATAAACTACAAAACTCCCTCGGGACATAAACGCGACATAAACAGAATCGCAACGGTGAGCGAGGTAATGAGCGTACTTTGTGAAATAAACATTTGTATTCCCAATGGATACAGAATAAACAATGTAGTTATATGGTTTCAGCGATGTGTGAATAACATGCTGCGGAAATATATGCAATGAACACACGTGTCGAGAGCACGCGGCGCCCGCCCGCCGACGCGCCGCGCGGCGTGACGCCGACGTCACAGTCAATAACTAAAGATTCAATAACTCTGCGCTGCCGACAACATAGATTCGACCCCGAAAACTAATATTTCTCGTGGCTCCGGTAAATTTACCGGATATCCGGCTCAATGGTGAGTTCCTGGAGCCCGGCCGGGCGTGAAATTATATAATATGGATAGGAGACCGTGGACTCCTCAAATGTATTACGCGTTTATAGTAGGTACATGCAACATGCCCGGATGTGATTTTAACTTTTCAAACTAGCATTATATGTACAATAGTAAAACATATTTTTTTGATAAAATGCGATTTTATTATTTAATTTAGTCATCTTGTAGAGAGATATAACGAATATTGGGGTTCTAACATGTTCGATAATTTTTTTATGGTATGTTTATTTTTGGTCTCAAAATAGCTCTCAGTTTCGACGATTACCTCTTCATCAGTGCGATTTTTTTTCCGGCGATATTTTTTTTTTGAGATCTTTAAACAGGAAAAATCCCTGGAGGCCAGACCCGAAGGATACGGTGGATAAAGAAACAATTTTCCCATTGTTATCATTGTTTTTTTTTTGTGTAATACTTATAATAATATAATAAGTGACAGAACATGCATACGGCTTTTTCCGTAGCCTTTTAAAGTCTATTTTATAATGGTAATCTGTGAACAGCGCTCTGGGCTACATTGTTATTTAATATATGTATGTTATCGTGTTATTAATATCGCATAATGTAGCTGTTTGTTGTTCCTAATATATATAAAAAAAAAATGGATGTGTTTCACGATGAATTGTCCTGATGAAACAGCATTTTTTGTTTTTTAATTCATACTTCAAATGCTTCAATAACGTAATATAATAATCGTGTTGATTGTCTATCCCTTTTTAAGGTAATAAACACATGTAATGCCACACGAATCCCAGAATACTAGTGCCATAATCTTACCAGCCGCTTGTTGCGTCTTCCCGCGCTGTGGGCGTGGTTCATCAAATGCAGTTCACTCGGCTGACAATTGAGTGCAATGATGGAGTCATGTTTCATCGGTTGAATACTTACTGCAACGAAAAAAAACTACAAATTAAATGAAACCAAATAATTTAGTTAAAATGGCGAGTAATTTACAATATACAGATAAGAAATAAGTGCAGGAAACGAAAAGTCGCTAAGTTGTAGTATTACAGTTGTGCCTGAGCCGTATAAAGGTAATTGGTAACACGTTTGTTAAAATCAATAAAAAATGCTGCTTAATTTAAAGAATTTATAAGGCGCGTTCATAGTGAGAAAACTAGCGCAGATTACTCAATAAAATTAATTTCCCAACAGATTAATGTACTTTAATATGACTTTTGATGATGAATAATATATAATACTAATGAATAAATAAAATGACTGTGCTTCCCATTCAATGATAAAAAAATATATTATTCTTAAACAACATAACATTACTAGTTTGATTTAAAGTTTCAATTCACTACATTTATCACATCAATCCCTAAAAGTGGTGATGAACACTAACTATTCGATAAAATGCCGCAAAACAATGCTAATAAACATCATAACTCGAGGGAAATATAATCTAAGTGGATTTCATGACATCTATATGACCGTTACATGACCAAATAGTGATTTGTACGACTAATATGTAACTCGCCTATTTTCAGTCGTGTCAACGTGATAGCAACGTAATTTACAACCTGCGTATAGAACTAAAAGATAAAATCATCACGTCGTGGCGACCGATCACATGATTGTTGGGAATATATCTAACATCGTCCTCCAGTGCGCCGAGCACTCGATCTTTTAACATTTAGCGTTCAGCTCGGACGGTCGAGAGGAACTTTCCGAGCCTCATCACGTGCGATCCCAAGTTCATCGCCCGCACCAAAAAGTTCTCATTACGAATTTTTAAACAGAACCGAGTTTTCCTCAACTCTTTGCAAGAGACCGCAAAACCTCATCTGTGTCGTGAGGGGGCGGGAGGGGGAGGTACAACTAGACAATATATCTGTGCGGGCGTTTAAAAACTTTGTGCTCTGTAATAGAAGTGTTTGCAAAGTTCGCGGCGTGAACTGCGGCCGGCGGCGCGCAGGGCTGCGACCCCTCGCGCTCGCGCGGGCTGATCATAACATTATTCTTGGAATTTAGTCAAGATTGTATGTCGCGTGTACCAATAGTCGGCCACGTGTGATACGTGCGGATGTAACGTAACTAGCGGCGTGAACATTATCGCATATCTGCGCCCACTTCGCTGGTTTAGCTGACTGCTCTCGACACAATATGTTCCCTAGGTTTTGGTCAAATTCAGAGTGCGTTTAATTCTAAATTTATTTGTAAATTGTGTGGCTATAAATTTTACAATCTGATCTTATGTAGGACTTTAATAGCAACACTGAATGTAAACAAAATACGGATGTTACGGTTTCTCTTTTGTTTAGCAGTTTTGAAACGTCCCTCAGATAAGAGAACAATAGTTAAAGCACGGCTGGATGCACCTACAGGCAGCTACAGACTACAGTATTCTCCTGAAATGAATGTTGCAGTTCCTGCAGCCCTAGCGCGGTGCAGTGGAGGCGCCGAGTTATTGCCGACGTGCACAGCTGCCCCTCTTTCTGAGCCGTCTTTCACACCTCCCATAAACCTTACCTCACTAAACATAAGAACGATAATCCTTTGCGGCAGGCACAGAGCAGAGCGACGATATTAATGAATTTGCTCCACTCCCCGCCACACCTCGGAAAACTTGGTGGCAAGTTAAATGGATATAGTTTTCATTCGATATGGTTTTCATTAATAGTATCGAAGTTGGCGCGAGAAGTGATTATCTAATTTACTGAAGACACTTGTTTAATGTTCGTGAAGACTTGCAAACGCTTCCCGGCTAGGTTTGGGATATTGCCACAAAAATATCACCTTCTGTCGCACAATTTGAGGTATTCGTGAAAAACCCGTTAAAAGCACTTCGCAATACAACCCCCGTCTTGCAGCGCATTGTACGCTGCTTGCCACTCTGCAGCCGCGCGGAGTGCAGGCGCCGCTATCTAGCCCGCTGCACATTTTTTTGTTCCTTGCGCTCATTACGCCATCAGCTATTGTCACAACGGTAGACAAAGTGCTTCATAGCTCAATTGTGACTAATACTCGGCCAGCGAGTGTCAGAGAATTGGCTTTTAAGCCTGAGTGTTGTTCCAGCGGCGAAGCATACGTATTGTAACGCAGGAGCTCGCTCCCGCGTCCCCCGGCGCGGCGGCGGCGGCGAGCAGCGGCACAGATGTGCTCCCCCCCTCGCCCCTGCGACTGCCCGGGGGAGGGGATAACGTTTAGCCGTAATTGTTACATGTTGTCTTAATTAAAAGTGTGTTCTGTGAGGCGGCGTAGTGAGGTGTCGACACTCGCTAGTCATTACTGCTCCCGCCGGCGCCGCCGGGGCCGCGGGGCAGCTAGCAGCCGTGAGCAGTTCGCGGGCAGCCGGCATGCGACAGCGCATGCCTCGCTATGTACCGATACGATACTAACTTAACACTTTCTTTGAGAGATTTGTTTAACCCCCATTGACTCACTTGACTTAAGATCCTCTGGCCCACAGCTGGGGCAGAGGGCGTCGACAGTCATCCATCGCGACCGGGCTTGAGCTCTGCGCTGCAGCCCCTCCCTCCCTTGGGTTGAAAATAAACAGAACATTGTACCTAATGATACTAGTAAGTCATAGGTATTCAAAGGTGGATTGACCGCCTCTTGAGCTTAATACGAAATTCAAAAACAACATGCTCTTATTCAGCTAATCGAACCAGTTTATTGTTTTTCCACTTCCAGTTGTCTAGTTAGTGTGGGAACTTTGTAACGTGATTAAAAAAAAAACCTGCGCACAGAGCTTGCGCCACTTAGAGTTGAAGAAAAAACCAGCTGTTTAAGCGCACTTTTTATTGTATCAGTTTTACGTTCAAGCTTAATGAGAATTTTTAATAACTCGCTTCGTTCGTAACGTAGTCGACGCCGCTCTTCTGTGCGGCAATCGGGAAGCACTAACAGCTTCTTGTAGTTCCTGATGTCTTAAATATACTTAATAGAAAAATGAGGAACATTTGAATCCAATCAGTCTCCAATCAAACGACGCAATGAGCCGTGACTTTCAACCACACACAATGTCGCACGGACGGCAGCTCGCCGGTCGGCCAGGGAGGCTTCGCGCTTGAAACCAATATAATTGTTTTGTTATCGAAAACTATTTATTTCTTTATTGCACACCTTAACTTATTATATAGGACAAAGATTTATAAAAAAAATAAGTGTATGTCGGCGAATGATGGCCATCGGTGTCGACGTCACACAAAATTCACAGTCACAGTAATATAGAATGTCAGGAAATGTTATAGTGATGATAAAGAAATACCTTACTTCAAGTTCAAGGTGTTTATTCCATAGGCGGCGAAAGAGTGCCTTTCAAAACACATTACATCGGTTTTTATACACAGAAATAGACAAGCATCAAAATCACTATGAAGGTAGAAAACTATTTTAAATAAATAGAACGGAAATCGTCACAGTAAAACTTATTTAAATAATCCGGCCATATTTAAAAAGAATTTACTGTGACGATTTCCATTCTATTTTAAAGAAATAAAAAGGAACTGGTCAAGTTAAATCCTCACAAGTTTAACCGGGTACTGTAATATGTTTTTTAAAATAAGAAAGGAAGTCGTCATTTGATTCGTTATAAATTGAACAGGATGTTGTAATATTTAAAATAAATCGAAAGGAAGTTATCAAATTAAATTCTTACATAAATTCAACAGGATATCGCAATATTTTAAATAATTCGAAGGAATGTTATCAAATTAAATCCTAGTTTAAATTCAACAGGATATTGCAATATTTTAAAAGAAATAAACAGGAAGTGACCAAATTAAATCCATATCAATATTATCAAATGTTGGTTTTGCGCCCATATGCACAATAGACGGTCAATAAGACCGTCTATTGTACATTTATTTTTTTAGCGCAGAGCAATTTCTACCAGACAACCTTTGGATGAACTGGAAGAAAGGAAAAGATTTGAGGTTGACAGTGTACAACAATATAAATAATAGAAATATTTATATAAATAATACAATAGAAAAAAAATATAATACATAAATAAATTATCAAACAATAAACTAATAAATATTAAAATATACAAAAGAAAAAGGAGAAGAAAAATTAAAGTGCTAGGTAGTGCTCCTTAATTATTTTTTTGAACGCTTGTAGCGTTTGGGCACGCCTCACTTCCGTGAGTAATGCATTCCACAAACGAGCTGCTTGTACCGTGCAAGATTTATCGAAGAACGAAATAAAATGCATAGGAATACTAAGTTTTTCGCACGTGGATACCGAACGGTATCCTTCGAGGCGGCAACTCTCTTGGCACGCTTTCCACCACTGGACATCCTGGCGGATATGGACGCAAGAGTCTACTACCAGATTCGAGATATACGCCAAAGTGGCAATAGCGTGCCGGGAATCGCTGTAGTAAGGCTGAGGCGGCAGGAACGGCGACACGCGCTCGAGAGGTGGCGCGAGCGGCTACAGCAGCCGCAATTCTCGTGCAAGCGCGTTGTCGAAGCCGTCCTGCCGCACTTCAAAGCCTGGCTGACAAGAAAGGAGCGCATCTCCTACAGACTCACTCAGGTGCTGACCGGGCACGGTTGCTTCGGTGAGTACCTGAACAGAATTGGGCGCGAAGCCATGGCAAATTGTCACCATTGTGGCAGTGACTTGGATTCTGCACAGCACACGCTGGAAGAATGTCCAGCGTGGGCCAATGAGCGACGAGACTTGGTCGCAAAAATTGGGCAAGATCTGTCTCTGCCAGCAGTAGTGAGGGCTATGCTGGCGGAGCCAGAAAACTGGAGGGAAGTTACTTCTTTCTGTGAGACCGTGATGGTCCAGAAGGAGGCCGCCGAGCGAGATCGTGAAAGAGCCGATCCCACTCGAAGAAGAAGGCGTCGGGGAGGCAACCGCCTCGATGCCTAACACGCCGAAACCCCGCTTGCATCATCCAATACAAGTGGGACTTTGGAACCACGGGCGCTCAGAGTGGGGACTCTGCCCGCCCATCGAGTGATTCCAGGGAAGACGGTGGCACAGTGATCACGTGCTGCCGTGCTCAGAAAGGTTTAGGGGAGACCGATATTTAGTCTCTTCAGGGATGTGCCGTAACAGGCGTTGCACTGAGGGGGTTCCGGAATGGTCTTTTGAGAGGTAACGGGGCCCCTTCTATGTGCTGATGGTGATCACCGGGGTGGTTTTAGTGAGGTAAAAATCCCACACTCCCCGGACTTATCCCCAAAGTCCGGGCGCCTTTTGAAGGTTTCCCCTCGACAACAAAAAAAAAAAAAAAGGAATACTAAGTTTTAGATTCTCCGAATCGGTAATAAAAGTTTTGTGTGAATTGCTGTAGCCAAACAGACTTTATTTTTAAGAAATAATGGGAGATTGAAAAAGTTTTCATCGGCGGCGGTGGAGACAGACAGGCGCTGATGATGGCACATTGTTCGCTCGTCGCTGACGCAGTGAGGACATCACCGCTGCAGGCAGCACGTAACCCCTTTCTGAATTATTCCCAGAACGTTTATTCCAGGAAAAGGAAGTTAACTCCGCTCCACAATAAACGCTACAAAGTAATATTCTAAAACGGCAAAATAAAAGGCAAGCGCGAGCGCGCCGCCTGCGGCTCCACGAGCTATTGTTTTACTCTCATTACGACGTTCAGTAGGTCGCGCGTGCAAGCCCTGCCGCGGCCGAACGGCGGTGTGCGGGCGCCCTACGGCCCTACCAATTAACTAAACTAAACACAGTCATGTTGCTTGAACAACACTTTGTGCGAGTTGTCGCTTTTGATGTTCCTAGAAATTAGGAGGCGGTTTAGTATCTACTCTCAAAAATGTTGTTATTATACTTAATTATATTATTTAACAATAATTAACCACTACCTACTGTATTTTCATAGAATAAGCGTAACGTATCAAAGCGTAGCACGCCTCGTAGAGCTCGCGTATCACCTCACACGGATCGGCCACGACTCCTAGAGCAGGGCTAAAGTAGCGGTTCGTAGCAGCTCGTAGCAGCCGTAGCCGCGTAGCACAATTCAATTAGAATAACCATATCTACGGAAGCATTACAAAGAAAGCTTACCGTTATGTGTTGACGACGTGCTCGTATGTCTGCGCTCGCGCCGCGGTCTGTGCTCATATTGCAGAAGTAGCAACATTAGATAATTACGTGAGCACGTGCATAATATTCATTTCACAGCACGTTATAGCGCTACGTACATAAGCTTTTATTTGCATTTTAATTATTATTTTTTAGGGTTTTGCTGTGTATTACTTCTTTCTACTTACAAGATACAACTACATTTAACATTAAGTATTCCCAGCACACGTGAGTAGGAGCTACTCGCACACGTCTCTCCGGACTTTTGATACGAGCACGTCGGACTACATCGTCCTCACATAGGTAAACATATACACATAATTCCTACAGCAACGATAGAATAGAATATCGATCATTTACGATGTTACCATAAACTGTGCAATTACTAAGTTTCTGACCATTTATTAAATTGAAAGATTGATTCGTGGAGTATACATATACACAGACATAATAATGACGACAAAAAAATACCTGACATAATTAACTTATTCTACACAGACATAATAATAATTTGCATATACAATAATTTAATTTTAATGAATATAATAATAATAATATACATTCATAATTTAATTTAAATAGGAACATAATTTAATAATAATGACGATAAAAATTAAAAATATCTGCCATAATTTACCTGATCTTATTTAGACATAATCTTGACATAATATTATTATATTATGTCAACATATTAGATCTAATCATATTAGAATAATTTATGCATACATTAGATCTACAAAACTAGTGAATTCCATGAATAGCTACTTAGCCCTCTTCCGGTCTCCTAATTTTTGCTGTGTCCGACAGGGTCCATATTGGTCTGTGACAATTTTCAATACCATCTATGTACACACATATGAATTGTAATAAAATATTGAGTATTGAGATGTTGGCAAGTTCTTCTCCATAGAGATTGACGGAGAATGCTCTGGGTCCATAGAAAAAATACCCAGCTCCGGCAGAAATGAAATGTATCTCAAATGTTAATAAGTAATAAAACAATAATAACTATTATCTTGATGCTTACTTGCAAACATATATAAATTGCCAGTTGTAGTCGAGTGGGTAGATCGCGCCCCAAGTTGGACGCCAGTTTGTTGTCTTCTTTAATTATGCAGTTTAACATCAATGACAAAACAAATAAATAACTGGTTCTGAATAGTTATGTTGAAAATGGGATCATTGAAGTGATCTGATGATGATGATGGAGCTAGGAGGCAGACACCGGAAGTCCGTAATTAATCAATGTATCCTAGCGGTGTTTGTGCTTATTACAATTATCATGAGATGGACTTTGGTTTTAAGGTACTATTTAGACAGCATTCTGATTGATCCTCATTAATATTGTAGAGGAGTATAATCAGCCTCTCTGCTTAGCGTTTGTGAACTACGAGAAAGCCTTTGATTCAATCGAGACTTGGGCTGTGCTGCAGACTCTCCGACGGTGACAAATTGACTATCGGTACATCGAAGTACTGAAGTGTTTGTACAGAAACGCCACTTTGTCTGTCCGACTACAAGACCAGACTTCGAAACCTATCCTCCTGCAGCGGGGTGTGAAGCAGGGAGACGTTATTTCTCCAAATCTGCACAATGCGGCAGCAATGGAGGATGTCTTCAAGGTTCTGGAATGGAGAGGGCTAGGCATTCATGTCAATGGCGAGTACAGCGCTCACCTTCGATTTACCGACGACATAGTAGTCATGGCTGAAACTACAGAGGAGCTCAGTACAATGCTTGGCCTCAGTAGAGCTTCCGAAAGAGTGGGACTTAAAATGAACATGGACAAAACCAAAGTTATGGTAAACAGCCATGTAGCACCCACTCATAGAAACTCTACACTCGAAGTTGTAGACGGCTATGTTTACCTGGGACAAACGGTCCAGGTCTAACTTCGAGAAAGAGATCAATCGTCGAATTCAACTCGGCTGGGCAGCGTTCGGGAAGCTGCACGGTATCTTCTCGTCCAATATACCACTATGTCTCAAGACGAAAGTCTATGACTACTGCGTGTTGCCAGTGATGACATATGGCTCCGAAACGTGGTCAATTACAATGGGCCTTATCAGAAGACTTAAAGTCACCCAAAGGGCTATGGAAAGGGCTATGCTCGGAGTTTCCTTGCGAGGTCGAATCAGGAATGAGGATATCCACATGAGAACCAAGGTTACCGACGTAGCACGAAGAATTGTCAAACTTAAGTGGCAATGGGCAGGGCAAATTGCTCGCAGAACTGATAGCCGTTGGGGCCGGAAGGTTCTGGAATGGCGGCCACGTACCGGAAGACGTAGTGTTGGAAGGCCCCCTACAAGGTGGACCGATGACCTGGCAAAGGTTGCGGGAATCCAGTGGATGCAAGACGCACAGCACCGCTCATTGTGGCGACACTTGGGGGAGGCCTATCTCTAACAGTTCAACATCAACAACATCAGTCTTTCGGCTGAAATGAATGAATGAATAGTGTGGTGACATTTTTAACGCTTCATCGGAAATAAAAACTTAAAAATTAAACAATTGACTTCACCACAAAAAAAAACGTAAAAATAGCTATAATATCGGAAGTCGATGTTTCTGGTTCTGTTGGTTCATTACAACCTACTTCTGAAAATAAAGATTTATTTTGAATGTTTTAGTTCCTAAAGCTAATTCAATAGTAAGATATCTATAGAGATTATAATCTTTAAAATCACTTATAGCCAGAGTATCTACATCCCATGACCGCAAACACGGCAGGAATACCTACCACTGCCTACCTGCCTTCATCATCATTGGTTGCGCCAATTTGCTATGATCCGCGATTTTGTTTTTTGTAATTTATTTTTTTTGGCCTAGCAATCCTATCCCTTCCGCTTCCCTTCCGCTTCCCTTCCCCGCACGACCTCAAGAATTGGAATGACATTGACGTTTGTGCATCGATTGTGAATGTGACCGCTCCGCTAACATCGCCCGCTCGAAATTACAAGAAAATTGACTATTTCGTGATCCAACCATTCAAAGACTCAACAATAGTGCAGTGTAGTGCAATACAGGACCTGGCAGTGGTTAAATGTGCGAAGTCGAGGTTCGCCGGCCGGCGCCACGTGGAACCTTCGAGGTCAAAAGGTCAGTGTTCCTCCCTAATACATCCGTCCCATCCAGGCACAGTACCTGCATATTGTTAACAAACCTTAGATCGCTTTTTCAAACATACAGTCCATTAAAACATCAAGCTTATTTGCGCAACCATTATTTTTGGTCCTACGAGCAGGATCGTGAATCATTTTCTTGTAATTTCGCAATATAGTATTTGTTCCATAGGGAATAAACGCAACGCGCCTGTTTACCTAGATATAATAGTAGAAAACCCGCATCTAGGCATTTAGGCAACTAAACGTTATTTCGCTCGTATAGTTAAAGAGCCATTGATAATTACGGTACCTACGCCGTCAACCGCACCGCATAATTATAGTTAGCTACGTAAATATCAGCGTAGATATAAATCGATCGCATTCTTTTTCTTGACAAAATTCATTCGGAAGTCCTACAAATTGCATGTAGGTAGACGCATTTCAAAAATACCCGTTCATTGTTGAGTGAATATTTGTAGGAAACGGATAAACCATAGATTATATACGCATATGAACGACGTGAATGATTTAAACGAGAAATTGGGTAATATTCACTCATTGATTCAGGTTATTCCGTTCGTTCGCCGTTCACTTTGTTGTTTACAATATTACCATATTGTTATCTGATAATTATCGCTTACTTAATAATTCGTTAAGTGTTTGTTTGAGTGTATAGTGTGAATATATCAAAACAAGATGTCTCTTAAGGGAACCAAGGTTAGTACTGATTTAAAGGTTCAGTTAAAGCTTTTATACGCTGAAAGGGACTCACAGTTTTCACGTGTTCAATCAATTTGTGATAAATCTTTGCAAATCTCGGATCTGACGATTAGAGATGCTTTCTTGTGTTCATTGGAAACTTTAGATAGTTTGCGCGCGGATTTTAAATCTACAATTAAGAATATAAACATTTTAGAGTTGGAGTTAAATCCTGATTACTTTGTGAGTTATCAGGCATTGTCGTCCTTTGATGACTTGTATTGTCGTATCAAACGTATTGCTAGGAGTTTAGAGACTCCCCCCCCCGCGAGTGGTTTATCCAACCCTCCTCGCGAACGCCCACGATTGCCGCCAATTCAAATACCTGAATTTAATGGTGACATTCGAAATTGGAATTTATTTATAGATAGTTTCGAAAATATAATACATAGGAACACATCGCTGACAGATCACGAGAGATTGCATTATCTCGTAGAAAAATTGACCGGTAAGGCAAAGGCTGTCTGTGCTGGAATTACGTTTAGTGCTGAAAATTACACTTTAGTTTTGAACACTTTAAAAACAAAATACGAAGATAAGCGATTAGTAGCCACCGCATATTTAGATCAATTATTCGATTTGAAAAGTTTTTCCGTTTGTAACGATCATAATTTAGAGAAGTTTTTAAATATTTTCGCATCATCTGTTCGTGCAGTAAAGAACCTAAAGGTCAATGACCTCTGTGACTTTTTGTTTTTGTATATCGGTTTAAAGAAATTAGATCCTGAAACTGTTCGTCTGTTTGAAACGACTCAGCGCGGTAACGAAATACCTAAGTTCGAAGATTTAGAATCTTTTATTCGCGACCATATTAAGGTATTGCAGCGCACGTCGGCACGTCATGAAGTCACGAATAGGACAGGTTCCGATCGCCGTATAGACGCGTCATCGAAGTCAGTCAAGACTGCACATACGCTAGTTAATACCGCCTCAACACCTGACTGTTCTCTGTGTAAGGGTAGCCATACACAGCTGTACAAGTGTTCAGAATTTCAGAGATTATCGCCTAGTGATCGTTACAAGTTTGTACGCACTAATAATTTGTGTTTTAATTGTCTAAGTGACAAACATCTGGTTACGTCATGTAACAGTGGTGTTAGCTGTCGTAAATGTCTAGCTAGACATCATACCTTCTTACATTTTGAGAGTAGTAAGCTGCCATCGCAGCCGCAGCCTGCGCAGACGCGCGACGCTTGTGACGCGCGGCCTGCTGCAAGTGCAAACGACGTAACATTGTGTTCGCTTTCCGCCGCTGGTACTCAAATCACTACCGTTTTACTTGCGACCGCGCAAGTCGTCATTGTAGATGCCTTTGGCAAACCGCACACCGTTCGAGCGCTACTAGATGGCGCTTCCCAGAGTAATTTTATTACTCGGGATTGTTGTCAACGCCTTGGTTTTAGTTTTAATAATTGGTCATCCCGCTCAGAAGTGAAAGGTTTTGGAGGTTTAAAGGCAACCATTCACGGTTCCATTAAAATAATATTTAGTTCACGTTTTAATCGTAATATTTCGTTTGAAATGGATTCGCTAGTCGCAGATAAGATTACGGAACGGTTGCCCACGGTACCGGTTGACACGTCCATGCTGACGGAGTTTAAGAACTTGCAGTTAGCCGACGGAAATTACGCTTTCCCTGGAGATATCGATCTATTGATCGGTGCTTCGATTCTCCCGCATCTCCAGTTATCACGTAAAATTCAAGGTCTTCCGATGTACCCCGCTCCGCACGCACTGGAAACAGTTCTCGGGTTTGTTATAGTTGGCTCCGCACCCGCTTGTTTAGATAGTTACTCGACTGTGTCGCACTGTTGCACCGTCGAGCCGCCGCTTGAGTCTACCATCCGCAAGTTCTGGGAGATTGAAGAGGTCAATGTCCCGCCTATTCTCAGCCCTGAGGATCGGGTCACTGAGGAGATTTATACCCGCACGACTACTCGTGATAAAGATGGTCGTTATGTTGTCGCGCTCCCTTTCAAGGGTGATATTTTTTCGCTCGGTGGCTCCCGTGCCTCCGCAGAAAAACGCTTTCTATGCTTGGAACGTAAGATGCAGGTGTCTCCTAAGTTGAAGCAAGCCTATGATGATGTGCTGATCGAATATTTAGATAAAGGTTATATCTCATCAGCGCCTGCCGAGACTGAGGAGACACGTGATTACCCGTTTTATATCATCCCGCACCATGGAGTTGTTAGAGAAGACAAGCTTACAACTAAACTGCGTGTGGTTATGGATGGTAGCGCTAAGACTAGTACTGGCATATCGCTTAACGATATCTTGTGTTGTGGTCGGAACCTCCAGGGTAACTTATTTGAAATAATAGTAAATTTTCGCTTGTTTGCTATTGCGCTCTCTGCTGATATTCGGCAAATGTTTCTTAGTATTGGAATCAGAGAATGTGACCGTAGATTCCAACGCTTCTTGTATAGATTTTCTCCGCAGGAACCTTTGAAGGTTTACGAATTCAATCGTGTTTGTTTTGGGCTTAAGTCTAGTCCCTTTCACGCTCTTCGCACTATCAAGCAGTTGGCCGCTGACGAGGGTGATACATACCCGAAAGCAAGGGCCACTATTGAAACCGGATTGTACATGGACGATTTTGTGTACAGTGTACCTAGTGAAGCAGAGGCTATAGAGACCGCTGCTCAAGTAATCAGCCTCATGAAGTCCGGTCAATTTGAGCTGGTGAAATGGACAAGCAACTCGCAAGCTACATTAGAGTCGATTCCACCGTCACACCGGTTGACTTCGGTAAAGGAATTCGATGATAGTGATTCGCATAAGATCCTTGGTTTAAGTTGGTCACCCGCAACTGATATGTTCAGTCTTAAAATTAGCTCGACTCCGCCAACTTGTACCAAACGCGTTATCCTAGCATGTGTAGCTCGGATATGGGATATAATGGGTTTTGTAGCTCCTGTCGTTTTGTATGCAAAGCTGCTTATAAAAGAGCTTTGGCTTTCCAACTGTGATTGGGACGACACCGCTCCTGACAGTGTTGCTAAGTTGTGGGCTCGCTATAGGAAAGAGCTTCCAATGCTCGATCAGATACAGATTCCTCGCCATGTTGGTATAGTACCAGACACTGTTGTTAATGTGGTAGGTTTCGCAGACGCCAGTGAGAGGGCTTACGGGGGAGTGGTTTACTTTCAGGTCCAAAATGGCGATAACATTTCAGTTTTCCTCATTAGCGCAAAATCAAAGGTATCTCCTCGTAAGGTTGTCTCTCTTGCTCGTCTCGAACTCTGCGCTATTCTTATGTTGGTTCAATTGATTACATCTATAGTCAAAACTTGTCGTCCTCGCATTAATATAGAGAGAATTGTAGCGTTTTCAGACTCAACCGTTGCTCTATGTTGGGCCCACTCTTCACCCCATCGATGGGGCACGTTTGTCGCAAATAGGGTGGCTAAGATTCAAGCTGAATTGTCACCGGAAAATATATTCCATGTCGCTGGAACAGCAAACCCAGCTGATTGTCTCTCACGTGGTTTGCTTCCTGCGCAAATTTTAAATCATCCGATTTGGTTTTGTGGCCCTCCCTGGCTTCATACCACTCCTAACGAGTGGCCAAGTGCTCCGTTTAACCCCGCTACTGTTTCAGAGCCACCCGAGGAGAAGAAACATACGCTTGTAGTATCAGTTCCGCGTGAAGAGTCAGTTGTTTTGTTGTTGTCTAATCGAGTCTCGTCTTGGTCGAGACTATTACGCTGTGTAGTTTACGTCCTAAGATTTTTGAGATTATTACCATCGCGTGGTTCTATAATCGCAGCTGATTTGGATAGAGCTGAATCAGTTGTATTTCGAGAGTTGCAGAAATTTTATTTTTCAATAGAATTTCGTAGTTTAGAATCACATAAACCTTGTAGTCGCGCACTTCAACATTTGAAACCATTTTTGCAAGACGGACTCATTCGTGTCGGTGGCCGTCTGCGAAATGCTAAGTTAGAGTTTGAACAAATGCATCCAGTAGTTCTACCACGCAAGGATCACGTTTTGGATTTGTTGGTGGATTATCACCATAAGGTGAATTGTCACGCTGGTCCCGATTTATTAATGTCCATTCTTCGACAGAAGTACTGGATACTTTCCGCTCGCAATTTGATACGCGCTAGAGTGCACAGATGTGTGCCCTGCTTTAAGCTTCACCCGCGTCACGCTCTGCTGGATAGCTTAGTTCAGTCCTTTTGGAAGCGATGGAGGACAGATTATCTGCATACGCTGCAGTCGCGTCAAAAGTGGAACACTCCTTCAGATCCAGTCACAGTCGGTACTGTGGTGATACTGAAGACTGAGAGTTCGCCTCCTCTGCACTGGCCTCTTGGTGTAGTGGAAGAAGTTTTTCCGGGTTCGAACGGAATAACGCGAGTCGTAAAGGTTAAAACCGCAACTGGATCGTACCTGCGTCCGGTTATTCGCCTCTGCCCTCTGCCTAATCAGCAGTAGTGGCATAGTTAGTTATAAGTTGTTTCGCTACCTAGTATTGATAGTTTAGAGTAATAGGGTTTAGTTTCGCTTTTGTTTTTTTTCTTTTCTTTGAAGGTAACCCTTCAAACCCGGGGGGAATGGTTGCGCCAATTTGCTATGATCCGCGATTTTGTTTTTTGTAATTTATTTTTTTTGGCCTAGCAATCCTATCCCTTCCGCTTCCCTTCCCCGCACGACCTCAAGAATTGGAATGACATTGACGTTTGTGCATCGATTGTGAATGTGACCGCTCCGCTAACATCGCCCGCTCGAAATTACAAGAAAATTGACTATTTCGTGATCCAACCATTCAAAGACTCAACAATAGTGCAGTGTAGTGCAATACAGGACCTGGCAGTGGTTAAATGTGCGAAGTCGAGGTTCGCCGGCCGGCGCCACGTGGAACCTTCGAGGTCAAAAGGTCAGTGTTCCTCCCTAATACATCCGTCCCATCCAGGCACAGTACCTGCATATTGTTAACAAACCTTAGATCGCTTTTTCAAACATACAGTCCATTAAAACATCAAGCTTATTTGCGCAACCAATCATCATCAGATCACTTCGATGATTCCATTTTCAACATAACTATTCAGAACCAGTTATTTATTTGTTTTGTCATTGATGTTAAACTGCATAATTAAAGAAGACAACAAACTGGCGTCCAACTTGGGGCGCGATCTACCCACTCGACTACAACTGGCAATTTATATATGTTTGCAAGTAAGCATCAAGATAATAGTTAGTTATTGTTTTATAACTTATTATCTATACTATAATAATATTATAAAGAGGTAAAATTTGTAAGTTTGTATGTAGGGGGTAATCTCTGGAAATCATGATCCAATTCTAAAAATTTTTACACTGGTAGAAAGCTACATTATTCCTGAGTGCTATAGGCTATAAATTATTTTTATAATATGTACATTAACCGAGCTATCACAATTTTTGTCTTGCAAGTCGGAAAAAATACCTCATAAAACAGAATTATTTGCGTGCGCTGCCTAGAGAGTTGCTTAAAATTAAAAACAATGTATGGCAACCTGATTCGTCTTAATTATATCTACAAAAAAGTCCGCGATACCATATTTCTATCTTTAATATGTTATCTTTTATACTTCTTTATTTGCATTAAAAAAGTATTTTTTCGGCATACTTACGTTTGGTTGATTATTTGAGCAACGAAATATTAATTCTTGTCACAATAAATTATTTCAGTATCACAAGGACAACATACAGATAAGATTTGCCATTTACAGTATGTCAATTGGTCATATAGTTTCGGAGAAAATATAAAATTACTAAAACGCAAAATGCCACTAGCACAACTTTCATTCGTAGAGCTCTAGATCTATCATACTTTGTGCGGACGTTGATGGTTTGTATTTTTATATAGTACCTATAGCATATAATTTTATTAGTATTCGTGTTATGATCGATTAAAAATATACTATGTCATTGTACCATTTCAACCCGAGGGTGCCGTAAAAGGCGACTAAGGGATAATTTACCTAGAGCAGACAAGAGAAATTCGGTAATCTTCGAAATTACTGATCCGATTCCAAAAATTATTTTACTAAAGGGAAGGTACAGTAATGTTGAGTGTAAACTTATGTTAAAACAAAAAAAAATCCGCGGATGAAGTCGCGGGCAGAAGCTAGTTATTGATAATTTGAGATACTTCTCGTTTCTGCCGGAGCTGGGTTTTTTATGAGCATTCACTTTTATCTTTAAACATCGCACGTGAAATGAATACAACATTATTTAGGTTAATTGCTTGAATTATAACCGAATGAAAAGCGAATATTTGAATAAATTAAATTCTCTTAGTTTAGCGATTGTAGCGAGTGAACTGTTTGAATGTTCAGTGAATGGGCGCGTTCCAGTCGAGCGAGTGCGGCGCGCGGCGTGCCGGCGCGGGAATATGTCTGCGCGGTGAGGTCGCCCGGCGCCTCGCATGCTGACTTGCGCCACTCACAGATAATCCGCTCCCACCTGAACATTATCTTCAAATGTGCAGTATACGCTGTCACACTAATTCGAAATTTAACTGGTTTAGAGACGACACGCGGGGTTGCGATGGTCGTTGACAGGATCCAGCAGTTGGGACTCGAGGTGGCACTGCACAAGTCCGAGGCCATGTGCTTCCACGGCCCTCGGTACGCGCCACCACCGCGTTCCCAGCTAACGGTAGGAGGGGTTCACATCAGCGTCGGGTCGACGATGAAGTACCTGGGACTCGTCCTCGACAGCTGGTGGAACTTCAAGGAGCACTTCCGACGTCTGGCTCCCAAACTGAATCGGACTGGGGCTGCTCTCGGGCGGCTCCTGCCCAACCTCAGGGGACCAGATGCCTCCTGCCGGAAGCTCTACGCAGGAATCGTTCGGTCCATGGCTCTCTACGGGGCTCCGGTGTGGGCACCGACGTTGACACAGCAACCGAGGGCCCAGCTGAATGCGTGCCAGAGGGTCATGGCAATACGCATGGTGCGAGGGTACCGAACGATCTCCCGCGAGGCGGCGACCCTCCTTGCTGGCCAACCGCCGTGGGATCTGGAGGCAACAGTCCTTGCACACATGCACGACAAGCGCATGGAGATGCAACGCCGGGGCGAAATTCCGCTGCCACGACAAGTCGAGGCATGGCGGACAGAGCTCCGGCGGGATCTCATGGCGAAATGGCGTCAACGACTATCGCAACCTCGTTCGGGGCGCGCCACAATTGGGGCGATAAGGCCCATCCTTGAGGCGTGGCTGGAAAGACCTCACGGCGTTCTCAAATTCCGCACGACGCAGGTGCTTACCGAACACGGAAAGTTCGCTAAGTACCTGTTCCGGATTCGTGCGGAGGATTCGCCCGGGTGTCGCCACTGTGCGGAACATCCGGAGGACACGGTGGAGCACACTGTAGAGGTGTGCCCCGCCTGGGCGGAGCATCGCCGTGTCCTCGTGGGGGCGATCGGCGGCAGCGATCTCTCTCGCCGGGCCTTGGTTCAGGCCATGGTCCGTAGTGAGGAGGGATGGCAGGCGGTCGCCTCCTTCTGCGAAGCAGTAATGCTAGCAAAGGAGGAGGCCGACCGCATCAGGCAGAGGCAACGGGGCGCTCGCCCCAGCCGCCGCCGGGATTCCGATCCCGATTTCCGGCCACCGTAGGCGCGGGCTTGCGGACGGCGTGCAATGGGTAGCACGCTGTCCGATCGTCCGGTAACCGACCGGACCGAGCCCAAGTCGTCGACGGCGCGTTCTGTTCCCGCGCGCCTCAAGGAGCTGTCAGCACACCGAAGAGGCCCAGCCTGCTAACTGCAGGCAGGCAGGGTCGAAGCCTACTGGGGTCATGGGTTAGTTCCGAAAGGAATGCTCGACCCCGGCACGATAGGCTACGAAGGAACGGGGTAGGTTTTCAGTCAGTAAGAGTCTGACACTACTTCCCGCTCCGCCCAAGGGCGGGATTTGTCATTGGATGATTTTACCTACCATAAAAAAAAAAAAAAAAAAACTGGTTTAGAGACAACCCGTTTAATTTACTTAAGCTATTTTCGTAATATCATGTCATACGGTATTCTACGAGTATTGTGATTTGATACTGAATAATTTTTGTTTTGCAGAAAAGATCAATTTACAAATTAAGTCCCGGATACTTCGTCGTAGATAAATTTAAAGACATTATTATAATAACTGTACTTTTACCTTTAGTATATGTATGAAAATATCTTGTATGCACATCAAAGTATAACATTTGTACAAAAAACATTTATATATTAATTATATATTTCCATAATTTTAATTTTAGGAGCAATCACTAATGCAGGGTTCATGCAACCAGGCTCAAAAAATATGGATTTCATTTAGATGTTAAGGGTATTACATCGCTCAATGACCTTCAAGAATTTACCTCTACACTAGTAGAGAAGATTTGACCTCTAAACAGGCATTGCAGGGGGTGCTGCGCGCGGGGCGTTAGTACTGATTCGAGTTTTTTCTTGATTACTTATCGATATTCAATGAAATTCGAAAAAAAATCAATACAAGTTATTCAATTTATCGTAACATATATTTTGGTATAAATTCAATGTATAAATATAGAGCCGTTTTCGAGAAAATATGGAATTAATGTTCAAAAAAGGCCTATTTACCAGATTTTTTTTCTAGAGTTAGGGTATTTTTTTGGGAAACGTAATCAATACAATTTATTAGTAATGTCCTTAAGTATCCCCTTCATTTTTTATATGGTAATCGTACATAAGGAAACTTCAATCAACCTAGGTGTTTTTTTTTGGATTTGGGCGATGTAATCCCCTTAATGTATGCATTTTTGTAATATATTTCTCAGCCATGTTCAGGAAATTAATTAGCTTTGATATGAATGTTATACTTTGTCCAGTTTTTAGTTGTTTACTTTATATGCGACTTATCCACACGTGTTTTCTTGAGTACTGTTTGTGGCGTCGTTGAGCCGCTCAGTCGTTCAGAGTTCAGCGACACGAACTCTGAAAAATGAGCGCACATTCAATCTGCATGGTTCTTAAATGATTTCAGTACAAGAATCAGCTACGAGATACCGACCTCATCTGATAATTTACGTGTAAAGTATCATTTACAACTATTTTTAAAATAAACATCATTTTGAAGGACTATCTTTGCAGAATATTTGTTTTCTTCTATAATACTGGTATGCAAGTGCACAAGTTGCAATGATAACTCTCGTGCCTTAAACCGCACCCGATACACTTAATTATCAATAGTAGTCCGCGAGCAGCAGCTGCTGCACTGGTCGCAACTCTCGCGTGCTGCTGTTTTGCCTTTCAAATGTTCAGCTGGAATGTTAATAGCGCGATCTTCTTCGAGTGCGTTTGTCTACAGAGAACTGCGCTAATGCCGCTATTCCTTTGTTGACTACTCACAGTGTGTGCGGAATGTATCTCTGTTCTCTGAAAACATTTTTATTAAACGTTATCCTTTCCCACACAAAGCCAACCAGCTAACTTTGACATTTTAATACTAAGATGGCATGAAAATATATTGTTTTTGAAAAATGTGATAGAACAAGTCATTACTCATCACAGCGCGCTAACAAGAAGGCAGCGTTGACAGACACGACTCCACAGTGACGCGTCACGACTCGCGCCGCGGCCGGGGCGGAGCAAGGCGAGGCGGCGCTCCCGGCCAGGCGTGAACCGGGCTAAGCGTGAGCCGGGCGAGGCGTGAGCCGGGCGAGGCGCGACACCGGTGCGGTCGACTTTACTTCATTTACAAGGCGCGAGTGGCGCCGACGCGCGCGACTCACTGCGACATCCGCTGCACTCGCGCCGCTGAGAGCCGACACTGTTTATTTGCTACACAGTTAAACTGCCACAAAAACATGGTAAATACTGAGGATTTTCGTTTCCAGCACTTGAACTGTAGTGCGACGCTAAACGCAGGTAAATGTCCCAGCGAGGTAATTTACTGAACTGATAGGAGAAACAAAAAGCTTGAGGGAACTAGTCCGGGGCGACCGCTCGCTGTGGTACGACCGCGGATTTGTTCCCCGGATAAGGAGCATATTATTTACGAGTGTTTGTTCCGACTCTTGTTGTTTATCCATACATGAAGCTGCCCGGCGGCTCGGTGCGTGTTTATCTAATTCTAATAAACAAAACAGATTCATACGGTTCGTTCGTTCACCGAGTACCGCGCGCGTCGTGAATGTTAAACACACGTTCTTCTTATCTTTTTGTCAAAAACTAAATAGTAAACTTAAACATTTAACTGTAGCAATATGAGTAAGGTAATTAATAGGTTAAATATACAAACAAAAAAAAACATGACTTAAGAGTATGTGTACCTACAAACGTGACATTAAGAGTTGCAAACAATACATTCATGTAAACTTAACGCTTAGCTTGCCAATAGCTATAACTAGCTGAAGAGATGAGCGAATGCTTCCACAGTAAGTGGTAAGTACCCGACGTGCACAGCGCCGCGGCTGAACTCCCGCACTATTTTTAATGTGTTTTGTTTATGCTGGGAAATAGAGCGGTAAGTCAGCGCGAGCTCCGGAAAGCACCCCTAACTCCCGTCCGGCGGCCGGCGCGGGCGACGCCGACACACCACATTAACCCGACAACTATATTTGAAATGGAACATAATATATTATACTAAATGTTAGATATCTCTCTGCAGGGACTGTGGTTAAAGCTGAATTTTAAGGAGAGAGGAAGTGAGACCAGTAGCGATCTGGTACAACAACGTCTGGTAATGTGACGTCACAGCGGAGGATTCTCGTGATAGCGGTTACTATAACAAACGCTATCAACCGCTATCGCCTTGCGAGGTACAGTTTAAGTGACAGCAACCAGTGGCTCCACTGAGTGCAGCTTACATTATGTACTAGGTGGGCTCTCCGCGGCACGTGCCAGTGTCTACACCGAGCAAGCTCATCACTAACTGATCACTGAACGCTGTCGATGCAAACAGAGGGCAATTAATCTTTTCTTGTCCGTTGTCGATCGCAGTTATAGATTTAATTAAGATAACCGTTATCTATTGTTTCTGTGAACAAAGCGGGTCAAGCGCGCCCCCGAGGCGGCTCGCCCCCCGCCCCCCGCCCCCCGTCCCACGTTCGACATAATATTAATTTATGTGTAACTAACGAGAATAATCACTTGCAAGTTTCTCGACGTTTGCTATTCAGTAAACATATTAACGAGGCGGGAAGAAAACACAGACATGTCCAGAGAATTGTGAGAGTAAACGCTCGCATGCGGGACCGAGCTAGTTGCAGCAACAACAGACTTGGCGGCTGTGTTTTAATTGTTATCGTCAGCCATGAAGCAGAAAGGAATCACAGTGAAATTTCAATTCAATAACCTCATGCCATTTCAAGAATAAAATCCAGTCGCGTGGCTGCGAGTACAAACTGCGAGTACAGTCGCGCCGCGCGAGCTCTCCGACACGTTACCGTTATTAGCTCTCAGTTAGTGAGTAAATACCAGCCGCAACTTTGTGCAGAGCGCGCGGCGGCGCGTGCACGGGCACGGTGCGGCACGGTGCGACACGGTGCCTCACAACCGCCGGGTCGCACGGTTGCTCGTTAGCGACTATTTCAAGTAGTTCCAGTGAGTGAGTTTTATTTGCGTTACTTGGTTGTAGATGTTTTCTGCAGAGTTACCTCTTTAGACACCACAAATGTCGTCACGGCGTCGAGTTTATTTCCCAGGTGTTTAAAACAGAAAACTTCACACACAATACGTGCCGTCTGTCGATAGGTAGGCCAGGGTAATTAGCTGGCGACTGTTGATCCAAGACTGAAACAAAAAGATAGAGTGTAATTTAATCATTGTTTCATATAAACTGCTTGTTTAGAAGGAGCTCAATGTAATGAGTTCGTGTTGTGTTACAGTTAGTGTCAACAGTACATCAGCGGCGTCTCGTCACGGCGGCGGGAGCTACCCGTGTGAGGGAGGAGAACATGCATGATTTACATAATGCTAATAAATAGTGTCGTTAGTCACGGAGCTCGTGTGTCTCCGGCGGCGGCTGGGGCCCGGGGCCCGCGGCCCGGGGCCCGCGCCTGGGGACACCACGCAAGCACGCGCAGAAGGTCCAGTACGATGCAATGTGTCGGGGGAACATTCCTACTCAGAGGCTACACAGCAATACCACTCCTTTATAGAAAGCAGGAAGCTGATAGACAAGAATACCAAAGTGATGTGAGAGGTTCATAATGTCAGTTTACGCAGCATCCGTTAAATAAGAGCAGCTGTAAAAAGCTAAAAAATTCGACCAGCCTGCGGACGTCAACTCGTCTAGCTTGTCAGTCACTTCTTCATGTTGTGTGAGCACTGGCTCTTCTGCTCGTCCCTATAGCCTCACTTAATGTTGCGCTGTCATACATGCCTTCGTGTATCTACCTCCGCGCAGAGCAGGCTCGCTCTGAATTATATTCGTGAAGTCAATTTATCTGACCCGATGGAGCTGCGACCCCGGGGAGGCTCGACAACCTGGAAGCAAGCATGGATCTCAGCGTGGCACAAGCTCGCATCGTGCATGGCAGCGGGGAGGCGCCGATCACGTTGCGTCACGACTTCAAGCTTTTATTAAAACCCGAGCTATCTAAAGTTTGAGAAGTAATCATGAGTTGGCTTTGGCACACTTCTTTGTGAGCAGCCCATGATTGCGGCCAAACGACGCGGAGTCGCGCACATCGTATCAAGTAACGGAAGATGTTAAGGTTCTAGCGCCAGAATTATGGTCTTTGAACATTTTTTTCATAAAGCTCTAAATGTAAAGCCTTCAATTTACACAGATTTACACTGAATAAAATCTAGATTTCTTTTTTCATTGCAACAAAGCTATATTACCGTCATGTGTGTAAGTTTACATTTACATACTGACAATATATAAAGTTCACTCAAAATGATCTGCTATTAGCTTCAATATAGTCCTTTAAATGTTAAGAAAGACCAGTAAACAATAGAAACACGCACTTTCTCTATCGGAAAATTCTTCACTACTAATTGTATGGATTGTTTTAGGGCCTTCAAATCATCATGGCGCTTAAAGCACGCCATACTCTCTGAACTACACCATACATGGATAAATTTCCCAAATGACTTATTTGTTTTTGTCTTCGGTGAAATTAGTATTTGAAAAAGGAATATTGTTCTGATTTTTTTTTTTTAGTATTCAATAGATAGTTATTGGGTTGTGGCAAAAATATAATTTGCCTAGGACTCTTAAAAAGGTAGATAAATAAATAGGTACATAAACTTCTATTTTATGAAATCGGTGCTATACCTCTACTTTTTTTACAAACAAAAAATCTTATACACTAATTAAAATAAGTAAGTTAAGTATATGACTTATTCTATATATTGAATATTTTATAACATAATTAACGATTATTATTACTGAGAGGCACAAACGTACTTGTCTTGCAAAATGTTCTCATATCGCTGGTATCAAAAGTAATTAACACCTAACTTTACATCGACTAGTCTGACAGCGACCCCACCCCAATTTTATTTCTAATTATATATTTTTTTTTATTTGTGTCAAATCGCTGCATATTCCCGCCAATATCATAAGTACGCCATTTCGGTTGCCCCCGGACAATTATTTTATATTATCGGTGGTTGCATTTTTCTAGAGTAATGAGTAGTTTTATTATTGTTGTTGTTTGGTTCTAACAGAGGTAGTAAGTGAATTAGCTTCATTACTGTTATTGAATTTATCCTAGATATTATGCACTTTTTTTTAACTTTCTAAAAAGTGTGTTATTTCTCATTTCGCTGTTCTCATATCGCTGTAATCGGTGGTCTTTATTACCACCGATGTGATAATTTACACCGAAATGATAGGAAAAATTCAATCGGTGTCTTATATCTAATATCGGTGTTTTGATTCATGATCAACGCACAGTTTCGTCACATCAGTGGATTGCTTTATCATATCGGTAGATCATTTTATCATCTCGGTGAGTCGTTTTATCATATCGGTAGATTCCGTGTCATTTCGTTAAGTATACAAAGAAACAATGGAACATACAAACATACACATATTATATACATACTCGTACATACATACAAACATTTATACATACATACTTACCTACATAGATTGCCAAAATAATTACCACGACACCACTGGGTAGTAGACATAGAAATATTAAAAACAGAGAAGCGCCAAGGAGGCGTGTTTGCGTCCGCGGTGCTTGCTCAACAAGGGCATATACCGGCAAACAGCCGTTTGACGGCCGTCAGTTACATCGCGAACGTGATCGTAAATAAATTTAAAATACCGCGTTGTTCAGTGGTTTTATGCAAAAACTAAAGCGAAAAGAAAAGCCTGGGTCATCAAGGAATCTCTTACCATAAATAAGTACAATGTTAATAGTATATTTATCTTTAAAATTAGGAAAAACAACAAATCTAATAATATCCCTTGCTTTTACTACTTTATTTTTGTTTTCAAATATCAAAGCGACTTTATTATTCATAGAATAAATACATTGCTCTTTAACCATTACGTAACTTTGACGCTCAGTAACTGAACAAGCAATGTAAAAATAACATAACGATACTTTATCAGTGCGGTGTATTTCTTATTACGGCCGCAGTCAGTTGAGCCGAGTTAGGGTTGCGCCTGTACACATCCACCAATATAGACTATCGACCACAATATCGATTGGTTGGATATCCGAAGCGAAATAATGTATTATTATTTATTTTGGAGTAGTAGAGAAATACGTAAGCAACTTTCGTAAAGTAAGTTGGTAAAATAGTAGGTCAAAAGTCGGTGGACAAATGGGAATAAATAATAATTAGTGTTTTTATTTTTATGATAAAAATTTTGCTGTTCTATTATAAATAAATTATTTTCTAGACATATTTATTTTTATTTAATTAGTTTTTGGAACCTAAAAAATATCATTATAAAAATTAAAAAATCGATAACTTTTCTATTTAGTCAATAACTAGCGTAAATGTAAAATAAATTGCTTTTGCACAGCACATCTATGTTTATGTGAGTGTAAGTTATATGGTGCATGAAAAATATACGCTGTATTTAGGAAGATAAGGTTTATAATTTACTGTGTAGTATGATCTGATTTATAATTTGCGGGTGTGTGCGGGACTGCGTAACAATAGCTGCATATGTAGTAGAGTCAGTGATGGTAGGGATAACTGGAGACATGGTGTTCCGGTACATTTTTCACTGCGTAACGTATCTTGTCTTTTCTGTTATCAGTGGTAGTAGATGTGGCCTCCCCTAATGATACATTATACATCGTTTTGATATAATTATAACAATAATAATTGTTAAACCTAGAAGGCTACAATGTTATAAGTGTACACACGGCAAAAAAATTAGCTGGATCGTTCACAGTAATAAACGTGTGTTGTGCAATTTTAACCTATAAAAGATTTTTGTTTTTTTTCACACTTCAATTTAATAAAGACAATGATAATAAAAATAAACATTCTCCTTTTTTAATTCTAAGTACCTATAGTAAATATAATAAAAAAGAAGAGAAGAAAATGAATATAATAAAATAGGCATATAATTTCAAAAAATAAATTTTAATTGGATTTCGAAGAACTCAGTTCTCTTTGGATGTGATCTACTTATATAAGACCCTCAGTTCAGGTCTTCAGTTTTAAGTCACCCTTCTAAAAAATATATAGGCATCTACAAACTATTTCCTTTTTGATGTTCAAAGGTGGATAGATTATCATATCGCTGGATATGTATATCATTTCAGTGGATAAACTAATCATATCGGTGTATAGAAAAAATAATCGGTGCTGGTTTGTCATATCGGTGGAAACCAGAATTCAAACTGAATTTTCTCCTTAGTCTTAAATGATATGATGATGATATTAATTTTGGGGATATTTAATATCCTAAAAATTACATAAAACTTGAAAAACATACAAAAAATATATATATAAATGAAAAAGTTCACCGATATGATAAAAAAATGGCATTTGTTGAAATTCACCCACATAATAATCCAGAGAACTAAGATCGGGACTAGATGACGAACTTTCGTTTTCAACTACGCGGGTTATCCAGCTTTATGAGCCGGGCTTGCTGAAAGAACCTTTCTCGATGATGGAACATGGTGTTGTTAAGAGCTTTACTACCTTCTCAAAAATCGTGTCTATGTTTTGACACAGTTTTTCACAAAAATATGGCTCAGTCACTCCTTACTAATTATAAGTATGCGCGAGATGCAGCTCGATTGCATACGGAAACCGCTTGAGATCAAACATAACGCGCGCCTTATATTGTGCCCGTGTCGCAGCCAGGCCGCGCGGTCGCGCCTTGGACCCGCGCCAGCTCACTGTGCTTTGAACCTGACACTTGAGGGATCACATAGTAGAACCCACAGATACATTTTTCTTTCAGCTTCAAGTGCTTATTGAAAACAATCATATACTGAAGGCCACTAGGATGCCTCCTAGTTATTTTTAATAATATTGATGCAGACTTACCGCTGATTAGTCCATAGAGTTGTCTTCTTTAGATTATATTCGAGTAAATATAACAAACTGCAGTATCTGCCGTAGTGGGCAGTGCGCGGCGAGCTCTCCGCGGCCAGCTGTAAGGCACGCACTCGCAAGAATCAGACGAGTAAAATCTTAAGAAAATTACACTGCTTTGTTTCAAAAAACCAACATGCTATAAGATTAACCTGCGTACTCTGCGTGAATCTAGTCACCCTGAGTATTGTCGTGGGCGTTTTTTTACGAGTTCAAACTCGAGATTGTTCGCAACTATGAGACAAGTCCTCGCGTTGCTCGCACCAGCCAGACTCTCCTGCACTCCTCACTCCTGCACTCCAACTCAACAACATTCAACATTATTAATAAGTTAAACGCACGTGTGTGTGACAAATCATTTTTCATCGTATTCATATCATTAACACCGTCGTTGTATGCCCGGTTCAAATAATAACCATTTAAAAGGAAATTTTACCAAAATGTTAAATTAAAGTAGCGCGTGTATTTCAATAAGGGGACAGTTAATGGAGCCGCTCGTTGTGCCGCACAGACGAAGCACGCAACTCGCGAGAACGCCGCACAGCCTGCTAATTGCGACACTACTCATAAACTTGCCGCCACATTACACATGGCCGCCAGCGCAGACATTCCTCTCGATACAAATGTGCGCTTGTAAACTATATTCTAACGCAAAAATGCAAGACAACTTTAATTTCGGGAGTCAGTGTCAAAAACGATGAAACTGTGAAACAATGACACCAACTTTCGAAATTAGCAATTTTTTTAATACGCAAGGTTATTTTGTATTTTTTTTTTAACATAAAGTTAAAGGTTTTCAAGCCCCATTAGTAATGTTAATCGGATTGGTGGTTTTTCGGGCGAAGGATATTGACACTCGTTACAATTCAAACCATCACTTAATGTTAGCACTTTTAGTTCTCAAAAAACTGATCACCGTAGATAAATTACCATACAATAATTATTACTACAAAATAGGCACAACACACAATACTAGGTACGATAATACTGCGCTTCCGAAGACTTACAATGCACTAGCACTGAGTGTTGTGTCAGAGTGTCGTGGCCAGTCCCGTAACACACGTCACTCTAAGTGCTCGATTACGGAGACGCGGTGCGTCGCGCGGCGCGTCGGGCGGTCCGTCGTACATTGCTATTATGTTTGTGTTTGCGCGAGCGATGACGCGGCCCGCTGCTGCAATGTACGACGAAACGCCCAACGCGCCGCGCAACGCGACGCGTCTCCGTAAACACGTCCTTAACCACTAGCGCCGCTCTAAATAACTAGCGCTATCTCTGATATCTTTTGAAAACTGATTTAAATACAAATGTGCCGTCAGTTTTATCAATGCATGAATTAAAATTTTTTCGTTCATCTATATTTTATTGCTATATTTTATTTTACTTACAAGAGACTTGGGCTCTGAGTTTGTTTATCTCAGGTGTAGTCAACTAGGCAACGCGGGCAGTGCTGCCTAGTTGACATCTAGTTTAAGGGACGTAAAAATTGACACACAAAAGTGTTAATTACCATCTATTTACAAAATAAATATCGTTCAATATATTAGGTAACTGGTAATTAGTGAACGATTCTTAAACACGTGATTGTAGTCATGATAACAAACAACTTTTACTATGGGACCAAACCTGATATCACGAAAAAAAATCTGCTGGTCCAGTACATATGTGTTCGCCTAAAAGCTTAACTGGTCAAAATGTACTGGACTTGGCCGAATTTTTTCGGGATTTCAGGTTTGGTCCCATAGTAAAAGTTGTTTGTTATCATGACTACAATCACGTGTTTAAGTATCGATCACTAATTACCAGTCATCCTATATATTTATTGAAATGTTTATTAAATATAAAAAAGAGAACGTTTGCTGCTGTTCAGGGATGGTCATCACAAACTACGATTTGTTGGTACTCGTAGTTGTATAAAAACATTGTATCATTGATCTGCGGCTCTTTTGTTTGCCTCACACAATGCCCCGATATCGACGAACGGTAACTCTTTGTTGACAATTAATCAAGACTTGCCTGAAGCTCTTTCTGTCACTCGATCGCTTCGTCGCTTCTCCAAACGCTGCGAACAGAATACATTATAACAAGCTACTAAATGTTTGTGACACGCGTAAGTTCCTGTTTAACACGAATTCCACATCGTTTTGGTGACGCACTCGCACCCACACGCACACACGTTCAGCTCGCGGCATCGCACACGTGTGTGGCTCAAGTCTCTGCGAGGCGGCCGACACAGACTTGATTGGCGTCACATAAAAATGTCGTGAAGTTAATATACCTGATAAATATTCAGCGTCTTCCGAGATCAAAGTCAGACTGTCCGGAGCGCGTGATGTGTCACGTGATAGCCGACTCATATCTTAGTTTATGATCCGACCTCATCTCACGTAATCACGAGCTGAATGAAGATAAAAGAGGACATATTAACCTCGAGTGCAGCCTCACGCCTGACGGAGACATACGACTCGCGCTCAGTATAATTAATAGGTATTGTTGAACGCTGGCCTAAATCAGATGACATCAGAGCAGCCGGGCTGGAGGCTATATTACTTGCGGACCGTGGCTTGCGCCGGAATTCGCTAACAATTCGTCCTTCGACGTCGGACGACGGCCAGTGCCGACACAATGGAAGAATTTCTCATTAGATCGATCTCGGCAGATAAACAGAATACCATCCCTTTGACTTTCAACAGTTTTATTAAAACAAGGCGTAGAATTGAAAATAGGGGCCTGCGGTGTCTGCAGCCTCCGGAGTGTCGGACCGGGTGAGTGTGCCGCGTGTGCGCTACGTACTGCGTGTAGCGCGCCCTGCGCCGGGCGCGCACGGCGCGGATCCCGGCGGCGCCGCAACAAAGCGCCACAACCGTGTCTTTGCTTTTGTTAAACACACCTACTCGGTTACATTAATTAACGTCAGTTCATCACGACGAGAGTGCACGCTAATATCGCTTTTATCGTGTAGTGGCAAGGTTACAAGCGGCGTGCGCTCGGGCGGCTGGTGACGCAACGCTCGGTACAAAGGGTTCGCTAAGTACTTACCTGCGCGGCGCGCGCTCGCCGGACAAATATTTACAGGCACAAGGTATCTCACCGGAATGCGGAGCTATGCGTGTACTGACTGCGGAGCTACCAGCGCGTATTTATTTAGGAGCCTTTACTATCTGAAATTAAAGATTTTATTAATTCTGTAAGGCGCGAGGCCGGACTCGCGGCTGTTCGCTCACGTTCGCGTTGTATTGTCGGCGACCTCCGGGGGGCAGTTCACAAGGAACAACGGGCCATCGTTACAGCGCTCCAAATAAAAGTACGAAGAATTTATTGTAATTTACTTTATGCATAATGAATACAAAGTCACCGAGCTACTAGGCCGAGCGGCGCGCGCCCACTCCACGCGCGACACTTGACACCGCGTCGCTAATTTGTATCTCAGCAAAAGATTATGAAATCTGTTTGTAATGTGAGGGAGGTGGGAGTGCAGCGGGCGGGGGGGGGGGAGGGGGCGAGATAGCTCATCAAGCGACGCCAACCGTATGCTAATGAGCGCTGCGATGAGTATCGATGATGATAGACGTTGCGGCACACACACACACACACACATACGCAAATAAAGTCACAACATCAACACAAGTATGGTAATTTCAATCAGCGGCTCAACAAATTGGTTCAGCAAACAACTACAAACACAAGTTGTCCGCGCCGCGTCTACTCATTAGACGAGTTTACAAAAGGTACAGAAACTCTGCAGCAACTCGCAATCATGACCAGAACTAGAGCGCGCGCGCAACTTCACGCGGCGGCGACACGCAGCCGACGTCCGCGGCGGCGCCGGCGCAGCGCCGGCTGCCCGACAACTACTCAGACGCGGAACTTTGCAGCTTACCACACAGTTCGCGTCGCGTCCACCGCGACGTCCGGCGCCACACTCGCTCGGTTACCGCTACAACTGTTCTCCAGCGAGAACTAATATGAACCTGGATACTTTGTTCCAAGCCTGTAACAAAAATACATAAAATATAGCTCGGCCTCAATCTTGATTGAAAATTAAACTTAACGAAATCCATTAATTGGAAGAAAAACGCAATTGTCCACGAATAAATCATATCATATCGAATAGCTAACCTGAACGCGATCGTTTCGCCCTCAGTCGCACTGTCGCACTGTCGCACAATCAGCGAGGGATGAGTCAACAGTTGACTAAACTTTAATAAATTGAGCCATTTGAAGGCGAGCACCGCGCAGACCGAGCCTGACTGAGAATCAAACAAATTAGCATTCAACTTGCTTTACTGTTAAACCGTACGTATTTATAGAAATGAAAAGCGACGACTCCCCCGCGCTCAATTCATGTCATTTATTTTGTTTTGTATCCATTTACTTTCATTATTCAAAGCTCGTTTGTGATACATATCTGAGTAACGGTGCAAAACAACTTCAACGAACTTGAACGCATCAGTTGTAGCCGCAGATACATTCCTCCTCTTCGTGGTAGGCTGCAGTGGAGCTACGGCGTAGACACATCTGCTACGGCGTAGCTAGAACAGACTACGGCGTAGCAACCCGTAAGGTAACTCGAAAAATATGTATATTTGTTACTTGTTTGCTAATGTGTATATTTATTATTTCTTTACACTCGAGTGGTGGAACGGATATCGTCGAAACTTGGTACACGGGTAAACTATATCCTGAAATAGCACATAGGATACTTTGTTTTCTGGGAGCAGTGGCGTGCTCAGAGTTTTTAGCCAGGGTAGGCAGAGAACGTTGGTTTTGGTTCATATTCTTGGCGATTAAATAATGATGTAGGCAATTAAAATTTTATAAAACGATCAAACACTTCAGACTCATGAAAATATCTTAAAACCAGTACCAGTTGCTCTTTTCCACTTACGTCTGGTGTTTCATCGACCATCGCAGCAACAGTTTCTATCATTACAGACGCTACACTGGAGATTAAATCATTTCGAATCCTATTTTATAAACCCGTAAATGAACTAGAGGAATTTTGTAAATGGTTTTCCAAAACACCGTCGTATTTCGAAATCAAGTCAACCATCTTTAAATAATTTCCCTTATTCACCGACAACGCAGATTCGTCATGCCCACGAAAAGCGAGCTCTTGTTTCCCCAAAAAGCAAACAATGTCAGTAAGTCGCTGAAAAATATTTCGATTCCGATCGACTTTTGTGTTATGCCTATCAATGTCGATTTGTATTTGGGAATTTAAACGAGTCTCAATACGATTTTTTCCAAAAGTGTGATATTTAAGGGATGCTTCTAAGTGTTTTTCAGATTGACCGTGTTTTTTTGCTGCCGTAGGAAAATTATGAATATCGGCGTAACCGGTATCGTTCCAAACGGTTTTATAGTTCGAAAATAATAAACATGGAAAACAAAACAACCGATTGCTGTGAATGCAACCTGTGAGCCAATTATATGCATCATATTGTTATATATATTGAATCTACGATTTACTTTACCTCTGGTTTGTATTAATTGCAAAGCAAATCCGGTGTGCAACGACCTTTCACTATCACTTGTTTTTTGTTACAGAAAGATAGTTTCGTAAACGCATCATTTTTTTATTTCTCTACACACACACCACCTGAACATTCTTCACAGTAAATACTATTCATTCTTCAAACTATCATCAATGTTAAAATCTTAAATATCTGATAACAGCTCACAACCAAAACCAAAACAAAATAATAATGGCGCTCGATTCAGTATAAAATAACACGTCAAAATAGAAATGGTGCATAATTTAGAGAAAGTTAAACAAATCAATTCTACTTTTTAAAATAGTTGAATAGCGAACTTCGGTTCGGTAAACTTCGGCAAGTGTCGGAAATCGCCGTATTAGCCAGTGTCTACTCTGTGCGATTGTGTGCGTTATTTATGATATTGTGTGCCACATGTTTACACAAACGCACTGAAATCCGCATGATCACGAGAGCACACAAATAAATACTAAGTCGCGATTAGTTTGTGTCTTTCCCGATGCACGGCGGTGGCGCGACGGCGGCGTCGGCGGCTAAAGCGGCGCAATGCGAAGTTACGAGTCGAAACATTGTACCCACGAACAGCTGGTAGCTTGTCGATATCGATGTTGCCCGAATCTCGAAAAGTGGAACTGAATTATTATTTACGTTTATTGATAGTAATAATAGGTACGAGTACCTACTCGTAGTTAAAATAATATTAGTTATTTGATGAGTTAGGTACCTACCTATTTATCTGAGTTAGGTAGGGTAGGCAGTGTCTTTCTGTCTTTATGAAGCGCACGCCACTGCCTGGGAGCATGTTCCAGCGGCATGGCAGCGACTAGTCTTGTTTATGTTATAGGAAATCAAAATTAATAAAATCCTATACACGTTTAGAAGTTTATGAAGCGTGTGCTTGTAATGACGTGAGCAGGTACATTGTGCTCGAGGTACACGTATAAGTTATTTGCTGGGGCTGTAGCGAGATGTCGCCGGCGGGCAATTTGTCACTGCGAGCAATATTCAATCATCAGCCGTCGACCCCGTTCCGCCCTGATTCACATCGAGGTGACGAACGCCGCTTAGCTTTGACTTTTAAACAGTATTTTACTTTGAGAGACTAGTACACGTTTGTTCAGACTTATGTTTCAGCTCGTACTGCTACTGCATGAAGACGGCAGCGCGACTGGGAGCGGCGGGGCGCGGGGACCCGGGGGGACCCTGAGACCTCCGCTCCAACTCAGTTACACACTAAATGTCGTTAACTACCCCCAAAAAGCCTTAGCCTTCTTTCAGGCGGAAACAAGAGGTGCGCGCCTTCAATGGTTGGGTGATGCCGGTATTGATGTACTCTTTCGGCGTACTCAAATGGACTCAAACGGAAATTGACGCCCTGGATAGGCGGGTCCGAACACTGCTGACTGCATACCGAATGCATCACCCACGATCGTCGGTGATGAGACTGTATATCCCGCGGAAGTCTGGCGGTCGAGGTTTTTTAAATGCTAAGACCGTACACAACCGCGAGGTATGCAGTCTCAGGGAATATTTCCTAGCTGCCGACGTGGGTATGCATCGAGATGTAGTGGCAGTGGACAAGGGACTCACCCCACTCTCCTTGGCTAAACTGGCGCAAACCGGTAGTGCTTGACACTGACGATCGCAGGGAAGTATGGCAGAGCAAGGAACTTCACGGACGCTTTTTCCGGGCCCTTCATAGGCCCGATGTAGACCAATTGGCGTCCGTAGCTCGGCTGCGTTTCGGTGACCTCTTTGGGGAAACCGAAGGTTTTATCTGTGCAATTATGGACGAAGTTATCATGAAGAATAAGTACCGGAGATTTATTGTGAAGGACGGCACGGTTGACATCTGTCGGGCATGTCACCGTCCGGGAGAATCAATTCGTCACATTATCTCCGGTTGTTCTCGTCTAGCTAACAAGTATTTGCATAGGCACAACCTTGTAGCCAAGATTATCCATCAGCAACTTGCTTTGAAATACTCTCTTGTAGGTTCGGAAGTGGCGTACTACAGGTATGAGCCCGACCCAGTTCTTGATAATGGTCATATCACTTTGTACTGGGACCGGTCCATCATCACTGACAGGACTATTGTAGCCAATAAACCTGATATAGTGGTGGTGGACCGAAACGAGAGGCGTGCAATGATTGTTGACATATCCGTTCCGCATGACGAGAACCTTGTGAAAGCCGAGAAAGATAAACAAATTAAGTATATTGACTTGGCTCGCGAGGTTGTCGACATGTGGGAAGTGGATTCGGCGATCATTGTACCGATAGTCGTGTCGGGTAATGGCTTAATAGCCAAGAGCCTCGACCAACACCTTAGGAGGCTCTCGTTAGGCGGCTGGATCAAGGGCTTGATTCAGAAAGCGGTACTCCTGGACACGGCTCTTATTGTTAGGAAGTTCCTTTCTCTGGAGCCCTGACCGCCGGTAGCTTGGACCCTGTTCCCGATACCGGTGGGACACTATTTTTATATTTTTAAATGTTTTTTTTTTTTTATTTTTTTAAAGAAATATTTAAAAATATAATTTATATGTATATTGGTTTAATAAAGAGAATAATAATCGTTTATTTCAGGCATAAAGCCCATAGTAACAACTAGTATTACCCTTACATCACATTATAATAAACAGGTTAAAATAAATAAATACATTGCAATTATAATAAACTAAATTAAAATTAAAATTATTGAGTAACATACAAAATTAATTACAAAATTAAGATAAGATAAAAATTCAAAATTCATAATTGCCAACGTCTCAGCAGGTACACACCCTGGAACACTTCAGACACAACCTTATTTCCACATCGCGTCAGTCGAGACAGGAAAGATGCCCTGAGTCTTCTCAACAGCCCATGAAAATCAGTAACTCTGTTCTCAGCGAACATGCCAGTCGCACTACACCGCCACGGCAGCTTAAGCAAGGCTCTAAAGGCGTTATTGTATTGTACACGAAGAGTGTTATACGCACTCTTCGTGTACCTGTACCAGAGTTGACTGGTGTAGAACGACTGACAGTAAGCCTTGAACAGAGTTATTTTAACCAGTTTGGAGCAGTGAAAAAAGCGTCTGGCCAACATATTACTCCGACACGCGATATTACGCCTCTGTCTTTTGTAGGGCAGATCCACACAAATTAATCGGTAATATTTGTGTGGGACCCTTAATGTATCTAAATATCATAAACTGCGATTTTTTCACATTATATGTGAGATAGTGCTCAGCGGCATATTTCTCGCAGATAGCCACAAGTTTCCTTAAGCCATTGGCTGAGGGACTAAGCAGCACCATGTCATCTGCATAGCTAAGACTTTTTATAATGTATTTAGAAATTAAAAAAAAAACACTGTACAAATTCCCTAAAAGTATGAGGAGCCTGCAAGGCAGTTATGATATAAATCAAACGCCAAGCTCAGAACGAGTGGTTTTATTTACAATATACAGGCAACGTCATGAAGCCGCGGAAAATCTTAACACCGCGATTCAGCGAACGGTACAACACCATCTATCCACCATATCGCCACGTCACTATCGAGATGATGCGAAGTAAAGTGCATAAAACAAAATAAATGACAGTTCGACTTTCGAATCTTAACATACCGCCCACCATGGACAGAGTGTCCATAAAAAAAAAACCTCTTTTACAAAATAAAACAGTTGATCTGCCCACCAAGACAACAATACAGCTACTACCAAAAACAATAAATTATAAAAACTTAAATCAACACTTCACTTCACTTGTGTGTGGCAGGTAGCCTTTGAATACAACGCAAAAATATCAAACCTTAAATCTTGGTCGTAACGGGTAAAATAATGAGCTTGGACACTGGTCTCTTTATCATAGAATCTTTACATTTTAAAGAAACAACGCGCGTAAAATTGTCCACACCAATATGCTTGTTAGTTATTATACCATATAACCATCTTGCCGGTGGCAGATCATCCTCTTTAACCAACACAATACCTACATCAGGTTCCGGAGTTATTTGTGACCATTTATAACGGTGCTGTAATTGTGTAAGATATTCATGCGACCATCGACGCCAAAAGTCTTGCACAAGCCGTTGAGTAAAATGCCATCTTTTGAGAGTACTCATGTTCACATTTTCATAATTAGCATCCGGCACCAGCACTAAAGGCTCACCCACAAGAAAATGTCCCGGGGTAAGTGGGTATGGATCTTCTGGATTGGAGCTAACTTGTGTTATCGGCCGTGAGTTAAGACATGCTTCTATCTGGCACAAAAGAGTCGTCATCTCCTCGAACGTGAGTGTGCTATTGCCGATCACGCGTTTTAGGTGATGTTTTGTGGACTTCACTTCCGCTTCCCAATGCTCACCAAAGTTTGGAGAACAGGGAGGAATGAAGTGCCAGGTGGTACCGTTTGTTGCAAGCCAGTCAGCTATGTCACTTGCTACTACCGAACCTTCTCGTGGTAATGCATTTTTGAGCTCTCTATTCGCCCCAACAAAGTTAGTGCCATTATCACTCCACAAATCTGCACAATGCCCTCTGCGAGCAACAAAGCGCTTGAATGCTGCGAGAAATGCATCTGAGGTCAGATCACTCACCACCTCAAGATGAATTGCACGAGTGGCCATGCAGATGAATAAACAGATGTAACCTTTAGTGGAGCGATAACCACGTCCTCTTGCGATCCTGACGGCGATAGGGCCGGCGTAATCAACACCACTTTGATAAAAAGGCCGGCAAGCAGTGACGGGCTGATGGTAACTGACCCATCAATTGTTAGTTTGTTTGAGCCGCATAACGAACGCAAACGACACAATTACGAACATGCTGCCTTATGAGACTCTTTGCAATCAAAATCCAATATCGAATTCTTATGTAAGTCAGCATTAACTGAGAGCCCCCATGAATAGTACGTTCATGAGCATCTGCAACAATCAACTTTGCTAGATGTGACTTATGCGGAAGCAAGATAGGATGTTTCATTCCTTCTACTACGCTAGCTTGCGTGTAGTGGTAGATCTAATGTCAGATCAAATTAGTTTTTAAAAACCTTCTACAAAATTAAATATCCTAACTAACCTACTTTAACTCAAAAACCATGTAAATAAATAAATGTCTTGAGTTGCTGTGTCATAAGACCTTATTTTTCTTTCTTCTAAACTTCCCCTTACTATGATGGACTGTATTTTCTTGTAGCCTTTTAGGGCCATTTTTCCAAATTTGAATTTCAGATTTATCCCATCCCATATAATGTTTAGTCCGAAATTCACGATTCTTAAGTAACCGTTTCTCGTGTAGATAAAACTGTTTTCGAGCAATTTCGAAAGAGTTGCCAATCTTACACTCTGGATTATATGACATGAAAGGAAATCTCACTACATAGTGACCTAATGAATCTTTTGTAACAGTTTCTGTAAAGAAGTCCTCGCAGGCTTGCTCTTCCTCTGATAACAGCCTTTTTTCAGAAGAAGATTCCTCTAACTCCCAAAACTTCTTACACAGATCATTAGTCACTATCGTAGTGTGCATGTTCCCGATTTTATCTTGCGGAGAACCTTGGTTACTTTGTGAGTTTATACAGCCAGACAGGATCCATCCGAGTTTGGTATTCTGAGCCATGGGAAAACCAGGTAGACCCTTGATAACACCATCCATTAAGATCTGGCTATATACCTCTGCGCCTAGCAAAATATCAATTTTGTTTGGAGTATTAAATGAAGGATCAGCTAATTTTAGATCCGACATTTGAGGTGACAACGCTGTCAAAACAATTTTCCTTGTAGGAAGAAGTGATTTTATGTTCTCAAGAACATGAGCCTTTACAACAACTATAAAGTTGGGATCATGACATGACTGAAGCCTTACGGTTACAAACCATTTAGAGTGCAATGTTGCACTCTGGTCACTGCCAAGTCCTGAAATAAAGCTCTTGCTTGCTATCTTCTTCAAACCAAGAATCTGTACCGAGGACTCGGTAATAAACGATGCTTGAGATCCTTGGTCTAAGAGTGATCTTAAAACAAAAGTACCTGTTCTCGCTTCTACCTTGACCAAGGCAGTGGCCAATAACACTTGGCTGTTCACGTTGGAGAAACAAGATACTATGTTGTTTGGTGACTCGCTCTGTGAAGTTGATGGTACAGATTGATCCATACCGTCATCCTCTTGATCACGTGTGACGTGATTGCCTTTAGGGACTGAATTCGGATGAAGAAGAGAGTGGTGTCTCTTCCTACAAATACGACAATTGGTTGAAAGACGACATGAATATACCGAGTGATTTGAACCGAGACAGTTAAAACACAACTTATTGGTTTGGACAAACTCACGACGTGCATCAACATTTTCTTTAGAAAACTTCTTGCAATTTATAAGTTTATGGCTTTCAGCACAAAATACGCACGTTGCATTTGAAGTGATATGCATAACCTTAGTCGTGCGAGTACTATTATTTGACTTATAACTGACTTTATTATCTAAAAATTCAAGAGACCTGAATCGTTGCTCTAGGAATTCCTGCAATTCACTAATTTTAGGTAATTCGTTATTAAATTTACAGATTTGAACTTCCCACAATTTCCTAGAATCAGTATCAAGTTTTAAACTAACAATATAAATTACAATAATATCCCATGAAGAAATATCAATATTTAAATTTTTAAGGGCGTTTAAACATTCATTTGTTGTATCAAGTAATTCTTTAATGGCACTGGATGATTCAGAAGTTATGTTCTTTTGATTCATGAAACGTTTTAAAATACAATTAGCAAGGTGTAATTTATTATTATAGCGATGTCCCAATTGATCCCAACAGACTTTGTAATTATTGGCCGTGACAGGAATATGGCGTAAAAGCTGTTCGGCCTCATCCGTTAAGTAGCCTTTGAGATAGTAAAGTCGTTGAACATCGTCCAATGCTTTGTTGCTATGTATTAACGACATGAATAAATCGCGAAAACTTGTCCATTCGGTGTATTTACCACTAAAACTAGGAATGGAAATTTTAGGTAATGTAACACTAAAGGATTGACCGATGTTTGACTCAATAACCTTAGAACTAGACAATGCAACAGTACTAGAATCTAACTTAAATTTAAGTAAGCAATCCTTTAACTCTGTTTTATAATCCGTGTATAGTTCTTCAGTTACGCCGTATGCATCAGCTGTGCAATAGACAGACTTAACCAATTCCTTGGGCTCAAATTCCGAAACGATGACTCTATGTGTATCGCGATACGAAGTCCAGTAATTTTCCAATGTCTCGAATCGAGTTTCCAAATAAGATTGAGTTAGTCTTTCCTTAGGAGATTTTTTAAAATTAACTCTGGCTTTTTGAATCTTAGTTTTCGTATCTTCTTGAATCGCAAAATACGTTTCCATCGTTACTAGTTTTTCAAATGAATGTTGTTTAAATTATCTCAATTATTAGTTTAATTTTTTAATTAACTTGAATATCCGATCTCAAAAAAATTACAAGTCAATGAACGTTCTCATGAAAATTTTCTAAGTGTTTGGCACTTCTGTAGGAAAACCGGCGTGGATTCCCCGTCTGTTGACTTTTTGCGAAACTATTCTAAGTCCAAACACCTTCTAAATTTTCTAAGTCTGTTTCTTCTTGTATTGAAGGTTCTAATTTGCTTGAATTTTCTCTAACTCAATATTGCAAAGAGTACTCACAGTTTTTCCACTTTATACTTCACTGAAATAGGGTCCAAAATCGCTCCTTCCGATACCTTTTCCAGTATTGGATATGTCGCTGCGTGGTTCAACTTCAATCAACCGATTTATCATCCGGCTCGAAGGACCATGTACAAATTCCCTAAAAGTATGAGGAGCCTGCAAGGCAGTTATGATATAAATCAAACGCCAAGCTCAGAACGAGTGGTTTTATTTACAATATACAGGCAACGTCATGAAGCCGCGGAAAATCTTAACACCGCGATTCAGCGAACGGTACAACACCATCTATCGAGATGATGCGAAGTAAAGTGCATAAAACAAAATAAATGACAGTTCGACTTTCGAATCTTAACAAACACATTCCCGTATAACCATGACATAAAATGTTGAAAAAAAATCGAGAGCAAGAAGGTTACATCTTGCTTGTGATTTATTATTGTTTTTTGAATAACCAATATGTATATATTAAAATTTTACAATATAATTTAGACATTTATTTATTCTATGCGTCAGCGCGGACGAGTCCTGCACGTGTTCAGCTCGCTGCATCACCCGCGCCTGGCGCTGCCGTCATGTTGAATTGTATAATTGAATCGAATTAGCAAATCTGGATCTCTACATTCTTCCCTATTGCTCGTCAACAAATAAGCTTTCATGATATGCATCACTTAACCGAAATAATTGGAAATTGCATCAAAATTTGACACACTGATATTATAGCTAAATATTTGAATTCACCGTATTAAAATGTATTAAGTCCGCAGTTACATTATTTTGTTTTTATTTTGATGCCAATCAGTATACACTAACTAATCTCCAACAAACTGCCAAATTGAATGTAGAATGACCAAGCAAGTCAAATAAAAGTTTGAGATGAAAAAAAAAACTTTATTTTTTACTTGGATTTATAAAATGCAACTACTGACCACGGAAGTTATAGAGATCATATTTTGAATCTGGATATGGTTACGGTTAAAGAAATGAAATTATTTCGTATAATTTCGCAAAATTTCATTTCCGGATATTAGAATTTGAAAATTATAAAAGTAAAATACAAATAGCAAGATTTGTTTTTTATTTATACTATAAATTAACATTTACATATTTGGAAAGGAAAACCAACAAAAACTTGTAACTTGTATTTAGACTTTATTCAAAACTATCCGAAACGTTTATATCGGTTTCGATTACGTTTACGGGTTTTGTTTTTAGTTCCGTTAGTTTTGGTTACGGAGCTCCATGACATCCTGCTGGAGGTGCGCCGGTGGTTTCCTTGCGCATCACTTAACATCTCATACTATCTCATACATGGGTTCCGTGTCCAACTGCACAGCTCGCGCGTCACTAGCCTGCGACGAGAGCCCCCAGTCTAAAACACTACACTATTTTGCAACCGAAGTGTGTCAGCGCGGGTGCCTGTGAACCGGCGCTCGCGCCAATCGACTACTCATAAATGTTTAGCTTCTATTTTGTGATTAATTTACTGCACACTTCTTCGGCTCGCTTTAATTTTGTTAGACTAGGGCGGAATGTGGTTGGAGAGGGCTCCCGCAGCCGACTGTGTACTCACACAACAACTTAATCATAATTAAATCAAAACGATAATGCTCATAAGTACATTTGTATACTCAATATAGAGATAACCATAAATTGTGTTACACACAATTTCCTTGAATTAAATAATTAGTTGCCTACAATTATAATACATCATAGGTATATGCTAAAATTATAAACCAAATACTTTCCCCTTAATTATTAAGGCTTATGACGGACATCGACAACACAGAGCTGTACCTACTGATTGCCAAAATTGCCGCCAATGTGTCTTGCACCGGAGAGAGCACCGCACCGCACATGTTAGCGGCAATTGTATTTATTGGCAGCGGCTTTGTTGATAGGTATTTGTTAAATACTTTTTTCACTGAAAAAGTTTTAAATTAAATTATATAAATCATTATGAACTTGACCAGTGTAAATGCTGACTTCGAAAATCAATACAATGAAACAGTCATGTATTGGTGAATAAATCAGATGTATAGGGCCGCCCGTCCCCTACTTCTTGTTACAAGTTTAGCATTAAACTCAACAATAGTTGTAGATTCACGAAATCGTTTCAGAAAGGTTGTTCGCGTTTTAATCTCCAGATCTGTAATGGGTTTATCTTCAGATTACGTCCGGAAGTGAATTATTTCGACACAGCACAATGAAAATGCCAGCTTACCAGAGAAACGAATACTCAGCCAAAGAATCAAAGACAACAGAAATAGCTGGTGTGTGTATTTTCGGAGGCACTCTAGGCCGGCACGGGGCTCTCCGACTCAATCGATACCGAGCAAATAATAGTCGCGACGGCACTCGGCAGCACAACTCGGCACCCTCGGCACCGGGACTCAACCTGCGCTTGAAGCTAGCATTGTGTAAGAGCTGGAGGAACAATTTGAAAAATGGCTCATTTATTGACAAACACTTCGCTGCTTTAATTTGATAACGACAGATCTCAAAAATGCACTTTTTTCAAGAGAGGAGTTTAAATAAAACAAGAAATTAAATTGTTTCCATCTTTTATTTTAATAAAGAAAACCCTTTGAAAATTGCCTAAATCGACGTAAAATCTATCAAATTTTTATTATTAATAAGTTATTTAGCCTTTTCAATACAAAATCAACACATAAACTTATAAAAAACAACATGCTTCAGACATACGCCAAACAGTTTTTAGTTTAATTATTTTTAACATTGGCATAAATTATAGTACGAGCTTTAATTTCACAACATTCTTTCGTGAATAGTGACACTGTTCTTAATAAAACAAATAGTTCAGTTAAGTCATTTTTGTACAACGGCTTATTTATTTTTGATGCATTTTTTTTGTTAGTGAATTTTTACGAATAGTGTCACTTTTACAATTACATTACTATTCTAAGGAAGGTGTAATACAAAACCAATGTATTTTTACTATACAATGACATTTTTTGTTTTGTTTAACTAACTTTCTATCAGTCTTTATCATTTTAGAGATCAAAAATAATACTAATTATGTAAAACGTACCTTCACAGAACACGCGCTACTCTCAAAATTGCAAATACACCACTATTTTTTAATTAGTACAAATACTTAAAGGGCTTATTAGAAAAGGTCTTGTTATTATTTAAGTAAAATCTCATTGCATAATATTCATAAACAGCAAAGTTATGAGCGTTTGTTTATATCCCAAAATCTCACTCAAATTATGGAAACATTGTACAGGTTATTGTTTATGAATGAAAGAATGTCAGTAAAAATGGAAAAACACTGCGCTCAGTATTTTCTAGTAGTAGTTGTTATGAATGATGATTTAATTATGAATTTACCAATAATGACAAATTTTGGTGGACAATTTTGGGATTTCGCTTTTTGTACTTTTGACTACACAAATATGATCAGTAACGGGTACTGATTGAGCCCCATTTTCTTCTGCACTAATTAAAAAATAGGGGTGTGTAGCTAGTATTTATATTATAGAAACAATGAAATAATAAATAACCTCCTAACAAAATTAATTTTGTTAGGAGATTATTAAAAATATTTATTAACGAGCTTACACATAATTATGACTTCCACTAGCCTACTTTAACAAAAATAAAGCATTACCTGTTTCTAAAAAAGTAATTTTCTTTTACTCATCATCATCATTTTCCTGCCCTTATCCCGTTTTATTTGAGGTCGGTTTTTTTCTTCCATTCTGTCCTGTCACTCGTTAGGCTATCACTAACTCCTTTTTTTTTTCATATCACTCCTCACACAATCCATCCATCTCTTCTTTGGCCTCCCTCTCCCTCTCCATCCATCCACATGTACACTCAAAACTCTTTTAGTAATAATATGCGTTTCATCTCTCCTCTTCACATGACCATACACCAAAATCAATTCAAACCACACAAAGTTACAAAAACAAATTTAAACATGAAAATGTTAAATTAGTAAAAAAGGTGTTACAAAATTTTTCAAATGGTAAAAAACTACCTACTTTACGCCCTATTTTTTGAAAATCTATGAAGGATTGCTCGTAGGGTAACAAAGAGTACGCGGCAAATAAATTGAACTATCCGCCAGAACTACCCGCGCCCTATCCGACCTAGACCCGAAAATCGGTTATAATCCTTGTCACACAAGTTGAACCATCATGATAGTAGGTGAATGTGCAGTGACCGATTTTCGGGTCCCAATCGAAGCGGGGGTCGCGCGCAACCACAGTATATGGTTCAATTTAGTTTGCCGTGTACAAATCTTCGTTATCCTACGAAAAATCCTTTATAGATTTTCAAAAAATGGGGCATAAAATCTTGTATATATATTATAAGTTTTTTATTTAGTATATAGGCCTTTTTTCTTTTTCTCACGTATCATCGTTTTAGTTTTATAAATTTTCTTCAGTGAAATATTTTTATTACAAACGCTTCTATTTCTTGTCTTTCCTGTATTTTCAACTAAGTATCACTTTCTTGATAATATTATTATATGATTTTTTATACCAATATGAGTAATATTCTGTGTCTTTTGCTTCTACGTATAACATTACAATACCTATCTGTTAATGTTAAATTTCGACAATAGTGGCAATAGTGTCAATTTTCGGTATTTTCTGTTTCCTGGCACCCTTTTTAATGACTGGATCTATAGCATGATGGCTGTTTGCCACGTCGCGGGTTCAAACTCAGCCAGGCGTATTACTTTGTGTTATTTTTTTTCATCACCACTGCTTTCAAAACGGTGAAGGAAAACATCATGAGGAAACCGGCATGTCCTAGAACCAAAAACTCGATGACATCCACCAACCCGCACTAGGCCCGCATGGTGGATGACGGCCAATTCCCTCTCCTAAAGAGGAGGCCTGAGTCCCAGCAGTGAGAACATTATAACGCTGATGCTATGCTATTCTATGCTATTTTCAATCAGCAAAGGTGATAATCCATTCCTATCTTGGTATTTTTTAGTACCATCGGCTACAGAAATCTGCAATGAATCTTCTGAATTGATGTTTTTTCGATAATACACTGTAAAGGTAAAAATAATTAGATTAAATCTTAATTAAAGAAATTATTTTCAATAATTAATGTCTTGCTTCCACACCATGCTTATGTTATATTAAAAAAATATTTCATTGCAGTTATTTTGAACAATGGCATATATTTAAAAATCATTCAACAATAGCACAAAAAAGCGTCATATTTTGCAAAGAATAATCGTAAAAATTAGGACTTTTAAGAATGAAATAGACTTATTTTGTATTAGTTCTAATAATTACCAAAACAAAGAATTGAATACTAACCCATTTTGAAATACGCTATTTAGTTTCTCTACTCATTTGTTTTGATACTGTCGCAACACCAAATACCACGTTATTTAAATGAATCGAAACATAACTATGACATTCAAATTTTTTGTATATTGTCACAGTACAAAAAAAAACCTTATTTAAAAGAATATTCCACCAATAAGAACGAACTATTTTATTTTATGTCTTTTTTCAAGAGAAAATGCGTATGTCACCTTGCGAAAATTCAAAGCAACTGGCATTGTGTCGATATACCGACAAAATTGCGGTCGATTTCGACCAATCAGATAACGTCATTCAGTCATGCCACCTAGTCAAATGTATACATAGGAATGTGAGTTTTATTCACAAGATATTATAGATTAATCTGTATTGAATGGTAACATTATCAAAATAATGACACATTTTGTGATGTGCCACTATCAAATTAAAGCAGCGACTTGTACGAAAAAAAATATAAATAAATGAAAGCAATTAGATATTAAAACGTTAAGGAACATGACATGCGCCGCCGGGAACTGTGCGCACTGATGGATGGAGACATTCCGCTCTCTGACGGATGACGGGACTTTACACTGCTAACATTGAAAACCTTTTTCTTTTCAATACGACACTGATTATAATATAATAAAGTTCTCGGATGCTGTTGACTATTGGACTTCTTGAACAACAATCAACAATTGTTTAATTCAATTACTCCTTAGCCAGTAAAAGCCTCGTAAGGGCAAATTAACTTTGCACGGCACACGGACACAGTGCACGCACGGCACACACGCAGCCACACACAGTGCACGGCACACACGCGGCCGCGACACGACGATAAGGAAACGGGCCCATTTATTGTGTGCGGTGTTACCGGTTCCTGGATGTAGGCAACAGTTCTCATCTAACTGTAGTCGTGCAAGCCTCGACCAAGCTGCGGATGGCGCCTTAATTACACAGTTAAACTACCTTCATAAAGCTAAACGACGGCAAGTTTCCGCCGCCGCCACAAGGTCACCGCGCGCGGGACGATTGCTTTGTTATTTAATAACAGTGATAGGTATCGGCGTCGTTACAACTTGGAATTACTTCTGCAACTTTCATAAAGGTATATAACTTATTTAGACGTAAAGTAGATTGTTTGTTCGAAAAGTCGCGGCAATCATGAAGTTGATAGGACGTGAGACAGCGCGCCGGAGCTCGGCGTGGGCGGCTGACACACACGCTGCGGGCGGCGGCGAGGCGGGAGGGGAGGCGGGAGAGTTCCGCTCACGCATAAACAAGCTACAGTTTGCTTTATAAAATCCAATTAAAATGCAAATAAATTTATTCCGTCGTCATCGGTGCGGCTGGCGAGCGACTCCCGGCCACCAACTCGTGCAGATGCTCCGACGCGCTCCTTGTCACACTCTGTCACGTGAAGTTCGTATCATCATCACACGATTTACATTTGTATTTTACTTTTGTAAGTATTTAGTGAGCAATATCTAACTAACATTTCGTTGACATTGTCGATGTCGAATTGATTCTAACTTAATTTCAGTTGTGACGTAATAAGTGAAGTTGACATTATTTGCCGAAGTATTTCTGCACCTCCATCAAACGCCAAACGCCGGCAAAACTTTTTTTTTCGTAAAAAGATCATTGCAAACACTCGGCGAGATCGCACGCCAGACTGTCGATAACGCTCGCCAGTGTGTTGTCTCTCTCACACGTAGGGGTAAATAGTGACAACCACGGACAAAGGACATAGTTAGTGCAGGAAGCGGGAGACAGCGACGTAATAGTGCCGTCACGTCACGCGACCCTCGTCACGCCGCCGTCACGTTGGCGTCACGCGTCACACGCCATCACGGCGGACGACGTCGCCATCGATGAACACATCACAGATATACAAAATAACAGATATTTCAGTTTGTACAATAGTCAGTGAGGTGCAGTCATTCATCGGAAGCTGGCGGCACCGCTCCGACTGTCGTGAAGGCCCGGACACCCTCATATCCGGCACCCGTAGGACCTACTATTGGCAATACAGTATAGTTTTCTTTCAGATTGACCGACCATTCTAATACAAAGGACGGAGTATATGTAAATCAAGGCAATCCACAAATATTGCTTATCTTTTACAGGATACTCAATTAATAGTAATTGAACTAAAGCAATGCTGTGCACGAGCCATCCTTGTCCATCGCTTTTTCTACTAGTGAAAACCACATTAAAATCCGTTGACAGCACAGAAATCTTATTATTAAGATGCCTTATTATTTCGGTTTCTGTGGTTGGCAGGTTGCAGAGAGTTGGCGGACAATCAGAGAGACGCGGAAGCTGCAGGTGCACAGCTCCAATGTTACCAGGTATTTCTACTAAACCTAACAACGTACACATCAAAGACACTTCCGCCTAACCACCGCTAAGTTCATTTTTCTTGCACTCGAAACGAAAACTTCAAAGGGTTTGGTTTGGCGCCGCGAGAAATGACCGCCATCACTTAGGTATTATATTACTTAATTAAAATACACTCAGTCGTCGAAGTACTATTCTGAAGACTGACAGATTTGACACGTTGAATGACAATACTATTCTTTATATATTTAAAACACAATTCGTTGTAGATTCAGTATCAATTGCCACGATTGATATTATTTGGTGATAACACTTAAAATTACTTTATAATCGACCGGTAATTGATTTTTTAACATAGAAATAAGTATTTACATATATGTTACCGCCAATTTGTATAAAACGGTATTATATAATATACCTAGACAATTTATAGAATGCCTAAAACGTGTAGGTAATGTTTGAAATATTATTTATTGTATACTTTGCCTAGGTATTCTATACAATACCGAATGCACAGCCGGTAATGTGTGTAAAAAACGAGACCAAGGAAGGAGGTGATGTAATTTTAGGGCCCTCCGATACGGGCAGGCTGCAAATACCTTAACTTGATTTCGCCTTAATTTTATTATCTACTTCGACGCCAAATACACTCGTATTTTTTTTTAATTGATATAAACTAGTGCTTGACTGCAATCCCACCTGATGTTAAGCAGTGATGCAATCGTTGATGGTGAGGCGCACTAGGTAGGCGCTTATTTGGTGTTTTTGTATGATATTTGTACATAGTTAGGTCTAGTATACATTCTTAGTTTATTATTTATGTACATAGGTTTAGTATAAATACTTAGTTTATTTTGTTTCTGGAATAATTTTTTAAATAAATTATGTACAAGTAGTTTTATTTAACTTCTATCATCGGGTTTTAAAGTAAGGCTACTATTTCCGAGTGGTTAAAAAAAAAATAACCACGAACCACCTTTTAATCTAACCTGTCCTGCCCTAAAATCTCGTCAGTTCCTCCCCTGCTCTCGTTTTATAAACACATTGATCTTATGTAATAGAACATGTTTCATTTGCCGTTCATTTTATAAGTAACATGGTCGGTCGGTTAACATTGCTAAATATAGACCAAAATCTATTTATTTTTCACATTACCGCTGGACCAGCAAGTACTCTATGCTCTAAGAATTGTATATATGGGCGCAAAAACATTATTTGATAATTTAGACATGGATTTAATTTGATCACTTCCTGCTTATTTCTTTTAAAATATTGCTGTTGAATTTATACTTGGATTTAATTTTGAAGTTTCTTTCGGATTATTTAAAATATTACAACATCCTGTTTAATTTATAACGAATTAAATGACCTACCTGCCTTTACCTGCTTTTATATCCTCGGTACACGGCACTGAGAAGTTAATCAGGAATATCCTATCTCCCTCACTGATTGATTTCAATGTGCCGTGCTTCACCGAGGCTATAGATGCCTGGAGACTCGCTTGCCCGAATACAAATCCGTCCATCAACCTGGCTTCCCAGAGACGGTGGGATGAGCTGCTCTGCAAAGTAGTTCAGGAAAACCTTATCCTATCATCTGCTACTTCTGCGCAGCGTGCGCGCCTGCTGGCTGTGGGAAATTGGGAGTCAGGTCTTTGGCTTCACGCACTGCCGTCGTCGAATAATGGCACCTTGTTCGACTATACTACTTTCCGCCTAGCTGTTGCCCTACGACTTGGCGCTCCTTGCTGTTCTCCTCATCGCTGCCACTGTGGCGAAGTTGTCAACAGTCTCGGTCACCACGGTCTGTCATGCTGTTGAATAGCGCGGCACGCGAATATTAACGATATTATCCGACGAGCCCTTGTCACCGTCGGCGTCCCGGCTGTTTTGGAACCGCATGGGCTGGCACGCGACGATGGTAAGAGACCGGACGGTATGTCATTATTTTCGTGGAAGATCGGTAGACCTTTAGTGTGGGACGCTACCTGTGTCGACACTCTTGCGCCATCCCACCTTCCTAGCTCATCGTGCTGTGCTGGTGCTGCCGCTGCGGCTGCGGAGAACCTCAAGCGGCGGAAATATAACAACCTCGTCGGCAGTTATATTTTTGAGCCGTTTGGGGTTGAAACTCTTGGGCCGTGGGGACCGAGTGCTCATGCGCTTTTTAAAGATCTCTCCAAACGTTTAGTTGACACTTCGCGTGACCCAAGGGCTGGCTTTTACCTCGGTCAGAGATTAAGCATTGCCATTCAACGTGGCAATGCCGCCAGCCTTTTGAGCACACTTCCAGTCGACAGCGATGCGGACGAGTTTTATGACGCCATTTTTAGTTAGGAGTAGGTTTAAGTGTATATATAGTTTTAATTAGTGTTTTATATAATGTATATAATTATGTATTTGTGAAATAAATATCATTAAAGGACGACTTCCTTTCTAATTTAAAAAAAAAAATTACAGTATCCGGTTAAACTTGTGAGGATTTAACTTGACCAGTTCCTTTTTATTTCTTTAAAATATCAGAGCATCCGGCCATATTTAAATAAGAATTTACTGTGACCATTTCCGTTCTATTTATTTATTTTAAATATTTTTCTACCTTCATAGTGAATTTTTATGCTTGTCAATTTCTGTGTATAAAAACCGATGTAATGTAATTTAGAAAGACACTCATTCGCCGCTCATGGAATAAACACCTTGAACTGAAGTAAGGTATTTTGTTATTATCACTATAATATTTCCTGTCATTTTATATTACTGTGACTGTGAATTTTGTGCGACGTCGACACCGATGGCCATTACACGACGACCTATACATTACCTACGTAAAGTTTATAATGAACATTGATACATTGCCTGGACGCTCCAGGTAAACTATACATTGCCTAGGTATTGTATAGAATCCCTCAATTATACAGACTACCGGTAACATACACCTACATTGACTATCTCTAAGATCAAAATATATACGATGATAAACGATCATTACTATTCCAGCAGTCAAGTGTTTAATTTCATATAATTCCCTAAAATGTAAAATGTTATGATTTTTTATAACTGTCCATTTAGTTTGTTTTCCGCCTCAGCGTCGAACAGGCGTCAGATGACTCGTCAGACACCAACGTGTGCTCCGCAACAGCCTGCTGGACAAAGCGCAACTACATGTAAATAACAAGTAATTTAAATGAGCGAGCCGGCTCATTAGTGCGCAGTAAATTAGGTCAAACGATGCGAACGTGTCGGTCCGCGCGCGATAGCTTTTTACGTAATCCTCGGTGAACTAGCGTTCATATTATACGAGCTATTAGTGTACAGTCCGCGCCGCTCGGTGCCGACATTGACGCCATTAGTCGTTGTCGGTATTACATGAACTGAGTTCTCGCCAGTTATTATTATTTCTAGTCACACTATAATGACGACATGTTAGGTACAACACAGGATGTTTTTATTTTATGTTTATGTACCTCAATAAAATATGGACTTGAATATTCCACCGCCTCTGATTCACCGAACTCTCCGACGCCGCGGTAACAATGAGCAAACCACGCAAACTGCTCCGAGCTCTCAAACGCTGTGGCCACGTATTTACAGCTCAATGACGTAGTAATTGAGCGGCACTAAGTCGACGTACCTCGCGTTTCATCTCAGTTATGTAACTTGCCCGTTTGCTCCGTCAGCGCGGGCTTCTGCTCGAGGCACACTAATTGCAAGTGAATTATAAAAACGACAGAAGTCAGAATGCTCATGACTGGTGGCTCGTGTAATATGCTTGCTTGATTCGTTATTCATGAGGAGCAGAGAGCGCGCGCTGCGGTGACAAGTTTGAAGTCCTAATGAGGAAAGCCGCGCGGCCTCGACTGGGAATCACACATATTTGCATAAGTAATGTGCCGAATGAGCTCGCCGCGCCGCACCGCGCCGCACCGCGCCGCACTGCACCGCGCCGCACCGCTCCGCGCCTTAACGCACCGCACCGCGCCGCACAACACCGCGCCGTATCGCACCGCACCGCATAGCGCCGAACCGCGCCGAACCACGCCGCACCGCGCCACAAGCGCTTCACCACCAACCAATGAGGTCAGCGCGGGAACTGTAGACACGCTCCATCGTCGTGATATTGATTTTGAAAAAAGTTAAAATACTTATTTTTTTACATCAAAAAATTTCAGCCCCACGTTGTCGGTGTGGTATTCTTCTGAGTTCTACATTAGCTCAATGTAATTTAAATGTTCGGCTTTAGAACACCGAGTTTGTTTGCTTACCCGATTCCGTGTAGTGTCTACTAAATCTAAAATTAAAAATACGATATGGGTACCTATTAGTTTGAAAACGAATTTTACAAATTATAGAGCTGAATCTAAACCGTGAGACTGTGTGTGTGGCCGGCACTGGGCGCGCACGGCGCCGCGGCGCGTCCCGCTCCGGTGACTCGGCCGGTTTCCTCCGCGATGATTTATTCCGTCACCGACTCACCGCGTTACTATTGAACTCATAAATTGGCAACTTTCTCCCTTTTCCTGAGAGATCGTTACCTCGTTCTAAATTATTGCTTATTTGCTTTTTCCTGCTTCGTAACTGTTGTAAAAAGAAATGTTTTCCTTCGATATTTGCCCTAAAATTGCTATGAATTATATTAATCTTTATCGTCAAACATTTAATGGTTGGGATCACAATATCGAGCTGTACATAATTACACTCACCCGAATGAGTCTCAGTGAAGTGCGACAGGTCAGCGCACATCATGTCTGAGACCGACGATGTATTACGCGGCGCGGTGTGAGGCGAGAGGAATCCAGGCCGCTCGCCGCGCGCCGCCGCGCCGCACCGCCACTGCGCTACCATTCGCCATTATAACGCCAAGATCAATCATAAAATTTATTAAACAGAATTATTTTCTCAATTAGCAACAGAAAAGTTGCCGCAATTAAAAATTGCTTATCAAAGCTTTGTATCAAAAATGTTCGGCGGGTGTCAGCTTGCGTTAATATAGAGAAACAATTAGCGAGAGATCAGTGTTCCAGAGAGGTAGTCAAGTTTTCATGAAGTAAATTAATTAGTTGTCTAATAAGTTGAGCAGAAAATTAACAGAATTTAATTATTATAGATTCAGTTTCAGCGGACAAGTTCATTACGGCGGTCTGGGCACGTGCAGAAACACTCGAGAGCTGATTTGTAGCCATATACCACGTGCAAACCAGGGCTTGTGACATATCTACACGTTTCCGGGAAGTCCCGCCTACAGCTGCGTCATCATAGAAATCTTTCATTCATTTTGTTGGCAAAATGAGTTGAGACTTTTACGCGAGCTAAGTAAGCGCTACAGCCCCCCGCCCCGCCCCCGCCCTCGCCCCCGCGGCCCCGCACGCAGCGTGTACAGTCACATAAACGAGTGAGACAGTCGCGAGTGAGCGCCTCCTGCTGATGGCGCCGAGCTCTCTAAGTGCTCGCATATTAATTGTACGCTTTGTGTTGCGCTCGCGGAGACGCTCACGTCTGTTCACGGAGAGTGTCACATCGCTCGCCGCACAAATGTCTACACAGGCTAAATTTTCCAATTTTGTGAAAGGAAAATGCAAACGTGACACACGGCGAGCGATCACTACACTCTCGTTCGACTGCTGCCTGAAGAATATAATACCTGCTGATAAGTGAATAGCACAAGATGTCGTTATATCCAGTTCTAGTGACATAAGTGACAGTCACACCATGCGCCCCGCGGTCTCGGTGGAGTATGCGGTGGAGGTGTGCCCCGCTTGGGCAGTGCGCCGCCGTGTCCTCATGGGGGCGATCGGTGGCAACAACCTCTCGCACCGGGCTCTGCATGGTACACACCATGGTCAGAAGCGAGGATGATTGGCTGGCGGTCACCTCCACGTACGAACGCGTGATGGGATGGGCTTTCCTCACACCCCCGCTGCCGAGATCCCGAATCCCGAGAAAGAGCGCCAGAAAAATCAAACTATACATAAATTACTCTCAATGGAATCTCCGTGAAGTACAACTGTGAAATCTGTTAGGTCGGTAATTCCATGCCGATGTGTGTCGAATATTTCACAAAACTTGTTCCAGAAAATACGTGATTTTTAGAACTCTTAAAAGTATTTGAGAAAGATTGTCTTCATTCAGAATCTCGATTAAAACAATGTTCAACCAGACCGTCAATTCAGTCCCTTACGACCACTACTTCATCACTTTCATAAGAATGGCGATAGTGACAATATTGGCTGATCTTGAATGAAACTTTTTTTTCTGTGCCTGCCGCTGATTCTACGGAGAGCATGTTTTAACCATGTTAGTCACTGACTTAAGGGGTTACTCAACTAAACAAAATATTCAACCTGTCACAACTTTCTTTATATGGCATTGACTTGCGGGTTTTCTTTCAGAAACATGTATTTACTGCCAAAGAACACATATCCGCATAAAAGTCATTTTCCTGAAAAATTTGACTTATGGGGTTTCTCAAATAATCAAGTCACGTAAAGTAAAAAAGTATGGTAGGTAAAATCATCAAATGACAAATCCCGCCCTTGCGTGGGGCGGGAGATAGTGTCAGACTCTTATTGACTAAAAACCTACCCTGTTCCAGGGCTCCGGGGTTCATTTTCACCTAACCCTTGGCCCCAGTAGGCTTCGGCCCTGCTGGGCCCCTACACTTTGCTGACAGCTCCTTGAGAAGCGCGGGAACAGTGCGCGCCGTAGACGACTTGGGCTTGGACCGGTCTGTTACCGGACGGACAGACAGCGAGCTACCCATTGCCCGCCGTCCGCAAGCCCGCGCCTACGGTGGCCAGAAATCGGGATCGGAATCCCGGCGGTGGCGGTGGCCTGATGCGTTCGGCGTCCTCCTTTGCTAGCATTAATGCTTCGCAGAAGCAGGCGACCGCCTGCCACTCCTCGCTCCGGAGCATGGCCTGTACCAAGCCCCGGCGCGAGAGATCGCCGTCACCGATCGCCCTCACAAGGACACGGTGATGCTCTTCCCAAGCGGGGCACACCTTGACTGTGTTCTCCACCGTGTCCTCCGGGCGGTCTCTACTGGATTAGTTTTACACAAATTTACGTTTTTTTTTTCTATAGAAGCCTCGATAATACGCACAAGATATATGTATCCAAAATATCTGGTGAGCGATGCATAATAACATAATAATCACGTACATTTTCTTACAACCGCTCTTGGTTGTAAGAAAATGTAGCTGGGGTTGGCCGCTCTTAAGGAGATGTCAGTAAAAACCCAGCAGCCTACTGGAGCCATGGTTTGTGTGAAAAAGAACCCCGCGGACCTGAAACGAAGGGAAACGAACTCAGGAGTGGGTAAGTGTAGTTAATAAAATTAAAAATGCAAAGTCAATGTCAGTATTTAAAAAATACTTAAAATTACACATCTTTAACAAACCGAGCGCACCTTAGTATATGCCACTTCCAGTTGTTCGTACTCCGTGTATGTTTACGATTTAACTATGTAAGTATTTATCGACTACCCTCCACTTTCTGATTATTTCTTTTAAATCGTAATTGATTCAAAACTGTTACTGTACGCTTCCAATAATGTATGTAAATTAATTTAAGTTTTCTCATGTAAGTGAATTGTAAATTCTTATGGGAAATAAAGATATCTCAAACCTCAAAAGTCTCACACGCCCTCCTGTTCCGCCCTCGAGCGGATCATTAGAAGATTTCACACTTAAAATGTATCCATGCGCTCCGCGCCGCACCACGCACGCCGTGCGCCTCGCGGTCTCACCGCATTAGCATCATGGTACATCGCCGTGTGTTGGTACCGCTGCCGCTGCCACTGCGCAACGGTTAAACTAATGTTGTAGATCTGTTACACTGTGGTTTGCTTTGTTAATTACAAATTTTAAATTTTAATTTTAATTATTCGGTGAACCTATAATATCTCATTGACTTTCAGAATAAGTTACATAATATGTTACATAATTGTATTATCCATGAAGTTGTACAGAAATTGCAGAAGGTACGAGTGTTACAACTGTATCCTCTCCCCCCACCGGTGTGACACATGCATCGAAATAAGGCTCACCTTCATGCAATAAACTGTGAGCTAAGCAATCACCTGCCGCGTGTGGGCGCGGGCGGCCGCGCGCCGCTCCGCCGACTGCGCTGCATACAAAGAGTCGTTGAATAGTAAAGAGCCGCAGAGTGACAGCCGCGCGAGGGCTCGAGACTTCCAGAGTGTTGTCCCACACCCGCACGACATTTGGCAACTTTGTTTGTCTTATTCACCATTGGATTTTCTAATAAAGTTTCTTCGAACTCGTCAAGCTTCGTTGACTCGATGCTGTGGGGGTGGTACACTGTCGAGTACTGGTGGTCCACTGGTTGGCGCTGGTGGTACACTGACGTGTGCTGGTGGTGCACTGGCCAGTGCTGAAGATACACTGACGACTGCTAGTGCTACGCTGGCCGGTGCTGGTGGTACACTGATGGGTGCTGGTCACCACTATTGTTTCTGAGTTATGGTTTTCAAAAAATTGCAGCGGCTGCAGACAGTGTGAGGAACGTGCCTAATAAAAAAACTCTGTAATATACTCATAATTTACCGTCAGACTGTGCTCGCACAGCGGCGCGTTATTGCAGACTCTATAACATTACAACTACACGCTACCGCCACCGGACCTATGTATGTACTCGTACTATACAGATCCTTTTTCATCAGGACCTTTTACGAGGTTTAAAAACTAATGGAAAATTATAAATAAAATACGAAAACGCTAATTATTTTTTTAAATAAAGGAATAAATCCTACATCTAGTGGCGAACAAGCCTCTTGACACCGCAATGCTTCAAACACTATAAAGCCGACCACCGCAAGCTGCCTCGACAGACCGGCTCCCCGACTGTGTGTGTGTGTGCAGCTAAATGCATGAATTGAAGAAACGAAGTGCTTCCACCGTTTTATCCACTGCCCTGTACTTAAATGGAGCACTGTATCGTAAAGTTCGAGCAGTTACACACTCCAAGCCGTCGCGTGTGTCGGCGCGGGCGCCGGCGGTTGCTGCGAAGTGTATGTCTCTTTTAAACTGCGATGGACTTAGAGCTCAGTTTAATGCAGTTACTTAGCTAACGGGAGCTCGCCCCGCGCCCCGCGCCCCGTGCCCCTCACGCCTTCTACTCACTCAGCTACAGAGGTCAGCGTCGTTTGTAAACCCGGGCCACAATATAACAAAGGCCCGCGATGGCGAACCCCTTATTGGAGAACGTGTCACTAAATATATTAGAAAAAGAACAAGGTGGTCAAGAAGTGCCACCGCAACGTCTGTTAGAGGCCTGGGCTGAGGAGTCCGGCCTGGTCCTCCTAAACCGGGGCTCTGTCTCCACGTGTGTGCGGATGCGGGGCGAATCTGTGGTGGACCTCTCGTTCGCCAGCCCCGATCTGGCGCCGCGTGTCGTCGACTGGCGCGTTATGGAGGGGGTGGAGACGTTCTCAGACCACCGGTACATCCGGTTGGACGTCTCCGCCCAAACCTCGACCGCGCCGGTCCGGCAGAGCCCTTGTGGTCCACGGTGGGCGCTGAGGCAGATGGACCGGGAGCTCCTCCTGGAAGCCGCGACGGTACAGGCCTGGGTGCAAGCACCGGACAGGCCTGTCGATATTGACGTCGAGGCAGAGTGGTTCCGGGAGGGCATGTCGCAAATTTGCGACGCGTCAATGCCCCGAGTCCGTCCAGGACGTGCCAAGCGCCAGGTGTACTGGTGGTCGCCGGAGATTGCGGCATTGCGCAATGCGTGCAATCACGCGCGACGCCGGTATGCCAGGTACTGCAAGCGCCGCAACCGCCCACCGGATGCGGAGGCTATAGAGGCGGAGCTGTACGAGGGTTACAGGGTGGCGAAGCGCACCCTCCGAGCGGAGATGAAGCGGGCCAAACTGGAGGCCCGCAACGTCTGGCTGGGGTCTCTGAATGCAGACCCGTGGGGACGCCCATACAAGATGGTTCGGGAGAAGCTCCGTCCGTGGGCTCCCCCGCTGACTCAGAGTCTCCGGCCCGAGCTCGTGTAGGGTGTGGTCAGCACGCTGTTCCCTACGCGGGGGGTACACTCCCCCCCGCCCATGGCTCCGCTAACACCGGCAGTACCTGACGCGGACCACGACGACGACGATGTTCCAGAGGTGACCGAGGTAGAGATGAGAGTGGCGGTACGAAGGCTGAGTGCCAAGAATACCGCCCCAGGACCCGACGGCTTGCCTGGGAGGGCCTGGGTCCTGGCCATGGAGGCTCTCGGGCCTCGATTGAGGGGGCTCTTCAGCGCATGTTTGGAGAGGGGCCAGTTCCCACTTCGCTGGAAGACGGGAAAACTGGTTCTCATAGCGAAGCCTGGGCGCCCTGCGGACTCTCCGTCCGCGTACCGGCCCATTGTGCTGCTCGACGAGGTGGGCAAGCTCTTTGAAAGAGTCATTGCAAACCGCCTCGTCGCGCGCCTTGCACGGGTGGGGCCGGACCTTTCGGACGGACAGTTCGGCTTTCGCAGGATGCGCTCCACGGTGGACGCCATCATGCGCGTGCGAGCCCTCACGACGGGGGATGCGGTATCCCATGGCAGGTGTGTCGTGGCAGTGTCCCTGGACATTGCCAACGCCTTCAACTCCCTGCCCTGGAGTAGCATTGGAACGGCACTCCGGTACCACCGGGTGTCCGACTACCTCTGTCGTGTAATCGAGGCCTACCTGTCGGAGAGGCATATCATTTACCCCGGTCACCAGGGAGAGTGGAAACGTCGAGAGATGTCGTGCGGTGTTCCGCAGGGATCGGTACTGGGACCACCCTTGTGGAACATCGGGTACGACTACGTGCTGCGCGGCGACTTCCCCGACGGGGTCAGCGTGGTCTGCTACGCGGACGACACGTTGGTCCTAGCTCGGGGAGAGTCGTACCGGACGGCGGCCGAACTAGCGACACGCGGGGTTGCGATAGTCGTTGATAGGATCCAGCAGTTGGGACTCGAGGTGGCATTGCACAAATCCGAGGCCATGTGCTTTCACGGCCCTCGGGGTGCGTCACCACCGGGTTCCCAGCTAACGGTAGGAGGAGTTCACATCAGCGTCGGGTCGACGATGAAGTACCTGGGGCTCGTCCTCGACAGCTGGTGGAACTTCAAGGAGCACTTCCGACGTCTGGCTCCCAAACTGAACCGGACTGGGGCTGCTCTCGGGCGGCTCCTGCCCAACCTCAGGGGACCAGACGCCTCCTGCCGGAAGCTGTACGCGGGAATCGTTCGGTCCATGGCCCTCTACGGGGCTCCAGTATGGGCACCGTCGCTGCAACAGCAGCCGAGGGCCCAGCTAAATGCGTGCCAGAGGGTCATGGCAATACGCATGGTGCGAGGGTACCGAACGATTTCCCGCGAGGCGGCGACCCTCCTTGCTGGCCAACCGCCATGGGATCTGGAGGCAACAGTCCTTGCACACATGCACGACAAACGCATGGAAATGCAACGCCGGGGCGAAATTCCACTGCCACGACAAGTCGAGGCATGGCGGACAGAGCTCCGGCGGGATCTCATGGTGAAATGGCGTCAGCGACTATCGCAACCTCGTTCGGGGCGCGCCACAATCGAGGCGATAAGGCCCATCCTTGAGGCGTGGCTGGAAAGACCTCACGGCACTCTTAACTTCCGCACGACGCAGGTCCTAACGGAACACGGAAAGTTTGCCAAGTTCCTGTTCCGGATTCGTGCGGAGGATTCGCCCGGGTGTCGCCACTGTGCGGAACACCCGGAGGACACGGTGGAGCATACTGTAGAGGTGTGCCCCGCCTGGGCGGAGCATCGCCGTGTCCTCGTGGGGGCAATCGGCGGCAGCGATCTCTCTCGCCGGGCCTTGGTTCAGGCCATGGTCCGGAGTGAGGAGGGATGGCAGGCGGTCGCCTCCTTCTGCGAAGCAGTAATGCTAGCAAAAGAGGAGGCCGACCGCATCAGGCAAAGGCAACGGGGCGCTCGCCCCAGCCGCCGCCGGGATTCCGATCCCGATTTCCGGCCACCGTAGGCGCGGGCGGGTACAGGGAAGAGTAGAGAGCCTACGTTCTCGCGGCTAATCGCCTATCAGATGGACAGACCTCACTAAATCATCTTCGAAGTGTTCCCTCATTGAATGTACACGAAGTGTCATGAATAGAGAGAGATAGAGAAGTCTCGCAAAAGCCGCAACCAACCTAACAGACGATCCATGATCACTACCACTCCACCAAGAGTATGACTGAGAAAAAGGAGAATGTTGGATTTAGAGTAATGTCACTTTATTTTTCAAGTTACTCTCTGCAAGCCCTTTCAATTGATACCTATTTTGTAGGAGTGTGTTAAAACTATTTACTTATGTAAATTTATACGGAACCCTCCGTGCGCGAGTCCTAGTCGCTTATGTCCAGTTAGAACTTATTTTATTCGATCCGAAATTCGATGGGATTGTGTCGTTTTATTGCGGAACTCTTATGGCCACCTTCCAGCTCCATCTTCAGATTTCGACTGCCATATTGATCCAAGTACTCATCAATACAAATCAAATGAGCCCAAACTCGATGGGATTGAGTCGATTTCTTACGAAATTCCTATGGTAATCTTCCAGCTCCATCATCAGTTTACCATATAGGATCCAAGCACTCGTCAATAAAAATCAAATGAGCCCAAATTCGATGGGGTTGTGTCGTTTAACTGCGGAGTTCCAATGACCACGATCCAACCCCATCATCATACCCTGGTTACCATATAAACTCCAAGTACTCGTCATTAAAAATCAAATGAGCCTATAGTCGATGGGGTTATATCTTTTAATTGCGGAGTTCTTGTGGCAACCTTCCAGCTCCATCATCAGACCCTGGTTACCATATAAGACACAAGTAATCATCAATAAAAATCAAATGAGCCCAAACTCGATGGAATTGTGTCGATTTTTTACGAAGTTCCTATGGTAACCTTCCAGCTCCATCGTCAGACCCTGGCTACCATATAGGATGAAAGTACTCATCAGTACAAATGAAACGAGCCCAAATTCGATGGGCTTGTATCGTTTAACTGCGGAGTTCCTATGACCACCTTCCAACTCCATCATCAGACCCTGGCTACCATACATGATCAAAGTACTCGTCAATACTAATCAAACGAGCTCAAACTCGATAGGGTCGTATCGTTTAACTGTGGAGTTCCTATGACCACCTTCCGGCTCCATCATCAGACCCTGGCTACCATATAGGATGAAAGTACTCGTCAATACAAACTAAACGAGCCCAAATTCGATGGGGTTTTGTCGTTTAAGTGCGGAGTTCCTGTGACCACCTTCCAGCTCCATCATCAGACCTTGGTTACCATATAGGATAAAAGTACTAGTCAATACAAATAAAACGAGCCCAAATTCGATGAGGTTGTATCATTTAACTGCGGAGTTCCTTTGATCACCTTCCGGCTCCATCATCAGACCCTGGCTATCATACAGGATCACAGTACGCATCAATACTAATCAAGGGAGCCCAAACTCGATGGGGTTGAATGTTTTATTGCGGAGTTCCTATCGCTACCTTCCAGCTCCATCATCAGATCAGCTCCATGTCATCATAATGTTGCATTGTCACCCGTTTTACACATGCATGTAAAATTTCAGCTCAATCGGTTGAAGATATCTGCTTCAAAATTGAGTTGCAGGATTTGAGCCGAACATACATAGTTACATACAGTGCAAGCTAATAGAAAGCTTGTAAAAATGAATATATATATTTATTTATTTATTCATTTATGTACACTACTGATATAGGCAAATGAAAGCAACATTTGCTGGTTGTTCACTTCCAGACGAATGGTACAAATATCAAAAACATTCCTTTAAAATAGTAAAATAAACAACATAAATAGTAATGCATGTAGATAATTACAATTTATATAAAAACATGTATGTTACGTCAGGGAAGTTACTAACTGTGGAACTATGATAGCACCCTAATGTGGGAAATCCTAATAATGCAGGAGCGTAACTGTTGGTGCTACACGGTAGCCCTGTGCTACGGCGTAGCCACGAGCTACGGCGTAGCCGCGGGCTATGACGTAGGGGCGATCTGCGGCGTAGCCGCGAGCTACGGCGTAGCCGCGAGCTATGACGTAGGCGCGAGCTTCGGCGTAGCAGTTGATGTTTTAGTATTTACAGAAAAGATGAGATGAATTCGTTTGAAACGTGCATTAACTCGTTGAAGCGGCGGCGCGCAGATCCACGCGACACACAACAGCTTTTTAATTGTGTCTCTCATTACGACATACGAAAGTTTAAATATATTAATAAATTTTATTCAATAGACCTACAACTCGTAAGTCGGGGACGTTACCACTCGGCCACCACTTCTCTGCTCTCTGCGCGGGTTCAAACCCAGACAAGTACATTACTTTGTGTAATTTATTTCATCAAGAGGTCTAACAATCGACAGAAACTTAAATTGGAAAGCACATATTGAGATTCTAGCCAAAAGATTAAGCAGTAGTGCATATTGGAAAGAAGTACCTAAAAATAACACGAAAAGACTAGATTACACACGATTTAGAAATAGGGTAAATAAATTAATATATAAAGCAAAAAATAGATATCGACAGGAAGAAATTAAGATGTGTAACGGAGATCCAAAAAAAAATATGGGACAAAATTAATACTTGGACAGGTAGGAAAAAAGCAAATATAGATGATAATATTAAAAGATACTTTGGAAATAAAGATACAATATATAACATATGTAGTAATTTTTCAGATACCTTCACAAACGAAATTATGGCTATTAAGCATAACTGTAATGTTCAATTATTAGACAGAACTAAGTATGTTAGGGTGAGTGATGTAACGTTTCGCTTTATGCCGGTGACCAGTGAATCAGTGTGTAAAGTTATCGACCGGCTGAGCAGTGATAAGGCGCCGGGTAGTGACTGCATTCGAGTTATAGACATAAAAACGATTAAGAATAAGATCTCGCCAGTTCTGTCGCACTTTATTAACCTGTGTTTATCAAAGGGAAATTATCCTTGCCAACTTAAAAAAGCAATAATAAGGCCCATTTATAAGCAGGGAGCTCACTCAGTCTACGCTAACTACAGGCCGATTGCTATCTTGTCAGTTATTAACAAAATAGTTGAAAAGATAGTAGTCGGTCAGGTTAGCGAATTCTTAGAGAAAAATAATATTTTGGCAGATGCACAGCATGGTTTCAGACAGGGTCGTAGCACTAGCACAGCGCTATCACAGTTCTCAGAAGACATGAATGGTAGTCTCGATCGCGGCCATCAGGTCCTGGCGCTGTTCATTGATTATAAAAAAGCCTTCGATACCCTGGATCATGAGGTGCTATTGCAGGCTATGAATGAGTGCGGGATCAGGGGTCCTACAAATAGGTGGTTCCGTAGTTACCTAAGTGGTAGAACCTTACAGACTTGCGTTTCCGGTATTGCTGGTAAAGAAGCGGCGGTGCAGCTAGGTGTTCCGACTGGCTCAGTCTATGGACCGGTTGGCTATGTCATGCATGTAAATAGTGTCAGTAATGTGGTAGAAAAATGTCGGGTGTACATGTACGCAGACGACATGTGTCTTATGTATTCCTCTAAAAATATACAAGAGGCCAGAGCTGTGCTGCAGGCAGATTTCGATAATATCACCCGGTGGGCGCACGACAATGGTATCATACTTAACCTAAACAAGACGAAAGTAATGCATTTTCACTCACCACACAACTTGGTGGCAAAAAATGTCAAAAGTGATGATATAAGTATCGTGGGTCACACGTATGAGTGCATGCACGTTAAAAATGTCAACTGTGTTTGTCAAAAGTTAGATTATGTAAGTAAATTTAAGTACCTAGGTCTGTGGGTTGACGGCAATATGAATTGGAAAACACAGGTTGATACAGTGTGTACAAAGCTTAGGGCAGTTTTAAGTAAGTTTTATTTCCTAAAGGCGCCGTTGAGCAGGAAAACGCTGCGAATCATTTATTTTGCTCTCGCCGAGTCACTGATAACTTATGGATTAAACACGTATGGCCGTACATTTAAAACCTATCTCAACAGTATAAAATCTCTGCAAATTCGTTTTATGAAATATCTTGTCAACTTGCACACAAAACTTTCCTGTAAAGATAATTATGATAAACTTTTTGTTGCATGTAAGGTGCTACCTGTACATGAGAGGGTCGAATACCTGTTGGTTCTAGAACAGTTTTACAACGAACAATACAAAATACATGTACAAAATAAATATAACACTAGAAGCGTTAGGGAACGTAAACTCATGCGACCACAGGTTAAAAATTACTATGGCAAAAGAACCAACAAGTATTTGATCCCTACACTTTTCAATAGTTACGATTGGCTAAGAAAAAAACATAAAATGTGTAAGCGAACACTGAAAACTAAATTGAAAACGGTTCTTCTTAAGGCAGTGGCCGATAGATGTGAAAATACCCACTAATTGATTTATATTTTTATATTTATTGTAAACCTACATTGCATTTGAACCAATTGTCATAAACAAGCGCAAATCCCGCCGACAAACTGTTACGCAGTTTGGTGGGTTTATGAAATGTAAAACATTGTTGGTCCAAATAAACGATTTATTATTATTATTATTATTATTATATGCGCTATATAAATTATCTTGTACTCTAAATATAGAAGCACTATTAACAGCCTACTATGGTTTGGTTGAGTCTGTCATTAGATATGGTGTTATCTTCTGGGGTAACTCAACCGACAGGGATATCATTTTTAAAAGACAAAAGTACTGCTTAAGGTCCATGTTTAATCTCAAAACTACTGATAGTTGTAAAAATTATTTTATTAAATATCGTATATTAACTTTACCTTCACTTTATATATTAGAAATAACAATGTTTGTAAAAACCAATTCACATTTGTTTTCTCGTATGGCAGACAGATTCCCAAGAAATAGACGTGATGATAGCAAACTATGTGTACCTACGTCAAGAACTGCATTTATGCGCAAGAGTGTTTTTTGCATGGCACCAATTATTTATAATAAATTGCCCAAAAGTTGGAAAGAACAAACTTCATCTAAACTTAAACAAACAATGAAATCGTTTTTGGTACAGAAAGCATATTACAGTATTACTGAATTTTTAAACGACTCTGTGAATATTGTAAATAAATAAATAGCAGTGGAGGATTTAAAGATATTAATAATTTTACAACAATTGTATACTTATTAAAATGATGAAAATCTTCATAGTGAAAATTATAATCTGTAATGCTTGACAAGGAAAATAATATAATTTGGTAATGTAAATAATTAAATATCAGAAATTTGTTTAATTAACCAATGTTTAATATAAATGTGACATTTAAAAAAGAATTAATTCATTGATACTATATAATTTATTGAACCTAACATATTTGGACGTCATGAAAAATGGCAGGCATGTCGCGAGCCATTCTTATTTAACATCTTGCATGCATGTATTGTTTTAATTCTGTATGCATACACATGTTTGAGCAAATAAAATTTCTTATTCTTATTCTTATTCTTATTCTTATCACCACTGCTCTCAAAACCGCGAAGGAAAACATCGTGAGGAATTGGCATATCCTAGAACCAAAAATGAAGACATGTGACATCCACCAACTCGCACTGGGCCTCCATGATGGATTACGGCCCATTCCCTCTCCTAGCGAGAGGAGTCCCGGCAGTGGGAACATTTTAAGGCTGATACTATGCTGCTTTATAGATAGTTTGCACACGGTACACATCTTATACTCTTAAAAGTTATAAACAAAGAAACCTGTATAAATTTGTCATAAGACTCCCTTTCCTAAACTAGGCAGAAAACCAGTCAATATCATATGGAAGATTATTATCTATTTATATATGCAGTAGGCGAACATAGTACTTATGTTATATTACGTGTATTGTGATGGTGCGTTCGTGAGAGTGTGTGTGCATGTGTGTGTGTGTGTGTGTGTGTGTGTGTGTGTGAGCATATGAGAGTGAGTAGGTTTTCATATTTTTTGGTTTTTAAAGGCTACAGTTATTGTAAGCCTATTTCTTTTTACTGTACAGTGGTTAGACGCCATCGCTATATGTCAATATCTGTACGCAGGCATCAAGCTAGTATTTTATCGCACGCTTATAAATTTTTATTCGAGCTTGATTATATAGCCTAGCAGTCGGCCATTACACTGTCGCCACGCAGACAGTCCCGCAACTCACAGTTGGACATACAGGAGAGCTACATCGCCGCTGACTGACTGTTGCTTATTTTATCCCGACATCCTCGAGTGCTTGTGGAGGTTGGACCTCGCGCAGGTCTTTTATTTTCAATCTTATTTTTTGTGTTCTTTTTTTATTGTTTTTTACACATTTATAGTTTTTGTATTGTTATTGTATTTTTTTTGTCCTGTGCGAGTCTCAAATAAATGTTTTTTTTTTCTTTTTAGATAGTTTATAGATCCTACAATCATCAATGACAGACAAACACAAGCTTTAGTGTCTTGGGGACAGTTATAGGCTTTTAGATTATCGATTTCTTCAGTTCTATTGATGTCTGCGGTAGGCTGAAACGTAAATAAAATAAGTAAAAATTTACAGACAAGAACTGCGCAAGTCCAGATGAACGGCACCCGTGTAGAAGTATCATGTTAGATTGTGATAGTAAAACGTAGTCGTCCCTCAAACTCGCAGAAGAAGTACGCAGTCTTCGGCGGTAATCACTTCGTGAAACAACTCACTCCATCTACTTGGCCGACCCTAAGGCTTCCATTCAAGCCGAAGGCGGCTCAACACCCACGTTCTACATAGAGCGACTGCCTCTCCTCTTTGGATAATCTGATGGTCTTTCTGACGTCGACTACCTGTAACGACCGCCAAATTAGATCTTTGTCAGTTGAATGAGCAACCCGTTTGTCGTTGGTTCCGACCAACGACTTCATCTGCTTCCCGAGGCACGAGGTGGCAGCAATATCCTAGATAAAGGATACAGTTGATAGAAAAATGTCTCTTTACACAAGTAGCAAAAATATTCAGGAATACTGTACGTATGAGGCAGGCGGTGGTGGCGCGGAAGGCCCCGGCCGCCGTGGACCCCGGCCACCGTGGCCGGCGCCTGTGCCCTGAGGTAGCGTCTTGGAGCGGAACATATGTACCCGATCGCTCGGCGCACGGAGCCGCGACGAATACAAAATACGAGTAGGTGTAGCCACGCGTCCGTATCACATATTCGTAGCAGCTGCAATATCACTAGATTTGCGAATTCGCTCGATTGTGTTGCTTTGTAGATTTGAAGCGCTATATTCTTTGATTCTATTGGAGGGAAGTTAGACTTAAAATATGGCCAAGTTAGTAACTGAAGATTATTTACGTACAGCAAAGTACTTGGCCAAGGCATCTTGTAAATACCATTTTTTCCTTTTTCCGCACAACAACATACCGGTTTCTTCATACGTGGCTTTACACGAATGAACTTAATTCTGAGTCCCGCTAATGATTCTCGACAAAGAACAAAAAGGAAATGAAAAATTCCATTTGACTTAACTGTGTAAAATAAAAACCGCGCTGAACTTGTTCCACGCGTCTCGAAGAGCGAGCGCTCGGAGCGAGCGGAGCGCCCCGGGGCAGAGCAGTCGGCAGCGAAGTGCGGCGAGTGAACAAAGCAAGCGCACGCTATGAAATAATGACAAGATATAATTACGACACTTGTAATAAACTGAGGATTTCTCGTGAGCGGCCGCAGAGCGTACCAATAAATGTTTTCACAAAGAAAATTAATTATCCGTAATGCCGGAGCGAAAGTTCTTGCCATTCTAAATATCGATTTAAGACGGCCCCAAACGAAAAAACTGGGAACTTGGGCTATTAGTGAAATAGAGTTGAAAGTTAAAATCTCCCACGAAAAGCTCGCGTTCATTTATTTTGTGAAATGATAAATGTTTCAGCGTCTATCGACGGCGCTCAATTTACTTTAGATCCTATTTCTTCTCGAGTAGGAATCGGTTTCTTCGACCACTGAGCCAATCGGCGCGAGCTGCTGCACGCGGCGATTAGAAATATTGAACTGTAGGTACCTTTTGATATCAAGAAATGATAAAGCCATATTATCCATTCTAAAACTTCAGCAGGACACTTCCTAATTTTGATAGTGTCATCCTTGCCACAGACGACACGTATTATTTCTAACATATATTTTTTTGTACTTGTCAAATTACAAATGACTCCTCAATGTAGGTGCAGCAAGAGGGAGTGTCAGGCTTTTGCGGTCTACAACCTACCTGCGTTTCTACAGTTGCATCTCGCGGTCCAGAGTCGCGGTGACACTTCCGCACAATCCCGCACAGCTAACATACCCAAGGTGCAGACTCACGCACACAATGACTTACTGACTACCAAACGAGAGGGTCTCATTGTAAGTGTTCTGGACATTTCCCCTTGAAATAGTTACCCATTAATATTTTAACGATTCATTAGTGCCAAACAGAGCAAGTGAACTGGAACGCAAGCCGCGAGGTGGACGAGGGCGGCGCGGCTCGGGCTCGGCGCTAATGAGTGGGTACATCGGTGCCGCGGTCAACTCTAAACCAATTAAAATGTATGAAGTGGACAAATAAAAAGTAAAAATCAAGAGAAATAAAAGCATGGATCACGGTAACAGCGTGGTAAATAAAGAAATAGAGAGGGTTCGTGATGGGGGTGAGCCGAGTGCGGTGTGAGGGTGGGGGGGCGGGAGGGGGACGACGGAGGACGACGAGGTCTAAAGTAAACAGCGATACACGCGGGCCGCGCGGCGCGCGAGCGAGCTATTGTTTCTTTTTAATTAAGCGAGTGCGCGCCGCGCCGCCCGGCCGCCGCGTGCGTCCCGCTGCTGTCTGCTGACGGGTGACAGGCGGTACACACGCACTGTCAAATTAAATGAATATTTCTTAGTGACGTTAATGTCGATTTAAAGCCTTTACTGCTTTATAAACTAGCAACTGGAATATATAATCAGACCCATATCAGAGTACACCATACCTTAAGGTATTATATATGCAGCATTTAAGATAATTATGAAAAGTAACGCGAGGGGGTTGGCGCTGTAAGCTGAAATACAGGTTCCTCCTAGTTCGGCTCCAGCTGCAAAAACTTTTGTGTACATACACCATAAAATTTTAATCGTTTTAATCCCGCGGATGGTGGATTCGGTACATGAAACCTTATCGATTTGTAAAAATAAAAATTAAAAATAAAGTGTTTTTTTTTTAAACTCGAATTACTTTACGCATGTACGAAATTGATTTTTTTAAGTAAAAGTCAGCTTATCGAGGCCAATGAACTGTAGGTAGTTAGTACACAATGACCGACAACTTCCTACATGGTCATTGACTCGTTTACTTAAAGAAATTAATTTCATATATGCGTATAGAAAAAAAGTACTTTATTTTTTAAATTTTAACTTTATATATTGATGGTGTTTCATGTACTGAATTGATCCACCACGGGATTAAAACGACTAAAATTTAACGGTTTATATATTTTGTTTAGAGCATTTGTTTGTTAAATACAATAAGTACGTTTTTTTGTGAAACAAAAATAAATATTATTATTATTAAAATAATAAATATTATTATTATTATAATGCAATCACAACACCAGCCTCCAGTAGAATAAACATAAGCCTTCTTAATATACTTTATTAACAAAGATATTCTACATTTATCACTTATCAAACATTATAGGTACTTTCGTACATATTATACCGATTGATAGAACTGGTTGATAACAATACCTTATACGCCTAGGTACTGGCCCTGCAGTAGGCTGCTAGTCATTTAGATTCGATCACATTGTCAAATAGTTACAAGTATTAATAATCTCATTACATTAAAGTTATTTAAAGTTCGCAGCTAGTTCTTCATCACTAAGCTAACATAGTGTAAAGGACGTAACAGTTGTCGCATTCCCGCCGTCCACCAGAGAGCAGCCGGCACCCACACAGAGCGGCTCGGCACGACGGCACAGGCGGCACAAAGAGCTTCTCTATCCTTTGAAGTGTGCCCTCATTGCGGCGCGATTAATTCCCGCACAATGCGCGCTGCAAACAGTTTACTTCAGACATTGAATTTGTGAACAATTACGACGAACTGGAACTACACCTTCTGTGGGTCTTCCACAGCGATGTGGATCCGGGCGGACACGACCGACTAACCAAACCTCTCAACTGAACAGAATTGTGCGTCAAAACAAAACTTATTTGATTTGGATGAAAATACTTATACTACGTCACGAAATTATTACATCAGAAATAAGCTTGTCAAGCCTCAAAAAATGCTACATTACGTACGACAGCGAGCTGAAAAATGATCACTGACAAACCAAGTGAGAGACATAAAGTACTGTGCGGGAGATGTTACTATGAGACACTCGACATTTATAAACGCTTTACAAGAACACGATGAAGTCCTCCGAGTGCTGAGACGCGCGGCCTGCTCGCCCCTTGTGCCCACGTCACACACGCGACGCCGACGCCACGCCGCACACGACACCTACTTCACGTGGAGATCCGGTTAATGAGCGCTACATAAAAGCAGCACGTTCGATGTAATGAAATCATGATAAACACTCTCGCTCAGCCCCACACGCTTGTGATTTACGACGCCGCGGAGACTTCGCGCTTTGATTTACGATACGAGGCTGAAGTAATAACAATCTAGCATTCTAGCCTACAGCCCTAGTGCGCCCTCTATCTCCTGTATCTAGGTCAGCTCACGACGAATAGGAAAGCTCTCTGATTTGGGAATCAATTCAGCTTTATACCTTTCAAAATCTATTCAAGATGATTTGGTTCTGAGTGCGCAGTAATCCTCTTGGAGTTCGCTTTACAAACGAAATAGATTACCTAACGATAAGTAAATAGAGAAGAGATTACGAAGGATTGAACCCATTTCATCTAAGTGCTTTAGTAATAATAGTACAAGGCCAAGCAGAGCATAGTTTTGAGCGTGTAATAAGATAATAACCAAACGGGAGCGAAGCTCGGCACATATTCAAAGTTGTGAGTTCCGTAAGTCAAGATCTGCAGCGAACCAACACTAAACTACGAACATTCCAGAAACTCCATCTAAAAGCCGCAATAAAGTTAATCAGAAGAAAATAGGCGAGGCGGGAAGCCATGTGGCGGTGGGCGAGAGAAACAATATCACAAGTTATACGAGTGCAGGCGAGCGGCGGCCGCTACACGACTTGTGAGTCACAGATGACGTCTGCGGCCGCCGCGCCGCGCGCATAGAAGGCTCGCTCGACACCGTGCCGACATTGTTGAGAATTTACTGCTGGGAAGGTTTTCCTCTAACATATACTTAGCTCATTCTTGCGCATTAGACAAAAACTTTAAAGTAAAAAAATACAGAACTTAATACATGTGCAATGATTTTTTTTATGGTAGGTAAAATCATCAAATGGGGAACCAATCCCTTTTCCGATTTTGTGTTGTTCGAATTTCATGTGACCGAAATTTTGGAAGACGGTTATAGTACAAGGTAAATAACTTGAACCATTTGCTATGGTTGCGCGCAACCCTCCACTTTGATTGGGACCCGAAAATCGGTTACTGCGCATTCAAGGTCGACCGCCATGATGGCTCGACTTGTGTGACAAGGATTATAACCGATTTCGGATCTCAGTCTAGGGAGTTCAACTTATTTGCAGCGTACTATAATTTGTAGCATTTTCAATATTAAATTAAAATTGTGTCACAAAAGTCAATATTTTGTGCTACAAAATTTAGTGACAGAAACGACTCGCTGCGAATCCGACTTCACACAGTCTTGTCTGTCCTACCCCTAGAGTGTAATTTAAAATCGCGTAGGCGCGGAGGGGTAGGGCGTCCCGCGAGCTGAGAAGTAGGTAATTTGAAGGCCCGCTGCCGCGGCTGAGGCTGGCATCTGCGACGATAAGCTCGCGTGGGACCGTCCAAACCCCGCAGCGCCGGTGCAGAGACAGAAAACCTTCCATGGTGGTATAATGAAGGTTCGGAAACATAATACTTCGAACAAAATGATAGTTCCGCTAAGTGTAACATCGGTGAAAAGTTTTTCCACCAAATGAAATGTTGGTGTAATGAAAAAAATCGAATTAAGAATAGATCAACTAATACAGTGGCAGACGTGACTTCGATGAAAAAAAAAAAAACACGATAATAGTTGAAATGTTTTAGGTGAAACGAAATTCGGTCAAACATTTTTCAAAAATCCTGCCCTTGGGTGGGGCGGGAGATAGTGTCAGACTCTTACTGACTAAAAACCTACCCTGCTCCTTTCATTGCCTTTGTCCCAGGGCCCCGGGGTTAATTTTCACATAACCCTTGGCCCCAGTAGGCTTCGGCCCTGTTGGGACCCTACAGTTTGCTGACAACTCCTTGAGGCGCGCGGGAACAGTGCGCGCCGTAACTGACTTGGGCTCGGACCGGTCTGTTACCTGACGGACGGACAGCTAGCTAACCATTGCCCGCCGTCAGCGAGCCCGCGCCTACGGTGGCCGGAAATAGGGATTTTTTTTTTTTTTTATGGTAGGTAAAATCATCCAATGACAAATCCCGCCCTTGGGCGGAGCGGGAAGTAGTGTCAGACTCTTACTGACTAAAAACCTACCCCGTTCCTTCGTAGCCTATCGTGCCGGGGTCGAGCATTCCTTTCGGAACTAACCCATGACCCCAGTAGGCTTCGACCCTGCCTGCCTGCAGTCAGCAGGCTGGGCCTCTTCGGTGTGCTGACAGCTCCTTGAGGCGCGCGGGAACAGAACGCGCCGTCGACGACTTGGGCTCGGTCCGGTCGGTTACCGGACGATCGGACAGCGTGCTACCCATTGCACGCCGTCCGCAAGCCCGCGCATACGGTGGCCGGAAATCTGGATCGGAATCCCGGCGGCGGCTGGGGCGAGCGCCCCGTTGCCTCTGCCTGATGCGGTCGGCCTCCTCCTTTGCTAGCATTACAGCTTCGCAGAAGGAGGCGACCGCCTGCCACTCCTCCTCGCTCCGGAGCATGACCTGAACCAAGCCCCGGTGCGAGAGATCGCCGCCGCCCATCGCCCCCACAAGGACACGGCGATGCTCTTCCCAAGCGGGACACACCTCGACTGTGTGCTCCACCGTGTCCTCCGGACGATCCGCACAGTGGCGAAACCCGGGCGTCGACTCCGCCCGAATCTGGTACAGGTACTTCGCGAACTTGCCGTGTTCGGTTAGTACCTGCGCCAACTAGAAGGTAACGACATCGTGAGGCCTTTCCAGTCACGCCTCAAAGAAGGGCCTTACCGCCTCGATCGTGGCGTGCCCAGATATGTGTAATGGTAAAGTAGACGCTAATGACTGCTTTCTCTTTGTGCACTTGACTTGTCTTCTGTGTCAGTTCATCGTTATGTGTCAGTTTATCTCATAAACACAAATGATACGTCGCCGGTGGGCGAGGGGAGCCGCGGCACTCAGCACGCTCGCGCTGGCGGTAGCGCCGGCCGCCGTGCAGCTCGACTGTGCGAGCATTCTGCGCGGTGACTACTCTGTGTCGCAGTCATTAGTATGCCAGACAAGCGTGCATTTTGTAAGTAAAAGAAACTTTATTACTCTGAGTATATTTGCATCGGTAATGAAGCAATTTGCCGCGACGAAAACTTCGCAGATATTTCAGCTGTTGTAACCTGATTGAATATATTATGAACGTATTGCAAATTATTACATTTAGAGAGCAAAGAGAATGCGCCACTTGCTCTGACTAATCACCAATATATCTGGCAAGGATTAATCTGTATTCTGGAGATCTAAAGGGAAGTAGCGATATATCTTTTATTTATTTTTTGCTTGTTTTATCGGCGGCGAGCATATGTACGCACTCACACATCATGCCGTTACAACCGCCATTACATCAGCACTACAAAATACCAAAACAATTGGTAGAAAATTCCTAAGGCATTAAGTCTGCCTTTGAACAGTGTTTCTTATTACTGCATAAAGTTTGAACACAGAAATGTTTTCTGTTATCTGTGAGTTTGAATAAATAAATAAATAAAAAACCAGAATTAATCTTGATTGACTAAAGCAACACAGCGGGCCACAGTCCACAAGATAGCGGCAGGTAGAAGCACACGTACAACAGCCAGCAGCTCGGTGGCTCTCACTGCACCCTCGCCGCGGCTCGGGACGGCTTGCCACGTCACTCTGCACTAACATAATCTACTTCGACAATTCAGTAATACCTAATAGCAACTTGTTCTGTGAAAATGGGTAGATATTTTGTAAGTACAGCACATATTAGATTACTTCAGGAATATTATGTTGTAACGAGTCTAAACACAGTGAATGTTAAAGTATACATTTATCTTATAAGACATTTTATTGTACCTTCTCTCTTCCCTAGAACAAGGGTAATATTTTCATAATATATGAAATGAGATACCTAACGTTATTTTTAAGATTTCATTTCGCAGTACTGCTCAAACAATAAGTTTCAGACTCAAATAATATAGCTACATACACCGGCTGCCGAGGAAACTGCTCGCACAGAAACTTGGAAAAGAAAGAGTTATGATCGGAGCAAGTCGAACAGCGCAGCGGGCGGCGACTCCGCAAATAAATAAAGCTGACAGTGTGGTGCGGCGCGCTGCGCCTGACGACCGCCGCCACCGCCCCGCTCACCGCTCATCGCTCACCGCTCACCGCTCGCCAGCCGCGAGTTGGCCGGCCGCCATGTTACCGCATTTTTTACTCCCTCATTTGTCAAATTTACGCGCGCGTCAGGAGCATTAAACCGAGCTTCCTCAAACAACAGATTGCCGCACCGCTGGCTCGAATGCCGGCACATTTTCCCGCGCGTAAAACTGAAATATTCCCGTCGTTCGGTGTACACGGCTGCGCTCCCGGCTCCGGCCGATACCTCATAACCGTATCGTAACTGTAAGCTACGAGCCGCTCCGCCGGGAATACTCAAATTATTCATATTTACCGCTCCGTGAGATTGGAAGGGTGTAGTAACTAGCTAGGTGCGTCGCACCGCGGTCCTCGACACAAACATGACAGTCGCTTCTTTACGCGTCCGGTAATGATTGTAGTAACGTGCTAGGTGTATCGCACGCGGCGCGCGCGTTCCCCATGCGGGGACGCCTCACACCGCGGTCCTCGACACAAACATGACAGTCGCTTCTTTACGCGTCCGGTAATGATTGTAGTAACGTGCTAGGTGTATCGCACGCGGCGCGCGCGTTCCCCATGCGGGGACGCGTCACACCGCGGTCCTCGACACAAACATGACAGTCGCTTCTTTACGCGTCCGGTAATGATTGTAGTAACGTGCTAGGTGTATCGCATGTGGCGCGCGCGTTCCCCATGCGGGGACGCGTCGCACCGCGGTCCTCGACACAAACATGACAGTCGCTTCTTTACGCGTCCGGTAATGATTGTAGTAACGTGCTAGGTGTATCGCATGTGGCGCGCGTGTTCCCCATGCGGGGACGCGTCGCACCGCGGTCCTCGACACAAACATGACAGCCGCTTCTTTACGCGTCCGGTAATGATTGATTTAGAACTTTCCTCACCTACGGACATTTAAATTATAAATTTCCGTTTTGGCTTTAACGTCTTCTATTAAAGTTGATGACAAAATGTTGAGCATCACAGTTGTGCCACAGTCATGCTAGAATCGTGCCACAGTTGAACCACAGTTATACCACAGTTGTGCAACAGTCGTGTTAGTTCGAGAGTCATATGGTCGATTCTTTTATTGACATGTCTTTCTCTTTAATATACGCCTTAAGAAGTTATAGATGAAAAATTTTAGAATAAATAGCATCGGTGGCGAGAACAATGAGCAGTCTTATAGCTAAAAAGCTTTTACTAAATAGCTTTCTGTTCAAATATTTGTGAAGTTCGGAGCCACGCAGTTTGGAAAGCATGTTGCCAACGGCAGAGGTAACTGCAGCCGTCGACAACTATTGAAGATCAGCAGCAGCCGTCGTGTGAGTGTCACGGTAGGTCGACAGCTATCGCTCACGTGTCGGCGGCCTGTCGTTGACCCGCGTTAACGGCTGCAGTTGCCTCTGTCGTTGGCAATACACCGCTCGTGTGTATGAGCTCTAATTAATTTACAACCTTATTAGTTTATATACGAAACCCGAAACACGAGCCTAGTATTTCTATGCAAAAAATCTATGTGCAAAATTTCATAACTGTATCATGATAAATAACGTTACGTGCTTATGTATATAAAGTTATGTGCTTGTTACGTTACCTTGTTTTCCACACAAATACATGGCCACTGGGCCATACAGGTGACTGCGCTGGCCCTTAATGCCCGCAATGACCTGCTGTGACCTGTGTTGTACTTAGTGCCGGTGGTGTCCAACTTGTGACCTTCTTTAAATATTTTTGGGAAAAAATATAACAAGGTGTAAAAATTATTGGAATCGATTCAGTTACTGATTCTGAACAAACTACGAGTATATTCAGGTTTCGCATATACTAAAAATAATAATCTATATATTTAAAAAAAAGTTGTCTTAGTTACACTATTTATAACTCAAGAGCGGCTGAACTGATTTGGCTGAAAATTGGTGAAAAGGTAGCTTACAACCAGGTGTAAGGCGTCGGATAATTTGTATCCCGTTAAATTAAAAATTAAAAATCCAAAACCTGCTCATTTATTGGTATAGGGTATGTACAGTATGATAGAGTAGGGTAGAGCGGGAGCGAAGCCGCAGGCAAAAGCTAGTGTTGTACAATTAAAATTTAATTGCCTAATCAAAAACTGATCTTGTCAGAGACGCAAAACGTAACGCGTTAACAAGCGTCCCGTTAGGGTCAGCGCAGACGGAGAGCAATAACACTCGCGTGGTCCCGGGCGTTTACTGACGGGCGCGTATGCTTGAGCATGCGCGCGACAGTTGCTCGCGGAATATATCATTAATTAATTCGGTATAAAGTCTAAAAAAAAATCATGTTCTCTGTGAACTCATTGACAACAACTGCGCGTACTCGTATAAGTATTTTTGACAGGTTCAAGCATGTATGCACTTTACTTTAATCATTTTACTTTAATACCTTTAAGGTTGATTTTCTAGTGCCTTAATAAAATCCTCTCCGCAGCGCTCCTGTCTGTCTGCGCTGACCCTACGCGACTTCTCCACGAGCGAGTGTCTCGCGGCAAATCGTTGACCGTGACTCCACACTGCGATATCATCGCAGCGTTCAACGAGTCACATTCATTATTAAAGCTCCACCTGAGATATTATCTCCAAACACTTGAAAATCAAACACTCTCGCCTTAAAACTTTTTCAAAACAATAAGTGTGCAATGGTATCTTGTTTACCTACATATGAAAGTTTGTTGCAAACGATACACTGACGGAAAAATAAACAATTCATCTATATGCGCGGGCTCGCAACGTTCGACCCGCTCGTGGAGGCGGCGTCTAAGCTGGCGCAGATTGGAGGAACTCAAGTTTGACGCACTAATAAATTACACGCTCCGTGTAAAACACTGAAATCTGTGTAAGTGAGTCATGAAGAAACACGCGCGTAATGAGGCGCGCGTTGGGGCTCGCGCACACAGACGGCTTGGTGCGGCTCGCGTGCAGGGGCGGCGCGATGGGGCTCGTGCACGCTGGTGCGCGGGCGGGGGTCGTCGCAAGTGCTCGCTAATTATCCTACGTGTTAATATATCACCTCGGCCGGGCAGATACTCGTGTACACTCACCTGTATAATCCTTGTATGTAATCTGTGAAACAAGAACAACGTATCCAGATTTGTGCAATTTTATGATAAATTGGGGCATTAACAGTAGGTAGGATGGGCGACAAAGCTATGTCTCCCATCGTCTATATGTATCCCAATGTCTATATCTATCGAATGGATGAGACGAACTCGGGAGTAGTATCTTTCAATCAAAACAAAAAATTTCAGAATCGGTCCACGATTAACCCAGATATCGATGAACATACATATAAAGCATGGCATTAAGTCCGCCTTTGTACAGTTTTTTTTTACTTGTGCAAGAAGTTTAACAAATAAATAAATAAAAATGACAGTTCTGCTATGATTTTTTGAAGAATTTTGGTCTGTATCTTCGAAGTTCATATTCTTTTTTATGCTTTTTGTAGGTTTTCCTGTATTCTATACGTAAAGAACTATTTTTTCTTTTTATTCAAAATTTTATTAAAATTATGAGAAAAGCACACACAATCTATACATCTATTGATCTTAATAATAACTTCTATAATACCATTTCATAATGATTACTCATCGCACGGAACTGTTTGAAGCTTTATTTTTTAATTTTCTGTTCTGCGCCTCAAGTCGTACGTATTCCTGGTTCATTCATTTACATTACACGTCCAACTTCGGGTAACAGCTACACAAGTGTGCATTCAATTTGGCCTCAATAGGTGCAGTGGATTTGGTAAGCTGTGACAGACGGACACACTAATCATCCTACAGGGGCACCATTTTCTCATTGCGTCGTTTGGAAAGAGTGGCACGACAGCTTAGCTTAGTCGGTAGCGGCTCAACGACGTCGTCACGAGAACAATTTTCACGAATTTCGCTTGTTTTCCTTTAATTTGAGCGCACGATCATCGTGTGCTGTTATTGCGAGCGACCCTTTACCTACCCTCCCTTTCGTACAAGCTGTTGTTTTTGCCTAATTTCTCTCCTTACAGTAATTGTATGTACTTCCATTTCCTCGCACCGCCAGTAAATCAAAATGTGTCGTTAGACTTTATCGTAAGCATATTAAACATTTTAATAAATATGTGCCTGATCTTAACCTTTTCGACTTTGGTATTGAACTACACATGTTGTGATGAATTAGTTTATTTACAAATCTGATAGATGATGCGGAGTCTGTACTAATAAAGACATGATATTATTGCGGTTTTTCGTTGAAATCATAAGTGTAAACCGAGCTGGTACGACCTCACATACATTCCATTCAGATCCGGAGTACATAATTGATTTAAATTTTCTGTAGCGAAAAATAAAGCTTGCACTAATTTTAATTTGGAACACGGTTCAAAAGTCTTCCAATTACGTGTCAGCGTTGAATATCCAATCACAGCGTTCATATATTATTTATTCTTTGCTAATCCAGTTACGCTTCAATTAAAAAACACAGCTTTTAAAAATATGGACTGTCGTGGACAAGCAAACTCTATTATATTGAGCGCTTGCAGATGCCACACCGACAGAAAGAGTTCAGAAAGTTCGTGGCGTGTGGTCGCCCGGTGACACCTGCACAAAAACACGAATTCTAAAGCAAGCTCCAAGTTCTGAGAAACTGCGCTCACATATTCTGTGATTTATTTAAGCACTAGTTTCTGCTAGTAGCGAGAATTCGAAAATGTCCTCAAGGAATACTGCAAATATACAAACTCGGTAAAATGTCTATATTTAATTGTATTCACAGATACGGATGTCTTGCACGTCAACGAGAGTCTAGTTATTCTTTTGAAATTGTCCGCAGTTAATAACCGCTCACCCGAAGTGAAAAAACTAAAACTTGCAAGTTTCACCACCGAATGAATCCCCGGTTAGCTTCAATTTAATACTTGATGGCAATAAATTTGATGTTATTGCGAAAGCGTGAAGGAAAGAAGAAAGGTGTAACTATTGATATTAATTTGCAGTAGACCACATTAGACCTCAAGCACTTTAAACTCAGCTGCATAACAAGAAGGTAAAGTTTAGCTAAGGCATACAGTACCTCTACCATGAGTTTTAAGCAATAGTATTCGTCGTTACTCGATATCGATGCCGTAAATATTTTGTATGGCAAATTTGGCAGCGCCTCTAGCGGTCACTTGCAAAACCAAAATTTGCCATACAAAATATTTACGGCGTCGATATCGAATAGCGACGAATACTATTGCTTAAAACTCATGGTAGAGGTGCAGATCATTCTTTATAACAGCATACAATTTTAAAACAAGTTGTTATAGCGGGTTACAAAAATACCTACTTCTAACGTATACTTACCAAGAAATCACATAATAAGATTAAAGACTACATTGAAGAAAAGCTTGTTTAGCTTAGGCTAGCAATTTATAAAATAAAATAGAAAGAAAAAGATCGCTAGCACAATCGTTAGAAAGTTTCATTATGAACACGGATGAGGAACGATTAGTTGTGTAATACGAGCATATTGTAATAGAGAAGATCTAGGAATTTCGAAGATTTCTAGCTGGTGCGGGCCGCTACTATAGAAAGGCTTGTGTTTAAACATCGCCTAAAAAAGTACCTATTTTACTACCAAAAAAATTCTAAACGGTTACCAAAATGGATATATGGTCACCAAATTACGTTTCCTAAAATATTATGAAATAAATCCATTTTTTGCGTTATTGACTGCCATAAAATTATATGGACGCCTTTAAAATACACTTTAGACTAAATATTATATATTGTCACTACTTAGATGTTACCAATTATGTTATACCATGAGTTCTAATTTGGTAATTTTTGCTAGGCTAAAAAAGCTAACGATCGCTAGAATATTTCTCAAATACCAATTAATATACTGGGGTTCCCAAATGTACGTCGCTTATTGATTGTTATATGAAATTCACTAAATATACTGGGGTTCCCAAACAAACGTCACTTGTTTAGGCTAGGCGTATGATGAGAGGCAGGCGACGCAGGCCGCGCAGCGCAGAGCAGAGCAGATTTTGTAAAGCATGGAACATCATTGAGCTACGTATGCTGCAGCGCAGGCACGTGCGGCTCAGATGTGCACAGTAACTGCCCTGCTCTGCGCTATGCGGTCTGCGCTGCGCGGCCTGCATCGCCTGCCTCTCAGCATACGCCCACCCTTATTGTTGTATGAAGTTAATTAAATATTGGCCTGTGGCTGACGCACCGGTGGTGGTTCTGCAGGGTGCGGGGTGCGGAGTGCGGGGTTAAGAAATAAAGGGAAGCAATTGTAATTTTAGTCTTACATTAAAGTAGTATAGGATCAAATAATGTATTTTGGGTGACGGCAAACTAATTTGGAGTAAGATTTTTGGTAGTAATATTAATATTTGAGTTAGACAGAATTTGGCGACCGTTAATCCATTTTAGGAACCAAAAATAATATTTGTGCAAGGCTTGCGATTTTTCTGATGTTATTTCATTTATTTTGGATCATAATATTATATACTTTAGGGCCCTTTTAATAAGGTCAATTGATTTTTTTTCGAGTTGTTTATTTTATTTGGTGACTAGGCTTAGAGACTTAAAAATATTTTTGGTGACCGTTTAAATTATACCCCTATAGAAATAAAAACGAAAACGTAAAAAAAATCTCTTGGAGCCGTGCACTCGCTTCTGATGTTTTTTAGGTACACATGTAGGCCATCTATACTTGAAGAGGAAAGATTTTTATTTGTAATGAATGTAACGAATTTGAAAAACACTACTGACTGTAACTGGACTGATTTTAAAACTTCTATTACCATTCGAATTTTACTTTATCACTGAGTGACAGACATATATTTCCATATTCACGCGAGCGAAACTGCCGGCAGAAGCTAGTATGAAATAAAATATTTTTGAATTGCATTGAACAGTGCCAAATGTCATCCCAATCGATGAGGGAACAGATAGTTACTTTCGCGTGTGGATGACTTTCAAAAGCCAAGGCTTCCATTCAAGACTTTAGGTAAAAGCCCACCGAGAACGCAAGCGTTGTCGTTGGTGGGCTTTCTAAACCTCATTTTTTGTGTCGGCAAAAATTGTGTTTTACAAACTGCCAGACGTTGTTTAAACGAGCGATTCATCAATCAACATAACGTGTGCGGCTTTTAATTATTTATTGCGGTGCGCATCGCGCCGGCGCGGCGTTCCGTCCGTCTGCACGGTGCGCGACGCGCCGCCCGTCCGTGCGGTGCGGGACACCCAGTCTTTTGGCATTTGATTTTATTCTCTTTACATAGGACAGTGTTAATTTCAAAAATAAATGTGTGATCTTCTGATACTATGAACACTGCAAGCACACGTGGTCGTCGGGATGGCGCACGACGTCTTCACTCATGACATCGTATCCATCACGTGTGCAGTCACATCGTCCACACCACTCGCGTCTCGTGGCGCGGCGGGGACGGGCGCGGCCGCGCGCCGCTATTTATAATTGGACCGCAATCCTGGCAAACGCCGAGCTTGCCCCCTCGGGGTCAGCTCAAACGTTAATATACCACTTTTTAAAATTTCACTTGCACAGTACAATAAACACGTTGGAGTAGGGGCGTTGTAAAACAGTAGGGCTCGCTCCGCGTTCACAGGTGAGCTGCGCTCGACCACTCACTGCTTTATCCATGTTTAACCCGATTGATCCGATGAAGTTTTCGGTGGAACTTTTAACTGTTCCGCTAATGTAAAAATAAAATAATAATAATAAATCGTTTATTTGGACCAACAATGTTCTACATTTCATAAACCCACCAAAGTGCGTAACAGTTTGTCGGCGGGATTTGCGCTTGTTTATGACAATTGGTTCAAATGCAATGTAGGTTTACAATAAATACAAAAAATAAATAAATTAGTGGGTATTTTCACATGTAGCGGCCACTGCCTTAACCGTTTTCAGTTAAGTTTTAACAAATAGTATATGATAGTGACTGACCCAGAAAGTGCATCTAGAAATAGTCGTTTATGTCGGAGCTCGCCGGCTGACCTTTAGCCGTGCCTTTAGTGAACATTTCGACAGCGCTCCCCGCTCCCCGCTCCCCGCGCGCCGCACGCCTCTCCCTGGTCGGTGGGAAGACACTTGATCGAACAATCTTTGACCTAGTCTCCTAGTTTTATTTTTTATTTCAATGCACCATTTGTATACTTTTGAAAGTAAAGGTACTTAATGCAGTCAATGCCGTTGATTGTACAGGTCGCGTTCAAGCCACATTCGTAGTCCAGAGAGTGGATTAGTAGTTCAGTTGAAGCGAATTGAACCCGTAAAAAGTTAACTTTTCAATAAAAAAACCCTAGATCACTGGTTTTGTATAATAAATAATAATAATTTAATTTTCCAGCATCGGAGGCCCATAGTAAAAATACATAAAAATATGTTGGCGCGGGGACGGTCGTACCAGGCGGCGGTCGAACTAGCGACGCGCGGGGTTGCGACAGTCGTGGAGAGGATACAGCAGTTGGGACTCGAGGTGGCATTGCACAAGTCCGAGGCCATATGTTTTCACGGCCCTCGGAGCGCGCCACCTCCGGGCTCCCAATTAACGGTAGGAGGAGTTCACATCGGCGTCGGGTCGACGATGAAGTACCTGGGACTCGTCCTCGACAGCCGGTGGAACTTCAAGGAGCACTTCCGACGTCTGGCTCCCAGATTGAATGCGACTGGGGCTGCGCTCAAGCGGCTCCTGCCGAACCTAGGGGGTCCAGACGCCTCCTGCCGGAGGTAGAGCCCGCAGGCATCGTTCGGTCCATGGCCCTTTACGGTGCGCCGGTGTGGGCGCCATCGCTACGAAAGCGAGTGGCGGCCCGGCTAACCGCCTGCCAGAGGGTCATGGCCATCCGGATGATCCGCGGATACCGTACGGTGTCCTGTGAAGCGGCGAGCCTCCTTGCTGGCCTACCACCATGGGATTTGGAGGCAACAGTCCTTGCACACATGCATGATTTACGCGTGGAGATGCAACGTCGGGGCGAAACTCCGCTGCCGCGACAAGTCGCGGCATGGCGGACAGAGCTCCGGCGGGATCTCATGGTGAAATGGCGAGAGCGACTGTCGCAACCTCGTGCTGGGCACGCCACGATCGAGGCGGTAAGGCCCCTCTTTGAGGCGTAGCTGGAAAGGCCCCACGGCGTCGTCAACTTCCGTTTGGCGCAGGTGCTGACCGAACACGGCAAGTTCGGTCCGTACCTGTACAAGATTCGTACGGAGACGACGCCCGGGTGTCGCCACTGTGCGGACCGCCCGGTGGACACGGTGGAGCACACAGTCGAGGTGTGCCCCGCTTGGGAAGAGCATCGCCGTGTCCTCGTGGGGGCGATCGGCGGCGATCTCTCGCGCCGGGGCTTGGTTCAAGCCATGCTCCGGGGCGAGGAGGAGTGGCAGGCGGTCGCCTCCTTTTGCGAAGCAATAATGCTAGCAAAGGAGGAGGCCGACCGCATTAGGCAAAGGCGCACACGCCGCCGCCGCCGCCGGGTTTCCGATCCCAATTTCCGGCCACCGTAGGCGCGGGCTCGCGGACGGTGGGCAATGGGTAGCTCGCTGTCCGTCCGTCCGGTAACAGACCGGTCCGAGCTCAGGTCGTCTACGGCGCGCACCGTTCCCGCGCGCCTCAAGGAGTTGTCAGCAAACTGTAGGGATCCAGCAGGGCCGAAGCCTACTAGGGCCAAAGGTTATGTGAGGCTGTCACCACAGGCCCCAGGATAAAGGCAAGGAACGGAAAGGTAGGTTTTTAGTCAGTAAAAGTCTGACACTATTTCCCGCCCCACCCAAGGGCGGGATTTGTCATTGGATGATTTTACCTACCCAAAAAAAAAAAAACATAAAAATATGTTAGACAGTAATAAACTAATACATATTATTATAAAAACAAAACTTATTTAACTATAATTAATACACGTAATGTAGTCGGCGTCGTGTTGCGCTGCGTGCTGTCGTGGAACCGTCCGCGGAAACGTCGATATACGACACCTGTCCGCCAGAAGTCCTCTTTTAAGGTCTGTAGATGTTGGGTTGGAACTCGTACCACGAACGACTTGAAGTTGACGTCGTGGCGCGCCTCCAACCTTACGACCCTCAGAGTCCAGTTGGTCTTCACTTTCAAATACTCCACGACTTCCTCAACCTTCGTGTAGTGATGCAGGCGCGAAATGTATAACTGCGTCGTAGGCACAGCAGGACGCAGCAGCATAATGCCTACTTATTGTAAAAAACTATTGTTATAGAGTAGACAGCGCTAAGCTGTGCTGCAGCTGCGAGTGGGCGCCCGAGGAGGCACAAGGTTTATGTAGCTACACGTACATACTGGAGCGACGGCCGCCGCCGGAACACCGAACAAAGATCTGCGGTCAAGGCGACCATCACTCTTCATTTGATCCGGTTCAACACAAATGATAACCCTGTTTTCATTGTGTTTGTTTTTACGTTCGTTGTAATATTTAAAAGTCGAACACGTGGAACCGCGTGGGGCGCAACACACGATGTCATCGCGTGAACATGGTATAGTAGTTAATTCAGCGGTCCATCATTATAATCAGATTTGTAAATGAGCCTGCGCTCGCTGCTGCTAGCTGCTGCCCGCTGCTGCTAGCTGCTGCTCGCTGCTGCCCGCTGCTGCCCGCTGCTGCCCGCTGCTGCCCGCTGGTCGCCACCAATTACAAATAAATTGACCGTTTAGCACAGCTCCCCGCCCGCCGCGCCCCGCGCCCCGCGCACCTCAGTCGCCCCCCACGGAATACAGCGGTGCTGTACCGCAGCTCGTTGCTTGTCGTGTTCTCATTAAGGACTCTCCTCATACCACAACAATCCTCGTTTGAAATATAACCTTTATTAATGCTCAAGCTTCACCCAGACACAGCATTGAAATTTGAGCGTTTTCTGTACTCAGGTAGATACCCACTGTCTTCTTGTGGATATCATCATCATTCTTAAAGATTTTTTTAAAACGTTGCCCACGCTAGGAATTACTCCTTGTGTCGTGAATGTTTCCAAACATCTAAACTCACATACACAGGAAACCCAGACCCGGAACACCTATACAATTCTCTATTCTATTCTATTCTATTCTATTCACGGAACGCAGCAGCCAAGCACTCAACCACACAGCGCCAAACGCGCCGTCAATTGACACGGGTACCGTTAAGTGTGTAAACATTCATGCTGCCTCTTGTAAGCCCTCCTAAAATAACACTAACAGATTCCCTCACATTTCGTAGAACGCAGCCAATAACGTTACCCACACGCCCGCACGCCTACACGCCCGCAAGCCCGCACGCCCGCATCCCGGACCTCGCACCCCGCACCAAGCACGCCGGCAGCTCGAACAAGTGAACCACATGATGTAGTCAGTCACAAGGAGACAACATCATAAAAATATAGAGTTATACAGGATATTACCTCGCAGTATTATAACTCGGCCATATCTTTGAAATAAATGCCTACAGCCGCGCGGTACGTCAACATGCGATAGGACTGCCCACCTCCAGCAGTTTACCCACTTGCCCACTTGCCCACTTGCTTGTTTGTTTGCCTACTTTGTGTTTCTATAATACAAAAAAAAGTGTATTTACAATCAGAAAATTAAATTTAGTATTGTGATTTTAAATACACTTTTTTTGTATATACAAATAAAATACTTTGTAAATTGAATAGGAAGTGTACAATAAAAATAAGTGTTGTTTTTTTTATTAGTAGATTTAATAAAAAAAAAAACATATTTATGTTTAAATAATAAATTGGTCTTATAAATTTGCGACCGAAAAATATTTGCGCCTCGACTGAGACAAACGAAATTCTTTATTATTAAATTTTAAAGTATAAAAATCCTCATTCTAATACCTATAAAGCTTAATTAAAAAAAAAAAGAAAATAGCATAATAAATCCTACTCGTCATATTAAATATGTGAATATACTTGAACTTATTTTTAACGAAAAAATTACGCGGTCATTGTTAAAAAACCACACACCGTCCGCTCGTCACTGCGGCAAAGTCGCGACTGTCTGCCTGCCGAGCGCATGCCGAGATCGAGGCGCGTAGGTATAGCTCGCACTTCGTCCGTTTGTTTGTATGAAGTTGGAATATTGTATAGATAATATTACCGTGATATTACTGAAAGGGTACACGTTTAAATAGTAATAGCGCTGGTGGCGATGGATCGACGCGAGCGTCGCATAATGATTACTACAATGTATAGCGATCCCTCATAATATGAACCTCGTGAAATCTGAGAAATATAAACAAACTAATCCTTGTTTAATTCTCGCGGTTATCGACATGTGGGAGATGTATACAGCAATCATTGCGTCGATAGTCGTGACGAGCAATGGCTTAATACCCGAAAGCTTCGGCCAACATCTGAAAAGGCTGAGGTTGGGCATTTAGATCAAGGATTTGATTAAAAAAGCAGTTCCTCTCTCAGCAGCCCTGACCACCGGTAGCTGGACCCTGTTCCCGATCCCAATCGATTACTATTTTTAATAAGTTTATATTTAAAAATGTCAACGTTGTGTGTATACGAAACAAATGGAATAAAATAATATTGAATGAATGTTTTGACTCTTGCAAAAGCATGCACAGCGGCCGTTCCCCTAGCTCAGTGTTCATATACAATAGAGAATGTTACTACTGCTACTGCGAGACTAAGTATGTATTTTATCTGTTTTGTTACTCTTTCGTCTTATCTCTACGTGCAACAATAATGACTTACTAGTTCGTATATACGAGTATATTCCACACCTATGTGTTAACAAGAACTAAGATACTTATAGAGTGAACTAACAAGGTGTAGACGTCCGCTAAGAACGGATTTTACGAAACTCCAGCCCTACAGAGGTAAACCGACTAACACGCGGGCGAAGCCGCAGCCACAAGCCAGTGACCTAGTAGTCTTTGGCAACTTTTTTCAATAATTTAGTGACGATTCAATATTTAAGTCCGTGGTATTTATTTCATAATTTTTTTAGATGTTTCTGCCATGTCGTCCTACGCCTGACACTTCATCACTTCATAAATTAATGTTTATTTCAGTGGACAGAAAGCCGCGAACAGAGCGAGCCGCGTGCAGCGCGCGTGGCCGCCGCCTGCCCCACCCCCCAGCCCCCGCAGCTCTCCCCCACGTACCGCCACATTAGTCCGCCTCTCTACGTATTTAAACAATTCTCCGCAGAAAGGATTACCATCTCTAACGCTAGAAAGTAACACACTTGCATGGCATGTCTTTATTAGCAACGCATAGCTTTGCTCATTATGTTAGCTCCTCTTATTATTATGTACTAGGTTCTGCTTTGTGTATATTATGAAGCGACGACTAGCACTGAGATGACCACTCTTACCAGATACTGCTCACTCTTATCACAGTAATACTGCTGCATAACTGCAGTATCACATTATATAATAATATCACATCGTGTATGCACCAACAACACTTTTTTATTCGACAAATAAAGATGAATATGTAAATGAATATTTGACACTGTCATACAACATGTAGCGGTCACGCTCCGACTGCGGCACGTCCGCGTGGCGTGATGTTCACCCGGCGTGAACGGGTCTTTGTGAACAAACACATTACAAATCATGCCGTAACAAATGTATCTCTTTTAAGAGCGGTTTCGCATTACGTCCGATCCGAATTAGATCCGAACCTTGTTTTGGCGAATTGTGGCGGGGGCGAGCACGCGCCTTTACTGCACTAGTGCGGAAAACTGTCAATGGCGTGCCTAAAAGCGGTGGGATAAGAGCGGGTTTTTGACGGATCGGATTCGGATCAAACGACGTGCGGAACCAACCTAACATCGTTCAGTAACTGTGCTTCCGGAAAGTACAATCAAATAGCGTATCGCATGAACACATCAGTCGCTGACGAGCTCAATAGCTAGCCCGCGCCCTCGGCCTCGCCTGCGGGACAACTACATATTAAATCTAAAGGTCCTGCCTTCCTCACAGGCTCATCACCGCCCAGCCCAAACTCTTTGACCTAGAACGCTAGGATTTTGCTCTGAGGTTCCTTTTATGATGTTTCTGTTACCAGCAATCTGTATAATCCAGGTATTCTATACAATACCGAATGCCGAAAGCCCAAATGCGCGTCACATGAGAGTGCTCCTGCACTGGAGACATTCACTTCAGGCTCGATGCTCTCTATCACGTTATGATCGTCTATGGTAACGTTTGTTATCACTCGATGCCTCATCACGCTCCTGAAGAAAGACATTTGTGTAGTATATTGTTAGCACCTTTAAATCTGACGTACGACCGCCCTAGATATTTTACTAATGTGTTACTTATTATGTTACGAGTAATTATGAGCGTGTGTGTGTCTGCTGACTAGTGTATTTTAATAGTATATAAGCTTAGTTATTTATCTTAATAAAGAGTACTTTAGAACACGCAGTCGTATCATATATCGAGCCGGAGTGCGCCAAAGAGCTTATTTAGCGTGGAGGAAGACTTTACGATACTCGCGCCGCAATCACTGTTCACACAAAAACCGGGAAGCCATGAGAAACAGTGCGAATGGAAGTCCCACCAATCTGCAACATGATAAGAGAGCGCACACGAACAAAAACTAGATGCAGTAGGTATGTAACAATATCTGTGATTTACCGTTGTGAGTGTGAGCCAGGATCTACTAAAAGCGAGCCACGCCACACAACGTGCTGCAGCTTTACAATTTAATTTTAGTAGTATTAGAAGTAAAGTGAAACCATTTTTATTTTGTTTAGCATAGCATAGCATAGCATCAGTCTCATAATGTTCCCACTGCTGGGACTCAGGCCTCCTCTATAGGAGAGGGAATGGGCCGTAATACACCACGCGGGCCCAGTGCGGGTTGTTGGTTTGTTTACTTTAACCATATTGAGGATACTTTAGGATTTTATCTGTAGTGTTCATAAAAATAAACAGCTATCGTAAGTGGTATGTACCTAATTGATCAGTAGGGATCGGTCCGAGCCGAAGGGTCCTGGGGGGCGGCGGCGCGGCGGGGGCGGGACACTGCGGGAGCAATAGTGTCGTGCGCGCCGGGGGACGCTAGCAAGGTGAATAAAACGACTCAGCTCACCCCGACACGAGCGCAAACTATTGTTAACCCTATTCTGATGCGAAGATGTACAGTCTTACACACCAGTTTACTAAACAAGTCTAGTGGAATGGCATCCTGACAGATTACATGACTTGGAAAGATCATCAAACTATTAAAGTGTCGTTTCGTGCTTTCACGAGCACTCCGCGCTGCTCACCGCCATAGACACGGCCTCATAAACTTTTCTCTACGAGTTGAATTGTCTCTGAAGCACATAATTATGCTCAGATGATAGATAATACTCTGTAGTAGTGATCGTAACACAGGCTATGACAATCGCGGCGCATCACCTTTATGTTCAGGGACAGCCGGAGCCGACCTGACGCCGCTCTGCACTTCACAAACAACACTAGTACTTCACTGCATGATCGCTGTCACTCCCACCGAACGCAAACGTCAACGGTGGACGTTTACGTTCTACTATGACTTTTGAACCTCCGCCGCCTTGACACCTCTCCGCCCACTCCACTTGAACCAGTGAAACCTTACAACTGTCTAACATTCAGATTCGATCACGTTTGAACTGTAAAGTACTAATCACAAGTGTAAGATGATCGTTAAGCTGTCGTCAACTCGCTCTATAGCTATCTGTGACAGGCGGATAGTTTCACATTACCTTTCTCCATAATTATTATTATATTTGTACCTACAAGCACCGTGTATTCGTATAGCTGTATCGTGCCGTGTCGTGGCTAACGAGTAATTTGCCTGTAATTGAACGTTATCGTTATTTTTGTAGCGATACGCTGACGCGGGCTCAGCGCGTCGGTAAACAATATATTAAATGTAAACAAATTCGCCCGCTGCGAAGTAATCCCGTGTTCTTGAAAAAAGGATTAATTTTAATGCGCCGGTTACCGGACCCTGCTAAACCGCGGGTTTGTTCGGCGGTAACGAGCGCAGCGCGGGGCCCCGGGGCCCGGCCCCGCGGGGAGCTGGGGCTCAGCGGGGAGGACGGGGCCTGACCGGAGAAATTATTAATTATTCAGTAAATACTGGCATTTTCCGGGTTGCGTCAACTAAATCAAAACAACTGCCATTCAAAATTACCGTTTATGAGCCGCTTCCTACGCGAGTAAATAAAATATTAATACATCTGGTGAGCAGGAAATACATACTTCGCTCGGCGACGAGAGCAGCGCGAGCGAGACGAGTTCGGGGCGACAATGGCGCGAGTGCGGGGCGCGAGCGGCGCGAGTGCGGGACGCGAGTGGAGGGCTCGAGCCCGAGCGATGCTATCGCCTTGTTTATGTGCGCACCTCGCCATAACGCCGCCTGCCCCTCACCTGATACTCTCTTCCGACCATGTAAATGAATTCAGATAACTTACTACACAAGCGCCATAGTGAAGCTCCGCGCCGCACAGAGCGCTCCTATCTGATTATAATATTTATAATATTTGAAGCTCCGTTGATTCTGCTTTTACGTTTTCTGCTCACAGAATAAGTCATACTTATATTTGTATAATGGTAAAAAATTCCTTCTTTTATTTACAAAGGAGTCGTATTTGCTTTTGATAACTTTTGTATTTTATAAAACGATATCTAAATGTAAAGCTGAAAGCTTCAAAAGGAATGCTTAAGGGCCAACGAAGTTCGGCATCGAGCAGAAATCAGAGCCGAGTGTTGTTGCGATCGGCTGCTCTCCCGCGACCCGCGCTGCTCGAATAGCTGAGCACATCAGAGCTCAATACTAGTGAAATCGACAGATTCCAACGTTCAACTTTTGTGAACACAAAGAGGGAATATTAAGTAGGTAAATCGTATTGTCAATGAGCACTGGGGAGGCGCTTCGCTAGATACAAAGGAACGCTCTGTAATCCTGTTGAGTATAATGATGTATGTGTAATGTGCAAGCTCAAAGAAGGATTAACAGTGTGCCTGCGGGCTGCGTGGTGTGGTGCGCGGGCGGCGGGCGGCGGGCGGCGGGGGGGGGGGACAGGTGACGACCTGCAGAACAACTAATGAATAGGCAATGTACTGAGTGCAGCGACACACTGCTCGCCGCGCCGCGACTCCGCCTGTACCGAGCACCGAGCGACGCGGCGCCGCCGTGAGACGCTCTCTCACATACTATAATTTATAGTCACTCATTTACATGAACCGTTACATTTTATGGGCAATTCGCGCGGACAAATACGAAATTGTTTAGTCAATATAAAAGTTTGGACGCTTCGGCACCAATCGTTCGGACCCGAAATTCCGTCGATAAAAAGTTGTACACTTTGTTTTTATTATTATTCTCGGTCGGGCGGCCACGCGGCTGCCGCACGCCGCGCGTGAGCAGGCGCCCGGCCAGACGTGCAGCTTCGCTGAGCGCTACCTATACCTGCTGGGCACTAATTATGATCAGCTTGCAATTCATTAACACTTATTCTTAATAACTCCAAATAGAATGCAAAAAATAGTTAGTAGACACTGTGTTACCTACCCGCTGCCTAGCAAGTCGTCACATTGAACACATCACGCGTCTCCATTCGTCTTAGTTTAAACCGTAACACAACATAAGTGTTCATTGTTACGTTGTGCGAATAAGTGAGAGGGCTCGGGGAGGGCCGCCGGCCGCTGGGCGTGTGGAGGATGCGAGTGTCGCCACTCCTCTTAATGTTGACAATCTGTTACAGCGCCGCGCGTATTACGTACATTTGTACCTGCTTCCCTTAACAAACTAAACTCGCTTCAAACGACTTGACATTTCTAATACACGTACTGTGTAGCTGTAGTTGTTACAGGTTCATAACATCATTCACAACTTTTCTTTATCAACAGCGAAGATTAGTTAAATATTTTAATAATTGGTGATCCTCTTACTTTTACTCAGAGAGGACACATGAACGCAGTAACATTACGCGTCGAGCGTGTCCCCCGCCTGCTCTGTGGCCGCTGGCTGGACCCATCGCCCCAATAACAAGTAAGTTTGCCCCTTTAGAGCAGATCGTCGATTACACTGTATCTTTTAACGAGAACTGCCCGGTCCGGCCCGGCGGCTCCACGACCGCCACAATTTGTGAATATTCTACGAACTTAATAATCAATGCCTTCTCCTTAAACGGCTTGTTATATTGCGCGCCATCGCTTTGTTAAGTGTCTCGAGCCGATTTGGGTTTGCATAAGGTCGAATCAGATTTAAAAATGTTCCGTATAGTTGCGTATAGTACATGTACTCTGTAGGAGGTACTTTTGAATAAGAATAGGCTTTGTTAGCGTTTGCCTAACTTAACCTAACCTTATATTTCTTTTGTCCCTCAACCAGACATAAGCATATCTCCAGAATCTCGCAAAAAGCATTTAATCATGAGTCGTGATCCTCATTACGTGTACAAGGGCCGAGATAGGGTAGACAGAGCGTTGTTCAAGTAGTTGGCTCAACAAGCTTATGCGGCCACTCTATTATGTGATGTTATTGGACAGGAGCGGGCGCGCGCCGGGATATACTCGAGTTACACACGCGCACAGGCGGACGGCGGCGCTGCCTGCCTACATTATACTACACAACGAAAGTCCTCGCATAGAGAGATGACCGCCGCTCCACGCACACACCCGACATGTCCGCGATTTATTCCAACATTCCGAAGCTTTACATGCGACATTACAAAGACGTCAACCGACCTGTGCGCGACGGGCGACGAGCGACATTAGAGAGGCTCAGCTATCGGGCAGCGGATAATCGACAGAAGGATGATGATAGTGGATCATCAATCCGAAGCACACGTCGTTAGTGCAGGATGCGGGCACGAGGCGTGTGTCGCACAAATGGCGCCTGTCGTCATTGTGTATCAGCGTTACATAATGGACGTGTCGCGAGTAGTGACATGTGCGTGTGTGCGTATGTGTATGTGTGTGCACACTGCTGATACTACAAACGTGATCACGCGTTTTAAGGCCCTTATTACCCGCACTGAAACGTTATTACAAAATGATGGTCGACTAGAATGATATTGAAGTACCTAATGTACTCGTAGCAACGTTGGTTGGTTCAATTGTACGCGGCGCCCTGTCACGCTGGCTAGCAATATTTACATTCACTATACACATTCTATTATTTCTCATAATTCTGATACACCGACGTGAATTTTGCTAGTTTTAGGGTTCCGTCTCAAAAAGAAAAAAACGGAACCCTCATAGGATCATTTCGTTGTCCTTCTGTCTTTCTGTCTATCAACACCCCTTATCTCGAGAACGCGTGGAGGTATCGAGTTGAAATTAGAACCATATTATACTCAAATCTCCTCCGCCGGCCGACGGTTCATGTCACAAAAAACGTAATTTCGACTCTCTCAAGGGAATCAAAATTCATAGGGTACTTCCCTTTGACCTAGAACTCTGAAATTTTGCATGAAACAAGGTCTTATAGTATAAGTAACTGTAAATTTGTAGTTTACATCACAAAAATACAACTTTTTTTCGATTGCACACTAAGGTGTACGAGTCCTGGTTTTCCAAAGCAACCTCCCGCACCAGCCGCACCGGCCGCTTGTACCTCCCGCAACAGCCGCACTGGCCGCTTGCACCTCCCGCACCAGCCGCACCGGCCGCTTGCACCTCCCGCACCAGCCGCACCGGCCGCTTGCGCCTCCCGCACCAGCCCCACCGGCCGCTTGCACCTCCCGCACCAGCCGCACCGGCCGCTTGCACCTCCCGCACAAACCGCACCGGCCGCTTGCACCTCCCGCACCAGCCGCACCGGCCGCTTGCACCTCCCGCACCAGCCGCACCGGCCGCTTACACCTCCCGCACCAGCCGCACCGGCTGCTTGCACCAGAATCAGAATCAGAATCAGAATAGTTTATTTCAAATAGACCAATTACAGGCACTTTTGAATTGTCAAAATGTCGGTCAGTCCAAAAAAAAGTGAAGCTAAATTGCACGTTCCAAAGCGTAAATCTCTATGGAGAAGAACGTGCAAGAAACTCCATGCATTACCATGGACACTCTTTTAAAATCATATTATGAGTTACATTAATCTTGGTTACATTTTTCTTGTCGCTTCTATTATGTGAGCACAATGCAGATAAGTAATAAAAAATAAAATGAACTAATTAAAAAAATAGAAATTGAGTTGAGCTACTGGCAGCTAAGACATGACCAGTCCCTACTGACGGCGCCCGTTCACGAGCATGACGCGTGCCTCAGCCCCACTCAGCTCAACCATTTTGAAGGGAACCGAATGACCCAATAACACGTGCCACCATCAGCGAGACATTTGAGTGAGCATGACAAACTCTCAACTGCCATGCTTTTAATGTCAAACAAGTTGTAACCTATTAAAATAAAAATGCTCCATGGTACTTCACATTCACAAATAAAAAAAAAAATTCTTCTACATTATACAATCTTATTGTTTCCAATTACAAAAAGTAATAAGTAATTGATCACAAGCTCCATTACAATAAACCAATAAAATAATGAAAAATAGTATACAGGAAAAGTTTTTAACCAGTGCGCAAATTTTGACATAATAAACTTGAATATATTTTAATAAACACGTATTTTTTATTTTGATATGTTTCAATAGTAAAAAATTAAGTTAACGCATACGAGACTTGTTTACTCAGAAATTTATTTTATGGACGTCGCTTGCCAGTCCGTCGACTGGTCGCCCGATTCACGCCGCGCGTCGACCGCTCGCCTGACGCGCCAGCTGGTATCAGAAGTACTCACGCGCGCTCGCTCTATGCGACGGTACCTACTAACGCAGTGCGATTATTGACCCCAGTTTAGCGCTACAATTTTTTAAGTTTAGACTGTGTAAAGTTATTTGTAAACGTAATTCCAATTTATCCTTCATACTTTCATGGGCTTAGGACCATCAAAATGCAGAAAATAAATCATAATAAGTAAGAAAGTAGGTAATACGTTTTAATCCATTCAAAATAAAACATTTAGGTATGATAGGTATTTAGACATGATACAATTTAGATTGAAACAATTGCATTTTGGCGTATTTAAAAAATTGTGGTGTGATTTAAAAGGCTCGACGTGGTGCTGGGTCTGGGTCATGGAGTTGTTGTACCGGCTGAAAGTGGTATGGATGGAGTCCGGCTGTATTTAGCAGCTTCCATACTGCGCTTTGGCTAACACCAAAACGTCGTTCTGCGCCGTAGGTACTGGCTCTTGGATTGCGTTCAAAAAAATCGGCTTCGACTGCCAGACCCTTGTGCGTCGCTCGGTGTTCTGAACTGGCCGTGATCAAGCAGCCTTTGGTTAGCTGCTAAAATTGTCCTCTCATTAGGGACCGTAGGATTGAGGATCCCTTGGGCTCGCATACGAGGTACGCTCTCCCTTTCGTATCTTCTTCGTGCTGCTCGTAAATTTTCATTGCTTAACAAATACACTCGCACCATTTCATAATACTCGCGGTGAGTAAAATGAGACATTGTCACTACGCTAGTCTAGTACGCGGCACACGCGCAGGGACGGCGAAGGGCGCGAACGTCCGACCTCCACTTCCGCCAGTGACGTACTGCATGTGCATGCGTTTTGTTTATCAAACGCCGGCGCCGCATGCCCCCGCACCCCCGTCTCGTGCGCTGGGCGTGGTCCAGCGGCCGGCGGCCTTCGCGTTTTCATTCATGCTCATTCATAGTATTACTATTAAATTATATCCATGTCTTGCTTATTTCAAATTGGGACAAAGTGGAAAAATGAGAAAAAAAAAAGTCATAAACTAAAAATGGAAATGTGTTCTATTGCTTACACTGAGCCACCAAAAAAAATTTACGCAGTGGTTAAAAATTTTTCCTGTATATAAAAAAAAAACACATTTTGAAAACAACAATACAAAAGGGGCCCCGCATTTCTTCCAAACTAATTTGTAGGCAAATGTGGCTGTGGCTGTGGAGCAGGACCGGCATTTAGCCAAGCATTTTTATCAAGGATGTAATCTTCCAATTTATAATATGCTTGTCTACATAGTGTGCGTTTAATGCATGTTTTAAATTTCGACTCATTTAGATTTTGAATTCCAAGTGGGACTTTATTATAAAATTTTACACAGTGACCCATAAAAGAACTATGTACTTTAGCCAATCTGAATCGAGGTTGATCTAATTGGTTCCTATTGTCACTTATTTTAGTAAAAAGATGAATATTTTTCCGAACGTACATAATATTTTCATAAATGTATTGACAAGGGTCCGTCATGATGTTTATTTCCTTAAATAGTTCCCTAAGAGAATCGCGCCTGCGAAGATTATATATGGCTCTGATAGCTCTTTTCTGCAGAATAAAAATAGACTCAATATCTGCAGCCCGTCCCCATAGTAAAATACCGTAAGACATTATGCTATGGAAGTAACTAAAATAGACTAGTCTTGCGGTATTGACATCTGTAAATTGACGTATTTTTCTAACAGCATATGCTGCTGAACTAAGCCGACCTGCCAGAGATGTTAAATGAGGACCCCATTGTAGCCTCGAGTCAAGCGTGATCCACAGGAAAACTGTGTTCTCGACGAATTCAAGTTTCTTCTTGTTCAATACTATGTCGGAGTTATTACTTTTAACATTAGGTAACGCAAATCTTATGCACTTAGCTTTTTTTCCATTTAACACTAAATTATTAACAGTGAACCAGTTGTGGACTTGCTGTAGAGAGTTGTTTACGTCATCAAGGTTTGTGGAACGTCTATTGATCTTAAATATTAACGACGTATCGTCAGCAAACAAAACAATGTGCGGCTGTTTTTTAATAGGTGCGGTAGATCATTAATATATACTAAGAAGAGGAAAGGACCCAATATTGAGCCTTGTGGAACACCCATTTTGACTTTCAAACCCTGAGAATTCCACCTCCCGCACCAGCCGCACCGGCTGCTTGCACCTTCCGCACAAACCGTACCGGCCGCTTGCACCTCCCGCACCAGCCGCACCGGCCGCTTGCACCTCCCGCACCAGCCGCACCGGCCGCTTGCACCTCCCGCACCAGCCGCACCGGCCGCTTGCACCTCCCGCACCAGCCGCACCGGACGCTTGTAACTCCCGCACCAGAATCCCGCAACGAATGTCTTCACTGTAACCGTTTACAACTTCTGTTTGGCTAACAAACATTTTGTAATTAATTTAATATTGATAACGGACAGTTGTTCGTAATAAATTAATTTCTTGTTAGTTGTCTCGAAGCGGTGATATTTAAATGATTTTCTTAGAATTCTCAGCAACAGTAGGTAGACACCATCTCTAATTAGTGAGACGATCGGACTTTTCAAAAACATAAACTGTTTGTCATCATATTGCGGCGGACGCCAAGCCCAAGGCGATGTGTTGTTACAGAAACAACACGATGGTGTCATCGTGTCCGACATTTTTGAAGAGCTCGAGCGGAGCGTCGGCGGCGACGATGTACAACGAATATATTGAGACGCGGGATCCGGCCGCTGTCAGCACTCCACAATACATTTTATAAATTGCCAACGGAGCAAGCCTTGCCCTCTTCAACTTTATAACATTCGGTATAAACAGCCGCAGTGAGTGGAGGCCACGGAGCTGCGGAGGTTACGACTGAGAGTGAAGTCTTTTGTTCGCGCGTCACTTCGCGCAACATTGTGTCGCTGAGCTCGTCTGCTGTCACGAGCACGACGCCGGCGGTGTAGCGGCGAGGTGATATGTTACAAGAGCACAGCAAGCAGTAGAGCTGGTGCGGTGAGAGAGCACAGCAAGCAGTAGAGCTGGTAGCGGTGAGAGAGCACAGCAAGCAGTAGAGCTGGTAGCGGCGAGGTGGTATGTTACAAGAGCACAGCAAGCAGTAGAGCTGGTGCGGTGAGAGAGCACAGCAAGCAGTAGAGCTGGTAGCGGTGAGAGAGCACAGCAAGCAGTAGAGCTGGTAGCGGCGAGGTGATATGTTACAAGAGCACAGCAAGCAGTAGAGCTGGTAGCGGCGAGGTGATATGTTACAAGAGCACAGCAAGCAGTAGAGCTGGTGCGGTGAGAGAGCACAGCAAGCAGTAGAGCTGGTAGCGGCGAGGTGATATGTTACAAGAGCACAGCAAGCAGTAGAGCTGGTGCGGTGAGAGAGCACAGCAAGCAGTAGAGCTGGTAGCGGCGAGGTGATATGTTACAAGAGCACAGCAAGCAGTAGAGCTGGTAGCGGCGAGGTGATATGTTACAAGAGCACAGCAAGCAGTAGAGCTGGTGCGGTGAGAGAGCACAGCAAGCAGTAGAGCTGGTAGCGGCGAGGTGATATGTTACAAGAGCACAGCAAGCAGTAGAGCTGGTAGCGGCGAGGTGATATGTTACAAGAGCACAGCAAGCAGTAGAGCTGGTAGCGGTGAGAGAGCACAGAAAGCAGTAGAGCTGGTAGCGGCGAGGTGGTATGTTACAAGAGCACAGCAAGCAGTAGAGCTGGTAGCGGCGAGGTGATATGTTACAAGAGCACAGCAAGCAGTAGAGCTGGTAGCGGTGAGAGAGCACAGCAAGCAGTAGAGCTGGTAGCGGTGAGAGAGCACAGCAAGCAGTAGAGCTGGTAGCGGCGAGGTGATATGTTACAAGAGCACAGCAAGCAGTAGAGCTGGTAGCGGTGAGAGAGCACAGCAAGCAGTAGAGCTGGTAGCGGCGAGGTGATATGTTACAAGAGCACAGCAAGCAGTAGAGCTGGTGCGGTGAGAGAGCACAGCAAGCAGTAGAGCTGGTAGCGGCGAGGTGATATGTTACAAGAGCACAGCAAGCAGTAGAGCTGGTAGCGGCGAGGTGATATGTTACAAGAGCACAGCAAGCAGTAGAGCTGGTAGCGGCGAGGTGATATGTTACAAGAGCACAGCAAGCAGTAGAGCTGGTAGCGGTGAGGTGATATGTTACAAGAGCACAGCAAGCAGTAGAGCTGGTAGCGGCGAGGTGATATGTTACAAGAGCACAGCAAGCAGTAGAGCTGGTAGCGGCGAGGTGATATGTTACAAGAGCACAGCAAGCAGTAGAGCTGGTAGCGGTGAGAGAGCACAGCAAGCAGTAGAGCTGGTAGCGGTGAGGTGATATGTTACAAGAGCACAGCAAGCAGTAGAGCTGGTAGCGGCGAGGTGATATGTTACAAGAGCACAGCAAGCAGCAGAGCTGGTAGCGGCGAGGTGATATGTTACAAGAGCACAGCAAGCAGTAGAGCTGGTAGCGGTGAGAGAGCACAGCAAGCAGTAGAGCTGGTAGCGGCGAGATGATATGTTACAAGAGCACAGCAAGCAGTAGAGCTGGTAGCGGTGAGAGAGCACAGCAAGCAGTAGAGCTGGTAGCGGCGAGGTGATATGTTACAAGAGCACAGCAAGCAGTAGAGCTGGTAGCGGCGAGGTGATATGTTACAAGAGCACAGCAAGCAGTAGAGCTGGTAGCGGCGAGGTGATATGTTACAAGAGCACAGCAAGCAGTAGAGCTGGTAGCGGCGAGGTGATATGTTACAAGAGCACAGCAAGCAGTAGAGCTGGTAGCGGTGAGAGAGCACAGCAAGCAGTAGAGCTGGTAGCGGCGAGGTGATATGTTACAAGAGCACAGCAAGCAGTAGAGCTGGTAGCGGCGAGGTGATATGTTACAAGAGCACAGCAAGCAGTAGAGCTGGCAGCGGCGAGGTGATATGTTACAAGAGCACAGCAAGCAGTAGAGCTGGTAGCGGTGAGAGAGCACAGCAAGCAGTAGAGCTGGTAGCGGCGAGGTGATATGTTACAAGAGCACAGCAAGCAGTAGAGCTGGTAGCGGCGAGGTGATATGTTACAAGAGCACAGCAAGCAGTAGAGCTGGCAGCGGCGAGGTGATATGTTACAAGAGCACAGCAAGCAGTAGAGCTGGTAGCGGCGAGGTGATATGTTACGGTTCATAATTTGTTGAACAATCATGCTGCTATACATGCATACATACATGGCTATAAGATTAGCTAAGCTTACACTATGGGACACCTGTGCGACTTACTTACACTACCTACTATAAACTACCACTATATTTCTACCTGTAGCACTATACTGCATTGTGCAGGCGATGCTTAATCATTGAGATCCGGCGCCGACCACTAAGACGGATCACTTGTCCGGAGAGATGCGGGGGGCGAGGCAGAGGGAGGGGGGCGGGGACCTCATCAGCGGCCACATGTGACTGCCGCCGACATTATGACGCACTCTCCGTACCCAAGTAAGTCCAGGATATACCACAGATTTACATAAAAATACTAGAAACGTGTAAACCCAAAACACGTTTCTAGTATTTTTATGTGAATAATCACACTTAAACTAAAATTTATGTTGTATATTCACAAGTTTTTTAATGACTCTTGTAGCAGTGCGGTCATCAAGCGCAGCTTTCCCTAGCACGCCGGTCCGGTGCGGGTGCTGCTCGGTGCTGGCAATGTCTTGCTACATAACAATCGAACAAACTTTCTGAGCTCACTTCGCTCGTGGTACTATTGTGTGTGTCCTAATTAAACCTGTCGGTGCGGGCTCACGGGCTGTCGCACATTAAATAGTAATGTGTGGTCCGTGTGAACGAACACAAAACAGACACGTCCTCTTGGAACAACCGCCGCGGCGCCGCGTGTGCTCCGTCGTCAAGGTCACTCGGCCTCTCTTGACCGGATACCCCGGACGGTTTTAGCTCGTTGAGAAATACAAATTCAGCTGTCTCTATGTCTGGGAGCCACGAACACCGACAACCAAACAAGTGCTCCGTATTCACTAATACGTATCGTTACAGACTTTCAAATGAAAAATGTGTTGTTACAGCAAATATAACAACTTTCTATATTAATTTTAATACATACGAGTACGTACGTACATGTATCAATAATATTTTTAAATATTTCAATAGAGACATTTAAAAATATGAAAAAAAATACAGTAGACCGGAATCGAGAACAGTATTCAAGCTAACGACGCCCGGCGGCGCAGCCACCGCTCCAGAGAAAGGAACCGAGAATGAGACACGAGCCGTGTCCAGAAGTACCGCTTTCTGAATCAAACCCATGATCCAACAGCCTATCGAGAGCCTCCTAAGATCTCGATGGCGTCTTTGCTCGTGAGCTGTTGGCTGATACAACCATTTTATTTTACCTATGAAAATGTCGTTTTAACGGTTACCTATCATAAGTTTGAAAAACGTTTGACCGAAATTCAGTTCACCTAAAAATTTCAACTATTATAGTTTCGTTTTTTTTTTATTTCATAGAAGTCACGTCTGCCACTGTAACAGTTGACCTATTCTCAATTCGAATTTTTTCGTTACATCAACTTTTCATTTGGCCGAAAAACTTTTCACCGATGTTACACTTAGCGGAACTATCATTTTGTTCGAAGTATTATGTTTCCGAACCTTCATTATACCACCATGGAAGGTTTTCTGTCTCTGCTCCTGCGGTGCAGGGTTTGGGCGGTCCCACGCGAGCTTATCGTCGCAGAAGGTTTTGACGCTCACCACCTGCTCTTCAGTCGCGGGCCGCCCTACCCCTCCGCGCCTACGCGGACTTAAATTACATTCTAGGCGTAGTCAGACAAGACTACGTGAAGTCGGTTTTGCAGCGATTCGTTTCTGTCACTAAATTTTGTAACACGACATGTTGACTTTTAGTTTATTCGAAGTATTGAAAATTGGAATATCGTTTTTTGGACCGAAAACCCTTCTAGCATTTAATTCTTTGAACGTATGAAAATCGGAAAACTAACAAATCGCATTTACGACTTTTGGTAAAATAAATTTCGTGATTTTTCATAATAGACATTATAATTCTTAGGTATTATGAAATTCGGACTTTTGAAAATCGGAATATCAAAATTCGGAATAAAATATTTCGGAGTATTTGGGTGTTTCTCTTGAACCAGGTCCAATCCACAAGGACACGGCGGTGCTCCGCCCAAGCGGGTGGAACGAATAGTTTATTAAAATATTAATTGTAACTTAAAATTTCAAGTGACTCTAAAGTTCAGAGTGTAATTTCACAAACAACCAATAAAAAAATAAATAAAAAGTAGGTCATCAACATTTTATCAAGATATAACGCATCACTGTTAAGCTCACCCCTACCGGAACGCCATTACGTACTAAGGGCAGGTAGTGGTGAACCTGCGCGTGCCGCCCGTGGTTAATTAGCGGCCAACTATCGGCAACCAGGAGCCGGAGCCCGCCACCCGGGGCGTGCGGGGCCCCGGGCCGCTGACGAGGGTCGCCGGGCCCCGCGGGTGACATTCCTTTGTTAACGAGATGCGTGCACTCATTCTGTTCGTGAGGCTGGACGCCAGCGCAAGACATATCTCATTCGAGGCAAGACGTGGGTTGATATTGTTGTTACGTGATAGCACTACTGTTCCCATTTAACACGTAGCCTAAAATAAATTAAGATTAACATAAATTGGAAAAGTTGCTCGGAAACCCGTTTAACCACTTGTGTGTAATGCGCAGACTCGTCTAGTTGAGAGTATAAGGCCGCAGCTCCACTAGAGACTGCCGCGCCGCGCAGCGGTGGTGTGTCTGACGCCGCACAGGAGAGCTCGAACCTTTAATCTTAACGCAGCTCCAGTGGATCAGACATAATTGAAGCTAAGTTTTTTCCATTCTGAGCTGTATGCTATTGTAATGTTTGATCTTGACTGAAGCGGCGCGTGTGTGCTGAGGATCCGAGCTGCAAAATAATGTTAAACATGTGAGCCAAGGAGTCGCGCCGAGCTTATAAAGAGCGGTGAAGAGCTGACAAACAAGACTTTAGTAACTTATTTTAAAAAATAAACAAAAAAGTATTTCAATGCTCTACAAATGACTCTATCATGATCATTGGAGCCCTCGCCCAGCAGTGGACAGTACGAGCTACTTATAATGTAATTTAATTGAAAGATTCTAATTTCAATCACACTAATATTGTAAAAGTGAAAGTTATGTGTATGTTTGTTACTCTTTCACGCTGAAGACGATGAGCGCGTGGGTGAAGTTGTCACGCGGTTACACTGTGCCGTGGGATAGCACATAGCACGCTGTTAGTTCCAGGAGCAAATTCCTGCGGGATTATTATCTAGTGTCACACGGGCGAGGCTGCCGGAGCAACTAGTGTGATGCTAAAGCTTGTCGCGAGCAGACTCACGTTCTCGTGAGGACATAGGATACTTTATTATATCTGGAATATGTTCCTTGACATCATCTTCTAGTTCTACGTAACCGAAGCCAGTGCAGAAGCTAGTTTTATAATAAACTATCTGCATTCAATATAATTCGTAGCACTTGCTACGAACTATTTGCTACGCCGTAGCACATGCTACGCCCTTACCGTTTTAGACGCGTAGCATGAGCTCCAGCGCCATAGCACTATATCGTTACGTAATATTACTACGGCAAGGCCCCACGGCGTCGTCACCTTCCGTTTGGCGCAGGTGCTGACCGAACACGGCAAGTTCGGACCGTACCTGTACAAGATTCGTGCGGAGACGACGCCCGAGTGTCGCCACTGTGCGGACCGCCCGGTGGACACGGTGGAGCACACAGTCGAGGTATACCCCGCTTGGGAAGAGCATCGCCGTGTCCTCGTGGGGGCGATCGGCGGCGATCTCTCGCGCCGGGGCTTGGTTCAAGCCATGCTCCGGAGCGAGGAGGAGTGGCAGGCGGTCGCCTCCTTTTGCGAAGCAGTAATGCTAGCAAAGGAGGAGGCCGACCGCACTAGGCAAAGGCGCAGACGCCGCCGCCGCCGCCGGGATTCCGATCCCGATTTCCGGCCACCGTATGCGCGGGCTCGCGGACGGTGAGCAATGGGTAGCTCGCTGTCCGTCCGTCCGGTAATAGACCGGTCCGAGCTCAAGTTGTCTACGGCGCGCACTGTTCCCGCGCGCCTCAAGGAGTTGTCAGTAAACTGTAGGGGTCCAGCAGGGCCGAAGCCTACTGGGGCCAAAGGTTATGTGAGAATGTCACCACGGGCCCCGGGACAAAGGCAAAGAATGGAAGGGTAGGTTTTTAGTCAGATTTTTCATTGGATGATTTTACCTAGGCTAAGAAAAAAAAAAAAACTGGGAGATGTACTTACCTTGCAAGTAAGACGTGTGCGGCCACTCGGTCGCAAGAAATTCCGTCGTAAGTATATCGTAACTATGCCGTAACGTCGTGACACCGTAATGTACTCCAGAGGCTGCGCATACGTTGTGCAGGCACTCGCAGGTCGCTGTGCAACGTGTGTGCCGCTCGGGAGCGAGGCTGCTGTGAGGCCGCTGACACGTTGTCGTTAATAGTATTCGTGTCATGTGGGCGCGGCTTGCGATCAAAACTGTTCGCATTTGGATGACGTGGCAATGAGTTTGAACATGTGACTGATGTTTCACTTTAACCCTCGAAAAACAAAAACTTTCAAATAACAAACACAAAAAGGTAAAAAAGAATAACTCGTATTATAATAATGTTATATAATATTCCACAACTATGATACAAGCCCGATTATTCTCAAGCTAAGCACAGCTTGTGCTATGACTACTAGACACCTGATAAACATGCTTATATATTTCTATACATATTATAGATAAATTACACACAGAACAAATTATTGATGAACAAATAACTCATCACACAAATATTTGTCTTGGGTGTGAATCGAACCCACGACCTCCGGGATAGCAGTCAAGGACACTAACTACTACATTATTAATAAATCCCAATCAACATAAATTCCGTTCACTCGTTCACTGGAACCGATCTGTTTGAGAGCCGATCCCCGCGAGCTACGGCTGGCGGCTCGCAGGCACTCCTCGGTCGCTAGGTGTCCTCGACATGCTGCCGCGTGACCGCAACAAATCGTTGCGTTGTTCGTCAATGTCAAGTCTGCCTTCGCATCGCCACGTGTTAACATGCAACAAGTCTGCGTTGTTATTTACTGAAGTGTCTGGCGTCTGGCGCCGGCGCGCGGCACACGCGCGTGGAGGCGGCGCCTGGGCTACCGGCGCGTCACTTCACGTTACTTCACTGGCTTCAACTTATATTGCAACCTACAATATGCAATATATACAAATATTAAAACGTATTTTTTTACATTGTTTAACTTCGGTTGATCTCAGTTATGGTCAAAAATACGGGTTACATTTATTTATTTAATATTCATGCAACACAAAGTACAAAGGCGACCTTAATGCCTTAGGCTTTCTCTACCAGTCAACCTAGAGTGTTGAAGAGACATTATGCTAGGTGCATAAAAAGGAACATGTTTTTAGAAAACCTGAGTACAAAGTATAGATTTATTTATTTATTGAAACATACACAGTTATAATTACAAGATAATATGAATGTTCAGAAATTACACAACACATGACGTTAACAGATTAACAATGGGTCCCAAACTAGGCAAAGCCTGTATCTTGGTGACCCGAAAATTATACACAGTTAGCAATATGGTGTGGCCTGCTGGCGCAACGTACAAATTTCTACATATCATAAAATGTAAAACGAAAGAAGGACATAACTGACACGTCTGTCTTATCCATAGTCAATACTTGTAAAGAGAAAAGGACGAGAAAAGTAATTAATTGAGGCCGCAGTTTTGCTAGTATGTACTTGTCCGGTGCATAAATGGGAGAAGTGCAGAAATGCAACGCACCGAGACACAGAAGGGGTTCTTACTTCGTAGTCAGCTGACTGTGTGTTGTGTTTGTGGCTGCTTGGGTAGTGGAAATAAAGTGTATTTGACGATAGTTTTATGTTTTGGAGTAAAAGGAGTGGGGTGTGTGTTATATTGCACAAAATAAACTGAAGTGAATCCTACAATTAAATACAGTAAATAAAAAATTATAAAGAAATAAGTGAAAGGTGGGTAGTAAATAAACTTTGCTAAGTCTGAATGAGGGTATTAACATACAAAGATGATTTGAATAAACATTAAACATTCCGTATTTGCTAACACTGAGGAAAACAATAATTATTAACCAACAATTCAATTCACGGAGGTACAAAATTATAACATTAGATGTGCATTTATAAAGAAAGTTTACATTATATTTAACTTGAAGTGTCCGGTATGAGGCTACAGTCAGCAGGGGTACCGAGAAAAAGATCAATATCTTTGATGCTCTTAATAGTAATAGCTACTTGCCCGTCGGCCTTGCGGACGAGTATACGCCCGTTGTTCGTCCAACAGTATTTGTGCCCTGTGCTCTGGGCACGGGCACGAGCCTCGCGAAACAAGATACGATTGTCCTTAGTCAGATGCTCGTTGATGAATATCTTGCGGACAGTGCCTTGGATATCAATGTCCTTGGAAGAGATATTGCGTCTTGTTTTGGATGCCTTTAACAACTCGTCTCTTTTCGACCTTCTAAGTAATCTAACGATAATTGGCCTGGGAAACTTATTGTTTGAGTTTGATACAAGGGCTTTCTTCTGGCCTGCACGAGCTGTCCAGTCGATGTCATCTGATGTTAACGGAACACCAAGTTTAGTGGCGGTCAGCAACACGATGTGGTGAAGGTTCTCGGAAGGGGATTCTTCAATGCCCATGATTTCAATTTCTTGACGCATTGTTGACTGAATTTGGTAATTTAGTTGGGCCTTTAAGTCTGACACCATGTCATCCAAGATAACTATTTGTGAGTTACTTTGTTCAAGAGAATGAATTCTCTTTTCACAACGGTCGAGACGAGCATTGTTTAATGAATTACTTATGCCCTCAAGCAACGATTTTAGAGACACGTTAACTGCGACCATGTCGGAACGCATGAGCCTGATTTCAGAAACCAGATCAGGGAAAGACGCAGAGTTCTCAGGAACATCTCGAGCAGGAGAACCCATTGTATTGTATTGTATTGTATTTCGGGCTGGTATCCGCAACTCCACGACTAAAGCGCGTATTTTGCGTACGGGTGGGACAAATGTGTCATTCGATCCACCCCAGCTCCTCGAGGAAGGCCAGCAGCGCCTTGGTGTTACTGACCATTTCACGGAGGTTACCTGGGTTACCGAAGTACTTTGCCCTGTATCCAGCGACAACAGGGCAGCTCAGGAGCAGATGTGCTGCAGTCTCTTCCCCCCCCCATGCAGGCTCTGCACAGTGGGCTGTCTGTAACTCCTATGACAGAGAGGTGCTTATTAAAGGTCCCGTGGCCAGTTGCAACGGCCGTCACTTTCCGCAACTGAGGTTTAGTCAGTTGTAGGGCCTTTTTCGTAAAGCGGCTATCAATAGAGGGAAGTGCCTCCTTGGCCTGCCTGCACTCACTATGATCTACCCATAGTTTGTGGTGTAATTCTCTAGTTCGTTTCCTTACCAGATTGCGTAGGTGTCCAAAGGGGAGCGGCACGATGGGCTCAGGCCCTATCGCTGCCATACTCGATCCCCTTCGGGCGAGTTCGTCCGCCGCATCATTGCCTCGGGAATCGCTGTGTCCTTTAATCCATTGAATGGTTACTTGGTTGTGTTTACCCACCTGGTTGAGGCGTTGGTGACACTCATAAATGAGCCCGGAGTTAACCGTGTGGCTGTTTAGCGCTTGTAGTACAGCCATGCTGTCCGAAAGTATGCGGTAGGAGAACCCATAGCCAGACGCTTGTAGCCGCGCGACTGCGTATTCACATTCGTGACGTCGAGCTCGTCGCACGCAGTCGCTGTGCGGACAAGCGTGTTCGTATTATCCGTGCGAGGGGTCTTAGCTCGACAGGAGGGACAGAGCCAGGAATCATTTTTCTTATTAGTGTCGATCAATGTTGCATTAACACATATTTTATGATAATTACCATCACAGTTTGAGCATTTAATAAGTTTATCGGTTGTTATGTCTTGTTTGCAAGCTTCGCACAACTAATTCATTTTAAGTGAGTAACGGTTTGTTTTTAATATAGAATACGGCGACTTGCTTTGCCTATGATCTGCAAGGTAGGCGCGTAATACATGTGTGAGCAGGATAGCGGCAGACCGTATCGGCGTGGAGTGAATGCGATAGCAATGCTGTGAAGTGTTTGTGCGGCGCTCGCCCGCTCGATGACTCACCCGTACCGGTCAGCTGTTCAAAGTTTATGTTTTGCAGAGTTTAATAACGCTGTAACTCCATCAAATGCAGTTAAAAAACGGATTATCTTGCACCGATTTGTAGCACTGGATTTAAACTTCACACTGGTATAAGTTAAAGCAATAGTTATGCACTTTTTACTGAGTTTCACGATTAAAAGTTAGGAGCGTAAACGAAATAAGTGTATGTTGCCGCGAGGCCAATCTACCTTTTCCAATAGATACTTTATTAGTTACATATTTGCCTCCTCCAGCTGAGAACACATTTGTGAATATGTGAATGTAACAAATAAAATTAATAATTAAATGACAGCTATTATTTACTACAGCTTTCATTATTTATTCTGCTAAAATATATCAGCTACTCTGTTTGTGACTTTGATCGCGCAGAACTCAACTATACCATTAAAATGTCCCGTGACATTCGGCATTAATGTAACTTTCAAACAGAGGTTTTGAAAATAAGTATTCTATTTCCTAATGCAGGACATTCAGCTGTTGACGCGCGGCCAGTAGCAACCGGCAGAAACCTTCGCATTTACAATATTAGTTTGCACGTGGCTCGCCGTAATGACTTGTTTATCTGCAGTTCACATTATGTCACGTATAGCGTCGCGTGTAATCGCTTCTTTATTAGTTTCTTTTATCGCGACACACCGCGCCCCTCCCCCCTCCCCCGCGGCAAATCAATCCCCGCCGAATGTTGGCGATCTGGCCAGACAGTCGTTCGCGCCGACTAAACTCTGGTATCAGCTTATCATCCCCAGATTATCAGCTCACAGCGACGTCAGCTCCGTGACGGCCGACTCTCGTTTCCTTGTAAATGCGAAAATATCCCATAACCTGTGCGTGACATTCAAATATTTAAACTGTATGTATTCGAGTCAACAAAGATATGCCAATTAAAGACAAAAGGAAAGTTTATAACATGTGCATTTTGGTATGTTTAAAACATGGCTGACAAACATGGGCATTGACCGAGAAACTTTATAACAAAATAACTGTATGTCAACATGGAATAGAGAGAAGTGTACTTGGAGTAAAAAGAAAAGACGAAATAAATCAAAAACGAAATAGAAATGGACAGGTCATACTCTGAAAGAGAAAAATGAGAAATGGACTAAAATAATTTCTGAGTGGTACTCCAGGGATGGCAAGAGAAGTAAAGGTCGACAAATAAAACGTTGGGAAGATGGCATCGAAAGAGTTGCCGGTCCAGAATGGATCAGAATTGCAAGAGATAGAGATAGGTGGAAATCTTTGGAGGAGGCCTTTGTCGAAGGACAAGTTTCTGAAAACCAATCGTCAGTAACAAATTAAATATTGTAAAAAAAAATGTGAAACAGTAATAAAGGCATAAGGCAATTATTATAAAGGCAATTATTATTATTATTCGAGTCAAACAATGTCGCAGAGACTTGATTGTCAGAGGAACGCCATTAGTGTTGGGCTTTTTAAATATCGTTACTTTTCCCCTCGACTTAGTATTATGAGCGCCAGTCGAACGATTCTATGTCCGGGCACAATCAATCCTTTTCCCATCGTCACAGTATTACTGTATCGTCACAGTATTAATGTATCGTGTTTATTTCGTCACAATAAGGGTCCTCGTTGAAGGGTCTTCGTTGAAGGGTCTTCGTTGAAGCGTTTTTCATTTAGTATTAATAAAGCCATATAATCTCAAAATACAGAACATTACTAATTCAATATTAATTTCTTATTGACTTAATCCATTTCATGCGTTAACAATTAATTATTTACATTAAATTTATATACGTTGTATTACCAAAATATAACAATTACATATTATATATATTTTTTAATAGATTAGTATAAACCATATTTGTGGTATAAACTAATATTTAATTTCTCGCAATAAATATTATGTTTCAATTAAATGTTTATATCAGACTAGCGGGCCTGGCAGACGTTCCAGAGCTATTTGGGAAGGATAACGTCTCTAACTCATTTATTCTTAGAAAATTCATCTTATCGTCAGAAAAAAATATTGAGATCCCGATTGCAGCGCCACCTACAAGGATCAACTTTCAAACCATCCAGGAATTCACTCAAATATACACACAAACATCCAAATCGACGGAGCTATTTAGGAGGAGTTAGGTGACAAATACACAAGAATTATGTTTACATAGTAAATAGATTATTCAGCCATTAATATTTGTCATATGGTTGGTTGTTAATCCTTGCTCGCTAAGTGTATTGATCAATCGATATGTGCCTAAAACTCTGACTTGCCACTAACTCCAATCCACTCTGGACCGAATAATTGCTACATAATAATACAAAATGTCGTTTACCAAACAGACCGTACTACATGAAACAGTCACAGCAACGTTAACAACAATCTCTGCACAGCTGAGTGTACGCGGGAACACGTCACGTCGCGCTACCGTACAATAAGCTTCGGCGCTCTTCTTTGCTAGGTCATAGCTTCGATTTCCAGGTCGAGCAAACTGTTGACATTTCGCATCAAGAATTTCTGCGAGTGAGAAATTGAAAAGAGCCCGCAGTTGCGATATTTCATTTTATTAATCCTCCTCCCAATTAATATTGCAGGGTAACCAACGCGATAGACTACGCGATGCGATTTTTATACTTATTATATGGCGCCATTTATTGGAATATCACCTACAAAGCTAAGATTAGTGGAACCCGTCTGATTATGGCTCGATAGCCGATTGCAGATTAAAGATTGGAAAAAAAAGAAATGTAGAATGATATATTCAAAAAATATGACTTTACTATTCAAATAGTATGACCTACTGGGACTACAAGCAAAGGGTGTTGCTCTGAGAGGACGGCGCGCGGCGGCAGCTCAAAGCGCGAGCAACGCGAGCTATTATGAGAGCAAACAGGATGAGACGGAGGTTGTTAATTAATGTATGTTTAATCCGCGCCGGACACGGCCGGCTCCGGCGGCGCGCTAATCCGCCGACATCGCGCGATCCACTCCGGACATCCTCCCAGCACCGCGGCGAGGGGAGACAGGGGGACAGGATCAAAGGGCTCATGACTGAGCTCCCCGACTCTCCCCACCGCCATTATTTTTTTTTTTAACCCAAGCTGTATTATTAAAACATTATTAAATATGTTATAACGGTTGTAATAAATATAACAAATCCGCGGCAAAGTGATGCGAATGGTCTACATCGTCACATAGGGTCAAGTAAGTTCGATTCCATGTTTACAACTATGCGAATGTATTTTATAAAAGTGTTATATGAACGTTAGTTTACAGCTGACAGCGCGTGCAGACCGCCGCGCGACGGCTCCGCGCACGCCGCCGCCGCGCCGCTCCGCCGCCGCATGCCGCAGCAGCGCTGGCTGTGACGTACGCGCTGTAACACCTAATAAGAATAAAAACAAATTAAGCAATCTAGCCGTTGAAAGTTATAAGAACTTTCCTGCAGAAATTGTAGGTAGTTCAAAGAGCCATATTACTTGAAAAATCATCCGAGCAAATACGAAAGTTCAGGCATCAGCGGGCGAGGGTCGGGGGAGTGCAGGCAGAGATCCGACCACTTCAAGGAAATCCCTTTAAAATATTCTCTCGTGGGCAAAGTTTTTAATCCTTGCTCCGGATGCTCATGAAGCAGCATCGCCACGGATCGAGCGCGCGCTGCGACGACTCAAGCATTTCACTAACTTTGTGGTTTAGCTGAATGTGTACGTGTTACATGTACTAGGTGGATGTGCTAATAGGCTAATTGTGACAGGTTAAAAATGAAAAATAATATTATGACCTAATATTTGTATACCAATCACTGGTGCGAACATGAGAAACTTATACTGTATTCAACATCCTCATTACCATGTCTCTTATAACAAAGAAACTCCATGGTTACTCTTTTAAAAATGGTTTGTTGTACAATATTTCTAAATTACAGTATTACTAATTATGTAAGGACAGTGTAGACCAGTCAATATTGTGCCCAAAAGCACAATAAAATTAATCATAATAATAAAAAGAAAGTGACTCGTAATAGGAATTCGCGAAGTCTACAGTTCTCACATTTTCTTTGGAAAGAAAACCTATATAAAAAAAAGAAAAGTAAATAGTTACAACTGTCACCAGTTCCACTATGAAATGCTAATAAAATAAATTTCTAATGAACTTGTGATAGTTGAGGTCTAAATAATACTTATAAATAATATTTGCAAAAGCAATGTGTCAAAAAATAAAATATAAAATAAAAAAACAATGTATTGAAACAAAGATGGATCAGTTAATAGACACAAAATGAATGAGTTAACATAGAGTTCGACATAGTCCTTAACCTTATAATATGCTTTTTTGGTTAGGACACGTTTAAGATAAGATAAGATAAGATGAGATAAAATAAGTCATTTATTTGTATAAACATGTGTATGTTAAGATGGAGAGCTGCTTAATATGAGTTTTGAATTTTCCCTCACTAAGTTCAGTTACTACTTTTGGCCGCTTGTTATAGAAGCGTATACTGTTTACTAAAAATGACTTGCTGGTCTTTGCTAACCTCCATTTGGGTAAAACAATTTCGTGTTTAATGCGCGTATTTTTGTTATGAAGATCGCTTCTAATTTTAAAAAGTCCTAAATTTTTACGAACACACAGAATACTTTCTAATATATAAAGAGAAGACAGAGTCAGTATATAGATTTCTTTGAATTTATCTCTGAGGGACTCGCGAGGTCCCATTTTATAAATAGCCCGGATCGCTCTCTTTTGTGATATGAAAATTCAGTCTACATCAGCTGTAGATCCCCACAATAAAATGCCATAAAAAATAATAATAAATGCCATAAATGGAATAAGCATATTAGACTAACCTAGCTGTGACTACATTTGTCAAGAAGAAAAATAAAACAATTGACAGATGTAGCTGAGCAGCTGAACCCCATTGTAATTTAGAATCGATAGTTATACCTAAGAAGACAGTTTCTGTAATGACAACAAGTTTTTTGCCGTCAAGAATTAAACTGACGCCAACTTGAGGGACATTCAGTACTGAAAATTTTATACATTCAGTTTTATTCGCATTTAATAGGTTATCCAACAAACCATTCCGCAAACCATTTAGAAAGAACAGCCAAACTTTCGTTTGAAATGCATAACATCCGCATCCTTTCTACCTACTTTAAAAATAAGGGAAGTGTCATCAGCAAAAAGAATTACATCGGATAAATTAGTCATCATTTAAGGAAGGTCATTAATATAAACTAGAAAAAGGAAAGGGCCAAGAATTGAACCCTGAGGCACACCCATCTTTACTAAAGACCCCGAGAACGTCGCCCCATTAATGGCGACTTTTGCTGCCTGTAAGATAAATAGGAAAAAACAAGATCAGCAACTCGACCACGAATTCCGTAATGATGTAATTTACAGATCAGACTATTATGGTCAACGCAGTCAAATACTTTTGAGAGGTCACAGAATATGCCAATAGCATCCTGGGACTTCTCCCAGAATTCCAAAATGTGACTGATGAGTTTCACTTCTGCATCCGTCGCCGACCTTCCTTTCGTGAAGCCAAACTGATGACCATGCAAAATTCCATGCATGATTTTTTCATAAATTTTACTCAATGCTGGAAGCACAAATATAGGTCTATAATTAGAAGCATCACTCTTACTAAATGATTTGAAAGAAAAGGAAGTTAGTGATAGTGTGACGGCTGATAGGATAGAGTGGAAGAAAAAAACGTGTTGCGCCGACCCCAAGTAATATGGGACAAGGGCAGGAAGAAGAAGAAGAAGACTCTTACTAAATGATTTGAAAATTGGTACTACTCGTACTTTACTATGTTTCATTAAATCAGGGAATACGCCGCTGTCTAAACATTGATTAAATATGCCTGTTAGGACAGGAGCAATTGTATCAATAATATCTCCAAGAACCTTAACGGATATACCCCATAAGCCCTGTGTTTTTTTTATTTTAAGACTTTGGAATGCTTTTTTAATTGTATCAACAGAGATACGCTTAAAATCAAAGTTTGGTATATCAGATTCAGCTATCAAAGATGAAGAGGGATGTGAAGGGAGAGATGTTGGTGTTAAAAGGATGAGGTTGGTGTTGTAACTTGTATTAGTATGTTGGTGTTAAAAAGTTTTCTAGCGTCTCAGCCACTTTTAACCTATCTGAGATGAATTTATTATCAATTTTTTGGGATACTCCGTTCCGGTCTCGTTGGTTTGTCTTTCCAATTTCTATGTTTATCACCTTCCAGACAGCTTTTATTTTATTATTAGAATTTTCAATTTTCAAATGTGAGATTAAACTCATTTTTATATTTGCCAAAAACTTCTGAAACATGAGAGGCTAGCGCATTGTTGGTATTGCTTGTTCCTTTATTTCCTACATTCCTAAATGGAATCTTCCCGAAAGTTTTATTTGGACCCCGCACATGCAGACTATTTCGCAAAAAATACGATTTCACCAATATCACCTAAGGCAAATCTATTGATAGATCCATTTAAAAAAATCCAGCTGTTTAAATAAATTTAGATTTTATAATATTAGTAGATATTATAGTAGTATTAGTTTATTACTATGTAAGATTATTTTATGTATTTTTTCTATGGGCCACCGATGCCTGTCGAAATAAAATGATTATTATTAATATTATATACTCTTGGAAAATATACATATAACTTGCTTAGGACAGCCAGGTAACAATACGAGTTTAATAAAAATATTAGAATACTTATGTACGAGTATGAAACGACATTGTAAAATGTATTTATTTATTTTATTTATTTATCCTCATACAACTGCCTTTACAGGCCTCCACCCAATGCGACAGTGCAGTTATTATAAAATTACTTACATCTAATTAAAAACTAAACTAACCTTACCTAGCTAAAAAATAATATTAAATTTTATCTGTCAACATAACATAATATTTTTTTTTTAATCAATATAATATTCCTCATTTATACTATGAACATGCATTTATACTTCTACTTTTTTTATTTATACTACTATTACCTATAATTTATTTATTATTTTTATCTATTTATATTTATATCATAACAAACTACATACAATAATACTCTTGCTAGTTCACCCAAAGAACCCGAAAATATATCCTGTTTCTCGTGAACCTCGTTCACGACACGGATTGTTCTGGTGAGTGGGGTCTTTGCCAATAGATTGGTTCTGGCCACCGGCACGTTCAGTAACTGCGGGCGTCGGCGTCTCCACACGTACCGGTCCGGTACGTTGAGCTTCAGGTAGCGCAGCACTCCTGGGTTATGTTCTATTCCACGCAGTAGCTTCACCACATAGGCAGCAAGACTAAACTCCCGGCGCACTCTGAGTTCGTTATACCCCACCATACCCAGTACAAATAGTGTGGGGTACATCAGTGGAAAGAGCGGATACACCCCATATAATTTGAAATATAGAAATCTTGTAAATTTGTTTTGTACCCGCTCTAACATGACACTGTATTTCGCTTCGTGTGGGGCCCATATGATCGAACTATGTTCAAGGTGACTCCTGACCAGTGCGTCATACAACACCCTAAGCGTGGTTATGCTAGTAAAACCCTGAACTTGCCGCATTACGAAACCTAGATTTCTGTAGGCTCTCTTGCAGATCGTAATAATATGATCGCGAAATGTGAGGTCCTGCGTGAGACATACACCCAGATCTCTCACCTGCGACACCCGCTGCATTGGTGCTGCTTCTACCTTATACTCGTAGCACAATGGTGTTCGTGCACGAGTGAACGTTATAACCGAGCATTTATCCACATTGTAAGTGTATATGTATGTAGTATTATTACTGACTGATAGAAAGTGTTCAGCAGATGAGCTCACACGTGCTGCTGTTGGCGACGCACGTACTGGATCATTCGGTTTCTTGCAAATTAGTTGAGCTGAGTGGTGTAGTCATGTACGTGAACAGGCGCCGTCAGTTAGGACAGTACCTCTACCAAGAGTTTTAACTAATAGTATTCGTCGCTACTCGATATCGACGCCGTAAATATTTTGTATGGCAAATTTTGCAGCGCCTCTAGTGGTCACTTGCAGAACCAAAATTTGCCATACAAAATATTTACGGCGTCGATATCGAGTAGCGACGAATACTATTGCTTAAAACTCATGGTAGAGGTACTGGACATTTCTCAGCTGCCACGGTTTACTTTATAAAAATATTTGTTATTTGAAATGTTTTATTACTATTATCTATTCTCTATCTAGACACTATTAACTTGCACGATTTCCTACATCGTTCTCACATAATATACCGTATGAATAATTTCAATATTAACCATTAGTTTGTAATTATTGATTTGAATGAGATTAATTTGAATTTCTCTATAGAATTCTACGTTTCCATAAATTCATTCACCTCGTGTGCAACAGACCGACCTCGACAATTGTAAACTGCCTGTAAATGGCTTAATTTAAATAAATGCTTTGATTTGCGGAGGACAAGATAACACAGTACATAACGAGTACAGAGGTAACTCGTGTCTGTAGATACTTTACCGGATCGTCGCCTACAGGCTACGTCGGTGAAGCGCGAGCGCGCGGGTAGCGGTGCGCGGGTAGCGAGTAGCGGTGAGTGCCACTCATCTTGGATCTCACAAATTAGCTCCAGTCAAAGCCGCGGCCTCCGGCCCGGGACCTCCGGGCTTTTCTTAGGATTTTCACGGCAAATTCCAGAAAAAAAGATATAACCTGAACGGCAACAAACCCAGTCCGCCGGAGACACTGTCGGTTATTATTCATGAATAAACTCACCTCGACTAGTTTCAAGAAGTTGGTTCGTTGAAAGGCCGCTCTGCGACATCGAAGTGCTCGATTCTTAATTAAAAATGTTCTCAACAATGGCGTCGAAAAATCAAATAAAATGTCAGAACTAATTATCAGAAAATGCATAATGTAGCTGTCGCGTGCAGCGAATGGATTGAGTTCCCGGCATTAGCAGCGCAGCACGGCATTTCTTATAAAGTTCAGTTATTGTAGCGCTCGCCGACTCGCTTGATCTCCTCTCAATTTTTAATTAAGAGCACGTTATATAAATAAATCGCTGCTTCTACTTTGTTTAAGCGCTTCGAGGAAATATTGGTTGTCTTTTTAATTTCCATCCCATTGACTTCAATAAATCTCATTTCTTGAAAAGAGCACCCCTTTCCCGGGCCCCGCGGGTGCCAGGCGCGGACCCCCTCGCGCGGGCCCCGCTCGTCCGCACAAACCCGCTCGATTTATTGAATAGACTCTCGCACACACAATGGACAGCATTTACTCGTTCAATACTTTCGGGCTGTTTATTCCTTGTGTTTATCACAATACATCAGCTAACTCATCGCGCACAATACTGCTCTTCACTATCTGAGCGTTTTATCAAGAGCAGTCCCTCGAGTGCGGCGCGCGGGGGGCGGGGAGCTCCGCCGCGCCTTACGAGTATGTGCCCGGACAGCCGCGGCCTAACAATATTTTAATAAAAGATAATATTTTCCATACACCTGCCAGGTCCTGCAGATACTTTAATGAGTAAATTATGAAGTACCTCCCTACATGTTCGCAAAACTGCTAGCATTGAACCAGTTCCAAATTATTCCACGTTTCGCCCCAAATATACCCCTGAGTAATTAGTGGGGAAATGTCAGCTGAACACTCGAAATGTTTGCCTCAACAAAAGATCACCATAATAAACAACGTTATTTATCGTTTCCAGTGTTTTGAAGATAGCCGACAAACTGAGTATAAGTAAGTTGGGCAGTAAAGTGAAGTGTCTCACAACCAAGCGGCGCGGCGGCGTTTGATACAGTCTATCAGCGCTGAAGGCGGCGCGGCCGTAACTCAACGCAAACTTTTTTGTTTTGCACTTCGATCAATTTGTATGGTAATATTCGCTCGTTACATCGCTAGCGAGACGAGCGAACTTTGAGCGTGAAACTTTGTCACGCAATAAATCTGTCGATAACGTGAAGAGAGAGAGAAACACATTGAGTGGCGAGCGGTGGCCGCGCGTGGCGGCGCGGCGGCGTGATGGTGCGACTGTCAGCGACGACATCCTAGCCGACGTAACGTGTTTGTTGGTCAGGCAACCTGTCATACCGAGAGACTGGTCGAACGCGACATTGTCCAATAATACGACAAGTCGCCGATGCCTCGGCAGAACTTGTTGTCAGAAACACTACCTCCTAATGTTCGATGGAATCGGAAACGCTTTAGGTACATGTAAAGCGCTTTTTGTGCTGGTAAGTAGGTGCAGTACAGTTGACCACACGTACTAGGTGAACAATCGGACATGTAGCGGTGTCTACGCCGACACATAGACTAGGTATGCATTTCAAAGAGACCTAACGCCACATAATAATTCTACTTCGGAAAGTCAAAATTCTCCGCGCAGTTGAAACTTAGCGGCACAACAGAACGACCGGGCCGACCTACCCACCGCTGCACCCCGCCACTGTGCGGACCACCCGGAGGACACGGTGGAGCACACAGTAAAGTTGTGCCCCGTTTGAGAAGAGCATCGCCGTGTTCTAGTGGGGGCGATCGATAGCGATGTTCTCTCGCGCTGGGCCTTGGTTCAGGCCATGGTCCGGAGCGAGGAGGAGTGGCAGGCGGTCGCCTCCTTCTGCAAAGCAGTAATGCTAGCAAAGGAGGAGGCTGACCGCATCAGGCAACGGCGCTCACGCCGCATCCACCGCTGTAATTCCGGTCACCGTAGGCGCGGGCTTGCGGACGGCGGGCAATTCGTAACTCGCTGTCCGTCCGTCCGGTAACAGACCGGACCGAGCCCAAGTCGTTTACGGCGTGCACTGTTCCCGCGCGCCTCAAGGAGTCGTCAGCATACTGTAGGGGCCCAGCAGAGTCGAAGCCTAATCTGGGGCTTTGGGGAGGTATGAAAATGCATACCAGGGCCCTGGAACCAAGGCAAAGGAGAAACGGAGTAGGTTTTTAGTCGTAAGAGTTTGACACTATCTCCCGCTCCGCCCAAGGGCGACTTCAAAAAAAAACCCACCGCTGCACCTGCCAGTCGTTCATCACACACATTATTATTGTTGTTGTTATTGTTTTATTTATTTTATCATAAGCTTCTACATACTTATTTATTAATTCTGTGCTAAATAACATTTGCTTCGTTCCTTTCATCAGACACAAGGACGCAATACTCGTCTGGTCGGAAGATCCTTCTCAATGGAGGGTGTGAAATTTTCCACCCTGTACCTTCTTACCACCGTACCGACAGGTATGTGTATGTCACCGTAAAATTTTAAATACCGTTATATTAAAATCTATCTTGCGAGCAAAGCTGGCGAGATTGTAAAGTTTTTAAAAATTGTGAAACTTAACAAACGCGCTTAATGCGTTATATTATATATTACAATCTTTGTAATTATAATTTGTAATTATTATTTGTAATAATAATATAGCAAAGTTAACACCGTAATTAGAGACAACAATAGAAAGACAATAGGCGTGCGAACGCCGGTGTTCGCTAGAGGCTTGAGTAACTACACAGTTAGTTTTACGAAATGATTTTTTGCTATTGGCCGAATCCTCGGTTGAACTTTTTTTCACTTGCCATATTTTCACCACACCAAAACAACATTTTACAGAATTATGGTCACAAATATATAGACGGTTATAGAACACGGAAAATAAGTTGAACTCTTTGCTATGGTAACGACCAGTCCCCCACATCGATTGATACCCTAATATCGGTTACTACGCATTCAAGGTCGACCACTATGCACTATGCTACGGTGGTGAGCGTTAAGGCCGTCTGCGACGGTACGCTCGCGTGGGCCGCCCGAATCCGCAGCACCGTAGCCGCGACAGAAACAATGCTTGCTGCACGTTGCATGCCTGCTTCCATTATGTTTACCTCCTTGAAAACAGTGGTATAATTAATGTTCGGAAACATAATACTTTGAACAAATGTTATTTTGGCTGAGTGTAAATCGGTGAACAGTTTTTCGACCAAATGAAACGTCGGAGTAACGGGAAAAATCGAATTGATAATAGGTTAACTGACACAGTGGCAGACGTGACGTCGATGAAATGAAAAAAAAACGAAATAATAACAGTAATCGAAATGAAATTCGGTCAAATATTTTTTTAACTTTTTTTTAATGTTGATAGGCTCGCGTTTGACCACTATCTCACCTATAATAGGTAACCGTATTTAGCTACCTAACTTTCCAACTTATCTGCAGCAACTTGTCTTCGTGATGAGATACATCACGAAGACAAGTTGCTCTTTGCTGGATGTGTCCGTGGTGACACACCACGTTTTTGTGAACGTAAGCTATTTTCTATGACAGCTTACACACAGAAAGAAATGTGTCCGGGAACCGAAACACATCCAAGTTCAACTAGCATTGGTGAGGCAGACCAACTTTACCTTCAAACTAAACTAATAAGTTTGGAACTATCGTTCAAATGTACGAAGGAAGAAAGTTAAAAAAGAAATGTTCGAACCGTCCCTATACTGACTGAAGCACAAACTTAGTATTCTAAACAAAGAACTAGATAAAGTATATAATTTTCCTAAAATGATGATCTTTCTTGAATGTTTAGTTTGACATTTTCGACACATTGTTGTTACTAACGCTTACTTGCAGTGTCTCACGCTTGCTAGTCGCGTCTCACGTTTGCTTGTTGTGTCTCACGCTTGCTTGTCGCGTCTTACACTTACTTGTCGCTTCCTTGTCACACGCTCTTTCGCAATTTCATGCTTTCTTGTCGCGCCTCTCGCTTACTTTTCTCTTCACACAACACAGATCCACGAATCGTATTAAAAGAAAGAAAAAACATTTATCCACGTGCGTTCCTTTCGTTGTTTTACGACAATATTCCGTTATTTCTCGTTAATTCACGGTAGGTCATCAAACACTGCTTTCAGAAATACAAGCGTTTTTTAATAAACCGAAACGTTAGCCGGTCGCAGCGCCCGCACTCAGCGAGCAGTAGCAAGTAGCGAAGTTAGTACGCGGCGAGGCAGTGAGGTGGCGCGGTGGCTGCTAAATAAATCAGGTGCAGTGAAACTCATCCGTGTGAGCGGAAACAGTGCGCTATAATCCTCATTTTCACTGAACGCTCGGTGGTTACATAAAACACTCTGCTGCACTTTTTCTGAGAGATATTGTGTGGTGGCTGCGTCCATTGTCGCCGCAACTCTTGCCTAATGGCCAATGTCGGCGGCCGCACTCTAATTAAAATTTCACTGGTTCCGCAGCACACTTCGGGCGTATCACATATTTCACGCGCACATCGTGTATGTGTCCCAGTGTATGCCTCGCGCCACTCCGCGGGGACGCCGCCGATGAAAATATAACACAATAGCACGCGCCGCGCCGCCTGTGCCTTATATTTACTTTTTTGAATAATAAATGTACATTCTGTGTCTAACAACTATAACTAAGGTAATACCTACATTCAGTTAAAAACAAACTGAGATACTAGATGTAAGTCACTGGTAGGTGCTAGTGCCCCTATGTTGATACTTAACGAATCACGAACCATAGCCTACAAACTGGTTAACGTCAACGTCCGAAGATCTGATAAGCGAGTGCGGTGGCGGGCGAGGGGAGGGTTGGGGGGGGCGGCGGGAAGTGCCAAATCCCGATGATCCCGATCACCAGCTGTATGACGACTTCGTAAAAAATACAACCTCGCAAATGTTCTGATATCAATAATGCAGGAAATAAGTCTCGCAAAAATGATACTTAACTTCAAAGCGCTCCCGCAGTTCGCGCTATTTGCGCCGCTATTTCTAAAGGATAAGCATCAGATTCGCGTAAAACCAGAGAGTTTTACAATTCAAAGAGATGGCAGGTCTCGGGGGCCATTTCGCGCTCGTCTCGAGGTAATACGTTAGGCGGCGCACACGCGAGCGACACGCGCGACACTCGGGGACCTGGTCGGTCTGCTTTATGTGTGTTGGCTGACGGTGCAGAGCTGCCGCCTGCGCCAGCACTCTCTCCTTTGTTGCAAACTTTATTTATTAGCTTTATTTTATCCTTTACGTTCTTGTGTAATATTTGGTGAAGGTACTTATTATTTGTTAGCTTTATACTTAAATAAGGTTAGTGGTGTTAGGTGTTACTATTCCAAGTGGCTCAACCAGTAGCGAGTCGTGGGCGATGTGGATCCTCGTCCACAGCCTTGCACCCAAGGGGACCTCTCGTAAGCCTTCTTTCTCGTTCTTAAGAACGCGCTTTTTTTTTAATAGATAGGCTTTCTTTTGACCATTTTTTCACCTGACGGTAAGCGACAAGGAGGTGGAACACTGGGTTGCGATAGTGGTTGTCTCGTTTTTACCCGACTGCGCCAGAAGGAGGGTTATGTTTTTCGAGAGTATGTATGTATGTATGTATAATTGTTTGGCACGCTCTGCAGCCTGAACGGCTCGATGGATTTTAGCTTGAGAGGTATCATTAGATTCGTATTTACTGTGAGAGTGACACTGGGTATATCAAAATAAAAAAAATAAAAAATGGCGGATTTTTAGCGCTAAATTCAAATGTTTGGCACGCTCTGCGACCTGAACGGCTCGATGGATTTTAGTTTGAGAGGTGTCTTTAGATTCGTAATTACTTTAAAAGTGATATCGTAATAAAATAAAACTAAAAAAACAATCTGTTGACTAGACGGTTGACTTTCTAGAATGGGTCCCGACTGCCAGATTTTCTTGTTTTAGGGCTTTTTCATGAATGCTCAGAAAAGCAGTCGGGTTTTTTAGTTTTTTAAATTACCGTTTTTGTAAGATTATTGAGTATATGAACAAATGCCTCGCTGATGCGCCTTCGCCCACGTCTAAACTAGTTGGCCAGGTTGGGCCATAAATTTGCAGCTATTTGCACGATCAATTAATTCGATCAATATCATTGTCAATGTCTACCCTTCTTTCTTCTTGTATATTGGATGCTAAATTACAGTTATGTGAGACTGTCCTGCTCCGACAGCTCTCTGAACATAAATTAGCCATTAATTGTCAGCTTCAGGACTTATTGACTGCATCTCTCTCCTTTGTCTTTTCCTTATGATTGAAAGTTGACTTTTAACTCAATTTTTCAATCCAATGTTTATGTAACTCTTTTCTCATATCAGCCGAAAGACGTCCACTGTTGGACATAGGCCTCCCCCAAGTGTCGCAACAATGAACGGTCCTGTGGATCTTGCATCCATCGGATTCCCCTTGCCAGGTCATCGGTCCACTTTGTACGAGGCGCCCGGGTGTCGTCACTGTGCGGAACGCCCGGTGGACACGGTGGAGCACACGGTAGAGGTGTGCCCCGCTTGGGAAGAGCATCGCCGTGTCCTCGTGGGGGCGATCGGCGGCGATCTCTCGCGCCGGGGCTTGGTTCAAGCCATGCTCCGGAGCGAGGAGGAGTGGCAGGCGGTCGCCTCCTTCTGCGAAGCAGTAATGCTAGCAAAGGAGGAGGCTGACCGTATCAGGCAACGGCGCTCTCGCCGCAGCCGCCGCCGTAATTCCGATCCAAATTTCCGGCCACCGTAGACGCGGGCTTGCGGACGGCGGGCAATGGGTAGCTCGCTGTCCGTTTGTCCGGTAACAGACCGGACCAAGCCCAAGTCGTTTACGGCGCGCACTGTTCCCGTGCGCCTCAAGGAGTTGTCAGCAAACCGTAGGGGCCCAGTAGGGTCGAGGCCTAGTCTGGGGCTCTGGGAAGGTATGAAAATGCATACCAGGGCCCTGGAACCAAGGCAGGGAAGGAACAGGGTAGGTTTTTAGTCAGTAAGAGTCTGACACTATTTCCCGCTCCGCCCAAGGGCGGGATTTGTCATTGGATGATTTTACCTACCGTAAAAAAAAAAAAAAAAAACTTTGTACGAGGCCTTCCAACCTGCGTCATCCAGTACGCGGTTGCCACTTCAGAACCTTTCAGCCCCAACGGCCATCTATTCTGCGAACAATGTGCCCTACCCATTGCCACTTCAGTTTGGTGATCCTTCGTGCTGTCGGTAACCTTGATTCTCGAACGGATATCTTTATTTCTGATTCGATCACGCAAGATCACTCCGAGCATAGCCCTTTCCATTGCCCTTTGGGTGATTGAAGCCTTCTGATGAGGCCCATTGTGAGCGACCAAGTTTCGGAGCTATATGTCATCACTGGCAACACGCACTAGTCATAGACTTTCGTCTTGAGACACTGTGGTATGTTGGACGAGACGACACCGCGAAGCCTCCAGAATGCCGCCCAGCTGAGTCGGACCCGACGGTCAAACTCTTTTCGAAATTAGATCTACCTAACTGGACTTTCTGTCCGAGGTAAACGTAAGCTTCCACAACTTTGGGTGTAGTCTCCGATTTTTATAGGAGTGGGTGCTACATGGCTGTTTATCATGATTTTGTATTATCATCATGAAGTAGAAGCTGCACGAAGGCTGCGCTGACGTTCTTTGTCGAGGGTCACCAGTTTGGAGGTATGCGGAACAGAAAGTAAAGTCCCACATACCTCCGTTGAAAAGGGAGGATCCTCCGACCAGACGGATGTAATGTCTGGTGGGCTACTGCCCGATACATGATTTCGGGCTGTTCTATTTGTTCAAATCGCGCGGGGAATTTTACTTGCGCGATGCAGGATTAGTTCATTTGTGACGACATAGATATCGCTACAAGCTCTTCCGTAGTCGCAGCCATGACTACTATGTCGTCGGCAAACCGAAGGTTAGTGATGTACTCGCCTTTGACATTAATGCTCAGTCCACCCCAGACCAGAACCTTGAAGACCTCCATTGTGGCCGCGAATAGTTTCGGAAAAGTGACGTCTCCCTGCCTCACAATCTGTAAGAGAATAGGTTTCGAGGTCTGGTCCTGAAGTAACATAGTGGCGTTTCCGTACAAACACTTCAGCACTTCGATGTTCCATTATGGTCAATCTGGCACCGTTGGAGAGACTGCAGCAACGCCCAAGTCTCGATCGAATCAAAGGCTTTCTCGTAGTCCACAAACGCTAGGCAAAGGAGCAGATTATACTCCTCGGTATTCTGTATAACTTGCTGTAGCGTATGTATGTGGTCTACGGTGCTGAAGCATTGTCAGAATCCGGCTTGTTCGAGCGGCAGGAACTCATCGAACCGGCGCGCTAGACGTTTTCCGTTTTTTCGATCGGTTTCCCACTCGCTTTCAGGAGTTCGGTCGTAATTCCATCATCACCCGACGCCTTATTGTTATTAAGCTGCTTCAGAGCCATCCTAATCTCGTACAGGCTGACTGACGTCCGGGATATTAGTTAGTTTACCAGTAACACTTTTTCATACCTCACCATTGCTCATTCATACCTCACCATTGCTCATTCATACCTCACCATTGCTCATTCATACCTCACCATTACTCATTCATACCTCACCATTGCTCATTCATACCTCACCATTACTCATTCATACCTCACCATTGCTCATTCATACCTCACCATTACTCATTCCAGTTTCCATTCGTTTTCCGTTTCCATATTCTTGGATTACAGAAAATTTCTTTCCAAATATACCTACAATTTAATCAAATAAGAAGTTGTAATACCTTTATATTATCTTAAATTCAAGAGGTTTAATGTTAAACTTTGCATATACTCGTATTTTCTTGAAAACGAGAAATGGCAAGGTAATACTGTCCGTGTTGTTAAAGATTTGTCCTTATTACGATGTTGTAAGCCGTATTTTGGTTCGGGAGCGAAACCAGCCAAATCTGTCGTTGTCTTTTGTAGTACCTAATTCTGTAGTAATTTGCGCGGGAAGGTATTCTCTACCATGTTGAGTTTCGACTCGATTTGCTCTCGTGTTGGCTCTGAAAGTAATTATCACCTTATTCATAACTGGCAATTGAGATATCCTACTACAATATTTTGCTCTTGATGAGTCTACTGTTACTGGGAGATTATAATTTGAGCATCTTTACTCCTTGTGTCATTAAAGCACAGCAAGTTAAAAATATGTGCTTTGTTCATTACTGAAATACAGTAGTGGGTGAATACCTTGACTCCATGCCTCCAACATACATCCGCAACCTTCAGAAACAATTACATATATCTATTTCTTACAATAAATGACGAGTAACAAATGTGTGGCCGACTCGGACCGAGCGGTGGATTACACGGCTCAGCCGCCCACCCTCGCAGCCTCCCATCTTAAGTAGTTAACACTACACTACACGCTACATCTCACGCAGCCCTCGCACCGCGCTCCAGATTATCTGTGATAAGCTCAGCCAGGCCGCGGCCACAGCTCCGACTGTACGCACGTTATGTCTCAACGCATCTTTAAACGACAACACGAGTACAAGAGAAGAGTTATCGCCGATGTTGGTGTGACATATCACGTGTGATGGCACGCCGTAGGAGCAGTCGCTAGTCGCTGGCCAAACTAAAGTATTATTTTATTTCAGTTTGACAATTTTCAAATGAATTTATCTCTTGCCTCATTTAAAAACAAACAGATTCAAGTTAACTTGAAACAATCCGTTTTTAGCTTTAATTTGAAGAAACGCTTCACATTTCTTGCTTCATTTTTCTCAAGGATTTTTTCACTTTTCAACTCAAGATAAAAGCTGCACTTTTCAGATTTTATAGTTTGTGGGGTGGCTGATCTGGTGACTGAATAGTTTTGTCTTTGTAATGCCTTTTCTTACAATAGTAAGAAATACCCTTAGTCAAAGTGCCCTTATAATACCGTAATCACACAAAAGTATAATATCTGCAGCTGAGATTTTTCAATAATTTATTTATATGCGAACCCCCTGAGCTAAGCTTCAGGGGCTCACATATAAACAAATTATTTAGAACTATGCCCGAAAACACATAGTGCACATCTTTAGGACTCAACTCTTTATTTTCACTTGCCCAACATGAAAAATGGAAAATTTAAAATACATTTTTTTTATAAAATTAAACCAGTGTAAAGTGTAGTGGCTTTTTTGGATGAAATAGTACCGGAGTTCCAGATCCCATAATGATGTAGTTTCCTGATTAATTTTTCACAGAGATCGCAATATCGTACAGTGTGTATCAATATTCACACTACTGAGTCACGTGCGCAACCGTCCGTGGCGGTAGCGTTAGCAGCGTATCTTAATCATTTCCGTGCAAAAATGACGAATGTTGTAAAGTGCAATAAGTGTAATATAGTAATTGACGAGATGTTATCATACATCCAAAATAAGGTGTCCGTCTTTGACGAAGAAACTTTAGTTCGAAACTGTACCTCATCGTTTACAAGTGATGAAATTAAAATTTCTAAATCGCTTTTGTTTGACTCCGTCCCCACGGACCTGCGTAAGGTTGTACGAAAGAATAAAGGGAAGGAAGAAAGAGATAATTATGGCGGACATAATCAAACTGTTCGAGTCTGCAGAACCGACCGAGATCCCAGTGTTTGTGGCCCGGCAGTTGGAAAAATTACTTCTAATTACTTTTGATCACCAAGACTGTACGAAACTTCTTAAGTATATAGTGCAAATTCAAAATACGATCAAAGAGATGAAGACTATGTATGCCACCTTAGACGATATGAAAGAACTGAAAAATGAAATTTGTAAAATTCAACATGACTCATTACCACTAACATCGGCATTTAAAGTTAAAGCGAGGAGCTTGGTTGCTAGATAATGGTCCTATGAGACTTTCAAATGTACAAAGTTGCTCAGTGAATGAGGAGTGCGTCACCAGTAACAATAGTGGCTTTTTTGGATGAAATAGTTCCGGAGTTCCAGATCCCATAATGATGTAGTTTCCTGATTAATTTTTCACGGAGATCGCCATATCGTACCGTGAGTATCAATATTCACACTATACGATATTTCGAAGCAATATGGAGACGACAATTGCTCCGTATTGCATAGTGCTCATGGTCATGTAGTCTCACTGAAGGTCTTGCTATTTTCTTATTAGACGAGGTTTTTGTCGTAAGATTACATTTAAGTTGAAAAAATTATTTACTTTTTTTAAATTCATTTATAATTTTGTCTCGTTTTGTTTTATTTTGTATGCCTAAACCGATCGTTTAATTTGATGAAGTAATAACAAAATATTGTTTATTTACAACAATAATTACAAGTTCCATAAGACGCACAATAAATTTAAACGCAATTAAGTCATTTCTTATAAACAACATTATATGCTTGTGAAAGAAATGGTCAAAGTTGATCAAGGCACTTTGTGATGTATAGTTCAAAACCCACATCAAATGTGTCCTTATCAAAAACGGTAAGACTACGATCAAGACACACTAGTTCGGCAATGACTTCTTCTGGTACTTCATTAACTGTAATGCATTGTTGTGTAAACAATCTACATCTATTCAATTTCAATTCATCTATTCACAATCTTGTTCTCTTGTACTGGTGTTGCTAATTCGTGGCATGTGTCTCAGCTGTAGAACATTAAAAAAGGCTGATGATGATTATTATTATTATTGTGTAAATATCTATTTACGGACTTTAAGTCCGTGCGTGCTCTTAAACTTCTCTACGTCACCCTTGTCAGAAGTGTGCTGGATTACTCATCGCAGGTATGGAATCCTAGCTACAGAGTTCATATTGATAGAATTGAACGAGTCCAAAGAGCTTTTACCAGATATCTGCGGTACAAGTCAAGCAGCTGTCCTAACACAGCTACTTACCCTGACAGGTTAAGCTACTTCAAATTAACAACCCTAGAAGACCGCAGAAAAACTATGGACCAAATATTTTTATACAAAATTGTCAATGGTCTCATCCATGTACCTGAACTTCTGGATGGCACAAACATATCAGTCCCTCGATATTGTCAAACCAGGCCTAACCGTAAATTAGATCTGTTTTTGCCATATGCTGCTCGAACAAGCCTTGGACGATCGGCGCCGTTGAACCGCATGATGAGAACGTATAACGAAAGTCACTCTCGCACCGATAGCATTGACATCTTCTCCAATACCTTGGCTCAGTTTCGGAAGCACTTATTGCAACAAACCGTAAATCAAGGACGCCAATGAGACGGTTTATTACTATTTAACTTTAATTTAATTTAACTTTAATTTAATTTAACTTTAACTTGAATTTAATTTGATTTTATTTTATTTGATTACATTTGATATTATTTTATTTTATTTGATTATATTTGATATTATTTGTTTTCGTTTGATTTAATTTGATTTAATTCAATTCTAATTTGTTTTTAGCTTAATTATAATTTATTTTATTTCGTTTTTAAATTGATTCAAATTTTATTTGATTTGATTTAATTTTAATTTGATCTAATTTTGATTTGATTTATTTTACTTCATTGATTAATTGTTTGATCTCTTTTCCCCAAATGTCCAAATTTATTATTAATAATTCCTTATCCTGTATTTAATTGTTTTTTTTTTTTGTCTCTGTTTTTTACTTTGTTATTACTTTTTGAATGTCTAATTACATAATTGTTTATAATTCAAGATAATTATATATGATTAATATTAGTTGATTAAATTCTGTAAGTGCTGTGCACACCTTTAAGTGAAGAATTCGCTGTGATAATTTGTTTATTATAAGATTATACATATAACTCCGCCGATGTCGGTCCCAAGCCCGAATGAGAAAGGAAGAGGGTTGGTATGGAAGAGACCTACCCATGCCGTTAAACAGTCAACGCCAAGCATCGGGCGGCGGCAACTCACCCGACAACCCCGAGAGGACCTAACGTCTTCGGGGCGGTAACCAGTGACCGAGGGGCCCTAAATTCCCCCTAAAAGACTGATGTAGAAGGACGTGGGAGCCCACTACGATTATCTTCCCATGAAAACCCCCCTATGGATTCAGATACAATGAGAGAGATGATGTTGGGCGACCCGACTAACCATCGGCGCCACCCAGTAGCCGGGCTGGATGGTGTGAAATTGGCGACCGAAGCTTCCCCTGAGGTGTACCGACGGGCTTCAGAAGGAAGAGTTGCTACTGTCGGTACAACAAAACATAAGAGCGAGAAGACCTCAATACAAACCTGTCATCGTAGTGGCGCTTGGATCGTCCGAGGTCTATTAATGGCGGGAAAACTAACCATCGTGGAGAAGGAAATGGGATCACACGGTATCTCCATACTGGGTGTCAGTGAAACACACATGCGTGGTAATGGCCATTTCACCACTGCGACAGGGAACACCATGTACTTCTCGGGCTGCGAGGATTCAAGTAGGAATGGGGTCGGAATCATATTGCCACCACACATGAACCAGGTGATCTCTCGCGCCGGGGCTTGGTTCAAGCCATGCTCCGGAGCGAGGAGGAGTGGCAGGCGGTCGCCTCCTTCTGCGAAGCAGTAATGCTAGCAAAGGAGGAGGCTGACCATATCAGGCAACGGCGCTCACGCCGCAGCCGCCGCCGTAATTCCGATCCAAATTTCCGGCCACTGTAGGCGCGGGCTTGCGGACGGCGGGCAATGGGTAGCTCGTTGTCCGTTTGTCCGGTAACAGACCGGACCGAGCCCAAGTCGTTTACGGCGCGCACTGTTCCCGTGCGCCTCAAGGAGTTGTCAGCAAACCGTAGGGGCCCAGTAGGGTCGAGGCCTAGTCGGGGGCTCTGGGAAGGTATGAAAATGCATACCAGGGCCCTGGAACCAAGGCAGGGAAGGAACAGGGTAGGTTTTTAGTCAGTAAGAGTCCGACACTATTTCCCGCTCCGCCCAAGGGCGGGATTTGTCATTGGATGATTTTACCTACCGTAAAAAAAAAAAAAACCACACATGAACCAAAATGTCCTCGGTTATAATCCGGTGTCGGATAGAATCCTGACTATGAAGCTGAACACCAAACCATGCGTGCTGAATATTGTACCAATATACGCACCGACAGCACAAGCTCCAGATGAGGTAATTAAAGACTTTTATGGGAAACTAGAGGACACGCTGAACTCTATTCCTAGCCGGGAAATTAAAATGATCGTTGGTGATTGGAATGCCAAGGTCGGTAGTACACTTGCTGATGATCATATCAGAAGCACACAGGTGAAAAACTGATCGAGTTCTGTATAGACAAAAATATCAGTATCATGAACACATACTTCCAACATCATCCAAGACGTTTGTACACATGGAGGTCTCCAGGCGATAGGCACAGGAATCAAATCGACTACGTCATTCTAGATACCCGCTGGAGATCTTCGGTTTCTAATATGAAGACCTTTCCCGGTGCATAGTGCGGATCTGACCACAACCTACTCGTAGCCAGGTTCTCACTGCGCTTGAAGGCGCCTAGACGTCAACCACCTAAGTCAAGAAGCTTGGATCCTTCTGGACGGTCGATCTTCCGAGAGGCGTTAGAAGCGAAACTAAAGGATTGTCCAACGCAAGAGCACGCTAACGCTGACAAGCAGTGGATACAATTGAAAGGTCTCATCAGCGATGCGCTGGGCCAGGTCTCTGGGAGGAGGAAGCCAGAACAGAAGAAAAAATGCTGGATCTCCGATTGCTCGTGGGAGCTCATTCAGCGCAGAAAAGTCTTGAAAACTAGGGGTATACAAGATCGTGCTGTGATGGCTGAATACTTGGAACTTAGCAGGGCTATCAAAATCAGCTGTCGCAATGGCAAAAATAACTTCATTGAGGGCATTTGCAATGACATTGTGAAAATTTCCAGCAAGTTACAAACTGCAGACCTTTTTGAGAAAGTTAGGGTCTTGTCGAAACAGTTCAAGGCTAAATCGTGGGTTATAGAAGATGTCGATGGCACTGTCCTATACGAACTTGACCGCATTGCTGAGAGGTGGCGTGTCTATTGTGAGCAGCTGTACACAGATCCCCATTCGATACCTGGAGCCGTCCCGGACTGGAACGACCTAGAGCTGGAACCCATGATTCTTCGTTCTGAAATATCTGCTGCTCTTCAGTCTCTCAAGAAGATGAAAGCCCCAGGAAGCGACCAAATAACAGCAGAGGTGCTTACGGCTATGGGTGATTTGGGTTTCGAGGTGCTTCACAGAATTTGCTCACATATCTGGCAAAACGGTGATTGGCCGCAAGACTGGTCGGAATCTATAATCCTTCCGCTGCACAAAAAAGGGTCGACCAAGAACTGCGGCAATTATCGAACCTTGTCCCTCATCTCACATGCTCGCAAAATCTTGCTCCATATTCTTAACAACCGCATCCGCTACTACCTTGATTGGCAAATCCCGCAGGAGCAAGCAGGTTTCGTCAATGGCAAGGGTACTCGAGAACAGATTCTCAATGTCAGGCAACTCGTGGAGAAGGCATACGAGTTCGATACGCCAATGATTATGTGTTTCGTAGACTATAGTAAGGCTTTCGACTGTGTCAACTGGGATTTCTTGTGGAGAGTCCTAAACGAACTTGGAGTACCTAATCATCTCGTAGCTCTGCTTGGCATCTTATATGGCTCAAGCCTGGGAGTCGTAAGAGTCGATAAATTAGCCTCAAAACCCTTTAAATTTCGCCGAGGAGTGCGCTAAGGATCTATTTTATCGCCTATTTTATTCAACATTTATGGCGAATACATTATGAGACGTACCTGCGAGAACTGGGAGGGCGGCATCACGGTCGGTGGAGTAAAAATCACCAAACTGCGCTACGCCGATGACACTACTCTGTTTGCAGCAAATGAGGCGGAAATGGTTGCTTTCCTGGACCGAATGGAACGGATTAGCGAGGAGATGGGGCTTTCAATAAACAGGTCCAAAACCAAGATCATAGTGGTGGATAGGTCTGGGAAATTGGAGCTCACTGGCACTTTGGACCTAGAGATAGTGGACAACTTTATTTACCTGGGCTCAAATATCGGTAATGATGGTTCGTGCGAGAAGGAAGTTCGCAGAAGAATTGGCATAGCTAAGGGCGCCATGTCTCAGCTTGACAGGATCTGGAGGGATCGCTACATCTCCATAAACAATAAAAAGGAAGCTGGTGCGGACCCTGGTCTTCTCCATATTTTCGTATGGCGCTGAGACTTGGACGCTGAAAGCTGCAAATGCACGCTCAAACGCATCGACGCCTTTGAGATGTGGTGCTGGAGAAGAATGCTCGTATCCCTTGGAAAGCATTTCGGACCAACGTATCCATATTGCGAGAAAATGATGCAACAGGATGAAGCAGGGACGTCACGACCCTCAGCATTGAGGAATACGACGCAAGGAGTGAGGATAAGATTATTTTATTGTTAATGTTACTGCGAACAATTCGTTGGAGTGCCGTAAAATAAATAAATAAACTGCTCCATCGTTATTTCAATTTAATGTTTTATTTTTTTTAATGATTTGTTATCGATTTCATCATTTATTAATAGGTTTATACTTATTTTTAAATAGTTTCTTTTTATAACGCAAATGTGACTACACTGCAACTCCGCAGACGCACTCCCCAAACACAAATCCAGGTTATTTTCTGTTACAATGCACTTAAAAAAAAATTTTAAACAATTTGGTACTAGTTCATTTTTAGGGTTCCGTATATCAAAAGGAAAAACCGAACCCTTACCCTTGGATCACTTTGTAGTCAATCTGTTTGTCCGTCCATCTGTCTGTCGAGACCCTTTATCTCAAGAACACGTGGAGGAATCCAGTTAAAAATTTAAACTATTATATACTAAAGTCTGTAATCCTTGAAGCTGTGAAAAAAACCAAACTTTTAAGTTAACGGGAAAAAAGATATGGCCGTTTATGTCGCAAAAAAATAGGTTTTCAAAACTCTCAAAAAATCAAAATTCATAGAGTATTTCCCGTTGGCCCAGAATCCATTGTAAAATTTGGCACAAAGCAAAGCCTTATAATAATAATCTCAATCTCTCTTGGCTTAATAGCCAAGAGCCTCGACCAATATCTGAGGAGGCTCTCGTTAGGCAGTTGGATCAAGGGGCTGGTTCAGAAGTCAGTACTCCTGGACACGGCGCGTATTGTCCGGAGGTTCCTCTCTCAGGAGCCCTGACCGCCAGCTTGGATTCTGTTCCCGATGCCGGTGGGCTACTATGTTTTATATTTTTAGTATAACTTTTTTTAAATAATTAAAAATATAATTAGTATATATTTAATATAAATAAATGAAATAATAATAATAATAAACGTATATCTCGGACCTTTCTGTCCATAGGTGTCACTTACAACATTTATACAACACACACAATATTAATACAACATACAACGAAAAACCAGTTTACAATACAAAATTAAACAAAAAGAAAAAATATAAAAAAAAACAACACACATTTAGTGCGGTGAGGGGAACCATCCAGTACTCACCATGCAGCGTGCAACCGTATCCAGTGGTGCAGTAGTGGAGAGTCCCACGTCTCCGCACACACGCTCACAATGCTGTTGCTACTGACCTTAACACGGTCCAGCAGTGACGCACATTGCTTCCTAATAAGGGCATGAAAGCCATTAGTGTGTGTTTCTGCGAACATGGTTGAGGCACTGCAGAATCGTGGTAGCAACACCCTAACGCGTTATTATATTGAACACGTAAGGCGCTATACGCTCCCAGTGTGTAGTTAACCCACAGGCTGCACGTGTAAAGTGTTTGGCAGTAAGATGTAAAAAACGTAACTTTAACTTTATTTCTGTTACGTGCGAATCTGCGGGCCAACATATTACACCGGACAGCCAACGCCCTACGAGCTCTCTCAATATCTGTGTTGTCACTGTTGTCCCTGAGGTCTTCGGAAAGCCAGTGGCCCAGATACTTAAACCGTGTGGCTCTGTTCAAAGCGGTACCAGCTAAGGTGAGTGAGGGTACAGTCACATAACTTTTACCGCGCCCTTTAAAAACTAGCAGTTCACTTTTCTTAGCATTGTACCTGAGCTCCTGGGCCCCCGCATTAGATCACATTTGAACCAACTTACGCAATCTACCTATCGATGGGCTAGTAGTTAATGATCCTGACTGCTATACGTCGGCGTGGTCGTGGGTTCGATCTTCACGTAGGACAAATGTTTGTGTGATGAGCAAAATCATTTGTTCCGTGTCTGGATGTAATATAATTAATAAATTATCTATAATAAGTATGTATTTAGAAATATTTAAGTATGTTTATCAGTTGTCTAGTAACCATAACACAAACTCTGCGTAGCTGACATTATTGACGCACACACCGTTTATATACCACCGTCGTTATAACAGAAATATAGGAATAATTCTGAAAACAGTAAAGTTGTCACGTCACAAAAAAATAAACTTTTTTGAAGGGAAGTTGTCTGTCTATCAAGACCCTTTATCTCCAGAACGCGTGGAGGTATCGAGTCGAAATTTAATCCATATACCTACTCAAGTCTTTAGCCCCTTGACATTTTTAAGTGCACATATGAAATAAAATATTTTGAATTTAATTGAATCAAGTCGAAGTTATTTTTTTATTTTATTCATTTAGGTTAACCAACAACTGTTTACACCATTTACTTTTCTTATTTAACGACTAACGTAGCATTTACAAGTGTAACAATTAATTACAGGTTACCACATTTAAAAAAAATGGCTTTACATAACATAGTTATACAATAGATAAACAATAACTATATTAGTTATACAATAGTTATATATTTTTGAGAGCAGTGGTGGCCGAGTGGTATCGGCCCCGACTTTAGAGTTCAAACCCGGTCAGGCACATAATAATAATAATAGCCTTTATTCAACAATCTTATTTACATTTGTTTCTTACATGCTAAGTTTAATTTTCGCCTTATCGGACACCAGATTCACTAAGACTGTGTTGCTTTCCAGCATAGGCCTCCCCTAAAGCTTGCCACAGAGTGCGGTCATGTGTCTTCCTCCTCCACGTAATGCCCGCGATACGTTTGATGTCGTCCTCCCATCTACGACATTGTCTCCCTTTTTTTCTTTTATATTGTATTGGACACCAGTCGGTTATGTCCTTAGCCCACTTATCACTTTTATTTCTCATCATGTGGCCTGTCCACCTCCATTTCAGTTTTTTAATACAATACGTCACACTTGTAACTCCAGTATGCTTGCGAATCGTTTCTAATTTAATTTTGTTTTTTAGTTTTATATTGAGCATGCTCCTTTCCATACTATGTTGGCAAGTCTCTAGTTTTCGTATGTTTTGTTCTGTCCAACTCCATGTTTGGCATCCGTATGTCATAATCGGTAAAATACACGAATCAAATATTTTTCTTTTGGATGTAAGTGGTACATGAGAATTTTTCACTATTTCCTTTAGAGACCAGTATCTTTTATAAGCCAAATTAATTCTGTTGTTAATCTCTTTTGTTGTGAGGTCTTTCGGAGATATTATTTGATAGGAAAGTCTTCGCCCGTTCTTTCTGTTCTTATTTTTGCTGTCATGCTCATGTACAGATTTTTAATGAGACGTATGTATTTCCCATTCACACCTTGCGTTTCCAATGCTTCCCATATTTTTGCGTGTATAAGTGAATCAAACGCTTTGTTATAATCCACGAATGCCAGATAATAAGTAATACCATATTCATTACTTTTCTGGATAACCTGTTTTATGGTGTGAATATGATCTAGTGTTGAAAAGTCACTGCGAAATCCTGCTTGTTCCTTTGGTTGATTTTCATCAAGAATCTTTGTCAGGCGATCTAGTAGTATCTTAGAGAATATTTTGTATATATTGGACATCAGGCTAATGGGTCTGTAATTAGCGATGTCATTTTTCTTCCCCTTTTTATGCAGAAGTATTACGGTTGACGATGTCCATTGATGAGGTATGTGTTCTGAGTGTAAAATTTCATTGAATAGATCTGTGATGGTTTTTAGTGTTTTGACTGATGTTCGTTAGATATGCAGTCTTCGTCCGATGCTTTCCCTCTTTTCTGTGTATTAATGGCTTTTAAAACTTCTTCTCGCATTATAATTGGCACTTCTTCCTCTTCTTTATACTTGTAAATAGTAGGTTGGTTTGGTTCAGATTGTAATCTCTCGTCACTATATAGCTCGCGATAATATTCTGTTGCGATTTTTAATATTTCGATTCTGTTCGTCTTATTTCTTTTAGTTTTTCGGTGTGTCATGCTTTCAATCCAATCTGTGCTAATTGTCATTTGTTGCCATGCCTTTTTAACACCACCTGTTTTATCTATGTAGTAGTTGATTGTTTCATTTCTTGTATTCTTTCTATGTTTACGTAATTGCAATTTTATTTCTTTACTTATTTTCGCTATTTCCTGTCTTTTAGTACTTCTGTTTTTAATCAAGAGCTTTCTCTGATCAATTAGGCTTCTGGCTACTGGTCCTAATTTATCTAATGTTGATTTATTAATTATGATGTTCTTTTCTATTTCAATCAGTTCTTCTTCTAGGGCGTTATATTTTTCTTGTGTCTCATTTAAATTTTCTATTCGCATTAAATTGGTTTCTAGAGAGTTTAAAATATTTTCAGGAATCGGTACAGTTATTAGTTTTTTAACTTTTTGAATGTTTTTTCTTGATGTTTTAGGTTCGACCGTATGTAACTGGCCTCTGAGCATTCTGTGATCGGTATTGAAGTTAAGTTGGTTGACAACATCTACACTTGAGAACAGTTTTGGCTTATTTGTAATAATGTAATCTATTTCGTTCCTGGTTTTACCATCAGGCGACATCCATGTCCATTTTCTCTTATATTTTCTTTTGTAATAGCTGTTTATAATGTGTAAGCTATTTTCCAAAACAAAGTTTACCAGTCTCTGTCCGTTATCATTCCTTTTTCCTGTAGTATATGGTCCAAGTATTTTGTCTTCGTTTGTTTTTCTCTTTCCGATTTGACCATTAAAGTCTCCCATTATGATTACGGTATTATTCAAACTTGTCATAATTTTGTTAAGTTCGTTGTAGAATTCATTTTTTATTTCTTCTTTGGCAATTTCGGTTGGAGCATATACCTGTACGATTGAAGTGGCTTTTTTGTGACCAGGTAACTTAATATTCAAGATGGCGATTCTATCTGACACTCCTTGAAATTCTATTATATTGTTTTTGAGGTATTTCTTCACAATGAATCCCACACTGTACAATCCAGCTGTTTCGTTTTTGTAGTATAGTATGTATTTTTCGTATTCTTCAATTTTCTCATCTGCTCTTCTTGTCTCGCTTAGTCCTATGATATCCCAGTTTATTGTTTCCAAGGCGTGTTCTAATTCCAGTAAAGAATCCATAGATTTTAGCGATCTTGTGTTAAGTGTTGCTATGTTTAGTTTAATTCTGTGACTTATAGTTTTGTTCGCGTTAGAGATATCTTCTTTAAGCTTTTGGGGGATATGGTCCTTCACCCCGCGGTGACCAGCCGTATTGGGGTTCTGGTTGTTTCCTATTAGTGTGTTATGTTTATTATTTACAATCTTTGCGTTTCCGATGTCCAGTGATTCCTATGCCTTATTTTGTTGTGCATGTTTATCCGACAGTGAAAAAGATCTGGCGCATAACTATGTGTAATTTATTTCATCACCACTGCTCTCAAAACGGTGAAGGAAAACATCGTGAGGAAACCAGCATGTCCTAGAACCAAAAATTCGAAGACATGTGACATTCACCAACCTGCACTGGGCCCGCGTGGTGGATTACGGCCCATTCCCTCTCTTAAAGAGGAGGCCTGTGTCCCAGCTGTGCGAACATTAAAAGGCTGATGATGATCATAGTTACGACTATACATGCAAAAACAAAAATATTAAAAACAATAATAAAGAAAATTATCATTTCAATCAAAGCTTTATACAACATTTATAATATATTAAATAATAAATGAACACATTGAAAAAATTTAAAACACTTATAAATTCAAAATTAAATCGCCATTAGATTATTTACAAAAGCTCCTAAGGCCCGTATTACAGAACCTTACTCAAGTACTACTTAAACTGCGTTCAACCGATTACTGCTTGAGCGAAGAATCTCTACTTAAGCGTTCAGTTTATTTTTGAACTATCCTCAAACTCAAATCAAACTAAACTGCGCTTGAGTAGAGATTTTGATCTCTGATTACGTGAGTAAGCTATCATTGTGGTAACCCTGAATAATAGTTTGTTTTCTATTGCAAATCTTTTTTTTTCGCATGATTAAACTGGATCAAAACCGGAAGACGAGGCGGACGATCTCAAGTGTTTACACAACTGAAGAATATGTGGGTGGAATCATTGAAACAGCGATCTCGGTAAAATGGAGCTGAGAATTTTATTGGTATTGACTACCACAGCGAAGTTTGCGAGAAGGCTGACTCTTTACGTTTGCTGCTAAATACTGCAAAAAAAAATTAGAATGTGTTGAATAAAGAGTGCGGGTGATTCTAATGAAACTCAAAAAAGATAGAAATGTAAATAAGAAGGTCTCAGTTACCAAGTCAAAACATCGTAAACACATAAGAATTTGCAATTCTGGGGCTACCGGATGCCCACGCTTATGTGGTTTTCTTAAATCGTGGTCAATCATCAGTAAAATTTTATGTTTCACGACATCTTTTGAAAACCTGTAGGTACTTCTCCTTAAAATTTTCAAAATTATAAGGGTCCTGCGTATCTCGTAAATATCTCAGAGGAACATGTAAGTTAAACGGTTGATTTTTATTATCTACTTCTGCAAATATATCCATTTTGATTAGGTAGGTACTCGATTCACTCCAAATCCACAAAAAAATCATGCGAATCTATGCTCAAGCGTGGTCTCGACTACACTTGCGAAAACAAATATCAAATCTCGCCTCAAGCAGTGATTCTGAGTTGATTGTCATTTTAAAATAAGGACACATTGAGTAGAGCTCAGTCAAGCCTCAAGCACTGTTCTAAAATACGTAAAAAATTTCATTTTAAAGTGACATTGCTCAGGTGATTATTGATTGTAGTTTCTCTGCTCAAGTTAAGTTCTAAAATTAAAACTCCAACTGAGACTAGTTTTAAGTAAGGCTTAAGTCTTGATTGTAGTTCTGTAATACGGGCCTAAGTCACTAATCTACTAAGTCACTGCGGACATTAAGGATGCTGCACTTTATGGGGTAAAAAGATTTTATCTGGCAATATTCAATCGCTGTCCAAGTCATATACATAATATTATTAATATAATAATTTTATTTATTTTCTACTATTTTTATTTACTTTAGCTAACTTTGTGAGGGACTGGTCCCTGATGTAGGTATGTGCAACAACCTGTATTACAGGTCACCAGGACCCGCCCGGCCAGTAAGCTGGAAAGAGTTTAGCATTTCATACGTGAAACTGCTTTTTAGCGGGATTTCTTCGAGTGAAGTTCAGTGACTGTTTTAACTATTCGTACATTGATACCTAGTGGATTTTGTGATGTAAATTTGGTGTAGTTTTGTATCTCAAGTGTCTGCGCCACTGGACAATGTGTGGAATCATTTCCTCCACCTTATGGTCTATGACCCACATGTGGCGAAGATAAAAAAGTTTTGTCTATTTTCAATGTAAATGAATAAAAATTTTACATTTGAGCAGAAATAAATAAAGTTAAACAATGTTTTGGCCATTTTCAAACTGATAGATAAGATGTAACATATTTATCAAAAAAATTCATTTACTTATTTTTTAAGACTATACAAGAAAATTCAAAAATTTCAAATGGTTTAATGTTTGCCCAGATGTTATAAATTTGCCCGTGGTGTGGTTCAGTGCCAACATATTTATAATCGCAATGAATGCGGGAAGAGCACTAGTGTCACCCTCGACTTGATGACGGACGTCCGCTGTACGGTTATAATAAGCTCATGTTCTTTAGATAACGGTTCTCAATCTTCACGAGGGACGCTTGAGTAATTGTATAATATCTCAGTTGTTTAGTAAATTAATACTAATTAACCAACTTCGAAAAGGATGAAGTTCTATGTTCGGCTGTATGTAATTTTTTTTTTTATGTACGTTCACCGATATCTCGGTCAATTGTGGACCGATATCGAAAATTTTTGAAAGATACTTCCGAATTGGTCCCATAAAAATATCTTTTTGATCTGATGATGAACTTCGAAGATATAGAACGGAACTATTCAAAAAATCATAGCAGAACTTTCGTAATAAGTAGAATTGCTTTGTTTATATTTTTATTTTGAGATGTTAAAATTAAAATGCAAAAAAAATAATATTGTGTGCTTTTCCATATTTTGAACATTTATCAAATAGAAAAAATAATTATATTCATATGCTAAATAAGCATATGTACTTTTTAGTCAGTCACCATTGTGATAAGTTTATGTTTTTTGACACCAACAGTTTTTGTTGAATATTTGAAGTCGATCAGAGATACATCGTATCTGCCAATTAGTTTTAGACATACAATAGCGAGGCTATAAGCTAATTGTATTAACTCAGACATAAGTAGTATGTCGAAGTCTTGTTTAATCAAAGCCACAATGTTTAGTAATAATACTAAAAATCATGCGTTGAGCCAAATTGATAGTAGCACAACTGCTATGCCTACTTTTATGACCTGTACGAAGGAGGTTCCATGTATCACTATGGATAATTCTGTTGTTAATGTGGAGGCCTCAATTAGTTGTAATTCACTGCCAAGTAATAATAGCGAATACATGGGACTAACTCCGGATAGTTTAAACTAATTCATAAGACAACAGAGGGTACCAGTAATACCAAATAATAACAAGGTAATAAATTAATAATAACAAGGCTTTCAAAATGTTAAACGGCAAAAAGGGGTTCAGCAGCATGCCTTGAAATTATTTCATCAAAATATTCAGGGTATCTCTTCCAAATTATTAGAAATTGAAATGTTTTTAGAAAAAAACAAAGTTTGATGTTATATGTTTTAGTGATATGTTACAAGAGTAGAGCACAGCAAGCAGTAGCACCGCCAGCATTGGTTGAAAGATTACCAAATGCTTCTTAGTTTTGAAAATTATATTGTGGGAAGTTGTTTTAACCGTAATTCTATGTTGCGGGGTGGTTCACTAATATTAATAAAAAAATGCTTAAAATTTAAACAACTTAATGACATAGTAAGTTTGTCAACTAAACATTGTATTGAACTTTCCTGTGTTGAGCTAGATGAGCATGTTATAGTGTGCGTGTACAGACCCCCAAATCCTCAAAACTTTAGTCTTTTTGAGTCAACAATGGAAGATATTCTAGCAAAATTTGCAAGCAGTAATAAATCTATAATTATTTGTGGAGATTTTAATATTAATATTTTAGAAAATAATTCAAATAGCAGCAGATTTTAAGCCTGTTTAAATCATTTAATTTGTCTAATGTTTTTACAGAACCAACCAGAGTAACTCCAACCTCTGCAACTTGCATTGACAATTTTTTCTGCAATTGTGATTATATAGATAAAACAATAGTAAATTATCTTCCGTCCGAGCATAGTGGACAAACGATAATTTTTTACTTTAAGGCTGCCATACAAAAAACTCAAATTCAATTTAGGCCAATTACACTTGGCAAATTAACAAAATTTAATAGTAACTTACAAAATGAGTTAAATGCTCTGGGCCATAATATAAGCAAGTTCTAATAAATTTTATGATAATTTCTTTTCAGTAGTACTTAATGAATTTAATACAAGTTTTGAAAAGAAGTCGAAAAATATTTTCCCTAAGTTTGTATTTAGTGACTGGGCGACTAAGGGTATAAGGATAAGCAGGGAAACACTCTATGAACTTTATGACCTTAAGCCATTCTTCAACTCTGAAATCTTTAACAAGTGTGTAAATAAATACTCTAAACTTTTTAGAAATATTTGCAAGGTAGCGAAGGCCCTGTTTATTAGCAATAAGATCAAATCGGCAGACAATAAAATAAAGACCGTTTGGAAAGTTATTAATAGTGAAACTGGTAGGAATAAAGTACGCAACACTGATTTTTTATTGCAGACTTCACGTGGTCCCATAAACTGTAATATCGAAGTAGCCGAAGAGTTTGTGATTTTTTTCACCGATATGCCCCTTAAGACAACGGAAGCTTTAAAATCCTCACCCGAGGCCTCAATTACTTTATTGAAAGAAAACTTGCCACGCTGTCCAGCTGAATTTCAATTCAATCATATAAACCCTATGAAAATCAAACCACAGTAACATAAAGATTGCCAGTAAAAGTCTGTTTGTGTTTTCTGCTAAAGTACCATCATCTGCAATATCACATGTGTGTATGAATGTAGCAAATGTGTGCTAAATGGGAGGCTAATGGGAAAATGGAATATGTGTGTTTATAGAGTTGAGTGTATTAAACATTATTGAGATATGCCAACTAGCAAATCTTCAGTCTCCTGGTAGGTAAGGGAAGATAGCCAATCCTTAACTTTCATTTTACATTTTATTTTGGTTAGGTGAAATATGCTTACTTCTTTATTAACCCTATTGTAAAGCCTCACACTGAGGTTCAAATAAGATTTACGTGCGAATGATGTCCTGGTTCGATCCGGCTTGAAAATTACATGTTTAATTCTGCCCTGGGGCTCCAACAGCGGTCGCACTTGCACTAAGCTTGGTGAAATCTTATTTAAATGACAGGCAGCAGCAAGTTCAAATAAATGGTGTCAATTCACGGGGTTTAAAGGTCAAAGTGGGTGTACCACAAGGCTGAATATTGGGTGCTTTCCTTTTTTTGGTATATATTAATGATTTACTACATTTATTTAATAAAAAAACCACATATAGTATTGTTTGCTGACGATACGTCCTTAATTTTTAAGATCAATAGACGTTCCACTAATATTGATGACATAAACAACGCTCTACAGCAAGTCCAAAACTATTTCACTGTTAATAATTTAGTATTAAATGTACGCCATTTACTATTTAGTACTTCTTAGTGTTTGAGCTGGAGAGAAGAAGTAACACAACAAACTCCCCAGCAACACGATTCTGTCTATTTAGATATAAGAGCTTTAAGCAACTAGTTTCTCCCGCGGCTCCGCCCGAATGTCTGTGTATAGTAACACAATGTCAGCCTAGGATAAATTAGAATAATGAAGAACTCATCCGATCACACCAACACACACACACACACACGCACACACAACTCACACACACACACACAAACACAAACCCCTCACATAAACACACTCACAGAGAATTATTTTATTATTGTTGGAAATTCATTTAACAAGAAGATAGGAAAGGATGAATAACTTTTCTTTTGATTTATGTAAATTATGAAACTGAGGACTGCAAAAATTGTATATGATACGTGACGCTTGTATCTGCAAGTTATAATATATTGAAATTACATTAATTCAACTCTCCCGCGCATGTCCTGACCAATCCTAAGGTCGTGATCCTAGGGTCGTGAATCCTTTACCATTTGACAAGACACACTTACTATTATGAATAAGTCCTTATAACGTCCTGCTCACCCACCACCAAGGAAATATAAGACTTTAAACAAGCGTGACGCACCGTCTGTCGGTTGCAGAACTATTTACAGTTGCCTCGCTAGATGCTGGAGTGGTTCTCAATAAACCGATACTCATCACATCCATACTTGACCCCAGGGTGTGGATCACATAACGTGTTCATCTCCGAGCTAAGTCTCTCGCTAAGTATTATTCTTTTGTATCAGTAAGAGGCCTCGGGGGCCGGGTTTGTCTTAACGAGATACGCTCCCTAGCGTTCCTTAGAACGACTATCAATGCTCCACTTGGCGGTGACTACCCCCTTCTGGAAATTGGCATATATCGAAAGCAATGTAAAGTATTCTGATGTTAGTCAGTCCTTAGGGAAAGGTAGCCATCGCTAACGTTTGGTGGTTCGTGATTTCATCAAACTCAAACTGGCCCTAACATATAACCAATATTTATTCGGTTCGGCCTTCAGTTGGCAGTGTTTCAGTCATGGTTATGTCGGATGTGCTGGTAAGTGTCAAATTCACCCTAAAGAAAGTCTGTGTCAGGTTCACTCCAAAGGAAGGCTGTCTCCGAATCCCTAACACCAAACGCAGGCTTGGGACACCTTGTCATAGATTGGAATAGGAAAAGGTTAAACACTCACCCATTCAATCACCAACACAGCCGCTGAGATTCACTCGCGTACTTACGCTACTCATCCATGCGTACTCCAATTAACACACAGTATCTCTGTCATAAAATAGTAAATAAGCCTAAACAGAACTAATGCGGTATCACCGAACTAGCACTCCTAAGAATTACAACGCAACTTGGCCTCGCGTCCCTCACTCTTTCACTCCTCCTCAGACAACCATCTCGCTCCACACTCTAAGACCAAGTATCCCGGTTGAGTTCAAAATCCAGCCCTCTCGCCTCCACTTTCACAAGAAGTGTTTTATTGCTGTTTTTTCGTTCGTTCGGCCCTTGCCTACGTGCGTCCCTTTTATGTTAAGCAGATGTGACACTAAATAGTTTAGTTTAATAGTTTTTAGAAACTGCATATTTCACTGGTTTCTTAAGCATTCTGTCGGCCCTTTCATTAAAAGGATAATTTATGACTGTCCAAGTGGCCTATGGCGCCGGGCGTGGTGTTTAAAGGCAAATATAATATTTTGTTATTAATTTGGAATTAGTGGCATGTAGTCACATCAGGTTTATACAGTATGTATACGACATATGGGCAATAAATGAAATCACATGCTTGTTTTAGCGTTTACTAACGATATGCAAAAAATTAAACAAATCAGTCCAATAGTTTAGACAAAAAATTGAGTTTTAATTGGAAGTAAATATTGAAGTAAATTACATTAAAAACGCCGCCCCGCACCGCGCCGCACCGCGCCGCACCCCGCCGTCTCGTCTGCATTAAAGCTGTTGCCATTCTGTACTCAAGGTAAGTAGGTATTGTACCTACGTATTCAAAGAGAGTGTTTGACTTTTACTGAATTCATTTGATATTTATTTTGTTTGAAAATTTAAGTTTGTTAATTTTCTTATTTTTATTCAAAATTCAATTTAGTTATACTTCTGTGGACGAGTATTGCTCGTGATTTCATTTATTGTCCATATGTCGAATACATATTGTAGTATCCGTGAGTTGAATGCCCACGGATTCCACAACCTCCCCTCGCTTTACATTCATGACTGCACATTTGGCCACACCAAACTCCATCCTGATGGCGCTACTGAAAGTTTCAGTTACCTTCAGTAGCTCCATCAGTTGCAGGTTGTTGGGGGCAAAAAGCTTCAACTCATCCATGTAAAGGAGGTGAGATATAACCTGACCACCTCCCTTCAACCGGTAGCCTAGACCTGAATTCTCCAGCAGTGTGCTAAGAGTATTCAAAGCTAGGCAATACCAAAGCGGACTCAAACTGTCAGCCTGGAATATACCTCGCTCGAACCTTACCGGTTCACTGTTCTTTTGAATATGTCTTGGATAGCGAAGGACTGTCCTCCACTGCCTCATACATGACATCAGGAAGGTGCGTAGTGTTACATCAGTTTTGTACAATTCTAGCACCCTCATGAGCCATGTATGAGGAACTGAATCATAAGCCTTCTTATAGTCTATCTAACATGTCGACAGATCCTTTCGGGAACGCCGAACCTGTTGCTACTCCTCATCGATTTGGCCATTAGCCGGCCAAATCGATGTGGAGTCGCTGTTAGTACCACGGGACCCTTTCCTACATCCATTTTGAGAGGCGGACATAATAGGCAGGGTTCCCACTATGCCGGACCAGTAGATCTGACGGAAACCGGACACCGGACAGAATGTTGACAGAAAGCTTGATGTTACGTTGTTGTCTCCGCTCTGGTTGAATGGAGTTCAAATTGATTATGCAAAGACGGCTAAAAACCTAGGGGTGATCATGGACTCGTACTTATCGTGGACTGCCCAAGTCGCTGAAGTCAGTCGCAAAGTGCACTACACGTTCCACTCTGAGGACCTGTGGGGAATGTCTGTTAAGGTATGCACATCCATAATTGAGAGCATAGCACCATATTTAGCTTTAATATTTAATTTGTGTGTGGACGAAGGAGTCTTTCCGGATATAATGAAGTACAGTAAGGTTATACCACTTTTTAAATCCGGTGACCATAGTGACACTAATAACTACAGACCTGTATCGGTATTGCCAGTTTTCAGTTTCAGTTGTTTGAAAAAGTTATGCTTAATCAAATGCTTTACCATTTTAACAGCAATAAAATCTTTCACGATCAGCAGTATGGCTTCACCAAAGGACGTTGTACGACTGACGCTGGTGTTACTTTATTAAAACATATATTTGCAGCGTGGGAGGAAGCCCAAGATGCGATAGGGATTTTTTGTGACCTCTCAAAGGCTTTCGATTGTGTTAATCACGAGACCTTGCTTTTAAAACTAGAACATTATGGGCTAGGTAAACTTGCACTCAGCTTGGTGAAATCATATTTAAATGACAGGCAACAGCAAGTTCAAATAAACGGTTATGAGGGGTACTTGTCTCAGGGGGGACAGTCTGTATTAAAACCACAAATACGAATCACTGTATATAATTTAAGTTCAACTGGTTCACACTTACAATGGGTACGTAACCTAAAATTAACAATAATGCTTCGGTAACAACTCGCAACGTACTCGTTAGAGATCTCTACGCGACTGCCCATCCGCCTGTGCGGAAGCGGAGGTCGGGAGTCGGTCACGCCCATGTGTGCGAGTGAGATGCACAATTCAAATATTTAAATATCTTGGCGGGACCCGACCGCGAGACGTTCTTACTGGTCGTAAGGACGTATGTGTTGCTATATACTCCCCCTCCAGTACTGGAGAACGCCCTCGCTCCTGGACTGGTACGTTATCAGCAGCCTTAGCTGGACGTCCGCGATTCCTCTTTGGAATAACGGGTGTCGGTAAAGTATCTTCACTACCTTGGTATCGGGTGAGGTCTTGAGTGTGATATTTCCCTAAAACAACATCAGGCTGCTCTGTGTTTGCAATAGTGTAGGTCGTGGGACTTACCTTTTTTGTAATGATGTAAGGTCCATCGCGGCGTGGGTAAAATTTAGAAGTAAGATCCTTAGAACCTTTGCTCAACAAGTGGGACTTAAGCATTACCAAATCGCCTATCTCGAAGGCGTCAGCAGGACGGCGCGAAGCATCGGCATACTGCTTTGTCTTGTCCTGTTGAGCTTCCACGCGTTCACGAATTTCAGAAAAGGAGTACAGGAACTTCCTTAGATACGGAGATATCTGCGGGACGAAATTTTCTTTGCTCAGGATCGTGCGTTGATCATGAACGACTTCTGAAGGCGACCGCATTTCCCATCCGAAAGATAAATAAGCAGGTGACTTACCTGTTGTTCGACATTTTGCGCTGTTCATAGCAAATTTGATCATCGGTAGTTTCTTTGGCCACGATGTGTGGTCGTCTTCTACGAGATGTGCTAACATTGCCTTTAAATCGCGATTTTTTCGCTGAGCTTTGGATTGGATTGGCTTCTGGGTGATAAACTGGGATAAAGTTCTGTTTTATGTCCAGGGCTAACAAACATTGGCGCATGACTGACGAGACGAACTGGACACCGTTATCTGAAATGATTCTACGAGGTAAACCGAATCGCATAAAAAAAATCTTCGATGAGAATGTGAGCACAAGCTTCAGCTGTAGCTTCTTTAAGAGCGAAAAGTTCTGTCCATCGGGTAGCAGTGTCTTCAACGAGTAAGATCCAACGCTCCCCCTGGTCTCCTTCCGGTAGGGGACCGAATAAGTCAATGGCCAATACCTCATTACGCTGGTTCATGACCGGCGTCTGAAGTAACCCTGGAGGTTTGGCATTGTTGGCCTTATAACGTTGGCAGTGGATGCAGGCTTTGACATAATCGGTGATTATTCTCCGCATCCCTGTAAAATAAAACACCTGTGCTACCTTCTGGTAGGTTCTATCGATACCTGGATGGCAAGCTGTTGGAGAATCGTGTAATTCTTTCAGAATATCTGTGACTCGACCAGCAGGAATGACTAATTGAGGTGATTCGCTATCGGAATCTGGATTAAAACGATACAGGACACCCTGATCAAGGAGGTAACCCCTTTCTAACCACTTTTGGGCTACAATATAGTCGTCAGATCCCTCTAAATCTTTGATTATCTTTAGCAACTCCGGGTCCGAGGTCTGATCTAAACGAAGCTGGCTAGGCGTCTTCGTAGGCAGATCACAAATTACCGAACAAATACTGCATTGATTGCGAGATTCGTCAGAGCAAATTGGTCTACTCAGAGTATCTGCCACAACATTTGCTTTACCTAGAGTGTATTGGAAATGGATATCAAAAGACTGGAGCTTTAGAGCCCAACGGACTAATCTACCAGTTGGCGATTTGAGTGACAGCAACCAACGGAGAGGTTGATGATCACTGCCAATAACGACTGGTTGGCCGTCAAGATAAGGTCGAAAACGCTCTACTGCCCACACTACAGCGAGTGCTTCGCGCTCAGTAGTGGAGTAGTTGCGTTCAGCAGCGGTAAGAAGTCTACTGGCGTATTCTATTGGCCTTTCCTGAGTACCCTCCCCTTGTAGTAAAACTGCGCCTAAGGCATAGTTACTTGCGTCGGTGCGCAGAACAAAGGGACGACTAAAATCAGCTTGCACCAGTATTGGAGCTGTGGTTAAAAGACGCTTAATCTCGTTAAATGCTTGAGTCTGCTCTGAGCCCCAACACCACACTTGATTTTTCCTCGTCAAGCGTGTTAAAGGTTCTGCAACCTTAGAGAAATTCGGTATAAACTTTCTGAACCATGAACATGTTTGTAAAAAGGTCCTCAGATGCTTTAAGTTATCTGGTTCCTTCATTTCGAGTACAGCACTCACCTTCCCTGGGTCAGCGGAAACACCTTCTTGTGTAATGACATGGCCTAGATACCTAACTCTTTCTCTGGCTAAAGAACACTTCTCCCTATTTACATGGAGGTTGTACTCTTTCAATCGCAAGAAAACTTTTTCCAGGTCCTGTAGGTGCTGTTGGTACCCTAGTGATATTATTAGCAAATCGTCCAAATAAGCTAGTAAAGTTACTTCTTGCAAAGCAGAGCAGGAGCGAAGACCATCAATGAGCCACTGAAAGGTCGCTGGCGCGTTCCGCAGACCAAACGGCATTCTTTTGAATCGGAAAGTACCTAAAGGACAGATAAAAGCAGTTTTATCCTTATCAGCATCCCTAACCTTTACTTGCCAGTATGAAGATCGAAGGTCAAGCGTACTCATGTAGCAGTCTCGCTTTGTACTCTGAAGTAACTCGTCGATGCGTGGTATCGGATAAGTGTCAGCCTTGGTGATAGCGTTTAACCGCCTGTAGTCGACGCAGAAACGGATACCTCCATTGGACTTAGGCACCATTAGCGCCGGTGAACACCAAGCCGATTCACATTCTTCTATTATATCGTCTTGTAGCATCTTACCTATTTCAGCTTTCATCAACTGTTTCTTTGAAGGGTTAAGGCGGTAGGGAGGAACTGCAATTGGAGGGTGCTCACCTGTGTCAATGCGGTGCTCCGCATATGGTGTCGGGCCTCCCCCTGCTTTAAAGATGTAAGCGTGTTTGGTCAGAATGTCAGCGAGCGCCTGTCACTCAGCTGGCATAAGGTGAGTACCTTCGTCTTCCCTAAGTACATCTGTAGAAGCGCAAGACACGCTACGAGAGATAGGTTCGAAGCACAAGGTATATTTTTCGGTATTACTATTGCGGAAGTACCAAATGTTTTTATGAAAATCAATAACTACACCAGCCGCAGTTATAAAATCGATACCTAATAATGTTTCATTATTGGTCGAATCAGGAAAAATTAAAAATGGGATCGTAATAACTGTCGTTTCTAAGAACACATCTAATGTTGTGGTAAGTACATCCATCGTACGGATAACACCGTCAGCAAGCTTAACTTCTCGTGTGGAGGAGCTGAGGGGATGACCTTGACGTAGAAGGAGAGTATACAGCGTATGACCCGCAATGCAATGCTTGGCAGCCGTATCTACCAACGCGGTACCGTTGATTCCCAAAATTTTAATTTTAAAAATTGGTCTAAGGTTGTGGCCTCTAGAGGGTTTTACATAATCGTTACCGCCGCGTGGTGAAATCTCTTCACTACATACACAATTATTACAATCACTATTATTATTAATACTAATTACATCATTTTGTAAACTTGTACATAAAGATGAAAAATTTGGGTTACACCCTTTTTCGTTTTCGCAGTCGGTATGTTTACATTGTAATGTCGCACATTCCTGCGACACGGGAATCGATTGCGACATATTTACACACGAAAATGATTTGTTGTTATTTTTCCGGGCGCAAAAGTGTTCGGCATTTACAGGGTTAACAATTTTAAGCGACTTTTTATCACGATAAACAACATTGTTATCATTTTGAATAACTTCTTATAAACTCGGACATCTCATGTTACTGGTGTCGTATAAAGTATCATTATTACATGAAACACCGGGATGAAAACAAGAATGTTAATATGTTTTGTTTGCTGACGATACGTCGTTAATATTTAAAATCAATAGACGTTCCACAAACCTTGATGACGTAAACAACTCTCTACAGCAAGTCCACAACTGGTTCACTGTTAATAATTTAGTGTTAAATGGAAAAAAAACTAAGTGCATAAGATTTGCGTTACCTAATGTTAAAAGTAATAACTCCGACATAGTATTGAACAAGAAGAAACTTGAATTCGTCGAGAACACGGTTTTCCTGTGGATCACGCTTGACTCGAGGCAGGCCTGTCTCACTTCCATACAAGCGGCGCAAAATCGTCGAGATATTTACCTACTGTTCTGGAAAACAACCTAATTTCAACCTTTTGCATTGCATATAGCGTTCATAGTACAATAACTGTGTGCCGTCTCGCTTCAATCTGCCAGGGCTGTCAGAGGTACTACTTTATCTGTGAAAGTAATACACGCGAAGCGAGACAGATGGCGACACATGTTGATACGATTTCCAAACGGGCAATAGTCTAGGAGGTAGACAACCGAGATTGGTACTTATATAATATGAAATGCCTACCTGTAAAATAATAATAAAAATGGGGATATAATGATAAACAAAGACCAAATTATGCAGTAATTATGTTTAATTAAGTAGGTAGGTACTAAAATATATAACAACAGACAATACGTTTTCTTATTTTTATAATTTTATAGTTGTTTTACTTTTAAATACTGTTTTATTGATTTTCTTCCTGATTTAAAGCAACGATTGATTTCCAACAGAATATACAATACCTAGTACATTACTTTAAAATTTGTTTCGCGGATGCGGAACTATTTAAGGAAATAAACATCATGACGGTCCCTTGTCAATACATTTATGAAAATATTATGTACGTTCGGAAAAATATTCATCTTTTTACTAAAATAAGTGACAATAGGAACCAATTAGATCAACCTCGATTCAGATTGGCTAAAGTACATAGTTCTTTTATGGGTTACTGTGTAAAATTTTATAATAAAGTCCCACTTGGAATTCAAAATCTAAATGAGTCGAAAGGTCATTGGGCATTTTGTTCGGACATTTGACCCACGGCGTACACAAACGAAATAGGGCAAGGTATAAAGGTAAATGTATCTGCAACTCAGTGATATGAGTCGCATTCTTGTGGGCCATGGGAGAATTGAGAAAAAAATATATTATTAAGGTATTTTTAAAGCACTTTAGTAATTAACTAACTGAAGACTACTCGACCGATTACAAAAATACTTATAGCTGTCGAAAACTTGTCATCCCTAAGTGGCATAAGATATTTTCCCATGGGAAATTCCGACGGGAAAGAAAGCAGAATGTGCTAGTTTTATCAAAAGTAGTTCTTTTAAACTATCTATGGGACAAAAATAAAATCCAGGTCTACTTAAATAATATATTTTATTCTGCTTGATCGAAATCTATTGTTGTAAAGAATGGGGTGGAAATAAATGGACTGTATTTCAATAATCGTTGGTATATTGCCGTTAGTTCAATATTTCAACTACAACGATCCCGGACAAACAATAAATAAAGGCAATCGAGAGGTCGTCCGTCGCGCAGCTGTCCGTGGTAGCGAGTGCTGGCGAGAGCCTGCGGTGCGTCGGACCACCTGTGTCCGCGCCCGCGTCTCCTCTCCCCCGCTGCCGATGACGTATGTGCACGCCGCCTGCGCGTGCAGACCGCGTCGCCAATGGTTGTTGGGTTTGATTCCCAACATGCTGCCCGGGTTGAAGCGAAGACTTCAAAAATCTGGAAGCAAATGTTGTTAAATACCCTCTTTATGGTACCACTCTTCATCTTCATCTCAGCGACTCTTAAGATGCCGTCACTGCCAAAGCAGGCCTTTATGACTCAGCATTCGACGGTTGCAAGGGCCGTCGCACCGGTGCAATGCGAAGCCAATAAGACAGGAAATTGATGACTCCTGCTGGAACTGTCGCTGCTGAAGACGCTACGAAGAGCTTCGAGTTTGAAGTTTCTTGAAGTTTCCAAGACCGTTACTTTTCGAAACTTTTTGAAAAAACGGCGAGATCCTTGAAGGACCAATATAAAGAACAAACAATAAATAAAGGCAATCGAGAGGTCGTCCGTCGCGCAGCTGTCCGTGGTAGCGAGTGCTGGCGAGAGCCTGCGGTGCGCCGGACCACCTGTGTCCGCGCCCGCGTCTCCTCTCCCCCGCTGCCGATGACGTATGTGCACGCCGCCTGCGCGTGCAGACCGCGTCGCCGATGGTTGTTGGGTTTGATTCCCAACAATTGTTATTTCATGTAAAAAAGCTACAGGTCCTTCTATTACATCTTAATGCCACATACATACATTATATAATTATGGTATATAATAATTATTCTTTGTCGGTATCACTCTTGACAGAGTGGTCGTGGTCATCACTTCAGGTGCTGGTGGCAAGCTTCATAACACGCCGCCACTCTTTTCTGATGGCCGCCTTCCTCGTGCATTAATGCAGTGATGATGAGCCATTTACTGCCGCTCTTATCTGGTCAATCCACCTCATAGGCGACCTTCCTCGTGGCTTGGTACCCTCTACCTTTCCCTGTACCATAAGTCGCATCGTTTGCTGTGTAAGGTCCCATAGCATCTAGTATGTAGCCATCGGTACATACTTATAAAAAGGGTTTGACCAAATTCCGAAAATAAGGAGACAAGTAGGTTGAAAAAGGAAATTCGCACTCTTCTGCAGGTAAAATATGTTCCATCACATACGACAGTGGCTGCGGGATCATTTATGATAACCAATCAACGAAAAAATGGCTTGGGATAGAAAGGTTTCTGGCTACCACATCTTCTCTTGGAAGAGCATCGCCGTGTCCTTGTGGGGGCGATCGGCGGCAGCGATCTCTCGCGCCGGGGTTTGGTTCAAGCCATGCTCCGGAGCGAGGAGGAGTGGCAGGCGGTCGCCTCCTTCTGCGAAGCAGTAATGCTAGCAAAGGAGGAGGCCGACCGCATCAGGCAACGGCGTCCACACCGCCGCCGCCGCCGGGATTCCGATCCCGATTTCCGGCCACCGTGGGCGCGGGCTCGCGGACGGCGGGCAATGGGTAGCTCGCTGTCCGTCCGTCAATCATTAATTAAGAATTCCCTTGCTATTGCCAATTTCCTTTCTAATGTTCTCCTCGACATATTGAATTTTTTTATCTAAGCTTCATCTAGTTCACCGGTTTATTATTTTAGTTAAGTAAATTACAAGAACTGTAGCGTTCTGATCTATGAAACAGAGAAGGCGTTTGATTTAAAATTATATTAAATTGGTATTTCGTAAGACCGGTCCGAAAGCAGTCATTGTTCGACATTTTCATAATCAAATTGATTTCTTCGTTCGAAACCCCATTTGTACAGATTCATCATGCCAACAACGTCAACGTCAACGAGTGAAGGGGTATTAATTAAGTCTACCCAACTATTTCTAATAAAATGAGGATTGCAAACCCGAGCTAATTCCGGTATTTTTATCTATCTGCCAATTAATGTGCGAGCGAGTGAGATATTTCGTAGAACTCTACAAACATTTATTGTGCTTGTACCTACCACACGTTTCCACGACGTTAAAAGTAAAAACTTATATTTTATTAACAAAATTTAATGTTAAATAACTTTTTTCTCCCATTAAAAAAAATACATATTTTGAAAATTGGGATTGAATTCTTCAATTTAAAACTAATTCGGTTTGTGTACGCGAATTTTCATAAAGTGGGTCAGAAATGCCCTTTAAAACATGCATTAAACGCACACTATGTAGACAAGCATATTATAAATTGGAAGATTACATCCTTGATAAAAATGCTTGGCTAAATGCCGGTCCTGCTCCACAGCCACAGCCACATTTGCCTACAAATTAATTTGGAAGAAATGCGGGGGCCCCTTTTTGTATTGTTGTTTTCGAAATGTGTTTTTTTTTTATATATATACTATTATATATACTATATATACTATTTTTCATTATTTTATTGGTTTATTGTAATGGAGCTTGTGATCAATTACTTATTACTTTTTGTAATTGGAAACAATAAGATATACAATCTTATTGTTTCCAATTACAAAATGTAGAAGCACTTTTTTTATTTTTATTTGTGAATGTGAAGTACCATGGAGCATTTTTATTTTATTAGGTTGCAACTTGTTTGACATTAAAAGCATGACAGTTGAGAGTTTGTCATGGTCACTCAAATGTCTCGCTGATGGTGGCACGTGTTATTGGGTCATTCAGTTCCCTTCAAAATGGTTGAGCTGAGTGGGGCTGAGGCACGCGTCATGCTCGTGAACGGGCGCCGTCAGTAGGGACTGGTCATCTCTTAGCTGCCAGTAGCTCAATTTAATTTCTATTTTTTTAATTAGTTCATTTTATTTTTTTATTACTTATCTGCATTGTGCTCACATAATAGAAGCGACAAGAAAAATGTAACCAAGATTAATGTAACTCATAATATGATTTTAAAAGAGTGTCCATGGAGTTTCTTGCACGGTCTTCTCCATAGAGATCTACGCTTTGGAACGTGCAATTAAGCTTCACGTTTTTTTGGACTGACCGACATTTTGACAATTCAAAAGTGCCTGTAATTGGTCTATTTGAAATAAACTATTCTGATTCTGACTCGTTGAAATGCCTTCAGAGTTTTTTGCCCTTGAAAACCAAAATCTCTCTCGCCCATACACTCATTCAGCCCATCATTGACTACGCTGGCGCCTGTTTTTGTTGGATGCCACCGAGGAGCTTTATTTAAAAGCTTTATTTGCAAACGCTCAAGTTTATTTAAAACTTGAGCGTTTGCAAAATATTTGTATCCGTTTTGTCTTCAATCTTAAAAAGTATGATTATGTCTCAGGCTTTCGCAAGATACTTTTAAAATTTGCAATATTAACTCTGTAAAATTACATTTTTGTATATTTTATTATTGTGAATTTGGAGACTATGTGGATTTTTTTTCTTCTCGTTTTCTCTAATTTTAATTAATGTCTGACAGTTATGTGTACTTTTTGCGGCCTACCCAAATGTCCTTTCTTTGGTATTGTTCGTCAAGTCGTTGAGCTCCTTAGTAGTCCTGAGTGTAGCTTTACGAATACTGACAAATGCTTGCACTGACTGGACAGGTCCACTCAGAACTGTGTGGTTCTTTCTTCAAAAGACCATCCCAGACACTAATCTGCATGGTTCTCATATGTTTTGACCATTACTTGTTTGCTGTATGGACTTTAAAAGAGACTTTGACCCCTGAGTTTGTTTCGGTGTTTCTTCTCAGGATAGTCAGCTAGGAAACACCGGCCTCATCTAGTTAAAATTGACGAAAAAAAAAATTGACGTGTAAAAGTGTTTTTGGGAACCTATTTGCAAAATAAAATATCATTTATCACTCAAGTGGCTCCCTATTCGACATCGCAAGAACTCTCGAATTTTGAGTCTGCTATTTAACATCCTTCACAATCCTAAAACGCCCTCCCATTTGCGGGAACGCTTTTCCTATTCACGTCCTTCTGATGCACCTTGCAGGTCGCATCTATGGAATCTCCTTAAATCCCCTCCTCACTCCACCGATTTCTATTCCTACTCTTTCACTGCGCGTGCAGTACGATTTTGAAATTCTCTACCTCCTGACATTAGGGGCTGCTAAACTCTTGCAGTTTTTAAAAGTAGAGTAAAAGAACACTATCTTTCTCTTCCGTTATAGTTGCATATTAGTATGTATTATTATACGAGTATTATATAGGTATGTATTTATGTAATATTTATTTTACTTTGTGTATGTTTATGAAGACTTCCCATTAGGCAACGGGCGGACTGCACGGGCTACATCTTGGGAGCTGATTGTGACTGCCTCCATTTCTGGTATTGATTCGCACGTTCGCTCCACCTCTCGAATCCAATCACCTTCAGTATGACTGACAGGCACCGACCAGATGTTGCGCCAAAACGAAGACATGGCGTCATCATCTGCGATGCGCGTATCATATCATACTTTGGTCCGGTCACTCCCAAGTCCTATATACCCAATTTTCGTTACTCCGGAATGTGCGATTCTGGGTATATCGCTCCAACCGCCGCTTATACTTGGGGATACGGTTCGCCCATGCATATACCTTCTGCTTCAGGAAGTCGATGCGCTCTGTGACTCCCGACATGTAGTCTCAGGGGCTGCTGTCTGTCCCCGAAAATGCCCGTCTCACAAAGCGCATCTCTCTTGGGCGAGTGTTGCCCTCCCTGAAGAAAATTAGTTTGCCGATGAGCGCTCTGGCCCCACCAATACGACGCTCGATCCTGCACTGCCAGGCCGGTACAGCTGGTTTCGGTCGTGTAGCTACGTCACTGGTTGGGAATTTGACGTAAGCTACACGACATGCCGCTACGGCCGCGCAGTACGTTATCGAGTGTGTATCGGTGAGATCTTCGCAGTCATCAAAATAGCGAGACAACTGCAAATCCAGAGCAGCCACCAGCGCCCTATTCTTGTTATGCATGGGCAAACAAGATAAACGTGGCCTAAGTTTGGGTGACATATTGCGATATTCCCGAATCGCACACTCCAAAGCACTCCTCAGTTCATCATTGCACCGGGTACTTACGTTAGTAGCCGTGTCAGTACCCTCCTCGTTAGCATGATGGGATGTGTAGCTGGACGGTGGTGCCACAAGTGGTACCGCAGACTGCGACGCAGGGGCAATGACACGGTTACTCATTATTATTATTTTTATCTCATGACGATTCTAAGGCCATTCCTGGTCTTTTTCATCAGTTCCACCTCATCAAATGTTACTTTTTGACTGTAAATGCTTAAGTTCTCGATGAAAATACCAAAATCATCATAATATGGTTGGCTATGATATTTGAGGGGTTCTCTCGATTCCTCATGGATCCCATCATCAGAACTAGATTTTGAAATAAATAGGTCTAATCTGGAAGCATACCCTTTCCAGAACAAAAAAAAATGCATAGCGGTCCATAAACGACGGAGTTCTAAGGTAACGAACATATAAAAAAACAAAAATACAACCGAATTGAGAACATCCTCCTTTTTTTTGATCTCGGTTAAAAATAACCCAGCAAAAATATTGCTACTTAACAGAATTTTTTTCAGAGTTTATATCAATTAAAAAAATATATATTATAATGTAGTTCGCTAATTAATTCGCCTTATTCTAGTTAATTAGCAACGTGAGAAGATTGGCAGACACACGAGGCTTCAGGGCCGCGCCGGCCCAGGCCGGGGGCGGGGGGGGGCCTTGGGCCGCACTCCGTCTACAAATATATCCAATTTCGTGGATTACAGTTACAGAACCGCGATGGCAGCCATTTAAATACGTAGCTAAACGAAATTAAATACCGCTCCTTTGTCTTCCGCGGAATGAGTTAAAATCCCGGAGTGTTCCGGACACAAATATTACACTTTAATCACTTTGAAACGTTACTTACTTAAGTTTCAGGGTTTTTTCTGAAAATTCATAATACGGTTTTCGCTCAGTGGCTAATTGAGATTAGTAATAGCAACCAGCGGACGCTGTTATGAAATTATTTTCAAAGATGGCATTGCCAAACGTGAAAATATTTTGTTATGCCTCACTGGTTGCTTCTGCTTAAAATCTGTGTGAGATCAGCGACTAGGTTGTCCACTCACTCCTGCTGACTGGCTCATCGCCGTACGCCCGGTGGTCCGATGATGACACGGGCTAGGCGGAATTAGGCTATGCAATTTCGACGCACACTCCCCGAAATTCAACCGGTAGAAAACCGACAAGCTAGCAACTCGGCGTCGATGCTCAAGACTTTGAAGCCTCGACTCAACGAGTGCATCATTGCCAATGATTCTCCAAGCTCGCCTCGCCATCCGTCAAGCATTTAATAATGGAAATGTCTTGGCATTTTTCTAAACATTTCGAAAGCTTTTGACACTGTCTCTGCGCCCCTATTGTTATCAAAACCGGAATGTGAGTTATTTGCAAAATCGTTACCAGCATATTAAAGCTGACGATGTGATGAGTAACAGAGTTGGGATCGAATATGGCGTCCCACAAGAAAGCATTTTATTGCTTGGCGTTCCACAAGGAAGCATTTTAATGCTTCCTTGTAAGAGTACAAAGTAGGACAAACCCCAAAGTTAGGTCCTACTTTGGGGTTTGTTCCTCATCTTAACGACCTATGGGAGCTCCCTCTTACTAATTGTTCTATCTTTATGAGAGGGGGCGGTGAAAAGTTCTCGGCCTGATAGAGAAAGACTATCAGTTTCAGTGAAAAAGTTAATTTCAATAAACTTGGTCCAGCGTTTCTTTAATGTCACTATTGCTTTTTGGAAGTGTAAGTCTGGAAGGTAATAAAAATTTACTCGAATCTACGGCCCTCTCAACTTTTTCATTCGATATGAAGCACTTCCCAGAAAGATATTTTATTTAAGTTTGGGAATAAATAGACGTTTGATGCTACCAAATCAGAAGAATATGGGGATGGCCGAGTAAATCGTATAAAAAAACCCGCGGTTTTCCCATCGCAAACGCACCCTTGCGCACGGGTGCGCTGTCTGATGAAAGATAATTTTTTTCTTCTTCAAGCCAAATCTCTTCTGGCAGATTTTGTCATTCAGCGGATCGAGAAGTTTGGAGTATATTCATCTATAATTGTTGTCTCTTTTGCAAGGTAATAAATTGAGAGATCAAGTTCGCCTAACTGTGCCAGCCTGGCAGTGCAGGATAGAGATCCGTATCGGTGAGGCTAGAGCACTCATCGGCAAACTTATCTCCTTCAGGGAAGGTAATACTCACCCTTGGGTGATACGTTTTGTGAAGAGGGCATTCTCGGAGACTGAAATTAGTCCTCGATATTATCTGACCTTTTTTTGGTGGGGAAAATCATCCAATGACATCTCGCCCCGAGGGCGGAGCGGGAGATAGTATCAGTCTTTACTGATTTAAATACCCACCCCGTTCCTTCGTTTTTTTTTTTTTTTTTTTTTTTTTGTGGTAGGTAAAATCATCCAATGACGAATCCCGCCCTTGGGTGGGGCGGGAAACAGTGTCAGACTTTTACTGACTAAAAACCTACCTTTCCATTCCTCGCCTTTGTCCCGGGGCCCGTGGTGACACTCTCGCATGACCTTTGGCCCCAGTAGGCTTCGGCCCTGCTGGACCCCTACAGTTTGCTGACAACTCCTTGAGGCGCGCGGGAACGGTGCGCGCCGTAGACGACCTGAGCTCGGACCGGTCTGTTACCGGACGGACGGACAGCGAGCTACCCATTGCCCACCGTCCGCGAGCCCGCGCCTACGGTGGCCGGAAATTGGGATCGGAAACCCGGCGGCGGCGGCGGCGTGTCCGCCTTTGCCTAAGGCGGTCGGCCTCCTCCTTTACTAGCATTACTGCTTCGCAGAAGGAGGCGACCGCCTGCCACTCCTCCTCGCTCCGGAGCATGGCTTGAACCAAGCCCCGGCGCGAGAGATCGCCGCCGATCGCCCCCACGAGGACACGGCGCTGCTCTTCCCAAGCGGGGCACACCTCGACTGTGTGCTCCACCGTGTCCACCGGGCGGTCCGCACAGTGGCGACACCCGGGCGTCGTCTCCGCACGAATCTTGTACAGGTACGGACCGAACTTGCCGTGCTCGGTCAGCACCTGCGCCAAACGGAAGGTGACGACGCCGTGGGGCCTTTCCAGCCACGCCTCAAAGAGGGGCCTTACCGCCTCGATCGTGGCGTGCCCAGCACGAGGTTGCGACAATCGCTCTCGCCATTTCACCATGAGATCCCGCCGGAGCTCTGTCCGCCATGCCGCGACTTGTCGCGGCAGCGGAGTTTCGCCCCGACGTTGCATCTCCACGCGTAAGTCATGCATGTGTGCAAGGACGGTTGCCTCCAAATCCCACGGTGGTAGGCCAGCAAGGAGGCTCGCCGCTTCGCAGGACACCGTACGGTATCCGCGGATCATCCGGATGGCCATGACCCTCTGGCAGGCGGTTAGCCGGGCCGCCACTCGCTTCCGTAGCGATGGCGCCCACACCGGCGCACCGTAAAGGGCCATGGACCGAACGATGCCTGCGTAGAGCCTCCGGCAGGAGGCGTCTGGACCCCCTAGGTTCGGCAGGAGCCGCTTGAGCGCAGCCCCAGTCGCATTCAACCTGGGAGCCAGACGTCGGAAGTGCTCCTTGAAGTTCCACCGGCTGTCGAGGACGAGTCCCAGGTACTTCATCGTCGACCCGACGCCGATGTGAACTCCTCCTACCGTTAATTGGGAGCCCGGAGGTGGCGCGCTCCGAGGGCCGTGAAAACACATGGCCTCGGACTTATGCAATGCCACCTCGAGTCCCAACTGCTGTATCCTCTCCACGACTGTCGCAACCCCGCGCGTCGCTAGTTCGACCGCCGCCTGGTACGACCGTCCCCGCGCCAGGACCAGCGTGTCGTCTGCGTAACAGACCACGCTGACCCCGTCGGGGAGGTCGGCGCGCAGCACGTAGTCGTACCCGATGTTCCACAAGGGCGGTCCTAGTACCGATCCCTGCGGAACACCGCACGACATCTCTCGCCGTTTCAACTCCCCCTGATGACCGGGGTAGATGATGAACCTGTCCGACAGGTAGGCCTCGATCACCCGACAGAGGTAGTCGGGCACCCGGTGGTACCGGAGTGCCCTACCAATGCAACTCCAGGGCAGGGAGTTGAAGGCGTTGGCGATGTCCAGAGACACCGCCAAGACACACCTGCCCCGGGACACCGCATCCCCCGTCGTGAGGGCTCGCACGCGCATGATGGCGTCCACAGTGGAGCGCCTCCTGCGAAATCCGAACTGGCCGTCCGCAAGATCCGGCCCCTTCCGTGCCAGATGCACGACGAGGCGGTCTGCAATTACTCTTTCAAAGAGCTTGCCCACCTCGTCGAGCAGCACAATGGGCCGATACGCGGACGGAGAGTCCGCGGGGCGCCCCGGCTTCGCGATAAGGACCAGTTTCCCCGTCTTCCAGCGAAGCGGGAACTGGCCCCTCTCCATGCATGCGCTGAAGAGCCCTCTCAGTCGAGACCCGAGTTCCTCCATGGCCAGGACCCAGGCTTTTCCAGGCAAGCCATCGGGTCCTGGGGCGGTGTTCTTGGCACTCAGCCTTCGCACCGCCACTCTCATCTCCACCTCGGTCACCTCTGGAGCATTGTTGCCGTCGTTGCCGTCGTGGTCCGCGTCGGACACCGCTGCTGGTGGCGGAGCCATAGGCGGGGGAGTATGCTCCCCTCGCGTAGGGAACAGAGCGCTCACCACACCCTCCACGAGCTGGGGCCGGAGACTCTGAGTCAGCGGGGGAGCCCATGGGCGGAGTTTCTCCATCACCATTTTGTATGGGCGTCCCCACGGATCGACGTTCAGAGACTCCAGCCACACATTGCGGGCCTCGAGTTTGGCCCGCTTTATCTCCGCTCGGAGGGTGCGCTTTGCCGCCCTGTATCCCTCATACAGCTCCGCCTCTATGGCCTCCGCACCCGGTGGACGGGTGCGGCGCCTGCGGTGTCTAGTATACCGGCGTCGCGCAGCATTGCACGCATCGCGCAGTGCCGCAATCTCTGGCGACCACCAGTGTACTTGGCGCCGGGCACGTCCTGGCCGGACTCGGGGCATGGCCGTGTCGCAGATTTGCGACATGGCCACCTGGAACCAGTCCGCCTCGACGTCGATGTCGACAGGCCTGTCCGGTGCTTGCACCCAGGCCTGTACTATCGCGGCTTCCTGGAGCAGGTCCCTGTCCAGCTGCCTCAGCGCCCAACGCGGACCACACGGGGTCTGTCGGACCGGCGCGGTCGAGGTCTGGGCGGAGACGTCAAACCGGATGTACCGGTGGTCGGAGAACGTCTCCACCTCCTCTATGACGCGCCAGTCGACGACGCGCGGTGCCAGTGCAGGGCTGGCGAACGTAACGTCCACCACCGACTCGCCCTGCATCCGCACACACGTGGGGACAGAACCCCGGTTTTGTACGACTAGGCCCTGTCCTAGGGCCCATTCCTCCACCCTGCGACCTCGTTGGTTCGTGAACCGGGAACCCCAAGCCTCGTTCCAGGCGTTGAAGTCCCCGCAAACGACCACGGGGAGGCTGGAGTCAAACCCAGCAACGACGGCATCCAGCTCCAAAAGGGAGCTATCCAATTCGGCGAGAGATCTGTTCGGGGACAGGTAGACGCCTACCACCACTATGTCCCCGAACCGTGCTGCCACGCAACCCCGGCCTTTCTTGACGGCCTCGAGTGCCGGGGTACCGGCGGCGGCCGACGAAATGAGTGTCACCGAGCCGCTCAGGTCCTGAACCCAGTCGGCTCTGGGCAGGACAAAGTGCGGCTCGGAGACAACGGCGATGTTGATCGACCACTGCGCCATGCTCTGGAGCAACAGATCCTGAGCGGGGGCGCAGTGGTTGATATTCGCCTGGAGGAGACGTAATGGAGCCGTTATTGGCAGTCCATTACAGTCTCCTCCCGGGCCCTCCGTGAGGGTCCTGCCGCGGTGGTAGCGGCGGCGGCGTCTGCGGAGGCGATGGCGGCGGCAGCCAACGGGGCAGCCGCGGCGGTGAGCACCTTCGCGGGGATGGGCCTTGGGACCTTGCCCTTGGCCTTGGCGGGGGGATCGCAGGTCCTGCTCCCAGCCCGGTGGTCGGCCGACTTGCCTGCCGCCGCACATGCGTAGCAGTGCGGCGCTGCACCGCAGGTATCGGCCTTGTGGCCGGGCTGACCGCACTGGAAGCAGCGGTCGCTGCGATCTTCCTCCGCTGCGCAACAGACCCCCACGTGGTGACCCACGTGGCAGCGATAGCAGCGCAGCGGTCTGGGCTCCAGCAGCTTGACTCGCGCGGAGACCCAGCCCACCAGGAGTCGCTTACCCTCCCCGGTGATGCTCCTGGCCGCTGACAGGGGGCAGTTTACAGTAACCGCCCCCATGCCAGTGCCGTCAACACGGATGGTGCCTGCCCGGACCTGATCGGCAGGGCACCCACCCGTCCTGGCGACAGCGGCCACGACCTCCTCGACCTCGACGGAATCGTCCAAGCCCACAATGCGCATGTCGACGCATCTTGTCTTGTGGGCCTGGACACCCGGACCTCCTCCGCATCCAAGGACGCCCTGATTTTTTCAGCCAGGGCGTCTGCGGTGGGGCCGCTGTTGGCTCCGGGGACCTCCAACATCAGGGCACCAGTTGCGGTATGCCGCATCTGGAAGCCCCCGGTGATCCCGAGGTCGGTGAGGTTCACCGCCTGCTTCGCCTTGCGGAGGACCTCGCCATAGGTCGCACCCTTTTTCGCTGCCTCCGGCTGCAGTGTGATAACTACAGCCGTGGAGCGCGGGGTGCGAATCCTGGCCGCGAGGGCCGTCCGCTTCCGCAGCTTTTGCCGCTCACGCCTCCTGGCAGCCCGAGCCGCCTTGCCAGCCTGCTTTTTGGCTCCGGCCACTTGCCATCCGGCTTCGGCCGGAGGATCTGCAGGTTGGGGAGGCGGCCTAGGCCGCCTGCTTGCCGCCACAGCAGGGGCTCCCGCCGCCTTTGTGGCCGGTGCCGACTTGCCCTTCTTAGGGGCAGCAGCAGGGGTTGGCCTCACCTGCTGCTGTTTCTTGGCCTGTGGGGCCGCTCCGGCGGGGTTCGCGACCGTGGCCACGCGCCTGGTCTGCCCTGATGGGCCCGCCTTGGGCGCAGCCGCCGAGGCCGCGGCGGCAGCGTATGACGCCGCCCTTCGCTGGCCGGAGGCCGCTAGTGGGGGGCGCAACACGATGCCCTCCAGCAGGGACAGCTGCTGCTGGATCCGCAGCTGGAACTGCTGCTGCTGCTCCTGCAGCTGCTTTTGCAGCTGCTGCTGAAAAGCAGCCAGTTCCCGCTGCACCAGCGTCAGCAGCTGGCTTCCCGACTCGGCCTGGGGCTGGGGCTGGGGCCGAGGCTGGGGCTGAGGCTGGGGCTGGGGCCGACTTTGCCCCTGCCCTTGCTTGCGCCCCCCTTCCACAGGGTCCTGGCTGCCGGCCCCCTGGACCCCAGCGAGCTCGGCCTGAAGCTCGGCCCGGAGCCCGGCTCGGAGCTCGGCCCGGAGCTTCGCCACGCTCTTTCTCAGGGCGATGTCGAATGCCTCCTGCATAGAGGCGGCATGGCGGAGGACCGTCTTCTCTTTCGAGGTCTTTTCTCTCTTGCGGCCCATGTCCCGCAACGCGGCGACCACGAGCTCACCGAAGGAACGGCGCGACTCCTCGGCGGAGTCTTCCTGCTCGCTGCCAGATGGTCCCGAGGGGTCCATCGCAGCGTTGGCCACAGCGGGGTGGCGCCCCTCCGCGGCGAGTCTCTCGGCTCGCTCAGCCGCCTCCTGGGAGGTGACTCCCCGTCCTCTTCCCGGTGCTCGGCCCGCTCCCCGCCCACTGGTAGGGATTTTTCGGGCCGATCCCTTTTCTGCGTCGGAGGACGATTTGTCCCTCGACAAGGAGCGTTTCCGGAAGGAACTCGCGTTCCTTCCGGTGTCGCCTCCCGACTCAACCTCATCATCCACCTCCGAGCCTGAGCTCCTTCTGGATGCCGCGTCGGACTCCGACCGCGCATCACTCTCTGTTGGGGTTCTGAAAAATTTTGATATGTTCATTTTGGTCCCACGAGTATTTTTCAAGTTGTACTGGCTCAAATACAGTGGTCCGCACTAACGACTAATTTAGCTACCCATTAGTCAAGCTAACAACCTCCCTCACGGTGCGCCGCCGCTTGGAGGTTTGGGGTAATTTTTTATAGAGGTTGTCTTCCTCGCGGCCCGGGCGGTTAAGCCAAGACCCTCGACCCCCATCAAAAGTCAGAAACATGACCTTGGACAATCTCTGGGGCTACGAGAACAACGGTGGCAGAAGGAGGGGGAAGCCTTCCTCCTGCCTGCCCGGTGGCAGGGTGAGTGCACGCCGAGCCCGCTCTTGCTTCGTCACTGTGCCCTCTGCTAAAGCAGAGGGACACGCGTTGAAGCGTACTCCCGACAGAACATTCGCAGACGGCCATTGAGGCCCCTTGGGCAGGAGTGCCCAAGGGGGTGGTTGGCCGCCTCCCAGGGTGCACCGTCCCGCAGACTAGCCTTCGCTCCGGACGTATCCGCAAGGGAACTATAGCCTGCGGGCACTCGTGGAGGTTTTCTGTCATGGCACCCCACCCCGTTCCTTCGTTGCCTTTCATACCAGGGCCGAGTCTTCCTTTCAGAAAAAAACCGGTTTGCTGACAACTCCTTGAGGTGTGACTCGGTCAGGACGATTACCGGACGGTCGGACAGCGAGCTTGCTTGCATTGCTTGCCGTCCGCAAACCTGCACCTACGGTGGCTGGAAATCGGCAAATCCAGTTCTGATGATGGGAACCATGAGGAATCGAAGGAACTCCTCAAATATTATAGGCAAAGTGATTTTGGTATTTTTTTCATGGACTTAAGCATTTACAGCCAAAAAGTAACATTTGATGAAGAAGACCAGAAATGGCCAACGGAACTTCATACTCACATAAATATCACAATGAAGATAGTTAAGCGACTATGACAATACAAATAAATAAATGGTTCTAAATAGTTATGTTGAAAATGGTATCATCAAAGTGACCTGATGATGATGATGGAGCCGGAAGATAGGCACCGGAACTCCGTAATGAATCCTAGCCGTGTTTGGGCTTATTAGAGTTCTCATGAGATGCACTTTGGCTATAAGGAACTATCAAACTGATCTAATGATGGAGCCGGAAAGTGAAAGGTAGACACGAGAACTTCATAATAAAACAATGTATCCTAGCAGTGTTTGAGTTTATTGGAATTATCATGAGAAATAGGCATTCTGGTTATAAGTGCATCGCAAGTAAAAAGTGTGAAATAAAAAACATTTTACCAAAAAAACATAACCGTCTTTACTAGAAAAAATAAGAAACAAACAATACCGAGAAACACCGACTTCCAAAATTTAAGTTATTTTGATAATTTTAGTGGTTTTTTTTTTCTAGTGAAGTCGGTTTTTTTTGTAATTCTTTTTTTTAATGTATTTTATTTAAATAAGTTTCACAGTTGTATATTATGCGGCCAATAGGTTGAACCAATTGCTGTGGTTACGCTCAGCCCCCCACTTCGATTGAGAACAGAAAATCGGTTATAATCCTCGTCACACAAGTTGAACCATCATGACGGTCGACCTTGAATGTGCAATAACCGATTTTTGGGTAAAATGGTTCAACTTTTTTGCTGCTTACTATGCCTAAATTATTTACGTACATAAATAGCTGACCCGGCAAACTTCATATCGCCTATGAATTTTTTTTAATTGTTATAACCTTTTTTTTTATAAATTTTTCCATATCACGAATAAGTATTTCAAGACCAAAATTAGGTAAATCGTTCCAGCCGATCTATAATTTTAGCGAGAGTAACTAGCTAAAACTATAGAACATCGAATAGCTACTCATTTTTATTTACTACCTATATGTTACCGGCAATCTATAAATAGTTCATTCTATACAATACCGAAAGCGCAGCCGGTAATGTGTGTAAAAGACGAGAACAGGGAATGTGTCTGGAGGTAATTTTAGGGCACCCCGACACGGACAGGTTACGTTAGTTTCTTTTTTATCATCACCTGAAAATAAAAGCCTTACTTTAAACCGTATTCTATACATTACCTAGGTACCTATTGTATAGAACACCGGATTATATAGATTGCCGGTAACATATTAATACCTACCTATGAAGATTTATTTATGAATGAAGTATTAATCTATTCCATATGTTTCGAATAAAATGAAGTTAGATGAAATACACCAAGTGACAGAAACGCTGTACATACTTCTAGCGCCATCTATCTGCGGTTCTGAATATCAATCGTGTTATTTTTCGCAGTTAAAATTAATTTTTAGACGGCAAAGTCAGAAAGAAGAGAGAAGAAGTTATTGTTTATACGTATGTTCTACCAAAGCGGTGAAACTACTAGACCGACCCAACCGACCAACCCGGAGGACACGGTAGAGGTATGCCCCGCCTGGGCAGAGCATCCTCGTGGGGGCGATCTCTCTCGTCGGGCCTTGGTACAAGGCCATGGTCAAAAGACCATCTGAGACACTAATCTGCATGGTTCTCATATGATTTAACCATTACATGTTTTACTGTATGGACTTTAAAAGAGACTGACTCCTGAGTTTGTTTCCGTGTTTCTTCTCAGGGTCAGCCAGGAAACACCGGCCTCATCTAGTTTAAACAGACGAAAAAAAAATTACATGTAAAAATGTTCTTTTAACACCTATTTGCAAAATAAATATCATTTATGTAAATTATTTTAATTGGGGTAGTATTCAACTGTTCCTCTATTTATTTCTGTTTTTACTACAAATATGCCTTTGTTCCATCAGAAATACCTACTAATTGCGCACTAAAATATGCTCTTCTTGGGGGGTTTAAAAAAAAAATAAAACACGAAAGGGATGGCGGGGTAGTCACTTGTAATCTAACTGTCCAATTCCCCTAATAATTACCTATTGTAAAAAGTCCATTATTCGGTGTCAATTTGTATTATTATGAAGAATAAGATTTTTGATGCACAGTTAAAATATCTCCCTTTTAATTTCAATTGTCTTTTTAATTCATAATTTCCCAAGAGGACGCCGGCGTCCGCACACCTATTGTCTTTCTATTGTGTCTCTAATTACGGTATTCAACAGGCTAATTGAATGCAGAGTTTTATTTTAATTTTAAACTTACGTTTGTACTAACAAGAGCAATACATAAGTTCCTACTAAGACCTTCGTGGATTGACAATTATTATTATCAAAGGCATGGACCTAGATCAAAGGTTAATGTTTGAAAGATCTGGCCAGTTTTAGGTGACCAACTGACCATATTATCATGAAATACAACCATTTTATTAAATGACCGGTCACATCATGAAGTGATTAATTCTGGCCACGACGCAGACAAAGTCCTGTCTCCCACACTGACTCATCAGTCGAAGCCCTTGGACTTAGAACCCAGACATTTCACACAGAGATTCCTTGACATGACTTGATATACATGTATTATATATGTCGTATCTATCTATATAATACATACCTACTACTATAATACAGACCACAGCAGGCTAGCATAGCTACTGACGCAGCTTTCGTTCACAGCAACGTGATTACAAGCCACAATCGCAAGAACCATGCAAATACACAACTACATTTCATCGAAGTTGGCGAGCCAAGTCGACAAGAAACAAAGCGGCTGCGAGCCGACCCATGCCCGCCTGGTCCCTGCACTGCGGCCAGCGGCACTCAACTTGTTCGCTAAAAGCCACTCGATTTGAGTAGGTACGCGTAATCACAACTGTTGCCTAGTTTTATAAAGAACTGCGTCGATCCACGACGAGCCAGGCACCCGACCACATGCAGCTGAGCTTTCTTCTTGGTCGCTGGTTCTATGGTCAGACGTGCTACCGGCGACTAGACATGTCTAATGTGCTAGTTCACGCAGTAGGTACCTACTAAATGATCAACAAATATTAGCAAGCACGTATTATAAGCGCTATTACGTAAGTATTGTATTTGCTAAAACTGCTTGCTCAGAACATAGTACGTTATAGGTATGTGTGATATATGCGGCTGGTCGACATATCTGTGCACACATGACCGCGTAATGAAGCACTTTATATTCGGAGCCGGTTCAGACTGTTCCCCACTTTCTATTGTAGTCACTTGATTTGCTCATGTTTGTCAAATAGACAAAGAAATTAGTTACGCTCGGATGAATTCATTTTCACTTGGCGATAGCCACGCACATGTAACACATTGTTCAAACGCCTCAGAACCGTAGAAGAGCAGAACTATAACTATAATTAGTATAGGTACGTTTACAAACCGACTCCGCTTACAACGCGTTTGGTAGTTCTCCGGCGGAGCGCTCACGGGCTGTAGTAGGGAAACAGAATTACACGAAACATTTGGCAGGTACGCTCGCGGTGACAAATTTATCGCACCGCAGCGCAGCGCACTAAATAAAACCGCATCGTAAACAACTCAACACTATAATTATTAAATAATAAAGTCGAGAACACACGCGTTACGCGTTGTGCGTTGGATTCCTTAAAAAAGTGAGGTCTTCTTCGATTCCTTTGTCAAAGAAGCAGTTGCTGGGCGGGCCGTTGTGTCCAGCGAGGCAGCGGTGCTGACGCAGCAGCAGGTACAGCAGCAGGTTGTACTCCGACGTGGCGTTCTGCACCATCTTCAGCGTCACCTCCAGGTGCTCCTGCTGCGCGTCCCACGCGCGCAGCCGCTCCACGCTGGCACCCAGGTACTGGTTCAGCTGCACACAACGACCGGGTCAGCGAGCACTGTCGCATCTGTGCCACGAGTTCGCACCTAATCGTTCACTACTGAGTCACACACCGTGCATTGATCGGCCTACACTAGTTGTGTTTCGATTATATTGATAAATATTTCCTGATCGCTTAGTAATCTGTAAGATGCTAAATGAAATGAGGAAAAAATATCCGCATGATGGAACAGATTACAGTGCCTACTGTTTTATGTAGTAGTTCCTATCCTGACTTCCATCTACTGAACGTAAATGCGTAACACAGAAACCTACTTTTAGTTTTACATGAAGCCCTGAATACTAATTTAAGCCAAATCACAAACTTCACTCCATGGTACTTGGCTACCAAAGTACACTACATACATGTTGGTACCTGGTTACAAAAACTAAGGTGACTAACCTCTAGCACTAGACAAAAATGCTTCATACACAATCAAATCAGAACGAAGCACACCTTTACTATTCTTCTTTCCATGAGCTTTATTTGAATCCACTCGCAAAGATATATTGACATTCCTAGTACCAATAACGTTACTGTTACAAACAGATCAAGCGGTGGCAAGTGAACAAACGTGATATCGGACCATCCAAAGGCACTTGGCAAATTCTTCGGCTGCTCAAGCAGCGGGTCTTCCACCCCAAGGTACAGATTTGGCACATAGTACTGTGCAGGCAGCAGCAATAGCGCTACCACCGCCGTCACCACCAGCCCGCTCGAACAACCATTTAGCGCCATTCGTTACCCACATCCGTACCTATAATACTAGCTAACTAAAGATCACTATACAGAATTATGAACATAAATTGTGTAATAGTATTCCTATGACGTGGTATAAGACGTCCAAATTTTTTTTCGGATTAAACATGACATCCACTTCCACTCGCAATCCGATTTATGCTTGATTTATGCTTTCACTAAGCTTTCTAAACGAGTCTAATACAGATACGGAAAATATAAAACATGCAATTTTAGCAAGCAGCTCACCAAAATGTTCAGTAACCCTTGTTAATTAATCATTATTCATTTATGTTTTCCCCTAATACCAAACATATCCACTTCCGCTCCTGCTGCTGCTGTGCCCACAAACGGACGGACACAAACGTGCCATTTTATTAACCGTACTGTAAAAAACCGCTCGCTGTTTCAAAACGTAATTGTAAGTGCCAATGTCAAAGTAATGACAAGTGTCGCCATTTCGTTGTCAATGTCAATATTTGACAGTTCGTTCCGAGTTATAAAAAGTTAAATTTTATACATTACAGTTCGAAAAGTTTCTCCATGAAAATAGCCATTTTGTTACATAATTATGCAGTTCGCTGATTCCTGAATTACTTGTAATGTAATAAGGAATTAAAAGAAAAAAATTGATTTACGAATATAACATACACTTACTACTTTAGCTTGTTCATAGCAACAGCCAAAAATATTCTCTTCTGATTCACTTATGCTCAATTAATGAATATTTCGCATATGTCATGGAACACAAACGTCTCCGATGACATTTGTTTTAATTTGTTTGTTTCGTTGACAGTTTTTGTAACAAAAAAAATGTAATCAAGTTTTAAAACCACTTGAACAAACTGTTTACATAATTGTTGTGCGTTTTACCAGGAAGTTTTTTAAAACAAAGGCATGTTATATTTATTATTAAAACTTGGTACTTATCCGATGTTCTCGTAATTTAATTCACCTACTTTCACAGCTGTTGCTCTGCATTTCTGCATGAAGTTTTGTATTTAGTATTCAAGGTGGTTCCTTTATGTGTTGCTTCCATTTCAGGGCCAGCTGTTATGTGGAGGTGAACGACAAACAAAGGAGTTAATGGACATCTAGTTTAAACCGCGCTACCATGAAGAAAGTTGTGTTATTCAAGAACGAGTCGGAAGATTACGTGAAAGCTTTCCTCGACAATAACTACAGGACGGTGTTCGTGGAGCCGCTGCAGTTCGAGTTCATCAACAAGCAACAACTCTCCGAGAAGCTGCTCCAGGAGTACACTGGCATTATACTCACCAGCCCCAGAGCTATCGAAGCTGTCTCCAAGTGCTGGGACCCCACAAGGTTCGTTATATGGAACACAAAGAGAGTTTATACAGTGGGTGAAGTCAGTTGTCACAAAATCAAATTACTGCTAGGTTTAGAAGCACTAGGTATGTCATCAGGAAATGCTGAAAATCTTGCAAAAATTATAGTCAAAGAAAACCCTTCAGAGTCAAAGTTTTTATTTCCATGTGGTAGTTTGAGATCTGAGGCTATACCAGCTATTCTACAATCCTCACATATCATGGTGGATGCTCTGACAGTTTACGAAACTAAAGAAAATGAAAACTTAAAGACAGATCTGATGGAACTTAATGACTCCGAGAATCCTTGTTGCTTGGTGTTCTTCAGTCCTTCTGGGTGTGAGTACATACACCGGCAGCTACAGACTTTTAGCAACAGTCTCTCAGAACTGCCCCACTTTGCTATTGGCAACTCAACAGCACACAAGATTGAGAACCTTGGTGTTGAGGTAGCTGGAGTAGCAGCACGACCTAAGGCTGATAGTCTGGTGGAGTCGGTACAGAGCTACTTTACAAGTTCCCAGGACAGTTAATACCTCAGTTGCTCAAACTTGTATTGTAAAGGTTAGGTTAGGAATCAAATGGTTCTAAGTGGTGTTGGATGTACAAAATATTTGTTTTTATCATTACATCTAGTGCAATAATTGTTATATTTATGTATTGTTGTTTTTTTTTTACTTAACCCTTTGAATACCATAATTAGAGACACATAGAAAGACAATAGGTGTGCTTGAGTAATTAAATGATGTTAGTAATATTTATAACCTCTGTAATGATGTGTGACTGGGTCCACTGGATGCATGGCACAGCATCGCCGGTCACACGTCGTGCTCGGTGGGCGGCTGCGGCGGCGGGTGCGCAGCGTCCCACAGCCGCATCACGCCCACGTACGTGATCACCGCGCTCGCTATCACCATGCCAGCATTCAGTACGGCTAGCGGCTGAAATTCATAGTATAAACAGGGTGTATCTGACATCGTACCACAAACGAATACCATGGATCCAGTACATCATTCTGGACCTCGGAGGTGGAATTTATCATCGATTTTTTCTTAATCTGTGATTTTTTAATTTAAATTGTATAAGACCGTTATTCAAACCAACCTCGAAGATATTGTCAGTAAAAATAGCGATTTTATACCGTTTAAACTACAAAAGTAAAGATTTTTTTTATTAAGAAAAGCCGATGAAAAATTCCACCACTGGGGGGTCCAGAATCATGTACTGGATCCATGGTATTTGTTTGTGGTACGATGTCAGATACATTCTGTATAGTAAGATTTTCGATGCACAGCTAAAGGTAAGGGATATACCTTTATTATCTAGGTCAGGGGTGGTCAACCAATCAATCGCGATCGACTGGCCGATCTCGGCGGTTAATCCAGTCGATCTCGGCAAGCATTCGCGTATTTACTTTTAGGCTAATATAGCGTAAAGTGGTAGGCTATTACACCCTATTACATTCTAATATCTTGTCGCTCCGTAACTTCTTTTTTGTCAAAAAAAAAAATCGAACTTCTTGACAGGTTGCTCAAATTTTCGAGCTAGCTTCGCTCCTACTTTCATCATTACTCGATTTTTCAGTATACCTTGAGATTATTTGTATTTCATATGAAAGTTTGACATAATTTGAACCTTTTTGAAGAATTGTACCTACTAAAATATATTTTAATTGATTTATTAAGAACTATTGTTAAATTGATTTACAGCTAATTTACCAGTTACACTGGTAGATCTCACAGCGTTTAGTTATTAAATCGTAGATTTGGCCACCCCTGATCTAGTTACTAGCACTTTGCCAGCGACTTCGCTCGCGAAAAATTTTTACCGTATTTTGAGGGTAATATTGAAAAACTAATCTTTTTTTATTAATTTTGATTAAAACTTTATGCTAAGTTTGAAGTTTATTTACCTAAGAAATACGAATCTTCCATACAAGCTTTAAAAAGAATATCGACTAAAACCCGGACGCGGAGAAGGAAGAATTTCGTAAGTTGACTTATTTCCTGTCTCTGTCACTCCCGCGTGAGTATATGCGTCTCGCTCTCACAGATGCAATGGCCTCCGTTGTCAGGGATTGTAAACCCTTTACTGTAAACTTTTTACTGTTATTGTAAGTTTAGTTCTTTTTTGAATGTGGTTGTTTTTGGTTAGCATTTAGTCACTACGAAAAATCCTTGACGAAATCCATAAATTTAAATAATTAATTACAATGATAATTTTTATTTTATCATCATATTTCTACAGAATTAGTAATTTTAACTCAATTTTTAAATTGTTATAATATAAAATATAAATAAATAATTTCTATATTTAAAAACCCATAATTTATTTAATAAATTAGTCTTTTTTTTCTCCTTCAAATGTTTAATATAAAACGCACTTAATATAAAAATGTTTGTGACCACTGTCAGCAGGCCCAAAGGTCATTGTACGAAATTCTTCTTAGAAGAGAACATCTTAAAAAAATATTTTATTAAAATTGACTATATGACGAAGCGCTTGGCAATAATGAAAACATGATGTAAATTAGTTGGCTCGATAAAAAAAATCGCGTATCTGACCCTAATTTACGATTTCAAACGTATTTATCTACGAGATTACGTTACCGAAATATTTGAAAGTTGCAAAAAAAATAAAGCTTGTTATTAAAAAGCGCTTCGCGAAAACAAAAACCTTGAATAATTATTGATTTTTTTTATAAATAAAACCGCAGTTTTGGGGCCAAGAAGTCGGCATAGTCACGAGCGAAGTTCGTACAAAAAAAAAACAGTGACTAGAACCGGCCCTTAAAATATAGCATTTAGAAGAACGGACGATACGTCAAAATTTAGTTAAAAAATAGTAAAAAATCTTAATCTACTTTGCATCAATCTATGAGGTAAAGTCTAGTTAATAAAGCCGAAAATCTTGGACCTCAGTTCAGACGTTTCAGTAAAATTCAACTCTCATTTACTTTTTAACGATTAACTTTTGAGTCATTATTTCTATTTTAATAATTCATAGAGGTATCTAACTAAAATATATTTATAGTCTTATGATGTATTTCGTCAGATAAAATTAGTTTTTGCAGATTCTTTAGAAATGACATTAACGAATTGAGGGCCCCCAGATAAAGCGCCATAAATCTGTAATGTGACGGGTTTTTTTTTAAGTATTTAAGAAATTCTTACATATATTCCTAAATAAAACTTAGTACTTTACGAGATTTAGACTAAGCGGCATCATGCAAGCGTCTGAATTGAGTGAGGGCCCACTTTATTTAATCATAGGTAACAGCTTTAATTTACGTTTTAGAAATTTATGAGCCATTGCTTTAAGGTTTCAATGATTTTTAACTAAATTCTCCATTAATCTTATTTCGTTTCGTAAGGATTTAAAAAATGGGCCCTCATTCCAGATGCACACCAAAATTTCATATTGCTAGTCCAAGTATGCAGTTTCGGCTGTGCGTTGATATGACAGTCGGTCAGTTTCTCCTTCATACTTAGATATATCTGTCACTGCACACGAGGCCATGCCCTTAAGACATGAGATGCTTTTCATCACGGCAGTCCCTACAAATTTGTAGAAAGTATATTCTCCAGGGTTCATTTTCAACATTATACTTATACTGTTTACTTGTAATTTTGTAAAGAATGATCTTTAGCACTCACCCCATGCAAGTAGCTGACGATGCTGTAAAACTCGCAGACCGTGATATTGAGCACCGCCGTCACCAACAGCAGCAGACCCGTCACTGTCGAAACTATGATGTCCTGCACACAACGACACAGGTCACTGGTAGTACAGAACGGAGCCGGCGTCCAGGCCAGCTGCGCGGTGCGCAGCTTCCAACAAGGTGTGGAATGAGTTAGTTGAATGGCAGGCAGGTGCACTAACAGTGAGCAGGAAGAACTGCGGAGCCCGGAGCGGCAGACGCAGCACGACGCCGCCGAACAGCAGCGCGCTCGCGGCGCCTCCAGCCAGCGCCGCGCCCGCCGCCGCCGGTGCCAGCCCGGGTGACCTGGGGCACGCCGACCAGCCCAGGAACAGCACCGAAGACACCACACTCACTATCTGCCGATGTCCTCGAGTATATAAGTGTCTCGCGTTTGGTCGTGGTTACACGCCGTCTTTGTGCATGACACCACGATTGTGAGTATGACACAATGCTGCATCTTGATGGGTAGAATAGACTTACTCGAAAAATTAATTTCGCACATGCGTATATTAATTTGAATTTTAGAAAAAAAAAGTACTTTATTTTTTAATTTTATTTTTATAAATCGAGTCTTTCATGTACCGAATCGACCCTCCACAGGATTAAAACGGCCAAAATTTAACGGTGTATACACACACCATCACTGACATACAACAACATAGGTATGTTTGTTACTTCTGTACGCTCGAACGGCTCAGCGTATTTGGATGAAATTTTGCACACGGTTAGACCATGTCCTGGTTTATGCTCGCTTGGGTCAATTTTCTATTTCCACGCGTGCGAAGCCGTTTTTCGTTGGTATGATTTCAACAAGAATAGTAGGTTTCCTAATTTTTGACAGCCAACTTTGTTTTTTCCTCGCCAGTTTTTAGGTTTATTTCCTATCTTATACAAGTTTCAATTTGAAATTTCACAGTAGCAAACCGAGTTCAATTGTCATTTTGCTAAAAGCAGCTAAAGGTTCGTAATCTACAAAATTCATAATGACTGATTAAGTATTGGTCGGCCAGTGGTCTCGTAATAGAATTGTGGTAAAATCACATTGTCGTGTTGCCATTATTATAAAACTGGTACTCCAATTTATTATACCTATTTATGCCAGATTTCGTTCATATATGTATACACCGTTAAATTTTGATCGTTTTAATCCCGTGGAGGGTCGATTCAGTACATGAAACACTATCGATTTGTAAATATAAAATTAAAAAATAAAGTAGGTACTTTTTTAAAACTCGAATTAATTTACGCATGTACGAAATTATTTTTTTTAAGTAAACGAGTCAATGACCTTGTAGTAATTGTCGGTCGCGTCGTACTAACTACCTACAGGTCATTGAACTCGCTCAGCTGACGTTAACTTAAAGACAGAGCAGGAGGGCGTGTCACAGTTTTACTGACTAAAGCCACCTTTAAGTGTCCTTGCGGTCTGAAACCGCTGGCTTCCTATTCAGGAGTACCCTACGGCCACAGCGGGCATCAGGTCTGCTGGGCCTCTACAGTTTTGCTGACATCTCTTTGATGGCGTGCTTGGAACACTACGCGCCGTCAACGATCCAGACTTGGTCTGTTTATTGGACGGCCGGACGGCGTGCTAATTATTGTTCATCGTCCGCAAACGCGCGTCTGCCTTGGCTGGTAGTCGGGGTCACGGTCGCGGTCAGCCACCGCGACCCCCGACTACCAGCCAGGCTGAGGCGTGAGGATGTCCATTCCCTCACGCTTGCAGATGTCTCTTTCGTTAGCTTCAATGCTTCGCAGAAGAAGGCAATCTCTTCCCATTTCCTCTCGCTCCTGACCATGACCTGAATCAGGACCTGGATCAGTTTTTTGTATAATATATAACTACTTAAAACAAATAAATATTCAAAAAAATCCCAATCCCGCAAACCCCGCAGGTTCCGCGGGATTGATGACTTCATTACAGCAGGCTTGCGGGATCGCGATTTTGTTGTGAGATTGGGTTCCGTCACGGTTCCCTATTCGCGACTACCGCTGCACTGGCGGGCAACTTGTAGAAGTGTGCGGGCTGTGGACACCCGCAGCCTCGGCGGGTTGTGCCCGCGCGCTCTGCGGTCGTTTGGCGGGCGCCCGCAGTGGCTGGCGGGTAGGGGAGCGTGTGCGTGAAAGAGCCTATGTGACTTTTTATTACTTACCGAATAGGTACCAATATTCTACAAAGTTTAATTTAACTTCATATTTAGCAAAACTGGATAACTTTACCCACAAACATTCAACATCATTTAACCTCACGTCTTGCAACGTCGTCTTATGTATTTAAGAAACTATCACACATTTAGCGACCCGAAATTTCTACGCCTGATGTAAGTATTAGCTGCTGAACATGCGTGTGTACTGAGATTCTCAACGCACCTATCTTTTAGAAAGTCCTCGTTTTAGGACTCGCGGCAGCGGCAAGCGGCGCCGCCCCGCCTCACACTTGTACCACTCGTGCGTCATGTGGCGCTCGATGACACATCCCTTCTGGGAACTCCTACATACGTGATACTATATCCATCGATATGAGGCACGTTACTGATTAGGCGAAGTTTTCATAACTAATACGTCGCTATCAATTGATCTGTAGATTGTATCTAAATGTTACTTATTAAAAGTAGATAATAATGTTTGCATTGTTCTTGTAATCAGATCGAACTGAGTAGGTAGCAGAGCATGTTTACTCGTTCGGTTTGGACAGCCGCTGTCAACGACTGAGTATTCAATATTAACAGAGTTTTAATAACGAGATAAGTATGCAAATACAGTCCTGATGAACCCGATGAGGTTATACAGCCAACTAGCCGTCGTTGCATCCGCGGCTGCGCACTACGGTAGGATGCGTTGCATCTGGCACTGACGTAGTAAAGGGCAGCATACGCCAAACAGTACGTGACCTACCCGAGTCTGTTTTTAGATGAATAAATTGTTTGTAAGTTTTTTGAAAACCGCAGTCGATTCGAAACAGTTCCCGCGGCCGCGTGCAGTAAAGGGCAACTGAAGAAAAACATAATCGTCCGATGGACATAGGCTACGTGACGTGCACAACTCACAATCACAAAGAAAAATAAATTAATGAAAAATAAAAATGAGATAAATATCCCTCTAGCGGACAACAAGGCATCTGTTAAAAAAAATATGTTAAAGTAAATACACCGTGTTTGATATCATTTGAAAGGGCTTCACTTGTGCTTATCAAAAATATTATCATCAAAATTCAATGTGGCGCCCTGTGTGTCCCAGTGGTCAAAAAATTCGATATCAAAAACAGTACTTACCTAGTTTAAATAATAAAAAGTAAAAAAACTAAAACCCTACTACGACGTTGGAAAAGTATGAAACAAGATTTTTAGGATGCTTAAATAAACAAGACTTCAAGAAATGAATTTCGTACATGCATATATTAACTCGAGTTTTAGAAAAAAACTACTTTATATTTTAATTTTATCTTTACAAATCGATAGCGTTTCATGTACCGAATCGACCCTCCGCGGGATTAAAACGGCCAAAATTTAACGGTGTATATAGATACATAAATACAAACATACCAAAAATATAGGCATTTTAAAGAAATGAGCTAACCTTAAGTACTTTCTGTACTTAAGGTTAATTAGCCCCGATGTGGGTACCGACAACAATCCGTTGTCCATTGAAAAAAACGGACGTCTACAAGCGCACTTACGGTTGGAACCTATTTATATATAACGTGTGATTATGGCTTTTCTTTTTTTTTTTCTCTTTTATGGCAATTGAGCCGGTTTCGACTATTCTGCCAGTGTCACGTTGGGACGGCGACCCAGTGAGAGCGACCGTCGAACTTTGTACTTCGTGGTAGGTGTTAGTTAGGCTTAAACCAAGAACACACACACAAGGAACAGCGTCGAACAAGTTTCACTTAGTTAAAAGTTCACTAAAATCGAAAAAATATCGTAGCACTGATAGAAGCACGTGTTAACCCTTCACCACTACCAGCAAAAATCCGGCAATTCTTTTTATTTTGTTTCGAAGGCCTTCGAAACGTTATGACACGATTGTCATAAGAAAGCTTTCAGCGTACGGCATTTCTCGTGGTCTGACAGCCTATGTAAAAGACTCACCCTAAGTGAACGGTCTGTCCGAGTTGTAGTCGATAGATGCTCGTCGAAACCCATGACAACTAATGCCGAAGTTCCTCAGGGGCCTGTTATCTCTGCGTTTCTCTTCCTGCTGCATATCAACGATCTGTATTGCGTGGTATCTATGGATATGCAGATGACAGCACAGTTGTAGAGAGATACCTGCCGAGTTATTGGGCTAGTAAGGAGCTAATACTGTCCGAAAGAGAAGCTCTAGTAGAGCGTAAGAATTTCTCACTTCAGACAATCTCCAACCCAGATTTGCTTCAGTACCCCACACTGAAGCAAATCTGGTGGGATTCAAAATATAAGCGGTGAACAGATATTCATTCACATCAACATCACTCGCCATTCAACGCCAAATGGAGCCCGTTCACCTTGCCTCCTGCTTATCAGGATCGCCTTCAGCTCTTGAGAGTTGAAATTTACTCAAATCTTAACTTTGGGTGGTTCATTGAGTCGAAAGCCAAGGTAGCTGTCAGGAATAGCTTGCATAGATCCGGCGGTACTTCACGCCGGGACAGCAGTTCCTGAGCTGGAGCTGCAATATGGCATTTTCTGGTATTTTCTTGGTACCCACAACTGTCTGGTATTTTCGGACCTCGGTGGAAAGGCGTACGAAGAGGCTAATTTGTTATACAGATTTGGTTAAAACCAATCTACCAGGATACGACACTATACCGAAGATATCCCGGACGTCAGCTTGTACGAGATTAGGATGGCTCTAAAGCAGCTGAAAAACCACAAGGCATCGGATGAGGACGGAATTACGGCCGAACTCCTGAAGGTGGATGAAAAACCGATCCTTAAGGCCCTTCTGAAGTTTTTTAATTCCGTCATACTTGAGGGAAAAACACCACAGGCATGGAGCAGAGGCGTGATGGTACTCTTCTTTAAGAAGGGCGACAATGCCCTGCTTAAGAATTACAGGCCCATCTCACTTCGGAGCCATGTCTACAAGCTGTTATCCAGAGTCATCACAAATCGTCTCGCGCCGTCGCGCGCAGGTTCGACGACTTCCAGCCTCGCGAAGAAGCCGGATTCCGAAAAGGCTTCAGCACCGTAAACCACATACATAAGCTGCGGCAGGTTCTACAGAACAGTAGAGTATAATTAGCCTCTCTGCTTAGCATCTGTGGACTACGAGAAAGCCTTTGATTCGATCGAGACTTGAGCTGTACTGCAGTCTCTCCAAAACAGTGCCAAATTGACTATCGGTACATCGAAGTGCTGAAGTTTTTGTACAAAAACGCCACTATGTCAATCCGACAAACAAAACAGACAATGATAACTTAAAAACGCTTTATAAGCTTACCAACAAAGAAACAAGAAGGTGATATAATACTTAGGTACAGAACAAACATAATACAAAAACATCTTGAAAAATCTAGATCGGCTAAAAAAGCGCATAAAGAGAAGAATAAATCAAAAACATGGATTTCGTTCACTTTTAGTCGGTACTAATAAGTCCAAATCCTGCACAGAGATATAAATATAGCTACTGACTTTTACGCTATTCTATAGAGCCAACCTGACTCATCAGAGCAGAACAAGGCTATTTGTGCGTACCGCTGCACAGATTCTACCCCAGTACAACAGTTTTCTGAAACAGAAATACTGACACAACTCTTGAAACTCAAGGCGGAAAAAAGTCCAGCTGTGCTATTCTGTATTCTTCAGGACCAGATGGTATCACAAACGAATATATAAAGTAAGCAAGAACTCTACTACTGACACCAATCACTATCTTATGGAACAAAATACATGTCGAGGAAGCGGTACCGTACCAATGGATGAAATTTGAAATTATTCTGCTGTATAAAAAAGGTGACCCAGCTGATATAGGGAATTACCGCCCCATAATCCTTATGCCTTGTCTCTACAAGTTATTTGCCTCCTGTTTATTGGAAAGAATATCCCCTATCGAACAAGCTGGATTCAGGACCGGTTTCAGCATAGTAGACCACATCCAAGTTGATGACCAGGTTATAGATAAATATTTGGAATTCCACGCCAAGGTAGCTGCTAGGAAACTCGGCGTTCTTGCAAAGGTTCGACGGTACTTCACACCGGGACAGCTTTTAATGTTGTATAAAGCACAGGTCCGGTCGTGTGTGGAGTACTGCAGCCACTTATGGGCTGGTGCTGCAAAAAGGCCCCTAGCAGCTTTGGACTCGGTGGAAAGGCGTGCGAAGAGGCTAATTGGTGATCCAGATTTGGTGAAGTCCAATCTTCAAAGCCTTGAGCACAGGCGTAGAGTAGCCAGCCTTTCGGTTTTTTACAGGATGCATTTTGGAGAGTGAATGGGAACTACATGATTTAATTCCGTCATCTCCGTTCTAGCATCGGACAACCCGACATACGGCGAATATCCACCCCTACGTTGTTGAAACCTCTACGGTCCGGACTTAGCGTTTTGCTTCGTCGTTTATACCGCGTACATCGAGGGACTGGAACAGATTGCCTGCTGCAGTCTTCCCGTCCGATTATAATTTAGGTGTCTTCAAGGCTAGAGTGAATAGGCTCTTAATAAACTAGTGCGCCTCACCATCAACGATTGCATCACTGCTTACCAACAGGTGGGATCACAGTCAAGCACTAATTTATATATATATATATATAAAAAACTTAGCTTTTATAGATTACAAAATAGCTTTTGCAAAATAATTGTATATAATATTGATCAGATATTATTATTTAAATAATCATTATGATTCCAAATTTGTCTTTAGATTTATTGTAAATATACTATTAAAAAAAAAACAAATAATTGAACGACGAACGCCCAACGCGCCGCGTCTCCGTAAACAAGGCCTTACTTTATTATTAACCTCTACGATCCGGACTAAGCGTTTCGCCTCGTCGTTTATACCGCGTACATCAAACGATTGGAACAATTTGCCTGCAACCATCTTCCTGTCCAATTACAATTAAGGTGTCTTCAAGGTTATAGAGAATAAATTAATGCGCTTCACCATCAATAACTGCATTACAGTTTACCATCGCCTAAGATTTTTTTTATTTTTAAAGTAGGTAAAATCATCCAATGACATCCCCCGCCCTTGGGCGGAGCGGGAGATAGTGACAGACTCTTACTGACTAAAAACCTACCCCCATTCCTCCTTTGCCTTAGTTCTAGGGCCCTGGTATACATTTTCATACTTTCCCAGAGCCCCTGGCCATCACGTAAGGTGGGATCGTAGTCAGGCAAAATTTGATATCATATAAAAAAGTCACCTAAATAGGTAGGTACCTACGTTAGATCTGCTGCGATAAGCTCGATACCATTAGCGGAACGATCAAAGTAAGAAGAAAAATATGATGATAAGGAATAGGGAAACTACCTTGGAAACTAGTAGTACGTATATTAATAGTACCTACATAATAAACGAGTAGCAATACATTGTGGGTGAGACAGACACACCTTGACGTGTAGCGCTAGCGACATAGCGACGCAAAACATTGAGCACAGATTGGATGGCAATAGATATTCAACTGCAACAGCCGGGTACAACAGATAGACAATTCAGCCGGTGAATGGTCACGATCAAAAGAGTGGAAATCGTGCGTAAAATCAATCAATTCTCAATCGAACCGACTGATATTTACTCAGACTCCGCCCTCAGCCTGATGACATATTTGCTCCAACTTTCCGAGGCGAAACCGTGCCGATAACCGAGCACCATGATTTTCTTGGCATTATGTACGTTAGTAATCTACTCTCAATTTTGAGACACACATCGAGGTTAAAGGCTCAACTGGCTACCAAGAATTGGGAATCCAAAAGTGAGACAATACAACGGGAACTACATTAAACCGACTCACACGCGTGTGACGCCTTAATTGTGCGTATAGCGTCGTATCGCGTGGCATGGCGGGGGTATAATATGTAGCTCAACAAGTCTATTACAGTTGCCATATAAAATATATGGAGACCGGTGCGCCCAGATCAGCGTATGTCGACAACGTGAGATCAATGTAGTTCTACCTTACTTTACGCCGGAACAGCTGCTCAAACTTTGTCAAGCGCCGCAGTTCGATCGTGTATGGAGTAGGTACCTACTGCTGTCATCTATTGGGACTGATTTTCTAGATACCAACTTGATGCTCTTGAGTCCATTGAGAAAGAGGATCACTGGTAATCAAATGATGCATTCGTATAGTCGAAGCTGCTATTCCACCGTTCACTCTGTCGCTCACTTCGCTCGCTCGTCGCAAGCGGTGGAATGAATGTGTGTGTGTGTGTATTTTTGTGAATGATATCTTAAAAACACTGGTTCAGCGCCTATTCCAATTTCAAAATGTAATTTATAAAATACTCACTATCTCTTATTGAAGGATGGGCATGGTGAGGAAAAGAGGAATCGTTTAGTTGTTCGGGTTAGCGACAATGACTTATAAATGTCTATATAATACATTATTTGAATCATTATCAATTTAACCCTTCTAAGCAGTCGTCATGAAATTTGTAAAACAACCACAACCATTACATGTAAAAAAACTTTGTGTGAATTCTCAGGTTTTTGCCATGGAGAATTATTACCTAACTCGGTACGATGCATCATTTGCGGACCGTCAAATTGTGGAAAAACTAATTCATTAATTGGTCTTCTTATACATAAGAATGGTTTAAGATTTCAAAATGTGTATGTCTATTCGAAAACCACAACACAACAAACAACCAAAATACGTTTTTTTGGAAAAAGTCTTACAACAAGTACCAGGCATTTCATTTCAGAAATATCATGAAAAAAGAGCAAGTACAGAGTGTGCAGGACGCAAAACCGAATCCTGTAATTGTATTTGATGATAAATGATATTTATTTTGCAAGTAGGTTTTAAAAACACTTTTACACGTAATTTTTTTTTTTCGTCATTTTAAACTAGATGAGGCCGGTCTCCTAGCTGACTACCCAGAGAAGAAACACCGAAACAAACTCAGGGGTCAAAGTCTCTTTTAAAGTCCATACATTAATATGTATTGGTCAAATCACATGAGGACCATGCAGATTTGTCTGAAATGGTCTTTTGAAGAAAGAACCAGACAAATTTGAGTGGACCTGTCCAGTCAGTACAAAGCAGCAAAGCTCAACTCAGGACAACGACTTGACGAACAATACCAAGGAAAGGACATTTGGGTAGGCCGCAGAAAATACTCAAATTGCCAGACATACACTAAAAATTACTGAAAACAAAAGAGAGAAGAAAGAGAAGAGAAAAAAATAAAAATAATAAAAAATAATCCACGTTGTCCTCACGTTCACAATATTAAAAGAAAAAAATATAGTTTACAAAATGTAATACTTAGCAAAGATTATATATATGTAGGATCCGGCGTTGATCTGTTGACAACAAAACAAGGCACGCCATCTAGTGGTGACTAAAAGAAATAGAGGTGGCGCGCCTAGATAGAGTCAGCCGTTTCCGCTTTGGCTACGAGCTTGGGGAAGGAGAATCCGCCGAGTACAGCGGACACTCTCAGCCAGGCCGTCGCAGAGTCAAGACGTTCTGAAACTGTCCGTTTTGTTGTTTGTACCTACCTAATAACAGTGCACTGTACCGAAATGTATTGATAAGTAAACTGATTCAGTTCCTGACCGTTTTTATTCATTGCACGATACCCACGTAGGCCCGCCTGGTAGATGATCAGAGCTCGAACTATCCTGAACGAGCCGTCATATATATATACATCAAATTGTAAAATAAAAATAATCTACAATGTCAAATTGTAAAAGATGAACAACAATGTCAAATGGCGAAGTTTTTGCTTTACAAATGATTTGAATTTATTAAGGCTTAGTTGTTGAATATGACTAGGAAGTTTTTTATAGCAGTGTAGGTATATGAAGTGAAGTGTATGTGATGATGTTGCTTGTGGCTATAATATCGTGACAGGTGAGGAATCTGGGTGTACTGCTTTGAACCCGAGAGAAAAAGCCAGTCGGCAGAGTAGGTCTTTTCTTTTAAACATTTGCCGAAGGTTAAGAAAAGTAGAAGAGTTGGTAAAAAAAGGAGTGCTTCTTTTTTCGGCAAATCAGGACATTACACTACAGTATCGCTTGACGATCAAAGAAAAGTGAATGCAGATTGGCGCGTCAACATTTGCTTACCCAAAGTCGTAGAAAAAGTTCGTGAAAAGCGTCCTCGAAGCAAAGTACTCCTCGACCTCGCGCCCTGCGAGTTCTATTTGTTTCCAAAAATGAAAGACAAACTTAGAGGTACACTTTTACGAGCCCTAAATCGGCGGTGAATGCGTTTCACAAAACCCTTGAAGAGGACTGGTCCAACTGCTTTGTACAGTGGTCTCAGTGAATGCAAAAATGCATTAATTGCGAAGAAATATACTTTGTAAAACAATACATATAGGTATCGTAAGTCATAAATCAAAAATTTTCAGTAGGTATGTCCTAAGTATGTCGTTTGCCCCAATCAGGATGGTCACATAAAAGTTTAGGTGTTCCAAGCAATGAAAACATCAATTATTGGTACAACATCCAGGCACTAGCTGTCTCTGCGGTGTCACCTGTCTTCGGTTGGGTACTGCTGTTGTTCCGCCGCTCGTAGCGTGATGGTTTTTTTGTATTACTATCTTTTACCTGCGGTTTCTCCCGCATGAAGTTAGAAAATATAATATAACCCATGTCACTCAGTGATAGCGTTGAACGATTTCCGACCACTGTAGGCGCCGGTTTGCACAGTTTTTTACAAACTCGGAAAACGGTGTCAAATCAAAACACGAAAGAACAATAAGTACCTCCAGGAACAGCGACCGAACTAGAAAGTTATTTTGCAATTATTAGTAAAGGCCCACGATCCATACATTTTTGAAAAAGAAAAAAAATACAATATTAATCTGTTAGAACTTAGAACAGAACTTGTCTTCAAAAACATTTTTTAATATGGAAACAACACTGTGGGACCATAACAGCGCATTCACGAAACCGAAGTTGATAATGCTTTATTACTATATGCTTTATATGCTTCGGCTTTATTTTTAAGGGTTTCGGTTTTATTTGAGTCCATAAAATTATTGGTTTTTAAAGAAATACGTTCTTAAAAAATGAAACATTATAAATATACAATACAACACTATAGTTTTAAAAAAATGCAACAGAAAAAATACAGCCAGTCAGCAGTTGTCTTCATTGCGTTACATTATTTTATTTTTTAGTACGAGTATTTGTTGAGATTTTCAAACGCTCAATTGTTTACAAAAATCATAACAATTACCCCTATAGTTATCCTCTAGTAACAGTAATATTTTCTAATCTCAAAAGCATATGAAGGCGAATTCCGGAAATGAGTGGAGGGTCAGTATCGGAAGGCGGGGTTGAGGTGTCTCATAGCAGTGTCAAAAAACGCTTGGAAAGCGTTTCATGAACAGCTGGATGATAGGGATTTTGTGATCTCCTCAGAAAATCCCCATTCTGTGATCTAAATGAACTCTCATTTCAGACATGAAAGGAGGCTCCGCGGATTTTTAGGCATCGCTTTTGAAGCATTTGCCTTCGATGGAGATGAGGGGGTTTTGCGTGTGCGAAAACAGAGTAAGCGTATTAAATAAACGACCATAGATACGGATTTGCAGGATATAGTGGAGCCTGCTTTGTGCGAAACCGGTACGCATACAAGTTCGCTTTATTATTATTTCACTTATTCATTTTATACACTTACCAAACACATTTTTAAATATTAAAAAAAAATACAAAAAAAAACATTTAAAAAATAGTAGCCCAACGGCATCGGGAACAGGGTCCAAGCCGCCGGAGGTCAGGGCTCCTGAGAGAGGAACCTCCGGACAATACGCACCGTCTCCAGGAGTACTGCCTTCTGAATCAGGCTCCCGATCCAACTGCCTAACAAGAGCCTCCTAAGATGTTGGTCTAAGCCATTGGCCGTCGCGACTATCGGCACAATGACTGCTGTGTCCACTTCCCACATGTCGACAACCTAGCGAGCCAAGTCAAGATATTTAGTTTGTTTATCTTTCTCAGCTTTCACGAGGTTCTCGTCATGAGGGACCGCTATATCAACAATCATTGTACGGCGCTCTAGTCGATCTATCACCACTATGTCAAGCTTATTGGCAACAATAGTCCTGTCAGTGATGATAGATCGATCCCAATACAATGTGATATTGCCACTGTCGAGAACTGCGTCGGGCACATACCTATAGTACGGTAATTCTGATTCCACAAGATTGTATTTAAGAACAATTGCTGGTATATAATCCTGGCTACGAGGTTGTGTCTATGCAAATAGTCTCCGTTAGCTAGATGAGAACATCCAGAAATAATGTGTCGGATTGATTCCCCGGGCCGGTGGCATGCCCGACAGATGTCAACCGTACCGTCCTTCACAATATATTTCCTGTAGTTGTTCGTCATCATAACTTCGTCCATTATCGCAAAGACAAACCCTTCGGTTTCCCCAAAGAGGTCACCAAAACGCGACCAGGATACGGACGCTAATAGGTCTACAGCGGGCCCATGTAAGGCCCGGTAAAAGCGTCCGTGAAGCTCCTTGCTCAGCCATACTTCCCTGCGGTCATTAGTATCCAGTACTATAGGTTTGCGCCAGTTTTCGCTAGCCAAGGAGAGCGGAGTGAGGCCCTTGTCCACCGCTACCACATCTCGGTGCATGTCCACGTCGGTTTCTAGAAAATATTCCCTGAGACTGCACACCTCGCGGTTGTGTAGGGTCTTAGCGTTTAAGAAGCCGCGACCCCCGCACTTCCGCGGGATATACAGTCTCATCACCGATGACCGTGGGTGATGCATCCGATTTGCGGTAAGCAGTATGGGGACCCTCCTTTCCAAGGCGTTAAGTTCTGTCTGAGTCCATTTGAGTATGCCGAAAGAGTACATTAAGACCGGCATGACCCAACCGTTGAAAGCGCGCACCTTGTTCCCGCCTGATAAAAGGCTATTCAGGACTTTATTAAGGCGGCCGAAGAAGCGCTCCTTCAACGACTGTTTCACGTCATCAGCATTGATGCCTAACGCTTCCGACATACCCAAATACTTGTAAGTTTCAGTTGAGCAGAGGGATCTAAGGTGTATGGAATCCGTGAGTTGAGTTCCCACGGATTCCATAATCTCTCCTCGCTTTACATACATGACTGCACATTTGTCCACACCAAATTCCATCCTGATTGCACTACTGAAGTTTTCAGTTACCTTCAGTAGCTCCATCAGTTGCAAGTCGTTGGGGGCAAAGAGTTTCAGATCATCCATGTAAAGAAGGTGAGATATGACCCGACCCCCTCTTTTCAAACGGAAGCCTAACCCAGAACCCTCCAACAGTGTGCTGAGAGGGTTCAAGGCAGACTGTCACCCTGGAATATGCTACGCTCAATCCTTATCGGGTCACTGTTCTTTCGAATCTGTCGACATCCTGGATAGTGAAGGACTGTTCTCCCCTGCCCCATACACGACATCAGGAAGGTGCGCAGAGTTGTATCTACTTTGTACAGTTCTAGCACCCTCATTAGCCATGTATGAGGAACAGAGTCATAGGCCTTCTTATAATCTATCCAACATGCTGACAAATTCTTTCGAGAACGTCGAACCTGTTGGCTTATGGCCATATCGATGAGGAGCAGCTCCTTAGTACCGCGGGACCCGTTCCTACATCCATTCTGAGAGGCGGCCATGATAGAATTTGTCTCAATATGACTATTGATTTTAGCTCTCAGAATGGACGTAAGAACTTTATTATTATTATTATATACTTTATTGCAGCAAAGGTTAAATGCTGTTCTAGGATCACACCGAGGTATTTAACTTGCTTCTCCTAAGGGATCAGATTGGTATACGTGGAGATCAGAGGGAGCCTTGAAGAACTCCTGCTCGTATGACTACGTTTCAACAAAAAGTTTCGCAAGATTAGTACTAGACAATATGGCACACCGAGTTGATATAGCTAAAATGATAATAGTACATTATGATATAAGTGTGTAATGTAGGAGGTTAGAGGTTACCGTCGAGGCGGTATTAAGACCCGAGCCGTGGCGAGGGTCTTAAGAGAGCCAAGGACGGTAACCATTCATTACTCACGTGTATCATACGACGTTTTTCAATACACTTGTGAAGAAAAATAATTTAGCTAACTAATATTATAACATAAAAACATATAACATAACATAAAAAATAACATGGCGTTAAAAAATATAATCTGTTTTAAAGCTATGACCAGCATAAACTACGACGACTATCAACCAATTTTTTCCCCGCACAAGTTAAAGCATATCACGGAGGGTCATGAAAGCTCGGAGAATCTTAACATCGACTTCTAGAAAGATAACACAAATGCACAATGCCATCTATCAAACAAATTAAAAAATAATCAAACAAGCTCAAAGTGCAGCGCCATCTCTCGGGCAATTGGGTTACAAACTAGACGGGTTATGTATGTTGGGTTTTAGGTGGTAATTTTGGATTGGGTGAACCAATTTTAATCATTCTTTTATTTGAAAGAATATACGTTCAGGATAATAAAATATGTAAACCAAGTTAAAAAAAATGCTTGCATGTACGGTTAAATCATAAATAAACTTAGTTGTACAACTTTTCAAAAACCGTTCAACCCATCAAAATAATTTTCCTCGAAAGTTTTTAAAGTTCTACTTTTGAGATTTTTTTTCATATTTTTAACATATGGTTCAAAAGTTAGAGGGAGGGAACATTTTTTTTTTTTACTTTTGGAGCAATTATTTCCGAAAATATTAACATTATCAAAAAATTATTGCAGTAAACCCGTATTCATTTTAAAATACCTATCCAAAAATATATCACACGTTTGGGTTGAAAAGAAAAAAAATCACTCCCCACTTTACGTGTAGGGGGGTACCCTAATAAAACATTTTTTTTTACTTTTTATTTTACCACTTTGTCGATGTGATTGATATACATATTGGTACCAAAGTTCAGCTTTCTAGTGCTAACCGTCGCTGAGATTATCCGCGGACGGATGGACGGACAGACAGACAGACATGGCGAAACTATAGGGGTTCCTAGTTGACTACAGAACCCTAAAAAGGGTCAAGCTCGAACAATTACCTTTTTTTTCATGGCTACTTTTGAATTTGGACCAAAATACATGATCTATTGTATAAGTCTGTTGCATTTCTTGGAAAAGTCTCTTTTATTTACCATTCACACAGGAAAAAGTAGTTTTTGATACAAGTGCAGAAAGTTTGCAAGTTTAAGCACGTGTATCAAACGACGTTTTTCAATACACTTACGAAGAAATACTTTCTCTGAAAATTACAACGCATTATTGTTCAAATTTTTCAAAATTATCAGACATTTTAGTTTTGATTTAGATGGCAGCAGCAGGCTATCACAAGTATTTTGCGGCGGCCGCGTAACATCTAAAGAATTCTCTTCAAATCTTAAATACATTTTTTTTTTTCACATATATCACAAATAAATAGGTTAGATAATAGTATTTTATAGACATTTTTCCCGCGTTTAATCTTAGCAGGTTGAAGAAGAGGCAAAAGTATTAAACCGTTATACTTCCTAATGTTAATAAAAATAGAAATTCAAACATTTTTTTTTAAATTTAGAACGCCAATTAATGTTAATTTGTTGGTAATAACAAAACTGCCCAGTGGTGTTATTCTCTAAGAAAACGCAGCGCTGCCGCAACGACGAACATCAAAATAGGAAACATTGAATTAATATTCCAATGTACAGTGGTGCTATTATTTTTATTATTAGTGGTGGAATGTTAAATCAATGTTGTAGCGGAACTTCTTTTAGATAATAATTAAAACTTCTTAGTGTAGCGTGAAAAAAAAACAATTGTATCATATGTCATTGTCACTTCCCTTGTAAAATTTTTCACCTTCTAATATATTACCAATTACTCTTTTAATTTTGTATTCATTTATCAAACGAAATACCCGCTTCAATGTATCCTATTTGGATGTTCGTCGTTGCGGCAGCGCTGCGTTTTCTTAGAGAATAGCACCACAGGTACAGTAGGTTGACAATCCAATGTATCCTATTTGGGTGTTCGTCGTTGAGCTAGCGATGCGTTTTCTTAGAGAATAGCACCACTGCTTATCGCAAATACAAATGCAGTAATCGAAATTTTAGAGATTGTATTTTTTTTGCAAAAATGACACCTCAAAGGACTAATGTATACATAAACAAATAAAAAACAGGTTTATAATAAAAAAGAACATGAAAATTATTTTTTTAGGTATAAACTAGCCCCCTTAATTTTTGCAAAAAAGTGACAATCTCTAAAATGTCGATTATTGAAGAAAGAAGAAAGAAAGTAAGAAAAATATTTTATTGGGCTAAATATTTTATATGGAAAATCACAATGCTGAGACAACATAATAGACACTTAAAATTTTAAAAAAAATAATAAAAGAAAACAAACATTTTGTGTCTCACACGAGTCACGGTTACGCCAAATCCAGGTCCGTTCAGCATAAATGCCAGACATTATTGCATTTGCGATTAGCAGGGCAGAAATTATTGTGTAAGTCATCATGTTTATTTATTATATTGCGTTCAAAAACACAATTTAAATATTAAAACCTTAAAAAATCGGCCTATTTGCTGTAAAAAAAAAATCACCCTTGACCGTGACGAAATAGGAATGAAAAAAGCCCTTGGGGTGAAATTTAAAAAAAGCACGACGGTGATATAAATGCCATGTCGAACCTAATTGTAGTGCGTTATAAGGCAGATTTCGAGTAAGTGTATTGAAAAGATTTTTTTGCAGGTTTTGCTAATAACCTACAGAATTCGAACGGGACGAGCTCGATTTTATTAGACGATTCGTATAGAAATAAGAATATTTTTTGGATTATGCAGAAAACATTCAAAACTGAGATACTGCAGAATGTTTTGGAATTGCTTAAAATTTACTTCACTGTTTTGTCAATTATCCAGTAGATCTTATCAAGTTAAAAGTCAGTAGAAAATAAACACTTTTTAGTAGATATACTGGCTAGTAGGAAATAAAGTACATCGCAGATAGCGGGTGTTATACTCACAGCAGACAACAACTTCAGGACTCCCTCTAGCGACGTACTGTAATCTTTATCTGTGTAATATTTACGGAAGACCTCATCTACGGGCTCCGCGTTTGTGGCCGGGTCCTGCGCCTGCGGCCGCGCGCCAGCCATCGTTTTTGGACCAACCACCAGCTACTTGCAAATTAATTAAGTACCTGTGTATATATTTCCCTATTATCTCTATCAATATAAATCACATTAGTCGATAGAGCGACGAGTTTGAAGGAGCACAATAAATTGGAGACTGAATTACCTGCGATAGTAGCTTTTTAGATAAGACCAACAATTTTGACACGAATAGAAGATAATCTGCTCATTTTATTGATAAAACGTTCGTGTGGTATTAGTACCCCAAATATACCTACTGACTAACGGTCCTTCAACACATCCTCGGCGCGCCGCGTAAGCGCTCTCTTTGGGCCGAAACACATAAACGCGTTGCGGCGGCGCGCTGCTAAATTGGCAGTGCCACCCGCGGCTCTTTTTCGCATCGTCGCCGCAACACAACTTTTAGCGTTTATTGTTGTACCAGGGGTAGCCAGCTTCTCGACATTTTTGAGTGTGAATAGAAGTCTCTCTGGACTCGTAAGGATAACGCCATCTACGGGTATTACCAGAACCAGCATAATTCATTTCAAAAATTACGTTTTAATAAGGGATGGCGTTGTATTAGATTTTTTTTTTCGTGAATTGCTCCATCTTTTCTCTCCGTTTAAAACTTCCCTGGACTGTCACGAATATTTCAAGGCTAAAATTGGCCAAATCAGTCCAGCAGTTCTCGAGTTTTAGCGAGACTAACGCAGCTATTCATTTTTATATAAAAGAAAGTTTAAGAAGACATTACTCTATTGAGCAGGAAGAGCAGGTGATTTGAAGGCCCATCGCCGCGGCTGAGTCAGGTCGGTAGATCCGACCAGCAAGCCGAAGCTGCGGTGGTGAACGTTAAAACCATCTGCGATGATAAGCTCGCGTGGAGTCGCCCAAATCCCGCAGCGCCGGAGCCGTGATTGTGTGTTGCATGCCTGCTGCAAGTTGCATGCTTGCTTGCATGTTGCATGCTTGCTTGCATACTGTATGCATAAATATGCATAAATCCACCAAGATGAGCGTGATTACTAAATAAAAAACTGTAGGTACTGTAGCCACCACACCGCACAGCACAATTAACACGTTTCGATTTCGCCAGAAATATCAAAGCCGACAGTTCTGAAAAGAACTTTTGGTAACGTTTTCGACAACCTGTCTAGAAATAGAAACAGGTAACACGCAGCCATTGTGTTCCAAGGTCGCCGCGCGCGAGCGTAGCAGCGAGCGTCCTTACCACACCACAGCTGCTCCAGGAAAAGGTTACAATAGACGTAACGGTACTTTTCCCGCCAGGAACAGCATCACGTTGCTAGCGACACCAAACGGGACGCGCATCAAACAGTTACCGCGCAGCGATTGGACTTGCGTGCGCGTCGCCTCGCTAGTGGGCGTATACAACACCAGTGACCAGCGCTGTGATTGGATAACAGTAATGCCGCCAGAAAGTGGGAACAGTGTATAATGAAATTATTAACTTAGACATTAGTTTTAACGTAACGCACAAAGACGCAGTGTAGTGTTATAAGTGGTCAATTAGTTTTAGCGGGACATTTCTGTACAAACGTAGTATTATAATTATTGGTTAAGAGTTTTGTAGATATTAAGCTAGTGTTTTCCTATTGGTTAAGTTTCAAAATTCAAAATTCAAAAGCATTTATTTCAAATAAACCATTTACAGGCACTTTTGAAAGGTCTAGGTCAGTCTGTCAGAAAAAAAATAATGCTAATTGCACATTCCAAAGCGTAGATCTCTATGGAGAAGAATGTGCAAGAAACTCCATGCACACTCTTTTCAATCATTTTATTTTTAACAAATATCTCTGTTACATGTTTCTTGTCGCTGCTATTATGTGAGAACAATGTCAATAAAATAAAAACAAAAAAAGGCATTCTAAATAAAGATATTAAAATAAACCACTGGCAGCTAAGAGATGACCAGTCTCAACTGACAGCGCCCGTTCACGAACATGACGCGCATATCAGCACCACTCAGCTCAACCATTTTGAAGGGAACCGAATGATCCAACACACGCGCCACCATCAGTGAGACATTTAAGTGAGCATGACAAACTCTCAACCACCATGCTCATTTATGTCAAACAAGTCCAATATCCAATCCAAATCCAAATCCAATATCCAAAAACCTTTTGCTCCATGGTACTCACATTTACAAACTTTGAAAATAAATGCTTCTACATTATACAATAATAATTTAATATTAAATAAAAAGATAAATAAAGTATTTTCCAAACTAATCAATTTGTAGGCCCTGCTGGTAGTAGAGCTGAACCAGCATTAACCCAAGCATTTTTATCTTGAATATAATCCTCCAAGCTATAATATGCCCGCGTACATAGTGTGCGTTTAATACAAGTTTTTAGTCCGTAGCAATGTAAATCTATATATAAGGAGGTGCTGGGTACAAATAATATAAATATATGACAGAATGATTCACATCTACTTAGTATGTCAGTGCAATAACAGGTTTAAGGAGGTATTTCAGTAAAATTATGCAAAACAATACATGACGGTATTGTTATGCATAACTTTCGGTTAGAAAATGTAGTTATTATAAAATTATATTTAGACAATCTTAATTTTTCCAAAAGAACCAAAATCGGCGAGCCGTAAGCGTGACGTCGCCTAGCTGTAGCCGAGTCGACGGGGCAAAGCTTCTGATCCGCTTACGTTACGTGGGTACGTAAAGTGGACGACTGTTTGACGCCGAGGAGAAAGGCGAGGCGGTGACGATCCCTTTCCTTTTTGATATGTGTGCTAAGACCCTTAATCAAAATCAAAATATTTTTATTTTACATAGGCCTACATGGGCTCTTATAAAACGTCCAGAAGCTAGTGCACGGTTCCAAATTGGTCGTTTCCTATGCAGAAGAACCGGCAAGAAACTCCATGGTTACTCTTTTAAAAAAAGGTTTATATTACAATATTTCCATATTACAGTATTCATTAATAAATTATGTAAGGACAATGTAGACCAGTCAATATTGTACCAGAAAGCACAACAAAAATAATCATAAAAAAGTGAGTCATGATAAGAAGTAATCTAAGAATTTGCGGAGTCTACAGTGTTCTTACATTTACATTATAGGTAGAAACTTAGAAAGAGGCTATATAAAAGCAAGAAAAAATAAATAATTACAATTATCACTACAACAATTACATTATCTGATGGTCCAAATAATATAAAAAAATATTGCAAAAGCAATGTGTCAAAACATAAAGTAAATAAGTTTCACATACTTATTAAAAACAAAGATGGAGCAGTTAATAGACACATCTACACAATATCAATGAGTTAAAAGGGGGCCACATGTGCAGAAGCAGTCATTGCCAAACAACTTAAGATCCTATGTCCCCAAAGCTGGGGCAGAGGACGTCGACAGCAGTAACCCATTGCGACCGATCTTGAGCTCTACGCTTCACCTCGCTCCATGTCAGTCCGATTCCAGTCCAATGCCTGTTTAGGTATATGATTGGAATCCCTCCTGAGCGTGTAACCAATCCATCTACACTTACGACGTGGTCGACCGGGCTTTCGTGGCATTTCTCCAACAGCTCTACGTTAGAGATGGTCTCAGGCCAGTAAATCTCGAGGATCCGACAAAGACATCGGTTTATGAAAACCCGAATTTGGCGTGAGATCTCTTTTGTCACCTTCCACGTAAAGCAGCACAGATTTGACTTTGGATCCGAAGATTTTGAGTTTAACACTTCGGGTCAATTTCCGCGATTGCCAAACTGTCTCAGCTGTGCGAAGTTACCACGGGCCTTGGCAATCTGAGAAATGACGTCATCTTCAGTACCTCCAGTTTCCGACACATCGCTTCCGAGGTATATGAATTTGTGGACGTGTTCCACTGCCTCTGTGCCAATTAGCAACGGTGAAGAATTTTTGGGGATAATGGTTGTTGAGTGAAATGATGTTGTGACTCCAAAACAGAATGTATATATTTGTACCCAGCACCTCCTTATTTATAGATTTACATTGCTACGGACTAAAAACTTAACCAATAGGAAAACACTAGCTTAATGTCTACTAAACTCTTAACCAATAATGTAATACTACGTTTGTACAAAAATGTCCCGCTAAAACTAATTGACCACTTATAACTCTACACTGCGTCTTTATGCGTTACGTTAAAAGTAATGTCCAATAATTTCACTATACACTGTTCCCACTTTCTGGCGACATTACTGTTGTCCAATCACAGCGCTGGTTACTGTTTGATGCGCGTCCCGTTTGGTGTCGCTAGTATCGTTATGCTGTTCCTGGCGGGAACAGTACCGTTACGTCTATTGTAACCTTTTTCTTAAGCAGCTGTGGTGTGGTAAGGACGCTCGCTGCTACGCTCGCGCGCGGCGACCTTGGAACACAATGGCTGCGTGTTACCTGCTTCTATTTCTAAACAGGTTGTCGAAAAGCTTACCAAAAGTTATTTTCAGAACTGTCGGCTTTGATATTTCTTGGCGGAATCGAAACGTGTTAATTTTTCTGTGCGGTGTGGTGGCTACAGTTTTGGTGATGCTTTAAGAAATCGGCTCCGAGGATTGGTTTTGAGACGTCGGCCACGATGAATCGCCATTTGTAAGGGCGTCGCAAGTTAAAGTCGAGACATAATGTTCTTTCCCCATATGTAGCACTCGTGGTGTTATTTGCTGCGTAGAGTTCAAATGGTAGCGGCGTTTAATTATAACCCTTTGTTCTCGGTAGCACAGAAACGTTTGCTCCGGTGTCGACCAAGAACGAAAGGTTAGAATTTCTGTCGGTAACGTATAGGCGGTGTGTTTTTTCGTGAACGCCGGTGTCCGCCTCTGCCAACGTTCTCTCTAGTTTAACGTATCCATTTTAAATGAGCAGGGCGACGCTTCCGGTGTTGCGGTCTGCTCCATCATCTTGTCGGCGAGTAGCGCGAGTTCTTCCAGCGTGGTCTTTGTGCTGAACGACTCGCTGACTGCGAGGACTGATCGCACGTGTTCCGATAGATGCTTTGTCCACATGAGACGCAACGTGGAGTCGGGGACTTTACCTCTGGCGAGATTTCGCATCCGGCGGAGTAGTTGGGTCGGCTTCTGTTCTCCGAGTTCCATCTCTGACAGTAGCTTCTGGAACTGCCGACTGTCAGATTCCTCGTAGGCGGATATGAGCCTTTCTTTAATCGCCGTATACTGGTCTGACTCAGATGGGTTGTAAAGTATATCCGTGATCTGCTCGATATCCTGACGCTCCAGCTGTGCTATAACCATCTGGGCGAGCTGTGCTTGCCCCTTTTTGAGGTCGTTTGTTGCGGCTTCGAAACTGATGAACCATAGTCGTGGTCGGTCACGCCAAAATGGTGGAATGCGCATTGTAAGGGAAATGCCAGCAGCTTCAACGTTCGTTACCGTGTGCGATGTTGATGGGCTTGATTGAGGTTCCGTTTGGCAGGGGTTGGCAGGCAGTGACATCTTGAATTTTGATTTTCAGGCAGCTGAGTGTTGCGCGATGTCGAATGTCTCGAACGATACCCGTGTTATTTGCCTCTTGATATTTCAGTTGGTGAGACCCGCTTGTGGGAAGCCAACTAAAACGTGCAATCACGGTGTAACGTTATGACGACAGTGAGCAAATGGTGGTTGGGCAACGATCACGTGGTGATGGCGATGACTATTACGTCGTACCAGCCGGCAGGCCTAGGACCGGGTCCGAAGCTGAGTGAGGAGCTTGTCGTGTGTGATATCTACTACAGCCGGCAAGTATAAACCAGAACCGTAGCTGAGCAGAATCACGTCGGGGTCACCACTTTGGGGATAATGGTTTTTGAGTGAAATGATGTTGTGACTCCAAAACAGAATGTATATATTTGTACCCAGCACCTCCTTATATATAGATTTACATTGCTACGGACTAAAAACTTAACCAATAGGAAAACCCTAGCTTAATGTCTACTAAACTCTTAACCAATAATGTAATACTACGTTTGTACAAAAATGTCCCGCTAAAACTAATTGACCACTTATAACTCTACACTGCGTCTTTATGCGTTACGTTAAAACTAATGTCCAATAATTTCACTATACACTGTCCCACTTTCTGGCGAAATTACTGTTGTCCAATCACAGCGCTGGTTACTGTTTGATGCGCGTCCCGTTTGGTGTCGCTAGTATCGTTATGCTGTTCCTGGCGGGAACAGTACCGTTACGTCTATTGTAACCTTTTTCTTAAGCAGCTGTGGTGTGGTAAGGACGCTCGCTGCTACGCTCGCGCGCGGCGACCTTGGAACACAATGGCTGCGTGTTACCTGCTTCTATTTCTAAACAGGTTGTCGAAAAGCTTACCAAAAGTTATTTTCAGAACTGTCGGCTTTGATATTTCTTGGCGGAATCGAAACGTGTTAATTTTGCTGTGCGGTGTGGTGGCTACAGTTTTGGTGATGCTTTAAGAAATCGGCTCCGAGGATTGGTTTTGAGACGTCGGCCACGATGAATCGCCATTTGTAAGGGCGTCGCAAGTTAAAGTCGAGACATAATGTTCTTTCCCCATATGTAGCACTCGTGGTGTTATTTGCTGCGTAGAGTTCAAATGGTAGCGGCGTTTAATTATAACCCTTTGTTCTCGGTAGCACAGAAACGTTTGCTCCGGTGTCGACCAAGAACGAAAGGTTAGAATTTCTGTCGGTAACGTATAGGCGGTGTGTTTTTTCGTGAACGCCGGTGTCCGCCTCTGCCAACGTTCTCTCTAGTTTAACGTATCCATTTTAAATGAGCAGGGCGACGCTTCCGGTGTTGCGGTCTGCTCCATCATCTTGTCGGCGAGTAGCGCGAGTTCTTCCAGCGTGGTCTTTGTGCTGAACGACTCGCTGACTGCGAGGACTGATCGCACGTGTTCCGATAGATGCTTTGTCCACATGAGACGCAACGTGGAGTCGGGGACTTTACCTCTGGCGAGATTTCGCATCCGGCGGAGTAGTTGGGTCGGCTTCTGTTCTCCGAGTTCCATCTCTGACAGTAGCTTCTGGAACTGCCGACTGTCAGATTCCTCGTAGGCGGATATGAGCCTTTCTTTAATCGCCGTATACTGGTCTGACTCAGATGGGTTGTAAAGTATATCCGTGATCTGCTCGATATCCTGACGCTCCAGCTGTGCTATAACCATCTGGGCGAGCTGTGCTTGCCCCTTTTTGAGGTCGTTTGTTGCGGCTTCGAAACTGATGAACCATAGTCGTGGTCGGTCACGCCAAAATGGTGGAATGCGCATTGTAAGGGAAATGCCAGCAGCTTCAACGTTCGTTACCGTGTGCGATGTTGATGGGCTTGATTGAGGTTCCGTTTGGCAGGGGTTGGCAGGCAGTGACATCTTGAATTTTGATTTTCAGGCAGCTGAGTGTTGCGCGATGTCGAATGTCTCGAACGATACCCGTGTTATTTGCCTCTTGATATTTCAGTTGGTGAGACCCGCTTGTGGGAAGCCAACTAAAACGTGCAATCACGGTGTAACGTTATGACGACAGTGAGCAAATGGTGGTTGGGCAACGATCACGTGGTGATGGCGATGACTATTACGTCGTACCAGCCGGCAGGCCTAGGACCGGGTCCGAAGCTGAGTGAGGAGCTTGTCGTGTGTGATATCTACTACAGCCGGCAAGTATAAACCAGAACCGTAGCTGAGCAGAATCACGTCGGGGTCACCACTTTGGGGATAATGGTTTTTGAGTGAAATGATGTTGTGACTCCAAAACAGATTGTATATATTTGTACCCAGCACCTCCTTATATATAGATTTACATTGCTACGGACTAAAAACTTAACCAATAGGAAAACCCTAGCTTAATGTCTACTAAACTCTTAACCAATAATGTAATACTACGTTTGTACAAAAATGTCCCGCTAAAACTAATTGACCACTTATAACTCTACACTGCGTCTTTATGCGTTACGTTAAAACTAATGTCTAATAATTTCACTATACACTGTTCCCACTTTCTGGCGAAATTACTGTTGTCCAATCACAGCGCTGGTTACTGTTTGATGCGCGTCCCGTTTGGTGTCGCTAGTATCGTTATGCTGTTCCTGGCGGGAACAGTACCGTTACGTCTATTGTAACCTTTTTCTTAAGCAGCTGTGGTGTGGTAAGGACGCTCGCTGCTACGCTCGCGCGCGGCGACCTTGGAACACAATGGCTGCGTGTTACCTGCTTCTATTTCTAAACAGGTTGTCGAAAACCTTACCAAAAGTTCTTTTCAGAACTGTCGGCTTTGATATTTCTTGGCGGAATCGAAACGTGTTAATTTTGCTGTGCGGTGTGGTGGCTACAAATTCTTCATATATGTACGCATTTCCTGGGTCTTCCGCGCGTTTATTTTAAGCCCAGTATTCGCTGCCTCCTGCCGATGTTCATTCAATTTTGCTTGCATGTCGGCATGTGTATAACTCAGCAGACATAGGTCATCAGCATAGTCCGTCTTCTAAAACGTTGGACAATCTCCACTCAATCCCGCAACGCGTGTCATCGTAAATGCGAAACAGAATTCCGTCATGAACGACTATAAAAAGAGGCAAGAGGAGGCAGCCTTGGCAAACACCTGCGTGCACTGCGATGTCCTCCGAGATGAGGCCTTCATGAGCCACCCTGCAAGAGTATTTGCTGTATATGTGAACCAATTTTGGCAGCACTCCAATTTCCAGACGGCGAGACCAAATGCTGGACCACTTCACTGTATCAAAAGCCTTTTCAAAGTTCACAAAAGTGAGATATCTCCCTTTGCCATTCTGTCGCCTGTTCCAGGATGATACAGAGAGTATTAATCTGGTCCGTGCACAAACGACTCCACGGAAACCAACCTGCTCCTTGCGTAGTAGGGGTTCCACGGCCTTCGATAGCCTGTTCACGATTATCCTGCAGACGACTTTAGAGGGAATTGACAACAGTGCAATGCCTTAAATGGAGAGGCACTCACTGATTGATATCACCTTTTTTAGGCACCGTAATTAGGAGACTCTTATTGTTCCAGTCTTCCGGAAGTTCTGCAGCGGTCCAGATCTTTTCGATTAAAGGCGTCAATACGTCGACAGCGGAGGTTAAGTCGGCTTGTAGCATTACCGCAGTAATTAGGTAGAGTCCTGGAGCCTTGCCTGTCTTCAAAGAGAGGACCGCTTCGATCACTTCTGAGGCTGACGGTGGTTCTACATTTATATTGAGAAGCCGGGGTGGTGAGGAAATGACCGGCAGCGTTTCAGGCGTCAGAGTTGCCGGCAATCGGAAGACCTCAAAGTGTTGAAGCCAGCGTTGTAGTTACCCATCTGAGGTCACAATGAGCTGCCCCTCTTTCGATCTAAGCGGTTTCTTTTTGTGTCTTGTCTCCTGCTAAGGTCTTAGAAGCTTTGTAGAGCTCTTTCATGTTACCGGTGTTTGCAGCGTGTTGAGCACGGTCGGCAACGTCATCAGCCCACTGCCTTCTATCTGCGCGTGTGCTCCAGTGAATAGCCTTGCGTATGCGACGATACTGTATAATGAAGTCGGCTCGCTCGTCAACATTACGGGTCTCAAGAAACTTTAGGTGTAGGTTTCTTCTGTCCTCAATAAGATTCCACGTGTGTTGAGACATCCACTCTTCGCTTGAATGGGATGATTTGTGCCCTAAAATGAAATCAAAATCAAACTCTTTTATTTCAAATAGACCATTTACAGGCACTTTTGAATAGTCAAATAGTCGGTCAAACAAAAAAAAAAAAGTGAAGCTAAATTGCACGTTCCAAAGCGTAGATCTCTATGGAGAAGAACGTGCAAGAAACACCATGGACACTCTTTTACAATCATTTTAAGTGTTACAATAATCTTGGTTACATATTTCTTGTCGCTACAATTATGTGAGCACCATGTAGAAAAGTAGTGAGAAAAAAAGCTAATTAAAAATAGAAATTGAATTAAGCCACTGGCAGCAAAAAGATGACCAGTCTCAACTGACGGCGCCCGTTCACGAGCATGACGCGTGCCTCAACCCCACTCTGCTCAACCATTATGAAGGGAACAGAATGCAAGACATTTGAGTGAGAATGACAAACTCTCAACTGCCATGCTCATTTAAGTCAAACAAATTGTAACCTAGTAAAAATGCTCCATGGGACTTCACATTCACAAAAATTTGATAAAGTGCCTCTACATTATACAACGCTAATGGTTCCAAATAAGAAAAATAAACAAAATAAAAGCATTAAATGGTCATAAGCTTCATTAAACCAATATCATACCATTTCGATTTCGGCAATAGTATCTCTTCCAATATTTATAAAACTATAAAAAACAAAAAACTAATTAGTAGGCAAAAGTGGTAGTGGAGCAGGACCAGCATTAAGCCAAGAATTTTTATCGACGATATAATCTTCCACTTTATAATATGCTTGTCTACATAGTGTGCGTTTAATGCATATTTTAAAGGACAATGGGCTAATTGGTACACCCCACAAATAGCAAAGACATATATGTCGTTGGATAGGTCTTTTTAACAGAAACAACATTTACTATGACAGGTTTGTTGAAATGTTTGTCCGTTCTGAGTTTTAGGTTAAAAACAAAAGTTAGGTTAGGTGCTAATGAAGGAACAGGGTAGGTTTTTAGTCAGTAAGAGTCTGACACTATTTCCCGTTCCGCCCAAGGGCGGGATTTGTCATTGGATGATTTTATCTACCGTAAAAAAAAAAAAAAAAAACCAATAGCAAAGATATATATGTCGTTGGATAGGTCTTTTTAACAGAAACAACATTTACTATGACAGCTTTGGTGAAATGTTTGTCCGTTCTGAGTTTTAGGTTAAAAACACAAGTTAGGTTAGGTTAGGTGCTAATTGGTACAAACCACCAATAGTAAAGATATATATGTCGTTGGATAGGTCTTTTTAACAGAAACAACATTAACTATAACGAGTTTTAGGTAATAAAAAACGGTAATTTAAAAAACTAAAAAACCCGACTGCTTTTCTGAGCATTCATGAAAAAGCCCTAAAACAAGAAAGTCGTTATATCCGATTGCACTTAACTGTATAATATTTTAAATACTGGCAGTCGGGACCCATTCTAGAAAGTCAGCCGTCTAGTTAATAGATTGGAGTAATCTGCAATGTAATATAGGTATGTGCTCTCAATTCTAGAATGGGTCCCGACTGCCAGTATTTAAAATATTATATAGTTAAGTGCAATCGGGTACAACGACTTTCTTGTTTTAGGGCTCTTTCATGAATGCTCAGAAAAGCAGTCGGGATTTTTAGTTTTTTAAATTACCGTTTTTTATTACCTAAAACTCAGAACGAACAAACCCTTCAACAAAACTGTCATAGTAAATGTTGTTCCTGTTAAAAAGACCTATCCAACGACATATATGTTTAAGCTATTGGTTGGGTATACCAATTACCTTCTTTTTAACACCTAACCTAACCTAACTTTGTTTTTACCTAAAACTCAGAACGGACAAACCTTTCAACATAGCTGTCATAGTAAATGTTGTTCCAGTTAAAAGGACCTATCTAACGATATATATGTCATTGCTATTGGAGGGGTGTAACAGCTTCCATACATTTTTGGCCATTGTCCTTTGGATTCATTCAATTGGATAATCTCAAGTGGTATCTCTCGATAATCATAAAAGAATTATATACTTTAGCCAATCTGAATCGAGGTTGATCTAGTTTGTGCCTATTTCTAGAATTAAAATTGTGCCTGTCACTTATCTTAGTAAAAAGATGAATATTTTTCCGAACATACATAATATTTTCATAAATGTATTGACAAGGTACCGTCATGATGTTTATATCCTTAAACATTACCTCCCATCTCCCTCTCCATCCTTAAACCTTAAAAATTGATAACTATACTCATTATTACAACTATAGAACAGACTCAAAAGGGGGAGGAGTTTCAGCATTTATCCACAATGATCTGAAACATAGTTTGTCGGAGTCTAAGTACTCAGGTGGAAATAACTACTTATGGATACATTTGGACAGGCATGCTTTTGAGGTCGGCGTAGTATACAATCCTGGTAACACTAACTACAAGGAGTTTCTTGAAGAATATGAGTCCCAGCTACAACAAAGAAAGAGAGCAATTGTTTTCGGCGATTTCAACATTGATCTATTATCTAAAAGCAACAGAGAGACTAAACAATACAAAGCTGTAACTAAAGAGACCGGATATGTACTACTAAACAAAGTAACTAAAAAATACTGTACAAGGGACTCGGAAACAAAAAAAAGTATCATCGATCATATCAGCACAAATTTAAAACACGACAAATTCCACATGGCAATATTTAAGTCTTCTATGTCCGATCACTATCAAATGTACTTAGAACTCAAGAAAGTAAAATCCCCTCGAAAATTACGAGCTCAGTACGAAGCAATAAATTACACAAACTTATATAACCTTATGGAGGAAACTGATTATGAGAACCCTCAGAATGATTATCTGGTACTGGAGGATGTGATAAAGACATGTGTTGAAAAAAGTAGAGTTACGAAGACTAAAATACTCAACCCTCCACAAAAGGACTGGATTAATAAGGAGATTATAGCCCAGATCAATCAAAGGAACATGATGGGGATGGAACTTAAAAGTAATCCTAAGAACGAACTAATGAAAGAAGCATTTGTTAAAAAAAGTGACTATGTAGCAAAACTAATAAAAGTAACAAAAAATACCTACTACTATGAAGCTTTTACTAAGTGTATAAAAAAACCAAAAAAAATGTGGGGTCTTATAAATTCATTAGCAAACAATAAATCAAATCCAAGCTGTGTTCCTTCAAAACTAGTTGTTAATTCAAAACTCACTACAGAACCCAATGAAATGTGTCAAATATTTAATGATTATTTTTCCACGATAGGACCCTTGCTAGCGAATGAGATACCTGCTAAATTTCATAACGGTAGTGAACACGCTTTACCTATTTCTCCTCCTAAAAACCTCGAAGGGCTGTCCAGTATAACTCCTTGTTCGGCCAAGGAGATTTTTACAATAATTACAAACCTTGATCCTAACTGTAGCACGGGCATAGATGGCATTAACACTAAAGTTATAAAATGCACCAAAAATCTAATCGTAAATAACCTAAGTGGTTGCGCGAATTTGCTGTGGACTGTAGGTTTAAAAAGCGATCTAAGGTTTGTTAACAATATGCAGATACTGTGCCTGGATGGGACGGAAACTAGGAAGGAACACTGACCTTTTGACTTCGAAGGTTCCACGTGGCGCCGGCCGGCGATCCTCGACTTAGCACATTTAACCACTGCCAGGTCCTGTTTGCACTACACTGCACTATTGTTGAGTTTTGAATGGTTGGATCACGAAATAGTCAATTTTCTTGTAATTTCGGGCGGGCGATGTTAGCGGTGCGGTCACATTCACAATCGATGCACACACGTCAATGTCAAATCATTTCTAGAGGTCGTGCGGGAAGGGAAACGGATGGTATAGGATTGCTAGGCCAAAAAAATAAATTACAAAAAACAAAGTCGCGGATCATAGCAAATTGGCGCAACCATTCCCCCCGGGTTTGAAGGGTTACCTTCAAAGAAAAGAAAAAAAAAACAAAAGCGAAACTAAACCCTATTACTAATCTAAACTATCAATACTAGGTAGCGAAACAACTTATAACTAACTATGCCACTACTACTGATTAGGCAGAGGGCAGAGGCGAATAACCGGACGCAGGTACGATCCAGTTGCGGTTTTAACCTTTACGACTCGCGTTATTCCGTTCGAACCCGGAAAAACTTCTTCCACTACACCAAGAGGCCAGTGCAGAGGAGGCGCACTCTCAGTCTTCAGTATCACCACAGTACCGACTGTGACTGGATCTGAAGGAGTGTTCCACTTTTGACGCGACTGCAGCGTATGCAGATAATCTGTCCTCCATCGCTTCCAAAAGGACTGAACTAAGCTATCTAGCAGAGCGTGACGCGGGTGAAGCTGCAGTTTGTCAGTCTCGACATCTAAAGCGGGCAAATATTTAAGAGGAGTCGTCGTCAAGAAGTGAGCCGGCGTCAACGCTAGTGGCTCCGATGGATCACTAGACAAAGTCCGACACAACGGACGCGTATTCATCAACGCCTCTACCTGAGCGAGTACGGTGCTCAACTCCTCGTACGAGAGAATCTGTTCGCCTATGACCCGAAACAGGTGCGACTTAAGGCTTTTAATATTCGCCTCCCAATTGCCACCAAAATGACTAGCCGCTGGCGTATTAAAACACCAATCAATGCGATTCTCAGCTAAGACATGGGCGAATTCACTTTGGTAGTACTTGGAGCGTAAGAATGTATGTAATTCCGAAATATTGCGTCGCGCTCCAACATAATTTGTGCCGTTGTCAGAGTATAAGCGCTTAACGGGACCACGGCGAGATAAAAATCGTTTAAATGCAGACATAAAACCCTGCGTACTCAAATCACTGGTTAACTCTATGTGAACCGCACGAGTTGTCATACAAACGAATAGGCAAATGTATGCCTTTGTGGAACGTATACCACGACCACGGGCAATAGTGACTTTAAACGGTCCAGCATAGTCCGTCCCAGTATGTATGAAAGGTTTCACCGTCTGTACAACACGACAAGAACGATGGTCGGCCATTTCCGGCGCGTTGAAACGCGGGCGGAGCTTAAAGCAGGGCACACATCTGTGCACTCTAGCGCGTATCAAATTGCGAGCGGAAAGTATCCAGTACTTCTGTCGAAGAATGGACATTAATAAATCGGGACCAGCGTGACAATTCACCTTATGGTGATAATCCACCAACAAATCCAAAACGTGATCCTTGCGTGGTAGAACTACTGGATGCATTTGTTCAAACTCTAACTTAGCATTTCGCAGACGGCCACCGACACGAATGAGTCCGTCTTGCAAAAATGGTTTCAAATGTTGAAGTGCGCGACTACAAGGTTTTTGTGATTCTAAACTACGAAATTCTATTGAAAAATAAAATTTCTGCAACTCTCGAAGTACAACTGATTCAGCTCTATCCAAATCAGCTGCGATTATAGCACCACGCGATGGTAATAATCTCAAAAATCTTAGGACATAAACTACACAGCGTAATAGTCTCGACCAAGACGAGACTCGATTAGACAACAACAAAACAACTGACTCTTCACGCGGAACTGATACTACAAGCGTATGCTTCTTCTCCTCGGGTGGCTCTGAAACAGTAGCGGGGTTAAACGGAACACTTGGCCACTCGTTAGGAGTGGTATGAAGCCAGGGAGGGCCACAAAACCAAAGCGGATGATTTAAAATTTGCGCAGGAAGCAAACCACGTGAGAGACAATCAGCTGGGTTTTCTGTTCCAGCGACATGGAATATATTTTCCGGTGACAATTCAGCTTGAATCTTAGCCACCCTATTTGCGACAAACGTGCCCCATCGATGGGGTGAAGAGTGGGCCCAACATAGAGCAACGGTTGAGTCCGAAAACGCTACAATTCTCTCTATATTAATGCGAGGACGACAAGTTTTGACTATAGATGTAATCAATTGAACCAACATAAGAATAGCGCAGAGTTCGAGACGAGCAAGAGAGACAACCTTACGAGGAGATACCTTTGATTTTGCGCTAATGAGGAAAACTGAAATGTTATCGCCATTTTGGACCTGAAAGTAAACCACTCCCCCGTAAGCCCTCTCACTGGCGTCTGCGAAACCTACCACATTAACAACAGTGTCTGGTACTATACCAACATGGCGAGGAATCTGTATCTGATCGAGCATTGGAAGCTCTTTCCTATAGCGAGCCCACAACTTAGCAACACTGTCAGGAGCGGTGTCGTCCCAATCACAGTTGGAAAGCCAAAGCTCTTTTATAAGCAGCTTTGCATATAAAACGACAGGAGCTACAAAACCCATTATATCCCATATCCGAGCTACACATGCTAGGATAACGCGTTTGGTACAAGTTGGCGGAGTCGAGCTAATTTTAAGACTGAACATATCAGTTGCGGGTGACCAACTTAAACCAAGGATCTTATGCGAATCACTATCATCGAATTCCTTTACCGAAGTCAACCGGTGTGACGGTGGAATCGACTCTAATGTAGCTTGCGAGTTGCTTGTCCATTTCACCAGATCAAATTGACCGGACTTCATGAGGCTGATTACTTGAGCAGCGGTCTCTATAGCCTCTGCTTCACTAGGTACACTGTACACAAAATCGTCCATGTACAATCCGGTTTCAATAGTGGCCCTTGCTTTCGGGTATGTATCACCCTCGTCAGCGGCCAACTGCTTGATAGTGCGAAGAGCGTGAAAGGGACTAGACTTAAGCCCAAAACAAACACGATTGAATTCGTAAACCTTCAAAGGTTCCTGCGGAGAAAATCTATACAAGAAGCGTTGGAATCTACGGTCACATTCTCTGATTCCAATACTAAGAAACATTTGCCGAATATCGGCAGAGAGCGCAATAGCAAACAAGCGAAAATTTACTATTATTTCAAATAAGTTACCCTGGAGGTTCTGACCACAATACAAGATATCGTTAAGCGATATGCCAGTACTAGTTTTAGCGCTACCATCCATAACCACACGCAGTTTAGTTGTAAGCTTGTCTTCTCTAACAACTCCATGGTGCGGGATGATGTAAAACGGGTAATCACGTGTCTCCTCAGTCTCGGCAGGCGCTGATGAGATATAACCTTTATCTAAATATTCGATCAGCACATCATCATAGGCTTGCTTCAACTTAGGAGACGCCTGCATCTTACGTTCCAAGCATAGAAAGCGTTTTTCTGCGGAGGCACGGGAGCCACCGAGCGAAAAAATATCACCCTTGAAAGGGAGCGCGACAACATAACGACCATCTTTATCACGAGTAGTCGTGCGGGTATAAATCTCCTCAGTGACCTGATCCTCAGGGCTGAGAATAGGCGGGACATTGACCTCTTCAATCTCCCAGAACTTGCGGATGGTAGACTCAAGCGGCGGCTCGACGGTGCAACAGTGCGACACAGTCGAGTAACTATTTAAACAAGCGGGTGCGGAACCAACTATAACAAACCCGAGAACTGTTTCCAGTGCGTGCGGAGCGGGGTACATCGGAAGACCTTGAATTTTACGTGATAACTGGAGATGCGGGAGAATCGAAGCACCGATCAATAGATCGATATCTCCAGGGAAAGCGTAATTTCCGTCGGCTAACTGCAAGTTCTTAAACTCCGTCAGCATGGACGTGTCAACCGGTACCGTGGGCAACCGTTCCGTAATCTTATCTGCGACTAGCGAATCCATTTCAAACGAAATATTACGATTAAAACGTAAACTAAATATTATTTTAATGGAACCGTGAATGGTTGCCTTTAAACCTCCAAAACCTTTCACTTCTGAGCGGGATGACCAATTATTAAAACTAAAACCAAGGCGTTGACAACAATCCCGAGTAATAAAATTACTCTGGGAAGCGCCATCTAGTAGCGCTCGAACGGTGTGCGGTTTGCCAAAGGCATCTACAATGACAACTTGCGCGGTCGCAAGTAAAACGGTAGTGATTTGAGTACCAGCGGCGGAAAGCGAACACAATGTTACGTCGTTTGCACTTGCAGCAGGCCGCGCGTCACAAGCGTCGCGCGTCTGCGCAGGCTGCTGCTGCGATGGCAGCTTACTACTCTCAAAATGTAAGAAGGTATGATGTCTAGCTAGACATTTACGACAGCTAACACCACTGTTACATGACGTAACCAGATGTTTGTCACTTAGACAATTAAAACACAAATTATTAGTGCGGACAAACTTGTAACGATCACTAGGCGATAATCTCTGAAATTCCGAACACTTGTACAGCTGTGTATGGCTACCCTTACACAGAGAACAGTCAGGTGTTGAGGCGGTATTAACTAGCGTATGTGCAGTCTTGACTGACTTCGATGACGCGTCTATACGGCGATTGGAACCTGTCCTATTCGTGACTTCATGACGTGCCGACGTGCGCTGCAATACCTTAATATGGTCGCGAATAAAAGATTCTAAATCTTCGAACTTAGGTATTTCTTTACCGCGCTGAGTCGTTTCAAACAGACGAACAGTTTCAGGATCTAATTTCTTTAAACCGATATACAAAAACAAAAAGTCACAGAGGTCATTGACCTTTAGGTTCTTTACTGCACGAACAGATGATGCGAAAATATTTAAAAACTTCTCTAAATTATGATCGTTACAAACGGAAAAACTTTTCAAATCGAATAATTGATCTAAATATGCGGTGGCTACTAATCGCTTATCTTCGTATTTTGTTTTTAAAGTGTTCAAAACTAAATTGTAATTTTCAGCGCTAAACGTAATTCCAGCACAGACAGCCTTTGCCTTACCGGTCAATTTTTCTACGAGATAATGCAATCTCTCGTGATCTGTCAGCGATGTGTTCCTATGTATTATATTTTCGAAACTATCTATAAATAAATTCCAATTTCGAATGTCACCATTAAATTCAGGTATTTGAATTGGCGGCAATCGTGGGCGTTCGCGAGGAGGGTTGGATAAACCACTCGCGGGGGGGGGGAGTCTCTAAACTCCTAGCAATACGTTTGATACGACAATACAAGTCATCAAAGGACGACAATGCCTGATAACTCACACAGTAATCAGGATTTAACTCCAACTCTAAAGTGTTTATATTATTAATTGTAGATTCAAAATCCGCGCGCAAACTATCTAAAGTTTCCAACGAACACAAGAAAGCATCTCTAATCGCCAGATCCGAGGTTTGCAAAGATTTATCACAAATTGATTGAACACGTGAAAACTGTGAGTCCCTTTTAGCGTATAAAAGCTTTAACTGAACCTTTAAATCAGTACTAACCTTGGTTCCCTTAAGAGACATCTTGTTTTGATATATTCACACTATACACTCAAACAAACACTTAACGAATTATTAAGTAAGCGATAATTATCAGATTACAATATGGTAATATTGTAAACAACAAAGTGAACGGCGAACGAACGGAACAACCTGAATCAATGAGTGAATATTACCCAATTTCTCGATTAAATATATGCGTATATAATCTATGGTTTATCCGTTTCCTACAAATATTCACTCAACAATGAACGGGTATTTTTGAAATGCGTCTACCTACATGCAATTTGTAGGACTTCCGAATGAATTTTGTCAAGAAAAAGAATGCGATCGATTTATATCTACGCTGATATTTACGTAGCTAACTATAATTATGCGGTGCGGTTGACGGCGTAGGTACCGTAATTATCAATGGTTCTTTAACTATACGAGCGAAATAACGTTTAGTTGCCTAAATGCCTAGATGCGGGTTTTCTACTATTATATCTAGGTAAACAGGCGCGTTGCGTTTATTCCCTATGGAACAAATACTATATTGCGAAATTACAAGAAAATGATTCACGATCCTGCTCGTAGGACCAAAAGTAATGGTTGCGCGAATTTGCTGTGGACTGTAGGTTTAAAAAGCGATCTAAGGTTTGTTAACAATATGCAGATACTGTGCCTGGATGGGACGGAAACTAGGAAGGAACACTGACCTTTTGACTTCGAAGGTTCCACGTGGCGCCGGCCGGCGATCCTCGACTTAGCACATTTAACCACTGCCAGGTCCTGTTTGCACTACACTGTACTATTGTTGAGTTTTGAATGGTTGGATCACGAAATAGTCAATTTTCTTGTAATTTCGGGCGGGCGATGTTAGCGGTGCGGTCACATTCACAATCGATGCACACACGTCAATGTCAAATCATTTCTAGAGGTCGTGCGGGAAGGGAAACGGATGGTATAGGATTGCTAGGCCAAAAAAATAAATTACAAAAAACAAAGTCGCGGATCATAGCAAATTGGCGCAACCACTAAGTAAATGTTTTAATAAACTACTAGCCGAGGGGACCTTTCCTGAAACACTAAAAATAGCAAAAGTAACTCCTATATACAAGTCAGGAAATGCCACTGATCCTGGTAACTATCGTCCGATTTCGGTATTACCTGTAATGTCAAAAATACTAGAAAAAGTCCTCCACAATCGACTAGAAACATATTTAAAATCTATTAACTTTATTACCGATCGCCAATATGGTTTCAGACCAAAAAGTAATACAACTACTGCTACAATTGATCTTGTAAACAAGGTCAAGCACAACATAGACCGTAAAAATATATGCCTAGGTGTTTTTATAGACCTGAAAAAGGCATTTGACACGGTTTCCCACAAATTACTCTTAAAGAAACTGGAATCCATTAATATTACTGGAAATGCTCTAAAAATGTTCGAATCATACCTAACCAACCGCTCACAAGTAGTTAAACTTGGTAATCATAAAAGTAGTGCAAGACCTATAACATATGGCATTCCACAGGGATCAATTTTAGGTCCTTTGCTCTTTTTAATATACATAAACAATATAAACGACTTAAAGTTATACGGTCACCTTACCTTGTATGCCGATGATACATGTTTATTCTACTTTGGATCTTCAATTCATGACATAATATCACAAGCCCAAGAGGACTTAAACTCACTTTTCACGTGGTTTCAGTATAATCTTTTAACAATAAATACCTCTAAAACATGCTACGTAATTTATAAGGCAAAAAATAAACGTATACCTCCATTTGACCCGCTTACAATTAATGATGCGCCACTACAGTTGAAAACTTGCGAAAAATATCTCGGGCTGAAAATAGACAATTCCCTTTCGTGGAATGCTCACATTGATTACGTAAAAAACAAGCTTTCGTCACTAGTCGGAGCTCTTCACAACATAGTTCGATGCATTCCACAAGGATTGCGCTACACCATTTATAATTCCTTAGTAAAGCCGCATCTCCTTTACTTGGTTGAAATATGGGGTAGTGCTACAAAAACAAAACTGTCACAACTACAAATTTCTCAGAACAAACTGATAAAAATGCTCTTCAATTATCCGTATTTAACATCAACGACTAAAATATACAGAGAAACCAAAATAATGAATATAAAACAACTACATATTTATAACACATGCATCTTTATCCGTAAAGTTCTAAACAAAAGCATACATACCAACATCACACTTACCCAACATAAACAAGTTAGTCAGCGAAGCACACGACGAGCAAGTTTATTGGTTCTACCAAAAACCAGGACTAATTATGGCAAAAAAATGCTTACATTTGAAGGAGCACAGCTATATAATAAGATACCCTCACGCATAAGGAACCTTCTCTCATTCAGCGCATTTAAAACCCAGCTTAGTTTGTATTTAATCGCCAACCAAACATCAATCGAAAAATGAATGCGTTGGGTGGGACGAGTTTCGGGTAGTTTTTTAATGTTTTTGTGTCCATTTTTATCCGCTGTTTTGATTTAATCTAAGTTTGTGACGGATGTTGTCGAACCTAAATTAGTGAATATTTAAGTCATAATTATTGTTCTCAAGTAAGCGACATGTAATGTTTTTATTGAGAATAAAGTTTCTTTAAACCTAAACAGTTCCCTTAGAGAATCGCGCCTGCGAAGATTGTATATGGCTCTGATAGCTCTTTTCTGCAGAATAAAAATAGACTATATGACTGCAGCCCGTCCCCATAGCAAAATACCGTAAGACATGATACTATGAAAGTAGCTAAAATAGACCAGCCTCGCGGTATGTACATCAGTAAATTGACGGATTTTTCTGACAGCATATGCTGCTGAACTAAGCCGTCCAGCTAGTGATGTTAAATGCCTAGAGTCGAGCGTGATTCCCAAGAAAACTGTGTTTTCGACAAATTCAAGTTTCTCTTTGTTCAATACTATTTCCAAGTCATTACTTTTAACATTCGGTAACGCAAATCTTATGCACTTGGTTTTTTTCTCATTTAATACTAAATTATTAACAGTGAACCAGTTTTGGACTTGCTGTAGAGCGTTGTTTACGTCATCAATATTAGTGGAACGTCTATTGATCTTAAAAATTAAGGACGTATCGTCAGCAAACATACTATATGTGGATTTTTATTAAATAAATGTGGTAAATCATTAATATATACCAAAAAAAGGAAAGCACCCAATATTGAGCCTTGTGGTACACCCACTTTGACCTTTAAACCCCGTGAATTGACACCATTTATTTGAACTTGCTGCTGCCTGTCATTTAAATAAGATTTCACCAAGCTTAGTGCAAGTTTACCTAACCCGTAATGTTCTAGATTCAAAAGCAAGGTTTCGTGATTAACACAATGAAATGCCTTTGAGAGGTTACAGAAAAATCCTTTCGCATCTTGGGCCTCTTCCCACACTGCAAATATGTGTTTTAATAAGGTGACACCAGCGTCAGTCGTACAACGCCCTTTGGTGAAACTATACTGCTGATCGTGTAAGATTTTATTAGTATTAAAATGAATAAGCATTTGATCGAGCATAACTTTTTAAAATACCTTACTGAAAACCGGCAACACGGATACAGGTCTATAATTATTGGTGTCATTGTGTTCACCAGATTTAAAAAGAGATATGACTTTACAAAATTTCATTACATCTGGAAAAACTCCTTGGTCCACACACAAATTAAAAATTAAGGCCAAGTATGGTGCTACGGTTACGGGTACTGTAATAGACATTCCCCATAGGTCTTCGGTTAATTTAATTTTGATTTGGCTGAAAACCTTTATAACTGTAATAGGGTTTATATGATTGAATTGAAATTCAGCTGGACAGCGTGGCAAGTTTTCTTTCAATAAAGCAATTGAGGTCTCGGGTGAGGAATTTAAAGCCGTTGTCTTAAGGGGTATATCGGTGAAAAAATTCACAAACTCTTCGGCTACTTCGATATTAGAGTTTATGGGACCATGAGAAGTCTGCAATAAAAAATCAGTGTTGCGTACTTTTCCAGTATTAGTACCAGTTTCACTATTAATAACTTTCCAAACGGTCTTTATTTTATTGTCTGCCGATTTGATCTTATTGTTAATAAACAGGGCCTTCGCTACCTTGCAAATATTTCTAAAAATTTTAGAGTATTTATTTACAAACTTGTTAAAGGTTTCAGAGTTGAAGAATGGCTTAAAGCCATAAAGTTCAAAGAGTCTTTCCCTGCTTATCCTTGTACCCTTAGTCGCCCAGTCACTAAATACAAACTTAGGGAAAATATTTTCCGACTTCTTTTCAAAACTTGTATTAAATTCACTAATTACCTACTACTGAAAAGAAATTATCATAAAATTTATTAGAACTTGCTTATATTATGGCCCAGAGCATTTAACCTATTTTGTAAGTTACTATTAAATTTTGTTAATTTGCCAAGTGTAATTGGCCTAAATTGAATTTGAGTTTTTTGTATGGCAGCTTTAAAGTTAAAAATTACCGTTTGTCCACTATGCTCGGACGGAAGATAATTTACTATTGTTTTATCTATATAATCACAATTGCAGAAAAAGTTGTCAATGCAAGTTGCAGAGGTTGGAGTTACTCTGGTTGGTTCTGTAAAAACATTAGACAAAAATAAATGATTCAAACAGGCTTAAAAATCTGCTGCTATTAGAATTATTTTCTAAAATATTAATATTAAAATCTCCACAAATAATTATAGATTTATTACTGCTTGCAAATTTTGCTAGAATATCTTCCATTGTTGACTCAAAAAGACTAAAGTTTTGAGGATTTGGGGGTCTGTACACGCACAGTGCTTATATTCTCTTTGCACGCACACTATAACATGCTCATCTAGCTCAACACAGAACAGTTCAATGCAATGTTCAGTTGACAAACTTACTTTGTCATTACGTTGTTTAAATTTTAAGCATTTTTTTATTAATGTTAGTGAACCACCCCGCAACATAGAATTACGGTTAAAACAACTTCCCACAATATAATTTTCAAAACTAAGAAGCATTTGGTAATCTTTCAACCAATGCTCACTAAGGGCTGATTTCATCATTCAATATAATAACTTAGTTCAACTGAACTGAGCTCAGCGTAATCTAGTTTAAAGACCCGTGTCGTAAACATGGGCGACAACAAAAGAATTGAAACTGAGTTTACCGTAAACTAGGTTCAATTCATAGCGGTGAAACGCAAAATGGAGCTATAATCTCGATTAGGCGCTCAAACTGCGTTTTGTTTGAACAAATCGCGATTAGGTTATTGGTGAATTTGGCTCTAAAACATATAGATAACATCAAACATTTCAATTTCTAATAATTTGGAAGAGATGCCCTGAATATTTTGATGAAATAATTTCAAGGCATGCTGCTGAACCCCTTTTTGCCGTTTAACATTTTGAAAGCAAGAAGATACCTTGTTATTATTTGGTATAACTATGGTATTACTGGTACCCTCTGTTGTCTTATGAATTAGTTTAAACTATCCGGAGTTAGTCCCATAGATAATACATATAATAAGGGTATAGATGAGCCACTGACAGATCAGTTTTATTTTTAACTACTCGCCCTTCCCGCTAGTTGGCGCTAGTTTCTGCGAAAGCATGATATGTATAGATATAGCTATGTAGGCGCCATCTACGTACATACCTATAGGTATATTGGTGATCTTGCATAGAACGCATTTTTCCATGTAAAAAATGTACCAAGGCGAAAAACCATATGGTTTTTCACCTTAGTACATTTTTTACACGGATATGATAAGGATATATCAATATAAAGGGAAATAAAACAACGGAAATTGAAATAGATTATTTTATTAATTACAGCTCTTGACAATTTATACAGATAATTATTTAACGTCTCTAATGTATTGAAATTAAACCACTTTTATGCTTTTTATTGTGATATATTTTCACTATTACAATTTTCAAATAAAATCTCTTACAATCTCCATAATAATGGCTCTTCACATCCAAAATAGCAATGAGTGCGAGGGTTTTTCGGTATTTTCGCCATCGTAATCCAAAAACGTAGCCATTTGATCAAAATAAACATACACGTCGAAGTCCATAAAACGATGCCAGGGTCAAGCGAAATAAGTGTATTCGTCGGTATCAGTTTAAGAAAAGCCAAGTAACTATGTAAGAAGCACTCTCGGGGTCCAGGAAACACGCAATGGTCAATAAAAGACAGATAAATCGAACAGAAAACTCGGAAAACTCACGGCACATACAACGAACGTCCTCGAAATAATTCAAAATAAATTGAATGAAAACTTTGAAAAGTTTTACCTACCCGTATTATGGTATTATCTATTATCAGTGTTGCCATTGGAAAAATAAGTATTAAGTATTTATATAAAAAATGTTATAGACTTTTAAAGACCGAGGACGAATCGAAAAAATGTAAAATTAATTTTTACTTTCTATTATTAATTTACATTTCACAAATTACTAAAAAAATAAAATTTTAAGACAGAGGTCATATATGGCGACATCTAGTAATATAAATGGAATATTTTTGCCTTAGTTGGCACGTCTTCCCCGCTAGATAGCACCACTTTCCATACATTTTCTTTTCTTGACTTCAAAGTACTGTACTGTCATCCCCATGGTTAGTCCCATGTATTCACTATTATTACTTGGCAGTGAATTGCATCTAAGTGAGGCCTCTACACTAACAACAGAATTATCCATAGTGATACATGGAACCTCCTTCGTACAGGTCATAAAAGTATGCATAGGTAGCAATTTGGCTCAACGCATGATTTTTAGTATTATTACTAAACATTGTGGCTTTGATTAAACAAGACTTCGACATACTACTTATGTCTGAGTTAATAAAATGATGGAGCTAGTCTCTGTGTAGGCCATTTTAGTGTGGTTCCACCCCTCATCTAGTTCGCGCCGGGGCTTGGTTCAAGCCATGCTCCGGAGCGAGGAGGAGTGGCAGGCGGTCGCCTCCTTCTGCGAAGCAGTAATGCTAGTAAAGGAGGAGGCCGACCGCCTTAGGCAAAGGCGGACACGCCGCCGCCGCCGCCGGGTTTCCGATCCCAATTTCCGGCCACCGTAGGCGCGGGCTCGCGGACGGTGGGCAATGGGTAGCTCGCTGTCCGTCCGTCCGGTAACAGACCGGTCCGAGCTCAGGTCGTCTACGGCGCGCACCGTTCCCGCGCGCCTCAAGGAGTTGTCAGCATACTGTAGGGGTCCAGCAGGGCCGAAGCCTACTGGGGCCAAAGGTTATGTGAGACTGTCACCAAAGGCCCCAGGATAAAGGCAAGGAATGGAAAGGTAGGTTTTTTAGTCAGTAAAAGTCTGACACTGTTTCCCGCCCCACCCAAGGGCGGGATTCGTCATTGGATGATTTTTACCTACCACAAAAAAAAAAAAAAAAAAAAAACCCCTCATCTAGTGAGTCCGTAACATCTTCGAGTCCAGAGAATCAATTTCGCCGCTCAAGTCGAAAGGTAACTTGGAACTGATAGCTTACTTTTGTTAAATTTTTGGGAGTTCATAGCAGCAAAATCGCTCGTCGGATGCTTTCGGCATGTGCTAAAGATCGTGTTGTTTCCAAATTTCTAAGTGTTGCCGGCTACAAAAAGAAGCAGGAAGCGGCTTCTATAATAGCTTCTGTTTTTGTGGCAGCGTTTGTTAAATATGTCGGTGGCGGCGTGTTTATTTGTGGCCCGTGTGCGGTGAACCTAACGGTTATAAACATTGTGTCAACTCACCTCTATTAACTCTCCATACCATCATAACCCAAGCAGTCGGTAATTGCAAAAAAATGTTTTTCAATTTACCGACTTGTTGTCCGGTAATAAAGTAGGTAATCGCAAAAACTCGTCGATGTGTCAATTATTAATCTCGAGGACAAAAATAGCGGATGAAGTGAGTTAAAGTAAAACAAAATCTGATATTTGTATAAAACCATATAATTATTATCATTAAAATTTTAAAGTAAAAATGACTCGTACATTATTTGATCGAGATCGTAGATTTGGTACACAATAATCATCCGCTTTACGACACATGTTCCTATGGCGACTAGCAACCAGCGTGCCACCGCGGCACTGAGGCACTGTGTGCTGTGGCACTGTGAACTGTGGCGCCGCGGCACTGCCGACTGTAGCGCTGCCTACTGCGGCTCCACGGCACTGCGTACTGTGGCACTGCGGCACTACGGCACAGCGGCCGTGCGGCCCCGCGGCACTACGGCACAGCGGCCGCGCGGGCCCGCGGCACTACGGCACAGCGGCCGTGCGGCCCCGCGGCACTACGGCACAGCGGCCGTGCGGCCCCGAGCGCGCGGCATCGCGCTCACCGACCAGACCAAACAATACTTACATGTGATATGTATAAGACATACAAAGGAATATTAATCGAAAATCGTAACAAAGGTGCGGAGAGGGGCCGCGAGGACAAGCACTCGGTAAGCTCGTGGCGTCGTGGGGTGACCACACATCGGACAGTATAAAATTATTTTCTATTAACAACTTGTATTACATATCGAACTTTCCCTTAACACTAACTATATTATAGGCTTACTATTGTATGAACAGTAATTATATCATATCATATATCATGCAAACGATTTGATCCATTACAAGCTTACGAGGAAATAAAGTACGCATACACGAGGTACGCGCAGTCTATACAACAATTATATGACTATTAACATAATAATAAATACTTCGCTTACAATTAAAACATTACCCTTCGCATACATTTCGTGTATAGTTAATTAAGTACATGATCCATTTTAATATCGCGTAAATGACGAATATAACTTTTGTAAACAATGCTTAGTGGACGAAGAGAAAACTAACACACGGACACGGTCGAAACGAACGGTAATGACGACTGCTCCCGAACAACCAGACATCGGTATAAAACACGACTAGATCACTAGAAATATTTGTGCAAAAACTAACCGAGGAACTGTCGTCGCTCGTCAAACTCACGAATGATCCATCGCTAACCTATAACGGACTAGAATAAAAATCAGACTTGCGGAAATCATAAAGAGATCGAGCCGGCGCGGACGCGGCGCGTCCGGCATACAAAACTATAAAACGGGCTCCGACCCGACCGGCCGCCTAGAAGTCCGTGGCGGACGGCCTTCACTATAACGGGTCGTCTCGCGACGTGGACGCCACCGGCGCCGGCGGCGGCGCGGCCGGCACGGCGCGGTACGCGGCGCGCGGCGAGCCCGGCGACGAGCGCGCCGACCACGCCGCCCGCCGCGCCGCCGCGCGCCGCCGCAGCCAGCCGCGCGCGCCGCCCAGCGCCACGCCCGCCGCCGCGCCCGCGCCGCCCAGCCCCAGCGCCGCCGCCGCCACCAGCAGCTGCGCGATGTGCGCCGGCGCCCAGCGGTACTCGGGCGCCGCCAGCACGGCGTGCAGCGTCAGCGCGCCGCCCGTGCCCAGCGACAGCGCGCTCCACACGCTGGTCCACGCGCCCAGCTTGTTCCAGTCCAGCGGCAGCAGCGCGGCCAGGCGCGTCACGTGCAGCACCAGCAGCGCCGAGTGCAGCAGCAACGACGACAGCGCCGCCAGTAGCAGCAGGCGCACGCGCGCCGCCAGCGGCACGCGCCCCACGCGCAGCCCCACGCCCGCCCACACGCACGCGCACGCGCCCACCGAGCACAGCTGCACACACACACACCTCACCTCACCAGACTACTCAACTCATCATAATGATATTTTAAATATTGGATTAATAGGGTATATTTAATTATTTTGTTACTACAGAGGGGTTAGAAAATCCCACCAAAACTAAAGCTTACCATTGACACATGTCGCTGAGGTTGCTACCTGACAAACTGATGTGTCAATAGTAAACCACATAGCATGCATGGTTTACATAACTTTTCTATAAACTTTATCCCAAATATTGCGCCAGTAGCGTTAATTAGTAGCAATTTAATCATAAGAGGGTTTCAGACAGATCCGCCTTCTTCGCGGCCTTATGAGGCCATAAAATGTGCATTGAAGTGTTATCAAGTAGTCGGTGCGCAGTTAGTCTGTACCCGGGTGGTTGGAAAGTGAGTTAGTCTTACAACAAGCAGCAGCGTGGCGGCGCCGCGCGGCGTGAGCAGGTGGCGCAGGCGGCAGTAGAGCGGCGCGAGCGGGCGCGGGCGCGGCGGCGGCGCGCGGCGGTACTGCGCGTGCGAGTCCCAGCTGCGCTCCGTGAGCTCCGTGCCGGCCGGCGAGCGCCCGCCCGCGCCCGCACCGCACCCGCTGCCCGCTATCTCGAAATCCTGATCCCACACCCGTACTACATGTTTAGTATTGCAACCCATCACCGAGGTACTATGTTATGGTTAGTTATAAGCACTGACAACATTTACGCACTATGTATTTTGTCCACATCAGCCTCACATAAAAATAAGTATAAGAACAGATTGTATTTCAAATAGGTACATGATCTGTTAACGAAGCTCAACACCGAATGTGTTGGCGGAGCACTGTGGGCGCCCTCTGCCCCATCTAGGGGATACAGGAGCTTAACTTTAACATGATCTTTTAAGGTTAAATCAGAGCAAAAATTTTAAATAGCATATAGAAAAAGAGGCAAAAGAACAAATTTAAGGGAATCCCTCATGGTCTATGGGAAAATTAAAATATACACTGTTAAATTTTAATCCCGTGGAGGGTTGATTCAGTACATGAAACACTATCGATTTGTAAAGACAAAATTAAAAAATAAGGTACTTCTTTTTAAACTCAAATTAATTTATGCATGTACCAAATTAATTTCTTTAAGTAAAACACAAAGATTAAAAACGAGTAAGTGTAACATAACTTACTCCAAAACAATAAATCATAGTAAAAACCATTACTTTTTTTATGCTTTATTGCATAAACTTGTTTTTGAAAGAATGTTTTCCACAAGTATAAGTGCCAGTCAGTCACACAAAAAAAAAACCTACATTTAAAACAGTAAATAAAACATTTTATATAAACATATTTTACATTCTTATGTTTTTACCAATGAAAAAAAATTATAGTGGAAATAAAAGTTCAAAATTAACGAAAACATTTTACTATTTTATTTGGTTGGGGTGTCAATATGTTGGCCTATTATTGATGAAGGTATCATTCCCCAATTTATTGTTCTAGAGACTCTCTTGGTATGCAACATATCTACTGTTTACTGATATACCATTCAATTTTAGACAGAGAATTATGTCAACCATCCTGGTCATCTTATAACACTGGAATATAATCGTAACATTTTCGCAAAAACTACATGCTTGTTGCTGATCAATAAAATATGGATATTACTTATCATATCAGGCTTTCTTTCCAAGTAGATACTGGCAAACACAAATACAAATCTTACGGTATGTGCAATGCAAGGCTAATAGAAAATCAGACGGTGCGACCGGACGGGTGAGGGTCACCTGTCGCCGCGCTAGTACCTGCACGTCTTCGCCGCGGCAGCTCGTCGGCTCCAGCTCCCTGATCTCGTCCAGCAGCAGCTCCACTTCGTCCGTCGAGTACAGTTCGCTCACTGACACGTAGCGCGCCGGCGCCGCTTGCATATCACCCGCCGAGTCGCCTACCGCCGAGCGCCTTCGCCCCGGCACTTCCTGTAACCACTAACCACGCTCACATTATCCGCTCGACTCGTCTTACTTTTTCACGCACAACGCTTTACCACACAAACCTTTTCCGCACGTTGACATTGAGGCTCCGTCCCCTTGTATGCGACCACATAATCTAAAGTCGTGCAATAGTTTTGTATAAAAATGTTGACCTAATAAACAAAATTCAATGACGCTCTGTGGCCCGCCATGTTTGTTATCATATTTTTTTTTCTTTTCGTCCAAGTCAAGTCAAGCCTTGTCTATGTATATATGGCCCAACCAACAAATTTCGTTCAGAATCGTTTTATTATTTAAAAAAATGTTTTCTTTTCTTCAATTTATAATAGAACAACAAAATAAAGTAGCCATTGCCGTCTCACAGCTCGGCTAAGGCCACCCCCCGTATTCTTCCAAATATTCTTTTCCCACTCCGTCTCAAACCATCAGTCATATTACTCTTTCAAATTATCTTGTCTCCCTTGTCTTATTCTGGGCAGTATTAATATACTGCCCAGAATAAGACAAGGGAGGAAAAGGCGTCTTGCACTACTTTGAGACTTTGTAATCAAAGTCTCAAAGTAGTGCAAGACGCCTTTTATCTGGCAGGAAGCGAACATTGCGGCCAAAGAGATATAGCCAAATGTCATTTAAGCCTGGAAACTTTTTTGCCTACATTTATTGTGACCATTGGGGAGTAATTTTTTATTAACCCCTTATCGCATAGAGTCTGTCTAACGAAAGCGCGACCTGAGAAAATGAGGTCAAATCAAAAAATATTGAATATGGTATTACTGTCATACTAGGAGAAAAAAATTTTGATACTTGAGTATTTTTTTGTATTTGCGACAATCGTATAATTCTTTTTGACGAACTATATTCCTAACATGAGGAACACAAAATGTTTAGAAATAAATATACTCAACCAATACGCTTTTAATAGCATCACACACTCAGAAATATTCAATTCCCTTACAAAACAAAAAATAGAATCCACACATACTTCTTCCAGCAAGTTAGAGAGATTAGATCCTATGTTTCAAACAGAATGAGTCAAACAGGGCGTCCCGTTGTCCCCAAAGATATTCTCCACTTCTTTCAGACATTCGCAGTCGAATGGGAAGAGAAGGGCATTGTCATCAGCGAAGCTAAGTTAAGTAATTTGCGTTTCTCTGATGATATTGTCCTGTTCTCTCCTACAGCCACAGGACTAGAGCAAATTCTGGTTGCTTTACATATAAAAATGTTGAAGACCAAAATCATAACCAGCAGCTCCAAAGGAACGTACACGTAGGCGGACAGAATATACAATACGTCTTAAAATATATTATTGTCTACTTGGGCCAAGTAGTGTCTTTCTGGGCCAGATAAGACAAAGAAATAACGTGTCGAACAGAAAATACCTGAAGAAGTTACTGTTCTATCAAGGAACTATTTAAGGGCACTTTGCCCATATGGGCACGCTTTAGTGATATCACTAAAGCGTAAGCTTATGGACATGTGTAATCTCCTCATTTGACCTAGGTATGGTGTATACAGACTTGGTCTTTGACTAACATCCAAAAGTCTAAACTCAAGGTTTGCCAACCGACCTGGATGTCTTGTGAGTAAGGGACTGAGACCATTAGAAAGAGTGGATGGCTTTTGCACAGCAGTAGAACAATACTGGATAGCTATAATAACCAATACAATACAAAAACGAGTAAAGATTTATTTATTGGTATATTACTATTATTATCAAGAAAGTCACGGGAAAGGTGAATAACACAAAATGTTGAATTTTATCATCCTCAAAGTATGCTATTTCATCACATCAATTCGACCGCTTTTGAACGTATAAAGTGCGGTAGTGAAGATATTTCTTCTTAAAGCTTAGTTTTAAGTGTAAAGGTTTTTTCTCCCAAATTCCTTAACGATTCAATGTTTTTTTTTATTTATTTCGCGCAGTCCTTGAATATCTTCAAGATTATCTATAAACATAAGGAAAATTATTATCATATCGTAAAATATATCTAATAGTCAGTCAACAATGATCAAGATAATAATGTCATACTAACTTAAAAACCCGAGATCAAAAACAACTACTTTCTCTTCTTGTTTTTCTTTAAACTTACTGATCATAGTATTTCACAGCTTTCCTACATAACTTTTTATCGTTTTATCCATGATAAGTAATTATATTTTTTAAATCAATCTTTGTTACAAAATACTGACAATCTTTGACGTGCTTTTGACGGAAACATTATGTTGCCAATTTAATTTTAAAAAAAAACTCCAAGTCGCGCTTTCGTTAGACAGACTCTAGCATGACATATCGGGCATCAAAAGTTTTTGTCACCTCATTTAAATTTGGCACAAGTTTTTTACTCCTTGCAACTCTTAAATCAAAAACCGAAAATACACTTTGACGTTTGTGAAGAAAATCGATATCCAGCACTAGTAGATTTAAAGTAACTGACTGTGAGTTTGTTTTCTGGCGGTTGCTAAGAGGTAAGTGTTCTCAAGTTTCGGGGTATTTTTGCATGGATTTTCACGACATACAGCTACCATAATTATTTTGCATACAATACACATATATTATAAGGCAAATAACCAAAAAAAACTAGATTCGCATGAATGATTGCAAATATATTTATAGCTAAAGTTAGTACCCAAATATGGGATAGTATGCAGTCACAGGAAAAACTGTTTGCCAGAAATGGGATAGCATGCAGACTGACTACAAAAATCATAAAACCATATTTGGGATAGTATGCGATTGTGTCAATTGTTAAGAAAAAAATATTTGCATAACATTTGAAGAAGTGGGTACAATACTTTTTGGTTGTTTGGTTTGATTTGCCTTGCTTGCTTGTTGCACCTTACTATGCTGCTTTTTTCCCAATAGTTTGAATAAAAATGCCGAGACGGAAGCAATTGCATATAGTCAACATTCCAGATGGGAGTGAAGACGAAGGTGTCTGATGAAGATACGGAATAGAGAGATAATCGTGGATCGGACCCATTATATTTATCCGAGTCTGATGAAGATAGTGACGTAGATTCAGAGTCAGAATTGGAAGACCTAAGCGATCATCCTTCAATAAGTCGGCAGGGGACTCGGCAAACTTCTAAGAAGACATATAAATGGGGAACTGGAAAAAAATATTATAAAACTAAATTATAAATATGAGCGTTTTTTTTTAAATTTAATTTCATCTCTCCCTACACATAAGCAATCAATACCCAGCCTGCGCTAGCAATCTCGTTATACACCGTGTGCTTTCTCATTTTGGTCATAATTTTTATTTCGCGCCAGCTCCTACTGCATTCTATGACATATTTGGCAAAGTTAATAATAAACCCAGAACTGCATACGATGCCATATCTGGCTTTGATAGTTTTTTGGGAATGTTTCCAAAAATATTGAGGGTAGATTTTTTTTTTCGATTTTTTTATGGTCTTTCTTAAGGTCTTTCTAAGCCAGAATTATTTTTCATCCGGTTAAAAAAATCCATGCAGTAAGGGGTTAATGTTTTTTTTTCTCCCATGCCATTGCCATCGACAGGAGATTATGGCTAGCACTCTTGTGCATCCGCCAGTGTCAAGTTGTTTTTAGATGTTTATTTTGGACGGGGTTTGAAGAGGAAGGTAGGGAAACATATGACGCGAAAAATAACGGAATTTGAAATAACATGGATACAGGATCAGGAATGTGTAAAAAATCTATATAAAAATATTACGTAAATAAAAGGGATAAAAATCTATTAAAATACTAATAAATATTTATACATTTTACAGACGGATATTGTTGTTATAAATATATTCAGAAAGAACACTATATAGAGGGGTTAAAAGAAAAAAGAAGAGTTTTCATTGATGTAGGGAAAGGGACACGGAGGGATATCAAACAATTTAAAAAGGAAGTACGATCATGAATCGGGCAGGAAAAGAATATAATATGGTTCAGATCCCCAAAGTCATGTCCACTAAACATAGTGCTTACATGCTCTTTGATGTCCACATTCACATTAAGGACTATCTATAATACTTATTAATGTTTGTGGCATGGCTATTTGGCCTTTGTGCCATAGAGTGCAGCGTTATATTCTGTAGTCAGTCTGTTCTTTATGCAGTTATGCACCCAGGAATCAGGATGCTGCACTCCACTACTCCAATGGCAAGGCAAATTGTCCTAAGACAAAACTTGTACAATTTGATACTCTATTATGAGGTACATGGTCACGTGGGGAAATTTTTGGCGGGAATCATACACGCACACTTATAAAAGCACTTTAAGGCTGCACCATCCGTTATTCCGAACACGATACACAGACAGTCATAAATTATACAATGCGGTCTAAATGAGAATAGGATCGATTGCCATGTTGTGACGTCACGTCGAACTGTCAAATTGAACAAATTGGGAATGGCGAGCAAAAAAAGAAATTTTTAAAATTTAATTTATTTACGTACTTTACAAAAAAAGTTTTATCAGAATTCAATTCTTCAATTTTACTATTTTCTGCGTCATTTTGTGAAGTGTTTTATTACTGGCAAATGGAAGAAGACTGCGAATTGTTCCTTACAATGAAAATAAGAAAGAAAATAGTCTTTATTTTTAACTAATTATGACTTAAAACAATATATTTAGCTAATTTATTATAAACAATAACGTTTTTCCTTTTTTTTTGATTTTTTATAAACTAGCACTTGACTGCAATCCTACCTGATGGTAAGCAGTGATGCAATCGTTGATGGTAAAGCGCACTAGTTTATTAAGAGCCTATTCACTCTAGCTTTGAAGCCGCCTAAATTATAATTGGACGGGAAAACCGCAGCAGGCAAATTGTTCCAGTCCCTCGATGTCCGCGGTATAAACGACGAGGCAAAACGCTTAGTCCGGACCGTGGAAGTTTCAACAACGTAAGGGTGGATATTCGCCGTACGCCGGGTTGTTCGATGGTAGAAAGGAGATGGTGGTATCAAGTCATGCAATTCCCGCGCACACTCTCCAAAATGCATCCTGTAAAACACCGAAAGGCTGGCTACTCTACGCCTGTGCTCGAGGCTTTGTAGATTGGACTTAACCAAGTCTGGATCACCAATTAGCCTCTTCGCACGCCTTTCCACCGAGTCCAAAACTGCTAGGTGGCATTTTGCAGCACCAGCCCATATGTGGCTGCAGTACACACGAAAGGACTTGTGCTTTTATAAGATTAGAAGCTGTTCCGGTGTGAAGTACCGCCGGACTTTTGCTAGAACGCCGAGTTTCCTAGCAGCCAACCTTGGCTTTGGACTCAATGAACCGCCCAAAGTTGAGGTCTGAGGAAATTTCTACCCCCAAGAGCTGAAGGCGGTCGGTGCACTCCAGGGATACATTCTGGAAAGCAGAAGCCAAGGTGAACGGGCTCCTTTTGGCGATGAACAAACACGCTTGTGTTTTGGCGGCGTTGAATCCCACCAGATTGGCTTCGCCCCATTTGGAGACTGCCTGAAGTGAAGCATTCGTCCGCTCCACCATAGCCTCCCTTTCAGACTGGATTAGCTCTTTACTAACCCGAGGAGTTGGCAGGTATCTGTCTACAACTGTGCTATCATCTGCATACCCATAGATACCGGGCATCAGCAGATCGTTGATATGCAGGAGGAAGAGAGTTGCAGAGAGAACAGACCCCTGAGGAACTCCGGCATTAGTCGTCATGGGCTCTGATGAGCATCCGTCGACAACAACTCGGAGAGACCGTTCACTCAGGAAGTCTTTTACCCAATTAATCAGGCCAGGGGAAATGCCGTACGCTGGAAGTTTACAAAAGGCTAGCGTGCCATACCCTGTCGAAGGCCTTCGAGACGTCTAGAGAAACCGCAATTGCTTCCCCATTCTTCTCGAGGGCCTCGCCCCACAAGTGGGTGGCATAATCTAGTAGGTCCCCAGTAGATCGATTGCAGCGAAACCCGTACTGTCGGCCACTGAGGAGATCGTTACCTTCCAGGTATGCCATGAGGCGCGAGTTCAATACACGCTTTATAATCTTGCAGAGTATGGAGTTTACCGAAATCGGCCGATAGTTGGTAGGATCGGCACGACTGCCCTTTTTGGGCACGGGTTGTACATTGGCAAGCTTCCAGGACTTGGGCACTATGCCAGTCCTAAATGAGAGGCGATACAAGCGAGTCAATACAGGAGACAACTCGGCCGCACAAGCCTTGAGAACTATCGCTGGAATACCATCTGGTCCACTAGCTTTATTCACGTCTAGACGACACAGTGCTCTCAGAACTTCTTTGTTCCTTATGCAAATCTCGGGCATCGAGGTGTCGCAGAAAGGCAGAGTCGGTGGAGTAGCACCACAAGTGTCAAGACGAGAATTATGGGCGAAGAGAGATGCAAAGAGACCTGCTTTCTCTCTCGCGGTGTGAGCCAGTGTTCCATCAGGCTTAACCAGCGGAGGCAGTGTGGGCCGACAGAAGTTCGCTTCGACCGACTTGGCAAGGGACCAAAAAGCTCTGCTACCGGATGGCTGTGCAGAGAGCTTTGTGCCAATATGAGTAATGCGGTCAAAGCGAGCCTTCCTTAGTGCCTTTTTGTAGGACTTGGCAGCTTGGTTGAAGGCTCTCTTCTTTGAACTCAGATCCGGAGCTTTGCGGTAACGAGCATCAACCCAGGTGAGAAACGCCGAATGCTTAAGCTCTTCAGCTTTTATGCAATCGGCGTTGAACCATGGGTGAACTGAGCCACCGATGGGTACGTCGCTATAAGGGATGAAATACTCCATAGCTTGACGTATCACATCGGATACGGCATCTGCACAGCTCGACGGATTTCCAGAAGAGAAGCAAACCTGCTGCCAAGGATAAGACGCAAAGAAGTGCCGCATTTCATCCCAATCTGCTGACTTGTAACGCCACATCCGCCATTCACCGCGAGACTCACAGTCAGGTGGGGAGAAGGACGATACAGACTTCACCAGACAGTGATCTGATGTTCCAAGTGATGAAGAAACTGTTACGATACATCTGTCCAGATCGGTGGTCAGCAGAAGGTCCAGACAATTGGCAGTATGACCAACTACATCAGGCACCCTGGTCGCTTGCTTCACCAACTGGGAGAGGCCCAACGATACCGCAAAGTATCGCGCTTCTCTTCCAGCGTGGTCGGTCCTTTGGTATGGGAAAAGCCAATCTTGGTGGCAGGCGTTAAAGTCCCCCAGAGCGACAAGCTGCGCATCAAGGTGCCGATGCAGAGCCTTATCGGCGGCTTCACTGAGCTGGTCAAACATTCGAGTCGTCTCCTGATCACCGCTGTGCGATCGGTAGACACAGGCATAGACGATTTTGTCCATACCAGTGTCCACCAACAGCCATAGCGTAGAAAGATTTGGGTCTTCAAGGTGACGGAGACGCTGACAGCAGATGTCATTACGGACGTACACACAGACCCCGGCACGCTGCAGAAAATGATGCTCCAATGAGTATCCCGGGTAGTTGAGGTACGCCGAATCTGACGGACATCTAATCTGAGTCTCCGTCAAGAAAAGCAAGTGTGGCTTGTCAGTCTCTAGATGGTGGTGGACCGCATCGAGATTGGAGTGCAGTCCTCGAATATTTGAGAGGTGCACTTTGAAAGAGAAGACGTGCATCCGCTGCACACACTTACTTTTCTTTTTACCTTTCATATTTTTTTTTTAGAGTGAATAGGGTTGATGGAAGATGGCAGTTGAGCGAGGTGATGCGATGTTAAACCCAACAACCAACCAGAGTTGCCGCGCCAATTGAAGGTTAATCTGGAGACTGCGGGGACGCCCGAACCCCCCCAGGGATCGCGGGTCCTCTCATCCGGTCGCCAACCGGCACGATGGAGCCACCCTGGGATTTTTCGCAGTTGGCGGGGCAGCCTTTTATGTGTAGCTGGCACACTACTTGGGCGCCCAACTACCTGCGGTCGGCCAGCGGAGCACCGTGCTTCGGATCCCGCTACCCTCCACGATCAAACGTCCGAAACAACAACAGCTGGTGCATCATACCCGTTATACATCGAAACACAACTGCTCAGACCCAACTTCCACCGTACGGCTTCACCAAACATCATGCCGGAACACGACGGATCGCTTGGCGGCATGGCTTATTGTCTGGTGGGTGGTAACTTGGAAGCCGGCAGCCGATGCTATGGCCTACCACCGCATTTCCTGCTCGTTTAGCACTACCCAGGGGACACGTGTAGGGTGGTCAATACTAAGTAGATCCTACGGACGCGAGCAGTTCATCCCATCCCCCTAACCTTAAGTTAACTTCAATTTAACTTAACTTCACCTAGACTTAAGTTTACGCAAATAAGTTTTTTTGCAAACCGTACTTTTAACTCAACATTTGACAGACCAAGGTTATTGGCTTTCCTATTCTTATTTGGAACGCATAGTACTTCCGAGTAAGACAATCTCATCGACTTACATTCTAAGTGATAGACAAGCTCGTTCATGAAAACTATTTGTCACAATACTGAGACGTTAAAACAAAAGTTCGCTGCAGCGCTAAATTCTCATTATGACATCTAACAAAACTTTTAAAACTTACAGCGCTTATTTAAAGGCTTATATACTGCAAAACTGCACTAATGTCATCGAGTCAAGTTGTACGGCATGCAATACACGTAAGTCAAGCAAAGTGATTGCGCGGCATGCCCATAATCTAGTGCGTAGTACATTTATATCGATGTACAATCTATATCCCTTATTACACTACGCAACGTCGAACGGAAATAAGACCGGTCGAAATATCGAGTGGTGTTATAGGCATTTTAGTAACGAGAAAAAACCCTTCGTACGGGAGTCCGCACACATCCTATCTACTTATATACTATATCTATTATTTTTGTTAAAATCAAAGCATTTATAATCAAGGCAAGTAGCGTTTTTGTCCTTAGCCCATTGCCTTAATATCAGCTTGTGTGGTAGAAGCCGCTCTATAGCCATCTGCCATATTTTCTTTAGGCAAGCACTACCTATAGTACGTGGCGAATAAGTTGAACCATTTTCTATGGCTACTTTATTCGATTTTGAGGTCTCATTCGAAGTGGAGGGCTGCGCGTAACCATAGCAAATAGTTCAACTTATTTGCCGCGCACTATACCTGCTATTTTTTTGTCAGAAAATACACTCAAGGGTAGGCTTTGAAAGATATTTTCTGTGTATAGAAAATCTAACTTATTTAACTGACGCAGAGTGCTAACATCCAAGCTTGCTGTTTTTGTGCCTTGTTTTTGAGGTGAGAAATCATCTAAAGACTTCCCTCGCTCTATGATGGAGCGGGAGGTCGCGTCAGACTTTTATAGACTGAAACCAGACCTATGTTGCCCTTTGCGTTCTAAGACCACGAGTTAACTTTTCAAAAGTCCACCCCATTGCCCTAGAGCATGGGATCTGCTGGACTGGACCCCTACGACTTTGCTGACATCTCTTTGATACGCGCGTGGAGAGATGGTTAACGTATGGCGAGCTACGCATTGCTCGTCCTCCGCAAGTCCGCACCTACGGCGACTGGTAGTCCAGGACGGGGCGTGTGGACATCCCAACGGACATCAAACGTGACGGAAACCTCACGCGTGCGTCCGTCTCCTTTAGCATTACTGCTCCGCAGGGGGCGATCGCCGTCCATGCCCCCTCGCTCAGGACCACGGCATGGCTTGACCCATTATCCGGCGAGAACCAACGAATTAGCGACTAGATCATTGTAAGTGTTTTACAAATTCCTTCGTAACGCTGTCGTAATCGTTATCCTGCTACGACACTACGGCCGAGCAGTGGAAACGGACTCGAGAGGTTATCGCCGCCGATCACGCCCACGAGAACACGGCGGTGCTCCGTCCAAGCGGGCATACTTCCACCTAGGCTGAATCCGGTGCAGGAATTTCCCGAACTTACCATGTCCGATGAGGACCTGCGTCATGCGGAAGGTAAGAACGCCGTAACGCCTCTCCAGTCACTCAATCCTCAAAGACTTAACGCTATGGTTATGGCGTACCCATCGCTGTTGTGCTGAAGTCTACAAACTTCGTCTGCATGAGATAAAATGCTCGCTTCTGCACAATATTTTTTCTCTTCTTTTTACTTATCTCACGAGAGAAGTCCCGCGGCGATAAACTTTTTGAATTGACTACGTTTGATTTGAAGTGATGTTTTTATTCATTCATTCATAACTAACTGGATTACTTGAAGTGTACCACGTGAGATCGACAAATGGATGTGCGGTTATACGCTTGGGCGACAAAACTACTGTACTGCGAGTCACTATAGTTCGAATGCACGCTTGTTCGACACATTGAAGCTCAACATTACGAAATAATAAATATAGGGGGGACATTACTCTAGTGCGAGTTGCGACAGTAGTTAGACACTACGGTAGTGCGATAAATAAATCAAAGAGTAGGGTATTGTATTGTATTGTGGAGTTAGTGTCCGCAACTCCACGACTAAAGCGCGTATTTTGCGTTCGGGTGGGACAAATGTATCATTCGATCCACCCCAGCTCCTCAAGGGAGGCCAGCAGCGCCTTGATGTTACTGACCATTTCGCGGAGGTTACCTGGGTTTCCGAAGTATTTGCCCTGTATCCAGCGACAACAGGGCAGCTTAAAAGCAGATGTGCTGCAGTTTCGTCCTCCTCCATGCAGCCTCTGCACAGTGGGCTGTCTATAACTCCTATAAAGAGGTGCTTATTAGAAGTTCCGTGGCCAGTGTAACGGCCGTCACTTTCTGTAACTGAGGTTTAGTCAGTCGCGTAGGGCCTGTTTCGTAAAGCGGCTATCAATGGAGGGAAGTGCCTCCCTGGCCTACCTGCACTCAATATGGTCTACCCATAGTTTGTGGTGTAGTAGGTCTCTAGTTCGTTTCCTTTCCAGATTTCGTAGGTATCCGAAAAGGAACGGCACAAATGGGCCCAGGCCCTGTCGCCGCCATACTCGTTCCCTTTCTGGCGAGTTCGTCCGCAGCATCATTGCCTCGGGAATCGCTATGCCCTTTAATCTATTGAATGGTTACTGGGTTGTGTTCACCCACCTGGTTGTGACACTCATAAATCAGCCCAAAGTTAACCGTGTGGCTGTTTAGCGCTTGCAGTACAGCCATGCTGTCCGAAAGTATACGTATGGAGTGGTCTTTAACTTTCCTGGCTGTGACGGCTAAGGCTGCCAAGGAAATGCCCAAGCACTCAGCCTGGAACACCGTGTTATGAACCCCCAATGGTGTAGCTATGTGAATGTTGAAACCCTCGGAGAAGACTCCAGCACCCATGCCATTACCTGTTTTGGATCCATCAGTGAAGATCTGCAGCTCTGCAGGGCACAACCCTTCGCAGCGGTGATCCTCATGCAGTCGGATTTTGTATTTTTTATTAAAGATAAATTGCTTAAGTTTCCGGTCGTTAATTGCTTGCGTTATGGGAAGCTCATTGTTGAGTTCCCCAAGCACAGCGGTTTGTTGTTTCTGTCTTACCCCAGAGATCCAGTGTTTTAAGACGTACTGCCGCCATCGTCGCTTCCTGTTGTGTAAACAGATGGAGTGGGGGAAGTCCCAGCATAGCTTCGAGCGCTGCAGTCGGAGTGGTCCTTAGGCAGCCATTGCATGCAGGCAAGCCTTTACATGTGTTGTAATTTGTTTTACGGCTGTGACTAACTCGGTGCGAGGCCACCATACCACAGCGCCGTAAGTAATCATATGCCGAATTACTGCGCTATACAGCCAAAGTATGATTTTCGGGGATAATATAATAGTAGGGTATCAATTGTTTGACTATCTACTTTAATTCGACACGTACGTATGTTGGTACAGTATTAGAATAATCTTACACTATCTTAGTAGAACAAATGATTATATGCGATACAGCTATTTATTATGTTAATAAAAACCTTTTCTTATTTGTTAGGTTTGGGCTGGACCGCTAGCTCACCTGATGGAAAGCGACGTTACGGTCGACGATATTAGGTGTATTCATACATTTATTTATTGAATTCAAATATCATCGACATTTAAAATTATTGTATGTAATTCATATTGTTAATCAGTAAACTTATATCTACTTGTTGATTTATTAATCCAATTCCCTGTCGTACTGACAATAAGGATGCTAAGCTAGTCATATCCCGTAATCCAACCCACTACCAATAACCGAAGTACCTAAGTATAATGTATAATAACGTAAATAAATATATAGTTTAGCAATATTATGCCTTACTGCATTCGACTTAAGGCATATTGCTAAACATTATTTTTTACTCAGTGAAAAAAAATGTACAGATATATTTTGTTTATTAGAAACAAGGCCAAGTAAAGTTTCCGTCATTACATGTGATTGATACTAACAAGTTTTATAATCCGGAATCTAATTCGGGAACATTACAAAGAGCTTGTAAGTTAAAGCTATCGCTGAGCTATCGAAGTCATCAAATATACTTAAGATTATAAATACGAATGTTAATTCATCCAGTCGCACTAATGTCGAGCTTCAGTGTGTCGGACAAGCGTGTATTCGGACTATGGTGAGTTGCAGTACAGTTTTATCGCACAAGTGTTAATCGTACATCGATTTGTCGAACACACGTGGTACACTGTTCTACTTGATCCCCAAGCCCAGGCGCCAAATCGTTAAATACGCCTCAGGTCCAAACACTGGCGGCGGTGTACGCGTAAAGCATCGGTGTCAATCTAACTACATAGCTTTTTTTAGAAGAAGCAGGGAGTATGCGAGGGAGTACGAGCCTGTGAGAAGGCAGCTTCGTCTGCAATCAGGTTGGACTATTGAATAAAAAAATAATGGTTAATATTGAAGAATACTTTTATTTTAAACAAAGTTTTGACTACCCAGACTTGATTCAGCACTTTATCACAGAAACAATCAAAATATATAATAATATGTACTTAATTCTAAGTAAGGGAAATAAGAACTAAAGGTACCACTCGTCAAATGCTTTGATCTAAGATTTCATCAGCAATGTTAGTAAAGAGGGCCCTTTCCGATCCGTCTGCCATCCACGTGAGCATGGTATATAACATTGTTGTTTCAACCAACACAATATTTGATAGAGGCAACGCGAAATAAGGCTAAACACTCTTTTGCGCATATGGTAATTCTGTCACTATCGAAAATTTCACAAAGCTTTTTCCAGGGTGATTTTTTTTAACCTTGAAAAGTTTTTGGAATAACTTTTCGCCATACAGATTTTTTTTTTTAATTTATGAATTGGACATTATGAAGGGCCAAAGTTTACGCAAAATAGCACATTTTCAGAAGTCTTAACCGGATTAGTTTTACACAAATTTATATTTTATTTCAATAGAAATCTACATAATATTCACAAGGTAAGTGTGTTTCCAAAATATCAAGAGAAAAATGTGTAATAACGTTACCTATAATCACATAAGAATCTCGGGTTTGGCGCTCTTAAAGAGAATAGAAACTGATTATAGTTGAATTCAGAATTCGAGATCATTATCAGATTTAGGTTCTATTTTATATGAGAACCTATTACATAGAAGCTATAAATTGCATTGCAAATTTTAATAGGAATGTTCACTTATAAATCAATATGAAGAATCTTGAATTAAGAAGTCAAGTATAATGAATGGCAGCTATTGGACAAGTGGCACGCTACGCAGTTAGTTCTATAGCTAAATGGTTCATACAAAAACGTAACGGCATTGTCATTGTCACACAAGTACTTAAAATACAGAATAATAATATCCAATTTTTGAGCACCTTTAACAACAGAAAGATACACAGGTAGCCCACGAAATTAAACGTTCTTAAGTTTTTTTTACACTTTGCATGTTAGTGTCCAGGTTGATTACAATAGGACTGGTCGCGTAATACGTATTTGTGGAATCATACCCTCTCAGTCCGTCTAATGGCTATTTCACAAACAAGTCAATCAATAGGATTAGCTGAACTGGAAGAGTCAGTAGTACTCAGTAAAACCATTTTAGTTACGGTCGCTAATCATATCTTAATCAACTTATTTGAATTTCGCGGGACATCCTGACATTTCTCCTTAAACTATTTAAGAAAAGATAAAAAAGAAATATATAAATCGACTCGTCAAAAACCACATCGACATACGAAACTAGCTGTCTCCGAAAACCATACGTCGACTGAGAAAACATAACACTTAACAGAATTAATAATAAATGCTACCTTCTTAATGGTCAGAGTAAAACCGAAGTATCATTACACTTACATCTAAAGTCAAACTTTCCTTATGTCTAATGTAAATAATGCTTTTGGCAGTAGCTGTCAAGATCTATTTATTTCGAGGTAATTTGTTGAACGCTGATAGCAAGGCACTAGGCTGGAGAAACTGTAAGAGATGACTATCCACCGAAACCGGGAGGGAAACGTATGGGCCCCATCGTCTGGGGCCTCATGGGATGCAGGGTCCTCATGGGCTGTGGGGTCCCCATGGGGAGCGGAGTCCTCACAGGGTGTGGTGTCCCCATGGGGTGCGGAGTCCCCATGGGGTGTGGGGTCCCCATGGGGTGCGGAGTCCCCATGGGGTGTGGGGTCCCCATGGGGTGCAGGGTCCCCATGGGGTGCGGGGTTCCCATGGTATGGGGGTTCCCCATGGGGTGCGGTGTCCCCATGGTGTGCGGAGACCCCATAGCGCGACCCAGTGCTCCCGCCATGTACCAGTGCGCCGCGTCCGGGTTGACTCGCGCCAGTATGCGGTAGGTGTCGCACTCGGCCAGGCTCAGCGTCACGCCGGCCGGCGGCGCCAGCCACGGGAACATGCCCGGCGGCGGCGCCAGTAGCGGCACCAGGCCGCCCGGCCGGGGAGTGAAGGGCCGGGCCAAGGAGTTGATGGCAGGAGGCCGTGGCTTCTCCGGACCCTGCTGAACTGTAGGCGCCGGCGACGGCGCAGGAGGGGGACCAGGCGAGGGATTGGGAGTACCCGGCAGAGGGGACGCACTGGGCCACAGCAGCGGGATGAGCGTGCCCAACTCAGGCGAAGGCGAGGGCTCTGGTTTGAGTTCGGTTGCGGGGTCGGGTTCCGGCTCGGGCTCGTGCTCAGGCTCGGACTCGGACTCGGGCTCGGATTCGAGATGGGGCACGAGCTCGGACTCGGGCTCGGGCTCGGGGCTGGACGAGCTCGACGCGCTGCGCGGACAGGCCACGTAGAAGTCGTGCAGCGTGGCGTCCTCGAGGTCGGGCGGCGAGGCGGGCGGCGCGGGCGCGGGCAGGCAGGCGGGCGCGGGCGCGGGCAGGCAGGCGGGCGCGGGCGCGGGCAGGCAGGCGGGCGCGGGCGCGGGCAGGCAGGCGGGCACGTGGCGGCGGTAGGCGTCCACGTAGTCGAGCGCGATGCCGTCGCGCAGGTAGGCGTGTATCTCGCCCAGGTTGGGCGTGTCGCCGCTCTCGAGCGCCTCGAACCTCGGGTACAGGTAGCACTCCGCCGTCTGCAAGCAGCGCGAGGAGCGTGAGGGCAGAGGACTGTGCGCGAATCTCGAGGACGTGAGTGACGTCGCTTGTATAGAACCCTTCCCCGAGGTTCGAGCGCAGCGAATTTTACACAAAGCTAATCTACTTATTCTACTAGCACGACTTAATTATCTTGTGAATTGTATCTTCTATGATAGCATTTATTGAAAGTATCCTATGTACGTAGGACAAATTGGAGAAAATGACATATGATACTTTTATACCAAATTTCATACAAATCTGGTCAGCTGTTTTGGTGTGAAGGAGTAATTTAGTGTGATAGATACAGTCAACCGCACGACTGTTTTAACACTTTGACCTGAATTAGCGTAGTACGAAGTTTCATTTAAACAAGAGGCCAGCTTATACTGGATTCGCAAACAGCCTCCCCAACCAACCTACTTATATGTTATGTTAAAGCTGGCGGCCGGCCGTGAGCTTCCCCGCCCCGTGCATGCCCCTCCGTAATGATGCACAGTTTGCATTGTTGATTTCCGCGTACCGCTTTCTTCCCCGCGCAAGTACCAAGTACTCTCGTGTGTAACATTACAGTTCGCAGCAAACAAGTTGAACCCGTTGCTATGGTTACACGCAGCTAGGGTTACCAGATGAAAGAATCAAAAGTCCGGAGAGAAAAGGTCTGATTTCCATTGAAATATTACACTTTAACAATATTCTCTCAGTACTTAACAATTTAAAAAAGCCGTAACGATATCGTTTTTATACTCTGCGGATCTCGGACTAACGCTGTCTTCAGTTCGAGCTATACTTTTAATTAAATATAACTTGAAGAGTTTAACATGTGGGGCATTTTATAGTACGGTATCTTCACATATTGAGAATGATAAAATTGATTAAGTACCGACTTGGATAAATAAGTTTTGATTTTTATGCAATCGCTTCCAAACGAAGGTAATTTTTAGTTTGTTCAACTTATTATTAAGTAATCTTTAAAATGTAAGCCGTATTCTATTGAGAATTGCAAAATCCAACCGCAATCCTGAGAAGAGTCCAAAAATCCTGAAATCTCAAGACTGAGATGTTATTAGCAGTGTGTTCGTTGCGCACACAGAACAGAAGAATGTAGTTAGAAATCGCATAGCACTTCATTTGTATCGGGACCAGCGTACCCAAACTCACACAATGACAGGTATATCATTATTTCATAACACTAAGAAATCTTTGACGTGATTGAGCATTTTAATATTAATAAACCGTATGTTAATAAGTGCAGAGTTATTTGTTCTCTACCCTTTAACATATTACCTCGCATGGAATAATTTTATGAACAATTTCCTCTACTCGCTGCTAGATGTCTCTATAATATAAAGTTGTTTCCTTTAGACTGTCTATACTAGGCACCATTTTCAAGCTCTGTACCAAAAACCAATTAAATAGGAGCAGTAGTTTAGTCGCAAATGATTTTTTAAGTTTTTGCCCCGTTTGAACACGATGTATCTTTCCTAACAGCTGATTATGTCTATATGCATAGGTCATGCACCCTAAAACGATAAATCTGAATAACCTACGATGCGTCGTTGCCGTTCTTACGCAAGTCACAAGTACATCCAAATAATTTTCGCTAAAAAATGGCAATGCAAACAAGGAAGCAATAAATACACACACTTGCACTTTCTTTACGAGAGTGACAATCATAGCAAAACATCCCGTGCGTAAAAGAAATAGAAATAGGTCACTGTGTTGCTCCTGTATCTTAGATCCTTGCGATCGATAAGTGGGCGGGCGTCTAAAAAGCTTGTTTTTTAGTTCACCGACGCTGCCTTTTGGGAACGTACTTATGTTACGTAATACGGAAACTCCCGCGCCGCTTTTGTGTGTGTGAACTCGCGCGCTGACAATTTGTTATTGTGTTAAGACACTAAATAAGTTTAAGACAGACAGTATTTCTTTTTTTATTGTGACAGGACACGTAACTTGGGATTATTATTATTTAGGGTGAGTTTTTTTTTGTGAATGACTGCTTCTATTGTGATACGACACTTAAACTACTGATAAACTTTGCTTGTGTGAGTGTGTGTGTGTATAATTAAAGTGTTCAACAATGCCTCGTGTAACTTACACGGCGTCAGAATACACAGACATGACTTTAATTTACGGTGAATGCCGTGGAAACGCTTTAGCTCTGCTAACATACCGAGAGAGGTATGGTGACAGCCGCAATTGCCCTAGAAACGCCCGCACCATACAATTGGCAGTACAAAGAATACGGGACATTAAAGTATAGTGCCACAACAGGAGGGAGTGCCAGCGCGGCAAATACCCGCTGCTAGGGAAGAACGAATTTTAGACCATTTTTCCCGCAATCCGACAACGAGTCTCCACAGAGCTGCCCGGCAATTTAGGGTTTGTCATAGAACCATCCACAAGGTTCTAAAACGTAACAAACGCAAACCTTATAAATATCGGAACGTGCAAGTTTTGTTATCGAGAGACTTGCCGGTTAGGAACAGTTACTGCCAATGGCTACTAAATAAAACAACCGAAGACCGCGATTTCTTAACTAACGTAATATGGATCGATGAGAGTACTTTTACCCGGAACGGCATCTGGAATCGGCAAAACCTCCGGTACTGGAGTTTGGGAAATCCACACGTGTTTCGAGAATCTGAACACCAGTACAGATTTTCTCTCAATGTGTGGGCTGGTATCCATAATAATATTATCGGCCCAGTTTTTATTGATGGCACCCTTACAGCGGCGAAATTTTTAGAATTATTAAGTGGTCCTGTGGCCGAGTACACTGATTAACTGCCTTTAGCCGTTTATCGCCAGTTGTGGTACCAGCTGAACGGAGCGCCTCCACATTCTGTGATGGCTTCCAGGGAGCGGCTCACAGAAATGTTTGGGCAGCAATGGATCGGTCAATTCGGACCTGTTCGGTGGCCACCATGAGCTCCAGACCTCACTCCCATGGATTCCTTTTTGTGGGGGTACATTAAGGGTGAAGTGTATGCCTCAGAGGTAAATACAATTGATGAACAAAACAATAGGAATATTTTGGCATTTCACAAATTAAAGTGCTTAGCGACGAACAGTGATTTAATTAGAAAAATTAATAACAATATTCTCCGTCGGTATAATTTGTGCATTAATGTAAATGGAGGACACATCGAGAATTTAAAAATTTAGTGTTTTTGTTGTGATTGTTGTTGTGCGCGTATTTCAAAAACTAACATAAAAGCCAGCGCGAGCGGAGGCGTCCGCGCTACCGCCGGCCGACCGCTTTGATACGAGACATCACAAGCCGCCGCCGCGGCCGCGTGCGACGTTGCCGCTTTGTTACCTAGGTATCTAAGGTCAGTGAAATTTATTTACCAAGGGTGGTTGCGTTTTACTCTGATTTCTAAGCTATTTAGTTAGTTTGAAAAAAAAAACCTCATTTTTGGTGCTTTTTATTTTTATACCGTATCGAATTAATATTAAACACGTATAGTATAGATAGTGTAATTTAATGCCCCTCTGTCATATCAACTGTGTATAGGCAATCAATAAAGTTTTATTTTACTGCAATTAGATTGATATTTCCTATAAAAAGACAACGTCTCGTCAAGTCACTAAACGTCATTTTCTAGAGATGTACCATTGGCGATGCCTTATTTTATCGATATTGTGTTTTATTTTCAAGTAAAATAAAGTCAACAGCTGGAGTCGATAAATTATTATCAAAACGAAATACTTACGTATGTTTTTAATTTTATTTATTAAGGGGCTTGTAGCTATTACTTTAAACATGCAATTACATGTAATGGAAATTAAGACTTTCTTTTAATGCTGAAATAAGAAATTTAAGCGAATAACAACATAATAACAACTACTATAGATCAATGTTTTCCTTAATTTAAACTAAATGAAGTCAGTGTTTCTTGGCTGACTACAAATTTGCTTTCATACAGATTTGAATAGATCTGTAATATCTTGATCTTTTTTGAGACTACTAGGGTTTGGTGTAACCAGATTTTTCAGATTATGAATTTTAAAATTATGATAATGATTATGATTTTTAAATTGTAGTACAATACAGAACTCAAGTTTTGGCACTGTTATGTCGGTATGGTATTTCATTCCGTTGTAATTAAAGAATCTGGTCTTTAAAAGTGATTTGAACAAATTATGCTAGTTTTTTCAGGAAACTAATTTTAACTTCCAATTACATCGATGCATTTTTCTTTGAAAACTTGATCTTTAGGAAATATGAAGTTACAAGATAACACGAAAGATACATTTTGAACCCATCGGGTGTTTAACCCTGTTAAACTTTTATTTTTGAGTTATTTAGCTAAAATGAAAAATAGTGTACATTTATAATTTTGTCGACACACTTGGGAATTTTTTCCGATACAAAAAAGAACATTATAAATTTATAATTTTACAATATCGATAACTCACTATTGATAGTGGTAATCTCTAATTGAGCAGCTGACAGTGACATTTATTGAATGTTCTAGAGTAGAGTTTTTTGAAAAATTATGTTTTACAAAAAAAGTAAACTTCTATTTGTTTTTTTTTTTTTATTAAGATATTGTTTTTCAAAAATAATCAAAATAAAGTAAATCCGGACTAACCGATGATAGGATATACCACCATTTGATAAATTCTTGGTTCTGCTATCGTGTTTGCACTCTAAAACAACACAGTATATAAGGTGTTAAAAAATTAACTGCAAGAAAAGTAAGAACTGGTTTAGAATTACAAATAAAAAGAATTGGCGAAAAAATGTTTTTTAAATAACAACCCGTTTCGGAGATATGCAATATTTTCACTTCACACAAAATTATTGAATATGCGCACTGTACACCGCACGTGCGCCGGCGCGACCGCCCCCCCGTAGGTACGCGTGAGTCGTTCACCCCTGTGACACGACACGCGATGACGCGACGGCGCAAATTCGTAAACAGCTGATTCTAATTTTTTCATCACATTTCTCAGACTTTGGACTGGCAAATTATCGAGCTTACTTACAAATAGCATATTTTATTATACCTATAGGACCATTAAAAGTTCTGGTAGACTCCTAGGATTGTTTGGACAGCAGGCACTCGTCGTTGCTCACCATACAGTTCACGGTAACGGTTACGTGCCGCAGCTAAACTTTGACCAGTCGTAATGTAGGACACTACCATATCTAAGTACTCTCGATTGGAATACGTAAACGGCATTATTAAAAGCACGAAACTGCACGAACACACGTATTCGCCGTAATGACACAAGAAAACACCCTTACCGCGCGACGGGTTTCGGACAACTAAGGGTCGGGAGGGGTAGAGAGAGCTGCGGGAAGAGTAGCGGGCGGCGGGGGAACCGCTTGCAAGCCGCTCGCGCGCGGTACGATGGCGGCCCAAGCCTCAAGCGCAGCCCTGGGTACAGCGCACAAAAAAATATTATACTAAATTATTTTATTTATGTGAAAATATAAAAACGCTCAAAAAAAAATTTTTTTTTTTTTGATGTTTTCGTTTTTCGATGGCGAGTAAGTGGACAAAATTCTTGCAGTTAATTTTTTAACACCTTATATAGTATTTTTGTATTTTTTTATCTCATTACTATCACCGTGGCGACCGTAACGCGAGTGCCGAGCGCGGCGCATGCGGCACATCGCACAGCTCGCGGTGCGCGCGGCGCTTGCTTACGACTTCTAACTACATTCTTCTGTTCTGTGGTAAAGCGGAGCAGGTGATACGCTTTGAGGACGCTCGCAAACGCTAGTATGATATTGCCCTAACGATATCAATTAATAAATTAAGGAATTATGCTACAAAGGACAATAAGCCAAAAATTATAAAATAGAAACCACTTAATAATAATTAATCGGCGCCAATCATAATATCTCAGTCCGGAACCTAGCCATTAAAACTGTGTGACGAGGAACAAAGCACCCACCTCTCTTTTAAATTTATTAGCTGGGTTTAAGTGGAGATTCGCCTATGTCTGGGCTCCCACGGTTTTGCTGAGATCTCCTTAAGGCGTGCGTGGGACACTACTTGCCGTCGACGACTTGGACTCAGTCCCGAAGGCGAGCTACCTCGCTCGCGCCGCCGCCGCCGGCTCCGGAGCACGCGTGCAGCGGGGCGCGGCCGCCGACCGCCTCTACCAGAAAACCGCGGTGCTCTGCCCAAGCGGGGCACACCTTAAACATCCGATATAAACTCCCGAACTGACCATGTCCGGTGAGAACCCGCGTCACGCGAAAGCTGAGGACGCCGTGATGTGTTTCCAGCCAGCGTAGTTGAGGTAAAGTATAAAATATCACAAAATGTAGTAAACCCGCAAAGGTTTTTCTGATTATTTAATGCAACCTTTAGTTGGTCCGAAATATTTAGTTTGTAGCCATATAAGAAACAAAATCAACGGTCATCGAATAACTGTTTTTTTTTGTAAATTGCAAATTTTTTGATCACATTCTGTTAATGTAATTAGCAAGAAATTAGTCTCCTAAGATCGTTATTGAACAGTGCTACAACGGTAAAGCTAGCTGGGCCTCAAGTTTGCTATTACAATAGTATCAGAATGGTCTATCATTGATTTCATAATTGTTGATTTTGACAAATTTGGCAATCTACTAATATAATGGCGTCCCAAATAATTAACCACCGACACTCCATTGAGAGAAATGGCATAGAATGGTAATCTCGTACAGTTCGTTCGACGGATCATGGCACTCCTGAAGTTAGGCTCTGCGAACTTTTGCTTATGTACACTCGTAAAAAGAATTGTTAGTGCCATATTTTTTTTTACCGCGATACGAATAAGTTTTCTAATACTTTTAGTAACTTTTTATATACTTGTACATGTTTACTCCTCTTATTTAACCCTTAACTCTAACTAACAATCTTAATAATAAGGCAATGGAAGCATTTTAATAAGAAAAACAACAATCAACCAAACAATTATCAACTTGAACAATCAAATAAAACCTTTTTTAACCGCGTGTACTCAAGACAGAGATAGCAGACAGGAATGCTGAAGTGTGACAGAGAACACATTATTGTACCGAGCATTTCCGAATATTCACGAAGCTTTATGAAATAAATAAAAAGGGATGTCCAATACGCGTATCTGAGCGTGTTGTTTAATCGATTTTTGTACAAATCGATTGAAATTAAGTCATAAAAATATATTTAAATTCAATATTATATAGAGTTTTAAAATATTCCCAATCAGTCGTTATTCTAGTAGTTGCCTATAGGTAACTGATATTTAACTAAATCATGCATTTTAACTAAGAAAAAAACGGTAATTTAAAAAACTCGACTGCGTTTCTGAGTATTCATGAAAAGCCCTAAAACAAGTTTTGTTTACTAACAAGATAATTCACCATGTTTGCATATCTATTTCGTTCAATATCTCCTAAAAACAAAAATCAATTAATTCCAAATCGATAAAATCGATTACGATATTTGATTCGATAAACGGTCGATTGTGTTTTCATAGTGTCAATCAAGTTGGATAGACCAACATCTCCGCCCCGCAACCGTCGCCTCATGCCGCCATTTTGTTCCTAAAAAACATTTGTGCGCAGCCTTCTGCGCAAAGTTCGGGGGTGCCAAAAACCGTCGAACGAACAGTACTTGCCTACATAATGACAAATGAATGTCTGCCTTATATCATAACAAATACCAAACACTGGTACAATAACAAAAACAAAACACTGAAAACGCCGGCCGGCGGCCGCTCTAAATAAACAGTAAACAGTAAAGTCACATTTGACTTTGACAGTTAAAAGACTACTGATCGACCAATGATCGGTTATTATGAAATTTGCAGATTACGAACTTTTAGCAAAATGACAATGGAATTCTGTTGGAATGACAAATTTATAAAATAACAGACTTGGGCCCCTGTCCCACTGCTGCAAAAATTCGCCCTGTATCATTTCTTTAACTAACAATTTGAATCATTTGATGATATTTATTAGTTTATAAAAATAGCTGACAATCAACCGAGACTATGTTCTATTTTTATTAAAACTGCACCTATAGCTTTGCATATCAGGAAATACAAACTGTAAAGTTTGTAAGTTATTCGCAATATTTTTCATTTAAAGCGAGTCGACGACGCAGCATCGGGTTGGTGATCTGTGCTGGCGCCGGCGCCGGAGCGGCCGCTACCGCCATCTGTCCCGTCGTCGACCGTGCGTCAGGCGACAGTGAGCCCGGCGACAGGGTCGGCGTGAAGCCATCGTGAGGGTGTCGGTTGTGCAGCCGCTCGTGCAGCTCGGCCCGCCTGCGCAGCGGCGCGCTGCGCACGGGCGCGGCGCGCGGCGGCTGCGCGTCCGCGTCCCACGTGCGCAGGCGCCGCGGCCGCCGCGCCGGCAGCTCGGACGCCGACGCGCTGATGTCGCTGGCGCTGTCGTCACTCACCAGCAGCGCCGAGTCGGCGCGCGGGTCGGCGTGGCCGGCGCGCACCAGCGCCGCGCTCAGGCACAAGTCGACGGCGCCGTGCGTGTCGATGAGCAGCGTCTCCAGCACGTCATGCTGCGCGTCCACGGCCACGACGTTGGCCACGAGGCGCTTGCAGTGCACCAGGCGCAGGAAGTGCGCGGCGGCGGCGTGCGGCCAGCGGCGCCCGGCGGCGGAGGGCCGCACGCCGGCCAGGCGCGCGCGCACGGCCTGTGCGGGCAGGTGCGCCCACGAGCGCTTCAGCGGCCGCAGCGCACTCACGCTCACCGTCTCCACCGTGCCGTAGTCCACGTGCCGCACCTGCGAGGACCATACGTGTCACACGACCTGCTCAGAGCTCCTTCTCGAACTAGTACCTAAGAATGATACGGCCGTATTGTTCGAGACGATACCTTGACGGTTTCCGAGTCGACGATCTTGACGATGACGGAGCGATGCCAGTCGTTCTCGTAGAGCGTGGAGCAGTAGTGGCCGACGCGCACGGCGCCGCGCGCCAGCACGCGGTCGCGTCCGGCGCCGTTGTAGTACAGTCTGCAACACCCGATGCACGCTTCAAGTGATAAGCTCACTTATGAAAATTGTTTAATATTGTTGCTATCAATTTATTATTAAAAACTATTTTGTGAAACCTATATTTACCGGTAACATGTTTCCCGCAGAATAAGTACCTACGTTGTGTTACGATAATGTCGTGGGGTTTATATACCTTTAAAAATATTTGGATAAAGGCAAAAACATGAAGAAGCATGTTTGAGGCTAGTCGTAAGTGAAGATTAGTAAAGTGTGAGGTCTCACGTCATCTCGTCCATGAGGTCCTCCATGGCGATGTTGTAGCGCTCCCCGAGGCGGATGAGCCAGAAGTGGCTGGGCGAGTACACCTCGCCCACGATGACCTCCAGCATGGCGCCGGGCCGCACGTCCGCCAGCGACAGCGCCGGCACCGCCTCGAGGCAGCGCACGCAGTCCTCCGGGAACACGTCGGGGTCCTGCAGTAGCCATGTCGACAGCCTCTTAGTAAAGCGATTTGCTGTCACATACACACTCACACAAGACAGCATTTAGTCATTTTATTTTATCTTATTGACTATGTCGCTCCATCATAGCCAAAGTTTGATTTTTAGATTATTTTAATTGATTGTAATAAATTTTATATAAAGCTCTTGCCTCGTCTGACATAGGCTTAACTAAGACACTCTTGCAAATTACAGATTTCTCCTGAGCCGTTCGCCCCGCTCACACTCCACCAGGATACGATGTACGTCCTCAGTTATTCCGCATTTTCGCAATTAGGTGAAGCTATGATACCCATAAGGAATGTAAACTTCCTCGATGGGATGTGACCAGATCGAAGCCAAAGAATATACATTATTCTGTTAGAACTTGATTTTACAAAAAAAAAAATATAATGGCAACAACGCTGTGGAACCATTAGCTTCGGTTTTTATTTGAGTTCAAAAATTATTGGTTTTCAATTAGATAAGTTCTCTAAAAATGCCGTATACTATCCTAAAATCTCAACGTAGCAGAGCCTATAGCATAATCAGCCGTTTAATATTCCCACTGCTGGGACTTAGGCCTCCTCTCTAGGAGAGGGAATGGGCCGTAATCCACCACGCGGGCCCAGTGCGGGTTGGTGGATGTCATGTCTTCGAATTTTTGGTTCTATGACTTGCCGTTTTTTTTTATTGTTGATAGGTTCGCCCTTGACCGCTATCTCACCTGATGGAAAGTGATGATGCAGTTTCCTCAAGATGTTTTCCTTCACCATTTTAAGAGCAGTGGTTATGAATTAATTCCACAAAGTTATGCGGTTACCACTCGGCCACCACTGCTCTCAAGACTTAGACTCTTAACTTCCGCATAATCTTTGCGCCGCTTGTAAATAAGCATCTCGTAGATTTTACCGAGAACATTAGTAGAGTAATGGGATGGCAGCAGGAGAGGTCAGACTTGACTTGGGCTCGCATGGTTTGGAGATACCGATATCAGAGACGTGATTCCACGCTTGAGGGACCTAGGAACTCCCCAGTTAGCGCCAGATGAAACTTGGAGAACATTGAGGAATCTGGCAGTTTTCTCGTGGGTTTCATTATGTGTTTGGCTCATCTTAGAGAGCGATCTAGCAAAAGACCTAAATATTTTACACTTTTTACAACCTGTAAGACTGAGTTGTGAAGATTGACCGTTTAATTATATTATTAATTTTTTAAACATACAAGTTGTTGGTGTTGAAATTTCTAATCCAATATCTGCTAATAGTTTGACAAGTAAGTTCAGTGAGTAATAACTAGCTTGACCTACACTGCTTTCAATAGAATAAACAAAAGTCATCTTTTTTTTAAATTTAAAAGTTTTAATATTTAAATGTCTCTCACTAAGAAACTCCAAAAGGTATAAACAAATCGTGTTCCCTAGACCCAACCTACCTAATGTAAGCACTAACTGGGTTATATCTATATTATTGTACGCATTATCTAATGTAAGCAATAAGGGATTTATTATTGTAGAGGGCAGTGGTGGCCGAGTGGTAACGGCCCCGACTTACGAGTTTAGGTCGCGGGTACAAATCCAGCCAGACGCATTAATTTATTTTTATCACCACTGCTCTCAAAACGGTGAAGGAATGAATGAATGACATATTTATTTGCAACAATATGGGTAGCTAAGCAGTTCTTAAGATCTATGGGGTTTCATTATATTCGCCATTTCAGCCGTACAAATGCTTTGATTTTACATTTTTAGCTGAAATGGCTAGTAACTAGATGTGTGCCTACTGCATAGGTACACATCTAGTTACTAGCCATTTCATAAAAAAAAAAAAAACAATAATCATGTCATCAATTAAATTTATACAACAATTTATCCAATAAGTTAAAATTAAATACTTACTTAATAATTGAAAACAAATAATTTATAATAAAAATGATTTCATGTCAATATAATAGTGTAGCGGAATGTCTTCCTTACAATCTACATAGGCATGGCCCTTAGTGTTCCAATGAATATTATAAATGTAGCCACATTGAGGCTATTATTCAAAATGGAGTTTTGTATAAATGGGGCAAGCTTTCCGAAATATATTTCATTCCATACTCAACCTGCACTTGCGTTATTATTTCAAATCACGTAACAATATATTCCATATTCCATATATATATATATATATATATATATTCCACAACTATCACACAACACAGTCTAGTCCAAAGCTAAGCAGAGCTTGTGTTACGGGTACCAGACACCTGATAAACATACTTATATATTTCTAAATACATACATATTATAGATAAATAACACCCAGACACAGAACAAATGATCGTGCTCATCACACAAATATTTGTCCTGGGTGAAAATCGAACCCACGACCTCCGGCATAGCAGTCAGGGTCACTAACCACTAGACCAACAGGCCAGTCAATAGCATCAGCCTTATAATGTTCCCACTGCTGGGACTCAGGCCTCCTCTCTAGGAGAGGGAAAGGGCCGTAATCCACCATAGTAAAAAAATGACAATATAAAAAAATAATTGAACATGTACAACTACACATGCACATATTAAAGTGGAGTCATATTTACCAATTATAGAAATTTCACATTTAATCAAATGTTCACAAAATATTCATTAACAGAATAAAAACATGACTCACACAACCAGTCATATAGCTTTATAATTCCAAATTTGTAGCATTTTTAAATTTTTCGGTTAAGTGATTATATATTTTCACCGCCCTGGTATAACAATGCTTGTTGCATACTTTATCTATTACACTACTACGGGTGCTATTAGTGTTATTTAAAAAAAAAAAAACATCGTGAGGAAACCGGCATGTCCTAGAACCAAAAATTCGAAGACATTGACATCCGCCAACCCGCACTAGGCCCGCGTGGTGGATTACGGCCCTCTCCTAGAGAGGAGATCTGAGTCCCAGCAGTGGGAACAATATAATTGTAAGGGTAATGCTATGGTATTGTAAGTAGGTATTATCTAATGTAAGCAATAAGTGGATTATATCTATATTATTATTCGCATTCTCGATATCTATGAAACAAGCGAGCGCGACACAAGGGGTACAGAACCTTTCTCTACCCGGTATCTTAAATTAACAAAACAAGATCTACACTTTCTGAAACATAACATGGTGTCCGCAAACAAACATTGACTTTCAAAATACCACTCTAATCTCTTTTCAATAATTTAATGAAAGATTTTGCAAATACACGAAATAAGTGAAATAGGTCTTAGCGATGACACCACACTGCTGTCTTAAACATATATCTTGATATCCGGAATTAATTTATCTGATGCCATTTCTAGATGATCCAAAAATCTATTGTAAGTAACTTGGAGATCATCCGTGATATGAATTTTTTTTTAAATATTTTAAACATAGTAAGTATATTTTTAGCAATAAACATTTTTAAAGTTTTTTACATAAGGTCGGTCAGAGCTGTAAAAAGTAGACAATTTTATGACATCATGATCACTATTTAATGTTTTCTGTCATTAGTGAGCCTCCAGTCAAATCTTAATGGTGTCTGACGTCACCATAGTAATGTCGGGAGAAGATTGGCTCAACCTACCATTAACTAATTGTAATCGCGTTGGGTTCCTGTCATTTAGGACTACATAATCGTAATCAATCACGGATTCCAGTATCTGATTGCCCCTTGCGTCTATTTATGTGCCCAATTAGTATGACGAATTGACGAACATTAAAATCACCCAAGATCATGGTCTTCCCGCTACCAAGAAAAAATAAATAGTCCCAGATATTTCAGGCGGGCAATAGATGGCAATAACGTTTTAAATTCCATCACAATTTAACTTTAACTATTTCTCGACCCGAGTTGTTATTGGTTAAAGAAACATCTCTATCCTCACGAAAAATATTATAGTTACTAATATGTAAAGGTGTATCCTGATCAAGCCATGTCTTACTAATTGCAGCTATTAGTAACTGTTCAAATAATTTTAATTTAAGACAGCAAACATTCCATTGTATCACTTTTATTTTATAAATATAAACTAGTGCTTGACTGCGATCCCACTTGATGGTAAGTAGTGATGTCGCAATCGTTGATGGTGAGGCGCATTAGTTTATTAAGCAATTAACGTATAAATCAATATTAGTTTTTGTGTGATTAACCATTATCACTCAGAAACATTTGAACTATCTCTGGTAAGTCTGGCTAAAGGTTAGTAATTAATGAGGTAAACCAGTTGGTACAAATCACAATATTGGCTTTGAACTTAACGACTAGACTATCTATCTTTTCTTTAACAAAGTCCTTAATTCCTTGTATAACTTCACTAAATGGTCATAATTTCCAATTTGTCTAATGCACTGAGTTAAAAATAACCGTATTAACATTTTACATGTATTAGTTTTCTCATCTTTTAATATCTTTAGAGTACATAGTCATATTCTCCATCATTTTCATCTGAATTATCTTCAACATTTGTAGTTGGCCAGCTAAAAATAATCTTATAAAATGGAATATGCTCTTCCAAAATGTTATCCTGAACTTGCTTTAAATCGCCTATTTTTCTTTTTATTGATGGGCACTTTTTAACCGACTTCAAAAAAAAAGGAGGTTTCTCAATTCGACCGTATATATGCTTTTTTATGTTTGTTCGCGGATATCTCCGTCGTTTATGGACCGATCCCTTTAAACAGTATGCTTCCAGACTGGTCCCATTGTTTTCAAAATTCAGTTCTGATGATGGGATCCATGAAGAATTGAGGGAACTCCTCAAATATTATAGGCAACCATATAGTGATTTTGGTATTTTTATCGAGGACTTAGGTAAATATTTACGGTCAAAACATAACATTTCATGAAGTGGAACTGATGAAGAAGACCAGAAACCAACGGAACTTCATACTCACATAGATATCACAATGAAGATAGTTAAGCGACTATGACAATACAAATAAATAAATGGTTCTAAATAGTTATGTTGATAATAGTATCATCAAAGTGACCTGATGATGATGATGAAGCCGGAAGATAGGCACCGGAACTCCGTAATGAATCCTAGCCGTGTTTGGGCTTATTAGAATTGTCATGAGATGCACTTTGGTTATAAGCAGTGATAGGAATAGGTAGTGCCTATTAGCCTAAACTTCGAAGAACAGAGACAAAAAACGGAGACTTCCTTAGGACTAAATTATTTCCGGGATATCTGTCTCGAAATTTCGAGACAACACTTAAATACATTTAAAAAAATGTGTTATTTGGAATAAGTAATTCATCTATATTTATCTAAAGTTTGCGATTAGACATAACATTTATAGTCTATAACTCCATTATAACAACTTATTCTATTTCAGCCTATTCTATATTAGTCTATATATCCCTCTCCTAGAGAAGAGGCCTGAGTCCCAGCAGTGGGAACATTATAAGGCTGATGCAATGCAATGCAAGGCTATATCTGCCTAGTGACACACACTGCGTGTGTTTGTATTGTTGTGATCAGAGAGAGAGATCTTCATAAATGTGCATGATATAAATGACTTCCATATTTTTTTCACGCCTTTATCCCGGAGGAGTAGGCAGAGACCACATGTTATATCTAATACCTATGCAATTACTAATATTATTAATGTGATAGTTTGTATGGATGTCCATTACTCAATTCCACTGAAAATGCTGAATTTGGTAGTGATATAGATTAAGGTGTGGATTTGCACATAGGCTACTTCCTATTAAAAAAAAAAAGTATAGTTCCCATGGGATACAAAAACAGTAGTACACGCGGGAAAAGCCGCGGGCATTAACTAGTTAAAAAAAAAGTAAGGGTCCTTTCACACCACTGATATTGTCTGGCGATTCTTAGGAGATTTTTATGCAAAAAAAAACCTCATTAATATTAAGATTATACCACTTTGTATACCTACATTCTGGCAAATAAATGAATTATTTATTTATTAGTACCTTTTTTTAATGATAAATAATTCTTTCTACTATAGAGAATGATAAAATTATAAAAAAATCCGTTTTATTATTTGAAAGCCTTTTTTTACACTTGAACTTTAGAAATTTCATTAAACGTAGCCGAGAGTGAGCTAGAAAGAAGATATTTACTTCGAAACGTGTACGGCTTCTTATAAAAACATTGTGATTCATTGTGTATAACGATCAACAAGTCATTAACAAAATGTTATCCTAAAATAAATTCAGAAAATTTTATGGTTGTAACGACTGTGTATGTTATTTATTATGATATATCTAGTCGCAAACTTTAGGTAAATATAGGCGAATTACTTATTCCAAATAACAATTTTTCGAAATCGAAATTTTGGGATAGATTTCTCGGAAAAAATTTAGTCCTAAGGAAGTCTCCGTTTCTTGTCTCTGTTCTTCGAAGTTTAGGCAAATAGGCACTACCTATTCCTATCACTGGTTATAAGGTACTATCAAACTCATCTGATGATGAAGCCGGAAGGTGGAAGGTATACACGAGAACTTCATAATAAAACAATGTATCCTAGCAGTGTTTGAGTTTATTGGAATTATCATGAGAAATAGGCACTCTGGTTATAAGTGCATCGCAACTAAAAAGTGTGAAATAAAAAACTTTTTACAAAAAAAAAAAAAACGAAATCATTAAAAAAAAAACACTAAAAGGATTAAAATAACTTTAATTTCGGAAGTCGGTGTTAAATAAGAAACAAACAATACCGAGAAACAGCGACTTCCGAAATTAAAGTCATTTTTTCACACAGTTATTATTTGAAGAGGAAGGAATGTATTGACCTACGTGGTTTTTATCTAATATACGCTTCTCCCTTTAAGGAACCATTTTCAGAAAAAAAGCATCTTGAAATAAAAATGTGACTTAAGAGGTTTTTGAAATGACCGATACAATTTATGTACACACATAAACAGGAAGCAGATCCAGAATTTTAAAAACAATGTACAAAGGTACTGCTTATTTCTAAAAGAAGTTTCTTTCAGCAGACCTAAGGAAGGAGAGATGAAAAGAACTGTAGACAATAGTTTGTAGAAATAAGAAGAGTTTAACTACCTTGCACTAAAATTAAATAAATAATATAAATATGAGCTTTCTTCTTCTTGGTACTTTTATTTCTGTTTTTTTGGTTTATCTGGTTTAGCTGCACGTGAACTCGTGCTATAGAGAGTAAGGGAGACTCCCAATACTTTGATAAGGCAGCTAGGTTCGTGTAATTGTGTTCTGACGTCAATTCTCTGTTGCGCATTTATTTTCTACAGAGGGCACTGTTTCGACATTGCCACGTGATTGCCTGAACAATTAGAATTATTTGAATGTAACTGTATCACAAGTGTTATGGCAGTTACAACACTTTGGGACACAGTTTCACTTGTCGGACGCATTTTGGCAATATGCCCGTGTCTCCAGCATTTTGGGATATTGCGTTACAGGCAACCTGCACGGTTCTACATGGCATGTGTAGGTAAGGAAAAACCGCCCGCATGAAAATCGCTTTAAAATCCATTCTTAGCGGATGTCTACACCCTATAAGGAACCTTCTTGAAAAATTGTAAGTTTGTAGGTGTTATAGTTTCTGAGATTTCGTGATTAATCAGTGAGTGGTATTTCACTTATATATTACATAGATTCTTCAGATTACCCTTCTTCCATATCTCTAATAATTCCGTAGGATAGACCAACCTCACAGGTTTTTTTTGGATTCGCCAATCAAGGCCGCCGGAATTCCGATCCCAATTTCTGGCCACCGTACGCGCAGACTTGCGAACGGCGAGCAATGGGTAGCTCGCCGTCCAACCGTCCGGTAACCGTCTCGACCAAGCCCAAGTCGTCGACGGCGCGTACTGTTCCAGGCGCGCCTCAAGGAGTTGTCAGCAAATCGTAGAGACCCAGCAGGGTCGAAGCCTACTGGGTCCAAGGGACAGTAAGTCTGACCCACCCTTCCGCTCCTCCCAAGGGCGGGAGATGTCACTAGATGTTATATCCACCTAAAAAAAATGTCTACTAGGGGCTGCCAAGGTATAAGTTGCATACGGGCGTTCCAAAGGCTGGAGCCGCCTCTGCATGTATGGCATTATAGGTGGTAGGAGCTTCCCCCAACACAAAATCTTGAGTCAAGCTTGAAGAAGACTATAGGCTGTATAACATCATGCTATGACCAACCTTTTGAGAGCTTCCGTTACGTGCGCTGCGTAAACGGTTAAATTTACGCAAAATTTGTATAGTACGAAATTATTCCCTCTAAAAAAAGTCCGCAACAGCATATTTTTAACTTTTAAGGTTGGCTTACTTTTTTATGGTATTCAAATTTTTTCTAATAGAATGCACTATTCGCGAAGGTGTTTTGATAAACATAATATTCATTCGCAAGCGGGAGCACGCGCGGTCGCCCGTGCCCACTAGTTCCACTATAACAGTGTACATGTCGATGTCGATGGAGAACTTTAATGTATTATTACGTAGCAAAAGGTCGCGGGGCGCGGCTGCCCGTGACGGGTCTCTCCGCGGAGACGCGCGTCTCGCGACGGGGCAGAGCGTTGAGCGTTGCTCAACGAAGCGTTGTCCCTAAGTGCCCGTTTACGGACACGCGGCGCGTTGGGTAATGCGTCGTGCAGCGCGTCAGGCGTTTTTACTGTTTACAGAGAAGCGGCGCATGTAGCGGCAATATTCGACAATTTTTACGGAGACTCACTTTTTAAAACAGAATTATCTTCTAAGAAAATGTCGTCGATCATGTCATCCTCCATGGCTATCGGCAAATCACATCGAGACTGGCAAAATCGCCGCTATTGAAATATATGTGGTGCCCGTGGCGGCGCGGCGGCGCATGCGGCAGGCGCCGCCGCGTTCTCGGCCGCGAACAAAGCCTATAATTTCAATATAACATGTGGCGATTCTGCCAGTCTCATTTGGAAATCGAACATATATCTACTTAGTTTCCTATAAAAAGTTGCATATTCCCGAAACTTCTGATGTTCGGTTGCTGTAAACACTGGGCCAATAATTTTTAAAAGAGAATTATCTTCTAAAAAAAATGTCGACCATGTCATCCTCCATGGGTTATCGTCCGGGATTGTCCACTTCTCAAAATGTCAACCGGTCGCATAATGTCCACTTCTCACTATGTCAACATCTCAGAATGTCCACTTCTCATAATGTCAATTTCTCAAAATGTCAACTTCTTAAAATGACGCATTCGCAAAATGACAACTCCACGTAGTTTCTACTTTACAACCAAAAAAAAAGAAACGTTATTTAAGTTACTTTAGTTGGTTTAGCTGGTTTGCCGCGCTTGCTTGAAATATAGGCGTTGCCCGCGGCGACGTTCGCGGCGGGCTCCGCCGCTAATTTTAACCTGAACAAAAAACGCAGCGGGCGACGCCGCGTGCGTCGCCGCGGGCAACGCCTATATTTCAAGCAACCGCGCGTAAAAACGCGTGTCCGTAAACACTCTCATACAACTTCATATGTTTCAATTTAGTGCGGGCCGCGGCGCGTCTACGTAAACACGGCCTAATGAACAAGCGCTGTCGCGGCAGCGCAGCGTTGGGACGTCGGAAAGCTGTCATAAAATCATGGGTGAAGCCGCTTGTAAGTTTGCTGGTGATTTTCGCCAAACGTTGCCAGTGTTGCCAGTGACAGGGGAACTAGAGCAGACATTGTAATTACTTTTAATAGAAGGCGAGAAAGTATTGATTGAAGTGAATTGACCTAATCTCCAGAGTCTACCTAGATGTAGTCCAAATAGAAAATTAAAACTACTAGTGTGAAAAGGCGATATTGGCGGCTGGAAATAGTAGCGTTGACAAAATCAATAACAAATAATAATTATGGGTTAACTTCCTGGAGATAGCGCTCTATTGATAATGCAGATAATGGTGTAAAACCCTCAAGAATTATTTCCTAAAGGAACTTGGAGTCCGGTACTCCAAGTTAAATTCCTTCGCTATAACAGGATCTGTGCCAGTTTAGACTGGTTCAAGCGTAGGGCAAACGGTGCGGATATTATTTAATTATTTATAGTTAATTAAAACGGTACATGCCCACTTACATTAATTATTATCATTGTGATACCAACCGTTTAGCCTTTTAATTTTAAAAGAATTAAGTTTTCGGTGAAGGTATATGGTGCGGTAACAGTTAATAAAGCCCAGGAGCAAACATTTAAGCACGTAGAAATCGATTTGACGCTAAGAGTGTTCTATAGTTCCACTCTTACTTAACAATTAGAAATTTAAGAATAATTAACCACCATATATAAAATTACATATTTCTAGAGAAGGGTAGACAAAAGCAGGCAGAGTAGGCAAAAGCTAGTTAGAAATAATAAAACAAAATCAATCAAAAAAACTAATAGAAACATTTTCGACTTGTACGCGGACGAAGCCGCGGGTAAAAGCTAGTAATTGTATAGTTTGACTTACAAAGTCGATTCCGGGCAGCGCGTCGTCCGGGTCATGCGCGCCGGCGCCGGCGGCGCTGGGCGGGCGCGGCGCGCGCGCGCGTCTCACGCGCAGCGCCAGCGGCGCCGCCGCCGTGCGCGAGCGCTCCGTCAGCAGCCAGTCGCCCGTGTCCACGTGCCGCGTGATCTGCACGCGCGCCTCCAGCGCGTACGCCACGCTGACGATGCTGGTGTACCCGAAGCGCGTGAAGTTCAGCTCGCGGTTGTAGCGCTCCCTGTGCACACCACCAATACACTCACAACCCCACTTATACGGACTTAAGACAATCTAACATCATAATCATTATTAACTAAGAACCAAATAATTAATTTCATTTTATTTAACGTGTTTAGAAAAATTAAAAATTGTAGGTAAAAAACTTTCATTTTATGAAAACAATAAAAAATAACGTTAAAAAGCCTCAAAGTCAGGGTTTATGACATCACTTCAGACAGCACATAATTTGACGGCAGGGTTGGCGCGCTGCGTTGTTTTTATAACCAATTTGGTTTTATGCCGGGTCGGGGTACAGCGGATGCTATTTTTGCCATACGCCAGCTGTGCGAGAAATATAGATGTGAAAAGGCATACGACCGGGTATAGTCCGGTCTATAGTGGGCAACACTAGTAACTTCAATGTGGCTGTCGGCTTACATCAAGGGTCGGCTCTCAGCCCTTACCTCTTCCTGATGATAATGGACGCTCTAACGTCGGACATTCAGGAAGAGGCTCCCTGGTGTATGCTGTTTGCCGATGACATTGTGCTAGTTGCCAAAAGTGGCCTAGAGGTCCAGAACAGATTGGAGGTGTGGTTGCACAGACTGGAGAGTGTTGGCCTGAAATTAAGTAGAACGAAAACGGAGTACTTGTTCTGCGATTTCGGCGGTCTCTCCAATCCAGTGCCTTTAGCTCTCGCCGGAACGCCCATACCGATCTGCTCCGACTGTACCGAGAGTCGGAGCAGATCGGGTCGCTCATCCAAGGGGATGGTGAGGTAGACCGAGACGTAACACATCGGATCAACGCAGGATGGATGAAATGGCGACAGGTCACGGGAACAACTTGTGACCCACGGATGCCCCTAAAGTTGAAGGGTAAAATCTATAAGTCCGTGATAAGGCCTGTCATACTGTATGGATCAGAATGTTGAGCTTTGAAAAAGACGGAAGAAAAAAGATTGCACGTAGCGGAGATGAGAATGTAGAGATGGATGTGTGGTGTGACGAAGTGAGTGGATAAAGTGAGAAATGAGTATATTAGGGGAAGTTTGAAAGTGGCGCCAGTGACTGAAAAGTTAAAAGGAAATCGTTTGTCTTGGTATGGTCATATGAAGAGGAGGGATGAAACGCATGTTACTAAAAGAATTATGAGTTTACATGTGGATGGATGGAGAGGGAGAGGGAGGCCAAAGAAGAGATGGATGGATTGTGTGAGGAGTGATATGAAAGAAAAGGGAGTTAGTGATAGCGTGACGAGTAACAGGAGAGAATGGAAGAAAAAAACATGTTGCGCCGACCCCAAATAAAACGGGATAAGGGCAGGAAGATGATGGTTGGCGCGCTGCGTAAAGCGGGTTCTTTTCCCAAACAAAACAAATATTTGAACGGTCTACTGATAGATTATAATGAGTCGGCGCGCGGCGCCATTTTGGTTCAGGATGTGTTCACGTTTTTTCCTTTTATTTTACTAGTCTTAACGAATTCATGTCGTCAGGCACACGAATTGTTACAACATATGAAGCAAAGGTTTAGAAATCTCATTCGCTTGCTTGCAGGTGCTTAAACGAGTGACTAAAGGTAGACCTACTCTACACACACGTGTGCCACACACGCCGATCTGGGCGCGTCAGTCATTTTATATGGAGACTAAACTTGAAAAGCTACACTTGATCCACGCCACGCGACGTCGTTCCACCAATACAAATCATACGTGTCATACCGGATACGCACTAACATCGCAATCAGAAAACCTGGACTCGAAACTCACACATCTATGATCAGTTTCGACACAGTCGCAAACGTATATTCACTGATAGACAAGGACTAAGAGCCGGCGCTGTCGAGCGAGTGAAATCGCGTTAGCCGCCGAATGTTTACGATTATAAATGACGTGAGCTCTATCTATCTCGCTTCGCAAAATAGCGATCAAAACAATAAGCGAAATTACATGAAGAGAAATTAGAGTGCGAGTCGCACAGGACCGTTCATTATGGCGACATTTGGAGGAGGCCTATGTCCAACAGTCTTTGGGTGGAAATGATGATGATAAAATGTTTTATACTTTGTCAACTCAATAGATGTTGTTGAACTGTCCAGCTGGAATCGATTGACAACATTCCTAGTATATCACTACGCAATTAGGATGCTGTACAAAGCAAGATAATGATGCAATGAATAAACACTAACAAAAATAAGAAGCAGGTAAGCAGAACTAACCCTATTTAATAAATAAAAAAATCTTAATCAATTCTTAGTAGCAGTTTTGGAGGTATACCTTCAGGTCGCTCCATCAAGTCCTAAGGTAAGGTCTCATCATAACTAATACAACGAGCCCAAACTCGGTACACCTAGCTCTACTCGTTTATTAGTTCCAGTAGCAGTCTTGGAGGTATACCTTCAGGCCACTCAAGTCCTAAGGTAAGGTCTTATCATAACTAACACAACGAGCCCAAACTCGGTACTCTTAGCTCTACTCTTTTATTAGTTCCAGTAGCAGTCTTGGAGGTATACCTTCAGGTCGCTTCAAATCCTAAGGTAAGGTCTCATCTTAACTAACACAACGAGCCCAAACTCGGTACTCTTAGCTCTACTCGTTTTTTAGTTCCAGTAGCAGTCTTGGAGGTATACCTTCAGGTCGCTCCATCAAATCCTAAGGTAAAGTCTCATCATAACTAACACAACGAGCCCAAACTCGGTAAACCTTGCTCTACTCGTTTATTAGTTCCAGTAGCAATCTTGGAGGTATACCTCCAGGTCGCTCCATCAAGTCCTAAGGTAAGGTCTCATCATAACTAATACAAAAAGCCCAAACTCGGTACACCTTTTTTTTTTTTTTTTTGTTTTCGAGGGGAAACCTTCAAAAGGCGCCCGGACTTTGGGGATAAGTCCGGGGAGTGTGGGATTTTTACCTCACTAAAACCACCCCGGTGATCACCATCAGCACATTGAAGGGGCGCCGTTACCTCTTAAAAGACCATTCCGGAACCCCCTCTGTGCAACGCCTGTTAGGGCACATCCCTGAGGAGACTATATAACGGTATCCTCTGAGCCTCTTTGTATACGGCAGCACGTGATCACTGTGCCACCGTCTTCCCTGGAATCATTCGATGGGCGGGCAGAGTCCCCACTCTGAGCGCCCGTGGTTCCAAAGTCCCACCTGCATTAAATAATACAAGCGGGGTTTCAGCGTGTTAGGTATCGGGGCGGTTGCCTCCCCGACGCCTTCTTCTTCGAGTGGGATCAGCCCTCTCACGTTCCCGCTCAGCCACCTCCTTCTGGACCATTACGGTCTCACAGAAGGAGGCAACTTCCTTCCAGTTTTCTGGCTTCGCCAGCATAGCCCTCACTACTGCTGGTAGAGACAGATCCTGCCCGATTCTGGCGACCAAAACTTGTCGCTCAGTTGTCCACGCTGGACAGTCTTCCAGCGTGTGCTGTGCAGAATCCATGACGCTTCCGCAATGGTGGCAATTTGCCGTGGCCTCTCGCCCAATCCTATTTAGGTACTCACCGAAGCAACCGTGCCCGGTGAGCACCTGAGTGAGTCTGTAGGAGATGCGCTCCTTTCTTTTCAGCCAGGCTTCGAAGTGCGGCAGGACGGCTTCGACGACGCGCTTGCACGAGAACTGCGGCTGCTGTAGCCGCTCGCGCCACCTCTCGAGCGCGTGTCGCCGTTCCTGCCGTCTCAGCCTTACTGCAACTATCCCTGGCACGCCATTGCCACTTTGGCGTATGTCGCTTATCCGGTTGTAGACCCTCGCGTCCATATCTGCCAGGATGTCTAGTGGTGGAAAGCGTGCCAGGAGAGTGGCCGCCTCGAAGGATACCGTTCGGTATCCACGTGCGATCCGAATGGCCATTTTCCGCTGCAAACTATTAATTTTTGTCCTGCAGCGACGAACACCTGACAGTCTATTTGACCATACAGGTGCCCCATAAAGGACCATCGATCGCACGACACCCGCGTAGAGGCGGCGAACTTCTTCTCGAGGGCCCCCGAGATTGGGCAGCAGCCTATGCAAAGCACCCACCGCTCTCCCAACGCGGGGGACTAGGCGCTCGAAGTGCTCTTCGAAGCCCCATCTACCGTCCAGAGTTAGGCCAAGATATTTTATGTGTTGACCCACTTGGACTTGCGCACCTCCAACTGTCACTGATGAGCTGGGTGGCTCTCTGGTTCTTGGCAGTTTGTGAAACCAGAGCGCTTCAGTTTTATGGGGCGCTATCTCCAAACCCAGCTCGCGGATCGAAGCTACGACTCTTGCCACACCACGCTCAGAAAGCTGGATGGTCTCATCGAATGTGTCCCCACCGGCCAACACCAAGGTATCATCTGCATAGCAAATGATATTTACGCCTATGGGGAGGTCGACACGCAGGATTACATCGTATGCAAGGTCCCACAAGAGAGGGCCTAACACCGACCCTTGCGGAACCCCACACGTTATCTCCCTTCGATGAATGCTACCGTCCCGAGTCACATAACGAATGTGCCTATCACGTAGATAATCCCAGATGATACGCTGCAGGTAAGGTGGCACTCTGTGATACACTAGTGCCGCCCTAATCGCATGCCAGGGCAAGGAGTTAAAGGCATTGACGATATCTAAACTTACCGCCAGCGCCACCCCACCCTGGGATACTACCTGCTCTGACAGTGAGCGTACATGTTGGATTGCATCGACAGTAGAGCGCTGCCGTCGGAAACCATACTGGCTATCTGCAAGGTCAGGACCAACACGTGACAGGTGCTCAACGAGCCTTTCGGCAATTATTCTTTCGAATAACTTAGAGATCTCGTCGAGCAAGCAAATGGGGCGGTACGCAGAGGGAGACTCTGAATCCCTGCCTTCTTTTCTCAACAAGACCAATCCAGCTTCCTTCCAGTCAGTAGGGAATACGCCCGAGCAGAAACAGCTGTTAAACAGCTTCCTTAGGCGATCCCCTATAGCATCCATAGCTAAAACCCACGCCCGTCCAGGAATACCATCCGGGCCTGGTGCGGTATTACGAGCCCCCATGCGTCTCACAGCTCGGTCCAGTTCACTTTCAGTAACCCCCAACTCGTCGGACCAGTCAGAGGGTGGCAGGAGTAATGAAGGACTGTCCCTTACTACTGGAAAAAGCGTTGCTATAACTCTCTCCAGCAGCTCCGGATCCATGGTTTCTGTAATGGGGGGGACCCAGGGACGTAATTTAGCCATGACCAATTTGTATGGTCTACCCCATGGGTCCCTGTTCAGCCCTTCGAGAAGCTCTTTCCAAGATCTTGACTTAGCATCCGCAATTGCGTGTTGGAGCTCCATTGTCGCTTCCCGGTACGCTCTATAGGCTGTGGCTATTTGTTCATCCGAAGCTCTTGGTTCCCTTCTGCGTCGAATGCGCTGAAACTGGCGTCGCGACCTCAGACAGCAAAGCCGCAACTGCGCGATGTCTTCCGACCACCAGTAAGCCGCGCCAGGACGCTGGGCGCATCTGACCCGGGGCATGGAAGCGTCACAAATCGAAGTCATCCTGTCCCGGAACCAAGCCGCCTCTTCCTCTGGATCGGGTGAGATCCCCAGGGAACGTACATCTTCTGGCCACGCCGCGACGTTAGCAGCTGCAACGAGCATGTCTCGATTGAGCCGCTTAAGGGCCCAACGTCGAGCCGATGGGTTAGAACCTAGACGGCTCGGGCTGTCGGTGAGAGGTAATGTTACTTCAAAAACGATGTGGCGATGGTCGGACAGTGTGACTATATCCTCCGCTACTCTCCATTCCGACACCATGCGACCAGCAGAAGGAGTCCCCCATGATAGGTCCACAATCGACTCCCCCTGCCACCTAACGCATGTGGATACTGACCCCCGATTTAAAAGTCGGAGATCAAGCATCGCCGCCCAGTTTTGAATCGCGCGTCCCCTCGGCGTATCCCGAGTATTCCCCCAAGCTCTGGAGTGAGCGTTGAAATCACCCAGGACGAGCACCGGACGGGATGAGCATTTGTATCGAATACAGTTCGCAACCCCGTCCAGATATCTTTCGAATTCAGTAAGGGAGATATTGGGAGATACGTAGCAACCCACAATGGCAAGAGGTCCCCATTCTACAGCAACGAATCCTTGCCCCTTGTCTAGTAGGGAGCAGTGAAGCCGTCCGCTTCCAACAGCCCAATAAATGGCAACAGAGTCCACGGTGTCTCGAAACCAGCGGGGATGATCTCGAAGGCCGTAAGGTTCCGCTACTACCGCCAAGGCAACCGAACACTCCGCAACAGTCTGCAGAAATAAGTCCTGCGCGTTACGACAGTGGTTCAGGTTGCACTGGAGGATTTTTAGGGCTGGGAAGGCGAGGTATCCATGTCCTCCGCAGGGCCCGCACTCAGTGGTGCCGGCGCCGATTCTCGTGACGTAGTAGGGGCATGCAAGGTCCGCTTCTTGCGCGGAGCGCATTTCTTGCCTCCCAGGCGATGACCCGCTGGAAGACCATGGTCCGCACACAGCGGACACCGCATGGTCGGCGCCGTACAATCTCTAGCTTTATGAGCTCCCCCGCAGGCGTAACACTGCATGCTCCGATCAACAGCACTAGTGCACTGGCTGCGAACGTGCCCGGGCTCGAGGCAACGGAAGCACATCATCCGACGAGCACTCAAGACCTGGACCCTTACTGACGTCCATCCTAAGCGCATGCACTTGTCAGAAGCCAGCTTCTTTATCGTCGCCAGTGGAGCACGGACCCAGACGTGCCCAAGAGAAGCAGGTGGCCGGCGAATCTCACCAACTTTCACGTCCTCATTAGAACAGCCGCCCACCTTAGCAATAGCAGCTGCTACTTCATCAGGTGTGACGGCATCATCGAGATCTAGGATCCTCGCCTCAGCTCTTTTAGTTGGGCGCGAAATCTTCACGTCGGAGTCAGAAAAAACTTCTCGCATACGGCTGGCTAGAGTGTCAGCCTTATAAGAGGATTCGGCGCCAGCGACGGTAAGAATAATTCCGCCGTCAGCAGCCCTTCTTTGGCCGACAGTGTCGATTCCAAGATCTGCCAGACAAATTCGCTGCCTCAGCGCAAACATGACTTCGCCGAGTTTGGCAGATGATCCCTCTCTTACCGAAACAGTAATAGCTGCCGTGGTGGGAACCCTAGGTAGTTTCACTGTCTGGATTTTCTTCTGGGCACTTGTCTGCGTGATTGGTTGGACAGTCTTTGCATTCTTTGCTTTCCTACCCACCACAGTGGACCAGGTCTCTTTTCCAGTCCTCGCTGCATCCAGTAAAGCCTCTGAAGTCTGAGTCGGTACTGCAGATACGGCAGGCAAATCCACCACCGGGGCCACGACTTTGCGCTTACTCTTTTTCTTCCGCTTCTTCTTTGTTGAGTTAGGGGCTAGGAAAGGTTCGTCAGTTGTCTGCGCTTGAGCAGTCGATGACGAAGTTTTCTTTGCATCGGCAGCCAGTGGGGGACGCAAGGGCTTCTCAGGTGGCAACCTTCTCTCCAAAGCCGCTATTTTGGCATCTACCATGCCTCCAATCTCGAGAGCTATGGAACGTCGAAACTGAGCCTCTGCTTCATTCACTAGGCTAAAACCTCCTGCCACTGCAGTGTTCTGATTATCCCTCATTGCAGGGACTGCCATCGTCGAGCTCACCATCACTTCTCCCTTACGACCAAGAATGCTAACTTGCGCTGTTAGCTTTTCGACCTGTGCCTGGAGAGTGGTAAGGCGAGCCTTTAAATCGGCGTTTTCAGTTTCTAGCCTCTCCACGTTGACCTCAACGGCCGATCGCGTAGCTAGCTCAGCAACTGCAGCTTGCACTGTTACTGCTGCTAACTTGAGGCTGTAAGCAAAGCTACTTCTAAGGTTGCGGGAGCTATTTGCAACCTCCTCTATGGTCCTAAGACTATCTTTGATACAAGTACTTAGTTCCGTCGTTGGTTGCGTCTGCATCTTCTTAGCCAGCATATCCGGTTCAGGCAAGTTCTGGTTTGCTGACGATTTAGTCTTTGGCTGCTTAGCTGGCGGGCTCGCTAACTCAGAGTCCGTGCCTTTCTCTGCCCCATCAGTTAAGGGCTTGCTAAGACTAAGCAGTTTACCAACCTTTTTTTTCATCGGCTCATCAGTTCTCAGTGTCTGAACACGCTTGCGCGTGCGTCCTCGAGATGATTTCGATGCTTCCGAGGCAAACGACATTTGCGAGAGTGAAGCCTCGCTGGTGTCACTCGACATCTCGTCAGCAATTGGGGTATGCGGGCGCACAAAATGTGCACGGGTTAATGCCCCCTTTGGCACTTCCTGAGCCTTAGGTTCCAGTGCTGCGGATATGTTGGGGTTAGAACCCAACAACTCCTCATTACCGGTACGTGAGCCACCCTGGCTCAATGCGTCCTTGAAGGACGGGTAAAAATCTGATTGGGATTTCAAGCGTTCATTGTCCCCCCCAGAATACGTGGGACTGACCGAACTCTGTTCGGTGAGGGATTCTCCTACTGCAGAGCAGCAGGTACCCTCCTGGGGTAGTTTATTTTTATGACTCGCTTCCATTGTTAAATGCTGAACACAGCTTTGCCTTTTTTTATGGGGTGGGGTCCCCAGTAATTTCGTACTCGTTCACTTTCACTGTCATGTCTTATGAGCAGACTTGTACTAGAAGTGAACCTCCTTCTTACTCGCCAAATGGCGAAGAGTGATTCGCACACCGTCTGAGAACACCAACAACTGCTGAAGTTCTCAGACGGTGCGCCCTCGCGGAAGTCCGATGTTATACTCCGCCCCGTGTCCCTCTTAGTCTGGTCTCTCACTTGAGGTCTTCCGGCGTGAGTGGCTCTGCCGGCAAAGCCCTCAAGGTCATCGAGACACGCAAGCCCCACCACGACGACAACGTGGAGACACACTCGGTGGGGAAACTCGGTACACCTAGCTCTACTCGTTTATTAGTTCCAGTAGCAGTCTTGGAGGTATACCTTCAGGTCGCTCCATCAAGTCCTAAGGTAAGGTTTCATCATAACTATAACAACGAGCCCAAACTCTGTACTCTTAGCTCTACTCTTTTATTAGTTCCAGTAGCAGTCTTGGAGGTATACCTTCAGGTCGCTTCAAGTCCTAAGGTAAGGTCTCATCATAACTATAACAACAAGCCCAAACTCGTTACTCTTAGCTCTACTCGTTTATTAGTTCCAGTAGCAGTCTTGGAGGTATACCTTCAGGTTGCTCCATCAAGTCCTAAGGTAGTCTCATCATAACTAACACAACGAGCCCAAACTCGGTAAACCTTGCTCTACTCGTTTATTAGTTCCAGTAGCAATCTTGGAGGTATACCTCCAGGTCGCTCCATCAAGTCCTAAGGTAAGGTCTCATCATAACTAACACAACGAGCCCAAACTCGGTACACCTAGCTCTACTCGTTTATTAGTTCCAGTAGCAATCTTGGAGGTATACCTTCAGGTCGCTCCATCAACTCCTAAGGTAAGGTCTCATCATAACTAACACAACGAGCCCAAACTCGGTACACCTAGCTCTACTCGTTTATTAGTTCCATCAGCAATCTTGGAGGTATACCTTCAGGTCGCTCCATCAACTCCTAAGGTAAGGTCTCATCATAACTAACACAACGAGCCTAAACTTGGCACACCTAGCTTCACTCGTTTATTGGTTCAAGTAGCAGTCTTTGAAGTGCACCTTCAGGTCGCTCCATCAAGTTCGAAATGAAATGTTTTATTCAAGAAAAAATAAAAGAAACTAAATAAATCTTATTGATAGTCTTTAGTCAGCACAAAACACGTGAAGTATCAAATTAGGTTTATCAAATATTTTGTATTCGTACAGCGATCTTATTCCACACGAGTTTCTGCTTACAAGCGACACAGTGTCCACTCACGACGGCGGCCGAGCGCAGACTAAAATTTTTATTTCAATTCTTATGCAATAATTCAAGACAGTGACTAGCAAAATAACCCTTATGTTCAAGGCCTTAAGATTCGCGCGATAGAGCTAAATTTGTTGAAAAACTAAAATTGATTTGATTTTTTTCTGAGACTAATTGGAACATTTTGGTAGTTTTTTTTTAACGCCTTTTTTAGTTGACTATGTCTCCTTACATAATATATTTTTAAATAAACAAAATCTTTTATCAAACGGAAGAAAAATGTTCCTGAACTCAATACGAAATCTTCAATTTTGTGTGAAGAAGTACGGGAAATGATTTATTACAGTGTTATAAACCAAATTTTTCAAATAAAAAAATAAGGCGATTTCAAGATGAAGGAGTAATCTATCTGTGGAAATTATTATTTACATTTAGTTTAGTTTAATTCTGCTGCAAAATATACCGAAAAACTGCTTAATTTGGTCAGTTTTGTAAACGCGTCCTTAACGCCATGTTAGGAAAAAAAAAACTAGTTTTACCGTTGTAATATCAGTTAGCTAAATTATTTTTCTTCACAGGTGTATTAAAAAACGTCGTATGATACACGTGAGTAATGAATGGTTACCGTTCTTGGCTCTCTTAATACCGCCTCGACGGTAACCTCTTACATTACACACTTATATCATAATGTACTATTCTAGTTCAATGATTGAAATGTTTTAAATATGAGTCTATCACGTCTATTATACAATATTCTTTATACCACACGCCAAAACAGTCAAAGAAATCCAAAAGTTCATTTTACTAAATTGAAATGACATGGTAGACATGTTCCATACATAAGTTATAGTATTTTACTTATTATTTGTCTTTAAATTCATAAAACAAAAACAAATCGTAAAACATAATTGTTGTTTTGTTGACAAATGTCATAGCGACTACACTATTTTTGCAGTAAATGTATTGTTCCTTTACTACTACTCAATAATGTCGCGCTAAGTACTGGCCAAGCAGTGAAAATATCACGAAACGATACTTTATTCATGCAGATGTATCGCGTAGTGTAGCCGCTGTCTTGACTCTTGCGCCGAGTGAGTGATGTGCTTATGTAGATCTACCAATGTAGATCGACGACAATTTAGAATTGGTGAATTGTTATTACAGCTCACTCTTCAATTTGTCATTTGTTATAAATCGGTAGGAGGATTGATGAGAAATAATGATTTTTATATTTTTTATACTTTTTCAGCACTTTATTATAGGCCGACCGTCTAACTGAGTCCTCGCCTGCGCGGTACAGGGGCGCGGGGGTATGACGACCAAGGGGACTGAGACAGGTACGGGCGGTGGGTGAATTTTTGTAATAGCTCATTTCGATCGCTACATAGGTAGCGATCGCACGTGTTAATTGTTGCAGACGCCTTGTGAGAAGTATACATGTAATAACAATCTCAAGATGAATCGAAAGATATTCGGACATAAAGTGAATAGTCAGTGCAAGCAAATGGCTTTTAACGTATCGCGTATACGAATATTTTAGAAAAAAGAAACTGGACCCGAATTCTATGGAATATCAACAAGAAATACATTTAAAAAAAACCGTAGCGGAAGTTACTGGACTATCGGAAAAGACTGTATCTAGAATCGCAAATCAAGGGAAATTATTGAAAGATAACGAAAGCATCAAATCGCCGAAAAAATCCAAACTGGTTCGCAAGGGGCGATAAGGCCCATCCTTGGGGCGTGGTTGGAAAGACCTCACGGCGTTCTCAACTTCCGCACGACGCAGGTGCTTACCGAACACGGAAAGTTCGCTAAGTACCTGTTCCGGATTCGTGCGGAGGATTCGCCCGGGTGTCGCCATTGTGCGGAACACCCGGAGGACACGGTGGAGCACACTGTAGAGGTGTGCCCCGCCTGGGCAGAGCATCGCCGTGTCCTCGTGGAGGTGATCGGCGGCAGCGATCTCTCTCGCCGGGCCTTGGTTCAGGCCATGGTCCGTAGTGAGGAGGGATGGCAGGCGGTCGCCTCCTTCTGCGAAGCAGTAATGTTAGCAAAGGAGGAGGCCGACCGCATCAGGCAGAGGCAACGGGGCGCTCGCCCCAGCCGCCGCCGGGATTCCGATCCCGATTTCCGGCCACCGTAGGCGCGGGCTTGCGGACGGCGTGCAATGGGTAGCACGCTGTCCGATTGTCTGGTAACCGACCGGACCGAGCCCAAGTCGTCGACGGCGCGTTCTGTTCCCGCGCGCCTCAAGGAGCTGTCAGCACACCGAAGAGGCCCAGCCTGCTAACTGCAAGCAGGCAGGGTCGAAGCCTGCTGGGGTCAAGGGCCGTTTTCTGAGAGGAAGGCTCAGCCCCGGCACTATAGGCAACGAAGGAACGGGGTAGGTTTTTGGTCAGTAAGAGTCTGACACTACTTCCCGCTCCACCCAAGGGCGGGATTTGTCATTGGATGATTTTACCTACCATAAAAAAAAAAAAAAAAAAAACTGGTTCGCAAAAAAGAATGAAAATAGACGATTTCACAAAAGGAATGGTCAGAAGAAAGGTCACTCAGTTTTATACAGTTGATAAAAAAATACCTACTCTGAAAACGTTGAATGCTGTACTTAGAGAAGAGAATATATTACACTGCGGAAGGGAATATTTAAGGCTGTTGCTACATGAACTAGGTTTTAAATTTAAGAAATGTGGTTCTAAAAGGAAACTCCTTATTGAACAGCCAAATATAATATCGTGGAGGTGGAAATACTTAAGGACTATAAAAAAATATCGTAGAGAAGGAAGACATATTTTATATCTTGACGAAAATTATGTAAATGAGTCTCATAATGTTTCAAAATGCTGGCAATCCAAGGATGTACATGGCGTGCTATCTCACATCGGAAAAGGGAACCGTTTGATCATCGTACATTGTGGAGGTCAAACTGGATTTGTAGACGGAGCATTTGTGATATTTAAATCCAAATGTAAGACGGGTGATTATCACGATTCTATGAATTTCGAGAATTTTAATAAATGGATTAACGAAAAGCTAATGCCCAATATACCATCAAATTCCATCATCGTGATGGATAACGCAACTTACCATTCGGTTCGAGAAGAAAAAAAGCCGACTATGGCTTCTACCAAGACAGTAATGCAAACATGGTTACGAAGACATGACGTGGTTTTTGATAATAAGCTTAGAAAGGACGATTTATTTAAATTGATTAAAAGGACAGACACTGAAGATATTTATAAAATTGACGAGTTATTGAAAAGAAACAGACATGAAGTGTTGCGTTTGCCTCTATACCACCCAGACCTGAACCCTATTCGTGCGGAGACGACGCCCGGGTGTCGCCACTGTGCGGACCGCCCGGTGGACACGGTGGAGCACACAGTCGAGGTGTGCCCCGCTTGGGAAGAGCATCGCCGTGTCCTCGTGGGGGCGATCGGCGGCGATCTCTCGCGCCGGGGCTTGGTTCAAGCCATGCTCCGGAGCGAGGAGGAGTGGCAGGCGGTCGCCTCCTTTTGCGAAGCAGTAATGCTAGCAAAAGAGGAGGCCGACCGCATTAGGCAAAGGCGCACACGCCGCCGCCGCCACCGGGTTTCCGATCCCGATTTCCGGCCACCGTAGGCGCGGGCTCGCGGACGGTGGGCAATGGGTAGCTCGCTGTCCGTCCGTCCGGTAACAGACCGGTCCGAGCTCAGGTCGTCTACGGCGCGCACCGTTCCCGCGCGCCTCAAGGAGTTGTCAGCAAACTGTAGGGGTCCAGCAGGGCCGAAGCCTACTGGGGCCAAAGGTTATGCGAGAGTGTCACCACGGGCCCCGGGACAAAGGCAAGGAATGGAAAGGTAGGTTTTTAGTCAGTAAAAGTCTGACACTATTTCCCGCCCCACCCAAGGGCGGGATTTGTCATTGGATGATTTTACCTACCAAAAAAAAAAAAAAAAAGACCTGAATCCTATTGAGTTGGTCTGGAGTGACATTAAGGGATTACAATTAGCACTAAAAAGTGTGTTTTTTTTGGTCTAATTTAGACCAAAAAAAACTACGTTAGAGGGATTATTTGCTGAATATTCCGTACAGAAATGGGAGCATTGTGTTAATCATGTTATTAATATCGAGGATGAGTACTGCAAACATGATGGAATTCGGGATGATGCTGTTGATTTTATTATTAACACTCAGGGCGACTCTGATGAATCTGATGATGACTCCGTCGGAAGTGAAGATCAAGTTCCACCGACATTGTTTTTTTTTTTATTTATGGTAGGTAAAATCATCCAATGACAAATCCCGCCCTTGATCGCCCCCACGAGGACACGGCGATTGTCCGCCCAGGCGAGGCACACCTCTATAGTATGCTCCAACGTGTCCTCAGGGTGTTCCGCGCAGTGGCGGTTGGCCAGCAAGGAGGGTCGCCGCCTAGCGGGAAATTGTTCGGTACCATTGTCATGACCCTCTGGCATGCATTCAGCTGGGCCCTCGGTTGCTGTTGCATAGTGATAAGGTTTCAATTGGTGGCATAACATGTTCAGAATTTTAAATACGGGTGTGTTCACAACTGCATATTTATTGGTTTTATTGAACTGCGTGTATAGTAGTGAATGTGTGGTAAGGGCAAACTGCAGACATGTAGTTCTAATACATTTTCAAGTAATGGCACTGGTAACGGATATATCTTCTTCTTTCTGATATCTACAGAGTTCCACATTGACTAATTCCAAACATTTTTCAGATTCTTATCTACCTTAATCCTTCAGTAGTTGTGAACCATTCATCAAGCATGCATGCACAGCCAGTGACAGCTCTGAAGTGAGGTGTTCATGAGGTGAAAGAAACACTCACCTGTATTGCCTCATAAGATCTGTGCACCACACTCCCTCTGGAGCTGCAGAGATCAGTTCCATGATTTCAGATTTCAGCTCCTCAAACTGAAGAGCTTTTGTACTGTTGTTACCTGAAGAGAGAAGCACTACTTCTTAAAACATACTGCAGGTACTAAGGTAACTCTTGGTCTAGTTTACTATTAATAACTATAGTTTATTTAACCCTGTAACCTATTGGTCCAACAAGTGTTTTCTTGTCACTTTCATTAGGGTCATGTGTTTGGTCGACCAGATACTCCATCTCATTTAGCTCTTCATTTCTGATGGATGCCAGAAGAGCTGATAAGATAGAGTATTTGGTTATAGATGTGTGATCGTAGCAAATCAATATGAAAGTGTTTATTGGCTTGATCCAACAAAAACAATGAAAGGGTTAAGGAATGTATACCTATTATCTGAATTAAAAAAACTTACTAGAAGATGTATGTTTCCCTGAATCATCATCCTGAGACATAGACAAAGCTCCATTTATCTCTGAAAAGCCCTCTTCAATATTTTGAAAACTATTGTACAGCGGCAGGCGCTTTTTCAGGAAATTTTTAACATCATTGCTAGTCACTGTTGTGTTCTTGTGCTTGTCAACATTCTCTTTGTTCTTGTTGGCGTTCTCTGCAATGATTTCTGGAGCTCTCACCTCTATCTCTTTTGGCTCTTCAATGTTAGGCGGTGTGTGTTTGGCACATGAATTGTAAATGAGATTATGTTTTGATGGATTAACTCTAGCTTCTGGTATGCTTCTCCTTTTTGTTTTACTGTTAGGGTATCAAGAATTTAGTAAATTGAATTAAAAAAATTAGTAAACTTTAGGTATTTAAATTGTTCAAAATAAACAGTTTATTCAATGCTTACACTTTTGCTGTAGATGGTAATTTGGATCTTTGTACAAAATTATCAATGTGTTTTGATGAATCCGGTACAATCACGGTGAGTATAGGGTTTGATTGAGGACCCGACAACTGAAAATAATTAAAAAAATATGCATCAAGTTGTAACTTGGGCCTCATACCGTATCGTCGCTTTCCATCAGGTGAGATAGCGGTCAAGCGCGAACCTATCAATAACAAAAAAAAAATACACACAACCAAACTTTATGAAACTTGAATTTAATTTTATTCTATTGTAGTAACTTACAATGGTCAAAAGTAAGTAACAAGACTAATTAATTCTTGAATGAGTTTAAAATATGATCCAGAGGAAAAAAAATTATATGACAGTTGCAAGTTGTTTTCTCTTATAATGGTGATATTTATTTAATCTTTATGCAGCCAAATACAGAGGCAAACTTTATGCCTTACGCATTCTCTACCAGCCAAGGGTGGTGGAGAGATAAATAAATGGCAGGATATGGCAGGCACAAAAAAAAAACTATTTAGAAAACAAGTATTACAAAATTATATATAAAACTAAACATACATACATATATACTATAATATATACCTATACATACACATTATATAAAAATATATAGAGTGAAAGAGTATTTGAGGTGATTCTGCTATGGGTATAAAAAGTAATTCCGCAACTTCCGCTTAAATACATACTGATTATAACCATATAATATAATTTTATTTTATCATCAGGATGGTAAAAGGTTGGGTCGGATTGGATTAATTAGCAGATTGGTTTGTAAGTACTCACCAGGAAGCTATCGCTGCACCGCTCTCTGAGGAAGGTGACAAAGTCCCTATATCCCATCTTGCCTAACGGAATGTGTGCACCTAACAGCTTCACGTAGTCCCGCATTAACGTGCGCGAATCCATCTGAGTCGGGCTTGACACCACCAGAGACCGAAGCCTTATTTTCACCTCTTTTAATAGCTCCTCACCCATATTTGCTTACATTCACAAATTAATGTCACTCACGCAAAGCACTAAGTTTTACTAGGCACAAAATCTAACCGATTCTATTGTTTGCTTGAAAAATGATTTATTATTACCACGTTATTAGAAACAGCCATTGTATTTAGAAACTCAAAAACAAAAAAGTGCTGTGCTGCTTAACCGATTCTATCGTTTGCTTGAAAAATGATTTTTTAATTATTACCACGTTAGTAAAAATACCCATTTTAGAAACTCCAAAACAGGAAAGTGTTTTAGGCTGTGCAGCTCGCGCGTTTAAACACTATTTTATAAATAAGCAAGATGTTACAAAAAAAAGGATAGTGATCGTAGACCTCGTAGACAGTTGTGGGACTATTCATCAACAATCGCACTGCGTCCATGAATCAAGTCTTTTCTACTAGTTTTCTTTCTTTTCTCCTTTCTATAAAATAGTGAACAATTTATGAACAAACTAACACAATCAACTCACAATGTCACAGACCAAAGAGAACAAAGAGAATATAAGCACTGTCACAGACCATGTTATCATCACAGATTAGATGCTCTTTTTTTATTTATTTTTTTTGACCATGGATACAAGTCCTTCAGTCGTCCGATTAGACATTAAACAGGAGGGCTGCCAGGTGCAAAAAAGGTGTGATCGAACGCCAAGTCCCCAACTACAAAAAAATAGTATGCCAAGATGCCAAGGAATGAAATGAAAAGATCGTACAACCAAGAAGTACAAAGAAGTTTTTATCAAAAATAATTAAAAAATCGTTTAATATACAAAAATAGGCTTATTTTTCTGTGGTCAGTCAGGTCAATCTTAAAGGAGACAGATACGCTTTCATACAATCTTGAGCCTTGGTTGAAAAGAAATAAAAGTGATATCAGTTAGTAGCTCATATATTTTCAACCATTTGCTGAAAATTCTGTGGAATATATCAGTCAGAGAGAAAAGTTATAAGAGATTTAGTAAAAGTGAGGTTATACAAGATAAGTTTTGATTGACAGTATTTATTTATGACAGAGAGTATTGCAGAATGGAAAAATATTAAAAAATCCACAATTCATATATTTAGGGTAAGGTTGTATTTTTATTGATGTGGAAAATTATCAAATGACTTCTTCAGCTCTAGGGTACACAACGCCGCACACAACGCCGTCATCACCGGGATTACGAACCCAATTTCGGGCCACCGTTGGCGCAGGTTTGCAGACGGAGAGCAGTGATTAGCTCGCTGTCTGTCCGTCCAGGAACAGTCCGGACCGAGCACAAGTCGTCGACGGCGCGCACTGTTCCCACGCGCCTCAAGGATTTGTCCAGCAGGGTCCCAGCAGGGTCGAAGCCTACTCTGGGGCCTTGGGGAAGTACAAAAATGCATACCAGGGCCCCGAAACCAAGGCAATGAAGGAATGGGGTAGGTTTTTAGTCAATAAGAGTCTGACACTATCTCCCTCTCCACCCAGCCCTGCACTGGCACCGCGCGTCGTCGACTGGCGCGTCATAGAGGAGGTGGAGACGTTCTCCGACTACCGGTACATCCGGTTTGACGTCTCCGCCCAGACCTCGACCGTGCCGGTCCGACAGACCCCGTGTGGTCCGCGTTGGGCGCTGAGGCAGCTGGACAGGGACCTGCTCCAGGAAGCCGCGACAGTACAGGCCTGGGTGCAAGCACCGGACAGGCCTGTCGACATCGACGTCGAGGCGGACTGGTTCCAGTTGGCCATGTCGCAAATCTGCGACGCGGCCATGCCCCGAGTCCGGCCAGGACGTGCCCGGTGCCAAGTACACTGGTGGTCGCCAGAGATTGCGGCACTGCGCGATGCGTGCAATGCTGAGCGACGCCGGTATACTAGACACCGCAGGCGCCGCACCCGTCCACCGGGTGCGGAGGCCATAGAGGCGGAGCTGTATGAGGGATACAGAGCGGCAAAGCGCACCCTCTGAGCGGAGATAAAGCGGGCCAAACTCGAGGCCCGCAACGTGTGACTGGAGTCTCTGAACGTCGAGCCGTGGGGACGCCCATACAAAATGGTGATGGAGAAACTCCGCCCATGGGCTCCCCCGCTGACTCAGTCTCCGGCCCCAGCTCGTGGAGGGTGTGGTGAGCGCTCTGTTCCCTACGCGAGGGGAGCATACTCCCCCGCCTATGACTCCGCCACCAGCAGCGGTGTCCGATGCGGACCACGACGGCAACGACGGCAACAATGCTCAAGAGGTGACCGAGGTGGAGATGAGAGTGGCGGTGCGAAGGCTGAGTGCCAAGAACACCGCCCCAGGACCCGATGGCTTGCCTGGAAAAGCCTGGGTCCTGGCCATGGAGGAACTCGGGTCTCGACTGAGAGGGCTCTTCAGCGCATGCATGGAGAGGGGCCAGTTCCCGCTTCGCTGGAAGACGGGGAAACTGGTCCTTATCGCGAAGCCGGGGCGCCCCGCGGACTCTCCGTCCGCGTATCGGCCCATTGTGCTGCTCGACGAGGTGGGCAAGCTCTTTGAAAGAGTAATTGCAGACCGCCTCGTCGTGCATCTGGCACGGAAGGGGCCGGATCTTGCGGACGGCCAGTTCGGATTTCGCAGGAGGCGCTCCACTGTGGACGCCATCATGCGCGTGCGAGCCCTCACGACGGGGGATGCGGTGTCCCGGGGCAGGTGTGTCTTGGCGGTGTCTTTGGACATCGCCAACGCCTTCAACTCCCTGCCCTGGAGTTGCATTGGTAGGGCACTCCGGTACCACCGGGTGCCCGACTACCTCTGTCGGGTGATCGAGGCCTACCTGTCGGACAGGTTCATCATCTACCCCGGTAATCAGGGGGAGTTGAAACGGCGAGAGATGTCGTGCGGTGTTCCGCAGGGATCGGTACTAGGGCCGCCCTTGTGGAACATCGGGTACGACTACGTGCTGCGCGCCGACCTCCCCGACGGGGTCAGCGTGGTCTGTTACGCAGACGACACGCTGGTCCTGGCGCGGGGACGGTCGTACCAGGCGGCGGTCGAACTAGCACGCGCGGGGTTGCGACAGTCGTGGAGAGGATACAGCAGTTGGGACTCGAGGTGGCATTGCACAAGTCCGAGGCCATGTGTTTTCACGGCCCTCGGAGCGCGCCACCTCCGGGCTCCCAATTAACGGTAGGAGGAGTTCACATCGGCGTCGGGTCGACGATGAAGTACCTGGGACTCGTCCTCGACAGCCGGTGGAACTTCAAGGAGCACTTCCGACGTCTGGCTCCCAGGTTGAATGCGACTGGGGCTGCGCTCAAGCGGCTCCTGCCGAACCTAGGGGGTCCAGACGCCTCCTACCGGAGGCTCTACGCAGGCATCGTTCGGTCCATGGCCCTTTACGGTGCGCCGGTGTGGGCGCCATCGCTACGGAAGCGAGTGGCGGCCCGGCTAACCGCCTGCCAGAGGGTCATGGCCATCCGGATGATCCGCGGATACGGTACGGTGTCCTGTGAAGCGGCGAGCCTCCTTGCTGGCCTACCACCATGGGATTTGGAGGCAACAGTCCTTGCACACATGCATGACTTACGCGTGGAGATGCAACGTCGGGGCGAAACTCCGCTGCCGCGACAAGTCGCGGCATGGCGGACAGAGCTCCGGCGGGATCTCATGGTGAAATGGCGAGAGCGATTGTCGCAACCTCGTGCTGGGCACGCCACGATCGAGGCGGTAAGGCCCCTCTTTGAGGCGTGGCTGGAAAGGCCCCACGGCGTCGTCACCTTTCGTTTGGCGCAGGTGCTGACCGAACACGGCAAGTTCGGTCCGTACCTGTACAAGATTCGTGCGGAGACGACGCCCGGGTGTCGCCACTGTGCGGACCGCCCGGTGGACACGGTGGAGCACACAGTCGAGGTGTGCCCCGCTTGGGAAGAGCATCGCCGTGTCCTCGTGGGGGCGATCGGCGGCGATCTCTCGCGCCGGGGCTTGGTTCAAGCCATGCTCCGGAGCGAGGAGGTGTGGCAGGCGGTCGCCTCCTTTTGCGAAGCAGTAATGCTAGCAAAGGAGGAGGCCGACCGCATTAGGCAAAGGCGCACGCGCTGCCGCCGCCACCGGATTTCCGATCCCGATTTCCGGCCACCGTAGGCGCGGGCTCGCGGACGGTGGGCAATGGGTAGCTCGCTGTCCGTCCGTGCGGTAACAGACCGGTCCGAGCTCAGGTCGTCTACGGCGCACACCGTTCCCGCGCGCCTCAAGGAGTTGTCAGCAAACTGTAGGGGTCCAGCAGGGCCGAAGCCTACTGGGGCCAAAGGTTATGTGAGACTGTCACCACGGGCCCCGGGATAAAGGCAAGGAACGGAAAGGTAGGTTTTTAGTCAGTAAAAGTCTGACACTATTTCCCGCCCCACCCAAGGGCGGGATTTGTCATTGGATGATTTTACCTACGTTAAAAAAAAAAAAAAAAAACCCAAGGGCGGGAGATGTCTTTGGATGATTTTACCTACCACAAAAAAAAAGCTCTAGAGTGAAGTGGCGCGTCAGACTTATTTTCTAAAACCACGTCTCTGTCCTTTAATTACACTTATTCTTGGAACCGCAAGTTCCGTTTTCAAAAACTACACGCCACCCCAGCGGACATCGGCCTCGTTGGGCTTCTACGGTTTTGCTAACATCTCTATGAGGCGCGCGTGTGAAATACTACGCGTCGTCGGCGAGTCGGACTCGGTCTGGACGTTTAGTAGACGGCCGGAAAGCGAATTACCCATTACTTATCATCCTGCTGGCAGGTAGTCGAGGTCAGGGTCTCAGTGGCTGGGGTGTGAGAGTGTCCGTTCCCTCACGCGTGGCGCAGTCTCCTTCGATAGTATTACTGCTGCGCGGAAGGAGGCTACCACCGCTTGTCCATTCTGTCCTGTTTTTCGGGTGGTCCGCACAATGATGACCAGGGCGTTTCTTCCACCTGAATCCGGTACAGGTACCTCTCGAATTTGCCATGTCCTGGGAGGACTTGTGGCACGTGGAAGTTAGGGAAATCGTGACACCTTTCCAGCCATTCCTCAAGGAAGGGACTTACTGCCATGATTATCGCGTTCCTAAATGGCAATGGTAAAGGAAAGGGTCATATATTTTAATACAAAATAAAACTTTTTTTCATAAACAGCATGCAAACCAACAACTTCCATTTCGTGGCATAATCCACTATTGAATAAAATTATAAATTCTCGATTCACGAGTTGCATGACTGATTCCCCTTTTGAGGGGAAATTAGGGTCCTGAGAAAGCCTAGCCTAAAATATTGCGGAAAATTTAGGAACTAATTTTTGTATGGACTATACTATTATCTTATAAAAGAAACAGTGGCGACACCAGTACAGGTTTTATACATCGTTAAATTTTGGTCGTTTTAATCCCGCGGAGGGTCAATCCGGTACATGGAACACTATCGATTTGTAAAGAGAAAAATAAAGTACTTTTTTAAACTCTGATTAATTTACGCATGTACGAAATTAATTTTTTTAAGTAAACGCCAGCTGAGCGAGACCAATGAACTGTAGGTAGTTAGTATGCAATGACGGACAACTTTAGATTTAGATTTTAGAATTGGATATTGTTTACAGATATTTAATAATATTAAATTTAAGTAAACGACAATACTAAAGTATTTGATGAACCCTATGGAAGAATAAAATCGGTAGGAAAATTAAAAAAAAAATGAAATTAATTATTTATAGATAGATAGATATGGTTTTTATTATATAGTTTGGGTTTTATTGAACGATGATTCTGTAAAGTGTAATGAACAGACACACGGTACTTTAATTCCATGTTTGATATATTCCATCCCAATGACTTCAAGCCACTTCTGGCGCAGCACTTCACTTTTAGGGAACCTGTGCAAATAAAAACATGCAAAATTATTTCAGTCGGATGTAGGTAGGTAGGAGTAAAACAAATCACAGACTGAACTAAATAACCACCACCTTCTGCATGACGAATGACACTGTATTGTTTTTTGGTCTCGCTACTTTAGTTTCTGTTAGAGTTTTATTTTCAGAATCGTCTCTTCAACATATTTTACTGGACCCTAAACACAAACTAAAAAAATTATACGATCTTTATAAATTATCAGCTTGTTAAATAAAATACATCACTATTTTAAATTGTTAATAATATTGTAAACAAAACATGTTACTATGCGATCCAAATAAGAATAGGAAAGCCAATAACCTCGATCTGTCAAATTTTGAGTGAAAAGTACGGTTTGCAAAAAAAAACTTATTTGCGTACATAGTCTTAGGTCTAGGTGAAGTAAAAACATTATTGTTTATGATAAATAAGGTAAATATACTGTTTTAAGTCATAATTACTTAAAAATAAAAACTATTTTCTTTCCTATTTTCATTGTAAGGAACAATTCGCCTTCTTCTTCCATTTACCACTAATCAGACACTTCACATAGTGACGCAGAGATGAGTAAAATTGAAGAACTAAATTCTGATAAAACTTTTTTATTCACGATTCGTAAATAAATTAAATTTTATTTCTTTTTTTGCTCGCCGTACCCAATTTCTTCAAATTGACAGTTCGACGTGACGTCACAACATGGCAATCGATCCTATTCTCATTTGGACCGCATTGTATAAATTTAGCAAGTAGAGGTTTAGATCAGAAATAATTTGTGTGTACTTTTAGGAACTTTTATTATATAAATAAAACAAGGACACTTATACGGAAAAAATAACAGTATGATAAAGTTTTTCATAGAATACGGCTACTAACCTATGCATGGTTAAATGAGGTTGATTGGTGTTTTTCCTTGCATCACATTGAATTATTGAACACCAAGGCATATTCAATTTGTATCTCTTGACACTCACAGCACAAAACAACTTAGTTGAGAGCGTTTTTAGTCCTAAGAATCGCAATCCAAATGAAATGTTGTTTACTTGACACAAGCTTGACACCTGACGTACTACAAAACCACGGGCACTAAAGATGGCGGATGGCACGTGAGGTAGGTATGTTGGCGGAAATGTAAAAATGTTGCCAGAGAGAGAAAAAAAACAGCATGACATCTTTTTCTTCAACATATTAGTTAAAAAGAGACAAAATGTAGTTTTTTATATCTACATCGATTTAATAGATATTTGTACAAGCATGACATGTATAGAATATTAAGGCCGTCTCTATATATTCTATTTTCTATTCTCCAAGAGCAAATGTCACGAACGTCATACGTCGTTGTTTAAAGTGTCACCGTGACACTGTCTTTGTTTTGGTGAAATTCTCTTTGGGAGTATGCTAGAGTTGTTCGTCTGTCGAATTACGTAAGTTTATTTCGGAAATACAAAACGAACGATATGTCGCTCCTACTTAAACGCACCATCGGTGCTGGATGCAGCTTAGGACGTAACATTCTCAACAATGCGAAGACTCCGATTGTTTTGCGAGTAGCTACAAAAACCGACCAGACTGCTGCGACCCAAACGGAGACTCGACCAACGGTAGCTAAAGTGGATCCTCTTCAGAAGACTCATTTGGTTGACTTTGGGAAATATGTTGCTGAATGCTTGCCTAAATACGTACAAAAAGTCCAACTAACGGCTGGTAACGAATTGGAAGTTCTTATTCCCCCTGAAGGTGTAATTCCAGTGCTGCAATTTTTAAAGGATAATCACAGCGCACAGTTCTCAAACCTCGTGGATATCGCTGGTATGGATGTGCCCAACCGACCCAACAGGTTCGAGATCATTTACAACTTGCTATCTTTACGTTACAATGCTAGAATCAGAGTCAAGACTTATACAGATGAGTTGACTCCCGTTGACTCTGCAAACGACGTGTTTAAAGCTGCAAATTGGTATGAAAGAGAAATATGGGATATGTATGGTGTATTCTTTGCCAACCATCCTGATTTGCGTAGAATTTTGACAGATTATGGGTTTGAGGGTCACCCATTCAGGAAGGACTTCCCACTAAGCGGATATGTGGAGGTGCGCTATGATGATGAACAGAAACGTGTGGTAGTAGAACCTTTGGAGCTAGCTCAAGAGTTCAGGCGTTTTGAGCTTAGTGCTCCTTGGGAACAGTTCCCGAACTTCCGCAGTAATCCAGCTTCAGAAGAAGTAATCAACCCAGCTGAAGACAAACCAAAACAATAGTAAAACTAAACAATATTCTCAACAAGTAGGTCATTTATGTAATGATATTAATAAAACGTTACAAAAGCAACTTCATCAGATTGTAGTTTCAGTTACAAGTAACACAGAAAAATCATCTTTATTTGCTGATAGTAGGAGAGCCCAGATGGGGACTTTGAGGGAGCGCGTCAGAAATTAAATGGGAAGAAACCTTGCACCCTGTAATGTACCCCTACCACATATGAACCCCTAATATAGTGAGGTGGGTTAAAGGCAGCCCGTCAGATTCACAAAAAAAATCCTTGCAAAAACTCGAGCTTATCAGATTAAGACAAGGTAAGTTGAGTACATGCAGAAAAGTGTATATTTTAATAACCTGACATTTTGAGTGTGGCATAAGGAAATGGGTGAGTCACAAAATTGTAAAAAAAAAAACAATAACCTCGAAATACTCAAGTGCAATTGAATTTATTTTTATTTTGAAGGAAATCCTATCAGGAATCTAACAGTTTTCATCAGGCGATGTAGCCAAAACCATTGAATAAAGGATGAAGATGCTGAGAACTGTGTATTCCCCACTCCTTGTTGATCTTTCTTCTCACTCTTTCTTATCTCCCACTCGCCAACACTATATTTTCATCCAATTAGCATCTATTAATAATAATAAAAACAACGACTTTCAGGCGGAAACAAGGTGCGCGCCTTCAACGGTTGGGTCATGCCGGTATTGATGTACTCTTTCGGCGTACTCAGATGGACTCAAACGGAACTTGACGCCCTGGATAGGCGGGTTCGAACACTGCTGACTGCATACCGAATGCATCACCCACAATCGTCGGTGATGAGACTGTATATCCCGCGGAAGTGTGGCGGTCGAGGTTTTTTAAATGCTAAGACCCTACACAACCGCGAGGTATGCAGCCTCAGGGAATATTTCCTAGCTGCCGACGTGGGTATGCATCGAGATGTAGTGGCAGTGGACAAGGGACTCACCCCTCTCTCCTTGGCTAATGAGAACTGGCGCAAACCGGTAGTGCTTGACACTAACGATCGCAGGGAAGTATGGCAGAGCAAGGAACTTCACGGACGCTTTTTCCGGGCCCTTCACGGGCCCGATGTAGACCAATTGGCGTCCGTAGCTTGGCTGCGTTTCGGTGACCTCTTTGGGGAAACCGAAGGTTTTATCTGTGCAATTATGGACGAAGTTATCATGACGAATAACTACCGGAGATTTATTGTGAAGGACGGCACGGTTGACATCTGTCGGGCATGTCACCGTCCGGGAGAATCAATTCGTCACATTATCTCCGGTTGTTCTCGTCTGGCTAACGGCGAGTATTTGCATAGGCACAACCTTGTAGCCAAGATTATCCATCAGCAACTTGCTTTGAAATACTCTCTTGTGGGATCGGAAGTGCCGTACTACAGGTATGAGCCCGACCCAGTTCTTAATAATGGTCATATCACTTTGTACTGGGATCGGTCCATCATCACTGACAGGACTATTGTAGCCAATAAGCCTGATATAGTGGTGGTGGACCGAAACGAGAGGCGTGCAATGATTGTTGACATATCCGTTCCGCATGACGAGAACCTCGTGAAAGCTGAGAAAGATAAACAAATCAAGTATATTGACTTGGCTCGCGAGGTTGTCGACATGTGGGAAGTGGATTCGGCGATCATTGTACCGATAGTCGTGTCGGGTAATGGCTTAATAGCCAAGAGCCTCGACCAACACCTTAGGAGGCTCTCGTTAGGCGGCTGGATCAAGGGCTTGATTCAGAAAGCGGTACTCCTGGACACGGCTCGTATTGTTAGGAGGTTCCTTTCTCTGGAGCCCTGACCGCCGGTAGCTTGGACCCTGTTCCCGATACCGGTGGGACACTATTTGTTATATTTTTAAATGTTTTTTTTTTTAATGTTTGTTTTAAAGAAATATTTAAAAATATAATTTATAAGTATATTATATGAATAAAGAGATAAAAACAAAAATTTTAAAATAGGGTGCTCGTGTTTAGTTGTATTTTGATACATAAGGGCACTAACTCAATATTCAGACCGGTTTTGTCTACGTCGCTTAGTGTAATAAGGGTCAGACTGTCTTACTCGGAAATAAACTTTAAGACAGTCTGTATAACTTGTGCGGAATATCAAATGGTGTAATAGATGCTTAAGCTGTTGAATTTTATCAAAAACTTAATGACCATACTACAATGTACCATTTTTACACTTACAAACATGTCTCATGTAGCATGGATTTTTTATTATTAATTTTTTGCTTTAATATTTTTTCGAATGGTTTGATTAACAATACGCCTACATATAATTGTCAGATTATCATTTAGGAAGACAAAGATTTTTTTTTACATTTACAAAAATCAATCATGACTTTTCATCACGTCATCATCATCATTTAAGTAGGACAGTTTTCTAAGTTCACATAATATTCACTGAATAGCTGACACGGTCGAATAATTTTTTTTCTTGGCTTTTTTTACCCCTACGGCCACCCACCAGTTAATTGTCCGATTAATATCTATCGCGTAGTTATACACTGAATGGTTACCTATCATAAGTTCGAAAAACGTTTGACCGAATTTCATTTCACCTAAAACTTTTCAAGTAAATAATATTGTTTCGTTTTTTTTTTATTTCATCGAAGTGACGTCTGCCACTGCAACAGTTGACCTATTCTCAATTCGAATTTTTCCTTTACACTATAGTTTCATTTGGTCAAACAACTTTTCACTGGTGTTACACTTAGCGGAACTATCATTTGTTCGAAGTATTATGTTTCCGAACATTCATTATACCATGGAAGGTTTTCTGCCTCTGTTCCGGCGCTGCGGGGTTTGGGCGGTCCCACGCGAGCTTATCGTCGCAGATGGTTTCAACGCTCACCACCGCAGCTTCGGCTCAGCCGCGGCGGCGGGCCTTCAAATCACCTGCTCCTCAGCTCGCGGGCCGCCCTACAACTCCGCGCCTGCGTGGGTTTAAATTATACTCTAGGGGTAGGGCAGACAAGACTGTGAAGTCGGATTCGCAGCGAGTCGTTTCTGTCACTAAATTTTGTAGCACAAAATATTGACTTATATGACATTATTTTAATTTAATATTGAAAATGCTACCAATTATAGTACGCTACAAATAAGTTGAATCATCCGACACGGCTACGCGCAGCTCCCTCCCTCGACTGAGACCCGAAATCGGTTATAATCCTTGTCACACAAGTTGAACCATCATAGCGGTCGACCTTGAATGCACAGTAACCGATTTTCGGGTCTCAATCAAAGTGGAGGGTTGCGCGCAACCATAGCAAATGGTTCAAGTTATTTACCGCGTATTATAACCGTCTATATGGGGTGACTGGTAATTAGTGAACGATACTTAAATACGTGATTGTAGTCATGAAAAAAAAACAACTTTTACTATGGGACCAAACCTAAAATCAAAAGAAGATTATGCCAAGTGTGTTATGCAAAATAAATTTCGGAGTATCAAGATTCTGCCAAATAGAGGGAACCCGATTTCGGGCTGTTCTATATTTTCAAATCACAGGGATAACTTTACTTGCGCGATGCAGGATTAGTTCTTATATGACGCCATAGATGTCGCTACAGCACTCCCCTCCAGAGATCGGAGATCGATGGTTCTTGATGCTTCTTAATGCGTCGTGATGCGTGCCACTGCCAGGCCAGTGGAGGTTTGTTCCAGTGAGTCGGAACCGGATTCCGCATAGTTCTCGGTGATTCGGAACTGTCTGCGGTGCTATCCCAATGAGTCGGGATATGATGCTGCAGGCTATTGTGAGTCGGAGTAGTGCTGCTGGCTCCAGTGAGTTGGAGCGGCGCTGTGCGCCGTAGAGCTTGACTGCTGTCGTCGACCAGGAGAGGTTCTTCAAGGCTCTTAATGAGACTGGCCGAAGGTGCTTAGCCAAGGTCGTAGGTTGTGTATAGACTGATATCAGTGTATAAGTTGAAGTCGCAGCAAATAAGTTGCATTTGCTGTTCTTGCGCGTGGCGCCACTTCGATTGGGACCAGAAAATCGGTCGAAAATCGACTATTCAAGGTCGACCGCCATAATGGTTCAACTTGTGTGACAAGGATAATAACCAATTTTCGGGTCTCAGTCGAGGTGGGGGGCTGCACGCAGCCATGGCATAGGTAATATTTTGATATTTATTTATGTGTTACTTTAGGAATTATAAATAAGTAAAATTGTTTTAGGTGACAAATTCTTTATTTCTTTGTTCCATTGGCCACACAAAAAGATAAATATCAGTAGGATGATAAGAGTTGCAGAAATTAAAATCAGTATTGTTTATTTGAAATAGACCAACAAGCACTTTTGAATTGTCAAAATGTTGGTCAGTCCAAAAAAGTGAAGCTAAATTGCTTTTGGAAAATTGAAGCTAAAGTGAAGCTGAATTGCATTTGCATTTGGCGTGGTATCTAGCGGCGGTATCGGTACCGCTTGAAGTGGAACCACAGCTGGAAGATGTTGTTGTGGAAGTGGCAGCGAAAGCCGCGCTTGTACGAGTGCTCCCACTCGCGGTTCACGATTTTGAAGGCGATGTCCTCGTAGGGCGCGCCCGCGTGGAAGCGCACCACGGCGAAGTCGGGGTTCTCGGGACATGCTTTCTGAATATGACATAAGTTATTACAGTTAATCGCATAAAGCGGTGCAGACCAAAAGCCAATTGCTTTGCGCGCATAGCTATAAAATTATGACCAATGCGTTTCAAATGAGAATAGGATCGATTGCCATGTCAAACTGTCAAATCGAAAAATTAATAGGATGAGCTTAACATGTCTTTTTTCTTGTTTTTGCTCTCAAAAATTGAGAAGGAAAACATCGTGAGGAAACCGGCATGTCCTAGAACCAAAACTTCGAAGACATGTGACATTCACCAATTCGCACTGGGCCCGCGTGGTGGATTACGGCCCATTCCATCTCTTAGAGAGGAGGCCTGAGACCCAGCAGTGGAAACATTATAAGGCTGATGCAATGATGCCTTTAGTGTGTGTATATACAACGTGTAACGAAAATGGTATATACAGAAAGAGTGCATGGCTTCTTGATAAGATAACAAACGATACGGGAAGGGTTTTCTAACCTTTTGTTTACATGGTAGGAAGTTATGGATTATTCTAATACAAATGATACCAGAAACCGAACATTTCAAACTGAAATCAATCATCACTAGCAAAAAGTCAGCTGATCGGTGTCAGTGAACTGTTCATGAATAAAAACAAACCTCTTACTCCTGGTATTTCTTCAAACAGTGGCTAAAGGGTTCCGGATGTTTATTTTTCTTAACAATATTTTTTAAAGAAAAACAGAAGTATTTCCTACATAAACTAATATTATGTTTGTGAACAACAAACTAAGCAAAAAAACTAGAGCGAGTGCGTGCGCCGAACATCTGTGAAGAAAAATTCGGCCGCGTAGGGAAGTGTGCGTGCGCGCAGCTCATTCAATTTTTCAAAATAGACACACAAGCGTGCGACCCGCGCCATTTTTAGAAGAGACTAAGTAGATAAGGGTGTTCGTAAGGATATGGAATAATTAGATACTCATCTAAGTGAAACAATAAGAAATACTTTTTTTTTGTTTACGTAGATAGGATAGCAACAAACAAATGAGTAAACCTAACATCTATCGACTAAATAATCTACCATAGAATCGAGTAGCTACAACGCAGTAAATAATACCTTATTTAATAACTACATACATTCTTATAAATTTTCTTACGTACCTAATTCTTTTTATGTTGGTTGCCATACATAGATAGGTACTTAGTTTACAAGAAATTAATACTTAGATGAATGTGCGAAAGACGCTACGAAAAAGGATTTCATGTCATAATATTTTGTTAAAATGAACCCAAAATATCATTTCCAAGCAACTTATGTGTCTCCTAGTACAAATAAAATCTCAGTGGGTTCCGTTCTTGAATTTAATTTAGTTAGACGACTATAATAAGTTGTTATTTTTTTGCAGGTTTGAGATGATTTTAATCAATTGATTTTAATAAGTAATCTAGATTGCTTAAAATCAAATGATTAAAAAAATATTGATTTAAATCAAATCTTTTTTTTTCACGTTATAGGTTTGATTTAAATTAAACCTATAACGTGAAATTAATACAATTTAGTTTAACTTAAAATGCATACGTTGATAGTGATACACTGTTGACAGCGCAACATACATTCTCTATTTAGAAGAAATAGGTTCGTAGTTAGAAGTCATCATTAAAATATTTTATCAGCATTAGGTACTTACTATTTCTGTTTAATTTTAACCTGAGATTTAAACAAATCAACAAATCTTTCGCGCTTATTTCACCTACATTTTCACGGGGAGGTTTTCACAGAGACCGACAGAATTTCACGACTGTCACCAGTGCGACGGTGGCGACGCCCAGCTAAGAGAAAGTTTAGTGGTAAAACTGTACTATACCGGATGTCGAATTTGAAAAGAAAAACATAAAATTTTTGTAAATTTGCGTTAAGTTGTGGCTGTATGTACCTAGTACCTAATAATTACATTTGTCATAGGTACTACCAACAAGTACAAAGTGAAGGAATCCTGTTAAAATACTGTCAAATATCACGAAATAATACCAATTTTAACTAATTATTTTTTAACTGTACATTTGCGCACATTCAGTCTTTGCCTAATTACTTCTTACATAACGCTTTTCTACATTAAATATTATAAAGCTTACTCAGCAGCCGGTATAAAACAATTTAGCAGGTTTGGTCTAATTTATCTTTTCAAAATAAATTAAAACATGCAAAAGTACTAGGAGTCCATAAGAAACGAGAATTATTATTGCTGAATTGAACAGCGGTTGCGCAATCACAGATCCCTAATTTCCTTTCAGAAGCTCCAAAATATGATATTGAATACGATAAAATATTGTGCCCAGTCGCACGCGCCGCCTGCGTGTATTATGTGAGAGAGATGGCAATGTTTCCATCGTTCGTTCGGTTACTTTCTTTGGCGGTACTGGCGGCTTCTTTGAGCGCGCCGAAAGTAAAATTAGGTAAATAAATAAAGTAAAATTTTGCATTAGTGGACAATTAATAATCGTACATTGCAGTCGCATATCCGTTCCGGTGCTTGAGATTAGGATTTATTGTGGTCGTGACAATCGTGTGTGATGGCGTTAACCAATAGTGAATATTATGAGATGATGTTATGTGTCGGAAGAGAGGACGGTAATGTGCGAGCTGCTCGCGAACTTTATCGTCGCCGATTTATCGAAATTTTTTGAGGAACGTTTTGGATGATGCGCTCACAGAATCATTATCAATTGTGAGTTACGCCAATCTCGTGATGGACAATAATTTATTATTTCAACACGACGGTGCACCGGCACACTATTCACGTGATGTTCGGGAGCATTTGGATATGCGCTTGGCCTCCGCGATCCCCAGACCTAATTCCGTTAGATTTCTTTTTGTGGAGGTACATTAAAAACATTGTGTACGCAATGCCGTGTGATACAGTGGAGCAAATGAGAGAGCGAATCGAAGCCGCTTTCAGGACAGTAACACCAGACATGCTACGCAATGTTCAGATGTCCATGCACAAGCGAGCGGCCTTGTGCATACAGTACCACGGTCATCACATCGAACCACATCTTTAAAAATGTAAGTTAAAATTATTATTTCTCATTTTAATATTTACTTTGCTCGGACTATGGAAAGATATTTTATTTTTTGAGGCAAAATTTTAGGTACAGTACGGCCGACGGATCTAGGCGCGTCTGAAGTTAGGCTCTGCGAACTTTAGCGCTTGTTCACTCGAAAAAAAATAAATGGTTTGAAAAAATAAATGCCGATAGCAGTTGTTATTGCTGTTAACAAAAGTTATTGGCATTTATTTTTATAAATCATTTATTTGGCGCGCTTATTTTGAGTGCTAAAGTTCGCAAAACCTAACTTCAGGCGCGCTAAGATCCGTCGGCCGTACTGTAGGCCTAGGCAGTACTAGGCGAAGGCGAACAGAGCGTCTCATGCACGTGCGCCACATGAGTAGATCGCGGGCGCCTCGCGAGTCAAAATTAGGTAGACAGTACTAGGCGATCAGATTTACAGAAGAAATGTTTTGTATTATATTAGCAAGTGACGGGAATGTTATTGACTCCGTAGTGTCGTGACTAGAGATGGGTTTCTACCCGGTAAATACCGGGTAAATACCCAAAATACCCAAATGCAGGGTTTTTACCCGGGTAAATACCCAAATGGTGGGTATTTTCCTTTTCATTATTGTTTTAAGTCTTTTATACACTTTAAGCAATAAAGAATGTTTATCAAATGTGTTTTATGCATGAAGTGTAAATGGTGTCAGCAAATAATAGTTTTCTACTAACAAATCATATAAAAATTGTACGTCTGTATTTTTACGTATTATATTAGGTGGTTTATATTACATTTGATTATAGTAGTTTTAAATTAAAGACTATTTGAATATCACAGCATGTCGTAACAAATATTTATTAATAAAATACATTAAATAAACGTGAAACATCAAACTCTTGAGTATATAAGATGAATAACTAAAATCTGGCAAACTCGCGTATATTCTCAGAACTAGTGACGATGAAGATACTTTGTTATTAACTAAAAATCTACTACATTAGCGTATGAGATTGAAATTAATATTAAAAAAAATGCTGACGTGGTGCAGCTCACGGCGTTTCAACCTTACGTTGAAGTTTCTAAAGTTGACTTTCAATTGATAAAATAAGTCCGTCAGTAGGCGCATTTAGCTGGCCAGCGGTCCCTCAATCCTTACAAATATGCACATCAACCGTTCCCGCTTCTTCGCCTTCTCTCCGCGTATACGTATTATGCTTACTACTTCCACTTGTTTTTGAATTACTAAAGAGTGCGCACGTAGAAGTGATATCTCATACTGTTTCATTTTGGATCAGGATTAAAAATTTTGCTGGTACTAACGACTAATACTGGTTTTGGAAATATTAATATATTGTATTCATATATGTATATTTAATTGAATGCAATACAATTTACGTTAAACCTTAGAAAATATACTCGTACTAAACAACATTAGATATACCAAAGAAAGTAATTTAAGTATTTTGTAATAGAAGTACGTCATTAACACTTTGAAGCTTTTTTTTTCTCAGGGTCTCATTCTGTAATCATGATGTAAAAATATAGAAATATATATTTTATGTCATATAAAACAATAAAAACACTGAATATTTCTTAGATGTACCTAATCAAGACGAAAAAATATAGAACCGTGTAAATTGCGCAAAATCAAAAAACAAATAGCCAGCGATAAAAATCATCTTCGTTTAGTAGTGTTAAAAAATTAAGCAAATTCATATTATTCATTTTTGAGTATTAAAATGCGTGTTTATAAATTGATATAACAACATTGATTACTCTGATACCTATTTACCTGTTATTTTTTAAACCATAAAAAAAATAATTAAACTGAAGTTCTAAGTATGAGGAACCCCGAAAATTTATTGTTTTTTTTTTTCTATTTTTGTGTGAAAATCCTAATGCTGTTTACAGAATACATCTACTTATCAAGTTTTAACAGTATAGTTCTTATAGTTTCGGAAAAAACTGGCTGTGACATACGGACGAACGGACAGACAGACATGACGAATCCATAAGGGTTCCGATTTTTGCCATTTTGCTATGGAACCCTAAAAAGGGAGTTCCGATTCCAAATTAAATGAAAGGACATTATATAAGGAGGAAAATCAGCCAAGTTTAGTACATTTTGACCAGTTACGCGAACACAAATGTACTGACCAGCAGATTTTTTTTTTCGCGATTTCAGGTTTGGTCCCATAGTAAAAGTTGTTTGCTTTTCATGACTACAATCACGTGTTTAAGTGTCGTTCACTAATTACCAGTCACCCTATATTATGTCATTTACTATATAGAAACTTCATCAAATCAGTTAAGAAATTTTACATTTATGCTAAAATTACAGTTATTATCAGTTAATAAAGCAATTTAATCAGGCTATGAAACGAAAAACATATGAAAGTAGCCGAACTTATAACATGGATGTGTTAAAAATATCTAAACGGGCTAAAATTCACCTAAACTTTATTAAATAAAACGTTCCATAAAGTGTTTATAGTTTATACCCATGCTTTTGGGTATTTACCGGGTAAAAACCCTGTTTATACCCAAATTGGGTATTTACCCGGTAAATACCCGATGGGTATTTACCCACCGCCCATCTCTAGTCGTGACACGTTTGTTGTGATTTGAATTCAAGACTCATGCGTCATGCGATACCAAGAATTTGGTATCAATTCTTTGAGTAATTTATTTTGTGCTGAAACTTTGTGTAGAGGTTCTATACCACCCGTAATCTTCAGCGCTTCTTGATGTATATACTATTTTGGTTACACGCTGTATATTTAGTTTTAATTAGTTGTTTTTATTATTCTTGATAACTTTTATATTTATTTATTATTATTTATTTATTATTATTTATTTATTATTATTTATTTATTATATACTTTATTGTACACCTGATACATACAATAGGAAACTAAAAACTAAAACACATACATACAATGGGCGGCCTTATCGCATTCAGCGATCTCTTCCAGGCAACCTGGAATGGACAGTAATTGCCTGGACAAAAAATGGGGCTGTCAATGATGTGACAAAACCAGTATCATACATATATATTATAATAGATACACAGATATATAAATAAATTATATAATAGTTACATATATACATACATATTGAAAACTATAGACAGAAATATAAATGGCGACTATCGATATTCACAGCGACAGGTAATGTTCCTTAACAAGTTTTTTAAAAACGGGCAACGATTGAGCGCGTTTAATTGCATCTGGCAATTCATTCCACAGACGAGCAGCCTGAATGATTTATCATAGAAAGTAGTGGTACGGATTGGCATTTTAAGTTGCAAGTTCTCCGATGTGATGACCTTAGCAGTTTTTATACACCGTTAAATTTTGATTGTTTTAATCCCGTGAAGGGTCGATCCGGTACATGAAACTCTATCGATTTGTAAATGTAAAATAAAAAAAACAAAGTACTTTTTTCTAAAACTCGAATAAATATACGCATGTACGAAATTAATTTATTTAAATAAACGTACATACGTAAATTGATTCAAGTTTTAAAACGATTGAAAACAAAAATTTCACTTGGTAGTCATACGAATCAAAAACGTTAAATACATATGTTATATTAAGTTTCGTCTAAGTCCAGTTGATCTGATTCCACAAGTGTTTGATAGACACTCATTATTTGGTTATCGAACTGACTCGGCGCGGACCGAGTTGACTCGGTGGAACAAGTTGAATGCGCGAATCGAATTGACTCAGCGCAACGAGTTGAATCGGCGGCGGTTTGAGTCGACGGAGTTGAATCGGTGGACCGAGTGAGTTGGTGAACAGAGTTGATTCGAATCGCAATTCAAATCAGTCACCATTCCAATTCGATTTACTGGAGTTGTGAAAAATGCGAATCTGCCCCTTCGCTACTTTGCAAATAAATAACAACGCGTTTTTAAGTGACAAAATGGCGTCAAGTCGATAAGTATTTGTTTTTGGTAATATTCGAATATACATATATTTATTTACTATTCGAATATAAATTTGGAAAGTGAATTCTAATAATTAGAATATTCGATTGCAACCCCTAGTCACAACATGGCAATCTATCTTATTCTCATTTGGAACGCATTGTATGGATAGTCGAGCTCGTGCAGCACTGACCAGCGAGAAGCCCGGCGTGGCGCTCTTGTCGACGAGGTCGGGGTAGAAAATGTTGAACTTGTACCCTTGCACGAGCTCGGGCGGCGGGTTGTCCATGTCGTAGTGCGTCTGGTTGTACTTGTTCCACTCGAAGCCCGTGTGCACTCTGCGAAAAGACGACACAATAACGGATATTCGCTACAAATTAAGATGTATTATGATGCGTTAGTCCTTTAAATATTTAGTTGTATGAATGATAAGTTGTCTGAATGAAATATGGTGATTTATATATATGAACTTGCAAGAGCCTTTAATTAGATACAAGACAAGCACCTGAATGTTTACTAGAATAAACATTGAGGTGCTTGTTTTGTATGTTTGTAGGAACAAAACTGCCATTATATTTTATTTGAATTATTAGAATGTAGGTAAATGAGATCATAACCACTATAATATACATTGTTAAATTCTGATCGTTTTAATCCCGTGGAGGGTCGATCCGGTACATGAAAAACTATCGATTTATAAAGATAAAATAAAAATAATAATTAATTTCTTTAAGTAAACGAGTCAATGACCTTGTAGGTAGTTGTCGGTCGTTGCGTACTAACTACCTACAGGTCATTGGACTTGCCCAGCTGACGTTTACTTAAAGAAAGTAATTTTGTATATGCGTAAATTAATTCGAGTTTAAAAAAGTACTTAATTTTTTAATTTTATTTTTACAAATCGATAGTGTTTCATTTAGGTACCGAACCGACCCTCCAAGGGATTAAAACGATCAAAATTTAACGGTGTATAATTGTTTAGGTCATTATATTAATTTTATTTTTAAACAATTGCGAATAACAGGAGCATAGACTTCGACACAGATTTTAATGTTATTTTTCTATACCCATTTTATTTCTACTGTATACGGATTGTTCCCAAAGGTCCATGATTGTATTGTTCTTCATTTCCCAGCGAGGCCATGAAAAAAATATCGCGTTTTGAAATGTTTCTACCTCAATTCTCAATAGTTCCACAAGATTTGTCCAAAGTACAGTCAGTAAAAATAATTTCTTGTTTGTCTTAAAAAAGTCAAAGTAAAAAGCATTTATTTCAAATAAACCATTTACAGACACTTTTTAAATGTCAAGAAGTCAGTCTGTCCGAAAAAAAATATCCGAAAATAAGATCGATGGACGTCTAGTTTTTTGACTCAATGAAAGCTTTTGACAAAGTGTAATATAATGGTTTATCATTTAAGCTATATCAATTCGGTGTGCCAGATTGTCTAGTACTCATCTTGCGAAACTTTTTATTGAATCGTACCTTCCACTATAGCTATTGAGCAAGCGGGATTTGTCAAGGGTAGAGGAACAAGAGAGCAGATACTAATTCTTCGACAAATAATCGAAAAGTCTAGAGAGTTTAACATCCCACTCTATATCTGCTTCGTCGACTTCCGCAAGGCCTTCGATACCGTGAAATGGCATATTCTATGGGACGTGCTAATTCAAATGGGAGTACCGCTCCACCCAGTTAGTCTCAGACGCCGACTTTATGAGGACGGAACTGCGACTGTTCGTATAGACGACGTTGACTCAAAAATCTTTTACACCCACGCTGGCGTTCGACAGGGTTGTATATTGTCTCCACTCCTGTTCAACATTACAAAGTATATAATGAGAGTCGTGAATGTGGAACAGTGGGACAAAGGGATCTCAGTGGGAGGTAGAAAGGAGTCTAACTTGAGATATGCCGATGACACTACCCTTCTAGCACAATCGAAGGAAGATATGGAACACCTGCTGACACTTTTAGAGACAACAAGCCTCTCCTTCGGTCTTACGCTCAACAGAGACAAAACCAAGATGATGATAGTGGATCGAGCTGTACTGAATCATCCTGATATCACTGTGATTGCCAACTGTACAGTTGTTCAATCGTATGTATATCTTGGTTCCACCGTCACGAACACTGGAGGATGTGAAGATGTGATTCGAAGGAGATGTTCTATCACACGATCTGCTGTTGACAGGCTGAAAAGGATCTGGTGCAACCGTAACATCACTAAAGCCATGAAAGTCCGCCTCATTAGAAGCTTGGTCTTCCCAATATTTTTCTTTATGGCGCAGAAACGTGGACGGTTCGCCTCAAAGACCGATGCAAAATCGATGCACTCAAGATGTGGTGCTGGCGGCGACTGCTGCGGATCCCTTGGACAGCGCGGAGGACTAACGTCACGATCCTGGAGGAGTTAAAAATCAAACAGAGATTATCGTCGACTGTGCAAGTACGAATGCTTAAATATTTCGGTCACATTTTTCGCAACGAAGATTCCATGGAGCGACTCGTTATCCAGGGGCAAGTGGAAGGGAAGCGGTCACGCTGACGCTCACCTACGCGTTGGATAGACCTCATCAGAGCTGCAACACAAACTTCCATAGTCCAGTGTTCCCGAGACGCCGTTAGCCGGGATAAGTGGATACACATCGCGGGAGCCTCACTCGCCAACGAAAATGCAACATCGTCAACCACGACCACTCTGTCAAGAGTGAGCGACTAAAGAGGAGGACCTTCCACTATTGACTACCAGATGGTAGCGCTCCCTCTATGCGATAGTGGGGAGATCTCCTCACCTCCCATACGAGCAGGAGTTTTCAAGGGTCTCCCTCTGATCACCACATACCTATACCAATCCGATCCCTTGGGAGAAGCACGCTCGGTGTGATCCTAGATCAGCATTTGACCTTAGCTGAGTACATAAAGCAAACTTGTACGTATGCGTGCCGCTTTCGCACAAAGAAGGCTCCACTAAATTCTGCCAACCCGTAGGTATGGTCGCATTTTTAATACGCTTACTCCGTCTTTGCACATGCAAAGCCCCGCCATCTCCATATAAGGCAAATACTTCAAAAGCGATTCCTAAAAATCCGCGGAGCCTATCATGTCTAAAATGAGAGTTCTTTTTGACCACAAAAGGGGATTTTTAGGGGAGATCATAAAATCTCCATCATCCAGCATTTCATGAAACGCTTTCCAACGTTTTCCCCACCTTCTGATATTGACCGTCTAAAATGAGTGATTTTTGAAATTCGCCGTCATATGCTTTTTTTTTATTATGATTTTGGGTTTAGAAAATATTACTGTGGTTCTAAAAGATAACTACATGGGTACTTCTTATGACATTTCTAAACAATTAAAGCATTGAGCATTACATATACCGGTATTTTTATTCTTCGAAAATCTCAACAAAAAAAAAAATTTTTTTAAATAACGCTGTAAAGACAGTTACAGACTGGCTATTGTTTTTAGTTGCATTTTTTTTTTAAGTATTGTTATGTATAGGATATTTCATTTTTTGAGAGCAATTTTCTTTGAAAACCAATCATTTTTGACCTTAAATAATACCGAGGCCAATGCTCCCACAGCATTCTTGCCATAATAAAAAATGTTCGTAAGAACAAGTTCTAACAGAATATTGTATATTTTTTCTTTGGCTTTGAATATTGTATACTTTTAAATTTGGACCAAAAATGTATGGATCGTGGGTGATGTCCTTTCTGCGTATAAATGTAGTTTTTTATATGGGGATACCTGTAGACCCCACGCGTGACGGAACGTTACTATAAAGTAGGCGTATACTTAAAGGTTAAACCATAAATTGCTCTTTGGCACTCACATTTACAAACATTGAAAAAATGCTTCTATATTATACAATAGGTACTAAAATAATATAATATTATATTATCAAATTACAAAAATAAAAGAGAAAGTATTTTCCAAACTAATTAATTTGTACGCCCAAGTGGTAGTGGAGCCAGACCAGCATTGAGCCAAGCATTTTTATCCTGAATATAATCTTCCAACTTGTAATATGCTTGTCTACATAGTGTGCTATTAACACTAGATTTATTTCATTGAGTTCCAATATATGGGGAAGAATTTTATAATAACATTTTAGACAGTACCTACCCCATGAAAGAAAAGGTAACTTTAGCCAGTCTGAAACCTGATTGAACTAATTAGTCCCTATTTCTCGTAACATAATTAAGTCTATCGCCTTTTATACTAAAAAGATGAAGATTTTTTCTAACGTGCATGATGTTTTCATAAATAAATTGACAAAGCACCGTCATTAGTTAATATCCTTAAACAGTTCCCTTAGAGAATCGCACCGGCGGAGATTGTAAAAAGCTCTAATGGCTCTTTTCTGTAGTATAAAAATTGAGTCGATGTCTGCAGCCCGTCCCCATAGTAAGATTCCGTAGGACATGATACTATAAAAATAGACTAATCTAGCAGTATCAAAAACCGTAAATTGGCCGATTTTTCTATCTTATCAGCATATCAATAAGCTGTCCTGCAAGAGATGTTAAATGAGGACCCCATTGAAGTCTTGAGTCAAGCGTAATCCCCAGGAAAACCGTTTTATCAACAAATTCTTGTTTCTCATTGTAAAATACTATGTCATAATCACTACTTTTGACATTTAGTAAGGAAAATCTAATGCATTTCGTTTTTTTTTTTTCATTTAGAACTGTGTGCAGTGAACCAGTTTTGGACCTGCAGTAGGGCGTTGTTTTCGACGTTAAGATTATTAATCCTTCTATTTATCTTAAATATCAAAACAGTGTCATCGGCAAACAACACCATCTTTAATATAAACGAAAAATAAAAAAGGACCTAAAATTGAACCTTGGGGTACCCCCATTTTTATGTTTAACCACGATGAATTGACACTGTTTATCTGAACTGATTGCTGTCTATCATCCAAATAACATTTTAACAAACAACGATTTTTGGCCTAGCCCATAGTGCTCAAGTTTCAAGAGTAGTGTTTCATGAACCACACGATCAAACGCTTTAGACAGGTCGCAAAATATGCATATAGCATCTAGTGCCTCTTCCCACGTATTAAAAATGTGTTTTAGTAAGGAAACACCAGCGTCAGTGTACAACGTCCTTTGGTGAAATGTTATTCGTGTTAAAATGATTAAGCATTTGATCCAACATCACCTTTTCAAATATCTTGCTAAAAACCGGCAACACGGATACTGGCCTTTAATTATTAGTGTCTTTACTGTTTCCAGATTTAAAAAGTGGTATCACTTTACTATATTTCATTAGATCCGGAAAGAATCCTTGATCCACACACAAATGAAATATTAAAGCCAAGTACGGTGTTATAGTCCCAATAATTGAGGTACAAACTTTGACATACACCATATTCCTTCGGTCAGTTTATAATAATAATAATAATAATCCTAGCTGCCGACGTGGGTATGCATCGAGATGTAGTGGCAGTGGACAAGGGACTCACCCCGCTCTCCTTGGCTAATGAGAACTGGCGCAAACCGGTAGTGCTTGACACTAACGATCGCAGGGAAGTATGGCAGAGCAAGGAACTTCACGGACGCTTTTTCCGGGCCCTTCACGGGCCCGATGTAGACCAATTGGCGTCCGTAACTTGGCTGCGTTTCGGTGACCTCTTTGGGGAAACCGAAGGTTTTGTCTGTGCAATTATGGACGAAGTTATCATGACGAATAACTACCGGAGATTTATTGTGAAGGACGGCACGGTTGACATCTGTCGGGCGTGTCACCGTCCGGGAGAATCAATTCGTCACATTATCTCCGGTTGTTCTCGTCTGGCTAACGGCGAGTATTTGCATAGGCACAACCTTGTAGCCAAGATTATCCATCAGCAACTTGCTTTGAAATACTCTCTTGTGGGATCGGAAGTGCCGTACTACAAGTATGAGCCCGACCCAGTTCTTGATAATGGTCATATCACTTTGTACTGGGATCGGTCCATCATCACTGACAGGACTATTGTAGCCAATAAGCCTGATATAGTGGTGGTGGACCGAAACGAGAGGCGTGCAATGATTGTTGACATATCCGTTCCGCATGACGAGAACCTCGTGAAAGCCGAGAAAGATAAACAAATCAAGTATATTGAGTTGGCTCGCGAGGTTGTCGACATGTGGGAAGTGGATTCGGCGATCATTGTACCGATAGTCGTGTCGGGTAATGGCTTAATAGCCAAGAGCCTCGACCAACACCTTAGGAGGCTCTCGTTAGGCGGCTGGATCAAGGGCTTGATTCAGAAAGCGGTACTCCTGGACACGGCTCGTATTGTTAGGAGGTTCCTTTCTCTGGAGCCCTGACCGCCGGTAGCTTGGACTTTGTTCCCGATACCGGTGGGACACTATTTTTTATATTTTTAAATGTTTTTTTTTTTTTGTAAGTTTTTTAAAAATATTTAAAAATGTAATTAATAAGCTTATATAATGAATAAAGGAAATAATAATAATAATAATTTATTCATTATAGATAATACAATCCAATTATTGTTAGTAAAGACATACAACTTACAAACTAATGTTAGTACATATACATAAGTCAATTAAAAAATAAATAAAATAAAATAAAATAGCAATGTCAATAATATTACTAAGTCACAGAATTAATTAATATTAGCAATAACACACTACACTACTTCTGGGCACGGTTTGAGGATAACACTTGCGTCCTCGTCCAGTGTTTCAAAAAGAGGCCATCAGTCCTATCCGTTACGGTTTTTAAGAGACTTTAAGTTTAACTTAGATTTGTTTAAAAGCTTTTATGACTGTTATGGGGTTTATAATGTTTTTTTTTTTTTTTTTATGGTAGGTAAAATCATCCAATGACAAATCCCGCCCTTGGGCGGAGCGGGAAGTAGTGTCAGACTCTTACTGACTAAAAACCTACCCCGTTCCTTCGTAGCCTATCGTGCCGGGGTCGAGCATTCCTTTCGGAACTAACCCATGACCCCAGTAGGCTTCGACCCTGCCTGCCTGCAGTTAGCAGGCTGGACCTCTTCGGTGTGCTGACAGCTCCTTGAGGCGCGCGGGAACAGAACGCGCCGTCGACGACTTGGGCTCGGTCCGGTCGGTTACCGGACGATCGGACAGGGTGCTACCCATTGCACGCCGTCCGCAAGCCCGCGCCTACGGTGGCCGGAAATCGGGATCGGAATCCCGGCAGCGGCTGGGGCGAGCGCCCCGTTGCCTCTGCCTGATGCGGTCGGCCTCCTCCTTTGCTAGCATTACTGCTTCGCAGAAGGAGGCGACCGCCTGCCATCCCTCCTCACTACGGACCATGGCCTGAACCAAGGCCCGGCGAGAGAGATCGCTGCCGCCGATCGCCCCCACGAGGACACGGCGATGCTCCGCCCAGGCGGGGCACACCTCTACAGTGTGCTCCACCGTGTCCTCCGGATGTTCCGCACAGTGGCGACACCCGGGCGAATCCTCCGCACGAATCCGGAACAGGTACTTAGCGAACTTTCCGTGTTCGGTAAGCACCTGCGTCGTGCGGAAGTTGAGAACGCCGTGAGGTCTTTCCAGCCACGCCTCAAGGATGGGCCTTATCGCCCCAATTGTGGCGCGCCCCGAACGAGGTTGCGATTGTCGTTGACGCCATTTCGCCATGAGATCCCGCCGGAGCTCTGTCCGCCATGCCTCGACTTGTCGTGGCAGCGGAATTTCGCCCCGGCGTTGCATCTCCATGCGCTTGTCGTGCATGTGTGCAAGGACTGTTGCCTCCAGATCCCACGGCGGTTGGCCAGCAAGGAGGGTCGCCGCCTCGCGGGAGATCGTTCGGTACCCTCGCACCATGCGTATTGCCATGACCCTCTGGCACGCATTCAGCTGGGCCCTCGGTTGCTGTTGCAACGTCGGTGCCCACACCGGAGCCCCGTAGAGAGCCATGGACCGAACGATTCCCGCGTAGAGCTTCCGGCAGGAGGCGTCTGGTCCCCTGAGGTTGGGCAGGAGCCGCCCGAGAGCAGCCCCAGTCCGATTCAGTTTGGGAGCCAGACGTCGGAAGTGCTCCTTGAAGTTCCACCAGCTGTCGAGGACGAGTCCCAGGTACTTCATCGTCGACCCGACGCTGATGTGAACCCCTCCTACCGTTAGCTGGGAACGCGGTGGTGGCGCACCCCGAGGGCCGTGGAAGCACATGGCCTCGGACTTGTGCAGTGCCACCTCGAGTCCCAACTGCTGGATCCTGTCAACGACCATCGCAACCCCGCGTGTCGCTAATTCGACCGCCGTCCGGTACGACTCTCCCCGCGCTAGGACCAACGTGTTGTCCGTGTAGCAGACCACGCTGACCCCGTCGGGGAAGTCGCCGCGCAGCACGTAGTCGTACCCGATGTTCCACAAGGGTGGTCCTAGTACCGATCCCTGCGGAACACCGCACGACATCTCTCGACGTTTCCACTCTCCCTGGTGACCGGGGTAGATGATATACCTCTCCGAGGGTTTATATGTTTAAATTCAGTTGGGCAGGCTGCAACGTTCGCCTGTAATTAATCAAAAGCAAGAGGTGGTAAAGAGATTCAGTAGTTTTAATTGGTATACGGTTAAAGAAATTTACAAATTCTTGCGCAACTAGTTTGTTATCGCTAACAAGACCATGATGAGTCTCTAATGTGTAATCATTACTATGTATTTTGTTCCTGTTGGTTTAATTATTTATAATTTTCCAAACCGTTTTTATTTTGTTATATCTGCCGATTTAACCTTGTTGCTAATGTACAAGGCCTTAGCTGCTTTACAAGTAGTTTTAAACATTTTTGAGTAGGTAGCAACATACTTATTAAAGTTTCAGTATTAATAATTTAAGGCCTTACAGGTCGAAAAGTCTTTCCCTACTTATTCTGATTCCTTTAGTCGTCCAGTCACTAAATCTAAACTTTAGACAGATACTTTAAGTTTTCTTCTCAAAAGTTTTATTGAACTTTGTTTGAACTATTGCAAAAAAAAAAAAACCGCTATTCAAAATATTACCATTGATCTCTGCAGGGCTCCAATCACCTAACTTGCTAATTAAAGTGCTGTTCAATTTATTTAGTTTACCGGATGTTATTGGTCTAGATTGTATCTGCATTTGTTGTATTAGAATGTTGGATTCAAAAGTTACCACCAAACCGCTATGATCAGAAGGCAGATAATCTACAACGGCTTTTTCTAAATAGTCGCAGCAACAAAAAACATTATCAATACATGTAGCTGAAGTTGTGATAATTCGAGTTGGTTCTATGAACACATTTGATAAATTAAATGTTTTCAAGAGATTTATTAATTTACAGCTACCTGATTTAATTTCTAAAATATTAATATTAAAGTCTTCACAGATAATTACTAGTTTGTTACTAGTTGCAAGTTATAAATAATAATTCTGAAATTGTGATTATAATTTTTAAGTCAATTTTTTTTTCATACTTATGACTATTCACCTCTTTGGAGACAGTAGAATAATGTTTGACCTCATTTAGAATAATGTGTACCGTTTCATAAGTGCTGCACATATGAAATAAAAATATTAATTGTCTTTTATTTCATAAAAATAGAAAAAATAAAACAATTAAAGCTTTTACTGCTGACTGTACCAAAAATTCTCATGGACTCTTATGGCATAAAAATATTTAACATTTTAAAATAAAGCTTGTAATGACATGGATTCATTGAGAACTTTACTAATATTCGACCGTTAATTTTTCGAGAACAATAGACTTGTGGACCTTTGAAAACGACCCTGTATACTAAAGTGTGAGGTACGAATTAACGTTTTTCTCTTTTTCTTTTTCATAGTAAAGCATACGTTCAGTGCTTAACGTATTTAGTTATAGCGGCCCAGGGACCTAATTGTCAGGTCAGGGCAGCTAGTCAGCCAGCAGGTTACCTGTTGAAGTATAGGGGCTTTCTGGGTCGGAACTTGTCGGACGTCAGGCAAGGCTGCTCGGGCAGCACCTCCGTGCCCGCACTCACCGAGCCCACCGCAGGCTCCATCTAGTGTCAAACCGAAACATTTATTTGTTAGTCCAGGCGATTTCAATCTAAAACGAGTGCCAATTATTTAGGTCAGTGACTTCTATTTATTAAGTCACTGGACTGGTGGCTGCCAAAGTGCTTTTGTCCGTGTTTGTTATTCGCCATTTTGGCGCCGTTGTCCGTAGCGAGTGTTTACGGTACTAAAACTAGTGAAGTCGACCTCAGGAAAACACATATCGGTAAATGTCACAACGTGCCTCATCAGTCATCACTTACTGTACTATACGCTACTGCACTACATTTACTAAGTAACATTAGAATTGCGATTACTCGATATAATTTGATTAAGAAATATTCGATATACACATCAGAGTGCCATTATTCCACACCAGCTTTTTTCAAGTCGATAGAAACTCTTTCATTGAATTCATTGATTTTTATTTTTTCTTTCATTGTGGCGACACTTGGGGGAGGCCTATCTCCAACAGTGGATGTCTTTCGGCTGAAATGATGATGATGATAAGAAACTCTTTCATTAGACTTATTTATTGTAATGTAATGCAGTGCGCGGTCGCAAAAGGTTGTGTTGTGTGGATAGAAATGAAAACAAATGTAATATTTTTCCAAAATGGCAATCATAATGACAATTAAATTTGTGACTGTTAAAGTTGGCTCTTATGTCTAAGTACTTTATTTATTTATTTAATACTTCATGCACATAACGGTACCGAGATGGACTTAATTGAAAATGAAATATTTATTTCAGACCAAGCACATTGATGAATACAAAATCCATATTATGTTAGTAGATATAAAATTATAACTATGTGAGTAAAATTTAAAATAACTATTATGTTGGACATGCATGAGCGACCACTGCCTCAGCGTTTGGCTGTGGGCTGTCCACTCTGTCGGACACCACGCCCAGAAGTGTGTTGGTGCCACTTTTTATCCGACACCACAGGGAGGCAGTTCTTTTCCGAAGCACCGCCTGGAAGCCATCCGTGTTGTGGTTGACGAACATGCCGGAGACACTGCACCGTCATGGAAGCTCCAACATACCCCTGAACGCGTTGTTATACTGGACGCGTAGAGCATTGTAGGATTTTTTAGTGTAATTGCTCCACAAGTTGCATGTAAATAACATTTGGCAGTAACTTTTAAATATGTTATTTTAACGTCACGTGAGCATCGCGCAAACCTGCGAGAAAGCATATTACCCCTTACTGACAATGCTCTGCTCCCTATCCATGTCCATATCATTATTGAGTTTGTAATTGACCCAGTGACCCAAGTACTTAAATTCGGAAACTTGCTGTAGGATGGTTCCATTTAGTTGGATGGGAGGAACAGGGTCAGTTTTAGTCCCAGCCTTAAAAACCAGCAGCTCACTCTTCTGAACATTGTACCCGAGTTCATGGGCCAATGCATACCGTTCACATATGGCCAATAGTGACCTCACAGAATTGATTTAGGGGCCCAACAGCACCATGTCATCGGCATAGCTAATATTATTCATAAAAACACCACCTACCGAACAACTGACACAAGCACTGCTGAGCTTCTCAATCAGTCCATTTACATATATACAGAATATAGTAGGTGTGGTTAATTCCCCTTGCCAAACTCCACACTCCATCTTATATTCACCCGAGCATTCGCCCATCCACCTAACAAAATTACTTTGGTTGTCATACCAATATCTAAACACATTGATAATCTCATCAGGCAGGCTGGTGTTAAGCCGCATCTTCCTCTACAGCACACAGTATGACACCATGTCAAACGCTTTTGACAGGTGCAGGAAGCTGGCGTATACTGGTGTTTCTCTGTCAGTATAGTACCGGACAGTACTATACTGACAGAAGAACACCAGTATACGCCAGCTTCAGTACAGTGTGCTTAACACACAGTACTGCAGATTCTGTAGACAACCCAGGTCGGAATCCAAACTGAGCGTCATGCAGAGAGACACGTTGGCTCTAATGTCTGTTAATCACACCATCGAACACACCCAGGATCGTGGCCAAAGATTTAGGTCTATAATTTCCCTTTTCCGATGCGTCACCAGTCTTATTTTTAATTATAGGTACTACTATGGGTTTTATGAGATCGTCTGGTAGGTAGTTATGACGAATACAGAAAGTAAACAACATGGATAGGACCCTGGGCAGATGAACACGCGCTTAGCTTTTGTTAGATAGTGCTATCGGCTATATAAATAACATCACACTAGCCGTTTACTCGCCGTGATCCGCTAGTCGGCGCCGGCGAGTAGCGGCCCGCACGGTACAGTACCTGGTGGAGCAGGCGTGTCCCGCCGGCGCACAGGTGAGCGCGCCGCCGCGCCAGACGCACCTCGTCGTGCGCCGGCGCCACCAGCCGCGCGCCCAGCGCTAACGCGCGCTGGCTCAGCGGCGCCGGCGAGTAGCGGCCCGCACGGTACAGCTCCAAGCACTCTTCCACGTCCGTCTCTGCCTCCCGCTCGCCCGAGCTGCGTGTAGACTCCGGGACTGCAGCCCGCACTACCTCGTGACCCTGTGCCCTGAACGTAAAACAGTTGCTATATACACCACTTAAAAACCAATATATATTCATGCAAAACTCCTCCAAAAGTCACTCACGGGCTATACAGCACAGTCGTCCGATCAATCATCACCGCCGTGCCGCCTGCACGCTGCCCGGCATGCTGAGTGCCGGCGGTGCGCTGACCGGCCCTCGCCAGCTGCATCCGCTGGTGGCGCTCGCGTAGCCGCACATGAGACATGTGAGCTGCACAAACAACCATGACATGGAAGGTCTTTGGGGGAGATCTTTACCCAGCCGTGGGACAGTATTGGCCAACAGAAAAAAAGTTACGTAAAGAAGACGTTCAATAAATGTATGGATCTTGGGCTAACAATAATTTAAAAAATGAACAGCAATCTGACTGAAAAATTAAGCTAATTATGCTTTTCCAGCTTGTATAAAGCTGAAAAAGCATAATTAGCTTAATTGTTTTGAGCATTAAATAATATTTTAGAGACCTCCGTTTTTTTTTAGTGAAGTGGAAAAAATATAAGCTTGTAGGGTAAAGGCTACAATTATTGGCCCTTAAATGGTTATTGGCCATTTCCTCTTTGGCGGCCTAAAAAGCAATACCTAATACCAGAAGTACATTCAAAACTGCTAGTATTCTGGTATATTATTGCTTATATTAGGCCGTCAAAATTGATATGGCCAATAACTGTGTATAAGCTATTAAATGAAACGTTGCCCCTATCATGAATCTGCGTGTGTGTATTTCAATGAGGTATAGTGTATCTGTGTGTTTATTTCAGAGTTTAACGTCTAGTTGACAAATTATTAATCCGACATTTCGGATTTGACCTTCTTTCGACATATTATAACTAACGACATAAAATATGTATTACAATAATGTAATACATATTTTATGTCTTGTCTTTATATGATAAACCGGCAAAAAAACTTTAAAAACTTAAGGATTTTAGCTACATTTTTAAATTATTCTATTGCGTAGGAATTAATAAATTTAAAAAATGTGCTTTATGTTATTAATGAAAAAAATTTCAGCCTTTTACAAAAACGAAGGTCTGAAACATTCATATTCAAATAGATGATCGAGTATTGTTATAAATTAGTCTAATTATATTCAAAGGACATCACCCGAAGAAAAAAATACAATGATGTTAGAACTTTTCTTCACAAACATTTTTTATTTATAGCAACAACGCTGTGGGACCATTAGCCTCGGTTATATTTGAGTTCAAAAATTTTATGGTTTTCAAAGAAGAAAGTAATACCTACTCGTACGTTGCATGGTTCTCAAAAAATTAAATAGCCTAAATATGCACGACAATAGTAAAAAAAAATGCAACAAAAAAAATACAGCCGGTCTGCAGTTGTGTCTTCATTGCGTTATTTTGTTGTTTTTTTTACCCGACTGCGCCAGAAGGAGGGTTATGTTTTTCGAGAGTATGTATGTATGTATGTATAATTGTTTGGCACGCTCTGCAGCCTGAACGGCTCGATGGATTTTAGCTTGAGAGGTATCCTTAGGTTCGTATTTACTGTGAGAGTGACACTGGGTATATCAAAATAAAAAAAACAAAATGGCGGGTTTTTGGCGCCAAATTCAAATGTTTGGCACGCTCTGCGGCCTGAACGGCTCGATGGATTTTAGTTTGCGAGGTGTCGTTAGATTCGTAATTACTGTGAAAGTGATATCGTAATAAAATAAAACTAAAAAAATAAAAAATGGTAATTTAAAAAACTAAAAAACCCGACTGCTTTTCTGAGTATTCATGAAAAAGCCCTAAAACAAGAAAGTCGTTGTAGCAGTCGGGACCCATTACATCATAGATCTACTGACTAGACGGCTGACTTTCTAGAATTTCTTGTTTTAGGGCTTTTTCATGAATACTCAGAAAAGCAGTCGGGTTTTTTAGTTTTTTAAATTACCATTTTTTATTTTTATATATTTTATGTATATTATAGTATTGTAGTATATTCTAGTATTTGTTGAGACTTTCAAAGAACAAAAGTACCGGTATATCCAACGCTCAATATTTTAATTGTTTAGAAAAGTCATAACAAGTACCCAAATAGTTATCCTCTAGAACAATTTATATTTTCTAATCCCAAAAGAATGTGCGTTTCATGAACTGCTAGATGATATGATGGAGATTTTGTGATCTGCCCAGAAAATTCCCATCTTGTGATCTAAATGAACTCTCATTTCAGACATGATAGGAGGCTCCGCGAATTCTTAGGAATCGCTTTTGAAGCATTTGCCTTATACGGAGATGACGGGGCTTTGCGTGTGCGAAGACAGAGTAGGCGTATTAATAATTAAAAAAATAAACCCCGACAGTCCTTTTCATCAATATGAAATTTTTCGGACTGGTCAAGATGAATCTAATGAGCCCTAACCCGATGGGTTTACTAGTAGGCGTTCCAAAGTTCCATTAGCTACCTCCCAGTTCTAGCATCAGGTCTTTGTCATCATGAGAAATGTATAGAACTGGTCAAGACGAATCTAATGAGTCCAAACTTAAAGGGTTTAGCCAGCTCCCAGTTCTAGCCGTCTCTATCTGGTCATGAGAAATGTATAGCGCTAGTTACGGCGAATCTAATGAGCCCCAACTCAATAGGGTTACTATGTTAATAAGCAGTCCAGGGTTCTTATCTTCGAGCTCCATCATCAAACCAGCTAAACGACACCAGGGGGCTTACGCTCGAGTTTAATTCCGATCGGCCGACATTGGAATTGTGACGTTAGGTACTCTTGAATTCGATGCTAGGGCCAAATTGCGTGACCTTTTTGGAAAACTAAGTAAAATCAGGATTTGGCTTGGCCTGTGGTCACGCAATTTTAAACCAATTCGGCGCTAGCATCGAATTCAAGAGTACCTAACTTCAAAATTTCAATGTTGACCGATCGGAATTAAACTCGAGAGTAAGCCCCCAAATTGTACACGAATATTTCAAATGTAACTATAACCGTCTATATGAGGAGGCCGACCGCATCAGGCAACGGCGCTCACGCCGCAGCCGCCGCCGTAATTCCGATCCAAATTTCCGGCCACCGTAGGCGCAGGCTTGCGGACGGCGGGCAATGGGTAGCTCGCTGTCCGTTTGTCCGGTAACAGACCGGACCGAGTCCAAGGCGTTTACGGCGCGCACTGTTCCCGTGCGCCTCAAGGAGTTGTCAGCAAACCGTAGGGGCCCAGTAGGGTCGAGGCCTAGTCTGGGGCTTTGGGGAGGTATCAAAACTTTAAAAGAAGACTGACTTTATTATTGATTGAAATATGTTATTATTCTGTAATTGACTTTTTAAATGACACTGACATATTATGAATTGTGCAATTTAATGTAATTAATTAATTGACACACACAATGATATATATATATTTTCTTTGAGATATCTAATGAATTTTATTTTATTTTTTTTTCTCTTTGACATACCTCACAATTTATTTTATTTTTATTCGTTGACATATAATTATTTTTTTTTTTTCTATTTGGATTTATTTTAATTTATCAGGTTATTTATACCAATTATATTAAGTAGATAGTAAAGTTATATAAGATTGTTTAAAACCTTAATCCGATATTTGATAGAATTATATTTAAAAAAACCACACAAATGTTTGCATGCCTAGTTTATGGTAGATTTTACACGGCTCACCCAATTATTGTTACATCTATGCAAATAAATTTTTACTTTACTTTATGAAAATGCATACCAGGGCCCCGGATCCAAGGCAGGGAAGGAACAGGGTAGGTTTTTAGTCAGTAAGAGTCTGACACTATTTCCCGCCCCACCCAAGGGCGGGATTTGTCATTGGATGATTTTACCTACCATAAAAAAAAAACTATAACCGTCTATATATTTGTGACCGAAATTCTGTGATGAAAATATGGCAAATAAATCATTTGGCAAATGAAAAAAGTTCAAGAGAGGCTTCGGCCTAAAATCGGGGTAAAATGATACCTATGACACATGATACTTCGATGATATAAAAATAAGTCAAATAATGCATATAGCAAAAAAGTCGGTCGTCGGTCAATAGTTTTCGGTCACATGAAATTCGAACAAAAAAAAATCGGAAATGTGATCGGTTCCCCTCTTAACCCCTGGTAAATAAGCCTCTCGTATATTTTACCGAGAATATTTAATGGATTGATAAGAAGGAAACTGGAGGGGTCAGACTTGACTTGGACTTGCATGGTTTAAGAATACCGATATCAGGATATGACCGTTTTCCACATGTGATCTCGCCTAAACTAGCATTCAGGACGGATCGTACGCGGTCCATAAGTGAATCGAACGCTACTGTCGTGTTAGCGACTGAGACTCAAGAAATCGGGGATTGAATCTAACTGTGACAACATGGTAGATTTTGGTCTTTCCGTCCGTGATCAATTGGGACAGGAGTAATACATTCTCACACGCGTTGTTTTTGGTTCCTACTAAAGTAACAGACTATATATTCGAGGTGGGGCGACCGTTCAGTGGCTAGGGGAGGGTCACTACATTGTGAGGTGATAAACGGCAGCGACCTGGAAGTTTCTATTTAAGCTCTTACTCTTAGTTTTCATCCAGCCCCACCGTGCCCATTGGCGACTAGGCGAGAGGAACCGATGACGATCCCTGAGGGAGGAGGGGGTTCGGGCGTCCAGACGCCTCCTGCCGGAGGCTCTACGCAGCCATCGTTCGGTCCATGGCCCTTTACGGGGCGCCGGTGTGGGCGCCATCGCTGCGAAAGCGAGTGGCGGCCCGGCTGAACGCCTGCCAGAGGGTCATGGCCATTCGGAAAATCCGGAGATATCCTGCGAATCGGCGAGCCTCCTTGCTGGCCTACTATCATCGGATTTGGAGACAATAGTCCTTGCACACTTGCATGACTTACGCGTGGAGATACAACGCCGGGGCGAAACTCCGCTGACACGAAAAGTCGCGGCATGGCGAACAGCTCGCTGTCCGTCCGTCCGGTTACAAACCGGTTCGAACTCAAGTCGTTTACGGCGCGCACTGTTCCCTCACGCCTCAAGGAGTTGCCAGCAAACTGTAGGGGGGCCCAGCAGGGCCGAAGCCTACTGGGGCCAAAGGTTATGTGAAAATGTCACCCGGGGCCCTGGGACGAAGGCAATGAATGGAACAGGGTAAGTTTTTAGTCAGTAAGAGTCTGACACTATTTCCCGCCCCACCCAAGGGCGGGATCTATCATTGGTTGATGTTACCTACCATAAAAAAAACCTCGCCCAACTGCCATCTTCCTCCTTTCCTATAAACTCGACTTTATCAAAAAAAAAGAAATGAAAGGTAAAAAGAGAAGCAAGTGACCAGTGACAGCGGATGCACTTCCTCTCGTTCAAAGTGCACCTCTCAAATATTCGTGGGCTGCACTCCAATCTTGATGCGGTCTACCACCATCTAGAGGGCGGGATTTGTCATTGGATGATTTTACACACGTTAAAAAAAAAAAACACCATTGACAAGCCACATTTGATTTTCTTGACGGAGCCCAGATTTGATGTTCGTCAGATGCAGCGTACCTCAACTACCCGTGATACTTCATTTCCTGCAGCGTGTTGGGGTCTCTGTGTAGAATAGAATAGAATAGAATATAACTTTATTGTACACCAAGAAAGTACGTCCGTCGTGTGTACGTCCGTATGACATCTGCTGCCAGCGTCTCCGTCACTTTAAAGACCCAAGTCTGTCTTTTTCTTTAATTTGTATGTTACGAGTATGCATTGTATTTGCAGGTTCTCTTTTAAGCTTTATCGGCAAAATGTATTTTGATATATAATACTTGGGATAATTTTCTATTTTCACGAGGGCGAAGACACTGGCAAAAGCTAGTTTACATGTAAAACACAACGAACCAAACAACAGTTCCGTTGCGATCCACCTTGTTCAGATTGGCAAGCCTTCGATCGCATTACACGGAGCACTCATTACCATCTTTGTAATTCATTCAACATGATGAAGGTCAGCCTACAACAGTCCACTGCTACAAAGACTTCTCTAACTACTCGTCATTAATTTGGATCCTTAGCAAGCCTCATGCAGCCACGTTGCGACAATCGTCGCCTCGACTAGCCTAATGGCGTCCCGCCTTAATTGGTCTGCACTTCAGAAGACATTGCAACTGATGGTCCCATAACAATCAGGTTTGATGTCTTCTCGAGTCGTTGAGTTGCTGAAGTCTAATGTCTTAAAGCCGAACATGTAAGCCCATCAACGTTTTTTCTTGCAGATTCTGAGAAAACGTTGACCTCCCCTGTACTTTAAAATTTGAAAGAAAGAAAGAAAAAATATTTATTTGGCGACAGTCACCAGGATAACACACTTAAATACTCGTAAGATAAATAAATAAAAACTGCAACACTATATGTGCCTCACGGCTGCGCCAAAAAAGATTAAAACGACTGCTAGGTGTTACACTCTCGCGTCGAGACAGGACGAGACGCAACATTAATTACTACAAATAAAAGGTACACATTTCATTGAGGCAATTCAAACACAGTGTTGCAGCGTGTCACCGATGGCCTATCAAAGCGTTGTTGCGTCGAATTTCGACATCAGAAGATGCGGCGTACCTTTGAGCTGTGCGAGCAGGCCCTCCCAGTAGGCGACGTCGACGCCGTCGCGGCACCCGCGCAGCTTGTGCTCCATCTGCGTCTGCAGCGCCTCCAACTGAGCGACCGTCTTACCCTTGAAGATCTGTGCGAATAAACGAAGACACAAAGTGTTTTTTGACTATAAACAAAATTATTCACAAATTAGTAGTGTCACAGAGATCACCAGTAGCAGAACATTGTGAGAGTCATTATTTCGACATAAGTATGTATTAAACAGAAAGTATTTCAGATCTATAATGAAATCAAACACTTCAGCTTCATTTATATAAATATTTTATTCACTTTGATCAACATAGTTTCATATTTATCATTCTATTAACAATCAGTTACAAATACATCGTTTAGTAAGACATGTTCACTGTTCAAAAACTCAAAGCAGACTGCCTCTGTCTAAAATGACAGTAAGTTACAAACTCAATGTTTCCCCACCACAAACTTTCACAAACATTCGGTCAACTAACCGACCAATCAGGGCAAAGTAAATAGCACGTAACATCAATTGACTTTGACTAACTAATATACATTAAGGTTTATCTATAATTAACTGCAAGTAAATATTTAATTTAAATAATTATGATACATTTATAGTTAACAAATAAATAAATTCTAATACTAAAATATTATTACTAAATGTCTATAGTTCGTGTAACGACTAGCGCCCTCTATCGCTTTTAGACATAAGTCAAACGATTTATGAACATTTTATTTTAAAATCATTACAGATATTTTATAAGATCGAATCTTGAACTGATTGTCTATATGATATAATGTACCTAGTTTGTGTCGTCAATGTCGCTAGTTGAATCGCCGCTATAATATCGCCGAGTAGAAATACGTTTATGCAGTTGTTATAGTCTGAAGTGGTAGGACAATGCTATATAAAAAAATCCTTTATTAAAGTGACACGACTCATAAAAAACATATACAATCACAATTACACAATAACATGTGGATGTCACAGCAACACAAACAGAAACGACAATACTTAAATACATACCAGTGGCAAAGCGTGGATATTTTCAAAAGGGAAGCCTTATTATTAAAAGTTCACTCACCAAATACCTCCTGTTCAATGATGCAGAAAATAGACTCAAATCCATCGCTGCGTTTATAATTAATGGTCATATTCGGAGTGGCACGGCCTACTTACACATTTTTTTAAATTCTCTAAACTTTATTTTGAAAACGCGATGCAATACAAACATTCTATTAAATAGTAGGAATCGGTATCTATTTATACGAATTAATGCCAAAATCTCGTCGACCCAACACACAAAATAAATGTTGAACTGTTTGAACTGTACCTTATTTTCACCACACATAACATTAAAAACAAATAAAATACGACTAGTAAACATTATCAAATAACGAAAAAATCGCGCCACACACGCCGCCATGTCAATTTTATCTTTAAAAATCCGGCCAAATAAAATGAACTACTCGCCAGTGCAGCTAAATTCATTCTTATTTGGAATCATTACAATTACACCATGAATTAATTTTTCTCTCTCGCTTGCACCTGCGCATTACTCATCATAACCCGGTAGGCAGCGAGTTATTTTGGTACAATTTTCTGCGTGCTAGAGCGAGACTGAACCAGTTAATAGGAGTAAGTTCACAGGAAAGTAAGAGATAGAGAGATACTATGCAAGTATGGAATAGTTGTTTGAAATGGTAACTCTGTATTTTTTGGCTTATGATTTTGGCATTGTTAGTTAAATGTTGTTGACGTTTATAAAATTTGAAGTAAGTGAACAATGGAACGAACTAAGAAGGTCGTTGACCTTTAAGTTACATTTTTCATAAGGGAAGCCGACGGGAATCGTGTTGTATGGGTACTTCGCCACTGCTACATACATAATTATACAAACTAGGACTGGAGCATTGCCGAATGTATGGCCAATCCAGTCTGTCGGCTAGTGTTGGGTAACTCGCTTAATAAAAGTGAGAATGAGGGAGGCCCTCATTTTACCTCGCGAGGTACTCACGAGGTACCCCTCATTTGAGGCGAGGTGTTTGTACAGATCTAGCTATTGCATGGCGCCTCACGACTCCACGAGTACTCACGAGTCATAGTTACGAAGCACCGAGCGTGAAAGAGACAGAAAATCTTGCCAACCGTCGCGAATCGCGTTGAGGGAGAGAGCGAAATGCAACAAAACAACCACGTAGGTAATATTTATTAGTGACGTTATTTTACGGAGTTAAGGTTCATAATCATTAAACGCTATAAATAATGTTAGTACTCTATTTCAACCAAAATTCAACGGAATTTACTCACTCACTCATCAATGTTGCTCGTCACTCGCCTCGCGAGTTATCAGACAAAATACTCACTGTGCGCGTCGCACTAGAACTCTGTAAACCTCATGAGGAATTGAATGAGGTGGTTCAAATTTGAGAATCGAGTAACTCTTTCAATTCTTCGAGGCGAGTTACTCATTTGAGGTACCTCACGAGTGAGGGGCTCATCACTACTGTCGGCGACCATCGCCAGGACGGTGTCAGCGCTGCCCCGCATGGGCTTGTGGCGCCTGCGCGGAAACGCCCGAGGCACCGCAGTACCGCCCTGAACGCGATGTTGCTGAACTGGACGCGGCTGGCGCTGTATTTCGCAAAAGTATACTTTGCCCACAGACTGCACGTATTGAGAGATGTACTATTAATAAACTCTGAACAGTGTCATTTTTCATTCCCTCGAACAGCGGGCTAACCTGCGAGCCAGCATATCACTCCTGACAGACAGCGCCGTTTGCTCCAGCTTAATGTCCGCATCGTCTTTTAGGTCACATTTAAAATTATGCACTCTCTCTAGAAGAACCGCATTTACACAAACAGGTGGTACATCCTTCGATATCTTTAGACTCGCCTCTAACACAATGTTCGAACTTTTGTTCGCATTATACTTCAGCCCGTGGCTAGAGGCATACTCCTCACAGGTACTCAGCACAAGATTTCTCAATCCACAGACCGATTCACTCAACAGCACCATATCATCCGTATAGCTCAAATTGTTTACACAGACACCATCCATATGGCAGCCGGTACGCTGGCTGTTGAGCTCATCGATCAGTGCATTCATATACAGGTTGAAAAGTGCAGGGGAGGTCCACCGTCTCTGTCTGACCCCGTATTCCAACCTATACGGCTCCGACATTATACCCGCCCATCTGACGCTGTTGATCTGGTATCTATACAAATACTTAAAATATTAGATAATTCTAGGTTAATTTAGTAGATAATTCTAGGTTAATCTCACAGGATAAAATATGATAACAGATCGAAAACCCTGGAGGGATCTAGGAAGCACGCTTACACTGGAGTTTTACGTATCAGTATAATATCTGACGACATTCTTAAGACTCAGTATATCAGTTTCAGTAGATAGGTTGGGTCTAAACCCCAAAATGATTATCATGTAATGACAGATATTCATGCAACTGAGTATTAAGCAGGCCGTCAACCACTTTAGCTAAGATTGTTGCAAGTGAAATAGGCCTGTAGTTAGTTACGTCGGCACCGTCCCTAGTCTTATTCTTAACTACAGGTACGACGTGTGACTCATGCACAGCGAATAGAACAGAGCCAGCACTCTCGATTTAATTGCGGGTCGCTAGCTGAACGTGCTCAATGCTGAGCCCATCGTGGCCGGGAGATTTACCTTTGACCATAGCTCTAATGACTGTTGCTACGTCTTTTGAATTAAAACTAATCCCCACGCGACCACTCGATAACTCAGCAGTGGGCGCCACCACCAATTTCCCCAGTGGATTCTCTTTGGGGTCATTCACTCCACCGACGTTCGCCGGGCGACCAGTACCTCTACCATGAGTTTTAAGCAATAGTATTCGTCGCTACTCGATATCGACGCCGTAAATATTTTGTATGGCAAATTTTGGTTCTGCAAGTGACCGCTAGAGGCGCTGCAAAATTTGCCATACAAAATATTTACGGCGTCGATATCGAGTTGGGTTAGTCTTGGGTTGCCGCTGTTGGTACATTGCCAGAAATTCCGCAAGTGTTCAGACGCATGCTTTTCAGCAAGGGCATCCAACATGACCTGATCTTGATGCCGCGAGACACTCGTTCTGCTATAGACAGTGCTACCTGCGTGTCGTCGATAGGGCTTTCAAATACCGGATTTTTTTAAATACCGGTATTAGTACGAATGCCGGTATGAATACCGTATCACGGTATTGAACACAAGTTCAATTACGACATTGATAAAACCGTTAAAATACGTGTTTTTATTTTCAAATCAGTCTTTATTACAGTTACTCTCTGAAAATAACCGATTTCCAAAAAAAAGAGGAGGTTCGCAAGGCATTTGCTTTCTGTTATCTTTATCGCTCCGGATAATGTTCAGTAATATCTTGATCAAATATTAACCGATGTTGATGCTTTTTTTTTTGTTTGGAATAGTTTTATACCCCTAAAGTGTGCCATTTAAATTTAGTGAATGTAACGAAGAACTTCAGAGATAAACCATGAAATAAAGAAATAAAGTCCTGCGGTACTTCACACCGGAACAGCTTCTAATCTTATACAAAGCACAAGTCCGTTCGTGTGTGGAGTACTGCAGCCACATATGGGCTGGTGCTGCAAAATGCCACCTAGCAGCTTTGGACTCGGTGGAAAGGCGTGCGAAGAGGCTAATTGGTGATCCAGACTTGGTTAAGTCCAATCTACAAAGCCTCGAGCACAGGCGTAGAGTAGCCAGCCTTTCGGTGTTTTACAGGATGCATTTTGGAGAGTGTGCGCGGGAATTGCATGACTTGATACCGCCATCTCCTTTCTACCATCGAACAACCCGGCGTACGGCGAATATCCACCCTTACGTTGTTGAAACTTCCACGGTCCGGACTCAGCGTTTTGCCTCGTCGTTTATACCGCGTACATCGAGGGACTGGAACAATTTGCCTGCTGCGGTTTTCCCGGCCAATTATAATTTAGGCGTCTTCAAGGCTAGAGTGAATAGGCTCTTAATAAACTAGTGCGCTTTACCATCGACGATTGCATCACTGCTTACCATCAGGTAGGATTGCAGTCAAGTGCTAGTTAATAAAATATAAAAAAAAAAAAAAAAAAAATACGTGCGATTTGAGCATTTGCTGAAGATTTGTTATTTATTGAAGATAACAAATCTTCAGCAAATGCTCAAATCGCATGTATGTTTACTGATAATACACTTTCATAACGTACAAGTAACGCCAATACGCTCTGAAGGAGTACCGAAGATGTGTAAAGTTCACTCCAGTGTATCCTCCTTTCACTATAGTGATGTTCAAATTTAATGGTTGTCAATTTGCGCATAACTTTTTTAAGGACCAATTTTGATGATTCTTTTTGTGCTAGTTTAAGCTATAAATAACTTAAACCATACACCAACCACCTTTAAATAATTTAAATGACTATGTGCATTTTGTCAATCCCATAGGTAACTTACCGATTACCATGCACGCTATTTAATTTTAGCTGTTGTACCCCAAGTGAAAAATTAAAAGCTTTTTACAAAAAAAAAAAAAATACAAAATTCGAATTAAAAAATAACTTTTGAAAATCGATGTCAAACAACTAAAAACCAGAAACACCGACTTCCAGACTTAACGTTATTTTGCAATTTTGTTTGTTTTAGTATTGTCTAGCACTGAATAAAGCTTCATTTCAGGATTCGACTTAAAGAAGCGCAAAAGGTCTTTATAGACTGTGACTTCTCCCGCCCTAGGGTGGTGGCAAGAGGACGTGTCAGACATTTACTGAATAAAACCCACCTATGTTTTTTTTTGCGTTGCGTTCTAGGACTGCAGGTTTCCTATTTGGAAATCCCCTATTGCGCTAGCAGGCATGCCCTGCTGTGCCCCTACGGTTTTGCAGACATCTCTTTGAGGCATGCGTGGTATTCTACACGCCCTCGAAAACTTGGGCTTGGTCCTTACTGCACGGGAGACCAGTGCGCTCGTCGTTCGCAAGCTAATGTCTTCTTCGGTAGCCAGGAATTGCCCTACTACTCCCAACACCTAGGGCGGGCATCTCTTGTCACTGTGGCTGGGATATAATAATAATAATAATCTTTATTGGTTCAAAAATTTGTACAAGATATTGTTATACACAAGATATGAAGATGTCCGTTCTCTTACGCTTCCGGCCATCTCCTTCGTTAGCATTACTGCTTCACAGAAGGAGGCGACTGCATCTCATTCCCTCTCGCTCCGGACCATGGTCTGAACCAGGGCCCGGCGCGAGAGATTGCCGCTGCAGATTGCCTTCATAAAGATACGGTGGTGCTACACCCAAGACGAAGAACTGAAGACTGAAGAAGAAGAAGAAGAAGAAGAAGAAGAAGAAGAAGAAGAAAAACATTTATTTGAGACTCGCACAGGACAAAAAATATATATACAACAACAATACAAAAACTATAAATAGGTTTTACGACATAAAAAAACAATAAATAAAAGAACACAAAAAAAAGAATAATTAAAATACAAATCAAAGACCTGTGTGAGGTCAAAAAGGCCAAGAAAGAAAGAAAGAAAGTAGGTACTTGCGCTTGAAAAAATAAGTGTGAGAGTAACATCACATCGTAAATTATAACAATCAATACAATTTCCGACTACTTATTACAACAAACCACAATAAAATATACGAATGTTTGTAATACCGTAATCACGGTATTGACTCGACAATACCGTGATTGAAAAAAAACCATATATATTGGTTTCCCAGTAATAATACCAGTATTCCGGGATCACGGTATTACGGGATCCCGGAATACTGGTATTGAAAGCGCTAGTCGTCGAGCGCGGCCAGGCGGCGCAGCTTGTCGAGTGACGTGCTACGGCACTACCCTCGCGATACCTGCGTGACGTCCGCGGGCGCGGCCAGGCGGCGCAGCTTGTTGAGTGACGTGCTACGGCACTACACTCGCGTTACCTGCGTGACGTCCGCGGGCGCGGCCAGGCGGCACAACTTGTCGAGTGACGTGCTACGGCATTACCCTCGCGTTACCTGCGTGACGTCGTCGGCCACGGCCTGGTGTATGCCGCCGCGGTGCGCACTGGGCGCAGCCAGGCGGCGCAGCTTGTCAAGCTCGTCCAGCACGATGGTCTGCACGTCTTCCCAGTACGTCTGGTTCACGTTGCCCTCCAGCTCTTTGTACACCTGTAACAACAACTTGACTTCTGTAACGCTTTATTCCATCAACTACAAGTAGCAATCGTCAAACACAATTGTCGTCACAGAAACTTACGTCGCGCAAGTAAGTAGTACCGCGCGATCGTCCACGAGTCATAACACGGAACTCCCGTCTATTTGAAGAAACAATATCATTATGCCTATCATTAAACAATATCATAATACCATACACACAGGATAAACCACATATTCATCATACAGGTGAAGAAGCATTTATCTTTTTTCTGCTACACAATATTGCATACCTTGATATCCTCCAGCAAGTCTTCGAGGTCCTGGCTTTGCAGCCCTTTAAGGTAATCCAAGGGCTCGTGCATCTCCAGCGCATCCCCACACTCCTCCGAGCTCACATACTTAGCCAGGAGGTCGATGGGTTTGGCTACAAGATAATGTTAATAATATTACTCATCATTCATCATATCAACCTGAATAAGTTGGCACTTCGGTCAACATCTATGGTTGTAACCATGGATGTAGTATTATATTTGGGCCTGGTGTCCACAACTCCACGCCTAAAGCGCGTATTTTGCGTACGGGTGAGACAAATGTGTCATTCGATCCACTCTAGCTCCTCAAGGAAAGCCAACAACCTTGGTGTTACATTGACATTTTCAACACGCACTGGTCATAGATTTTCGTCTTGAGACACTGTGGTATGTTGGAGGAGAAGACACCGCGCAGCTTCCCGAACGCCGCCCAGCCGAGTCGGATTCGACGATTGACCTCTTTCTCGAAGTTAGACCTACCCAACTGGAACATCTGTCCCAGATAAACGTAGTCGTCTACAACTTCGAGTGTAGAGTCTCCGATCTTGATGACGCTACATGGATGTTAACTATGATTTTGGTTTTGTCCATGTTCATTTTAAGTCCCACTCTTTCGGAATCTCTACTGAGGTCACCGAACATTGTACTGAGCTCCTCCATAGTCTCAGCCATGACTACTATGTCAACTATGACAACTGGGCAGCTTAGAAGCAAATAAGCTACTGCCTTGTCCTCCTACGTGCAGGCTCTACAGAGTGCGCTGTCTGTCTGTAACTCCTATGACAGAGAGGTGCTTATTAAAGGTCCCGTGGCCAGTTGTAATGGCTGTGACTTTGTGCAACAGAGGTTTAGTCAGTCGTAGGGCTTGTTTCGTGAAGCGGCCTTCAAAGGTGAGAAATACCCTGATATACAAGTGTCACTAACGGCGTTGTTGACACTTGTACATCAGCCCAGACTTAACTGTACGGCCTTTCAGTGTTTGCAAGACAGCCTTGCTGTCCAAGAATTTGCGTATTAAGTAGTCCTTAACTTCCCTGGTTGCGGTGGCTAAGGCTGCTAGGGAAATGCCGAAGCAATCTGTCTGGAACTCTGGAACACTGTGTTATGAACACCCAATGGCGTGGCAGCCATGGATGCTGATCAAAGTGCGAACTAGCATGCTAGACATGGAGCATTGATCTCAGACAAAAGTTTGTCTTAATCTTATGTAGTACCTCGACCGCCGCGGATGCGTATCTGCGAGCGCAGACGTGCTTGGTGGAGCTGGAAAGCGTCCTCCTGGCGAGCCCACGTGTCGGAGTGCAGCGCTGCCGCGGCCGTCTCGCTCTTAGCCTCGCGCTCCGCCTCGAGTTCCAGCCGACGCTGCTTTAACTGCAGCACAACACAGATAACTATACTCCATCTGTTTAGGTACTTAACTAAACTAAGACAATCTTGATGTCTTTTATTTAAAAAAAATAATATAAAGAATAGTAACAAAGACACAGATTATTTAAATTTTACAACATCGGTTAAAGTAAATAGCTACATTTTCAGTCAATTTTTAGATGATAAAAAATGGTAATTTAAAAAACTAAAAAACCCGACTGCTTTTCTGAGTATTCATGAAAAAGCCCTAAAACAAGAAAGTCGTTGTAGCAGTCGGGACCCATTACATCATAGATCTACTGACTAGACGGCTGACTTTCTAGAATGGGTCCCGACTGCTACAACGACTTTCTTGTTTTAGGGCTTTTTCATGAATACTCAGAAAAGCAGTCGGGTTTTTTAGTTTTTTAAATTACCATTTTTTATTTTTTACTTTTTTAGTTTAATTTTTTTACGATATCACTTTCACAGTAATTACAAATCTAACGACACCTCGCAAACTAAAATCCATCGAGCCGTTCAGGCCACAGAGCGTGCCAAATATTTGAATTTGGCACCAAAAATTCGCCATTTTGTTTTTTTTTTATTTTGATATACCCAGTGTCACTCTCACAGTAAATACGAATCTAACGCCACCTCTCAAGCTAAAATCCATCGAGCCGTTCAGGCTGCAGAGCGTGCCAAACAATTATACATACATACATACATACATACATACTCTCGAAAAACATAACCCTCCTTCTGGCGCAGTCGGGTAAAAAACATGTAGTGTAGCATAAAATCAGCCAATCAAAGCCTACAATTTTGACTGTTCATTTACTTATTTATTTACAACTTGTACAACATAACAGAGGACATCCAAGGCGCTGCACAAACATAAATAAAAGCTAACATATAATTTACAAATTAAAAAAAGAATATGCGTAGGTACACATTATCACGAAAACAATAAATCTTACAAAACAAATAAAACAATGTTTACTTATTTTCATTTATCGTCTTACAAAACTTTAGATATTCACGACACATGTATCCATCTTCCAGCAAACAAGTCACATTCAGGTGTAACGGTCAGAAGAGCATTAAGTACAGAAAGCGCACGAACGTGCGGCGAGTTAGCTCGAGACACTGTATGCGATAAAGGATTAGCTAACTTTCAGTACATTCGCGGCCGAAGGTGTTGTTTAGGTACGAGAGGAACAAATAACCTCACCAGCTGAGCAACTAATTCAGGGAAATCTGATTCATCAGATTCACCACGAAGATCTGATGAAGATGAGTAAAAAATAATGATTTCTAGTTTCAAGAGAGTTAAATTGCACCATTCTGAGTAAACACTTTGTGGGATATAAAAATGTATAGTATCCAAATAATTTCTTAAACATAAATCAAAGAAATGTTCTTTCTCTAGAAGCAAGGCGTAACAACTATCATAGGGGTTCCAAATAATGGAAGCAGACTCTAATTTACTCCTGACTAAACCCATATAGGCTAGTTTAATTGCCAAAGGGTTATTAACTACACCACGGATATCGGATATCTATGAACTACACGCATGTTTCGAGACATATCCTAGTCATCATCATCAGCCTTGTAATGTTCCCACTGCTGGGACACAGGCCTCCTCTCTAAGAGAGGGAATGGGCCGTAATCCACCACGCGGGCCCAGAGCGGGTTGGTGAATATCACACATCTTCGAATTTTTTGGTTCTAGAACAAGCCGGCTACCTCTCGATGTTTTCCCTCACCGTTTTGAGAGCAGTGGTGATGAATTAAATTACACAAAGTAATGCGCCTGGCCGGGTTTGAACCGCTGCCACTCGGCCACCACTGCTCTGTACTTTACTACTGCTCTACTCTTTATATCCTAGTCTGCGGTAGGAATCAGTGGCAAGGTTCCGCATATTATGTAAAAACTCGAGAAATCGGTTCTGCAGAGGCCATATTAAATAAAAGCTTATTTTCAATGCTCCATTGAACGATCGAATTAATGTCGGCTTTGTCTTTTTTGCTTTTTTTTTTGACTGGCCTGTTGGTCTAGTGGTTAGTGGATCTGACTGCTATGCCGGTCATGGGTTCGATTCTCACCCATTGTTCTGTGTCTGAGTGTTATTTATCTATAATATGTATGTATTTAGAAATATATAAGTATGTTTGTCTTGTGTCTGGTACCCATAACACAAGCTCTGCTTAGCTTGGGACTAGATGGTGTTGTGTGATAGTTGTGGAATATTATTATTATTTCCTTAACTCCATAAAGCAACTTGAGGGCATCAGCGTAAAGTAAACATTTGGAATGTTTAAGAACCTTCTCAAGATCATTAACCATAATTCCAAAAAACCTAGGTCCCTAAATGGACCCTTGATTAACAGCAGACTGAGTGTGATATGGCTCTGAAACAAAGCAACCATGCCTAACATATTGCAGGCGGTATTTTTTTTTTGTGGTAGGTAAAATCATCCAATGACAAATCCCGCCCTTGGGCGGAGCGGGAAGTAGTGTCAGACTCTTACTGACTAAAAACCTACCCCGTTCCTTCGTTGCCTATAGTGCCGGGGCTGAGCCTTCCTCTGAGAAAAACGGCCCTTGACCCCAGCAGGCTTCGACCCTGCCTGCCAGCAGCTGGGCCTCTACGGTTTGCTGACAGCTCCTTGAGGCGCGCGGGAACAGAACGCGCCGTCGACGACTTGGGCTCGGTCCGGTCGGTTACCGGACGATCGAACAGCGTGCTACCCATTGCACGCCGTCCGCAAGCCCGCGCCTACGGTGGCCGGAAATCGGGATCGGAATCCCGGCGGCGGCTGGGGCGAGCGCCCCGTTGCCTCTGCCTGATGCGGTCGGCCTCCTACTTTGCTAGCATTACTGATTCGCAGAATGAGGCGACCGCCTGCCATCCCTCCTCACTACGGACCATGGCCTGAACCAAGGCCCGGCGAGAGAGATCGCTGCCGCCGATTGCCCCCACGAGGACACGGCGATGCTCCGCCCAGGCGGGGCACACCTCTACAGTATGCTCCACCGTGTCCTCCGGGTGTTGCGCACAGTGGCGACACCCGGGCGAATCCTCCGCACGAATCCGGGACAGGAACTTAGCGAACTTGCCGTGTTCGGTAAGAACCTGCTTCGTGCGGAAGTTTAGAACGCCGTGAAGTCTTTCCAGCCACTCCTCAAGGATGGGCCTTATCGCCTCGATTGTGGCGCGCCCCAACATATTGCAGGCGGTCCCGCATATAACTTTCAAATTTTTTTAGCAGTTTTGGTGAAAAGCTGATGTTATTAAGCTTGGGGGCCTAGACAAAGTCACATTTTCATTAACGATAACGAAATTCGAAACTCCGAAATGTATGAAACAAACATAAGATTTCGAAAAATCACGTGATCAAGCGTTTTCGATTCGCTAATTGCTAGACAATGCCAAACTGCGTTACGAAACGACAGCGAAATCGATCAACATAAGCGATATGCTCATACAGATGCGTAGACACGTGGCACTTTGACCATTCGAAGTCGCTGATATTTCGAAACGTTCATTCGACAGCTTAGCGATCTCTTGGACCCTGTAGAACAGCAAAACAACATGGCTGATTGTTAGTCAGCTGATGGTATTGTTTGCATCAAATGGGTTTGTACCTTGTTTTTTGTTGTTTTTAAATCAAAATGCATAAAATACGCGGCATGTAAGTTGAACTAAAACGACCATCGTTGCTATGGTTACGCGCAGCCTCTAGCTTTACCGCACTTTGATTGAGACCCGTAAATCTTTACCTGCGCATTGAAGGTTTGGCTCAACTTATATGCCGCGTACAAATACATTGCGTATTACGGGCGGAATATACTGAAAGTGTGTGGTTGAGGCGTCAGAAAAGATACAATTATCGGCAACAAATGGAAAGAGTGGAAAATTTGGCACAGTTTAATATTGTCGATTAATCGAGTACCTTTTGAATACCGTAATTAGAGACACAATAGAAAGACAATAGGTGTGCGGACACCGGTGTCTTCTTGGGAATTAATAAATTAATATTGTTACCAACTCACACCGCAGACAATCGGATTTCAATCTTAAGGCCGACTACAGCGATTAGAAAGATCGCCGTGAATGTAATAATATTATCTATGAATAGCGGAATAAGCAACGAATTGTTCGGATCATGTCATTGTTTACATTGAGCATTTTAAGTTATCGTTCATTATATCATATATCATTAGAAGTTATCAACTTACTGTTCTTTGTTTATATTTGACACAACCCGATCGACACAAATGACGTCACCGTAGCGAAGAAGTTGTTATTCTAACGAATCAACACTTCGACTTAGCGATATGTTGCACGATGTGACTTTGTCTACCACTTTATAGTCGACATCGCAAAGGCGAAATCGAACTTCGAAACGAATTCGACACGGAGCGATTGCCACTTGTCTAGGCCCCTTGGCTTAGACAAGTGGCAATCGCTCCAATTCAAAATATACAACATCAATCTGTATGCCTTTGTCTAAGTGCTGCAACATTAAGTCTACAAGTGTCAAGACATTTGTAGCCACAGACCGATGCAATCGAAATCTGTGTTAAGAGTCACAGAGAAATAGTTGAATCTGGTAACTAATTAATTTATGTAATACAGATTCAAACAATTTAGGAAGTTATGAAAGTATAGCTATCGGCCAATAGTTTTCTACATTTGATGTGTCTTCAGTTTTAGGTGTAGGGTGAACTTGTGAGACCTTCTAGCATTGAGGAAAGTGTTCTATTAAATATGTGAAGTACGGGTGTAATAATGTCTAATAATGTGTAAATTCTTTACATCCCTTTAAAATGTATGTAGGACTGTTGTCTGGACCTATAGCAGTATTTGGTATTTGTTTAATGGTAGCAGATTCTACATCTTTTATTTCAATTTTATCAATATGCACACAGTTTGAATCTTTGTTGTGAAAGGTATTGTTTTGATTTTTGTAATCAAGAAGGGTAATATTGGGATTAATTGCACTGGGATTCTACTTTAAGGCTTGGATGTGGTGTAAAAGTAGCAAGAAAGGCACCATTATAGAAGCAAATGAATAGCAATCTTACATAAAAACTCAAAGCATTAATTTCAATTCAAATAAATATGTCTTTGAACATTAAATAATTGTATGTGCATTCTAGAATGCAATCATTTACCTTTTTCAGTTCCATCTTGTTTTCTAGCTGTTTCTGCCTATTAAGAGCCTCCAGCTCATCTCTGGACAAAGCCTTCACACCCTCCTTGACAAGTTTCTTTGTCCACACAAAGGAGTTAGTCAGTGCCGAGTCTCCAAAGGGGTTGTCTTGGTTGGTATAGCAATGGTACTCATTGTCGCACCCCATTAGATAACAATACTTGCGTTTCTTTTCTTGTTTTTCTCGCAAACGCCGAGTCCTAAACAGTGTTCCGAGTGAATAATGAACTCATTTGTAATCTGATTTCAGTTGAAAGATTTTGAATGTTAAAACAATCTAAATGAATCATTTAGTTAACACAATACTTTATTACCTCTTTTCATCTGGCGTTTCACTGGCCTTTATTTGCTCCTTCTGCTTTTTCTTCTCATACTTCATCCGCAGTTGTGGATTGTTGTTGTTCCTTGTGTTTTTCCGCAGGCCTCGAGCCTCTGCAACAACCTCAGCTCCTCGCCGCCGTCGCTGCTGGAACTGCTACTAGACAAATGTCTTTTCTTCATCTTACTCTTTTTATATTTATTCTTGGACTCTCTTTTCTTTCTAGTTATAGAATAATAATAATAATTGCATTCTTCAAAATCTTCGAAGGATAGGCCCCAGCCTATCCTTCGAAGATTTTGAAGAATGCAATTAGCTTCTAAAATACTCGCATTGTATTACTTCGTGATGAGATGACATAACGAGAAATAGGAAAAATAAAAATATGGGCATGTTCTAAAACATCATACAATTTATTATTGTGAAATCTAGAAGTTGAAATACGACGACAACTTACATTTCTATGAAGAATACTTACGAACACACTAAAAATAACTTGCTCATATTATTATAAATATTACCGCAGGTTAATAACAGTAAAAATAGTTTCTGGATGGTTTTATATAAGTACCCTATAATTTAGTAATAAATACATGAGCGTATTTCAAGCGGAAAAGTGTGGAATGTCTTAATTTCAGTTTAGCAGATATTTAGTGTATGACGTCCTGTAAATCTGTATGGTAAGTGCGAATTTGTGTATCCAGCCATTCAGCAGATATTCAACAAAAAGACTTCAGGACTACGTATTTCCAGCGGCACTTTTTTTTTCTATGGACATACAAGAACACAAATACATACAATAATTTAATAATTAGTATGTAACGAGAGGTAAATATGTATGTATAAATGAAATTTGTGTGTCTTATAATTACGAAGATATCCAAGTTTCCGCTGCGGTTTGCCAATTTGATGAAAATCATATAAAACGGTTTAGTAGAAAGTTATAATTTTTTATGCACGTTACTTTGAATTTGTGAGTAATGTGTGTAAAAACAGAATTTGAAAAAACATACCGTTCAGAAGATATAAAAGTAAACGTAAAATAAGGTTATTAGGTCAAAGCTCTGAAAATAGGAACTCTAGAGTCTAACTTTTTGCATGTATCTATAACTTGTAAGGCTCTACAATGTCCTGCAAAGTTTCATGTATGTGCGCTAAGTAATTACTGAGCAATGATATTATTTACTATGACTAGACCATTGTATTTTATGACTTCCGATTATAGGACTTTTTACTGAAAAAGTAAATACTATATTTCAATCATTAGTGTATTATTGCTATTGTATTATAAATTTAAAACTATTAATATTTTGACTGTGCCATCTCAGTATATTTATGAAAATATTTTGTATGTTCACAAAAATAGAAATTTGTTTAAAAAGTACAGTGATATTCACATCGTGAATACTAGGAACAAACACAAATTAGTGGTTCCTGCGACTAGACTCAGAAAAATAGGAGGCTCATTTAGATGCCAATGTATACACTTTTATAATAAGATTCCCAGTCCTATTCAGGAACTTAGCCTTAATAAATTCAAAAAACTTGTAAAACGGAAACTTTGCCAGAAGGCTTTTTATACTGTAAAAGAGTATCTCGAGGACAAAACGGCTTGGGATTGACCTGCTCCAGTACTCACTATATTTGTTGTTTCATTTACTTTTTTTTTTTTTTTTTTAAATTGCCTTAAATTCTTTATTATTTGTTTTATTTATTATATTTAATTTGACGATTATTGTTATTTTACAATTATGACATTGTTAACTTTTTTAATTTTTTTTTTTTTAATTCTTATTTATACAATTATGACATTGTTTATTTTTACAATTTGACATTAACAATTACTTTTATAACTTTTATTTTAGCAATATTAACTCTGTAAATTACATTTTGTATATTTTATTATTGTGAATTTGGGGACTATGTGGATTTTTTTTTCTCGTTTCTCGTTTTTCTCTAATTTTAATTAATATCTGACAGTTATGAGTACTTTTTGCGGCCTACCCAAATGTCCTTTCCTTGGTATTGTTCGTCAAGTCGTTGAGCTCCTTAGTAGTCCTGAGTTGAGCTTTACGAATACTGACAAATGCTTGCACTGACTGGACAGGTCCACTCAGAACTGTGTGGTTCTTTCTTCAAAAGACCATCCCAGACACTAATCTGCATGGTTCTCATATGTTTTGACCATTACTTGTTTGCTGTATGGACTTTAAAAGAGACTTTGACCCCTGAGTTTGTTTCGGTGTTTCTTCTCAGGGTAGTCAGCTAGAAAACACCGGCCTCATCTAGTGAAAATTGACGAAAAAAAAAAATTGACGTGTAAAAGTGTTTTTGAGAATCTATTTGCAAAAATAAAATATCATTTATCATTTATCACTCATATATGAAATTTCAGCTCATTACACTTAATAATTAAAGAGATAAAAATAAAAATACCACAACAACTACAGAACATCGTTAAACCGACCAAGTTGGAATGGGTACAAAAAAAACGGCCATGCAGTACAAAGACCAAGCCTTCTAAAATTTCCAGTATAATATCGTTATTATGATGAATGGTTTCGTACAGGTGCGTACACAATAGTTTAGCAGAAAATAAACAATTGCATTAACTTTGTATGTTTTTATAAAAGTAATAAGTACCGATACTGACTGACTGGTACTGACTTTAAGTACTGATTATGTAACTTTCTTGGTGTACAATAAAGTTTTATTCTATTCTATTCCTTTAAATAAATAAAAAAAATGACATTGATAAAAAATATTAATAACACAGAAAGAATTCGTTTTTTATTATTATTAAATATAAATAACAAAAATATCTTAGTATTAAAAATGGTAACATGCACTAGAATTACAAAGATCATTCCTGATAAATACTTATATGTAACAAAATATAGGCTTACTCAAAGCTAAAGCACAATCAACTATAATTATAATGGACACTCAATAAATTGCACCTACTTATAAAATCAACTTGTTTAAAAAAGAAAAAATACTAGTTATTCTTTTATAAGTCCTTAACAAGTTCACCAGCGCCGCCAATTGAAAAAAAATATAACTTGTAAATAGAATCAAAAATGCAAAATGTGATTCGTAGGTACTTATACTAGAAAAGGCAATAAAGTATTTATGGGAATAAAGAATGTTTTACAACACTTAAAATCGTGTTGATTTAAATTAGCAACACTTTAAATTAGCTTAATTTTGCATTTGATGCAAAGAAGAATAGAAATGTTGCTCTTTAGCTAAATTTTATATTTGAAATACAAAAAACTCCCCTTTTTTACCCGACTGCGCCAGAAGGAGGGTTATGTTTTTAGAGAGTATTTAAGTATGTATAATTGCTTGGCACGCTCTGAGGCCTGAACGCCTCGATGGAGTTTATATAGTTTGCAAGGTGTCGTTAGATTCGTAATTACCGTGAAAGTGATATCGGAATTAAAAGAAAAAAAAAACGGTAATTTAAAAAACTAAAAATCCCGAATGCTTTTTATAATGGGTCCCAACTGCTACAAATACAGTGCAATGGAGTAAAACGACTTTCTTGTTTTAGGGCTTTTTCATAAATACTCAGAGAAAAGCAGTCGGGTTTTTTAGTTTTTTCAATTACCGTTTTTGTATTTCAAATGTAAAACTTAGGAGGGGCTCTTGAAGACATAGTAAATACCTACTGTAGCAACTTTTTGTAATATTCTGACAAATAATGCATTTGTTATTACAGATGCTTTTATTATTATTGTTTAATAATTTAGTAAGTATAAGAACAAAACAAGTGACCACTAAGAACTGTGCACGCATCTGTACGAAGCTATTACATTACATTATACTGCAAATTTTGTCTATGTACTGCATGGCTGCTTTTTAATACCCTTTCCAACTTTATCCATGTTCTGTAGTTGTTATGGTATTTTTATTTTTATTTCTTTAATTATTTAGTGTAATGAGCTGAAATTTCATACATGAGTAGTTGCATTAATACACTAATTATTATTGAAATATGTTTAATTTTGCTTTTCCAGTAAAAAGTCCTATAACCGGATGTCATAAAATATGTCATTGCTCAGTAATTACTTAGCGCACATACATGAAACTTTGCAGGAATTTGTAGAGCCTTACAAGTTATAGATACATGAAAAAAGTTAGACTCTAGAGTTCCTATTTTAAGAGCTTTAACCTAATAACCTTATTTTACGTTTACTTTTATATCTTCTGAACGGTATGTTTTTTTTCAAATTCTGTTTTAACACACATTACACACAAAAACCAAAGTAACGTGCATAAAAAATAATAACTTTCTACTAAACCGTTTTATATGATTTTCATCAAATTGGCAAACGTCACCGCAGCGGAAACTTGGATATCTTCGTAATTATAAGACACACAAATTTCATTTATACATACATATTTACCTCTCGTTACATACTAATTATTGTATGTCTTTGATTTTCTTGAATGTCCATAGAAAAAAAAGTGCCGCTGGAAATACGTAGTCCTGGCGGAAACAGTTTTTGTTGAATATTTGCTGAATGTCTGGATACACAAATTTGGCTTATCATACACATTTACAGTCATACACTAAATATCTGCTAAACTGAAATTAAGACATTCCACACTTTTCCGCTTAAAATAAATACTACGAAGCTGGCTTTGCGTAAACATAGCAAATATGGCAAATGGTTCAACTTATTTGCTTCGTAACTTCGTAACATATAGTATTGTTCATATTATCATCGATACCTGCACTGCATTATTCTGCATACCGGCGAATTCTACGATATTGATAAACAGTAAAGTACAGTAGTAAACACAGTTCCCCCCTTATTTACTGTACTCTTTGACATTGACACAGAGTCCGGAGTACCAGTCACAGAAGATACTTGTACCAGTCAAAGACCTTAGAATTTTATGGACCAGAAATACCTACAAAATAAGCGTGCATACCTACTAATAGCCGGGCACTAAAGATGGCGGCCATTGCTAGGGAAGCACTTAGATAATCAAAACCAAAATGTATCGATATCGATACCAGACTTTTTTACAGGATTTTTTTTTAACCACTGCGTAAATTTTTTTTGGTGGCTCATTTTTCCAATTTGTCCCAATTTGAAATAAGCAAGACATGGATATAATTTAATAGTAATACTATAAATGAGCATGAATGAAAACGCGAAGGCCGCCGGCCGCTGGACCACGCCCAGCGCACGAGACGGGGGTGCGGGGGCATGCGGCGCCGGCGTTTGATAAACAAAACGCATGCACATGCAGTACGTCACTTGCGGAAGCGGAGGTTGGACGTTCGCTTCCTTCGCCGTCCCTGCGCGTGTGCCGCGTACTAGACTAGCGTAGTGACAATGTCTCATTTTACTCACCGCGAGTATTATGAAATGGTGCGAGTGTATTTGTTAAGCAATGAAAATTTACGAGCAGCACGAAGAAGATACGAAAGGGAGAGCGTACCTCGTATGCGAGCCCAAGGGATCCTCAATCCCACAGTCCCTAATGAGAGGACAATTTTAGCAGCTAACCAAAGGCTGCTTGATCACGGCCAGTTCAGAACACCGAGCCACGCACAAGGGTCCGGCAGACCTCGACTGGCAGTCGAAGCCGAAGACGTCATATTTGATTTTTTTGAACGCAATCATAGAGCCAGTACCTACGACGCAGAACGACGTTTTGGTGTTAGCCAAAGCGCAGTATGGAAGCTGCTAAATACAGCCGGACTCCATCCATACCACTTTCAGCCGGTACAAAAACTCCATGACCCAGACCCAGCACCATGTCGAGCCTTTTGTGAGTGGCTTTTAAATCACCGTGAAATAAACATTTTGTGGACGGATGAAGCGTTATTTACACGTGTGGGACTGTACAATGTCCACAACGAGCATTGGTGGTCGTTCAATAATCCACATTTAGTGCGAGAGACGCATCACCAAATACGTTTCAAGTACTATGCGTTCCATATAAGAATAGGAAAGCCAATAACCTCGATCTGTCAATTGTTGAGTGAAAAGTACGGTTTGCAAAAAATCCTTATTTGCGTATAATTAAAGGTTTTTTTTTGCTTTTTATTACGAAGTCTTATTTAAGTCTAGGTGAAGTAAAAACGTTATTGTTTAATATAAATTAGCTAAATATGTTATTTTAAGTCATAATTACGTAAAAAAAAAAACTATTTTCTTTCTTATTTTCATTGTTAGGAACAATTCGCCTCTTTCTTCCATTTGCTACTAATCAGACACTTCACACAGTGACGCAGAGATGAGCAAAATTTAGGAACTGGATTCTGATAAAACTTTTTTCGTTCACGATTCGTAAATAAATTCAAATTAAAAAATGTCTTTTTTGCCCGCCGTACCCGATTTCTTTAATTTGACAGTTCGTCGTGACGTCACAACATGGCAATCGATCTTATTCTCACTTGGACCGCATTGTATGGGCGGGGATTATACAAAATCAGATAATAGGTCCCATTTTTATCGATGGCGCCTTGACCGGGACACGTTATTTAGAAATGCTGGCCACCACCATCGAAGATTTAATCGATGAAGTCCCATTGAGCTACATCAATAATTATTATTACCAGCACGACGGAGCTCCATCACATTACGCCATAGCGGTGCGAAATTTTTTAAACGAAAAATACGGTGAAAATTGGATCGGTCGAGGTGGCCCCATACCATGGCTAGCAAGGTCTCGAGACCTCACACCCTGTGACTTTTTCTCTGGGGAGAAGTGAAACGCCGGGTGTATGTAGAAGAGGCTCAGAGTCTAGATGACTTGAAAGAAATAGTACATTGTTACCCTAGGGGTGAAAGTAACTTATTTAGTCCTGAGAAGAAGTTTGGCGTCCGAGCGAAGCGAGGTCGCTAATATTCGAGGGACTAAATAAGCCTTTCACTCGAGGTAAACACTGTGCTTTTCATTACGAATAAAAGGAAAATAAAAATAAAAACCTGAGTCGTCGTCAAAGGTCGTCGTATGATTTTAGGTATGTTTCGTTTTAATTTAGGCCGTAAAAAGTTTCCGACTACTGCTTTAAGCTCTTCTCTTAAGAATCAGGCATTGAATCCTTAACTGAATCTGATTATTGTGTAATTAAAAAATTTCTTACAGCAGAGATTTAGTAAAGTAACTATATAAAAATTCTACAACAATTTTCCCGCCACTTTGTTTTTTTTTCTGTGGTCAATCGGCTATTCAGCCATCATTTTTCATTTATATATTCAGTGAAAAATGGTAAATATGTCTCATATCTATGTTAGTTTAAAAAAATAAAGAATTAATTGAAAGTAAATTATAAATAATTATGTATATTAAAAAAAAATATACATACTTATGTCTTAATTTCAATTTTACATCGCGCTGTAATTGACTGACTGTATAGAAAGTTGAGACATAAACAATAGAAATGCGAAGATAGAACTAGTTTTTTTTTTAATAATTTGACAGCTGTCAGTTGAAAGTGATTCTCCCTAGGGATCAAAGATCTTAGAATATAAGGACCAGAAATACCTACAAAATAAGCGTGCATACCTACTAATAGCCGGGCACTAAAAATGGCGGCCAATGCTAGGGAAGCACTTAGACGATCAAAACCAAAATGTATCGATATCGATACCAGACTTTTTATATTTATAACATGGAAATTGGTTACGTACATCGACCTATATTCTTGCGATAGACAAGCACGTTCATATAAACTATTTGTCAAAATACTGAAAAGTTCAAACAAAAAATCGCTGCAGCGCTAGATTGCCATTATGTCGTCTAACAGAACTTTTAAAACTTACAGCGCTAAGACAGCTTATAGAGGATACTTTTTCGCGACCAAAAGGTCTAAAGCGCCATGAATTTCCTAGTACTTACGCGTTTCGTTCAACTTATTGCAATAACATGTCATCTATATAGATTTTTATACCGCAGAAGTGACACAGTTTCTTGCCTACAATACTTCATTACAATAATACTCTATTTCAAAATGTAATTATAGTGTATGTAAAAACGAGATCTCAATAACAGTAAAACAAATAAATAAATCAGTAATCACTAATAAGACTACAAGTTCAACTGAACCTAATTCAAATTTTAATATTAACCTGCACGTAATATGGTACTTAAATTACCTAAGTGCTAACGAATGACAGCATGATTAACGACAAAACTTACCGATGAAAACTACCTCATGGTTTGCTGACATTTCGTCGTAATTTATTTAAAAAAAAAAATCATTATTATTAATTATACAAAAAAAGAAAGAGAATTAAATAAAATATTTAAACATTTCAAACAGTATAAAAGACCGTGCGAAGTCTGTATTTGGTAAACTAGCTGTAGGTAAAAACCTAATTCAGCTTTTTGTGGGAGGGAACATCTGCATGTTTTAGTCTATGGTTGTAAAATGGGGAAGAGTTTAAATAAAATAATATCTTCTCTAACGTACTATTACGATAGTAGAAGCTATTACATTGCTGGAACAACCAATGGTTTTACTTACTTGACTACAAAATTATTATATATGTCCCAGTTCACTTAAATTTGTATTTATAAGCGTCGCTCTGACACTGCATGAACGTCAAAACTGCACTAATGCCATCAATGTAAAAGTGTTCGGCCTGCAGGTCAATTAAGTGAAGTAAAGTGACTATACGGCACGCCTCATCTAGTGCGTAGTTTTTTTTTTTTTTTTTTTTATGGTAGGTAAAATCATCCAATGACAAATCCCGCCCTTGGGTGGAGCGGGAAGTAGTGTCAGACTCTTACTGACTAAAAACCTACCCCGTTCCATTCTTCGCCTTGGTCTCAGGGTCCCGGGTGCCATTTTCACATACCCTTTGACCCCAGTAGGCTTCGGCCCTGTCGGACCCCTACAGTTTGCTGACAACTCCTTGAGGCGCGCGGGAACAGTGCGCGCCGTAAACGACTTGAGCTCGGACCGGTCTGTTACCGGACAGACGGACAGCGAGCTACCCATTGCCCGCCGTCCGCGAGCCCGCGCCTACGGTGGCCGGAAATCGGGATCGGAAACCCGGCGGCGGCGGCGGCGTGTACGCCGTTGCCTGATGCGGTCGGCCTCCTCCTTTGCTAGCATTACTGCTTCGCAAAAGGAGGCGACCGCCTGCCACTCCTCCTCGCTCCGGAGCATGGCCTGAACCAAACATCTAGTGCGTAGTACATATATATCAATGGTTACGTATGTAACAATACTTTTAAACTTTGGATACTTAATTAGATTTTACTTATTTTGTTTTTAAATTATTTTTTACCTACTTTTGAAATAACTGTACCAAGTTCTTTATTTCTTTTTCAATACACTTACTCGAAAACTGCCTCTTATCACCCGCGTGCTTTCTTTAAATTTATAACACCAAGGGCTTTTTCATTCCTATTTCGTCACGGTCAAGGGTGATTATTTTCTTTTTTTAAGCAGAGGCGGATATTTTTAAGGTTTTAATGTTTAAAGAAAATATAAATTATGTTTTGGAACAAAATGTAATAAATAAACATAATTTTACTTACACAATAATTTGTTATTACCAACAAATTAACATTTATCGACGTTCTAAATTCAAAAATATTTAAATTTCTATTTTTATTAATATTAGGATGTATAACAGTTTGATAACTTTGCTTCTCCTTCAACCTGCAAAGGTTAAACTAATCTCATTGCATCAAGGGTATTATTGAACGATGATTCAGTAAAATGTAATAAACAGACACACGGTGCTTTTATTCCAGGTTTAATATTTTCTATCCCAATGACTTCAAGCCACTTCTGGCGCAATACTTCACTTTTGGGGAACCTGTGCAAATAAAAAACATACAAAATTATTTCAGTTGGATGTAGGTAGGTAGAAGTAAAACAAATCACAGACTGAACTAAATAACCACCACCTACTGCATGACGAATGACACTGTATTGTTTTGATAAGTACTAGGTCTCGCTATTTTAATATCTGTTAGTTTTATTTTCAAAATCTTCTCTTCAACATATTTTACTGAACCCCAAACACAAACTAAAAAAATGATAAATCTTTATCGATAGCTTATTAAATAAAGGACATCACTATTTTAAATCGTCAATAATATTGTAAACAAAACATGTTATAAATTTAGCAAATAGAGGTATTTAACAGAAATAATTTGTATGTACTTTTAGGAACTTTCATTATATATATAAAACAAAGACACTTATACGGAAAAAATAATAGTATGATAAAGTTTTTCATAAAATACGGCTACTAACCTATGCAAGGTTAACTGAGGTTGATTGGTGTTTTTCCTTGCACCACACTGAATTATGGAACACGAAAGCATATCCAATTTTTATCCCTTGACACTCACAGCACAAAACCACTTGGTTGGGAGCGTTTTTAGTCCTAAAAATCGCAATATAAATCCAATGTTGTTGTTTACTTGACACCTGACGTACTACAAGACCGCGGGCACTAAAGATGGCGGATGGCACGCGAGCTAGGTATGTTGACGGAAATGTAAAAATGTTGCCAGAGAGAGAAAAAACAAACAGCATGACATCTCTTTCTTCAAACGACATTACACATTAGTTAAAAAGAGACAAAATGTAGTTTTTTATATCTACATCGATTTAATAGATATTTGTATAAGCAAGGAATGTATAGCATACTAAGGGCGCCTCCTTATATATTCTATTCCCTAAGCTAGGGATGAAAAGTATTACTTTCAACCCGCTTCTCCAGTAGTGCTTATATTCTCTTTGCGCTTCTCAGGCAACTTCAGACCTACTTTCAGCGTATGAGTAATGAAAAATAATTAACGCTTTCAATGAAGTAAAAAGTGATGTTAGTGTCCTAAACAAACTAAATGCTAACTTATTTAAACGAGCACGTTTATGCCTTGAAATAGGAGGTCACTTCGAACAATACCTAAAATATTGTGATTAATCAAATGTAGAGGTAAGAAGAAATTATAAACAATCTTAGTGTGTTAGGTTCTCTTTGATTAGACATTGTGACAAATATTTGTGTGATGAGCACGATCATTTGTCCTGTGTCTGGGTGCTATTTATCTATAATATGTATGTATTTAGAAATATATAAGTATGCTTATCAGCTGTCTGGTACCCATAACACAAGCTCTGCTTAGCTTGGGACTAGACGGTGTTGTGTGATAGTTGTGGAAATATTATATTATATTATTATTATTATATATTGTTTTAAGATAATTGATTCCATTTTTTAAATACGCCAAAATGCAATTGTTTCAATCTAAATTATATCATGTCTAAGTACAATGCGGTCTAAATGAGAATAGGATCGATTGCCATGTTGTGACGTCACGTCGAACTGTCATATTGAAGAAATTGGGTACGGCGGGCAAAAAAAAGACTTTTTTAAATTTAACTTAATTTTTTTTTTTTGTGGTAGTTAAAATCATCCAATGACAAATCCCGCCCTTGGGTGGAGCGGGAAGTAGTGTCAGACTCTTACTGACTAAAAACCTACCCCGTTCCTTCGTAGCCTATCGTGCCAGGGCCGGGTATTCCTTTCGGAAGTTAACCCATGACCCCAGTAGGCTTAGACCCTGCCTGCCTGCAGTTAGCAGGCTGGGCCTCTTCGGTGTGCTGACAGCTCCTTGAGGCGCGCGGGAACTGAACGCGCCGTCGACGACTTGGGCTCGGTCCGGTCGGTTATCGGACGATCGGACAGCGTGCTACCCATTGCACGCCGTCCGCAAGCCCGCGCCTACGGTAAATTTAACTTATTTACAAATCGTGAACGAAAAAATTTTTATCAGAATTCAGTTCTTCAATTTTTCTCATCTCAGCGTCACTGTGTGAAGTGTCTGATTAGTGGCAAATGGAAGAAGAAGGCGAATTGTTCCTTACAATGGAAATAAGAAAGAAAATTGATTTTATTTTTAACTAGTTATGACTTAAAATAATATAATTAGCTAATTTATATTAAACAATAACGTTTTTACTTCACCTAGACTTAACTAAGACTACGTAATTCAAAGCAAAAAAAGCCTTTATGGATACGCAAATAAGAGTTTTTTGCAAACCGTACTTTTCACTCAACATTTGACAGATCGAGGTTATTGGCTTTCCTATTCTTATTTGGAACGCATAGTACCTATAATACCTACATGTTTTATTTTGAATGGACTAAAACGTATTACTTTCTTACTTATTATGATTTATTTTCTGCATTTTGATGGTCCTAAGCCCATGAAAGTATGAAGGATAAATTGGAATTACGTTTACAAATAACTTTACACAGTCTTATCTTAAAAAATTGTGGCGCTAAACTGGGGTCAATAATCGCACCGCGTAAGTAGGTACCGTCGCATAGAGCGAGCGCGCGTGAGTACTTCTGATAGCAGCTGGCGCGTCAGGCGAGCGATCGACGCGCGGCGTGAATCGGCGTGACCATTCGACGGACTGGCAAGCGACGTCCATAAAATAAATTTCTGAGTAAACAAGTCTCGTAAGCGTTAGCTTAATTTGTTACTATTGAAACATATCAAAATAAAAAATACGTGTTTATTAAAATATATTCAAGTTTATTATGTCAAAATTTGCGCACTGGTTAAAAACTTTTCCTGTATTTATAACATGGGAATTGGTTTTGGAATTGGACATTGTTTACAGATATTTAATAATATTAAATTTAAGTAAACGACAATAGTAAAGTATTTGATGAACCATAAGGAAGAAAAAAATCGGTAGGAAAATTTAAAAAATATGAAATTAATTGTTTATTTTTTTTATTTTCGGTTTTATTGAACGATGACTCTGTAAAGTAGAATGAACAGACACACAGTGCTTTAATTCCAGGTTTGATATATTCCATCCCAATGACTTCAAGCCACTTCTGGCGCAGCACTTCACTTTTAGGGAACCTGTGCAAATAAGAAACATGCAAAATTATTTCAGTTGGATGTCAGTCAAATTATACAGTTAGATTTAGGAGTAAAACAAATCACAGACTGAACTAAATAACCACCACCTACTGCATGACGAATGACACTGTATTGTTTTGGTAAGTACTAGGTCTCGCTATTTTAATTTCTGTTAGAGTTTTATTTTCAGAATCGTCTCTTCAACATATTTTACTGGACCCTAAACACAAACTAAAAACATAATAGTTCTTTATCGATAGCTTATTAACAGAGGTCGGAGTAGATAGATTGATTTAAGGTCGTTGACGTCAAACGTAGAGGATAATATGGATATTCCTCCAAAATACCGGAACTTCATATTTATTGTGATATTTGTTCCGGAATTTTGAAATTAGCACGAATTTGTGTTTAAGGTGAAAAATTTATTAATAATATCAATCTACGCTGCCAGTGATGGTGAAAGAAATCAGTATTTTATTATATACAAAAATACCTTGGAATAGTTACACCGTATTTTGTCCCTTACTGTTGAATTGACAACATTTCATATTTTTAACCTGCATGTGTTATTACGTTATCTAAAAGTAAATACAAAACTAGGGCACCCATATGTTTCCATTTTTCGAAATCATGTACTTTTCATTCATAATTTCAACTTTTAAATTCGGTGTATTCGAAAAAGACGTAAGCGCCAAATGACGTGATACATACGGTGGAATGGCGATAAAACCTTTACTTTGCCGTGATCCGCAAAAAAACTCGTAGATGTCAATTGAATTGTCGTTGTCAGCTTGTCAAACTCGTTAAGTCGTTGGCGCTTAAACTTTTGTTTGTTTTCAATTATGTTCGTAAGTTTTGTTATTTAGAAGTGTTATTATTATCCTCATTCTGTTATTATCACCATGAAAGTTTCGGAAGGATTTCTAGTTGCCGATAGCAGAAATTTGCCGAAAGTAGATTATTTAATGCTATTGCAATATATGCACGAAAATGAATGCTACAATATTGCAGAAACACGTAGTGCCAAGGCATTACTAGCATCACGTGAAGCATATGTTGATACAGCTGTAGGATATGTAGAAGTCAAGCGGGAAGGAAACTCGTGCACCGTTAAATGCAGGGTAACACCCGAACATAAAGTGAAATCTAAGTTATATCAAGTTACAGCTGTAATCGATGAATCTGTTGAGTAGATAATCTCAGTAGAATGCAACGACTGTGCAGCTTCTGCAGGAGGCTGTAAACACGCCATATGCTTTGCTATTTGGCTCATAAAACAGTCAGACGAACCTTCAACTACGTCAACAATGTGTTATTGGAGTAAACCAAAAGCTGGAGCTGTAGGTGACCAGAAGTTCATCTTGGCAAAAAACATTGGTAAAATGAAAAGAGCTCCAGATAATGTGGACATGAGCGTCAATATTGCTATGTTTTCTGAAGAATGCAAGAGACGTAATGTCACAACAGGAATGATCTTAAATTACTGTGGAAATCAACAGCCCCAGTTAAATGACTTTAGTGTTTTTAATTTAGTGCTGCAGTTTTTACACCAAGTAGATGATCACTGTTATGACAATTTTAAATCATTTTCTGCAACAATTATTACTGTAGATGTAGTTAAATCTATTGCTGAAGCTACAAAAGCTCAAGCACACTCTAAACTGTGGCATTCTATGCGTCAAGGGAGAGTCACAGGGTCCAGGATCTATGAAGCTATTCACTGTAAAACAGAAAATGGTGCCTTAGTACAAAGCATTCTTGGAGGTTACAAGGTGCCAGTAACAAAAGCTATCAAAAGGGGCAAGGCATTAGAAAAAGAAGTACTCAAGGAGTTAGGAAAAGAATTTGGAGTAATTCATCACACAGGGTTGATTTTAATATCTCCTGTCATTGGAGTTTCACCCGATGGGATTTGTAGGGACTTTGTGATTGAAATAAAATGCCCTATAAGTGATAAGACAATGAAAAGTTATGTGAAAGACGATGAACTATATGAAAAATATAAAGCTCAGATAATGATACAGATGCATGCTGCAAAAAAAAATAAAAGGACTGTTTTGTATTGCTGATCCTAGTTTTGAACATACAAAACTCTTACATAAGTACTGGGTAGATTATGATGAAAAATATGTGACCGGTTTATTAGATGCAGCTGAAGAATTTTGGAAACAATTTATTTTTTATACTATTCTACAAAGCAAAATAAAAATCAATATATATAATATTTATGTCTTTTGTTTTATTTTTGTTGGGGCTATCTAAAACAATTTAGTCAATTAAAATACAACTTACAAAAACTAAACATTAAACTATACACTTAACTATACACATACAACATACAATAAATTGCCATGATTAATAATAAAATACCATGTTTTTACAATAAAATATTTAAACTGTAACTAACAAAACAAACAATGTGCGTCGCATAGACCCTGAGATTTTCTACTGACTGAGGGCGCATCAACCGTTTTACGCGGTTGTATAAAGCTTTGTCTCTGTACTGTTTGTCTACTCGTGTGCTTAAAATTATAACTAAAATATGACATCAAAAAATTATTTTATTCATTCTTAATAATAGAACTTTGTAGATTTAACAACCCACATGCCACAATAACTGCATCATCTGCATGTTGAATTAATTTATTATTTATTACAGAGTGCGGTTTCAACAATTTAAATAGCCTTACTCTTCTTATTACCCTCACAACATGGATACGCAGACTGGCAATGACCTTGCTTTTGATAGCATCCTGCTTTGTCAATTTTTGATCTTTTGCAACACTGGGTGGCCGAAGTAGATTATTCTGATTTCTACTTAGTAAAACATCAACATGTTTAAATCCTCTGTCTGCCAATACAGTACGCTTTGGTGGCAGTATATCCAGAAAGCGCTGTTTTCTACAATATTGGCATCAGATGCACGACCCCCAAAACCAACAGATACAAAGTTGATAAAACCGTCAGGTGTTGTAGCTATCGAGTATTTTAACGTATTTGTATTTTTATACTGTGACCATGTTAGAGACTGGATAATAGGATTTGACGGTTTTTCAATTTCTTTCTCAAAACAGTCAATAATGCAAAAAACATTTGAATATTCTTTGTTGATCCTGAAGGAGGCTGGCAAGTTTCTTTTGACATCATATACTTTAGGAGAATACATAAATTGTTTGAAGAACTTGGATAGAACACACAAAGTTCTGAAAAAAATTCTCCATAATGTGGTTAACGATACCTCAAACAAATCTGAGATTTGGGAGAAGGTGGTTTTAATTTTAAATAAAGTTACTATTATATCAAAAGATTTTACATTCAGATTACTTTCTAAATAGTTAATTAACCAATAATAATTCTTAGGTAAGCCTATATAATTTTGTTTTTTTTTTTTTAATAAGGTCAAGCATAAAGATTCTCTGGGTCTTTATTACAGTTTTGGAGTAGATTTCTGACGAGACTTCTGACATTTCAACAGAGGTCGAACTTCCTTGTGTTGAAGGCAACAACACTACTTCCATCTCATTTTCTTCAGGTTTTTTTGTCTTCTTTTTGTAAATGGCACAATAAGTAGTTCTATCCAATGTTCTTGGCTTCACTTGTACTCCTTTGCTGGCTTTTGTAGTGAATGGATTTTCACAAAGTGAATGTAATGATGAAGAAGCTGTTGAAGATGTGCTGGGTCTAGGTTCAACAAGTTGATAATAGTAACCATAAGCAGTGTGTCGAGTTGATAGGAAAATAGAGTGCAAATCAATTCGATTTCGATTGAAAATATCATTGACTTGTAAATATTTTTCTATAAACTTTATATGTGACATTGACACTTGATGTTTTCATCTAACTTCATTCTACCATATATGTGACGTCATCACATGTTTGTGTTTTTATTTTTATTTCTCAGAAATGACTAAATAAAAAAATATGGAAAAAATATATTTGAACTCAGGATACGAAAATAAAGAAATGGTATTTTTGTTTTAAGGTCGTGTCAGTTTTGAAATGTTGTCAATTAGAAATGACGCTTGACAGTATGACGCTTTATTTTATTTTAGTCCATAATTCCAATCCCGGAACTTTAATTTCCGGTACTTCCCGCACATTATGGATAAAATGGCATGTCCATATTATAATATCTTGACGCAAGTATATAAAATCAATCTACCTACTCCGACCACTGCTTATTAAATAAAAGACATCACTATTTTGATTCTCGCCACGGGTTCCTTGGTTAGCACGTGTGTTTTGAGAGTTTTTTAGATTTGAGTGTTTCCGAGTGATTGTTGTGACTTTTGTGACCTAATTTGTGCTGTCCTTGTGTTTGTTAACAGGTTTGCTTTGTAATTGTCTATATTTTTCCAGTTCCACCCCAAAATGGATAGGAATAAACCTCCCGATCCTGACCCCCCTGACATCCAATCCTCCTCAAATGTCTTTTCCCAAAACCCCCTGTCACAATTTGCCGACGTTGTCTGTGCTATTACAGATATGGATGTATCCCAGAGTACTCGTAAGCGCCCAAATGTCGAAGAGACTCCCATTTCTACTCCACCAAGCAAACAACCTAAGAGTCAGATAGGTCGCGTGAAATACTCTGCTTTGGATAAAGGTCCGTTCATCGTGCATGTTTCTCGCCTGGAAGCTGCGCCAAACGCAGGCGCCACGCTACACCCCGTGAACTTTGGCAAGTTCCTATTATTTAATAAAATTTCGAATGTTCGCCGAGACGGTGTGAATAAAGTTGGCCGAAACCGTGTCTCAGTAGAATTCTCTTCTCCTCAGGACGCAAATGCGTTCCTAGCCAACAACATTCTACCGAAACATGGCTACTCAGCATCCATCCCTACATTCAACATTACTCGGATGGGTGTTATTTCTGGTGTTCCCACTGATATCTCAGAGGAAGAAGCCTTATCCTTTTTATCTGTGCCTTCTGGATGTGGTCAAATATTAAAAGTTAGACGCATTAGTAGGAAAATATACAATGACGGTGCTATTGAGTGGAAACCAACAGAAACTTGTGTCATCACTTTCGATGGCCAAGTTCTACCACCAAGAGTATACTGCTGCTATACATCTCTTCCAGTTGTACAGTACATTTACCCTACAATACAGTGCCGTAAGTGCTGTAGATTTGGACATGTGGCCAACCTATGTAGGTCCAAACCACGCTGCAGTAAATGTGGCCACGATCACCCCGGTGATGGTTGCAACATTGCTGAGGGCGAGGCTTTTTGTGTGCTCTGCTCGGGCAATCACTTCGCCAATAGCAGGTCATGTCCCGAGCATGGTAGACAGAAGGCCATCAAGACCATTATGGCTGAGAAGTCAATTTCCTATGTGGAGGCTTGCAAAATAGTTCCAGTACCTTCCCAGAATTATGCCAATGCTGCCAAAACTACTCAGTCATACCGCAAAACAGTCACACTCAAACCCAAGACCCATGCCCCACTTTCCCCATCATAAAACAAAAGTATCCACAACAATTTAGTTAGCTCTCCCCAATCCACACAGCCAAATGGCTGCGCCCTCAACCTGAACAATGCATCACCTAGCAATAATATTTCCATTGTTGAACTCCTTATCAAACTCTTACCTACCCTTATCTCATCTTCTTCTAATCCCCAATCGTTGCCGACCAACTAATAAAAATACTTTTACCAATTAGAAATGGCGTCCAGCCAAACATTTCTACAGTGGAATGTGAGGAGCGTGTGGCATAAAAAGCACGACCTCATATTCCTTCTCAATAAATATAAACCTCTAGCTTGCTCCATAGCTGAGACTTGGCTCACCCCAAGCCTTAGCTTCCGTATACCACATTACAATGTCCTCCGATGTGACAGATCCGACGGATATGGAGGATCGGCTCTTTTTGTTAACAATCGGGTTCCACTTTTGCCCTTATCTTTGCCTTCACTTACTGGCGATATGAGTATTGTAGCTGGAAAGATGGAAGGTATTACAGTATTATCAGTATATATTGCCCATCCTCAACAAAATTTTTTAGTTGTTTTAAGAAATATTCTTTCAAACATTCAAGGTCCTATTCTGGTCATGGGTGACTTTAACTGTCATCATTATAGATGGGGATCTGAGCGTTGCGATGCGTTTGGTACGGCTCTGATAGAGATACTGGATGATTTGGACCTTTGTATATTAAACAATGGTTGCCCAACACGCAGGTCTCCCCCTGGTCAGCAGAAAAGTTGTGTTGACCTAACATTTTGCTCTGCTGAGTTAGCTGCTTCGACTCATTGGGAATGTACAACCTTGTCGCATGGTAGTGACCATTACCCCATTGTCATTTCTCTGATTAATAGAACTTATTTAGAAAAAGCTTCCCCTCCACTTTTGAAGTACAACTTGTCCAATCCAGATTGGACAAAGTTCGCTTCATTACTGGAGCAGAAAATTGATACTCTTCCAAATTTAAATTTAAGTTTATCCGAACCTTCTGATCACCGCCATGCCAAGAGCTGTTATAAAGGTTTCGTTGAAGCAGTTACTTCTAGTGCAGATTCTTGTTTCCCATTAAAAAACAGTGCCCGAAACAAAATCCCGTCACCTCCATGGTGGGACCAAGAATGCACCTCAGCAGTTAGGTTAAGGAACGAGTCTGAAAGACGTTACAATAGGGAGATGACCACCCAAAATCTGCTGGCGTATCTACAAGTATGTGCCCGATCTAAACGTCTTCTCCGCAGGAAAAAACGTGCAGGTTGGGTGAAGTTCTGTACATCCTTATCCCCCTCCACTCCAATCTCATTAGTATGGAAGAACATCAAAAGATTTAGATGTGGTTGCTCACCGTCAATATCATCGCCAATTACTAGGGAAACAGCTGAATTATTTTTTGACAAAATAGCCCCTCCGTATGTTCCACTTGCATCTGAATACCATAGTGTTCCCTTAAATACTGTATCCAATGACCCCTTTGATGCGCCATTTACTTTGAAGGAGCTGAACATGGTACTCTGCCATGTTCGTGACTCGGCACCTGGCGCCGATGGTGTAATATACTCGTTTTTAAAACATTCCGGAGATAAAGCAAAATCATATTTCCTCAACATTATTAATTTCTGCTATGATAATGGTTGGGTTCCAGATCAGTGGAAACTACAAATTATTATCCCTTTGTTGAAACCGGGCAAACATGTAGATGATCCGAACGGCCTTAGACCTATAGCTTTGTCCTCAGTCTTAGCTAAATTAATGGAGCATCTTATTAAGAACCGACTCGAGTGGATAGTGGAATCCAGAGACTTACTGCCGAACTACCAATTCGGTTTTAGAAAAGGGCTTGGCACAATGGACAGTGTTGGAGTTTTAGTGACAGATATCCGTCTGGCATTTTCTAAAAACGAATCCGTCGTCGCAGGCTTTTTAGACATCTCCTCCGCATACGATAACGTTCTTCTTCCCGTCCTCAGGCAGAAACTGCACCAGCTGAGCATCCCGGTAAAGATGATCGAATGCATATGTGGACTATTGTATTGTCGCTCTTTGACTTTAAGGGTCCAGGGAGAGGACTTTGATGAAAGGCTTACTTGGAGGGGACTCCCGCAGGGCTTCGTCCTCAGCCCTATTCTGTACAATCTGTATACAGCCGAAATTGGCTCCTGTCTTAACAGTAACTGCCACATCCTCCAGTATGCCGATGACTTAGTCCTGTACGTGTCGGATTCCTCCATCGTTGACGCTGCATCATCCCTATGCTTCTCTCTGGACTCTTTGAATCACTGGCTGTTGAACCACGGCTTATCATTGTCTGCACCGAAAAGCTCTGCAGTAGTCTTTTTTCGCAAAAGAACTATCCCTCCCATCACAATAACTATTTCGGGAAAAGCCATTCCGCTGACAAACAAAGCAAAATTTTTAGGCGTTTTTTTGGATTCAAAATTAACAGGTAAGTACCACATAAACTTCTTAATCCAAAAATGCGAACGCGTTATTGCCATTTTAAAAGTCCTTGCGGGTGTGTGGTGGGGTGCCCACCCCTACACTATGAAACTAATATATAACGCCTTAGTACGCAGCATATTAGATTACGGTACATTTCACTTAATACCATGCAATAAAGGTGCTTTGGCCGGACTAGATAGGATTCAGTCTAAGTGTCTTCGGATCATCTCTGGGTGTATGAAATCCTCCCCCGTTAACGCGTTGCAGGTCGAGTGCGCTGAACCACCTCTAGCCCTAAGGCGGCAATATCTAGCCTCCCGTTTTGTGTCTCGGATAATATGTAGTTCCTCCCATCCCCTTATTTCAAAACTGAACGCACTAAATAACTTATACAGATCTTCAAACTACTGGAATAATAAAGAAACTCCCTTAATATTAAAATATTTTCGTATTACTCAAAACTTCGAATGTCCGATCGTCCAATATCCCAAACTACCCCTTTTTAATTTTGAATATGAAGTTTTATGTTTCACCCCAAAAATTTTCTACAACATTGGCATTTCCAAAAATTCCCCTTCGGCGGATTCGGCCTTCAACGCGGTGGTGGGCGAGCGATGGAATGGTTATAAAAAATTTTTCACTGACGCTTCGAAATTCACTGACTCCAGTTACACTGGAGCTGCAATTTACTACCAAAATTCCAGGATTATCCTACAATTTAAATGCCCCAAGGAGTCCTCTGTGTTCACGGGCGAATGTGTGGCTTTATTAGAAGCTTGTCTTTTCATAGAGTCACACCATAACATCGACAAAGCCGTAATTTTCACAGACTCCCTTAGCTGCCTACAAACTTTGGTCCAAAACTCCTTAAGTAAATTGCACAGCTCACTAATTTTAAAAATTAAAAAGTCTCTCTTTTCGTCTTTTAATAATCAAAAAGAAGTTCAGCTAGTTTGGATACCTAGCCACTGTGGCATCAAGGGTAACGAATATGCTGATACCTTGGCAAAAGACGCTTGTTCGTCAACCACAGCTGACCTTTCTCATTATTCTTACCAGGGGTACGACTTACTGAACCTGCCAAAAGCAAGTCTTCAATGTGCTTGGCAGGAACGGTGGAATACCTCTGGTAGGAAGAAAGGTAAATTCTACTACGCAGTACAGCCAACCATTAAATCTAAACCTTGGTTCTACCCTTTCAAAAAAATGTCCAAACCAGTCATTTCCGTCCTTTGCAGAATTCGCTTAGGGTTCTGCTGCACCCCTGTCTTCTTGGAAAAAATCCGAGTTCGCGACTCTTCCATATGCGAGTGTGGCTTAGAAGAAGGTACATTGGATCACATATTTTTTGAGTGTACAAACAACGTCCCTCCTTTAGATCTTTATAGCCGTCTCCCAAAATTCAAAATTCCTCTCCCGATTAATGTCCCCGCCCTCCTTACATATTCCTCTCCAGATCTACTTGTGGCGTTGATGAAGTTCATCCGTCACAATAACATTAAATTATGAGCCCTGACTTCTATGTAATTGTGGTTACGTGTATATAGTTAATGTTCTAACAAATTTAATATTTATGTACCTTTATTTTTTGTTTGTTTCAGTCCAGTACTAACACATGAAGTCCAATTGTATCAATCGCAATCAAGATTTACTCCTCCATAGTTACTTTGTTTTTTAGCATATTGTTTGTCTGTGTTAATGATTCGCACACTTGCTTATCCAATTTACTTTTGACATTGGCAGAATAGTCGACATCGGCTCTATTTGCCATTTTTCTAAAAATAGAATAGAATAGAATAGACATCACTATTTTAAATTGTCAATATTATTGTAAACAAAGCATGTTATAAATTTAGCAAATAGAGGTTTAGATCAGAAATAATTTGTATGTACTTTTAGGAACTTTCATTATACAAATAAAACAAAGACACTTATACGGAAAAAATAACAGTATGATAAAGTTTTTCATAAAATACGGCTACCTTCCTTGCACCACACTGAATTATTGAACACGAAGGCATATTCAATTTGTATCCCTTGACACTCACAGCACAAAACAACTAAGTTGAGAGCGTTTTTAGTCCTAAAAATCGCAATCCAAATCCATTGTTGTTGTTTACTTGACACCTGACGTACTACAAAATCACGGGCACTAAAGATGGCGGATGGCACGCGAGGTAGGGTTGCATTCACGATATAATCACTGTTGACGCAATTCGGAACGAGGGGTAATAAGTAGTTCAAAATCAAGGATCCAAGTGTATGTAATCTATGATCTTATATTATCATATTTTGTAACTCGGAACGCGGGGAAAACAGCTGTCATCTCTCGTCTCTACGGTCTTTCTGTCAATGTCAATGTGACAATGTCACAATTTTGTTGATTGGACGGAAAGTGCTTATATTCTCTTTGGGACGGAAGCTGAAAGTGAACCTGAAGTGCTTTAATTATTTAATTTATGAAGTATATAAAATCGGTTGAAATATTGTCTGTAATGACGAGGTGGTTAGTTTGTTGCTTTAATACTTATACACAAAAAAAAAATCGGTTTTGTACTTAATTCTCCGTGAAACATAAGTTACTGTATTACACAAGAAATAAACTTTCGAAAATGTCCTTCCTTCGGGGCTCCGAGAACTATGTGTGGTGTACGACGAGCGTCCTAGGAAAAGGAGCGACGGGCGCGGTGTTCCAGGGCGTCAATAAAAACAATGGAGAGCCCGTCGCCGTAAAGACGTTCAACCAGCTGAGTCACATGCGACCGCACGACGTACAGATGAGAGAGTTCGAAGTACTCAAGAAAGTGAAACACGAGAACATCGTGAAGCTGCTCGCTATCGAGGAGGAGCAAGAGGGACGCGGGAAAGTCATCGTCATGGAACTTTGCACTGGAGGTAGCTTGTTCAATATACTCGACGACCCTGAAAATACGTACGGCCTTCAAGAAACCGAGTTTCTATTAGTGTTAGAGCATTTAACAGCTGGCATGAAGCATTTGCGTGATAACAATTTAGTACATAGAGATCTGAAGCCTGGTAACATAATGAAATACATAAATGAGGATGGGACCACCACATACAAACTCACAGATTTTGGAGCTGCAAGAGAATTGCAAGAAGAGGAACAATTTGTGTCTTTGTATGGCACTGAAGAGTACCTGCACCCTGACATGTATGAGAGGGCAGTGCTACGCAAGCCTGTGGGGAAGAGTTTTGGGGCAACAGTAGACTTGTGGTCCATAGGAGTCACACTGTACCACGTGGCCACGGGACAGTTGCCATTCAGACCTTATGGAGGCCGGAGGAACAAAGAGACCATGTTCTATATCACCACAAAGAAAGCATCTGGAGTCATTGCAGTGAGTATTAGATATAGAGATATTTTGTGTTTTAGGTAATAAATGTAGGAGATAAATGATATTCAGGAAGATCACTTATTTCCCAATAGCTCAGAGGTCAACAACAACTAATGTGGTTGAAAACTATAGGCGCAATGCATCTTTTGATACATCAAAATATGCATCAGCATTGCCGCTACAGAATCAATGTTCAAATTATAATCAGTTGAACATTTAAAAACCTTGACTGGAAGTACTCCACAGAACTTCTTCAGTTTTTTAAAGCATTCTAACAATGCTATCCCTATAATACAGTGTTTTTCAATCTCGCACTCCCAGGTGGGTTACAAAATCTTGTATAGATGGTTGCGGTCAGGACTCAGGTAAAAGTGAAAAGTTAGCTTATGATTGTACGCTACAAAAAAATATAACAATTCAGTGAAATTTTTGCTTGCTTATGCTTCAATCTTTTTTGATCTTTATTCTATTTTTAACACGCAAATTATGTGTGATTTAAAACATATTCAATTTAAATGTCTAAGATCAAAAAAGGTCTCAATAGCACAGTGTATCCATCCGTTCACCATGATGTTACGGTCCTAGGGAGTTTCCACTATTTTTTAAAAAGACTGAAAGACACTATTATATTGGAACATAGTAGTAACGGCATGTGTCTCAACATAGAGGGCTGAGTTGTTTCCATGCTTTCTGAACACAAAACATTTTTCTATGCACTTAATAAAAATACTTATAATTTATAGGGAACACAAACTACAGAGAATGGTCCAATAGACTGGGCCCGAGATCTTCCATCTCACTGTCAGCTGAGCGTTGGCTTACGCAAGCTAGTCACACCACTCTTGGCTGGCCTGCTAGAAGTGGACCCTCACAGGATATGGACATTTGACAGGTTCTTCTCGGAAGTTCAAGTTACCACATCCACAACTCCTGTACATGTGTTTCATGTTAACAAAGCAGCTAGCATAAAGGTAAGAAAGATGCTGTCTACATATTTATCTATTAAGAATTGTTTCCCATTGGATCATCATCATCATTTCAGCCAAAAGACGTCCACTGTTGGACATAGGCCTCCCCCAAGCGTCGTCGCCTTGGATAATGAACATAAATTTCAAATGCAAGGCGTAAGAAACAACCTGAATTACCTCGAACTTTTACTTCGCGTCTTGTACTTAGTTTTATTACCATAGTCATGATGGCCGATGTGGTATTTAGGCTAAATATTTAATTACAGTAATTATTGTACCAGCTGCTACCACAAGATTGGTAGTACTACGTTATGTGCTCAATTGAAAGCCAATTACATAAAGTTTTGTTTACGACATGATCTACGTGACTTCGGAAGTAGGTGGCGTCGATTGAGACTTATTATCTTAAGCAAATCACTGTGTTTTCGGCTGCGCTTGCGCAACCTCGTCACGCAGCAACGCCGCGCGCCGCCCCGGATTCGCTTGTATTATAAAATTATACTTACAAACAACTACCATTGTCCAAACACGGATTGGCGGTAAGTCTCAATTTTTAACCCACTTGCTAAAAAGGAGGAGGTCCTCACGTCAACTGATTTTTTTTGTTTGTTTCTTGTTATACCATATCTACGCCAAATGATACCTAAATGAAATCAAACAACAATTAATTTTGATAAATATTAGTAATAATAATAAATAGTCGGGTAATCATCATACCTTAAGTCGCCCATTACACGGTCAATCATTGCCATCAATCATCATCAATCAATGAATGACAGAGAAAGATTTTTGAATGACGGTGAGTACTATCGTTCAAATTTCATTCATGATACGTCATGATTGATGGCAATGATTGACCGTGTAATGGGCGCCGTAAATTTGCCGCGAACTCGCCGCGAAAAACATGTCCCTCCACATTCGCGATCGTTCACAGCATTTACAGTTTAGTTCGCGCGCTCGTCGACTAATGAGTATGGACGCCGAAATAAGCACAGCTGTCACGCTGTGCGCTTTGACTCACTCACTACATTTACGTGTATATAAAAGATTAAAAAAAAAATGGAGAAGGCAAAGGCAACCAATTAATGAGACATATAACTGGACATTACATTTTCTATTTCCGTACCTTAAAAGGAAAATACGGTACCCTTATAGAATCACTTTCTTGTGCGTCAGTCTGTCTAATCAAAATCCTTTATCTCAAGAACACGTGAAATTAAAACAACACACATCAAAAAAAGTTTGAGATCACTAGCAAAAGATGGAATATTCACGCAGAGCAGCGTTAATTCGTTGAGCTCGATGTGCGGGTGCATTATCGTCAACCATTACGAATCGAGGGCCATGGTTTATCCTAAATGACCTGACAATTCCATCAATAGCAATGGTTTGCAATGGCAAAAAGCTGCAGTCATCGAGCCAAGATACGAGATCAACGGCATTCTAGCACCAATCATTATACCGCCCCAAAAGGATACCGATTTCCCGCCTTGTTTAACGGTTCTTGTGGCAGTTCTGTATCTTTCAGTGTCCCCAAGTCTTCTCCAGCTAAGAAGACAGCTGAAGAGTTGCTTTTTCCGTCAAAATGAGCGTCGGTTTGACGAACGAGCTGGAACTCATGTTGATCGAATGTTATCATACCAAAGCCATCCCATAAGACGGCTTCGGTATGATAAAATTCGATCAACATGAGTTCCAGCTCGTTCGTCCAACTGACGCTCATTTTGACGTATCGTCCTCCGTAAACAAGTACAATAAGAACAACCTTACGGCACTAAGTCTCGTGTAGTGTGGATATTCTTGAGTTCACGGGACGTACGTTCGCGCCACGTAAACCCTTTGTCGCGGGTCAAAATACCGACCGACACTGAACGGGAAACAAGGCGCGAGCAGGCGCGAAGCCCGCGAAAGGGCGCGCAAGCCATCCACATTCGCGGTCCGCGGCGTTCGCGGGTGTTCGCGGCGCGAATGTGGAGGCCGCTTTAGATATAGCATAGCTGGGAATTTTAGGCTTCCTTTAGTGACAACGCTCTTTTCTGCCGCTCACACCTCATAGTGCTTGTGGTCGGCAGGTGTTCCTGAAGCCGGACGAGAAGTACGAGCACCTGCAGACGTACATCTGCGAGCAGACCAGCGTGGTGGCCGAGTCGCAGATTCTGCTCTACAGGGACAAGCTTATGCTCTCCGTCGTCGACGACAACACCCTAGGTGCGCGTACGCAGCATCACGGATAGTTGATTTATAGTTGTTATTTTCGAAAGATGTTATAAAAAAAACAAGGATGTTCTTTTATCGCATTTCTGTCGGATAGTTTCCTGTTTGTAGCTAACAACTTGTTTATATGAGCAATTTTACTTAGTTTCGAAGTCCTAAGGTCTTTCCTGATATTCTGGGTAATCACTTTAATGATTCAAATCAAATAATAATCTAATAGATGCGAATAGTTGTTAACTAAGCTACCGCGTGAGTGCAGGCTCGGAGTACCCGGAGACGTCGGCGGAGGAGCCGCTGCTGCTGTTCAACAAGAACAACAACAATGTGAGCATGGCGCCTGAGCCCGACATCCCCAAGTTCCCCGTCTTCCCCAACATCGTATCCGTGGAGAACGACGCCAGCCAGGCCAAGGTCAGTACCTACTCCTACCTAGCCAATGTTCAATTACAACAAGCGTCTGTACTCTTTGCCAAAACAGCAGTAACATAACGTGAACGACACAACTATTTCTTATTTTAAAATATTTGGAGGTTACGTTACATACGCGGCACGAATCCGTGCTTGTTCTCGTTGTAGACGGCATGCAGCGTGGGCCACGTGATCAAGCGGCGCGTGGAGGCGCTGTGCGCGGCGTCCGTGCTGTGCGGTCTGTGCGTGTCGCGCTGGGGCGCGCTGCTGGGCGCGCGCCTGGCGCGCGTGGCGGCGCGCGCCGACGCGCTGCACGCGCACGCGCACCTCACGCACACGGCGGCGCGCGCGCTCGACCTGGCCGCGCACGCCGCGCGCAACTATCACAACAAGCAGGTTACTTATCTACTCTTTTTTTTTTTAAATTTAATAAATATCAATTATATTCAGCGCTTTAATGGTTGTCACCATAAAAGTGCCAGGGTAGCTTGCGAAATTAAATTGTAATATTTTTTTTGCTTTCTGCAGTTTAGTTTTGTTTCTAGTTATTTTCTATGTTGATTGAAATATTATTGGCGAATTAACGAATTAGTTTATTAGAGGTTGTTTAATTTTTCCGTTGCTTAGTTATAAAATGAGCAGTTTTATCAAGTGGCCAATAAAGAAATGTGTGACTTAAAATTTCTCAAAACTATTAAGTCAGGTATGTGTAAACTTGCCAAGTCGCACTGCTAGTAAAGATGTGACGATGACGTAGGGTTTGGGCGGGCTGGGCACGGAGAGCTGGTCGTCCATGGCGGCGCTGGTGGCGGGCGAGGCGGGCTCGCTGCGCACGGCGGCCGCGGCGCTGGTGGCGCGCCACGCAGCGCCCGCGTTACGCGCCGAGTTCGACGCCGCCGCACACCACGCACCCTGCCCCAGCGGCCTCCGCCTGCACGTGCAGGCCAAGACGCTCGTCGACAGGTGAGCCTCGCCCCGCGCACCACGCGCCCTGCCCCAGCGGCCTCCGCCTGCACGTGCAGGCCAAGACGCTCGTCGACAGGTGGGCCACCACTTGCCTGCACGTGCAGGCGCTGTACATGTGCTCGTGTTGCAGGCTGCGCGACTCGTGGCAGCACCTGGTGCGGGACCGTGCCACGCGCTCGCTGACGTACAACGACGAACAGTTCCACGTGCTGGAGCGCATCACCGTGGCCGAGACGGGGCGCCGCGCGAGGGCGCTGCTGCAGAAGGCGTCGCCGCTCGCGCGCGCCCGCGCCGATGCCATCGCTGACTGGTGAGATGTGACGATACCTGTAATAGATTAGATTAAGGTTAATTAAGATTTTAAAATCGGTCAAGTAGTTTTAGAGTTAAATCGCAACAAACAAAAAATCTAATCTTTCCTCTTTATAATATTCGTTTGGAAAATCACTAATTAATCGCAGAACGGATAACCGTTGCGGCCGGAAGATTATGAAATAGTGACCACGTATCGGAAGACGTAGCGTTGGAAAGCCCTCTACAAGATGACGATGATGAGATAATTTATTTAACGTGTGTAAATCGTATGTCTTTTAAAACTGAATATTTCATACACTCACTTTTTTATTTTGGTAGTCTCGCGTTTGACCAATATCTCACCTGATGGTAAGCGAAGATTTGGCCGACGATGGAGCACGCTTGCCTAGAAGTAACCTATTCACTCTTCACTTAAATACCCCTAGGTTATAACTATCAGGAAACATAGACTCTGGCAGAGTCTGGCATTATGAACTCTATCTCTCTCCCCTACAAAAATCAGACGCCATTTTTTTGGCGCTCTGTAGCTCAACTGTTAAGTATTTAATCGTCTTGAAAAAATAAATATTGTTAACGCCAATATCCTATTATAAAGAGATGCATGATCTTTGTTTGTTTAGTTACCAATAAACCTCATAACCAACGGACGTATTTTATTTCGAAATTCATTTGACACAGTGTAACCAAAAGTCAACCTAATCACCCTAAACATATGGTCGATTACGAGCCGGATCGAACCTCATTGGGAATTGACGGAGCGCCCGACGTGAGAACAAAAGAACCGCATTCCATAGCGCGATAAGGGAACACCTGGTGTTGTTTTGCACGAATTTCTTAGAACTGGTCAATTAGTGTGTGTGCAAGGTGTATCGGTGTATCATTTGAACATTAATAACGTAGAAAATAGACTATTCTCGATTAGACATTGAACTACGTTTTGAAGATTCTTGTGATTTACATATAAACAATGACTTCTGAAGCAGATCAAGCGTTATCTGTACTTGAAGATTTGGCGTCAATACTCAAAAAGACCCAAATAAACCTTAAAAAGTGCCCAAAAGAACGGTTATTGAAGCCTGGATATTTACGAACTCGTATTCAAACGATTGAAGATTACTGGGTATCTTTTAAGAAGGCGCACAACGACCTGTTGAAAAATACAACTCGGGAACAACGTGGAAATTTGCCGTACTACGTGAATGAAGAATTCCTTCTCCATGAAGACTTGTACCTATGCATGTTAGGAGACCTTAGAGAAATGTTGGATGCATGCACTTCGAAGACGATTGACCGCGACCAACCTTCATGCGACAATACATCGTGTGATGGAAAACCACGAGCTAAAGTGATGCTACCTAACATACAACTTCCTCCGTTTTCCGGTAACTACGAAGAATGGCCCACATTTAAAGACTTGTATGTATCATTAATTCATGAATGCCCGACGCTAAGTGAAGTTGAAAAACTACATTATTTGAAGACCAGTATCACAGGCGAAGCGGCATCTTTACTGAAACACATTCAGGTGACGGGTGCTAATTATGTTCAAGCATGGGGAACGCTTAATTACCGATACGATAACAGGCGAATCATAGTAAACGCATTAATGAAGCGGTTATTCTATCAGAAAAAATGTACCAGTCAAACGGCGGTACACCTGAAGGCCCTCCTGGATTGTACCACAGAAGTTATGAATAGTCTAGAAAATGTGGGAGTGCCTACTGATTCCTGGGATCCAGTAATTATATTTCTGGTTGTGCAGAAGTTGGACCCGGAGTCACACAAAGAATGGGAACAAACTGCCTACTCGGTGAACTCCCAAGAACTGCCTACATGGAAGGAATTGCGCGAGTTTTTAGAAGCTAAATTCCGGACGCTTGAAATGATTTCCCCTACAACCACCAGTAAACTTAGCAAAGAGCGTGTTCTACATGTTACAGCAACAGATAATGATAAACAACAAAAACCATGCGCCTTATGTAAAGAAACGCACACACTGTGTCATTGCAGCACATTCAATAAAATGACAATTAATGAGAGAAGCGAACATGTCAAAGCAAACAAATTATGTTTCAACTGCCTTGGGGCGGGACATTCGGTGTTCAAGTGCCGTATGCCAATGTCTTGCCGCACTTGTAAGAGACGACATCACACACTTTTACATCAACCCAAGAAGATTGATGAAGCAGCACAGAACGTAGAAACTAAGCAACTGACTTCATCCAGCCAAGCAGATGTAGAAGAAAAGAAGGTTCACACAATGGTTGCGTCTCATTATACCGCGGGGCAGAAGATATCACTATTGGCTACAGCAGTAGTAATTTTGAAGAGTGAGCATGGACACACTACTGTTTTAAGAGCACTGATAGATTCAGGATCTCAAGCATGTTTCATTAGCGAGAAGGTAACTCAGATCCTGAATCTAGAAAAACAACCAGTAAATCTAATCGTCTCCGGAATGGAAGCAATGAAGATGAGAGTCAAGCACGAGGTCAAGTTTCAAGTATTGTCACGGTGGGAAGACCAATTCTACTTACCTATCAAAGCCTACGTGATGTCCAAGCACTTGACTTCGAACATACCGATGAGCGCCATGAGGGGGACTGATTGGCCGCATATAGCAAACCTCCAACTAGCAGATGCAAATTATTATGAATCAGGACCCATTGATCTGTTGTTGGGCGTAAACGAATATGCAGCAATTCTCAAGCAAGGACTCATTAAGGGTCCACCAGACACACCATGTGCCCAAAACACCTATCTGGGATGGATATTAATGGGTGGAATAACAATCAAGCTGAATGCACGAGAAAAATCATTGACGGCCATGAAGCAAGAAATTAACATAGAAGATTTACTGACCACAATATGGGAAGTTGACACCGACACGAAAAGAAAACCTACCCTAACTGAACAACTATGTGAAAACATATACGAGAAGACACACAAGCGAGATAAACATGGAAAATACATAGTCAAACTACCATTAAAAATAGAACAACCAAAATCAGTTGAAGGCAACACAAGAGAAAAAGCAAAGCGAAGACTCCTTCAGCTGGAAAAAAGATTTAATCAAAATAAAGAACTTAAGCAAGAATACACAAGGGTGATCAATGAATACAAAGAATTAAAACATATAGAAGAGGTACCTAAGGATGAAATAAACAATAAATCAGTGTACTTACCCCACCATGCGGTGATCCGTAGTGACAAGGAAACGACGAAGACTCGGGTTGTGTTTGACGCCTCGTGCAAGGGCTCCAATGGAATTTCGTTGAACGATGAACTCTTGTTAGGTCCAACATTACAAGATGACTTGAGAAGCATTATCATTAGATGGAGAATGCATGCTATTTGTTATGTTTCTGACATTCACAAGATGTATAGAATGATTTGGATAAATAAAGAAGACAGCGATTATCAAAGAATTCTATGGAGAGATGATACATCGAAAAACATCAAAGACTACAGACTTTTGACTGTGACATTCGGAACAGCTTCCGCACCCTATCTCGCCGTGAAGACACTTATGCAATTGGCAGATGACGAGGGTGACAAATATCCCGAAGCAGCAAAGATATTGCGTGAGGACTTTTACGTCGATGATGTAATGTCAGGACACGATGAGCTGGAACAAGCTATACGAATTAGTCAAGATCTCAAAAAACTACTGCGTCTAGGTGGCTTCGAACTGAAAAAATGGTCTTCAAACAACCGTGATTTCATGGAGACTATCAAACCAAGTGAAAGATCATCAAATGCAAATCTGGAACTAAAGATTGATGGAACTGTTAAAGCTCTGGGTATACAATGGAACTTGGGTAAAGACCAATTCGAGTATAATCTGAACTTACCAGCTACTGGCAAGGCAGTCACAAAGCGAAGCATTCTATCCGACATTCAAAAGTTATTCGATCCACTCGGATGGATTGCCCCTTGCCTTGTTATGGCAAAGATATTAATTCAACAACTCTGGCAGGAAAAAATTGATTGGGATGAAGTTTTGAACACCACACTGGCTGAAAAATGGGCTACAATACGATCCGATCTTGAAAATGCAAACGGAATTTACATAAATAGATGGATGGGAACATTGAGCTCAAGGAAAGATTCCATAGAAGTCCACGGATATTGCGATGCTTCTGTGCAAGCTTACGGTGCTGTGGCCTACTGCCGAGTCACAAACTCAGATGGCACAGTGAAAAGCACAATCATTGCTGCAAGAACGAGAGTAGCTCCTTTGAAAACCATTTCATTGCCTCGACTAGAACTGTGTGGAGCTTTGTTGTTATCCAAACTACTCAAGCAAATAAAGCAAGCAATGAGGATACCAACAACACAAATATATGCTTGGACAGACTCTTCTATTGTCATCTCCTGGCTAAATGGAGATCCGAACAGATGGAAGGCGTTTGTGGCAAACCGCGTTGTCGAAATCACAACCAATGTAAGTCCTAGTCAGTGGCATCACGTCCAATCCAACGATAATCCAGCTGATATTGCGTCAAGAGGCATGTTAGTGGCCAATTTGAAACATTGCGAGCTATGGTGGAACGGACCACAGTGGTTATCACACCAGAAGATACAGTTCACTAGACTAAACATAGCCCCAACAGACATAGAAAGAAAGAAAAACACCTTACAAGTTCTGAAAGTAACAAAAAACGACAACGAAGAAAGTAATAAATTATCTACGCAACTCGATGGCTTTGACACACTGACTGAACTACTGCGAACTATCACCTACTGCCGAAGATTCCTGAAACAAAATAAATTAAAAGAAAGCATAGAAAGTACAATCACCACTGAAGAACTCGAACTCTCCTTGCAAACCTGTATAAAATTAGAACAAGAGGAAGAATTTAAAGAAGAAATAGAAAGCTTAAAAAGAAAGAAAAGAGTAAAAAAATCAAGCAAATTAAAATCATTAAATCCTTACCTTGACGAGAATGGAGTCCTCAAGGTGGGCGGTCGGCTCAGGAACGCGGAGTTGACTGATGAATGCAAGCACCCAATAATTCTGGGTCGAAAAGGCAAACTTACCCATCTTATAATAGCAGAAGCCCACTCGAAGACGTTGCATGGAGGTATACAGTTGATGCTTACTTACCTTAGATCCAAGTATTGGATACTGCGAGTGAAAATGCTGGTCAAACAATACATCCATCGTTGTTTAGTATGCGCAAAGCTAAACGCAAGAGTGAGAACACAAGTAATGGGCGACTTACCAAGCGTACGGGTGAAACCAGCACGAGCATTCCTCAACTCAGGTGTCGACTTTGCGGGACCATTCCAGTTATTGATGAGTAAGGGCAGAGGAGCCAGAACTACTAAGGCCTATATAGCAATATTTATTTGCATGTCCACCAAGGCACTTCATTTGGAATTGGTTGGTGACCTTAGTACAGCAGCGTTCATAGGCGCCTTCAAAAGGTTTTGCGCCCGCAGAGGAAAATGCACAAATCTGTGGAGCGATCAAGGACGAAATTTCGTTGGCGCTAATAAGCAACTATATGAGGCCTGGAAAGAAGCTGGTTTACAATTTGATGGCAAAATCGCTGAGTTACTCGCAAACGACGGGACCCAATGGCATTTTATACCGGCTTATTCACCTAACTTCGGAGGATTGTGGGAGGCCGGAGTGAAATCAATAAAATATCACATGAAGAGAGTCCTTACTACGAATTTGACATTCGAAGAGATGATGACGGTTCTCTGCGAAATAGAAGCATGCCTCAACTCGCGTCCATTATGCCCAATGGACGACGACACTATGCAAGCACTGACACCTGGTCATTTTTTAATAACCGAAGCACCAGTCACCGTACCAAACCCAAACCTAAAGGACGCTAAAATTAGCAGCTTGACACGCTGGCAATACACCCAAAAATTGTTGAGTGACTTCTGGTCGAGATGGCAGAGGGAATACCTCACAAGACTCCAGCAGAGACCCAAATGGTTAAAACGCGAAGAAGAGTTTAAGAAGGGAGACATAGTGCTGATCAAGCAAGATAACCTCCCACCGGGGAAATGGTCCATGGGACGCATCACCGACAAGCACCCTGGCCCCGATGGTTTAACCAGGGTATATAGTGTAAAGAGTGGTGACACAATAACAAAGAGATGCGTGACAAAATTGTGTGCTCTTCCCATCGACGCAGCATCTGATGAGATAATTGTTTAATTTTTGCATGTATCATACGTCAATCATATAATTTATCGATTTCATTTTTTTTTAAAGTTCATTATAGTTTTTAAAGGACTATCTGTAGTCCTTTGGTGGGCGGCCTATGTTAACGCCAATATCCTATTATAAAGAGATGCATGATCTTTGTTTGTTTAGTTACCAATAAACCTCATAACCAACGGACGTATTTTATTTCGAAATTCATTTGACACAGTGTAACCAAAAGTCAACCTAATCACCCTAAACAAATATTTTTATTTATTTATTATACACACACACAGATGCGTCAATACCTCTTTTGTTTTTGTCAAACAGAGTGTAGCCACATCTATGTCGTCACAAATGAACTAATCCTGCATTGCGCAAGTAACATTTTCCGCGCGATTTGAACATAATAGAACCGCCCTAATTAAAACTACCACCAGCATGCCTAGGTACTTGGTCATACCTGGTCATCACCCTCAGCCTCATCAGCGACCTTGGCTAAGCACCTGCACCTTCGGCCAGTCACATGAAGAGCCTTGAAGAACCTCTCCTGGTCGACGACAGCAGTGAAGCTCTACGTCGCACAGCACCGCTCCGACTCACTGAAGCCTGCAGCATCATATCCCTACTCACTGGGATAGCACCACCCCGACTCACTGGGGCATCAACCCAGACAGTTCCGACTCACCGAGAATTATGCGGAATACGGTTCCGACACACTGGATCCAACCTCTACTGGCCTGGATCGCATCACGACGCATCGAGAAGCATCAAGAACCATCATCTCCGATCTCCGGAGGGGAGTGATGTAGCGACATCTATGTCGTCACAAATCCACTAATCCTGCATCGCGCAAGTAACATTCTCCGCGCGATTTGAGCAAATAGAACCGCCCGAAATCATCTATCGGGCAGTAGGCCACCAGACCTAACACCCGTCTGGTCGGAGAATCCTCCCTTCACAACGGAGGTAGTGGTAGTGGGGCTTTACTCTCTGTTGCGCATACCTCCAAAAGAGATAGCAATATTCCGCGAACTAATTTTTAATACGCGTCAACTTGCAGTTGCGCTGGGCTCTTAATATTTGATATAAAAACCACAACCACACACTGGTTAGTAAGAGCACTTGTTCTGTTGTCAGGTACAAGGTGGCGCAAACGGTGTACCTGCAGACACAGATCCTGGACAAGGACGTGTCCAGCGCCGAGCTCAAGCTACTGACGCTGGCGGCGCGCATCCAGGACGCCGAGCACTCCCTCCGCGAACACATCAGCGACGCGCAGCACCAGGTCTGTGTCGCATGTATTGCACATACTGCGAGCGCCGAGCTTACGCGCATCCAGGACGCCGAGCACTCCCTCCACGAACACATCAGCGACGCGCAGCAACAGGTCTGTGTCGCATGTATAGCACATACTGCGAGCGCCGAGCTCACGCGCATCCAGGACGCCGAGCACTCCCTCCGCGAACTCATCAGCGACGCGCAGCACCAGGTCTGTGTCGCATGTATAGCACATACTGCGAGCGCCGAGCTCACGCGCATCCAGGACGCCGAGCACTCCCTCCGCGAACTCATCAGCGACGCGCAGCACCAGGTCTGTGTCGCATGTATAGCACATACTGCGAGCGCCGAGCTCACGCGCATCCAGGACGCCGAGCACTCCCTCCGCGAACTCATCAGCGACGCGCAGCACCAGGTCTGTGTCGCATGTATAGCACATACTGCGAGCGCCGAGCTCACGCGCATCCAGGACGCCGAGCACTCCCTCCGCGAACTCATCAGCGACGCGCAGCACCAGGTCTGTGTCGCATGTATAGCACATACTGCGAGCGCCGAGCTCACGCGCATCCAGGACGCCGAGCACTCCCTCCGCGAACTCATCAGCGACGCGCAGCACCAGGTCTGTGTCGCATGTATAGCACATATTGCGAGCGCCGAGCTCACGCGCATCCAGGACGCCGAGCACTCCCTCCGCGAACTCATCAGCGACGCGCAGCACCAGGTCTGTGTCGCATGTATTGCACATACTCTCTGGTTCAAGGTGGCTCGAGAAAAGAATACCTTAGTGGAATTATTATTTTATAAATTTTTAAATTAGCTAATTATGTCATATTTGAAATATTTATTTTCAAATGTCATCCACAGTAACTGTAATCCGAGGTTTTTATGACTAGAACACCACAGGCACAAGGTATTGTAGTGGGTGGAGACGTAATCAAACAGCTTTTATGCAGTTGAAATCTTATAGTGTGCTGTCTCATATATAAAAACATAATCGATTAGTTTTCTTACTTATTTTTTACAACCTATATTTTTATTCTTCAACCTACACCTTCAACCTTCAAAGCTATACTAAAGTGCCAGTTCGCACTTTACATGTGAACTCCTTTCAGTCACTACAGTATTGTTTAACCGATTTCGAAAAGGAGGAGGTTCTATGTTCGGCTGTATGCATTTTTTTTTATGTATGTTCACCGATATCTCGGTCAGTTGTGGACCGATTTCGAAATTTTTTGTTTTGATTGAAAGATTATACTTCCGAATTGGTCTCATAAAAATATCTTTTTGATCTGATGATGAACTTCGAAGATATAGAACGGAACTCTTCAAAAAATTATAGCAGAACTGTCGTAACAAGTAGAATTGCTTTGTTTATACATGTAGTTGGTGAGTGACTGAAGGAAGAAGGGAAGGGGATACCTATGTATCCCCAACTCTGATCTGATGATGAAACCGGAAGGTAGGTAAGAACCAGAATTCTGTAATAAATCCGTGTATCCTAGCCGTGTTTGGTATTATTAGAATTGTCATGATGATTTGATGATGGAACCAAATGGCAGAAGGTATCTGTTTAAGTTTGACTGAGAGGTACTACAACTAAAAGGTGTGAAATAAAAACTTTTTTTTTTGAAGTCTGTTGTATTTTTTTTTGTAAAAAGTTTTTCTAGTGTAGGTTCTACCTCGCTACCTCTTCTAGACCTAGATTCATAAAATAAAATGTTTGATTGTATGTTTGCTATTTTATTTACAGCAGAATACTACAAAAGTGGAGTCAGGCGCCGAGAAAACGAAAGAAGCAGGAGTACGCGCGCAGGACACCAACGGTGCGCGCTGCGGCGTGCAGCCAGGCGGCGGCGTGCAGCCCGGCGGCGTGCAGCCCGGCGGCGTGCCCGCGGGCGTGGGCGCGCGCGGCGCCGGCGTGCGCGCGCTGCTGGCCGCGCACGACGAGCTCGCCGGCGCGCTCAAGGGCAACTCGGCGCTGCTCACCAAGCTCAACAACCTCACGCACTCGCTGGCGCCGTAGCGCGCGGCCGCGGGCTCGCCCGACACGAGCGACACGCCGCACAGCTCGGCGGAGTGCTCGGGCGCGTCGGACAGCCGCTCGGTGTCGTCGGTGGGCTCGTTCGACTTCGCGTCGGGCGCGCGCACCGTCATCTACTCGGCCTCGCTGGGCGACGCCGACTCGGCGGGCGGCAGCGGGAAGACTTCGTGCGCCATCGGGTAGCGACCCACCGCCTGCTCGGACCGTTCACTCTAGTGCTACTAAACTTAATCTCCAACTTATCAGTGGATACCTTGTGACACCTATTAAGAAATAACTTCACACTATATATGCTACAACTTTAAATGACAGACATTCAAATATAATTAATTTCATTGTAAATATCATACTCAGTAGCAGTGCAAGAATTACATGAAACTTCATCATACCGACAAATATTGTCAAACTAAAATTTCCATTGAACATTTCTGTGATTCAGAGTTTCTCTCTATGAGGGGAAGCGGATGCGTTGGCCGTGACTGTGTTGTTGAATATCACATGTATTGAAGTAAACACTGTTTATAGCTTCATGAAAAAAAATGCTGACTACTAAATGTTGATTTCTAATTAATGTATCTCAATCATTATTTGTAATGTGTAACCCTAAAACACCAAGAGAGGCTGGTGATATAGACTGAAGCAACTTATTCCGATCTCAGAGCATTGTTTATTTATTTTGTAACAACATTAATGTTATCAAAATTAATTTTGGTTTTTAAGACTGCACGTAACACAGCATTCCTAAATGATTACCTTTATGTGAAGAAAGTATTGATAGGGATTGTTTATAACTGACTGGAGAATTTTATTGCTGACCCTTTGTTTATTGGTTTCCTCTAAACAAATTATAAACTCTTTCCCGCAGTGACCCTGTAACAGCTTCCGTCGGATTGATCCGACGACTGCTCTCAAGTCCTATTCGCCAGGGTCGAGTTTTTGCGACATCTCGTTTAGCTTCAATTCTATAGGTGACAGAAAAGCTGACGAGATGGAGTATTTGGCCTTGAATGTGCGACCCTGGCGGAATAAACGCCGAGTGTTTGTCGGATATATCCGAACAAAGGAAGATTGTACCATCTCCAAGTAACGGCCACAGTTTCTAAAGTTAGTTCACTGCGGCTGACGGCTGACCTGCCATCCACATATTATGGAAGAATTGGAAAATCAGCAATATGTTATGTTCGTAAACTCCAATAAGTGGATATAAAGTATCTTGTAAGTATTAAATATTATAGTATAATTTAATGTTGTTTATAAGTTTATAATTGATAAATAGCAATAATTACAATAGACAATCATTGTTACTATTATAAAAATGAAATTATAATATTTTATAGATCATTTGTTTTTATTTCAATAATTAATTAACAAATAGTGGAATGTATAAACAATATAGTGAGACGATACCTAACACAACGGGGAGTTACCCTATCGTACAATAAGTGAGTACAGCATGTGTTTTACATTGTTCACACATCTTATTTACTGAGAGATCGCGGCAGACATCATTCAGGATCATTACCACTCATTCAAAATAAAATAAAATATTCATAGTATTGCCAACACCAAGCCTGTATAGAACATAATTACATTGCAATAAAAAAAGGTTTAAAAAACGGTTTAACATTGATAATAATTAAAATAAAAACAATAAAATTATATCATTAATATAATTCGGATTTGACACAAAAAGCAAGGGCTCTAATCTTAATCCTAATTGTATAAGTATTCAATTAACATTTCCAGACGCACTGCACAAATATCATAATAATAATATCAAGCTAATTCGTCTGGGGCCACAGTCATTTTTTGCGAACACTCTTGAGAACACTCCTTTTCTGAGAAACCGATAGCACAAGCTAGTATATAAATTATTTTATTAGACAGCTTGCATCCTAATATTAGTAATTAAAATTAGTAATAATTTCTTGGTTAACTAGTTTAATTACAGGATTATGTTATTTAATTAGATTTAGTGGTATTTATTTAGTGTATTTTGTTTTACAGTACGCAGTTTGAGTAGAGTTAAATTAGTTTAAGTGGTGCCCATTTAGTTTAATCTGTTCTTTTTGCCCTTTGTATTATAGTTTTGTATTGTCTTCACTGTATCTCTTTATTGTTGGTAATCCGTGGAAACGTTGTGGATTGTACATTTACCTACTCTGTATACTATCTCTAGATGTAACATAAATTGTACAATTGTTTGTTTTCCCTAATAAATAAAATAAAATAAACATACTAGCTTGTGCTATCGGTAATAAACTCCCGGTTTTAAAAAGTATCCTATGTGCAGTTGTAGGACATAGTCTACTCACGTGCCAAGTTTCATCGAAATCGAAAATCGAAATTATTTTCCTATATGGTGAAGAAGTAACACACACACAAACCTTTGCCTTTATAATATTAGTGTGGATCAGTCAGTCTTTAGTCTGATCTGAATAGATCTGATCCGAGTCTCTTGATCGCTTCGGATACCTTCGAATGGGATACGAATCAAATTTCAAGGCCAACGCTGCGTGTGCGGGGGAACCCGCGTGGGCAACCATCGCGCGTGTGCCGTGTTTACGGGAGCCCGCGCGGGCAGCCGTCGCGCGTGTGTCGTGTGTGCGGGAGCCCGCGCGGCCAGCGGTCGCGCGTGTGACGTGTGTGCCGCCGTCGTGTGCGGCGGTCCCCGGAGCTGACACCAGATTATTACCTGCCCAGTGTCGCTAGTTTAACTTTAACAGTGTGTGTATCGATGGAGAACTTTAATGTATTTTTAACAGACTTCGAAAAGGTGGAGGTTCTATGTTCGGCTGTACGTATATCTCGGTCAATTGTGGACCGATTTCTAAAATGTTTGTTTTGATTGAAAGATTTTACTTCCGAATTGGTCCCATAAAAATATCTTTTTATCTGGTGATGAACTTCGAAGATATAGGGCGAAACTATTTAAGATATCATAGTAGAACTGTTGTTTGTATAAACATATACAAACAACAGTTCTACTATTCGCCGCACCGTTCGCCGATATCTCGGTCAATTGTGGAGCGATTTTATTTTTTTTTGTTTTGATTGAAAAATTATACTCCCCAGTTGGTTCCATAGAAATATTGCTTTGATCTGATGATGAACTTCAAAGATATAGAACGGAACTCTTCAAAAAATCATAGCATAACTGTCGTAACAAGTAGAATTGCTTTGTTTATACATGTAGTCGGTGAGTGACTGAAGGAAGAAGAGGAAGGGATACATAAAACTGATCTGATGATGAAACCGGAAGGTAGGTAAGAACCGGAATTTTGCAATAAATCCGTGTATCCGGCTAGGATATAGCCGTGTTTGGTATTATTAGAATTGTCATGATGATGTGATGATGGAAACAAATGGCGGAAGGTATCTGTTTAAGTTTAACTGAGGGGTTTTTTATTATGGTAGGTAAAATCATCAAATGATAAATCCCGCCCTTGGGTGGGGCGGCAGATAGTGTCAGACTCTTACTGACTAAAAACCTACCCTGTTGCATTCATTGCTTTCGATCCAGAGCCCCAGGTTCATTTTCACCTAACCCTTGGCCCCATTTCCGGAGGGGTACTACAGCTAAAAAGTATGAAATAAAAAACAAAAAAGAGAAAAATAACTTTAATTTCGGAAGTCGTTGTTTCTATAATAGTTTAGTCTCTTCGTTATTAAACACCGACTTTCAGAAATTCAAGTTACTTTGCTCTTTTTAGTGTTTTTGTCATTATGAAGCCGGTTGTATTTTTTTTGGAAAAAGTTTTTATGTAGGCGTACGAGCGCGGATCGCGGCGAACCGGACGGAGTACTGCAGTGTAGGACTGCGCACGCGCAGCGTTGGCGCTCAATGTAACTATTCTACACGGTTTTTTAATGTGTTTGAAACTCCGCGCTACGACTCTCAGATGTCATACTATGATGGTACTATGCGTTTCAAATAAGAATAAAATGATCGACATCGCACCTTGTTGTTACTTCAAATCGAATCGGGTAGAGTGAGTGAGTTTACTTTCACCAAGATATATAGGGTGACTGGTAATTAGTGAACGATACTTAAACACGTGATTGTAGATGACTACCATGAGATAACAATCAACTTTTACTATGGGACCAAACCTGAAATCGCGAAATAATCAGCCAAGTTGAGTACATTTTGACTAGTTAGGCGAACATAAATGTACTGACCAGCAGATTTTTTTTTCCGATTTCATGTTAGGTCTCATAGTAAAAGTTGTTTTTTATCATGACTACAATCACGTGTTTAAGTATCGTTTACTAATTACCAGTCACCCTATATTTATGTTGACTTTATTTACGATTCATGAACGAAAAAGGTCAGCATCTAATTCTTCAATTTCGCTCATCTCTGACTGAGTAGTGACAAATGGAAGAGGAACGTGAATAGTTGCAAATAATGAAAATACGTTTTATATTCACTTAGATTCGCTCTAATAAAATAAAAAAGAAGCGTTATTGATATGCAAATAACTTTTCTTTACAAAACACACTTTTCAAGTAAAATTTGACAGAAAAAGGTAGTTGACGTTCCTATTACTTCCTATTCTTATTTGAATCGCATTGTATGTGGTGGTGGGGGTTTACATTCATCAAGCATTTATAACACTATTATTAGACCACATAAGTCAGTCTAAACAAAAATTGGACGCCTCTCCGTTCTTTTATTAGTGCAATGAGTCATATGAAGTAACTTCTCTAGTTTCCTAAATAGCCGATGTCTATAGGACCAAAAATGGTATGAATTGTGCGTATTCTATATGAATTACACCGTTAAATTTTGATCGTTTTAATCCCGTGGAGGGTTTATTCGGTACATGAAACACTATGGCCCAGCGCACACCGCTGGAGGTGCGGCGGAGCGCAATTGAAGACAACAATTTAATATAAACCTTAACTACCTTGACATACGGTCTACAAAAGAATAAATTCGCATGCGGCGCTCGGAGCGCTGAAGGCGCTACTACAAGAGCATGCGCGCGAGTGTTCCAGTCGCCGCCATGCTGCTCTGCGCTCCGCTGCACTGCTCTGCGCTCCGCTGCATTGCTCCGCGCACGGCTCGAGAGTTTTAACTAGTTTTAACTAGTATCGATCAGCACTAAATGACATGGCCGCGCTCGGAGTAGCTGCGCGCCGCCGCGCTCCTCTGCGCTCGAAAGCTCTCAAGGGTTCTTGGCGCCGCTCGAAGCCCGCGGAATCCGCCCCGTTTCAAGGAAATGCGCTCCGCCGCGCCTCCAGCGGTGTGCGCTATCGATTTGTTAAGGTAAAGTAAAAAATAAAGTATTTTTTTTTAAACACGAAGTAATTTACGCAATTTTTTTTCTGAAACTCAAAATAGTTTCAGAAAAAAAGTAATATATTTTTTTATTTTATCTTTACTAATCGATAGTGTTTCATGTACCGGATCGACCCTCCACGGGATTAAAACGATCAAAATTTAACGGTGTATAACTCTATATATATAATACACTGTGCTCCAAAACACAAATCGTAGATGTGGCTCAAAAGGCTGCCCAACTGAAATGGCTGGGCAGGACATGTCTAACGAGCTGTGGGCATGTAAGACACAGGATTGTTGCCCGGACACAGCGACGCGGGGCCGCGGCAGACCACGAAGGAGCTGGTAGGACGAACTGGATGTCTTCCTTGAGAATTAGAACGAGAAAGCGAGTAACCATGAGCATTGGAAAGAATGAAGAGAGGCCTTTGCCTAGCAGTGGACAGTACAAGCTAGCTATAATATATACATTTCTTTTTTTATTATGTATTTTCATTGAAGAGGCGCGCAATTCTTATTCAAGCCTCTAGCTGCAAATTAGCGCTAGAACCCGTTAGAAGGAACGCATTCGATCGATTATTTTACTAATCACTCTTTATACTTTATATAAATACATATATACATAGTACTCACTACCCGGTCGAGCACCTTGGCAAAGGTTGGAAAGTGGTCGACCGGCAACTTTCGCAGGGATACATAGAGGTAGTTAGTCCGAGCGTCGTCAGTCGAGCAGCTTGCCGCGAGTCCGGTCCAGCATCTTGAACTCGCGGTGCGCCGCCTGCACGCGCCGGAACTCGGCGTACAGTTTGTCGAAGTCGATGGCCGGCTTGATGTCCTCTCCCGGGCCCATCCAGCAGATGTTGTCCATATCGGCGGGGTCCTCCCTGGGGAACAAAGTATCCAATTATTATCACAAGACTACTGTTCATCTGCTTGGACCTGACGACATCCCACACTTTTGAAACGTGTTGCTGATCAACTGTGTAATCCTTTGCATGTCTTGTTCAAACAATGTATTGCAGATGGTATTTTTTCTGATGTATGGAAACTGGCAACAAGAATAACATGGAAAATTAACAGCCAATATATAAAATATAATAGAAATTAGTTTATAAGGAAAAATGTCCCACTATAAATACGTCCTATGTCCATTAACCTAAAAAATAAACCTACACAAAATTGGTAATGTTTTTGGAAACATTGATAATTGTTTACATACTGACACTGTGTACATTAAATTTCCAGAAGGCTTTTGACAAGGTGGATCATGAATTGTTATTACAAAAAATTGCTTTTAATGGTATTCGCGGAAATTTACTGCGTTGGTTCATATCTTACGTGACGAACCGTACTCATTGTTATTTATTAGTTATCAAATTTCAGTCACGTCCGGAGTCCCCCAGGGATCAATTTTGAATTTATTATTTATTTAGACTGACCTGTTGGTCTAGTGGTTAGTGATCCTGACTACTATAAATGACATAATTTCTTGTTTCGAACATTCTTATTTTTTAACCCCCGACGGAAAAGTTGTTATAAGTTTAACGTCTCTGTCTGTCTGTGTGTGTGTCCGTGGCATCGTAGCTCCTACATGAATGGACCGATTTGCGTGCGAGTTTCAAATGTACGGTACTTAGTTTTTTTTTTGGTATATCAATCTATAAGCCTACTTAGGTTACATCAAAAGGACTTAAATCTATTTTCTATATATTGTGCCACAAATAAACTCTTACTGAATTTACCCAAATGTAACGCTGCCACTGTATCTTTTACAAAAAATATAAAATCACATTTATATACGTAACTATTATTTATCAAATATAAAACTAAACAGAGTTATGCACTGCGTTACTTCGGGGTGGTATTAGACTCAAAACTTCACCTCAATATACATCGATACTATCGTCACCAACGCGCTCAGAATGTGTGGTTTGCGCAACAGTAGAGATTTTAGAGCTCTTCAACTTCACTAAAAAAAATCACACGTGCCTAAAATAATAAAAAAATATAATGAAACTAGTGATATTAAAAATCAACATTAGTTCCATTATTTCCAGATTCTTTTAAAATGGAACTAGCCATGACCCCAGCAGGCTTCGACCCTGCCTGCCTGCAGCTAGCAGGCTGGGCCTCTACGGTTTGCTGACAGCTCCTTGAGGCGCGCGGGAACAGTAAGCGCCGCCGACGACTTGGGCTCGGTCTGGTCGGTTACCGGACGATCGGACAGCGTGCTACCCATTGCACGCCTTCCGCAAGCCCGCGCCTACGGTGGCCGGAAATCGGGATCGGAATCCCGGCGGCGGCTGGGGCGAGCGTCCCGTAGCCGCTGCCTGATGAGGTCGGTCTCCTCCATTGCTAGAATTACCGCTTCTCAGAAGGAGGCGACCACCTGCCATCCCTCCTCACTTCAGACCGTGGCCTGAACCAAGGCCCAGCGAGAGAGATCGCTGCCGCCGATCGCCTCCACGTGGACACGGCGTTGCTCCGCCCAGGCGGGTAACACCTCTACAGTATGCTCCACCGTGTCCTCCGGGTGTTCCGCACAGTGGCGACACCCGGGCGAATCCTCCGCACGAATCCGGAACAGGAACTTAGCGAACTTGCCGTGTTCGGTAAGGACCTGCGTCGTGTGGAAGTTTAGAACGCCGTGAGGTCTTTCCAGCCACTCCTCAAGGATGGGCCTTATCGCTTCAATTGTGGCGCGCCCCGAACGAGGTTGCGATAGTCGCTGAGGCCATTTCGCCATGAGATTCCGCCGGAGTTCTGTCCGCCATGCCTCGACTTGTTGCGGCAGCGGAATTTCGCCCCGGCGTTGCATCTCCATGCGCTTATCGTGCATGTGTGCAAGGACTGTTGCCTCCAGATCCCATGGCGTTTTATAACCAGTTCGGTATTTTTGAATATTTAATATGATCTTTCTATTCTTCTATAAATAATATATCAACGAATTTTTGTCGAAGTTTAGAAATGATGATGATGTGCGTCTTTTGATACCCGATAAAACTGATCAAGAAATGTCAGCGAAGCGAATTTACACTAACGAAGACTATTATTACAGTATTATTATAATGCAAGTGTTGCAGGCAAGAAACTGTGTCACCTCTGCGGTATAAAAATCTATATGTATGACATATCATAACACTATGTTGAACGAAACGCGTAAGTTCTATGAAATTCATGGTGTTTAAGACGTTTTGGTCGGGAAAAAGTATCCTCTATAAGCTATTTAAGCGCTGTAAGTTTTAAAAGTTTTGTTAGACGACATAATGCCAATCTAGCGCTGCAGCGAAGTTTTGTTTTAACTTTTCAGTATTTTGACAAATAGTTTGCATGAACGAGCTTGTCTATCACTAGAATATAAGTCGATGATCACATGATATTGTATTATCGCTTTATATCCTTAATAAATAGATAAATCTGCGGTGTCTGAGGTAGCTACGCGATCCGGTGCTGTTAAAGTCCATCAGCATCGAATCACACCCGCGCGGGCACCGTCTCAGTCAAGCTGAATGGCAGCATGCTTAACTCCCAGAGACATGCTTAAAAACTACACATTGTTCTTATTTTCTTTTAAAATCAAGTTAATTAACAAGTGGAAATGATTTAAATAGAATAAAATAGTAGGAGTGATCTACATACGTAGAGAGGTCGGGGTAGACTCTAGCGCAGGTGAGGCGGTTGCGCAGCGCATGGAAGGCGTCGCTCTGCGGCAGCAGCATCAGCAGCCCGAACATGGCGGCGCGCAGCGGCGCGCAGCGCGCCCCGCCCAGCATCTCCAGCCGCAGGTCTGCAACACTCCGCGCTACAGGCGCCGCCCTACTGGCGTCGCCGACCAACACACTGCCAGAAGCTGTCACTTACAAACATACGATAACAACATACACAACACAATTCCTGACAGCTACTCGTCTCGCAGTCGTACGGTAGCCGCGCCTTACACCAATGTCCAAAACAGCAACTGAACTGCTGTGTTGAACGTTGACCAAAGGCGCGGGATACCTCGCAGCAGCCGCCGAAATATACTGTATTTTACGGAAATATGTATATTAGCACCAAAAAGTTGTACCTAATATCTTGCATCAAGATGCTCTGAGCATCCCTTATGGAGATTTTCATAACGGAGTAACGCGATAGATTAAGGCAGCACAAGACACAGAAAGGCAAAAAGTGGAGAAATTGCTACTTTCATTCAAATTCATCTGTATACTAAAAGTTTAACGCACCGTTCACGACCTTGCCGCTGTAAGCGGCAGCTAAGCGTGGCAGCGGTGAGCGGTAAGAACAATAATGTGAAAACGTTTGAAGCGCGCCACGTGTCGCCGCTTATAGCGGCGCGCGCTTGCCTACCGATGCCGCCACCGAGTCGCGCCCGAGCCGCTAAGACCGAAGTCGTGAACAGGCCGCAATATCTTATTCGTTTCAGTCATGTCCATTACGATTCCTAATTCTAGGCTGTAGCTGGTTAAGGAATTATGCAAACTTTATACATAGGTAATGGATTGGTCTAGCAAAGCCGGACCAGTTGTGAATGATAACTTTCTCAATTTTGTCCGTGTCCTAAGATAGGACAATAAGGCGTAGTAGGCCTCGCAGGCTGCAGATCGACAGGTTCCAAATGGTTACTTCGCAATGATCTAGTCAGAATCGATCCTTGTTTTCTCGCGAAATAAGCTACAGGCATGAGGAAGCCATATGAACACGTTTTGTTTAAATTAAAAAAAAAGTTTCATTTAATTTTTTTTTTAACAATAATAATAAAATTTATTCAAATTATACAGTCATTCAGTGAGTACATTTTTTTTTTAGTATAGTGGCAAAGTGCCAGTCGCGTTAGATGGCCTGCTGTCATTAAAGGTATAAGCGAAATTTTAAGAAAGTAGAAAAAAAACCTTTCTGTTGCAGTTATGTTGCCCAATAAATTAAAAAACAAAACTCCGCGATAAATAATAAATTTAGAAAAAAACCATTGATTGCTAGAGCGAGTGTATATGTAGCATTCATAGAAGTTACTTTGTCGACTTGCAAAAAACCTTGATAAGCAATGATGTATGAGTGGGTGAAGCGAGCTGCAAAATGCCTCAGAATTGTCGGAGATTACATTTTATTTTGACTGACAAGATGATGGGACGCAGTACTGAGTAGTCCTTGTCTCGATATAATATCGCAGGCTGGCAGGTTGCAGGATGGCGGCTGTGGGAATGTTCGAAAGAGTTACCGCGAAATACAGACGAATTCAGGGATTGGAAATCGTCTAATGACTTCTTCCGCTTTAGGGCGGAGTAGGAGGACAAGTCAATTTTTTTCTGACTAAACCCACTCCTATGTTCCTTCGTTACTTTGCATTCCAAGGCCCCGGGTTTTCCTTTCAGAAGCGAACTCATGGCCCCAAAACGAATTCAGGTGGATTTTAGTCAGTAAAAGTCTGACTCTCCCTCTCGCTTCATCGGAGTCAGACGTGTGAGAAGTTATTTGACGACTTCTCATCTCAAGAAGCTGGTAAAACGAATGATTCCTGCCTGAGCCTTGGCTGTCTTGACATCAAGTAGACACATAGCTAGAATACACTCAAATTTTCTTACACGATTTTTTTTTCGGAGGCCGAATATTCTGTTCGCTTCTCCGTTCCACAGACGAAATTTGTTTATAATTACTGGACCATGAGTGTACGTTGCTTATATTCGATTGCGAGTCGTTTACCAGTTTCAACGCCTTCATCTTTATTCGATCGTACGAGGCATTTGTTTGCCCAGCACTGGACGACGCTCAGCTAAGGACGATGTTGGTGAAGCGGAGAATACAGATAACCATGAATAGGACGGAGATAAAAGAAATACCCCAAAACACATTAGTATTTCAATAAAATCTGTTTAGTATAGCCAAAGCACCTGTTAAACTGTACGACAACGAGATGACGATTTTATTAACGATTTAAGTGTTAAGTACTTAACCAATAAAAAAAAGAAATCAAGGCATAAAACAATAGTATTTTAAAGGTAAAAATAAATAAATTCATTTCTAGAAAATTAAACAACTAATGTAAACGTTGCCCGTGTGAAGGTGTACGTAAAACAAACCTGGGTGCTTATAATATTGATTTACTTAGTGCATTTTTATAGTAAAAAAAAGTTTTAGATTGTTGTTCACGAGTCGGAAGAGGAGGGTACTCACATGCGAATATGGGGGATTCGATGAGCTGCACTAACTTATCCACTTCCGTCAGGAAATCCACTGTGATCTCTAAATCACCGCTGTTCGTTATTAATTAAGGATTCATACAAAATTAAATAAATAAAAAGTAAATAAAGATGTAACAAAATACAAAATAAGTAAAAAACGATAATTGATTGATTGATTAATTGATAAATAAAATAATTAATTCTGATCCGGCATTTCAGCTTCTATTCGTGAAGCCCAGTCTGAAACTGTTAACCTGACTCTTGATACATTAGTCTTTAATTAACAGTACAAGAGAAAGTGTTCAGAAATATATAAAATTAAAACATTCGTTGGAATGTGTAGGCGACAAGTATTGCCGTATTGTAAAGGATACAAGGAGGCGATGAGCTTGTTGCAGTGCTTGTAGTTGTGTGTGAGCAAGCACAGCGACAGCAGCGACACCGGGCTGTGGCACCAGCACGAGTACAGCGCCGCGAACAGCGAGTGCGTCGCCTGCACAACAAGGAGGCGATGAGCTTGTTGTAGTGCTTGTAGTTGTGCGTGAGCATGCACAGCGACACCGGGCTGTGGCACCAGCACGAGTACAGCGCCGCGAACAGCGAGTGCGTCGCCTGCACAACAAGGAGGCGATGAGCTTGTTGTAGTGCTTGTAGTTGTGCGTGAGCATGCACAGCGACACCGGGCTGTGGCACCAGCACGAGTACAGCGCCGCGAACAGCGAGTGCGTCGCCTGCACAACAAGGAGGCGATGAGCTTGTTGTAGTGCTTGTAGTTGTGCGTGAGCATGCACAGCGACACCGGGCTGTGGCACCAGCACGAGTACAGCGCCGCGAACAGCGAGTGCGTCGCCTGCACAACAAGGAGGCGATGAGCTTGTTGTAGTGCTTGTAGTTGTGCGTGAGCATGCACAGCGACACCGGGCTGTGGCACCAGCACGAGTACAGCGCCGCGAACAGCGAGTGCGTCGCCTGCACAACAAGGAGGCGATGAGCTTGTTGTAGTGCTTGTAGTTGTGCGTGAGCATGCACAGCGACACCGGGCTGTGGCACCAGCACGAGTACAGCGCCGCGAACAGCGAGTGCGTCGCCTGCACAACAAGGAGGCGATGAGCTTGTTGTAGTGCTTGTAGTTGTGCGTGAGCATGCACAGCGACACCGGGCTGTGGCACCAGCACGAGTACAGCGCCGCGAACAGCGAGTGCGTCGCCTGCACAACAAGGAGGCGATGAGCTTGTTGTAGTGCTTGTAGTTGTGCGTGAGCATGCACAGCGACACCGGGCTGTGGCACCAGCACGAGTACAGCGCCGCGAACAGCGAGTGCGTCGCTTGCACAACAAGGAGGCGATGAGCTTGTTGCAGTGCTTGTAGTTGTGTGTGAGCAAGCACAGCGACAGCAGCGACACCGGGCTGTGGCACCAGCACGAGTACAGCGCCGCGAACAGCGAGTGCGTCGCCTGCACAACAAGGAGGCGATGAGCTTGTTGTAGTGCTTGTAGTTGTGCGTGAGCATGCACAGCGACACCGGGCTGTGGCACCAGCACGAGTACAGCGCCGCGAACAGCGAGTGCGTCGCCTGCACAACAAGGAGGCGATGAGCTTGTTGTAGTGCTTGTAGTTGTGCGTGAGCATGCACAGCGACACCGGGCTGTGGCACCAGCACGAGTACAGCGCCGCGAACGGCGAGTGCGTCGCCTGCACAACAAGGAGGCGATGAGCTTGTTGTAGTGCTTGTAGTTGTGCGTGAGCATGCACAGCGACACCGGGCTGTGGCACCAGCACGAGTACAGCGCCGCGAACAGCGAGTGCGTCGCCTGCACAACAAGGAGGCGATGAGCTTGTTGTAGTGCTTGTAGTTGTGCGTGAGCATGCACAGCGACACCGGGCTGTGGCACCAGCACGAGTACAGCGCCGCGAACAGCGAGTGCGTCGCCTGCACAACAAGGAGGCGATGAGCTTGTTGTAGTGCTTGTAGTTGTGCGTGAGCATGCACAGCGACACCGGGCTGTGGCACCAGCACGAGTACAGCGCCGCGAACAGCGAGTGCGTCGCCTGCACAACAAGGAGGCGATGAGCTTGTTGTAGTGCTTGTAGTTGTGCGTGAGCATGCACAGCGACACCGGGCTGTGGCACCAGCACGAGTACAGCGCCGCGAACAGCTCAGCTCACTTCAGGCAGTCTTCAAGTGGGTTAAAGTCAATTTGGTGAGATTCAACGCCGCCAAAACACAAGCGTATCTGTTCACTGCCAAAAGGAGCCCGTTCACCTTGGCTCCTGCTTTTCAGAATGTATCCCTGGAGTACACCGACCGCCTTCAGCTCCTGGGAGTACGAATATCCTTAGGCCGTAATTTTGGGCGGTTCATTGAGTCCAAAGCCAAGGCAGCTGCTATAATTCGGGTTGCAAAGGTCCGGCGGTACTTCACACCGGGACAGCTTTTAATGTTATACAAAGCACAGGTCCGATCGCGTGTGGAGTACTGCAGCCACTTATGGGCTGGTGCTGCAAAATGCCACCTATCAGCTTTGAATTCTGTAGCAAGGCGTGCGAAGAGGCTAATCAATGTTCCAGATTTGGTTAAGTCATTTCATCAATCATTGATTAGCCTAAACACAAGCGTACAGTAAGCAGCCTTTCGGTATGTTACAGGATCTATTTTAGAGAGTGTGTGCGGGAACTGCATGGCTTGGTTCCGCCATCTCATTTGTACCATCGGACAACCCGACGTAGGGCCAGTATCCACCCTTACGTTGTTGAAACTAAAGGTTTAACAAAGCGTTTTGCCTAGTCGTTTATAACGCGTACATTGATATTGGAACAATTTGGCTGCTGCGGTCTTCCCGTCTGATTACAGTTTAGATGTTTTGACCTAGACACGTAAAGGTTAGAGGCTCTTGATAAACTAGGGCGCCTCACCATCGACGATCGAATCAGTTTTTACCATCAGTACCTCTACCATGAGTTTTAAGCAATAGTATTCGTCGCTACTCGATAACGACGCCGTAAATATTTTGTATGGCAAATTTTGGTTCTGCAAGTGACCGCTAGAGGCGCTGCAAAATTTGCCATACAAAATATTTACGGCGTCGATATCGAGTAGCGACGAATACTATTGCTTAAAACTCATGGTAGAGATACAGGTGGAATCGCAGCCAAGAACTAGTTTATATTAATAAAAAAAAATAACATGGTTCATCTTCAAAATATGAATAGGTTCAGCCGATGACATATGTGACAGTTGGTACCGACAGGCTCGTGGAAGTTCCGCAGCAGCAGGCGCAGCTCGTAGAGCTCGGCGGCGGTGAGCAGGATGGTGTGCAGCACGTCCACCATGGTGCTCACGAAGCGCAGGTTCTTCTCCTCCAGCAGGATCTTCGACAGCGCCAGGTAGATGTCCTCCGCGTTCAGCAGCACGCACAGCTGCCTGCCCACGCCCAATATTACTTTATATAAGCGTCACTTGACTACTCGTATTACCTTATAGTACAATCTGATACAAATGTTTAATGTTAATGATTACTGTTGCGACGGTATTAAAACCCGAGCCGTGGTGAGGGTCTTAAGAAAGCAAGAACGACAATCAATAACACTCACGTGTATCATACGACGTTTTTCAATACACTTGTGAAGAAAAACTAATTTAACTATAATTATTACTACAAAAATAAAACTAGTATTTTTTGTGGCATGGCGGTAAAAAATGTAATATGTTTTGGCACCTCAATTTTTTTTTCTTTAGCCTAGGGAAAGGCTAAGGTATTTTGATCTATTTTATATTTTCTTGCGTGATTTTTTTTACGATAATGTCTTTTGTAGTGACTATAGAATAGGGATATAAAAGACAGACTACACAGCCACAGAACTAAAACCGCGCGCATCTTAAAATGGCGGCCATAGACCACAAAAAAAAAAAAATTGAATGTATGATTTACTTGGACTGGCCTGTTGATCCAATGGTTAGTGGTCCTGACTGCTATGCCGGAGGTAGTGGGTTCGATTCCCACCCAGGACAAATGTTTGTGTGATGAGCACGATCATTTGTTCTGTGTCTGGGTGTAATTTATCTATAATATGTATGTATTTAGAAATATATAAGTATGTTTATCAGTTGTCTAGTACCCATAACACAAGCTCTGCTTAGCTTGGGACTAGACGGCGTTGTGTGATAGTTGTGGAATATTATTATTATTACTAATTAAATGTTTTAGGGTTTTGTAGCTAAATGGAAAAAAAAACGGAACCCTTATGGATTCGTCATGTCTGTCTGTCTGTCCGTCCGTATGTCACAGCCACTATTTTCCGAAACTATAAGAATTATACTGTTGAAACTTAATAAATAGATGTATTCCGTGAACCGCATTAAGATTTTCACACAAAAATAAAAAAATATAAAAACAATAAAATTTTGGGGGTTATACCCATACTTAAACTGAAACTCAATTTTATTTTTTCATCAAACCCGTACGTGTATGGTGCAATGAGAGCCACTTTCTGAGCAAGTGTATTGAAAAATGATATAAAAAGATTAAAGTTGTAGCTGGAACTTAGTTGTTGAAAAATCCTTATTCTCAACTGTATAAAGGAGTTAAAAAAGGGGGGGGGGGCAAATATAAAGGGGGATATTTTTTTAAGTGAATGCGGTTTGTCAAACCGTAGATAAAAAAAATAAATAAATAAAAAGAAATGAAAGATATAGTTCGGAAATCGCTGCAAGAAACAGTACCAGACACACCGTTGTATTTGTTTTTTTCACGATTTGGTGGTAGCCCACAGGTAACATGATTATAAATAGTGAGTAAGTTCTCTGTTAGAGTAGGTTCCACAAAATTCCTAGAATTACATATATAAAGATAACGTAGAACAATATACAAAAAAAAAAGTCTTGAGAACATCAACTTTTTGGAAATCAGTTAAAAATAGCCCAAGGAGTCACGGCTCGATTTTGATCGAAACTGAAATCAAATCTTTTGGTAGCTACGAGTATTATCGGAGGGCACGGCAGTGCCCCCGCCAAGTCGAGCGCGAAGCAAACACTGCCGTACCATCCTTTACTGGAACCATTTCGCCGCATTTTCAGGCCCCTATTTGAGATCCTCTGGATAAGGTGTCAATTCCCAGGGTTTGAAAGTCAAAATGGGTGTACCACAAGGCTCAATATTGGGTCCTTTTCTCTTTTTGGTGTATATAAATGATTTACCGCATCTATTAAAAAAACAACCACATATTGTTTTGTTTGCTGATGATACTTCATTAATCTTTAAGATCAATAGACGTTCCTCAAACCTTGATGATATAAACAACGCTTTGCAACAGGTCCATAATTGGTTTACTGTTAATAATTTAGTATTAAATGAAAAAAAAACCAAGTGCATGAGATTTGCGTTACCGAATGTCAAAAGCAATAGCTCCGAAATAGTATTAAACAAAGAAAAACTCGAATTCGTCGAGAACACGGTTTTCTTGGGAATCACGCTTGACTCGAGGCTACAATGGGGTCCTCATTTAACATCTCTGGCAGGTCGGCTTAGTTCAGCAGCATATGCTGTTAGAAAAATCCGTCAATTTACTGAGGTAGATACTGCGAGGGTAGTCTATTTTAGTTACTTTCATAGTATCATGTCTTACGGTATTTTGCTATGGGGAAGGGCTGCAGACATAGAGTCTATTTTTATTCTGCAGAAGAGAGCCATCAGAGCCATATATAAACTTCACAGACGCGATTCTCTTAGGGAACTATTTAAGGAAATAAACATTATGACGGTCCCTTGTCAATATATCTATGAGAATATTTTGTATGTTCGGAAAAATATTCATCTTTTTACTAAGATAAGTGACAGGCACAATTTTAATACTAGAAATAGGGACAAATTAGATCAACCACGATTCAGATTGGCTAAAGTACATAGTTCTTTTATGGGGTACTGTGTAAAATTTTATAATAAAATACTTGAGATTCTCAATCTCAATGAGTCAAAATTTAAAACATGCATTAAACGCACACTATGTAGACAAGCATATTATAAATTGGAAGATTATCTCCTAGATAAAAATGCTTGGCTAAATGCCTGTCCGGCTTCACTTGCACAGCTATTTTTGCCTAATTAGTTTTTTAAATATATAAATATACAAGATGAGATGACCCTTTTTGTATTGTTATTTTCAAGATGTTTTTTTTTAATTGGTTTATTTTAATGAAGCTTTTGACAATTGATTACTTATTGTATTTGGAACCAATAGCATTGTATAATGTAGAAGCACTTTTTCAAATTTTGTGAATGTGAAGTACCATGGAGCATTTTTATTTTTAATTGGTTACAAACATATTTGAATTTACGAGTATGGCAGTTGAGAGTTTGTCATGCTCACTCAAATGTCTCGCTGATGGTGGCACGTGTAATTGGATCATTCGGTTCCCTTTATTATGGTTGAGCTGAGTGGAGCTGAGGCACGCGTAGAGTTGTAAAAATACCGTATAATACCAAAAGGCTATGTATTAAACCGGTATTTTATTATAACTTACGGTATTATTGGTATTTTATGTATTTTATATTTTGATTCACTTTTTAAGATCCTGCAATATTACGAAGAGTTCTAGTTTAATAAATAAAATAATATTTTAACTTTCGATTGTATTCTATATTTTAGAATGACTAAGTAATTCTAATTTAATGATTACTTCGTAATTAAACTTCACAGATATTATTACAATATTGCATTGACGTCTAATTTTCATTATTGTGTTTGTTAAATATTTAAATGTACCGCACAATAGGTTTTTTTTTTTATGGTAGGTAAAATCATCCAACCGCACAGTAGGTACGATTTACCGCGTGATCGGCCTGCCCACGGCTCAACGTTGCATTTGTCGCCGTCGACACGTTAAAACATGTTCTACCGCACTGTGTTCGCGCCGTGTAGTGTCGTCTCGATCTCGCTTGCGCATTGACGTGATACTTTTTTGTAGTACTGGGTCGTTTTTTTGTAAAACGAAACCAAACAGCTTATTTTTTTAAAAAAAAAGAACAGTTCTAAGAAAACGTCACATAAAAAAAAATAGTTTACGATTCGTGGCATATAAGTTGAACCATAATGGCGATTGACCTTGAATGCGCAGTAGATAACAGTTTTTTGGGTTACAATCGAAGTGAGGGGAAATCTGCGCATAACCATAGCAACAACGGCCAGTTTGGTCGAACTTATTTGCAAACGATATCCAACAATTAAAACGCGCGCTCGTTTCTGCTGTCAATTGATTTTAAACTGTTAAGCCCCAAGAGAACACTGGTGTCCGCACACCTATTGTCTTTCTATTGTGTCTCTAATTACAGTATTCAAAAGGTTAAATTTCAAAACAAATAAAACGAACGCTTGACCTTCATCAGTCAACTCAAGCTAACAAAACCAGTTCTTATTGGTCTATTACTATTAGAGTATCTTTCTACGTAGCTGAAAATAAGAGTCATTTTAACTTACCTACTCATAATTAAAAAACGAAAACCTAAAAACATTCAATTCATACAAATTTTGGTCTTATCATAATAGCAATATAGAGTATATTCCTGTCACATTCGAAAAAACGAGCGAATTGTTCATTTCGTTTAGTCGTTCAGCATTTGTGGTAGTTTCAAGTGTTTTTAACAACGTAATGTTGGCTAATCGTAAAACAAATCGTTCGTTTTTCATAGAAGAACCGTTCCTGAATGAAACGCCCACTACTACTTTTAACTACTTTTTTGTAATATATAAATACCTAATACAAATTTAAAATACCATTTCTGTTTTATTTCTGTGCATTTCCACCGTATTCAGTATTTTAATGATTACTCAGATAATTTACTTAAAAATATAGAAACAATCGATTTATACATAAAATACCGTAGCAAATGGTATAATACCGTATTATACGGTATTTTTCGTTTTATTCATTGTGTTGGAAATGGTATAATACAGCGCTTACATCTCTAGCACGCGTCATGCTCGTGAAAGGGCGCCGTCAGTAGAGACTGGTCATCTCTTAGCTGCCAGTGGCTTATTTCAATTTCTGTTTAAATTTTTGCATTTAGTATTTTCTTTCATTATTTATCTACATTGTGCTCACATAATAGAAGCGACATGAAATATGTAACCAAGAATTATGTTAGTAATATGATTTAAAAGAGTGTCCATGGAGTTTCTTGCACGTTCTTCTCAATAGAGATCTACGCTTTGGAACGTGCAATTTAGATTCACTTTTTTTTTTGGACTGACCGACATTTTGACAATTCAAAAGTGCCTGTAATTGGTCTATTTGAAATAAACGCTTCTGATTTCTGATAAGACCAGATCGGAGGGCACGGCAGTGCCCCTGCCAAGTCGAGCGCGAAGCAAACACTGCTGTACCATCCTTTACTGGAACCATTTCGCCGCATTTTCAGGTCCCTATTTGAAAACCTCTGGATAAGACCAGAACGCAGAAATTTTCGTCATCCAGTAAGCTATATAATCACATACTTAAAATCCAAAATTTCAAGTCTATAGGTCATTTAGTTCCGAAGTTAAGCGAAAGCAAAGTTTCGCATTTATGACACTCACTCACTCATGATCATCAGAATAGAACTATTACTTCCCATAAACTCAGAGAGCTGAAATTTGGTACAGAGTTGGGGTTTAATGGCCACATAAAGGGAAAACTATAAAAACTAGGATAATCGAAGATCTGGAGTACCTGGTGACCCTGATTAGAAAACACAAGAGCCCAAGCAAACTATTAGAGATCGACATACCGCCTTTACAAAAAATATTCAACTTCATTTGATTTCAAAAATCGAAGGTCTGAAGTATCTGATGAAGAACCCTCAGCTGGTCTCAGCTGTATTAGAGATATGGTAATGCCCCCTTCTACTATTGGTACATAAAAAAATCGACTGTCATTGCAGTACCCACTAACGTATAAGAATGTTCAACGGCCAAGTCACACAATATTAACTATAATAATAAAGAAATCGCAGTAAGGAACCTTAGACTTGGCACGACTTTGTCTAGATTTCATTACTTTTTAGAGATAAACCAGCAGCTCCATCGAGACTTGGCTAGTTTTTTACAGAATGTTTTTGGTGGGATAAAAATTTACATGAATAAATCAAACTTACTATAGCGGTGGTGACAACAGGAAACATACTATTAGTGCCATATCTTCCAATGGTAACAGTTTGCATGTTTCGCCCCAATATCTTGTCATCAGTGGTGATAAGGTCGGTGGCAACCACAGGGAATACACGCCATGCGCCAACTACGCATTATTCTTGTCATTTTGCTATGCTATATCAAGACACATCAAAACACAATGAGGATAGACTTGGCGCGTGTTGTGACATTATAGCTGTTGACTGGGGAGTGAGTTGCGCCTCGTGGCGGTCGGCCGCTCACCGGATAATAAAAGCGCCTCGGTCTTCCAACAAGTTGTCGTCCGCAGCCAGCAGCCGCAGCAGTGCGCGCAGGAACTTGTAGTAATACGGACTGGACTCCAGATCCCCTGCAGCAGAAAGGTATTAATTATAACTGACGAAGTACTGAAAACACAAAAGTTTATGAAAGAACTAAGAAAGCGCCTAAAATATGAAATAATAAATAAAGTATTTATTTGATGCAACACAGAAAATATACAGAATACACAAAAATACAATTAAATTATAAAACTACGCAAAAAGATGGATGAAAAAAGACTGCATGTAGCGGAGATGAGAATGTTGAGATGGATGTGTGGTGTGACGAGAATGGATAAAGTGAGAAATGAGTATATTAGAGGAAGTTTGAAAGTGGCGCCAGTGACTGAAAAGTTGAAAGGAAATCGTTTGTCTTGGTATGGTCATGTGAAGAGGAGGGATGAAACACATGTTACTAAAAGAGTTCTGAGTTTACAAGTAGATGGATGGAGAGGAAGAGGGAGGACGAAGAAGAGATGGATGGATTGTGTGAGGAGTGATATGAAATCATCAAGTGGGTGTCCTAGTCAGCGCGTGTCAGGCAAATGTACTTAAGGTTTTTAGGGTTCCGTAGCCCAATGGCAAAAAACGGAACCCTTATGGATTAGTCGTGTCTGTTTGTCTGTCTGTCCGTCCGTATGTCACAGCCACGTTATTCCAAAACTATAAGAACTGTACTGTTGAAACTTGGTAAGTAGATGTATTCTGTGAACCAGATTAGGATTTTCACACAAAAATAGAAAAAAAAAACAATAAATTTTGGGGTTCCCCATACTTAGAACTGAAACTCAATTTTTTTTCCCATGCGTGTGTGGTATATATGGATAGGTCTTTAAAAATGATATTGAGGTTTCTAATATATTTTTTTTCTAAACTGAATAGTTTGCGCGAGAGACACTTTCAAAGTGGTAAAATGTGTGTCCCCCTGTAACTTCTAAAATAAGAGAATGATAAAACTAAAAAAAATATAGTACATTACCATATAAACTTCCACCAAAAATTGGTTTGAACGAGATCTAGTACATTTTTTTTTAATACATCATAAATCGTAAACCGCAATTTGTACGGAACCCTCAGTGTGTGAGTTCGACTTACTGCCAAGATTATGATGTGCGCAGAGTCGAGTTACGACAGTCGCTGTCGCCATATCGCCATGAGGTCTCGCCGGAACTGTATTCACCATACTGCGACTTCTCGCGGCTGCGAAGTTTCGGATGGGCGTTACGTCTAGATTGCCCACGGCGCACACTCGCAGCGCCTCCGTCTGCTGGAACATCTGCGCACGTACCGGGCACGGCGGCGGCGGCGGCGGGCTGGCACGAGCAGATCTCGGCGAGCACGGCCAGCGCGCGCCGCACCACGTCGTCCGCGCCGTCCGTCAGGCTGCCCACGGCGCCCACGAACAGCGCCTCCGTCTGCTGGAACATCTGCGCACGTACCGGGCACGGCGGCGGCGGCGGCGGGCTGGCACGAGCAGATCTCGGCGAGCACGGCCAGCGCGCGCCGCACCACGTCGTCCGCGCCGTCCGTCAGGCTGCCCACGGCGCCCACGAACAGCGCCTCCGTCTGCTGGAACATCTGCGCACGTACCGGGCACGGCGGCGGCGGCGGCGGGCTGGCACGAGCAGATCTCGGCGAGCACGGCCAGCGCGCGCCGCACCACGTCGTCCGCGCCGTCCGTCAGGCTGCCCACGGCGCCCACGAACAGCGCCTCAGTCTGCTGGAACATCTGCACACAAGCCACTGTTACACACGAACTTCACATAGTATAACGGATTAGACTACAGCAGCAGCAGGGGCATGCTGGTACGAGGAGTGTCCTGGCTCACCTCATTCGGCAGCTTGTTGTAGAGGTGCAGGATCCAGTCGAGCGCGGCCACCTTGGTGTGCACGGAGCTGTGGTGCAGCATCTGCGTGAGGATGGCCACCACGGCGTCCAGGTCCAGCTTGGCGGCGGCGGGCTCGGCGGGCGGCGACGCGCCGGGCTCCGACACCACGAGCTTCGTCAGCTGAAAGTTGACCGTGGCCGCCGTCTCGCGTATGCCTGCATACTTGCTAAGGTCCTCTTTGATGTAACATGTCGACACATTGCTTTGTATTTTATGAGTGTTATAATGAAATAACTTTAACACAGTCAGAAGTAATGACTGAAACATCGTTTCACGTGGTAATTTATCTAAAACTTCGAGTAGTTTGGATACCTAAGCTAATCTGTACAAATGAAAGGGTGAATTATAGCAAGGATACTCTTCCGCGGCTCGTCGGAGTAGGCGAGGCACGGCAGCACGGCGCACAGGATGCCGGACGCGTACGGCAGCATGCCGGCGCCCGACAGCTCCACGAACTCCTTGATCCACGTTATCGCCGTCAGCTACGACACGTATAACCCACATCAATATTAGGCAACATGTTAATGAAATCCTCTTATAAGCCTTAAAGGTTTCATTCTGCTCAACGCTATGACCAACCTAAGGACCAAACCTGACATCGTGAAAAAACCTTTGCCGATTCTTATTGAATTTCTCATAACGGGGCAGCACATTTGTTTGTGTGTTTTATGTATTTTATAGTAAAATAATGAATTAACAGCAGATGCTATTAGTTTTACAATGAGCTTGTAAGTTGACATCTGGGTCTAGTCAAAGAAGAAAATCAAGAAGATGAGATTAGTTCATTTAGTACCAAAATTCTCGTCGAAGTCGTGCTGTTATTTAGTGTACGGTCAATATCGTGATCTGACACTAAGGAAGGCTAGCTGACCTGCAGCATTTCCTCGGGCGACTGCGCGTGCGTGATCAGGATGTTGATCATGGCCTGGAAGTCCACGCGCGACGGGTCCTTCTTGATACTGCGCAAGAACTCGTTCAGTTGAACGTCGCACCTGGACATATTTACGACACCTGTAGTTTGCCAGAGTTGTAACGTAAAGTAATGGTGGATAGGAGCTGTGAATTGTTTGTTAATTCAACTGACAAGCCACTTATTTATTTTATTATATTTTTTAAGTTATAACTTTGTATACTTTTATATACCTTATAATGTGAACAGGATAAAAATGAAAAACAAGTGTAGCAGGATAAAAATTTACAAAAAACAAGTGTACTCGTACAATGAGGGGTCCTCTTATCGCACAGGGCAATCTCTTAGCGTGCGTCCACACTGCAAGCATAGCGCGGTTGCGATGTCAGGTGCTAAATAGCAAACATATCGAGGGCTTCATAACGAAAATGCCATTTGTCGTAGGCAATAAAAAGCACAAAACAAGCTGTTAACCGAGCAAAAACGCGCAGAAAAGCGAGCAGAAACGCATCTTTCCGTCCATAGTGCAGTGACTAAGGCGGTAGTTAGCGCGCGTAGTTTTCCAACATTTCTGTCCGATCCGCGCGTTGCGGCCGCACCACGGGCCTAGTCAACAAGCGACCTATTCGCGGGTGGTGGGGATAGCAAACCAATTCGGCCTTGTCGCTGGGCATTAGCGCGTTTGCATTAAAATGGTGGTAAATACTTAATTATTTATATAAATGGTGGGTAAGACATTAGATAACAGTCCTTAGACATCCAGATCTAGAGTTTCGATAGGTTTCAGTCATTGATATAATCAAACAGCAGAAGACAGGTGACTCGCCTCTAGCGCGTGGACCGCTCCAATCAGCTTATTCTATTCTAAGTTTACTCAGTCTAACTAAGGTTACTCAGTCGCACTCGGCGAGTGACACAACGAGGGTGTCAGGCAAAAATATATTTTTTTTGTTTTAATTGCGATAACGGTTATCAAAATGCCCTCGTGTGCGTTGTCCAAATTATTCAAATAAAAATAAACAAATCACATGGAATCACATTTCACTCATAAGTACATGAAAACTTGAAATTTCTTATGATATTTCTAATTTCGCTTATTGTTTTGGTAGCCATTATGCGAAACGAGATAGATATAGAGCTCGCGCCATTCATAATCGTAAAAATGCCGCCGAATGCATTTCACTCACCCGACAGCGCCGGCTCTTATCTCTGTCCTCCTCTATCAGTGTATGTACGTTTGCGGCTAAGTTGACACTGATCATAAATGTGTGAGTGTCCAGGTTTTCTGATTGCAATGTTGTTGCAGCGCGTAACGTAAGTATATATAAAACCCGTCTGGTCGGAGGATCCTCCCTTTTCAACAGAGGTATGTGGGACTTTACTCTCTGTTCCTTATACCTCCAAAGGTGTATTAGACTTACATCCGTCGGATCTCGGAGTTGGCGTCATCCAGCATCTTGAAGAGTCCGTCGAGCAGCTCGGGCAGGTGCACGATGAGGTCGATGTCGGGCACGGCGTCCAGCACCGACACCCACGACACCAGGAACTGGCGCGCGAACGCGTTGCGCGTGTAGATGCGCTCGCGCAGCATCGGGATGAACGCCGCCAAGTCGAACGTCTGGCTCTCTGTCACTATGTCCTAAAAACGATAAAGATCGAAGTATACCACACTAGAATACTGCACATCAAATCAATTAGAACTCAGAAAAAAAGAGAACCTTTTTTACTTTAAAACTCATGTGCCAAAAGTATTGAAGGTCAAACACGGACACAACAGAAGAGAGAAAAAATGTGAACTCATGAACCAACAAGTAGGTATCTGAGCTAGATAACGACAGATTAATTCTAAGAAACAGTGATCGAACTTTCTTATCATTCAGAAATACTAAGTACTTGGCCGAAAGTAGAATTACTGACTTACTGCAGTACTTATCTGTGCAAGTATTTAAGTTTAGATTTACCGGTAAACTAATTAGAGAGCTCACGAAGTCACGATAGGAATGACACATTGCCCGGTCCGGCCGCCGGACGCGGTGAAAACGAACTACTCACTTACCCTGGTAAGGATCACCAAGAATATTTCAAGCAAATTGTTTAAAAATAGTACAATATAATAAACATTTTTTTTTTAAATTAAGTAATGCTTTAGAGAAGTGTGAAGTATGCGCGTGCATCGTTAACTGTGCAGCTGTTTGTGCACATTTTTATCTTGGCCACGTCACGGTACACGCGATTAGGGACAAGTTCGTCTTGTACTAATATTGATGGAACTTGCGCTAATGTCAATTACAAAGGTACATTGATTTTTTATACTAATATTATAAAGAGTTCAAATTTTGTATGTAGCGAGTAATTTCAGAAACTACTGAACCAGTATTGAAAATTCTTAAACTAATATGCAGCTGCACTATCCCTGAGTGGCAAACGCGTCTAATGCTCTACTTCCACGCGGACGAAGCCGCTAGCAGAAACTAGTGTTAAACATGTCAAACAGTACAGTTCGTTCGACGGTTCTTGGCGCGCCTGAAATTAGGCTTTGCGAACTTTAGCGCTTGTGCACTCGTAAAAAAATAAATGGTTTGAAAAAATAAATGCCAATAGCAGTTGTTATTGCAGTTAACAACTGTTATTGGCATTTATTTTTATAATCATTTATTTTGAGCGCTAAAGTTCGCAGAGCCTAACTTCAGGCGCGCCAAGAACCGTCGAACGTACTGTACGCACGCGTATTTTCATTTGTATCAGACTTATATTACAAAGGCGTTTGTGTGTGTGTGCGCGTATTTTGATTACTACTTCAAAAATCTTTTTACAATAAAACACAAATTGACTCCAATACAAAAACTAGGCAAGTGCGAGTCGGACTCGCGCACTGAAGGTTCCATACAAACTTACCTATGAAAACATTTCAATTTCCGAATTGTATGAAGATTTTACCAAACCGCAAAAAAAAATTTTTTGTGATGTAATTCCAAATTTACAGTTTTCAGATTGTATCCTATACTTGTGCTATTGTACCTTGCTTCATGACAAATTTCAGGATTCTAGGTCAAAAGTACCCTATAAATTTTGATTCCCTTGAGAGTGTCGAAATATCCGTTTTTTGCGACATAAACGGCCGTATCTCCTTTTTTCGTTAACTCGGAAGTTTGATTTTTTCGCAGCTTGAAGGCACTGCAGACCTGAGTATATAAGGTGTTAAAAAATTAACTGCAAGAAAAGTAAGTACTGGTTTAGAATTACAAATAAAAAAATTTGGCGAAAAAAAGATTTTTAAATAACAACCCGTTTCGGAGATATGCAATATTTTCACTTCACACCAAATTATTGAATATGCGCACTGTACACCGCACGTGCGCCGCCGGCGCGGCCGCCCCGCCGTAGGTATGCGTGAGTCGTTCACCCCTGTGACACGACACGCGACGGCGCAAATTCGTAAACAGCTGATTCTAATTTTTCTATCACATTTCTCAGACTTTGGACTGGCAAATTATCGAGCTTACTTACAAATAGCATATTTTATTATACCTATAGGACTATTAAAAGCACTGGTAGACTCCTAGGATTGTTTGGACAGCAGGCACTCGTCGTTGCTCACCATACAGTTCACGGTAACGGTTACGTGCCGCAGCTAAACTTTAACCAGTCGTAATGTAGCACATTATCATATCCAAGTACTCTCGATTGGAATACGTAAACGCTGTGCGTAAACGGCATTATTAAAAGCACGAAACTGCACGAACGCACGTATTCGCCGTAATGACACAAGAAAACACCCTTACCGCGCGACGGATTTCGGACAACTAAGGGACGGGAGGGGTAGAGAGAGCTGCGGGAAGAGTAGCGGGCGGCGGGGGAACTGCTAGCAAGCCGCTCGCGAGCGGTACGATGGCGGCCCAAGCCTCAAGCGCAGCCCTGGGTACAGCGCACAAAAAAATATTATACTAAATTATTTTATTTATGTGAAAATATAAAAAGGCTCAAAAAAAAATTTTTTTTTTTTTGATGTGTTCGTTTTTCGATGGCGAGTAAGTGGACAAAATTCTTGCAGTTAATTTTTTAACACCTTATATAGTTTTAATTTCAACTCTATAACTCCACTCGTTTCCGAGATAAAGCGTCCTTACAGACAGACTGACTGACTGACGGACAAAAAAGTGATCCTAAAAGGGAATATTTTTTTGGTGGGAAAATCATCCAATGACATCTCCCGCCCTTGGGGGGGGACATAGTATCAGGCTTTTAGTGACTAAAAAACCCACCCCGTTCCTTCGTTGCCTTTCATACCACTTGGGCTTAGTCCGGACAGTTACCGGACGGTCGGACAGCGAGCTACCCGTTTCTCACCGTCCGCAAGTCCGCACCTCATCATTTCATCATCATCATTTCAGCCCAAAGACGTCTACTGTAGGACATAGGACTCCCCCAAATGTCACCACAATGTACGGTCCTGTGCGTCTCGCATCCATCGGATTCCCGCAGCTTTCACCAGGTCATCGATCCACTTTGTAGTTGGCCTCCCAACGCCGCGTCATCCGGTACGCGGCCGCCACTGCAGAATCTTTTGGCCCCAACGGCCATTTGTTCTGCGAGCAATATTGCTGCCCATTGCCACTTTAGTTTGGCGATTCTTCATGCTATGTCGGTAATTTTGGTTCTCCTGCGGACATCTTCATTCCTAATTCGATCGCGCAAGGAAACTCCGAGCATAACCCTTTCCATTGCCTTCTGATGAGGCCCATGGTAAGTGACCACGATTCAGAGCCATTTGTTATCACTGACAACACGCACTGGTGCGCAGCTTCCAGCCGAGTCAGATTCGACGATTGACCTCTTTCTCGAAATTAGATCTACCTAATCGGACTGTCTGTCCGAGGTCAACGTAATCGTCCACAACTTCGAGTAGTCTCCGATCTTGATAGGAGTGGGTGCTACATGGCTGTTTATCATGGCTTTGGTTTTGTCCATGATCTTTTTTAGACCCCCTCTTTCGAAAGCTCTTCTGAGGTCACTGAGCATTGTGCTGAACTCCTCCGTAGTCTCAGCCATGCCTACTATGTCGTGGGCAAATCGATAGTGAGTGTTGTCCTCGCCATTCACAGATTCACAGATCACAGATCACAGATTCATTTTATTTCCACAACAATTGACATTAATGTCATAACTAGTCCACTCCAGTCCAGAATCTTCAGCACTTCGATGTACCGATAGTCAATCTGGCAACGTTGGAGAGACTGCAGCACAGCCCAAGTTTCGATTGAATCAAAGGCTTTCTCGTAGTCTACAAACGCTAGGCAGAGAGGCTGATTATACTCCGCGGTCTTCAGTATAACCTGCCGTAGCGTATGTATGTGGTATACGGTGCTGAAGCCTTTTCGGAATCCGACTTATTCGAGAGCCCGCGCCTACGGTGGCTGGAAATCAGAATCTGCTGCAGCTAGGGCGTGGGGACCGTTGCCTCACGCGTGCGGCCTCCTCCTTTGCTAGCATTACTGCTTCGCAGAAGGAGGTGACCGCCTGCCAATCCTCCTCGCTTGGAACCATGGCCTGTACCAATGCCCGGCGCGATAGATCGCCGCCGCTGATCGCCCCCAAGAGAACACGGTGATGTTCTGACCAAGCGGGGCACAACCTCAACCGTGTGCTCCACCGTGTACTCCAGGCCGTCCACACATTGGTAACACCCGAGCGTCGGTTCCGCACGAATCCGGTACAGGAATGTCCCGAACTTACTATGTCTGGTTAGGACCTGCGTTATGCGGTAGGTGAGGACGTCGTGAATAGTCGTGATGTCTTTCCAGCCACGCCTCAAAGAAGGGACTTACCGCCATAATTATAGCGTAGTCAATCCTATAAGGGATCCGTTTTTTCGTTATGAAATACGGAACCCGAATTTTAATATCTGAAATCGGTGTAAAATAACAAATAAGCAAAACCACACTGATTTCCAATATAAAAGTAATTTCGGAAATGGGTTGTATGTCACATAGCATACTGATTCATAAATTGCAAATGTACGATATTACTTGATCATTATTTTCATGGTTGAGTTCGTATCTAGTGGATCGGTCTTTCTTGTTTTAGTGAACGGATTTCGATCAACTACGCGATATATCTCATCTGGCGTACCACAAGGATCTCATTTGGGTCCAGTTTTATTTAATTATTTCATTAATGATATTCCTTACTGTTTTCTACACTCAAATATGTTTGTGTGCGCCGATGATTTAAAATTTGTTAAAATAAGACGATGCCTACGAATTACAGAGGGACCTAGACAGGCTTGTTCAACCAGATATTAATGCAATACACTTTAATGCACGAAAATGCTAGTATGTAAAATTCTCAAAAATACATAAATTCATACTTTAGTAGAGCATATTATATATATTATATAATATGCTGAAGATGATGAGATGATAATGATTATATATATTATATATTCTCAAAAATACATACTTTAGTAGAGCATAGCTATTAAAGGAGATAAAGTTGATGAACTGGACACAATAAGGGACCTTGGTGTTACATTTGACAGAAAATTAACCTTTATTTCACACTAGAGTACATACAGTATTATAAAAGTCTTCTAAATTGCTGGGCTTTTTCAGAAGAAATACGAAAGAGTTTAAAAGTTGTAAGACAAATATAATGCCTTAATTGCTTGGTTCGAAGCGTGTTGGAGTATTGCAGCGAGGTTTGGCGACCGCACTATGCTGCACATTCGTTGCGTCTAGAACGTGTTCAAAGGCGATTTCTGTGGCATCTGGTGTTTTCTAGTGGCATAGCTACAAAAATACGTTCTTATAATAACAGACTGAGACACTTCAAAATGATTTCTGTCGACAAACTGTACTGCAGTTTGGCAGAAAATATGTGAAAATATTTATGTAAATTTTCTTGAATAAACTATCACTACATAGTAAGAGTATAAAACAAAGTCGCTTCCCGCTGTCTGGCCCTATGTATGTATTTTTAAAACTACGCAATGGATTTTGATGCGGTTTTTTTGATAGATAGAGTGATTCAAAAGGAAGGTTTATATGTACAATACATGCATAATATGATTTAATATCACCATTGCACCCGTGCGAAGCTGGGGCGGGACGCTCGTTAAAAATAAATTTATTTTTTAAAGTGTGCTTTGTTGTGTCTAAATAACATGATCATGTGCAAAGTTATGACTCACAAGATTGTCTGACTGTCCACAAATACTTAACACTTTCAATTTTCGCTCACCCTCAAGAATTCCCCGCTGTCAGATAACACCACTATATTCACAAAGGAGAACGGTTTTATACTCCAATCCTCCTTACGCGAGACTTTGCAAAGTGGTTAATAGTTGTAGCGACACAATCGATCTGCACTTCAACTCTTTAACCCAATTGAGAATTAATATTTATACATTTCTTTTTGAATCCGATAAGACATGTAGGTATGTAGAATGACGCGTATTTTCAGTAATAATTTTAGGTTAGTTTCGTTCAGTTTGCTTTTTTTCCTTATGTACAACTTATCCTTAATGCATGCGGAGTTTATCTATAAGTAAATGATTGTTACACCAAAGTACTCTATATTGCATGTTACCTTTAGCATAATACTAGTGTAAACCATTGTTGGTGAACCAATAAATAAATAGGTCATTTTAAATCATGATTAGCTTCCATCCTTTCAAGGCATCTGCTCTCTGTATGCCGTTTCCTGCACTGTTTACAAAAGGACGGATCACGGGTCCTTTGTTGCAATAAGACTGGTGCTTTAATGACAGCGTATTCATCCCTAAACCAAGAACTTACTTGGGTTAAGGATGAATATACAAGCGCCAAATCCTATCGACCTATAAGTCTGACCTCCTTCTTACTAAAGACGATGGAAACCCCATGCGAAAGAACTACGAGATGGCGCCTTAAAAACAGTACCGTACATTTCCAGTAAGTCGACAGAGTTTCCTCTTAACCTGGTGATCTAAACGTAACAAACTAGTGCGATTTACCGTCAAAGTTTGCATCACGCTTGCCATCAGGTGGGATCGCAGTCAAGCACTGATTTACTTATATCAATTAAAAAACAAACAGCCAGTAGAGGAAGAGATTCATCAGATATTGGTACTTTTATAGACATCGAAGGGGCTTTCTTCGACGTTTGTGAAAGTTCCCAAAGGAAAGCAATCAACGACCCTGATACGCAAGCAATTTATCGTCGATGAAATACGAAATCCAACTGCATAAGCATGAGGAGCACCGCTACGAAGCACTGAGCACAGCCGCGGATCTTCATAGATGGATACAGAACAGGCACGAGTGCCGATATTTTGTAGCCGGTATTGCTGGCCTTCTGCGAGCAGCTGGGGTAGGTCGTACGACAAAACGCGTTTTTGACTTGGAGTTGCGGATAATGCGGATACTAGACCGAAATACAATAGGTACAATACAATAACCATGTTTGTTTGCGAGGAACATGTTAAAATCCGTATAAAGCCGCCAAAAACTGTCTTTTAACGTTGATTCCCTCGGGATCCTCTATTACTTTTACTTACTGATTTCTGATTTAATTTTGATGTTTGCTATTTGGTATCATCTTGATACTCAGCTACTCTTCACAGTTAAGTAAATAACATGAACGTTACCTTGACGAGCCTGTCGAGCAGCTCGGCGCCCTGCTTGACCTGCTGCTCGGGGTCGGCGGCCAGGCGCGCCAGGGCGTCGAACACGACCGCGAAGTGCGGCAGCGCGTCGCCGCGCGCGATCTTCAGTACGTTGAAAAGCGCTTCGGCCGCCTGGTAGCGCACGCGCGACTCGCCCTCGCTGAAGCACGCCACGATCGGATGCACCAGCTCCGGCAGGTACTCGATGCAGCCCTGAAAACAATTTTTATAGATTTATCTAACTTATTTATTTAAACTTTATGCAACACAAACACAGTGGTCATATAGGGTGTGAGTATTGCACTTAATGAAATTAGAATATTGCACTTGTGGACATATTACCCTGTTTAATTTTAAAGTTATGATTTTAATTGTCTTCTCCACTCAACACAAGAAACTATATTAACGTCTGTAGTACGGAGGTACAATCACAAATGTAATTTTGAAGGTGAAAGCCTGGAGTTCTGTCACACAGGTCTTGAACCCAATAAAGACTCCAGCTCTCACAATCAATAGATGTTATAATTACTAGTTACTTTTAACCTTCGTACCTTTTTTTCGCTCAAAAAGGTACAAAGGTTAAAAGTATGTATATGAAAAAATTTTAAAATTGTTTCATTTATTTATTTACCAGGTAACATATTATAAATTATATTTTTTGACATTTCAATAAAAAAAAAAACATTCATTCATTCAAAACGCGAAATAAATCTACTGGTTGGTTGTGTTCGCCTAACTGGTCAAAAAGTACTGAACTTGGCTGATTTTTTTCGTATTTCAGGTTTGGTGTCATAGTAAAAGTTGTTTGTTAACATGACTACAATCTCGTGTTTAAGTATAGGTCACTAATTACCAGTCACATGTCTCACATGCCAGTCACCCTATGTAAAACACTAGCTTCTGCCAGCTGTTTCAACCGCTTGAAAGTCGGTTTCTCCGTAACAAACTTCCAATCCCTTTAGGGTTTTTTTTATGGTAGGTAAAATCATCCAATGACATCCCCCACCCTTGTGCGGAGCGGGAGATAGTGTTAGACTCTTATTGACTAAAAATCTACCCTGTTCCTTCATTGCCTTGGTTTCAGGGCCCCTATTTTCATACCTACCCAGAGCCCCAGAATAGGCTTTGACCCTGCTGGGGCCCTACACAGACACAGTACACACACACACACTACAGTTTGCTGGCAACTCCTAGAGGCGCGCGGGAACACTGCGCGGCGTCGACACGACTTGGGCTCGGTCCGGACTGTTACGGACAGCAAACTCCCCATTGCTCACTGTCCGCAAGCCCGCGTTTACAGTGGCCGGAAATCAGAATCGGAATTAAAGCAGCGGCTACGGCGTGAGCGCCGTTGCCTGATGCTGTCGGCCTTATCCTTTGCTAGCATTACTGCTTCGCAGAAGGAGGCGAACGCCCTCACAAGGACACGGCGATGCTCTTCCCAAGCGGGGCACACCTCTACCGTGTGCTCCACCGTGTTCTCTGTACAGTCCACATAGTGACAACACCCAGGCGTCACCTCCGCACGAATCTTGTACAGGTACTTCCCGAACTTGCACAATGAACATGCAGAAGGTGAGGGCGCCGTGTGGTTTTTCCAGCACCACCTTAGGGGTGGAGTTTCATAAAATCCGTTCTTAGCGGATGTCTACACCCTATAAGGATCCTACCTGACAAATTTTAAGTTTGTAGTGTTATAGTTTTTGAGATTTCGTGATTAATCAGTGAGTGGCTTTTATATATATAGAATATTATTCAGTTAGAGAAGTTTAATAAGGAATTGAAAAGTTATATTCCAATGCCTTGACTGCAAGTGCCTATCAAGTTAATAAATTTCATGATAATCAGCATGAAAAGATTGAAAATAATCAAATTACAGTGAAACTTAAAATAAATAAGATAGTAATGTCAACAAACACTGACCTTTCCTAAACCGACGGCCACAGAGGACAGTCCCATGAGCGCCCCATTTTTCACATTAGGGTTAGTGGAGGACATCAGGTCCTGACCCAGCACACGGATCAGCCTCTTGATCTGACTTGTATTCTTCGCATCACTGAAGTCTTTCACCATTCTGCCATTTAAATGATTTATTACAGCAACAGTAATACTTCAATATACAGAATGTTTGTAACTCCAACACAAGGAACCAATAGGCAGGTATGATGACGAGGATCTCTGGAGTCGTCTCCCTGCATGTATACAGCAGGGGAGACAAATAAAAAAATGGGCGGTTCGAATGCAATGTAAATAGAACTTACTTCTCAATTTCGACGCCAGCAAACTTCCTCTTGTCATATATTTTATCGCACAACCCGCGTACGCAGGCTATGCTCAACGGTGCGTAGTCTCTCTCCGACATTTTTATTTATCTCCTTAGATTATTAAACCAAAACCGCGAACCGCAAAACATCAATATATCAATGAGATCAATATACAGCCAGGTTGAATGGAAACAGGAATGACAAAACACCGTTTTCTTTCTAGGAATTCTATCGAGTATCCTTGTCTTACTCTAGACGCAAAATAGGAAAACAATACAAAGGATGCACCAAATACGACCAAATACCAATTATAATTTCAATCAGCTGTTTATCATGTTTAAGTCATTTTGACGTAATTTTTTACGTGCAGAAATAAAGTACGGGTTCATCGTCACATAGATCATTATTTGGATCGTTCTTTACGGAAAACAAATATTATTATTTCATCATCATGAAGGTTGTATTATATGAATTATACACATAAAGCATACATGTATATGTATATTTTTTTTAAATGTTGCATGATGTTTTAATAAATAAATAAAACAAATCAAAATTCCGTGAATTTTTATCCACTGATCATTTGCACATCAATAAAGGATCTATTACACCACTCGATATTCAGACCGATTTTGTCGACGTGGCGTACACAGATTACTGATATGTAGCAAGCTAGTGGCGTAGTATAATAAGGGCCAGACTATTTTACTCGGAAGTAAACTTTAAGACAGTCTGTGTAACTTGTGCTGAATATCGAGTGGTGTAATAGATGCTTAAAGTTGAATTTCTGAACGACTCACTTAAAAGTAATACCACTCGTTGCTTAAAATTACCCTAGAAAAATAATTTAGATCTAAAAAATGTTACGACGCGACGTTATGTATGTTACAACAAAATAATTTGAACTAAAAAAGTAATGAAAACTTTACTTTATCTGTTCGATAGCACAAAATTGGTATGACTGTGATGTTTTCAAAGAAATGTTATTACGTTGAGAACCTCGATAAAATGTAAAATAAAAAATTAAATCTGTAAGGTATTAGGGGAGCTGTTAAATCTCAAGTTCCTAATCTCGGGTAAACGCCATCATATTTAATTGGTAACCCAGTTTATCTGCCGTGGTTCGCTTAATGAGTCGTGTCTTACTATTTTGATAAAACTGCGTTAAAAAACAATCCAATGTCATTAAGTTCTAAATTGTGGTGTAGTATAAGTGTTTATTTACCGCGCTAGAGTACATTCGTGCGTCCGTCATGCCTGTGACACTCGTAGATAGGTTGCCCTTGCCGAATCTCAAGGTTTACACCGCGGGAAGTGTTTCGCTGCTTTCGATCGCTGTTTATTACGCGCTGAGTGTGACTAGTGACCCAAACTGGCGCACCAACGCCACGCTGGGCCGTCAGGACGCCATGGAGCAAGGGGATGAGGAGCGTCTGCTGCCGGCGCCGGCGCTTAGCGGCAGCAGGAACGTGAGCGAGCAGTTCGTGGACGTCTTAACGTTCATGATGCAGGAGCCGCTCTGCATGTGGGTGAGTGCTACACACCTAATGCATACTCACAGTCTCACACCGTACAGACTTTCTCGTACACTTTCATAGCTAACTGATGTTTTATTCAATCTCATATGGAACCAATATCATAATAGTATTGTTTTCATAAACAACATAAAATTTCCTTGTACGACAATTTTTTTCTTTTATAATGTGTGCCAAAAATAGGGAAACAGAAGAGAAATATTATGTATAGCACTGTAATCAAGTTTAATAATTACTTTTATAGGTTGCTTAAAAATATTCTAACATTTCTGTCATTGGGATGTGTACAAATTGATCAATCAATCATATACCAATAATTTAGCCAAGAAACAAAGCCTAAACATTTTTGAAATCAAAGGCAGCCGAACTTTAAAAACAAATCAAGTGGTGGCTGTCATCTTCAAGGGTGTTGTTCATATTATCATTCCGGGGTCTAGTTGTGTGCTTGTCTTATTTTCTTTTATTACAACAATTCAGTAGTCTCGATAATGAATCAGGTGAGATTATATAGTTTTGATATTTTTTGTTAATCACATTACTTGATTGAACATTAACAAACAATATTCCTAAATGAGATAACAATTAAGAAATGGTTATCCTATTGGTTTATTAATTAAATCTGGCTGTATATATTTTTATACATATACACTGATAAATTTTGGTTGTTTTAATCCCGCAGAGGGTCGATTCGGTACATGAAATACTATCGATTTGTATAGACAAAATTAAAAAATAAAGTACTTTTTTTTAAACTCTAATTAATTTATGCATGTATGAAATTAATTTCTTTAAGTAAACGTCACCTGAGCGAGGCCGATGAACTGTAGGTAGTTAGTACGCAACAATCGACAACTACCTACAAGTTCATTGACTCGTTTACTTAAAGAAATTATTTTCGTATATGCATAACATATTAATACGAGTTGTTGAAAAAAAGTACTTTATTTTTTAATTTTTTCTTTACAAATCAATAGTATTTCATGTACCAAAGTGACCCTTCGCGGGATCCAAACAACCAAAATTTAAGTGTATAGCCTATTATGTGTCCCACTGCTGGGCAAAGGCCTCCCATTTCCCATGTTCGTGGTGCAAATTTGGTCAGAGATTGCCCTGGACAGAAAAGTTTGGAAGGAGAACATAAAAAAAATAATGAAGAATAAGTTTTGCTAAAGCTATTGAGATTTTATTTGAAAACAAACCAGTATTGATAAAAAAAATACTATTTTAAGTTTATAAATCAAACTGGCTAATAATTAAAAAATAAATAATTAGATGAATACAAAAATAATAACATAAATTATGTCAATAAAAGAAAGAGATTATTTAGAAATAGATTGTTCTGAAAGCATGAACAATAATAACAAAAATGATATTAAAAACATACAGATTGAACCAATGTTTACAACTACCAAAACTTATTAACATTGAAAAAGCTTCAGCATGAATTTCCTATTTCATGCAGCATGAAAACAATAGCAGAAACATGTCTGCAAAGATAGTGAATTTTCTAAAATCATTAAACAGATAATGTCTTTGAACCTAATTACACATAGAAAAGGCTTATAAAAATTATAAGACAATTCACATTTTCCATCAAGACAAAATGCACTTTTTGCATTTTACAAATCTATTCTCTGCATTTTTATTTATTAGATTTTACTTTGCTGTACAAATAGGTAAGTGATAAAATTTCTGGTCAATTTAATTATGAAATATGAGTTACAAGTGGGCCTAAGTAAGTCTGAATAGAATTTTTCAAAGATTAATTGTTTGTTTCATAGATCATTTTATAGAGGTGCCTAGTTAGTTTATTTTAGACAAAGTTGAATTATAATATTGTCTAGTAATGAACATTAATATTGAAAATTAAAAAAAAAACCTTTATAATCATCATGTTATTATTGTCAAAAGTCAGTAAAGTGCGTGGAAGTAAGGGAAGTTGCTACAATATAAAACAGTGATTTAATTGTTTATTTAACCGTTTTAGGACACACCATTGGTCTTCAGGTTGATGGTATTTGACTTATTTTGGCATAATATAACTACTGCATAACGCATCAGTAGTGCACTGTACGCAATTCCACAGCGATTGAATGATGCGTACAGGCGCCGTTCGGATCAATTTTACAATATCGAGACGCCACGTGCTACGCCCCCCAGGGGAATATCCCTCGATATTCGTGCCCAGCCCAAACCCTTGGATCCAGGATGTTGACATTTTGCACAGAGGGTCCTTTTAAGACTTATATAAAGAATACTAAAGGATTTTCCAAAACTCACTCCGTAAGGGGATGAAACGTAGATTCAGTGTTTACGGAGGAACCTACTTGGGCACCGGTGAAGCCGCTGGCGCTGGCAGAAGCTAGCAAGACATATTGGTTTGTTGTAATAACACGCGCGCCAGGCTTGCTGTACGCCGACCGATGAATTTCATTGCTTGTTAGACCGCATGCGGGCATAATCCGCATGACGTATGTCGACCAAGATATAGATAGCCTACTTCCATTAGCCATTATTTGGGACTCGCTTTCTGTATAAACGACAAACCTTTAGGACCTTGTATGCTTTTCTGTCCTTTCGGTCCATACACAACTTTCTCCAGATTTTTAACTACCTACTTAAAAACTATCGTAAATCTGCTAAGCCACACGGAGCATCAAATTGTATACAAATATTTCGAAAGCATGATTTAACTTTCATAGAACTTTCACTAATACCGTAGTACTTTTGATAGGTTTCGATAAGTTCATCAATTCGTAGACGTAGGTACTGCGCGCCCTATGGCAACACCCCCAGCCTTGTCATATAAGCCTGTTTTAATATTGTGGAATAGGAAGGCGGCTGGTCGTCGTTAACTAAACTTGTACCGGGTTTTTCTGGCAGTCAGTCGTTAGTCCCAGACAAAGCTTTCATAACCCGTACATTTTGAGGTCTGCGCTCGGTGCAACTGCGCGACTGTACAGCGCGGACAGTTTACCTGCACCATGCGTCAGGATTACACAACGTGTTATAACGATAACGTCTGCGGCTGGGGATGAAATAAGTAACTTCGTAACGGCTCTGAGATTTTAAAAAGCAAGTATTCCTTTAAAAATGTTTAAAACATCCATTACAACCTCAAGGTAAAGATAAACCTGTGTTGAGTAATTTATTTTGTTGCAGTTGTGTTTGCAGAATGTGCCCGACCACTAGGCGGAACCTAGCCGCGGAGATATCATAATATCGTTCGTAAACGGGAACCGATCACTTTTCCCAAACTTTTTTGGTTGAGTTTCATTTCATTGAAAACGATTGACCGACGTCTTTTTTGCTATTTGCATTATTTGACATATTTTTATTTAAATCATCGAAGTATCATGTGTCATAGATATTATTTTACCGAACTATGTTTGGCCGATTTACAAAATAACTTTTTGCTATTGATCGAAGCCTCATTTGTTTTTTTTTTCATTTGCCATTGTTTCACCACATCGAAACAATATTTTACAGAGTTTTGGTCACAAATATATAGACGGTTATAGTTCGCGGCAAATAAAGTGAACTCTTTGCTATGGTTATGACCAGTCCCCACATTGATTGAGACCCAAAAATCGGTTACTGCGCATTCAAGGTCCACCGTCATGAATTCATGATGGTTCAACTTGTGTGACGAGGATTATAACCGATTTTCGAGTCTTAAAAATGTTATATCTACATGGTTGCAAAGTTTATGTTATGTCGACACAGAAAAGTTATTGGCTGTCGTTAGTTAATTAATTTTAAGTGTTTATTTTTCATTGACATTGTTTCGATTATTTACTTACATATATTATTAATCTTAGGAAATATTAACGTAAATAATAAAATTATCAGCTCTTAAGACACCTGAGGTACAGGTTTATCCTAGTTCAGGTTAGATCTAAATATGTTGTGCTACAAAATTTAGTGACAGAAACGTATCGCCGCAAAACCGACTTTACACAATCTTGTCTGCCCTACCCACAGCCCTACCCCTAGAGTGTAATTCAAGAACGTGTAGGCGCGGAGAGGTAGGGCGGCCCGCGATCTGAGAAGGAGGCGATTTGAAGGCTCGCCGCCGCGGATGAGGCTGACCAGCAAAGCCGGCCAAACAAGCCGAAGCTACGGTCCATTGTGCATGCTTGAATATGTGGTATATAATAAATGTTCGAAAACAATAATACTTCAAACAAATGTTATTTCGGCTTACTGTAACTTCCGTGAAATTTTTTCGACCAAATGAAACGTCGGAGTAACGGAAAAAATCAAATTGATAATTATAGGTTAACTGATACAGTGGCAGACGTTAGTTCGATGTAATGAAAAAAAAAATGGAATGATAATAGTTGAAAAGTTTTAGGTAAAATGTTTGGTCAAATATTTTTCGAATTTATGATAGCCTGTAACATTTGTAAACACTGCTGTTACAAAGTTAGGAAGCAGTCATGTAAAAGCAAATAAAAGAAATCAAAGCCGTCAATGTTTTAATTTAAGCGAAATAAATATGTAACATACTCTAAGAAAAATAAATTAACTGTTTGCTTCATCGCTTTTAAAAAGGCGGACACTTGCCCATCTTTTACTTTAATTACATTTACACATACGCAAAAAAAAATGTATTTCGACATTCTCAAGGGAATCAAAATTCATAGGGTACTTCCCGTTGACTTAGAATCCTCAAATCTGGCATGAACCAAGGTCTTATAGCATAATATACGAAAAAAATTAAAATTTTAACATGGTAGTTACGTCATAAAAAAAAAATCTTTATTGCAATTCGGAAAAATCGCCGTAACTCAATTCGAAAATTGAACTGTTTTCATAGGTAAGTGTGTACGGAGTCCTCAGTGCGTGAGTCTGACTCGCACTTGCCGGGTTTTTTTTTATTATGTTGGTAAATGCTCACGTTTGACCACTATCTCAACTGATGTTAAGCGATGAAGTGGCCGACAATGAAGCACACTTGCCTAGAAGAAATCTATTCATTCTTGACTTAAAGACCCCTAGATTATAGCTATCAAGAAACATAGACTAGACTACGACCACGAATTAAACTCTTTAGCTGTACGCCTATATAATGAATGAGTTCCCAAAACGCTTTACCGGTGGCGCACTGATTTACTTGTGGTCATCGGACCACTACAAGACGTACGTCGGTCCACGATGAATTATCATCGAATGAAACAGATTTGACAGAATTTGTGATTAAAGATCAATGCAAAACACAGGTTTTCAATCGCAAATTATCACCTTAACATTTTCCAACCTAGCTTGGAAAAGGCTAGGGCGATGATTATAGTTAGATACTACAGTTAACTAGTCTTACTATCTGGCAATATCTGCTGGGTTCTGTTGAAAGAAACTTATGGAACCGTCCCGCGTCCCGAACCGAACCGTCGTATATTCTGTGTTCCTTTTCTCTGTGTCTCTCTTCTTAGTTGACAGTTATCATAATTATCCAGGAGGTAGTGGGATCACGTTCACGAGTCACTTAAACGTGAACTTGGTCTGAGGTCGCACAAGTTGGATCGGATTTGAGGGAGAACGGGGAGGTCTCTGCTCAGTATTAAGGCAATAACTAGGCTCAGAAAAAAGTAGGAACAACAAGTATAGGGATGTCAATAAGCTTACGAGGAAGGGCCGTATGCTTATTGATATCCCTATACTTGTTAAGATGCATGTTTAACATACACTTATAGTATTTCTGAGGAGGCTCTGCATGAGCATCAGCGACATGAGCTTCAGTGCCAGTTAGTTTCACGTTTGTAATCAGAACAACATTGCAAGCATTTCACAACAGTTGTTATTTGGCGTGTCCGCGAGCGCGCTGAACTTTCAATGCTTGATACTTGTTTGTCGAGTCAGAAGCTGCGACTCGACGGTGAAAGTCAATATTCAGGTTCTGTACCAGACAGCCTTACCATGCCTACTGCTTTTCTTTCAAATAATAATAATACCTTTTGCTATAAATAAAATATTAAATGATTCGTAATTATGATGCATGCCTTGTTCGGTGTATTCGATACAAAAATACCTCAAGGATGACGGAGCATTGTCTTCGCCTTGTTTGAACTTGAACGCTATTATGGAATTAAAATTGTCCAATAATAAACACAATATGACATTTAAGAAAAAGAAATATAAAATTGCGATACTTATCTCAAAGAATTTAATCATTTACATTTGCTTGGACGGTGGCACGAGGGGCAGATTACCAGTTGTAAATCAAAACATATTTTTTTTAATTAAACGTCGATCTGTGTGACAGTTGATAGAATAAAGTCTACCAACTAGGTCACGTCACGCGCTTTGGCAAGAGCAACTGAAAGAGGCGGCTTCAGCAGATTTAGGCTATTTATAATCTCAATTTAAAATCTTATTATATATCTTAAAGAACCCAGTTCATTTTAGAATACTAAGGCCACTACTCCAGATATTTCCAATACCTGTGTGATGATTGGCCTTCACCGACCACAATACCGTCTTTGTACTTTTACGATGCATGAAGTTTTAATATTATAAATAAATTAATTAGCGCCGTGAAACAAATCGTCACGTACTGTAGTATCACTCATAACAAAGACACGTGTCAGCTAATTAAATATGAGGAACAGGAAGACTTAGACTCCTTCGCTGGCTTGACATTCAAAATGTGATTAAAAAAAACCTTTAATATTATCTGGGGTTTCTGCGACAGTAAACAGCAAACAATATGGTTGTCTGATAAAAAACGAGAGCGTACTTAAAGGTCAAACCATCGGGCCGCGGCTATTTATGTTCCTCGGTCATCGTCATTTGCGCACCCTTCCGGATCCCAACCACAGCCGGTCTTGTTTACCTAGGTACTACGTATAAATAGGTTAAAGCGCGCAGTTTAACGTTATCACTGCGAGTCGCTGTATTGTTTATTTACACATCTTGATCTCGCCTGGTATGGTTGTCATAAAAAAAATATTACATTTTATCAGGTTTGTTTAATGTTTTACTATTAATGTGCAGTTTCAACATAAACTAGTAGTCTGTATTCCAATGTTAATACAATAATGCATATTGTGATAGGATCGATCAATAACATCCCTCCATTACACAATGCCAATAAAATATTCAGTCGTCTTGTTCTACTGCCTGTGTTACCGCCTGGTTGCTCCAAGTAACGCTTCGATCCTGGGCTAGCAGTCTCGACATTGGTAGCTAGCCGATAGTTTTCGACAAAATGACAACCTAACTAGAAGAAAATAATTTTCTTGAAATATATGTATCCAGAGGGTTCAAACAACTATTTTTCATGGAAACTTAAAAAAAAAAAATGATTAAGTTCACATTCATATCTTAGCGAATGAATTCTGTTCGCTGATTACGGAGACTCGCAAATATTCTCAATGAGATCTGTAACTCTGAGAAATTCCGAGAACAACGTTGGCAAAAGTTTTGTGTTTAGCATACCTATCTCGCTGCAGTATAAACCGTTAAATTATGGTTGTTTTAATCCCGTGGAGGATCGATTCGGTACATGAAACACTATCGATTTATAAAGATAAAATTAAAAAATAAAGTACTTTTTTTTCTAAAACTCGAATTAATATACGCATGTACGAAATTAATTTCTTTAATTAAGTAAACGAGTCAATGACCTTGTAGCTTGTAGTTGTCGGTCGTTACGTACTAACTACCTACAGTTAATTGACCTCGATCAGCTGATATTTAGTTATAGAAATTAATTTCGTACATGCGTAAATGAAGTCGAGTTAAAAAAAAAGTACTTTATTTTGCATTTTTATCTTTACAGATCGATAGGATTTCATGTACCCAATCGACCCTCCACGGGATTAAAACGACCAAAATGTAACGGTGTATATAAATATAGGCAAAAATGCAGTCTAGAGTTGTTTGCAGGTTCTGCACTGAAATTTTACGATTTGGAACGTCTTAATGTGAAGGCTTCCACTTTCTGACTAACTTACCGACTCCTTGACGTCTTAAAGGGTCTGTAATAAAAGGTTTAGTCGAAGTAAACTGAAAACTTTTTTTTGTTTCCTTTGTGCGTAAATTATTACCAGTTCCTTGGTCCTTCAGTCCGCATTTGAATTCAGCGTGGCGTTTGAAAATTAAATAAATTAACAACTCGCACTGCCGATCTGCTGACAGTGGTGTAAACATGATTACAAACAGATGAGTAAGTAATTACTTATATAAATATGGTGAATAGATTAGCTACTAATGAACATCGTGTAGACTTTGTACTGTCGAAATTAATCATTCTTCAAAGTTAAAAATGCAATCCTTTTTAGCCGAGTCCCCAAAAGCGTGATATTTTTTTCATGAACTGAAAAAGAACTAAAACACAAAAATACCTTAAGTACATCATAAATCGATTGAAAGTTTACTGAAGTCCGTCGCAGTACTGGAAGTAACTGTTGTAAAAGCAATCAATCTTGTTGGCGGCGACTATTGTGTTGATGCCGGAACTGGCCTATAAAGATTTCCCATCGCTGTGACACGCCTGATAAGTGGTGGTAAATCTCCCCTCGACGTTATCCATGTTGTTTACCTGATACACTGAAATATGATTGCTGCTGAACATTATGTAGATAACTATAGCTATCATCTAAATATGAAGACTCAATGTTAAAACATTTTCGAGTCAAACGAAAAAGGTACAGCAAAGCGAAATACCTCGAACCTTCTACATTCTTGAAAAAAATTGAATTTGCACTTCACTGCCGATATCACTGACATCTATGCAACCTTATTTTTAGTATATTGCGAAACCCGAAACACGTGTCTAGTATTTTTGTGTAAAGAATCAATGTAAACAATTTCATAACTGTATCATGAAAAATCCCAAAGTTATAAGCTTGTTACGTTACCTGGGGCCCAAGTCTGCTATTTTTATAAATTCGTCATTCCAACACGATTCCATTATCATTTTGCTAAAAGTTCGTAATCTGCAAAATTTTTACTGACCGATCATTGGTAGGTCAGTGGCCTTTTAGCTGTCAAAGTCAAAGTGACATTACTGCTTACTGTTTATTTAGAGCGGCCGCCGGCCGGCGTTTTCAGTGTTATGTTTTTGTTATGATATAAGGCAGACATTCATTTGTCATTATGTATGTAAGTACGAGATTACCATTCTATGCCATTTCTCTCAATGGAGTGTCGGTGGTTGATCATTGGAAAGTCATATTGACGCCATTATATTAGTAGATTACTAAACTTGTCAAAATCAACAGTTATGAAATCGATGATAGACCATTCTGGCACTATTGTAATAGCAGACTTGAGGCCCTGGTTGTGTTGTGTTGTATATTTACCACGGCCGATATCGATTTGGAAAACAAAAGATGGATGTCCTAGCTTATTGTAGTTATTAAATACTCACAGTCTCACATGTCTCAATTACTCCTAATAATACAGTGCTAATTTATCAAACCAAGAACCAGTTTTATTTTTCTTAATTGAACACGCTCTGTTATTTTGTATTACTCATACCGGTAGCAGTGCTATGCATACAAATCGTTTGTTTACTACAACATCTTTCCGTTATAAATGTAGAGGAAGGATAACAAGGATTCAACAGCATTCATGAACTACGTGCTGCCGATGTTCTTTACGAACATTAGTGTTCAAATGTTAGTAACAGAACATTGGACACACCATTACCCTAAATTATCACAACTCCAGTCTTATTGTCTACCGCGTAGTCTGCCGACCGGCTGATTGGGCGCCGAGTGCGGACCAGCTCCAATATTGTTCAGATATTGTATGCGAGCAGGTTGGAAGGACCTCATGTATATGTACTCTCGCCACTGTGGTGACAAAATAGTTACATAGTATCTGACTGTGAATTGACTTTCTGTAATGGTTTCAATTTATTAAATTTTGTTCATTTATTGTGTATTAAGGTTAACTTAATTTAAATAGGAATAATTACTTATGTGATACTTAAAATTAAATTTTATTTTAGCGTGTGATGTCACTTTCAAGTAAACATCGAAGATAATCCCAGTTTCTGTACAAGCTTGTAAAATTGCAAATACTAATAGTATTCATATTATTTGACTTTATAGGCGTTACAGGCACGTTTATCAGCAGGTGCTCTAACACCGAGCCTCGCACTAATTGTCTTACACTGATCTGGCCGAGACGTCAAGGTCAGCTAAAAACATATTGTCAAAAAAACTGAATACTGAACCGAAATTAAAGCAATGCTTTTTAATTGTCTTGTTTACGACCCCGACATTCAAATTGGCATCTATTCAATTCAAGTTATAAAATTCTTAAGTTTAGATTTATAGAGGATTTATGTTTAGGTTTAGAATTTTATCGATTGAGGTCAAGTTATGTAAGTTTTTGAAAAAAAAAAAGCCGTTTTGTTATCTGCGCCAAGTATATTAAAAAAATAATGAAGAACTCCGCAACAGAACCAAGGTTACCGACCGACGTAGCTCGAAAGATGTACCCCTCCCACTACGAACTAAAGCAGTGGGAGGGGCACATTTTTCAAGCTAGTAAATAAAGCAAAGCAGTGGTGGCCGAGTGGTAACGGCCCGGACTTACGAATTGTAGGTCGCGGGTTCAAATCCAACCAGGCGCATTACTTTGTGTAATTTATTTCATCACCACTACTCTCAAAACGGTGAAGGAAAACATCGTGAGGAAACCGGCATAATCCTATAACCAAAAATTCGAAGACATGTGACATCCACCAATCCGCACTGGGCCCGCGTGGTGGATTACGGACCCTCTCCTAGAGAGAAGGTCTGAGTCCCAGCAGTGGGAACATTATAAGGCTGATTCTATGTTATGCTAAATAAAGCCGAAAGTTTCCGAATTGGCAATAGGCGTGTAAGTGCGCTTGTAGTCGTCCGTTTTTTTTTTTTTCAACGGACAACGGACGTCAAAAGACGGTACGTCCTTGTATACATATAATTTTTTATTGACAGAGATTGACAAGAGAATTTTTCATCAGTAAGTACGTCAAATTGTACACAAAAATGTGCTTTGAATAAAAATACTTGTGTTTGACCGCCGTTGACAACATTCATTAGCGTCATAGTAATAATAACAACACAAATTAGAAATCGTCCGATTTTCGGGGCACGGTTTATAAATGCGTTGTTTACAAAAATACGCCAGCGATGTATCGGCGAGTGTGCCAACGCTATCGACTTGTTTGTTTAGTGCTCGCCAAACGTCACCGCTACGTAACGCATTAATGTGCTCTTTATTACTGGCTAAACAATAACAAATCGTTCAAGTTATACTTGCTAAACTAATACGTAATAAATGAGAGAAGAACACAAGCCAAGTAAGGACGTCAATGTACACTAAATTCTATTTCAGCTGTGCACATATCTCCAGCAGTGGATTTATCCTACTCAGTCTAAAGAAACTTGTATTCACTGGGTATAAAAATACATACAGCCGAACATAGTTTCTCCCCCTTTTCGAAGTGTGAGCGCGAGTTCTTTTGCGCGTAGAAGAAGTAGAGCGAAATGATTCGAGAACGTTCTAGTATTTAACATTGAAGTTGCTTCAAGACCACTTCGCGGAATGCAACGTTGCAAACGTGCGCACTTGATACTATCGTGTCCTTTTTTATGCAATTTCCCAATAGCATGCTTCAAAGACAAGTATTTTCCCGTTATATGTGACGAGAAAGACCACAAGTGAGGCAAGAACTACTTACTGAAGATAATTCGCTGAGAATATAAAACTGACATTATGTTTATTCAGACTGAGAAAATTGGAACATTGACCTCTCATCATGACTAAAAGGTAAGTAGATAGTCAATAAAAGCCATCGGTACTGTATACATCCGTTAGTAATACAAACACAGTAACCATAACTGTCTCATATCATTTTGCTACGTATTTTAAAACTAGCATCGCGCTTGGTGCCTGGGTCCAAAAATTAAGAGTGCTAACTGCTACGGAGAGCAAGAGAGACCAGGGTAAACATCTTGGATACATACGACAAATTAATTAAACATAAACAACTCTTGGTCTAGGTCTTGGTTAGTCTGAAAGACCAAGCAAATTAAAGGGTGACTCTTCAAAAAATCTTAAATTACATATACAAATAAATGATAAAGAAGTATTGTCAAATTGACGAAACCATCGTTTTCTTTGTGCAAGAGGAAAAACTATGTTTTCCTTATGTTTTGTACATTCCTTAGGAGTCGCAAATCTTGAAAATATTTATCTCCGTTACCCGGACTTGAACAAAATCAGACTGCTCATATTTTTGTAAAAAAGAAACGAAAATATCACATTTAGGTAAAATGCTAAAAATATCAAATGGTGATAAAAATAATAATGTTATCATTGAATAACAAAAACAACATCCAATAGTTCCAGATAACTCAGACTTTATCAATTAAGTAGTACGCAAAAAAGCGTCGGTTCTGTGAAAATATGTCACAGTTCTCTCGGACAGATACATCCAGTGCAAACGTTACTGTCATAGACTACTAGTCCACCTTGCGGGCTTCAGCGTTACCTTGGCGACGACCTAGCGCCTGGCGACGTCATAATTATAGCTTCTCCTTACTTATGTTTGTTAAACTTTAATCTCGGCAATCATCTTTATTGTTTATTAATGATATTTGCGAGAGAGAATCAAACACTCATTTGATGAACCATGAGTCTGTGTCGTCATCACTCTCTTCACACTCGCGGCCGCGTTTCTATATACATAATTATTATACTTTCGTATTTATCCATAAAGTGAAATCAGTTTTCTGCCCGTTTCTCCATACCTGAGCGTCGTTGTTTTTACACAAGCAGACTGACAGATGATGATTGATGACCTGCTTTTTAGGTCAACCGAGATAGATTTTTGCAATATGTTACGTCTTTACAAATTGAAGATCCTTTTGACTACGGCAAACGGAGTGGTAGCAGCATCGTTATAAAACCAGATGTTTTGTACGATATATCAAATAATTCTAATGCCGTATAATATTCTTATACAGCTTTTAGTTGTGGTGGGAAATCATCAAAAAACTAGTCCCGATCTGGGTGGAGACCGAAAGGGTGTGTCAGACTTTAACTGACAAAAACCAGCTTGTTTTCCTTCAGCTGGCCTTTGTGTTCCAGAGCCTCGGTAACATTCCCACAGCCTTAGCAGGCATTAGCCCTAGTGGGCTGCGTCCATTTCGCTGATCGATCTTATTGAGGCGCGCGCGGAATATAACGCGCTTCGACTCGAGCTGAATCCCGCAACGCAACCCATGCTGCTGCTGCTGTGTTATTGGCGTATGAAAATATAGACTTTTATAAAAACATCCGCTTTGATTAGTCGATGATTGATTGAAATCATTTTTGAAATCATGGATCATACTGCATAGTAATTTAGTCTTGACTTCGACATTACTTACAAAATATTTGGTGTCGTTTGTTTAAATTTAGATATTTTTATTAAACGGAAACAAACAATCGTTCATTATATATTATATCTAGTAAATGTACCTACTCTACGTTTCTACACGTTAATAGTTAATATAATAGATACAGTTTTTTCAGGCTAAATTACATAAAATCAATATAAAAAAAATAAAAACAATAAATTTTTTTTAAATCTAATACTTCTTCTTCTTATCGTATCGATGGTTTTCTTGGTAAATCTAATACTTAAAACCTACATATATAACGTACAATAATCAAAAATAGATATGTTGTAGACTTACAGAAACTGTATCAGTTTATATTCTTACGGCAGCGCCTTCCCTGCAACCTCATAGAGCTCGCGATTTTAACTGTACTATTATTTATTCTGTGACTGGAGTCACATTTAGAAAGGTTCTTAGCATCAGAATGAGTCCCGTTTAAATAAATTATGTGCCGGGCTACACACCTTTCAGTTTGGGGTGATCGACTTAGTAATTAATGAGTTGTGAGGTTAATAACTCAACAATTACTGAATCTGTAACATCGAATAATTGATATTAACTGCTGCTTAACAGGAGTGTCGCAGATCTACGTCACGTGTAGGACTATAGTTAATTAGTAATGACTAGTAACTACTGTACCTTTTAATTTTGCAATTTATTGGCGTTATTTTAATTGAATAATAGTAGAGATGTGCCTACTACTCGCCAACTATCCGGCCACTTTTGTAGTCGGCGACTAGTGCACAAAGAGGACCGACTATCCGCTTTCTTACTTTGTTTGTACTTCAGAATAAAATGTAAAACTACATATATGAGGAATTCACGAGCACAGAACCTAGATGAGCCGATAGTACCGCTTTCTAAAGCAAGCGCTTGATCCAGCCGCCTGCGCCAGACGAGAGCCTCCTAAGATGTTGATCGAGGCTCGCGGCCATTGGCTTGTTGTTATTATTAGTTTCTCACGGTTATTGTTATTATCATTCTGTTGTTACTAAAACATAACAATATTATATTGAAGTTATCGCCTTGTTACAAGCATCAAGGCTAGTAGTCTGCTGTAAATTAGTGTAGTATTGTGAAATGAGTGCTAAAACAAATGCTAGGCATCCAAGTAGGTGCACCGTTTATGGAAATAAACTTGTATGTAGTTATAGCTATGACCTCACTGCCAAACCGACAAAAATGTAATTAAAGTTCGATGATAGTTTTTTCAACTACATACAGATTACGCAAAGAAACAATAGGGGGATGCGATGTACCTACCATCTGACGTGCAGATAACATGCGTAACATCACAGATAAGAAGAATAACACAAACGGCCTCAACATTGGTTTGGTAAGAAAGCACCTTATGAAAGAAAGTAATAGCAACGAACCTTGGGAAAATCCAACAACAGGGCTTCAAACAATATAAAATTAATATAAGTAATTGGAGCTGTTGGAATTATTCCCACGCAGCTAGAGAGCAGTAGTAGAAGGCCACGTCAGCCACATACACAAATCCGCCTGCTTGAATATTTGACGAGGATCAATCTACAGCTCCATACCGTTGAGTCATCGTCGCCGCGACGTTTGCGTGGCTCGCTCTGCCTACTGCACACTCTACACAGTTGGAGTCGATGACCGCGCTCATTAGCGCTTAGCTAATACAGCAACTACACAATTATAATATTAATTAAAACCTAAAAAAGAACTCCAAAAAATCTTATTATCAATTCAGTCTAATGATCCCAAATTAATGAAGTTATTGTCTTGAAGCTAAAAAGAATATGTTATATGTACACTATCAAAAATCAATATTAGGATCCCCGAACTCACTTACTGACGCCCTGAAAAACCTGAGAGGCCTATTCAATTTCTGGAGAGAGGTGGGCTGGTTGGAATAAGCCCACCAAGGATTATGGCCGCCATGGCCCACGTAGGACTAAGTGCGGAAACCACACTCAGAAGATAAGATAAGATGTACACTATCTCAGTGGAACGGGATGGATGGTCATGTGCGCGATGAGTTTTCTAAACTGTAACACCCCTTGGAGAAGTGACTGAAATTCGCGTTAACCTGATAAAGGTGCGCTCATTTACAAGTACGTAATTCGTTCAATATGTATCGCCATCACAGCCTATTTCAATAACTTAAGGGACTCAAGGCTGCTATTATGATTTGAAATTAAAAGCTACAAATTACAAAACACAACTACTAGATTATATTTTTTAAATACATATTTTTTTCAACTATGCGTGCGTTACTAAAAAAACACTAGCTTCAGTAGTTAAAACAAAATTCAAACAATGATGCCAGTGCCTATGTTTTTTTTTTTTTTTTTTTTTTGTGGTAGGTAAAAATCATCCAATGACGAATCCCGCCCTTGGGTGGGGCGGGAAACAGTGTCAGACTTTTACTGACTAAAAAACCTACCTTTCCATTCCTTGCCTTTATCCTGGGGCCTTTGGTGACAGTCTCACATAACCTTTGGCCCCAGTAGGCTTCGGCCCTGCTGGACCCCTACAGTATGCTGACAACTCCTTGAGGCGCGCGGGAACGGTGCGCGCCGTAGACGACCTGAGCTCGGACCGGTCTGTTACCGGACGGACGGACAGCGAGCTACCCATTGCCCACCGTCCGCGAGCCCGCGCCTACGGTGGCCGGAAATTGGGATCGGAAACCCGGCGGCGGCGGCGGCGTGTCCGCCTTTGCCTAAGGCGGTCGGCCTCTTCCTTTACTAGCATTACTGCTTCGCAGAAGGAGGCGACCGCCTGCCACTCCTCCTCGCTCCGGAGCATGGCTTGAACCAAGCCCCGGCGCGAGAGATCGCCGCCGATCGCCCCCACGAGGACACGGCGCTGCTCTTCCCAAGCGGGGCACACCTCGACTGTGTGCTCCACCGTGTCCAACGGGCGGTCCGCACAGTGGCGACACCCGGGCGTCGTCTCCGCACGAATCTTGTACAGGTACGGACCGAACTTGCCGTGCTCGGTCAGCACCTGCGCCAAACGGAAGGTGACGACGCCGTGGGGCCTTTCCAGCCACGCCTCAAAGAGGGGCCTTACCGCCTCGATCGTGGCGTGCCCAGCACGAGGTTGCGACAATCGCTCTCGCCATTTCACCATGAGATCCCGCCGGAGCTCTGTCCGCCATGCCGCGACTTGTCGCGGCAGCGGAGTTTCGCCCCGACGTTGCATCTCCACGCGTAGGTCATGCATGTGTGCAAGGACTGTTGCCTCCAAATCCCATGGTGGTAGGCCAGCAAGGAGGCTCGCCGCTTCGCAGGACACCGTACGGTATCCGCGGATCATCCGGATGGCCATGACCCTCTGGCAGGCGGTTAGCCGGGCCGCCACTCGCTTCCGTAGCGATGGCGCCCACACCGGCGCACCGTAAAGGGCCATGGACCGAACGATGCCTGCGTAGAGCCTCCGGCAGGAGGCGTCTGGACCCCCTAGGTTCGGCAGGAGCCGCTTGAGCGCAGCCCCAGTCGCATTCAACCTGGGAGCCAGACGTCGGAAGTGCTCCTTGAAGTTCCACCGGCTGTCGAGGACGAGTCCCAGGTACTTCATCGTCGACCCGACGCCGATGTGAACTCCTCCTACCGTTAATTGGGAGCCCGGAGGTGGCGCGCTCCGAGGGCCGTGAAAACACATGGCCTCGGACTTGTGCAATGCCACCTCGAGTCCCAACTGCTGTATCCTCTCCACGACTGTCGCAACCCCGCGCGTCGCTAGTTCGACCGCCGCCTGGTACGACCGTCCCCGCGCCAGGACCAGCGTGTCGTCTGCGTAACAGACCACGCTGACCCCGTCGGGGAGGTCGGCGCGCAGCACGTAGTCGTACCCGATGTTCCACAAGGGCGGCCCTAGTACCGATCCCTGCGGAACACCGCACGACATCTCTCGCCGTTTCAACTCCCCCTGATGACCGGGGTAGATGATGAACCTGTCCGACAGGTAGGCCTCGATCACCCGACAGAGGTAGTCGGGCACCCGGTGGTACCGGAGTGCCCTACCAATGCAACTCCAGGGCAGGGAGTTGAAGGCGTTGGCGATGTCCAGAGACACCGCCAAGACACACCTGCCCCGGGACACCGCATCCCCCGTCGTGAGGGCTCGCACGCGCATGATGGCGTCCACAGTGGAGCGCCTCCTGCGAAATCCGAACTGGCCGTCCGCAAGATCCGGCCCCTTCCGTGCCAGATGCACGACGAGGCGGTCTGCAATTACTCTTTCAAAGAGCTTGCCCACCTCGTCGAGCAGCACAATGGGCCGATACGCGGACGGAGAGTCCGCGGGGCGCCCCGGCTTCGCGATAAGGACCAGTTTCCCCGTCTTCCAGCGAAGCGGGAACTGGCCCCTCTCCATGCATGCGCTGAAGAGCCCTCTCAATCGAGACCCGAGTTCCTCCATGGCCAGGACCCAGGCTTTTCCAGGCAAGCCATCGGGTCCTGGGGCGGTGTTCTTGGCACTCAGCCTTCGCACCGCCACTCTCATCTCCACCTCGGTCACCTCTGGAGCATTGTTGCCGTCGTTGCCGTCGTGGTCCGCATCGGACACCGCTGCTGGTGGCGGAGCCATAGGCGGGGGAGTATGCTCCCCTCGCGTAGGGAACAGAGCGCTCACCACACCCTCCACGAGCTGGGGCCGGAGACTCTGAGTCAGCGGGGGAGCCCATGGGCGGAGTTTCTCCATCACCATTTTGTATGGGCGTCCCCACGGATCGACGTTCAGAGACTCCAGCCACACGTTGCGGGCCTCGAGTTTGGCCCGCTTTATCTCCGCTCGGAGGGTGCGCTTTGCAGCTCTGTATCCCTCATACAGCTCCGCCTCTATGGCCTCCGCACCCGGTGGACGGGTGCGGCGCCTGCGGTGTCTAGTATACCGGCGTCGCGCAGCATTGCACGCATCGCGCAGTGCCGCAATCTCTGGCGACCACCAGTGTACTTGGCGCCGGGCACGTCCTGGCCGGACTCGGGGCATGGCCGCGTCGCATATTTGCGACATGGCCACCTGGAACCAGTCCGCCTCGACGTCGATGTCGACAGGCCTGTCCGGTGCTTGCACCCAGGCCTGGACTATCGCGGCTTCCTGGAGCAGGTCCCTGTCCAGCTGCCTCAGCGCCCAACGCGGACCACACGGGGTCTGTCGGACCGGCACAGTCGAGGTCTGGGCGGAGACGTCAAACCGGATGTACCGGTGGTCGGAGAACGTCTCCACCTCCTCTATGACGCGCCAGTCGACGACGCGCGGTGCCAGTGCAGGGCTGGCGAACGTAATGTCCACCACCGACTCGCCCTGCATCCGCACACACGTGGGGACAGAACCCCGGTTTTGTACGACTAGGCCCTGCCCTAGGGCCCATTCCTCCACCCTTCGACCTCGCTGGTTCGTGAACCGGGAACCCCAAGCCTCGTTCCAGGCATTGAAGTCCCCGCAAACGACCACGGGGAGGCTGGAGTCAAACCCAGCAACGACGGCATCCAGCTCCAAAAGGGAGCTATCCAATTCGGCGAGAGATCTGTTCGGGGACAGGTAGACGCCTACCACCACTATGTCCCCGAACCGTGCTGCCACGCAACCCCGACCTTTCTTGACGGCCTCGAGTGCCGGGGTACCGGCGGCGGCCGACGAAATAAGTGTCACCGAGCCGGTCAGGTCCTGAACCCAGTCGGCTCTGGGCAGGACAAAGTGCGGCTCGGTGACAACGGCGATGTTGATCGACCACTGCGCCATGCTCTGGAGCAACAGATCCTGAGCGGGGGCGCAGTGGTTGATATTCGCCTGGAGGAGACGTAATGGAGCCGTTATTGGCAGTCCATTACAGTCTCCTCCCGGGCCCTCCGTGAGGGTCCTGCCGCGGTGTTAGCGGCGGCGGCGTCTGCGGAGGCGATGGCGGCGGCAGCCAACGGGGCAGCCGCGGCGGTGAGCACCTTCGCGGGGATGGGCCTTGGGACCTTGCCCTTGGCCTTGGCGGGGGGATCGCAGGTCCTGCTCCCAGCCCGGTGGTCGGCCGACTTGCCTGCCGCCGCACATGCGTAGCAGTGCGGCGCTGCACTGCAGGTATCGGCCTTGTGGCCGGGCTGACCGCACTGGAAGCAGCGGTCGCTGCGATCTTCCTCCGCTGCGCAACAGACCCCCACGTGGTGGCCCACGTGGCAGCGATAGCAGCGCAGCGGTCTGGGCTCCAGCAGCTTAACCCGCGCGGAGACCCAGCCCACCAGGAGTCGCTTACCCTCCCCGGTGATGCTCCTGGCCGCTGACAGGGGGCAGTTCACTGTAACCGCCCCCATGCCAGTGCCGTCAACACGGATGGTGCCTGCCCGGACCTGATCGGCAGGGCACCCACCCGTCCTGGCGACAGCGGCCACGACCTCCTCGACCTCGACGGAATCGTCCAGGCCCATAATGCGCATGTCGACGCATCTTGTGGGCCTGGACACCCGGGCCTCCTCCGCGTCAAAGATCGCCCTGATCTTTTCAGCCAGGGCGTCTGCGGTGGGGCCGCTGTTGGCTCCGGGGACCTCCAACATCAGGGCACCAGTTGCGGTATGCCGCATCTGGACGCCCCCGGTGATCCCGAGGTCGGTGAGGTTCACCGCCTGCTTCGCCTTCCGGAGGACCTCGCCATAGGTCGCACCCTTTTTCGCCGCTTCCGGCTGCAGCGTAATTACTACAGCCGTAGAGCGCGGGGTGCGAATCCTGGCCGCGAGGGCCGTCCGCTTCCGCAGCTTTTGCCGCTCACGCCTCCTGGCAGCCCGAGCCGCCTTGCCAGCCTGTTTTTTGGCTCCGGCCACTTGCCATCCGGCTTCGGCCGGAGGATCTGCAGGTTGGGGAGGCGGCCTCGGCCGCCTGCTTGCCGCCACAGCAGGGGCTCCCGCCGCCTTAGGGGCCGGTGCCGCCTTGCCCTTCTTGGGGGGAGCCGCAGGGGTTGGCTTCCCCTGCTGCTGTTTTCTGCCCTGCGGGGCCGCTCCGGCGGGGTTCGCAGCCGTGGCCACGCGCCTGGTTTGCCCTGACGGGCCCGCCATGGGCGCAGCCGCCGAGGCCGCGGCGGCAGCGTAGGACGCCACCCTTCGCTGGCCGGAGGCCGCTAGTGGGGGGCGCAATACGATGCCCCCAGTGCCTATGTTGGACACATGTTTAAACGCAATGACATCAATGATTTTTTGGGGCGAGACGGTATACCGAGTTTGGGAACACATTGATATTTTTGACCTTCTTAGCCAGCTTCACACTATTTGAATAAGAATTTTCAGAGAGCGAGCAACGCTCTTGTCTAGACTATTCGACGCAAATTAATCGAATACTAATTATAAAATCAGTACCTCTATGAATAAACAAGAGCAACTCGTCTCACACAAATGATATTTGCGTTCTCGGGCCAAGGATAGTTCAGTGTCAAGACTGGGCCAACCATCCAATGCGCCATTGTGTTTATGCAACTTTGTGAAGTTTAAATCGTGTATGTGAAATTGTAAACACTCGGAAAGTTGTCAAGAGTTTTATTATGAGCACGATGGACTACCCTCTGCATCGGACTTCAATTGGAAGGAACAGAGAATAGAAAAGTAGATTGTATAATAGACTAGCTGACCCATGCCCGCTTCGCCGGGCGTGAAATATTTTTGGGGTAAAAAAATATTAATAGTCTACGTCACCCAGGAGCTTGATACAGTTCAGTAGTTCCAGAGATTACTTCCTACAAAATTACACACTTTATCTCTTTATAATATAGCGTATATGTCTCATTATAGTCTTGTTCATTATGTTTGTGTCGGTCGGTAATCTAGTGACAAAGTTTTTTGTTTCAAAACAAATAATTCCATTAACTACTAATAAGAATAAAAAGGAATTGTCTGACAAGTCACCTTTAAAGTCCTTTAGAATCTCCGTGATTCAGTGTAGTCTGTCCTTCAAGCCTATTGGAACTTGAAACGCAACAATATAAATACGATCAGGTTATGATTACAGGACAGTGGTTTACTAAGACAACTAGGTAAAGGTCAGCCGCCACAACCTTGTTGGAATGCCTTGTTATTGTTATTGATACATTCATCTCGCTACCGATCTCTGATGTTTACTCAGTACCTACATCAATTATACGGCATTCGATGAAAGCATTTTGTCCACACTGTTCGTGCCTGACGCTCTTCAATCGAACGTTCACATCCGTGTGAACAGATCTCTCAACACGATTCAGTAACTAGATAATTATGAATGATGTGTTATACAGGTATCTTAGCCACTACAAAATCAGTGTTCAACATCAAATCTTGACGTAATTCCTTTTCCATTCTCCATTAGTCGTTGAAAAGCGGACTTGACAGGTCGGGACCAAAAATTATGCACAAGGGCCATGTGTTTGTTATTCCTTAGCCAATCAGTGGTATGTAAAACATAAGTATGATTTTTGGAGAAAATGACAAACTTGTTGTTCTAATAATATTGTAATCATACCGTGAATGTCTTGCCAATTAGGTATGACGATGATGACTGCTAATCTATCAGACTGATTGGTGTGGAACATAATCGATGCTTCTAGAGTATGCAATATAGACTACTGTCAAACAAAAGGCCGCACCTTTCACTACAGCTACGGCTTTGTCAAACACAACCTTGCTTTGATTTAGACATTTCTGATTTACGTGCTTTCGGAAGTTTTGTTGCATAATAACCACCTTTATAGTTGCTAAGTACATTAGCGGTTAAACTAAATGGCATTGTTGAAAATAAAACACTTTTAGGCATTGGAAACAAAGCGCGATTTCTTTGCTAGCCTTTGTGGTTTGATAATGATAATAGCCTAACACCATTCTGGTTTGATTCTGTTTGTATACAAACGGTAGTATTAATTATTTTAGCTATTGTTTGCTAACGACCGCCATAGCCGAACAGTAGACAGAAGGACGCGGAATGTAAGGTTGCTAGAGCGGTCGGTAAGGCTAGCGACACGTTTATCTTACAGATTTTTTGCTTGCCTTTCGGGGACAGTAGATAACATAATATTAGGATAGCGGCTATATTTCTCAAAGTAGGCCAATACTACAATCTGCTACATGAAAAAATTAAAGCCGCTCACATTCAAAGTGTACAAGCGTCTAGCAACCTTTTCCAGGTTACCTTATCACTCAAATATCCGCGACGAACCGTTACGACAACCTTTGTCACACTTCTTACTTAACTATAAACACAAAGACGCACAATTTTCAATTTCAGCTCGGCAGCTACGCTACGCCAGTTTTATTTGCCTTTACGATCGATTATTTCAACAAATAGGTCATATCACCTATTATTTTCCTTGAAATTTTAATTGATTTATTTTCGCGCTGCTGGATAAACTACACTGTAACTATTTAAAATAATAGTTTTATTTAAATTACCTATTTATCAGTACGTTCCCTATGCTAATTTAGCAGATAATACAGCATGATTTAGAAAAACAGCCGAATTATGATTGATCATATTATTATCTTATTAAAGATCTATCAAAGAGAATACAAATCTGGAGTCTGGACCATATGGAAGGAAGCCTAAATTATGTCACTCCATATTTTAGAGCTACAGCATGCAAAGCAATCTTTTGTTCCGCGAGCATTCTCGACTTCAAAGAGTTAACTCTGCCAACTTCTTAAAGCTACAAGTGTCAAAGACTTATCAAAGGGATGTCCGAGTCTTTTTTAAGCCGGGTTGTGCAATATCACTCTTTTAGTAAACCACAAATTTTAAAATGGTTAATCTAAAGATTCATGTTACTGTAGATTTTTAGTAAATTGTACCTAGCATAGAAAGCTGTAATTTAGGTATTCATGTAGTTAAATATTGTAACATGATTGTTTTATTGTTTGTTGCAGACCCTGATAAACATAGCGTACTGCTCGCTGGCTGTGTTCGGCTTCGGCGTGCAACGTCTCGTGTTCGGCCAGCTGCGCGTCGCCGAGGCGCAGCGCGTAAAAGACAAGTTCTGGAACTATGTGTTCTACAAGTTCATCTTCGTGTTCGGCGTCATCAACGTGCAGTACATGGACGAGGTGCTGCTGTGGTGCTCCTGGTTTACACTCGTCGGGTTCCTGCACCTGCTGGGGCAGTTGTGCAAGGATAGATACGAATATGTGAGTACCTCAATACTCTTCTTTATACTATGCAGTAAGTTTCGTGGGGATTCGTTCCTTCGGTACGGTTTTCCTGTGTTTGTTATTGGAGACAATAGAGGTGACTCAAGTGATAATAATGGCATCTAGTGTGTTGATAGCTAACAGTATCCGGTTGCATCTATTTGTGTTCGATTTCCTATTAGCTATTTAAGCTGGATAACATGTACACTTGACACGGTTTTTGCATCCTCACACACCTATTATAATACCTTTGTAAAATGTTAACCGTTTAATGGGACCACGTTTCTATGGAACAGTACAAACTAATCAATAAGTGCTTATCAAATTATCGAAGTTTTTAGAACATTACGTACAGACGTGAAATGCTTATCGAAAATATGCGTGTAGCTACATAAATGTTTAATGTGTTTTTGTTAAGAAATATTTAAAAATGTATGAAATATGTATATAATTTAAATAAATGGTATAATAATAATATTTATTTTCCAAATAAGAAATGGTGACAAAAAAGAACAAGTACATATTATTCTTGGTACATAAATGAGGACAATAGTAAAAAACAACTGGCTCCCAAACTAGGTTTATAGCCTGTGACTTGGGAGTCAGTGAAACTTAAATTAAGATTAGGTAGGTACTCAACAATATTTTTTGTGTATTCACCAAAAAGTTTTTTTTTTTTTTTTTTTTTTTTTTTTCTTTTTTACGCATTAGTGACAAAACATGGAAAGTAAATATAAAATAATAATAATAGAAAGAGGTTTGTAATAAGCTAAAGAAAAGGGATTGTGAGTGGTGTGGTTATGTACGTGAGTGTGATGGTATGTGTGTGTGTGTGATGAGTGTGTGTGTGATAGTGAGTATGTAATGTGTTGGGTGATATATACTTTAAGTTTTTGATAGAAGTAATTTTTCTATTTCATCATACGTTTGTTTCAAAAGCCACTTTCTTAAAGTGCTTTTACAATGATGAGAATTTAATTTATGTATCTGGAGTAATTTATTAACCTTATTGAACAAAATATAGCTAAGATACGTAAATTGGCGTTTTGCAAACGCTGTACTATGTCTTACCGGAGGAAAGACAATATCACCTCGACGTTTGGAACCTAGATGGGGTGGTACCTGTCGATGTTTTCTCAAAACGCAATGTAGTACGTACAGACCTCTAACCGATAGTACCTTGCAATCCCTATAAAGTTCCACAGTGGGGTACCTGAAAGGCTTGCAAAACATAACCTTGAGAACGGCTCTCTGAGCACGCTCTAATTTCATTAGGTGAGTTTTACAAGCTCCCCCCCAGACCGGCAAGCAATATAGGAAAAGGGACTGGCAAAGTGAGAAATACACTAACATAAGTGTATCTTGGTCAGCAGAGTCGCGGAGTTTTTTGAAGATGTAAATTAATTTTCGTGTACGGACTATTAGGCTATCTATGTGATTATACCAACTTAAATGGTTGTCAATCAGCACGCCTAAGTACTTTATGCTAGGTGTAAGAGAAATAAGAGGACAGGAACATGAGGAACTGGAAAATCCAGGACAAGTATGAGCTCGGACAGCAGGAGCGGCAATGGGCTGTGATATATTGGTTAAGGAGAAAGAGACGACTTTAGTTTTTTCCGAGTTCAATGTAAGTTGGTTTAATGACAGCCAAACCATAACAGCATCCATTGCCATTTGAGCAAACCTTTCCGAATCACCCCAGTCCTTACCATTGATAAGCAAAGCTGTATCATCGGCATATGTAAATATAGAACAGTTAGTTAGAGGGAGCTTACATAGATCGTTAATGTAGATGAGAAACAAAGTAGGACCCAAAATGCTTCCTTGTGGAACGCCATATTCGATCCCAGCTCTATCACTCACCACATCATCAATCTTAACATGCTGGTAACGATTCCGTAAATAACTCGCAAAAACATCCCACGCAATACCACGAATCCCTATGCGTTCCAGTTTTGATAAGAGTAGGGGCGCTGAGACAGTGTCAAAAGCTTTCGAAATATCTAGAAAAACACCGAGACATTTCCGTTTGCTGTCCATAAGCTTGGTCAATTTTTCTGAAAACGCAATAACAGCATCCTCTGTTGCGATTCCAGCTCTGAAGCCGTATTGGTTATCAGAAAGAATATTATTTGCTTGAAGGTAAACGAGCAAACGGTTGTTCAGTATCTTCTCCAGAACTTTCGAAATGCTTGGCAGGATAGATATAGGTCTATAATTGCCAACACTGCCTCTGTCCCCACCCTTATAAATAGGAAGAACTAAGGCAGTCTTAAAGGCATCTGGGAAAACGCCGGTCGATATAGCGAGATTGCAAATGTAGGTGATATAAGGGACTAAGACTTTGCGAGCCATTCTCAAAATATTAGCAGAAATACCGTCAATTCCCGCAGTAGTACCAGATTTCATATTAGTTATGATCCGCTCCACTTCAGAACTGTCGGTTTCTAAAATACTAATAGAATTACATGGAGCTTCTAAACCAATGACAGATGCGGGAATTGATGTTTTTAAATTTTGCTGTTGAATGTTTGTAGCTAGGGTTTTCCCCAGATTTACAAAATAATTATTAACCCTGTTTGCTGATTGATGTTCGTCTGTATCAATGCGAAGAAGTTCTTTCGAGGAAGATGGCACTGATTTAGCATATGTTATAGTTTTTATTAGGTCCCAAGTAGCCTTAGAATTGTTTTTACGTTTCAGGAATTCAGTTTTTTCATAATGTATTTTCAATTTCCGCAGTAGAGAATTACAAAAATTACGATACCGAGTGTAGGTAACTTTTAAGATGGCATTGTCAGATTGTGTTCTTAGAGCTAGATGCATTGTGTCCCTGTTCCGGATGCAACGTAGTAGACCAGGAGTGATCCATGGCTTCAAGTTGCGGTTCTTTCTTTTAATTTTGGTGATACGTGTGTGTTTATGCACTATTTTAGATAGTATAGACGTAAGGATGTTGGCTGCCTCGTTTGCATCACTTGTAAGGAGAATTGAGGAAAAATCTGTATTTTCAATGTCTGTCTGGATGCTTGTGATGTCAACAAATTTTGAAGTGTACATAGGCTTGAGCCGGGGTCCGTCCATGTTGATGCTCAGAAACACAGGTAGATGGTCAGTTATAGGTGAGTCAATCACAATGGTTGTGCCCGGCAGTTTTGTTTTTAAAAGGACATGATCCAGACAGTTATTTACTCTTGTAGGATATAAGTGAGCTGGTAAAAGGCCGTGAGAGGCCGCAAACATGAGATATTCGTTTGAGTGTCTGTCTTTACTGGTAGGCTTAATATCAATGTTGATATCTCCAACTAAGGCTACATGATGTAAGCTGGATAAAGGTAGTAACAGGTTATCCAAACTGGTTAGGAAGTTATCGATATAAGCATAGGAGGGAGATCTATATAGGGCTACTATAGCAACATTATCGCCAACTCTGCACAGCAAGCAGTTTGAGTCCATAAACTCTGGTTCCGTAACAGTACAATGCAGTGAAGACTTTGTGAACATAACAATACCGTCATTCTGGTTTTGTATGTTTTTAGTGAAATGTACATTATAGCCAGGCATACTAGGAATTATGGCAGTTTTAAGCCAACATTCCGTCAGAATTATTATATCACAATCTGTTTTGAGTTGGTGTAAAAAAGCAATAAAGTTATCATAATTTTTATTCACACTACGAATGTTAAGGTGCAATATTGATAAATGACTTTTTGTTATAGGTATTTTACTTGAGCAATCACCCACCGGAATTCTATATGATTTTGAAACCTGATAAGCATCTAGTTCCTGTTCAAGTGTATTTAAGTGATTAGCCATTTAAATTAGAAATAATTCTAACATAAAATAATGCGACTATGTTTATAAAACATGATTGATTGGTATGCGACTGTGGTTTTAAATGTTTATGTGTTATTAATAAGCGTGAACGAGTATCTATGGTTAATAGGTAGTATGATTGTATTAAAGCTATAATGGGTGTAGGTGAGAAAAAAGTGTGAGTGATGGGTGTAGGTGTATAAATTAGTATAAGTGAACGTGAGTAGTAGCTTGTATTCAGAGAGTTAAAGAATAAATGTAAATAATGGGTATTTGTATTAGGTATAAAATAAAAAGTACAATGTGTTAAATCACAGAAGTAAACAACAAAGTAACTAATGATTATCTTTAAAATGCTAAGTAGAAAATCGGTATAGTAATAATATAAAGTAAGTTGCAATGCAAGATGCGTAACATTAGTAATAATCACTAATAGTCACATACAACATACAACATAGTTTGTTGACTTGTAACGCGCGGCATCACTAAACAACAAGTTTAATGTATCAATTTATTATTATTCATGACGAAAGTAATATTGTCGATAGCCGGTCAACGCGATGCGGATCAGAAGACATGCACAACACTATTTTTTCAACACTGCCAATACTTTAGTTTATTAATAGACATGTATTATCATAACTATCATCTTTAATAATAACATATTATATCCGCTGTCATTTTCACTTAACGCCCATTGTCTATCTAGCAACCGGCACTGGGCCCGCGTGGTAGATGATGGACCACTTCCTCTCCTGGAGATCGTCAGTGCCAGGAGTGGGAACACTATAAGGCTGATTATGTTTAAGCGTTCATTGTAGGGACCGCTATCGAAGTTAATAGTCACCCAAGATAATTATGAAGATTAGAAGCGGACGGATGTCCCTGCCGGCCGGTTTTAACATGCCAACTACATGTAGTTGGAGTTTTGCCGAATTGTAATAAGATCAGTCTATTTATCTATTATAAAAGTCCGCGAGGTATGTTCGCGATCTCGTTTATATCTATCTGCTATAAGAAGCATCTAATGCAGGCCGCGTCATGCAAATAACGTTCGTTAACTTGTCCATCCGAGTTCAGAGAACCAACATATTCAACTTTTTCAGTGTTGGATCGTGTGACTTACATCATGGGTGATCGAATAGGTGTAAATACAACACGACTGAGACTGATCTAAAATAATATTTTAGTACTGCAACAGTTTTAACCGGGTTTCGTTGTTTTTATAGTTCCTATCATGTTTAGATTTTCAGTTTCATCTAAGTAAAGTGTCTGGAAGTAAGAAAAATAATAGTCATGGTACTTACTGATAATATTAAAATATTACCCGAGTTCTGGTGTTGATTCACTAAAGCGCAATTTAGACGGTACGAGTTTCTCGCCTCGAACATACGAGAATCGTAAGAGCATAGAAAAAATGTCATCGTCTAAACACATACCTAGGTGGTGCGAGTTTCTCGTCTCGAACGTACGATAATCGTAAGAAAAAAAAAGCATCTCCGTCTAAACATTCATACATAGACGGTTCGAGTTTCTCGACTCGAATTTATTTCTTACCTGTGTCTAAACACTTTGATACGATAATGTCATGGCGATTATTGCTTACGATTATTGCGTACGATTTTCTCGAACAAAACGTTCGAGAAACTCGTACCGTCTAAATTACGCTTTAGGCTAGCTGAAATACTTAGTTAAAGTATACCATCATAAACGTAAAATATTTTAACAAAGCAATGATATAACTGAAGTATAATCTAATCTATTCTATTTAATCTTCTTCTTATTTATAAAAATGAATATAATAGCTGTTCGTTAGTCTCGCTAAGGCCCCATTCACGACTTCGGTCTTAGCGGCGAGCGCGCGCTACTATGGCCGCTAAGGCCCAGCGCACACCGCTGGAGGTGCGGCGGAGCGCAATTGAAGACAACAATTTAATATAAACCTTAACTACCTTGACATACGGTCTACAAAAGAATAAATTCGCATGCGGCGCTCGGAGCGCTGAAGGCGCTACTACAAGAGCATGCGCGCGAGTGTTCCAGTCGCCGCCATGCTGCTCTGCGCTCCGCTGCACTGCTCTGCGCTCCGCTGCATTGCTCCGCGCACGGCTCGAGAGTTTTAACTAGTTTTAACTAGTATCGATCAGCACTAAATGACATGGCCGCGCTCGGAGTAGCTGCGCGCCGCCGCGCTCCTCTGCGCTCGAAAGCTCTCAAGGGTTCTTGGCGCCGCTCGAAGCCCGCGGAATCCGCCCGCGCGTTTCAAGGAAATGCGCTCCGCCGCGCCTCCAGCGGTGTGCGCTGGGCCTAAGAGCGGGCGTCGACCAATCGCCTACCGATTCGGCCCGCTAAAACTAAGACCGAAGTCGTGAATGCCCAGTAAAACTCGAGATCGGCTGGACCGATTTGGCTAATTTTAGCTTTAAAGTATTTTAGGCGTCACGAAGTTTGCCGGGTCAGCTAGTTATATTCTAAATATTACGTGTTATGGATTTCCTAATTAGGGAGAGAACCATATTTGCTACACATTCCAATGCCGCCTTGTTGCAGTTTGGCTTTAGTGTTAAAGATGCATACCAAACATTTATTTAGACTACCTTTAGGATTGCCCACGTTCGTGAATAGAGAGAGTGCACTTCTGAAAACGGAAATGACTGATTTCGTAATATCGCAATACGAACAGCTTTAATGACTACAATTTGTTATTCAGTAGCCACTCGAGATAAAAACTAGTCGTAAACAAACAATGGCATGCAGTGCCAGGGCGACACATTGTCAGGCCTTCACCATGTATTATTATATTGAGATACGGCACTTGTCGCGAGTTCGTGACATTATCTCATTCAAACCGACTTGATTACTTGGGCAGACTGTTTAATGACAGCGCGGGTTAACGACGAAACGCCAATCGACATTTCACAGAGCACGTCGAAATGCAGTTTTGCTCTAGAAATAAACAAGAAACAATTGATGCTAATCCTACATTAAATCGATCCCTTTACGGCGATTCCCTCTACGTCGATTCTGACGGCTATTGTTCTTGAAAAATTTTGGTTATAAGGTACAATCAGGAAGCCAGTATCAATACAATATTGTTTTATTATTGTAATACACTATGATTGAGTCATTCATTCAATTCTGGCTAATAATTCTCTTTAAACAGTATATATATTGGGCGACTGGTAATTAGTGACCGATTCTTAATCGCGTGATTGTAGTCATGACAACTTTTACTATGGGACCAAACTCAAAATCGCGAAAATATCTGCTGGTCAGTACATTTATGTTCGCCTAACTGGTCAAAATGTTGGCTGATTTTTTTCGTGATTTCAGGTTTGGTCCCATTGTAAAAGTAGTTTTTATTGTTCTAATAATTGTTCTCAAACAGGCTTTCCTAATCTCTATAAATCATAGTTTAGAATAATAATCATAGTGTAAATGTAATAGCATGTAAGGTGGGTGTACCATGGAAGGCCACTCTAACAAATAAACAGTTATTATTCGTTTATTTAATGGTTAAATGAAACTAAAAAATATTTAAGTAATACTTTGTTTCATTATGTAACATATAAATCACTTTTTCAAATTGCAGATTTAATCAATATGAATTGAACTTAAGTTTCATTGAACTCTTCCAAATGGCCTTGCTAGGAACAAGGCTCCTTAGAAGGCCATCATAAAAAATCAGTCATTGAACACTAAAGTTTAATAAATAGCGATTAAATCTACAATAAAAATAAGTGCTTTATATGTTACATAATGAAACAAAGTATTACTTAAATATTTGTTAGTTTCATTTATCCAGTAAATAATCGAATAATAACTGTTTATTTGTTAGAGTGGCCTTCCATGGTACACCCACCTTATTTTAACGTCGTCGATTCCCGAAATCAATGAAGCGAGGGACCGTACTGCCAAAATAGTAGCGCGAGCGATTCGCCGCCGCGTCTGTGATTTTGAGTTCGATGGATGTTTGTGTAAGTAGAAGGAATTTGTCATCACATGGCAATAACTACGACATTTTAATAATTGGCCTTCGAAGGAGCATGGCCTTCCATGGTCCACCCACCTTAGTCACACCGACGCAATGTCTAAATTGCTGTACTTAATTTATGTAAAATCACCAATGCACTTTTAATTTTAATATGTTGCATTTAATACCTACTTAGTCTAATATAGTATAAGTAAATGTAAAAAAAAAAGATTATATTATGTTAAGAGCCCTTTCACATTTCGGCATTACGCAAATTTAGGTATTTTATGCATCGAGCGGGCGGCGAACTACGTGAGCGATATTTTCATTCATGCTTCTAGCAGTCTCGCTCGCACTATGATATTGTGTATACGGCGGCTAAACGATCTTGATCTTTCGTAATTCAAGTATTCAAAAAGAGGTTAGAAGATGGATATTTTTTTTAAATGTCGTTTTAATTTAAATATGTTCAAACAAATATTTTTAATATTCTGCAGTATTCGATAAACAATCGATTGTAATATATACTATTCATAGCAAAAATAGATTTTTAAAGTTGTATATATTTATTTTTAATTCATATAAATTAGTGCTCGACTGTGATCCAACCTGATGGTAAGCAGTGATGCAATCGTTGATAACTAGTTTATTAAGTGTATTTTCAGTCTAGCCTTAATTTTATGGTAGTATGGTTGAAATCGAATCGAATAAATGAAACAACAAAATGTATTATTTATTTTATTATTTGGTACAGTCAGACATCATATTTTTACATCAGAAAAATATTTCCCGCAAAGGCATTGATCGATCTTTTCTTGAGTCGATAACTTCTGGCAGTACACATTTTTCATAAAAAGCTTTTAATTTGGGTAACATTTTTAACGACCAAAATTCGTCGTCTTTGTAGATTGTTATAGTTTTTACAGGAAAGTCTGGTCCAGTCCATATGGCAAGTATGCAGACATTTTTATTGGATATATAAAGCTGTCCTTGAATTTGGTAGAACCAGTCATGACTTTAACTAGTCTAACTTTAATAAGTTCACTATCTAGTATACTAGTAAAGTGTGAACTTTATACTAATTGAAATATTATTTCAATTAGTATAAAGTTCACACTTTATTATAACTTCAATATAACGGTATATTATACCGTTCGAAAATAAATATTTACAAAGATCAAAAACTGCGTTCGTAGTCCACACGCACACAATAGCAATGCGGCAGCGTCTACGCGACAGTCGGCGCACACGACGTTAGTCACGGTAGTATCGGAACGAAAGCGCGCGGGAAAGAAACTGACATAGGTCCGACCTCGACAAGCGCTCGCGCGATACTAATCGCAGATGACCGGCGCAGTGAAATATAAAGTGTTTTTATTTATTTTATTAAAAAATAATAGTAGCGATTTAAAAAATAAAAATAATACTATAGTTTAAGCAAATGTTGATGATTATTTTGGTATAAATTTGAAGTCTAAATAATGTAGAACTTTGGAGATATTGGGGCTTGTTTTGAAGCCTTTTCGGTAGATAATTGAATTACGTAGTTTTTTTTTTCTTTACATAAAAGGCATATAACGAAAATATTACCTGTTATGATTGAAGTATAGGATATTTGAGAGCTAATAATATTTTTGTTTTTGACTGATATTTAGTAGAATCTCAAAATTAGAGCTCAGAAATGATGTCTCCGTGAATTTTTGCCGAAACATGTATCGGGAGAAAGCTTATTAATAAATAATTAAATAATTAATCTAAAATCAGTTTTGAGGTAATTGTAGTAGAGAAAACGAACTATATTAACCAAGAAATTGTTATTTCATACAACGAACATAAAACCTAAAATTTCAACGTAGAAAACTTGCAATTTCGTGTTTTTTTGTAATACGCCTCTTAAAAGTACTTAATTAATACACCTTAAACGTGTGAACCTAACTGTACTTCAAAATTTGATATTAAAAAACGGGGTACAGAAAGTCGGTGTTAAATGAATAGAAACAAGACAGAAATCATCGAGTCGACGTAGGGGTAATGGAAGCGAGACAAGGTTTTCGTATCGACGTAGAGGGAATCGACGTAAAGGGAACCAATCATTAAATCTACTCAATTTGTAATCATCATCATCGGCCTTTTAATGTTCCCACTGCTGGGACACAGGCCTCCTCTCTTGAGAGGGAATGGGCCGTAATCAACCACGCGGGCCCAGTACGGGCTGGTGGATGTCACATGTCTTCGAATTTTTGGGTCTAGGACATGCCGGTTTCCGGTAGTAAACATTATTATAATTATGAACGCAGTGATTCGGTGTCATTGGTACAGTAGTATCCTAACAACTATGTAAACCTAGTGCGTGCCGACCGATGTGAACATCAAGTTGAGCAGGAAATCCTGAATAATTTAAGTTCCATGTTGCTATTATTTGGTTATGTGTATGTCACCGTAAAATTGTAGATACCGTTATATTACAATCTATCTCGATATTGTAAACTGTCGAAAGATTGTGAACCTTAACTAACAGTTCACGATTTAACGCATTATATTTCGGTTGATTGTAATATATCGAAGTTAAACTGTCAAATGGCATACAACGGAAAGCATCTCGCGCGCTGATTGGTTGAACACCATGTGTCCCGCGCCGCCATATTATTTTGTTAATTCGTTTATTGTCGAATATAAACAAACAGTGTTATGGTGATTTAAAAAAATTGATATCGTGTTGAAAGTAACTCAGTTTTAGATTTAGTTAAATGAAACTACTACCGATAAATTCAGCGTTAAATCGTGAGCTGTGTGTTAAGGTTCACAAACTGTCGATAGTTTGCAATCTCGCGAGATAGATAGTAATCTAACGGTATTTCCAATTTTACGGTGATATATGTCACCGTAAAATTGGAAATATAATATAATATATTCCACAACTATCACACAACACCGTCTAGCCCCAAGCTAAGCAGAGCTTGTGTTATGGGTACTAGACAGCTGATAAACATACTTATATATTTCTAAATACATACATATTATAGATAAATAACACCCAGACACAGAACAAATGATCGTGTTCATCACAAACATTTGTCCTGAAATACAACGAATGTAGTGTTGATTCGCCTAAATTCACTAAATTCTGTGTGCATGTGTTCGCGTTCACACGGTTCTCTTGAGATGATGCACATGAGGGCTCCATAATAATTATGCGTGACCACAAGACTTGTATGTTGATGTGCTCTTTATATCTCCCTGACTGTGTCTCTTCTACGCAATGGTATTTATGATACGTATAATAATTGCTTCTTTGTGATGTCACACTTTTCTTCACACACTTCACTTTATTCCCCCCCATCCCTCCTCCAACCATCAACGTGGTCCTTTGTGCTCTGGATGAATAATCCACTTCGGATTTATGATAAAGTGTAGTGAACTGTAGGTATTTTTTTTCTTCATACCTACACTTGAACATACAACTAGACGAGACAGCTACCAAGCCATGAATATCGTAGATCGTGATAAACGTCATCATCGTGACTAGTTGATACATCAAATAACATAACATGGTCCTTTCAGTTCTCAATGTGGAATTTAGCAATAGTCTGCTAAAGAGATGTTTATAGATTGAAAACGCAGGCAAGCTAAAACTTAAATCAATTATTTAGTTTTTGGTAACCAATTCAAGCGGGTCGTGGTCTGATCTGTCTGGACCGGGACCGCAGTCTTGACTTCCACTTATGAAAATATTTTCTTTTTTAGTAGTACGTATTTTGGGACAACAAGGAAAAAAGAATTAAAGTACACTTACCAAAAACAGTAATTATTTTATTTGTATTCCAAAATAAACATCTATAAAATAAATTTTATGTGTAAGTTGGGACCGCGGTTCCGGTTCGAAGAGACTCTTCAAGCATTAACATGTGTACTTCAATCGTTTTAAAAAACCGTAAATGAATAAAATTTTCGAATAAACCACCATCGCCATGAATAAAAAATTGCAGCAGTCATGTACACTGCACATCGATAGGTCAGTGCCGCGCATTGATATGCAAAACAAGGTCCAGCCTTGTGGGGGGCGTCTCATACAATACACATACTTAGCTACTCAGACACGTTTACATTTCCATTAATATAAGACACCCCCAGAGTTCCTCATTTATAAGTAAATGTCCTTGACCTTTCAGTAAACAATATAGAAATAATTTTGCGCAAAATTTTTTATAGATAGTTAGTCGACTAACAATAAAGTCATGACGTTGTTTTGTCCGTATCTAGTAGCGTTCGACCTCCAAATTTATTAAACTTAATTTAGCATCACGCATACAAAATGAATGCAGATGGAAGTGATGAAAATTAATTATCTGCTCGCAGATGTTTGAGAGCATGGCATAAAAAATTCGCTACCCGTGTTCGAATCCGGACTATATAATAAACAAGTGCACAATCTTCATCGTTCATTATCTTGAGCACGCCCACTAAACTATTTCTGACACTAACCCACGCAAGATGAGGCTTAGCATCATCAGGATCAATCAATTTTATCTAAGCTGTTTACAAATTGGTTCTTCACATGATTTTAACTCTGATTAGCTCGAGGTTGAGCTACTAAAAACAAAACAGATGCTACTGAGTACCGAGAGTAGTACACGTACTCATAACATACCGTCTGTGACCCGCAGATATAAGCCATAAATGTGCTGATTAATAAACCTTGCGATAAGGCAACTTAAACTTGTAAGTTGTAATAATTAATGGTGTTTCTCGTAATCTGATGATGATTGGAAGTAGACTGCATATGAATTAACACAGCATTATAACATATTCACATTAATGATCCACAGAGTAGATTAGATTGGTCCTAATCTTCTTTGTGGATAATTAAAGTACTGAATTCTGTTCCTTTTGGTACCAAAATTTACGGCACTCGTCGTTCGTAATTTACTAAATATTTGAGAGACGTGCTAGTTTAGCGGTTACACCTAAGTTCGTGACATATCTCTTCGTATGACGTTATCACTGCATGCAACAGGTAGCGATACGAACTGACGTTGCAATAGCTGATGGCTACCGTGATAACTGCGTTACCTAAGAACAACGCACCGCTATCACTCACTTGTTCGTCTTATTGCACACTATTATGCAAGATTGCTGGTATCAACATAACTGAAGCACTGTCTTTTTCTGTAATTAGTTAGCACAGGAAAATTCTAATTGAATTGATCACGTGTTACTGTAGTACTTCCTGTGAGTCACAGAACAATTTCTACCAACACGAAACTTCGTGGCGCCATGACCAGATGTAGCTGGGTCACCTGGAAGTCGAGCCCGACTTTACATGAAATTCTTTATCCGTAGAGCTAACCTCGTCGGTCGCTTCTGCCTCATGAAACAGCTTGCTTAAAGCTAAATCTGGGTGCCTCGGTCTCCATACATTTTATATTAGACTTGTAGAGCTACATTAGAGCCACGCCACGCGACGGCGTTCTACGAACAAATCAGGCGTGGCCCACGTTTGCGTCGGTCTAATGTAGTTCTCGCTTTATGCTTCCACCTAGACGGTGCGAAGCCAGATTTAATGAGGACCGTCACGTTTTCTTTTTCGATTTCAATGAAGTGGTTAGCAAAAAGATAGGTGCTGAGGTAAAAACGAAATATACGATTTTTCTATGGCTACATCGCATCATCCGATATGTGACCAAGACCATGTATTTAGGTGAAAGTTTCAAGTCGGCTGCTTTTCTGTTACTAAAAAAAAGTAGAAGAGCAAAGAGTCTGGAGAGAAAAATCTTGGTTTGCCACCGCCGATTATGGTGATCCACCGGGATTTCTTCGGTGTAGCTGACGATCTTGACGTGATGATGTTTATTTCCAGTTGTCGTCGTCGCCGAACACCGGCGGCTGGGCGCACGTGCGGCTGGCGTGCTTGCTGGGCGGCATCCTGGCGGCCGCCACCGCGCTGCTAGGAGCCGCCGCCGCCTGGGGGCTGCCCGCTGGACGGGATACCTTCGCGTTCATGGCGGCTGAGGTAAGCCACCTGTTTCTTAAAAAGTACGTCGTTCGTACGTCTTCGTTTTCTTTCGTCATCATCATCTTCCTGCCCTTATCCCGTTTTATTTGGGGTCGGCGCAACACGTTTTTTTCTTCCATTCTCTCCTGTCACTCGTCACGCTATCACTAACTCCCTTTTCTTTCATATCACTCCATCTCTTCTTTGGCCTCCCTCTCCCTCTCCATCCATTCACATGTAAACTCATAACTCTTTTAGTAACCTACGTTTCATCCCTCCTCTTCACATGACCATACCAAGACAAACGATTTCCTTTCAACTTTTCAGTCACTGGCGCTACTTTCAAACTTCCCCTAATATACTTATTTCTCACTTTATCCATTCTCGTCACACCACACATCCATCTCAAAATTCTCATCTCCGCTACGTGCAATCTTTTTTCTTCCGTCTTTTTCAAAGCCCAACATTCTGATCCATAGAGTATGACAGGCCTTATCACGGACTTGTAGATTTTACCCTTCAACTTCAGGGGCATCCGTGGGTCACAAGTTGTTCCCGTGACCTGTCGCCATTTCATCCATCCTGCGTTGATCCGATGTGTTACGTCTCGGTCTACCTCACCATCCCCTTGGATGAGCGACCCGAGGCAGCGAAAGTCGGAGCAGATCGGTATAGGCGTTGCGGCGAGAGCTAAAGGCACTGGATTGGAGAGACCGCCGAAATCGCAGAACAAGTACTCCGTTTTCGTTCTACTTAATTTCAGGCCAACACTCTCCAGTCTGTGCAACCACACCTCCAATCTGTTCTGGACCTCTAGGCCACTTTCGGCAACTAGCACAATGTCATCGGCAAACAGCATACACCAGGGAGCCTCTTCCTGAATGTCCGACGTTAGAGCGTCCATTATCATCAGGAAGAGGTAAGGGCTGAGAGCCGACCCTTGATTTAAGCCGACAGCCACATTGAAGTTACTAGTGTTGCCCACTGTAGACTGGACTTGGGTACTGCATTGATTGTACATCGCTCGGATCAACTGCACATACTTCCCAGGCACACCTTTCTCTTTAAGGGCCCACCACAGAACCTCACGAGGTACCCGGTCGTATGCCTTTTCGAGGTCAACGAATACCATGTGCAAGTTTTTATGCGCACATCTATATTTCTCGCACAGCTGGCGTATGGCAAAAATAGCATCCGCTGTACCCCGACCCGTCATAAAACCGAATTGGTTCTGTGAAATTTCACTCTCTTCTCTCAATCGTCTTTCAATAATTTTCTCCCACGCTTTCATAGTATGTGATATCAGCTTTATTCCTCTATATTTTTGCACTCAAGCACATCACCTTTGTTCTTAAAAATAGGCACCAGAGAGCTGTTGCACCACTCATCAGGTATGGCTTCTTCCCGCAACAACTTATTGAAGAACAAAGCTAACCACGTCCATCCATCCACTCGCAATAACTTCCATACTTCAACTGGTATTCCATCTGGACCAATGGCTTTACCATTCTTCATTCCATTTACTGCAATTCTAACTTCATCCATACTAACCATTCTCACTAACCCCATATTTTCTGGTTTATTCTCTAACACCCTACTCCAATTATTTTCTTCATTCATCAGTCTTTCAAAATATTCCTTCCACCTCTTTTTGATTTTTTCATCATCCGATAGAACCATTCCAGTTTCATTTCTTATACATTTTACCTGGCAAACATCCCTCGCCTTTCTCTCTCTTATTCTAGTAAGCCGGTATAGCTCTTTTTGGCCTGCAGGACTGTCCAGTGTATTATATAGTTTGTCCTGGGCTTTTGATTTTGCTATGGCCACGGCTTTTTTAGCTTTCTTCTTTAAAACATCATACTCACTCTTTTTTTCTGCTTTCAAACTAGCATTTCCTTACATGCTGCCATTCCTTGAATTTTCTCTTCTTTTCTTTCAATACATTCTGAACTTCTATCGACCACCACCATGTATCCCTGTCTATCGTGCCTTTTCCTTTCGTCTCTCCCAAAACATCTCTTGTTGCATGCCTGATACACCCAGCCATCTCATTCCAACTTTCAATAAACTTCGATCATTCATATCTCCCATTTCTATCATTTTGTCCACCACTCGCTCCGTGAACTTCTTCGCACAATCATTCCTCTCTAACCTCCTACATTACACACTTACATATATCATTTTGGAGGTAGTGGGACAGAGAGTAAAGTCCCACATACCTCCATTGAAAAGGGAGGATCCTCCGACCAGACAGGTGTTATGTCTGGTGGGCTACTGCCCGATAGATGAATTCGGGTTTGTTCTATATGTTCCAATCGCGCCGCGAATCTTACTTGCGCGATGCAGGATTAGTTAATTTGTGACGACATAGATGTCGCTACATCACTCCCCTCCGGAGATCGGAGATCGATGGTTCTTGATGCTTCTTGATGCGTCGTGTGATGCGTGCCTGCGTGCCAAGCCAATGGAGGTTGGTTCCAGTGAGTCGGAACCGGATTCCGCATAGTTCTCGGTGAGTCGGAACTGTCTGCGGTGATGCCCCAGTGAGTCGGGGTGGTGCTATCCCAGTGAGTCGGGATACGATGCTGCAGGCTCCAGTGAGTCGGAGTATTGCGGCTGGCTCCAGTGAGTCGGAGTATTGCGGCTGGCTCCAGTGAGTCGGAGCGGTGCTGTGCGACGTAGGGCTTGACTGCTGTCGTCGACCAGGAGAGGTTCTTCAAGGCTCTTCATGTGACTGGCCGAAAGTGCAGATGTTTAGCCAAGGTCGCTGATGAGGCTGAGGGTGATGACCAGGTATGACCAAGTAGGCATGCTGGTGGTCAGGATACACCCATATAGCCGTGGGTGCTGGCTGTCTGGCTCGCTGCTCGAAAGCTTGAGGAAGTGATGATGACGTCACGAAGTAGTTGCTGCACGAAGGCTGCGCTGACGTTCTTTGTCGAGGGTCACCAGTTTAGAGGTAATGGAACAGAGAGTAAAGTCCCACATACCTCCGTTGAAAAGGGAGGATCCTCCGACCAGACAGGTGTTATGTCTGGTGGGCTACTGCCCGATAGATGAATTCGGGTTTGTTCTATATGTTCCAATCGCGCCGCGAATCTTACTTGCGCGATGCAGGATTAGTTAATTTGTGACGACATAGATGTCGCTACATCATAATGTACTATTATTTCTATTGTATGTGTGAGGTACGAATAAACGTTTTTTCTTTATTCTTATTTTTCTCACCTTACCTAACTGATGCGATTTGACAGCTATGACGTCACAACAAGACGCTTAGTCCATCCTATTCTTATTTGAATCACATGATAAGACCGATTTCCGTTGTACAAAGAATAATCCCGAATAATGCAATGGTACTATAATATTCATGCATAATGGCCGTCATTCGTGATAATGCAAGGCCAGCGAGTTTCTTGAACAAGAGAATAATTTAAATCGGCCTAATTATTACGTCATGTGTTCAGAATCAAAATTTAAACAGAATATGAGGTAACAGAGCCTTGAATGAGTAACATAGGTCAGTAGAGTTCGATGCCACTGCGAGCTTCCGTATCGGTAGTGCGCAAGTAATGCTCTGTGACCCGTGGCTGGTGGCTGGTGTGGCCAGGAGGCTCGCCTGCTGGAGTAGACTGTGGAGAATGCCCATCGATACTAGATAACGTTATCTTTGAAAGAAGTCATAAGCGTGAGAACAAACACGTGTTTCAGGTATGTTTGTAAATAAATAAATACCGCGTATCATTTAAGTGCGGGAAGGGAAGTCAATAAAACAATAGAACACTATTAGCATACAATGCATTACAAAAAATTATAGTACAATTGAAAATTAGTAATTGGCCATTTCCGCATCGCATCGTTGTCAGGATTCCGTAGCCATCTTGAATTAGACGGATATCTTGTCAGGAATGCCTGGAGTGTTAACAAAGCTTTGTGTTTCGTTGAGAGCGGGAGTGGCAGGCATGAGGCCAGCCCTGACTGGTGCCGGTCGTGTGTTGCAGTGCATCCTCGTGCTGGTGTCGGTGCTGCACGTGGTGGCGCGCTACGTGCTGCAGCTGTACGAGGCGGACGTGGCGGGCCCCCTCGCCTATTACACGCATCTCGTCTTCGACGTGAGTATACTCGTACATACTATAGTCCGTTCATTACATTTATTTATATTTACCATCTGTATACTTTCTGGATTGCAGTACACATTTAAAGATTTGAGATCACTTGGACTAATAAGTACATGCAAGTAAGCGCTGATGTGGTCGACGGTGATGATCGTTATCAGCTGGAGAGACAGTGGTCGAACGCAAACCTATTAATAATATAAAAAAATTACGTATGTTAATTGTGTTTTTCTTAGGTGATCTGTACAAGGATATGATTACGATAGCTATTTTTAATTATAAGAAGGATTTATTATAGAGTGTTCGTAATGTTATAACATTTTGTTTTTATTTTTTATCAAAGATAACAGAGTTTTCTAAGATTTTCTGCGTTAGGCGAGGCCTGAAAGTGCTCTTATAGAAAGCGTTTTCTTTTTACTACTTTTTATCCCAAAAATGCATAATTTCTGTAGGATAGTCCACATGAGCGAAGCTATGGATAACTATGCGAAGCTATGGATAGCTATGGTATCTTACCGTACAATATTTTTAAGTAGCGTTATAACTAGACTAAAATCTTAATAAAGAGGTCTACGTTCAGTGACGGACGGAGACAGGTCGCGCGGAATCCTTGAAGTCCACGGATCTGTACACGGACCACACGAGCTGCGGCTTCCGCTGCGACAGGTATCACATCATATAGGATGATGAAATGTTTATAATATTATAGTCATCGATGGCCGATCAATGCAACAATAAGATACCACTGAGCTCATCTGCCTGTATAACAGATAAGATAGCATTGACACTTAAGAGCGTCAAATTGTCGTGAACTAAAAAGAGGTTTTCGTTTGTGTAACATCAATGCTTCCATCTCACGTGGGCCACTCACCTACACCTACTGGATGCTTACAATAAAATTAACAAAAAAAATCTGTGGGAAATTAAGTTTGACTTCTTGAAATTAACCTCTAACACGCAGAAGTAGATGACCGTATAAGTAGCTACTAAAATATTGGCGTCGGCGGCCGTCGACGTCGACCAACGAACACGCAGCTTGGGCAGTGCATGTGCTTCCGATGATGTAACTAGTTGTTGCGTTGACCTCCACTTCGCCGTTATTTGTCACAGTCATTCAACTCAAGTTCTGGAAGATTCATTATCATGCATTCATATAGAGCACAGTGACGTCTCTTACGAAGGACTTTTTAGAGCTATAAGCTTATATCGAGCCTATACGTTCTATACGTACTGTCTCCTATTTGATACCGAAAATTAATAAAAAATATGACTCGCATGCGGACACATGCACAACTCTGGTTCAAGGGCGGATCCAGGATTTATTTTTGGGGGGCACAAGCGCAAGCAAGATGGAAAGCGAAGATGTGGCCGACGATGGAGCACGAATTCGTTAGAAAGAGAAAGACGCGTTGAAGTAGGATGGCTTTGTTTTTGTTATTCTCTAACAGCGGTACCCCAGAGCGTCCTGGGATGTTATGTTATGAAATGGTGTCAACAATAAATTGACACGCGATTGCAGAATCCCGAAGGATTTTCTACTTCATTGGTCTATTCTCGAAGTTCTTCATCAGATCTTCACCAAATTTAACTGGGACCACCCGAGGGCAAACTCTCCGAAAGAAAAAAGAACCATCAAAATCAGTTTTAATTTCACCTATGTACGGGAAGTTTAAATAAATAAACATTTGACGAAGATATCGCTGACTGAAGATGACCTGATGAAGGTCGCGGGAACCTCACGGATGCGAGATGCGCAGCGCCGGTCATTGTGGCGACATTTAAAAGCTAAAACAGGACTTAATTTACATGCGCTAGCGTGATGACACGTGGTCAATAAACATTTTGACAATCGCTGTCGTTTATAGACTATAATTAAAACTTTTATGATAATTTTCGATGGAGTGATAATGCGTGTGTCGTTGTTCCCGCAGTCGGTGTCGCTGGTGGTGGAGCTGCTGCACGTGCTGCACATGGTGGTGTACAGCAACATGCTGGTGTCCATGGCGTCGCTGGTGCTGCTGATGCAGCTGCGCCACCTGCTGCACGAGCTGCAGGCGCGCGTGCGCCGCCACCGCCTCTACACCGAGCTCGCCACGCACATGAGCCGCAAGTACGTACCCTTGTAGCTTAGACTTACACGAGGCTACTCTAGTGCTAGTAAAAAGACAAGAATACATAGCAAGAAAGTAAATTCAATAGCAAGGGGAGCTACTAACTCTAGACATGGAACCCTATCCTGGTATACTGTTGGTCTGTTGATTGCAACAGTATAACAGAATAGGGTTCCATTTCTGAGTAGGTTGCATGTTGAGCAGGCCCTAGTCCCAAATATTACGTGTGTGTAAAGTCCTATATTCTAGATTGGCCAAAATGATATAAAACAATCAAAACCAAATCAATCAATACCAATATAATACCAATTATTGTGGTTGTGAAAAACTTGTAATACAAATTACACAAAGTAGTTACATGGATTTTGAATTGTATTTGTTTTTGAATATTAATTAGTCACAATAATGATACACAGGTGTTAATAGTGATCGGTAGGTGTGTCAAAATGTTACCACAAATCATATAACGATTTCAAATGATTATCATTAAAACTTACATCATTGAGTCTGCAGGCGTGACCTGCGTAGCGGCCGGGTTATTACTAATGGCTTGCCATCAGTGTAGCGATTGTTTTGTAATTAAATCCTACACTGATGTGAAGAAGTTCTAAAACTTCTAATCTAGTCTTGCGATATATATTCTTACAAGGAAAAAAATAATACAATCTCTTAAACGTTGAGGCCAATTATCAATAAAAACACGCTCTCTCTCCATGGGAATATTCTTCCCTACTGCTGGAACTCTAGCCTCTTTAGGAGGGCAATGGGCCGTAATCCACCACGCGGGCCCAGTGCGGGCTCGCGGATTCCATGTCTTCGAATTTTTGGTACTAATACATCTAGTTTCCTCACGATGTTTTTCTTTATTTATTTATTTACACTTTATTGTTCAGGAAACCATAGAAAAAAGAAAAACTACAATCGGCGGCCTTATCGCACTCGGCGATTTCTTCCAGACAACCTAGTATGGACAGAAATTGCCAGGACACAAAATGGGGTTGCACTTGGTGCAAATATAAATGCAAACTAAAATTATAAATTATTAATACTAAAATAGATACATATATACATACATAAAAAAAATGTACAGGCAAGAGAATAAGTGAGTGGTTTCTCCGTTTTTAGAGCAGTCAGTGGTGATGAAATAAATTACACAAAGTAATGCACCTGGCTGATCACGTTTTAAAGCCATATGCCATCACTGGCAACACGCACTCGTCACACTTTCGTCTTGAGACACTGTGGTATGTTGAGAAGGTACCGCATAGCTTCCCGAACAATGCCTAGCCGAGTCAGATTTGACGATTGACTTCTTTCTCGAAGTTAGACCTACCCTAATGGATTGTCTGTCTCAAGAACAAGACAACACAACTTCGAGTGTAAAGTCTGACTTTGATCGGAGGAGTGTTACATGGTTATTTACCATGACATTGGTTTTATCCATGTTCATTTTAAGACCCATTCTTTCGAAATCTCTACTAAGGCCATTGAGCATTGTATTGTGCTCCTCCGTAGTCTCAGCCAACTATGTCAAAAAAAAAAACTGAAAATAAAATCGAAGGTGAGTAAGAGTAATGTACTGACAGAGAGGTTTCGAGGTCCGGTCCTGAAGTTGGGCTGCCATTGTGGCGTTCTCATACAAACACTTCGGCAATTCGATGTACCGATAGTCAATGTGGCACCGTTTTGGAGAGACTGCAGTACAGCCCAAGTCTCGATCGAATCAAAAGCTTTCACAAAGTGCGCAAACGTTAAAGAGAGGCAAAAAAAATTCTTTTAGTGTTATTTGTTGTTTACTATTAAATATTGTTCAACAATAAACACAGGAAAACACCGAGTTAAGTAGAAATGGCCCTTGTAAACACGTTGTGAACATTATGTAATAGTAATGCAACCTGCGCTTTGGACGCGCGCAGTGACACAAGCGGCGACTCGCTGTCACGCATCGACTATATACCCCTAGACGCCGCATGCTTGCTCTAACGCACCAAAAAAATCTGTCAACTAGCTGAGGTGCGGGAAGCGGGGTACTGCATTCTGATTGGTTCGACCAAGGTCACTACGACACTCTAGGGATGGGATAGATTTAAATAAATCACGAAAGTTTCGATATTTTTTATAATATTTAGTACAATTATTATTAATTGTATTTTTTACCTTCCTAGTTCTTGATATTATTTTAACATAAAATGTACATACTTTATGTTATTAATAAATTTTGAGTGGTAACGTCAAATTAAAAAAAAAACAAAAAAGCTGAAAAAATCCTCTCTATTTATAAAAACGTAACATAGATACTTATAATTATTATAACGGTAAAAAATAGTATCCAAAGAACCATTTTTCTCGCTTGTTTGTAATTATCCATTTATTTTTAAAATCAAATCTTTCGGGAACCTAAAATCAATAACCGATTAACAATAAAATTTATATTTTAATGTAGTAAGTATAAAATGATCGTATATCATATTAACTATTTGTAAATAGTTAATATTCAGCTTTATCGATAACAAAGGCGGTCATAAAAATTGGTACATCACTAAACTCATCAGATCTATTAGTCAGATACGTTGACAGACATGCGTCGCCTGTTATTACACGTCTAGTGGCTGTAAGGTCGTTGCTGTCACGCCACCTCGAGTTAGCCACCGTATCTCTGCTATCGGTCACATACGCCGCTTGGCTCAACCATAACCAGGACATTAAATGACGCATTATACTAATTACATAGCAATCATAAATAATCAAAATCATTATCCTTTTTGTTAGAAAATTCCTTTGTGTGTACTTACATTAGTTGTGTACACAGTATACACAGTCTCACAAAATAAATTATAAGAGTATTTCTCAAAATAAATGTACGTAACGAAATGGTAGTAACGAAATATTGTTACGAAATAGTCCTTAGATGTAACTAAATAGTAACCATAAGGCTGGTTACACATTGGCGAAATATTGTGAATGCTCTTCATTTATTCAATACGAAATATTTGTAAGTATGTACCCAAATACTTAAGGGGTTAGAAATAAAATAAGGGAGTAATCATTCATACTATTTTAATCAAATTATTTTTTTTCCCAATCTTTTAAAAAATTTCCACTCGCTTTTTCATCCGATTGCAGGCCTGTCTTAAATTTTTATTTCGTCGTTTTAATTGAGTATTTTCTTCAGTAAGCTTTTGTAGTCTCTCCTTTAGGATATTTGTATTATTTTTAGCATTTTTTCTTACTTCCAATGTGTTGTTTTGTTTTGTCGTAGAGTAGGCCTTTTTTTTTCTTTCAGCTCTTATAGCATTGGCTTGTCTCCACTTTGCTCGTAGCTCTTGTTTTTCTTCTTCTGTAAGAATTTCTTTTTTCTTTTTGATATTTTCTTTAACTTTTTCCAAATGTTTGACACGGATTTCCTCATATTTATTTGGTTTATCCTTTTTGAGTCGTTCTCTGTAAGCTTTTTGCCTTTCGGCATTGGTTTTTGGCGGCATTCCTTAAAAAACAAAAGAAGTAATGCAGTTGTATATAAGCAGTTGTAAGTAATAACCAATTTGATAAGTCAAACCAACAAGTATAGTGGGCATCTCTACAGAAGTGTCATTAGCAAGAGTTAAGTATTTGTAACAATCGGTATAATTCTATTCTCAAGCGAATTGAAACAAAGCCGCGAGGTTTTTTAACCGACGAAAAGGAGGAAGTTCTCAATAGAACTTCATGTAAGTAATATCAGGGGTAAAAAGTTGTTAAATCACATAAAAACGTAATTTAAATTATTTCATTATTTTTTGCTGGTGGCACTTCTATATAGCAGATAATATCCAATCCTTTAGTTATTGACGCTCTATATATTTTTTTTTCATAAATTAAGTAGTGAATATTACTATGCTTAGTCAGGTTATAACAGTATACACTCAGCTTTATGTTGTACTTTTTCGTTACGTAACGAAATTCGTAAAAAACGTTACGAAATATTAGACAAATTGAGGTCAGAAAAAATATATTTATTGATAAAAGCTGTTACAGCACATATAAAAGCTTATTAAATATTCGTACAACACGTATTACAAAAAATGGGTAAATGAAGACTTACCGTTCTATGAAAAATCGCTGATTTTACTTCCTGTCTCGAAAAAGTAACCCCACAAAACACACACGTTCTCACTGATTTTCACGATAGATGTAATGGCGGAGACGTCAAACCAATAGCCAATCAGAGTGAAGCTAGTGTTGTCCGTGTAAAAAAATTACGGAATCGTTCAGAAATCATGGGAAAGTAGAAATAAATCGTAACTAAAGAGTAATAACTAAATAGTAAATGAGAGCGACTCATTTTGTTTTTTTGCTTTAATCTGTCCTAGCTCAGAGGACACCGGTGTCCTCTCACATGCACGCCACTATAGGCCTTAATTCCGATGTTTAGAGTCTACTTTTGTATGAACAAGTTGGGTAGTTGTGGATCGAAGTGTTAAATTGCCAATTCACTATGACACCCCATAGAAAATCAATTTGATACAGAAACTGCGATTACTGTAGAACGATGATACAAAGAAATTTACAATAATTTAGTTACGTATCGCATTTTATGAAACAAAAACACATGAAAAAGGTAGAGTGGCAAACAGGTTTTTGTATGAAAGGTAAAAAAAGCTATTTTTAAAATATCGAAATATTTGATAATAAGTATGATTATAGCTATAATTCTTCGTTATCTTAAAGATTAATATTCATCCTACAAAATTGAGTGTGTGTTTTTTTTGTGTGATGATTTATAAATATAAAACTTTTGAACTGTTTCAAAGCACACTTTTTTTTTCAAAGATGTACATGTATTTTGAGAAATACTCATAAGTAATTTATTATCAATTTATACACATCGTCAAATTACACAATTTATCTTCTTCTTCTTAAACACCGTTAAATTTCGGTCCCGTGGAAGGTCGATTCGGTACATGAAACCCTATCGATTTATAAAAATAAAAATGAAAAATAAAGTACTTTTTTTTTAAACTCGAATTAATTTACGCATGTACGTAATTGATTTCTTTAAGTAAACGAGTCAATGACCATGTAGGGAGTTGTCGGTCATTGCGTACTAACTACCTAACCTACAGTTCATTGGCCTCGATCAGCTGACGTTCAAAACTTTTTTTAAAACGACCTAAATTTAGCGGTCTATATATAAATTAATAGCTGTTCGTTAGTCTCGCTATAACTCGAGAAGAGCTGGACGGATTTGGCCAATTTTGGTCTTAAAATATTTGTGATACTTATTTAGTCCAGGGAAGGTTTAAACGATGAGAAAATATGGAAAAAATCCGTTACCAGAATATTCATAGACTCTTAGGCGTTACGAAGTTTTCCGGGTCAGCTAGCATGATTTAGAAACTAGTCGAAAGTTTGAAAATGTTACAAAGTAAGATCAATGAGATCATAGTTATTAATTTGTTTATCTACACAGGTCAAACACGCAACAAGCTTTTATATCATACTGCGCACGACTTCGTTCGCTAAAAGGTTTTCATAAAAACTGTAATTGTTTTGAAAAACTAATAATGATTTTTATTATTATTCAATAGTAACCTACTATTCTTGCTAAGTTTCAAATAATATATGTATATTAGACCTACCTACGGCATAAAATTTTGCTAACAAACGGAATCCCACCCCCTGATTTTCCCATTTTACTGCTCGCCTACGTCACAATAAGAAGTCTCGTGCAAAATATCGCATTTCTAGTCGGAGTAGTTTCGGCAGTGCCTTGATATGTTAGTCAGTCAGTTTCTCCTTTTATATGTATACAACGTGACGCCGATAATACGACAATAAACTAAACTGCGTATACCTGATGTGGTCCCATATCAAAAATTATTCGAATACATCCGTACTGTATGTATTCGAATAATTTTATTTAATCACTGGGCAGTATATGATGTATATGAAGTTCATAATTACAAAAAAAAACTTCTTTAGCACCTAGGAAAAAACATATTCTGTGCCATAAACATAAAATCTAAGTATAACCCTTAAAACAGTTAATGATTTATAAAGATAAAATTATAGTTGACATATCAAGGTCACTGACGTTACCATTTTTATTTGAAAAGCATTGTATTGTTATTACGATCGGCACGACTGCCCTTTTTGGGCATTGATTGCACGTTGGCAAGCTTCCAGGACTTGGGCGCTATACCAGTCCTAAATGAGAGGCGATACAAGCGAGTCAATACAGGAAACAACTCGGGCGCACAAGCCTTGAGAACTATCGCTGGTATACCATTTGTTCCACTATCTTCATAGAAACAAGAAACATAGAAATAATTGATACTAACATTATAATGTGGACCAAAAGTTGTCTTTTAAATAAATGAATTATTATTATTATTTTATAGGCTCCTGGAACTGAGGAACTCTGACTCGGTATAGACACCCAGACAGGAAGAGTTGCAGAGAGAACAGTCTCTCTGGAACTCTCTCTCTGGATCTGCTGATGACCGGTATATATGGGTATGCATATAACAACACAGTTGTAGAGCCGAGTGCTCGGGCTAGTAAGAAGTTAATTCATTCTGAAACAGAGGCTATGGTATAGTTTAAGAATATCGTCTCTAGCTAGTTTCTGTTTCAAAATTAAATAAGCAGCTGCTTCATACATCTGACATTCTGGTATTCAGCAGTGCCCTGTTGTTTTTAATTCCATAAGTATAGAAAGATAACACTAATTTAATGAAACCTCTTTTTCAAATCCATCCAGTCATTCAGGCAACAGGCCAAAGAACGTTTTTGTCGTTCATTCACATTTTAGTTAAAAAATATTTCATTGTCTTAATACATACTTATTAATTTACGATTGAACCTTATTTTTCTAAATTCTAGGTTATTCCGCTTGCCGCTGTTGTGTTTTGACGTCCCGTTGTTTATCTGTGGATATTGTTCGAGGTAAAGCATTTCGGCATAGTGTTCTGTCGGGCTACTGCACGTCGGCTTGGCATCCAGTCGGTCAACAGTTATGATCTAAGATCCGATAGAAGAAGTACCTTCCCTCATCGGTTATTTGATTAGGATAAATATTATATGCTAGATGATGCTTTTATTGATACATTGCGAGTAGGTTGCCTATCTAAATCTGGTGCCAAAGATGTGAAACAATTAAATTAGTTAATATTTTTTTTCATCAACTATCCTGATTGGTTATTTAATCTGTCCTAGCTCAGAGGACACCGGTGTCCTCTCACATCCACGCCACTATAGGCCTTAATTCCGATGTTTAAAGTCTACTTTTGTATGAACAAGTTGGGTAGTTGTGGATCGAAGTGTTAAGAAAGTCGAGCATCAGCTGAAAGAAAGCGCTCCGAGGAACTCAAAAAGTATAAGTTGCCTAATTTTCCTTGGGGCAAATATAGGAGTTGCCTCGTTTAAAGAGGTAGATAAATGGTCGTAATATACTCTCATCTGTTATTTAATCGAATTATATATCAAATGAAAGGTAATTTTATTCCTAATCCAACCGTATTAGGTTGCCTTCCCAAAAATGGTGTAAATGAATAGTTGCCTACATTTAAGATTTAAAATTTTCTGGGCTAGTTCTGGTATTAAAAATATATTTACTCATCTGTAATTAAATGATAATAAGATTATACGCCAGATAAAGCATATATCGATATATCGCGAGTAGATTGCTTAGCTAAATCACGTACCAATGATGTTAAACAATAAAATTTGTTATTAATTATTTTTTATCAACTTCCCTGACTTGTCGTTTAAGAAAGTAGAGCATCAGCTGAAAGAATATGCCCTAAGGAACTGGAAAAATATAAGTTGCCTGCTTTTCCTCGGTGCAACTATGGGGGTTGCCTTGTATAAACAGGTAACTAAAGGTTCACATTGTACTGTCATCTGTTATTTCATTGAATCGTATATCAAATGAAAGGCTTTTTTATTCCTAATCCAACCCTATTAAGTTGCCTCATCACATCATTGGCACCAGATTTAGCTAGGCAACCTATTCGTAATGTATAAATAAATGTAGTATCTAACATATAATATTCATCCTAATCAAATAACTTATGAGGGAAGGTGCTTCTTCTATTGGATCTCGTACTATTAGTCGATCTAGTATTTTGTCGGGATAGCGTTCAGTCGAGATAAACTCTATCGACTTAGTGTTCTGTCGATCTACTGCAGGTCGGGATAGCGTTCGTCGGGATTTTGTCGGAATAGTGTGATACAATCTATTTATTTATTTATTTGGAATAACAAACAATTACATAATCTATACATATAATAAAACTGTAGAAAAGTGGTTTTCCGGAACAGGAACTTAGCGAACTTGCCGTGTTCGGTAAGGACTTGCGTCGTGTGGAAGTTTAGAACGCCGTGAGGTCTTTCCAGCCACTCCTCAAGGATAGGCCTTATCGCCTCGATTGTGGCGCGCCCCAAACGAGGTCGCGATAGTCGTTGACGCCATTTCGCCATGAGATCCCGCCGGAGCCCTGTCCGTCATGCCTCGACTTGTCGCGGTAGCGGAATTTCGCCCCGGTGTTGCATCTCTATGCGTGAATCGCGGTGTTAAGATTTTCCTTGAAAGAATGACCTTCGCCCATGTCTAGTAGCATTTTTGAGATTTGTAGGTGTCTTTGCAGTTCTATCTTTGAAAGGTTTGGTCTTGATTTGAAAACATCGCCGTAAATCGTTCGCTTATTCGTTTTACTAGGTTAAGAAGATGACGTCACGCACTACCCGGTAGAATTTTTGGAATTCCTCAACACACCCGGACTTCCAGCCCACAAAATAGTTTTAAAAATCGGTGTACCAATAATTCTCCTCAGAAATTTATGTCCTCCCAAACTTTGTAACGACACTCGACTCAAAATCATGAATCTGCAGCAAAACATAATCGCAGCTGAATTATTATCTGATTGCGGCGCCGGTGATATTTTTTTTATTCCAAGAATACCTGTAATTCCAAATAACTTTCCTTTCTCTTTCAAACGAGTGCAATTCCCAGTCAGTTTCTGTTATGCCATGACGATTAATAAAGCTCAGGGCCAGACATTATCCGTTGCGGGGGTTGACTTCAGTATTGGATGCTTTTCCCATGGTCAACTATACGTAGCTCTTTCACGCGTAAACAACCCCAATGATCTTTTTGTGTACGCTCCAGATGGTTCCACAGCTAATGTTGTTTATAAAGAAGCACTAGAATAAATAAATTATATTTGTATCGGTATCCTCCAATAGCGCTTCGCACTAAAAAATACATTGTTAAGTTCCGACATCCACGCGAACGAAGTCGCGGGCACAGCTAGTAATAAAATAAAATTGAACAAAATTAGAATAAAATAAAATAGCTTGCAATATCATAAAATACGAGTAGTAAGATACGAAAAAATCAATTCAGAAAATCACATACAACACAAATCGAAATTAAAACTTTAGATAAAATTAAAATTTAATAACATTAAGATTAGGATAAAATAAAATAAAATTCATTATCAAATTACATTGTATTAAACACAAATATATTAAATTGAAGGAGATTAACATGTCGCACAAATAACTAACTTCTACAGAGTTGATAAGGTATCAAATTCTTTGATTGCCTTGAGAACGGAATTTCTATATCGTCCGGGCGTAGTACCTACAGAATATGTCGATTTGGAGAAGATGCTTATTATAATTGTTGGTGAGACGGCGCAATGGTGCTCGCACACCAGCATTCGTCCGACAAGATTTTATTGCAAAAAATGACTGCTTACGCGCCGCACGCATCTGTACTCTTCTAGGAACCAAATAACAAATCCTGTTGCAAATATCGGAGCAGTCATAAGCATTATTGCAGAAGTCGTATAGAAACATAGTCTCTAGAAATATTCGCCGACTACCAAGACTTATCAGATTGTATCTTCTCAATAAGTCATCATACTACGCAGAGGAATGAAAGCATTTGGCTGTTGACTGGCCTGTTGGTCCAGTGGTCAGTGGCCCTGACTGCTATGTTGGGGGTCGTGGGTTCGATTCCCACCCAGGACAAATGTTTGTGTGATGAGCACGATCATTTGTTCTGTGTCTGGGTGTAATTTATCTATAAAAAGTATATATTTAGAAATATATAAGTATGTTTATCAGTTGTCTAGTACCCATAACACAAGCTCTGCTTAGCTTGGGACTAGGCGACGTTGTGTGATAGTGTGTGTGATATTATATTTGTAACACATAGCCTTTAAAAATTTCTTTTGTACCCTTTCCAAACACGCAGAATATTTACTGTAGAGGGGGTTCCACACCGCGACTGCATACTCTAACTGAGATCTAATTAAGGCATTGTATAGAAGTAAATAGGTCTGGGGGCGAACGAAATTAGTGGCTGACCGCATAACGAAACCATACATTCGCCATGCCTTGTTAACAATAATGTTAATATTTGTATCCAGATGGAGCTTATCATCAATCACTACACCAAGATCACGCACCTCATAAACTCTGTTAAGTGCGGTTTCATTTAGGGAGTAACAGTACCTGTAGACGTTTTTATTTTTGATGATACTTATGCAGCAACATTTCGGAACGCTAAGTTTAAGTTTGTTGCGCACACAGTATACAGATAATCTATTTAAATCGCATTGTAAAGCAAGACAGTCATTAATGTTTTTAATTGGCCTAAATATTTTTAGATCGTCTGCGTATAATAGAAATTTTGAATTTTGAAAACACAACATGTTCCTATGTCGTTTATGAATAATGTAAATAACAAGGGTCCCAAAATCGATCCTTGGGGAACACCTGACGTCACGAGTATACTGGCTGATTGATAACCATTTATCACCACACGCTGCGTTCTTTTGGAAATATATGACGAAAACCATCTTAACAAGTTGCCACGTAAGTATACCGTTGAACGCAATCTTTCTCAGCAACAGTTCGTGGTCGACCTTATCGAAAGCCTTCTGAAAATCAGTGTAAACAGAGTCCACTTGAACACCAGTATCCATAGTGTTAAATATATAATCAGAATATGCTACAAGGTTAGTTACAGTAGATCTTCTTTTAACGAAACCGTGCTGTTGTGGAGCAATAGCACTATTAAGTAAAGAATAAAGTTCACCGTGTACAAGTCTCTCAAAAACAATCAGGTATTAAACCTATCTACTTATTTTAATTCATTATTCCCCGAGAGGACGCCGGCGTCCGCACACCTATTGTCTTTCTATTGTGTCTCTAATTACGGTATTCAACAGGTGGTTGCGCGAATTTGCTTGATGTTTTAATGGACTGTATGTTTGAAAAGCGATCTAAGGTTTGTTAACAATATGCAGATACTGTGCCTGGATGGGACGGAAGTATTAGAAAGGAACACTGACCTTTTAACCTCGAAGGTTCCACATGGCGCCGGCCGGCGAACCCCGAACTTCGTACTTTCAAGCACTGCCAGTTTCTGTATTGCACTACACTGCACTATTGTTGAGTTTTTGAATGGTTGGATCACGAAATAGCCAATTTTCTTGTAATTTCGAGCGGGCGGTTTTAGCGGTGCGGTCACATTCACAATCGATGCACACACGTCAAATGTCAAATCATTTCTTGCGGTCGTGCGGGAAAATAAACGGAAGGGATAGGATTGCTAGGCCAAAAAAATAAATTACAAAAAACAAAGTCGCGGATCATAGCAAATTGGCGCAACCATTCCCCCCGGGTTTGAAGGGTTACCTTCAAAGAAAAGAAAAAAACAAAAGCGAAACTAAACCCTATTACTAATCTAAACTATCAATACTAGGTAGCGAAACAACTTATAACTAACTATGCCACTACTACTGATTAGGCAGAGGGCAGAGGCGAATAACCGGACGCAGGTACGATCCAGTTGCGGTTTTAACTTTTACGACTCGCGTTATTCCGTTCGAACCCGGAAAAACTTCTTCCACTACACCAAGAGGCCAGTGCAGAGGAGGCGCACTCTCAGTCTTCAGTATCACCACAGTACCGACTGTGACTGGATCTGAAGGAGTGTTCCACCTTTGACGCGACTGCAGCGTATGCAGATAATCTGTCCTCCATCGCCTCCAAAAGGACTGAACTAAGCTATCTAGCAGAGCGTGACGCGGGTGAAGCTGCAGTTTGTCAGTCTCGACATCTAAAGCGGGCAAATATTTAAGAGGAGTCGTCGTCAAGAAGTGAGCCGGCGTCAACGCCAGTGGCTCCGATGGATCACTAGACAAAGTCCGACACAACGGACGCGTATTCATCAACGCCTCTACCCGAGCGAGTACGGTGCTCAACTCCTCGTACGAGAGAATCCGTTCGCCTATGACCCGAAACAGGTGCGACTTAAGGCTTTTAATATTCGCCTCCCAATTGCCACCAAAATGACTAGCCGCTGGCGTATTAAAACACCAATCAATGCGATTCTCAGCTAAGACATGGGCGAATTCACTTTGGTAGTACTTGGAGCGTAAGAATGTATGTAATTCCGAAATATTGCGTCGCGCTCCAACATAATTTGTGCCGTTGTCAGAGTATAAGCGCTTAACGGGACCACGGCGAGATAAAAATCGTTTAAATGCAGACATAAAACCCTGCGTACTCAAATCACTGGTTAACTCTATGTGAACTGCACGAGTTGTCATACAAACGAATAGGCAAATGTATGCCTTTGTGGAACGTATACCACGACCACGGGCAACAGTGACTTCAAACGGTCCAGCACAGTCCGTCCCAGCATGCATGAAAGGTTTCACCGTCTGTACAACACGACAAGAACGATGGTCGGCCATTTCCGGCGCGTTGAAACGCGGGCGGAGCTTAAAGCAGGGCACACATCTGTGCACTCTAGCGCGTATCAAATTGCGAGCGGAAAGTATCCAGTACTTCTGTCGAAGAATGGACATTAATAAATCGGGACCAGCGTGACAATTCACCTTATGGTGATAGTCCACCAACAAATCCAAAACGTGATCCTTGCGTGGTAGAACTACTGGATGCATTTGTTCAAACTCTAACTTAGCATTTCGCAGACGGCCACCGACACGAATGAGTCCGTCTTGCAAAAATGGTTTCAAATGTTGAAGTGCGGGACTACAAGGATTTTGTGATTCTAAACTACGAAATTCTATTGAAAAATAAAATTTCTGCAACTCTCGAAGTACAACTGATTCAGCTCTATCCAAATCAGCTGCGATTATAGCACCACGCGATGGTAATAATCTCAAAAATCTTAGGACGTAAACTACACAGCGTAATAGTCTCGACCAAGACGAGACTCGATTAGACAACAACAAAACAACTGACTCTTCACGCGGAACTGATACTACAAGCGTATGTTTCTTCTCCTCGGGTGGCTCTGAAACAGTAGCGGGGTTAAACGGAGCACTTGGCCACTCGTTAGGAGTGGTATGAAGCCAGGGAGGGCCACAAAACCAAAGCGGATGATTTAAAATTTGCGCAGGAAGCAAACCACGTGAGAGACAATCAGCTGGGTTTTCTGTTCCAGCGACATGGAATATATTTTCCGGTGACAATTCAGCTTGAATCTTAGCCACCCTATTTGCGACAAACGTGCCCCATCGATGGGGTGACGATTGAATTCGACGATTGAATTCGTAAACCTTCAAAGGTTCCTGCGGAGAAAATCTATACAAGAAGCGTTGGAATCTACGGTCACATTCTCTGATTCCAATACTAAGAAACATTTGCCGAATATCGGCAGAGAGCGCAATAGCAAACAAGCGTTTTTCTGCGGAGGCACGGGAGCCACCGAGCGAAAAAATATCACCCTTGAAAGGGAGCGCGACAACATAACGACCATCTTTATCACGAGTAGTCGTGCGGGTATAAATCTCCTCAGTGACCTGATCCTCAGGGCTGAGAATAGGCGGGACATTGACCTCTTCAATCTCCCAGAACTTGCGGATGGTAGACTCAAGCGGCGGCTCGACGGTGCAACAGTGCGACACAGTCGAGTAACTATCTAAATAAGCGGGTGCGGAACCAACTATAACAAACCCAAGAACTGTTTCCAGTGCGTGCGGAGCGGGGTACATCGGAAGACCCTGAATTTTACGTGATAACTGGAGATGCGGGAGAATCGAAGCACCGATCAATAGATCGATATCTCCAGGGAAAGCGTAATTTCCGTCGGCTAACTGCAAGTTCTTAAACTCCGTCAGCATGGACGTGTCAACCGGTACCGTGGGCAACCGTTCCGTAATCTTATCTGCGACTAGCGAATCCATTTCAAACGAAATATTACGATTAAAACGTGAACTAAATATTATTTTAATGGAACCGTGAATGGTTGCCTTTAAACCTCCAAAACCTTTCACTTCTGAGCGGGATGACCAATTATTAAAACCAAAACCAAGGCGTTGACAACAATCCCGAGTAATAAAATTACTCTGGGAAGCGCCATCTAGTAGCGCTCGAACGGTGTGCGGTTTGCCAAAGGCATCTACAATGACAACTTGCGCGGTCGCAAGTAAAACGGTAGTGATTTGAGTACCAGCGGCGGAAAGCGAACACAATGTTACGTCGTTTGCACTTGCAGCAGGCCGCGCGTCACAAGCGTCGCGCGTCTGCGCAGGCTGCTGCTGCGATGGCAGCTTACTACTCTCAAAATGTAAGAAGGTATGATGTCTAGCTAGACATTTACGACAGCTACCACCACTGTTACATGACGTAACCAGATGTTTGTCACTTAGACAATTAAAACACAAATTATTAGTGCGGACAAACTTGTAACGATCACTAGGCGATAATCTCTGAAATTCTGAACACTTGTACAGCTGTGTATGGCTACCCTTACACAGAGAACAGTCAGGTGTTGAGGCGGTATTAACTAGCGTATGTGCAGTCTTGACTGACTTCGATGACGCGTCTATACGGCGATCGGAACCTGTCCTATTCGTGGCTTCATGACGTGCCGACGTGCGCTGCAATACCTTAATATGGTCGCGAATAAAAGATTCTAAATCTTCGAACTTAGGTATTTCTTTACCGCGCTGAGTCGTTTCAAACAGACGAACAGTTTCAGGATCTAATTTCTTTAAACCGATATACAAAAACAAAAAGTCACAGAGGTCATTGACCTTTAGGTTCTTTACTGCACGAACAGATGATGCGAAAATATTTAAAAACTTCTCTAAATTATGATCGTTACAAACGGAAAAACTTTTCAAATCGAATAATTGATCTAAATATGCGGTGGCTACTAATCGCTTATCTTCGTATTTTGTTTTTAAAGTGTTCAAAACTAAATTGTAATTTTCAGCGCTAAACGTAATTCCAGCACAGACAGCCTTTGCCTTACCGGTCAATTTTTCTACGAGATAATGCAATCTCTCGTGATCTGTCAGCGATGTGTTCCTATGTATTATATTTTCGAAACTATCTATAAATAAATTCCAATTTCGAATGTCACCATTAAATTCAGGTATTTGAATTGGCGGCAATCGTGGGCGTTCGCGAGGAGGGTTGGATAAACCACTCGCGGGGGGGGGAGTCTCTAAACTCCTAGCAATACGTTTGATACGACAATACAAGTCATCAAAGGACGACAATGCCTGATAACTCACACAGTAATCAGGATTTAATTCCAACTCTAAAATGTTTATATTATTAATTGTAGATTCAAAATCCGCGCGCAAACTATCTAAAGTTTCCAACGAACACAAGAAAGCATCTCTAATCGCCAGATCCGAGGTTTGCAAAGATTTATCACAAATTGATTGAACACGTGAAAACTGTGAGTCCCTTTTAGCGTATAAAAGCTTTAACTGAACCTTTAAATCAGTACTAACCTTGGTTCCCTTAAGAGACATCTTGTTTTGATATATTCACACTATACACTCAAACAAACACTTAACGAATTATTAAGTAAGCGATAATTAACAGATAACAATATGGTAATATTGTAAACAACAAAGTGAACGGCGAACGAACGGAATAACCTGAATCATGTGCGTATATTATCTATGGTTTATCCGTTTCCAACAAATATTCACTCAACAATGAACGGGTATTTTTGAAATGCGTCTACCTACATGTAATTTGTAGGACCTCCGAATGAATTTTGTCAAGAAAAAGAATGCGATCGATTTAATAATATAATATAATATATCTTTATTTCATCAAAAACATTGTAGTACATGATGACAATTAATATAATCTTTTCCAGTGTACAAAAACTACAACAAATTGGTGGGTGAGGTGCTGTATTCCTAGCTAGGTTAATATAATAACCTGTGTTAAGGAATACAGTGCCGATCCCCAAGGAAGGAAATAATGTAATCGTACACATTGCACATGCTTTACAATACATTATGATCTGCTATAAATCTTGTTAACACAATAACAAAAGTAACCAATTAAGGTATTTCTCTTTTTCATAACATGGTTTAAAACTAAAATAAAAGCACAATAATAGGTAAATAAAATAAATAGGGTAAGTACATTTTCTCAAAATAAATAAATCATGTAACTAGTGGGTAGGTGTGTATTTGGTATGTAATATTTACACTACAGGACAAGTCATAACCTGTAGCGAGTTAAAATGAGCGGAATGTTATTACTACTTCGATGTGCATTTTATGGTAAACTTATTTTTTTGTGTCAAGCATATTATTTGTTAAAATATATTTGTAGTAAATTAATAGGAAAAAAAAAGTAAATAAATAAGTCAAATCAATCAGTTATAAATTTTTCTGTTTCCTCGTAATTTTTGCCTTGTAGGAATAAGTAAACTGCTCTTTTACACTTGTAATATGATAGACCATATATTGGACAGTGCTTATTTAGCTTATTATAGAGAGCCGGGCCTTGGAAATAAAAAAATCTTTTAGAGAAGCATGATCGCGTCCGTGGTACTGTGCATATTTGGTCTTTTCGACGTTTTGTTATGTTTTTGTACGGGGTTTTCTTGTGTTGTAATAATATTACTTGTAAAATAAAATGTTGTCGTATGTTGAGAATCCCCCAGTGACCATACAATTCATTGGTAGGGAACATAAAATGTCGAAAGGTCGCAACTTTTAAAATGGCCCTGTGAGCGACTTCTAAGGGCAACAAAATAGTCTTGGCAGCACCGCCCCAGCATGAGATACAGTACGTGACAATAGAGGAGCAAAGGGCAAAATATACGGTACGAATAGTTTTTAGATTTGCAACGTATCGGAGGGTTCTAAATATGTAAATTAGTTTTCTTACTCTTCTAGTAAGCAGGTCAATATGCGTATTAAACTTTAAATTTGCATCTATTATTATACCTAAGTATTTTATATGGTCAACGTTCACTAAAGATGGGCATTTACATAATGTTTTTGTGAGGCAAGAGTGTGCTTTTAATGTTATGGCAGTATGTGGTTGGGACGCCGCGCTAATTGAGTAAGCAATAAAGTTGGTTTTGCTGGTATTTAGGGTAAGAGTGTGTGCAGTGAGCCAGTCTAAGGCTGTGTTAAAGCCATGTTGTGCTATTAGTTCCAGTTCAGACCAAGTATCTGCGGTGAATGTAATAGCAGTATCATCCGCAAAAGCAACAATCCTGCCATTAGGAATATTAAGGTTGCACAGATCATTTATAAAGATAAGGAAGAGGGTGGGACCTAGTATGCTGCCTTGGGGGACCCCGTAGCAGATGGGAAGCTCTTCACTACTACAATTATCGATCCTGACAGTTTGAGTGCGATCACTTAGGTAACTACGAAAAAGGTCCAAAGTTGCCCCCCTGACTCCCACACCTTCAAGCTTGAGTAGAAGAGTGGAAATGGGAACTGTATCAAACGCCTTCGCGAGATCTAAGAAGACTGTAAGGGCTTTTTTATTCTGATTAAGGTGTAAAACAACATTAGTAACCACATCTTGAACTGCATCACAAGTGGATTTATTTTTGCGAAAACCAAACTGTTGAGGAGACAGCAGATTATAGTGTTCCAGGTATTTAATTAGGCGTCTGTTTATAAGACGTTCGAGTATCTTTGAAAGGGTACTCAAAACTGCAATAGGACGATAGTTGCTAGGTACGTTTCCATCTCCACCCTTGAATATCGGATGAATTATTGCCTTTTTCATAGAAGTTGGAAAAATGGAGGTTTCAAAACAAAGATTAAAAATATGGCACAGTGTGGGTGCCAGGGTATTAGCATACTTCTTTAGGAAGAGAGGTGAAATGAAATCCCAACCAGTGGCAGCGTTCAATCTTAGAGAACCTATGATAGATATAATTTCGTCAGGGTCTGTTGCTTCCAGGACGAATGATGTGAGTGGAATTGATTTTTGCTGGGTTTGTGGAAGTAATGCAGGCTGCAGGGTAATGTTATTGCAGATATCGTCTGCAAGTTTCTTGCCAATATTTACAAAAAAGGAATTCACTACATTGCAACATTCTACTGGTGTTGATGCGCATGTCAGAAGTTGTGTGGATGATTTTTTAGTATTTGTGGTGTTCGTAATTTTCTTGATAGTTTCCCATAAAACTTTTGGATTTTGACTTGCTTTGTTAAGTTCTTGCGTGTCAAATAACCGTTTTGCTTTCCTCAACAGGCCCAAACAGAAGTTTCTGTATCGTTTGTAGGTTATCTTTAGTACTTCATTATCTGGAGACAACTTAAGCTTTCTATGTAAAGCATCCCTATTTCTTATACACCGCAATAATCCTGGGGTGATCCACGGTTTAAGCATTCTCTTCCTTGCCGGCACTTGTTTTACTGACGTATTGTTTGAAATAGCTGTTGCCAAAAGGCCTATTAATTTATCAGTAGCTGTATTAACGTCTTGAATGCACAGAATATGACTAAAATCAATTTGAGATATCGATTTATCCAGAGCCTCGTAATCGATTCTAGTCATAGTAGAATTGAAAACGGTGCGTTCGCGTTGTTTTTCTAGACACAGCAAGGAAGAGTGATGATCAGTGACTGTGGTATCATAGACAAATGTGATACATGGACATTTTGTTTTTAAAATTAGGTGATCTAGGCAATTATTTTCTCTAGTTGGCAGGGTATGTGCAGGGAGAAAACCATGTGAGGCTAAACAGTTGAGATATTCGTGGGAACGTGTGTCTTTAGTGGTAGACTTTATGTCTATATTTAAATCACCAGTTATGATTACCGTTTTAAAGTTATGTAATAATAATAATATATTATTTAGAGCTAGAAGAAAATCGTGGAGATTACTATTAGATGGTGAACGGTAAATGCAAACTATTGCTACTTCCGATTTTATTTTAATTATGAGACCAGAAGCAGTGTGGCCAAAGTCCGGTTCTTCATAAGTAACAAGGATATCAGACTTGAAATATACTACTACACCATCACTCTGATTGAGATGTTTAGTCGTTTTAAGCATGGTATAGTTTTGCAACATCGGAAGATAGTAATTGTTAGAACAGGCTAACCAACATTCTGTAAGGACCACTAGATCACAATCAAATGAGATACGTTGCAGCAGCGTTTGTAAATTTAGGAAGTTACAATTTATAGAACGAATATTTTGCGAGAGTATTTTTAGATATTTATTTGGATGTTTTAACAGTGTGTTGGATTGTTCAGGGGCACATGAGTGAATTTCCGATACAGAAAGTTCGTCAATACCATCAATTAAATGATCTACGTCATTGTTCATTTTTACATTTTGAGCTAGCTCGGAGAGAGGGGTTAAATTGGGTTATCAAGGAAAGCTTAGCTATTAGGCGAATCTGTTGAATTTGACGAAAGAACGTGTTTAATAAGATGTGTGAAGAATCTGTGAAAGAATGAGTTTCATAAGTGCAAGCTAAAAAACACCACCAGGTTTTCGCTATAAGTGATTGATTGTACAGTATTATCGAAGTGTAATGTTGTGAAAGATTTTGTGTTCGTGTGGGATGTAAATCTCTTTGTGTTATATTTGCAACGTTTACATTAAATTTGTGTATAGATTCATAATGATAATAAAGATAGTTAATTAAGTTACATGCAAAAATTACCTTATCTAAATTTAGTAGTATATAAGTTGAAAAATAGTGACAAATATTACGTAGTCATGCATCTGCGGCATCGTTGACAGTTACGGTGTTAGTAGAGGGCAGTTGTTGCAGTTGTCGTTCACTTTTGATCAGGATGGCTTGACTATCAGGATTCTTTTTTAACAATACTCGTCCGTTAGACGTCCAGCAGAAGCTATAATTGTTTGATTTAGCGTAATTTCTGGTGAGATAAAATAGTCTTTTAGTGTGAACGGTCAACTGTTCAGCTATGTATACCGGAGTTTCCCGAGTAGCTTTTATGCCCAGATGTGTTGAGCACAGTTTATGGTTAGGGTTTCCTTTATTGTAATCCTTCACCGCTGTCAGGAACTTGGACTTCGTGAGGGCATTTGAGAACTCAACTGTTAGATTCGATGTTGTATTTTCTTTCTTTGATGGTTGTCTTATTACATCACGAATACTAGTAGGCTCTGTTTGCATCTGTAGTTGGCTTGATAGGTGCTGTATCATGTCGTACAATTCTGTTTTACTCTCGTTTACCATTTTGGGAACATTTCGAATTTCAACAGATGTTTTAATAAAGTTTCGTTCGAGCAATTCGACTTTTTCCTCCAGCGTCGATAACTTGAGCACCATAGTGTTTCGTTCTTTTTCTAGTCCCAGAATCTTACTTCCTAGTGACGATATCTGATCGGAGACAAATGTCAATGATTTTTCCAGTTCGCCATTTATATCCTTAATCTCAGTATTGTGCTTTTTTATTTCCATGAGATGCTTTTCCAGTTTATCCAGACGTTCGTTTTGAGCACACATCATTTCTTTCAACACCTCGATGATTTCTGATTTAGGGATCTCCAAGTCACCACCCTTAGCGCCACCAGTAACGCCGCCAGATACACATTTACGTTTTGCCCGTTGGGTGATATCAAGTTGAAAATAGTCGTCTACACGAAGCTGTCGAATATCCGATTCGGAGCGGGAAGGCACATTTCCCATCGGTGGAGTCTTGGCAGGAGTTTTTGACATTTTATATTTATTATGATATCGCCCCCGCTCACGCTTATAACTTGTGGCAAGCTCCGTTGGTGACGTAGTGCCGCTGTCTGCAGACTTCTTTTGTCTCGGTTGTTGTTGTCTTCTTCGTGCGGCCGCCACAGCTCGGTAGATTAACTACTACGCTTGTACTGCGCGCCTAGTACTTGGACTATTTTAATGTCGTTTTATTGACAATAAATATCTTATTTTTAATTATTTATTCATAAAATTGCGAAAACAAACTAATACGGTTGCACACGTCCAAACGCTTTCGCGGTCCGAGGGGAAAAAAGATTTATATCTACGCTGATATTTACGTAGCTAACTATAATTATGCGGTGCGGTTGACGGCGTAGGTACCGTAATTATCAATGACTCTTTAACTATACGAGCGAAATAACGTATAGTTGCCTATATGCCTAGATGCGGGTTTTCTACTATTATATCTAGGTAAACAGGCGCGTTGCGTTTATTCCCTATGGAACAAATACTATATTGCGAAATTACAAGAAAATGATTCACGATCCTGCTCGTAGGACCAAAAAGTAATGGTTGCGCGAATTTGCTTGATGTTTTAATGGACTGTATGTTTGAAAAGCGATCTAAGGTTTGTTAACAATATGCAGATACTGTGCCTGGATGGGACGGAAGTATTAGAAAGGAACACTGACCTTTTAACCTCGAAGGTTCCACATGGCGCCGGCCGGCGAACCCCGAACTTCGTACTTTCAAGCACTGCCAGTTTCTGTATTGCACTACACTGCACTATTGTTGAGTTTTTGAATGGTTGGATCACGAAATAGCCAATTTTCTTGTAATTTCGAGCGGGCGGTTTTAGCGGTGCGGTCACATTCACAATCGATGCACACACGTCAAATGTCAAATCATTTCTTGCGGTCGTGCGGGAAAATAAACGGAAGGGATAGGATTGCTAGGCCAAAAAAATAAATTACAAAAAACAAAGTCGCGGATCATAGCAAATTGGCGCAACCAACAGGTTAAAAGCGTAAATAAATATATCTCCTAATGCATATAATTTATTGGGAGTTATGTCCACAGCTACCCTATGGCTAGTAAGGAAGAAGTGGAGAAGAATCAGGACAACTGCGCCATCTGCTGGGAGCCCATGAAGGAAGCCAGGAAGCTGCCCTGCTCACATCTGTTCCATAAGTAAGCCAAAATAAGTATTATTTTAATTAAAGTAAGAGAATTAGACTTTATTTTAAAGAATATTATTGATAAGCTCTCGTTTGATTACTATCTCACCTGATGGTAAATGACGATGTGGTCGACGATGGAGCATTTTGCGTAGAAGTAAATACATTATTGACTTGAGAGACCAGGAAACACAGACTCCGGCAGAGAATGCCACTCCTTAACTATACGCACCATAAATGTGTCCCCAAAACGTTTTGTACGTACGGTTGAGAAGTTCACAATATATCGGTGGCTCATCGCCGTACGTCAAGTGGTCCGACGATGGAATGTGTTAGGCTGAATAAACTAATTAATTAATTAGCGTCGACACTCAAGACCTAGGCGCTTGAACACGACAATCATCACAGTGTATCATTACTGATGATCTTCTTTGCTCGTTCCGTAATCGATCAGCACATCATGCCGGTATTTGACAGATCCATTCTAAAAATAAAAAATCGAACTTACGCTTCATAAAAGTTGAGCAACTGTTCCCGCGTGAAGTATCGTCTCACCTTAGCTAGGATCCACAACTGACTACGCCATGTGGCGTCACCATAACGATACTTCACCGGTAGACGTGGTCTGCAAGAGTCCGCTAAGCCGGTGCTCCGTTTCGTGGCACCGGGTCTCGGTGTGAGTAGGGTTGTGTCACTAATGCTTGGGCGGTGTTGTGCAGCTCGTGCCTGTGCCAGTGGGTGCAGCAGGACGCGTCGTGCCCCACGTGCCGGCGCGCGCTGGCGGCGGCGGGCGCGGCGCGGCCGCACAGCGACGCCGCACAGCGACACCCCAACCATCTGTTCCACTTCGACGGTAAGTTGTCAGCTCGTGCCTGTGCCAGTGGGTGCAGCAGGAGCGTCGTGCCCCACGTGCCGGCGCGCGCTGGCGGCGGCGGGCGCGGCGCGGCCGCACAGCGACGCCGCACAGCGACACCCCAACCATCTGTTCCACTTCGACGGTAAGTTGTCAGCTCGTGCCTGTGCCAGTGGGTGCAGCAGGACGCGTCGTGCCCCACGTGCCGGCGCGCGCTGGCGGCGGCGGGCGCGGCGCGGCCGCACAGCGACGCCGCACAGCGACACCCCAACCATCTGTTCCACTTCGACGGTAAGTTGTCAGCTCGTGCCTGTGCCAGTGGGTGCAGCAGGAGCGTCGTGCCCCACGTGCCGGCGCGCGCTGGCGGCGGCGGGCGCGGCGCGGCCGCACAGCGACGCCGCACAGCGACACCCCAACCATCTGTTCCACTTCGACGGTAAGTTGTCAGCTCGTGCCTGTGCCAGTGGGTGCAGCAGGAGCGTCGTGCCCCACGTGCCGGCGCGCGCTGGCGGCGGCGGGCGCGGCGCGGCCGCACAGCGACGCCGCACAGCGACACCCCAACCATCTGTTCCACTTCGACGGTAAGTTGTCAGCTCCTGCCTGTGCCAGTGGGTGCAGCAGGAGCGTCGTGCCCCACGTGCCGGCGCGCGCTGGCGGCGGCGGGCGCGGCGCGGCCGCACAGCGACGCCGCACAGCGACACCCCAACCATCTGTTCCACTTCGACGGTAAGTTGTCAGCTCGTGCCTGTGCCAGTGGGTGCAGCAGGAGCGTCGTGCCCCACGTGCCGGCGCGCGCTGGCGGCGGCGGGCGCGGCGCGGCCGCACAGCGACGCCGCACAGCGACACCCCAACCATCTGTTCCACTTCGACGGTAAGTTGTCAGCTCCTGCCTGTGCCAGTGGGTGCAGCAGGACGCGTCGTGCCCCACGTGCCGGCGCGCGCTGGCGGCGGCGGGTTAATTTAACGGTTTATATCTTGGGAGGACTTATACTATGGCAAATCTCTTTTGGGGGAAAAGAGTTTTCATGATCATGATAGACGCTTGTTTTGAAAATTAAAATACATACAAAAAGAACCACCCCTTCAGAATAAAAGCCAACGGAGCGAGATCGTTATTGCACACAATCTACACTTGTGTAGTTAAGGATTCTGAACGTAAGAGTTGCATGGCGGGGGCTAGCTAACTCCAATACTCGCCTTAACTACTACGAACACACATAACTTGCAAAAGACGAACCCTTTCTCAAATAGGTATATTCATACAAGTAACTAAATATTATATGCTTATTGCACTAACAAAAAAACGATCTCTGCAGCAATAGACACAACTTTGGCCCCGGTGGATCAGCCCTCTTCATGATTTGAATCTATCTCTTGCGACTAACAACGGTGCCGAGAGCATTGGTACTTAACACACGATTTTCTAGTTGGTGGATTCTTCGACGAAAACTGTTCGCAAAACGCAGCGATTCGTTTCTGTCACTAAATTTTATAGCTTGTTGACTTTTAGTTTATTCGAAGTATTGAAAATCGGAATGTTGTTTTACGGACCGAGAACCCTTCGAGCATTTGATTCTTCGAACGTATGAAAATCGCATTTACGACTTTCGGTAAAATAAACTTTGTGATTTTTAATAATAGACATTATAATTCTTAGGTATTATGAAATTCGGACTTTTGAAAATCGGAACAACGAAATTCGGAATAAAATGTTTCCGAGTACTTGTGTGCTGCCAAGGTAGGCAGTTATTTCTTAGGGTGTTACTTTCTAAATTCTTAAGAAAATCCGTTCGACAGACTGGGTCCCGAAGTCTCTGCTTTCTTACGACACTTTACTACTAGGGTAATAAATTACCTTCAAACAGACTGAGGGCTTGTTTACGAAGACGCGGCGCGTTGCGCGACGCATTGGGCGTTCGTCGTACATTGCAGCAGCGGGCCGCGTCATCGCTCGCGCAAACACAAACATATGGCAATGTACAACGGTTGCTAACAGCAATAACAACTGCTATTGGCATTTATTTTTTCAGACCGTTAAAGTATTTTTGTACGAGTGCACAAGTGCTAAAGCTCGCAGAGCCTAACTTCAAACGTGCCAAGATCCGTCGACCATACTGTAATAAGTTCAGATGCAAGAAAACTCTTGTTCTAAGTATCGTGCGGCATGCGGCATCGGGATCATCGTGACCGACTCGCGCGTGACCACAACTTTTTTTTGAGGATTTGATCCGTCCCTGTGAACAGTTGCATAGTTATTTATCAATCTGCAGCATAGGCGTTATTTGCGTCCGTATACACAGATTTTCCCTATTCGACATGTATTCGACCATGAAAAATAAAAACAAAAAGAATCAACCTCAAATCTATCAAAATCTTTGGCGTAAAAAAGCACTTGTCAAAAGAAACAAAAATATTTAAACTTATGACATTTCTGTCACAGCATCAGTTTCCATCAAACAAAATTCCTGTTAGAACAATGCAATGAGCCGGCGATATAAATCAGTACAGTGAGCAATACCCGTCCCAATGGTCCGCGCTAGGTCCGCGTAGTGTCGTGCGTAGTGAGAAGTGGTCGCGGGACGACTATGAGTTAAATGCGCCAGCAGCTCGCCGTGTACGCACTGGTCCTGAGCGCGCTGTGCTGTGCCGCGGTGTACCTGCTGCTGCGCCTGCACGTGCTGGAATGGAACCCGACCGGTCAGCGTCGCCAACACCTCGTCACATGGCACACCCACACATACTCTAGTAGCTACTTAGTGTGCCATCACGCGAATGTATCGTGTACGAGACCAGCTATAGGAAATTACTCGAGACCTATGAAAGTTTATTCAAAACATGGATAAACGAATCATTTAGAACCTGCGTCCTGTACTGTAGACCACTTTCGATAACTTATCCGATATTTATACAAACAACACTTCATGATATAATAGCTTCAAGTTTATTAATTCAGGTAACGGGCGAAACTAAATGTAATTCTGGAACGAGGTTTTTACTAGATGAAAAAGAAACAAACAAAGAAAAAAAAAGAGAAATAGCAGTAAAACTATCGCTTGAAAAGTTCAAAAAGTGGGATGTCCGGTTTTAGCAAATTAATACTTAAATCTGACTTAATGCTTCCATACACTAAAAACAAACTATACTATACTAACCTAAACTATACTATGGTTTGTTTTAGTGAATGGAAGCTATACTGTACCAATGTTTGTCAACGTGTACCGCGCACGGGTGCGTAGCTTTTGTTTTACAAGACACAATGAATTGTATTGGAAGTTCCCACCACCATCCAAACCACCTAAACCATTATTTTTTCTTTTCTTTTGGTTCCTCCTGTGAAATCGTTCGTTCGTTCGTTAAAAGGTTCTTCTTCGTGGTTTTCACTGACGAGCGACGCGGACGTTATCATTTCTAGTGTATTATTTGTCAGCGAGGTAATGGTTTAGGTTATTCGCAAATTGCGTGCTAATGATAGTGTATCGATGTGGCTACATTTATGTTGGCAGGGTCTCGCTACGTGTCGTGGCTGCCGAGCTTCTCGGTGGAGGTGACGCGCGTGCGGCCCGAGGCGGCGCTGGCGGGCGCGCAGCTGGACGCCGCCGCCGCGCAGCTGCAGCTCATGTTCCCGCAGTACTCGCGCGCCGCGCTCGCCACCGACCTCGCGCGCACGCGCTCCGCTGACCTCACGCTCGACAACATCCTCGAGGGCCGCCTGCCCGAGCTCGCAGGTACCTCACCTACACCGACCTCTCCACACTGCCGAACGCTGTTGAACTTTACTCATTCATATTCGTGTTTGTTGAAAGATATGATACCTCCGGAGCCCGTGAGCCCGTCGGTGGTCGCGCCCGAGCCGGCGCTTGTGGCCGTGCCGGCTCCCGCGGCTGCTTCGGCTCCGGTGCCGGTGGTGCCGGCCGTGCTGGTGGACGTGGCCACGGCCACGGCGGCGGCGGCCGGGCCGTTCGCGGCGGGGTCGTCGTCGCCGGCGCCGGAGGAGGCGGCGGGCGTGCGCTTCAGCGGCAGCGCGGAGGAGCGCGAGGCGCAGCTGGCGCGGCGCAAGGAGGCGCTGCTGTCGGCGGCGCGGCGCCGCTACCTGGAGCGCCTGGCCAGCCTGCCGCCCGCCGCCACGCCGGCGGCGCCCGCCCCGCAGGCGCCGCCGCCCTGCTGAGTGCCGCCGGCGACGTACCGTGTCACGACCCGGCTCTTTATTTTTAGTGAGTAGCCATAAATATTGATTTAATGTAAATACTTCATCCTTTGTGATATTTTAATTAGTGTATAAATTAGCCTGTCCACTTACACCGACGAGCCCGGCGCGCCCGGCCGCAGGCGCTCCATCGAAGGGCCTTGTTATTAGACACTTGACGCGCCGATTAATTTTTTTATTTTATCTTTGAGAGTGTATTTTTCTATTTAATAAAAATTATATAAAAATATCATCGTCCATAGTTTGTAGCTAACCTTTAAATGTACACGAACTTGTAAATTATTAACACCAGTTTGATCTCCCGTTCATCGTAATTATGTTTTCATATAATTATGAAATAAATATAATTATTTAAATTCACTTGATTTCGTGAACGAAGCGTGTTTATAGTCAGCAGTGTGCAGCGCTCCCTCTCCGAACATTCAAATTATTTGCACAAGTAACTAATTACCACCCCCCCCCTCCGCTACCCCCCTCCCCCCACCCCGCGTTTTGCTGACTGTGAACTTGATTCTATCACTATACCTAATATGTTTTTAGAAGTAATAATTTGTCTCGCAAGTTTATTGTAATAATAGTTTTGTAAGATTTTTCACACATTTCCTATTTTGTAACATAAATTACATAAGTTTATTGATTGCCTAACAAGGCACTGTGAAAAAAAAACATTTTTTTGTGAAATTTTGTACTTACTTTATAAATGTGTGTGTGAGCGGCTCCCTGTCTAACGATTAACTAAAATTGATTATAAATGTGATATTAGTAACTTGACAAAATTATGTTTAGTAAGTAAACTGGCTAGCTAGAACGTGCTGCAAGTGATAGTGGACGTGGATCATAAAGCGAAAGGCGAAGCCACTGAGACACTCGGGGAGACAAGTACTTATTTATAATTGTTTTTAGTTTTTGTTACAGCCAGAACATTAGGTTACTGCTAATACATTTAAAATAACGATAAAAAATTGATTCACGACTAGTCAAAATAAAAATAATTTAATATTATAAACGAGTTGTGTATTTTATTGAGCCCTCATGACCTCGCCTGGGCTGCTGTATGCACCTCCCTGGTGAAAACCTACGGCTATCTAGCGCTGTCGCTCCGCTCGCTGACAGACCTAGCGTATTTGTAAGAAGCATCCAAACAACAAGAACGGCATCATTCGTGGGCTCGTGTCAGCGAGCTTAGATTTTTTTTTTCGAGGTGGAAATTCTCTGGAGGTGAAAGGGTCTGTCCGACCCTTACTAAGACCAGCCCAGTGTTCCCCCGTGCGCTTGTGTGGGCTGCGGGTGCAGTAACAGTTTGACTTCCGCAGCAGCAAGCTTAGGTACGTCAACCTCAAAAGTGTTCCGAAGAGTAACAACGGTGGATGATATCTCTTTCTACTAGCATGTCCAATAAGTACCTAAGTAAACTAAATATATAATATGACTAAACTATTTAGCTTCGTACTACGTGCAATTCTGTTTTAAAGAACATTAAGATGTTGATAACTTGATACACTAGATCAGCCTTTCCCAAAGTGGGCGATAACGCCCCCTTATGGGCGCTGCAGGCCTAAAGGGGGGTGGTAAGAGACCCAGAAAAAAAATGGGGGCGTGCAGAGGCTTCGGGGGGCGATTTGTAATTTCATCTAGCTAGAAGGACACCGACTGAGCTCTCGACTCTCGATCCCGCAATTTTACCCTGGATTGTGATCAATCGTTCAACGATTCCTAATAGCATTCCCATCGTCATATTTGTGTGAACGTGGATTTAGTGCTATGGCAACGCTACTTACTAAAAAGAGAATTCGTTTGCATGTTACCGTACGTGGCGACTTGCGGCTGTTCTTGAGTAAATTGGAACCTGATATCAACCAACTTATTAAACAGCATCAGATTCATTCTTCACATTAGTTTTTATATAAGAATCGATTATGTTTGTTTTATTTTGAATAAAAGATACTCTGTCTGAATACTATAAAGTTGCGTTTCAATAATCATTCTCATTGGCAGGTGTAGCCCGTAAGAGTTAACTTGAGACCTGAGCGCCGTTGTGTACTACCTACTGTGCTCAGGTCTCAAGTTAACTCTTGCGGATTATAGTAAAAGTCTCTTTTAGAATGATTTTTAATCTCCGCTAAAATAGCACACAACAATTAATTAATTTAATTTGAAGTTATAGTGGTTTTTAAGTAGGTGAAAAAAATGGGGACGCTAAAAATTAATTTATTCTTAAAGTGGGCAGTAGACAAAATAAGTTTGGGAACCCCTGCACTAGACAGACGTGTAAATTAAAAAACCGGCCAAGCGCGAGTTGGACTCTGTTCGGGCTTGGGATAAGATAAGAGATGAAAGTCAGTTTAGGATTAATAAATTCACTGAATTGTCTGTTTCCACAAATATAGGATTAAGATTAATTTATACTAGAATGGATGGTGATCGATATGAGATTATGAGTCACGCGCACGGTATGTCGCCGAACTACGTACTGTCTTATTGCGGTGTAAGTGCAGTAATATAAATGATGGAAACATACTGAGCGGGTGACGCAATAATGATGACCCAGGTAAACGTACTGTACGGTGGTTGACCCGTACAGACTCACGCACAAAGGGTTCCGTACCGAATGTAGCATAAACTAAAAGAAAAAAAAAACAGGTTTGTTGTTATATTTTCTGTTTTTTTAGTATTTGTTTGATAAAGCGGCAATAGAATAATACATCATCTGTGAAAGTTTCAACTGTCAAAACCAGTTATAATAATATGTGCCGACTGTTCCCAATTTGATTACCAAAGGGAACAATGGGAGTTTTCTTTGTAATGGTTAAAAAATAGACAATTGTTAAATAGCTAAACGTTAGTGTTATGTTGCTGCATTAATTAATATAAAATGCTTCAATGACCGGGGCGGGAGATAGTGTCAGACTCTTATTGACTAAAAGCCTACCCCGTTCCTTCATTGCCTTCGTACCAGGGCCCCGGGGTCCACTTTCGCCTAACCCTTGGCCCCAATAGGCTTCGACCCTGCTGGGCCCCTACAGTTTCCTGACAACTCCTTGAGGCGCGCGGGAACAGTGCGCGCCGTCGACGACTTTGGTTCGGTCCGGACTGTCACCGGACGTCCGTCCGGCGTCCGTGTGCGTCCGCACAGCGAGCTACCCATTGCCCGCCGACCACAAGCCCGCGCCTGCGGTGGCCGGAAATCGGGATCGGAATCCCGGCAGCGGCGCCGGCGTGTGCGCCGTTGTCTGATGCGGTCGGCCTCCTCCTTTGCTAGCATTACTGCTTCGCAGAAGGGGGCGACCGCCTGGGTACTCCTCCTCGCTCCGGACCATGGCCTGTACCAAGGCTCGGCGCAAGAGATCGCTGTCGCTGATCGCCCTCACAAGGACACGGCGATGCTCTTCCTAAGCGGGGCACACCTCTACCATGTGCTCCACCGTGTCCTCCGGGCGGTCCGCACAGTGGCGACACCCGGGCGTCACCTCCGCACGAATCTTGTACAGATACTTCCCGAACTTGCCAAGCTCGGTTAGTATCTGCGCCATGGCGTAGTAGATTAAGTACGGCCCATTTCCTCTCCCAGAGTAGTGGCCTGAGTCCCAGATGTGCGAATATTCGGAGGCTGATTATGCTTGTTTTTATGCCAGCCCAACGTAGGGTGAGGTAACGTAACCCCTCCTCCTTTTTGGTACGTAGATGGCGAAATTGTCATAGACAAAGTTTAAATGAAAGTAAAACTACTGAATGATTTCTGATTAATTTATAAGTGTCGAGCCACGAGGATTCTCAATCAGGATTTATCAAGAATCGAGAATTGTTGATTCATTCAATGTAAATTCGTTTGGACATATCCAGCCCCACGCTATCGTTTCGTTATCGTCCTATGTGAAAATGGTCATTCTCGTTGTCTTGCTCCATAAAGCAAAATGTGTGCGTGTGGTGTGAGGGCCCGGTTGTTAAAATTCTTTCAAAATATGCTTAAGATTTAAGCGTAATTTAGACGGTACGAGTTTCTCGAACGTTTTGTTCGAGAAAATCGTACGCAATAATCGTAAGCAATAATCGCCATGACATTATCGTATCAAAGTGTTTAGACACAGGTAAGAAATAAATTCGAGTCGAGAAACTCGAACCGTCTAGGTATGAATGTTTAGACGGAGATGCTTTTTTGTTCTTACGATTATCGTACGTTCGAGACGAGAAACTCGCACCACCTAGGTATGTGTTTAGACGATGACATTTTTTCTATGCTCTTACGATTCTCGTATGTTCGAGGCGAGAAACTCGTACCGTCTAAATTGCGCTTTAGTGAACATTCAACAATGCTCAATTTTTCTATTTTGTTTGTTACCCGACTGCGCCAGAAGGAGGGTTATGTTTTTCGAGAGTATGAATGTATGTATGTACATATGTATAATTGTTTGGCACGCTCTGCAGCCTGAACGGGTCGATGGATTTTAGCATGAGAGGTGTCGTTAGATTCGTATTTACTGTGAGAGTGACACTGGGTATACCAAAATAAAAAAAACAAAATGGCGGATTTTTGGCGCCAAATTCAAATGTTTGGCACGCTCTACGGCCTAAACGGCTCGATGGATTTTAGTTTGCGAGGTGTCTTTAAATTCGTAATTACTGTGAAAGTGATATAATAATAAAAAAAAAAACAAAAAAAAACGGTAATTTAAAAAACTAAAAAACCCGACTGCTTTTCAGAGTAGAAAATGCCCGAAACAAGAAAGTCGTTGTACCCGATTGCACTTAACTATATAATATTTTAAATACAAGATAAATTGTAGCAGTCGGGACCCATTCTAGAAAGTCAGCCGTCTAGTCACTAGATTAGAGTAATCTGCAATGTAATATAGGTATGTGCTCTCAATTCACTAAGCCTCCATTTCGAGAATGGGTCCCGACTGTTACAATTTATCTTGCATTTAAAATATTGTATAGTTAAGTGCAATTAGGTACAACGATTTTCTTGTTTAGGGCTTTTACGACTCAGAAAAGCAGTTGGGTTTTTAGTTTTTTAAATTACCGTTTTTTTTTAATTCACCGTTTTTATTTTTAAAAATAAATATTAACTTAATTTCGTGATGCTCATTCTCATTTGACGACTCGAATCATAATAACAGTCTTAGCATTGAGCATTTGAAGTACGCGAGCGTGCATCTGCCAAGAGTCCTTGCACTATTATTTAACTTGTGTCTATTAAGTCACGGTTATTTACCCAATGATTTAATGCACACAGTCGTACTGCCAATCGTCAAAGATAAAACGGGTGACTCATCGGATCTGTGTAATTACAGACCGATCTCGCTTGCGACTGTCTTAACTAAGGTGCTGGGCAGTTTGCTTGACCAACAGTTGGGAAAGCACCTCCATTTCCATGACGCTCAGTTTGATTTCAGACCTGGGTTGTTAACTGAGAGTGCTATCTTCTGTCTCAAGCAGACTGTTTAGTAGTACACGGACAGAAACACCAGTATGTGCATGCTTTTTAGACCTTTCAAAAGCTTTTGATCTGGTGTGTTATGACAAGCTATAGCAGAAGCTTCAATGTGAGACAAATGTGCCACATGAGATAGTTTCTTTGCCACGACAAGTCGAGGCATGGCGGACAGAGCTCCGACGGGATCTCATGACGAAATGGCGTCAGCGACTATATCGCAACCTCGTTCGGGGCGCGCCACAATTGGGGCGATAAGGCCCATCCTTGAGGCGTGGCTGGAAAGACCTCACGGCGCTCTCAACTTCCGCACGACGCAGGTGCTTACCGAACACGGAAAGTTCGCTAAGTACCTCTGTTCCGGATTCGTGCGGAGGATTCGCCCGGGTGTCGCCACTGTGCGGAACACCCGGAGGATACGGTGGAGCACACTGTAGAGGTGTGCCCCGCCTGGGCGGAGCATTGCTGTCCTCGTGGGGGCGATCGGCGGCAGCGATCTCTCTCGCCGGGCCTTAGTTCAGGCCATGGTCCGTAGTGAGGAGGGATGGCAGGCGATTGCCTCCTTCTGCGAAGCAGTAATGCTAGCAAAGGAGGAGGCCGACCGCATCAGGCAGAGGCAACGGGGCGTTCGCCCCAGCCGCCGCCGGGATTCCGATCCCGATTTCCGGCCACCGTAGGCGCGGGCTTGCGGACGGCGTGCAATGGGTAGCACGCTGTCCGATCGTCCGGTAACCGACCGGACCGAGCCCAAGTCGTCGACGGCGCGTTTTGTTCCCGCGCGCCTCAAGGAGCTGTCAGCAAACCGTAGAGGCCCAGCCTGCTAACTGCAGGCAGGCAGGGTCGAAGCCTGCTGGGGTCAAGGGCCGTTTTCTGGGAGGAAGGCTCAGCCCCGGCACTATAGGCAACGAAGGAACGGGGTAGGTTTCTAGTCAGTAAGAGTTTGACACTACTTCCCGCTCCGCCCAAGGGCGGGATTTGTCATTGGATGATTTTACCTAACAAAAAAAAAAACATGAGTTCCAGAGATTACCCCCTACATACAAACTTACAAATTTTACCTCTTTATATTATTAGTATAGAAAGATATTTTATATTAAATTTAATGTACTAAATAATAGGTATATCGCGGGTAGGTTGGCTAAAAGTCCTTTCCAGACTATCATTTAACCTTTTGAATAGGTACCGTAATTAGAGACACAATAGAAAAACAATAGGTGTGCGGACGCCGGCGTCCACTTGGGAATTAATGAATAAATTGAAAAGTGACTTTTTTTTATTGGTTATAAACTAGTGCTTGATTGCAATCCCACCTGATGGTAAGCAGTGATACAATCTTTGATGGCGACGTGTTTTAATTAAATTTTAATGAGTAAATTCAATACTAACCGAAAATATGGAGCTTATAGAATATAAAAACGTTGGGTTGCCCAATTGTTTCCTGGCATAGCCCTCGGTTGCCAGGTAAAACAGGTATATCGATACTAGGTACCTTCACCCATTTCTTTTTTATTCATCAAATCAATTTTATATCAAAATATGTGCTGTTTTATTGCAAATATGATGAATAATGATATAAGGTTGTTTGCGAATAAATCCGGTTTGAATAACGGTTGTTGAGTTTTGAAGTGTTTTGATGCGATTGAAAACTTGCGATAAAGAGGTTCGAGAAAAAGACATATCTCGTGCGTTTGTATTTTTCAACCGACTTCAAAAAAAGGAGGAGGTTAAAAAAATAAATAAACTAAGAATGTATACTAGACCTATGTACATACAATACAAAAACACAAAATACACTCAGGCGTCGAAGTATTCCTCCACATCGTTACTATACGAGATATAATAATTAGAGGCCATTCAAATATTATGTAAGCACTACAGGGGGGAGGGGGGGCTTTTGCTTTGCTTATTTTTGATGACATTGGGGATGGATGGTGATTACGTCAGCAGTACCTACCCAAATATTTTTTTAGTTTTTTTATAGTTATTGACTTTATGACTGATAATTAATTGGAATTGGTACATTAAAAAACAAGTTTTTTTTAGTTTCTGTATTTCAAGCATCAATATATTTTCAAGTCTATTCCTTATTTTTAAACTTGTAACTTTTGGTAATTAATTTTTAACTAATAACGAATCCAGAGCACGTTAAAAAATACACGTAGGTACACATGTTTACGTAAGCATGGGAGGAGAGGGATTAGTGCTTTGCTTACTTTTGCTGACGAGGGGGGAGGGGGAGTTAATATTTGCCAAAAATCTGCTTACGTAATACTTTGAACGGCTCCTTACACAAGATTTCTTTTTGATTATATAAGATTTCTTTTTAATTATAATGATGTAATTACCTTTTTGAAACAATAAACATATTTGATTTTTTTGATTTGAATTTGTAACTGCATCCCTAGGAACTAAAAAGAAATGCCTAAATAAATGTTGTCTTGTTTTAATATAGCATGCTCAGAAATAGCAAGTACACCAAGTCTACAACCCTATCTACAGACATGACTATAACCCAAGAAGTTCAAATAAAAAATACTAGGATAAAATTATTTATTTAATTTTAACATATTCTTAGCTAAGTTATAATTGATAAATTGAGATAATTTGAATAGAAAAAATTGTGAAGAAAAAGTTGAATGTGTTGTGGACTTCATTCAATCATATTTAGAATGTAACTCTAAATGGAACTAATAAAAAATATGTAGAATATGAATTGAATTCTCATCAGTACAGGCTCCATGTCACCAAAACTTATTTTATTATTTGGAGATTTTCTTATTCAATAATAAAAAAATACAAATTAGTTATTTATCCTATAAAGTTGATGACAACAATGTGTAGCACAAGGTGAGCAAATATGAAGTCCGCAAAGCCTCGCTCAGCACTCAAACCCTGGAATTCGTTCTTGTTCTCTGGATTGACTTGCAAGCGTAGGCATACTGAAAACAAGGACATAGGTACTGTTTAGTGTTGCTCTGAGGCCTATACACACCAAAGCCACCTCTGCCAAGGGCTTTAGCGGGCGGGATAAACCACCAGGTTTGTTTAGAGTCTATCATACCGGGATTAGCCTCCCGGCAATAAACTACCGGGTGAAGTCGACGTGCCGGCTTTGGTGTACAGAGGCCTTTAGGTTATAATTATTTGTACATACATTTTCGTATCGCAAAATTGAGTATCTTACCTCCAAGGACAAAAGAGCTGACAGTAGAAATAAAACCGCTCAAGAAAGAATTGAAGGGAAAAGTGCCGACGAGGCAGCAATACACAAACTGTATCACTGCAGTCAGAAATATGTATAAAAGATACGCATCGATGATCTTCAACTTTTTAGGTGTTTTAGTTGTGTATTCCTGGTATAATTTAGGAATTACAGATGTTAAGGAAGTCATTTTGTACTTCAATTAGTATTATTGTGTGGCTTTCAAAATGCTTAATTTCCACTTCACAATGTAAAATGCATGAAATGTCAGTCAAAATTTGACGTTTCGTACTTTGACATGAAAACTACACGTCATTTAATTTGATTGGTTGTTAAAATACAGATAATAAAACCGTTTGAGACGGTAATTTTCTTTTCTGAAATACACCTCTATTTCGTTACAAAGTTACAAAGCGTGCAAGTATCCGAACACAGTGAAGTGACATTTTTCCATTTAGAGTTTCGTTCTAATCTACAAATTATCAATGTTAAGCATAAAAAGTTGTCATCTCTCTTTTTCTGCTTAGTAAAAAAAAAGATAGCTTAATTCTATGCCTAAGAAGTGATAAACCCTACAGTACAGCATACTGTATTGTGAATTTGTGCATGTCATTCGTGGACTGAATAAATTGAAAATTGTTATTCGTAATCGTACGTACTGATAATATTTAATATTAGAAATTAAAATGCTGAGTGTTAGTGGAAACTTTCCTGAATATGCAGTGCCCGGCGCTAAACAAGTCCGCTTCGAGCCGTATGCTGACAATGGAGGTAGCATCGTTGCTATTGCCGGTGATGATTACGCTGTAATTGGTGCTGATACCCGTCTGAGTACCGGCTTTTCAATCTACACAAGAGAACAGAAGAAACTGTTTAAGCTATCGGAGAAGACCGTCCTAGGCGCGACGGGCTGCTGGTGCGACACGCTCACTCTGACTCGGCTGCTGTCCGCGAGGATGCAAATGTACGAACATGAACACAACAAGTCCATGTCGACACCAGCCGTCGCTCAGATGCTCTCCACTATGCTATACTACAAGCGGTTCTTCCCTTATTACGTGTCCAATGTCTTGGCTGGTTTGGATGCTGATGGAAAGGGTTGTGTCTACAGTTATGATCCAATCGGTCATTGCGAGCGCTCCAACTACCGTGCCGGTGGCTCAGCAGGTGCGCAGCTGCAGCCTCTGCTAGACAATCAAATAGGACTCAAGAACATGCAGAATGTAACAGAGGCCCCCTTACCTAGAGAGAAAGCCTTGGCCCTTCTGAAAGATGTATTCATCAGTGCTGCCGAGCGTGATATCTACACTGGAGACTGCATCTATATATTGATCATCACTGCAAGTGGTATCCAAGAGGAGAAATTTGAACTGCGTAAAGATTAAATTTTTATAATAAATGTAATTTCTTAAATATTTATGTTTCATTTGATTGCTGCAAAGAAGATTACCGTTTAGTATTTTTTTATTTTTTTTTATAAACTAGCACTTGACTGCAATCCTACCTGATGGTAAGCAGTGATGGAATCGTTGATGGTAAAGCGCACTAGTTTATTAAGAGCCTATTCACTCTAGCCTTGAAGATGCCTAAATTATAATTGGACGGGAAAACCGCAGCAGGCAAATTGTTCCAGTCCCTCGATGTATGCGGTATAAACGGCGGTATCAAGTCATGCAATTCCCGCGCACACTCTCCAAATCCAATTTCGGTGTTTTGCATCCTGTAAAACACCGAAAGGCTGGCTACTCTACGGCTTTGTAGATTGGACTTAACCAAATCTGGATCACCAATTAGCCTCTTCGCACGCCTTTCCACCGATTCCAAAGCTGCTAGGTGGCATTTTGCAGCACCAGCCCATATGTGGCTGCAGTACTCCACACACGAACGGACTTGTGCTTTGTATAAGATTAGAAGCTGTTCCGGTGTGACGTACCGCCGGACTTTTGCTAGAACGCCGAGTTTTCTAGCAGCTACCTTGACTTTGGACTCAATGAACCGCCCAAAGTTGAGGTCTGAGGAAATTTCTACCCCCAAGAGCTGAAGGCGGTCGGTGCACTCCAGGGATACATTCTGGAAAGCAGAAGCCAAGGTGAACGGCCTCCTTTTGGCGGTGAACAAACACGCTTGTGTTTTGGCGGCGTTGAATCCCACCAGATTGGCTTCGCCCCACTTGGAGACTGCCTGAAGTGAAGCATTCGACCGCTCCACCATAGCCTCCCTTTCAAACTGGATTAGCTCTTTACTAGCCCGAGGAGTTGGCAGGTATCTGTCTACAACTGTGCTATCATCTGCATACCCATAGATACCGGGCATCAGCAGATCGTTGATATGCAGGAGGAAGAGAGTTGCAGAGAGAACAGACCCCTGAGGAACTCTGGCATTAGTCGTCATGGGCTCTGATGAGCAACCGTTCACTCAGGAAGTCTTTTACCGAACTAATCAGGTCAGGGGAAATGCCGTACGCTGGAAGCTTACTCAAAAGGCTAGCGTGCCATACCCTGTCGAAGGCCTTCGAGTCGTCTAGAGAAACCGCAATTGCTTCCCCATTCCTCTCATAAACTAGTAGGTCCCCAGTAGATCGACTACGGCGTAACCCGTACTGTCGGTCACTGAGGAGATCGTTACCTTCCAGGTATGCCATGAGGCGCGAGTTCAATACACGCTCCATAATCTTGCAGAGTATGGAGGTTACCGAAATCGGCCGATAGTTGGTTGGATCGGCACCACTGCCCTTTTTGGGCACGGGTTGTACATTGGCAAGCTTCCAGGACTTGGGCACTATGCCAGTCCTAAATGAGAGGACCTAAATGGGAGTATAAAATGATTGGCTTGCAATAAGAATCTGGCAATTAACAAATCTGGTTAACTGTGTTCTTAGGCTGGCATCTAGCACATCAGTTTTGATTAGCTTTATGAAGAACAAGCTACTTCCTAGTAGGGTTATTCCAACAAAGTAAATATGTTAATAGAAAATATACACACACAAAGTAACAAGTAACTGAATTTATTATTTAAAAATAATTACAAGGTAACTACAATATAACTTATACACTTTGTTCATTACTATTTACAACTTTCATTAAAACTGAGGGAATAACATGTCATACTTTTATTTATTGTACTTAGGCATAACAAATATATTCTGTGGAAAGATTTTATCAAACATTTCACTTACTACATCCTGACTGGCCGTATCACCAACTATAGTGGCTTTTAACCTTGGAGGAGTGGTGTTGCCAGCGACTAGAGGATGAATGTTATAGCACAGCTCTACTTTCCCTTTGGGCGGGATAGTGACTGATATTTTCTTGTATCCTGAGAACATGTATGCATCAGTGCCTTCTACTATCACACTCAATCTGATAGGGGTACTACTTTTACCAAACAAAGTGCATTTCAACGGAACTGAAGTGAGCAGTTCTACTACCTGAGGATAGTTGACTTCTATTGCTATAGGACACTCATCAATGGGCAGTCCTGACAGCGCTGTGCTGCTCATCACACAGTGGCTGGAGCTGGTCTTCCGCCGCCATGTTATGTTATACAGACCAACTCTAGTTGGATTATCTTTAGATTTGTACTTGGCTTGTATACAAACAGCATCTGAGGCAACATTCTTCTCAGCAACCTCCAGGTTACTGATACAGGATGACAGCTTGGTGGCATCACTATACCGGAAGCACTCCACCACCTCTAACTCTGTGTCTACTATCAACAAGTCCCATGGACTCAAAATTTTTATTTGTGGCATCACTATGAAGGGATCATCCACAAAACACTTAGCAATTGGTTTGAAATTCATGGCCACAAAGTTTGTACAAACCTCAAAAGGTTTAATAACTGTAATTTTTGTAGTGAACTCTTTAGTGCATTCCAATTTGGATATTTCAGGAAGATCAATAACATAAGTTACTTTTATTTGCACAGTTGTAGTTGCCGTTCTGTTTGTTTTCAAATAAAATGTATTGACATGGCTGCCTGCAGTGATGATGCTGCTGACCTGTATGTTTAGTGGTTGTGTTTGTGGCTCACCCTCTTTCAGACTCAATTCTGTAACTGAATCAGGATTAGGATTATCAGGGGAACTTAACAGAGACAGTGTTATTTTAACATCATAGATACTACTGTCTTCATTATTAGTGATGGTGAATGTTGATGGAAACCATTCACCTTGAAGTGCTGGACTTGAGTTAGTGACCAGTATTGACACCTTACACTCTCGCAATGTGATAGACGCTACTGTCAAAGGCACAATGCAGTCAAACTCATAGTCTGCCTTGGGGCTCCTTATAAAGTGCAAAAGCTCTGGATGGATAGTTGACTCTGTAGCCTTGTTTCCTTCTATTTTGAAATTTAAAACTATCTTGCGCTTTCTGTCTGTGTCAAGCACAAAAGACACATTTTTAATGTGTAGATCTGATCCACTATCATGAGGATTTGGTTTAAATTGACATAAAAATCTCTTTACTTTGCCTCCTTGCAAGGAAATGATTGTGTTGCCATCATCTGTAATTGGAATTTCAATAGTTTCAGTATGACTAGAAATGGCTACAAAGGCATTTCTTGCCTCAAGAGCTGTGGCGTACAAGAGCCTTACATACAGTTCTAAATCAATTAGTTCATCCATCCTATATCTCTGCTGCTTAAACTTAGGCTTAACCTCTAAAAAGCTAGATATGTTGGCCATGTCTACAGAAACTGTGAGTGGTTCTTTCTCAATGGCCGCTTGCCACAGCTCCAGAGCCTTGTGCTGCGAGGAAGCTGGCAGGTCTGGCTCCGCTGCAGGTATGTTCAAGTTGAGAACAGACATGATATTCCTAAATATTCTATCCTTGTCATTGTTTGGCACTTGAATATGCTTAGAGAGTGCCTCTATCGACAGCTGAAGATAATCTTGTATTTTTCCTGACAGGTATGCACATTGTAATGCTCGGTTTAGAACATGTGAAGCCAGAAACCACCACTTTTCTCTCCGGTAGTCCCACAGCATATGTGTCAACAATGTCAGAGCCTTGCCATAATCAGCTGAGTAAAAGTACTCATTAGCCATCTCTACCACTAGCTGCTTCCTCATGCGAGGTGAGTGGAATGTCTTAAACTGTGCGATGGCACAACCCAAGAAGCTGATGATCATTGCTGAGTGGTTAAAAACTCTCTCATTATACTGCAGAGCTAAGACGGCTGCTTGCTCTTTTTGTGGGTCATGGGGGTCAGCACTGAGACGGCCTGGCCTCCATGGTCTCTGTCCATAAAACTCAACAATGCCTTCCAGTGGATCAGGGGGAGGAGGGTATGCTGTGGCCTCAGTGCATACAGATCTCATAGCTTGCCTTCTCTTCACTGTGAACTGAGCTGCATGTTGGTAGTAGAAGCCAGGGTGCTGAGACTGTATGGCTGGAAGTCCTGCACGGATAGCTTCATCAAACAACTCTCCAAAGGCACTGTACTGTCTTGCTATCCATGCGTAATGTTCAAACAGCAGTTCCGTTGATCCAATTCGATTCTTATATCTTTCAATGTGTGACTTGAGTTGTGCTATGGCATCACGTGGCAAATTAAGAGCAAACAGTAATTTACAAAGTTTATAATTGATGTAGCCTGCTACAGTTCTGACTTCATGGGTGTTGGTATCAACAATCCTTGTCTCAAGTAAATTGTTGTAAGCATGCATGTAGTGCTTGTGGGCTGTACTTAAATCTTGTTTCAGCTCATTAAGGTAGCCTAGTTTAAATTGATGTCGCACAAATAAATACTGATGAGTTGTTTTATTGAGATGGTCTCTATGCTGTTTAATGTTTTTAGTTTCATGATGATAGTAGTTCTGAGCAATGTCATAAAAGGCATTCTCTAGGCGCACAATGTACCCCATTAGGTGATCACTGTGAGGTAGCACAAACAAAGACTTGGACTGTATCTCACAGGCGGCACATAGAGCCTGCGCGCGCTCTGCGCCCAGCATGTACTCGGACGGGGGCGGCGACAACCGGCTCTGGATGACGACGACGGCGACGCGTGTTGCGTGACCCTCTACTGCAGCGCGGATTGATTGCACTTTGGACGCACACTCTATAATTTTTTCGTTCCACTGTGGATCATTCCAATCCATATCGTAAAATATGACTACAACCGCTGGAATCAGAGATACCCGCTTATGAATCCAGTTTTTTTTGAGAACTCCCTTTGGGATATACCACTCGTAAGAGTTCCGCTTAGGCTTGACTACAGGAAACTCGAAGGTGTTGTTGAGTAACTTAAAACGCACGGGCGTGCGGTCAGCGCGACGGTTGTTAGAAAACGCATCCCAGATCTCCTTGTGCACAGCATTGTTCACTGCATCGAGCCCAGACAATCCGATCAACGCGAGGGGCTTCAGAATTATCTCGGACGGAAACTCCGTATAGTCACTCGGCATCGTCGCCATTATCGTCACCACACTGGCTTTTGCGTCTAACACAACACTGATCGTGGGGTTAGTATTTCATTTCATGTCACTGTATTTTGCGTACGTTGTTTTACTAATTTTATAATCTTCAATGCAACTCCCCCATCATTTGCTAAAATTGCCAATCGCTAATGTAATGTCAAATTTAATTGACAGATTGTAGTGACAGAATATTACGAACTAACGAACGAAAACCAAAAAAGACGAACGAAAACTAAACAAATACTTTCAAATATTTTACATAGTCTTAAACATTTGGGTTACTGTCTATCATCAACTTTGTTAAGTTTTAAGCCTCTAAGTATTTTTCAGCACAGTTGTGTAGTATGTAGCCATTAATATAAGTTCAAAAACAATAATGCTGGTTTTTATTGTTGAACGAATTATTAAATGTCAAATTGACAGAACGAAGATGATGCTGCCCCGGGTTCCGAAAACGCCAAAAGCGATTATAGAACGAAACCGACCTTTAATAATCACAAAATATAAGGGCACTTGGGGGAGGCCTACTTCCAACAGTGGATGTCTTTCGGCTGAAATGATGATGATGATGAAAATATAAGGGCTATTGAGTAATAATTGTGACGTTGCGCGTTGGTTGGATTCGTGCTATACTCACTTTTGACGCATTCGGAACGAGGGGTTGACAAGACAGTGTGTACGGTGCATAATTGTCAATCTGTCATGTGTCATTATTCTTATTTACTGTACTCTTTGCATTATTCATTGTGTTAAAGTCTATTTCTCTATTTTATACTCGTTGATTGCGTTGAGTTTGTGAATAAATTCTTGGATAACGCTTTTAATTGATAACTTTCCCCCCAAGTTATTAATTCATTTGTAAAGCAATGGCTTCTCAAGCTTTAGCCTCGCTAACTGCTACTTACACCGATTCTGAAGGTGAGGAAGATATGGAAGACCAAACACCTGAAAAGGAAGAACCCAAAGAGATTCATTCAGTGCCTACTAGCCCTAAAAAAATTGAAGATAGTAGCCAATCCGCCTCTGCACCAGCATCTCCAAAAAGAAGATTAGTGTCTTATGTGGATGACACAGTGGTGTCCGACGACGAGCCGCTGTCCCCTGCTGCGGAGAACCAGGACGACATGCGGCGCCTGTCCATGGAGACGGACACGGACGAGGCCGTGCCGCGCTCCGAGCCCGACGAGTGCGAAGACGGCGTCACCATTCCCCCCGAGCCGCCCGGGAAGTGTCCCAAGGAACTACAAGATTCTATCGCTAAATTTTACAGCCGAATGTTAAATGAAGGCCTAGATATGAACAGGATCATACAAGATAAGAAGAACTTTAGAAACCCTAGCATTTATGAAAAACTAATTCAGTTCTGTGATATTAATGAATTAGATACAAATTACCCTCCTGAAATCTACGACCCACTAAAGTGGGGCAAAGAATCATATTATGATGAATTATCCAGAGTGCAGAAATTAGAGATGGATAGGAGGGAGAAAGAAAAGAAAGAGAAACTAGCTAAAATAGATTTTATAACAGGAGTAGCTAAGAAATCTGAGAGTGACGATGAGAAGAAGAGGAAGTCGAAGTGGGATCAGGCGGCTCCCAACGTGTCCAACAAGCCAACCATCAAGCAACCCGGACTGGTCCAACAACCACTCACCAGCAATGTGACTGGAACTAAGGGAACCATCATCTCAGCATTTGGTTCTTTACCGAAGAAACAAAAACTTTGACTGGAAACAAAACATTCATAACAATGAAGCTGTGTTCCTCAGTTTTGATTTTATATTGCAGAGACCTATTTGTGTTGTGGTGTATTTATAAAAGTGAAACCGGTACCATCATCATCCACAATCATTAATCATTTTCATGTAGAACATAAGTAATTAGACAAATTGAAATAAAAACATATAAGTAGTTTTGATATAAGGAAGATTTTCTGAGGTGATCAGTGTTTCAAGTTTCCCGCCCTTAACATACAATAAAATCCTGCATTAAATCCTTTATTTATCATCTTCATCTATTTGTTCTGTATGCAACTTTACAACTTGTGTACAGTAATATTATTTACTACCTGTTAATCGCGACTTCATTCAAAGAGAATGGTACTATGCGTTTCAAATGAGAAATCGATTGCCATGTTGTGATGTCACTTCGTACTGTCAAATCGAAGAAATTTTGGCTAAATCAAAGAACTCCGACATGAGTAAAATTGAAGAACTGAATTCTGATAAAACTTTTTTTTTAAAGTAGGTCTAAGATTAACTAGGACAAAAAAAAAACTGTTATTAATACGCAAATAAGTTTTCTTTGCAAACTGTACTTTTCAGTCAACATTTGACTGATCGAGATTATTGAATTTCCTTTTCTTATTTGAACGCTTAGTAACATCAGCTATTCGTCAGTGTAGTGCTTACATACCCCATAAAATTGCTGTTTTTTAAACTGGTTATTTTGAACTGTGCATTCTCTTTGTCGTCAGTTCCCGAGATTCGCATAAGGAACAAAGAAGTTCTGAGAGCGCTGTGTCGTCTAGACGTGAATAAAGCTAGTGGACCAGATGGTATTCCAGCGATAGTTCTCAAGGCTTGTGCAGCCGAGTTGTCTCCTGTATTGACTCGCTTGTATCGCCTCTCATTTAGGACTGGCATGGTGCCCAAGTCCTGGAAGCTTGCCAATGTACAACCCGTGCCCAAAAAGGGCAGTCGTGCCGGTCCAACCAACTATCGGCCGATTTCGGTAACCTCCATACTCTGCAAGATTATGGAGCGTGTATTGAACTCGCGCCTCATGGCATACCTGGAAGGTAACGATCTCCTCAGTGACCGACAGTACGGGTTTCGCCGCAATCGATCTACTGGGGACCTACTAGTTTATGCCACCCACTTGTGGGGCGAGGCCCTCGAGAGGAATGGGGAAGCGATTGCGGTTTCTCTAGACGTCTCGAAGGCCTTCGACAGGGTATGGCACGCTAGCCTTTTGAGTAAGCTTCCAGCGTACGGCATTTCCCCTGGCCTGATTAGTTGGGTAAAAGACTTCCTGAGTGAACGGTCTCTCCGAGTTGTTGTCGACGGATGCTCATCAGAGGCCATGACGACTAATGCCGGAGTTCCTCAGGGGTCTGTTCTCTCTGCAACTCTCTTCCTCCTGCATATCAACGATCTGCTGATGCCCGGTATTTATGAGTATGCAGATGATAGCACAGTTGTAGACAGATACCTGCCAACTCCTCGGGCTAGTAAAGAGCTAATCCAGTCTGAAAGGGAGGCTATGATGGAGCGGACGGGTGAAATGGGGCGAAGCCAATCTTGTGGGATTCAACGCCGCCAAAACACAAGCGTGTTTGTTCACCGCCAAAAGGAGCCCGTTCACCTTGGCTCCTGCTTTCCAGAATGTATCCCTGGCGTGCACCGACCGCCTTCAGCTCTTGGGGGTAGAAATTTCCTCGGACCTCAACTTTGGGCGGTTCATTGAGTCCAAAGCCGAGGTAGCTGCTAGGAAACTCGGCGTTCTAGCAAAAGTCCGGCGGTACTTCACACCGGAACAGCTTCTAATCTTATACAAAGCACAAGCACAGAATATATAATAGTACCTTACCGGTACAGAAATTTCACTCCCTAGTTTAGGTATGATAAACGCAAGCGTCCGGTCACCGGACTAGTCTCAATAGGCTGGCACTCGCTCGACTTGTCGCACACGCAGCGCACGCATCCGCGAAATCAATTTTAAAGTAAACTGTTAATACCGTAAGGTACTAGGTATTGTATATTCTGTTGGAAATCAATCGTTGCTTTAAATCAGGAAGAAAATCAATAAAACAGTATTTAAAAGTAAAACAACTATAAAATTAAAAAAATAAGAAAACGTATTGTCTGTTGTTATATATTTTAGTACCTACCTACTTAATTAAACATAATTACTGCATAATTTGGTCTTTGTTTATCATTATATCCCTATTTTTATTATTATTTTACAGGTAGGCATTTCATATTATTTAAGTACCAATCTCAGTTGTCTAGCTCCTAGACTATTGCCCGTTTGGAAATCATATCAACATGTGTCGCCATCTGTCGCTTCGCGTGTATTACTTTCACAGATAAAGTAGTACCTCTGACAGCCCTGGCAGATTGAAGCGAGACGGCACACAGTTATTGTACTATGAACGCTATATGCAATGCAAAAGGTTGAAATTAGGTTGTTTTCCAGAACAGTAGGTAAATATCTCGACGATTTTGCGCCGCTTGTATGGAAGTGAGACAGGCCTGGCACAAGTCCGTTCGTGTGTGGAGTACTGCAGCCACATATGGGCTGGTGCTGCAAAATGCCACCTAGCAGCTTTGGACTCGGTGGAAAGGCGTGCGAAGAGGCTAATTGGTGATCCAGACTTGGTTAAGTCCAATCTACAAAGCCTCGAGCACAGGCGTAGAGTAGCCAGCCTTTCGGTGTTTTACAGGATGCATTTTGGAGAGTGTGCGCGGGAATTGCATGACTTAATACCGCCATCTCCTTTCTACCATCGAACAACCCGGCGTACGGCGAATATCCACCCTTACGTTGTTGAAACTTCCACGGTCCGGACTAAGCGTTTTGCCTCGTCGTTTATACCGCGTACATCGAGGGACTGGAACAATTTGCCTGCTGCGGTTTTCCCGGCCAATTATAATTTAGGCGTCTTCAAGGCTAGAGTGAATAGGCTCTTAATAAACTAGTGCGCTTTACCATCGACGATTGCATCACTGCTTACCATCAGGTAGGATTGCAGTCAAGTGCTAGTTTAAAAAATATAAAAAAAAAAAAAAAAAAAAGTTTAAGCCCCGTCAAAATCGTCCAGCGTTTCGCATTGTTTCGGATATAAGCCAGAACAAACGGACAGACCAGCGAAAATTTACAAATTGCTTTTTTGTGAATTTTATTTAAAAAATGTCATTTTGATAAAAAACACTTTAATTTTTTCAAAGACTTTAAATAAACACTTAAGTAGTACATATTAGAATTTTTCTAATAAAAAGTTACTTACCATCAGGTGAGATAGTGGTCAAACGCGAGCCTATGAATATAAAAAAAAATATTCTTATTTAAAAAAATATATAAATACTAGCGGTCGCCCGCGGCTCCGCCCGCGTGGATGTCGGTTACCGCTGAAAAAAGCCAACCGACACTAACATCGACGACGCAGTCATTATCCGCAGGCTGCATAGATTGTCTATATGTGGATGTTAAAGTTGTTAATGATGAACATATTTAAACGTAATACTAAGTTTTCACTTCTGCCGGCAGTCCCGGAGTGCAACCCGTTGTTTTAGGATAGATAACTAAAGCGATTATTGTAGAGCTTCTCTTTATACAACATTTGTCGTTAAATTATTTTCAGGTAACAAAATATACTGATGGTCGGGAGCCCCGACCCGTGATAAGGCAACATAAAGTTGCCCATGAGTAAAACATTCTTTTCGTAAATCAATTCCTACTAATTTGAATGTTTGGCCCAGGGCTTTGTTTGTTGAGACCTAGCTCTCTTATGGCGGGTTTCTGAATTGAGTATTTTGAGTTAAGAACGACTCAAACCATACTTATATGCCAAATTTTGACAGGTTTGCAGGCTAAAGTAGAGTTTGAGTAATACTCAACTTCAAATGCTCAAATCAGAAATCGGGGGTAAGGCATTTTCAAATGTTTAAGAAAATGTTAATAGCGTGTTGTATTATTCTAGCTCTGAAAAGAACCGTTGTTTAGCCCTGAAAAGAACTGTTGGTTAGCCCTGAAAAGAACTGTTGGTTAGCCCTGAAAAGAACTGTTGGTTAGCCCTGAAAAGAACCGTTGGTTAGCCCTGAAAAGAAGTGTTGTTTAGCTCTGAGAAGAACTGTTGTTTAGCTCTGAGAAGAACTTTTGCGTAGGTGTAGTTTTAAGAACGAAATCTAAAAAAAATCGCACGAAAATTATTAGACTTCGCGCACGACCGCTGCGTAGGGAGCCGACTTCACGTTCAGTATATTACAAAGTACTCTATGCTCACGTCTGAGCCGCGCGGGTACCTTACTCATAAACCTAAACTCCCGCACGCGCACCCCCGCCTTGGTGACGCCCACTTCGCAACGGGCCGTGCATCAGAAATCGTAATATTTTAATTTCGCCATAACTTCAAAACCAAACGTCCAATTTTAATCATTCAAAGACCAAATATTGAATGTTGAAAAACAGATTTCAGAAATTAATAATTTTCTATAAAAGTGCTGCATAATTATAATAATTTCCCTTAGAGTATATATGTTAGAATCAGGTATATGTTCTAAGTAATTTTCTCATACAGATTATTCGTGTGTTTTACAGTTATTTCATGATGATTACAGTATCAACCATGTGAAAAAAATGCTTTTTTCAACATAACTAACATTTAGGTTCCTCAATTAAAACAGCTGTATTCTAAAATTAAAACCATTAGAAATAAAGTATTTTCAAGTACTTTATAATACTCGTAAAGTACTTATTAGAACATTTGCCTAAAAATAAAGTGCAGTATCATATTATTAAGTATGGGTTATATTTTCTTTGAGTATGGGTGGCAACCCTCAACTGACGGCGCCCGTACACGAGCGTGACATATCTATATAAACACAACAAACCTTTGTTTGTCGCGAAGTTCGTCGATATTCGTTTCGCGTCATTTCATTTCGCGTCCATCTGACGCAGTTGCGCGCAGTTTGTGTTGTAATATTGTTGTTATTTACATTGTGAAATGGCCGAGGCGCCAGAGAACGAACCCATGGCATCGTCAAGCGTGGGCGCGGTCAGACCTGACGTGAAAGATGACGACGAGCCGTTGACTAAAAAACGTAAAATTACTGACAAAGAGGGGAGCGACAAGCTCGAGCACAGGTTGGGGGGCATCCTGTGCTGCGCAGTTTGCCTGGACCTGCCTCCGGCGGCCGTGTATCAGGTATTTTAAAACAGCTGGTAGTGTCGATGCTCGCATCAGCCGTTTTACAACTTTTTTCCTTTGTTACGTAAGCAGCTGGGCCTTCCGCCTTCAGCTCTCGGCTAATATTCGCGTCGTGGCGACGCCTACACGACGTCGCTTTATCGCTCACCAGTTGAGTACCTAGTACAAAGTATGGCGTCAATGTATATTGTATTAAATAATTTGGTTGTCATTGTAAAGTTGCCACAGCTAAGTCCCTGTGATAGCCCTTTGTTATGGCTGCTGTTAAGTACCTAGTATTATGGATTGTGTTCATTTATTTTATGATTCAATTAGTCAATGTATGTGTGACCTATGACCTGTTTGTATGTATTGTGTACATAATCTGAGCAAATTGTGTTATGAGTGTCAATACATGTAAGAGTTAAGTATTTGTGATATTGTATAGGATAACTAGAATGTATGGTCAATAGTGTAGCAAGTAAACTTAGTCTGTATACACTCTTGTAACATTTCACTTTAATAAAGAAATGTTTGAGAGATTTACTTCTTTCTTTATTCAGAAATCCCCTTTACAACCCTCATCCCCATTTTTGAAACATCCTTTTTGATTTACTAAAAGCTTAACATTTCTCATATACCTATTACATGAATATATTTTATCTTTTTGAGAATCAGGAGTTTGTCATATCATATTATTGTAACTTGTAAAACATATAGTTTGAATTTCTAACACGCTATTCAATTATTTATTTTTTAAATTACTGAGAAGCAATAGTTTTTAGTAACAAAAAAACAATACAAGATATAAATATTTAGAAAAACAAATCATTTGTCAACAAGTCAAAATTAAAATCAGTTGTTCAGCATACTTAATCTTTTTTTTTCTGTTACAGCAGTATTTATTATGTAGTGTTTGATTACAGGAGGCACACGCAATCACGGCCAGAGGTAGACCATGTAGCACACACACATACATGCCTTTTAATTTCTCTAATATACTTATATCTACCTCAATGTAAGAGAGACATTGTTTCTGAAAGTTTTAATTCATTTAAAAGATTTATTTGTTTACAATATTCAAAGTCCCTTACACCTTTCACTTACATTGTAGATATTAGTATAGTATACAAACAAAATAATAACTTTTACAAGAGATGTAGTGCCAGACTCCACTGCAGCAAACTGACACAGGCGTTGTATTGCAGTGTAGCAATGGGCACTTGATGTGCGCGCCCTGCTTCACGCACCTGCTAGCGGACGCGCGGCTGCGCGACGAGGCGGCCACGTGCCCCAACTGCCGCGTGGAGATCTCCAAGGCGACGGCGTCACGCAACCTCGCCGTAGAGAAGACAGTGTCGGAGCTGCCGTCCGAGTGCAAGTTCTGCACGCGCGTGTTCCCGCGGCACTCGCTGCAGCACCACGTGGAGAACACGTGCGACGACAGGTGACACGCGCCCGACTTTATCTACTCCGTGTCATTACACACACATCTCTCGTTATCGCACTACAATGCTCTAGTAGCGTTGCTGGCACTCGTCTGTGGACAGACGTTCATTTCTTTACGGCGCACTTAGTTATTTTAACATTAAAATCAGATTAGAATGATTATACTTGATAGCAAAAACGGGACAGTAGGTAATTTGTAAGACTCCGCTCCTGAGTTGCGAGCGACGCAGCCGCGCAGTGGCGCTAAACGACTACTAAACTCGGCTACATATTTGTTCCCCCAGGAAGTTCAAGTTCTCGCAAATCGTAGTCGATCCGTGCCCCGACAAGCGCCACTACCTCGATAGTTTGGTTCGCATTGTGTCCAGCGTGTACTGGCTGGTGCAGCGCCTGCTGCCGCGCAGCGCGGCGCCGGGGCTCGCGCGCGCGCCGCTCAAGCGCCGTAGGGTCCACAGGTGTGTGCGCGCTCCACTAACATACCACAGTGTCGCTTGTAACACCTGGTGTAATGCGAACCGAACTCATCGCCTGCATTTAGCTCGATTCGTGTCCTGTTATAGCAAGTCGGAAGTAACCCAATCTTATCAGGTGGCTTTTATGTCCTAACGCATGATGGTATGGATGCAAGGAGGATGGAAGGAGCTATTCATTTTTTTATAACATCTCGAAATCCTACACAATTGTACGGATCGTGGGTCCCGTATTGTGTAACGCTAATGGCATGTCGGCGGTCTGGCGGGGCCTCGAGTGACGGCGGTGCTGTGGCAGGTTGACGAGCTGCCGCTTCGCGTGCATCGGCTGCCCGTGGCGCGGGCCGGCGCACGAGGGCGGCGCGCACGAGGCGGCGTGCGCGCACCCCAGCAAGTCGGCGGCCGACGTGGTGGGCGTGCTGGCCGAGCGCGACAAGCGGTACAAGGAGGTCTACAACCAGGTGCTCGACCTGCTCTCCTACGAAAAAATTACCTTTAATGGTGAGTTTTTACTGAAACATGACAAACACATCCCTGGAGTGATCCCTTCCGCGTCCGCCACCAGGTCAATACCTACTAATATTCACAGTGAGTCTTCATCGAAGATTGGATTTTTCGTTGAGCTGTTACTTTAAATTGTTAGGTAATAGCTTTGTATTCGTGGAGCACGCAATTGTTGTTGGAAGTTTAGTGCTCCCAGATAGCGGATTTGCCCGTAGTTTCAGTGAACAAATTAAGGTGAAGATTGACATCACAGTTACTAAAAATGCTTTAGTAGAAGACGACGCAACTATAGCAATTTTTCAAATAAGTTCGACAACCAACAATTTAATTAAAGTATAATTATGACTGGCAAGGACATACATATCCGAGAGTAAACTCGTAAATGATTTAAGATGCAGTCCCATCATTAGAAATGTTCAACATGGTCAATAAATCTTTTACTGGTTATGACAAAATTCCCGTGATTCCTCGAGAACAGTGGCGCACTTTAACGATCTTAACGAAGAATGTGTCGCAGACCTGCAGCTGAAGCCTTACCGGACGGAGGAGTTCCTGCACAAGCTGTACTACGAGACGTCGCGGTTCTCCGCCTTCGGCCACCAGTGGGTGGTGAAGGCCTTTGTCAACAAGAATCAGCGCGACCCGACGCAGAGCTCGCAGCGGGAGATCACCTACCAGGTAAGGATTAGGCTCCTATGCTGTTTACCCTCGGAATATAGTAACCCATATGCAGGTTAAACCTGAAGTGCCACCAAAATACTCGGCAGTTTAGGACCGAACAATGAGCAAGCATATTATTCATTGTAAAACTCACGTACCAGTTGCATGTACAACAATAGGAACTTAGTAATGTTGACGCCGTAGTAAGTCTTGGTCACTACAACAATTTGAGCAATTTTTAAGCTGTAGTTCGTCGCTACGAGACAGCTTCAAGATGTAAATAGTACTTCGGCGTTAAGGGCGATTTCATGCAGGATAACACTGAATTCATGCGTTTTGCCGTTCATGCTGCTCTAGGTGGAGCGATGAAGCTAAAATAAAACCCTCTTGTTCCTCTTTAAGTTACCACTTGCGGTCCACGTCCAGGGCTACGGTAACTCTTTGAATTAAACCCGCAGCCCTAGCTGGTACTTGCCCTAGAGGGCTTCGTCTATTCTGCTGACATTTCTTTGAGGCGCTCGTGGAACACAATAAACGTGAGGACCTGCATCAGGCGGAAAGAGGAATCTTTGGCACCTTTCTAGCCACTCTTCATTGACTCCAATCGGAATCACCGCGATTGTGGCCTGTCCAGCGTCGGGTTGCGTCAGATGCTGTCTCCATAGCACTGCAGAATTTATGATATTGCATTCAGGATTTTCAATCGGTTTCAATGTCCATCGTGCCGAGAAGGTTTGTAGGATGAGTAGGTAGGCCTCTGTTCACGAAGAAGTGCGTATACGTAACAGATACTGGAGCAGCATAATGCGGTCAGATTGCCCTGCAGTTGATCCTGAAGAGTAAGACGGTGTGCGGGCTGTCGGTGCAGTGGGTGGTGCTGCGCGGCCCGTACGGCGAGGCGCGCCTGCAGCCGCGCGTGTGCGCGCACACGTTCCACGACGCCGCGCCCGACGCCGCGCCGCTGCCGCTGCCGCTGGCCGACGACGCCGACACCAACCGCCTGCTCTCCAACAAGGCCATACACTTCAGGTGACACAACGCACACAGTCTGTCCGTCCGCCTGCAGCCGCGCGTGTGCGCGCACACGTTCCACGACGCCGCGCCCGACGCCGCGCCGCTGCCGCTGCCGCTGGCCGACGACGCCGACACCAACCGCCTGCTCTCCAACAAGGCCATACACTTCAGGTGACACAACGCACACAGTCTGTCCGTCCGCCTGCAGCCGCGCGTGTGCGCGCACACGTTCCACGACGCCGCGCCCGACGCCGCGCCGCTGCCGCTGCCGCTGGCCGACGACGCCGACACCAACCGCCTGCTCTCCAACAAGGCCATACACTTCAGGTGACACAACGCACACAGTCTGTCCGTCCGCCTGCAGCCGCGCGTGTGCGCGCACACGTTCCACGACGCCGCGCCCGACGCCGCGCCGCTGCCGCTGCCGCTGGCCGACGACGCCGACACCAACCGCCTGCTCTCCAACAAGGCCATACACTTCAGGTGACACAACGCACACAGTCTGTCCGTCCGCCTGCAGCCGCGCGTGTGCGCGCACACGTTCCACGACGCCGCGCCCGACGCCGCGCCGCTGCCGCTGCCGCTGGCCGACGACGCCGACACCAACCGCCTGCTCTCCAACAAGGCCATACACTTCAGGTGACACAACGCACACAGTCTGTCCGTCCGCCTGCAGCCGCGCGTGTGCGCGCACACGTTCCACGACGCCGCGCCCGACGCCGCGCCGCTGCCGCTGCCGCTGGCCGACGACGCCGACACCAACCGCCTGCTCTCCAACAAGGCCATACACTTCAGGTGACACAACGCACACAGTCTGTCCGTCCGCCTGCAGCCGCACGTGTGCGCGCACACGTTCCACGACGCCGCGCCGCTGCCGCTGCCGCTGGCCGACGACGCCGACACCAACCGCCTGCTCTCCAACAAGGCCATACACTTCAGGTGACACAACGCACACAGTCTGTCCGTCCGCCTGCAGCCGCGCGTGTGCGCGCACACGTTCCACGACGCCGCGCCCGACGCCGCGCCGCTGCCGCTGCCGCTGGCCGACGACGCCGACACCAACCGCCTGCTCTCCAACAAGGCCATACACTTCAGGTGACACAACGCACACAGTCTGTCCGTCCGCCTGCAGCCGCGCGTGTGCGCGCACACGTTCCACGACGCCGCGCCCGACGCCGCGCCGCTGCCGCTGCCGCTGGCCGACGACGCCGACACCAACCGCCTGCTCTCCAACAAGGCCATACACTTCAGGTGACACAACGCACACAGTCTGTCCGTCCGCCTGCAGCCGCGCGTGTGCGCGCACACGTTCCACGACGCCGCGCCCGACGCCGCGCCGCTGCCGCTGCCGCTGGCCGACGACGCCGACACCAACCGCCTGCTCTCCAACAAGGCCATACACTTCAGGTGACACAACGCACACAGTCTGTCCGTCCGCCTGCAGCCGCGCGTGTGCACGCACACGTTCCACGACGCCGCGCCCGACGCCGCGCCGCTGCCGCTGCCGCTGGCCGACGACGCCGACACCAACCGCCTGCTCTCCAACAAGGCCATACACTTCAGGTGACACAACGCACACAGTCTGTCCGTCCGCCTGCAGCCGCGCGTGTGCGCGCACACGTTCCACGACGCCGCGCCCGACGCCGCGCCGCTGCCGCTGCCGCTGGCCGACGACGCCGACACCAACCGCCTGCTCTCCAACAAGGCCATACACTTCAGGTGACACAACGCACACAGTCTGTCCGTCCGCCTGCAGCCGCGCGTGTGCGCGCACACGTTCCACGACGCCGCGCCCGACGCCGCGCCGCTGCCGCTGCCGCTGGCCGACGACGCCGACACCAACCGCCTGCTCTCCAACAAGGCCATACACTTCAGGTGACACAACGCACACAGTCTGTCCGTCCGCCTGCAGCCGCGCGTGTGCGCGCACACGTTCCACGACGCCGCGCCCGACGCCGCGCCGCTGCCGCTGCCGCTGGCCGACGACGCCGACACCAACCGCCTGCTCTCCAACAAGGCCATACACTTCAGGTGACACAACGCACACAGTCTGTCCGTCCGCCTGCAGCCGCGCGTGTGCGCGCACACGTTCCACGACGCCGCGCCCGACGCCGCGCCGCTGCCGCTGCCGCTGGCCGACGACGCCGACACCAACCGCCTGCTCTCCAACAAGGCCATACACTTCAGGTGACACAACGCACACAGTCTGTCCGTCCGCCTGCAGCCGCGCGTGTGCGCGCACACGTTCCACGACGCCGCGCCCGACGCCGCGCCGCTGCCGCTGCCGCTGGCCGACGACGCCGACACCAACCGCCTGCTCTCCAACAAGGCCATACACTTCAGGTGACACAACGCACACAGTCTGTCCGTCCGCCTGCAGCCGCGCGTGTGCGCGCACACGTTCCACGACGCCGCGCCCGACGCCGCGCCGCTGCCGCTGCCGCTGGCCGACGACGCCGACACCAACCGCCTGCTCTCCAACAAGGCCATACACTTCAGGTGACACAACGCACACAGTCTGTCCGTCCGCCTGCAGCCGCGCGTGTGCGCGCACACGTTCCACGACGCCGCGCCCGACGCCGCGCCGCTGCCGCTGCCGCTGGCCGACGACGCCGACACCAACCGCCTGCTCTCCAACAAGGCCATACACTTCAGGTGACACAACGCACACAGTCTGTCCGTCCGCCTGCAGCCGCGCGTGTGCGCGCACACGTTCCACGACGCCGCGCCCGACGCCGCGCCGCTGCCGCTGCCGCTGGCCGACGACGCCGACACCAACCGCCTGCTCTCCAACAAGGCCATACACTTCAGGTGACACAACGCACACAGTCTGTCCGTCCGCCTGCAGCCGCGCGTGTGCGCGCACACGTTCCACGACGCCGCGCCCGACGCCGCGCCGCTGCCGCTGCCGCTGGCCGACGACGCCGACACCAACCGCCTGCTCTCCAACAAGGCCATACACTTCAGGTGACACAACGCACACAGTCTGTCCGTCCGCCTGCAGCCGCGCGTGTGCGCGCACACGTTCCACGACGCCGCGCCCGACGCCGCGCCGCTGCCGCTGCCGCTGGCCGACGACGCCGACACCAACCGCCTGCTCTCCAACAAGGCCATACACTTCAGGTGACACAACGCACACAGTCTGTCCGTCCGCCTGCAGCCGCGCGTGTGCGCGCACACGTTCGCAGGACTACAATCATCTTACTGAAACGTTAATTAAATTGGTCTTTATCACAATTTGAGAGGAATAAAATCACACATAAAATACACCGTTAAATTTTGGTCGTTTTAATCCCGCGGAGGATCGATTCGGTACATGAAACAGTATCGATTTGTAAAGAGAAAATTAAAAAATAAATTACTTTTTCTTTCGTGCAGCCGTCAACCCTCTCAATATCGGGCCGGTATTCGCCCCAGTGATGAATACAATATCAGTTTTAAGATAGAAATACACTTCGCACACGTGTGCCACACACGTCGATCTAGGCGCGTCGGTCTCCTAACATTTTATATGGAAACAGGACTTGTAGAGCTACATTTCATACACGCCACGCGACGTTGCCCTACGTACAAATAAGACGTGTTCAAAATTATGCCACTCTGAAACATACACAAAACACCTTCAAAATCTACACGTTCGCTTATGCAGCAAAAAAACCCTTTTTGTATTAGTGGGTAAATGTGTAAGTAGTGCCAATGCAAATGGGTGAATTTCGGGAATGTTTTTTTTTGAGTTACGTTAAGGTCAACGATATTGTAATTAATTTTGCTTAACAATTTGTACTCAACATCTTTAGATTTCAGAAAAAAATCAGTATGAAACCAAGTTACAAGGAATGTGCGACTTTTTTGCTCTCAAGTGTAGTTTTTCGTTGGTGAATTTACGCCTTGCGTAATGGCACAACACTGATGCACTCATGTATTTTTTTACAGATTACTCCTGACCACCGGCTAACAGAAAACTAACATAGCGGTAGATTTTTAAAACACGATAATCTCACCACCAACTAACCGTAGACAATTCTATGAAGATCTTATTTAAACCATCCCTTGCATCGGATGAATAATTGACGGCCCAGTTTTTCACGCTGAGATCTTTGCAGAAGAAACCGATTATGAATACGCACCGCATAATATGACAAGGTTCTAGGAAGAGTGGTTCGTGTTGTCGTTACCTCGGTGAGGTCCATCCTCACGACGTCGTAGAGAAGAACTGCCGCTTCTGTTGGTGGTTGCGTGGCTCTGGGTGGGGTTTCATCGAGTTGCCTTTCGATATTACGCTCTAAAGTTTATAGTAATTGGTCTTTTTAAATTTACGTTCCCCTTTACAACTACCAACTTTAAGCGGGTGTACATTAAGTTGATTTCAGAATGACTAGTGTTAATGAAAATGCCATATTTTTTGTAGTCGTAGCAAAAACAAAATCTGTGGAGTTTTCGTAGTGTCTATACAATTAGTAGCATGATTATTGTCTGCGTGGTCACAGCTTACTGCTACGTGATTGTATTTTATTTTATTTTTTTCTTATTATCCGATAATGTCCCTCCTCTGAGCGAGGCCTCCTGCAAGTCCTGCTAGAACGTATCTATATTTAGTGCATGATAAATGTTGTGTCTCGTTTGCAGGCTCATAATGTTCCTGTCGTCGAAGTGAGCGGCGCTCCGCCCGACTGATCGTTTTGTACCGCTTTACACTCACTGTGCGTTTACCAAAGAACAATGCAATCATGCCTCCCGCCACACATACACGTTTCCTTTGCCTTTGCAGACCAATCGAACACCATTGCATCTCGAATTATCGCATTTCCCGATTAACAGTCGGTACTATATAAAAGTTTTATCTATTTGTAATATAATATTTATTTATCGGTGTATATTTGTCGTTAAATATTAATCAATTTACATGTTGCGATTGATCTGTGCAATCATTTTCACTCTTCGCTTTTTAAAACATTTATATACTATTATTTTTGCTAACGTTTTTTTCATATTTTCTTTTAAAATTAATGGTGAAACGAAGCAAAATTCTAAAGGCAGGTGTTTGAGATTATCTTTGAGTACAAATGTATATTTATCGGGGTTATACGTTGGTGAAGTAAGCGTTGACTATAATGTTATGACTAGTGTCAGCTTTGCGCTCGAGAAGGCGTCTGGTGGGGTCGCTCTGGACGTGACACGATGGCTCTTCATACAAATCTCATCGGCGTGTTAAATCTTCATAGATCATATTTTAAAGAGGCATCTGAAGTGAACTCTTATTGGAACCATAATGTGAACGAAATCTCAGAGTGACTGTATCGAATACGCACATTATTACTTGTATCTGTATATTTGGTAATGATGGCCATACAAATGTATATACGTATTTATAAAACCATTTTGAAGAGTCGTGTTTATCATAAATCTTATGTATTTTGCATGCGTAACTTTTAGTTCGGCTCATGACTGTATGTGTAATCAATTAAATTATTATTTTTAAACGTAACCCTGGGGCCAGGTTACAACAATAATTTTATATAGCGAATTACTTTTATTTACAAATAGTCATAATTTTGGGTTTCAATTAAAGTGCTAAGTTATTGATGAAATGTGGTTTTCATTCAACCCTATACTTCTACTATAGATTCGTCGGCCTTATTGTAGTTAAAAGCGGTTAGCCTTTAACTACAGTATGGCCGACGAATCTTGGCGGGTCTGAAGCTAAGCTCTGCGAAAAGTTCGCAGAGCTTAGCTTCAGAGCGCTCAAAATAAGCGTGTCAAATAAATGATTTATAAAAATAAATGCTAATAACAATTATTAACAGTAATAACAACTGCTATTGGCATTTTTTTTTTACGAGTGCACAAGCGCTAAAGTTTTCAGAGGCGCCAAGATCCTTCGGCCGTACTGTACTCCCTAACTGTTGTATTCTCGCTTAAAAGTGTATGTATAACACGCCATGTTCGCTTCTGACGCTTTATACGTGTCCATAAAAGCCTATTTGAAATAAAATATATGGAATTCTTTCGAGCTTTCTCATGAAATATGATTGTAAGGCGTTACCTATGTTTGTCCAGTTACTGTAGCTTTGGATTCGTCATAAGAAAGATAAACTTCTACAAACGCCGCTGAATATTAAGACAAAAAAATACAACTTTGAATAGATTTTTAAAATAAGTGTTATTACTGAAAACGAACGGATTAATTTGACTATTGAACATACTCATACACCTCTGATTCAGTAGGGCTTGTGTCGGTTGACGTGCAGTCTGTTCAGCGAGTGCGACATCTTGCGGGAGACGGCCTCGTCGCCGGCGCCCGCGCCGCCCCAGGCGCTCACGACGCCGCCCTCGCCCGTCGTCACCAGTATGTCGCGCTGCCGTTACAAACAAACATCACGTCAACACCAACTACCTACTCCACAGTACGCAATCGCTGACCAGCCAGCCGAAATACTTTCATTCATAATTCTAGTTAATACCCATCAACTCAAGTATGGACGTGGGCTGGATCTGGCTGCGGGATCATCTAAAAAGTGACCGCGGCCCTGAAGCGCAAAGGGCAACACAGACGGGTTTTAGTCAGTAAAAGCGTGACACGCCACTACACTACGTCCAGGGGGCTTACTCTCGAGTTTAATTCCGATCGGTCGACATTGGAATTGTGACGTTAGGTACTCTTGAATTCAATGCTAGCGCCAAATTGCGTGACCTTTGTGGGAAACTAAGTAAAGTCGGGACTGGGCTTGGCGTGTGGCCACGCAATTTTAAATCAATTTGGCGCTAGCATCGAATTCAAGAGTACCTAACACAATTCCAATGTCGAGCGATCGGAATTAAACTCGAGAGTAAGCCCCCTGAGCGGAAGAACGTATTTGATGATTTCCAGCCTCAAAACAAAGTTACCACTTGTATTAGAAAAAGTTCGCATATAGAAACTAGAGCACCTCACCATCAACGATTGCATCACTGCTTACCATCAGGTGGGACCGCAGTCAAGCACTAGTTTAAATATATAAAAAAATAATACAAATAACACTCGTGGTTGTGTTAGGGCAACTGTTTACGGCATTGGATGTTAGAAATTGGGGAAACAGGTGATGCTCACTGATATGCTTAAGTTTGAATAGTGGTGCTGCTGAGACTCGAGTCTCCGTGAGATCATGACTTGTGAACTGCCAAGTGTGCGCCCACGCCTATTAATGTGAGGACATGAGTAGCAGTTTTCAATACAACATCAAGGTGTTAGAAACTTGTATATGACGCCACCTATATTTTATAGCCTTTAAAATATTTTTCAATACACTTGCACAGAAAGTGGCTCTTATTGCACTACAATTAGGTATATAATGGCACCTGTTACCAAACTGTGACATTTTGATTACCATTACGCACTAGTGCTGTAATGTAGCTATAACCTTTTTCTTCAACCTCTTTTTTTGCGAAACAAATTTTGAATACGAAAAAATAAAAATTGTTTGTAGCCATCATTTTAAGATGCGCGCGGTTTTAGGCGTGATTTTTTTCGAGTGAAGTTTATGGGCTGTATGACTGTAAATGTTACATCGATATTCTATTATCACTACGAATGACATTAACGTAAAAACTTTTAACACAAGAAAACAAACGACTAGGCAATATGATCAAAAGACCATATAGCCCTATGGCTAGCGTGTGCACAAGTGTTTTGAAAAACGTCGTATGATACACGTGAGTAATGAATGGTTACCGTTCTTGGCTCTCTTAAGACCCTCGCCAAGGCTCGGGTCTTAATACCGCCTCGACGGTAACCTCCTACATTACACACTTATATCATAATGTACTATTATGTCCTATCAGAAGTAAATCATACTTTCGTTAGTATAGAAATTGACCTAGTCACTTATCGCAATTTAGTTATTATAATTCGTGGTATTTCAGACTGTGACATCTCATGAACCAAGTTTGAAAAATATTAGCGATTAAACTAGGCCAACTTATACTAGACAAAAGTTCAAACCCATTGTTTTTGGACGTATAAATATTAAAAAAAATACTTACGTCCTTATCGTACCAGCAGCAACGCACCAGCTGCTTGTTGTCGGCGAAGTTGGTGCTCGGCTGCAGCTTCTTGTCCGCTATCGTCACCGAGCGCAGCACTTGCCTGCAAGTTCAATACACAAACTATAAGCTAATTATACGAGAACTACACCCAGAGGCGTGGTGTGGACTAATTTAGATGTGGGCGAATGTGCAACAGCGAATTTTTTTTTATATCTTCGAAAATGAGACAGCGACTGTCGCTGTCACTTACCGTCAATAAAAAAGAACGTCATTCTTAAAGAGCTCTCGCTTGCGAGATTCCACTTTGGGCGCGAGGCCGTGGCCAGCGTGGGCGAGGGGTTGCTTCGCCCGCGGCTTACTCGTAGCTACATCATCTTTACTGGGCCACAAGTGTAATTTGAACTAATTGCTAAGCATTTAATTAGTGTGTAAAAGAGAGGGACGCCTCGCCTGCACTGGGACTATACAGACCAGTTGGTTATTAAGTTATCGACAGATAATTTCAACTAGGTTCAAATATGACTTCATGCAGGCTAAGTAAATGTTAGAATTATATTATTTGTGGCTTGAGTATGCAGTGTCTATGGATGACAAATATTGTTATCTTACCCACTGCCTTCGTAGGAGCCGGCTAGCAGCACAGGCGTGTCGTCTAGCGACGTGTACGTGTCCACCAAGTAACAGTCGTCGGCTTTACTTCTCTGGAAATAATAACCATGGATTGTTTTAAAATGACGGGTAAGGCATGCTTTTGTGTCGATTTTACCTACTCGAATTGACCGATTGTACCTACTTGATGACTTTTGTATATATATACATTATGGCAAGTTGGTAATTCAATAAAGCACTGAGAATAGTATAGTTCGCTGCAAGTGGCCTACTGTAATTGGAGCCGAGACTACAAAATAAGTTTATGACATTGGTTACAGTAAACGTATTGAAAACCGTCGTTTGATACACGTGGGCATTAATTTTTCCACTTACATCAGAATGTACGATTAAATTTTCAGGCAGCTCACCTTGATACTCCTCGAAACTTTGTCCCTAGTGAAGCTCCTGAGCAGATCCCCGCTGTCCGTGTCCCACAGCTGCAGGTCGTTGGACTGCGTGATGCAGCCCACCTGCTTCTCATCCAGCCATGACAGCTTTTCCACCGAGTTTTCCACGTTCAGGGAGTATGTTAGCGCATCATCTTCCGTCAGCTCCATCACGTTGAATATGTTGAGGAGTCCATCCAGGGAGCCGGTTGCTAGTATCTCTGTTTTTGTTTTGTGAAATTTAACCTGGATTTAAGGGTTTTTGGTCTTAGTTGTGTAAAGTATGATGTGTCATGGGTTGGTGATAAGTCAAATTTACTTAGACGTCTACTGGTGTCTGCCACATTACGAACAGCTGACATGTGGCTTGACTTGGGAAGATAGTGGTCGGAATTAATGACCTAAATGTAAAAAAAAAGACAAGTGCAACTCTGACTCGCACACGAAAGTACCATCGTAATTTTGGAAAGACAACTTTGACATTTGAAAACTGTTCTCCCGTTCATCGGTACCACGACATATACGTCACGGTTACTTTTGCAATGGCTAATGGAATCGTAAAAAAATATTTATTGTGATAAATCAAATGATCCATTTTCGGACTTATTCTTTTACTTCAACTTTGCTGAGAGAGCTTGCTTCTTTCTAAAGGTTTTGATACCCTTATGAGTGTCAAAATATTCGGTATAAACAGCCGTATTTTGAGTCTTTTGATTGTTTTTACTTAGAAATGTTTCACACAGCTTGAAAGGATTGCAAGCCTACAAATGTGGGTTGCGGGACTGAAGCGAGTGGGTCGGAAGGGTAACTGTAGGAGCAACCTTGGGTTTTATTCAGTATGCTCGTTCCAACAAGTACAGGATAAGTTATTTGATGATTTCTACCGCAAAAAAGGCCTGCAAATCCAATATTATATTAATTTCAGATTGATTCCTACCTGGCTCTTTCCAGAAATGGGTCTTGAGTTGACAGACAGATATGGGGACAATAAAGTGATCCTATAAGGGTTTGGTTTTCCCTAAACTATACAAGAGAAAGACGTCCACTGTTGGACATAGGCCTTCCCCAAAAGTCACCATAACAACCGGTCTCGCATCCATCGGATTCCTGAGACCCTCATCAGAACATCAGTCCACCTCGTGAGAGGCCTTCCAATGCTTTTCCTTCTATGAAAAGCATTGTCTCAGCTTAATTAGTTACTTACTAAACTGTTAAGAACTAAGAGGACTCCGGTGTCCGCACACCTATTGTCTTTCTATTGTGTCTCTAATCACGGTATTCAAAAGATTAATTAAGTACATTCTGTTTAGTTAATAGGACAAAGAGAAAAAAGAACTTAATCCTACACTAGCTTACCCTGTCACCATCTGCTGCTTATCATCAGGTGGGATCGCAGTCAAGAATTTGTTTATATCAAATAAAAAAAATAGACTTGCTGTTAGTCACAAAGTAGGTTTTTGACCATTTTTAAACCTTTTTAGACAGATTTTGTTGTTATTCCTTTACCATAAGGTAGAAATCCAAAGACTGGACCTAGCAGACCAATGTATTATGCTGATGATAGATGTATGTATTTTTGGGAAGGTTTATGCCCAGTAGTAAAATTAAAGGTCATGTGTTTTTGTTACCTGTGTGATATCATCAGTGTGTGAGTTCCAGTAGCCTCCCAGTGGCTTGGTGAGACGGTTGTCCCAGAACACCAGGTAAGCATCATCCTCTACCAGCTGGCTGCCGGCACACAGGACCCGGCCATTACAAGAGACATCCATGCACTCATATGGCCTGACTAGCTCTTCCTCATTATCTGAAAATATAGAATATTGTTGTTAGCCCAAACATACTTTTTTTATTTAATCTAGATTGTATGCCACTGCTAGGCAAGTTTACTTCCCTTTTTCCAAACCTTTCTAAGTCTCTGGGCAAGTTTTCCCCACAAATATCATCTGACGTACTAATGTGTGTGTTTAGCATTTAGCATGTGTCATGCTGAAAGCTATCAAGTAAGCAATAATAATATCACCATAAACAAGCTCCTCAGGGGTGTGGCATACACCAAATGTAAATAGATCAGTCTACATGCAATATTAAAGATTTATGTTAACCAAAGCAAACTTCTATTGATAATCAAGTTATCAATAGAAGTGCATGCAAATGAATCACCTTTATACTCCTGCACACAACTGCCACTTTTTCTCGTGTCCCACAGTTTCACAAGTCCATCCTGCCCAGCTGAGTACACCAGGTGGTCCTCTTTAGGGTCGCACACCACCTCTGTGAGAGCCTTGTCATGTCCACTGAGTCGACACACTTTTGTCAGGGATGTGTTGTTCAACTGATACACTTCTATACTATTGTCTGGTAGACTCACTGCTAGTTTTAATGATCTGCAGATTTCAATCAAATAAAATAAAAGACAACATAACTTAATAGATCAAAACCACACTATGAACAAGCTTATGGATTTCCATATATTTATATGTTTTGCATAAAATATACAAAAGCATGACGTATCGGTACTTTACATAAGCATAGCATATTCGATTACGTGTCGAAATTTAAATAATGTAACAAATAATATACTTACTTTGTAGCGTGTAATTTGTTTATGTATGACTTTTTAAGTGATACTGCACTTTCTGTTAATAACTTGTATTTCTTTTGGAACTGTTGTTCTAAAATTTCAGGCTCCACAGTATCTCTATCGACTTCTTCATTATCAACTATATCAGCCATTTTTTAGATTGCTTTGTCAGTATTATTGTTGTCACGAGGTAAAATAAATTCAGTTGGTGGCAAAGAGAATATAAGCACTACGTTTAATTTTTTTAACTAATTAATCGTACATTCTGATGTAATTGGTTGGTGGTGTAAACAAACATGTTTAGATTATTTTGAGGTTAGATGACAGACATGCTCGTTTGACATTGACACTGACAGATTTTTTTTTATTTCGTACAGAGCGAAACGTTTGGATACACCAAAATAACATTACCAATTTAAATATATCGGATTTTTTTGAAAATAGAGTTTTGGGGGTATTTAGGACAGAGAGTAAAGTCCCACATACCTCCGTTGAAAAGGGAGGATCCTCCGACCAGACGGGTGTTGTGTCTGGTGGGCTGTTGCCCGATAGATGATTTCGGGTTTGTTCTATATGTTCCAATCGCGCCGCGAATCTTACTTGCGCGATGCAGGATTAGTTTATTTGTGACGACATAGATGTCGCTACATCACTCCCCTCCGGAGATCGGAGATCGATGGTTCTTGCTGCTTCTTTGATGCGTCGTGTGATGCGTGCCAGGCCAATGGAGGTTGGTTCCAGTGAGTCGGAACCGGATTCCACATAGTTCTCGGTGAGTCGGAACTGTCTGCGGTTATGCCCCAGTGAGTCGGGGTGGTGCTATCCCAGTGAGTCGGGATATGATGCTGCAGGCTCCAGTGAGTCGGAGTAGTGCGGCTGGCTCCAGTGAGTCGGAGCGGTGCTGTGCGACGTAGGGCTTGACTGCTGTCGTCGACCAGGAGAAAGTCTCTTCATATGACTGGCCGAAGTTGCAGGTGCTTAGCCAAGGTCGCTGATGAGGCTGAGGGTGATGACCAGGTATGACCAAGTAGGCATGCTGGTGGTCAGGATACCCATATAGCCGTGGGTGCTGGCTGTATGGCTCGCTGCTCGAAAGCTTGAGGAAGTGATGATGACGTCACGAAGTAGTAGCTGCACGAAGGCTGCGCTGACGTTCTTTGTCGAGGGTCACCAGTTTGGGGGTAGTGGAACAGAGAGTAAAGTCCCACATACCTCCATTGAAAAGGGAGGATCCTCCGACCAGACAGGTGTTATATCTGGTGGGCTACTGCCCCATAGATGATTTCGGGTTTGTTCTATATGTTCCAATCGCGCCGCGAATCTTACTTGCGCGATGCAGGATTAGTTTATTTGTGACGACATAGATGTCGCTACAGAGTAAAAACCGTATAATTCCAAAGGCAAGTTAAAAAAGGTGGGGCTCTGGGAAGGTATGAAAATGCATACCAGGGCCCTGGAACCAAGGCAGGGAAGGAACAGGGTAGGTTTTTAGTCAGTAAGAGTCTGACACTATTTCCCGCCCCACCCAAGGGCGGGATTTGTCATTGGATGATTTCACCTAGCAAAAAAATAAAAAAAAGGTAAAAAATGCGTTACGTACAAATATGGTTTATTTGATAAATAAAATTGATAAGTCGTTACAAATTCGATAATAATTGGTAGTTAGATGAAAATTATCTGAGGGGTCTCAGCGAGTTAGCTTCGGCAAGGATATATTATAGTCCTTTTTTCATTGGTGTTGGCAGTGAGACCTTGTTGCTTGCTTGCATATACCACAGCATTTACTTCCGCTAAGTAATTAATATAAAAATATATTCAGATATTACTTGTAAGTCATTCTGCGATGTGCTCCACGATATCTGGGTCCAACGCGTTCTATGTCTCCAGCGGCCAGCCGAGTAGTTAAAATTTTCAGAGGTATCGGAGGAATAGTGTTCAGCTCATTAGTAGCATCAGAAAACGCCCAACGGATATAGCGCTCCATGCGGATATGATCTAGAAAAACATCATGCATTGAGGTGAAAGCATTTGGGTTTCAAATTATCAAATCTTATTTTTCTTTTTGCATTTTGTAGTTCAAAGTCAATTCGTATGTTATTTAAAATATGATTCGCGGACATATTACGTTTTTATAGTCATTATAATCAACAATACAGCCGCTCAGTTTGTTTTATCCCATTGAATCGCTATTTCGAAAAAGTTATTCAGATTTTAATGCCCACCCGACGGACGTTGTCTGGTCCCAGCACTACCTGATATTTGATTTTGGACTGTTTTAAGTGTTCTAATTGCGCAGAGAATATTTATGTCATTACCAATGGCCGGGTCGACGATAGCAAACGCCCGCTTGACGTTCTCGACAGTAACAGTCTTGTTGGCGACGTGCTTCCCGCCGAGCTCGGCGACCACCTCGCGTATGTACTTGTCTTGAGCCAGCTGCCGCTGCCGGAATAGCTCTCGAGCGAACTCGACGCGGTCGAAACCTTCTTCATTCTGGGGAAAATTTCAAAACTGGCATAATAAATGTGTTAAAACTATTCGACTGACGGACAAAAACCAGGTTCTAAGTAAACAAGTTTTTTTTTTGTGGTATGTAAAATCATTCAATGACAAATCCCGTCCTTAGGCGGAGCGGGAAATAGTGTCAGACTGACTAAAAACCTACCCCGTTCCTTCGTTGCCTATTGTGCCGGGACCGAGCCTTCCTTTCAGAAACTGACCCATGACCCAGGCAGGCTTTGACCCTGCCTGCCTGCAGCTAGCAGGCTGGGCCTCTACTGATTGCTGACAGCTCTTTGAGGCGCGTGGGAACAGTACGCGCCGTCGACGACTTGGGCTCGGTCTGGTCGGTTACCGGACGATCGGACAGCTACCCATTGCACGCCGTCCGCAAATAAATAAGCTGTTGATTCGCTGTCAACACATCCACTGCAGAGCATGCGCTCATGAATACCTTCCCCTTCCTTCTTTACTTTGGAAAGAATTTCTTCCCTTCCTTCACCAGCTACTGCAGTTGCTACTTGCTGGCTGGCGGGACTTTGTACGATTTTTTACGAAAGTAGACGAAAAAAAATAAATTCCTCCTTTACTGTCATCAGACAGTGCTTATACAATTTTAGTACAAATTGCGCAATCGAATACGTTAAAAAACTCGCAGGTACGGTAGGTTAGTAAATCGGCACACTTGTGGATTGGCCTTATATACGCGCTGTCCCACGTAAATGTTTCTTCGCAAACGCGAAGTCAAGCGGTGCGATGTGAACAAATAATTGATACTCTATTGCGGTGGCCTGCGTGACCAACCGCACGTGGGTGCGGAATGGAGAAGAGTGAAGCGAAGTAGATACATTTTGTTGACTTGATATTTTCGCACGAACTCTCGAAGCGTCGACTTCGTGCGCACGTAGAACAGTGCAATCGCGCGCCGCATCGAGTTCGAGTAAGCCGCATCAGATAGCTCCGCAACCACAGTCGCGATGGCTTGCCGTGTTAACTCTGAATTTTAGTATGCCGCCGCGACAGCAGAACCAGATGAAGCAGTCAATTTTAGATAAATCTAGATATTGTTTAAGTACCTCTTGAAACAGTTTATCCAAGTTGATGTCGTTGTTGTTGATCTTCAGTTTGAGCTGCTTGCGCACGACATCCGTCAGGTTCTTGATATCCACTTCACTCTTCAGCGGGAACGTTGTTTTAGCTATCTTCTCGAATTCCTCAATTGTTATCGTCTGTGTGGAAAGGAAGTTTTAAATTCATCAAAATATGGGTGGTAAGCCTTACTACTATTTTTTAGCAGCTCTTAAGCTGCGAGGTTGGCAACGAGAACACACCGAATCGGCAGGCAGTCCAAGAGGGCCATGTCATACCTCCGCGTCCAACTGCCAGTAGCGGCGGTGGCCCCAGTAGATATGCTCGCTGAGGTGGCCGTGCAGCACGCCCCAGAACAGCTTCATACCGCCTGGTCCTTGCTGTGGCTGTAGAGGCTGTCGCGCAGCGCCTGCCAGTGGCGGCGGTAGCCCCAGTAGATATGCTCGCTGAGGTGGCCGTGCAGCACGCCCCAGAACAGCTTCATACCTCCTGGTCCTTGCTGTGGCTGTAGAGGCTGTCGCGCAGCGCCTGCCAGTGGCGGCGGTGGCCCCAGTAGATGTGCTCGCTGAGGTGGCCGTGAAGCACGCCCCAGAACAGCTTGACCTGCGGCTCGTCCAGCATCTGCTCCGCGCCCGCGCACAGGTTGTAGGCCCACTCCGCGCGCACTGATGCTTGCCCGTATCTACCACCAGCAGGGTAAAGATACCGTTAATCTGTCCTAGCTCAGAGGACACCGGTGTCCTCTCACATCCACGCCACTATAGGCCTTAATTCCGATGTTTAGAGTCTACTTTTGTATGAACAAGTTGGGTAGTTGTGGATCGACGTGTTAATGCGAAACTTCGGGGGAAATATCGATCTTTTTCTGACTTCGAGCGAAGCTGTTGTTGGGTAAGCAAAGATATTATTTCAAACAAGAATAAGGAGTACAAAGAAGGGTCCAGTGTGTGATACGTAGTACTGCAAAAACAAGTGACTGTCAATAAGAAAATCAAATTTACCGATTGCACCATTGGCGCTAGAAGCTTCCTCCTACTCAACAACACAGTCGCCAAGCCCCTACCTGTCCTCAAAGTACTGCGTGACGTAGTGTTGCATGGAGACGTCCTGGTTGTCCCTCTTGCCGAGCCAGATGTCGTTGATGATAACGCTGATCTCGCGCCGCGAGAGCCGCAAGTTTCGCACCTTGCCTTCGTAGCGCAAGTACGGCGGTATTGCGGGGTCCATGCCCTAGACCAACAAAAAGACGTCATCATTTTAATTCATGACTAGCTGCTGCCAGTGACTTAGAAAATTGTTCCCAGGGACTAAACTACTGACGGAGTAAATCGTATTCAAGTCATGATCTACCCGTATGCCAAAATTCATCCAGCTGCTTCGAGTTCCGTTCAGCTGTTCGTGAGTGAAGAAGTAACAAACAGATCCACCTACAAATTTTGGTTTTTATAATATTCATGTGATAGATTCACGTTTCACCATCCACGATGAGGTGATCGATGATGGAGAATACTTGCCTATGCCCTTCGATCAATTTCATCGAAGCCTATCCTATCTAGAAGTCACATACACATTACACACTATTACATTAGACATTTTAGACTAAAAAACCTTAGGCCCACTCTAAAACTGCAGGTAAACCAAGCAAACAATAACTTTTAAGTGATTAAGCTTACAAGTCCATCAAAATGCTCCAGTTGGTCACTTTCGGCAGCCGGCCCGAGTTCCTTCAGTAGCACTCTCAGGGTGTCCCGCGAGGATAGACCGCTTGCTAACTGCCACCATCTGAGGAAAATCATTCATTCTATCGTCTATCAAGAGGTGTCATGTACCAAACACCTGCACAACCATCATCTTCAACCGAAAGATGTCACCCACATTTCAATACGCATTTTAACAACATTCCATGATTTTCATTAGGCTTGACGGCCTCATGAAAATTATGGTCTAATGATATCGTCTACCTCGTTGCAGCCAAGAGTCTCTTGGCTTCAACAAGGTAGACGAAACAACATAGTACAAATAGTGACGCATGAGTCATGACTCAGTGGAAGAATACATAGGCCGAGCGAAATTGCCGATCAAGTATAGGTAAAGAAAACTGCGTAGCAGTTGCCTGACGCTGGTTTTCACTGAATTTCAACTGAACCTGAAGTATGTTAATTATTTCATCTTCCTCTGATGAAAACAGCACACAACTCCCATTCCGCTGAAAATAAAAACAACGTCGCTTCCCGCTGTCTGTCCCTATGAATGCTTAGCGTCAGCCTTGTAATGTTCCCACTGCTGGGACTCAGGCCTCCTCTCTAGGAGAGGAAATGGGCCATAATCCACCACGCGGGCCCAGTGCGGATTGGTGGATATGTCACATGTCTTCGAATTTTTGGTTCTAGGACATGCACGATGTTTTTCTTCACCGTTTTGAGAGCAGTGGTGATGAAATAAATTACACAAAGTAATGCGCCTGGCTGGATTTGAACCCGCGACCTACAACTCGTAAGTTGGGGCCGTTACCACTCGGCCACCACTGCTCTGTATGTATGCTTAGATCTTTGAAACTTCGCAACGGATTTTGATGCGGTTTTTTAATAGATAGAGTGATTCAAGGGAAAGGTTTATATGTATAATACATGCATAATATATTTAATATCACCATCCGAGCATATATATACGCATGTACGAAACTAATATCTTTAAGTAAACGAGTCAATGGCCTTGTAGGGAGTTGTCGGTCGTTGCATACTAACTACCTACAGTTCATTGATTTCGATCAGCTGATGTTTACCTAAAGAAATCAATTTCATACAAGCGTAAATTAATTCGTGTTTAAAAAACAAGTGCTTTATTTTTTTTTTATATTTACAAATCGATAGGGTTTCATGTACCAAATCGACCCTCCACAGGATTAAAACGACTAAAATTTTACGGTGTATTGTTGTTGCAATAAGGGTCAGTATCCACCTGTCTCGCCCTCCCCCGATGAAGTCGGCACACAGCTCCCACTGCGGGCGCGGCGTGCCGGCGCGCTCCAGCTCACTGCAACGCTCCTTCGTCTCGAACAACTCTTCCTCGACAGACTTTTTTGATGCTAAACATAAAGTTTCCAAATAAGATGTAATTATGTAAATAATACATTACACAATACTGAACATATGTTACCCATGAGAGCGTTTATTTAATTATCGTCGGTAAGGTTATCGTCCCAGTGACATATTATAATGTTACATAGGGCGATGCGATAACCTCAACCGGACTCAAATCCTAACTATGGGCTTGGGGTAGCTGAGATTAACGCAATCTGTGTCTAACTTGGGGATCAAACCCAGGACCCCCTTCTGGGCTCTAAGACTGTATGAAAAAGTTACCGCGGCCCTGTTACGCAAAGGCAATTGAAGGAACTTGGGTGGGTTTTAGTCAGTAAAAATTCTAACACGGAAGTCTTAGACTGTGTGTCACTGTGCTCTGTGGAGCGAGAAAGATTTCGTTCCACCCAGAGCAGATGTTTTTGATTCAAATCTCAAAACAAGAAAGGACTCCCTTCTCTACGTCCAGCAAAAAAACTAATTATTAATTTGTCGATGAATTTCCTGCGTACCCAAAAGCCTGTTGTTTTGATTCCGGAGCAACTTGTACTCGTCCTCTAGCTTGTCCAGCGCCTTGCACAGGTGGAAGTGCTTCGCCTCCAGCGTGTCGTACTCTCTCCGGGGGACCGAGTCCGCGTACTCGTCCGTCATCTTCTTCAGCTCAGTCTGGGTTATGGACAACTGTTCCCTGGGAAAGTTAATTATGTATATTAGTCCTGTCTTGTGTATTGACAAAATTTCTTTAAGTACGGTGGTAGAGCAATGTGCTCTGCCTACTGCCACTAAGTTAGGCGATTCTTTTTGCGACTTGCTCGTATAACGGATGGTCGGTGGGAGCGAAAGGTTCTCGAGGGGCGGCCGTGCACCAGAAGACGCAGGCTTGGAAGACCTCCCACATGGTGGAACGATAATCTGGTGAGAGTCGCGCGAATGCGATGGTTGCGACGCACAGGATCAATCGTTGTGGTGACACTTGGGGGAGGCCTATGTACAAAAGTAGACATCTTTCAGCTGCAGCAGCAGGTTGTGTGAGAACTTGTCATAGATCACCTGCATCTGTCTAGCGCGATCCTGAGCACGACGGGGTCTCCGTAGGCGTCGTCCACGGGGTAGGAACTGCCGTCCAGCTCCTTGAGTTTCAGCTGCAGCGCCAGGTTCTCGAAGTACAGCGTGTAGCGCGCATCGCGCTCGCGCATCAGCGACAGATAGTCCGAGAATTTGTCGTCCTTCAACTACTAAGGTGTTATTATAACATCGGACAACAGAAGCATAAAAAAAAAACAACAAGAGTTTAATTGAATGAGCTGCAAAATCAAAGAAATCAAGGTCTTCCTTGGAAGAAGGGTGGCGAGAAGACCTAGACGCTTACCGCAAGAGCTGGTTCGAGTTGGCTCAAAAAAAGAATACCAGGAAGAAGTTGGGGGAGGCTTTTGCCCAACAGTGGGAAAGTATAGGCTAAATAAAAAAGTGTTCCTGATTTGAATCAGCCGAAAGATCATTTTTGTGGGTAGGACTTTTTCTTTGTAGCAGTGCAATGATAAAGAAATACACATAAGTAAAACGCGACATACGGTACGTAAAAACAGTATATTTAAAAACAAAAATGAAGGGTATTTTGATGTCACATTTCAGCGATAGTTACATCATGCAGGTGTTATTTTAACAAGTTGTGCATGACGCATGTCGCACAGCACTGGCGCGCCAGTTGCGGGAACGTAACAAAACAAATCCGCAATCTGTAAGTCATGTGGGTACAAGTAGTAGCGGCATGTAAACTGTTTATATTAAAGCAGTGGAAGTCACAGCATTCCGTATCGCTAAGATCCATCTCCGACGTCATAATGTAGCAGAAAGATAAGGCTAACAAAAACAGAAAAACTGACATGCAGGGTGTAATGGAAATGGACGTAAAATTTTAGATACTGCTTCGGAAATGGACAGAATAAGTATCTAAAATATTACCTCCTCATACCAGATTAACTATAACATTGACATTATACAAATATGCAGACGAGAAAAAAAAACATTGAAGGCATGAGTGGTTCTACACCCCAAAGGGTTTGCTTTTCTTTACCTTCCCCATTTCCTTCTTCAGTTTGTTAGTTTCGAAAGTCAGTTTCAAGTTTTGTTCCCTCAATTCTTCATTTTCTTTTAATAACTTTTTAATTTTATCATCTCTCTGCTTTTTCCTTACAGATATTCCAAATACCCTCTGGAAATGATTTCAGTCTTTTTTTAAGTCTTTGAATTCCTTACAAACAAACTTATAATAATACAATATGAAGCAATGATAACAACAAGTTACATAGCCTGTGTTAGAAAATTTTTGATTTATTCCGTTATAACATATAGTTTGCTTGCAATCTTTCTATAAATTTTTTTTTTTTTTTTCAAATATTGATTTTTCCTAAATATTTCTAAGTGGCCAGCCAGCTACACATACGTAGGTATAGCTGGCTGATAGCATTTAAGAGGTGGAATCAATAACACACATAATACAACATGATATTTACTTTTAAAAACAACAATATATATTCTATAGCATCAGACTTGTTCTGTTTTACAATAGAGAACTCGGTAAGGTGTCTATTATATAAACAGGATTGCAATAAAAGCAAAGATTAAATCTTCTGAGTTTGGTATCAAATATTGCAAGTGATTTTATATAAATATATTTACATCAACTGCTAATTCTCTTAAAACATAAAGCAAGAAGTAGCCCCTGGCTAGTGCACGTTAGTTAGACTGTTTGTGACTTTCCAACCAGATCTGGACTTGGTTCTTGATGAGGGAGATGTCAGCTCCGTATGTCCTGCAGCAGCCTCCCACGTACCTCACTCCAACATCCAGCCACTCAGGCACAAAGTTAGCGAGGGCCTCACACTTGTCCCGGTCTATCCACCCTATCTGTGGGTTGTACTTCTCCCCAGAGTTAGGGTATGCTATGAATGGTATGGGAGACTCTATCCTATCATCATTGATACCCTTGAATAACTCTGCAACAATCTTAGGTGAGCAGCAGTTCACACCCAGAGCCACTAGCTGGTCAGGGTTCAAATCCCAACACTTCTTCACTGCTGTCTTGAAGTCTTCTCCATGTGCCAAAGAATGCTCATCCTTACAACTGAAACTCAACCAGCCCTTCATTTTAGGGAACTCTTTTAATATCTTCACAAGCATTTCAGCTTCCTTCAGGCAAGGTATTGTCTCAAAAGCTAAGAAGTCAACTCCAGCTTCAACCAGGGCCCGGATCCTGGGCACGTGCCACTCCCGCATGGTGTCAACAGTTGTCACGTCGGCGTAGTTGCCGCTGTACTCGGAGCCGTCGTGCAGGTGCGCGCCATACGGCCCGATCGAGCCGGCGATCAGAGGAGTCGCCGGGTAGTGTCCGGTCTCACGACATTCTTTTAAGTACGTGTCACGGGCACGCTGAGCAAGTCCCACTGCGTGTTTAATGAGAGCGAGACCTTTCTCAGGAGTAAGGCCAAGATGTTTAACGAAGCCACCGACTGAAGCTTGATAAGTATTGGTCATGATAATGTCGGAGCCGGCGCGCAAGAAGTCAAGATGTGTGTTGACGACATCTTCTGGTTGCGTCTGCAGGAAGCGTGCGCTCCACAGCGGGTGTCCGTCCGCAGAGGTGCCGACATGACATGACAGCTGCGTTGAGAAGCCACCGTCCAGCACAAAAACGCTCGGTGGTGCTACGTCGCCGGTCGCTGACATTGAGCATATGACAGGAAAACCACTTATTTATATGTACAGCCAATTATTTATGTCAACTGACGTCGGAACAGTAACGATTATAAGGGAACTCCGTAACTAGTTATTTGATTTTTGCTAAAAGTCATACTGGAATTTGTTTTTGTTTGTTTGTGTCAAATCCGTCAAATACTGTCATGCAAAAAAAAAAAATACTCTATGCTGTCATGTCAATTGCAATTGTCAGACTGTCCACAGATTACTGATATGTAGCAAAGACTGTCAGCTGTCTGCTCTGCGTTCAAAAATAACCAGAGTAGGGTAGAGTCATAACTCAAGCCGTTCAAAAATGCCCCGAGTTGCAACCTTGCACTACCCTTGAGAACACAACTAACAGCGCATTCATGACTTCAGTCTCAGGGGCGAGTGGCGCCACGAGCGGGGTGGTATCGGTAGGCGATTGTGCGAGCTCGCACCGCTATGGGCGCGTCCACCAATCGCCTACCGATACGGCCCCGCTCGCCATGCCGCTCACCGGTAAGACCGAAATCGTGAATGGGCTCTAAGCTCCAACTCCGAGCAGAGTAGGTTGGGGTGAAGTGATCATAAACACTTGCTTGATATTAATAGACAGATTACTGATATTCTATGGTCCCTAGGATATATAAGATCTTTTCTATGTAGCTAGCAAGTAAATCTCTACGTTCGCGTTCAAAACTGCGAGTGTAGAGTATCTACCGTACCTACCTTGATGATGTCATTAGAGTTAACTCTAAGCACAAAAAACGCTGGGCTGTGTAAAACGCTGCGTTGCGAACCACTTCACGGTCAAAACCGCTACCATCAGAAGCATTTCCGAGAGAAATAACCGTTTCGAGGGCCCTTTACATACTGCATTATCTGTGTATGACTTTTTTTAAAGTTTTGAGAATGGAATCCATCTATTATTAAAATCGTTTATCTGGAAAAATACTTTGCCAGAATGGGAGATTGATCAAGTGTCTAATATTATTGGGGGTATTGAAGTGGAGTTGTAGTTTAGCGGCCTAATGACATTTTTTACTTCGCCTTCAAAACTTGGATGTAAAAATATGGTTTGTGTCATATGAAAGCAAAACACTAAAACTACTTGTAAATCCTTTTATTTCAAACTTGTACATGTACACTCAGTTTACACCTTACAGTTCAACCGCCCACGATAGACTGCCAGCACGATCACACTCTAGCCCCCAGCTCCGTGTCCACATCTTATAAGTGGGGGAATGACTCGCACAATAAGTCAATGGATAGACTATTTTATAAATTGCATCTGATTGAAACTGTAAATATCTTTTAAATGTTTGAGCTAATTTTAATTATAAAAACGTATGACAATAGTTAATCAAACTCAACAATTTATTGAGCCAAATTATCATTCCTAGTCAAATGGCGTACTAATAAAATCTTCAAATGTCTGTATTTACTTTAAAAATTATGTTGAGTTTATTTGATTTATATTGTAATTGCTTACACATATTTGGTAAAAGCATCGTCTGTTTTTAAGTTTCCATGACCTAACTTGGGAAAAACGGAACCTATAGTTAGAGATCACTTTGATGTCCATCTGTCAAGACGCTTTTTCTCAAGAACTTGTGGAAGCATCAAGCTGATATTAATACCAAATACTAGGTCTACTATCCCAAATAGCAGTGAAGAATGCAAACTTGTAGGTCAACGCAATATAAAGATAAAGCCGTTTATTCTCCGATTTTGTGCATATTGCGACACTAGGAAAACAAAACCTGTAGGATACTTTCAGTTGACCTACAATCCTGAAAAGCATATAAATCAAGTTCTCACAAGCTAGCACAAGTATGGGCAAAAATCTGAAAACTTGAAGCTGTTACTCGACTCGGTGAGGTGCGTGAGCCCGACTCACTCTTAACTAGTTTTTCATCATCATTATCATTTCAGCCAAAAGACGTCCACTGTTGGACATAGGCCTCCCCCAAGCGTCGCCACAATGGCCGGTCCTGTGTGTCTCGCATCCATCGGACTCCAGCGACCCTGACCAGGTCATCGGTCCACCTTGTGGGAGGCCTTCCAACGCTGCGTCTTCCGGTACGCGGCCGCCACTCCAGAACCTTTCGGCCCCAACGACCATCTGTTCTGCGTGCAATGTGCCCAGCCCATTGCCACTTAAGTTTGGCAATTCTACGTGCTATGTCGGCAACCCTGGTTCTCTTGCGGATATCTTCATTTCTGATTCGATAGTAGTAGTACTAGTTTTTAGAGATATTTTTTTTTTTGATAGATTTGTAGCGACATCAATGTCGTCACAAAGAAACTATCCTGTATCGCGCAATTAAAGTTCTCTGCGAGATTTGAATAGATACAATTAACCACCCGAAATCATTTATTGAGCAGTAGTCCACCAGACATAACACCCGTCTGGTCGGATGATCCTCCCTTTTCAACGGAGTTATGTGGGACTTTTCTCTCTGTTCCACATAGCTCCAAAGGCAGACTGATTTTTTTTATTACTTTTTCTTTTTCTTCTTTTTTGGTTGGGATTTGGGAATCGTTATGAAAACTTTTTCATAACGATTCCCAACAAAAATACATCAAGAAAATTAAAACTTTTTCCTCTGGTGTTTTTAGTAAGACAATCGTCGTTTTATATTTCAATGTTAGTGTTATAATAGTAGATTAGTCTGATTTTTCATGACATGCATTACTTTTACTAAGTAGGTATTTAGATCTAGATTGAACATGTAATAATTTAACGACATCATTAATCTGTGGACATCATGCATGCAACTTACGGCCTGTTCACGACCTTATAGCTTTAAGCGGCAGCTAACAGCCCATTCACGACTTCGGTCTTCGAGCGGGGTCGTATTGGTAGGCGATTGGTCAAGCGCGCGCTTCTATGAGCAGCGTCTCGTGGCTTGCTTCAAACATTTTCATACTTTTGTTCTTACCACTCGCCATTACCGCAGTTTTTAACTGCCACTCAAAGAGGCAAGGTCGTTAACGGGCTGTAACTGTAACCCCCCAAATTCTCGCCTCGTGTTGCCATTTAACTAACTAAAAATATTGACTTAAATATTAAGGTGCAACCACAGATTACTGATATGTAGCAAGCTACGTGCAACACAAAATCTAAGGTGAGTTCACTTAAGCAATATGATTGTGTCGCCAGCCACACTATGCACCAAAGAGAATATATGCTGTGCACTTTATTAAAATTTTGATTACCATTTTACCAAGATTGCGCGTGTTTCAATGATTTCACTTGTTATCTAGTTGTGCAGACACTTGAGATATAAAACTACATCAATTTTACATCACAATCAATTTACGAATAAATAATAATAAACAACGGAAGTTCATTCTTGAAATTGAAAAAGTTCCGCCAAAAACCCAAATTTAAAAATGAACTTAAATATACAGGTTTAGAACGCAGTGTTTTGAGCAGCAATTGACTAAAGTGGAAAATAAATAGAAAAAAGATATTACTTACATCCTGTGTAATAAATTGACAAATACGCTCATCTCGTATTTGGATTGCGTTCTCGTAAGCTTGCTTTATTTCACTTAGGATTCCAGAATATGTCACAGTTGTGTCAATTAAACTTTTAAAAGCTTCCTGATAAATCTAAAAAAATGCATTAATTCAATTGAGAATAGTTTATATCGATTGAATGAGATCAATTGATGAAAAACTCAAGGCTTCAGAAACTCAACGCAAGCAAAATGGTAGTAAAAAAATAATCACTCACCTCTAGAACTTCATCGCGGTTTAATTGCTGAACTTCTAATAATTCACCATCGGACTTTTTAAGTCGCTTAAGTTTATCTACTAATTCGTTTTCAATAACTTTAACGTGTTTCGGAAGACTAGTCATAATTTCCAAGAATTACCGAAAAACTTAGTAATCGTCGAATGATTCTCTTTTATTTTTGAACTCATTTGAAGTGTTTTTCAACTTTCTTTTGAAGTGGTTTGTTACAGTTGTGATGGTGATTATCTAGTTGCGGTATATCACACATTCACAGGAAGAGCTTTTGGTTATTCAGTTTTACTCATACAACAACAGAGAACTATGATAAATTCAAGCTCTATTCTAAAAGTTAAAAAAATGGTTTTAGTTTTTGATATTCTAAGTTTTGGTTATGTTTCCGGTTTTAATAATCAACTAGACAACCCTAAACAAAACCGTAAAACACACAAAACCTCAAGGAGACAACAAAAGCGCGACGTGTGCTGCCATCTTTCGAAAGCTTTGAATTTTAGTTTCATGACGTCACTGACATGACATGAAATTACGGAAATTAGAAATGGCTGCGATGGGTAGTGGACGGGGAACGATGGATTCCCAAAATCAAGTGCAAAGTGACACTGTAGATCGTTTAAAATTGCTTTATCCTAATGTGAACGAACAAGAATCGCCGTTACCAAGAGCATGGAGTACTAAGGATAAATTCAGCTACATCGGGTTGTCGCAAAATAATCTTCGAGTCCATTACAAAGGTAAGAACTTTCAAGGTTTGTTTATGGATTAGTAATTTGCAAAACTCTTCGTCAATGCATTCTTAAGTATTTTTCATGTTATTGAGTAGAGTTTTGTGTAATTTTATGTTAGTAATAAGTCGTCTGACGTGTCATAACAGTTTCTAGTGTGGTGACTATCGTTGCAGTAGTCAAACAAAGAAATCAGCTGATCGTATATTTTGTAACAACACAGGAATAAATGATAGCTGTTGTTATCACAGCCAAATTAGATTTAAAACTATCATAAAAGCTTGTAATTGTCGATTCCAGTCGTTTTAACAATAAAGTCCATGTGTTATTTTACAAGGTCTCCTCCTCTAAAATGGCAGACACAAATATGTTTTCAAAAGTATACTTTCTGAAGAGGCACTTATCAAATACTCCTAGCATAATAATATGTATTTTTAACATACTTTTTCAATGATTATTTATTGATAAAATGGCACACAATAGTTAAGAACTTTAAGTATTATTTTCTAAATAATTACCATATTATATTATTCATAATAAATACAGAATAACTTGCTACAATATGAAAATAACGCAAATTTAATTAATGTAAAGCACTGTAATTCTTCAACAAAGGCCTTACTTTACTTCTTCCACTATTTTGTAATTATTATTGTACTGACATCTGTCTCATGGGGTTTTTGTTTCTGTATCTAGTCCCTATGGTGGACCATTGTGTGTGAGCCATGGTGGCTGTCACTCTCATTGTGTTAGTATTGGTTGATTCTAAACACAAATGGCAAGCACTCTTCAAACCTTGGGAGTTTTGTCCAGAATTCTCATCACTCTAAACAGTACCTAAAGTTTATGTACTAAAAATAGTTTATTTGTTTCAATATGGCTATATTTCAAATCTGGCTTTCAAAATTATAGATATTTATTTTATATAAAATCAAAAGTTATTTATACCAATGAACGAACATATTTTTGTTATTCATGAATTCATAAAAGTATATAATTATGTACAATTTATGCTTATATTTAAGTTTTTGCATGCCAGCATTCATATAAAAGGATAAAAAGAAATGCATGCCCATTAATTACCATGTTTATAATGAGCTTCAAAGATTGCATTATTTCCATACAAACCTGCTGATCCGGAATGCAATGTGAATGTTTACCTGTCTATATGTCTCATGATAGTTCAAGGTCTAGGTTTGAGGGTTATCAGCAATGTAAAAACAGTGCAAGTGCTGGGAATTATTATGTTATGATGGTTGACACTAGTGCTGTATGATTTTTCATTTCTATACATAAAGCGTGATTTCTAACCTATGTATTCTGATTTTAAACAATATATTTTGATTTTGATTTAAAAGTTTTGAAAAAAATATTTATAAAAATATAATGTCAAACTACCAAATTTTATCTAAAATTATATTTTTGATAAGGGTACAGGAATTACTGTAGTGATTTTTTTTTTCATTTTTTACCAATTTTGTATGATTTTTATTCACCATAAAAAATAAATAAAAATAAACCATGACTTTGATCCATCCCATCTTCTGTTTGTTCTTTGATAAACAAAAAGAGTAAAATTTAATATACAAGCTAGATTATCCTAAAAGAATGTTTGTCATTCATAGCAGAAAGTAAATTATACTGATAGCAACATATTAGTAATTGCCTTCTATTTTATGAAGAAACAGGAGGAAATGAGCATAATGATTATGATCTATGTTTATTGTTTGTGGTCAAGAAACCTAATAAACTTGGTTAACGGCACTTTAATCATTATTATTATTGTAAGCGTCTGATTAGTCATGTGAGAGATAAAATAAGTTCCTTTCACGTCATTACATGCAAGTTAACCACTCAATAGCATTAATTGTCCTTAATCACTTTAGCTGTGATTTATTTTCAATAAGTGGATGAGTTAATTAAATTCATTATTAATACTACAAGTATAATCAGCCTCTCTGCTAGTATAATCAGCCTCTGCTTAGCGTTTGTGGATTACGAAAAAGCCTTTGATTCGATCGAGACCTGGGCTGTACTGCAGTCTCTCCAACGGTGCCAGATTGACTATCGGTACATCGAGGTGCTGAAGTGTTTGTACAAAAACGCCACCATGTTAGTCCGACTTCAGGACCAGCCATCGAAACCTATTCTCTTGCAACGAGGTATGAGGCAGGGAGACATCATTTTTCCAAAACTGTTCACGGCCGCAATGGAGGATGTCGTCAAGGTTCTGGAATGGAGAGGGCTAGGCATTAATGTCAATGGCGAGTACATCACTCACCTTCGGTTCGGTAAAATGAACATGGACAAAACCAAAATCATGGTGAACATCCATGTAGCGCCCACTTCTATCAAGATCGGAGACTCTACACTCGAAGTTGTGGACGACTACGTTTACCTGGGACAGACGGTCTAGTTGGGTAGGTCTAACTTCGAGAAAGAGGTCATTCGTCGAATCCGACTCGGCTGGGCGGCGTTCGGGAAGCTGCGCGATGTCTTCTCGTCCAACATACCACAGTGTCTCAAGACGAAAGTCTATGACCAGTGCGTGTTGCCAGTGATGACATATGGCTCTGAAACGTGGTCGCTTACAATGGGCCTCATAAGAAGACTCAAAGTCACCCAAAGGGCAATGGAAAGGGCTATGCTCGGAGTTTCCTTGCGTGATCGAATCAGAAATGAAGATATCCGCAAGAGAACCAGGGTTGCCGACATAGCATATAGAATTGCCAAACTTAAGTGGCAATGGGCTGGGCACATTGCACGCAGAACAGATGGCCGTTGGGGCCGAAAGGTTCTGGAGTGGCGGCCGCGTACCGGAAGACTCAGCGTTGGAAGGCCTCCCACAAGGTGGACCGATGACCTGGTCAGGGTCGCTGGAGTCCGATGGATGCGAGACGCACAGGACCAGCCATTGTGGCGACGCTTGGGGGAGGTCTATGTCCAACAGTGGACGTCTTTTGGCTGAAATGATGATGATGAATGATTCATACTACCTACCACCCTACTGCACTGTGTTGTGATTATACCCAAGAAATCCAATTTTATATAACCTTTTTTAAATAAACAAAGATCCTACCTCATTTGCTATGTTTGTATTATGAATTGTATTATTCTTTCAAAGGAACCTCATTCCACAGTGGTATAAATAACAAAAATAATTAAGAATAAGCTCAAACACTTATATGCAAACCATCACGGATGTATTCCCTTAAGAGTAGGCAGGGGTGGTTAGTACCCCCACTAGGGTTGCCATCCATAATTTACTATAAAGTATTTCACTTTATTTTGGGAGAATATGTTGTTGATGAGCATTGTATTCTTAAAGTTGAAACTTTAAATCCAAAAAACTTCAATTTAACTTGAACAACCTATACTCCATCTGTTTAGGTACTTAACTAAGCATAAACAATTTTGCTGTCTTTTTATTTTTTTAAACTGTAGAAGACATCTAAAGATAATTTAAATTTAGTTAATTACCGAATATCTGTTTAGGTAAATAGCTAATTGCAAACATTTTTGGATAAAATTTTTAGACTATTTATAAATAAAAGACTTGAAGATTGTTTACATTTAGTTAAGTACCTAAACAGATGGAGTATATAATTATGATTATTTTTTTTTAGTAAGAGAGGTATATGAACAACCTGTTTTAAAGATTTTTCAGAAATAAGCAATGTCACAGAATTTGCAAGAAAATTAAAAATAGAGTATTTTCAAATTCAAATTTGTCATCAATTCCTGCCATTTTAACAGTTTTATAAAAAATGTTAAAAACCAACTTCTATACTTTATAAAGCAGGTTGTCAGTCGTCAACCTTACACCCCACCCACACTGCACATACACCACACGTTCACAAGTTAATTTATAAATAACCAAAATCAAAATCAACTCTTTTATTTCAAATAGACCATTTACAGGCACTTTTGAATAGTCAAAATGTCGGTCAGTCAAAAAAATAAAAAATAAAGTGAAGCTAAATTGCACGTTCCAAAGCGTAGATCTCTATGGAGAAGAACGTGCAAGAAACTCCATGGACACTCTTTTAAAAATCATTTTAAGTGTTACAATAATCTTGGTTACATATTTCTTGTCGCTACAATTATGTGAGCACCATGTAGAAAAGTAGTGAGAAAAAAAATCTAACCAAAAATAGAAATTGAATTAAGCCACTGGCAGCAAAAAGATGACCAGTCTCAACTGACAGCGCCCGTTCACGAGCATGACGCGTGCCTCAACCTCACTCTGCTCAACCATTATGAAGGGAACAGAATGACTCAATAACACGCGCCACCATCAGCAAGACATTTGAGTGAGAATGACAAACTCTCAACTGCCATGCTCATTTAAGTCAAACAAATTTTAACCTAGTAAAAATGCTCCATGGGACTTCACATTCACAAAAATTTGATAAAAGTGCTTCTACATTATACAATGCTAATGGTTCCAAATAAGAAAAATAAACAAAATAAGAGCATTAAATGGTCATAAGCTTCATTAAAGCAATATCATACCATTTCGAAAAAAAACAACATACGGAAAGGGCAATAGCATCTCTTCCAATATTTATAAAACTATAAAAAAAAAACAAAAAACTAATTAGTAGGCTAAAGTGTTAGTGGAGCAGGACCAGCATTTAGCCAAGCAGGATATAATCTTCGATATCATCGAGGATTATATCCTGCTTGGCGATAGCATCGAGGATATAATCTTCCACTTTATAATATGCTTGTCTACATAGTGTGCGTTTAATGCATGTTTTAAATTTGGATTCATTCAATTGAATAATCTCAAGTGGTATCTTATTATAAAATTTTACACAGCAACCCATAAAAGAACTTTAGCCAATCTGAATCGAGGTTGATCTAGTTTGTGCCTATTCCTAGTATTAAAATTGTGCCTGTCACTTATCTTAGTAAAAAGATGAATATTTTTCCGAACGTACATAATATTTTCATAAATGTATTGACAAGGTACCGTCATGATGTTTATATCCTTAAACAGTTCCCTTAGAGAATCGCACCTGCGAAGATTGTATATGGCTCTGATAGCTCTTTTCTGCAGAATAAAAATAGACTCTATGTCTGCAGCCCGTCCCCATAGCAAAATACCGTAAGACATGATACTATGAAAGTAGCTAAAATAGACCAGCCTCGCGGTATGTACATCAGTAAATTGACGGATTTTTCTGACAGCATATGCTGCTGAACTAAGCCGTCCAGCTAGTGATGCTAAATGAGGACCCCATTGTAGCCTCGAGTCGAGCGTGATTCCCAAGAAAACTGTGTTTTCGACAAATTCAAGTTTCTCTTTGTTCAATACTATTTCCAAGTCATTACTTCTAACATTCGGTAACGCAAATCTTATGCACTTGGTTTTTTTCTCATTTAATACTAAATTATTAACAGTGAACCAGTTTTGGACTTGCTGTAGAGCGTTGTTTATGTCATCAATATTAGTGGAACGTCTATTGATCTTAAAAATTAAGGACGTATCGTCAGCAAACAATACTATATGTGGTTTTTTATTAAATAAATGTGGTAAATCATTAATATATACCAAAAAAAGGAAAGGACCCAATATTGAGCCTTGTGGTACACCCATTTTGACCTGTAAACCCCGTGAATTGACACCATTTATTTGAACTTTCTGCTGCCTGTCATTTAAATAAGATTTCAACAAGCTTAGTGCAAGTTTACCTAACCCGTAATGTTCTAGCTTCAAAAGCAAGGTTTCGTGATTAACACAATCAAATGCCTTTGAGAGGTCACAGAAAATTCCTATCGCATCTTGGGCCTCTTCCCACGCTGCAAATATGTGTTTTAATAAGGTGTCACCAGCGTCAGTCGTACAACGCCCTTTGGTGAAACCATAATGCTGATCGTGTAAGATTTTATTAGTATTAAAATGAATAAGCATTTGGTCGAGCATAACTTTTTCAAATACCTTACTGAAAACCGGCAACACGGATACAGGTCTATAATTATTGGTGTCATTGTGCTCACCAGATTTAAAAAGAGGTATAACTTTACTAAATTTCATTACATCTGGAAAAACTCCTTGGTCCACACACAAATTAAAAATTAAGGCTAAGTATGGTGCTACGGTTTCGATAATAGATGTACATACTTTAATAGACATTCCCCAAAGGTCTTTGGTTAATTTAATTTTGATTTGCCTGAAAACCTTTATAACTGTCATAGGGTTTATATGATTGAATTGAAATTCAGCTGGGCAGCGTGGCAAGTTTTCTTTCAATAAAGCAATTGAGGCCTCGGGTGAGGAATTTAAAGCTTCCGTTGTTTTAAGGGGTATATCAGTGAAAAAATTCACAAACTCTTCGGCTACTTCGATATTAGAGTTTATGGGACCACGAGAAGTCTGCAATAAAAAATCAGTGTTCCGTACTTTATTCCTACCAGTTTCACTATTAATAACTTTCCAAACGGTCTTTATTTTATTGTCTGCCGATTTAATCTTATTGCTAATAAACAGGGCCTTCGCTACCTTGCAAATATTTCTAAAAAGTTTAGAGTATTTATTTACAAACTTGTTAAAGGTTTCAGAGTTGAAGAATGGCTTAAGGCCATAAAGTTCAAAGAGTCTTTCCCTGCTTATCCTTATACCCTTAGTCGCCCAGTCACTAAATACAAACTTAGGGAAAATATTTTTCGACTTCTTTTCAAAACTTGTATTAAATTCATTAAGTACTACTGAAAAGAAATTATCATATTTATTAGCATCATTTATATTATGGCCCAGAGCATTTAACTTATTTTGTAAGTTACTATTAAATTTTGTTAATTTGCCAAGTGTAATTGGCCTAAATTGAATTTGAGTTTTTTGTATGGCAGCTTTAAAGTTAAAAATTACCGTTTGTCCACTATGGTCGGACGGAAGATAATTTACTATTGTTTTATCTATATAATCACAATTGCAGAAAACGTTGTCAATGCAAGTTGCAGAGGTTGGAGTTACTCTGGTTGGTTCTGTAAAAACATTAGACAAATTAAATGATTTAAACAGACTTAAAAATCTGCTGCTATTTGAATTATTTTCTAAAATGTTAATATTAAAATCTCCACAAATAATTATAGATTTATTACTGCTTGCAAATTTTGCTAGAATATCTTCCATTGTTGACTCAAAAAGACTAAAGTTTTGAGGATTTGGGGGTCTGTACACGCACACTATAACATGCTCATCTAGCTCAACACAGGACAGTTCAATGCAATGTTCAGTTGACAAACTTACTATGTCATTACATTGTTTAAATTTTAAGCATTTTTTTATTAATATTAGTGAACCACCCCGCAACATAGAATTACGGTTAAAACAACTTCCCACAATATAATTTTCAAAACTAAGAAGCATTTGGTAATCTTTCAACCAATGCTCACTAAAACATATAACATCAAACTTTGTTTTTTCTAAAAACATTTCAATTTCTAATAATTTGGAAGAGATGCCCTGAATATTTTGATGAAATAATTTCAAGGCATGCTGCTGAACCCCTTTTTGCCGTTTAACATTTTGAAAGCAAGAAGATACCTTGTTATTATTTGGTATAACTATGGTATTAGTGGTACCCTCTGTTGTCTTATGAATTAGTTTAAACTATCCGGAGTTAGTCCCATGTATTCACTATTATTACTTGGCAGTGAATTGCAACTAATTGAGGCCTCCACATTAACAACAGAATTATCCGTAGTGATACATGGAACCTCCTTCGTACAGGTCATAAAAGTATGCATAGCAATTGTGCTACTATCAATTTGGCTCAAGGCATGATTTTTAGTATTATTACTAAACATTGTGATCATCAGACTGGTTAATCAGAGATAAATCCTGTTCAAAATCAGGTAAATCATGTTCAGCAACACAGTCTTGAAAAGAACTCTCAGCCTGGGTAGGGTTTACCGTTGCCTCAGGCTGGCCAGCATCGAGGTTTGAGACTGTCTGACATGTACACTGACACATGAGTATTTCTCAAAATAAATGTACGTAACGAAATGGTAGTAACGAAATATTGTTACGAAATAGTCCTTAGATGTAACTAAATAGTAACCATAAGGCTGGTTACACATTGGCGAAATATTGTGAATGCTCTTCATTTATTCAATACGAAATATTTGTAAGTATGTACCCAAATACTTAAGGGGTTAGAAATAAAATAAGGGAGTAATCATTCATACTATTTTAATCAAATTATTTTTTTTTCCCAATCTTTTAAAAATGAAAAAAACTATTCGATTTTGTTAACGGTGTGTCATCACACTGACGAGTTTCAATGGAAATAGCATCATTATCAGGCCTAATTTGTTGGGGTAGTCGTTTTTTCAGAATTTCCACTCGCTTTTTCATCCGATTGCAGGCCTGTCTTAAATTTTTATTTCGTCGTTTTAATTGAGTATTTTCTTCAGTAAGCTTTTGTAGTCTCTCCTTTAGGATATTTGTATTATTTTTAGCATTTTTTCTTACTTCCAATGTGTTGTTTTGTTTTGTCGTAGAGTAGGCCTTTTTTTTTCTTTCAGCTCTTATAGCATTGGCTTGTCTCCACTTTGCTCGTAGCTCTTGTTTTTCTTCTTCTGTAAGAATTTCTTTTTTCTTTTTGATATTTTCTTTAACTTTTTCCAAATGTTTGACACGGATTTCCTCATATTTATTTGGTTTATCCTTTTTGAGTCGTTCTCTGTAAGCTTTTTGCCTTTCGGCATTGGTTTTTGGCGGCATTCCTTAAAAAACAAAAGAAGTAATGCAGTTGTATATAAGCAGTTGTAAGTAATAACCAATTTGATAAGTCAAACCAACAAGTATAGTGGGCATCTCTACAGAAGTGTCATTAGCAAGAGTTAAGTATTTGTAACAATCGGTATAATTCTATTCTCAAGCGAATTGAAACAAAGCCGCGAGGTTTTTTAACCGACGAAAAGGAGGAAGTTCTCAATAGAACTTCATGTAAGTAATATCAGGGGTAAAAAGTTGTTAAATCACATAAAAACGTAATTTAAATTATTTCATTATTTTTTGCTGGTGGCACTTCTATATAGCAGATAATATCCAATCCTTTAGTTATTGACGCTCTATATATTTTTTTTTTCATAAATTAAGTAGTGAATATTACTATGCTTAGTCAGGTTATAACAGTATACACTCAGCTTTATGTTGTACTTTTTCGTTACGTAACGAAATTCGTAAAAAACGTTACGAAATATTAGACAAATTGAGGTCAGAAAAAATATATTTATTGATAAAAGCTGTTACAGCAAATATAAAAGCTTATTAAATATTCGTACAACACGTATTACAAAAAATGGGTAAATGAAGACTTACCGTTCTATGAAAAATCGCTGATTTTACTTCCTGTCTCGAAAAAGTAACCCCACAAAACACACACGTTCTCACTGATTTTCACGATAGATGTAATGGCGTAGACGTCAAACCAATAGCCAATCAGAGTGAAGCTAGTGTTGTCCGTGTAAAAAAATTACGGAATCGTTCAGAAATCATGGGAAAGTAGAAATAAATCGTAACTAAAGAGTAATAACTAAATAGTAAATGAGAGCGACTCATTTTGTTTTTTTGCTTTAAATTGCCAATTCACTATGACACCCCATAGAAAATCAATTTGATACAGAAACTGCGATTACTGTAGAACGATGATACAAAGAAATTTACAATAATTTAGTTACGTATCGCATTTTATGAAACAAAAACACATGAAAAAGGTAGAGTGGCAAACAGGTTTTTGTATGAAAGGTAAAAAAAGCTATTTTTAAAATATCGAAATATTTGATAATAAGTATGATTATAGCTATAATTCTTCGTTATCTTAAAGATTAATATTCATCCTACAAAATTGAGTGTGTGTTTTTTTTGTGTGATGATTTATAAATATAAAACTTTTGAACTGTTTCAAAGCACACTTTTTTTTTCAAAGATGTACATGTATTTTGAGAAATACTCACATAACTAACTCGAACAACATATAATATTCTAAACTCCAAAGGCCTGTAGCTAAAAAAATTATATCTTTCAATCATCATCATCTTCTTTTGCCTCACATGGCGTCGGTGCGACATGTTTTCTTCTGATTTTCCTTGCGGTCAAAAGCACATAATATGGTCTTTGTCCTATGACGGCAATCATAAGTGTGGATGCGTCGCCGGGACAAGATCTAGACGAGCACATAGCTGCCCGCGCGCATGCTGCGTTACTCACCAATGATTTTGGCAAAGCTTGCCCATCAACAATGAAAATCATACATAATGAGCTACGTAGTTATCAAGGCGTATGAATCGCGACGGTGACCTGCGGCTAAGTGCGATAACTATGTCGAACCGCACGTTATCTAAATTCACTATTATTATTATTTACGTTAACAATACAAATAAAGTGCGATGTTTGCAACGCTAACTAAGCTTGAGGGGTCAGATAACGAGACGGAGTTTAGTGAAAGATAAAAGCGTAACTTTATGTTAATTGTCTTCTCTGTATTAGTCCCTCAGCGATATCGATATCCGAGCTAGTTTATGAAAAGGCGGTGGTAGCGACGTCTTTATATGTATAGCGTAGTCTGGACCTAGGCAATTAAGGGTCCTATGAGGACCTTAGTTTAATATATCCTTTGTTCTTGTGTTTGATTTGCGGTGTTCAATTTTGTTACTGCCAGTGGTAATCCCTTTCCCTTTGTGCTTTCAAAATTTGCAAAGATTTGGAACACCCGTACGAAGCTGGGCCGAGACACCAGTTGGTTGGCAGATAAATGTAAAGTTAGTTCCATCACTCATATTCTTCAAACGATGTCTGAAAGGTATCAAAAAGGTGACACTCTGTGTTGTGCTGATGAACGAAAGTGAAAGTGTAAGATAGACACAAGCTCGCTGTCAAAAATAACCAGAATGCGGAGACTCTTGCATAAAAAAAGAATTGGTTTACATACCTTGGAAGTATCGAGGCGACGTGAACGTCTTTAGTGATTAGTATCGTTGGATATTTACGGAGCCGTGGCGGGAGCTGCGCCGGCAGCGCATGTTCTTGTTGACGAATCTTTAACTATAAACTTAGGCGTGTTTTGCACGCCTGATTTCAATTCGCCATCTTTCTGGGGTAGCTAAGCTTCCGACACGAATTTCATTTGGCTATACTTCTCGAGTGTCGCCAAATCCCAAGTATTCTATTCTAAGCAAAGAACATTGCAGCGAGTCGTCGTTGCGTATTTTACTAAGTACCTATCATAGTTGAATGATCGGAGAAAATTATGTAAACAATATTAATTTCATGCAATTTTTTTTATACGCAGGTGTAATTTTTCTTTTTAAAGCATAAATGATGCGTAGGTACTATGACCTCAGGGTAAATAAACTTTAAAGTGGTATTCATTGGCCATGTGCTTTTTTCGTATATTTTGAAATAAAAACTTTATTTATTGCCTTACGTATGCTCAAAGTAGGGTTTCACAATGTCTATTGTTTGATTCCATCGCTGGCGATAAGATTGCCTGGTGTAGTAGACGATGCAGACAGACGAAGCACAACTGAAAGTGATATTAAGTAGGTATCAAGCTCCACAATATTTGAGAACATAATTTGCATAGACAGACAGAACTATTGATTTATTGAAGTACATGTTGAGTGTAGAATTTGGTATTGTAACCGGATTCGTGAGGTCGGGAGCGCTCGGGGCCCTGTATCGACCGGGGGCTGCCGCGCCGGTTGTTGACCGATGCGCTTGCAGGCGGCCCGGGTCCGGTTCACGCCGGTTCACGCCGGTGCACTCCGCCTAATTCCGCGTCTAGACTTAGGGCAAGTACCCTGAGGGTGCTGACAATGCAATTTGTACCTACCACCTTTTGTTGTCTGCTGCCTTTAATATTTCCGCGTGGCTTTGCTAATATTCTCCGCCCACTCGATGTCACTTAACTACTATTTGCATGCAAGTGAGCTCTGGCAACTTTATTTTTGGCAGCAGTTTGGGTTTTTTCAGTTGCTGTTCAATTAAATATTCATTATCATCAGCGCATTGCAACGACCACGGCGACGTCACACTATAGAAACACAATGACACTGATGTGTTTTGGTGTTCCAACTAGACGTTGAGTGCTCTACACTTTCCGTGGGGTCGTATTCATAACTCCAAGTGGCTACAGAAGCGAATCGTATTTCATAGTTTAGACCGTAATGTGTCGATGATATCGGACCTGTGCACCAATGAACATTAATCGTAATTACTTTGCTTGGAGTGGGTGTTGTTCCTTAACTTGGAAACTTGTAATAATACTGCAACATCACTGGACGTATAAATTGCCTTTCTGAGTAAACTTGAAGGGCACATGAAGGTGTTTCGTCTGACATTTACTAATTCTGCGTATTCAGAGAACTTTTCGGGAATGTTGTAAAAAATAGAACTGGAACTAAGGTCGTCCCGGTCAGTAGGGCGCCGGGTCGCTAGTTACTCAATTAATTAATTCATTCGTGTTTTTTATTTCATATAAACTAGTGCGATTCCACCTGATGGTAAGCAGTGATGCAATCGTCGATTATGAGGCGCACTAGGTTATTAAGAGCCTGTTCACCCTAGTCTTGAAGACACCCAAATTATAATTTGATGGGAAGACCGCAGCAGGCAAATTGTTCCAGTCCTTCGATGTATGCGGTATAAACGACGAGGCGAAACGCTTAGTCCGGACCGTAGAAGTTTCAACAACGTTAGGGTGGTTACTCGCAGTACTTACGACAGGTTGTCCGATGTAATGGTTGTAGATGTAAGATTATAATCTTAGAAAAAGACGACGAACTTGTACGTTTCATAAGAGCATGTATTTACATATTATAGTATTAGAACGTAACGTTACTCGGAGTACAGGCAGCGCAGCGCGTCAAGGTCCCAACAACAGAAACTCGGTTAACATCTGCCGAGTCAGGACTCTGCCTGAAGTGGTCTCCGTTTTCCACTTTCAAAACATACAAACAAAGGTGTTGCAGTCCTGGGACCAGTCGGCGGCAGCAGCGAGGCTATCGACCCACGAAACCAGTTAACCAACGACTTGCTCTAGGTTGATCGCTCATGTTGCCCGGACTGCTTTTTGTGTGTTTTCGACTCGCTTATGTACAAGTTGTGTTAGCTTTTGTCAAAAGTTGTTAGAAAATTTTATGGTTCTTAGTAACATTCTCAATTGATTTATAGGTTTTCCTATTTTTCGTCTATTGTTGACTGTCCCGTGATGTCTTCTTGCTAGATATCCCACGGCCGTGAGTATTCACGGAGTTTCGTATCTGTCTTCATGATGATAAGTCATTGTAAACTAGACAAATTTTGTGGCAGGAGACTTATTAGGGAATCCAAAGTAGTGGTGAAAACAAAGTGACAAATCGTTTTAAAACTTGTGCGTTTACATTTTGTTTATACAAAGTAGCATTCGTGAGCAATAAGTGAACTGTAGGGAATACTAATGAGGATTAAGTGCGTATCGCGCTCGGCTCATATGTTGAGCGTTACTGTATGAGGAAGTGTGTGCCGACTGCCGAGCTCGGTTTGCTTTGAAGGGTCCGATGACTTAGCATTTGTGAAGCGTTGACTTTGTGTCGCAAAGTTTTGTATCCACGGACCACAGCAACTAAAGGTGATGGCCAAGTTTGGTTGCTGTATGTCTTGCGAAGTAGCTGAAACGAGATCTGAATTTAGTTCAGAGAACTTTTAATATTTGGTAGAAAGATGTTTAGGGCAATTAGAAATAACGGGAATTAGAAATAAGTATATAAAAAAACGCTCTTTTATATTCTTCTTTGAAAAATTGTGTTTAAATGAAATATAATCAATAAATAATGCAGTCTGGTTCAAAGAAAACCATATTAGATTTCGATTTCGTCTTAACAGTGGACAGGTATTCCGGCTATTAGCGGGCTGAGCGCACTACCCAGCGGTAGTCCTATCTGTAAAATAACTTTGGTACATGTTGAGGGACATTCATAAAATCAATACCAATACTTTGCGGGACGTGTGCGCGAATAATACGCGAGCGACACTGATTGGTTGGATGAAAGGGTCCCGAGCTTTGACTTTGTGGGACTCAAATCACTCACTGAACTGAATTACCCTCAAGCTAGTTCAAACTTGGAAGAGAGTACACAGCAATCAATTTCACCTCGTAACATAAGCGAATGCTACGCTTGGAACTTTAAGTAATTCATAGCTGATGTTTACTTTATTCAGATAGGGTTTATCTGAAGCCTATTTATAAGAAAACATATCAATAATAAAGTTTAAGCTGAAATATTATTATAAGATATGCTAGAAATATTATTGTTTTAAGACCAGAAGTTTTATATACTTGTGAAGCTAATCCTTGCAGAAGAAGTTGATTTAGATAGGAATGCAAAATCCTGAAAAATATGAAAATAAAGATGCAACGTCCGCTTAAAAGTAGTTTAAGAAGCTTATACAAAAATCCTTTTCCTTCAATGGAAGTAAATAAAGATTATGGCAAATCTTGGCTCCCCGGTGACGCTGAGAGCAGTCGGATGCGCTGATACCGTATTATGACGCTATTATTGCCAACCGGTTCGTCAAGAAAGCTTTATCTACTCTAAAGATATCACGTAAAAAATGAATTCTCGTCAAGACTTCACTTGCATCTGGGTGTCATTTCTGAAATATGAATCGATCGAAATGTTTGATTACCGATAGCAGTAACGTATTAAATAACTATTCAAGGTTTGCCATCGCTAAAACTGGTCGCGTTCTATTAAAAAAATACTCTTGCGATAAAATCAAACTAGATCCAAGGTTTCGAATTATACAGCGACAACAAGCAACAAGTTTTTATCAATATTTTATGTTATTAATTTACTGTCGGGTTCCAGACGACATGCAAAGCATACTGAATAATTCATCACAAAAAAATCAGTGATCATTTTTTAAAATTGGTTTTTATGAAATATGGTCAATTTTTTCCAGTTGTTTCAATGGAAAGCGTAAAGCGATCCAGGCGATCACAGCTATAGGACCTCATCCTTTAACCCTGTGGGTGTCATAAAGAAGATGAGAATAGCTTCAAGTATATCATGCCAGAAACTAGCATCAGATAAGTCTGCTTACTTACAAATGGTTACAAATAAAGCATTATTTAGAAAATATCCAAGTAAGTTTTGAACACAGGTCCCTGCATCCTTTTCTCTAATGCTTCTAGGGGAGAGCGAGCGCTACTTACAACACAAAAGCTATAGTAGGTCGTTGGCCATTTCTCTGTGGGAGGCACTTGAGGGTTGAGGAGAGAATGGGGCCGTGAGTGCAACATTTTCCAATCTCCCCTGGTTTTTGTGCAGAGGACTCGGCTTTGTTGCGTTACAGAGATCAATCGTTGCAGAAGCACAGCACTCTATTATTTTGTAGTTTTTCTTGCTTCTAAGAACTACAATTTGATTATATGCTACACTTGACATTTTTCCTTCACGCTCCGATGGCAAACAAACTGACCAGATTATATGTTTTCCAAAAAAATCGTTAGTTTTGGCTACATGCTTGCTTTGTGTTTCTTCGTGTTCGCGCGGTGCACCGCTTAGTGCTCGTCGAGGGGATCCAAAGCCAATTAAATTGTTGGCAATATGAACTATTATCATACTTCCTAATTTCTTCGGAAAACTACTCGTGGATTTTCAATGGAAATGCAAATATATGATCCGTTGACATGCAGCGTTTGTTTGCCTGAAGGTCTGTAGGGAAATGATAGAGGTCGCCCCGAGGTTAATTCCTTGTTGGAGACAATTTCCATTATAGTGCCTTCGTCGAAACGAGTGTGGAGAGGATCGTAGGGCTGAAACCCGTAAACCGTAGCTTAAACGCAATAAGCTAGGTAATGGGACGGATTGCTTTGATGAACAAAGTCATTATTTTAAATAGACGTAGTAATAAAAATAATACAGAAAAGATAAGTTTTAAGAGCTTGGTGTTAAATTGAATAGAATTTAGAATAAAAAACCTGCCTTAGAGTTGTTAACGCAAACTTGTATTTTTTGTAAAACTTACAATAAAAAAGTTCTAAATAAAAAAGGAAACGAAAATTACTGCCAGAGATCGATGATGTTAAAAATAAAATAAATAGTTTATGATTAAACTCACACCACCTTAGTAACCATAGGCAAAGATATGGTCATGGATTCAACACAATCAAAAGTTTGTGGTTGCACGGGACATTCACGAGTTTGAAAGTGCTTTTTTTTATTGGTGGTGAGTAAAATCGTCCAATGACATCTCCTCTGGGCGGAGCGGGAGATAGTGTCAGACTCTTACTGACTAAACCCACCCCGTTCCTTCGTTGCCTTTCATATCAGGGCCGAGCTTTCCTTTCAGAAGCAGACCCTTGGCCCAAGTAGGCTTCGACCCTGCCTGCCTGCAGCCAGCAGGCTGGGCCTCTACGGTTTGCTGACAGCTCCTTGAGGCGCGCGGGAACAGTGCGCGCCGTCGACAACCTGGGCTTGGTCCGGATGTTTACCGGACGGTCGGACAGTGAGCTACCCATAGCTCGCCGTCCGCAAGCACGTGCCTACGTTGGCTGGAAATCAGGATCGGAATCGGAATCCCCGCGGTGGCTGGGGCGTGAGGGACGTTGCCTCTCGCGTGCGGCCTCCTCCTTTGCTAGCATTAGCTTGAAGGTGCTCAGAGGTTATATCAAGTTATCTCGAAATATTTAAAAGAAAACTTTTACATCGCATTTCCATAGAGTTGGTTGCTGTAAAAGCGAGCTGAATTGCAATTTAGTGGCTGATTATGGTGTGTTTATCAAACGTAGCATAAGAGGATGAGTAGGGATTATTTTATGAGGAAAATCCAGCTAAATTTTAAGTACAGTTTGCATGATCTGGGAGTTAATATTCCACAGATCCGTATTCACAGTGTCCCTGGAGTGGTAGAAAGAAATTTACAAAAGCTTCTGCAATTTATAATGATGATGTGATTAATGACGCTGACAATTCAACCAGACCGCCGAATTATATTAAATTTCGAATCTGGCAGTCAAGTGAAGATGATTTCAGCGATAGTATTCACGAGTAACTGTTAAATGTGCGACAAGAACACTATTAATTTGAATGCTGTCTGCGATTACACGGTCAAAGGTCATGCTGTATTGGTAATTGTTTGTCTGGAACCTATTTAGACGGTTCAACCGTTGGAATAATAAATATTATAAAATATAATATCTCAGTAGAAAAGAGCAAGCTGAATAATCAAACAATTATTTGTAATAATTTCAAATTCCACAGATTCATAAGACTTGGAAAAGTTAACTGTCAAGTGAGCTCTCAATCGAGTATATCCGCTGCAGCCAGACCATTATTTTATGGATTTATTGCGTACTTCATAAACTGAAGTACGAATCGAATTATGACGAATTTTGCGGAGTCAGCTATGTCAGCACTAAATTTTGTTCTGAAATATTGAATAAGATCAAATATAGCAAATCCGAATCGAATCACTATCGCGGCCATCTATCTGCCCTTTATGATCCACTTTCACAGTGGCCGAACAAATTCATGTTGCTTTTCGGTCTTCACACATTACTCAAAAGTTTTTCTGCTCAATAAAATCAACCATTACTTGTCTTGTTGAACTGTTGTTCTTTGCATCTGTGCACATAGCGTGTAATGTGATAAATATTCAATTATATGTATTGTGTCCGAAATTCTGGTTCTGTAATACTTCAAAGGACTGTTTTGGTTGGTTGAACTTCTTTAGCTGGATTTTCTGCGTGCGTAATATCATGGCGTCGCTAACCAAGGGTCCGCCACATGAGTTCTTTTCGCTCAACCCTCTTAATTGTTTTTTATACATACTTTATTAGATTTTTCTTTATACATACTTTATTACTGTGTTTATTACCAAGGAAAACAGTGCTGGCTGTTCTTATTCTAACTTACTATTCCATCATTTGAAGTTACAGTGCTCTGTGGCGCTTATAAAATAGATTTTAGAAATAGATACAGTTAATTTATATTAAATTTCGGTCGGTTGAAATATCGTTTTGTATCACAAGTTTGAACTTACCGATCTCAGGGGACAAGGGCTGTTGCGGTTTTGAAATCACACGGGCTGAAGAGCATCTCACCCAACGCTGCGGAGACGTTCACGAGAGTGATACGAACTATGATATTATAATATGAATGAATGTTCGTCGGTCTACGAACTGGTTCAATTAGTGGCGGTACCGATGACCCGCTGACGTCTGAGCTAAGATAATAGGCGACGATACTATCGAGATTATTTTCTATAACATAAAAATTGTCGTAAACGATTTCTCCTTTGAGGTACAACGTTCTTGGCATCGAATCATATAGGTAATCCAATCGATAATGGTTCTTAGTTAAATAACACTTTGACGAAGATAACGACTGTTTTTGTTGAATATCATGAAATTGTTGTTCGTTCAGATAACAATGTTTACTTTTAATTTGTCATCACAAAGAATAAATTATTTCGTTTCGTTCAAATAAATTATATTGGCGACATTGATTTAAAACGCCGAATGGTTTTATGAAGATATTCATAACGTCGCTTCTAGTTTTGTTCGATTCCTCTGGATATTATGTGGTTCACTATTTCCCACTATGAAGATATTCGTTGTGTAATTAAATTCGCGTCAGATGAGTGGTGTGTGTCGCTATCACGCATGTCTTCAGGCCCATTGTGTACCACTCGATGAACCATGCTTTGAATATAATTCACTTCCACCCTTTACTGATTAGCAAATATCGCTGCGACCGCGACGCATTGTTCTCCACTCTTTGTTCCGCGGTCGCTTCAACTGCGCACCGTTTTACTTTTACATAATTAGGTATTATTATTTCATTCGCGTTATCTTTTATGGCTCTTCGATCAGGGCCTCTTGCACTAACAGATAACTACTCAGTAGCCTTAACGAACCCACCTCACCTGTAAAATATATCAGATGTTCGTTCGGATAGTCAACAGATTACGAATATCATTAATATTTATGAGAATTGTAGAGTTTATAAAGCTGCGGAGAAGCGATACCGCGCTCGTGTCACGGCACCTTGCCAAATGTTACATGTTGAGATCCAAATCTAAGGGTGATCTTGACGCTAGTTTTACTGATGTTTACCGTGACCACGGGCATTTTAACAAACTCTTAGAAATTTCCGGTCATGTTTAATTGGTTTTCATGTACCTACTCGAGTAAATCTCAATATCGCTGTGTCAAAATAAGACGTAGGTTCTTCACAGAACAAAGGAATCGGGGAACCCCAAACAGCGGCGGCGGCAAAGGGCCGCCCTTGCGAAAGCAAAACGGGACCGAAATGGTGCATCTAGTAACTGGGTCAAGCTCGCTTGCGTTGGGTCGGCCGCCACGTGCTCCCCCCCGCTGCCACTCTCCCCTCTTGATACTCCTCATTCACAAATACACCCAAACTTGACGTGTTACCGTCTATTTTTCTTTGTGTTTATTTCTAGTATCGTCGGCCTTGCCGAAGCCCCGATATACGAATCTATTTAACTCAACTCCATTTGGAACTCTGGCCCTTTGTGATAGAGTAACTTTTGTAATGATAGATGGACACGTAACTTTTGTAATTATAACAATGAGTTGTTCATAATGACAGAAGCACTGAGTATTTGGATTTAAAATTTCTGCGATCAGGAAGTCGAGCAGGGATCTGCTCGCAGTTCCAGTTTAGCAAGCAAAATAGAGTCCTACATTTTACAAGTTCATATAAATAGCTCGGTTGGATCGAAGTTTTTGTTCAATAAGACGTCGTAGGTAGTGAATTAAGTTGATTTGTCGCGTACGGTCTTGACTGTAGTCGATAATCTTCTTCTGTCGGAGCTTAGAGCGACTCTATTAATATTATTAAAGATCTGTTTACCAGTGTACGGTAAGCTAAAGCTGTTTAATATAGAAAATAGAATCCTTTCCAAGCGGTACAGCTCTTTGTGAAGGAGCTTATCCAGGAAAGTGCTACCACTATCACCGTACTTGTACTGTTCCTGCCACCGAGCAGCACAGCTGGAATCTGATTTCAGGGGTATGTGGCTGATGTTATTAGATACTGCCGCCTGAGAAAGATGAATGGGGACGAATAGGTTAGGTTAGGGGACGAATAGGTAAAATATCGTGTTTGAGATACGGAGCCTGCAGCTCCTTATCTCAAACACTACATTTTATGATATAAAAACGTATTTGCGTGAGCTGTGTGCAAATATCAATTACAAACGGATAAGTAATAAGTCGGCTGAGCATAATTATGCAACGGAGCGCTAGGCTGTGATAGTGAAAGTGAGCCTGTTCGTGACACACTGTTTTGATTTACTGCCGTTATTGAAAGTCCTCATTTTTCTTGCGACAGACAGTTTTATAGTTCAAAATGTACAGCTGCCTTGCAGACGACCCTTGCGTCTCTGTAAATACAGAGACGTTTGAGACTACGCTGTTATCTATAGTTTCCGCTTCCGGGTTCAAATTGGTATGTTTTTTAGCACTGACTAAACTTTTTCATGTACAGAATTTTCGTTTTGATTTCAGATCTTCCATCAAAGTTTCTCACTCTTTACTTTGATTCTTTTATTCGAGTAGTACAGGCGCCGGCAAGGATTTGGCATAGTCGGAGTCGGAGTAAGTTCGCGCATGTTACACTTGCACATCAAAAATTGGTTACTTTATGATTTGTCATTATTCTATGGGTATTGCAATAATCCATTTTTAAATATATCTGTTTAGAAGAAAGTTAGTTTAAAAGGGAAAGGAACTCTGTCAAGTCTTGTGAAATCTTGTATTTTTGAATAAGGATGTTTCTATTGCATTTTGTTTGTGGTTTCAGGTTCTAGTTCATGTACTGAAAATAAAGCAGAAGTGTTTGTGGAGGACGCAACCCTTGTATGCTAGTGCTTGTATTTATGTCGCAATTGTAACATATTCTAGTGTATTAATTTTAAGCTCTACTGTCACTTTTAATAGTATACGGGTACATATATATATCTATGTAGTTATCTATTGTAGTGGGCCAGTAGTGAGTATATTCATTTATTCCCTCCAGTCGTCTCAAAACGCATTGGTAATGCAATAATACGAACTGTTGCTAACGTTACGTGGCTACAGCTAGTCTCAACGAATAATTAATTGTTACACTATTATCGGAATTGTCTGAGTGAAAGAGGTCAGAGAGTGCTTATCGTGTTGTTTTTGTCGGTGCCAAATAAGTCTGAGGCGATGTAGGGCGAAGACAGCCCGTGGCAGGTCAAGTTCAGTCTGCCAGCGATGTCATACGTCTCCTACACTATCTTATAACGTATATCTTGCTCGGCAGCTGTTTTTACCATGAGTCGCACCAGGTATAGCCGTGTCTTGTAACGCTTTGTCTTGTATTGCTTTTACTCAACTCACGGCATTAGAAGTTTTATAGGAACCGAGTCGGGGGTTAAAAGGTTGGTTTGTCGGAGTTGGAGTTAGGACAGAGGCGGGGGTTGTTTGCGAGGTGGTGGCAGAAGAGATCAGGCAGGCTGAGGCCTTGTCAGGTGTCGTCGATTATTCTTTCAGTACTATTTGATCAGTCAAATACTACTGAAAGAGTAGTTGTCGAAAGAAAGCACGTGTGGAGGAGGGTTCTCTGCTTGACATGCTTAAGCTTGTCCTATAGGTTTACTGCAGCGGCTGCTAAGCTTCGATCGCCGAATAAAACCTCCGGTTTAAAAGCATCAGAACGAAGGTGTATTATAAATCGGAAGTTTCGACGAAGTTGTTAGTCAAACTCCGTAAAATCCAGGGAGGATTTGACGGGGTTTCGACGCCTTCGTCTTGCAACTATTTTTGTGGTTCAACCGTGTGATTTGTGTAGATATATAAGTATTGATAAATGTGACACTTAACGAGAAGCAGAGCCAAGAGTCAGGTGCAATTTTTCTCCGAGGCAGGTCTATTTATTCAGCAGAAACCCGAGTCCATAGTCGTAAATAAGGTTGGATATTACGTTTGGGAAAGTTCTTGTCATTCACAGAGTCGAAACGATTGTGACAAATAAGGCCCTTTTCGTGACCACGTCCGTTTCTTTATTGTGGTGTTTCAATATATGACATAACTTTGATCAATAAAATTCTGGTCGGGTTGGAAAATAATTTCCCTGAGTGTACGACCTCGTACTTTCTAGGAAGCCTTAGTTACATTTAATATTCAAGCTAGTTTTGCATCGAGTAATGAAGTTCTATTTTCAGTTCTTGGAATATTTTTAAACCTTTTCCATGTTAGGGTTTTTATTTTAGTTGATTACAGTGGCTGTTAGTTTTTGTGATGTTTACGGCTATTAAAATGCCAGATACAGCCTTAAATGAAACTAATTCTTTTCATAAGTCGGAGTAATTTGGCCGTTTCTCTTTCACGACTCGTTCAACAGCCTTGCATAAAAGATAAGCTTGCACAGTTCTGAGTCACTGTAGAACTGGCTGTCGCTGCTGATTAAGTGACAGTTTTCCATGTTATTATGAATTACATAATTAAATATCGTAATGAAACCCGAGTCGTCTCCTTGAGTGAGGTTACGTATTACGACACCGACATTGATTCCAATATTATATCCAATCGTGTCACTAAGCAAGACGATTACTATTCTATATCGAAGTGTCTTTGTGCATAACCGATGCATTTCTAAGTGTGCTTTTGAACAAGATTCAGTCACGTTCAAGCCTAAACAAACACCAATATCATCCTCTTTATAAGGACACTCGGTTGCACGAGATCTGGCGAAATGTTTCAACGCTTCTGAGAGTTTTAAACGCAGCACTCCAAAGATAAATTAATTTACGCGTAGGGTGATCTATACATATGTATGTACTATTCAGACGTTGTTTTATTGTACTCCTTCGTGGAAATTTTCATTTTGTCAAGATAAAATAAAGCTTTTACATTTCTCAGCATGAATTTAGCTTCTGAAATCTTTTTGGAAGCATATAGGAATATAAGGTGCTCGTCGATTCTTTCGTGTACTGAAGGTTGAGTTGTTCCTTTTGCATATTCAATAAGCGCGCTACTAGCAACAAACTTATGATTAGCGAGGCAGCAGTCGGAAAGCAATCAGTGGTTGGCACGCGAGACGTGGCGTGGGCTCTAGCATGTCTTCATATAAATTGACGTCGACAAGCTCGTCATTGAGCTCGACGAATGCAGCGCGTTTTGTTTTTCAACTTTTGTTCATATTTACATTACTTGTGTTTGGGTATAAGCATCGACAGTTATCAACATGCTGGCCTTTATTTTATTCGATAACGATGCCGTTATGTTTCTCACCAGCTTTAAGCTGCTAGTTTGGTTTCCGTTCGTTGTTTTCTGCCTTTTAATGACATAATTTCTGCAGAGATTCATTAGATACATGATACTACCAAACTCCAGTAGATCAACAGCTGTTTATAGTCAATAATCATTTAACAATTTTACTTTCATTGATGTAATACTCAATTAGCTGTCGTTAAGATTTAAAAATCAAAGAAATGTTAAATATTACGGTACAAGAACCAGTGAACAATAATGGAAATCGACATTAAGCCGCGTCGTTAACTTGAACGGTTATGACGCCGGTGAATGTAAGCGAAAGTTATGTATCAGAACTAAATGAATCCTAAGCAGCGGATAGATTTTACTTGGCAACGGAAAATGTACAAATGACTGCATAAATAAACGTGGGATACTGGCGTAACAGCTACGCTTGGCAGGCCAATAGGTGACTGGAATGTTATTAGTATACAGGTGAATGCTGCCCAGTATGGGCATTAATACACATAATATTGGACATTATGATTTCTGAATTGCCTTGGACGGTACGTGTACTAAAGGAAATAATTTCTTGGATCTTATCTCAAATTTCCATAGCATTGTCAATTGTTCTGTAGCTATCTTGAAAAGCCATTTGTACTGAAGTTAGTACAGAATACAGCGCTTAGCTGGAATTGACTCCAAAGTTATTTGTAACTTGTCGATAGCTGTTTTGGATCCGTGGCTCGAACCGCAGCTTAGCAGTTGTTGGCCGGCGTCCCGGTGGGATCCTAAACACGAAAGATTAATGAGATTTAGGCATCTGTTCAACCGCAATGCGATTTTTGCTCGGAATAATTTACTGCAAATCTTTTGGAATTCTTCATAATAGCAGCAGTCTGATAGGAGAACATGGTCATGGAGTGTATCTGCTTATCTGCTGCGCAGTTGTGAGATCAATTGAGGAAATTGGGTCACTGGGTCGCTATGGTGCTTGTGCACGGGCATGGGACGGGCCGTGGAATAAATTTTTATATTTTACACTGACAACGTTTTGAAATTCTGTGCCATGTTTTAAAAATATTTCTGTATAGATATTTCAGCTGGTTAGAAAAATCAAAATACTTAAACGTTGATGTTGTGGCGACCCCTTTGTGTAGCATGTAGGCTTGTTTGTTCACTTCCTTACTGAAGTGGTATTGCAGCATTACATCACATAGATTCCTGCTAACGCTTTACTTCATTGTTAAATCAGCGTCGGCCCGACTCGATTGATTTCGTTGCGGTTTCAAAACATTCTGTGCGAATATTAGATACTCCTTTCCGGTAATATCGTAAATCTGGAAACAAAATACATGGATCTCTCATGGATTGTATTGTTAACGTATTTCCAAATGAGCTGGTTTATTGGTTTGCTATTAAGTATTCTTTAATGGCGGTTGGCGCAATGGGACTTGGACCTTTCTGGTTTCATTAAACTTATCATTATGAGTTATCATAAACAGGTATCTATTTTATCGATAGTTAGTTAATCAAGAAGTCTGCGATGATAGATGGATGCACATACTCTTATAAGTTTCTTTAGCTTCTTAGTTTGTAAGGAATGTTTACCTTTCAAAATTAAGCCCTGCAAGTTAATAATCCTCACTTTTACGCAGTTTTGCAACAAGTGTGTGTCTCCCACACATTTTACGAAACGTGTAAAATGAAATTCAGGCAGCTCAATTGCATATCACGGTTATTTTTACTAATTAAAAACAGAATTATTGCCGTGTTCCTTTTAGGTCAATTGTATCTCTGAGCTACTCAATTATTTTTATTGACGTTTAATCTCAGTTGGCTTTTAAACCCCCCTAGCCAAGTTACTATCGTTTCGTTAAGCGTGACCGCTTGGAGTTGCCACGCTCCCAGTTCCTTTGTTCTGGTGTCATCTCAACGCTCAGTCACGTGGTCAAAATAAAGGATTTGGGGGCGTGGGCAAATCCAAGCGTTCACGCTTAAAGAAACGATAGTAACTTGTCTAGGGGGGCAGGTCCAAGTTTTCGAAATTAATTTAGTCACGAAATTCCCGTTACCGGCCGTCCAAGGCTCAAGTAGGCAACCACACGTTCTTCTTAGATGTTAATCGTGAGATAAAGACGTAGCTTGTGTTTAAGGTAGCGTGCGAAGGATTTGTGTCGAAACATGTATCGCAGTTAATTTAATTTAAAGTAATCGCTCGGAAGCGGCGGCTGTGGCGGGAGCGAGGCCGGCGCCGCCGCGCCCGCATGGCAACCGCTCCACGCGCTAATTGTTTCCACGCTCACGTCAGCCAATACCTTCGCCATATTCTATGCACTTACACGTTGCAGTTTTTTTTTCGTCTACAGTTATTGACGTTTGTGGCTCTGTCTATGTTTCACCCTTGCCTCTCACGCTGCACCGCACATTTCCACGGTGCTTCTCTTTTATTTTGGCTTCGTTTGCGTTTGACGTTAATTACAAAGAAAAAGTTTTCCTTTTTTATGAGCAGTGGTTTTAACAGGTTGTTGTGTAACCTTGGCTGTTCGGGGCTTTCCATCGCAAAAAAACCCTGAAACTGTTGTTATTGCATATTTTATCTGACTTTCTTTTTCTATGTTTTCTGACGTTTTTATGTTCTAATATGTGTAGAGAAATATCGATTATTTTCGCCTTTACCCTTATCATTTTTATTTCTTTGTTTGTAATGGTTTTAATATCTTTGTTTAGCACGATTCGCGTGCAAAACAATTGAAAATCTGCACAAGCTATTTCATTAACATGATATTTGCGCTTTGGCTGTACGAGTTTAATTTTAAAACTAAGAGTTTTCTTAAAACTTAAAAACCTTTTTTTTTAAATTCAACCGACTTCAAAATGAAAAAAATAATAATGTATATACAACAAATTAAACATGACTTCTAAAGTAACGTTTTTTATTTTTTAATACCAGTATGTTTAAGTGTGCCTCCTTCTGCATCCTTGGATTCATAGATCGTGATCAGTGTACTCTTTATTAATGAGCAGGATATATTTGTAGGGAGGGAGGAGGAGACCTTCACCGTGTGTCCAACTATTTATTTCCCGCGGCAGTACGTACAGAATACACATTTCCCTCGAAACAACACACTGCCATGCGCTCTGCATAAATGTTTGTCGCGATTGTTGTTTTAGTTGATGTACGTAAACTGGTCGTTGACTGGAAGGCTTAGAATAATCATAGTATTAACTGTAGAAGTAATGAGTAGCATAGACATTATTCGGCTCCATAGCACCACTATGCTCTAAACGCTCGTGTGCCGGTAGTGAGGACATTGCATGAGTGTTCACGCGAGCGCATGCATCCACTGCTGCCGCGGCTTTCCATTCGAGGAAGTTTGACTGGCGTTTGCGCGCAATGTAACTAGCTAAGCGGGGTCGTCGTCGAGAGCGCGTTTTGCCGCAACTTGCATAGCGGCATCTCGTTCGTCGTCTCGCCGAGCAGCCAGAAGCGTAAGTGGTGTGTATGGGGTCCGACTGTGGATCGTTTTAATGGACATGGATGTTTTCTCTATTTGTTGTAAGGTGGGACGCAGGGCCCGGGCCGCCGACCCCACCTGCCCTACCTCCACTTACGCCTCTGGATGTATCGTACGTCATCATACATACAACTACATAATATATATCTGTGCTCACGCATCTTGCTAATAAACAGTGCTAATTTATTCTTGGTGTTTAATATTTAAATAATTAATAACGAGTGCATATCGCGTGTACGTGGTCGGGCGCGCAAGTAGTCCGCGAGGTGTCGGCAGAGCACGGCCGCGCGGCCCACGACTTGGAGCTGCGGTACTGTTTGTTAGCAACTGTGTGTCACCGTCATTGTGTGTTCAGTAACATTTTCGGGAAACGTCTCGAGTGTCTTAATCTCTGTTTGCTTTTCTTCTAGTCACGTCGACATGTGCTCCGGCTTTGTCAAAAGTTCCCGATCAGCCAGCCGGCTCATTTCTACGTCAGGCTCGAGTATGCTCTGCGTCAGTGCTGAGCGGAGCACATGTCGACTTATTTCTATCACGCTGCTAGAAATCTTGGTAGTACGTGATCTTCACGTCCGCACATTTACATTTATACTGTATTTTGTTTAATTTAATAAAAAACATTTTCCTAACCCGGTTAGCGTTACTTATTATTTACTAATATATTGACCCTGATTTTTCCCGACTATGGCAAAGCCAAAGGAGGGTTATGATTTTAATATCTGAATTCTTGTTGAGTAATTAATTAATCAAGCAAACGGTTGAATGCATGATTGTGATTTATTTGCAAATTACAGTTAAATGTCCATGACACGTGGAGCTCGTGCAGGGAACTGTTGTATAATATCAGTGTTGTTATTGTTTCCACATAGTTTCATATGTCAGCGTTACTCACTGTTTCCTGCTTTTGATATTTGCATGTTGACTAACGCGTGTTTCATACGGTGGATCAACTGAAGGTCTCAGCTGGCATTTTCTTGTGACTGTCTGTATAAACTTGTTAATTGTTTACAGAAACTAAGTACCTACCTAAGGCAGTCTTATAACTCGTAAATTTTCCAGACATTATTAACTCGACAGTTCCTTAAGGACGGTGTGCACTCGACCAACGTAGATAGGTTATTGGTTCATAAACATTCAGATAAGGCTACGTGGAACACGGGCCGAGCCATGGCCGAGCTCTCCGGGCGCGGTGATGCGCATCGCTCCGGGAACGGAATGTCTTAATCGAAAGGAGTGACTCACGCCGGGTACTCCGCCTCACTATCGAGATGCTGCACTTCCTGCATTTGCTTTCCAGCGCACGCACATAAACACTGTGAAGCTGTTTGCAACGAATCCCGCGTGCACGATGCTACCGGGTCCACTTATATCTCGGTTAGATCCGACGCATACCAACGATGCGTTAGTTTGAGTGTGCTTTGAAACAGTGTAGTGTGCGCGTAATCTGCGGTCGAGTATGAACATCACCACGCTGGCGTGAGTCAGTGCTGCAGCGGAGCCACCTGTGGCCGGGAGCAACGGTCCGCTAACGATTGTGGCTAATTTTGTCCATACTCATTACGCGCTCACCGCGACTTGCTATTTTTCCCTAGTCTCGCCATTGTTCAAGCCAAGTGACGACGTCGCTTTGCTCGCTTTGTCGGATTTTCAATTAGGTGTGGCCTACATTAGTAAATAGAACGAAACAATTACGTGACGGAAATCTGAGATTGCCGCAATTGCTGTTGCGTAAAGGTACTTAAAGTCATCGGTCACTGACAAGGGAACACCATTTAAGGGCAACAACCACGACTACCTCTCGTCAAGGAGAATATTCAAATTAATTTAGAAATGCTTTCTACATTGTATTTCATAGAACTACAGAAGGACACAGGTTTCAGTAAACGCGTTTATGCAGGCCAGCCGATCATTATCTCATTTATTATTGATACACAAGCCTGCGACGACGGTAGACTGCGCATTATTATTGCAGCACGTATCCAGAAATATCGCCAGTAATACGCGATACATTTCGAGTAGAGTTCTACATAGTCGCGTAAATAATGTCCTTCATTTTATTCGTACTTGTGTGACCCATTGAACCGTTTAATAGTTTTAAATACAATTTCATCGCATTGTTGGTTTGAGCATATTGAGCGCTGATTTTCATTTCTCTGTTTGTAGGAAACGCGGGTGTGTCGACCTCACGTACGCCTTGACATTTGTCGAATGTTTGACAAGACCAGTTGGGCCGCCGCCAACGAACCAAGCTTTTGCCCAACACAGCTCAGTTATCGTGATTGGAGCCCTTGAAGGTGCCCTTTCATCGTGGGCTGCCATTCGTAACTGATTCGAAAGTTATGTTCGTAAAATGTTGCGCATAACGTATCCATTAGCGATAATGTTGAGTCAAGTGTTCCCAAGTTATCGAAGGTCAAGATTGCGAGTGCCGGGAGCCCCGCGCCCCAGGCCGATGAACTGATGGTATTCTCGTCAAGTATTGCCTCCTTGAGATGGAAAAAATGTTAACATAGCTGTTGACTGAACAGTAATACATGTTATTATGTTCTTTCTTTGTTTTTAGTTCTGGAGTGATTCAATACGTTTTTTTTTTAAATTTGAATCACGCTCGTTTAGTTCAGGTTTTCGGCCAATATAAATTTCAATTTAATTTGTTCAATAAGGCCCAATTTGAATTCAATTAAAGTTGAACTGTCTCTAAATCGAGCACGTACCGTTTGGTGAGCTCGTAGCTGCGGCTAACTGGGTACGCACTGCGTAGTTGTAAACTGGACTTTCGTAGCTTTCGTTTCCGACGTCTTAAAATAAAAATATCTGGGACACGCGTTAGATAGATTTTACATAATTATAGCTATTTCATGCGATAGTTCCTTGTGTGAGCCGAACCTTCTTTGTAAGTGGTTGCATGTAGTGAGTCAGTCATTATGCCGTTTGATTTCATTGTAGCTTTGAAGGTAACGCTCTATTGATTTCGGAATGCTTTGTGCATTTGTTTGTCTGTTTATGTATGAAAATACTTTGACTGGTTTCCTTCTTATTCTTTCTACTGTTAAACAATTTGAGTATTTGGACAAATAGTTGTACGGTTTCCATCATCCTACTTAACTTTACCTACCTACCTACTACCACAATTTGACGCTATATCTACATATTCTTTTCGGTCAAACACCTTAATTAGCATGCTCACACCAATACTCGAAGATCCGATTCTTTATAATTATCCAATGTGTCAACAGAATGCATGTTTCTCATCGTCTCTTTTAGAAACTGCCATGTATCGTGAGCGAGTGTTTCGTCCCACACATATCCAGTGGTTTTATCTACGCGTTGTTGTGTAAACACGTGGCGGTTCGTTAACCTGTGTTGTTGTTCTCATGCGTACGCGCAGATCGGAGTGTGCGCGTGCTTCATTCGCGAGCCGATTGGCCGACAACTACACTACCAGGCACCAGGGAAGCACGGGATGGATGTACCCAAGTGTTCGTGGAAACAGGATGATACAACAGTCGATTGCTTTTGTTTATTGTTTAGTCAATTATTCGTTAATGACTAGCACGCGCAGTCGTTTTAACTGATTTTATGCGCCCGCATCAGAATTGGATTTCTATTTCGAGAATCGTTTGTTCCAATTGCCGTTTATTATAGGCTCGTAATGTTTTGACCTTTTCAGCCTAGATGGAGACGATTGCTTAACGGTCTCTTTGATTTGCAATCATCATTTGTGCTCTACCAGTGTGTTCTGCTATCGCATTTTGTTTCGCTGATAACAGACGGCACGGCACAGGTATATCGTTTAGGCCTAGTTACCGTATTAACATAATTTGATTCTTGTTCATTAATCCATGAATCAAAGGCGTGATATAAAACGGCTCTGTCATCAACACTCGATTGTTCCACGTGTTTATTAGCCAACATTGGCGTCGTTGGCGTGTTGGCTCCTAGCGTTATGTGTCGTTGTATCGTTTCAAGTGTTTGGCCTTGTGATAGACTAATCGTTTTTCACAATATATGTGCGAGAGTAATTCAATTGTGAGTCGTAGTTAGTTCGCTCAAGTTTTATTTTCGTCTGCTCGGTAAGAATAGTTTGATCTGCATTGTTGTTGTGTGACCGCGGCACTCGCAGTTTGCACGTCCCATAATTTATGGTATTGAAATTAAACCGTGTTTACTTTTTAACTGGAGGTCGTTAGCATTCCCCATTGGCCTTGTTTTAAAATTCGTCCACATTTCGTATTTGGCTAACGTTCAGGATGTTTGTTTGTAGATTCAGATTATCGGACACTTGTTATTCATGTTGTGTGTGAATAATTATTTAGATGTGAACAAATGATAAGTGCTAGGTCGCGTGATCGTTACCAGCTTTCTTGTTTATAATAGGAAAGGCTGCTGAAGCACTGGCAGCAATATGTTTGGAACATTAATATAACTGTACACAAATAGCTTACGGTTTAAAGGCTTCCGCTAAATACGTAGAGACACTCATACGTGTGCTGACTAAATAAATTAGCAAATTCATAATACTAGCTTTAAAACTTTCTTATTCTGTAACCGCGTTGTATTAAAAGCAAATTAGTAAATACGTTTACTAAATCATAATTGACTTCTGAAGACTTTTGGCTCTGTGAATATCGGTGTTATATGTTATAGTGGGGACTTTTCACTGGAAACTAGAGTGTTGGCTCCGCGAAAGTGCTCCATCGAGTTACTTTGCTTTTTCATGGCACTAAGTGTTGATTACGGAGACGCGGCGCGTCGGGCGGTCCGTCGTACATTGCCATATGTTTGTGTTTCCGCCAGCGATGACGCGGCCGACGACGAAACGCCCAACGCGCCGCGTCTCCGTAAACACGGCCTTAAAGGATAGGCGATCCCCGGTGTTCGCCGTAAAACTATTGGTTAAGCTTGCCCCAGGTGGCCAAGGCTCGAAGATACACAATTTGTTTAGGTTACCCTTTTAAACGTGACAATTTCTGTCGAACCAACGCTCACTCTTTGGCACTGACACAGATTATAAACTATATGTGCCAGGGTCTGTAGACTATGTATTTACTGAAGGCGGTGTTCTGCTGCATTCAGTAGCCGTTAAGTTATGTATGACGCTAACAGTTTGCATATTCCTCTCGTTTTATTACATCTCTCCGCAAAGTCACTTTCTACAAGCTCTAAGTGTTTCACTTACGATATTGAAAATGCACACGTTCTTTAACTACCATAGTTGAAAGTGGCTTTGTTCAAACACATAAAAACAGTTTCCAGGCTTGAATGCTAGTATTTACTTCTCTAGCTTTTATTTTGCCCGAAATCTTTCAAACTTAATACACTGTTAAAGCATAGACATAGATCTGTCCTATTAAATATAGACTGGACTACTATCTTCTGACACAGCAAGGAGACGCCTTGGCGGTCGTACTAGAGGAGGCATTGTCATACAAACCTAGTGCTGGCTGATGACAAAAATTGTGAGCTCGTCACATCAACTTTATTAGCAGTGCCGCCTCTAGCGAGTGCCGCCGCGGCGATTCCGTGCTCTGTCCTTGTTACTAACAATGGGAATGTAGTGGTGTGTGAGTACGTAGAGTACATGTTCCGGCATGCGCAGGTCATGGCAAGACACACAAGGACGCGGCCAGCGTGCGCGCCACGCATGCCATCCCGGCGTCCTGCGGGCTCTACTACTTCGAGGTGCGCATCGTGTCCAAAGGCCGTGATGGCTACATGGGCATCGGTCTGTCCGCGCAAGGAGTTAACATGAACAGATTACCTGGTAAGTTGAACGAGTCAATTGTTTGACTTTGAATGTGCGCGTCTTGTCATTGTAGTTCAGGTAGGACCCGTCAGTTCTTTTGTTTTGTCGATGCCCAGGCAGGCACCTTTTGAAGGTTCCTCGCCGAAAACAAAAAAAGGATTCAACAGATTTTTGGGTGGGTAATTTGTGTTTGTTCTAATTGTGAGAAAAGTTTTTGCCAAACTCTTAGGAACGCCATAATTTGAATGATGTTGACTGACTTTGTTAAAAAGAAAGGTATTCTTAAACCCACCACTACAATGAGCAAAATTATATTTTTTTTAACATTGGTTGGTTTGTAGTAGTGCAGACAGCAGGTAGTTGGAACTACAAAGAATCTGTGATTTATTATAAAATTACCATACAACACGAGTTTTTTTGCATCGGCCTTCTTTTATCTGCACCTGTCCCGTTTATAATCAAAAAAGGCTTTGTTGAAAGTATCCAACGACAGTTTAGTACCGAAACCTTTCTGTCGAAAAATTCCTATCGTGCTTTGCAGCGAATTTACTATATAAAAAATATATTGTTATAAACTAGTGCTTGACTGCGATCCCACCTGATGGTAAGCAGTGATGCAATCGTTGATGGTGAGGCGCACTAGTTTATTAAGAGCCTATTCACTCTCTAGCCTTGAAGACAACTAAATTGTAATCGGTCGGGAAGATCGCAGGAGGCAAATTGTTCCAGTCCATCGATGTACGCGGTATAAACGACGAGGCGAAACTCTTAGTCCGGACCGTAGAGGTTTATCAACACTACACTGCAAAATACCGAAAGGCTGGCTACCCTAACGCCTGTGCTCCAGGCTTTATAGATTTAGTGTAGATTGACATGACAAAAAACATGATTGATGTGACGTGATGAAAATTTATTCTTTTTTAGTACATATTATCATAATCATGAGAACAGTGGTAGCCGAGTGGTAACGGCCTCGACTTGCGAGTTGTAGGTCGTGGTTTCAAACTCAGCCAGGCGCATTAGTTTGTGTAATTTATTTCATCACCACTGCTCTCAAAACGGTGACGGAAAACATCGTGAGGAAACCGGCATGTCCTAGAACCAAAAATTCGAAGACATGTTACATCCACCAACCCGCATTGGGCCAGCGTGGTGGATTACGGCCCATTCCCTCTCCTAGAGAGGAGGCCTGAATAACAGCAGTGGGAACATTATAAGGCTGATGCTGTGCTATGCTAATGTTTTGATTGATAGGCGTTTGACCACAATTCCAGGCTGGGACAAGCACTCGTACGGCTATCACGGCGACGACGGGCACTCGTTCTGCTCGTCGGGCACCGGGCAACCGTACGGGCCCACCTTCACCACCGGCGACGTGATCGGCTGCGGCGTCAACCTCGTCGACAACACCTGCTTCTACACCAAGAACGGACACCACCTCGGCATTGCCTTCAGAGGACTACCGGTATGCCTAGTGAGGCTGTAGGATTCTGAGTACTGATTCCACCGTATACGCGGCAAATAAGTTGAATCCTTTTGTTATGATTACGCGCAGCCTCCCGCTTCGATTGAGACCCGAAAATCTGTTATAGTACGCGGCAAATAAGTTGAACTAAAATGATCGTCGTTGTTATGGTTACGCGCCGTCCTCCGCTGTGCTGCACTTCGATTAAGACCCGAAAATCTGCTACCATTTTGGTTCAACTTATATACCGCGTATATACCGCGTACTCTTTTGCTAGGCAGGTCAAAGTGGATGGTCATATGGTAAAAAAAAATTGTCACCTGAGCATAGTCCAGCTTTTCTTAAATATTGCTCTAGTTTATGGTCAGAGAAGTAAAATCGTTTTCAAAATTGCCTGGCCTGTTGGTCTAGTGGTTAGTGGCCCTGACTGCTATGCCGGAGGTCGTGGGTTCGATTCCCACCCAGGACAAATGTTTGTGTGATGAGCACGATCATTTGTTCTGTGTCTGGGTGTTATTTATTTATAATATGTATGTATTTAGAAATATATAAGTAAGTTTATCAGTTGTCTGGTACCCATAACACAAGCTCTGCTTAGCTTGGGACTAGACGGTGTTGTGTGATAGTTGTGGAAATATAATATATGGTAAGTTCAGAATATGCTCAAATAGCGGGAATAGTGGAGGCTGAGTGGAGGTAAGACAGGTTTTTCTAAGAAAAAGAAGCATTACCAGCATTATTTTGACTGCGAAAAAAACATATTAACATGATTGTAAAGTTATCATATTACAAGTATCTATATATATATTATATAAATAGTATCCATAGTATATATTGTATCGTAACAATTTTTAACACATAGGTAGTTTTAGGACCATTGCAGTGTTTTCACGCACCCTATAAAATAACACCAAAAATACTTTTATTATTGAAATTGCCATAATTATGGAACACATATTTTAACACTTCTAATGTAGTGGTGTACAACACCAATTGTGCCATATTTATGATGATCGTAAGATCACGCCAGATTCGGCTCAAATCAGTTGTCTGAATTCAGTGCGACCTCGTAATCGCGTGTAGCGTTATGATCTTGTTATTTGACATTTTTTTTTTCTGATGAATAGTAGTAGAATGTTTCAAGGGGTCTCTTTAGTAGAACATTCTACTATTACTGTTCAATAGAAAAAATGTTGCAATGGAACGGGACGAAGGGTAGGGGCCTCCCCTTCCCTTCTTTGGATCAGTTTCGTGGGTCCTGGTTTGGGAAACCCTGTAGTATGATTCTTCCGAACTATGCACCGATCACAACTATTTAAAGGCATTTAATTCTTTGTGTTATTGTAATTTCTAAGCATGAGGTATTGTGCAGCTGTTCTGTCCTTGTAAAGAGACTTGATGGCGACAGCTGCTCGCCACCTACGGCGTATTATATCAGAACCATCTCGCGTGGGTCGTCGACAAGACAAGACCACTGGGCGTACTGATTTATGTCCGTACCGGGTTATCCGTACCGCAATGGGGATTTTCCTAACATATATTCTTAAGTACTAGTGAGTTATGATAAGAAGTTTGTAACACGGTTTGCGCCCCCGTTAAATATTTGATTCAGACTAGTATAGCCAAGTTTCAAGGAAAAAGGAACCTTGATGAGGTTCCTTTTTGACTTTCCTATCAAGTCTCAGTATTATTCTTAGGCATATTCATCTCAACTGTTTTTGTTCGTCGTATTATGTTGCTGCCGCCACACAGCTGTGACTGACAGGGACTACACTCCACTAAGTTGTATTCGTTCTCTTGCTTCTAAGCTAGCTGCGCTACGTACGGCACAGCACTGCATCCTCATTGTTATGTTCCAGCCAAACCTGTACCCGACAGTGGGACTGCAGACCCCGGGCGAGGTGGTGGACGCGAACTTCGGCCAGCAGCCCTTCGTGTTCGACATCGAGGACATGCTACGCGAGCTGCGCGCGCGCACCCGCCTTGTCATAGACGAATTCCCGCTGCCCGATGACCAGGGCCAGTGGCAGCAAGTCTTACACCGGTCAGTAAGCGTTCCGTTTTAAGATTGGAACACTAAAATAATCATTATAACCGTCTGTCCTAACAGTATAAACACCGGAATCAATGGCTTAATGTGCTTTTCTAGGCACAAAGGTATCTCGATTGTAATGGACTGTCATACATGCCTTTTGCAAGTTTTAGCTTTACCTATGCTCTGTAATAAATACGCTTTAATGACTGGTCTGATGATGATGATTAGTGGCCTTAACTGCTATGCCAGAGGTCGTGGCTTCGATTCCCACCCAAGATAAACGTTTGAGTGATGAGCATAATCATTTGTTCTGCAGCATAATCGTGATAATAAGTTGTGTGTTCACAGGATGGTGTCGACGTACCTGGTGCACCACGGCTACTGCAGCACGGCGCAGGCCTTCTCGCGCGCCACCGGACAGCCCATCGACGAGGATATCGCATCCATTAAAAATAGACAAAGTAAGCGCTTCTTTTATTAGTTTGTCCAAGTTAGGCGGGTGTTTGGTATCCGAGTGAGGCTACAGTACACTACACATGTGGCGCCAGCGCTCCTACTTGATTTGCGTGTTGTTACTGAGTCTTTAAAGAAAATGAGCGCTTTAGACGTGGAGTTGCGGTCACCAGCCCGACATACCAAAAAAAAAAAAACCAGTAAAGGGAACCAAATGTAATGTCAGACAGGCAGCTTGATGAACCTTCCTCATTGAATGCTATGTTTTGTTTTTTATGTTGTACTTGTATTTATGTGTGCTTAATGTATTACATACTAACATAGTTTTTAAGTTGTTTTGTTACTAACACCATTATGGGCCTATGACGCCTGAGAATAAAAGATTTTTTTTTTTTTTTTTAACGAGATTCTAGCAACAGGGTAGTGAAGCCTAGGCCATGGTTTGACTTCTGAAAAGGTAATCCGTGGTCCATGGATGAAAAGAGTAACTGAAGTAAACCGTATCTATGGTTAGGTGTGGTTTTAGTCAATTAAAATCTGACATGCCTTCGCGATGCGTCATAGAGCGGGAGATGTTATTAAATGATTTCATAGTTCAGAAAGGTATACTCGTATTATTATACAATGATTGTGCGGGATCTTGTGTTTATGGTTGTATCTAAAAGCTAGTGGTTGTGGTGTTCCAGGAGTATCGAAGCTGGTGGTGTCGGGGCGCATCGGCGAGGCCATCGAGGTGACGCGCGCGCTGTACCCGGGCCTGCTGGAGCGCGACCTGGACCTGCTGTTCCTGCTCAAGTACCGCCAGTTCGTCGAGATGGTCAACGGCTCCGACGCTGAGGTAATGTTGCAGGAGTATCGGAGCTGGTGGGGTCGGGGCGCATCGGCAACAAGTCTGCAAGTGTGCGAACTGTAGAGTCTAGTGTAAATAACTATTTTAATATAATTATGTATTTATTACTAAACTTCATAAACAATATTTAGTAAGAAATAGTAAGAAATGTTTAAAAGCAGTTTTTGTTGTGAGCGTGTTGTAAGTGTGAGGGGGTTGCAGGCGGGCGGCGACGCGGCCGGCGTGGCCACGTCCGTCATCGCGCACACCAGCCGCGCGCCCGCCGCCAACGGCCACCAGCCGCCGCACACCAACGGTACGCCGCCACCACATATACTTTTCATAACCACACGGTTTCATACTCTTAACACTCAGCTTAACTAATTTTTCAAATGATAAATAATAATAAATTATATTTATATTTCCAAATAGGTTTTTAAAAACACTTTTACACGTCATTTTTTTAATCAATTTAAACTAGATGAGACCGGTGTTTCCTAACTGACTACCCTAAGAAGAAACACCTAAACAAAAAGTCTCTTTTAAAACCCATACATAAACATGTAATGGTCGAATCATATGAGAACCATGCAAATTGGAATCTGAGATAGTCTTTTGAATAAAAAAACCACACAGTTCTAAATGGACCAATCAGTGCAAAATTTGTTAGTATTCATATAACTCAACCCAGGACTACTAAAAAACTCAACAAATTGTCAAACAATGCCAAAGAAAGAACATTTGGATAGGCCAAAAAAGTACTTATAACTGCCAGACATGTTAAAATTAAAGAAAAGGAAAAAGTAATCCACATTCACAATAATAAAATTTTCAAAAACGTAATTTTACAAAGTAAATTTTGGAAATTGTAAAAACAATATATTATGTATAAAAGTAATTGACAAAGTGAAATTGTAAAATTAAACAATGTCATAATTGTAAACAAAAAAAAAAAACATAATTGTGAAATAACATTAATTGTCAATGTAAAAAATAAATATAAATAATAATGAAATAGGAAAATTAGAAAATAAGTTATGACTACAATTAGTGATTACAGGAGCAGGTCAATCCCAAGCCGTTTTGTCCTCGAGAGACTCTTTTACAGTATATAAAGCCTTCTGGCAAAGTTATCGCTTAACAAATGTTTTGAATTTATTAATGCTAAGTTCCTGAATAGGACTGAGAAGATTATTATAAAAAAATAACTTCACAACACACATAAATATCACATACAACTTTATTATTCTTACAAAATATTTACCAATCATCTTGTAGTCTATTTTTTATTCAATATACTAAATAATCGAAATATACTAATTAATAAAATAAATTTTGATTACTCGGAAAATATTATCTTACAATTACATAAAAATCTACTTTTATAATATAACATAAGTACAATTGAAGTATGAGCAAGAGCCTGATGAAAAGTTGCCATCACATCAAATGTCTATAAATCATTCAGCTAATAATTAGGCGCAGTTGTGGTAATATGGACGCTATGGTGTTCGCAGGCGTGGCGGAGTCGGCGGAGGGCGGCGCGGCCGACGTGGACATGTCGCCGCCGCCGCACACCAACGGCGCGCACGCAGGTACGCACCCACATCTCATTTACTACGCAACTATTCCTAGCTCCGACTTACAGGGTGCCACAGATAACCGACCATACAGATGCTTCTGAAAACTGCCCTTCTGCCAGTCCAATTGATAACAAGAACAAGTATAGTACGCGGCAAATAACTTGAACCCGTTGCTCTGGTTACGCGCAGCCCCCTATTTCGATTGAGACCCTAAAATCGGTTACTGCGCATTCAAGATCGAGAGCCATGATGGTTCAACTTGTGACGAGGATTATATATTGATTGTAGATAAAACATGAAGTGTTGGCGTAACCATGCGAATGCTAATTCTATGAAGTTTCTGTTTGGAGCGTTATCTGTGCTACCGTCCTAATGACGAGTAATAAGATCTCACTTGAATAGTTTCCATGTCCAGGTAAATTACATTCTTGAATTTGATGCTTAAGGGCTGATTTCTCAATCGTCAGACAACTTTTACTAGAAAAATATAGCCAATTGATATATTTTCCATATAAATAAAAAACTGAAATCCTCCAGAATATTTTCTCAAATAAAAATTATCGAACTATTGAAAAATCAGTTCATAATGATCAGCGCATCAAGTGCAACTGTATTGTACAGATTGTTACAAAAAATCTTACCGCAATCTGAATAGGCAAAAATATTGAATTTTTAATTTGTTCCATTGTTTTAGAGACAATTTCAAAGCTAAATCATAAAGCTTAATTTAGACGGTACGAGTTTCTCGAACGTTTTGTTCGAGAAAATCGTGCGCAATAATCGTGCGCAATAATCGCCATGACATGATCGTATCAAAGTGTTTACACACAGGTAAGAAACAAATTCTCACCTACGATTATGTCATACGAGACTCGTGAGCAATAACCACTAGGCGATAATGTCCTGCGTCTGTTTAGACGGCAAAATTATAATAAGGAGATTCTTGCTTCCGAGAATCTCGACTTGTCTTTACCTACCAAGGATCTTATATATTTTGGGGACAATCTGGATTTATTACGGAGCAATATTACAAACTCTAAAGTGTACTTTATTTTCAGGTGCATTAGGTTCATAAGTTTCATTGACAAGCAAAAGGGGAAAAACTTTCCGAGCAAGACAATGTAAAAGAGGTGGTGTGTCTCTTTCTAACCCCAATTTCTAACTAGGGTAACCACCAAAAAATAAAAACTAGGGTAACCATAAATTTACTATACACCGTTAGTGTCGATTAGGTACATGAAACACATCGATATGTAAAGTACTTTTTTTTTAAACTCATGTACGAAATTAATTTCTTTAGGGAAACGTCAGCTGAGCGAGGCCAATGAACTCTAAGTAGTTAGTACGCAACGACCGACAACTACCTACAAGGTCATTGACTCGTTTACTTAAAAAAAAAAATTTGGTACGTATGCGTATATTACCTCGACTTTTAGACAAAAAGTACTTTATTTTTTAATTTTATCTTTACAAATCGATAATGTTTTATGTATCGAATCGACCCTCCACGAGATTAAAACGACCAAAATTTAACGGTGTTTATGTAAATATTTTTATCATTGCAGCATTTTAATATTAATTGATGCTGTAGAATTCTACTTATGAACGGCAAAGTACCAGTAACTCATATGAATCATCACCAATATGAATTAAAAAAAAAAAAATTACTAAAGAGCTGATTAAAGAAAATAAAATTACTAAAGAACTGATTCTTGAAACGGTTACGGTGTCAACTTTAATACCAGAAACATAATATGAACCTAATAACTATGAAAATATAGTACACTTTAAGACTGTGTAATATTGCTCCGTAATCAATACAGTTTGTCTCTTGGATATATAAGTAGGGTAGGTAGTTTATAAGTAGGATATATAAATAGTTCTCGCCAGAGTGGACGAGCGAGAGGCTCATACCTCTCGCTCGTCTACTCTGGCGAGAATCGTATGTTCGAGACGAGAAACTCGCATCGCCTAGGTATGTGTTTAGACGATGACACTTTTGCTGTGCTCTTACGATTATCGTATGTTCGAGGCGAGAAACTCGTACCGTCTAAATTACGCTTTATGATCCGATGATAAAACATATCACTATGACAAAAATTGGGGTCCCTTTAAAAAAATTAATCAATATCAATGAAGAAAAAGTCTGTTTATTTTTATTTTGAAATATGGCCCAAAATACAAATATTTTATTTACAAATTGGCAACCCATACAAATTATATATCTAATTATAAGTACAGATACTTTAGAAGTTGTGAAATACGATTATTATTATTAATATTATGTGTACCTTATTATTATTAAATGACAAAAATATGTTTTTTTTTTATTTGAATTTATATATTATTTGCACACCATACTCATTCATTATTATTATTTTATTTAGTAACATTTATCACTTTTATTATTATTCGCTCTTTTATTTTAGTTTTGCATGAAGATGTACATAATGAGCTAGTTCGAATTAACATAGGAAAGTATAATTAATATCTATGCTATTGTCTAAGACTGTAAGGTCGGTTTCACACTGTCATTACGCATCGTGCGTTTTATCTCGTGTGTTTCCGTTCCTGAGACGCGGAAACAGTCCGCAGTTATCATTCCATCCCTCTATTAAGTTTAAAATTTAATTTTAACCCTTTAATTGAACAACCTTTTAATTTACTGCACCTAGTTAAAATTGTAGAGCAGTAATTAGCTACTAATATAAAATTAAACGCTAGTAATAAGCTGTAGTTACTACGCTGTGACTAGAGGTACATAGAAACATATTTGTGTACAAGAACATACATTTCTATTTACCTCTTAACAAGTTAGATACTAATTCGGGCAGTACTTCGGTAGAAATAAGGGTACAATTGGTATAACACCGTGAGTAGACAGTTTACATGTTTGATCATATGTAAGCTTGTCGCAAATTGGGAACAAATAATGTGAACTATGTTTTTTTGGATTGGTATTCTACAAATATCTGCCCCCGCTCTTAGAAGGAGAGGGCGTGTCAGACTGAGGTTGTGTCAGAATTAAACTCACTAAAAACCCAGCCATGTCCCTTAAGTAGCCCTTTGCGTGCCAGGGCCCCGGGAACTCTTTCGAACACTTCCGCAGTCGAAAGAACCGCCGCTACGTCAATTTAAAATACGATTTTCCTTTCTTTTATCTTTATTTTCTGGGGTTTGAATACATTACAAAAGTCATTTGGGTACAAAGTAAAGCGTGTTCAGCATTTAGTGAGGCACACACGTTAGTACGTTGGCATGCGTTCAGTACAGTTTCAGCTTCTTAACTAACTCTCATCTAACATCGCATTAGACTCGAGTTCACCCATCGGCACTTAATGCATATTTTGTTTTATTTTTATCATTAAGTTGGATAAAGTTCGCGTGAGGCGTCGCTTACGCATGACCAGTAACCTATGAGGTGCAAGTTGTGGCAATAACGGCTATGGTAAAGGGATATTTTAGTTTCGAAGATTATTTACTCAAAAAATATGTGATTTTGTCTGTTGATGAGTAAATCTTTTGTGGTAAGAAATAATTAGGTGTGTATATCAGTGGTAACTTGCATCTCAAGCACACTACTGTTACGTTTAAGGTGCTGTCACAGCGACCGCGAACTTGACATAACATCTCTATACATGAAGTACAAGTCTGTCATCGTACTGTGACCGTATGACCATGTCCTAGCTGGAGAAACTGCGATCGGGGCCAAACAACCGCGGCATGTCGGGCAAATAAAAGAAAAAAGACCTATGATATCGCAAAATTTTGAGGCGCAGCTCTAAAAATAGACGTATGCGTTTTTTGTCATTGGCTTAATCCGTATGGAAGAAGAAAATACGTTATAGACTATGTCACTTCAGTGATGGAAGTAACTGGAAATAATTTCTAAAATCTGTGAACTAATTTTTGAGTTTATTCATTAAAAATAAAAACACAAATCTTTAAGGCATAGATTGACGAAGCCATTATTACAAGTCACCGTATAGTCCTTTCACAGCAATTTCGTATCTGATTTTGATCTTTATTCTCTTTTAATAAGGTTGTTAAAGAATTGTAGGTCCGTAATGAATAGTTGTGCCGACATCCACGATGTGAGGGCCGGACGCATAGCTCAGCTAGGACTGCTCGCGGTCGCTAGGGCAGCGGGTGCTGACGCGGCATGCTTGTAGGTGTGCGGGCGCTGCCGCTGGTCAAGGGGATGCCGGGAGTCACGGCCAGCATCGCCGCGCTCATGCCCGACTTCCACACGGGTGGGTAACCGTCACTTTGTGCTCATCGCCCGACGTGCTCTGCTTCCTATCCATGGATGCTTATCTTACTTCTCCTTGCTTTCATACAGATGACTACTGATGTTAGGGACTTCGCAATTATTTTCATGAGGTTAGGCCAGTTATAGGTGTAGTTCTTCTTCTATCTTCTGCTAATTGATCAGTTATTGAGTAGAAGCTGCCAACGCTCAAATAGTATCAATACCTAATGTCTTTTATTCAGGATTTGACGCTGGAATTTTTTTTTATAGTCAATACATTAATTGCTATAAAGAATATATGAGGAATAGTATTAAATTTTGGAAAGAATTAACAAAATTCTAGTGTTTTATCATGACGTGTCTTTTAGGTCGTAGTTTACAAATAAGAGATGTTTTATCTCTTAGGCATCCTTTTGAGAGCTGGCACCATGTGATCCACGTAACATAGTTAATCGCGTGTCATTACTCAATGCTTGATAGGGTAAAGGAACCAGAGCACTCCTTGGTCTCATCGCTTGTACTGTACACACCTTCACTGGTAGTTCACGTTACGTTCTCATCCTGCGGTGTTTAGCCTCTGCTCCCTGATGTATCCAGCGCTTGTCGATAATGGCCTGTTCTCTACTAGACGTGATAGCTGAAATGTTTCGGTGTTTACCTGTGCTTGTAATGTAGTACTAACCTCACGGTCTGATCATCTGTGCACACGTATGGGGCTGTTTCGGTTACCTTGTGGAAAATCATTCTCATCAATAATTTTCTGTAGTGGATCGGATTTTGTGCATTGTGGCTGATGATATTTATCACTTTGAAATTAAATAACGCAAAACATGAAAGCTAAAAGCGGTAAATATGTAGGCGATTCAACGCGATTACGAACGCGATGCGACCTGGCGCGAATGCAACAACCAATTGAAAATCTTTTGCGGTGGCCTACGCGACCGCACGTAGTAGTGGTGCCGCGGCCAGCGAAGCCAAGCGGCCGCATGTAGTTGGTTTGATATTCCCGCACGAACTCTTTCAGTGCGGTTGATTGCTTTTGTATAAATGGTGTCCGAAAGACGCAGCGTTGGAAGGCCGATAAGGTGGACCGGTGACCTAATGAGTGTCGCGGGAATCCGATAGATCCGATCCAACAGTGGACATCTTTTGGCCGTAGTGATGATGATGAAATGAAAAGAAGAAAGAAAGAAAAACTTAAAGGTTAACACAGATCATTAATTTTGTGAGAAGTATGCGCCACGTCCGTGCAAAACGGCCGAGCACTCAGCTTAATGTCGTGACCACACGCAGAATGCGACGAGTCTACGACGCTGGTTTTCAGTGCGGGCCGGTGACGATGTAGACATATAGACGTCGGCACAGTCTTGTATGCAAATTGATTTGAAAATAAATACATAAATAAAATTTAAATAAATCTATGGGAAGTACAAGAGAGCAGTGGTGGCCGAGTGGTAACGGCCCCGACTTACAATTAGTAGGTCGCGGGTTCAAGCCTGGCCAGGCGCATTACTTTGTGTAATTTATTTCATCACCACTGCTCTCAAAACGGTGAAGGAAAACATCGTGAGGAAACCGGCATGTCCTAGAACCAAAAATTCGAAGACATGTGACATCCACCAACCCGCACTGAGCCCGCGTGGTGGATTACGGTCCATTCCCTCTCTTATAGAGGAGGCCTGTGTCCCAGCAGTGGGAACATTAAAAGGCTGACAATGATGATGATGATGATGATGGGAAGTACAAATATAGGATATTAAAAGAAAAAAAAAATGGCGGTTGCAGCGATGATGTCGCGTCTACAGAGCCATCGCTTCGCGTTAAACTCGCGTGAACCTTCGCAACCGCAATCGTGTTGAATCGCTCCGGTAAGAAAATTGTTGAATAGTCCGAAACTTACGCTACTATCTGTCAAAACGCACACTCGTCCCTCTCAGCCCTGTCATCAATCATTAACTATCATACGATGTGGTCGTGGTAAGGTGGGTAGTGCTGTTTATATTATTCCGTGTCTAGAGGTAAGACAGTAAGTACTCACTTATTAGCTGATTATTTTAATCATTATTTTCAGCTTAATTTACAAAATGAATCACGGTTTCGTTTGGGTGACAGGAAATTATATGGTTTTTAATAAAGGCAACATCGCTAACAGTAATCGGATTGTATGGGATGAAGGCTTTACTAATGAAATTTATAAAGAGTTTGTAAATTAAGTTGAGGTAATGACGCACGCGTTACACATGATTTGCCGTAACGTTGCAGCGTGTAGAGAATGTTGCATGGATGTAATGTGTACCGGCGCGGGCGCGTCCCGGCATGACAGTAACGCTTCTTATTATACACCAAGTATATTATTATATTTAATATATTATACGTATAATATACCGACACAGGGGCTACACTAAACGCATGGACGGTCCGACATACCGCTCGGTATACAGTTTGTGTCACACGGTTTTATTTGATCTCCTTAGCACTGAGTTTTGATTCATTTCTTTTCGCTCCCCAATTTCATCATCGGATAAGAAACTTATAATCGTTTTATTTTCTAGTCTTAGTTTAATACACTAATCTGTATAGATGTCTTGGTAGAGGGACACAGAGAAAGAATATGCCATAATATATGCTGTTAGATTGGCCGAAGCAACATACTTGCTGGGTTAGCCTCGACATCGACAAGGAAACAAGAATTCTAGCTTACTTTCATTTTTTTTAGAATTAGCTATCTTATTGTAGCTTTTAAACAAATATATTTCAATAATTTCAATGCTTATGTTTCCAATGAAGGGTCAAATTCTTGTATCGTATTGTACATTAGACTCGTCCGCAACTTCACATCCAAGCGCGTATTTTGCGTGCGGGATCCAATACAAAATACGCAATTGTAAAGCAATGAGTGGTTGTGTCCCTCTACCTCCCCCCCCGCCCTCCCGCTAACGTGTGGTGGCTGCACAGAGGCGGAGGGCTGCGGCGCGCGCGCGTCGGTGGAGCGCATGCTGGCGTTCGGCCGCGAGCTGTACGCCATGAGCCAGAAGCTGCAGCAGGACCAGTTCGTCAAGTCGATGCTCGAGGTGACACATTTACTTACTACTTCTACTACTTCACTCAAATGCTGTCCTTACTATTTTGCATGTACTAAAGCGGTCATTTGCATGATCGTTTAAAAAAAAATTCGCTTGAATTCTGCGGCGCAGCTCCAAACCAAACCCTTGGAAGTTTTCGTTTTGAGTACAAGCAAAAATAAACTTAACGGTGGTCAGGTGGAAGTGTCTTTAATAGTACGTGACCCGGGTCTTTAATAAAACTCTACTGGCCGAAATACTGAGAGTCTACTCAGTATTTCGGCCGGTAGAGTTTGAGTGGTCGGTTAGACTGGCAGCGCGGTCCGCAGTCCTCGCATCATAACAACGCGCGAACTGGTTTGAGACCCGCGGCGGCCGCGCGCAACCTCACTACGGACACTCCACACTAATTCTTATAATAAATAATTCAAATATAAAAATAAATAAATATTTTTTTTTTTATTTTTTTTTTTTATTAATTATTCTTATGTCGGGGCTAGCGGCGCGGGTGCAGTCTGGCCGAGTAGTGTAGTGCTCTAGTCAAATATTCATCTCAAAGATGTTATATTTTTTTATAATCTTTTTTTAGTTCAGCATATTAAGCCATTAGCTGACGCTGGACGCTGTCTATTTTTTTTAGGTGGCAAATCATCCAATGACTTCTTCCACTCTTAGGCAGAGCGCGAGGGCATGTCAGACTTTTAAGGACTAAAACCTACCTTTATCTTCCTTCTTTGCCTTGCGTTCCAAGGCCCTGAGTTTTCCTTTAAGAAGCCAACCCATGGCTCCAGTAGGCTGCGACCCTGCTTAGCCCCTACAGTTTTGCTGACTTATCCTTGAGGTGCGCATGGAATACTACGCATCGTCGATGACTTGGGCTCGGTCCGGACGGTTACCAGACGGTAAGTTACACATTGAAAAAAAAAAAAACGTATCATTGCTCGGTATCCGCAAACTCGCACCTTCGGTGGCTGATAATTAAAGTCGGGATCCCGGTGGGCCAGTGGGAGGGCCGTTCCCTCATGCGTGCGACAGCCTGTTGCTAGCATTATTACTTCGCACGAGGAGGCGACATCCAGCCATTTCTCTTCGCTCCTGACCATAGCCTGTACCAGAGACCGGCGCGAGAGGCCGTTGCTGCGAGGACACGGCGATGCTCTGTTCAAGCGGGGCACACCTCTACCGTAATTTCCACCGTATCCTCTAGGCGATTCACATAATGGTGACACCTGGACGTTTCTTCCACACGAATCAGGTGAGGACCTGCGGCATTCGCAAGGTGTGACGCCGTGACGTCTTTCCAGCCACTCTTCAATGCCCAGTACTGGGTTGCGGAATTTCATGGTGGAGTCGTTGACGCCATTCTACCATGAGATTCCGCCGGAACTCTGCCCGCCATGCCGTGACTTGTCGAGATAGTGGAATTATGCCCCGGCGTTGTATTTTCACGTGCAAATCTTGCATGCGTGCAAGGACTGTTGCTTCCAGATCCTATGGTCAGGCCCGTAAGGAGGCTCGCGGCTTTGCGGGAAACCGTACGGTATCCTCACACTGCTTGGGATGGCCATGACCCTCTGGCAAGTATTCTGCTTGGCCGACGGTCGCTTTCCCAGTGACGGCGCCCATACCGGCGCCCCGTGAAGTGCCATGGAGCGAACGATACTCACGTAGAGTCCCAGGCAGGAGGCGTCTGGTTTCCCTAAATTTGGCAGAACCCGCTTGGCGCGATCCAGTTTGGGAGACAGACGTCGGACGTGCCCCTCGAAATTCCATCGGTTATCGAGGACGAGTCCCAGATACCTCATCATTGACTCGACGCCGATGTGAACCCCTCCTACCGTTGTTTGGAAACCCGGTGCTGGCGCGTTCCGAAGACTCGGATTTCGGACCCCGTCAGCGAGGTCGCTGCGTACTCATACCAGATGTTGCACAAGGGCGGTCCTAGCCGTACACGGCTCGACATCTCTCGCCGTTTCTACTCTCCCTGGTGACCAGGGTAGATGATGAACCTTTCTGGCGGGCACCTGGTGATTCCGAAGTGCCCCCCTAATGCTACTCCAGGGCATTGAGGTGATGATATTGGTCACGTCCAAAGACACTGCCAAGACAATTCTGCGCCAGAAAACCGCATCTCCCGTAGTGAGCACGAAGAAAGCCGAACTGGCTATCCGCAAGATCCGGCCCCACCTGTACCAGATGCGCGACGAGGCGGTCTGATATTACTTTTTCAAAGAGCGAAGTAGACAACCACTTCGTCGAGCAGCACGATGGGAAGTGGTGACTGGCCCCTCCATGCCTGCGCTGAAGAGCCCTCTTAGTCGAGGCCCGACAACCTCCATGGCCAGGACCCAGGCTTTCCCAGGCAAGCCATCGGGTCCTAGGGCAGTATTTTTGGCAAATTTGTGACATGGCCCCTCTGGAACCACTCCGCTTCGAAGTTGATGTTGACAAGCCTGTCCGGTGCTTGCACCCAGACTTGCACCATCACGGCTTCCAAGAGGAGGTCTCGGTCCATCTGCTTCATCGCCCACCGCGGACCACGCAGGGTCAGTTGGACCGGCGCGGTCGAGGTCTGGGCGGAGACGTCTAACTGGATGTACCGGTGATCTGAGTACGTTTCCGACCTTTACATTACGCGTCAGTCGATGACACGTGGTGACAGAGTGGGGCTGGCGCACGATATGTCCATCACTGAGTTTTTCCGCATCCGCACATACGTGGGGACAGAACCCTGGTTTTAGCGACGACGGCGTTCCGCTCCATAAGGGAGTTGAGCGTGGTGTTGGAACCTTGTCCCCTTGTGAAGGCCACGAAGGCGGCGTATCGGCGGGCGGCGGCCGACGAAATTAGTCACCGAGCCGTTCAGGTCCTGACCCAGGCTCCCCCATGGGCAGGACATTATGGGGCTTGGAGACTACGGCGATGTTTATTGACCACTGCGCCTTGCTCTAGAAGCAACTGATCCTGAGCGGGGGCGCAGTGGTTGATGTTCGCCTGGAGGAGATGTTATGGAGCCGTTATTTACAGTCTATTACAGTTTCCTCCGGAGTCCCCCGTGAGGACTCTGCTGCGGTGGTTGCAGTTAATTTACTTGTTCTTAACAATTTACAATGCATTTATGTGACGCGGGCGGTGGAATATGTTGTTGGATGTTTGTCATGGGGACAGTTTATTCCCTAATGTATCTGAGGTTGTAGGGTGTCGGCCGATACTTCTAAATTTTTTTTCGGTATCATTAATATAATATTACTTGGGGTATACCGAGTGGAATGTTTTAAGTTTTCGGTCTTTCATTTTTCATCGCTGATATTTTTGGATCTTATTTTGTTGTCAAGAATTAGGGATTATAATGATCTATTCAACGTAAATATACTATAAATATTCGGTAGTTTATTTGTTAGATAAATAAATGAAAATGTTGAACTCGTTTTGTTTTGTTTTTAGGACGCGTTCAGTCTGCTAGCGTATAGTAATCCGTGGGACAGTCCTGTGGGCTGGCAGCTGGAGCCCGTGCGGCGCGAGGCTGTGTGCGAAGCGCTCAACTCTGCCATACTCGGTAAGTAGCCCTGCAGGTCTCGAGAAAGTAGTGGTCAAAGTAAGGAAACGGGTAAAAGTGTCAATATGTGTTGGCATCGTTGATGTCGGCATGGTTTCAAAGTTATGTCGAGGTGGGGGGTGGTGTTACATAGTTTGTTGCGCATTGCAGAGGCGCAAGGCATGAAGTGGATCTCGCCGGTGGAGGCGTGCGTGTCGCAGTCGCGCGACCTGCTGCGGCGCATGGCGCGCGGCGGGCTGGGCGCGTGCGCCTTCGCCGACCTGGCCGCGCTGCTGCGGCGCTGACCCACGCCGCCGCCCACGCCGCCGCGCCGCCCGCGCCGCCCCGCCCGCCGCACCCGCCGCTCCCGCCTCAGGCGCTGAGCCTCCGCCTGCCCGAGGCCAATCAACCATCCCACGACTTGCTGCATTGCGAATAAAGCCCCGCTACATACTAAACGTACAATCATCAGTTAACTTGAACAATTGACTAAATGTCACTGAGAAACTGTTCAATTCTCAATATTGAACTAGCCGCTAATGATACCGGCTGCGCCACTAATTGGCAAGAAAACGCAAAATACACTATGATTGTTAATTGCCAATTGAACAGCAACTGAAATAATTACAATTAATCATAATTTTAAAAACTTTGTTCTCGAATTCTTCTTAACTTTCACAGAGAACAAAAATGTGAATCTTAAAACTATTGAAAGAAAATGATTATCTTCGTTATATGGCCCAGCTGACTGATTAAACTTAAATCTAAATTAGCAAGCAAAGAGCTATGGACTGATTGAGGAATATGCGTCGACGAGCAAGCGAGGGCGCGAGGAGGCGTGAACCTAAACAGATCGTGCTACTATTGTACATAAAGATCAATTTCCAACGCAACGATCTGCGGCGGCCCGACATAAACGCACATTGAATGCCTTAGTGACGATTCATTTAGTTATGAGTATATTCACGAGACGCGCGTGAGACGTTCAGACGCCAAATATATGTGTAATATAGACGTGTTTAACGCTTAGCAAGTGGTTGCTTAAGCTTTACTCTGGGTGATATCATAAGCGGCTCGAGCGGCGCCGGGGCCGGACGCCAAGCGAGCGGATTCTGCTCACTAGTTGGCTAAATTTTCACACTGGCAACACTATTTGCCATTCACTAAATATTTCATTATACAAATAATAAAAACAGTGATTGCTTTTAAGCTGCCAATATACCAACAGTCGGACTTCTTTATATTAAGTTAATCGTCGTAAGCGACCCGGGCCGCGCCCCGGCCTCGCTCGAGCATTTTTATATTTATGAAGTGAGAAATATAAACGTGTAATAAAGTAAATATTTAACTGTGTGCTCCGCTATGACCTCAACGATATGGACGTTGTGAAATGAGTTTAAATTCGAATGTAGCCGTAACGTGTCGGAAATGCGCTGTATATTGTCTCTAGCGTTTATTATAGATTATATTGTTATAGAAATTAAACAAGGTAATTGTAACGCTCGCGGCGAGGCACTGTTGTCGTATGATACTTTTTTAATATTTTTCTTAATTCTTTTTATTTTCATGATTATTTTATCGATACATAAACGGTGGAGCTCTCTAGTCAAACGAACTGACCGACGCTAGAGATCTCGATAAGTTGCTTGTATACGAAAGAAGATTATTATCATCAATTATTTTTATATCGATTTTTGTTTATAACGCAACGAATATCGTTTCGGCGCAACTCTGTACAGATCACTGTAGAAGCAGTTTATTTTTAGCCAAAAATCGACCAACAACTGACGTGTTTGAGAGACTCGACGATACCGCAACAGTGTTCCCGCTAAACTTTAATATAGAGATATATAACGTGAGAAGAGTGTAGAGATACTAAGATTTACGAATTTGATTTGTTGCTATTGCATTTAGGTTATGAAGCTGGCTTCATCATACAAGCAAGTCAGCAGAATAAATCCAGAAATGTCGTATTTTTCGTAGGTTTTGCGATATGTAGCCCTAAATGCAATAACGATAATATCGGGCAGAGTCACGGCAAACGGCGAAGCGATGTGACATCAAACTTATACATTCAGTTAATTGTCACATGAAGCATACGGTGGTACTCGTTTACTTTGCAATAATCAGTAAGTTCCATCTATTGTTAATAGTTTAATTTTTAGTGTTTTTTTTTTTAGTAAATGTCTGAAAATATTTGTATATTTGAAACTCGACAGTTGTTTTTATACAATTTCAGTGAAACAATGATTTGGCTATCAACAAAATCTTATGAAATACGCTAAGTGAAAGTTCCTGAATATTCATTCAAATCGCAAGTCTGATTTTAATAGCATTCTAGTTTCAACGAGAAAATATAAAAAAGAATGCGATTTTCTTCAGATTATTTAATTATTTGTATAAGTTTGTGTGTGAAAGCGCTCAGATATTAATGAGACTACGTATTATACATTATTGTCTTGGGTTCCTTACTATCTGGGCAGAGCAAGGACGCGCCATCGCCGCCGACGCCTCATGTAATTTGTTCTGTAAAGATCAGTCTACAATATTGTTCTTATACTGTATTGTTTTCTTTTTTAATAATATATTATGTTTAAACCGCTCACTTGACTTTGATTTTACTCCTCGTTACAAAGAAATAATAAGCCATGTATTGAGCGCCCAAAACGTAGCGTACTACCTTCCGAGCACGCATCTTGGGGTCTTGTTATAACTATACTCCATTCACAATAAGATTACATTTAAACAAACCTGTTTTTACTGTCCGTTTAACCGATTTGACTTCTATTCCGTAAGCATAAGGATGGAATTAAAGCAAAAAAGTGGTTAAAATATCAATAATTATTCACTGCAGCCGCCATTTCGACGCCTCCGGGCTATAAGTCGGTAATCGCAAAAAAATGTTTTTTGATTACTTATTGTCCGGGAAATAGAGTCGGCAATCGAAAAGCAAGTTTTTGCGATTACCGACTTATTGCCCGGGGGCGTCGATTTGTCATGCCACCAACGCAATAAAAGTCAAAATTATTTGGACGGACAATAAAAAAAGATTTGTTTAAATGTCCAATCTTATTAATCTTATTGTGTCTAGAGAGTAATTATTTTACCATTTAATGAGAATGGTCAAAATATTCAAAGAATTCTGTTCCGCGAGTTCCATAGAGTCGCAAACATTTTTATTTGTCCACGAACCATGTGGTCACAGCATTTCTTCCGCGTGTGTGTTCACGCGGACGGTCCCTGTCGCGGAAACCGGATATTACGTGTCGCTACTTCAACTTTAACGGTGTGCATGTAGTTGTGTCGATGAAGAACTTAATTTGTTGTTGTTTGTCATAAAAAGGCTTTTCTACATCTACGTTTAAATGTTGAGTTGTGGTGAGTTATTTATTTTTTCTTGAACTGGTCAATGTGAAATACTGTACAGGTGTGCCCCGCTTGGGCGGAGCATCGCCGTGTCCTCGTGGGGGCGATCGGCGGCAGCGATTTCTCTCGCCGGGCCTTGGTTCAGGCCATGGTCCGGAGTGAGGAGGGATGGCAGGCAGTCGCCTCCTTCTGCGAAGCAGTAATGCTAGCAAAGGAGGAGGCCGACCGCATCAGGCAGAGGCAACGGGGCGCTCGCCCCAGCCGCCGCCGGGATTCCGATCCCGATTTCCAGCCAACGTAGGCGCGGGCTTGCGGACGGCGTGCAATGGGTAGCACGGTGTCCGATCGTCCGGTAACCGACCGGACCGAGCCCAAGTCGTCGACGGCGCGTTTTGTTCCCGCGCGCCTCAAGGAGCTGTCAGCACACCGAAGAGGCCCAGCCTGCTAGCTGCAGGCAGGCAGGGTCGAAGCCTACTAGGGGGTAATGGGTTAACTTCCGAAAGGAAAACCCGGCCCCGGCACGATAGGCTACGAAGGAACGGGGTTGGTCGGGGTTAGTCAGTAAGAGTCTGACACTACTTCCCGCTCCGCCCAAGGGCGGGATTTGTCATTGGATGATTTTACCTACCATAAAAAAAAAAACTGGTCAATGTGAACGCGGGTATTACGATGCCTGCTTGATCAAGGGGCGATTGGCTTAGCTGAGTGACAACGATGATGTCACTATTTTCTTAACATAAATAGGCTATAGGAATATGGAAAATTAATTTCAGAATTAGGGATAATTCTGAAATTAATTTTCCATAGTTATCGATTTACATGCTTATGTCATTGCTTCGTTGTGAATAAAATGGTTCAAAAGTTGAAAGAGTGTGCACATGGCTGGTTGCTTGTTAATGTTTTAGTCTTGGATACTAAGTCCTTTAAGCCATGTCTTCGTATGAATAGTTCATTTGTTTACCATTAGAATATTGATGTATACATTCTAATGTTTTTTGTAGCATTTGGCTGCAAAAGTATCATTCGACATTTGGAGTGTTTGATTTTACGTGAATCGGGGTACTGATTAGACATAACTACGCATGAGCGAAGAGGTCTGTCGAATTCTTATGCCCGTTTCATGACGGACTGGAACCTCCCGAACTTGCCAGGACCTGTGTTATCGTGAATGTAAGGACGCCGTGTCGTCTTTCCAGTTACTTCTCAAAGAGGGGACTTAGGGGCCGTTCAAGTATTATGTAAATAGATTTTTTGTACATATACTTGTACTAGCTTCTACCAGCGGCTACGCCCGCGTGACATTTACACCATACACCACTGCAAACCTGGCAATAAACACGGTCTCCGTTATCCGTGGAAAAGAGCGGACGTTTGCAAGCGCTCTTAGGTTGTGCCTATCAGAAAACAGCTATATAGCCAATGGGAAACAGAGACTAGAGCAGGGCCGGGACAATCCAGTCGTTATGTTCCCAAAACTTTTTGTGAGCAACACCGTATATCTGGTGGTCCGATGATAGAAATTAAATTGTGCAATTTCGATGTTCACTCTGAAATGTATACGATAGAAAACCGACGATTGACTTAAGTTTTGACTCAGTGAGTGCATCATCGTCGGTGACTGCTATACCTACTTAATGTATTAATTTTTGGTTCGGATATTAAATAGCATCAATTGTGTTCTAATTATTCACTAAATTTAGAAGCGATTGACGACTGAAACCACTGATATGTCCGTTTTACTAACCTTAGGTCGGTAAGTAAAAGCACGCTGCTGGATTTTGACGCTAGTCAAAGTGTAAGTTGAAAATCGAACAATGCGCACTGCTGCGCAAGCTTTATTACATTTAGGTGTTACCTTGTGATAGTGAAAACAGGCATTCACGACGGAACCACACAGTACCCATACCTACTCTGCACTTCCTTTGTTCGGGTTGATGGTAGACTTGTGTAGTTCGTTACTTTCCTTTGGGGGCCGACCATAAACTTTGAGAAAACTATCTTAGTGCAGGAGAGTTTTGTTTCAATCTTAAAGTAATATTACTTCATTTTGTACCATAAGCTTAATCGCTCAGTATGATTGTATTCCTCAAAGAGAATATAAGCACTACGTTTAGTATTCCTGCTAAGGGCGGGGAAAGAATGAACGATTCTAAAGATTTTGTCTATTCCCTGCTAAAACAGAAAAGATACGCGCTATACTGATCTGTATTGCGTTGTCTCTTTCAGATGTTTGTTTTTCGAATCGCTACATTAAAGCTTATCGTGAACTAATAGAATACATTTAACTCAAAAGATGCCTTGTTAAATATTTTTAAAAGGATCTATGTAACTTTCATAAAAAAAGGACGTAATAACTTTCAAGATTTTACATTAATAAAGTAGAATAACCAAAAAAGCTGCGAGCGACAACGTCGACATATTTTAGTTGCACGTTAGTGTGAATTTCAACATTCGGAATTCGGAACGTTTGTTTACATTAACAAAATTCTTATCAGTGTTTAATTGTTTAGTGCGAACGAAGTTTGATTTTTTGAATTAAAATAGAAATGATTTGATTTGAATTAAAATAAAATATTTCAAGTGCTTAAATTTAGAGTAATCTAGCTGTCTTTAAGTGTTTGGTGTTCGAAGCGGATAATGAACTATGCTTGAAACTTATTGTACATTGACATCATGGAATTAAGGTAAAGTTAAACAGTGTATTCCAGTGAAATACGTAACTTGTTGTTCATATTGTTTTTCGTGCACTATTGAATTCAGTGTTATCTGCTTCCAAAAACTCAAAATTCATATATGTTCCCCATCTAGAATACAATAATAAATTAATAATAATAATAATAAACTGTCGGATCAGGTGCGGGTCATCCTGCGTAATCACATGCTGGATGATGCTGTACTTGATCGCCTCCGAACGGAAACGAGTAACCGTGTCATTGCCCCTCCGTCGCAACCTTTAGTTCCACTTGTGGCACCACCGTCCAGCTACACATCCCACCATGCTGACGAGGAGGATACTGACACGGGTGCTCATGTAAGTACCCAGTGCAATAGCGAACTCAGGAGTGCTTTGGAGTGTGCAATTCGGGAATATCGCAACATGTCCCCCGAACTTAGACCTCGCTTACCTCGTTTGCCCATGCATAACAAGAATAGGGCGCTGGTGGCTGCTCTGGATTCGCAGTTGTCTGACTATTTTGATGACTGCGAAGATCTCACCGATACACACTCGATAATGTACTGCGCGGCCGTAGCGGCATGTCGTGTAGCTCACGTCAAATTTCCAACCAGTGACGTAGCTACACGACCGAAACCAGCTGTACCGGCCTGGCAGTGCAGGATCGAGCGTCGTATTGGTGGGGCCAGAGCACTCATCGGCAAACTAATTTGCTTCAGGGAGGGCAACACTCGCCCTAGAGTGATGCGCTTTGTGAGACGGGCATTTTCGGGGACAGACATCAGCCCCCGAGACTACATGTCCCGAGTCACAGAGCGCATCGACTTCCTGAAGCAAAAAGTGTATGCATGGGCAAACCGTATCCGCAGGTATAAGCGCCGAGTGGAGCGATACACCCAGAATCGCACATTCCGAAGCAACGAAAGGTGGGTATATAGGGCTTGGGAGCGACCGGACCAAGGTGTGACTGACACACGCCTCCCGGGTGATGACGCCATGAGTTCATTCTGGCGCAGCATCTGGTCGGTGCCTGTCAGTCACACCGAGGGTGATTGGATTCGGGAGGTGGAGCGCGCGTGCGATCCAATACCACAAATGGGGGCAATTTACATCAGCCCCCAAGATGTAGCTCGTGCAGTCCGTCCGTTGCCTAACTGGAAATCTCCAGGGCCGGATGGACTGCACAATTTCTGGATAAAGTGGTTCACAAGATCGCACGCTCGTTTGGCGTCTCAATTCCAATCTGCCCTAGAGTCAGGGTCGCTGCCCGAGTTTTTTACGACAGGAATAACCCACCTGCTCCATAAATCAGGCAGTACTGCGGAACCTAAAAATTATAGACCGATCACGTGTTTGCCGACGGTCTATAAAGTTCTTACATCCATACTGAGAAGCAAAATTAACAACCATATTGACAAAAATTTGATAATGTCACCTTCTCAGAATGGATGTAGGAATGGGTCCCGCGGTACTAAGGAGCTGCTCCTCATTGATATGACCATTAGCCAACAAGTTCGACGTTCCCGAAAGGATCTGTCGACATGTTGGATAGATTATAAGAAGGCCTATGATTCCGTTCCTCATACATGGCTCATGAGGGTGCTAGAGTTGTATAAAATTGATACAACACTACGCACCTTCCTGATGTCGTGTATGAGGAAATGGAGTACGGTCCTTCGCTATCCAGGATGTCGACATATCCAGAGGAATAGCGAACCTGTAAGGATAGAGCGAGGTATATTCCAGGGTGATAGTTTGAGTCCGCTTTGGTTTTGCCTAGCCTTGAATCCTCTAAGCACACTGCTGGAGAATTCAGGTCTAGGCTATCGGTTGAAGAGAGGTGGTCAGGTTATATCTCACCTTCTTTACATGGATGACTTGAAGCTTTTTGCCCCCAACAACCTGCAACTGATGGAGCTACTGAAGGTAACTGAAACCTTCAGTAGTGCCATCAGGATGGAGTTTGGTGTGGACAAATGTGCGGTCATGCATGTAAAGCGAGGGGAGGTTGTGGAATCTGTGGGCACTCAACTCACGGATTCCATAAACCTGAGATCTCTCTCTTCAACCGAAACCTATAAGTATTTGGGTATGTCGGAAGCCCTAGGCATCAATATCACTGACATGAAGCAATCGTTGAAGGAGCGTTTCTTTGGACGCCTGAAGAAGGTTTCCAATAGCCTTCTTTCAGGCGGAAACAAGGTGCGCGCCTTCAATGGTTGGGTCATGCCGGTATTGATGTACTCTTTCGGCGTACTCAAATGGACTCAAACGGAACTTGACGCCCTGGATAGGCGGGTCCGAACACTGCTGACTGCATACCGAATGCATCACCCACGATCGTCGGTGATGAGACTGTATATCCCGCGGAAGTGTGGCGGTCGAGGTTTTTTAAATGCTAAGACCCTACACAACCGCGAGGTATGCAGTCTCAGGGAATATTTCCTAGCTGCCGACGTGGGTATGCATCGAGATGTAGTGGCAGTGGACAAGGGACTCACACCGCTCTCCTTGGCTAACGAGAACTGGCGCAAACCGGTAGTACTTGACACTGACGATCGCAGGGAAGTATGGCAGAGGAAGGAACTTCACGGACGCTTTTTCCGGGCCCTTCACAGGCCCGATGTAGACCAATTGGCGTCCGTAGCTTGGCTGCGTTTCGGTGACCTCTTTGGGGAAACCGAAGGTTTTATCTGTGCAATTATGGACGAAGTTATCATGACGAATAACTACCGGAGATTTATTGTGAAGGACGGCACGGTTGACATCTGTCGGGCATGTCACCGTCCGGGAGAATCAATTCGTCACATTATCTCCGGTTGTTCTCGTCTGGCTAACGGCGAGTATTTGCATAGGCACAACCTCGTAGCCAAGATTATCCATCAGCAACTTGCTTTGAAATACTCTCTTGTGGGATCGGAAGTGCCGTACTACAGGTATGAGCCCGACCCAGTTCTTGATAATGGTCATATCACGTTGTACTGGGATCGGTCCATCATCACTGACAGGACTATTGTAGCCAATAAGCCTGATATAGTGGTGGTGGACCGAAACGAGAGGCGTGCAATGATTGTTGACATATCCGTTCCGCATGACGAGAACCTCGTGAAAGCCGAGAAAGATAAACAAATCAAGTATATTGACTTGGCTCGCGAGGTTGTCGACATGTGGGAAGTGGATTCGGCGATCATTGTACCGATAGTCGTGTCGGGTAATGGCTTAATAGCCAAGAGCCTCGACCAACACCTTAGGAGGCTCTCGTTAGGCGGCTGGATCAAGGGCTTGATTCAGAAAGCGGTACTCCTGGACACGGCTCGTATTGTTAGGAGGTTCCTTTCTCTGGAGCCCTGACCGCCGGTAGCTTGGACCCTGTTCCCGATACCGGTGGGACACTATTTTTTATATTTTTAAATGTTTTTTTTTTATATATTATATGTTAAAAATATTTAAAAATGTAAAACAATATGTAAAACAAGAAATAAAGGAAATAATAATAATAATAATGGCAACACCTGATGTCAACGGAAGTTCTGTTTTTTCATTCATGGTGTTTTAAATCTTAAAATATTAATTTCTGAGCTCATAGTTACCCAAATTTTACCACAATAAAGCCACAAGAAAGATATAAACAATATAAAAACTTACCAAAACCAACAATAGTGAAAATCATCAAGATCGAAAAAAAAATGCAAGATAGACAGATGACACATGTCATTTACATGAATACATATATGATGAATTTAATGAAACACGGAATGAAAATACAATTAAGATGTTGACGAGAGCAGCTGCTAGACGCGCACGCCTTCCACCCCCGGGCTCGCCGCTCAGCTCCGCCTCGCCACCGCCGGACTTCGGATCACCAGCTTTACCGGCGGCTGCAGTTGCGTCGAGCTCGAGCGACGAGTATTTTTCCCCGCCAACGTCGCCAACACCTGTACGTCGGCCGGGGAGAGGCCGGCCACCGATCGGCTTGGGATCTAGGGGCCAACCGGCCCCGAGCCGGGTCCCCGCTGCCGGTGGTTGTGTGCAGCGCATGAGATGGACTCAATCTATGAACGAGAACGTCATGCGCGCATATTACGGTGCTACAGAGGGGGGAACTAACCTCACTGCGTACCGTGTTAGGATGCTGTCTCTGTTCCAGGACTTAGAACCAACCGTAGACGTCTCGGCGCAACGATTGTCGGATCAGGTGCGGGTAATCCAGCGCAGTCATAGGTTGGATGACGCCGCACTTGATAGGCTGCGCTCAGAGGTACTGAGCAACCGTATCGTCCCGACTCCGACACAGACCGTGGTGCTACCGGCCAATGACGCAATCTCACTGCGGTCCCATCATGTGGAGAATGAGTTAGATGATAGGGTTGAAACAGTAAGTAGCCAGTGCAACGAAAGACTGAGGAGCGCTCTGGAGGATGCGCTTCGAGAGTTTAGATCGACTCCGAGTGAGCTTAGGCCCCGTTTACCTCGGTTGCCTATGCACAAAAAAAATAGGGCACTAGTGTGTGCTCTGGACTCGCTGCTTAAGAATGTTTTTGAGAGCAGCGAGGACCTCCTTGATACGCACGCCATCCTGTACTGCGGGGCTGTTGCAGCATGTCGCCTAGCTAACGTAAAGTTCCCAAGACATGATGTAGCTATTCGACCAAAGCCTGCCGCTCCAGCCTGGCAATGCAGGATCGAGAGGCGTATTGATGAGGCCAGAGCACTCATTGGTAAACTATACTGCTTCAGGGAGGGCAATACACGACCACGCGTGATGCGTTTCGTGAGACGGGCGTTTTCGGGGACTGGAACAAATCCCCGAGAATACATGTCACGTGTCACGGAGCGCATCGACTTCCTGAAGCAGAAAGTTTGTGCATGGGCCAATCGTATTCGGAGGTATAAGCGTCGGGTCGATCGGTACTCGCAGAATCGAATGTTCCAGAGCGATGAGAGGTGGGTGTACAGAGCTTGGGAGCGACCCGAACAAAATGTGATTGACGGACTCTGCCCGGATATTGCCGCCACGAATGCATTTTGGCGCAGTATCTGGTCGGAGCCCGTATGTCACAGTGAGGATGACTGGATGCGGGATGTCGAGCGTGTGTGCGAAGCTATACCAGAAATGGAGAAAGTTTTAATCAGCCCACTGGACGTAGCCAGAGCAGTTCGTCCGCTACCGAACTGGAAATCTCCAGGACCGGACGGACTGCACAACTTCTGGCTTAAATGGTATAGCAGCTCACATGCGCTCCTGGCATCTCAATTCCAGTCAGCCTTAGAGTCTGGGTCGTTGCCTCAGGTTTTAACAACTGGTGTCACCCACCTGCTCCATAAGACAGGTAGTCCCGCGGAGCCCAAGAATTATAGACCAATTACATGTCTGTCGACGGTCTATAAACTTCTTACATCCATCCTGAGAGCGAAAATTAATATACACATTGAGAAAAACTCAATTATGTCTGCCTCTCAGAATGGATGTAGGAACGGTTCTCGCGGTACTAAGGAGCTACTCCTCATCGACATGGCCATAAGCCAACAGGTTCGTCGATCCCACAAGGATCTGTCGATATGTTGGATAGATTATAAGAAGGCCTATGACTCTGTGCCACATACATGGCTCATGAGGGTGTTAGAGTTGTATAAAATAGATGCAACTCTACGCATCTTCCTTGAGTCATGTATGGGGCAATGGAACACAGTCCTTCGCTATCCAGGATGTCGATCAATCCAGAGGGACGATGAGCCTATATGGATTAAACGGGGAATATTTCAGGGCGACAGTCTGAGTCCGCTTTGGTTCTGCTTAGCTCTGAATCCTCTAAGCACATTGCTAGAGGAATCAGGGTTGGGCTATCGGTTGAGAAGAGGTGGTCAGGTTCTATCCCACCTTCTTTACATGGATGATCTGAAACTCATTGCCCCCAACAAATTACGGCTGATGGACCTACTAAAGGTAACTGAAACTTTCAGTAGTGCCATCAGAATGGAATTTGGTGTGGATAAATGTGCAGTCATGCATGTAAAGCGAGGGGAGATTATGGAATCTGAGGGGATTCAACTCTCGGATTCCATACAACTTAGATCCCTCCCCTCGACCGAAACCTATAAGTATTTGGGTATGTCGGAAGCGTTAGGCATTAACGTCGTTGACATGAAGCAAACGTTGAAGGAGCGTTTCTTTGGCCGCCTAAAGAAGGTTTTAAACAGCCTTCTGTCAGGCGGAAATAAGGTGCGCGCCTTCAACGGCTGGGTCATGCCGGTTTTAATGTACTCTTTCGGCATACTCAAATGGACTCAGACCGAGCTAGATGCCCTGGACAGGCGGGTCCGTACATTGCTGACCGCAAATCGGATGCATCACCCACGATCATCGGTGATGAGATTGTACATCCCGCGGAAGTGTGGAGGTCGAGGCTTTCTGAACGCAAAGACTCTACACAACCGCGAGGTGTGCAACCTCAGAGAATATTTTCTCAAAACTGACGTGGGTATGCACCGCGATGTGGTCGCAGTTGACAAGGGACTCACCCCGTTGTCCATGGCTAAAGAGAACTGGCGCAAACCTGTGGTAATTACTACTGATGACCGCAAGGAAGTGTGGAAAGGCAAGGAGCTCCACGGGCGCTTTTACCGAGCTCTTCATGAGCCCGATGTTGACTTCACGGCGTCCGTGGCCTGGCTACGTTTCAGCAACCTCTTTGGGGAAACTGAAGGTTTTGTCTGTGCGATTATGGACGAAGTTATCCTAACGAACAACTACCGGAGATATATTATGAAGGACGGAACGGTTGACGTGTGTCGGGCATGCCACCGTCCGGGTGAGTCCATCAGACATATTATCTCTGGTTGTTCTCGTCTGGCTAACGGCGAGTACTTGCACAGGCATAACCAAGTAGCCAGGATTATTCACCAGCAACTTGCCTTGAAGTACAACCTAGTGGATTCTGAGGTACCGTATTACAGGTATGTGCCCGACCCAGTTCTCGAAAATGACCATGCCACGTTGTACTGGGATCGGTCTATCATCACTGACCGGACTATTGTTGCCAATAAGCCGGATATAGTGGTGATAGACCGGTTAGCGCGCCGCGCAATAATAGTCGATGTCACCATCCCACATGACGAGAATCTCGTGAAAGCTGAGAAAGAGAAACAAATCAAATATCTCGACTTAGCACACGAGGTTGTCGACATGTGGAATGTAGACTCGGCTATCATTGTGCCGATTGTCGTGACTGCCAACGGCCTTATAGCCAAAAGCTTCGACGACCACCTGTCGAAGCTTTCGTTGCGCGGTTGGATCAAGGGCCTGATACAGAAGGCAGTACTCCTCGATACGGCTCGCATTGTGAGGAGGTTCCTTTCTCTGGAGCCCTAACCACCGGTAGCTTGGACCCTGCTCCCGACACCGGCGGACTACTGTTTTTATATTTTTAAATGTTTTTTTATATATATATTTGTATTCATAAATATTTAAAAATAGAAAAATATGTAAAGAAAAAAAAATAAAGGAAATAATAATAAAAGTTATCCGAAAAAAAAAAGGCCCAAAACTACAGTAAATCGTTTATTGTGAAATACCGGTGTACCTACATAAACTACGAGTATAATGGCTAAACGGAAAATAAATAGGCTTTATGTCATATTAAGGTCATATTTATGACAAAGAAAATTTCCGACAAAACATAAATGTTGACGAGAGCCGCAGCACGCCGTGCACGCCCATCACCTCCGGCCTCGTCGCTCAGCTCCGCCTCGCCGCCGCCGGAACCCAGCCCCACTGTGTGTGCTGTGACACCGGCCGCGGCAGTTGCGTCGAGCTCCAGCGACGAGTTCTTCTCTCCGCCGACGACACCACCACCTGCGCGTCGACGAAGAGGACGCCGGCCGCCGAGCGGCTTAGGACCTCGAGGCCCACCGGTCTCTGATAGGGTCCCAGCTCCCGGCGGAAGTGTGCAGCGCATGCGATGGACGCAATCCATCAACGAGAACGTCATGCGCTCATACTACGGGGCTACAGAGGGAGGAAACAACCTGACTGCGTACCGTGTTCGGATGCTCTCTTTGTTTCAGGTGCTTGAGCCAGCTGTCAACGTTTCAACCCAACGACTGTCGGATCAGGTGCGGGTCATCCTGCGTAACCACATGTTGGATGATACTGTACTTGATCGCCTCCGAACGGAAACGAGTAACCGTGCCATTGCCCCACCGTCGCAGTCTGTGGTACCACTTGTGGCACCACAGTCCAGCCATATATCCCACCATGCTGACGAGGAGGGTACTGACACGGTTACTAACGTAAGTACCCAGTGCAATGATGAACTGAGGAGTGCTTTGGAGTGTGCGATTCGGGAATATCGCAACATATTACCCAAACTTAGGCCACGTTTACCTCGTTTGCCCATGCATAACAAGAATAGGGCGCTGGTGGCTGCTCTGGATTCGCAGTTGTCTCGCTATTTTGATGACTGCGAAGATCTCACCGATACACACTCGATAATGTACTGCGCGGCCGTAGCGGCATGTCGTGTAGCTCACGTCAAATTCCCAAACAGTGACGTAGCTACACGACCGAAACCAGCTGTACCGGCCTGGCAGTGCAGGATCGAGCGTCGTATTGGTGGGGCCAGAGCACTCATTGGCAAACTAATTTGCTTCAGGGAGGGCAACACTCGTCCTAGAGTGATGCGCTTTGTGAGACGGGCATTTTCGGGGACAGACATCAGTCCCCGAGACTACATGTCCCGAGTCACAGAGCGCATCGACTTCCTGAAGCAAAAGGTGTATGCATGGGCAAACCGTATCCGCAGGTATAAGCGGCGGGTGGAGCGATACACCCAGAATCGCACATTCCGAAGTAACGAAAAGTGGGTGTATAGGACTTGGGAGCGACCGGAACAAAGTGTGACTGATACGCGCCTCCCAGATGATGACGCCATGACTTCATTTTGGCGCAACATCTGGTCGGTGCCTGTCAGTCATACTGAAGGTGGTTGGATTCGAGAGGTCGAGCGAGCGTGCGAATCAATACCAGAAATGGGGGCAGTCACAATCAGCCCCCAAGATGTTGCCCGTGCAGTCCGTCCGTTGCCTAATTGGAAGTCTCCAGGGCCGGACGGACTGCACAACTTTTGGATAAAGTGGCTCACTAGGTCGCACGCTCGTTTGGCATCTCAATATCAGACCGCCTTGGAGTCTGGTTTGCTACCCGAGTTTTTTACAACAGGAGTTACCCACTTGCTCCACAAATCTGGTAGCACCGCGGAACCCAAAAACTATCGGCCAATTACATGTTTGCCGACTGTTTATAAAGTTCTTACATCCATTTTGAGAGGTAAGATCAACTGCCACGTAGACAATAACGCTATTATGTCTGCCTCTCAGAATGGATGTAGGAATGGGTCCCGCGGTACTAAGGAGCTACTCCTCATCGATATGGCCATTAGCCAACAGGTTCGGCGTTCCCGAAAGGATCTGTCGACATGTTGGATAGACTATAAGAAGGCCTACGACTCAGTTCCTCATACATGGCTCATGAGGGTGCTAGAATTGTACAAAATTGATGCAATACTACGCACCTTCCTGATGTCATGTATGAGGCAATGGAGGACGGTCCTTCGCTATCCAGGATGTCGACATATTCGAAGGAATAGCGAACCGGTAAGGATCGAGCGAGGTATATTCCAGGGTGACACTTTGAGTCCGCTTTGGTTTTGCCTAGCCTTGAATCCTCTGAGCACACTGCTGGAGAATTCAGGTCTAGGCTACCGGTTGAAGAGAGGTGGTCAGGTTATATCTCACCTCCTTTACATGGATGACTTGAAGCTTTTTGCCCCCAACAATCTGCAACTGATGGAGCTACTGAAGGTAACTGAAACCTTCAGTAGTGCCATCAGGATGGAGTTTGGTGTGGACAAATGTGCAGTCATGTATGTAAAGCGAGGGGAGGTTGTGGAATCCGTGGGTATTCAACTCACGGATTCCATTGGCCTGAGATCCCTCTCTCCAACTGAAACTTATAAGTATTTGGGTATGTCGGAAGCCCTAGGCATCAATATCACTGACATGAAACAATCGTTGAAGGAGCGCTTCTTTGGACGTCTGAAGAAGGTTTTCAATAGCCTTCTTTCAGGCGGAAACAAGGTGCGCGCCTTCAACGGTTGGGTCATGCCGGTATTGATGTACTCTTTCGGCGTACTCAAATGGACTCAAACGGAACTTGACGCCCTGGATAGGCGGGTCCGAACACTGCTGACTGCATACCGAATGCATCACCCACGATCGTCGGTGATGAGACTGTATATCCCGCGGAAGTGTGGCGGTCGAGGTTTTTTAAATGCCAAGACCCTCCACAACCGCGAGGTATGCAGTCTCAGGGAGTATTTCCTAGCTGCCGACGTGGGTATGCATCGAGATGTAGTGGCAGTGGACAAGGGACTCACCCCGCTCTCCTTGGCTAAGGAGAACTGGCGCAAACCGGTAGTGCTTGACACTAACGATCGCAGGGAAGTATGGCAGAGCAAGGAACTTCACGGACGTTTTTTCCGGGCCCTTCACGGGCCCGATGTAGACCAATTGGCGTCCGTAGCTTGGCTGCGTTTCGGTGACCTCTTTGGGGAAACCGAAGGTTTTATCTGTGCAATTATGGACGAAGTTATCATGACGAATAACTACCGGAGATTTATTGTGAAGGACGGCACGGTTGACATCTGTCGGGCGTGTCACCGTCCGGGAGAATCAATTCGTCACATTATCTCCGGTTGTTCTCGTCTGGCTAACGGCGAGTATTTGCATAGGCACAACCTTGTAGCCAAGATTATCCATCAGCAACTTGCTTTGAAATACTCTCTTGTGGGATCGGAAGTGCCGTACTACAGGTATGAGCCCGACCCAGTTCTTGATAATGGTCATATCACGTTGTACTGGGATCGGTCCATCATCACTGACAGGACTATTGTAGCCAATAAGCCTGATATAGTGGTGGTGGACCGAAACGAGAGGCGTGCAATGATTGTTGACATATCCGTTCCGCATGACGAGAACCTCGTGAAAGTCGAGAAAGATAAACAAATCAAGTATATTGACTTGGCTCGCGAGGTTGTCGACATGTGGGAAGTGGATTCGGCGATCATTGTACCGATAGTCGTGTCGGGTAATGGCTTAATAGCCAAGAGCCTCGACCAACACCTTAGGAGGCTCTCGTTAGGCGGCTGGATCAAGGGCTTGATTCAGAAAGCGGTACTCCTGGACACGGCTCGTATTGTTAGGAGGTTCCTTTCTCTGGAGCCCTGACCGCCGGTAGCTTGGACCCTGTTCCCGATACCGGTGGGACACTATTTTTTATATTTTTAAATGTTTTTTTTTTATGTTTTTTTTTAAAGAAATATTTAAAAATATAATTTATAAGTTTAATCTAATGAATAAAGAGAACTATAATAATAAAGTTTATTTGCCAAAATAGTTACAGAAATGTACACAAATAGATGTAACTAGTGGGTAGACTTATTCTAGGCATTACAGTGTGTTGCAAAAATTTATGTACATAATTATAGTAACCCTGCCTCTTAAACTAGGCTATCCTGTATTTTAAGAGACAGTGTCTAGCTTATAAATTCACCATTTTTATACAACAGTGGACAGTGTCGATCTACCGTTCACACTTGACAGCAATAATAGTTGTGCGTGTACGAGTAAAATGTGGAGGGGATGTGTAGTGGTGTGATGTGGTATGTGCTTGTTGTGAGTTTGTGTGTGTGAATGTAGGGGTGAGTGTGTGTGGAGGTATGTGTAAATATGTAAGTAAGTGTAATACTGTATGTGTAAATATGTAAGTTAATAACCCACATAAGTGCTAAAAACAATTAACTTGACACGTTTAGGCATCGAAATAAGTTTTAAACACTTTGTATGTCACGAAAAACACTTTAAATAGATTATATTTGGGAAACAATAATAAATCCGCTGCGTCCGAGCAACTTTTTTAAGCCTGCTAATTTGACGTAAAAACAATACTGCTAGCGGTCAAAAATCCCCTTATAGTACAAAATGAGTGAAGTTTTATAACATTGACGTCACAAAATCGCTAAGAAAACATTCTTGTTTTAATATTGTAATAAGATTGTTTTGAAGACCACATGGTACGAAAAACATAAGTAGGTAAGATTAAAACAATACTGCTATAAGAGCTTGTGGTCGCCCCCTTGGACTTGACGCCTCAGTTGCGAATAATTTCGTGTAGATATCACTCAAAGGAGGCGACAATATCCTTGCTCCTAACTATGGACTGGACGAAGACCAGGAACGAGAGTAAAGAATCAAACAGAATATTAAATTGATGCAATCAATATTGTAACGTTATGTGTGCGTCTATGCTCTAAAAAGATATCGGGACAACGCGAACGTGCTCCGATGTCACTAGCACTAGCTTCGCAACCACTATCGGCATCAGCATCATCCATTTAGATCGTACAGCGAGCCATATTCCACGAAGTCGTTTTGCACGAGCTCATGAATCCCGCCTACGCGACAAAAAATGCCTCTATTGAATATCGCATCAATATGGAAATGGCTTAATAAAACACGAATTTACAATGGCGCCTGCAGATAACGATTCATTGAATAATTATGTTAATTGTGCAAAAATTATTGAGGGACAGATTCGATAAATTAAGGGGAAGGTGATTGAGGATCACCCCCGCCCGGCCGCGGCCGTTCTTTACAAAATCAATCGGTTTTGATAAAATCGGTAAATGTCGCGGCGGGAATTAAAATTACAGCTTTTTTCATTTGCCTCGTATTGTTATGGAAACGTTATTTGTAGAATTCATTCATCGTTTATGTACGGAGGATAGGAATTACCTTACGCCTACTGGTAGTAGGTACTTAGTTCAACGGAGGACCAAGTTAGATAAAAACTTACAACTTGGGTATTGTGTCTATAAGGATCGTAGCAGGTCGCCTGCTGTAGTTTCTGCCTACCGTTAAGGAAATTGGTGTGAGTTTGTATATGTATGAAAACTCTATTACCTATGTGAAGGCTTAAAGGTTGTATAAAATCCCATGTTTAAAAAATACAACCGACTTCAAAAACCACCAAAAAGTGCAAAATAACTTTCAATTTCGGAAGTCGGTGTTTCTATGAGAGTTTGGTCTCTTCGCTATTTAACACCGACTTCCGAAATTGAAAGTTATTTTGCACTTTTTGGTGGTTTTTGAAGTCGGTTGTATTTTTTTTGTAAAAAGTTTTTTATTTCACACTTTTTAGTAGTAGTACCCCTAAGTCAAACTTAAATTCAAAGTCAAAGTTCCATCATCAAATCATCATGACAATTCTAATAATACCAAACACGGCTAGGATACACTGATTTATTACAAAGTTCCGGCTCTTACCTACCTTCCGTCTTCATCATCAGGTCAGTTTTATGTACCCCCTCCCCTTTTTCCTTTAGTCAGCCATCGACTACATGTACCTATAAACAAAGCAATTTTACTTGTTGCGACAGTTCTGCTATGATTTTTTGAAGAGTTCCGTTCTATATATTCGAAGTTCATCATCAGATCAAAACAATATTTCTATGGGACCAACTCGAGAGTATAATCTTTCAATCAAAACAAACATTTTCAAAATCGGTCTACAATTGACCGAGATATCGGTGAACAAACATATACAAACGACAGTTCTGCTAAGATTTTTTGAAGAGTTTCGTCCTATATCTTCGAAGTTTATCATCAGATCAAAAAGATATTTTTATGGGACCAATTCGGAATCTTTCAATCAAAACAAAAAAATCAAAATCGATCCACAATTGACTGAGATATCGGTGAACATACATAAAAAAAAACCATACAGCCGAACATAGAACCTCCTCCTTTTCGAAGTCGGTTAAAAAAAATAAGCTTGCGAAATGCTCGTTTAACGTAAAGGCTGTTTAGAGCAGTCATTCTATACATGCAGTCTGTGGATCAACTACACACAGAGATCATTCAGGTTGTTGTCGCGATACTGCAGTGAGTTCGGAATGTTTGCGGAGGCGGAAGTTGGTGGTGCACACATACGTCATCATACGCAAGCGATGCACCTACATAATGAGCAAGGGTACGTGTGAGTCCCAACAGTATCCTGGACAAGTCGACAGCCCCACGCTGAAACATGGGATACGCCCACACGATGCTATGGCGTATTATATAAATATTATAATGAAGTAATTTTGTATGTAAACTCACACACACACAAACTCGTGTGTGAAAGTTTGTTACTCCTTCACGCTGAAACGGCTGAACGGGAAATTCGGCATAAGGGTAGACCATATCTTGGGGTAGCTCATTGGTTGCCTATTACTACAGAGCACGCGGGCAAAGTCGCTAGCAGAAGCTAAATAAATTAAAAATGTATTTTCTCTGATACTTATAAGTACTGAACACGGATATCTATGGTACTGACACTAGTTTTTTAAGTTGTGTGTAGGTACTCAATTATGCACTTTCTCTAAAATATATCAATATAAATCAATACATTTTAATTGTTAACATTTACTTGATAAAAATTTGTAATCATATTGAAAGTGAGTAATCAAAAAAAGTAAAGTAGACGATATAAGTACGAGTATTATATATCTATCTAATATTTACTAGCTTGTAACATCTCCTCGCTATAAACCACTAGGCTGCCTAGATCATTAGTGTGCGCTCGCAAGCTGAGATTACCAGGAATTCATTGGCTTTCTAATTGTTGGTAAAGTGTTCTTACTTAAATACGCACCTCTTTGCAAACGAAACCGAAGTATCTAACTTTCAGGTCACTATAGTCTTTCTTAACAATAGTTCACATTTAAACTTCATAATCGAAAAAGTTAGCTCAATCTACCGCAGTTCCCCGCAGGGTTGGACAGGCCTCTGCCAATTTTAGTCTTCCCACTTTCCCAAACACTTTATGATGTTTGCTAAAGTCTAGTGCGCATAACTTTTAAGAGCGCCCTATTTAACGACGTACTTACGTACCTATATATGCCCTAAAAGTTAGGTAGGCACTTCACCACGGTCAACGTAATTTGTAGTACCACTACGTAGCTAGCGCAACAAACAGCTACTTAAACTGAATTGCCCACGACTCTGGTGTCTCCTTGAAAAGTTGAGGCAAATCAAACAAATAAAAGTCGTATCGCTCGCAATACGACAGTGGTAGTCAATTCATTGAATATCACGTTATCTCTGTTCCAACAGCTCCGGGACCTGAGGTCCAGTGTCCCCCACCGTGCAGAGAGGGGGGAGAGAGGCCGCGAGAAATTGAATGAAAACATTGAATATTTATTCTGAGACGATGCCAGTGCACCGCTGCGGGCCCCGGGCTAGGACCAGGCGGTGGAGCAGATGTGACAGATAGGTCAAAACTTATAAAAAAGCCCTCATTAACTTGTTAGGGTTTCGTATCTCAAAAGGAAAAAACGGATCACTTGGACTTTGTCGTTCGTCTGTCTGTCAAGATCTCGGGAACGCTTGGAGGTATCGAGTTGAAATTAAAACTATATGCTTGCCCTTGAAGTTGTGAAAAAAATATTTCGACACTCTCAAGGGAATCAAAATTCATTCCCGTTGACCAAGAATCCTGAAATTTGGCATGGTCAAGGTCTCATAGCACAAATATAAGAATAAATCTGAAAACAGAAAAGTTGTTACGGTGTAAAAAAAAAACACTATTTTTGAGACACGGAAAAATCTTCGAGACTCAATTCGGGAATTTAACTAATTACATAGGTAAATTTGTACAGAACCCTCGCGCGGGAGTCCGACTCACACTAGCCCAGTTTTTTAAGCATGTGCAACACTGTACTCGTGAATCCTCACTGCTTAAAATGATTATGTTTATATACGAGTACCAGTCTCTTGTAACATCATGACATCCCGATGAACATCCTTCTGTTCTCTCTTGCCTGTTAGCATACCTAAGTAATTTATTAGGACTTGTGGTATTACCTAGTTCCGCAGCTAGTTGTACGAACAGTCCGTATTGCACAAGTTCATTGGCTAACAGACTGGTTCTACGACATCAGTTTCCCAGTTTGAATGTAGTAGCTAGAATTCACTAATCGTGACCGTCATCCACTAATTCATCTTTCATACCGATCAACCTTTTACAGCATTTTGGGATTTGATTTCGCGTTTATTTCCTACGAAACTTGATAATTAACTGGATGTTAATTATCAAGTTTCGTAGGAAATAAACGTTGTTTCAGGATAACTTCCTTGTCTCGTCTGCGAGCGCGAATCTTTGCCGTTCCGGGATGATCTTGTGGCTCTCCTTTTAATATTTGATCTGCATATTTATAAATCGTGCTCGGACTGTTTGCGCCGCCCCTCGAGCGTGTTTGCAGATTTATAGTTTATTTCATTTCGTGTGAGGACCCCTTCGACTGACGTCCCATTGTTTACCGACCATTCTCCAGGAAGCGTATGCTCTGGAATATTTTATATACTGCTTGTATTTGTCCGCAATCTTTACAGAATTTTGTATTTATGGCGCAATAACGCTATATGCAAGTGGACACTAGTACTCCGGTAATGTTGTTTTGTGAAGCGCAGTTATGCTCGCCACATGTCATGCAACTTCTGCGAATATACATTGGTTTACTCACATGCACAATTCCAATAGCTTTTCTAGTATGGTATACATTTGGATCTATATTTATTGCCTGAAACAGTTATATTACCACTCAAGTACTTAATATTATTATATCTAGCCTATACTGTCCCACTTATGTAGGTACTTAAAAAATCAAAATCCTTGTTAGAAAATTTATACCGTTGAATTTTGATCATTTTGATCCCGTGGAGGGTCGATTCGGTACATGAAACACTAAGGATTTGTAAAGATAAAATTAAAAAATTAAGTAAGTACTTTTTTTAAAACTCGAATTAGTTTACGAATAAGTACGAAATTAATTTCTTTAAGTAAACTTCAGCTGAGCCAGTCCAATGATCGTAGGTCTCAACGACCGACAACTCAAGGTCACAAGGTCATTGACTCGTATATTTAATGAAATTAATTTCGTACATGCGTATATTAATTCGAGTTTTAGAAAAAAAGTAAGTACTTAATTTTTTTATTTTAGTTTTTACAAATCGATTGTGTTTCATGTACCGGATCGACTCTCCACGAGATTAAAACGATCAAAAAACGGTGTATATCTTTTGCAGTATCCTTTAACTACATCTACTACGACAGCCTTTAATTATATCGGGACTTAAAGTGCGTAAGTAGGTATTTAAAGTAAGGTATTACTGTCATTGTGAACTGTAAGAGATATTTTTAGTGACTTGTCGAGGTTATATAATAATTTTAAGACTAAATTATAATACTTATAACAAGTCCTTGTCGTATTTAAATACTAATTAGTTAGCTAAGTTTGTTCTAGTCTCTGTGTGCCGTGCTAACAGCTGACGACTCAATAAACCCCGAGAGTGGCTCTAGTCAAAGGAACCTAACTCGTGCCGCAGTTGTATAGACATCCTCTGTGAATGTGAAGTAACGCACTTGGCCAACGATTGTCGAGATACGTATGCGAGGAGAATGAATAATATGTAGGACGAGTTGGTGGGACCTAGGTTGATACTTAATCTAACGGCAACTATCTGTACATTAGTTACAAAACTTGGCGAATGTGAAGCTCGGATGGCGCAAGTTGGCTTTTGTGTAAATATCTCGCCGGGTAACAGTGAAGTTTCAACAACAAGCCAGGACTTTGTTACCTTCAATAGCAGGTAACAGTGAAGTCTCTACCCAGACTCAGACGTCCAAAATAACCATGGATAAAAAAAAAACTGGTCTTGCCCAGTTTTGTTTTAGCGAGTCGGACTCGCACATTGAGGGTTCCGTACAAAATAACATTATGTAAATATATTGTTTTTTGTGACGTAACCACTTTTAAGTTTACAGATTTATTCCTATACTTGTGCTATAAGACCTTGCTTCATGCCAAATTTCAGAGTTCTAAGTCAACTGGAAGTACTACCTATGAATTTTGATTCTCTTGAGAGTGTTGAAATATACGTTTTTTACGACATAAACGGCCGTATTTTTTTTCCGTTAACTTAGAAGTTTGATTTTTTCATGGCTTCAAGGGAACACGGACTTGAATATGGAATTCCCTTCCGGAGTCTGTGTTTACTGATAGCTACAACTTAGGGGTCTTTAAGTGAAGAGTGAATAGGTTACTTCTAGGCAAGCGTGCTCCATCGTCGGCCACATCATCGCCTACCATCAGGTGAGATAGTGGTCAAACGCAAGCCTATCAATAATAAAAAAAAGGATATATGAATCAACTCGATACCTCCACGCGTTCTCGAGATAAAGGATCTTGACAGACAGACAGACGGCCAACAAAGAGTTCCGTTTTTTTTTTGAGGTATTGAACCTTAAAAACAAAACTGTGTGTGTCTGTGGAGCTGGCATATTAGTACAATAACCAATACATTATGTGATCACAGGATTGGTAAGGTTTATAGTATGACCCAGATCTGTACCGTCATAAACATTGAAAACAACACACCATAGACTAGGAAACAATAATTTACTCCTTTGCCCCATCACATCAATCTACATATTGCAGTTCATGGCGCTCTCGCAGGGCACGTAACCCTGCAGGCCGTGCTCGCACAGCAGGGACAGTAGGAACCGGCCCTGGTGGCTGGAAGGCATCTCGGAGACGGTCAGCTGGGCGTCGATGTGCATCACCTGGGTTCTGTTGGCGGTGGTCGTTGGCCAGCGGATTGGGAGCAGCGTGCTTGTGTGTGGGGTTGGGTCCCTGGAAATTAGAAGTAAGATTGTGTAAAGTTAAAAAACTCTATAGGTATCGTTTCAGAGGCGCAGAGACCAAACTAATTAGTAATTAACTACAACTAACACTGCTACCTAGTTTTTGAACTTAGTCAATAGAATAAAAACAAAAAATCTTTTGTTACTTTTCTGTGGTTTCGTAATAATTGGTAGGATAGGACATTGCATTCGATACTTCTCACTTCTTCAGTAAGAGTCTGACATTATCACCCGCTCCGCCCAAGGGCGGGATTTGTCATTGGATGATTTTATTTACCATAAAAAAAACGTCATCATCATCATCAGTTCAGCCGAAAGACGTCCAAGTGTCGCCATAATGACTGCGTCTCGCATCCATCGGATTCCCGCGACCCTAACCAGGTCATCGGTCCACCTTCATACAATATTGTACTGATGCGTTATCTGAATCAGGTTTTTAGGGAAAAAAACAATGGTAAAGATTTCCGGACAGTTCGATACAAACTGGAAGTACTTTTTCTCTCATTAGGTAACAGCTGTTGTAAGTTTGTAACAAGCCCATCGATGTCAGTACTTAATATTTTAGTAGGTACCTATTGAGTTGACAACCAATAAAATTATTAAGTACAAGCTTTTATAGTCGTTACGATGTTACAAGGCGATGGAAACAGAAAAGTAGGTACAAAGTAGTACGCGAAAAAAGTTGGTTATTTCTAAAGAAACTTCTTCCAGTATATCGACCAATGGCTGGCGGTCGCCTCCTTCTGCGAAGCAGTAATGCTAGCAAAGGAGGAGGCCGACCGCATCAGGCAACGGCGCACACGCCGCCGCCGCCGTCGGGATTCCGATCCCGATTTCCGGCCACCGTAGGCGCGGGCTCGCGGACGGCGGGCAATGGGTAGCTCGCTGTCCGTCCGTTAACAGACCGGTCCTAACCCAAGTCGTTTACGGCGTTCCCGCGCGCCTCAAGGAGTTGTCAGCAAACTGTAGGGACCCAGTATGGCTGAAGTCTACTGGGGCCAAGGGTTAGGTGAAAATGAAACCCGGGGCCCCGGATCGAATGCAATGAATGGAACAGGGTAGGTTTTTAGTCAGTAAGAGTCTGATACTATCTCCCGCCCCACCCAAGGGCGGGATTTGTCATTAGATGATTTTACCTACCATAAAAAAAAAGTATATCGACGAAAGGAGAGTTGGAAATATAGATGTAGACACCAGGTGTTAAGAGTAGTAAGAAAAATTACTTAATACCTGAGGTTATAAACTACTTTCACGCGAGCGAAGTTGTGGCAAAAGCTAGTATAACATAAAGTGTAAGAAATACACTCATATACAACATGAAACAACCTGAAAGTAGTATATCCAGAATCGGTTACTGAATCAATTTCGGCTATTTTTAAAATAGTTAATGTCGATTTCCGTATTATTTGCTTTCAATGAGGATAACAGATTTCTTAAAAAAAAAACAAAAAAAAAATTGATCGTCTTAATCCCGTGTAGGGTCGGCACATGAAACACTATCGATTTGTTAAGATAAAATTAAAGAATAAAGTGCTTTTTTTTAAAGTCGAATTAATTTACGCATGTACGAAATTAATTTCTTTAAGTAAACTTCAGCTGAGCGAGTTCAATAACCTGTAGGTAGTTAGTACGCAACGAACGACAACTACCTACAAGGTCATTGACTCATTTACTTAAAGAAATTAATTTCGTACATGCGTGATCCGGTGATTGACCTTCCACGGGATAAAAACGATCAAAATTTAATGGTGTATATAGTCTTGGGGGCCTGGTGACCCGTAACACAGGGATTCTATGCCTATTTCGGGCCCCGTCTCTCACAAATGTCTGCATTTATTGTATTAGATTGAGTAATTATTCATTGAACATTTGTGATGAGAAAAATAAATATTAATATTATTTAAATAAAACCGTGCTTGAATATTGATTGTACTCGGTGTTAAATTTTAATTGAGGATATACATATATGTGCATTATTCTAGTTACATGTTGTATTGGTTAAATAAATATAAGATAAGAATACCAAATCTTTATATATATAATTTTTATGTACGGGTGCTTGTCACCTAACTCTTCCAAAGCGACTAGAAGATAATATTTTGTGTGTATATTTGAGTGGATCACAGATGGTTTGAAAATAGGTAGAATTGGAACCGCTAGGTGGCACTGCAATCGAGTTCTCAAATTTTTTTCTGACGAAATACGCTTTCGGGCAGAACAACGTCTGTCGGATCGCAAGTAACACTAAAAAATATTTAAAAAATAATATAATACATTCATAAAGGCAATTATGACAAATTGGAAAAATAGTGTTCTTTCACTCTTTTTCTAATAATCTGCATCAGTTTGACCGTCCCTAATGTCAGGCAGTAATGAGTTCCACTGCGCATGCGCTTCTCTATCGGCTTTCACAAACTCATATTGAACAAGTAAATCATTAAACTACTCTCATATATACTTAATGACTTCCATAATGTTGATGTTTGGCAATGTGCACGCGGTGGTGTAACCCCATGGACAGAATGTGTGGCTTTACGTCATTTGTACTTAAACATAGTATGGAAAAGCTTGCATTATTGAGCAACACACATCGGTAAACCTGTGTTTATGAGAATGCGCACTTATTTTTCCTTCATGAGTCACTCAAAATGGGTGCGGTTTATGTCATCATTTTTAAGAGACAACCTGCCTATTGTATAGCTGTACTTACATAAAAAGTTTTATGACGAGGGTTCAGAAATGACAGAAGTAATTTTCCTAATTAATTCATCCAGATTACCATAATTAGGGATAATATGTATATTGGGAAACTCACCCAAACTTCATAAAGTTGGTCAACATTGTGGTTTGTCTTTCGATGACCAACTTGTCGGAGTCACTCAGCCGTAAGCTCAGCCCGCCCGGCTTGAACAAGTAGAAGAGGTCATCCGAATGAGTGGCGCCCTTCACTCCGAGCCCCCGACCGAAGAAGGCACTCGCCATATTACGACCTCCTTCGTATGAAAACATGTAGTTATACACCGGCTGGTCGGAATACTTCGCTATTAGCTTCGAGAACGCGTCGACCGCTCCGTACATAATCCAATCTGAATAAAAGTCCACAGTACCTTTGATTGAAGCTTTGCTATCAAGCCTTTGTCTCCCAAAGTAATGCGAACGGATCCTGTTGGCTATTTTTCTTTTATCGTCGTTGAAACACCAAGAAAATACTGACGGCAGTCTATTTGCGAAGTTATTTTCTAAATATTCTAATGTTTTTTGGTTATTGAGCCCGTAGAAAATAGTTCCCTCGGTGTTTGTGGCGCCGATCATGATGGGCACTTTGTAGAAGTCTCCTGACGTGATTATGTTGTATGGCGTGTCATGGAAAAATGGTTCGGTAAAGTTCATGTCGGCGCAGGGCGCGTACTTGAAGTAGCGCGGGTCTACTGAACTGCCGAGCGTCGCTGACAGTACGTCTTTTAAGGACGATTTAAGGAAAGTGTTGTAAACATCTCGTTCGCTGCGCACTGTTGCCATCTTAGCAGCATCTTCGAACGCGGGAGTGAGTGGCTCGAGGTTGAGCGACCACGGCGTCAGTGCCACACCACTCAACATGATCGCCTTGTGGAACAGTCCTCTGCTGCGTTTCGACAGGAAGTGCAGCGATGTGGAGGAAGCCCCCGCACTGTGTCCGGATAGCGTCACATTGTCTGGATCTCCTCCAAAAGCAGCAATGTTCCTTCGTATCCACTTTAAAGCAGCTAATTGATCCTTAAGTCCGAGGTTAGCAACGTTGTTTAAACATAAGAATCCTAGGACTCCTAATCTGTAGTTAATTATTACGACTATTACGTTCTTTTTGACTAGAAACTCGGGATCATAGTTCCATTTGCTGCCGTAGTAGTAGGCTCCTCCGTGGATGAAGACGAGGACGGGTAGCTTGTGACCTGGTCGGGCATGACCTGGGGTGTGCACGTCTAGAAGGTGGCAGTCCTCTGTGCCCAGTTTGAAGATAGCGATGGCTTGCGCGCAGGAGTCGAACTGCGACACTGCGTAAAACGTGCTCTTCCATTTTTTCGGTTCATTTGGTGGCTGGAAAAAGTTTTAACCTTATTTAAAAATGGTTTAGACAAGTACAGAAACAAGAAATACAAATATTACTTTGCCATAAAGACCTATAATATTAGTGGACGCCTAGGGGCCGTTCAATAAACGTCGGCATCCAACTAAATGCCTGAAGGACATTTAGCTAAGTAATTCAGCGCAACGTTTAACCAGATGGCTGAATGCCGTATAGTCATTTATTTAAATTGGATATTGACGAATTTGTGATGTTTGGTTATAGTGGCTATGAGTTTAAAAATGATGTGTAAGAGTTTTTCAATAAACGTGTGCACGTTTATTGAAAAACTCTTACACGTATGTATGCATGTACATACAATACATAAATATAATATATTATGCTTGCAATACATTACATAAAACCTATACATACATATTTATGGGTCATTTTGACAGGAAATGTTCTCTAATTATTTCCCAAGTCCTCTAATGAGGGGCTAGTATATCTCGTAGTGTTTGGATTTTCAGCAAAAAGAAACGTCAATTACTATAGCCACAGATATGACAACAGCATATAGTAAAATCGTTTTCAAAATTGCCTGGCCTGTTGGTCTAGTGGTTAGTGGCCCTGACTGCTACGCCGGTGCTCGTGGGTTCGATTCCCACCCAGGACAAATGCTTGTGCCATAAGCATGATTAATTTGTTCTGTGTCTGGGTGTTATTAATCTATATTATGTATTTAGAAATATATAAGTATGTTTATCAGTTGTCTAGTACTCATAACACAAACTCTGTTTAGCTTGAGACTGGACTGCGTTGTGTGATAGTTATTGAAAAAAAAAATATAGCAACAGGGTTAAAATTATAAATAGAATCAACGCGCGCAAAATAATTATAAAATTACTACTTCTAAGAATAAATCAAAAATTCCCAGGCAAACAACGCAGTGTAGTAGAAACTGCCCAATTTTTTTGGACAATCAGTTGATCTGTTATTTTTTAAAGAGTTCGCAGAATATTTAAATATGGAATACTTAAGTTAAACATGGGATATCTAGTGCCCTACAATATTCGAGGCTATCCCAACCGTCGCACCGGGGGAGGAGATTAACATTTAAATATTTCTCATATTAATATGTGCCGACTTGTACACTGTGCAGATTACTTCTGCAGCGATATTACGAGCTGTATACTCACTTGGAACCTGTCGCTGACGGCGTAGGGGATTCCGTAATACCGGTTCAGCCCGGAGAAGCTCCGGAGCCCCCTTAATTTCCCCTGGATTACTTCCACGACGGGGGTGTACAAGAACGAGCCGCACACTTGCTGAATACACCACCAACACACGATATACACCGACACTCCGTACTGCATAATTGCCGACGATAGACAAGTCTCATAATTTTTATTGTATCTTCGGAGTTGTCCATTTATAGTAGGAGGACAATTATTGCAGCGGCCAACCGGTTTGCGATTAAAAACGATTTCATTGATTCATCCCGTACAGGTAACGGCAACGTCCTCCTATAATATATATATATATATATATATTATAAATATCTCCTATATTATGTGAACTTTATGTCATTTTGAACCGTCTAGATCGAGCTTTCGGTTAAAAACGTTAAAACCTTATAAAGTAATCAGTTATTGTATTTATATTTTTACTCAATGTTATGGTGCTGCATACTAAACAATAATGTTGTCTCGCGTTTTGTGCAACAGAATTCATAAGTCTGATTAATCGGTTTTACGATATCACTAATTTTTTTTTAACACTCGATTAACATGTCATGATAAATTATTGAGAAAAAAATGTTTACAATTCTGTTTAATCCCGTACAATATAATTTGGGAGTTAAGTTTAAGCTAGCTTTAGTTATAAACTCAAGATAAAATCACTCTTAAACCACTAAAACACTAGCACGACAAGTTCTTTCACTCAAAGTCTTTGAAAGAAACTTTGCAGTTCAACTTTCCGGTTCACTTCAAGTTCAAAGATGAAGTTCATCTGAGTGGAAGCGGAGATGCTGTGCTTGTGGCGGCCTGGTGCACACTGGTAGGGAAAGTACTCGATCGCCGGCGCGGGTCGCTGCGCTTGCGCAAGTAAATACACCGCAATATTTGCGAATTGGCTGCATTCAGTTCCATTATTTACTGATGTTGGTGACAGTGTTCTATTACAGTTTTTTCCGTTAACAGATTTTGTAACAATCTTAATGTGTTTCTTTGAAAGTTTCGTAATGCGGATCTTAAAATTTTGATTGGTAATTGCTTGGATAAGGTAATGCTTGGGTTTTACTTATTTGTTATACACGTATTTGAAAGAGAAGGAGGTAGATAGTTCATGGCGTAGAATTAAAATTACAATTACAGTTCTCAATCATATAATTGTTTATTTCATAGTAAGCAGTTATAATTAGGTAAATACAGACTTAGGTGTGCCGTAAGCTAGAGTGAACTAGCGATCCCGTTTGGGAGGTCCGGACCGGAAGGACCAAAATAATGTATTAAATAGGAAAAATCGACAAAATTAATGAGAAAAGAGAAAAAAGTTTCAGTGAAAGATAATACTTATCCACCATTTACCTAACCGTTAGTAGATTTTGGGCAGGCCTCACTTCTATAGGTAATAGTAGGAAGGATTGATCTTCAGTTCACCCAGTCTTTCAGTTACCTGTTCGAGCCAGGTCTTCAAGCGGCTCTTGCCCAAGTGTGTTCAGACTAGGGATTGCAATCCGGAAAAACGGATTCGGTAAACTGTTGGATCTAACATCATTATCCGGCGACCAGAACCGATGCTAGCAATTTTTTTCAAAATAATAGCAGTGTTGCATGAGTAGGTAGGTTATCAAATGCACAACGCAATTAAAGGCGTTCCGGATTTGTAATTAACTCATTATTGTGATAAAGGCCATGGCCATATTTGACAGATTTATTAATCATGAAGGTATCATTATGATTTGCATTACACATTGTGAGCATTCGCAAATACCAGCTTTAATAACTATTGTGATCTCATCTCAGTAAATTACTCAAGGTTCCTTACTTAATTTATTACTTAAATAAATTGATCTTGTTTTAGATGGGAAAACCCGGATGAGAAAAGAATGGGGTCGGCCGCGAACGACGTCGAATACCTTTCAAAACCTTGGCAATACCAACATCCAGGTGGCCTTAAACAAACGACAACGCCGAGTAAGGGCGGCGATTACTTGTGTCGTGTTGTGTTGTGTCTGGTCGGAGTGTGAGAATTGCTTATGCACTCATCGGTAGCTGCACTATGCGACCCAGCTATCAAATTAACGCTACCAGGCTCCTGCATCGGACATCCTGAACGTGCTGAGCCACAAGCTGGACAGCCCCTTTCTGAGACACTGGATTCAAACTCAAGTGCGTGCCCGGTGCCCCAGCGGGAGGCAAATACTTAAATTAATGTTTATTTATTTTATTTTATTTATTTATTTGATGTGAGTGATGACATAATACTTAAACTGAATTTAAATTAATTGCTATGATTATAATATCTATAGTAAATTAATAATGTAATATAATAATGAAATTGAAAATGTATGCTACAAATAATGTCTGAAATAAAAAGATTTTTTTTTTATTATTTATAATCCACCACGCGGGCCCAGTGGGGGTTGGTAAATAGGTAGGTAGGTTAGTTCTTACTAAAAGGTGCTAAATAGGTAGGTCAGTTTGGTCCTTCGGCCGTCTACTAACTGTACGTATGGCATGATGACATCGTCTTGGTTTCTGTAAGGCCGTGTTTACGGAGACGCGGCGCGTTGGGCGTTTCATCGTATATTGCAGCAGGGGGCTGCGTCATCGCTCGCGCAAACACAAACATATGGCAATGTACGATGGACCGCCCGGTCGGTCGGGTCGGGTCGGTTTGCAAAGTCATCTGTATGTCAATTATACTGAATATGTGCTTTGTTTACGGATATGCTGATTATAACATTATAATAATTCTTACAATGTCACGATATTTCTTACCAGCAGAATACCTATTGACTTTAAACGAGTCTAGAAATAAATCTACATTCTATTTATCTTCATGGAAGCTTACATCAGCTCAATCGTATCCTGGCGAGCTAGTTAAACGCTTAAGGATGAAATGGCAGTTCTATTGGGACACCGGCTAGGTTAGGCTGTCGCATTCCATACCTGCTGAGCTGATGTAATAATATCATGAGCTGGTGAAAATTTCCGGGAAATGAAAATTCCGTCGCGTAAAATGGATTTAAATTATATGAATAATAGGTACTAGCCTATTGAACGTCAAATACGCCGAAAACTGTGTCAAAATAACTCTCCAGGAGATAAAGTTATTTTTTTTTTTTTTTTTTTTATGGTAGGTAAAATCGTCCAATGACAAATCCCGCCCTTGGGCGGAGCGGGAAGTAGTGTCAGACTCTTACTGACTAAAAACCTACCCCGTTCCTTCGTAGCCTATCGTGCCGGGGCCGAGCATTCCTTTCGGAACTAACCCATGACCCCAGTAGGCTTCGACTCTGCCTGCCTGCAGTTAGCAAGCTGGGCCTCTTCGGTGTGCTGACAGCTCCTTGAGGCGCGCGGGAACAGAACGCGCCGTCGACGACTTGGGCTTGGTCCGGTCGGTTACCGGACGATCGGACAGCGTGCTACCCATTGCACGCCGACCGCAAGCCCGCGCCTACGGTGGCCGGAAATCGGGATCGGAATCCCGGCGGCGGCTGGGGCGAGCGCCCCGTTGCCTCTGTCTGATGCGGTTGGCCTCCTCCTTTGCTAGCATTACTGCTTCGCAGAAGGAGGCGACCGCCTGCCATCCCTCCTCACTACGGACCATGGCCTGAACCAAGGCCCGGCGAGAGAGATCGCTGCCGCCGATCGCCCCCACGAGGACACGGCGATGCTCCGCCCAGGCGGGGCACACCTCTACAGTGTGCTCCACCGTGTCCTCCGGATGTTCCGCACAGTGGCGACACCCGGGCGAATCCTCCGCACGAATCCGGAACAGGTACTTAGCGAACTTTCCGTGTTCGGTAAGCACCTGCGTCGTGCGGAAGTTGAGAACGCCGTGAGGTCTTTCCAGCCACGCCTCAAGGATGGGCCTTATCGCCCCAATTGTGGCGCGCCCCGAACGAGGTTGCGATAGTCAGATTATTATGCGTGTGACAACTTGATCCACGACGGTGGAAAAATATTGCCAGAGGCACAGACTAAGTAGAGGTAACGAAAAAGCTACATAAATTATGCTCACTGCGCACACGTGTACCATACATGCCGATCTGTATGTGTCGGACATTTTATATGGAAACTAGATTTGTAGAACTTCACTGGATCCACGCAACGCGACGCCACGCGACATCGTTCTACGTACAAATCAGGCGTGTTACACGTGTGCGTCGGTCTAATGTAGTTCTAGCTTTAAGGTTGTCGACGGTAAGATGCGAAATAAGTGTGTTGGGAGACTGAGACGCAACTTGTTTAAACCCGGAAACTATTAAATTTCTAATTGGATATCTTAAAGATCAAGTTAAAGTTATTTTTTATGTTTGTTGTTCATTTCTGTCCCACTCACCATCGTTCATTTTTTGCGGCCCCGAAGAGAGTGATCATAACTCCTATGAATAATCTATTAATACCTGCCCAATATTTAATAGCCTGTTTTGTAGCAAATATATCGACCTGATAATGTTTTGGATTCATTTGTTCATCCATTAAAAAGTTTTAACCTCAACGTTATTTTAAAGTAAGACAATTTACTTTGCAAGAAAACAATTTGGGAGGAACTTTTCAGACAGATTTCAAAGAAACCTCTTGAGTAAAGTTGAAGCGAAAATAGGTTTTTAACGAATGAGAAGTCGCGAACAATAATAGTAAGTGCATTAAAAATAAATAGTCATATAATAAAGAGGGTTCGTCTCGCTGCTGGCTGCAGTGAGGCGGCTTCACACTGGAGCGTGTTGGTGTGCAGTTGTGTTTTATTTAGTTCTGCATAGATAGGTATTAAGAGGAGCCGTAGCTAGGAAATAGCAGGTGCACTCGTCGATCTTTGGGCATGCAGCAATCCTGACGTTAAGTCCCCTTTTAATAGAAGTGTCTGGAGAGACGCCACAGTGTCTTCAACTTCCACATGACAGAGGCGCTCACCGGACATGGTAAGTTCGGCAGGTTCCAGTCCCAGATTCAGGCGGAATAAACTCCCAAGTGTCACCATTGTGCGGCCCGACTAGAAGACATGGTGGAGCATACGGTGGAAATGTGAATCTCAGCTCAAAAAACCGATCCATTTTAAAGGTTTAGCAATGATTTCCAAGGTCGGTACACGGATGGGTGACCATACAATATGTACCGAGACTCCGTCGTGCTTGTACAGTACGTTACGCCATCGGACTCGGCTGCTATTTGCTATTTAATGTGTTATGGAGGTCAGATAGGCAATTATCTTTTATAAAATCAGTAGGTGTATACTCATGTGCATCTGGTCCCTGTCCGCATGGAAGTGACCTCGACGGAACTGTAAAAAGGTTCGGTAGATTGTAAGGTGTAGTACGTATTAAAAACGAGTTCAAAATAAATTATTTTTCATTTTTTTTCATTATTGATAGTTTGACCACTATCTACCTGATGATGTACTTGACGAATTCTACGAAGGAGCACGTTTGCCTAGAAGTAACTTATTCACTCTTGACTTTAATACCCCTAGGCTATAGCAAAACATGAAATTACTATTACTTTTCTCCAGTGATAAATGATCGATGATAATTAATAATTAATGATAATGATTAATGATTGATGTTCATTCTCCAGGGTCGGTAAAACAACAGGCACTTGAGAAAATGGCTTGTTGTAAATATGTAAGCTTTGAGGACATCGTAATCATCTTCGTATACAAGTATATATGTACCTAAATGTTGCAATTCAGGTAAGTCAGGTACCTACCTACTATTATTGTGTACTTGCCAGTTTAATTGATCGTAAATGTCTTCCATTAATTATAAAATTATTATGATAGGTCGGAGTGTGTGACCAACTGATAAGGGGTGTACTTATGTCACATAAAAATGAGCAAGGGAGCACCTTCCACCGTCCATCACTTTACCCTTTTGGGGATTACAAGTTTCCTGGCTGGTAGAGCCAGGATTTTTCTCATTACAGTTAAAAACTGCAGTGAAAAAGTTTTAATCACTTGATAAGTTTCAAGTGATACTTTCAACGTCGGAATGTTCCAGCTGCGATGGCCTTCACTGTATCTACAACTTATATGAAGTGGAAACTCCATCAGACCAATATAGAGCGAAATTCTTTGAGCAATTACTTTCAAAGAATTCCTTCTCAAAGTTTACAATATCATGAATACGGCCCAGCGGAGCCCTCTTAACTAAATTGTTGTTTAATCAATCAAAACAAATTCACGCAGCTTTTGCCGAGCGAAGTTGATCGTCGGGTCAGCGCCTGGGCGGCGGCGGGCGGCTGAGCGGCCCGGGCTGCGCCGCGTCGGTGTGGAGGCCGGCCAACGAGATAACTTTTGAATTAAAACGCCGAGGAAGTCCTTTCCTCGTCCAATTTGCATGTTTGCCCAGTTTATAACAATTAGCCGCCGCTTCCCGGGTATTTTTCTTTATTACCAGGATTAGCGCGGCCCGCCGGCCGCTCGGGCGTCGCGAGGGTACCGACTTGCGCTTAATTATGCTTTATATATATGAACGCTGTGCGATTGCCCTCGTTTATTGCGCAGTTAAATAGCTCTTATTGTGCTTAGTCGGCAGATTTGCATAGTTTTATGTGGGGACTCTTAAGTAAGGTTTTTGTTAACCCAGTGTTTAGTCTTGAGGTGGCTTACAGAACAACATGCCAAGAGAAGTACTAAACGATTAAATAATTTAGTTATTACTGAAACACATTTCTTCTCACTCTTAATTTCTATAGGCATCCTAGTGAAGTCTAACAGCCATGCTAAATGATAAACATTATCCTTGTTAATAGATTGAGTAGTGCAGTAAATGAGTTATTAATACTTATGTTTATTCCCTCGGCATACGTAATATCCATCGCCTTTAATGGCTTATAGACCCGCCTTCAATTAATCTAATTTCACTGAAACTCCACACAACTAATCCAGCGTATGATAACTCTAACATTAACACAATTACAACTGAACGTTAACGCGTGCGTTTCAGTAAGCGTAGGGAAAGTTGTAACAGTCGCGATCCTTCAGTAACAGTCGCAGCCCTTTTAGGTGACGCAAGTTGAGAAGTTACTCAACGTAATCACCTAAGTTTATCCGAGGATGTACAGGCGGATGGAAAAGTGTGTGGCAAGTTACTTTGTGCTGCGAATACAATCTTGAGGGTTATTTTTGTTTCGTGAACTTCAGATGCCGTGATTGAGCAGTTAAGTACTTTTTATTTAGACTATCTATAAATTGGTTGTAGTAATCCAAATGATTAATCTCTTATTAACACATTGCATGATTGCATGTCAGGTACGAAATATTTTGTAGATGATTTCTTTTCAGATGCCATATACGAGATGTATCGTAGGTATCTTACAGTCTCGGAAGTTTAAGATAGTAGATGGTCTCTTGTGAAAGTATAAATATGTAAGTACGAGATATCTCGTATACGATATATTCCGTATATGGGCACTGTTAGTTGACTCGGATAATAAAGAATGCAGCTACGAGACTTTTGGTATAGGCTGAAAATATATTGTGGCAAAACAATTTGACTCCTTAAAATTTTTGATATTAAATTTGTAACATCACTAAAATGATTAATGATGACTTGCATATGTCAATTTCAGTACCCGCCAGTATACTCATCACATTTGTTTTATTTGAAGGCTCACTCGAAACTTCGCCTAATAAGCAAAAGTGTTTTACACAGACAGACGTATTCACGTTGAGTTTATTTAAGTATTATTTACTTTCTTCAACTTATGAAGGCGACCGTACCTACCTACTTGTACTTGTAAATTTTTAATTTAAGTTAGAGAAGTGTGGTGTTGCAACAATTTGTATTAGGGGCTGCAAGAGGACACGGACGGGGGGATGCTAACTGCTACAAACTTGATCACGACAAGTTGCTGCCGACTCCTGCAGTCCTTGGATAGAATGTCAATTAAATACATATACAATTGTATATAACGTGTGTATATTTGCAGTCAGTACGGTCGACGCGATTCCTACCAACTTCGTACGTCGCAAGTTACCAAACTATTACTTCATAAGTTTGGAGACGGCAAAGATGTTTTGAAGTTATGATTTCTGCGTGCCAATTAATTAATATCCCAACTAACATAATTTATGTTGATTGCAATATGACAATATGAAAAAGAGGCACAGCCCCTAAGATACGGCTTGATGAAATCAAACGGATAGCAGGTTAAAACTGGATATTAAAAAACAAACATTCCCTTTCATTTAGACTCCGTTTCTATGCAAAACTACCTGAAAACTTTGATATCGGTTTCAGTTACTGTTACCGTTATCCGATAGTCTCGGTAACGTTTACAGAGCTATCTAATATTCTTGATGCACGTTCTTATAAATGCATTAAATATCTGCCAGAGCAATGTACAACTCACATACACAGGCTGAGGTAAACGTACGCACAGAAAGCGCCTGCTCATACCGTGTCTCAATACACTTAGCTACGCGCCGCGTCTACCTCGCAGACTAAATCAAATACATAAATAATGTCCTTTTATAAATAAATATTCTGATTCGTATAATAATTTGCTTCAAAGCAGTTCAATGCCCTGATTACTTTCAAGGTTTTAGAGAAGATTTTGAAAACTTTCTCAGAAATGTGTCTATATCTATTGTTAACTTTGAAACTCGTCTTAATTCTAATTACTTATACTTTGAAATAATTTTCTTACTAGTGTTTTTCAGTGACTTTGTTTGTGTGAGATCGAGGGTTCAGTTGCTTGTTATATTAGGTTTTGAAGATGACAATGACCTGTTCTCATGTTCTCTCATTCCACGATTGTTATTTATAGATTCAATTTTTTAATATTTTCACCTTAAACAAGGACCCCTTTATACACTATAAAGATCATAAATGTGATTTGATTTCCTATAAAGTAATTTTAATGACCATATATTTATATCATGCACTTCAATTCGTATTATACTATACACACACACTTACACACTTTATACTCTTAGATACATATATAGACACACCATCACACACACTTACATAATAACGTTTACTTATGTTTGTTTTCCTTTTTTTATTTTTTTCTCTTTTAGAACTTCACCCACGTGAATATGTTTCACTAAGATGCTAAGCAATTATATTTGTAAGAGATCAATAAGAGCGAGGGCCCTGGTACCCTTAAAACAAGTCGAATCTTAATTTGGGTATCAGAGTTCAACAAAATTAGCACTTCAAATATGCGAATTAGTCTTCTATCCGTATGCTCTGTGCAGTAGAATCCCACTAGCCTTGCTTAGGAGCACACGTCTCACGTAATATTACTGAACACACCTTCCAATATATAAAGAAAAGGATAATAAACAGTTATTATTGAATCCTTAATACTGTCTTTACTTTGGTATCCAACCATAAACCCCAACAGTTGAAAATAAAATTATTATTATTAATAAGTCCATAATTTTTGTCAAGTCACGCATTCTGTTCACAGTAGCATTTCGACAACTTACTGCCTATGTGTGATTGGTTCAGACGTTACTTGCGGGTTTTTTATTCGTACATGGCGTAATTTAGGTGCCTTCAATGCTAGAGTGAATAGGCTCTTAATAAACTAGTGCGCCTCACCATCAACGATTGCATCATCTCTAGTCTTACCATCTTGTGGGATTGCAGTCACGTTTATGTAATTAAAAAAAAACATTATCTGTACGGCTATTTTATTTATAACAATAATTGAATTGCAATTAATTTAATTTTTCTGTGTATAAGCGGCTTATAAGCGTTTTGGTTCCAGTAGGTACTGTTAGCTTGTAATGTATCTTTAATAAATTATAGGACGTTGTAGATCCAAATCTTTATTTTTCTTTTCTTTATCCAATATGTTTGGTGATTAAGGAATGGTGGCTTGCTCCACGTTGATAGTATTAGCGGCCATAGATGACGCTGAGGTCGAATGCGCTCCCATATATTCCCTAACCACGTGACCCAGCTCCCACCATTACCTGGTGACAGTCACCACATTCATGCAACAAACTAACTCCTTATTTACGTTTATTGCTCATTTTAAATTGCTGGAACAAGCTAGTGTTATCTTTATGAGATCCCGAGGCGGCCATTCCGTGGATTTTGTTGGACTTGGAGTCTGTAGTTTGTCTTACAATGAGTTGGCTGTAGTTTTTATTGCACTTGACTACAATTGATAGTTATCCGATTGTTTACTTAGTAACGTATTTGCTTTCGTTTTTAAATTGAGTTTTATGATGTTTGGAGCTACTGACTCTTTTGTGTTAAGAACATTGTAAGTGATTCAAACTTTTAATTGTAACAGTTTAAAGTTTGTGACATGATAATTCTTGATAGACAAATGTTTATATTTCAAATCTGGAATGTCAAATCTTTATTTCAATCCATAATGTACATCTCAGCAGGGCTATTGGCTATCTTTTTTAAAACAGTTGACAACTGGCATTTGATGTACACTAAACTTTGTTGTCAACTAACAATTTCATAACTTTGGTATTACGTATGACATCAAGTGGCTAACAAATTGCGGTGGATAAGTGGAGGTTGACAAAAATTAACGGTGCATATTGTCCTGGCTCTAGTTTTTATCGACTATTTTACAGCTAAGTTAAATATCGCGTCTTCAGCTTAAATCTCACCATCACAATTTTAAAAGTATCGATACAATAACATTTTTCAAAACGTTTTACGGTGTATATCAAAGGCACCGGTAGATAATGAAGTCATATCAGTTGGTCACTAAAGATAGGCAATACGAAATTAGCTGTTTGACAGGTATACGATGTGCATTCTAGCAAATGATCTTCACTTGAGCTGTCAACAGAGTTACGCAATAGTCCCGCAGGTGATAAATAATAAAAAATGGATTTCGATTATTCCTTTAAATGATAAATAAGATTTATTTCGCAAATAAGTTAAAAAAAATACAATCGAATTGAGAACTTCCTCTTTTTTTGAAGTCAGTTAAAAACACTTTTGCACGTCAATTTTTTATATGCCACTAGCTGTCACTCGCGGTTTCACCTGTGTATCACACGTGTTGGGCGCTACTTATGTATATCTCATCACATCATCATCATGTATCTCCATGAGCTATCTATAACTATATAATTATATAGGTTCGAATTTTCCATTGCGGACTGCTGGTGCTGTAGTTGCTGAGATTAGTGCGTTAAGCCAACCAAACAAACAAACAAAGTCTTCAACTAATATTAGTATAGATACTGGGCTATCCCTGTGTCCGTGCTGCCCTCTGCAGTCGTGATGTACCAATAGGTACATCATGAGATCAAACAGTGGAGGTCGCGCAGCGCCGGGCCGGCTGCGGCTCAATTAGAGGCGCGCCCTATTCAAATATCTGAGGGTCAGCCCTATTACGTTGCATCGGATCAGACCTATTTGCTTTTCATTAAATCTTGCTTCTGTAGAACAAAGATCGGCCAGAGAAGGCGAATTTTTGGCGGAAGGATTGTGAGAGTATGGGAAATTTGGTGTTTTCAAGTATCGTTTTGTTTGTATAACGTTGCTAAGGTGAAATCTATTCATTTATTAATTTTGCGAACATAGGTGATTACAGATGTTATTTTCAATATTTTATTGTGCAATCCATGTCCTGCCGATAGGCATACACAATCAGTCTTACGATGTTAGTGTACCTATGATATAAAAGAAATGTCAAAAATATATACGAGTATATGCATGTCAAATAATAAAATTGTGTCAATTAAATGTCATGAAAATAGCAAAAAAAAAATACATAATGTCAAAAAATCCAAAACAAAAAAAAAACCTAACATTCTACCCAGCGGCAGCCTACCATAACGTGTTAAAATGTTAGTTGAGCGAGCAAGAAAGAGTGATGGAGGTATTTAAGTTAGCATAGCATCAGCCTTATAATGTTGCCACTGCTGGGACTCAGACCTCCTCTCTAGGAAAGAGAATTGGCCGTAATCCACCACGCGGGCTCAGTGCGGGTTGTTACTATTTAAGTTGAACTTTATCGACCTTTCTCGCTCGCTCACCCTATATAGCTCCATCTAGTTCAGTTTAGGTGGTCAAGTGGTCCTACTCTGTTCAGCTGCTGCGATGCAATGCTAGTAGGCAAATGATATGTATCAATACAGCTGTGACGCTGTGTTATGCTCCTGTGCTCCAACGTTGTGTTCTGTCCCTGGGTCATGCCGCTGGGTTACGTATTCAATTTTTTTTTAAATGAAGCGTCTGACAGCCTCTTTTTGTCCGATTATAAGCGATGTCTACTAAGAAACGAGAGAGACCAGAATATTTTTAACCGACTTCGAAAGGAGTCGGAAGTCGGTGTTAAGTAACGAACAGACCAAACTTTTTATATAATAGTTTGGTCTCTCACCGACTTCCCAAACTAAAGTTATTTTTCATATTTTTGTGTTTTTTCGAAGCCGGTTGTATTTTTTGTAACAAGTTTTTAATTGGTGCAAGTATGTATATGTATGGCCCTTATATTTGGTTGCTTTTCCGTTACATTTTCATGGGCGTTGGGTGCAGATGTTAGATTAATTAAAACCAAAAGAAAGATAGATAGATATACTCTTTATTGTACTCGTACACCATCAAACTTCACATCCAACTTCAAGTGAGTTAGATCGTTTGCATAAATACTGAAATAGGACCTGTCTACCATCGGACGACCCGACGTACGGTGAGTGTCAACCCTTACGTTGTTGAATGAAACCTCTACGGTCCGGACTAAGCGTTTCGCCTCGTCGTTTATACCACGTACATCGAAGGACTGGAATAATTGGCCTGCTGCGGTCTTCCCGTTCGATTTAAGGTAGTTGACTTCAAGTTCGTTAAGGTTAGATTGAATTAGCTCTTCACCATCGACGATTGCATCAGTGCTTACCAACAAGTGAAATCGAAGTCAAGCTCTTATTTATATTATTAAAAAAACGCAAACTCATCAGTTTTTACTTTTTTTTTAAAGAATTGAGAATTCGATTTTTTTTCCTTCGCTAGAGCAAGTACCTGCATCCAAATGATAAAACTTAATCTAGCTTTATGAACACAAACGTTGTCACACCTAGGTACACCTCAAGCATGTCGGATGGGGTTTTAAAAAAAGAAGTACTTTACGTATCTATATAATATTTTATTATCTTAATATCACACCCAAAATCACAATAATTATTATAATTAACTCCAAATTCCGAGGATTTCAGATTTACTGACATTTATTATTATTGCAATTATTATTTTCTAACTAGTCAACTATTCCACAGTATTTAGACTAGATTATTATCACCGTACACAAATATACTAAAATACAACTAACATTAAGGAGGTTGCAGTTCAATGACCTTGTGGTAACCCGTTCATTATTGTAATACTCGTACTTTAATTAACATACGCTCCAGATTTTAGTTTGAATAACCCGAAATAATGATGGGCCTTCTCAAATTTTTAAAATTTGAAATGTGAAAAAGATTTAAAAAAAACTAGGAAATATAATTTCTTGTTAATATTTTTGGCAGAATGGTTCATTAGTTTACTTTTAGAATGTAGATGTACACATTCTAATGTTTTGCAGTATTTGGCAGCAATCAAGTCAAGTCAATCTTCTCGGCAAACTTCACCGATGCCAAAACTACAGTAAAATTTCCCAGCCCTATTTTACCGAAATCGCGCGACTTTGAATGATCCCACACATTGTCCAGTTGCGCAGACACTTGAGATACAACACTACACCAATTTTATATCATGATATCCACAAGGAATCAATTTGCGAATTAAAACAAACACTGAACTTAATTCGAAGAAATCCCGCCAAAACTTCTCCAGTTGAAACAATATTACAGTATGTACAGTTAATATAGATTTTTATATATGTATATATTATTTCATTCGCGTGAAGAACTCCTTAAATTAACTTAATGTAAGTATATGTTTCTAAAACTAATTAGGGGCCATTCAAGTATTACGTCAGCAGTTTTTTGGCAAATATTAAACCCCCTCCCCCTCGTCAGCAAAAGTAAGCAAAGCGCTCATCCCCCCATGCTTACGTAAACATTTGTACCTACATGCATTTTTCAATGTGCTCTGGTTTCGTTATCAGTTAATTTAATGAGCAAAAGTTACAAGTACTGCTGACGTCATCACCATCCAGACCCCCTCATCCCCCATAGCATCAAAAATAAGCAAAGCAAAGGCCCACTACTCCCTGTAGTGCTTACGTAATACTTGAATGGCCCCTTATTACAGGCGAATACTATTCCTACAGTTAAATAAAATAATAATTTAACTTTCTCTTTACCTAAACTTAAGTAGTATAAAACCATAAGTCGACGTATAATTAGAGTCGATCGTATTGCATAAATACTCAATACTATGTGTTACATAATAGTCAGTAGAAAGCATCACATTTTCGAATTGTTAAAAAGGAAAAGATTTCAGAAACTGCTACTGCTAAGTAGTTAAGAGATCTAGAAATTGTTAAAAATAATAACAACAATTTATTCTCATCAGCAGACAACAAATATCTATTATGAAACAATATTCTAAAAAAAGGTAAGTTTTGTCGCACTTTCCCGAAGATATAAAATATGTTTTTTTTTAATATATTCTAGAAGGACGAAGGCCCATGACTAATTTATTTTTTTTATTTTAGATTGTATACTACAGATTAAATTAATCATGGACCATTGGAATTTTCTTTTATTTGTTTTGTAAATATACAATTTGTGCTTTGGGAAAGTGCGAGTGTGTTTTTGACTTCAGTACCTCTACCATGAGTTTTAAGCAATAGTATTCGTCGCTACTCGATATCGACGCCGTAAATATTTTGTATGGCAAATTTTGCAGCGCCTCTAGCGGTCACTTGCAGAACAAAAATTTGCCATACAAAATATTAGAACGACGACGAATACTATTGCTTAAAACTCATGGTAGAGGTACTGAATTCATTTGATTTTCGATGACTCGCCTGGGGAAAACAGTTATTCACGTTATTACGTACATAATATATGCTGCACCTAAAATCGGTCAGTTGTTGTAACATTACGATATAAGTAAGGTTACGGGCGTTTTGCAAGGACTATGTAAATAGTAGAATTGAATAATGATAAATATTGTCATTGCGAAGGTGTCATCAAATCGAGACCGATACTGTTACACATGCGAGCTCGAAAGCTGCCGCCACTTATCTAGTGATTTGTACACGAGTTACGTACGGTTTAATCGCGAGGTACGTGAGGACACATTGCACGTTAACTGTTACAAATACGAGGCCATACATACTCGCTATATTTCACGCATTTTACATAAAATGTTACATCTCCCCGACAAGACCACTGTGACAAAAATAGTGATACTTATCACAGTGTATCCAGAACACGCCTCTTACCCAGTATTGAAATATCCTCCATTTTCCTCTATTTTAGGGTGATTAGTTCCCCAAACTGAGGTGTAATGTATATAACTGTCTTCAAGCCGTGGTGATATAACCAATTTCTTCTTTCACCAGACAGATCGTCTCATGTGTTGATGTGACACCAATTAAAGCACATACAATCTTATAACTTTAACTGGTCAGCGGTCACTACATCAGCATAATGCTGGAACTGCTTCTCCCCGTAGTCTCTCCGGCGGTACTTGTTGTAGGTTTCGTTCCAGAGGCGGACGGAGGTCTCTTCCCACAGCGGCGCCGTGGACACCTGCGCGTCGATGATCAGCGCCGTGGGGTTCTGGCGCCGGGAGGGACGCCAGCGGAAGGGCGTCAGCTGCGAGGGCTGGGGAGTTGGGTCACTGGAAATATGAGAAGAATGATATTAGAACTATCCACAAGATAATACAAAAAGGAGTAGTCAACAAATAGAATATTTACATAGATTTGTCACCATCATCTCGTGTTAGTAGAATATACACAAGATGATGTCGAAACAGACAAGACGATCCAGTCAAAGATAAATTATATATATCAGTTTATCGTTTTTTTGTGTTTATTTTTGTTTGTTAACTGGTAGAGAATACCATGTTGCATTAAGTCCACCTGAGCGCGGCTACTGTACATGAAGTTTAAATAAATAATAAATTCCAAGGCCATCCCGTCTATCGATTGGTGTGCCATGTAATTCGATTTTCGCTTCTACTACAGGTTAAGCCAGTCAAATGCATTGGCAGCGATGTGGAGCTCCACTAGGAGCACTCAGACATAGTCATGTAGCGAAGGCATCACTTCACCTATGTTTGGTAACGGTAGTGTCTATAGCCAGAAGTTCGACTCCCATACCACAGCCCGCAGGCGGGCAATCTCTGCAGTATTGATTGACTTATTTTAGTGGTTGTTCCGTACCAACTTACAGAGGGGCTCATCCCACTGGACGCTGGGTAGATGGGTTTTCAGACAGTGACGTATCCGGGTTAGCCGCTTTCCAACCGTACCCTGCATTGTTCAAGCACGGTATTTTACAGTTCACCAGTGATGGAGCTAAAATTTTTACGGTTAACTTTTCAGTGCTGTGGACTGAATACAGGAATGCCGCGCCAGTAGGTTTACATTAGAAATTTTGCGGATGCAGAGCTCACAAAGCGTAGTACATAGAGTGTGGTTTGCAGCCACGCTCGGTTATTCAGGGCCACAGTTAAAATGGACGTTAAGTGAATCGAATAACTTGCTCAATTTTTTACAGGAGATGTGATTGTTGAAAAAGTTCGCATATGGAGGGGTTGAGGATAAGTCAGTGGAACTGCTTCTTTAGGAATTGAAAATCTTATGAAACAATGGCTACGTCATCTACTAGTGTTCTATCGTCTAAATAACTCACGCACGTACTTAATAAAATTTAAAATAAGGAGAATTTTACCTAACGCGGGATAGTTAATTTTGAAAAATTTGTACATAGCACAGAATTAATTATTTTTCATTATTTTTCTAAAAGAGGTACCAAAGTACCAAATATCTGTCACAGGAGTACTAAAATAGGTATATGTATTTCTAGATTTCAAATTAAATGATGACACTGACTGGACAGGCCCACTCAAATCCGAGTAGTTCCTTCCTCAAAAGATCATCGGAGACACTACTATGCAGGGTTCTCATATGATTTGACCATTACATGTTTACTGTATGGACTTTAAAAGAGACTATGACACATGACTTTGTTTCGTTGTTTCTTCTCAGGGTAGTCAGCTATTAAACACCGGCCTCATCTAGTTTAAACTGAAGAAAAAATTGACGAGTAAAAGTTTTTTTAGGATTATTAGCAAAATAAATATCATTTATCAATAACACGCACAAAAGATGACATTGAAGACCTAATTTAAAATTTAATAAAACTGTTTACTATAATCGCATTGCGTTTTTTCTGTAATTACAACATCATGTGCCGCCGCCATGTTCACAGAGATGACTATTGCACTGTAACGCACAGTTTTGCATACAAATGAAAAATTTACTGAACGGTTTATTACGATCTAGACGTGACGCGAATGGTGACAGATGTAAATAAGGCTGTACACCATAAATTGTTGAAATCTAACTATAATATGGTTGCCATAGTTCACATGAAGATTGTGGTCGATGAAGTAGTAGGATGAATATACCTAGTGGCCGTCAGGCCTTTCAAATCATATCTAAATAACGGTTACCTCTATCATAAATTCGAAAAATATTCAAGTTTCATTTGGTTGAAAAACTTTTCACGGTTGTTACACTTTGCTTAAGTACGTATTTGTTCGAAGTATGTATTACATTTCCGAACATTCATTATAACACTATGGAAGTAGGCATACAAAATGCAGCAAGTATTGTTTCTGTCACGACTCCGGCGCTGCGGGGTTTTGGGCGGCATTTGGCAAATGAAAAAATTCAAAAGAGGCTTCGGCCAATAGCAAAAATTTATTTTGTAAATCGGCGAAATATAGTTCGGTAAAATAATACCTATCATACATGATATTTCGCTGAAATGCTGCATATAGCATAAAAGATGTCCGTTCACAGTTTACGGAAAATGTAATTCGAACAAAAAAATTTCGGAAAAGTGTTCGCTTAATAAATTTACACTAATATTGTAAAGGTTTGTGGGTGAATGTTTGTTACTTCGGCCCGTTCTAATTGCTGAAACTGATTTGAATGATATTTGGTACCTACATGGGTAAACCAAGGGCAAGGTGGATCGATGTCCTGGCAAGGGTTGCGTGAATCCGATGGATGCGAGATACATGGGACCGTTCAGTGTCGGACGTTTTGCGGCTGAAATGATGATGATGATGACATGGGTAAATCATGTCCTGGGATAAATAGCACAAAGGTTTTTTTTATCCCGGAGTATATTCCTTCAGGCTCGTGAGAGAGTACAGAGGAAACAGCTGGAGGCATTTTGCCAGGAGGCATACTTAATTAAGAGGAGGCCGGAGACCGGCTTCTTGCTGCCTGCTTCCGCAGCCTGCCGCCGAGGTTCGAATAGTACCTTTAGTATTATAGCTTCCGATATATTATAAGTTTCCATTAAAATTGATCGGAACTAAAATCGGATACGGAGGTGCAAAATCAATTGGAATTTCCGTTCTTTCGGAATCGGAATCAAACTTTCGTTTCTTCCTAGAGTATGAATTATTTGTAAGATAGATTGTATGCAAAATACGCGCTTAGTCGTCGAGTTGCGGATACCAGCCCGAAATACAAATACAAATATAAGTTTGATAGATGTTATGTAACTACATCAGCTTAATCTAACACTAAAACGTAAACTAGGTCTACTATTATATTCTAAATGAAGTTAATAATGGCATTAATTAACTCGTTTGTTAGTTATAATTTGTGTTAATTGTTTACTCGAACGAATTGCGTGATTTTGTTATTTAATTAAACATGCCTAACATTTATCTTTGGAGGTTAATGTATTCGGTCCACTCCGTCATTATTTACCGATTATAAATATTATAATGCAAACTGTCTACTTTGAGGTCGAAAAACATCTACTAAACGGAAACTACTTATGATTTAGTTGTAACAAATATCTTATAATATTCCCCCTGCTGGGATTCAGGCCTTCTCTCTAGGAGAGGGCATGGGCCGCAATCCACCACGCAGGCCCAGTGCGGGTTGGTGGATGTCACATGTCTTTGAATATTTGGTTTTAGGACATGCCGGTTTCCTTGCGATGTGTTCTTTCACCTTTATAGACAGAAAGCAAGAAAGAAAGAAAGAACAAAAGAAACTCGTAAATCAGGGTTATTACTAATGGGCCACCGATGCTCACTAATATCAAAAATAAAAATTATGTGTGCCCTGGCTTTCCTCCCGTGAAATGTAAGGTTTCTGAAGTATAGATCCTGGAAGCGAACCGCCCACAAAACCTAGATCAGACATAATAATATATTTAATACTCACCTATACTTAGCGAAGTTAGTCCACATGGTCACCATCCGGCTGATCATGTTCTCCTCCGCAGAGTGCAGCAGAGGGAAGGCATGAGGTTTGAACAGGTAGAACAGTTCGTCAGCATGCGAGGCCCCGTTCACCACCTCGCGGAACCCTGATACTATCTTTGGCATGTTCCTCAAGCCATTGTATTTAAACTGGTAATAATATATTGGCTGGTCTGTGGTCCTGCTGTATAACTCTGACTCTAGAATTAAAGGGAATTTGATATGCACGTCAGAGTATAAGTCTACCATATCTGCAATCAAATCCTCCTCGTAAGACGAGAAGTAATGTCGCTTTATTACTTCTGCGGTGCAGTTCTTGTCCACCTCGCTAGGAAACTCTAAATCCTTTTGCAAAGTCTTCAAAGGATCTATCACATCCGAGTTATTTTTAATACTGGTTCCATAATCAGCTGAAACGAAGTATATTCCTTCTTTGTCTGTGTATCCGATGATCATGGGCACTTTGGTATAGTTTCCAGATTTTATTATATCGGCTGGGTATTCTGTTACAACAGGATCGACGCCTTCTATTGACTTTTCAACGCAAGGAACAAATAAGTCTTTTTCGGCAACGCAGAATTTTTCTTCAAATATGCTGATAGTCTTCAGAATTTCCTCGGCTGTCTTAGTTGATAGGATACTGTGGATTTCTTTAGGATCTTTGGTATTGTATCCTAGTTTTCTGACTAGATTGCTAGCTGTTCCAATAGGGTCGTGCTGCAGTGCCCAGGGTGCCAACGAAGACCCACTTTGCAGGATAGCTTTATGGAACAGGCCCTTAGCAGCAGGGGACAGCATCATGAAAGATGTAGACACAGCACCAGCACTTTCACCAAATAGAGTCACATCGTTAGGATCTCCACCAAATGCTCCAATATTCTCTTGAATCCATTTCAGAGCAGCTATCTGGTCTTTCAATCCAGCATTCCCTGGCGCTTCTTTTATGCCTAGACACAGGAATCCTTCAACGCTAAGTCTATAGTTAATACCAACAAATATCACATCGTTTTCTGCCAAAAAGTCCCCTCCATACAGGAATGGAGATCCAGTGCCGCTGAAGAAGCATCCTCCATGGATGTAGACCATAACGGGTAGAGGTTTACTGATGCGGACAGGAGTGTATACGTTAAGTTTCAAGCAGTTCGGTTCTCCAATGATGATGCCTCCAGAATGCTGCGGGCACCAGGTATTTTCATCAACTGCCTCGAAGATCCCCGTCCATGTCGGAGGCGGCAGCGGCGCCTGAAAATATTGAAAAAGTATGTTAATTTTATCGTCGGAAAGTTTGAGACTATTGAAAATAATGTTCAGAAACTTTCCGAGGCTTTGATAAGTTAGGAGCTTGAGGCGCAAGACATTGATTTAGTACTTTTTCAATTTGCTTTGTAGGCAACGTGAAATTAACTATTCCATATTGCGAAAGAAGTTCGGCCTCGAGACGACATTGACATTCCTACATTAGCGAGTGTTTACTACCACTTTATGTGAATGAAGAAAAGCAAGGTCTTTTATTTGGTTGTTGTTTATATTATATACAACAACCAAATAAAAGACTTATTTGTTTTGGTAGAAATTAAATATATAAAACCTAAATTAAAGTAGCAGATGGTTGGTATAATATAAGTATTGTTTACCAGGTGCCTGTTAAAATGTCAGTGTGCAAGCGAGAAAGAGGGATGGAAATATACACCCTATATAGCTCCGTCCCTTTGACAGATCACTTTAGGTCTTAAAATAGTCTAAAAATCGTGTTAAGAGCTTGTAGTGGGCCATAGAAACATGTCACGCTATCACTAACTCCCTTTTTTTTCATATTACACTTCATACAATCATCCATCTTGTCTTTGGCCTTCCTCTCCCTCTCCATCCGTCCCTATGTATACTCATAACTCTTTTAGTAATATGCATTTCATCCCTCTTCTTTACATGATCGTACTAAAACAAACGATTCTCCTTCAACTTTTCATAATACGTAATCTTGTTTTAATTAACGTCAACGGTAAACTGGAAGTACGGATTCCACGAGTTCCGAAAGTAATGTTATCTTGTCCAGTGGGTGAAGGTCTTGGCGGCGGACGGCGGAGCAGCGCCCTTGGCTTTCATTGGCCGCGCGTCACACTTGCCATAAGGTCGGCTGAAGATGTCAAACTTATGTAAATGTTGTTTTATTTTTGCTTTTCTGGTGCTATTTTTAAACGACCTCGGTATTGATGGTATTTATTTCTCATTAGTCTGATTGTTGACTTTTAAGCCGTCGTTTATTTATATTCTATCTATACATATTAATAACTAGTTTCTGCCAGCGGCTACGTCCGCGTGAATGTCGGTTTCTCCATGCAAACTTCCAAGTTCCGTTTTACCCCCTTAGGGGTCTGAGGCCAAGGGTCTGCTTCTGAAAGGAAGGCTCGGCCCTGGTATGAAAGGCAACGAAGGAACGGGGTAGGTTTTTTTAGTCAATAAAAGTCTGACGCTATCTCCCGCTCAATCGTCATTGGATGATTTTCCCCACCATAAATAAAAACCCGTTAGAGGTGGAGTTTTGTAAAATCCGTTCTTAGCGGATTTCTACACCCTATAAGGAACCTACTTGCAAAATTTTAAATTTGTAAGTGTTATAGTTTCTGAAATTTCGTGATTGTATTTCGCATTTATATAAATATATAGATCATATTGCGTTTCCTATCTGTTAGTAATATCAAAATTAACATTATATTATTATACTTATATAAAAATAACTTGTGTCTGTCTGTCTTTTCTGGCTAATCTCCGTAATGGCTGCTAGCTAACGGGACTGTCACTGGTAGGTAATGATTTTGTAAGGAATAACTAAGGTTTTTTTTTCAGAAAGAAATTCGCGCAAAAAATTAATAAAGTTGTGACTAAATTGTAGGCTCAGTGTGTCTTTAGCTTTTCTAGTAATTCTATGTTTACTCAGGTACTCAGCTAGCACCCAGCAAGACTCGACCTTGCTGTTTGGTTGACATGTATCTCGTTAACTTTGTGATACTATTTAGCACTTTCGCAAGATCCATAACTTTATGATTCTCAGTATAACCTTCAGCTGCATTATAAAATTAGAGATATGTATGTATATATGCACAGTGCGGCTTTAATAAATTCGAGGTTAAGCTACGCATTCCGAGGTCGGTTCGTCGATGGGTGAATATCGATTGCATACCGAGTTTCTTTAGTGTCTCGGAAAGCATGCTGATATTATGGTTCCGGCTGTCATTTGAACATCTAAAGTGGTTATCGACGTACGGGCCTATACCGCGGTTTTAAAAACGTCGGTTTTACTCGCGGTTCGGTGATGCTGATCGATTAGCGAGTAAAACAGTTTTGAACGACGAGCCGAGTAGAAAATGAAGTAAACAAGATTTTTTGCGAGCCAGGCTCGTCATTCGTATTGCAATGATACGTGGCGAGCTTTTTACCAATGAGCCAAAAGACAGCTGTCTAAAAGCTTTGTATCGGATACTTAGAAGACAGAAAATTTGACAACAGTCTTGCCAAAGAGTATCGTATTATCCAGTTACTGGGTTGAGGAGGTTACACAGACTGTCAGTTCATGCTACTGGTATTCGGCTGCATCTGGTTACAGGGGTGGGAGAAGGCTAGACAGATTTTGATTTACAGACAAGATAGATTTAAAATATCAAGGTCTGTCTGGCGCGAAATAAAGTTCTTTTCGCCGTGGTCGCCTTGACCAGACCGGCGAGAGGTTCACCCTGACTCGGCGATCATTAATGGATCGCCTGCGGTTTTATATTCTAACTTGTGTAGCGTAATTGGAAAAATAAATATACTATTCCACTTTAGAATTAAATGCATAGTACTGACTGGATAGATTTTGTCAATAGAAGATAAAAAAAAAATACAGCCCTTAGCTGTGTACAGCTTTATGGGTACAGTCAACAAAGGAGATTAGTAACCAGAGTCGCCTGATATATGTGCAATTTTTTTTTTTAATACCGTCTTGTGTGACTCCTGGTCTAATTGCGTGAGTGATGTTCGACATTCGTTTGAATGCCGAACTTTGGATTTTAATCTGAGAGTAGGGAACTCCTTGACCTTTAGGAAATATTAGCGAAATTATATCTATCTGATCTACCTTCTACATTTTAAAAACTTAGATTGAAACGAACACGGGCAGACTGCTAATTTATTTATTTCATACAATATTTTGAATTGTCTATAAATTATGTCGTACATTAATTAATTTATAACTGCTAAAAATTATGATTAGTGAATTTTACTCTAGACATCAAAAAGTTGAAAGTAAATTTTCCTTCAAGCGTAAAATTCGGAACTACTACTTGAAGTCCTCTCAACATTTGTTTCATTTTCGTCATGATTGTCATATTTTAAGTTTTCTTAATTATAATGATTTGATATTTATCATAGTAATTATTAGTTTATAATATTAGCATATATGCGCATTTTATTATTATTAGGTATTTAATTTATACTACCTTCTATTTGAAATATATATTATTTATTTATTGTGCACATCTACCACTACCACAGTGTTATCTTTTCTAACCCAAAGGTTGAATAGTAGAGAATGCCTTGTTGCATAAAGTTCGTCTATGTATCACTACTGTACATGAAGTTTAAATAAATAAATAATAAATTAACAATAAGTATCTAAATCAAGAGTAAATTAAACAATAAATAATAATGAGTAACAATTTTGCTGAACCGTTGGGTCTGTTACAATGAGAATTTAAATTGTATGAAAAGCGAGTACTGAGTTTTATAAAAGTAACGTGAGCGCTAAGAGTTCTTGGAAAATCTACGCTGAACAAGCGGTGAAAGTTTGTATGGAAATTCGTTATTTTTGGTGATGAGTAATTCGATTGGCGTCAAGGTTTGTTGAAAAAAAAAGGTCAGGAAAATATATAATATAAACAAATGTTATGAGTTCATAGGTTTGTGACCATTTAAACGATTTCGCGAACTCCATGGTTTTGTCTCATTAATATTCTGAATAACATACATGAATTTACATCGATTGTCAGTACTACATATGACAAATAACCTTAGTACAAGTAAGAATCGAATTAATGAATAGGAAATTGTTATTACTGTTTGTTGTTTTGAAAATTGAATTCAATCTGATTGCGAGGGACACTTCGAAAATAATACAACAGTAATAAATCCGTATTACAAAGTTGAGAATTGGGCTTTGGGCATTCCATTTTTGATGATTAGTGCATTTTGATTTTGAATATCAGGAGATACCTTTTAGATTCATTCAAACATTAAATAAGTTCTCCCACCTGGGTAGAGTGAGAGGGAGTGTCAAACTTTTATTGACTAAAACCCACTCGTGTGTCTTCGGCTGCCCTTGCACCGGTGCAAAGCTTGTTTTAGAATGGGTCTCGATCAGAACGATATATAGAAACAGCAACACCCTCACCTGAAACCGGTTCGTCTCATCGACCGTGGCGTAGGGGATGCCGAAGTACTGGAAGAACTTGCCGTTGCGGCTGACGGTGCCGCGCACCAGGCCGCCGCGCGTGCGCACCGGCTGCGTCGGCTGCTGCACCAGCCGCGCCAGGATCAGCGACATCAGCACCAGCCACTTCATTGCACTGGAAAATGGGCGAATGAAACGATTATAGCACCAACTACTTTATACCACTAGAAAATGGGTTAAAGAAACGGTTACCTAAAATTTTTTCATGGCGGTAAGCACAAATTAAAAACACGTGGTTACGATCCGTAAAACAAAAGCAGGTTGTTGGAGATCTGCCGACTCGTCACATTTGCCGTCTTTACCTTTATATGATTTATAATTTTTCTGTATTACGTGTTTGCCACCTAACTTCTCCTAAATGGCTAGAGCGAATAGGTTGGTTGTATACAAGTATTAATTACATCATCATCATCAGCCTTTTAATGTTCCCACTGCTGGGACACAGGTCTCCTCTCTAAGAAAGGGAATGGGCCGTAATCGAGTGCCCAGTGCGGGTTGGTGGATGTCACATGTCTTAGAATTTTTGGCTTTAGGACGATGTTTTCCTTCACTGTTATGAGAGCAGTGGTGATGAAATAAATTACACAAAGTAATGTGCCTGGTTGGGTTTGAACCCGGGCCCTACAACTCGTAAGTCGGGGCCGTTACCAATCGGCCACCACTGCATTAATTACATATATAAATACATCTTTCGTTGTTCGAATCGTTGGAGTGAGATCATTTATGGTTTAGGTTGGACTTGGCACCGAACAGTAGGTAGCGGTAAGGTACCTCAACATTTTAGAGAAAAAAAGCGACATTGAACTTAATAACGCAATTACGTCAAAAATGCAAAACTTCCTGTATATCAAAGGTTAAGGTTAATAAAAACGGCTGCTTTTTTATGTAATTTGTCTGTGTCCTTCGTATTGTTCTGGAAAGTTTAGCATGTATAGGGTGACTGGTAATTAATGACCGATACTTAAACACGTAATTGTAGTCATGATAACAAACAACTTTTACTACGGGATCAAACCTGAAATCGCGAAAAAAATCAGCAAGTTCAGTACAATTTGACCAGTTAGGCGAACATAAATGTAGGTACTGACCATGCATAATATTTGCAATGAAGATCAAAAATGACATATTTTTAACGTACTAACTATAAGAACCGTTTAGCATTATAAAATAAACCACGTAATAATAAGTAACACTTTTTCACAAACGAAGTCTATTTCATACTTCGAAACGTAGTTTGTTGATGTCTGGGCATGCCGCGATCAGGGAGGTAAGTCCTCTCTTTGATTAGTTTCAGGAAAGGTGTTACGGCGTCCTCATCTTCCGCATGACACAGGTCCTTACCAGGCTTGGTAAGTTTCAGAGGCTCCTATAACGTATTTATGCGGAAGAAACGTGCGGTTGAGATGTGCCCCGTTTGGGCTGAGCACCGCCATATCCTCGTGGAGGCGGCGGAAACTTTTCGCGCCGGGCCCTTCAGGCAATAGTCCAGAGTGAGGTCGTGTGAGTGAATCCAGGCACCGCGACCTCGACTACCGGCCACGGTAGGCTTGTGTAAGATGATCGGTATTTCGCTATCCGGACGTTCGTTAACCATCAGTGGTGCTATTCTCTAAGAAAACGCAGCGCTGCCTAAACGACGAAAACCCAAATAGGATACATTGGATTGTCAACCTAATTCATCTATATATTGGATTGTTAATTCAATGTATCTTGGATGTTCGTCGTGCGGTAGCGCTGCGTTTTCTTAAAGAATAGCATTACAGGACCGATCCCGAGTCATCGATTGTGCGTAGTGTCCCACGGGTGCCTCAAAGAGTGGACGAAGTCATTGGATGATTTCTCACCTCCAAAAAAGGTTTTTGGTGTCTGTTTACCTAGCTGCAACGCATTTCTAAATCAAGGTAACGTAAACACTAGTACGAGTATTATAAGGGTCTCTGACTAGCACTAGTTAATTACTATTGCACTTACGAACCTCGAATGTAACCGAAATTGTAATTAGCACTTTACCTGTTTTGTTAATTAAATGCAGCAAAATGTTAGCCGTGAATCATAAAAATAATATATTATTATTATGAATATGGTTAAATGGAAATTAACCTTGACCACCGGTAAGTTTAAACTGTATGGAGACAAGTAGCTGTAGGAAAAAAATGGTTTTACTTAATTTACAAGTAACTATGGTAGACGTATATAATGGTTACCTATCATAGATTCGAAAAACGTTTGACCGAATGTCATTTCACCTAAAACTTTTCAACTCTTATCGTTTCGTTTTTTTTTTATTTTATCGAAGTCACGTCTGCCACTGTATCAGTTGACCTATTCTCAATTCAAACTTTTTTGTTACTTCAACGTTTCATTTGGTCGAAAAACTTTTCACCAATGTTAAACTCAGCCGAAATAACATTTATTCGAAGTATTATGTTCCCGAACCCTCATTATACGAAAATGGAAGGTCTTCTGTCACGGCTCCGGTGCTGCAGGGTTTGGGCGGTCCCAGCGAGGCGGTGAACTTATCGTCGCAGATGGTTTCAACGCTCACCACCGCAGCTTCGGCTTGCTGACCAGCTTCGTCGGCCATCCTTAACCATGGTGGGCGGTGGGCTTTCAAATTCCCTGCTCCTCAGCTCGCAGGCCGCCCTACCCCTCCGTGCCTGCGCGGGTTTAAATTACACTCTAGGGGTAGGGCAAACAAGACTGTGTTTAGTCGGATTTGCAGCGATTCGTATCTGTCACAAAATTTTGTAGCACAACATATTGACTTTTATGACACTATTTTAATTTAATATTGAAAATGCTACCAAGTATAGTACGCAGCAAATAAGTTGAACCATCTGTCACAGCTACGCGTAGCTACCTTTCTCGACTAAGACTTGAAATCGGTTATAATCCTAGTCACACAAGTTGAACCATCAGGGCGGTCGACCTTGAATGTGCAGTAACCGATTTTGGGGTCCCATTTAAAGTGGAGGGTTGCGTACCGCGTACTAAAACCGTCTAATATATTTGTGACCAAAATTCTGTATATGCATGCATATAGCAAAAAAGACGTCGGTCAATAGTTTTTCGATTTCGAAATACGAACAAAAAAATTCGGATAAGTGATCGGTTCCCATATATAATACTACTTATATATAAAGCATACCATCAAAAAAAAAACCTATTGCACATTTTTTGGTAGACGGTTACTAAAATAATTGATTATCTTAAATATTGTTCTACTTTTTTATAACTGCACCATAAACTCACCAAATTTCATTTCACATAAATTGTTAAAAAAAATATACACTTTTAACATGAAGTTCAAACTTGTACCGCAATATCTGCGCGCGCGCACTGTTGTTGTCAGTTGTCTACTATTATCATGGACCTCGGACGGTTGATGCCGAAGGTACTCGAATGTGACGTCACACTGCTGGGGTCTAGCGAAAATTACTACAAAATTATACATGCAGAAAATTCTTTCTTAAATTTTGAAGTATCTACTTACACTACGTTAGTACACAAATCGAATACACGTGTCCTAAAAATAAATATACATAGTAAGCAGTAAATGGTATTCGATTAATCAAAGAATATTAAGGAAAATTAATGACAAAGTTTTGTTATGACTCCATAATATAACTGTTGTAATTTCTTTTATACTTGGAGATTTCTCCCAATACCACCTACACGTATTTCAAATACATAAATAGTGATGACAGACTAATATTAATGAATGAATGAATGATTTATTTGACTGAATTCCAGAATATAGTTACATTTTGGTGGTAACCATTCCAAATGGTACTGTCATCGACCCCTGAGTCGTGTTACATTGCATGGTAGGTTTTTTTTTTTTTTTTTAACGTAGGTAAAATCATCCAATGACGAATCCCGCCCTTGGGTGGGGCGGGAAACAGTGTCAGACTTTTACTGACTAAAAACCTACCTTTCCATTCCTTGCCTTTATCCTGGGGCCCGTGGTGACAGTCTCACATAACCTTTGGGCCCCAGTAGGCTTCGGCCCTGCTGGACCCCTACAGTTTGCTGACAACTCCTTGAGGCGCGCGGGAACGGTGCGCGCCGTAGACGACCTGAGCTCGGACCGGTCTGTTACCGGACGGACGGACGGCGAGCTACCCATTGCCCACCGTCCTCGAGCCCGCGCCTACGGTGGCCGGAAATTGGGATCGGAAACCCGGCGGCGGCGGCGGCGTGTGCGCCTTTGCCTAATGCGGTCGGCCTCCTCCTTTACTAGCATCACTGCTTCGCAAAAGGAGGCGACCGCCTGCCACTCTTCCTCGCTCTGGAGCATGGCTTGAACCAAGCCCCGGCGCGAGAGATCGCCGCCGATCGCCCCCACGAGGACACGGCGATGCTCTTCCCAAGCGGGGCACACCTCGACTGTGTGCTCCACCGTGTCCACCGGGCGGTCCGCACAGTGGCGACACCCGGGCGTCGTCTCCGCACGAATCTTGTACAGGTACGGACCGAACTTGCCGTGTTCGGTCAGCACCTGCGCCAAACGGAAGGTGACGACGCCGTGGGGCCTTTCCAGCCACGCCTCAAAGAGGGGCCTTACCGCCTCGATCGTGGCGTGCCCAGCACGAGGTTGCGACAATCGCTCTCGCCATTTCACCATGAGATCCCGCCGGAGCTCTGTCCGCCATGCCGCGACTTGTCGCGGCAGCGGAGTTTCGCCCCGACGTTGCATCTCCACGCGTAAGTCATGCATGCATGGTAGGTACAGTTGAGCGTAAAATCCTCTTATAGTAGATTAATAGAATTTTCATTAGTATCGTAACGGTTAGATAGTTAAGTTTCTTGTTTTATTCTATGTCTCATAAAATAAAATTAATTTCACCTTTTTTTTTAGGTTGTAAAATCATCCAATGACATCTTCCGCTTTTGGGTAGCGGGGCAAGGTATGTCAGACTTTTACTTACTAAAAACTCACTCCTCTTCAATCAATCAATCAATCAATCAATCATTTATTTGCTATAAATATGGTACAGGAGTTGTTACAGTAACAGTTATAGACCGAGACATATTTAACCTAAGTTACAGGTATGCAAATATTAAGAATATTTTTTTTTATACACAAATTAATGAAAATAGTTAATAAATGCTCAATACAAAAAAAAAATAAGTAAAATTCGTAATAAACGTCAAAAAATACAATTAATTTCAATTAATAATAATAAAATTCGTAATAAAAGTAAAAAAAATACATTCAATTTCAATTAATAATAATAAAATTTTAAAAATGTCAAGAAATAAAAGGATAAAACTACAATTCATAATAAAAGTCAAAAATAAAATAAAATACGATAACACAATAATTTATGCATCCTTAAAAAAGTTATAACAACATGAACTTTTTTTCAAAAAATCTTTTACTGAATAAAAACTTTCCTCTATCAACCAGTCCCGTAAAACACGACAGAATTTATTATATGGCAACTCGGAAATGCGTTTGGGTAAGGAGTTGTAAATAAGTGGTGCCATATATACACAGTTACGTCTAAACAGTTCTAATCTAGGGACCGGCATTTTGAGAGGTAACCGCGTTAACAACCGCTTACTTTTATTATCATTACCTTCGAAAAGGAATGGATGGGCCTTTACAAATTTGGCGACTTCATAGATGTAGAGACTAGGGACAGTAAATAGATTTTTTGATTTGAAAATCGGTTTACAGGAATCAAACCATTTCATACCATAAATAGCACGAATACATTTTTTCTGCGCTACAAAAACCCTGTTTACCTCTGAAGAGTTACCCCAGATTACTACACCATAACGAATGAGAGAACAAACATAAGCATGATACACCATTAGAGATGTTTCTCTCGTAGTTACATCCTTGAGTTTACGGAGAGCAAAAACAAATTTATTAATTTTCTTGCAAATACTGTCAATGTGATTTTTCCTTATTTGCCTTTTATACCAGGGCCGGGTTTTCCTTTCAGAAGCGAACCCTCAGTAGGCTTCGACCCTGCTGGGCCACAAGTTTGCTGATATCTCTTTGAAGCACGCGTGGAACAATACGTGTCGTCGACGATTTGGGCTCGGTCCGGACGGTTACCGGACGTTCGGACGGCGACCCTACCCATTGCTCGCCGTTCGCAAGCCCGCGCCTACGGTGGCCGGAAACCTGTGGCTGGGAGCGAGGGCCGCTTCCTCGCGCATGCAAAAGCTACCTCCTTCTTTACTAACATTACTGCTTCGCAGAAGAAGTCGACTGCCTGCCACTCCTTGCTTCGGTCCATGGCCTGTACCTAGGCCCGGCGCGAGAGGAATTTTAAATAAATAAGTTATTTTATTGTATTTACAAATTGCACCAGCAAGAGCCATTCGGTGTTCTAGCCGACGCCGAAGGTACCATAAAACAATAAAAAGGCTAACTTCTACTGGTACCGGTCTAATTAATTGACCGAGGAAAAATACCGAGCGAGTACACGCGGCGAGCTAGTGCGCCGGGCGAGCGGGGTAATAATTAATGCATTGTTTTAATTATCCAACTGGACGTAGTTTTTGAGTGCTCGTGTAGTGGCTCAGATACAACTGTTTTAAGGGAAAAATGCTTCTGTAGTAGAAATTGAAGTGAAACAATTTCCTTGCAGCGGCCTTCCCATCTTTATGTGGCTCTAAGGGCTGAAACACATAACCGCGTTAAGTCGCCGCAACGCTAAAATCGGCGGTGCCACACGCCGCTCTTTTTCGCGTCGCCGCAATGCAATTTTCAGCGTTTAGTGTCGTATACTACAGGGATGACCAATTTCTCGAGATTTTTGAGTGTGGATAGACGTTTCTCTGCCATGGAACGTAATAAACGTATGCTTATTTGTTATTAAGAAGACATTACTCCATTTCAAATTAATAAATGACAAAGCAGATACTGGTTATATCCATTTGACTGGCCTGTTGGTCTAGTAGTTAGTGGCCCTGGCTGCTAAGCCGGAGGTCGTGGGTTCGATTCCCACCCAGGACAAATGTTTGTGTGATGAGCACGATCAATTTTTCTGTGTCTGGGTGTAATTTATCTATAATATGTATGTATTTAGAAATATATAAGTATATATGTTTATCAGCTGTCTGGTACCCATAACACAGGCTCTGCTTAGCTTGGGACTAGACGGTGTTGTGTGATAGTTTTGGAATATTATTATTTAATAAAGCTATGGTATTCGCGCCGCAGTGCACACCGCAAACTTTTGCGTTGCGGCGGGCGGCACTGCCGATTTCAGCGGCGCGGCGACTCAATGCGGTTATGTATTTCGGCCTTTAAGAGCCGGTTGTAGTCACTGAATATTTTGTATGAACTCCACCCAGGTCTATGTCGACTTCGCGGCCTCGTAACAGCGGTTTTATTTTTATATAAAAAAAGTCTATAGCTATTCAAGATTTTTTTTTTGCGAGGCCCTATTAAAAAACAAGCTTTATTATTTTTAGTAACTTTCAAATATTTCCGTGACGTAATCTCGTAAACATACACGTTTGACGTCATAAGTTAGGGTCAGATTCGTTTTTTTTTTTTTGTCGATTCAACTAATTTATAACATGTTTTGATAACATTATTTTGATGTTTACTCGGCGGTTGCTCATAGTCAATTTTAATAAAATATTTTTTATGATGTTCTCTTTTATATTTGTGGATTTCCAGAAGTTTAAAAAAGTTCAAAATGAGTAAAACCTGGCCTTAATATACTAATGCGCTTCACCATTAACGATTACATCACTTTTGGTTTTTTATCGTTTGAAAGCTGGCTTGATCGAGATGGTTCTTAACTACAATTTATGAAGATCTGTCCAGGTGTTTAAGGTCACCAGCTCATATGTTAACTGCGGTAGGATTTAAATGGCTATTTACTTTATTTTAAGCATATGTGTGACTAATATTTGATATACTCGTATACAATCTGGTGCCATTGAGCTGTTCTGATGATGGAGCTCACAGGTAAGAACCCTGGATGGCTTATTAACATAGTAAACTTATCAAGTTTGGTCTCATTAGAGTCGTCTTAACCAGATCTATACATTCCTCATGATGACAAGGACCTGATGCTAGAACTGGGAGCTGGCTGATGGAACTTTGGAATGCCTACTAGTAAACCGACCGAGTTTGGGCTCATTAGATTCGTCTTGACTAGTTCTATACATTTCATAATGATGAGGGCTTTTTAATTTTATGTTATCTTTATTACAGCTGTAGTAGCTTTAATTTTTATATACTTAATATACATAAAATAAATAGGAACAGCTAATAAAGCGAACAGGAGCTTTTCGTAAGGTACAAAGAGTTGATTGACAAGCATGAGTGAGCTATGAACCTAAAAAAGATCGTGTAGAAAATATATGTCCAGACAAGCAACACGTCTTGAACTTTTGAAATGTCACTGGTAAACCTTTAAAATTTATTATTCTTCAATATCATTTTAAGTACAGGAAAAACACCAGAAAAGGAGATCGGAGCTGAACTTGGAAATTGTAGGCCAATTAGGCATTGACAAACTTAAACTTATTTTCAAAGATTTTCATCTAGGATTTTTAGTGACTCTATCATTAAAAATCCTAGATAGAAATAAACCACACGAACATTTTTTGAAACCAACCAGATTTCGTAACATTTACTAAAAAAAAAGTAAAAATTATACGAAATATATTTCAAAATGCTTCTCAATAAAAATAAAAATATTCTGAATGGAAAGTGTAGCGACATGTACACAACACCCGTCTGTTCCGAGAATCCTTCGTATTCAATGATGCGTGGGACCTCACACCTGTTCCACTTACCTGTAGAAGAGACACGGTATCGATACGTCATAATATCGTAAAAACATAAATCTTTTGTGTTATTTCATAAAGTTTTAAGCTAGAAATATTTTAAACATCTATACATACATATATTATATAAATAAAATTGAAGTGTCTGTTTGTAATATTCAAACACCTAGCATTTTTTTTTTTACAAATGCACGTGAATGTTCATTCGACGTTAAAACAAAAAAAATACTTTTTAAATTTCAGTCCGTCTGTTTGTTCCAACTAACTAGACTGGCCTGTTGGTCTAGTAGTTAGTGGCCCTGACTGCTAAGCCGAAGGTCGTGGGTTCGATTCCCACCCAGGACAAATGTTTGTGTGATGAGCGCGATCATTTGTTCTGTGTCTGGGTGTTATTTATCTATAATATGTATGTATTTAGAAATATATAGGTATGTTTATCAGTTGTCTAGTACCCATAACACAAGCTATACTTAGCTTGGGACTAGAGGACGTTGCGTGATAGTTGTGGAATGTTATATTATATTATATTATTATTATTTAACTGGGCCTCTACGGTTCTGCTGACATCTCTTGAGTTGTGTGTGGAACACTACGCGCCGTCGACCACTCGGGTTTGGTTTGGACGGTTACCGGACGGCTGGATGGCGAGCCATCCGTTGCTCGCCGGTCGCAAACCCACGTCTTCGGTGGCTAGAAATCGGATTCCGGATCCCGCTGTCTGAGGCGTGAGGAAGTTCCCTCACGCGTGCTTCCTTCAATAGCGTTACTGCTTCGCGGAAGGAGGCGACCACCTGCGTTTCCATACGCTACGGGCCATGGCTTGTACCAGTACCTGACGTGAGAGCTCGTTGCCACCGATGGCTCCCACGAGGATGTGGTGGTGCTTCGCTCAAGCGGGGCATGCCTTCTCCATATGCTCCTGCATATGGACCATTGTGCGGCATGTCCTCCGGGCGAGCCACACAATGGTGCCACTCGGACGTTTCTTTCGCACGAATCCGGTGTAGGAACCGCCTGATCTTACTATGTCCGGTGAGGACCATGGTCGCTGTGACGTCGCTCAGCCACTCTTCAAAGAGGAGACTTACCAACATAATTAATTCAATGTATACCTATGTTAATCGATCGATTTCCAAAGTAAATGAATTGTCGTGATCATTTACTGGATGGGTGATGATTATTTACATAGAATTATTTATATTAAGGGTATTTTAAAAACACGTGAAACACAATGAATCGTAGGTGAATAAAAGAATATAATACAATGAACTAGCTGCTGCCAGCGGCTTCGCTCGCGTGGTTGTAGAAAATTCTCCCTAGAAACTTAGTTATATTGAACATGTTAAACGAAGAATAATTTTGAAGGGACTAGGATTTGAAACTAGGTGCCATAGTAACTTGTATTCAACTCAAAAATACGTATCCAGCAATGTAACACACATAGCTATTGGAGAGTAATCATTTTTGAACTTAAATAATACCGAGGCTAATGCTCCCACAGCATTGTTGCCATAATAAAAAATGTTCGCAAGAACAAGTTCTAACAGAATATTGTATTTTTTTTCTTTGGCTTTACTTTTAAATTTGGACCAAAAATGTATGAACCGTGGGTGATCTCCTTTATTTCCGACATAAATACTTCTGTTACACTCCCAGTTATTATTAAACTGCGAGCTTGTAGCTTTCTATCAGTGAAAACTGAAATCCTAATCGGAAAACTACTTTCAGAGTTTTACAGACAAACAAGCAATGTTACCTCTTTATGGTAATAATTGAGATTAACGTATTAGCTCCCTACGATCTACAAAAATTAATCTTCTTGTGTTTGTGCAACAGCTCTTGAATGTTAATTGCTTATGAAGTGTCTACGTGCTGGGGCTCTCGTAAATCATCGCTTTTATGGATCTAACCTTGTAAATCATCATCGAAATGAATAGTTAATGGATTTCACGATTATTGCTAGGAACTACTATTATTGCTACAACATACTTTTATAATTATATGATATAATATTCCACATATAATAATATTCCAAAACTAGCACACAAAACGCTGTCTAATCCCAAGCTAAGCAGAGCTTGTGTTGTGGGTACTAGACAACTGATAAACATACTTACATATATTACATATTATAGACAAATTATACCCAGATACAGAACAAATGATCGTGCTCATCACAAAAACATTTGTCCTGGGTAGGAATCGAACCCACAACCTCCGGCATAACAGTCAGGGCCACTTAATACTAGACCAACAGGCCAGTCGAATGAATGATGACAATAATTTACACCACATTTAGGTTGGTACTCTTGACTCTGATCGCTCGATTTCAAAAATGTATGCACATGTTTTAAGATAGAACTGGAAAGAGAAAGCGTGGGCCCGTGATAGAAAGAACAAGCTAAGTAAAAAAAAATTAATAGCCTTATCGGGGTTTCAAATTTAACCAAAAGCAATAATAAAATAAGCAATAAGAAAAAAATTAGGGAACATTTCCTGTCAACAAGACCTGTTATAGGGTTTTTATTAATATATTTTGTATAAATTACGTTTATGTGTAGTGTGCTGTACGCATATCTATTTAGTATACTTTTGTTTTTAAGTTAGATTTAATAATTTATGTATTTTTTTTTGTTGTGCATGATTGTATATCTTCAAATGAAGGGTTTCTTTGTCATTTTTTATACATATGGTTTGCTGTAAGAAAACCCTGGGTTAAGCTCGCCTATGTACAGTCAGGGGTAAAAAGTGCAGTTGCACTATACCGATAATAAAGTATCTAGATATTTTTTTATAGAAGAGGATCAATGGATCATCACTCAGTTCGTTTGTACCATAGAACCTAAAGAATTAAATAAACCAGTTGTGGCCCAGTGGCCCTCTTTTACAAAGAAATTTTATACACTTTAGCATTAGTAGAGTACAACTGCACTTTTGACCCCTGACCGTACATCCACTGTCCTTTTATTGTTTTGTTTAAATTGTATGTACAATAAAAAATAAAGAAAATTGAGTAGCAGTGAAATAAATAACAAACATAACAGTAGCGATAATAATAGTAGAAAAAATACGAGTGCTATTTATAAATTAATCCGTTTATCTCAAATCTATAGCTAATTAAAGACACAGAGCGTCTAATTATACTCATCACTATATTGGTACAATTATATAAAATAGGGCTTAGTGTTCTCAATAATCCATACAATAAGATAAGAGAAGTCAAATCTCAATAAGCATTCATATCCTGCGGCCTGAGATGTCGCCAGCTGACCCGCCGGCCAATCCGCTATCTGTTATCTCTTGTCAATAATGAAACAACGCAGTTGACATATTTACAGATCCGCTCGGCCTATGACGTCCTTGTAACCGAAATAGCGATCAACTATGAACTTTGCGCTGGATTTGCGCAAGATAGAAGCGTCTGTAAGGTCATCAAGCCGCAGAACTTTATTTTCGAGACAGCTTGAGATAACCGCAAGTAGCACATGCTGTGATGATATTGCTAGTCAGTCTGCTAAGTTGAACCCTGGGCTGAATGTTCAAAAAAAGTTGGAAGTGCAATGTTATGACTGAGGAGGTTTTTTTTTCGGTGGGTAAAAATCATCCAATGACATCCCCGCCCCTGGGCGGAGTGGGAGATAGTGTCAGACTCTTACTGATTAAAAAACCCACCCCGTTCCTTTGTTGCCTTTCATACCGGGGCCAAGCCTTCTTTTAGTAGGCTTCGACCATGCAAGAATGTTAAAAAGAGTTACCATGGCTTTGGAACGCAAAGGGTAACTCAAGGAACACAGGTGGGTTTCAGTCAGTAAAGGTCTGACACGCCCTCTTACTCCACAGAGAGCGAGAGAAGTTATTGAATGATTTCCGACCACGTCTTAGCGCACTTCAATTTCATAATGTCTGTCATTATCTCAATATTTAAATGTTATGGCATTATGGCATATTACGGAGGCTCGATGCAATTCCGAAAGTTCGGAACTTCCGCTTGATTGTATATCTTCGATCCCGATTTCAATAAATCTTAATCAGAACGTATATCGGAAGTACAAACAAGTAAACAAGTTTATAGGTACTTCTTAAGTGTTTCTTGTTTTTTTTTGTTTATGTTGGAAATCATCCAATGACTTCTCCCGCTCTAGGGCGGAGTGGGAGGGCGTGTCAAACTTTTCCTAACTGAAACCGACTGATATGCTCTTCTTTGCCTTGCGTTTCAGGCACCCCGGGGTTTCCTTTCAGAAGCGAACCCCCAGTTTCTCTTGTTGTTGTGTTTCGTATTTGAAATATTGTGAACTCTGTCATTTAAACATATCAGAGTTTTTATTAGTTTTAGTAAAGTTTCTTTTGACGCTTCTACCTCCTCCGTTGATTCCGACAAACCAAAAACAAACTTCAGTTCACTTGCGTTTATGAAATATTATTTGTTATTGAAGACTGCAACTGTTTGCGCATTAATCAATTATTGTACATTTCATCAGAGATCGTCGTCTAAAATGACCTAGCCTTCCTTCCTTCCTTTATATTCTGAGCCATTTCCCAACTACCTAGTTAAGAAGTGTCTTGGTTTCCAGTCCAGTTTCTGGATGTGGCTAGAATCGCCTGTTTTACATAAAACGACTGCCAATCAGATCTCCACAACCCAGTTACTGGGCATATTTAATTACAGGTACTGTATATTTACTTCAAACAGCAGCCAATTATTTGTACACGATAATCAAGGCTTAGTTAAAAAGCGACGTTGTTATCATTAAAAGCGTTGCTATCAGTTAATATCGAATGGTTACCGTGAGTCCGTGACTAATTGCATCTCTGCCGTGAGCTTGCTGTGAGATAACAGTCAACTGTCTACAACGCCGGACCTTGAAACCGCCAGCAGATTTCACCTTGAGAATGTTTACAACCGGCGCACCAGCTGAGCTTGTGGTGTACTTTCTGTTTCATTAATGAATTTAGTCAATATTGTACTGTATTCATTTTTAAATGACTTCATTAAAAAGAAGGTTATAAACTGATTTTCTTTCTTTCTTTTTCTTTTAGTTATATCTTCCCCAAAAAAATGTTAATCGATTTTCATGGTTCTTTTTGTTTTTTGCCAATCCTAAATCAATGTGTAGGTAAGTTCAGTAATTGTGAGTATGATGTCATTCCTATAGGCCGTACTTTACCAAAGGACTCACTCGACTCACTCAATATTTCGTTTTAGTTATGGCGTACTAGAACAAAAAATGGGAAAATAAACAAGTGTTTTACACAAAAAAATACAGCCGACCTTGAAAAATAATATGTACTTATATGCAAAAAAAAAATAAGCAATTCCAATAATATGTTGTACGGCGGGTTAGTCAGATTAACGAGTTAATCATTTCCGATTTACGTTAATGTTGAATCATAATCTTCATCGCCCTAGATGGAATCAGCCAGTCTTTTAAAACACCAAGTGACACAATAGTAAAAACCGCGATCGATAAACAAAAGATGGACTGATTCAGACGTAAAGTATTCAACTCATTGATCAGGAGATCCATGTTAGTCAGCTTTGTAGATGTTATGGAATGCTGTTGACAAAACATTACTTATAGCAATGACAATAGTAATGAGGCCTTCATGGTCGTGTGTCAAACTAACAAAAGGTACTGTTGTGGGTAAACAAACACCAGTTGCAGCCAAGGGCTCGTGGATGTCGTCACTGTACTAATTGCAGCGCAGTTGCCCACACAATGTGCTGTCGTCATAACGGCTGGACCGGGATATTGAGACACACGTACGCGTCTGATTGCAGGCTAGTTACGCACAAGTGGATTTCCTGTTAATTAGGACCAACGCCTTGCACGTGTCTATTCTTCGCGGTAATTCATCAAATGATTCCTCTCACTCTGGATATAGTAAGAGGACGAGAGATTTTTCAATACAATCCCGTAATCTAAGCAGGGCCTAACTTTGTGCTGAGCTTATGGTTAACCTTGTTATAACAAGATTAATCATAAGCTCAGTGTATATGAACGATGTACAGCGCTACAAACATTAGGTTTCGACAGTCATTTGCATAGATATTTGACTGTTGTTACGGTGCTCACATTTAGAAGCAGCAAAATCAGACCCTTTTTTATTATTGATAGGCTCACGCTAGATCATCTCACGTGGAGGTAAGCCATTATGGGTCGACGATGGAGCACGCTTACCTAGAAGTAACCTATTCACTCTTGTTTAAAAGACCCCTTGGTGGTAGCTACCAGGAAACACAGACTTCGGAAAAGATTTCATGCTGTCGCTCTATTCCTTTTGACTCCATTCTTGCAAAGCGACACTGTCACTGGGTTGAGGAGGTTTGATGAGCTGTAGCTTCTCGTAAAATTAAACTGGTACTCAGCCACATGCTGGTAGACGGGACCGATCCTAGCATAACCGGGGATAGGCTGGACGGATTGTGTGAGAACTTGTCAAGGAGACGTTTGTTGACGATGTTTGGTTTTATGAAACTTCAGCCGAATGGCATCTACAGCTGGACATAGACCTCCCTCAAGCGTCACCACAGCGATCGGTCCTGTGCGTCTCGCATCCATTGAATTCCCATAACCCTTACCAGGCCATCAGCCCACCTTGTGAGAGGCCTCCCAAAGCCTTCCGGTACGCGGCTGCTACTCTAGAATCTTTCAGCCCCATCGACCTTTGTTCATCGAGCAATGTGCTCTGTCCACTGCTTGGTTTTCCTGTGGATGTCTTCATTTCTAATTTGCTTACACAAGAAAACTCCGAGCATGTTCCTTTATCTGTATCGTATTACCCATTGGGCCAATTAGATACATAGTATATCTACTCATTATTTTTCTTTAAGACTACTAGTCTAAATTTCTTGATGACACTGATTTTAGGCATTCAGTATTTAGGTTACTTCTGTCTAGAAGTTCTAACTAAGCATGCACAATCTTCTTGGTCGCTTATAAACCTATCAGATGATATAGTGGACCAACACAAGTCTACCAAATAAGTCTGAATTAGTTAGTTGTAATAGAAAGTGTTAGTGATAACTAAAAGTCATGTTGCGCTTTGATTATAAAAGAAGAAGAAGAAGAATATAACTTTATTGTACACAAAGAAAGTGAAAATGCCGCAAAATGTAATACACATGCATAATGTATGGGTTTAGCGGTTCTTAGTGAGACTCTGTTTTAATATTGTGAAGATGGTATTAGTAGTAGTTACCAAGGTTAGAGGATTTGTTTTATTACATTGGTTTTTAACCAAATGTTCTAATTTTGTTTCCTTCTCATTTTTTGTATCGCTGCAACTTAAAATGTATTTGATTATTGAGCTCTAGACACAAACATCTGTGCTGTCCTGGTTCTCGTACTGGGACATCATGTATCACAAGAGCAGGAACCGAAATATTATGTATTTACCTATTCTTATTAACGCCTGACATTAGACCCATGTGTACAACAGGTATTCGCCGGTCAGCTGTAGTAACGGTAGTATAATATCGTAGTATATGGGTTGCGACACACCAACCGCAAAACGTTACATTTATTCACTAAACCATTGCAATTATTCGCAAACAAACACACCTTTTCTTTTTAGTAACACATCACAGGTAAGTACCGATTCGGGAACATCACTAGTCTTAGACAGTATTTTTCGCGCATCGTATTTCGAAATCACTACTAATACAGTTAGATTTGAGTTTGTACGCGCGTGCGCACGTTATCACTTGCGCGCTATTCTCACGACTTTGGCCATCGCTCGTGATATCGGGGCGAGACGGACCTTTCACAACGAAGGCTGTTTGACAATAGACGATAAAACAGGTGGTGCCGCGGCGCTAGCTAGTGGTAGGGTTAGTTATCAATGGTTACGTAAGACGCACGTGTACTTGGGCTCGTGCGTTTACGCGACATTGGCGCTTATTGCAGCGCTGATGCGCGTGCGGAATTTATGAGCCACGAATATGGATGTTGAGTAATTGATGAACTGCGTGGTTATTTGGAATGCATTGTATATTACTTTAATACTTTATTCAGTGTATTCTTTAACATCAAAACATACAATAAGAAGTTCTGTCAATAGTGCAAGTAAAGACGGTTATACTTATTTAATAGGGTTTAGCGATTTTGATGCATCTCCGAGATTGGCGCAGTAAGCACGTAGTATTAAAATGATACACGAGTAGCTTATGTTTCAACTTGACCAATTTACTTCAAGGTTAGGCATTATGATGACTCCTTTGAGTGTTGCGCTTATTGACCAAGCATCTTCTTAACATTCTAAACCTTGCTATCGGAGTACGTTGCAAAATATATGAATCACAAATTATTTATTAGATGCTAGCTCTTTTTCATCAAAAACTTCTCCCACTTTAGGCGGTGAGGAGTGTCAGATTTTACTGACTAAAACCAACACCGCCTTATTCCAAAATGCGATCTAAAATAGTTCTGGGACTATTATTAGGTTTAATACCAGTTAAACGCGATCTAAATATAATTTTCGAGATTATTACTGAAAAAAAAAAATAGAAAAAAAAGTATAATTGGTATTAACCCTAGTAGTTAGTCCTGCAACTACTTTAGATCGTGTTTTGGAATAAGGCGGACATGACAGCGAGAACTGCGGCAACCCCTTCGAACAATCCGTAGCCCAGATATCATAGAATCGAAACGATCTTTGTAGTGTATTTATTCTAGATTTTAACGTAACAGCACCTCTCTGTCCTCTGTAGGGTTGTGCGGAGAAAATGAGGGTGTGCTGGGTCTAATTAATAAAATCATAACAGCGCGGGCGCTTCGCCTAAATACAGTTTTCTTAAAAGAAAACAGTAATCCTGCAAACTTGTGGTATGCAGTATTTCTGATCCCGCTGTATAGATTTCCGCGCCTGCGGGACTTTTTTTTCAGGTGGCATACTTCTCTAGGGCGGAGCGGGAGGGCGTGTCAGACTTTTACTGGCTAAAACCATGGTTCAAGGCATTCCATGACCCCGGGTTTTCCTTTCAGAAGCGAATCCATGGCCTTAGTAGGCTTCAACCCTGCTGGGCCCATACGGTTTGCTGAGATCTCCTTGAGGCGCGCAGAACACTATGCGCCATTGACGACTTGGGCACGGTCCGGACGGCTACCAGACAGCGAGCTACCCATTACTAAACCCTTTGGAGACATGGTTTGACTTCCGAAAGGGAAACCCGTGGCCCTGGAACGCAGAGGGCAAACAAGGGACATACATAGGTGTGGTTTTAGTCAGTAATGCAATGACTTTTTTCGCTTCACTGTAGAGCAGTTGAAGACATTGGATGATTATCCTCCTTAAAAAAAAATGGGGATAAACTATACGCCACTGACTAACGGTTATACTTACATGTGTCACGAAGTACGGAGTGGTCTCGATAATGCTTGTACCACATATTGCAGCCTCCATGTCGTGTCGCCACAGAAGCCATTTACTGACCGCCGGGATATCTTAACAGCTACATTTAGTTTTATAGCGCCAAGTAGGCCTATCAGCCATGTAGTATTGAGGTAATGTGGTATGTCGGCGACGTGTAATCTCCCTCAATGCGTTGCACGTGATCGGTCAGAGTGTCACACCAGTACTTGACGTTAGTGAGGAGGGTACTTCACGTATTGCTTCAGGTGCTCAGTACTTGAGTTCGGAGAAACTGTGTGAAGTATCTTGTTGGGTTTTGGTCAACTTCTTTTGCTTGGGCTACTTACCTCATTACTCGATATTTGTCGCTGGTCGCCAAGTGGTATATCAAAGTGTTTCAATGGCTGATGCTGTCTTAAAACTAAAGAAGTGATGTTTTCATTTTCTTCATCGTTAAGTTAATCATCTTCTAAATATGGATTTGTTTTTAACCGACTTCAAAAAGGAGGAGGTTATATGTTCGGTTATATGTATTTTTTTAATGTATGTTCAACGATTTCTCAGTCAACTGTGGGTGTATTTCAAAGATTTTATTTTTTTATTTGAAAGATTTATACTCTCGAGTTGGTCACATAGAAATATTGTTATGATCTGATGATGAACTTCGAAGATATGGAGCGGAAATCCTCATAGGATCATAGCAGAACTGTCATAGAAGTAATAGTACATTGTTACCCTAGGGATGAAAGTAACTTATTTAGTCCCGAGAAGAAGTTTGGCGTCCGAGCGAAGTGAGGTCGCTAATATTCGAGAGACTAAATAAGCCTTTCACCCGAGGTAAACACTGTGCTTGTCATTACGAATAAAAAGAAAATAAAAATAAAAACCTGAGTCGTCGTCAAAGGTCGTCGTATGATTTTAGGTATGTTTCTTTTGATTTAGGCCGTAAAAAGTTTCCGACTACTGCTTTAACCTCTTCTCTTAAGAATCAGGCGTTGAATCCTTAACTGAATCTGATTATTGTGTAATTAAAAAATTTCTTACAGCAAAGATTTAGTAAAGAACCAATAAACAAAATTCTACATCAAGCTCCCCGCCATTTTTTTTTTGTGGTCAATCGGCTATTCAGCCATCATTTTTCATTTTTATCAGTGAAAAATGGTAACTAATAATAATAATATAATAATATTTCCACAACTATCACACAACACCGTCTAGTCCTAAGCTAAGCAGAGCTTGTGTTATGGGTACCAGACAGCTGATAAACATACTTATATATTTCTAAATACATACATATTATAGATAAATAACACCCAGACACAGAACAAATGATCGTGCTCATCACACAAACATTTGTCCTGGGTGGGAATCGAACCCACGACCTCCGGCATAGCAGTCAGGGCCACTAACCACTAGACCAACAGGCCAGTCAAACTATTTCTCATATCTATGTTAGTTTTAAAGAATTAAAGAATTTATTGAAAGTAAATCTATAATATAAAAATGAATCGCAAAATGTGTTGGTAAGCGCATAACTCAACAACGCCTGGACCAATTTGGCCAAATCTTTTTTTTAAATGTTCGTTGAAGTTCAAGGATGGTTTTTACGGCGAGAAAATAGAGTAGGGTAGAGTAGGGTAGAGTAGGGTAGAGTAGGGTAGAGTAGGGTAGAGTAGGGTAGAGTAGGGTAGAGTAGGGTAGAGTAGGGTAGAGTAGGGTAGAGTAGGGTAGAGTAGGGTAGAGTAGGGTAGAGTAGGGTAGAGTAGGGTAGAGTAGGGTAGAGTAGGGTAGAGTAGGGTAGAGTAGGGTAGAGTAGGGTAGAGTAGGGTAGAGTAGGGTAGAGTAGGGTAGAGTAGGGTAGGGTAGAGTAGGGTAGATTTGGGTAGAGTAGGGTAGAGCGGGAGCGAAGCCGCGGGCAAAAGCTAGTTATAAATAATTATGTAATTTAAAAAAAAAATCATAGATACTTATCTCTTAGTTTCAATTTTACATCGCGCTGTAAATGACTGGCTGTATAGAAAGTTGAGACAAAGATAAATAGAAATGGGAAGATAGAACTAGTTTTTTTTATAATTTGATAGCTGTCAGTTGAAAGTGATTCTCCCTAGGGACGAAAAGTATTACTTTCAACCCGCTCCTCAGGCAAGTTTAGACCTACTCTCAGCGTATGAGTAATGAAAAATTGCTTTATTCATACATGTAGTTGATGACTAACTGAGTGAGAAATTGCATAATATTTAAGTATTGCACAATTATGATCTGTCAAAAAAACTGGGCAACTTCGAGTCGGACTCCATTCGGAAATTGAACTATTTACATAGGTGAGTTTGGTACGAAACCTCATCAGTGCGCGAGTCCGACTCGCACTTGACCAGTTTTTTTTCATAAACTAGTGCTGGACTGCGATAACTCGTGATGGTAAATATTGATGCAGTCGTTAATGGTGAGGCGTAACTTGCTTATTAAAAGCCTGTTCACTCTAGCTTTCTAGACACCCTAAAATACATCATATATGTAACTTACTTCTTAGACCTTTCAATGCTAAGTGATTTGTTCTGTTCCGAAATCTGGAAATAATAATCATGTTGTATTATGGGCTTCAAATTAGATACTGGTTAAAAGATTAATTCTCGTATCTACAAACCTTACAATTTCTAGTCGCAATTTCATCTAAGGCACATATGTAGTTAAAAACATGAAAAAAAAAGAAAGTAGGGAAATTAGATGTTTTTTGCCAGATTGTGACTACTATGTGAATGCGTACGGTAATCGAAAAAAATACTTATGTATCTCCTCGGATTCCGTCAACACTTCACAAAGAAGAGTTTACTCTCAATGACATAATGGTTCTGTAACTAGTTTCTTCATTTCTAATTTACGCGAATAAACCGGTTGTGCAAACTGTTACGATTCCTTTGTTAATAATGTGTTATTAAGGACAGAATAAAACTCAATTCAAGTAATGAAACACAAAAAATTTCGCCTTCATGATATTAGTATGATGGTTTAAGAATTTCAATTATTTTGCAGTTGATGGGTTGAAATCATTAAATTATTATATTGTGATATTATTAACGACATAATTCTAATTATTATTTTTCTTCTTGATATATTATACAATGAAAATTAATCTTATGTATTATTCATCTTGTATTAATCTTATGTTTGTGTGTGTTCTAATCTTATGTGTTTTAAAATCAAATGTTTTGTGTTGATGTTGTGATTGTCTCTGTGTCGCAGCACTTGAATTGTGTTATAAGTGAGTAAGTTAGTGTTACATTGTTAAGTTCCGACATCCACGCGAACGAAGTTGCGGGCACAGCTAGTAGTAAACAAATTAATTAAAAGAATAGAACTAATTAATTACGACTTGTATTGAGTATTTCTACTACGAGTATTATTAAACTGTTCCGTAAGTTATTTGTAGATGATATTCACTGTTATGTATAAACACTCGTTTTCCATGTGGGACTTGGATTGGATCGAGGCATGGATCAGAAACTGAATTAGATATCGACCTGATTCTACAGATAGACCTTGATTCCAAGTCCACATGTAACGCAAGTAAAGTAGCTATCAAACTTGGCTGTTTCTGTGCAGGGCAAGGGGATCTTGTCATACAGAGAACGCACAGGCAGTTACCACGCCTACCTTTGAGCAAAGTGACGTCTGAATTCGTGAAGCTGCAGCAGCCAGAAGTATTTCAGACATTAATTAGGCAGTAGTCCTAGTACTGTCTTCCTATTCCGATGTGATTGTTGTTTAATTTAAACTTGGATTTATACAACATATTATATAAATAAGGTAGAAAAACCGGGCAAGTGCGAGTCGGACTCACGAACTGAGGGTTCCGAACAAACCTACCTATGAAAATAATTCAATTTCCGAATCGAATCTTTGAAATTCCTTTCTCTTCTGTCCCAAAGGTACTTTTGGTAAATACAGAATTAGCCATTTTTATTATAGAATTGAATTTCAGCATAGAGGTTCGCCCCATGGCCAAAAAATGTTTCATGAATTATAATTATTATTTACTTAGGCACCTATTACAGATTTATTATTAGAAAATAATGGTTCACGGTTAATGAATAAGGTTTATGTTTATAAGATTAAATGTTTTTTTTTCACCTTTTATATTTGAGTTGAATGATAAATGATAAATGATATTTTATTTCTGCAAATAGGTTCTCAAAAACACTTTTACACGTCAAATTTTTTTTTTTCGTCAATTTTAACTAGATGAGGCCGGTGTTTCCTAGCTGACTACCCTGAGAAGAAACACCGAAACAAACTCAGGGGTCAAAGTCTCTTTTAAAGTCCATACAGCAAACAAGTAATGGTCAAAACATATGAGAACCATGCAGATCAGTGTCTGGGATGGTCTTTTGAAGAAAGAACCACACAGTTCTGAGTAGACCTGTCCAGTCAGTGCAAGCATTTGTCAGTGTAGCGACATCCATGTCGTCACAAAAAGAACTAATCCTGCATCGCGCAAGTAAGATTCGCGGCGCGATTGGAACATATAGAACAAACCCGAAATCATCTATCGGGCAATAGCCCACCAGACATAACACCTGTCTGGTCGGAGGATCCTCCCTTTTCAACGGAGGTATGTGGGACTTTACTCTCTGTTCCACTACCTCCAAACTGGTGACCCTCGACAAAGAACGTCAGCGCAGCCTTCGTGCAGCAACTACTTCGTGACGTCATCATCACTTCCTCAAGCTTTCGAGCAGCGAGCCATACAGCCAGCACCCACGGCTATATGGGTATCCTGACCACCAGCATGCCTACTTGGTCATACCTGGTCATCACCCTCAGCCTCATCAGCGACCTTGGCTAAGCACTTGCACCTTCGGCCAGTCACATGAAGAGTATTGAAGAACCTCTCCTGGTCGACGACAGCAGTCAAGCCCTACGTCGCACAGCACCGCTCCGACTCACTGGAGCCAGCCGCAATACTCCGACTCACTGGAGCCTGCAGCATCATATCCCGACTCACTGGGATAGCACCACCCCGACTCACTGGGGCATCACCGCAGACAGTTCCGACTCACCGAGAACTATGCGGAATCCGGTTCCGACTCACTGGAACCAACCTCCATTGGCCTGGCACGCATCACGACGCCTCAAGAAGCATCAAGAACCATCGATCTCCGATCTCCGGAGGGGAGTGATGTAGCGACATCCATGTCGTCACAAAAAGAACTAATCCTGCATCGCGCAAGTAAGATTCGCGGCGCGATTGGAACATATAGAACAAACCCGAAATCATCTATCGGGCAGTAGCCCACCAGATATAACACCTGTCTGGTCGGAGGATCCTCCCTTTTCAACGGAGGTATGTGGGACTTTACTCTCTGTTCCACTACCCCCAAAGTCAGTATTCGTAAAGCTCAACTCAGGACTACTAAGGAGCTCAACAACTTGACGAACAATACCAAAGAAAGGACATTTGGGTAGGCCGCAAAAAGTACTCATAACTGTCAGACATTAATTAAAATTAGAGAAAAACGAGAAAAAAAAATCCACATAGTCCCCAAATTCACAATAATAAAATATACAAAAATGTAATTTTACAGAGTTAATATTGCTAAAATAAAAAAATAAAAATTATAAAAGTAATTGTTAATGTCAAATTGTAAAAATAAACAATGTCATAATTGTAAAATAACAATAATCGTCAAATTAAATAAACAAATAATAAAGAAGGGCAATTTAAAAAAAAAAAAAAAGTAAATGAAATAACAACAAATATAGTGAGTACTGGAGCAGGTCAATCCCAAGCCGTTTTGTCCTCGAGATACTCTTTTACAGTATAAAAAGCCTTCTGGCAAAGTTTCCGTTTTACAAGTTTTTTGAATTTATTAAGGCTAAGTTCCTGAATAGGACTGGGAATCTTATTATAAAAGTGTATACATTGGCATCTAAATGAGCCTCCTATTTTTCTGAGTCTAGTCGCAGGAACCACTAATTTGTGTTTGTTCCTAGTATTCACGTTGTGAATATCACTGTACTTTTTAAACAAATTTCTATTTTTGTGAACATACAAAATATTTTCATAGATATACTGAGATGGCACAGTCAAAATATTAATAGTTTTAAATTTATCTCTAAGGGAGCATCTGGGACTTAATTTATAAATTGAACGAATAGCCCTTTTCTGTAAAACAAAAATAGTCTGAATATCGGCGGCATTTCCCCACAATAAAATACCGTACGACATTACGCTGTGGAAATAACTGAAATAAACTAAGCGGCTGTCTCTAAATCAGTTAGATTTCGGATTTGTCTAACAGCATATGCTGCAGAACCAAGTTTTTTTGACAACTTATCAATGTGTGGGCCCCACTGAAGCTTAGCATCAAGAGTTAAGCCCAAGAACACTGTAGTACCTTCAGGACTCAATTCTTTACCTTTTATTAGCACACTAGTTTCCACTTGCCTAACATTAGGCATCGTAAACTTTACTTTAGTTTTTTTTTCATTAAGAAGTAAGTTATTAACATTAAACCAGTGTACTATTTTTGAAAGGGCAATATTTATATCGTCAGTAACCGGCTGCTGACGAATGAAAGGTAAATTGCGGTTTACGATTTATGACGTACTAAAAAAACACCACTTACTAGATCTAGTTCAAAGGAAGTGTCTCTCGCGCAAAATATTCGGTTTAGAAAAAATGAAACTAGAAACTTAATTTTTGAAGGATATCCCACACAAAAAAAAGTTTTTCAGTTTCAGTTCTAAGTATGGGGAACCCCCAAAATTTATTGTTTTTTTTTTTACCAATTTTTGTGTAAAAATCTTAATGCGGTTCACAGAATACATCTACTTACCAAGTTTCAACAGTATAGTTCTTATAGTTTCGGAAAAAAATGTGGCTGTGACATACGGATGGACAGACAGACAGACATGACGATCCATAAGGGTTCCGTATTTTTCCATTTGGCTACGGAACCCTCAAAACGACTAATAAATTATCCGTAACTGTAGCCATGTAACAGATACGCACATCCTGAAAGTAGTATGTTCAGAATCACCTACTATATTAAAATAAAATAAAAATAGTCATAGGTTTATTGGTATTTATAAATAAGTAAATAGGTATAAAGAACACAAAATAGGTGGTATTTTGATAAATTCTTGATATATCTTGATTGCGTCACTAGAGTGTTGTGTATCTTCCTACTCGTACTATTAGGATAATTAATTTCTTAAAAAACACTATCCAAGTGCATTTAATTAAAATTTCAGTGCTTGACTTATGATTATAACTTAATTGGGGTCTAGACCCTTGTCTATATGTCTGAAATAATAATAGAATTTAATGACTATCGGAGAAGACTATCACAAAAGGTATTTATGTAGTTTCTGTTTACGTGGCTACAATTACTGAAGCTTATTAGTCTGTAATTGACATAAACAGTTTTGTTTTTTTCTTACATATCTGCATAAAAATAACTTGGCATCGTAACTTACTAATGTACTATTCGACTAAACTGTCGATGAGTGAGCGTATTCCTACGTCACCGCGATCCATCGCCCCGCTCTAGCATCTTTGACAGCAGGAGCAGAGAATTGCACGCATTTTCGGGACGTAGTACTCTCCTGGCTTTTAAAAGTAGTAATTAAATGTTTCTCGAGATAACACTGCATATATAATTATTTCTCCCGCTCTGAGTGGAGCGAGAGGGCGCGTCAGAAGTTTATTGACAAAAACGCACTTGTATTTTTTCAGTTGCCCATTGTGTTCCGAGCCACGGTAGCTCTTTCGAGCATTCCCACAGGCCTAGCAGGCATCTGACACAATACACTATACATATCTTCAAATTATAAAAAAAAGTTGATGTTTCAGAAAAATCTAGGTTTTCGATATGATGATCTTAATAGAAAATACATAATCTCCTAAATGTTAGCTTATTTCTCGCCACACATTTTAATCTCAGTCAACTTTATTAAAAACTAATCAACAAGCATATTAAATCTTCCTTCTATACAAAGAATATGTTTTGTTCCAAAACCGCAACGCTTCGGTACTGTCGTCCCAGATAGGTTCCATAGAGTTTTCCTTGTCTATGAGCAGCAGACGAGGGGCTTCCACTGTTGCTGGCTCCCATTTGGGAGAGATTGAAGATGATGCTGGTGTAGGATCACTGGAAGATTATAAAAATATATTAGAACATTTATAGAGCAGGCGCTAGAAATACAAATAAGAAAACACAGTGAAACAAATACTTATAAGACAGCAAATAAATCATGGTTGTGGCAGTTCATGAATCCTCATTGAATTAAGCATTTTATTAAGAACAATTGTTGCATCCTTAAATGACTAAAGGAGATTGGCTCAAATTAAAAAAAAAAAAAAATTGAAATCCGTTCATATTCGAAAATTAATTTATCTGGGTCTCGGCCAACGGCCAATCATCTCTTTCACCGAACGCCAGTAAGCAACGTTTTGTTGCAACATCGCTCGGTCCAAGTCATTCAATCCACAGCTCACAGCTGCAAAGTAATTCATTCACTCCTTCATCTCGCTGCTACAGTTTCAGAATAGTTTAATACATAACAAATGTTTTCTGTACATATGAAAGCATTTCATCTTGGTCTTACTGAATTAAATTGTGTTTTACAAAATATTTGTGCAAATGAGGTTTTTTTTTATGGTAGGTAAATTCATCCAATGACAAATCCCGCCCTTGGGCGGAGCGGGAAGTAGTGTCAGACTCCTTACAATTGTTTGTATTCTTAACTTTTGCTTTTAATTCAAGGTTATGTATTTTAAGTAATTAACAGTTATGTCAGATCGTAAATTGCAGGAATTGTGAGGGTCATGGGTCAAGTCTATCGAGAACTCAAGGTTAGATCAATAAACTAAAGTAACTCCCAAAAGATTGTGGTTACGGTTCACCCTAAAATTGGTCAAGTGCGAATCGGACTACGGATTGGTCAGTGTTCCAAATTTTATGATTTATCACTCGGGCCAAATAATGAAAAATAAAGGAAATCTTTTATGTAAAAGCCAGTAAATCAACCTCAGAAATTTTAGTAGGTTGCGTAAAGTTACAATTAGATTCAATTCAAACTAATCGATTTTGGTAAAATAGAATAGCATAGCATAGGCCTTATAATGTTCCCACTGCTGAGACTAAGGCCTCCTCTCTAGGAGAGGGAATGGGTTGTAACCACCACGCGGGCCCAGTCAGTCCGGGTAGGTGGATGTCACAAATTGAAGATAAATTCAGTTAAAATAGGCATGCCCATTGTGCTCACCATGTTGTAACCACCCTTCCTTTAACGAAATAATAAAACTTAGACTAAACGAGCGTAAACCTAAAGAAATAATTGATTCGGCTTACCTGTACTTTGCAAAGTTGGTCCACAGAGTAGTAAACTTGTCAATAAACCTCACTTCGGTAAACGCCGGTAAGGTCAAGGTGCTGAACAGGTAGAATAATTCATCGGCATGCGTCGCTCCGGGGGACTTGCGGAACCCATACATTATCTTAGCGAAGTTTAGCAACCCATCGTAATTGAATTTGTAAGCATACACAGGCTCGTTCAATGTCTGTAGAAATAGATCCATGGTGGCTAACACAGGGTAAGTTATCGCAGCGTCACCTTCGAAACGTGCCAACTTTTCCAACGAAGACTTTTCTTTTGTAAATTTTTCTCCAGCCATGTACAGCTCATTCAATCTTTTAGCTGTTTCCACCTTATCCTCGTTAGAAGGGAAAGTCAAATCTCTCGGTATCGCCTTATAGAAATCTATCTTAGCCAGGGTTGTGTCGTTCTCTTTACCAGAAAAATATAAACCTTCAGCACTATTGAAACCAATGATTACAGGGACCTTGTTATATTTGCCCTGTGTGATCAAATTGTAAGGACTGTCCAACAAAAATGGTTCGACTCCATGAATTTTCTTTTCAATGCAGGGCACAAAAATGTTTTCTGATAATACAACATCACCTTCCTTTCTAGGTAAACGATAGCTCAAAAGATCATCGGCAGTCATATTGTTGAATAAATTGTAAATTTCCTTGGGGTCAGTGGTGGTGTAGCCTATTTGTTGGGCGAGTAGACTAGCTGTCTCCAATGGTTGAAATTGTAAACCCCAATAACCCAAGGCCGAGCCACTTTGCATGATAGCTTTGTTGAATAATCCTTTAGACATTGGAGAGATCAAATGATAGGAAACTGAAGCTGATCCAGCGCTTTCTCCAAAAATGGTGATGTTATCAGGATCTCCTCCGAACACTCTTATATTTTTCTTCACCCACTTGAGCGCTTGCACTTGATCTTTCAGGCCAACATTACCAGGTGCTTCTTTGATGCCTAGACATAAGAAGCCAAGAATTTCCAACCTGTAGTTGAAGGTGACTAGGATGATTCCACGTTTTACGAGGTACTTGGGGCCATAGATGAACGGGGATCCAGATCCATCTCTGAATCCTCCTCCGTGAATGAAGACCATAACAGGGCGGGGTTTATCGCTGGGTTCCACGGGGGTGTACACGTTAACGGTGAGGCAGTTCTCTTCGCCCAGGATTCGGGTGGGGGTGAAGCGCTGCTTGCATCTGATGTGTTCGTCGCGGGCATTGAAAACGCCTTCCCATTTCGGATCCGGTTCTGCTTCCTGAAATTAGGGAAATATGCGAATCAATGAATTGGGAAAATAAAGTTAATGAATATGAAATGAATTCTATTTGAACTTCTATCAATAATACTTGAAATAGGTACTGCAATCATAACACCGACTGTGTCATTTCATTAAAAATGTACCGAGCAATTAGTCGACACTTCATAACAGAGGGAGGTATGATTAGTCGCGTTGAGGTGGGGAGGCGGCAATCACAAGTAGATTAGTGTTACGTGCGACGTTACGTTCATCATTATTAACTTCTATTATATATTAGCACTAGCAGCCCTTCACAGAAACTATTATTTGCTATAATTGTTTCTGAATATTTCTTGCCAGTTTTAATAATTGTTGCTAATTTCATGCACGTGTACATACGTTCTATATTTAATTCGATCACAATCAGTAAATTACTTTTATTAAGTATTTGAGTCGTAATGGATCTTTCACTACATATTTTTGTTGTAAATATTTAAAATATAACGTGCAGTTAGAACACTTCAACTTTGGCAAAATAAAACTTACTTGGAACCTGTGTGTGACTGTAGCATAAGGTATGCCGAAGTACTGTAGGTACGATCCATCAGGGGCCACCTCGCCCCTGGCCTGTCCACCACTCAGCTGCACCGGTACAGTGGGCTGCGGTACCAGTGGAACCACCAACAGTGAGATCAGCACTAACAGCTTCAAACTCGACAGCGACTTCAAATAGTTTTTCATTTTGTTAATTGCTATGCCGCAACTTGGGGTTGATGTCAATAATAATTACACTGATTGCATGGGCTATTGAAACATAAAGATGAAGACGTAAGCTTGAAATTTCAACCTCCACAGGACATTTTATTAGTCCCACCTCTTAACATGGAACAAAGTAATGATAGATTGTATTACAACGGGCATTTTTTATCATCATTATCTCTGGTTGTTGAACTGATTGTACTTCAAATCCAATGAGAACCTGAAAAGAGAAGACAGTGTACTTTTAATCTGAAAGAGCTTACTTAATGTACATAAAGATAATTTCGAATTCAAGACTTTAGATCTGTTGAAATAAAAATGAAAACTTCGACCTAAAAATAAAGAGAGAAGAAGAAGGGAAACACAGAGGACCTAGAGATAAAGAGGTAAGAATGATAAAGCAAGCAAGAAGAATTAATCCGATTACAAAGATTCTGTCTGTGATAGAAACCTACATTTTAGCTTACTAAATCGATTGTGGTTGAGCTGAGATAAGACGCCGAAATAGCTAGTGTGCTAGCGATATTGAAATGACTGATATTTTAATTATTCCACCAATTTATAAGTGTAGGTGTAGGAAAACATAAACATAAGAACATGTGTCTTGAGTTAGTTATGAACGAACATGCTCCTACTTAACTAAGTCAAGTATGCCACAAGTATAAGTGACATTACATGAGTCAACATTAGTAAAACAGTGCATTACTTGTATCCACACATTACTGGGTAATTGTCTTCACATATTTGTTGAACAGAGGACATAGTTGCATGAATACTGGTCAAGTCAATAGAAGTAACTGGAACTATTGAGCGGTGCATGCCTTCAAGCATTTTACGATTACCTGTGTTCTAAAAACTATGTAGTTTAAAACAAACGATGTTAACACGTGAAGACCTTATGAGGAGTTAACTATGTTTCCGTAATTTTGTTATTTAGATTTGCTGGTGATCTGTAATGTAAGAAATAAACATAGGTAACAGTTTTTAGGCTAGAGATAATTGGGCTTGACTCATTTTTTTTAATTCTTTGTATTAAAAAGTAACTATTTCAAAAATCGCAAATAGAAAGTAATTTCAAACTGGTCAATGGTAATCAAGTTAGAAATCTTTCAAATCTAGTGGAAGGGGAAACTGTAAAATAACAGTATAAGGATGCACGTATTGAAATGTGACATCATCCTCATTAGCTTATGTATGCTCAAAATAACTAGCGAGGTATTCCCTCCATACCTCGACTCATCCTCTAAACAATATTTGGAACGCTAATTGCTGTCTTATTTAATAACCAATTTTGATGATGTCATCAGAAAAAGATTTCTTTTTAGTGTTACATCCGTTGTATGCAACGCAGTCAGGTCAAAAAAAAAAAAAAAAAAAAGTCAGGTCAGAGTGTCCTGGCGCAGAATCGTGAGGAGACTCGACCCCAGATAATAGGAGCAGGAACGGACTAAGAAGAGGAATAGAATAGAATAGAATAAAACTTAACAAACAACCAAACGCAACCTAAATTTACTACTGCTATTTGTGGCTCTAATATCAAAGAAACTCATTATAGAAAGACTGGGTGCCTTTATGTAAATAGTCAATTATTCCCAATCTGAACAACATATTAAATAGGATCTTGAATAGGGCTAATGAAAGAGGCTCCGAGCAAATATGAGTATTCGATGGATAATAATCATCCTTTGACATTAGGGTTTGGGTCCCGGGACGTCTCGTGTCTCGAAGTCCTGGGACTTTAGTGTCGAAACTCGAGACGAGACAAGATTGTCAAAATTGTTTGTATAGAAAGTTTGGAAGGGCTGTATAAAGCCTGAAACACAATTAAACCGTTTGTTGAGAACAAGAGAGAGTGTGCTCCTTGTCCGGTGGCATTATTACAAAAATCAGAAACAGATTGTTGGACAAAGCTAATCAAACCACAACAAAGCAATTATTAAGACTGAAGTTAACGTTAAAGTTATTAAAATTTAATTATCTGTTTAATGTAGATTTCTACTTAAAATGCCTTTTTCACGTTTTTATAAAAAAAGGCTTTTTTTTTGCTTTGAGAAAATCATCCCATGACATCTCCTCGCCCTTGGGCGAGGTGGGAGATAGTGTCTAATTTTATTGACTAAAAATCCGCTTCTGTTCCTTCGTTGCCTTTCATACCAAGGCTGAATCTTCCTTTCAGAAATTGACTTCGAGTCTGCTGGGCCCCTACGGTTTGCTGACAACTCCTTGAGGCGCGTGTGTAACGATACGCGCCGTCGACGTCTTGAGCTCGGTCTGGGCGGCTACCGGATGGTCGGACGACGAGCTACCCAGTGCTCGCCCAAACGAGGATACGGTGGGACTCTGCTCAAGCGGGGCACACATCTACCGTGTGCTCCACCGTGTCTTCCGGGTGGTCCACGTAGTGGTGACACCCGGGCGTCGCTTCCGCACGAATCAGATGTAGGAACTTCCCGAACTAACCGTGTTCGGTGAATTCGCATCATGCGGAAGGTTAGGACGCCGAAAAAAAAAGGCTTACCACTCTTTAAAAAAAAACTGAAATGTCTCTAAGTCCCGGGAATTCCCGGGACATTAATAATAATAATAATATATAAATCTAAATGGCATCCCCCGCCCTTGGGCGGAGCGGGAGATAGTGTCAGACTTTTACTGACTAAAAAACCCACCCCGTTCCTTCTTAGCCCTTTTTACCAGGGCCGGATATTCCTTTCAGAAATCCATAGACTGATTTCTGAAAGGGATGTCCGCCCCGTAGGTTTCGGCCCTGCTGGGTCTCTACGGTTTGCTGACAACTCTTGGGGCGCGCGGGAACAGTACACGTCGTCGACGACTTGGGTACGCTCCGGACCGCACCGGCCGACCGGTTACCGGGCGGTCGGACGGCGAGCTTCCCATTACTCGCCGTCTACAAGCACAGCCTACGGTGGCCGCAATCAGGATCGGAATCCCGTCGGCTGCTGGGGCGTGAGGGCTATTGCCTCACGCGTGCGGCCTCGTCGACCAACTAGAATTACTGATTCGCAGAAGAAGGCGACCGCCTGCCATCCCTCCTCGCTCCAGACCATGGCCTGTACTAAGGCCCGGAGCGAGAGATCGCTGCCGCCGATCGGCCCCACGAGGACTCGGCGGTGCTCTGGCCAAACGGGGCACACCTCGACAGTGTGCTTCACCGTGTTCTAAAGTTTGAGATGATTCAGAGAACTTGCTTTCGATGCAAGTGATTTTTAACCCAGTTGAAAAAATTAAAATAAAAAGGTTCTCAAGGCAGTTGTATTTTTTTTCTCTCTTTGTTATTTCAGAATTCCGTAAACACGTTTCTCGAACCAATTACTTCTCAAAGAATTAAAATTAGTTTTTTTATCGGTACGGTATGGCAGTAGTTCTAAGTAGCATTATGGTGTCACACACGTTAGAATTTTGGGAACACATTCATTGTGCGTTCAGCTAAGGAGTGGAATTCCCTGCCGGAGTCTGTGTTTTCGGGTATTTAAGTCAAGAGTGAATAACTTACTTCTAGGTACCTAAGTATGCTCCTTCATCGACTACAATATCGCTTATCGTCGGGTGAGATAGTGGTCAAGCGCGAGCCTAACAATAATAAAAAAAGACAGGATGGCATGCCATACAGTGCGTGTTCATCAGTTATTTCGTTCCCCAGTTAAGCGTTATGCGTAGTGTTGTAAGAAACTCGAATCTTGGAGGCTTATTTAATAAAACTTGAGCTAATTTTGAAGACTCGAGTCTTATAAATAAAACTTATAGCTCAAGTCCTTCACAATTTGGAGCCTTTTGTAAAAAGACTTGAGTCCTGCCAAAAAGAACTCAAAGATTCAGTCTTTTTAAAAGAACTGCTGACTGAGTCCTCTAACTTCATAGCATCATTTGTTTGGAGTAAGTAAAATAATTGAAATTAAGATTAGATTAGATTATTTTTGGTTATTTAGATTAAGATTTATTTTCAATCAGTAAGAAAAGGACGATTTATATTCACCCAGTATTACCTATTAAATACACAAACTCAAGTTCATCACTCAGTGTAGCTTAAAGAACTTAAAAGACTCGAAAGGACTCCGAAGACTCAAATCGTAATCGGAAGTCTCGGAATGAAGACTAAAAGACTCGTGTTTTTTACAAAACTAGTTTTGCGTCAATGAGAACACACTATAGGTTTTATTTACATAGGTATACTTTTTTTTATATGTTTGAATGAGGTTTTATGATGTTGACTTGTCTTGGTGTTATTGTTACCTGTTTTGGTTTTAAAAACGTCGTGAGTTCAATGCTAGCTATTTTTAGCATCGTTCATGTTGTTAAAGTTTTAAATAAATAAGGGCATTCGAATTCACAAGATTTTTGTGTGGTTTTGCTCTCTAATGGGCCTTCTTCACGCACAAGGAACAGTATTGCCTGCGTAGGCCAGTACCTCTACCATGAGTTTTAAGCAATAGTATTCGTCACTACTCGCTATCGACGCCGTAAATATTTTGTATGGCAAATTTTGCAGCGCCTCTAGCGGTTACTTGCAGAACCAAAATTTGCCATACAAAATATTTACGGCGTCGATATCGAGTAGCGACGAATACTATTGCTTAAAACTCATGGTAGAGGTACAGTTTGTGCACGGAATACCGTGTAAACATGTATGAGCTTTACCTATTTACTAGTGCCTAAAATAATAAAAAATACAGTAGAACTAGTGATAATAAAATTCAACATTAGTTCCATTATTTCCAGATTATTTTAAAACTGGAACTAGTGATTACCAAAATCAGTAGTTCCATCATGGAACGCTTAATGGTACTAGTGACAACGAACCGTAGCTACACCACCGGACAAGTCGCTAGATAATCAAAATACAAATGTCAAAACGGGCTTTTTATTTTTTGACAACTTTACTCATGATAGTATCATTTTCTATCAGTGTAAGCAATTTTTAAACGTCAGTCAATCAGAAAAAAGGTGAAACTATTTGCACGTTTGCTAAAGCGTACATTTCAATGGAGAACCACGTGAAAAAAAACTCCACGGATATTCTCTTGAAGCAATAAATGTTTAGTTTCCAAATTATGGTTTATGAGGAAGTGTAGAAAGACGGCGGAATTTCTCCTTCAATGAAATTAATAAGTTTACGCTCTTTATATTTGGTCAAGTTTGTAAATATATAAAATTCTTTATATACGGCTTTTTAGATTTTATCTACTTAATTTTTTTTTGTAAATATGTGTGAGTCAAACCTACCTAATTAATGTTGGCAGTTAAATGCTTGAATCATTAGGCCTCGCATTCTATGTAGGGACAACTGTCTGATGCATATCATCATGGCTGCCAATTTGGACCCTGCTGTGCAAGCTTTACACCCGTATTTATAAAATAGTAAAACTAATTACTTGACGAAAAGTCACTACTTAAGTAACAATTTGTATTCTATAGTTAAGGAAAATTTAAATTTTTCATGAAGATTTCTTACTTCAAGTAAGGACCTAATAATAAATTACTTTGCAACAAGTAATTACTTCTTAATGAATACGGACGGGTGTATCTGATAAGTAAGAACTTCGAATAGATAGAGTTGAATAGTCTGTAGATGAGAAACTACTAAAACAAATTAGATTACTTAATAAAAGAGCTCATATACCAGAAGAAGAAAAGTTAATTTCATAATTATCATAACAGTAATTTTTAAGCGAGTTTTTTTTTTTAACAATTTTCTATAATACATATTATATATTTATACTAAAAACCAAGAAAACAGCCTTTAGTGGGCTTACTATGGCTATTGAGTTCAGAGTAAATAGAATAATAATGAGATTTAGAAATGGTTAGTAAAAAAAAATAACTAACTAAACTAACTCATTAAGAACAAATTGGAAAAAAATAATAATTAACTTTTTGATTTTTTAGGGTTGCAGAGGTATTTACTTTGTAAGTTCACAGGAAGTTTGTTTAGTATTTTTGGCCGTATGTACGTGTATGTTGACATGCCATATGTATTGTTGCATCTAGGCAAGGTGAAGGTATTCAAGTTTGTTAACGTTGTTAGTTTCGGATGACGTGTGTTCTTAAATTAATTGTATTAAGTATAAATTCGTCTTTTAGTATTAAAAGTTTGTTGCTTTAGGCGTAAAATGATTTCCTTGTAAACAATCATTTTATTCAGGTCATTAAACTAACACTACGATCACATTATTTACTATTTAGCACGAGTGGCATTCATTAATACATTATAAAAAATACGCTATCATTGACCCCAGTCGGTTCACAAGCAAACACAACCGTAGTCAATTGACTATCAACCTTGCTCCTACGAAACAAGATGCAAATCAGATTGCTAGACAGCGCACCTATGACATTTTCATTCAAAGCACATGGTGTTACTATTTGGTCTACTTACTGATAGATTTCCTAAGAGATATCACACAAAATTATTACACTTTTATTGTAAAACTTCCCACACTGAAAAATCACACTTATCATTTCCTGAATATAGTTTATTTTTGTTGTTTCTTAGTTTTAAAGTAAAATGTGATAGTAACTTTCACCGTTACTTGGACGCGTATGCCCGTGCAGGTGTTTGTTGCTTGAATGCGCGCGCGCAGCGAACCGGTCGGCTTTAACATGTCATTACACGATACCGCTTCTTGTTAATAATATATAATATCGATTAGTAACTCGTTTATGTAATCGGGTTTCCTGTTCCATATTTTGGCTATAAGATTTTCTTACCGAAGAATAATTCCAATCTGTAGTCTGAAACTCTGAGGGATAAAATCTTTAACTTAAAGCAAAATGGACATTGACCTTTGCAGTTGCTCGCTGCGTCTGTTTGTAGGTAGTTTCAACCTTTCAGTTCAGGTTTCCCCGAGTGTCTGGAACGGAAATTGTCACAATGTTAATGTGACAAATTGTCATTTGTGCGAAAACTGCTACAATAGTGTTTTGACAGTAAGTACAGTCAAAATCATAAAATCAAAAGCATTTATTTCAAATCAAACAGGAACTTTTAAATTGTCAACAAGTTATTCTGAAATCCTAATGTTAGTTATACATTCTAAAACGTACTTAGTTCTATGGAAATACTTTTGAATCACATTGTTATCAGCTGTTTTGATTATTTCAATGATTTTAGTTACACATGTTTTAAGACACAACCAGGAATAAAGAGGAGGGTATTTGGACATAAGATTTATTGTTAGGACCCTAAACTTGAAAGTTAGCATAAATAGTAACATAAATAATTAAAAAGGTTGTCATTTTTCTTTTTCAGAACTACCCGCAATAGAATAATTTAGGTGGATTTAATCCTTTATTGGGGAAAACTGATGTTTTTTTTTTTTTTTTTTTTATGGTAGGTAAAATCATCCAATGACAAATCCCGCCCTTGGGTGGAGCGGGAAGTAGTGTCAGACTCTTACTGACTAAAAACCTACCCCGTTCCTTCGTTGCCTATAGTGCCGGGGCTGAGCCTTCCTCTCAGAAAACGGCCCTTGACCCCAGCAGGCTTCCATTTGATGATTCGTTTTTATTCTAAAATTACATATTTACTTTAATTCGAATTGTAAAAATTATATTATATACATTACACAAAAACATTAATATATACATTAAAGGCTACTCCTAACTAAAATATATCTACATAATTTGTGAGCACTAGGACACCACGATCCGAGAGTTGAAACACAGTATCATATAAAAAGTAATAATACATATATATCGAAGGACTGGAACAATTTGCCTGCTGTGGTCTTCGCCGTGTGGCCGTTCGATTATAAATTAGGTGTCTTGAAAGCTAGAGTGGATAAACTCTTAGTAAACTAGTGCACCTCAACATCAACGATTGCATCACTGCTTACCATCAGGTGGGATCGCAGACAAGCACTATTTTATGTTATAAAAAAAAGTCGACCTTTCCGACAGAATTTCACACATTCTTTTCAATTACGTAACATTTCTTGTCATGATCACATGATCCATAAATATGTGCGTACTTATATGTTTTTATTTATTTTACATAGTATGTTTATTTGTTGTATGCTGAACACATATTTGTTTACTATATTTTTAGTTTTAATTTTTTTTTATAGATTGCTCAAGATAACTAATTGATTAATGTTAATAATACAAATTATGTAATTAAGCTACTTATACATTTCTAAACTATTATAAACTACTACTACTACTATTATAACTTAAAAAGTATGTTTAAAAATAATATTTACAAATGAGTAAAAGAAAAAGGAACTTATTGGGCATCAAACAATTCATACACATCAATGTCAATGGGAAAAATGCCCAGAACGCTGGCAGCATTGCCACGTTGGATGGCAATGCTGATTCGTGACCGAAGTAAAGCCCTAATTAATATATAATAATAATTAATAATCATTTAATATGTAGCGGAATTTCTTTTAGTTCTTAATTGAAACTCCTTAGTCTAGCGTTAATAAAAAACATTGTATTATATGTCATGTCACTTCCCTTGTAAATTTTTTCTATCTTTTTCAAAAATATATTACGAATTACTCTTTTAATTTTGTATTAATTTATCTCATGAAATACCCGCTTCACGGGTGACCACCGAAAAAAAAAAAAACAAAATGAGTCAACAAGGGAACGAAGAAAAAGGAACTACGACGATCTACTATGTATTTCGTGTCGGCGTACGGGTACCACCGTTTTACCCAGAAATACCGGCGCTCTGGTTCGCACAACTGGAGAGCCAGTTCACACTGGCGAACATAACTTGTGATGCCACCAAATTCCACCACGCGATTGGGAGTCTCGACCCAATTTACGCATCTGAAGTCGAGAACATAATGACGGCTCCGGCGGATTATTAGAATGCAATGCCTAATCGACGCTAATACTACGCTCACGACCCCTGCTTTGCCTGCGCGTCCTAATGATGTTGTTTCTTCGCTGATACCTTGTCACAAATAGAAACAATCACCCAGTCTATTGACTTGAACGTTCTAGCTAAGTCTCAAGCTTCTGATCCAGATCTCAAACGGTTGCTAGGCGGGGAAACGTCACTACGCCTGAAGAAGATCACTTTACCAGGAACATTGTCTGAATTGTACTGCGATGAGAATAGCAAAACACCTAGACTATACGTCACGAAAGGACTTCGCTGCAAAGTTTTCGACCACTTGCACTCCTTGAGCCACCCAGGAGCCAACGCCACTGCCAAGCTGGTATCAGAGCGTTATGTGTGGCCCGAAGTAAAAAAGACTGCAGAGCGTGGACACGATGTTGTTTGTCATGCCAGCGTGCAAAAATCACTCATCATGTCTTCGCACCCTTGGGTAACTTCAAACTACGATCACGATTCCTGCACATCCATATAGATATGATTGGGCTACTGCCAATCTCTCACGGTTTCCGATATTGCCTCACCGCTGTAGATTGCTTCACGCGATGGCCTGAGGCAATACCAATCAAAGATATTACAGCCTAAACAGTGGCTAAAGCTCTTCTGTATGGATGGATAGCACTCTTTGGCTGCCCTACAAAAATAGTGACGGATCGTGGCAGACAATTTGAGTCGGCCCTATTCAAGCACCTGTCGGACATAGCTGGATTTAAGCATCGGAAGACCACTGCACCACCCTGCCTGTAATGGTATGATTGAGAGGTTCCACAGACAGCTAAAAAGAGCTATTACCTGTCACGGAAACCAGAACTGGGTAGAATCGCTACGGCTAGTCCTGTTAGGCATCCGGTGTGCATACAAGGATGATGTACAGGCAACACTTGCCGAATTGGTGTACGGAGAAACGTTACGCCTCCCAGGCGATTTCTTCGAACCAGAAACGGTCAATAATACAGACGTTACAGACTACATTTCAAAATTACGCATGTTTGCTAGAAAGCTACAGCCGTTAACCGCTTCGCGACACTCTAACAGTCGGTCCATATTTATATTTAAGGACCTTCCCACCGCGTCGCACGTATTTTTAAGGGATAACGCGTTATCTGGTTCATTCAAGCCAGCATACACAGGACCACACAAGGTATTAGAAAGGGGCGACAAGGTATTCAAACTGCTCTTTAACGGTAAAACAGTCACAGTATCGGTAGACCGACTTAAACCAGCCTACATACTTCAAGACTCACACACCACAATAACACGCATCAATGCTCACACGCATAGTGAACATGGACATAAACAGACTACACAAGATACACCAGTCACCAACTCAACGCCGGCGACCGAAGACGACAATATCAAAAGGACACGGTCAGGCCGTAGGGTACTGTTACGGAGTGGGTCGGAAGACGGTTTTTAAAAAAAACTATTTAATATGCTAAAAGAAGATATATTTAATTATTAGTAAACACGTATTGAAATTACTGTGCCCGACGGAAGTCCAATCCAAACTGCAGGAAACGCAATTACAATAGCTTATGAAAATAACAACGGTTTCCTATTGCATTGACGTCAATGCAATGGGAAACTCAGCATTTTTAATTTATATTTTGGGTAATAGTTCTTTCGATATAACAGTACGGTTCCCTGACTACTATCGCCCTTGAGGGTCTCAAGAGGGGGGTGATGTAGCGGAATTTCTTTTAGTTCTTAATTGAAACTCCTTAGTGTAGCGTTAATAAAAAACATTGTATTATATGTCATGTCACTTCTCTTGTAAATTTTCACCTTCAAATATATTACGAATTACCCTTTTAATTTTGTATCAATTTTTCTCATGAAATACTCGCTTCAAATATATACACCACTATTTTTTAATTATGGCAAATACTTAAAGGGCTTATTAGAAAAGGTCTTGTTATTATTTAAGTAAAGTCTCAATGCATAATATTCATAAACAGCAATGTTATGAGCGTTTGTTTATATCTCAAAATCTCACTCAATTTATGGAAACATTGTACAGGTGTATGAATGAAAGAATGTCAATAAAAATGGAAAAACACTGCGGTTAGTATTTTCTAGTAGTAGTTGTTATGAATGATGATTCAATTATGAATTTACCAATAATGACAAATTTTCGTGGTCAATTTTGGGATTTCGTTTTTTGTACTTTTGACTACACAAATATGATCAGTAACGGGTACTGATTGAGCCCCATTTGCGCGTGCACTAATTAAAAAATAGGGGTGTATAATACGAGTAGTAATACGATTTAATTAATGTGCATATGTTGTGTTGGATATTTATAATTTTCCTCATGCCAGTCATGTGCAAAATTTCTTTATCATTGATCTAAGTTTTGTTGTAAGAAGTGTGTTTTTACATTTTGGCTAGCAAGCTCCTGCAGCAATATATATTTTAGTGGACTCCCAAGCACGCGCTCTTGTGAGATGCTCTCTATGCTTCGCAAGGCGCGGCTTAGTTTCAGAGCAAGACTTTCTGTTCGACGTATTTATAATAGTAGTTATAAACTAGGTTTTGGGCCGGATTTTTATGACGTTTTTGTTTTATTGTTAAACTACGAGTAAGTTTAATTTTATTTTACGTGTCGTATTCGCATTACCAAAAAAACTTTATAAATAAAGTTAAAAAAAAGTGTGCTTAATTTTGTATTAGGTGTATTTCGGCATGCAGTGCCTCAAACTCTAAAGCTGCATCTGCAAGTAAGATTACTAGAAAAATAAAGACAATTTCTATTAATATAAGTACAGGAATTTTAAATAATAGAAAAAAAAATATGAATGGTAGATGTCCTCTGGGTATCATAAGTTCGAAAAACTTTTGACCGAATTTCATTTCACCTAAAACTTTTCAACTATTATCGTTTCGTTTTTTTTTTTATTTCATCGAAGTCACGTATGCCACTGTAACAGTTGACCTATTCTCAATTCGAATTTTTTTCGTTACACCAAAGTTTCATTTGGTCGAAAAACTTTTCACCGGTGTTACACTTAGCGGAACTATCATTTATTCGAAGTATTATGTTTCCGAACATTCACTTCTCGCCAATCATCTGTACAGTATGAACGGTAAACTTGAAATTGTTGCTACGTGCACGTACTTTATTACATTGATATTTATAACTATTTAAATATCTGTAGCATTTTGCATTTAATAAATTATTTTTATTATCCTCCACTTTCCCTGTAGGAAAGAAAGAAGAAAGAAAGAAAGAAAATCAGTTTATTTACACGGAATGACGCAACTAAAAACTAGACAAACATAAAATTATATAAAAAAAAAAAAAAAAAAAAACAATGTTATAATTCAACGAGAGCTTGCACAATATAAAAATACTAGTTTTTAACTTGTTTGTAATAATAATAATAATAATAATAATTTATTTTTCTCACCACAATATTCATAGCAATTACAAAAATAAGACAATTAGAATAAATTGATTCATACTGTGGGAGACTATATAGGAAAGATATGCGCCACATCCGTGCAAAACGGCCGAACGCTCAGCATAAAGCTGTGCCCTCATGCACAATGCGATGAGCACACAGCGCTGGTTCTCAGCGTTGGCCAGTGCTGACCAAAAGACGCCGGAACGGTGCAATGTGCAAAAAAGATAAAAATGAAATAAAAAAAATTATAAAAGAATTTTAGATAAATAAAATAAAAACTAGTAGGTAGGTACTCTAGATAGTATAGCACACATTTTTATTGAATATTAAACACATACGGTAATCATCCTTGGCACAGTGAAACTTACTTGGAATCTGTGAGTGACTATAGCATAAGGTATGCCGTAGTACTGCGTATGTGATTCATCACCACTCAGCTGCAGCACCGCCGCTGCGGGCTGCAGCACCGCCGCTGCGTCACCAACAGCGGAATCAGCACCAACGTCGACAGCAACTTCAAATAGTTCTTCATTTTGTTTACTGTTAGAACCTATCAATAAAAATTAAACTGATTGTACGGGTTATTGAAACGTATAAACAATCATATTATTCATGGTTTGAGCTTTCAACATAGCATTTTACAAAAATACGAATTTAAAGAATGACTGCGTATTACAATGGGGTTTTTTGGCGTTATCAACTGGTCGATGAACTAGTAAATTGAACTTCAAATTTAATGAGTTCCTGAAAAGATCTGGTGTAGGGTCAGTTATGGTTCACAAACAAATATAACTGTAGAACAAACAAAATGCAAATCAGATTACGTAATTATTTGATTTACTTACTAATAGGTTTTATATACACAAAATTTTTAAACTTTGTTTATAAAACTTCCCACACTGAAAATTCACATTTATCTTTTCCAGAATATAGTTTATTTTTGTTATTTTTTAGTTTTAAAGTAAAATGTGATAGTAACTTTCACCCTTACCTGGACGCGTTTGCCCGTGCAGATTTTCGTTGTTCGAATGCGCGCACGCAGGGGACCGGTCGTCTTTTTCCAGTCACTACACGATACCGTTTCTTGCTAATCAATACAATATCGATATGTAACTCGTTTGATGTGATCTTTCTTTTTTCCTGTTTCATATTTTGTCTGTTGGGTCCCGTTACTGCAGATTAATTCTAATGTGTAGTTTGAACTGACTTTCAATTTGTAGTTTTGACTCTGAGAGCGAAGATCTATCAGCAAAATGGACATTAATCTTTGCAGTTGCTCGCTGTGTCTTTGTGTGGGGGGTAGTTTCAGACCTGAATGGTCTTAATAGTTCAGGTTTCCCGGCGATGCTTAAGTTGTAGTATGGTCTTAGTTGTGGCTTTGCTAGTTGACCACGAAAAGGCATACGACAGGGTGCCTCGTGAGGTTTTGTGGTGGGCCCTATTTGTGCCTGGGAGAGTGGGAGTATGTGCATTTGATCTAAGTCCGGTCTACACTGGCAGCTTCAGCGGCTGTCAGTATTAAGGGTATTACATTGCTCAATGACCTTGAAGAATTTACCTCTACACTAGTAGAGAAGAATTGACCTCTACACAGGCATTGCAGGGGGTGCTGCGCGCGGGGTGTTAGTACTGATTCGAGTTTTTTCTTGATTACTTATCGATATTCAATGAAATTAGAAAAAAAAACAATACAAGTTATTCAATTTATCGTAACATATATTTTGGTATAAATTCAATGTATAAATATAGAGCCGTTTTCGAGAAAATATGGAATTAATGTTCAAAAAAAGCCTATTTACAAGATTTTTTTTCTAGAGTATTTTTTTGAGAGACGTAATCAATATAATTTATTAGTAATGTCCTTAAGTATCCCCTTCATTTTTAATATGGTAAGGTGATTTTTTGGATTTGGGCGATGTAATCCCCTTAAGCAGGATATTTCTGAGTGTTTGGAACCGAAATTATCAAAAAAGTATAATGTTATAAATTATCAAGCGAGCGAAAACTGTTGCAATAGTTTTTCGACACTTCAATCATCAAAATATAGTGGGATTATTTGCGATCTTGAACCTGTAATAGGCGGAACCTGTAATATAAATAAGAGTACATATTGCACTGCGATACTGATCTATAAATAGCACAGTCACATTTTAATATGCACTCAGGATTACAGGGGAGAATATTCAAACATTGAGATTTATTGTTAATACCTACCATTAGTCGTTTGAATGAACTAGATGGACATAATTATATATTACGAGTATACTAGTGGTACATTGCCATGTCTGAAAGGTGGCACCTACCACCTTATGGTCCAATATATTCTCAAACAATCCAGGGACATTCAAATATACACACAAAGTTCCATTCAAATCGGTTCAGCCGTTTAGGAGTTAAGTCACAAACACATGTACATAAGAATTTTATGTACACTTTCACACTCATCATCTGGTCCCAAACTAAGCAGAGCTTGTGTTATGAGTACTAAACAACTGATAAACATACTTATATATTTCTAAATACATACATAAACTAAATTACACCCAGACACAGAACAAAATGATCGTGTCCATCACACAAACATTTGTGCTGGGTGGGAAGAATCGAACCCACGACCTCCGGCATAACAGTCAGGGCCACTAATTACTAGACCAACAGGCCAGTCAATCAAATAAAGGGCCAGCAACAGAAATAAGTTAAAATTTTGTTAAGTTTCAATACAGTTCCAACCTGTCGACTCTCCCCGTAGGGCGCACAGTGCTGCATGTTATGAGACAGGCACTAAACATATTATAAACGGCACTTCTCCGGTAGTCTAGTGCCCCCAGTGGCATCAAGTCGTGGCTATAACGTCTATGTAGCGGTAACTCGTCAACTACGACATTACTGCACATGTCCGGCAAGTGAGATGTCACATGTTTATTACGTTTCCACATGGACGCACACTTAATGGTCTTATTGGTTCATTAAGTTCAGTTATTTAGCTGACAATTTATTGAATTTGAAATGAAAAGCACTTTATTGCGTACGTATAGTGCCAGTCGGCAAAATCAGTCTATACCGATGATATTTGAGCTCCTTAGTAGTCCTAAGTTTAAGCTACACGAATACTGACAAATGCTTGCACTGACTGGACAGGTCCACTCAAATCTGTGTGGTTACTTCTTCAAAAGACTGTTGGAGACATTAATCTGCATGGTTCTCATATGATTTGACCATTACATGTTTATTGTATGGACTATAAAGAGACTTTGACCCCTGAGTTTATTTCAGTGTTTCGTGTCAACGTGTAGCTAGGAAACACCGGCCTCATCTAGTGTAAACTGACGAAAAAAAAATATGACGTGTAAAAGTGTTCTTTTCAAATCTAATTGCAAAATAAATATCATTTATTTATCATTTATAAGATATTTAAAAAATAACATTCCTGATTTCTTGTGTCTGATTTATTACAAATAAACAACTTTGACCTTGAATATGTCAGTATGATAATTTCTTTTAGAGTTTGTAGCGTCCGTGACATTTTTCCTAAACGTCAACAAATCATCATTGCTGCGGATTTATATTAGGGAGATCTAACGGTCGATAATTTACAAAAGCGTGGTTTATTGACCTAGATGTATAATTTTGAGATACCTTCTAAAATAAGTAGGAATATATTATATTTATCAAGCAATCCGGATATTTTGTTGGTCCACATATTTTAATTAAGTGCAAGTGAAAAAACCAGTCTTGCCACGAATTTTTATTTAGAATTCTTTTTTATTTCAAATGCTAGCGGCTGGCTCCATTCATACTAAAAAATGAATGTAAATTATAAATTAGAGCTAGATTATAAATTTTACATTGATGAATTTATGCCCCAACGAGAATTATCATAAAATACATACATATTTACAACGTATTATGTTGTCTTGTGATAAAGAAAAGATGATTGATGAGGTCAAAAGTCGCAATGTTGGAATGCCTCCCACAGGATAGACCGATGGCCTGGCAGGGCCAGCGGGACCTTGATACGCACAGGATCGTTAGTTGCGGCGACACTTGGGGAAGACCTATGTCCAACAGTGGATATCTTTCAGCTGAAATGATCATGATGATGATGAAATCTACCACAAAATAAGTAATAATATAATATTTCACAACTGATAGTTGCATATAACACAACACCGTCTAGTCCCAAGCTAAGCAGAGCTTGTGTTATGGGCACCAAACAGCTGATAAACATACTTATATATTTCTAAATACATACATATTATAGATAAATAACACCCAGACACAGAACAAATGATCGTGCTCATCACACAAACATTTGTCCTGGGTGGGAATCGAACCCACGATCTCCGGTCAGCTAGCAGTCAGGGCCACTAACTACTAGACCAACAGGCCTGTCGCGTCGTGTCGTGTGTGTCTAAGTAAGTAATAAAGTTATTGTCGTTTCTTCGTGATTTCTTTTGTACTTTGCACAATCAAAGCACTGTGTTCAGCACACTGCTTAAACCACGGATTACCGACGGCGTAGTCCGGTGTGTACGAAAAAGAAACGAATAAAAACAAGAAACGACACACAATTAAAATATTATTTTAATTAATTCATTAAAATAATATTATAATTAGGAGACTTACTCGTAAAATAATAAATAAAAACATTTATTTCGGACGAAGTCCATATTCTGTTAGTAACAATTATCTTAAAACTAATGTTAGTAGGAATTAACAACACTATACATAACACTAAACTTCGACATGAAATAAAATGAAATATTATCAGAAAAAAAAACGAATCGAGATTTGTTATCTTTAGAATATATTTTTTTCTGTGTCACCCAAAACTTTTCTACTAATCAGAAAATGCCTAAGGCATTAAATCCACCTGTACACTTATCTTTAAGTACGTACAATTGTGCATAAAGTACTTACTAAACAAATATATATATGCCCTTGTTAATAATCATATTAATCCATGTATATACTTCCGTCTATATTTGCGAATAAATAATTCTAAAGATAACAAATAAATTCCTAATGTAGGCCACTGATATCAGAGATAAATGTTATGAAATCTTAACTGTGAATATAAACTTATTTGTCGCTGTAGATAGCGTTTTATGTTGCGGATACATTGTGAATATGGTGATATCTAGAATGTTCCCAGTTCTTGCGTAACCAGCTAAGTCTTCTGGTTTATCTGAATTACTTTAAGAACTTTAAACCGGCCAAGTACGAGTTGGACTATAGCGCACGAAGGGTTCGGTACCACCCACAGCAAAAAAACGACAATCACATTTGTTGGGGCCTACCAACAAATGCGATTTTTTTGCTGTTTAAATATTTATGTTATTTTGTTTTTAGTATTTGTTATTATAGCGACAACAGAAATACATAAACTGTGAAAATTTTAACTGTCTAGCTTTCACGGTTTATGAGATACAGCCTGGTGTGTGTGACAGACAAACGGACAGCGGAGTGATAGTAATGATCCAGTTTTTACCCTAAGGGGTACGGAACACCAAAATTAACACGCCGAGTACTTAAATTATTAAGATGCAAGGCAATAATATGTAGTTTTTCTAACGATTCAATTTTACAATTTGTCGTTACTCATACGCCATCAAATTATAATTACTGATGGCCCTAACGTTCATTATCTACAACAAAAATAGGTCATATTACGTATATTAGACATCCTGATAGCATACAACTAGGCATCTTACTAAGTGTCATTATTTTTAAATTGTTTGTGACATGTTCATAGCATGTTTCGGGCAAAGGTTAAAGTTCAATGTCGATTAATAAAAATTGCTATAATAAATATAGTATATTTTATAACGCGGCATGTTTTATAACGCGAATTTTATACAATTATTATGTGGCCGTACAACCAATTAACGGACTATTTAGTGGAACTTTGAACGATTTGTAATGCTACTGGGGTTTCTCCTTTCATACAATGGCTACACAATAGCGATTGGTCGAAGCCGGGCCAATATGTAAATGTAGCATTAGAAGATCACTACTGTCATGGTACTAACTACTAACTAAACGAATTTAGGGAAAAGAAACTTGTACAGTTGAAAAATCAAGGTGTACGGTGCAACCGCTCATACTGCAAGTCAGCATTTACGACACACAGTCATTTTACCTTATAATAATCATCAGTTCATGTCAAGCCATCAAGTCGGGCGATCTCATTACGGCCAACAAGGGCCACGTGTCACTAATTTCACACACATCACTTCATTAAATCACACATCACTTAAAAGTAGTGTGTGATCTAGCAAGAGATCGTACACAAGGAAACATGTAAAAAGTTTTACAATTAATTAGTTTTGCCAGTTAATAGCTAGTATTTTTTTTTATTCCACAACTTTTACACAGCGCCATCTTGTCCCAAGGCAGAGTTTGTGCTATGACACATGCCTATATATTTCATATTATACATAAATTACAGCCAGATACAACAAATGATTGTATTCATTACACAAACAGTCCTGGGGAATCAAACTCACGACCTCCGGTATAGTGGTCAGAGCCACTTACCACTAGACTAACAGGTCAGTCAGTGGAATTAATTTGCTGAGAAATTATTCTGAAGTTACTTTTACAGGAGCGATCAAATTATTGTCAAATATTGTATATATTTATTTATTGGAATTATAATAACCAGCAACATATCTCTTAAAAACAACCACGATTGACTCAAAAAATAATTCCCTATGTTTTTGCAAAACTTCAGAATTAATATTTTTCTTACTTTGACAGCAACACAATGGCATTGCTTTAAAAAATTAAGTGGGCTCGTGGATATTGTGACGATCAGACGTGTTGGTGCTGTTAGTGTTGATATAAGTGTACATACATAATAGTAACTAAGTGAAATTGTGAGCAACCTTGGCCGTATCTTTAAAGTGTGTGAACGCGTGACACGGATATCAAAATGGAATATTTTTACGCTTGTAGTTTCCGTTTAACTAGAAATGTCTAACTCGTAAAATTGTTTAGTTTACATTATTCGGTTATAGTACGCAGGAAATAAATTGTACCATTTGCTATGGTTACGCACATACCCCCACTTCGATTGACACGCGAAAATTAGTTACTGCGCAGTCAAGGTCGACCGCCATGATAGTTTTTTTGTTTTTTTTTTCAGTATTTGAACTATTGTTCAAATTTTTTGCCGCGTACTATACCGACGAGATTATGATACTGCAATTATCACATAAAGTCGATATAGATTTAATTGTTTTTTTTTTTTATAAATTATTTAGAGGCATGTCTGAGTGTGAGGTTGTATATAAACTGTTCCGTTACATTACAAAATGCCTGCTTGGTCATTTAGCCTTCGGTTGAGTATCCAAAGGTTATAATTTGCTCTCAACGACGACGCTGCTTATTACAAAATCGTGGTGTTTTATAATTATGTTTTACTGTTGTTATTATTATTATTTATTATTGCACAGTGTAAATAATAATAATAATTTAGAAAGTGTAAAGGCTAGTCTTTACACTGTGCGTCTCGCAACCTTCGGACTCCCGTGATTCTCACCAGGTCATTGGTCCACCTTGTGGGATGCTTTCCAACGCTGCGTCTTCCGGAACCTTTCGGCCCCATTGACCATCTCACATCTCACATGAAATATATGCCTATTTCCAACATTGAACAGTGGACGACTTTCGGCTAAAATGATGACTTTTATAGTCCCACTCCTGGGTAATGGCCTCCCTCTATTCCTTCCAACGATCACGATTCCTCGCTTGTTCTATCTAGTTCTTAAGGAAGACTTCCAGGTCGTGATATTCTGTAAAAAACAAACACTAAAAAACTGTCAACCGATCTAATCAAGGCGAAAAACTCATTTCACGCCTACACCACTTAGGTACTCACGATGAGTTTTCAACATCTAGTTTCGCTGTTCTCTAAAAATCTCATCATGTAAACTTAGTCTGACATTTTTACACGCCTTATTCATCAGCAGTTCAAGGAGGACTCATTTTTTGTCTCTCCATCGACTACACTATGCCATATCCAGTCGCTAGTTATTCCGTAAGGCGTGTAGCACGTTACGTACGTGGTTTGCGAGCGTTCCCTTGACATATCGATCCCGGACAATGCATTATTGATGCGATTACTAGCTGGAAGCAGATTTCCCTCGCGTGGTAATAGAATAGTCGCTGAAAAATTTTTTGGTTAGTGATACTGTATAAGTCTGACGACTAGAATTACTGACAGGTAGCTTATTAGTTAACCCCTTCATGAGTTTTGGGTTTTGGTGGTCTGATAGGCAGTTACTCCATTTTAAATACTAGTGGTTTCATATCTAGCATTCCGTTAGACTAGAACCCGATCTCGAGATAGCTTGGTTAAGTCAGTGTAGATGATATTAATGGATGGCATTTCTTGGGTGAGTTTTGCTATGAGGGTTCATAGCAAAACTCACCCAAAAAAAACAAAGGGCAATGGAAAGGGTTATGCTCGGTGCTTCTTTGCGTGATCGAATTAGAAATGAAGATTTGTGCAGGAGACCCTTAGTTACCAAAATAGCTCGAAGAATCGCTAAACTTAAGAGGCAGTGGGCGGAGTACATTACTTGCAGGACAGATGGTCAATGGGGCCACAACGCAGCATTGGTAGGTCTTCCAAAAGGTGGACCGATGATGACCTGGCGGCTATGGATGCGAGACGTATTGGACCGGTCGTGGTGGCGCCACTGAGGCGAAATCTTTGCCCAGCAGAAGATGTCTTTCAATTGAAATGATTGTATTTATTTATTTATTGCAGCAACATAGCCATTAACACTAAATAAAATTAAATCTTTCACTCTGTCTTCTCACAGAACTGTAAACTTTCTTATGATGAGGACAATGCACTCGTATTATACGATGTTATACGAAATGTGCTAGAATTTACCATGTTCAAATCCATGAACTTATTTCTTTCGTTATTTCTTACTTGTGGCTCTTTTTTAACACAAGTATATTCGTCACAAACCCAAATGAATCTAGAAATAATGATTTTGTTAAGCGCACAAGTGCGATCGATTTCTTTTATGGTTTCTTTTGGTTTCGTTGGTACTTCACAACTCCATGCTGTGAGCTTGTTGTGTTTGAAGTTTTATTTCTGACAGTAGAACTTTTTGTGGTTTTCATGTCTTTCTATCACTTCTTGACATTTTGTTACGTCAGTTTTCTTCTTTTCAAAAGAAAATTCTCGTTGTTAAAGCTTCCGCTGATAACATTGGAGATAAATACTTGGGTTTGCCAGCTGCCACCCTGCGCTAGGAGTCTTTGTGTTCTGTGACCAGTTGGCTAAAACCAAGTGCAGAATCGAGCCGGGGCGTGCCACAACGCAACGCATTTCAACAGAATAAGTGCAATGTGGCCCGCCTATAGTATATGATGGCTCATGCAAAACGTACGGAGGTGATGTAGGAAGAATTTTGCGTTGGTTATCAAAAACCCATCAAGACCATCGTAGAGTATAGGCCTATTATTCCACTCAATAGCTTACATTTTTAACCCAAGGCTTGATATGTATTTACAGACTGTTGTATCACTTTTGTGTATTGTCTTGACATCAATGAAGATAGTACCTAATTATTTTAATTCAGCGAACAAAGATCCTGTATTATCTACTCCTTAATCTTACTACTTACATTCATACATACATATGTGTAGTGTAGAGTAGATTATGAGATAACAAAGATACGTTATCTTGTATTATAAACAGCTGATTAGACTTTGAAGCATTCGTTTCATTATTGATAGTGATAATTGGCGTCCAAAGGGCGACGGTCTTACCGTTCAGTGATTTCAGTTGTTAAACGGAACTTAAGTTAATAAGTGGTCAGAGACGACTTTGTATAATAACTTGCAAAAATGTGTGTTTTGCAAAAGTGACATTTGAGTTTCAGTGCAGTGTGACAACGGTAGTGTGTGACATGTCCCTTCCGTTCTCATTCAGTGCTAAGTGGGTAGTGCTGTGGTCACTCTGGGCTGCCCGCTTTGTTCGACAGCCCACTGACACTCTTCAGCTGAGTAATGGCCCCGTCAGAGGCTCCATATCTCCCGATGGCTATCATAAAAGTTTCCAAGCAATACCTTATGCCAGTGTACCGCATCGGTTTCAGGTAAGTGCGAAATTAATGTTAAGCTACGTGTGCACACAGCTGCATATAATATCTCGCTCTCTCACGGCTGCACGCAATCGTTCCTAACATGTGTAATTAAATGAATAATGAGAATCAAAACGCCATGAAATATACAAACTTATAATATGACATCAAGAAACCATAGTTCGTATAGGGAGAGGTTTATCTCAAAACCCAAGGGACTGGAATTAAGCTGATAGGTAAACGTTGTAGAGTTACGAGTATGGACTTACACATTCCTTTTTTTAGGGTCCTGGTCCTGAACCGACGTGGACAAGTACCTTCGAAGCAGTAGAGGACAACGTGCGATGTATGCAGAGCGTGGCGGACGCGTGGACCGTCGGCACCACGGACTGCCTCACGCTCAACGTGTACACGCCCCTGGACGCCGGCCCGCACTCCGCGCTACCCGTCATGTTCTATATCCATGGCGGAGGGTACTTCAAAGGCTCAGGGAACAAGGTCTTCTACGGTCCTAATCACCTGATACCCAAACGTGTCATCCTGGTCACCATAAACTACAGACTCAACATACAAGGTTTCCTCTGCCTTGGCATCAAAGAAAACCCTGGAAATGCAGGAATGAAAGACCAAGTCGCTGCACTGAGATGGGTTCAGAAAAATATAAAGAAGTTCGGAGGAGATCCTGATAATGTCACCATATTTGGTGAGAGTGCTGGAGCGGCGTCAGCGTCCTTTCACCTCTACTCTCCGATGTCGAAAGGACTGTTCCACAAAGCTATCACTCAAAGCGGATCAGCGCTGGCTCCGTGGGCGTATCAGTTCAAACCTGTATACATGGCAAGCTTGTTGGCCAGAACCATGCTGTTCGAGTCGCAGGACCCGCACGAGCTGTACAAGTACTTCATGTCGAAGTCTAATGATGAGCTTATTCTCACCAGAGTCCCTCGGATCCCAGGTAATACGATCATATCTGAAATATTGTACTCGCCGTGCCGTGAGGTGCCAATAGAAGGCGTTGAAGCATTTTTGCTTGAATCACCGTTCGATCTTCTGTCTAGAGGCGAGTACAACAAAGTTCCAATGATCATTGGCACAAACAATGAAGAGGGGTTGCTATTATTAGGAATGGATAACGATACGATGATACCTCGAATACATTTTGAGAAATCATTGCCAAGGAATTTACATATTTCAGACTCTGAGACTAAGCGAAAGGTAGCTAAAGAGTTAGAACAAATATACATGGAAGGTGAACAAATATCTCTTGACTCTGTAGTCAGAATATCAAGATGGTATGGGGAACCAAACCTGAGTTTCCCTTCGTTGAGTGAAGTGGAGGGGCTCCTGGAGACTTCGGACCAGCCAGTTTACTGCTATTTGTTTAAATATTGTGGCCGAAGGAATATACCAAAGTTCTTTTTGCCGAAAAAGTTGAAGGCGGTACCAGGCGCGACCCATGCTGATGATATTTTCTATATTTTCTCTCAGAAGATCATATTTCCCAATTTCGAGATGACAATGGTAGACCGAGTGACGACGATGTGGACCAACTTCGCCAAATATGGGTGAGTCCGATCTTAGCTTTAGGAAGATCTATCACTACTTTATAGGAGTGTATGATACACGTGCCAAGGTACTTCTACCTATTAAAGACGTTATTACACGATGATGGGGCAAATTGCTCAGTTAGCCTTCATGTGAGAGTCTATGAGGTACAATATTATCCAATGTACAACTTTTGTTTTAGTCGAGCTAGGCGCACTTATTTATTCTGAACATTTTGAATACCTAATGATTTTTGTAAAAATGATAACAGGTTTAAATAATAATAAAAAGATTGTTTCTTAACGCATGATTCTCTGAAGTTTTGGAATGATTAGCAAAAGTGAGACCTATATAAAGTTAAATTTTATATTTTTACTAACAAACGAATTGGAGGTAATTTATAAACATAATATTTCCACATTTCCCACAAGCAAAACGATAATTATTTATGTAGTTTTTTGTGTTCTAAGTTAAATACTTATTACGTCTGGTAAATCAAAATAATACTGGCCATGAAAAACAAATGATTTAGACATTATTTTATAATTCGTCAACTCAGCATATTAAAAAAAAGACATCTACTTTATTGTAAACTAAATGATACCGTAGTTTTTAAATTATTATCTTCTTCTTCCTGCCCTTGTCCCATATTACTTGGGGTCGACGCAACACGTTTTTTTCTTCCACTCTAACCTGTCAGCCGTCACACTATCACTAACTTCCTTTTCTTTCATATCACTCCTCACACAATCCATCCATCTCTTCTTCGGCCTCCCTCTTCCTCTCCATCCATCTACTTGTAAACTCAGAACTCTTTTAGTAACATGTGTTTCATCCCTCCTCTTCACATGATCATATCAAGACAAACGATTTCCTTTCAACTTTTCAGTCACTGGCGCCACTTTCAAACTTCCTCTAATATACTCATTTCTCACTTTATCCATTCTCGTCACACCACACATCCATCTCAACATTCTCATCTCCGCTACATGCAGTCTTTTTTCATCCATCTTTTTCACAGCCCAACATTCTGATCCATACAATATGACAGGTCTTATCACGGACTTGTAAATTTTACCCTTCAACTTGAGTGGCATCCGTGGGTCACAAGTTGTTCCCGTGACCTGTCGCCATTTCATCCATCCGGCGTTGATCCGATGTGTTACGTCTCGGTCTACCTCACCATCTCCTTGAACGAGCGACCCGAGGTACCGAAAGTCGGAGCAGATTGGTATGGGCGTTCCGGCGAGAGCTAAGGGCACAGGGCCGGAACGACCGCCGAAATCGCAGAATAAGTACTCCGTTTTGGTTCTGCTTAATTTCAGGCCAACACTCTCCAGTCTGTGCCACCACACCTCCAATCTATTCTGGACCTCTAGGCCACTCTCGGCAACCAGCACAATGTCATCGGCGAAAAGCATACACCAGGGAGCCTCTTCCTGAATGCCCGACGTCAGAGCGTCCATTATCATCAGGAAGAGGTAAGGGCTGAGTGCCGACCCTTGGTGTAAGCCGACAGCCACATTGAAGCTGCTAGTGGTGCCCACTGTAGACCGAACTTGGGTACGGCATCGACTGTACATCGCTCGGATCAACTGCACATACTTCCCAGGCACACCTTTCTCTTTAAGGGCCCACCACAGAACCTCACGAGGTACCCGGTCGTATGCCTTTTCGAGGTCAACGAATACCATGTGCAAGTTTTTATGCGCATCTCTGTATTTCTCGCACAGCTGGCGTATAGCGAAAATGGCATCCGTTGAACCTCGACCAGGCATAAAACCGAATTCGTTCTGTGAAATTTCACTCTCTTCTCTCAACCTCCTTTCAATAACTTTCTCCCAGGCTTTCATGGTATGTGACATTAGCTTTATTCCTCTATAATTGTTGCACTCAAGAACATCACCTTTGTTTTTAAAGATGGGCACCAAAGAACTGTTGTACCAATCATCAGGTATTGCTTCTTCCCGCAACAACTTATTGAAAAACAAAGCTAACCACATCCATCCATCCACTCGCAATAACTTCCACACTTCAACTGGAATTCCATCGGGACCAATGGCCTTATCATTTTTCATACCATTTACTGCTATTCTGACTTCATCCATACTAACCATTCTCACTAACCCTACATTCACTGGTTTACCCTCTAAAGACCCATTCCAATTATTTTCCTCATTCATCAGTCTTTCAAAATAGTCCTTCCACCTGTCCTTGATTTCTTCATCATCCGATAGGACCATTCCAGCTTCATTCCTTACACATCTTGTCTGACAAACATCCCTCGTCCTTCTCTCTCTTATTCTAGCAAGCCGGTACAGCTCTTTTTGGCCTGCAGGACTGTCCAGTGTATCGTACAATTTGTCTTGGGCCTTTGCTTTCGCTAAAGCTACGGCTTTCTTAGCTTTTTTCTTCAAATTATCATACTCCCTCTTTTTTTCAGCTTTCAAACTACCGTTTTCCGCTTCTACACGCTGCCATTCCTTGAATTTTCTTTTCTTTTCTTTCAACACATTCTGAATTTCTATCGACCACCACCATGTATCCTTATCTATTGTGCCTTTTCCTCTCGTCTCTCCCAAAATATCTTTCGCTGCATGCCTGATACACTCTGCCATCTCATTCCAGCTTTCATTTATACTTCGATCATTCATGTCTCCCATTTCTATCATTCTGTCCACCACTCGCTCTTTGAACTTTTTCGCACAGTCATTCCTCTCTAGCATGTGCTATTTTATTTTGGGGGGCGGGCGCTCTTTGCTTTTTCTACACAGTATTTGGACCACTGATGTCATAACCAGGAGTCTGTGTTGCGAGACTAGGTCTTCTCCTGGAAGCACTTTGCAATCCTTGACGTGTTTTAAGTGGTTGCGCCTAACTAGAAAATAATCAATTTGCGTCTTATGGTTACCACTTTTGTACGTGGCCAGGTGTTCGCCTGTTTTCTGAAACCACGTATTGGCTACTGCTAGGTCAAATGCAGTAGCGGATTGCAGGAGCATCTTTCCTTCATTATTTGGGTTTCCATAACCCCATCCCCCATGTATTCTTTCATAAACACCTCTCATTCTTCCCACATGTCCATTAAAATCACCTCCCACTATCAATTCCTCATGCACAGGGATGTTCATTAAAACCATATCAAAATCCTCCCAAAACTTCTCTTTCATCGTATCATCACATCCTACTTGAGGTGCATACACAGTCACACTAATCACATTCAACATAACATTCTCTAACATCACTTTCAGAATTATAAATCTATCATTCATCCTTTGTACTTCCATCACACTTTCTTTCAATTTACTATCTAGCACTATTCCTACACCATTTCTTTTTCCATCACTTCCACAATAATAAAACTTATATCCCTCACCAATTTCCCTCGCTTTTGTTCCTCTCCATTTCGTTTCCTGCAAGCATGCTATGTTTATCCGTCTTTTTTTCAGTACATCCGCTAACTCTCTCGCCCTTCCAGTCATTGTACCAACATTCCAACTTGCATACCTCAATCTTATTTCCGAGCTAGCTTCTTACGTTGCCCCCGCCCGGGTTGGTGCAACAACCCTGGTCCATTTCCCACAGGGGCCGGGTGCTGCCCCTGCGCGTCGCCAGTGGGGTACGCCCTAACTCTATCGCGCACTCTATTATTTCTCGACATGTTGCAGTTGATTTGGCAACTGTTTTATAGTCGGCCGCCAGCCTGACACCAACCCTCCTTGGGAATGCTTTTGTTGGTGGTTTACGCACCACCATGCGGAGACCTTCGGTGTTTCATAGTACGCACGGTCACAGAAATGTCCCTTAGTCGCCTCTTACGACACCCACGGGAAGAGATGGGATGGTGCCATTCTTTACGTCCGAACACCATACGGACGACTAGTTTTTAAATTATTATAGACCTGAAAATAACAAACAAAAACGGATTTGTAAGGTTAAAAATATTCCCTGTTATGTTGACCGGTGTAATTGAAGGACAATATATAGAAGAATGTGAAAGGGTTTAAAAACATTATAGTATAAGTCTGCTCTGATATCCACCATAAAATGATAAAAAACAGCGGTTCTGTGACAGGGAGACGTTACGAGTATATTTGTTAAAAATTATTATTGTTTTTTGTTAGTTATTAATGATGGTTATTTGGCAGAAATAAAACAAGGATTACTGTAATTAACTTGGATTAATTTATTAAATTGGTCTGCCTATCCACAGAGCGAGAGAGAGAGAGAGATAGATATATTCGACCACAGATTGCATGATACATCATGAAGCGTTGCGTTCACAAAGTAACAATTAATCAATTTTTTTTTTTGCGACCCCACTTGATGGTAACCAGTGAAGCATTCGTTGATGGTGAGGTGCACAAGTAAGAGCCATTTCACTTTAGCCTTGAAGACACGTAAATTATAATCGGACTGGAAGACCGCAGCAGGCAAACTTTTCCAGTCCTTGTGGATATTTTTTTAAGTTCTTTTTTATATTATGGATCGCGTTTGACCATTACAATTAGTAGCAAGGTATACCATGGTTGGCGTTATGGTAGTATGATTTGTGATTAACAATACTTTTTTTTTTCACTGTTATTGCTAACACTTAGTATAATCAAAACTACTTTTGCTTATTAATTGATAAATTGGTTGCTTAGATAACAAATATAATTATTTTTAAAGCATTGGAATATGCACGAAAATAATATTTGTAATTATAATATAATTCAGTATATATAATATATACTTTTGCTTATTTATTGATAAACTGGGTTGTTAGATAACAAATATAACAATTTTTTGGAATATGCATGAAAATAATATTTGTAATTATAATTATTCAGTTTTGTATATAAACTTACTGGCGCGTGTAATTTTATATTTCTTAAAGTAACACGTTCATGTATTGTAAGCAAAACAATAACTTAATTTATTTGTTAATTATGACGAATTTTTTTTTTATCTTAGTGCCATTTAAGTATCACGGAACTGCCAAATCTCAGTGGGGGAGGGGCGTGTCTGGTTGGTTACTACTTCTTATACGTTCTTACTTCCGCAAAATCTTCATTGTTTTCATTTTTTTTTTTTTTTTCGGTATGTAAAATCATCCAATGACAAATCCCGCCCTTGGGTGGAGCGGGAAGTAGTGTCAGACTCTTACTGACTAAAAACCTACCCCGTTCCATTCTTCGCCTTGGTCCCAGGGCCCCGGGTGCCATTTTCACATACCCTTTGACCCCAGTAGGCTTCGGCCCTGTCGGGCCCCTACAGTTTGCTGACAACTCCTTGAGGCGCGCGGGAACAGTGCGCGCCGTAAACGACTTGAGCTCGGACCGGTCTGTTACCGGACGGACGGACAGCGAGCTACCCATTGCCCGCCGTCCGCGAGCCCGCGCCTACGGTGGCCGGAAATCGGGATCGGAAATCCGGCGGCGGCGGCGGCGTGTACGCCGTTGCCTGATGCGGTCGGCCTCCTCCTTTGCTAGCATTACTGCTTCGCAGAAGGAGGCGACCGCCTGCCACTCCTCCTCGCTCCGGAGCATGGCTTGAACCAAACTCCGGCGCGAGAGATTGCTGCCGCCGATCACCCCCAAAAATCTTCATTGTAGTCCTTGATCCTAAGTAAGATAATAAATGCAAATGTGGGTTACTTTGTTTTTACGCTTTGACACTTCCACTGTTTGGCTGATAACAATAAAAAAAAACTACACACCAAGGGTTTCGTACAAACGAACTTATATGTAAATAGTTCAATTCCCGGATCGAGTCTCGGAAGATTTTTCCGAATCGCAATAAAGTTTTTTTTGGTGATGTATGTAACTATAAATTTACAGTTTTTTTTCCTATACTTGTGCTACAAGACCTTGCTCCATGCTGAATTTGAGGATTCTAGGTCAACAGGTAGTACCCTATGAATTTTGATTCCCTTGAGAATATACGTTTTTTGAGACATAAACGACTGTATCTTTTTCTCTTTAACATAGAAGCTTGATTTTTTCACAGCTTCAAGAGACCGCAGACTTGAGCATATGGTTTTAATTCCAACTCGATACCTCCACGCGTTCTCGAGATAAAGGGTCTTGACAGACAGATGGACAACAAAGTGATCCCATAAGGATTCCGTTTTCCTTTTGAGGGACGGAACCCTAATAACAGTAGACGGAGTTTTTTTTTTATGGTAGGTAAAATCATCCAATGACAAATCCCGCTCTTGGGCGGAGCGGGAAGTAGTGTCAGACTCTTACTGACTAAAAACCTACCCTGTTCCTTCGTAGCCAATCGTGCCGGGGCCGGGCATTCCTTTCGGAAGTTAACCCATGACCCCAGTAGGCTTCGACCCTGCCTGCCTGCAGTTAGCAGGTTGGGCCTCTTCGGTGTGCTGACAGCTCCTTGAGGCGCGCGGGAAAAGAACAGTAGAAGGGGTTGAAAATGGCCGAAATTTTGCTTACATAATACTTAAATGGCCCTAGGATTTGCGATCACGCCTGACGGAAAGCCATGCAAAATACCAGACACACAGGACCCAGTTTACCGTCAAGTTTGCAGCGCATTTGAAGCGGCGTCCAGTAAACTCAATGAATGGTCGTCGGGTATACTTGACGGTGTCTGGCTATCTTTACTGATGACAAATCTACTGTGTCTGCATGAGCGTGAGCGGTAAAATATCATACATATTTACACCTACACACACACACACACAGTAGACTACGAAGTTATTCGACCAGAAACTTCACGGCGAATTGAATCGTGTGACTGGCATAAGGTGTACTCTTAAAAAAGCTTGCTCAAAATATTTTTTATTCATCTTTTCAGGGATCCAACTCCAGAAGGGTCAAACTTGCCAGTGAAGTGGGTCAGAGCCAACAAGTCAGAGCCAACATCCCTGGTGATCGACGAGCAGTTCCACATGGCACCACTGTGGTACAACAACAGGCTCAAGTTCCTGAAAGAAATCTACTCCAAGTTCAGGAGGAAAGAATAACCAAAAAAAAAAATAGAAAACTTAACTACAATTAATAATTTTCCCTGATTTAATTTTTTGTAGGGATTTGAGTTTTAATTAGGAAGAGTTTTTTGCCTAGTCATTTTTAAAGTTGGTTTTCAGATCTTATGAAACTGGAAGTGGTTTTTTTTAATTTATGTAAACTAGTGCTTGACTGCGATCTCAGGGTATGTGAAAATGGCACCCGGGGCCCTGGGACCAAGGCGAAGAATGGAACGGGGTAGGTTACCTGATGGTAAGCAGAGATGCAATCGTTGATGGTGAGGCGCACTAGTGGTAACGGTATTTTGTTTTTCAAAAAGTGTTTTAGTTGTAAAACAAAATGGTGATGTTGTTAAGTTTTGGTTGTGTTGTTAAAGTTAATTATTATTTAAAGAAACTAGAGCTACAAACTAGTGCTTACTGTTTTTTTACTGTTCTTATTAAGCAACACAAAAGACAGGCTCTCTGTATTTAAATTACATTACTGTAGCCATAATAACTAATGTTTTATTGACTCTATTCATTGACACGTTCAGTGTGGGACGAGGTCTCAGGCTCGTAACTTGAATTTTAGTTCAATAAAAAGATGAAGATATATCTAAGATGCTCTATTAAAATAAAATGCAGTAATGTATTTACTTTAATACATGGTCACTTTGACCTCGTGCCACACTTAGCAAAAAAAACTTCTAGTTTTTTAAACGTTACGGGGTCTATTAAGCCCTTAATCGCCATAAGAACAATTTTCAAACGAGGTCTTAAACGCCCCATAACGCAGGAAAATTATACAAAAATTAGTGCCGCAGTATCAACATGTTAAAAAGATTGAACAGTTATAGGAAAGAAGAGAAGTGACAATAAGAATACTTGCCATGATTAGTTGAAGCCATAGTGTTGTGTTAGCTCGCCACTCGCCTCTCGCCACCCGGCAGAGACATCGAAACTACCGTCATTTGCACAACTACGCTCCTTTATCTATTGACCTCTGCTCGTAAACTGAGGGACACTCGAGTGCATCCCCTAATTAGGACAGGCAGGACCTTCAGAGGGTCGCCGAGAGGAACTTTGAACATTCCCCGACCAGGAATTATTTATTTTATTGCCGGAATGAAGAGCCACCGATGCGTTGAGAATTTCTTTAGCCAAAGTCTTGGCCTTTCATTAATTTAGGAACTCCGTTAAAGGACGTTCTTTAAAATCATGTTCTATTCAACATTTTCAGCCAATTCTATTCTTCAGTAAACTGGCTCTAAAATTAAAATGGTTTGACGGTAAACTGTGTTTTAATGCTCTCTTTGTTTGTGCATAATCCTGACTGAAAGCGAATGGAGAGCTGCCTTCAAAAGCGAAACATAAAACGTGTAGCATTAGAGAGTTGGTAATCGGCAATCTTAAAACCGTAGGTACCAACGGAAACTAAATTTCCGGTATTTGAGAAAGTAAGCCGCTTACCGTGTCGGTCTCTTATTAAAGCTCGCTTGAATGGGGCTGGGCGGCGGCGGGGCGGCGGTGAATGAATGTTTGTGAAACTATCCGGCTTAATCTTGGACCCTTTCGCCCCCTCGCACCCCCGCGGTAAGCTGCTCGGTAAATAGGCGAAAATCGTCCCGCGAACACATTGCCGTATTTGCTATTGTTTGCTATTTAATGAGAAACCTTTTAAAAAAAGTTAATGGGAATTTGGTGGCTTTATGCCTCTCGTAATCTGGGATTGCCTGAGATCTGAGACTTCTTTCAGTGCGCGGTTCACACGTTGAGATTGCGGACTGTTTGGCCTGTAACAACTTCAACAGACTGCTCGTTTAGTCTTTCAAACCGTCTCTTAAAGAAAATTTGTAAAGAGGATCCGTAACTTGTTTAGCAAGTTTATGAAACGTTGCCTAATTCGGAACTTGTTTAGGCGTGAAATACTGTCGTGAAACGAGCTAACTAGTTGAAGGCTGTTTGGTTGCGCCAATTTGCTATGTTCCGCGACTTTGTTTTTTGTAATTTATTTTTTTGGTCTAGCAATCCTATCCCTACCGTATCCGCTTCCCGCACGACCTCGAGAGAAAGGATTTGACATTGACGTTTTTGTGCATTGTGAATGTGACCGCACCGCTAACACGCCCGCTCGAAATTACAAGAAAATTGGCTATTTCGTGTTCCAACCATTCGAAACTCAACAATAAGTGCAGTGTAGTGCAATAAAGAAACTGGCAGTGCTTGAAAGTACGAAGTTCGGGATTCGCCGGCCGGCGCCATGTGGAACTTTCGAGGTTAAAGGTCAGTCCTTCTAATACATTTATCCCATTAATAAACGCTAGACGCAGTACCTGCATATTGTTAACAAACCTTAGATCGCTTTTTAAATCTACAGTCCACAAAGCAAAATTCGCGCAACCATTACTTTTTGGTCCATACGAGCAGGATCGTGAATCATTTTCTTGTAATTTCGCAATATAGTATTTGTTCCATAGGGAATAAACGCAACGCGCCTGTTTACCTAGATATAATAGTAGAAAACCCGCATCTAGGCATTTAGGCAACTATACGTTATTTCGCTCGTATAGTTAAAGAGTCATTGATAATTACGGTACCTACGCCGTCAACCGCACCGCATAATTATAGTTAGCTACGTAAATATCAGCGTAGATATAAATCGATCGCATTCTTTTTCTTGACAAAATTCATTCGACCATCCTACAAATTGCATGTAGGTAGACGCATTTCAAAAATACCCGTTCATTGTTGAGTGAACATTTGTAGGAAACGGATAAACCATAGATTATATACGCATATATTTAATCGAGAAATTGGGTAATATTCACTCATTGATTCAGGTTGTTCCGTTCGTTCGCCGTTCACTTTGTTGTTTACAATATTACCATATTGTTATCTGTTAATTATCGCTTACTTAATAATTCGTTAAGTGTTTGTTTGAGTGTATAGTGTGAATATATCAAAACAAGATGTCTCTTAAGGGAACCAAGGTTAGTACTGATTTAAAGGTTCAGTTAAAGCTTTTATACGCTAAAAGGGACTCACAGTTTTCACGTGTTCAATCGATTTGTGATAAATCTTCGCAAACCTCGGATCTGGCGATTAGAGATGCTTTCTTGTGTTCGTTGGAAACTTTAGATAGTTTGCGCGCGGATTTTGAATCTACAATTAATAATATAAACATTTTAGAGTTGGAATTAAATCCTGATTACTGTGTGAGTTATCAGGCATTGTCGTCCTTTGATGACTTGTATTGTCGTATCAAACGTATTGCTAGGAGTTTAGAGACTCCCCCCCCCGCGAGTGGTTTATCCAACCCTCCTCGCGAACGCCCACGATTGCCGCCAATTCAAATACCTGAATTTGATGGTGACATTCGAAATTGGAATTTATTTATAGATAGTTTCGAAAATATAATACATAGGAACACATCGCTGACAGATCACGAGAGATTGCATTATCTCGTAGAAAAATTGACCGGTAAGGCAAAGGCTGTCTGTGCTGGAATTACGTTTAGCGCTGAAAATTACAATTTAGTTTTGAACACTTTAAAAACAAAATACGAAGATAAGCGATTAGTAGCCACCGCATATTTAGATCAATTATTCGATTTGAAAAGTTTTTCCGTTTGTAACGATCATAATTTAGAGAAGTTTTTAAATATTTTCGCATCATCTGTTCGTGCAGTAAAGAACCTAAAGGTCAATGACCTCTGTGACTTTTTGTTTTTGTATATCGGTTTAAATAAATTAGATCCTGAAACTGTTCGTCTGTTTGAAACGACTCAGCGCGGCAAAGAAATACCTAAGTTCGAAGATTTAGAATCTTTTATTCGCGATCATATTAAGGTATTGCAGCGCACGTCGGCGCGTCATGAAGTCACGAATAGGACAGGTTCCGATCGCCGTATAGACGCGTCATCGAAGTCAGTCAAGACTGCACATACGCTAGTTAATACCGCCTCAACACCTGACTGTTCTCTGTGTAAGGGTAGCCATACACAGCTGTACAAGTGTTCGGAATTTCAGAGATTATCGCCTAGTGATCGTTACAAGTTTGTCCGCACTAATAATTTGTGTTTTAATTGTCTAAGTGACAAACATCTGGTTACGTCATGTAACAGTGGTGGTAGCTGTCGTAAATGTCTAGCTAGACATCATACCTTCTTACATTTTGAGAGTAGTAAGCTGCCATCGCAGCAGCAGCCTGCGCAGACGCGCGACGCTTGTGACGCGCGGCCTGCTGCAAGTGCAAACGACGTAACATTGTGTTCGATTTCCGCCGCTGGTACTCAAGTCACTACCGTTTTACTTGCGACCGCGCAAGTTGTCATTGTAGATGCCTTTGGCAAACCGCACACCGTTCGAGCGCTACTAGATGGCGCTTCCCAGAGTAATTTTATTACTCGGGATTGTTGTCAACGCCTTGGTTTTAGTTTTAATAATTGGTCATCCCGCTCAGAAGTGAAAGGTTTTGGAGGTTTAAAGGCAACCATTCACGGTTCCATTAAAATAATATTTAGTTCACGTTTTAATCGTAATATTTCGTTTGAAATGGATTCGCTAGTCGCAGATAAGATTACGGAACGGTTGCCCACGGTACCGGTTGACACGTCCATGCTGACGGAGTTTAAGAACTTGCAGTTAGCCGACGGAAATTACGCTTTCCCTGGAGATATCGATCTATTGATCGGTGCTTCGATTCTCCCGCATCTCCAGTTATCACGTAAAATTCAAGGTCTTCCGATGTACCCCGCTCCGCACGCACTGGAAACAGTTCTCGGGTTTGTTATAGTTGGCTCCGCACCCGCTTATTTAAATAGTTACTCGACTGTGTCGCACTGTTGCACCGTCGAGCCGCCGCTTGAGTCTACCATCCGCAAGTTCTGGGAGATTGAAGAGGTCAATGTCCCACCTATTCTCAGCCCTGAGGATCAGGTCACTGAGGAGATTTATACCCGCACGACTACTCGTGATAAAGATGGTCGTTATGTTGTCGCGCTCCCTTTCAAGGGTGATATTTTTTCGCTCGGTGGCTCCCGTGCCTCCGCAGAAAAACGCTTTCTATGCTTGGAACGTAAGATGCAGGCGTCTCCTAAGTTGAAGCAAGCCTATGATGATGTGCTGATCGAATATTTAGATAAAGGTTATATCTCATCAGCGCCTGCCGAGACTGAGGAGACACGTGATTACCCGTTTTACATCATCCCGCACCATGGAGTTGTTAGAGAAGACAAACTTACAACTAAACTGCGTGTGGTTATGGATGGTAGCGCTAAGACTAGTACTGGCATATCGCTTAACGATATCTTGTATTGTGGTCAGAACCTCCAGGGTAACTTATTTGAAATAATAGTAAATTTTCGCTTGTTTGCTATTGCGCTCTCTGCCGATGTTCGGCAAATGTTTCTTAGTATTGGAATCAGAGAATGTGACCGTAGATTCCAACGCTTCTTGTATAGATTTTCTCCGCAGGAACCTTTGAAGGTTTACGAATTCAATCGTGTTTGTTTTGGGCTTAAGTCTAGTCCCTTTCACGCTCTTCGCACTATCAAGCAGTTGGCCGCTGACGAGGGTGATACATACCCGAAAGCAAGGGCCACTATTGAAACCGGATTGTACATGGACGATTTTGTGTACAGTGTACCTAGTGAAGCAGAGGCTATAGAGACCGCTGCTCAAGTAATCAGCCTCATGAAGTCCGGTCAATTTGATCTGGTGAAATGGACAAGCAACTCGCAAGCTACATTAGAGTCGATTCCACCGTCACACCGGTTGACTTCGGTAAAGGAATTCGATGATAGTGATTCGCATAAGATCCTTGGTTTAAGTTGGTCACCCGCAACTGATATGTTCAGTCTTAAAATTAGCTCGACTCCGCCAACTTGTACCAAACGCGTTATCCTAGCATGTGTAGCTCGGATATGGGATATAATGGGTTTTGTAGCTCCTGTCGTTTTATATGCAAAGCTGCTTATAAAAGAGCTTTGGCTTTCCAACTGTGATTGGGACGACACCGCTCCTGAAAGTGTTGCCAAGTTGTGGGCTCGCTATAGGAAAGAGCTTCCAATGCTCGATCAGATACAGATTCCTCGCCATGTTGGTATAGTACCAGACACTGTTGTTAATGTGGTAGGTTTCGCAGACGCCAGTGAGAGGGCTTACGGGGGAGTGGTTTACTTTCAGGTCCAAAATGGCGATAACATTTCAGTTTTCCTCATTAGCGCAAAATCAAAGGTATCTCCTAGTAAGGTTGTCTCTCTTGCTCGTCTCGAACTCTGCGCTATTCTTATGTTGGTTCAATTGATTACATCTATAGTCAAAACTTGTCGTCCTCGCATTAATATAGAGAGAATTGTAGCGTTTTCAGACTCAACCGTTGCCCTATGTTGGGCCCACTCTTCACCCCATCGATGGGGCACGTTTGTCGCAAATAGGGTGGCTAAGATTCAAGCTGAATTGTCACCGGAAAATATGTTCCATGTCGCTGGAACAGAAAACCCAGCTGACTGTCTCTCACGTGGTTTGCTTCCCGCGCAAATTTTAAATCATCCGCTTTGGTTTTGTGGCCCTCCCTGGCTGCATACCACTCCTAACGAGTGGCCAAATGCTCCGTTTAACCCCGCTACTGTTTCAGAACCACCCGAGGAGAAGAAACATACGCTTGTAGTATCAGTTCCGCGTGAAGAGTCAGTTGTTTTGTTGTTGTCTAATCGAGTCTCGTCTTGGTCGAGACTATTACGCTGTGTAGTTTACGTCCTAAGATTTTTGAGATTATTACCATCGCGTGGTTCTATAATCGCAGCTGATTTGGATAGAGCTGAATCAGTTGTACTTCGAGAGTTGCAGAAATTTTATTTTTCAAAAGAATTTCGTAGTTTAGAATCACATAAACCTTGTAGTCCCGCACTTCAACATTTGAAACCATTTTTGCAAGACGGACTCATTCGTGTCGGTGGCCGTCTGCGAAATGCTAAGTTAGAGTTTGAACAAATGCATCCAGTAGTTCTACCACGCAGGGATCACGTTTTGGATTTGTTGGTGGACTATCACCATAAGGTGAATTGTCACGCTGGTCCCGATTTATTAATGTCCATTCTTCGACAGAAGTACTGGATACTTTCCGCTCGCAATTTGATACGCGCTAGAGTGCACAGATGTGTGCCCTGCTTTAAGCTCCGCCCGCGTTTCAACGCGCCGGAAATGGCCGACCATCGTTCTTGTCGTGTTGTACAGACGGTGAAACCTTTCATACATACTGGGACGGACTATGCTGGACCGTTTAAAGTCACTGTTGCCCGTGGTCGTGGTATACGTTCCACAAAGGCATACATTTGCCTATTCGTTTGTATGACAACTCGTGCGGTTCACATAGAGTTAACCAGTGATTTGAGTACGCAGGGTTTTATGTCTGCATTTAAACGATTTTTATCTCGCCGTGGTCCCGTTAAGCGCTTATACTCTGACAACGGCACAAATTATGTTGGAGCGCGACGCAATATTTCGGAATTACATACATTCTTACGCTCCAAGTACTACCAAAGTGAATTCGCCCATGTCTTAGCTGAGAATCGCATTGATTGGTGTTTTAATACGCCAGCAGCTAGTCATTTTGGTGGCAATTGGGAGGCGAATATTAAAAGCCTTAAGTCGCACCTGTTTCGGGTCATAGGCGAACAGATTCTCTCGTACGAGGAGTTGAGCACTGTACTCGCTCAGGTAGAGGCGTTGATGAATACGCGTCCGTTGTGTCGGACTTTGTCTAGTGATCCATCGGAGCCACTAGCGTTGACGCCGGCTCACTTCTTGACGACGACTCCTCTTAAATATTTGCCCGCTTTAGATGTCGAGACTGACAAACTGCAGCTCCACCCGCGTCACGCTCTGCTAGATAGCTTAGTTCAGTCCTTTTGGAAGCGATGGAGGACAGATTATCTGCATACGCTGCAGTCGCGTCAAAAGTGGAACACTCCTTCAGATCCAGTCACAGTCGGTACTGTGGTGATACTGAAGACTGAGAGTGCGCCTCCTCTGCACTGGCCTCTTGGTGTAGTGGAAGAAGTTTTTCCGGGTTCGAACGGAATAACGCGAGTCGTAAAAGTTAAAACCGCAACTGGATCGTACCTGCGTCCGGTTATTCGCCTCTGCCCTCTGCCTAATCAGTAGTAGTGGCATAGTTAGTTATAAGTTGTTTCGCTACCTAGTATTGATAGTTTAGATTAGTAATAGGGTTTAGTTTCGCTTTTGTTTTTTTTCTTTTCTTTGAAGGTAACCCTTCAAACCCGGGGGGAATGGTTGCGCCAATTTGCTATGTTCCGCGACTTTGTTTTTTGTAATTTATTTTTTTGGTCTAGCAATCCTATCCCTACCGTATCCGCTTCCCGCACGACCTCGAGAGAAAGGATTTGACATTGACGTTTTTGTGCATTGTGAATGTGACCGCACCGCTAACACGCCCGCTCGAAATTACAAGAAAATTGGCTATTTCGTGTTCCAACCATTCGAAACTCAACAATAAGTGCAGTGTAGTGCAATAAAGAAACTGGCAGTGCTTGAAAGTACGAAGTTCGGGATTCGCCGGCCGGCGCCATGTGGAACTTTCGAGGTTAAAGGTCAGTCCTTCTAATACATTTATCCCATTAATAAACGCTAGACGCAGTACCTGCATATTGTTAACAAACCTTAGATCGCTTTTTAAATCTACAGTCCACAAAGCAAAATTCGCGCAACCACGACGCTTTGGGACGAAAAATACTAAATTAACAGGACTTTTTCAGTCTGAACCTTCAAAATCTCCAAGCGTGAAGGAGACCTATCTACAAAGTAGTAGGTAGAGATAGAAAAAAAGCGTCTGTGTTTTAGTATTATAAAAAGCTGTCTTAAATCTCTTTTGAATATCCATCCCCGATATCTGGTCTAAGCATTCGATGTTGAGCATTTCTCAAACTCTAGCCTGTGGTGCTATTCTCTAAGAAAACGCAACGCTGCCGCAACGACGAACATCCAAATAGGATACATGGTATTAACAAACCAATGTATAGGCACATCAGGTTGACAATCCAATGTATCCTATTTGGGTGTTAGTCGTTGAGGCAGCGCTGCGTTTTCTTAGAGAATAGCACCACTGGAAACCTATCGATAACGAAGCATTAGAGTTTGACACGTTTTAACTTAAATCAATTCAGAAACTCGCCCTTTATAATTTTCTCAAATTATATAATATAATATTCCACAATTATCACACAACGTTATCTAGTTCCAAACCAAGCACAGCTTGTGCTTTGAGCACTAGACAACTGATAAACCTTCTTATACATATATTTTTAATACATACATACTATAGATAAGTTACACCCAGGCACAGGACAAATGATCGTGCTGGCCACACAAACATTTTGCCTTGGGTATGAATCGAACCCACGACCTCCGGCGTAACAGTCAGGGCCACTAACCACTGGACCAACAGGCCTGTCAGAATTGAAACTGACAGACGTTTTTTGATGTGGTTTGGTTTTTTGTTTTTGTAGTCGACTTAAGGGCCGATATTAATATTAATTAAAAAATAGCAATGCAAATGAAAAGCAAAAATTTTAAATTGTGGCATTTTTGAGGAAATATATTTTATTTTTGAAAACCATGGTATTAAGACTTACTTCTATCTCCTAGAGAGGAAGCCTGAGTCCCAGCAGTGAGAACATTATAAGGCTGATTATGCTATGCTAAAATATATATAGTGTTAGGTTTTGATACTTAAAAAGAGTGTCCATGGAGTTTCTTGAGTAATAAAATATATTATTTTATACTGAAGTGAGCAGTTTTATTACAATAGCATAGCATAGCATCAGCCTTATAATGTTCCCACTGTTGAGACTCAGACCTCCTCTCTTAGAGAGGGAATGGGCCGTAATCCACCACGCAGGCCCAGTGCGGGTTGGTGGATGTAACATGTCTTCGAATTTCCCTTCACCAAAATATGTATAGTATAACTATAAAGGTCCATGGTCTGAAGCGACTGGAAATGGCAGTTGGCAATAAAGGTAGGCAAGGATGCGTCCGCACGCGCGAGCGAACGGACATCAGACGCTCTGGCCGTCGAGACATTGACCCCGACTATCAGCCAAAGTAGGCGCAGGGTCACGACGACGAGTAACAGCAAACTCGCTGTCCAGCTGTCCGGTAGCCGTCTGGATCGAGCCCAAGACGTTGAAAGCGCATAGTTTTCCAAGTGGGCCTCAAAGAGATATCAGAAAAACTTTTGATGCTCAGCAGGGTCGATGCCTACTAGGGCCATGAGTTGACTTCTGAAAACTTTACCTATAGTTCTAGAAAGCAAAGGGTAACTGAAGGGACATAGGTGTGAAGGGAGGGGGGAGGTGTGGTTCTATACGTTTGTGCTTTAAAAGTGACAAAATAAAATAAGCAGCCACATTCTCTCTATGACACCTAGCAACCATAATAAAAAATATACCAACGCATCACTCGTCGACCAGGAAATAAAAAATAAAGAAAAACCAGTGATTCGTCGGAAAAAAATGCCCTAAAATACAGCGTATCCCCGAAAATACCCTTAATCTCCAGCACGGAGTCCTATTTACCATAATCCTGTGTTATCGGGCGAACGCACACGAACGGGCATATTTCCTGACCGCCCTGGCGGCAGACCGCCCATTAGTGGTCTATCGACGACCGCTGCAGTGTACGTTGGGCTTTATTTAGTCTATTGCCGGTGGACGAGCTAGATATTTGTGACGGACTTGTTTGTTTTGTCCAGTCGGTTTTATTTCAGGAAGGCTGCTTTAAAATAAAACGATAATTCTTGAAAGGTAGTTAAATAAGGATTGTATTCGATTCCGAACTAAAAAACAAAAAAGTCCGACTTGCATTTTTGACCAGTTTAAAAAAAAAATTAAGAACGCCAAGTTATAACGTGCGTTTGCCGGTTTAGGTGTTCACCAATCGAATGTACTCGCTTCTAGGATCATATGTACCGCTTTCTTTTTCAATGTACCTCTGTACTTTTGAAGAAATATGCAAAAAAGGGGGCCGTGCCAGCCAAACGTTTTCAGCACGGCCCCCGTGTAACTTGAAAAGTATAAAGCGTATTAAAAAAATTCTTCAACACAACGAATGTACTCTATTAACACGTTTTATGTTATTAAATGAGAGATGTTGAGCCTCTTTCTTAGACCGTTATTTTATATTCATCTGGCACCATCGATATGTATGGCCAACGGCTGGCACCTACCGTAATCCACAAACACAGCCACAACTTTTGTGATTTCGAACCAAAACACACACATTTATAAAACAATTCGTCCTTTCAAACATTTCCGGGCTCATCCGTGTACATTTTAAACACGATTTACCTCCTTTTGCATACAATAATAAGATATCGGATTCTCAATAGACCGTGCCTTTTGTCCCGAGGCGAGGAGCGGACAAACGCGGGACCTACACGGGACAAACATGGGACAAATACGGGACCTCTACGGGACTACGTGATGACCGGGACAAAACAATGGGTCGACCGAGGTAAATTATGTATTTTGTGCGTGTATATGTATGTATTGGTTTGTACATCGGATAGGGTTCAAAGAAATGTATATTGATGACGATATTTTTTAACAATATTTATTTGAATGATATTTGGATTTTTGTGGAGTTTTCGGTGAACACTTAAGCACGGGCATTTTATTCTTTATTACATGGTCGACTACCAGTGTAAAAGATAGACACCATTATGTAATCTATATACTTATATAAAAGGAGAAACTGACCTCTCTCAGGAGGCCTGACCACCGGCAGCTTGGATCCGGTTCCCGATGCCGGTGGGCTACTATTTTTTTTATATTTTTAAATGTTTTTTTTTATAATGTTTTTGTTAAGAAATATTTAAAAATGTATGAAATATGTATGAATAATGTAAATAAATGGAATAATAATTTATTTATCGATCAGGCAACATTTGGTCCACAATATGTGTTAGTACTTCTACGTTAGTACATATGTTTAAAAATATATTTTTCAATACACTTGCTCAGAAAGTGGCTCTTATTGCACTACACTTAGGTATATAATGGCACCTGTTACCAAACTGTGAAATTTTGATTAACATTACGCACTAGTGCTTTAATGTAGCTGTAGCCTTTTTGTTCAACCTCTTTGTTTGCGATTCAAATTTTGAATACATAAAAATAAAAAATAAAGTTGTCTATGGACGTCATTTTAAGACGCGCGTTTTTTGGCGTGATTTTTTTAGAGTGAAGTTCATGGGCTGTATTACTTAATAAAATTAAATACTACAAAAACATTATAAAACATCCATATTCTATTGTAAACATCCATATTCTATTGTACGAATGACATTAACGTAAAAACTTTTCACACAAGAAAAAAAAATTACGACTAGGCAATATGAAAATGATTATGAATATGATGATGAGGCATATGATATGATATGGCCTACCGCGTGTTTATGTAAACAGATTAATTTTTTTACCGCCATGTTAGGAAAAATTGTACTATTTTTACCGTTGTAATAGTAGTTAGCAAAATTGTTTTTTTTTTCACATGTGTATTGAAAAACGTCGTATGATACCCGTGAGTAATGAGTGGTTACCGTTCTTGGTAACCTCCTACATTACACACTTGTATCATAATGTACTATAATGTCATTTTTTAATGTCGTAAGCGAGAGGATTTTCCAGAAAACCCCTTGTGATCTATGGGTCGTTCGAAAGGGAACTTCGGGGTCCTGGGACGCAAGGCAAAGAAGGTTCATAGGAGTCGGTTTTAGCCAGTAGAAATCTCACACGCTCTCCCGCTGCACCCTAGAGCGTGAGAAGTAATTGAATGATTTACCACCTACAAAAACCCCTAAGGGGATGAAACAGGGGTCCAAAGTTTGTATGGAGAAACCAATTTTCACGGGGACGAAGCTGGTTTAAAACAATACTTCAAATTTTAAATAAACCTACTGCCCCAGGATTATATACGCTCAATCATATTTCACTTTCATATTTCTCTTCCATCTAATATCACATTCGATTCGATTCAAAAATCGAGCTGACGCCGACTCTATGACTCGATATAACATTAAAATCGATTTACCGACGTTTTTGCATGACACTGTACCACGGGGCTCGCGGCGACCGACACCTATCCGATTCAACCAACATTATCTACATAATAAATTTCACGCGTCTATGCACGTAGGTTTAAACCGAAACGTGCGCAGTTATCGTTTCGTGTTCCAACCATTTATCTTGGCGTTAATTGTTAAACCCGAGATGGGACATTAATGTGAGCATGGACTTAGCGGTAACGTTGTCCTAAATTTGCTAAAGATAAACTAAAAACGGTGGTGCTGTCATACGACAATAACCTCAGCGGTCGACTACAAATCTGGTGTAATAACCGAAAAGGGACCCGTGGACAAGGTACAGTCGACAGCGATTACTTTACTTTGATAAATAGCACTCTGTCATAATAAACTCTTGAAGAATGCCTAAGGGAATAACAATGTGTCACATGAAGCTGTAGAGTCATTTCATGACAAGTTTTTTTGACAAATTGTGTACAATTCCAGCAAGCATCCAAATAAATAAGTAATAAAAATTGGCTTTACTTAATTAAAGACAACACAGATGTTGTACATTGTACAACCAGCTTGGGCAGAGCACCGCCGTGTCCTCATGGCGGCGATCAGCGGCAACGACCTCTCGCGCCGGGCAAGGAGGAATGGCAGGGGATCGCCTTTTTCTGCGAAGCAGTAATGCTAGCAAAGGAGGCGGCCGCATGCGTAAGGGAGCGGCCATCATGCCCCAACCACCGGAATCCCGACCCCGATTGCTAACGTAGGCGTGGGCTTGCAGATGGTGAGCAATCGATAGCTCGCCGTGCGACCATCCGGTAACCATCCGGACCGAGCTCGGGTCGTCGGCGATGGATAGTATTCCATGCGCGCCTCAAAGAGAAGTCCAAGCTCTTAAGTCTCTTTGAAATTATCTCAAAAAATGGCTTTGATCATATTAGCAGTAGCACGCTCTCATGGTTTTCATGCCATTTTGAGAAAGTAATCTGCGTTGCTGGTTTTCCAGGAAGGACTTTTCGTTGCTGCACCACTTGATACGCTTCTATGCTGCACGGGAAGCAGTGGTCATTCTCACCACACTAGAAAATAAAAAAAATATAAATAATTTATTTGCGGGAAATGACTAGAACTACACTAAATGTGTGTTTCTGGTATTTTATGTTTCGTTTTTATTATTTGTGTGTGTTCGTTCGTGTACGTTGTAAAAGGCTGTGCTCGGAGTTTTCTTCACGATCACATTAGGAATGAGGATATTCGCGGGAGAACCACGTTTTCTGACATAGTCCAAAGAACGTTGCAGAACGGATGGTCGATTTTGGCGAAAGGTTCTGAAGCGACCACATACTGAAAGACGCAACGTTGGAAAGCCACCAGGTGTTCCGATGAACCGGTGCATGTAGCGGAATTCCGATGGATACGAAACGGTCCTGTACAGGTCGTTATTGCGATTCAGTTGAGGCCTACGTCCAACAGTGGACGTTTTTAGGCTGAAATGACGATGATATATTGTACGAGTAAATGTAATCTACGGACAGAATCTGAAATATACGTTTATTATTATTTATTTGTTAAATTTAAAAAAAGACATAACTTGAATTGTTAAAAATTATAAGCTGTTGTTAACTGTCCCAATTTAATTTGATTGTGCTTTTGTATAATTTTGTATTAAATAATTAATTTCGATATTGAGTGACTGGTAATTAGTGAACGATTTGAAAAAGAAATCTGCTGATCAGTACATACTCGTATCTGTTCGCTTAACTTGTCAAAATGTACTGAACTTGGCTGATTTTTTTCAGATTTCAAGTTTGGTCCCATAGTAAGAGTTGTTTGTTATCATGACTACAATCACGTGTTTAAGTATCGTTCATTAATTACCAGTCACCCTATATATCTAATAATATGAAACATCTTTTTAGCCTCAGTAGCCTCGCTCAATTATCTCCAGTTGTTGCAAATCAGTTTTAAAGAAAGACCCCCTCTTCGTCCAACGAGGTCCTGTCTCAAGGGACTTGTATTCTCCGCGTTTTGCAGCCTACTTTATCGTGAAAAATATTAGGAATCGCCTCCACTTATCTCTCAGCCCCTATATTTACCGAGCCCGTGCAAAAATGTCCCCTATTCGACCGGCATTACTCAGCCTATCTACCTGCTAATGCCCCTATAAATATTGTATATGATAGCTGTACCCGCTAAGTTGGTCCGTGGCTTGCTACTGAGTGGCTCATGTTTGTGTTAATCGTTATTTGACCACTTGTTTATATTTTTGAGCAGAAAATAAAGTGGTTTTGTGTGAAGATATGCTTTGGGGTGAGAATTTATCAAATAAATTCTCCCGATCTGGGTGGAGAGCGAGGGAGTGCCCGATTTTTACTGATTAAAATCAATTGCGTTTCTTCAGTTGTATTTTGCATTCTAGGGTCGTGGTGATGATTCTTTTGAATAATCCAACGTCCACCATTTATTTGCCACAAAATTTTTGGCAAATAAATGGCGGACGCACAGATCTAATACCATTTAGGCATCAATCTACGAAAATCTACTGCCTTGAGAGCAGTGGTGGCCGAGTGGTAACGGCCTCGACTTACGGGTTGTAGGTCGCGGGTTCAAACCCAGCCAGGCGCATTACTTTGTGTAAATTATTTCATCAACACTGCTTTTAAAACGGTGAAGGAAAACATCGTGAGGATACCGGCATGTCCTAGAACCAAAATTTCGGAGACATGTGACATCCAACAACCTGCACTGGGCCCACGTGGTTGATTACGGCCCATCCCCTCTCCTAGAGAGGAGGTCTGTGTCCCAGCAGTGGGAACATTATAAGACTGATGATGATGATGATGATGATCAATCTACGAGTGTGTAACTGTAGTCGGCCATAGAGCAGCGTTGTTTGACGTTGATTCTGGAAGGACAAAATGAAGAATGATCTCTCTATTCGATTCGCAATCACCAGGTTGGAGAAAGTGATATCAATCCTCTTATAGGTTTTTTTCCGATGCCGCTGTGAGTTTGGATTATGCTCCAAGCTCCAACCATTGGACTGAAATGTGACTGGCGACTGTTGAAGTAGTATTTGACCAATTCTGCCTATCTTTTCAGGAAATATACGTGTGGAGTTATTATTGTAGACAAGTATTTAAAAATATATTGTATATATGTTTTTCTAACTTTATCAGGACATTATTAAAACCCGGTGCATTAGAAGGCACGTAAAGCCGTTGTTGGTAACCGTTGTCATTCATGGATCTTCGATATCGTTACAGATAGTCAGATACCATGAACATCAGTCTATTCAAGGAATATTCATGTTGCCAAGGAGTTGCATGATGTGTTATGTCTTAGTAGACATCTCGTAGCAGGTCTAACATCGTCATAATTTAGTCGACTATCGATAATTCAGCTGTCTGTACAACAGTTATTGTGTTTGTAAGCAGAATTGACGTCGCATGTCTTACTGAAAACAACGTTGAAGCTTAGCGTAACATTACATGATTGCTTGATTTGATTCCAAGTATTCTGTATTACTTCTATTGATACGAATAGGCAATAGGTGTGTTCCTTGCAATCATGTGTCGTTAAAGGAATCTTATAAAACTATAAAAGTATTTTTATTGTAAGGTGAGAAATTATCCTATAACTTCTCCCGATATCACACAAATGGCAACTGAAGGACAAGATGTGGCTTTAGTCAGTAAAAGTCTGACACGCCCTCCTGCTCCGCCCAGAGCGGGATAAGTCATTGGATAATTTCCGTCGTTAAAAAAAAGGGCAGAACGGGAGATCGTACTAGACTTTATCTGACTAAAATGATAGCTATGTTTTCTTTGCGTCGCAATCCAGGACTTCGGGCTTCCCTTCCACAAGGCAATCTATGGCCCTAGATTCTATATCCATAAAATGTAGGTAGGAAAAAAAAACAATTTTGACAAAAACCAAAAAATATTAAGTTCCCTTATTTTTATGCATGTTTTCGAGATTCACTACAAAATTAACTCCACTGCTTTTGCAGTAGCATTTAATATGTATTTCATGAGTCGTATATTTTTACGTCAACTTTAAAAACGCCTGATAAAATTCTGTAAGCAATAACCTTTGCGGGCGTGAATACGAAAGAGCCTGAACAAATAAAATAGCAAGAGGTCTTAGCTACAGTTGCTAAACCAAAATAATTAAGTACATTTCTGTTGCCATGTGATTATCGATATTTCAGTAAAACAATATTAAACACGCTTGAAATATTTGATTGCTTATTATGAACAAAATTGTATAATTAAGGAAAAATAATTTGCTGTCTGATTGGCTGTCGCGTGGAACGATCATGATTATATTTCTAATTATTTTCTCAAATGTATTTCTGTTTTAATTGAAGTTTATGTTGTAAATTAATAACGTATTTAGAATTTTGAGAATAGAAGTGTAAACAAGGTAATTAGTTTGGTAAAATCTTAACTGCCAGTGGTAGCGTTTTAATAGTAAATAGCCCCAGGGAAACATACTTCTGGGATAAAAAGTAATCTATGTACTATTCCAGGACATGGTCTATCCGTGTGTCAAATTTGATCCAAATCGGTTCAGCTGTTCGAGTGTGAAGAAGTAATAATAATAATAATAATAATAAATCTTTATTTATATAAAAAACACAGATTGTAGTACATTTTACATGTTTTCAGAAAGTGGGTAGTTATACATTTCTTACAATCAAGTGGGTGACGTACTGTTCTCCTTGCTAGGCTATGAAATAGCCTGTATTAAGAAGTAACAGTGCCTATCCCCTAGAGTTGTATTACTACAATTTTATTTTAACAACTTAAATTCAAGTAAAATGTTTAACAGAACTTATTAGGTACTTTTGTGTGTGTATATGTGTGTGAGTGTACGTGTGTTGAGTGTGTCGTGTATTGGTCTGTGAATGTGTTTGGATGTGTGAATGAGTGTATGTGCGTAAGTAATCGGCAATGAAAGGATGCGTGGCTGTGTAAACGTGTTGAGTCAATGGGTTGATTAGTGTGTGTTTATGTTTTGGGGTGTGGTACAAGTTACAAACTTGTCATTAAGTTAAATATTTTTCTGTTTCGTCATAGGTTTTATTTTGGAGGAATGTGCGAAGAGCCTTTTTACAATTATGATAGGAGAGTCTGTAAATTGGACATTTATTGTTAATTACATTGTAAAGGGACGGACCTAAATAATAAAAGAATCTTTTAGTAAAAGTCAAGTGGGTTTTTGGCGTCGTACATATTATATCTTTTCGGCGTTTGGTCAGTTCAATATAGGGGGTTACGCGGTGTTGCAATAAAATTGATTGTAAAATAAAGTGTTGCCGCACATTGAGGACTTTGCAATTTGTGTATAATTTATTAGTAGGATAGATTATTGGACGGAAGGTAGCCACTTTCAGTATGGCCCGGTGCGCTACTTCCAGTGGTTTGAGGATTGTTTTTGCAGCACCACCCCAGCAGGGAATACAATAAGTAATAATAGATAGGCATAAGGCAAAATAAACATTACGTATAATAGTAGGATTAGCAATGCTTCTAAGGGTTTTAAATATATATATAAGTTTACGAACTCTGCCAGTGAGGATATTAATATGAGATTTAAATTTAAGATTCTTATCTATGATTATACCTAGGTATTTGATTTCGTCCGTAGAAGATATGGGTGTACATTGGCATGACATCTGAGTTTGAAAATTACAGGTGTGAGCTTTTACTAATATTATTTGGTTGGGTTGAGTAGCAGAACTTACCGAATACGTAATAAACTTAGTTTTGGATGTATTAAGTGTAAGCCTGTTTAGAGTAAGCCAGGTCAGCGCTTCGTTAAAGCCATTCTGTGCCTTGTCCTCGAGTTCAGACCATGTGTTAGCGACGAAAGTTATAGCAGTGTCATCCGCATATGATGTCATCTTAGCATTTGGGATATCTAAATTACATAAGTCGTTTATAAAGACTAGAAATAAGGTGGGACCCAAAATGCTTCCTTGTGGCACGCCACAGCAGATGGGAAGTTCATTGCTACTATGCTGATGAATTTTGACCATCTGGGAGCGATTTGTGAGGTAGCTTTGAAAGAGATCAAGTTGCAATCCCCTGACACCCATCTTTTCAAGTTTAAGTAAGAGAGAACGAACGGGGACGGTGTCGAACGCCTTTGCAAGGTCTAAGAATATTGTTAGGACTTTTTTATTAGTGTTTAGGTGTTTTACAATATTGTTAGTTAATTCATGAACTGCGTCATAGGTTGATTTGTTCTTACGAAATCCAAATTGTTGTGGTGATATTAATTGGTAATGTTCTAGGTAGTTTACAAGTCTTTTATTAATGAGACGTTCAAGTACCTTGGATAAGGCAGTTAGAACTGCTATAGGTCGGTAATTATTCGGCAAGTTCCCGTCGCCTCCCTTGTAGACTGGGTGAATGATTGCCTTTTTGAAAGAAGAGGGAAAGACTGCAGTCTCAAAGCAGAGGTTAAAAATATGGCATAATATGGGTGCCAGGAAGGTTGAATACCTCTTTAGTATGAAAGGTGATATGCCATCCCAGCCAGACGCAGCATCAGAGCGCAATGAATGAATAGTTGCTGTAATTTCGTCAAGATCAATAGGTTCAAGGACGAACGACGAAGTTGCCGAGATGTCAGAAGTGTTTTGAGGGACTGTCAAAGGCTGCGTAGTGCTAGACTGGATATTATTTGCAAGCCTCTCGCCAATATTAACGAAGAATGAGTTTACAGAGTTACAGGATTCATTAGGTGTAGGTGACAAGGTAAGTAATTGATCAGATGTATTTTTAGTTTTAGTAGTGTTAGTTACTCGTTTAATAGTATCCCATAGTGTTTTAGGGTTTTTACTAGCTTTTTCTAGTTCCTCTTTATCGTAAATTCTTTTAGCCTTCTTTAAAATACGAATACAATAGTTTCTGTATCGAAGATAAGTAATTTTAATAACTTCATTTTCAGGGAAATTTTTAACTTTCTTATGTAGCGCGTCCCTGTTTCTTATGCACCGTAATAGACCAGGTGTGATCCATGGTTTTAGGATTCTCTTTTGTGATGAAACTTTTTTAACTATGGTATTTTCAGAAATGGATACCTTCATTAAATTTAATAATTTATCGATAGCCATATTTGGGTCCTTTGTGTTAAAAATAGAGGTTAAATCTAGCTGTGACATTGTTTTATCAAGGCCATCATAGTCAATTTTTGTTATAAATTGATTTTCGACCGACCTTATCGATTTATTATAAATGCAAAGTAAGGAAGAAGAGTGATCAGTTATTGTAGAACTTAATACAAAGGTTTGGGTAGGGGAAGTTGTTTTGAGAAACGTATGATCCAAACAATTTCCATCTCTAGTCGGAAGGGTGTGAGCAGGGAGATAACCGTGAAAGGCGAGGCAATTTAGGTATTCATGGGAGCGCATGTCAGATGTGGTAGGTTTGATGTCCACGTTTAAATCGCCTGTTAGAACTACCGATTTAAATCTATGCAACGATGCGAGTATGCTGTTAAGAGCTGTGAGAAAGCTGTTTATGTTGTCTATTGATGGTGATCTATAAATACAAATTATTGCCAGGTCTGGGCTAATTTTTATAATAAGACCAGATGCGGATTGGTGAAAATCTGGTTCTTCACAAGTAACAGACAGGTTCGACTTCGAGTATACCACTACACCATCACTCTGGTTAAGGTGTTTGGTGGTCATAAATGACGAGTAATTATTGAGGATGGGGATAATGATATTACTAGAGCATGGTAACCAACATTCAGTTAGGACAATCAAGTCGCAATCGAAAGAAATTCGGTGCAGTAGCGTTTGCAAGTTTAAAAAATTACGGTTTATCGAACGAATGTTTTGTGATAGGATTGTAATAAAGTTATTAGGACACTTCACGATGGAGAGTGTTTCTTCAGGTGTGCACGTATAGGTAGTTGATACAGACAGTTCGTCAATACTGTTAATTAGATTGTTTATGTTAGTAGTCATTTTACTGGCAAGGCAAAAATAGTTAGTGGGTTACGAGTAAATGGAATGGTATATATTTTAAGAACGTATGGAAGGCTTATGTTCGGGGTCATTAAGTTTAAAAACTTACTTTTTATGATGTTGAAGTAGCTAAGTAAAGAATGATGGATATGAACGCATGCAGATGTAAGGAGTACATGTGATGACATTGTGAAGTTTTTATATGTAGGAGTTAAGTGAGGCATGTATGTTGAGAGTATGTTGTGTTGATGAAAAAAGTTATATGTGTGAGTGTTGTTATTGTCTGTATTTAGTGTTTTAACATAGCAATTTAAGGAATTCGTAAAAGTAATCAAATTATACATAAAAAATCGCAGGGTATACTTAAACGTAGGTAGTCATGCTTTGATGATTGCCGCCAGCTGCTTCAGTTGTTCTTCGCTTCTCACCACGATAGTCTGGCTATCAGGATTCTTTTTAAGCATAACTTTTCCGTTCGAAGTCCAACAATAGTTATACTGGTGTGTCTTAGCGTGGTTTCGAGTAAGGTAAAATAATCTTTTTGTATTCGCTGTTAAAAGCTCTGTGATGTAGATAGGTGATTCCGGTACAGATTTTAAGTTTAGGTGGGTTGATTTTATCTTGTCTGTGGGATTAAGTTTATTGTAGTCTTTAACAGCAGCAAGAAATTTCGTTTTCACCAGGGTATTACAGAACTCAACCGTTAGACTTGATGTTACGTTTTCCTTTTTTGAGGGTTGTCTTGTAACATCACGGATACTAGTGGATTCCATATCAAGTCCTAGATGTCTTGAGAGGTGCGATATTGTATCATATATCATTATCTTGGTCTCATTCTGCCTTTTAGGTACATTACGTAATTCTATAGAGGTTTTGATGAGATTGTGGTCGAGAACTTCCAACTTGTTTTCCAACTTAGCTAACTGCATTGCCATGGAACCCCGTTGATTTTCTAGTCCCGTAATTTTATTTTCAAGGGACTGTAATTGATCGGAGACCAATGTCATTGCCTTCTCGAGATCAGTATTTGTGGCCTTAATTTCCGAGTAGTGATTTTTTATCTCCTTAATATGACCTTCTAATTTGTCCAGACGGGAGCTCTGGGTACATATCATTTCGTTGATCATCTTCTTGATGTCGTTCTTAAACATATCCAGGTCATCACCACTGACTTCGCCTGAAAGGCATCTGCGTTTAGCTCTTTGGGTGATGTTTCCCACTGGGTCTTGGTCTGAATGCAGCTTCCGGATATCAGACTCCGAGCGCGATGAGTACTGATTTGGAGGCGTTTTGGGTGGAGTTTTATACATGTTGCCTTAGCCTGTTAGTTTGTCTAGTCTGACTAAATATCAAGACAAGGCGAGGTACGCGTAAATAAGTTACTCGCTAATCGCTATCGCTCGTAAGTTGGGCCGCCGACAAATATGACACACGCACAGCGTAAGCGCAGCGGGGTCCGCGTGCTATCCCTGTCTTGACACTTGCCGGCCCGTTTCCTCCACTGCTCTGCTTGCGTTTCGCGTTCTCTTCAAACTTATGCACGCCTGGTACTTTTGCGAATTATATTTATAATTTAATTTCGAAATAACTATTAATTTTAAATAAAAATTGAAAATACTTGTACGGAATGCACGTCTAAACGCTTTCGCGGTCCGAGGGGAAGGGGAGTAAGAAATAAACACACGCACAAACCATCACTCACAAACTATCACAATTATAATAATCCCGAGTCGTAGTTAGAGATGTTACTTAACTAAATGTGAACAATCTTCACATATGTCTTTTATCTAAAAATTGTCTAAAAATGTTATCTTAAAAATGTTTACAATTAGCTATTTACCTAAACCGATGTTGGGTAATTAACTTTTAAATAATCTTTGTATGTCTTCTATACGATTTTTTTAAAAATAAAAAGACATATCAAGATTGTTTACGTTTAGTTAACTACCTAAACAGATGGAATTTGTATAGTATAGCATAGCATTTAAAAAAACCTTGCATTGGGATTTAATCCTATATCGTAGAAGCGTTCACAAACATTGTAAACTCACATACACAAGACACCCAGACCCACGCGGCATGTTCCCACTGCTGGGACTCAGGCCTCCTCTCTAGGAGAAGGAATGGGCCGTAATCCACCACGTGGCTCCAGTGCGGTTTGGTGGATGTCACATGTCTTCGAATTTTTGGTTCTAGGACATGCCTGTTTCCTCACGATGTTTTTCTTTACCGTTTTGAGAGCAGTGGTTGAGTATGTATAGTCATAGATAATTGTAAACTTCGGAGTTGGGTTTCAATCTCGTACAAACATGATACCTGTCTGTTCCAGGGATCTAATTAGTATTTATAATGATTAGTTACCGATCTATGTACGTCATCACAGGCAGCTTCGTAACTACATATGTAGTCCTTCTGTTAATTGAGTGGTGATTGATTAGCCGTAATTAGCAATTACGAGTAACTCTAGATCAGGTGGCGAGATTACCCGATGCGTCTGATATGTTGTGATTTACTTGATGATTGTGTAATTATGTTCTGTTTGTTAAGGCCCCTAGCACACGGAGTATTTTAAACGCGTAGACGACGCGCGCTTCAGGAATGCGGTTTTTTAGCGCCGTAGATGCTGATTTTTGCGTTAAACGCGCGTGTGAAGCGCATTCGAAACTAGTTTGAAGCGTGTACAAATATAGAGATATAGAGGCCATTGTATAACCAACGCTATTGTACAACGGACGAGGAGTCTGTGACCAAAATGCAGAAGCTATGAGCGACTACATCGTGTCTCTATCGCTGTATCTTCGGGCGCCTTCATATTACATTATTCCATATAAATTTTTATTTACGTGCGACTGACGCGCTACAACGGCGCTGCGGTCTCGCGTTATTTATTTATATGAAATAACAGCAGTGCGGCGGCAGCACTGCAGTCGCGTAGCCATCGCGCGGCACTTTGCGGCTAATTTGAAGGCGCCCTTCGCGTATATGCGCGTTTTACGAGCGCCCTGTGTGCCTAGAAGTGTGCTTACAAGGTTGCGTTCAAACCTCGTTTGAAGCGGGTGTACGCGCGTCAATTGCGCGTTCAAAAAACGCCGTGTGCTAGGAGCCTAAAGTGAGGCCTCAAGATACAGGCTTTAATTATACTGTTTGAGATTGAATTCTGTTTGGAGTGTAATGTAACTTGTAGGTATGCTCAAATTAATGTTGTGGAGTTTACTTTGGGATACAATACAGGCAAAATTATAGTAGGCATTAAGATAAGAAACGGTACAATGGGCCTACAATACAAGGGCTAGTTTAACTTATGTGCCTGTATTACAAACGACAGTATGATAGCTTTGCATGTGGCTGTATTAACTGTATACGTACCTAGTACTAAAATTGGACAAATCGGCCCTGCCGTTCTCGAGTTTTAGCGAGACTAATGAACAGCTATTCATTTTTATATATATGTCGTGGAAAACGAACTCTAGTTACTAAGTCTTAATGTTGTTTTTACTGTAGTACTAAGTAGTAAGTAAGTAGGGTGACGCCGTGACGTCACTTATTATGGCGTCAAGTGGTCAGAGTCGGCATTGGAGGGATGGGACCCCGGGAGCGCTAAGCATTAAGGTCTGCGCGGGCGCGGGTGTAACACCTCTCTGATACGAAACTGTCGGTTGCCCATACATTCGTTATTACTTAGTATAGCTACCTGTGATTGCTACATACAATTTATTGTAATTTGAACTTTGAAAGTGACATTATAATTAATTGATAATCAAGTGCATAGTTATTTAAAATCTCTTCGGTATTAACCTAGTACCACTGAACCAAGACGATGACGGCTATATCGCTCAGCCATTCCTGGCGCCGTCATCAGAAGTGGGATCTGGATCTGCTCCCACTGGCGCGCAATATTTGAGTGACAGAGATATCGGTCTCAATGAACCCTGAAAGACAGTGCTTCATCATGGTTGTTACAAATATCAAAAGTGGTCATTACGTGGGCGCATGTTCGTGACGTATTTCACGGAGTGTTCAAATAGCAGCAAGCTGGCTGTCACCACGGGACGAGTTCGGGAAGCACGGTGTCGAAGAAGCGTGCTCTACAGCAGCGCAGGCGCAGGCTACGCGGTTGCAGAGCAAAGCGACGCATCAATGATGGTCAAATATGGTGGTATATGCGGACAGTTGGAGCAATCTGGTCAGTCGTTCAATTTTTATTTTGTATCCTGAGCTGAATGGTCTTTTGTTAAGCAGTCTATCAGTCCTAATTTCGAGGGGCAACGTAAGTACGCGATTGTTTATATTAACAGTGTCGATCGGTCGGTTATCATAAATCGTAGAAAAATCTTAGGTGACGTTTTTATTCATAGGCACTGCTTACAGCATATTTCAAGTGGTGCCAGACGATTGTTTGAAATGTGATGTGATGATTGAGCGTAAAATCTTTAAAGATTTCATAATACACAAAAGACTTATTCTTCTTTGATTATTTCATAACAAAATTGGTTGCTAAGTGTAATTCTAAATCTAATACATTGCATTCTCGAGTTAAGTCCGGTGAGTTTTAAATCAGACTTCAAGACTCGTGGTCCATAATTAACCATGTGCATGAGTCACTAATGAACTTTGAAGGAAAGAAAAGGCTCTTGAAAAGGTATACGGCCATTAGTTATTGGTTCGAACATGTAGCTTAATAAGTCCATAAGTTCGGTGATGGATGTATGACCTGTAAAGTACTTAAGTCTAATTCTGGTCGTATACAATCAGAACCCAACCCGAGCCCTGAGTATTCATTGGCAAATCTGTTCATGTTGACATAAGCAGTCAAAGTCAAAGTCAAAATGTTTTTGTTTCATATGGGCCTGCATGGGCACTTGTAAGGCGTCGGAGGCTAGTGCACGGCTCCAAATTGGTCGTTTCCAATGGAGAGGAACCGGCGGGAGACTTCATGGTTGCTCTCTTAAAAGAAATGTTTTTTTTGTAAAATATTTCCAAATTACAGTATTGGTAATTGTGTGGGGACGGTGTAGGCCAGTTAATGTTGGAGCACAGTAGGAATAATCATAATAATGAAGATGAAGTGACTCGTAATAGGAATTCGAAGTCTACAGTGTTCTCACATTCACATTGTAAGGAAAGGCTATATAAAGAAACGAAAAAAAAAAAAAATATTACAACTATCACCAATTACACTATGAGATGCTAATAAGATAAATTACTAATGGATTTGTGATAGTTGAGGTCTAAATAATATTGCAAAAGCAATGTGTCAAAAAAAAAATAATAAAAAAATAAAAAAAACAATGTATGTATTGAAACAAAGATGGAGCGGTTAATGGACACAATATGAATGAGTTAGTTGCCAGGGGGCTGCATGTGCGCATGTGCAGAAGCGGTCATTGCCAAACGAGCGTGTCTTCGACATGGTCCTTAACCTTATAATATGCTTTTTTGGTTAGGATACGCTTAATATGAGTTTTGAACTTTCCCTCACTAAGTTCAGTTACTGCTTTTGGCATCTTGTTATAGAAGCGTATACTGTTTGCTAGGAATGACTTGCTGGTCTTGGCTGGCCTCCATTTGGGTAAAACAATTTCGTGTTTGATGCGCGTATTTTTGTTAGGAAGATCGCTTCTAATTTTAAAGGGTCCTAAGTTTTTGCGAACGTACGGAATACTTTCTAAGATATGAAGAGAGGGCAGAGTCAGTATATCGATTTCTTTGAATTTATCTCTGAGGGACTCGCGAGGACCCATTTTATAAATAGCCCGGATCGCTCTCTTTTGTAATATGAAAATTGAGTCTTCATCAGCTGCAGATCCCCACAATAAAATGCCATAAGACATAATACTGTGGAAATAAGCATAGTAGACTAACCTAGCTGTGGTTACGTCTGTCAATTGTCTTATTTTTCTTACTGCGTATGCAGCTGAGCTTAGTCTAGCTGAGAGAGTTCTTATATGAGCGCCCCATTGCAATTTAGAATCGATAGTTACGCCTAAGAAAACAGTTTCCGTTATGACATCAAGTTTTTTGCCGTCAAGGATTAAACTGACGCCAACTTGAGGGACATTCAAACGATGCTAATACGCCATAGTTTTTATTGATGTTCTATTAAATTTACACTTTTCGTAATAACTCAGCCAGCAACATTGAGTCACTAAAAGGTGCGGTAAATGCGTATTTTACGATGTCACAGCCTGTCATTGAGTTAAGAATAACAAAAAAAAAACTCTAGAAACCTCTTAGAAACACATTTGGTCCAAGTTTTGTGTGAAGCAACACTCAGTAAAAAGCAATAATTTACGTCAATAGACATGTCATATCGTCCAACAAATTATATGAAACGAACTTGGGATATCGGAGCGTAATGCACTTCAGTGCAGCAAAACAAAAAAAAAGGAGGCAAAAAAAAAAAAAATTGGTTAGCTAAACGTGGTCGACCCTTAACGACAGTGGAGAATTAATTGCGTAATAGAAAAAAAAAGGGGTGTTTTAAAGTTTCCTAAACTTAAGTGGCCAATGAAGCTGAGCACATGATTGCTCAGTTTAAGATTTTAAGTGGAACTACGTGAAAAAGTGTTGATAATAGACCACGAGAGCAAACAGCACACTGAGTTTATTTAATTTAAACAGGACGACCGAAGCCAAGAGTTATGATAGAGTGAAAACTTAGTAATTTTGATGGACTATAGGTTGAAATAGGTTTAGCAGTTGTGGAACAACCTGCGGTTGTTCTAGCTACACATTGTCAAATCATAGCCGACATCCTATCTTACAGAAATAAATATAGCCGGCGTCCCATCTTACTGGAACTATTGTAATGATTGGATTCTTGTAACATACTGGAAGGGTATGGCTCTATAGGACTCTGTATTTGTTTTATTACAATGCAAAGTTTCACATTATTTAAATTCATCAGTCATACTTCTGATTTCGAATTGTTACTTTGGATATTAATCTTGCTTTATAATGGCATGTGGGGCTAGAGTATAAACATACTTGTCTTTTAATTTAATTTTATAATGTGTCAAGGGTGCTTTAACTTAAAATTCCTATAGGGTAAAATAGGATCAGTGGTTGTGTGACACAACATGCTCCTATGAGAAGTTAGGAAGTTACAGCAGTTAGCACCTGCATTTATCTTGTTGGACTTATGTACCAGTTAAAATAGAATTTTACCAGGCTAATGCTTGTAAGTATCTTATTGGACATGTATGCCAGTTGGAATAGAATTATAGCAGGCTGATGCTTGCAGTTATCTTATTGGACTTTTGTGCCAGTTAGAAAGGAATTATAGCAAGCTAAAGCTTGCAGTCATTTTATTGGACTTATTTGCCAGTTAGAATGGATTATTAGATTCTTTTATCTTAACGGATTATTAAAAAAAAAAAAGTAGTGTTTTAAAGTCTTATAAACTCAAACAGGGACAAGGCCCTTGTACTGTTGACAGGACGTGTAACTAGACCGTTAAATCTTGTAACTGATCGTGAAACGAAACATAAATGTTTGCATGAGAAGAGAAAACGGCAATGAACATAAAAAAAAAAAGTAAGCGGTAAGTACGAAAATTTAAATTTAATAAGGTTAAAGCTTACTTATTTAAATTTGATATTGGTGATTTAGTTTTGATTCTAAAATAAAGAGAGAAACCAGACTAAATTGGATCCTAAATACATAGGATTTCAAATTATTAGAGTTACTTGATGTCGATTGTTATCTTTGAAGCCTTTGATTAGTAAACGAACCTATGAGTATGCTCACAATTGTATACGAAAGATGCCTCTAAGTAGTGCTCATGATGAGCTAGATTTATTTGATGTAGAAGATGAAGAGGACTATACCTCCACAGAAAAATAGACACATACCATGGCTATTTGGTCGCACTGCATGCACCAATCTGTAGCCGTAACTGCAATAAACTGTGAGTTGTTCAGGGCGCGGTGGGCAGTTGGTGATGTGGCGGGGGCCTGGGTTTCTTAGGAAACTATTTTTGTGTTGGTCATTTGATGACCTGAGTTTGGTCGCACTGCACGCACTTATCTGTAGTCGTGACTGCAATTCAATGGCGAGTTGTTCAGGGTGCGATGAGCAGTAAGTGGTGTGGCGAGGGCCTGGGTTTCTGCGGAAACTATTTTGTGTTGGTCATGTGATGGCCTGGGAGTCATGGACTCTAGAGAAGTGACAAGGTTTGTCATATGTTGCTGAGACAGCTGGGCCATGAGCGTTGTATGTGATCTGATTAAGTTTGGTTATTGTGTTTAAATGTTAACTTTTTGATATTTTTGAGATTTAGAGGTACCTTTTGATACTTTGATTTTGGTTCTAAAAAAAAAATGTTGACGTTAAATTATTGATTGCTATTGTACTTGTTCTTGGTCAGGTTGGCCGAGGGTGTACTGTTACTCCAAATTTGAATTTTGGTTACAGGTGCACACGAGGACGTGTAATATGTCAGGTTGGCCGTGTCGTGGAAAACGAACTCTAGTTACTAAGTCTTAATGTTGTTTTTACTGTAGTACTAAGTAGTAAGTAAGTAGGGTGACGCCGTGACGTCACTTATTATGGCGTCAAGTGGTCAGAGTCGGCATTGGAGGGATGGGACCCCGGGAGCGCTAAGCATTAAGGTCTGCGCGGGCGCGGGTGTAACACCTCTCTGATACGAAACTGTCGGTTGCCCATACATTCGTTATTACTTAGTATAGCTACCTGTGATTGCTACATACAATTTATTGTAATTTGAACTTTGAAAGTGACATTATAATTAATTGATAATCAAGTGCATAGTTATTTAAAATCTCTTCGGTATTAACCTAGTACCACTGAACCAAGACGATGACGGCTATATCGCTCAGCCATTCCTGGCGCCGTCATATATATATTTGGCAAATGTAGTACAATCTATCAAAATAGCACATTTGTTCTGAGTGTGTACAACATCATATTACATCACAACTCACAAGTGCACTAGAGGCATTTACATGCACTTTCGTAAAGCACTCCAATCCGCGTTTAACGTAATGACGGTCGGAATCAGTTTCAATCGTCATTCGACACACAGAGGACATTCGATGGCCCTCCATCAATTGTCACCGATAGAGCTATGTGCGATGTTGATGTGTGATCGGTAATCGTTTACACGGTGTATACAATAGCGCTGAGGGTGTGATTGTCATGTGTGACAATATAATGGCTGGCGTTCGGTAATCTACAGTGGTTATATTATTATCAATGGACGAATAGAAAGAAAGATCTCTAATTATGATATATATTTTCATAGCTTTGACATTGTTCACGTATTTGTTTTCAATGACTGTTTTTAATTAATATTTGAATATTGACATGATAAGATAATAACTTCGAATTAAATGGTCTCTAAGTTATAAATTTAATGTAATTGAAATTCTGGGCAAATATTTTGTGTATGGATCTATTATATTAATTTAGTTTTCAATTTTATAAATATTTGTACGCCGACACTTACGGCTAAACATGACTGGACTCAGACATTCATTTCAATCTTTCATGCTATTGTATGTATACCATGTTTACACAAATAAAGAATATCTTATCTTATCTTATCTTATCTTATCTTAATATAGACACTTAAATTTATAAAAAAAAAACTAGCTTTTGCCCGCGGCGACGCTCCCGATCTACCCTGCCCTATAACCCCACCTAAGAACCTTCTCCTGACAATAACAAACACAACAATAAAAGAATTAGCGAAATCGGTCCAGCCGTTCTCGAGATTTGCGCTTAGCAACACATTCAGCGATTTATTTTTATATTATTGCTACTCGTATATAAAAGAAAACTGACAATGTGAATAAATACTCTTTGTTTAAAATAGTAGATAAATTTATTAATCCAAGGTTATACATAGTTTTTGTATTTATTATTTGTGCGTTAGGCGATTCTCCGTTCATGATAATATACACCGTGAAATTTTATTCGTTTTAATCCCGCGGAGGGTCGATCCGGTATATAAAACACTATCGATATCTAAAGATAAAATTATGTAAGTACTTTTTAAAGCTCAAATTAATATTACGCATGAACGAAATTAATTTCTTTAAGTAAACGTCAGCTGGGCGAGTTCAATGACCTGTATGTAGTTAGTACGCAACGACCGACAACTACCAAAAGGACATGGACTCGTTTACTTAAAGTAATTAATTTCGTAAATTCGAGTTTTAGAAAAAAACAGTACTTTATTTTTTGTGTTTCATGTACCGGATCGACCCTCCACGGGATTAAAACGAATAAAATTTAACGGTGTATATTTATTGATCCATGGTTATACATAGTTTTAATGTTTCCCCTTTTGTGCGTTAGGAGATTCTATAATCAGAATAATATATGTATCTTTAATCCTGTCTTTGCGATCATAACTTCAAATAGCACTGGAGTCGATTGAGGAGCAAGCCAAGATCATCGGCAATGATGCACTTGTCGAGTCAAAACTCCTCAGTCTTGAGCATCGCCGCTGAGTTGCTGCTCTGTCAGTTTACTATCGTTTACATTTCGGGGAGTGTGCATTGGAATTGCACAATTTAATTCCGCCAACTGCGTTCCATCATCGGAGCACAGATGTACGGTGTTGCCCCGCCGGTACATGGTGGATATCCCACTATACGTACGAAGTGTTTGGGGAATACATTCATTGTGAGTACACGTACAGCTAAGGAGTTGAATTCCTTGCTGGAGTTGTTGTTTCCTGATAGTTACAACCTAGAGGTCTTGAAGTCAAAAGTTAATCAACCTATTTACTCTTGATTTCAAGGCAAGCGTTCTCCATCGTCGGCCACATCATCATTTACCATCAGGTGAGTTAGTGGTTCAACGAACCTATTCATAATAAAAAAAACCTTTGATTTAAATTGATTTAAAGAAGCACGAGTATGTATGAAGCTCAGATAAATGGTCAAAAGAAAAGAAAGCAAACAAAAATATTATCACAATGCAATTCTGTCGATCCCGCCAGCAATCATCGCATAACTTCGATATTTCTGGTGATATATCTGCTGGAAATACATAATATTAATCCTCATACATTAGCGCAGCCCCAATGCTAAGGTCACCGCAGTGGTTAATACGGCGTGTCGTGAGTTATGGTCCCGAGTTCGACGCCGCCCGGATATGATTATTGTACGTTACAAATCATTACTGCCTACCCATTTATGTTGCGTTATGGTATGTTTGCTTTATGTATTGCGAAATATGCGCTGTATATCAATGTGGTATTTTGTGATGATTGCGCAGAAAAGAATGTTGTGTTTATTCGGATTTTCAGAGTTTTGTAGAGCCAATTGTTATTGGTAATGATTAATAGATTACTATTTTTATTGTGCTATTGAGCACGTAGGTGACCGGTCTACACTGTCCTTTCCAATATGGAAATATTGGAAAATCTTTTTTTTTTTAATAGAGTGACCATGGAGTTTCATCCCGGTTCTTCTCCATAGGAAACGTCCAATTGAAACCGAACACTAGCTTCTGATGTTTTATAAGTGAGTGCCCATGTAGGCCTATGTGAAATGAAATGACTTTGAGTATGACAACGTCTTTTGTGGGAACAAAGAAATCTTTAATTAGTTTTTCGATTTATTACTTTCACGTTAAGTATATTAGGTTTACAAAGTTTCCAAATATATGGTAAGGGTAACTTTAGCCACCAACTGCCTCTGCAATTTATAAGCACTTCAGACTCACATGTTAAAACCAAAACTCTTACTCTTATTTCTGAAATCCTTAAAACCAGAGCTAGGATTTCAAACTATTCGCCTCAAAGGTTCTCCTAATTAGCATTTAACAGACAAATTTTACTCTCCAGCGTTTTTGCTCTCAAAATATTAGCAGGCGTTTCATTTCTTTTAGAAGTTATTCGTAAGAAATTAAAAGGTTTGCGAAAGGCGTAGCGGGTAAGTGGGGATATTTCCATGTTTGTACTTGAGTGTGGAGTGTGTAATGTGTAATTAAGTTAATTAGCGGACGTCATATACGGTTTAGTTAGGGCTAAACATCGTGCCTGAGGGTCGGGCTCGGCAGTCGTGCAACTGGATACGGGGGTAAATACAGGGTGTGCGGTAAGAGCAGTGATATTGTGTGACCCTGTATTCTACAGCGTTATATGGAAATATGAGAAGGTAAGATAAAATTACCCCTGAAGCTACTAATCGTTGGTGGTGATTATTGGTATATGTTTAGTCAAAACCTATGGAGTATAATCCGTACTTATTTATTCTATCATAGCATTCAGTGGTACTATTTTACGAGTAAATTTTACGTTGAGGTTTATAGCTGTGTACAATTATGGAATCTTTCAGGGCTCAATAACAAGTACTCGTAGATAGGAAAAATGTTTTATTGAAATAAATAAAAAATAAACTAACATGATGCGAGGCATATTGTATAAAATACGTGAACTTAGATTTAGTGTCGAAAAGTCAATATTGTTAAAGTGGTTAAGTGGCAACACGAGACGATTTTTTGGGGCGCGACCCTTAGCGTCTCTCACTCTCTTGCTTGTCGACCGTCGCGGTACACGGACTACGTTATTTGTCACATTATTTTCATTAGTCCGATCTTCCAGCTAGTTACAGTTAGTAATTATACCCACTCACTATTGTTTGTAACTTCCAATGTTTATAAAACAAGGAAGGGTCGATGTTGAAATTAAATAAAACTAGCTGTATGTGAGATACTAAAGAAATTATTTTTTTTATTTAAAAGGCTCATTTATGTCATTATTTATGAAATATGACATCTTTAAATGTCCACCGCGGCTTCGAACGGTGGCACGGATCCGAGAGGTCCAATTTTCAATTACTCTACTGCATAGATCCGGCTGAATCTGAGCGATGGCCTGCGTTATGTTGACTTTTAGGGCATCGGTTGATTGCGGATTATTGGAATAGACCTGCGACTTGAGAAAACCCTACAAGAAAATGTCTAGCGGGGTCAAATCGCACGATATTGGTGGCCAATTCACGTCACCTCTGCGAGAGATAACCCTACCCTCGAACCGTTCATGCAGAATGTCCATTGTGTCGCTTGCTGTGTGGTACGTAGCGCCGTCTTGTTGGAACCACATGTTGTCCACGTCCATATCGTTCAATTCTGGCCAGTAAAAATTGTTAATCATTGATCTGTAGCACTCGCCGTTGACAGTAATGGCTTCGCCATCATCGTTTTCGAAGAAGTACGAACCAATGACATATTTCATAAATAATGGCATAAATGGGCCTTTCAAATAAAATAATAATTTCTTTAATATCTACATACAGCTTGTTTTATTTAATTTCAACATCGACCCGTCCTTGTTGAAAGACCCTTTATTATTGTTAACGGTAAGTTTGACTTTTACTTTAGGCTCCAAACTTCATCATCATTTCAACCGAAAGACGTCCACTGTTGGATATAGGCCTCTCCCAAGTGTCGCCACAACGAACGGTCCTGTACGTCTCGCATCCACTGCATTCTCGCGACTCTCACCAGATCATCGGTTCACCTCGTGGGAGGCCTTCCAACTGCGTTTTCCGGTGTGCTGTCGCCACTCTAGAACCTTTCGGCCCCATCGACCATCCGTTCTACGAGCAATATGCCCTGCTCACTGCCACTTTAGTTTCGGGCTATGTTGGCGACCTTGGTTCTTCTGCAGATATCTTCATTCCTGATGCAATCACAAAAGGAAACTCCGAGCATTGACTTTTCCATTGCCCTTTGGGTGACTGTAAGCCTTCTGATGAGGCCCATTGTGGGCAACCATGTTTCAGTGCCATATATCATCACTGGCAACACACACTGGTCAATAGATTTTCGTCTTGAGACAATGTGGTCTGATGGACCACTCATCACCTAGTCGCAAAACACACAAAGGGGCTGCTGCGTCCCCGATGATTTATTACAACAAAACTTATGGGTGCAGGCGTTCTAGGAACAACTATGTAGTTTTTATTTAAATATTAACTAATAGGCTATTTATTTCACAAATACACAATTATATGAAACACTAATTAAAACTATACACCGTTAAATTTTGATCGTTTTAATCCCGTGAAGAGTCGATTCGGTACATGAAACACTATCGATTTGTAAAGATAAAATTAAAAAATAAAGTACTTTTTTCTAAAACTCGAATTAATATACGCATGTTCGAAATTAATTTCTTTAAGTAAACGAGTCCATGACTTTGTAGGTAGTTGTCGGTCGTTGCGTACTAACTACCTACAGTTCATTGGCCTCACTCAGCTGCCGTTTACTTAGAAAAATTAATTTCGTACATACGTAAATTTAATAAAACGAGTTTAAAAAAAAAGTATTTTATTTTTAATTTTCTCTTTACAAATCGATAGTATTTCATGTACCGAATCGACCCTCCACGGGATTAAAACGACCAAAAGTTTAACGGTGTATACACTAAAACCTACTTCTAACTAAAAAATGGCGTCAAAAAACTCCTCCGAATCAAAAAAAAAGTATTTGTTACTACTATTAATTCAGAGCTTAGAAGATTTGACTCGATAAGACCTATAAATGTTATTCGTTTGAACTTTCAGAATTTGCGTTCTCTTCCGAATAAAAATTAAATCAATAATGTTAACCTCAAATTCTCTATTAAGATAATTATGATCTCTCCTCGTTTGCACATTTAGCGGATTTATAAATTAACTCAATATTACTTTGGCTGAGCCGTCGATTAGTGGGTTCAGTAGTAAGTTATTTAATCAGGCCGCGGGCGTAGTGCCGCGCTTCGTTTGGGGAACCCTAATTAAACTTAATTACATAATAGGTTAACACGCATCACTACCAACATACATGTGTTAGGTAAATGCGTAAACGTTCATTAGAATATGTGCTGTTCATGTTTTAGCATGAGATATATTGGCAATGTACTTGCTGTGTTTTGCACTAGTGCGAAAAAGTGCGGCGATCAGCCAGCTTTAATTTATTTATTGAATTAGGTTGGTCATGCGTCAGCTTTCACCAAACAGCAGCGGTAGCCATTTCTCAAAATACTTCGTTATTAGACATTATATTCATGAAGTTTTACTTGTAATTTACAAGTAAGTGTGTTAAAAAAAGGCGTTTGATACACGTGGACTATATTCATTATAGTTTTTCAGCTCCGCAACGGTCTGGTGCTCGGCTTGGGCGCGTATTTCGTCTCGACTATAATGACAAAGCAACAAAATTAACTATTTTATTTTATTTGTTTTTCAATTAAATTAACTCTCTGTCAACGTTATTTTAAACCTATGATTTGCAAAAGTTTACGGTCGGGTCTTATTTATGTTGTGAATGTGGTTTAATAGAAAAAAAAGTTATGTTATAGCATTATTTTGTAGGCTGTAATTGCAACTTTGTGATAATTATGAGAGTAGACACAATCTGGGGTCGATTTCTTCTTATTTTACACACCTAGCATAGTTCATTCAGTATGAAGTTGATCACCACACCGTCTAGTGAGGACACACAGAGGTGTGCGTGAGTTCTATTAGAAAATTACAACGTTGTTGTAAAATAGTACATTTTAATACAAGTGGACAAATTTAATTGCGTCCGAGGTGGAATTCGCCCGAGCTGCTGGTGAGAGTGTTGTCGAACTGAATGCTGCAATGACAAATTTCTATGTGTATCAAACAACGTTTTTCAATACAGTTACGAAGAAATGAAGACTAATATAACAGGGGTTGACTGTCGACTCGTGGCGGCCGTTTACCGCTCAGCCTGATACGATAAATACAATAATTGTGGCGGGGGTGAGCTCTCTCTTTTCTTCACTAGTGCAGAAAAAAAATTTTGGCCCGCTGTTTAATTTTTTACACGCAATTTATTTAAGTGGTACGAATAGGAGCGTATTTCCAAGTAAGTGTATTGAAAAATATTTAACTGACAATAAGAGTCTAACTGTGACAATGTTATACATTAAACCAATGTCCGCAAAGTAGAGATATGAGTACAAACTCATATAGATAAACACTGAACCGTATCATCAATCAAATTCAAAATCTTGTGCAGACTACATTTATTAAGTTAGGTGACAATACCTCAAAACAAACAATAGTGTAGTCAGACGGCTTTTTGTTCCCCAGGTCACAGACCCCCGGCTTCTAAGAAATCTAGACTTATTTTAATGTCTACCTTTTTGTGGGAATCCGAAATATGCGCAGTTAAGAAAGTCCTGGTTGTTAGGAGCTGGAATCTTTTTTATCTGTGTCGCATGATAGCGGTTTGAGATATGTGTCTGCATATTTATGTGTTCTTTGTTGTTTGTTTCGTAGAGACTTCTCGAGTATAATCACGCTTCAAGCCTTGTATCAAGAGCGAGGAGGAATGGCAGGCCGTCGCCTCTTTCTGCGAAGCAGTAATGCAAGCGTAGAAGGCGGCTGCACACGTCAGAACCCCGATTTCCAGCCACCGTATGCGTGAGCAATGGGTAGCTCGCCGTCCGGCTGTCCAGTAACCGTCCGAACCGAGCTCGAGTCGTAAACGGCGCGTGGTATTCCACGAGTACCTCAAAGTTATGTCAGCAAACCGTAGGCAGGGTCGAAGCCTATTGGGGCTATGGGTTGTACAAAAAAGAACTCCGGGGCCCTGGAACGAAGGAACAGGAGTTGGTTTTAGTCAGTAAAAGTCTGACATGACCTCCTGCTCCGTCCAAGAACGAGAGAAGTCATTGGATGATTTCCTTCCTAAAAAAAGCCTATACGGACTAAGCGCTATAGGAATGCGGTTGTCGCGAAACGTCATTCTAACGCCTTTGCTTCTATTGCTGCACTTATAATTATATAATATTTATAATTATTTATACATAATTATTACTTTTCTGTACTTCTTGTAACAAACAAGAACAGTTTTCATCAGAACAATTTCACGCCGGTAGCGGCACCTAGAACACAGCTTCTTCAAATAATTTCGAATATTGTCAGATTTGTTAGAAAGAACCTCACACTTCTAAACGATCGTTCCATTTCAAAGTTAAACGAATCAACCTGCTCTGTACCAAGACCTGAAATTCACGTAAATCCTAGAATATTTCGAACACGATATCCCGTAACCGTATCCTTCCTATTGACGGTATCAGCCAGATTGGAGCTGATCCCAAACCGATCCATCACGCGGTGACATAACTAGGGTCTCTGTAGCGGCATCGAGCGGTAAGTAAGTTTCACAGATTTCTACAGAAAAAGGGCTTATGAAAATATGTGCGTTATACAAACTTTTAGGCTTCTTTTTGAAAGAATATAGGAAAGCCTTGACTATGTTGTAGATTTATTAGGTCGCCTTGGAAAATAATATGATACCTACATGTAAGTAGCAACATTGAGAGTAAATTATATATCAATAAGCAGCTTATCTCTTCTCGTTGATGAGGAATATAATGCAATAAAATATTCAGTATTTACCTATTATTACAAACTAGTTTATGGCAGCAGCTTCGCCCGCGTGAATGTAGGTTTTTTCTGTCAAATTTTGGACATCTCTTTCATCTCCATAGGCGGTGAATTTTAAAAATTCTCTTTTAGTGCTCGTTTTCGTCATAAATGGAACCCTTGAGCAAGATTTCACGCTGCTAGTCCTAGGAGTTTCGGTTGTGCATTGATATGTCAGTCAGTTAGTTAATTTTTTTATGTATATAGATGATAAATTAATACGGCGATATTGCAGTGAAAGCATTCCCAAAAAAAAAAACTATACACGCCTACTTTTTAATTAATGCAAAAAAATGGGGCTCAATCAGTACCCGTTATTGATCATATTTATGTAGTCAAAAGTGAAAAAAAAACGAAATGCCAAAATTGACTACGAAAATTTGTCATTTGGTAAATTCATAATTGAATCTAACATTCACAACAACTACTACTAGAAAATACTAAGTGCAGTGTTTTTCCATTTTTAACATTCTTTCATTCATAAATAATAACCTGTACAATGTTTCTATAAATTGAGTGAGATTTTGGGATATGAACAAACGCTCATAACTTTGCTGTTTATGAATATTATTCATTGAGACTTTACTTAAATAATAAAAAGACCTTTTCTAATAAGCCCTCTATGTATTTGCACTAATTTAAAAATAGTGGTGTAGAATAACCGATTTTAAAAAAGTGATTCTTAAAATGCAAATATTTTGTGTTTCCTGATAGCTACAACTTAGGGATCTTTAAGTCAAGATTGGTCGGCCACATCATCGCTTACCATCAGGTAAGATAGTGGTCAAACGCGAGTCTATCCTTAGTTAAGAAAAAAAAAAATGATTTTAGAATTCAAGACAAATTTTAAAAGTTTTATAGCGGGTATTTTTTGAGTGAAGTTTAGCTGCTCTTTTAATTATTTCCAATAGATGTTGTGATTTAAAATTGGTGTAGTTTTGTATCTCAAATGTAACACAACTAGACAATATTGTGTGGAATTATTGAAACACACAATTTTGGTAAAACAGACTAGACAAACTGACAAGTCTGCAAACAACAATACAATATGTTACAATCTATATTCTAATGGAATTTAAATTAACTCAGAGAATAACTCTTATTACTTTAAATACTTTTTGAATATGATACTAACTAAAAGTGAAAAGGAGACTGTAACTAATAGATTTCTTTTCTCTTTATTGATTTTTATCTGACCAAATATGCCAACCCCATCATACCTTTTAACATTACCTATATAATAATAATATCTTTATTTCTGGTGGCATAGACCCTTGACCTAGAATTTTTTTTATTTTATTTATCCCACTTATTTGGCATGACTGGCCACACCTACACAAGACATGACCCACTGATTTTGAAAGGGACAGTCAAAACGTTCATCTATTGCACTAAGAATGTTGTTGTTGCTACCCCGCGTACGTGCCAGCAGGGAAGCTGCTTTTTTGCGTATGATAGCCTGGAAACCATCAATGCGCGCTTCAGCAAACATCCCAGTGGCACTGCACCGCCACGGCACACCCAACAACATCCTAAACGCATTATTGTAGTGAGTGCGCTAGGCTCTGTAGGCTCGCTGCGTATGTCTCACCCACAGGCCGCTTGAATCTCATCGCTTATAATTTTATTACTTAGACTAAAATATGGTAGGATATTATGTAAATTATAACCTTATTATAAAGTGATGGAAGTCACAGATTTTATTAATTATTAATTCTTCTTAAATACTTTATTAGTCCTACATTAAGTTTATTTAGGTTAGCTAACAGATCAAAGTTAGTGGTGGTTTAGTTTCATAAAGCGGTACCTAATTTTATATGTGTTAATTACCAATTTTATCATGGGAGCTTCAATTGACAGTGATACTCTTTTAAAAGATGAACTATGTTGGTAATAAACATAGAAGGTAATTCTCTAGTCTTCATTCAGCATGTCTGTTTGCCTTTCGGCCATAGCAAAGGCTTTGAGCTGCGTTTGTAGGCTTTGATTGATATTCAAGTCGATACAGTACCAGGCATCGAAGCCTGCCTCCATGCAAACATTTGTATTTATTCAGCCGGACTGCGATCTAACTGCAAAATGCGTTTTGAATTGAGTTAGCTTTTAACTGGGCTTGTGGGTTGGTTTTGTAGGTAAAAAACCCTTTTTAGGATTCCGTACTTCAAAAGGAAAAAACGGAACGGAACGGTCAGTCCGTCTGTCTGTCAAGACCCTTTATCTCGGGAACGCGTGGAGGTATCGAGTTGAAAAATCAAACTCCTAAGTTAACGACAAAAACGATACGGCCGTTTATGTCGAAAAAAACGTACATTTCCACATTTCCAAGGGAATCTACACTCAAATGTTACTTTCCGTTGACCTAGAACCCTAAAATTTGGCATGAAGCAAGGTCTCATAGCACGGGTATAGAAATAAATCTGGAAACTGTAAATGTTTAGTTACGTCACCAAAAAAAATAACATTTTCGATTCTGAAAAATCTTCGAGACACAATTCAGGAAAAGAACTTTTTACATAAGTTAGTTTAATACGAGACCCTTGGTGTGCCAGTCCGACTCGTACTTGCCCAGTTTTTTTGCGTTGGAAATCATGAAAGGTCTTTTTTCGCTCTGGGCGAGGTGAGAGGGCGTGTCATACTTTTACTAAGTTGTTTGATGATTTCTCACTTCAAAACAAAAACCTGTATATACTCGTATAATATGTTAGTCAACAAGTTTAAAAGTAAGTATAACCCAAGAGTTCAAATAGCACTACGGGGCTAGTGCAAAACCTCCATTACGACTTTATCAATGTCGAAGTGAGTTATCGACAGAATGAACATTGAACACTCCTCAGCAGCCACGCCAGACGTGCTGGTCAAATCTCAAGTCTTGATTTTGTAAAGTGATTCTTTTGACCAGAATTACAGGCTGACATAATTACTAGCTTGAATCTTGGTGTTGTAAGGAGTGATATGAGAGAAAAGGGAGTTAATGATAGCATGGCGGCTGTCAGACAGAATGAAAAAAACAATGTTGCGCCGATCCCAAATAATACGGGACAAGGGCAGGAAGATGATAAATACTCACCAGTTTGAATCTAATCAGAATTAAGTTTTCAGGCATTCACTTATCGGACATAGACATGTCAAAGAATCACTTTACAAAATCAAGCTACAGCAGTGCCCGAAATAAGGGCAATCAAGTCTCCTAGCAATTGTCACCAGGGACGCATGGTGTTGTGGAAACAGCCGGTGCGAGTTTCGAAAACATGCCCGAGGCGTTGCAGATACGGAGCAGCTCCAACACCACCCTCAACGTTGTTGTACTGGATATGGAGCGCACTATAAGCCGTTCGTGTGTAGGAAACTCATAAGCTGCACGTGTATAAGTAAAAATGTGCAAAATTCTTTAAAAAGCATGATCTTAACTGTTGAACAACGCGCAAACCTACTTATTTGCTCCTTTAGACAGTGCCCTCCGCTCTCTTTCGATGTCGAGATGGTCCCTCAGGTCAATTGTAACCCAGTGCTTCAGCCTATTGCAGTCAACTTAGGTCTTTCCCTACGCCATTTCGAGTTGCCTTCTGCATACAGCCAGTCCGAGCTGCTGTTACTTTATCTCATCATCATGAAGATTAAAGACGTCCATTGTTGGATATAGGCCTCTCCTATGTATCGCCACAATGATCGGTTCTGTGCGTCTCGCGACCCTCACCAGGTTCATCTTGTGAGAGTCTTTCCAACACTGCGTCTTCCGTCTTCTGATACGTGGTGGTGTTATTTTACCTAGCTGCTTTTTATAAACTAACAAATAGTATCGTATCAGCCATTTCTCCTACAATTCACCTAACAACCCTAAAATTCGAACCTGAATTCTCACTCACTTTAAAAGTGTAGTAGTTAAGACCAAATGTACCAGTGCTTTGCTGTCCCCATTAGACGGAGCTGGCAATTTTTCATAGAGCACTACTTTGTACCTGGACAAGAACGGGTATAAATTAATTAAGAGCCAACATGGACGTCGAACTGTGTGTACCAGGAGGTAGGAAATTGTGGGGTGTGGATGTGTCAATGTGGGTGTTCTTATTTATTTCAGGCCACGTTTGCAGTAGCGTGTAGAGTGATGTGCATTCTTAAAATAGTTATAATAAAATTGAGTGTTGGAACCACGTTGGAACTCATCTGAGGTCGGTGCAACACGTTTTTTTATTCCACTCTGTCATGTCACCCGTCACACTATAACTAACTCCCTTTTCTTTCATATCACTCCTCACACAATCCATCCATGTTTTCTTTGGCCTCCCTTCCTGAAAAAGTCGATATTTATATGAATAATAAATGTAAAAAATAAGAAAGTTGAAAACCCTTCCCTGTAAATCCACCGAACCCATAATCCACTTGAGATATGTCGTCAGAAACTAAACGTGTATAAAAGCAACATCCATTACTTCTTACTCGTTGCGCGCAATCAACTAACAAAGTGAAGTAATTTGATTGGTTCGCAGTGGACGCTGCAAGAACAAGAATTTATTTATACAAATCATTGCATTTGTTTAATTTGTGCCGTGCCGTGCCGTTTTGGGCCGTACCGCGTCGTGCCCGGCCGGGTCGGGCCGGACTCTAGTCTCACACAATCACATTACTAATTAGTTGCCTGTATGTGCACTTTTGGCACTATTGGGTTTGTTTAGCGAAACCGTTCTTGTTTCTAATGGAAGTAAAGCTGAAACTGAAAAAACGTTGGTTTTTTAAATCATGTGTTTGCTTATTGGAGTTGTTTGGTTTTGCCTGGCTTAGTTAATGTTGGAATGTTGTTGAGTGAAACTGAGTTAAATCTACTTTGCTTTTTTTTTGCTTTAAGGGTTTGAGAACTATCGTGTTTAGGGATAAAACTACATTCTTCATCGAGCCTGCGAATAGTTTCGCAGATGAACTATCCGATAGATAAGACAGTGAGTGACAGTGTACAGAAATAATATAATTATGCCCTTCATAAAGAAGTGCTAGGAGTTTACTACAACATAATTCTACCTTTGTCACACTAATCACTTTTTATTTCCCTTACTAGCAGTGGTGGCCGAGTGGTAAAGGCCTCGACTTAAAAGTTGTGGGTCGGAGGTTCGAACCCAGCAAGGCGGATTACTGTGTGTAATTTATTTTATCACCACTACTCTCAAATCGGTGAAGGAAAACATCGTAAGGAAAACGGCATCTCCTAGAACCAAAAATTCGAAGACATGTGACATCCACCACGCACTGTGGTGGTGTGGTGGATAACGGCCCATTCCTTCTCCTAGAGAAGAGGCCTGAGTCCCAGCAGTGGAAAAATTATAAGGCTGATGCTATGCTATTACTCGTTACGATATCCCTAGAAGTATATAATTATAATATGGTTAAAACCGATAGGATGGCCGGTCCTGCCACACTTCATACGGATAGATCATGCCCTGGAATAGCATAATGAATATTTGATATCTCGGCAGTATGTGCCAATTGTGGCAATTTAATTTTCTGCTACAACGCGGGCAAAGTCAAGAAGAAGAAACTGTCAAAAGCTTTTCATATCTTTTACCACGGTTTTCTCCTACTAGGTGTCACGTACTTTGTAATATTCAATTGGCAACTTAAACAACAACAAAAAACGAAGTCTCTCGACCACTAGTTCAAAGTCAGATCCAAATAAAAACTCATACAATACCTCGGCTCCCTTTCAGAGGTAACATGCAAAGAGATAAAAAGCTTCATATATAGCCGTTTGTCCGTGATCAATATATCAAGCGAAAGGTTATCGTAGCGGGACGTCGCCGGTAAATCATACGAGCGCCGATACTCCGCGACCAGGCACACGTTAGAGCCGCCATGTTGCTAATTCTACGTCACATCCTGCCTGGGGGAGCGGGGGTCAAGAGTGTTGTATGAATATATATTTTTTTATATAGGTTTTCAATTTGAATTTGTATTGTTGGTAAGATTGTGGCCTTTTGATCTGCATTGACAGATCAAATTAATTTAACATCGTTTTGTGTTACAGATCGGTTTATTTAAGTTTATCTCCCATGTCTTATATGGTGGGCGATCGGCGGCAACGATCTCTCGCGCCGGGCCTTGGTACAGGCCATGGTTCGAAGCGACGAGGAGTGGCAGGCGGTCGCCACCTTCTGCGAAGCAATAATGATAGCAAAGGAGGAGACCGTACGCCACAGCCACCAGGATCCGAAACGGACAAGGATCTCACGCAGCAATAGCGCTTGCGGCCACTTGACCAGTGAGGCAGTCACTGGTTAATTTTTTAACGGGAAATACTAGGTTTTCTTGGGCGGGAATCGAACCCACGACATCTTGCATAGCAGTCAGGGTCACTAACCACTAGACCAACACGCCAATCTGATATTATATACTCATTAAATGACATCAATATGGTGTCCCAATATTTTTTGCATTCAATAAAGCACAAGTCGGTAAATGTGGGGTCACAAACAACAACGACGAGAAAATTCAGCTAACTTGCATGAAAACCAATAGCCGTAAACATGTATGTGTGTTTCAATTGCCTATCACCATATTCGTATGTTTATCACAAACATAACAGAACTGTAATTTCCCCAAAACCGACATGAACTACCTCGATTACGCACAGTTCAAATACTTTTATTATTTGCGGGGGTGCGCTCGCGCGGCACTAATCTTCGGCAATGGTCGGCAATATTCGGTAGCGTTCGTGTAAAAAATGTTCGTTCTTTATGAGGGCGGTGGCTCGCGGTCGAGTGCGATAGTTCGCAACTACTGCCCAACTGGACATAGATTAGGGGAGAAATTGCGCAGAAGCGGAGGATTAGTGCGAGGGGAAGATTAGAGAGGAGTGCTGGCAGAACTGAAAAGTTATTTTATTCTGAATTATTCAAAATTAGGCAACGCCCTTCATTTGTAGAAATCCGTCAATTTCATTGCAGCAAGAGATTACTGAGTTTCAAATTTAACAATTTGACAAATAATAATAGTCACTGAAAAGTTGAAAGGAAATAGTTTGTCTTGGTATGGTCATGTGAAGAGGAGGGATGAAACGCATGTTACTAAAAGAGTACTGAGTTTACACGTAGATGGATGGAGAGAAAGAGTGAGGCCAAAGAAGAGATGGTTGGATTGTGTGGCGAGTTATATGAAAGAAAAGGGAGTTAGTGATAGCGTGACGGGTGACAGAACAGAATGGTAGAAAAAATGTGTTGCGTCGACCCCAAGTAATATGGGATAAGGGCAGAAAGAAGACCAGATGCTAAAATACTCGTTTTAAGGTAATCCTTAGAACGTAAATCCAATAGGTTTTACTGCATACGGACTACGTAAGTAAGACCGTCTTTACGTCCAATATTGTAGAACTGTAATGTATCACTAGTTCATCATAAACCACAAAGCGTGCCGAGTGATCATTTGGTTTCATCATTACGACGTCCACAACTGGACATGAGTTCCCTTCTCATTTCTTATATCTATGGTCTCTTATAAGTCTAGACACATCGGCCATAACGGGTGTAACGCTGAAGCTCTGGAGGATAGTTCGAAAGAGTTTCTGTGGCTATATATACATGAAAAAGGCCTTCGAAGAAACACGGGTTTAGTCATTATTACTCTGACATTCGCTCCTATGACAATGCTCTCGGTTTCTCTATTGAAAAAAAAGGTGAAGCTTCAAACATTACCCGCCTTATTCCAAAGGTGTTTAATTGGTAGTAAACAATAGTCCCGGAACTACATTTAAATCATGGTTAATTGGGATTAAACCTAGTAATAGTCCCGGAATTACATTTAGATCGCGTTTTGGAATAAGGTAGTATATGTTCACACTATCCAGCACGAACTCTTAGCACTTTACATTTCAGTTTAGGCACAATACGATCACCCCAACCTGTCTCTTCTACGGTATTTAGCATCCTTAGCATATGGCCTTCCAAAACAAGCCGGGAGTAATGAGCCGCGACCCATTAGCTTCAAATTGTCCGTGGCAGACAACTGCCCGTCTATTTATGTATCTGACCTCTCTGCTTACCCTACTATTGGCCTTTACTTATGATGTACACCCTGACTTGTGTTTACGCACGAGGATATTGGGAGGTAGAAAAGTTGTGGAAGAAACTTTCACGGGTTCTTTTAGTCTTTTACAGAGAGAAAAATATTGGAACCCAAAAGTAAATATATGGGGTGACTGGAACCTGAAATCGTGAAAAAAAATCTGTTGGTCAGTACATTTGTGTTCGCCTAACTAGACAAAATTTACTGAACTTCGCTTTCTTTTTCGCGATTTCAGGTTTAGTCCCATAGTAAAAGTTGTTTGTTATCATGACTACAATCACGTGTTTAAGTATCGGTCACTAATTACCAGTCACCCTATATTATGATGATAGTTTTTTCTTGGTTAGGCAAATTGTTTTTTTTTGGTGAGGTTAATCATTCAGTGACATCTCACGACCTTGGGCGGAGCGGGAGACAGTATCAGACTTTTACTGACTAAAAACCCACCCTGTTCCTTCGTTGCCTTTCATACCAGGGCCGAGCCTTCCTTTCAGAAGCAGACCGTTGGCCCCAGTAAGACCATGCTGTGCCCCTACGGTTTGATGACAACTCCTTGAAGGGCGCTTGGAATGTCGACGACTTGGGCTTGTTCGGCTACCTATTGCTCGCAGTCCGCAAGCCCGCGTAGGCAAACTGGTGGAAAATACACCTAATATAAAAAGCATAAAATTTTTTACTTTTTTTTACGGCTTTTTTGAAATCATCGAAGCGGGAGAAGTTACTGTTAGATTGCGGGAGGGAGTGTCAAACTATTACTCTCTAATACACACCTGTGTTCTTCAGTTGTCCTTTATACTCCAGCTCCAGGGCCCCGGTATCTCTTTCGAACAGTCTCATAGCCCTGGTAGAACTCCATATGCCATATGAATAAATAAAATAAAATAAAAAATATATTTTTATTTTGTTTATCCATCTTCTGAATTTATGAGGCTTTTAATTAAATAAATTATTTAGTTCATACTTGTACTACTAGTGTCAATGTTAAAAACCTAAAAGAAGCAGGGGTTTTCAGCGGGACTGGAGTATTGTTATTTGCTGGTTGTTTATTAAAGTATCGTGGTTGTCTGTTTGAGTTAAAAAACTTATAATTCACCTATTCATACAATTTTTAATGAATGCTTTTGCCCAGAAGTAACCTATCCATTCTTGGTTTTTTTTTTGTTATTGATAGGTTCGCGCTTGACCGCATCTCACCTGATGGAAAGCGACGATACGGCCGACGATGGAACGCGCTTACCTAAATGAAACCTATTCACTCTTGACTTAAAGATTCCCGGGTTGTAGCCATCACGAAACACAGACTCCGGCAGGGAATTCCACTCCTTAGCTGTACGCATAATGAAAGTGTTCCCAAAATGCTTTGAGCGTATAGGTGGGATGTCCACCATGTACCGGTGGCGCAACGCCGTACGTTTGTACGTTGGTTTGAAGAACTCAAGGTTGTAGCGGCCAGGAAACACAAACTCCGGCAGAGAATTCCACTTCTTAGCTATACGCATAATGAATGTGCGTGTGTGTGTGTGTGTTTGTAGTATAATATGATTACTCGTGTAAGGCTGTTTTTAATACCGTGTGGATTTCATCATGTATGCGGGGCTGCTGCCCGATATTACGCCCGCATCCCGCGTGCGTTTTCCAGGCATTATAATTACTTGTATGAAAAGGATATTTGCGGGGGCTACGCGTGCGGAGCAAACCCGCATGCGTGATGAAATCTGCACCATATTAAAAACATCCCAAGTACTGATTACAAAAATAAATTATAGAAAGAAAGCTAAACTATAGCGCAGAGCCATAGACTCATTTCAGGTTCTTGCGGGAATCATGCGTGTTCCGGCACGAATAAGTAAGGTCATCATAGCTCGTATATTTTTGGCGTAAAAAATCTCTTTTTAGACTTTTTTTGCATTAAGACCATAATAGTTTCCCACGTAATAGTCTACAGAATGTTTACAGGCAAAATATATTTATATTCCAATCGTGCTCAATGATTAGCGATAGCCTTCACTCAGGTATATAATCAAAGCCTTCACTACTACCTGTGCTTAGCTGCTGATAATAATTAATTATGAAATATAATCAACACGAAGTCTCAATAAACTGTTTATTAGTCCTCTGATACTCTACATGGGCTACTTATTACTCGAACAAGCTGCTTATTGCTTGTGCCAGTCGTAAAACTCACCGGGACATGTAACAGTTACTGTAGTAGTAGTAAATTCTACCAAAATCATAAATGTGAAAGAACGCCAAGTTCTTATTATTGGTACCACTGGTAAAAATTATGAGATCTATTTGTTATAATTAAGAAAACTTGTTTATTATAGCATCCTTGTTTCATACTTTTTTAGCGTCGTTTTTTTTTTGTCATAATCGGGTTTTAGTTTTTTTTTACTTCTTATTATTTAAACTATTTTGGTGTTAAATCACTGTGCTTCTTTCAAAGAGAATATATTAATTGGCTTCTATTCTGTTTTTGACATCGAATTTTTTGATTACTTGAGGGCGCCATATTGAATTTTGATGATAATATTTTTTATAAGGGCAAGTGAAGCCCTTTCAAATAATATCGAACATGGTGCATTATGTATTACTTTTAACACATGACTTTCGATCCGCTAGATGGCGCTACATTTAATTTTGAAACCCTTTCAAATGATATCAAATATTTATCTTAACATTTTTTTTACACATTACTTTTTGTTCGTTAGAAAGCGTCACGTTAAATTTGAACAATATTGTGAAATGCAAGTGAAGCCCTTTCGAATAATACCAAACTCGGCGTATTTATTACATTTTTATTTTTAAGACATTGTTTTTGTCCTACTTACGTAACTTGCGTAACGTATCACAAAACACGATGTGACGCCCTCTAGCGGACAAAAAATAATGTCTTAAAAGATAAATAGGCCGTGTTTGGTATTATCGTAATCTATGTTCAGCGGACGATTATGACGGTTCTAACGATACCTCATTTGTCGAATTCGGATAAGTAGATTAGGAACTATGAGAGAACAGATAAACATACTCACATACATACATAGCCTGTCAAAATCATAACCCTCCTTAGTCTTTGTCGTAGTCGGGTAAGAATTGCAAGTCTGTAGATCAAAAAGATTTTAAGTTATGGAGTGTTAAAAGTGGGCCATAATGTTTCAGCCTATTTCGAAGCCAAAAATGTGGACCCTTCGCAAACTTGGCTAACACACTGCCATGTGTCTAGATATATACAAAGGCTGGTACGTAGTCACTGCGGTGTGTTAGATGTTCGAGAAATTTGTCACTGATTCAGTTTTAAACTATGTTTGCCATCGACGCAAGTCTATCTGCCTTTTCCCAACTATGTTCAATTCGGTTTTCGATATAACCGGAGGCAGTTGAAGAGCAGTATTATCACATTGATCGAATGGTTAGACCTGTTATCTGAGCTGATAATATGAGAAAATTCAATGACCTTGATTTTATCAGTTTTAACTTTTTCTAATTGGCTACGTGATAGATAGTCTATGTTTTTATTCAATTGATGACTTTTTAAACCTGTATTAGATGTTACTGACTAAAACCATATCTATTTTCTTCAGTTGCCTTATTATTCTACTAAGTAAAGGTCTCCTTGAAGTCCTTCTCCTGCGCCACCAGCGAACGAGTAAACCATTATTTTATGCAAAAAAAAACACACCGTTTGTAATTTGTTTGACCAACTGTATAAAGCATACAGTCATGCCGTTCTGGTAATGCTTTCACAATATACTAATGGTGTATAAAATATCAGCTAGTGGGTCTATTGACAAGCGACTGCCGACCACTACCGGCGCACGAGTCGTGGCCAGCGCGTGAATTAATACCCGTGCAATTAATACTACGCTCGATGGTCGCAGTGGCAACACGTATTTATTAAGAAACCTGTAAATCATTACACTGCGTAGGGCTGGGACACAGATTTGAGGCGGCCTAAATGTTTGACATGAAAACATTAAGAAGATAAATCAGAGATGTTCTATATAGATGCTATTATAGCATGGCATAGTAAGCCTTATAATGTTTTCATCACCCTATTCCAAAATGCGATCTAAATGTAGTTCTGGAATTATTGCTAGGTTTGAATTTAATCGCGTATTAGTCCTGGAACTACAAAAAAAAAAAACGATATATATATATTTTGCAAATAATAAAGGTTTTAAAAAAAGAAACATTTTTAGAAATAATTTTTGTTATCAATCTTAATTAGATGAGATTGATGTTTTCTTCCTGACTACTCGAACAAGAAATACCGAAAAAAATCAGAGGCCAGTTTTTTTAAAGTCTATAAGGCTTGGTGTAGAGTCTGAGATGGTTTTTGGAGGAAAAAACAACACAGTTTTCAGTGGACCTGTCTAAAGCAAGCTATTTATGATGCTACTACTACTACATCGGTCTTCGAAAAGCGATAGTAATGAGCGAATTATCATAATCACCACAATAACTGGCCACATAGTTTTTCATTTCCAAATTCAAAAACATAAAATGACCGTTTTAAAAATAAATCGCGTTTTTTTTCTTACATTTTCCACCAGATATCAAATTCGGCAGCCCTACCCCGGGCTGGGCCGGCGGGACGCACCCCCATTAAGGGGGTATTCCGCAGAAATTACTGGCAATACATCATCGAGATGTTTTTAATAAGCGCCAGTGTTGCCAGCCTCTTGACAGACTACCTTGTTCAATGGATTGTTTTCAGTCTTCTGTATGAAGTATTGGTGTAATGTATCGCGGGCTGTCTGTTTTGTTATTACTAATAATATGTGGGATTTTTTCATTTATATTATGGTTGTTCTCTGTAGAATGCTAGAGGCATTTAAGTCCTCGGATTTTAACCGAAATATTGGTTCCTTATCGTAACTCATTTTTGTGTCGACGAGTTTTTTCTTATTTATTGACGATGCCATTTTTTTCTGGACTGGGAAATAACCAAATAAATTTTCCCGCTCTGTGTGGAGCGAGAGGGAATGTCAGACTTTTACTGACTGAATCCTACCTGTGTTCCTTCAGTTTCTTTTTGTGTTGCAGAGCCACGGTGACCCTTTCTTACAATGTCGTATATTTAAATCGTCTTAAATACTAATCTATCTTTGTAACTGTAAAACGTCAAAAAGGCCGCACTTTCCTAGGAAATTGTTCTTTTTCGTAACGAAAAAACTGCAAAGATAAGTCAAACAGCACTATTAGCATTTCCCGGCGAACAATCGCGCCCATCTATCTGAAGCGCATCAATACACTCGCTCAATGCGAAGTCACATAAAGGCCGTCGTCCACCGCACACCCCCATCGCCCATCGCTATCGCCCATCGTTGTTCAAAACGACCAGCATTCGCAAAAAGCGACGATTTAATTGCGGACGCTTCTTTGTCCCATTGTACTCCGTTCTCACTTAAATATACCAGCACAACCTTGTGTTTGCACACGATTAAGTCATATTAAATCTTATTGCTAGACTGATAGAGTTCAGAGTAGTAAAGTTCGGGTGTAGACCTAGGGTTGTCGCGCATTAAAATTACAATGAAACATGGTTGGACGAACCGATAGTCGACGGCAGCGAAGTGGTCGATTATGTAAATGCAGTGAATTCGTAACGCATCGCCCCTGATTTATATCGAGCGATTCGTTTTCTAAAAAGCTTCGTATAATTTTAATTGACCGTTATTGGTTTCTTCCGTTATTTGGAAATCAATTGAGACGTTATAAGAATGTTCGATAAAATATTCTCGAGTGATTTAAATGTGGCTTCAATTGGAATTTGAAAATACGGTCTTTAATTTCAGTGGTCTGGTGATTTGTAGTGTTTTTAAAGTTATTTGTTAAGATTTATGTGAGTGCAAGCAAGTGTTTTAAATTGCTTGCTTCCTTTACTTTTGTATGGTATGTTGTAATTAATGGTAACTGCTGGATATATGGCAATAATAATCATTTACAAATTGATACATCGGTCATTGAGCTTCCGAATTTGGAAAACGAATTAAATGTAATCGAATCAATTGATCGCATCTGACTTAATTATGCGTAATAATAGGCAATGTCTCGTTTCTATTGCGACAGTCTAGAGATATGTATTTAAAATGTACAAAAATACAATGTATCTGATTTAATTACTTCAAAGAACTTGTCTACATTTAATGTCCACATACTTAAGAGCGTTTACTGCAGATTCAAAGATATTAATAGTCTATTAATCACGGCTGGCCACTAAACGGTCGTCATCATCATTCCACCTCAAGAACAGTACGTTGATATGATGATTATCCACAAAAGGAACAGGACTGATCGCGGCTATAGTTTCTGCGAACTCATTGATATATAAGTGATGAATGTGGCCGGTGCGCCTGCGCTGCTTTTTTTGAAGAGCGCTTTGAACTTTATAGTCGGGGAGACCGTGTGCTTTGGTCATTCAATAAGGATAGTATTTACAGCTACAGAGCATTATTGTGTCAGATTGTTCAGACATACGTTATATCAGATTGAATTTTCTAGTCAAACAACTGCGTCAAAAGTCACTATGATATAGACGTACCACCACGATCACGGACATTAATCCAAATAAGATTTGAATTGGTGCCGAGTGGTAGAATTCTCTTTCGAACAGATCAGGGCCCAGTTTCAGTACGTCTTTTCATACCCTAATCTGGAAATACTGAATACTCGTATAGTAAAATGAATCATCTTTTTTTTTAAGAGTAATCGTGGTTCGTCGTGAGTTTCGTACCGGTTCTTCTCTGTAAGAAATTATCAATTGGAACCCTGTAGTAGCTTCTTACGTTTACGTTTATCTATCTAAAATACGAGAAAGTAACCTGAAATCATCAACTGCTAGCAGCAACAGCGTGGTAGTTCCCATGATTCCATCAATCAATCAATCAATCAATCAATCAAATCATTTATTTGCTTGAGTATGGGTAAAACATGAGATGGTGAAATAAAATAGTCGTTCTTTGGACCATACCCTACCACTAGAGGTGTACAAATATTTCAGCCTTAAAATATAAACATTTTATAAATAAATAATATACATGCATTTCATTATTACAATCGATATTAAATATAAATTAAACACAAAAACACATACAAATTTCATTATACCATAATTGAATTATTTAATTACATTTTTCATTTAGATAATCTTAAAAATAACATACAAATTTCATTATACCATAATTGAATTATTTAATTACATTTTTCATTTAGATAATCTTTAACTGAATAATATGCTTTATTTATGAGATATATTTTTAATTTATTTTTAAAACTGATTAAATTATTTTCTTCTTTTATACATTTTGGTATCTTATTATATATTTTAGGGCCCATACAGAATGCACTCTTGTCGAACATAATTGTTTTGTGGCTTGCTGCACAAAGAGTACTGGCATGTCTAGCACTTTTCAGTGTTCTATATTTATGCAAATTATTTCTTACGTCTAAAGCTAATTCAAATATATACAATGATGGGAATGTCAAAATTTTTAAATTTACAAAATGTGGTTTACAGGTATCTGTGGATTTTAATCCGCAGATCGCCCGGATACATTTCTTTTGGGCTTTAAAAACTGTTTATCTCTCAGTACCGTTACCCCAAAACATTATACCGTATCTTAATGTTGAACCAATATAGGCATGGTAAGCAGTAAGGAGTGCGTTCTGACTAACAACTTTTCGAAGCATATACAAAGCATATGAATATCTACTTAATTTTGTACACACTTGTTCCATATGTGTCTTCCATGTCATATCAGAGTCTACGTGTAATCCTAAAAACTTTGTAGTTTCTATTATTTCTATGTTTATATTTTCATAACTTATCTGCAATGTATTAGATTTAGATTTTTTATTTTTGAAATTCATTATATATGTCTTAGATAGGTTTATTTTAAGTTCGTTTAAATTTAGCCAATTAACTATAGATGCTAACGCACAGTTTATATCATATTCATATGTGTTAGGGTCTTCAGATACAAACATCACTGTACTATCGTCAGCATAAAGAACCATGGGGTATTTGATGGATTTAGGCAGGTCATTAATATAAATTATAAATAGCAAGGGACCTAAGATACTCCCTTGGGGTACACCCCTGGTAACTTTTATTGGTGTTGACATATATTTCTTTTCAACTTTTGTGATATTTCAGTTTTTTGTTCTCTGTTACTTAAATATGATTTTAGAAGATCCTTAACATTTCCTCGTATTCCATATGCTTCTAATTTGTTTAATAGCGTTTCATGGTTGACGCAGTCAAAGGCCTTCGTCATGTCCATATAAAGAGCAGAGACGTCTTTTTTACTATCCATACCCTTTAGCACCGCCTCGAGGAAAGTGTATAGCGCATTATTAATAGATTTATTTTTCCTGAAACCCATTTGTTCTTCTGCAAGGATTTTATTTTTTTCCATATAGTTATACAAATTGTTAAAAATTACTTTTTCAAAAACTTTAGACAGTGTAGGTATAAGAGATATTGGTCTATAACAATTCATATTTTCTCTATCCTGTTTTTTAAATATAGGAATTACAATAGATAATTTTAATTTTGATGGGAAGACACCATCTTCAATGCATTTATTCATTATTTGGCATAGTACAGGTGCTATTATTTCTGCTACTGCCTTAAGCATTTTAGTGGATATCCCATCATATCCTGTACTATTTGTATTTCTTAGTGATTTTATTATTTGGAAAATTTCTTTAGGGCTACATGGGTTCATAAACAGGGAGTTTGAGTTATTATATTTAACTTTGTTATGTATATTATTATGAGTTATTTTATTTGGCACTTGAGACATAAAAAAATGGTTGAATTCATTAGCAATTGTAAGTGGGTCTGTGATTAGTACATCATTTACATTTATTTTATCAATTTTTTTAAACTCATGAGTAGCATTTGATTTATAATTATTTACAATTTTCCACGTGGCTTTTGCTTTATTTTTTGAAGATTTAATATAGTAATCGTTTTGTGATTTTTGGGTTAATTTAATTATTGTTTTTAATCTTTTATTGTATGTCTTGTACGTATTTTTAAACTTTATGTTTGATGTTTTTCTGTACTTCCAAAGTAATTGACGTTTACGCTTAGAGCAAGCTCTAATACCTTTAGACACCCACTGTAGTCGTTTGTGAATAGGGACTTTAACTTTTATTAAGGGAAAACAGAGATCATAGAACAAACTAAATAAGTCGTGGAATTTGTTAAACGCATCATCTGCCGTTTTTGCACTATAAACTTCCTCGAAGGAGAGGTTTTTGATACATTCAACATACTTCCCTATGTTTGAGGAGCTATAGTCACGTTTATAGGTATACCAGTGTGTGATGTTAAAACTTTCTTTGGTTGGATACTGCAGCAGTTGAGCGGTATGATCCGATAGTGCTAGTTCTAGTATTTCACACCTGGACCCTTTTTTCTTGCATATAAAATTGTCAATACATGTTTTACTGCTCAAACGCGTTGGTTCATTGATCATTAATTTAAGGTTATAACTAGAAAGTAATTGTTCAAATTCTATAGCTATTTTATCTCTTTTAAGTCTATTGATATTAAAATCACCACATATAATTACTTTTTTATGTTTTAGGCAAGTTTTATTAAGGATATCATTAAATTTAGAAAAAAATACATTAACCCTTTCTAAATTGTTACTAGGGGGTCTGTAAATGTTGATTATAATTGTATTATGCTCAGGAAGTTCTATTGCACTACACTCTACAATATTTCTCATTGTGTGTTCTTTTATGTCATAGATTTTTGCTTTTAGACTATTATGTACCAAGATGCATGACCCTCCATTTCGTTTTTGCCTAAAGAAAGCTGAGATTAATGAATAGTTGGGAATTTTCAATGAATAAGTGTCTTCATTTAGCATATTATGTTCCGTGATACAAAGAACATCAACTTTTTTATTGCTACGAATCAAGTCGTCCAAATGTATCGTGAGTTCATCAGATTTATTAATTAAACCATTTATGTTCTGATGTAATATATATAAATGATTATACGCGAAAAAAATTCATATTTTTTGGTGTACTTGATGAAGTGCAATATTCTGAAGCGTTATTATTCGTTTCTATAGTTTGGTTTTCTGTTTGTTCGGGTACGCTACTGTTTAAAGGATTTAGATTAATATTACTGTCTGTCTGTGTGGAGCTGTTCACCATATATTTTATAGCTTCAATAGTTTTTGTGTTTTTGTATGTTATTAATTTTAGTTTATAGTCTATACGCAATATCTCCCTTAACCAACACCTACATAAATTGAGACCAAAATGTATTCCTCTAGGTATATGCCTTTCAAAATCCAAATCTAAATAGTATGCATTTTCAAATTTGCTACATATAAATTTTAATTCGTAATTAAGTTTCTTAACATTTAAAAACTTATTATATGGAATTTCCGTAAAAATCACATTTGTGTTTATTACAGTTTCAAGCCATTTCATAGTGACAAATTGAAATTCGCGCGGGTTAACATCGTTTGTTCCGCCAGCTATAACTATATAATCATCACTAGATAACATTTTTATTTCACTTTTATAACTGTCCAAAACTTCGCGTAGTCTCGCCCCTTGTTTCCACATACATGTAACATAGTAGTCATCTCCAACCAAACGTTGTAATAAACTCTGGACCATTCTTCCTTGGTGATCTGCCAGAACAATGATGTTCCTTCGTTTTTTTAGTGAAAGAGTATTTGCAGTCGATTCAAAGACGATGTTGTGATCCGACATTTCTTTACGTAGGACAGTGTGTTGCACACGCTCAACTTGTTTTATTTTCTTAGGCTGTACAGTTATCGTTTGCGGAGACTCTGTATGCAGATCATAATTATTTATGTCGCTAGATGGTAATTTAGGTGATCGTAGATTAAAGGTATAATGGTTTTTTGAATTTCTCCTTTTCTTCCCTGTATTTGGTGTTTGAAGTGTTGTGTTTTCAGTTAATCCCACCTTTTTGTAAACATCTATTATTTTCTTGTATTTATCTAACTCTTTTTTTAGAGTAGTATTTTCAAAGTTTAAATCTTCTATTTCTTGATTGGCAGTTTCTAATTGTTCTTTTAGCTGGTTTATTTTACCTTCCATTTCGTTTGTACTTTGACTCTCAATCGAAGTATCAGGTAAGCTGCAAATTGTGGCCTCAAATATTGAATTTTTCGCTGTAGTATTTCTGTTGCTCAATGAGCTAGAACGTCGACGTCTCCGAAATGTAATAGATTCTCTCGGACTCTCCATTATTTTTTATTAATTATTATAAGTTTTGAAAACTTAACAGTTTACAAAAAGTCGCACGTCTATACGCTTGGTTTCGAACCCGATGCGCATGACACGACCAAGTGTAGCGCCTTATACAACTGCGCTGCGGAGTCTTGAACTTCAAAAATGAAATTGTTGATAGCTTGTAAGTTGTATTAAGTAACTCCAATTGCCAGTGGGTAAATTAAATTTTTGGATGATAATACTTTTACCGACAATTTTTACTGATGTCTTATCACTTTTTATTAACTTGTTTAACAGTTTATTTTTAGAGATTTTAGTTATGTATGGTTAAAAACACTAACTAGTCCGTCACTTATTTACAAACCGTTAGATGCCGATTGAATAACTGGGTTTTTAATTATGATTAACATTTTTTCACTTTTAATTGCTTATATTAGAGTTGCATTTCACATTTCAGACTTCATACAGATTTCACTGCACTTTTCAGGCGGCTATAATAATAATTGTTTATATTATTAAACATTTGAACATTTGAAGATTGTTTATAAATGTCACTTCAATCACCAAGTTTATTTTTATTGTTGTTGTTACACTTTATATCATTTTACTGTATCTGCTATCACGTCGAGTAAACTATTGCAATGATAGGAAAGTAAATACTATATTTTTATTTAGTAATATGGACTTTAAATATTTTTAAATTAATACAATATACAGAGCTGTTTTGATCGTGCACGAGCGAGGAGGGTAGAAAAAAAAAAAAAAAAAAAAAAAAAAAAAAAAAATCGCTTCCTCTCTGCATGGAGATAATTATCACACAAGCTAATTCAATGTGTAATGTTGTGTCCAAATAAAGTTATAAAACGAAAATGATAACCTCATTGTACTGCAATTTTAAACACCAAAAAATACTGTAGGCGAAGGCAAGTACTGACTGTACCAAGAACAGCAGGAGCCAGCGACGCGGTTATGACGTGACGAGTGAGCCTGCTTATGAATAAAAAAGAAAAGTAGGGAAAAATAAAAAATGAGAAGAGTAGAAGAATGAAAGGGAAGCCCTGCAGTGGGAAGCAACTGCATAATAACACTCGTTCGATGAAACCGCACTGTTACTGCTGCACTCGCGACCATAATGAGAATGAGTATACTCGTAAGACAATAAAACACTTCACATTTTCTTCCACTGTATATTCAGAACTAAATTTAAATTGAAAACATTGCAAATAGGCGCTCACTTAACAACGCCATCTATTGTCAAAAAAGTAAACAATATTTCCAAACATTTAAATTTATTATTGTGTCTTTGTTTCCACATTAGCATTCCCTAGCTCTTGTACCAACTGCAACTAAATTCGCGAGCATTGCATGCGCATCCGTCGATTACTAGCAGTAATTATAACAACGATTATCATTGCTGACCATCCACACATCGGCTACATCCAGGTGTCCTGTAATTGCGTCTTAACGCACTCGGCACCACAAAGCAAACTTTGTAATTAGTGCCAAATTTATTGCTTCCTGTGACACTAAATCTACCGTTCTTATAAAATTTGGCTTTGAAATCTTTATTTTTAGGGTTTTGTAGTTAGGTTTTTGTTGCATGTGCAGGTAGCAATGTGGTTTGTAGAATAGACTTATGCTTAGTAGAAAACAAGGTTTGTTTTTAAAACTAGTAAGATTTAAGAATAAGTGTCCTGTGAGCAAAAGCTGTAAGATGTAGTGCCTTAATGCGACGTCTTAAATTATCATAATTACGTGTAAGAGAGAGATGCAGATATACAGGATAGCTCTTTTAACTGATTTATGACACATCTATACTATGATTTTTTATTAGACGAAGTAAAGTGACAGCTATAACAATGGTTGTTTGACAGTTGGGCATTGTTATTTGACAGTAGGGCATTGTCCACTGCTGTCACTTTACTTCGTCTATTAAAAAATCATAGTATAAGTAGGAGGCGAGGTCTTTCAAGATAGTTAAGTGGGAGGTTATTTTGTTACGTAGGGCTATTAGTTAAACACGATGTCACCACACTCACGAATGTAAATGTTTTTTTTAACACCGTTTGTATTCTGGTGTAAAGGAAAATGCTCACGAAGTATGTAAAAAAAATAATTTTGCGCAAATGAAATGTATCTTAGACTTTTGCTATGAGCGTATAATAAAATATGCTATCAACGATATATCTTTAGTGGCAGGTATATCTAAATGTGATAATTATTTTGTAAATTTATTTTATTCTAAAATTATGAAACTATAAATATATAAATGCGAAATTCCACTGACTGATTAATCACGAAATCTCAGAAACTATATAAGACCTACAAACTTAAAATTTGGCAAGTGAGTTCCTTATAGGGAGACTTACGAAACTCGACCCCCAAGGGGGTCAACCGACTTTGGCGCGGATGAAGCCGTAGGCAGAAGCTAGTAAACTATAAACTAAGCCGCATAAAACCGTTGCAATTTTTGACTGAGGGGTCGGTGAGGTCCACTGTTGGACATAGGCCTCCCCCAAATGTCGCCACAATGAATGCTCCTGTGCGTCTCGCATCGATCGGATTCCCGCAACCTTTGCCAGGTCTTCGGTCCACCTTGTAGGAGGCCTTCCAACGCTGTGTCTTCCGGTACGCGGCCCCAACTCCAGAACCTTTCGGCCCCAACGGACATCTGTTCTGCGAGCAATGTGCTCTGACTATTGCCAGTTTAATTTGGTTTGGTTCGTCGTTACCTAGTTATATTGTTGTTAACATATTTAAGTTTCTTATTAGTTATAATGTTATCGGGTTTTAGGAATTTAGAGGGTCGCTAGAAAGTTTTTGTTCTCATCAACAATTAATTTGTACCGGAATGTTGAACACTTTCATGTCAGACTGTTAATTTGGCAGCTGTTCGGGATTTCATATTTAATTGGCTTTAGTGTGTTACGAAGAATGTGGGGTGTTGCAAATGAGTAGAAAGAATGATAATGATTTAAGTGTTGATTCATAATTACTATCCTTTTTGTAACCAGTGTTATTGTGGCAAAATAATAAAAAAAAAGTTGAATTCAAAAGTAAAGTAAATTTTTGTGTCATTTTTTAGATTTTGTAGTCCAACTGCTGAGCAAGGGCTGTCCTACTGCTAGCTAAGAGTTTCCGAAGTTTCTCCAGACATTCTTTTCATAGTATGCCTCCTAATTATCTCGCTACCTCTTTCTGGGCCGACCACGACAGTAGCTTCCACCTTCAGTAACCCATGGCGGCGGCGTGCAATGTCGAGAGTATTGCTCAACGGTTATTGTGTATTCCTAGCCAAAAGGGGTTATTTCTAGACAAAACAGTGACCTGTGGTAGTGTGCATTATACACTAAAGTATAGATTATGTTAAAAAAATAGAGCAGTAGTAACTGCCCCGACTTGCGAGTGGAAGTGGTGGAGTGGCGGTTTATTTTGTGTGATATATTTTTTCACTACAGCTCTCAAGGAAAACATCGTGAGGAAACCGGCATATTCTAGAACTGAAAGTATGAAGATATGTGTTATCATCAACCTACACTGAGCCTCTCATCTGATAATAATAATAATAACGGCACGGTTGTCATTTGTCGGGCACGTCACCGTCCGGGAAAATCAATTCGTCACATTATCTCTGGTTGTACTCGTCTTGCTAACGGAGAGTACTTGCATAGACATAGCCTTGTGGCCAGGATTATCCATCAGCAACTTGCTCTGAAATACTCTCTTGTAGGATTGGAAGTGCCGTACTACAGGTATGAGCCTGTATATTGTAGCTAATAAGCCTGATATAGTGGTGTTGGACCGAAGCGAGAGGCGTGCAATGATTGTGGACATATCTGTACCACATAACGAGAACCTCGTGAAAGCCGAGAAAGACAAACAAATTAAATACATTGACTTGGCTTGCGAGGTTGTCGACATGTGGGAAGTGGATTCGGCGATCATTGTAGCGATAGTTGTTTCAGCCAATGGCTTAATAGCCAAGAGCCTCGACCAACACCATTCAGAAAGCGGTACTTTTGGACTCGGCTCGTATAGTCAGAAGGTTCCTTTCTCTGGAGCCCTGACCGCCGGTAGCTTGGACCCTGTTCCCGATACTTTAAAATATTTTTTGGAATTTCTTTTTAAATATTTAAACATGTAATTTATATGTTTATACAATGAATAAACACACGAACAAAAACATACTAATAACATAATTCAACATACTACATAATAACATTCTTTACGATTTTCTGGTTGACATCAAATTAAATTAAATAATTGATAGAAGAAATTAAATAACTAAATAAAATAAGATAAAATGTCCGATTGTTTAATTAAATTAAATTAAATGAAAATTAAATTCAATAGCAAATAAATTAAAGCTTAAAATGAAATACTATATTATTAGTCAAAATGTGCTATGATTTCATTAAATTAATTAGATGTCACTTATATTAAATTTACATGTATCATACACGGCCTGGATAGTGAAATTTTTCGTTTTCCTAATTTGGTCCAAAAAGGAAGCGTCCCGCTTTCTCATTACTGCATAGATTGTCTGTACTGCATTACTAATGTCCGGATGACCGATTAAACAAAATTTTGCTGTGTGTTTGATTTGCTTTGATGTGTGTTTTGTGTTGGTGAGTACTATTAGATACATCTTTGGGACTGAAGCCGCATGAAAAAGTTATGGTAGATATGTGGTAAAAGGTAAATTTACTTAATCTTTAGAATATAGCCCGCAAGGCTCCAATAAGCGCAATAAAAAACAAACATAATTATCGATTTCGGAAAGTTAACATTGTTTTTTATTGTTTATTAGCTCACGTTTGACCACTGTCTCAGGTGGACTACTATTGTTTAGAAGTTACCTATTCACTCTTGACTTAAAGAAACTTAGTCGGTAAGTAGCTATTTGGAAACATAGAATTCGGCTGTAGGTAAAGAGATTGACAGAAGGGGTAGGTAATCATGAAATAATCTTCTCCCGCTCCAGTTGGTGGACCCACGTTTTTCGTTCTTTAGTTTCCCCTTTTGTCCCAAGGCTAAGGCCGTGTTTACGGAGATGCAGCGCTTTGGGCGTTTCGTCGTACATTGCAGCAGCGGGCCGCGTCTTCGCTCGAGCAATCACAAACATTATGGCAATGTACGACGGACCGTCCCACGCGCCGCGTCTCCGTAATCGAACATTAAGATAGCGCTTACGAACGATTCCGCAATCCAAGAACTACAACTACAAAACATTTGCCAAACCAATTAACTTCAAAGTTCAATAATAATATCTTAAGCAAATACGTCAATAGCAATGGAACCTCTCAGCAATAATCTGCGGAGTGTGGCGCTCATCAATCAGAGATGGTTAAGACAGCTGGCAATCGGTTCGCCATTACTAGCCTCGGGCAGCAGGAATTGGGGAGTACTGGGAGAACTCGGCAAAGATGGGGAGACTCTGGCAAAGATAGGGAGATCCGCGCAATGTTAAGTAAGACAAGAGAAAGTAAGTAAGTAAGGAAGAAAATATTTTGTTTGGCACACATAGATTTACACAGTGTAGAAACAACGTGACGTCAACGTGATTAAAACAAGATAACAACAAGAACACAATAACAAACAAGAGCGGTTATCCATGCTCGACGGCGCGCACTGTTCCCGCGCGCCTCTAGGAGTTGTCAGCAAACCGTAGAGGCCCAGCCTGCTAGCTGCAGGCAGGCAGGGTCGAAGCCTGCTTGGGTCATGAGTCAGCTTCTGAAAGGAAGGCCCGGCCCCGGCACGATAGGCAACGAAGGAACGGGGTAGGTTTTTAGTCAGTAAGAGTCTGACACTATTTCCCGCTCCGCCCAAGGGCGGGATTTGTCATTGGATGATTTTACCTACCATAAAAAAAGCTGTTATCCATACAGTCCATACTTACAATTGAATACTCTAAATGAAAATAACTCTGTCTGTTACGCAATCACGAATAAACTGCCGAACCGGTTTTCACAATACTTGGTACCGAGCTAGTTTGAACCCGAAAGGATACAAGCTACTTTTTATCTAGTTTCGACTTCTAAATCACGTCTGCAATAACCGAAATTCACACGAAGGAAGTCGCGAGCGAAAACTAGTTGACTATATATGAGACGGGTCCCCTATGTTGTTTCGAACGCCGCTGTTGCGTTTTATTTAATAACAGCTTAAATATTTTTCTGTACACTTTATGACTAAATAAATCGAAATCACAAACATTCGAGCGCATGAGGCAGTGAAAATGTTTTTCGAAACAGCGTCTTTCGCGACTACTTCATTCGAGTCCATGAGCTTTCGAACCTGTGAGGCAGTGGAAAAAAAAATCGCAACAGCGTGCGTCGCAACAGCGGCGTTCGAAACAACATAGGGGACACATATGAGACTATAGTGAGCACAGGTTTAATTTTCGAACCTATATATTTAGCTTTTAGGAACGTTCACATTCGTACTGCAGTTATAAGTCACAATATGTCAATAACACCTCCAATTTTGCTACATATTGAAAGCTCTTGGACATTACGAGTAATGCAATAAAATAATCCTAAATCTATATTTATAAAAGCGAAATACCACTCACTGATTAATAACGAAAGCTCAGAAACGATAATACCTACAAAATTGGGCAGGTAGGTTCCTTAAAGGGTGTAGAAGCCCGCTAAGAATAGATTTTATGAAACTCCCCAAGAAAAAATACCCCAAGGGGGTACACCGACTTTCAAAGCGGGCAAAGAAACTGGCAGAAGCTAGAAATACATATTATAAATGCTGATGTGAATTTATTTATTTGCTACTCATTCACGGCTAATTACGAATAAGATTAAGATTTTTATTGTGTTTTTGACATTGCGGTGATGACAAAAATATGAAGAAGTTAATTAATAAGTTATTTTTCATTAAAATTTAATTACGCACCATGAAAATACCATAAGGTTTGTTTCGCAATCACAATATAAGATCCTTTCACAATATCCATCCTTATAGATATTAAAATTGTTTTAGTTATACATGAATTATAAACATTTGTTCCCGATAGCGTCTGGTTTCATCAGCGGTTTTTCCTAACAATCGTTTTAAATTAAAACCGAACCGAAATCCACAATCATTTTGTTTGGATACTAATTTTGTATAAAATTGCGGTTCTTTACTAATTGGTTTGAAATTAGTTCTATTTTACTCAGTTAGGAAAATGTTTCGTTTTCATACAAACCATTAGTTTGCATGTATTAAACCCCTCGAAGGATAAAGTTATCCAAAGGGCAAAGAAAAGAAAAAAAAATAAATAGAAGATAGAAATAAGAAGTTTGTCCTACGAGTATTTGTTTTATTATTTTTTAGTGTGATTGTATAGAATATTTTAATTAACAAATTAGCAGACACCACAATATTAATATGGCACGCTTTCAGATTTCTTTATGCTTATTTTTTTTCCAGTAGAAATATACCAACTACAACATCAAACTAGCAAGTACCCGCGAACTGTCTCTTGCGCCAATTCCCACGTTACCTCATTACGGCCGGTCCCATAACTCATGGTCTCACAATCCACCATGAAATTGGTGCATTATACTTTTTGATACCGATACCGGTACCGCACAGCCTGAAGGGATCGGGCTTAATAATTTCGAAGACAATTTGAGAAGCATCGCAGCTGCCTGCCATTAAAGGAATATTAAAGTATTTCAGCCTGAGTTCATAAATTACTATCACTAAAGTTTCGTCGGCGATACCTACTGTTAGAACAAGGCCTCAAGTCTGCTATTAAATTAGTGTCAGGAAGGTATTTCATTGATTTTATAATTGTTGATTTTAACAAGTTTGGTAATCTACTAATAAATGGCGACACCAATGATCAACCACCGACACTCCATTGAGAGAAATGGCATAGAATGGTAATCTCGTACTTACCTCCATAATGACAAATGAATGTCTGCCTTATATCATAACGAAAACTTAACAAAAACCAAACACTGATACAATAACAAAAACAAAACACTGAAAACGCCGGCCGGTGGCCGTAAGCAAATAAACAGTAAGCAGTAATGTCACTTTGACTTTGACAGCTAAAAGACCACAGACCGACCAATGATCGGACTTGCGCAAAATGAGATGATGTACTTTTAGCAAAATGACAATGGAATCGTGTTGGAATGACGAATTTATAAAAATTTCAGACTTGGGCCCCAGGTACTTTACCATGACGTGTTGACATGTCAGGCGTGCGAGCAAGAAAAAGGGATGGCGCTATACACTCTATATTTTATTTATTATTATTGATGGGCTCGCGTTTGACCATGATGGTAAGCGATGATGTGGCCGACGATGGTGCACGCTTGCCTAGAAGTAACCTATTCACTCTTTACTTAAAAACCTCTAGGTTGTAGCTATCAGGAAATACAGAATCTAGAAGTAATGGAATTAAGGGAATTCCTAAATCCAGGAATTCCACCCTTAGCTACACGCACAATTAATGTATTTATATAACTCCATCTCTTTAATAGTTCAGTTTAGGTCATATAATGAATAAAAGAGCTGGTAGTGGGGCTTCAGATAGGTAGAAGGCCAAGAAGGCGTAAAGTCTACAAGCAAAGACTAAGACGCCACAAAAATCAATTGGCGAAAGCACTCATAAACAGTTATCATTGTGTATTCCGATTGAAGGACGAGTAGTTATACTAAACCAGCTTCAATCTGAACATAATTTCTTAATGAGATGACACATCATTTATTTATTTATTTATTAGGCTCACCAACAATTGTTAACATTTAAAATTTTACAAATTTCCTTTTAATCTATGGTCTAGTGTCACAATTTTTTACAGGTAAGCACCACATTTGCTAAAAAGTACAAAATTATTATGTACCCAACCCAACAGTAAAACAAGACATCGTAAATGTGATCTATCTATACATATCTATTTATAAATATCTATGCTTAACTCACTACTTAACGTATATATATACTTATCATACAGCTAGAAGCATTGAATGAGAAAATTTCTAAAATCAATTATGACGTCAGAGAATTTAATTATAGCTTGCTGCTTATTGTAAATGGACAAAAATATACATGTATTAAATATAAAGCATAATTATGCAGCCATAAATATATTCCCACTGCTAAGGCGCAGGCATAGAAATATTATGGACGCAGGCCTCCTCTCTAGGAGAGGGAATGGGCCGTAATCCACCACGCGGACCCAGTGCGGGTGTCACAAGTCAAGTGTAGGACATGCCGGTTTCCTCACTTTGTTTTCCTTCACCGTTTTTAGAGCAGTGGTGATGAAATAAATTATACAAAACAATGTGACTGGCTGGGCTTGAACTCACGACCTACAACTCGTACGTCGGAGCCGTTACCACTGGGCCATCACTGCTCCTCACATTAAATATATTAAAAAATATATATATTTCTGTAGTAATAATATAATATATTTCATAACTATCACACAACGCCGTCTAGTCCCAAGCTAAGCAGAGCTTATGTTATGAGTACTAAACAACTGATAAACATACTTATATTTCTAAATAAATACATATTATAAATAAATTACACACAGACATAGAACAAATGATCGGGCTCATCACACAAACATTTGTCCGGGGTGGGAATCGAACCCACGACCTCCGGCATAGCAGTCAGGGCCACTAACCACTAGACCAATAGGCCTGACTAGTGTAGTCTCCTATGATTGAAATATGAGGATTTTTTTTTAATTCACGTAGCCATTATTCTTTTTTTTTAGTGATCAATGAATAATTTGTGATTGTGTTAGTTGTGCAATGAGTGATGTTATTTTAAGTTCCTATATAGTGTATAACATGGTATTGTATGGTGTTCTTGGCTTAAACAAATAAATAATTCAGTTGCATAAAAAAATTGATAACAAAATAATATATGATGTTTCCTTGTAGGTAGATAATGATTACCCTCTTGAGATATTGTACAGCAGAAGTCACAGAATTTTCAGTGTTAATTTCATACAAAGTCAGTCTTGTCTAGAATCATAAATAATGCAATAACTGGTAACATTGAAGTCATCGATAAAGTATTTGTATCGATTATAAATTTGCGAATGTTTTAAAAAAAACAAAATACTCAAGAAACTCTGCCTACCTTTAATACTGATTTCAAGCATGATATGTGGTTCTATTTAAACAAATGACGTCATATGTATCATATGAGAGCAAGGCTCAACAGAATCTCACGACCTATTTCACGCCATCGTGTACAGACCGTGTGGCCTAATGGATAAGGCGTCGGACTTCGGATCCGAAGATTGCAGGTTCGAGTCCTGTCACGGTCGCATATCCGACTTTTTGTCGTTTTTACTATTTTTGTGTTACTTTGTGTTCACTTTATTACATGATGAAATGTGTAGTTACAATAATTAAATAATTTATAGTGCGTTTTTACTTTTAACTTTGGCAGTTTTTTAGGAATGATAAAGCAATTTTGAGCACAATGTTAAAACTAGGTCATGACTCATGATCTGAATGATAAAATGAGTAAGGAGACCTATACCTATAATTTACTAAAAATATTTTACGTGGTATAATATTTTATTTATGAGTACGATAGGTTGTGGAGTACATAATCAACTTTATATATTGTTCCCATTACTAGGACGCCAGCTTCCTCTCTAGAAGAAGGAAGGCCCAGTGCGGGTTATTGGATGTCACATGTCTTCGAATTATTGGTTCTAGGACATGCAGGTTTCCTCACGATGTTTTCCTTCACCGTTTTGAAAGTAGTGGTGATGAAATAAATGACACAAAGTAATGCGCCTGGCTGAGTTTGAACCCGCGATCGTATTCGGGGACGTTACCATTGGGCCATGACTACTCTACTGGTTGTGGAGTAATTATTTTCAATTACCGAGAATTTGAGAAACCGTTTTCGGAATTTAAAGTTTTGACTATTGACCTTGACTTTTGTTATTGTTTCGATTGCTATAGGTACGGTAAACAGAAAGGTGATTTCAGTCTATTATTACTAAACCCCATTAGCACTAAACCATCAAGTTCAACTGTAAAAAATTGAAGAATTTTATGTCTGTAGTTACGTCTCTTTTTCCATTTCTTTATTAAAAATATACACACATGCTTTTCCAATTTCCTTTTTTTTAAATATCATTACCTAGTGCTTGATTGCGATACAATGCAATGACGTAATCGTTGAAGGTGAAGCGCACTAGTTTATTAAGAGTCTATTTACTCTATCCTTGAAGACACCCAAATTATAATCCCCGCAGCAGGCAAATTGTTCCAGTTCTTCGATGTACGCGGTATAAACGAAGAGGCAAAACGCTTAGTCCGGACCGTGGAAGTTACAACAACGTTAAACGTTAAAGTTTTAATTTATTTAAGAGCCTACTAAACGGCGTTGACCAGGTTTCTAATTGAGAAAATGGCTTGAGCAATTAATCTATTGTTTCCTAGAAACCTTTAGAGTATTAGTCGAAGATTGAATTCGACCTCAAAACCTGAGGACTAAATTGTTTCCTTGATTTATATCAATTACTGTTCCCAGAATCTGTACTGGGAGAAGTGGTGGTGTAGCTTTCGTTGTGGGTATCTGAGGTATCGGAGGCATTCCAGGGATTTCTAAATTAGTCCTTTTGTCTAACTGGCTACGCCAACCAGTTTTTATGCAAAATAACCGCACTGGGTAGATTACACGCCTGCGGTTAGTAGCCTGAAAAATTACTGCTAATTTTGCATAAAAATTAAAAAGGAAGCGTTTTGGTTTAATTATTTTTGAGGGAAATTAAAAGTGATGGCCAAGGATTAGTTTGCAGTCTTGTGGTTTATGTTTTGATTATGTTTACTGTGGTGTTTTTATGCCTCTGCGTAAAAAGTGTTGTAATTATATTTCCGTTAATAACTATAGTTGATGAGGTCATGTAGTAAATAGGACGGCTTTGGTAATTTCAATAGTGATATAATGCTCGTAGATTACTGGTATTTAAGTATCTACAATTTGCGTGTTTTTAGTATCGTGCGTATGTCATCACGTATGCGGAATTGCTCTGCATGCATAGCCTCCACTTTAATGTCGTTTTCATACAAGTATTTATTGCAATGCGTAGAATACGCATGCGGGATACGGGGCGTGATATCGGGCAGCAGCTACTCTATTAAAAACACCCTAAATGTATACGCGTTCATTTTTTGTTTGCCATTGCTTTGCAGTTTAACCGGAGCGATATTTGAAGCTAGTGCGTTAATCCAGACGCGAAGGTCTTCAACGCAGCTAGGATCACCAGACCAAAATAAAAAAGTCTAAACTTCGATCTTAATTTAGTCGGCCATTGGCCTAAAATTTGGACAGTCGACTAAACACACATACATTCATATGTACATATACGACTACATACAAACCGACACTATTGTATGTCTCCATGAATATTTAGCTTGACACCGGTGTATCAGAAGTAATGCATTAATCATATGGTAAAAAAACTAGTTTTTCTTCACAAATGCTTTGATGAATGGTTTGTCTCACGGCGGTATATTGTTTTAGAGACTGTGACAGTAGTAGGCATGGACTTTGCTTTGGTTCCTATAAAAAATATGTGGACTAATATGTACTATTACAATAAATAAGTTGAGTGAAAGAGCTTCTATCGACTTGAAAATAGCTGATGTGTGGAATAACGGCATTTGATGTTTATTTATAGTACTAAATAACATATGAGTTGTGATTATATGTGGTCTGGTTTCCGCACTTAGTCCCTAGCGGACCAGTGTGCGTGGGCCATGGCGGCCTTTACTCCAACCAGTCCACCTCACTCCAGAAGCAGATGAGTCTCTTCAGTTTGCTCAGGGCGTCTATGAGTGAACTCGATACTCCCAAGGTTCATGTTCTTATCTCGCTGACAGCTGTGCACTCGAGGAGCACGTGCGCGACAGTTTCTTCTGACTCCATACATCCTCTGCACAGAGGACTATCCGTGATATCCATTGTGGAGAAGTTTTTGTTCAGGGAGCAATGTGCGGTGATGGTCCCTGCCGCCAGACGCAGGCTGCCTCTGTCTAGTTGCAAAGGGTTGCTGGTTAAAGTTCTATTTAAGCATGGCATGGCTTCTTTAGCCTGTCTGCATCCTGGTGCCAGGGATATTTATAAGACAGTTTTACGATACTTATATTACTTAAAGGCAAGAGAAGTGCGCCCAAATCACGTCGAGAGAACGTGTACAGATCATTTACTCGACATTTTAAAGATCTGTTTCACCACCAAAAGCTGAAATGCTGACTTTTTTACGACACATTTTGCTAGTTGGGTACTCGTTATTGTATGCTGCCCTAGTAGGCAGAAGTGAGGACTTTTTGTTTGAAATCCTTGCAACTAGTGTGCATGTAGCAGTCGCTCAATTGTTTTGATGTAGAGAACCTGTTATATGGCCAATTACATTAGGTACTAGCTTTCACACAACCTGTGAATAATTTGGTCAGTCAAGCTTACAATGCGCCCATAATTCCTGGTGAATTAGTTCGGAGATTGATGGTATTCTAGAAATTCTTTGTGCAAAATTTCACGTTCTTAGACTCAGTGAGTTGTTTCGACTGTGCGCTGATATGTCAGTCAATCATGGTGGACATCCCACTTATACGCCCAAAGCGTTTTGGGAACACATTCATTGTGCGTACAACTAAGGAGTGAAATTCCCAGCCAGAGTCTGTGTTTCCTGATGGTTACAACCCGGGAATCAGTAAATAAGTTACTTCTAGGTAAGCGCGCTCCATCATATACCGCATCGTCGATTGCCATTAGGTGAGATATCCTATTAACAAAATAAAAAAGACAGTTTCTCCTTTTACTTAAATAACAGAGAGTCTCGACAGGCATCCTTGGCTAGCATTAATTGATCATCGTGGTGGTTCCGGGAGCTGCCCGGTGCCCAAGGTGCTCGAGCCAGGGTCACTTGAGAGTTCACTGACATTTAGCTCAGCATCTTTTGGTCCTTTTATCGGCATTGTTTAGTCTAGACGCTTTGCCCTACTTTTTAGGACGTTTCATTGGCTTCGGGTTTTGATTGTTTATACGGTGCGTTTCTTTCTACTTTTATTTAAATTTCTGGCATACAGATATACGAGTGTGGCATTAGACTGGTGAATGGAATGTCGCAAATTGCGTTCTTCGATGGTATTCAAAATTCAAATTCAAATTTTTTATTATTGTATTGTATAGTATTGTTTGAAAGTCTGTCATTTTGGTATAATTACACAGTCACTAACGAAATCATTCGTGAATACATAAAGCCTCGGGAAATTTGTGAAATGGAAACCATTTTCCTGGAACGCAAAGGACAACTTAAGGTAGCTAGAATGTAGGAGCATAGGAGCGGTTTTACTCAGTAAAAGTATGACACATTCACACTCTCACTCCAACCTAGAGCTATATCATTAGCTATATCATGAGATAAAACATTAAATGAAATCAAACCTTAAAAAAAAAAACGTACAAATAGTTTTCGTCTATTAATTATAATCATTCTTACAGGCTTCGTTCTTTGAGGAACCTATAAGCAGATGCTTATTGATCCCACAACTTTAGGCTCCACTAGATGGTAAATGAATTTAAGAATAATTGTACATATTAACTTTCTTTTTAGTAACAGCCCTTCAATTGCCACAAACTATGTAATCAAGCTGCACCTTAGATTTTATAACCGTGACGCCGTGCCGGGCGCGCCGTGGTGTTGCCAATTCTTAAATACACATTCTCCTTATTTTTATTTTATTTATGTAAAATTCATTTATAATTTTTTTTATTTTTTATTTTTATCTTTTTTGCACATTGCACCGTTCCGGCGTCTTTTTGTCAGCACTGGCCAACGCTGAAAACCAGCGCTGTGTGCTCATCACATTGTGCATGAGGGCGCAGCTTTATGCTGAGCGTTCGGCCGTTTTGCACGGATGTGGCGCATATCTTTCCTATATAATTTTATGTTTGTCTAGTTTTTAGTTGCGTCATTCCGTACAAATAAATTGATTTTCTTTCTTTCTTTTCTTCTTTCTTTCAATTGTGACTTCCATCTTTATTATTGTAAAGTTATAATGTACATATTATCTTAATTATTTTAGTTTAGGTAATTATATGTGATGAAATTATTAATGTTGAAAGGTACGATGGGGTTGGCATATCTGGTCAGATAAAAACCCAAAAATCGAGAAAGAAAAAAAAATACCTTCAATATTTGTAATATGTGTTTTAGGATTGTGATTTGGCAAACAAGTTTGAGCAAACTGGATACCAATCAATGTTATATTACTAATCAATATAATGAAGATGCGGCATCTCATTTGGAAATGTCAACATACTCGTATAAATATTTATACATGTAATACTAGTTTGGTCAAAGCAAATTGGAACCAAGAAAAACGACTACAGAAACTAACCCAAAGATATTTTATTTATAAAGATTTGTTAGCTTTATCAACCTAGACCATTCGTAGGCTCACCAGCTGCTCTCAAAACCCCAATTTCCCTTCTAAAACCAAACTAAGTACTCACTCAGTAACCAAAACATCTGGTCACCCAATCTCGAGTCCCGACAAGTACCAGGGTTGAATAAAACAGCGTAAGTAATCCGCGAGTCGCGCTGACCCACCGATAAATTAGCATGCATAATGTATGCGCAAGACCTTACCAGCCCTTAGGATTATACCGATGTAGGAAGGAGCGGAAGAGGTAATTATTTTGCACTAAAAGTGTTCAGGATCTGAAAGTTTTTGGAGTAGTAATCGCACTCTGAAAGGCAAAGCCTCAGAAGGCCTCCCACAAGGTGAACCCATGATAGATGCACAGGTCCGTTTGTTGTAGTGATAATTGGGAGACGTCTATGTCCTACAATGAAGTCCACAAGTATCCATAGCTGATAGCGTGATGAGAAGAAAACGTATTGCGCTGACCCCGAATGTTGGTATCAAGGAACCTGCGGGGCTATTGCGTCACGCTGTTGACAGCTCAAGTGAAGATCACTTGCTAGAATGTACATCGTATAACTGTCAAACAGCTAGTTTCGTAATGACTATCTTTAATGACCAATTGATATGACGTCATTATCCACCGGTGCCTTTGATATCCACCGTAACACGTTTTGACAGATGTTATTGTATCGATACTTTTAAAATTGTGATTGTGAAGCTTTAAGCTGAAGATGCGATATTCAACTCTATAATAGTCATCGACAACGATACATATTGTCCCGGCTCTAGTTTTTATCGAAAACTAGAGCCGGGACAATATGTACCTTTAATTTTTGTTAGCCACCACTTATTCACATATTCAGTTTGTTAGCCACTTGATGTCATACGTAATACCAAAGTTATGAAATTGTTAGTAGACATTGATATATATGTACTACGCACTAGATGAGGCGTGCCGTACAGTCACTTTACTCCACTTAATTGACCTGCAGGCCGAACACTTTTACATTGATGGCATTAGTGCAGTTTTGACGTTCATGCAGTGTCAGAGCGACGCTTATAAATACAAATTTAAATGAACTTGGACATATATAATAATTTTGTAGTCAAGTAAGTAAAACCATTGGTTGTTCAAGCAATGTAATAGCTTCTACTATCGTAATAGTACGTTAGAGAAGATATTATTTTATTTAAACTCTTCCCCATTTTACAATCATAGACTAAAACATGCAGATGTTCCCTCCCACAAAAAGCTGAATTAGGTTTTTACCTACAGCTAGTTTACCAAATACAGACTTCGCACGGTCTTTTATACTGTTTGAAATTTTTAAATATTTAATTTAACGCTCTTTCTTTTTTTGTATAATTAATAACAATGATTTTTTTTTTTTAATAAATTACGACGAAATGTCAGCAAATCATGAGGTATCAGTTTTCATCGGTAAGTTTTGTTGTTAAGCATGCTGTCATTCGTTAGCACTTAGGTAATTTACGTACCATATTACGTGCAGGTTAATATTAAATTTGAATTAGGTTCAGTTGAATTTGTAGTCTTATTAGTGATTACTGATTTATTTATTTGTTTTACTGTTATTGAGATCTCGTTTTTACATACACTATAATTACATTTTGAAATAGAATATTATTGTAATGAAGTATTGTAGGCAAGAAACTGTGTCACTTCTGCGGTATAAAAATCTATATAGATGACATGTCATCACACTAAGTTGAACGAAACGCGTAAGTACTAGGAAATGCATGGCGCTTTAGACCTTTTGGTCGCGAAAAAGTATCCTCTATAAGCTGTCTTAGCGCTGTAAGTTTTAAAAGTTTTGTTAGACGACATAATGCCAATCTAGCGCTGCAGCGATTTATTGTTTGAACTTTTCAGTATTTTGACAAATAGTTTATATGAAAGTGCTTGTCTATCGCAAGAATATAGGTCGATGTTAGTAGACAACAAAGTTCAACAAGTGTACATCAAATGCCAGTTGTCAACTGTTTTGAAAAAGTTTGCCAATATCCCTGCTGTGGTGTGTGAAGGTTGTATTTGTAATTTACAAAATCACTCTAGTATAATGAAGATGTCGCATTTCGTTGTTTTTCAGACTTTTGAAATGTTGTAACTTATCGACCACAGTAGAAACAAACATAGAAAATTAAGTTCTATACGCGATTTAATTGGAGGAAGAGAATGGACCACTGCTTTAATTCTCAAATTGTTCGCAACAAAATCAAAGCTGGAGTCGAGGTTTGGTAGCATCAAAACAGAGCAGGTACAATGTGGATGTTTTCCTATAATTTGATCTAGTCTAGTTAGTAGGTACATGTGTATGATTCAGTAGTGTAATAATATGCCTCCTCTACTCGCTCATAGTTCACGGTGACGTCATAAAATATTCGTGTTCCGTGTGTCCAGGAGCGCGGCACAAACACTTGACGTTTTTACAAAAAGACGGCAACAGTAGACCCACTCTATAATGAGTGTAGACTGCATACACTCCTATACTTTGTATGTATATGTGTGTGTTTGTGTCTGAACTGTGCGCATGAACAATAGGGCGAGACGAAATTTAATGATAGTGTCGGTTTGGGTAGTGTGTAGACTGTAGTGTAGGTAGAGTTGAAGTCTGTCAGCTAGTCTTTTGTTAATTTTGAAAGTCATCTGAAGCAGTATAACTTGGTATTATTGTGTCCTTTTTAAGGTTTCATTCCTCAATAGGAGAAAACGAAATCCCTTATAGGATCACTTTGTTGTCCGTCTGTCTGTCTGGCAAGACCCTTTATCTCAAAAAGCGTGGAGGTATCGAGCTGAAATTAAAACTATATAGTCAAATCTGTGGCCCCTTGAAGCTGTAGAAAAATAAAATTCTGTAAATTTGTGGTTACGTGACAAAAAAAAAAACATTTTTAGATTCGGAAAATTCTTTGATACGCAATTCGGATTTTGAACTGTTTTCAAAGGTAAGTTTTGTAAGGAAACCTCAGTACGCGAATCCGATTCGCACTTGTCCAATTTTTTATATGTTATATCAATCAGTCAGATAACATCTTTTGCTGTCAGGATGCCTGTCATATATCTCAGTCATAGTTAATAGTCGACACCGGCTCAGTTGCCAAAAAGGAAAAAAAAAAATCGCCTAAATTCATCTTCTTTTCGAATCGAGGGTGAATTTGATAATTGTATCTTTTTTGATGATGGCAATCATTAAATATTAACTTCTCCCGCTCTGGGTGCAGCGAGAGGAAGTGGCAGACTTTTACTGAATAAATTCACTTGTATTTCTTTAGTTGCTACGTGTATTGCTGCAGTTGTCGTGGTAACTATCTCGAACAATTCATATAAATATCATGTGTCTAAGTATGTTTTTATTATCATGCAGATTTCATCACACATGCGGAATTGCTCCTTATGTGGGACTGCTGCCCGATATCACGCCCCGCGTCCCGCGTGCGCATTCCACCAGGTCATAGGAACACCTTGTGGAAGGCCTACGAGCGCTGCGTCTTCTCCCGTAGACTCAGAATACATTGATGTATTACGGAGTTCCGGTGGCTACCTTCTGACTTCATCATTAGACCAGTTCGATATACCCTCTCCCTCTTTCCCTTCAGTCAGACATTGACTACACTCTTATAAACAAAGCAATTTTATTTATTCTTTAGTGTACATAAAACATTTAATATAGTACACAGTAGTTTGACAATTCATGTGCGAACTTAACTCAATAATGAGCAAACTTAAGTGTCCCCGCACACGGGCCTCAAAAAAGCGCCGCCACAAAATAGGCCTCCTCAAAAAAAAAGCCGCCACCGCCGCATACGGGCCACAGCAAAAAGCCGCCACAAAAATGAGTTTTCTCCCAGCAAATCTTTGAGTGACAGAGAGAGAAAACAATATTCTATAGTTCGGCTGTGATCCTACGACGAGTTCCTTTCTAAATAACTTTGAAGTTTACTTCTCTATACCAAAAAAATAAATAATTATTGGGTTCCCGATTATAATACATTTTTTTTAGCCCTTACTGTCTCACTGCTGGGCAAAGGCCTCCCCAAAATCCTTCCAAACCTTCTTCTTCCGCGCCGTCTCGAACCTCTCTCTTTAAATTAAAATAAAATATTAAATATACATTAAAACATATATATATACAACCGAACATAGAACTTCCTTCTTTTTGAAGTCGATTAAAAATAGCTTATATACCCATGCAAGATCAGGTTGATCTTCATGAAATAAAAACTCATTACCAAGTCCTTTTTAAAGCAACTTTCATCAATTCGAATGGTCCTTCTGTACTTCCTTGTTATGTAATGTTTTGTCCCCAACCCCAATTTTCCATTGTAATTAATTTATTAATATGTATTTTTCGAACAATCTTGTGAACAACATTATGGGGCTGTTAATTTGGTAGCTTTTTTATAATGTAGCTATTATCTTTAGGGTGGTAAATGGGTTCCATAGTTAACGAACCTGTTTATATTTTGTGACAGGGCAGAGGTTAGGTAGCAAACTGTGTGGATGGTGACGTTTGCTCAGAGGCTACGCCTGTCTCTGTGCACAATATATTCTTTTTTTTTGGCTGCTAATAAAGTATTAAAACAAAAAAAAAAAAACGGTAATTTAAAAAATTACGGCTGACATTCTAGAAAGTCAGCCGTCTAGTCAGTAGATTGGAGTAATCTGAAATGTAATATAGGTATGTGCACTCAGTTCACTAAAACTCCTTTTCTAAAATGGGTCCCGACTGCTACAATTTATCTTGTATTTAAAATATTATATAGTTAAGTGCAATCGGTACAACGACTTCCTTTCTTTTTTTGGGGTTTTTCATGAATACTCAGAAAAGCAGTCGGGTTTTTTAGTTTTTTAAATTATCGTTTTTTTATTTTTTTAGTTTAATTTTATTACAATATTACTTTCACAGTAATTACGAATCTAATGTCACCTCGAAAACTAAAATCCATTGAGCCGTTCAAGCCGCAGAGCGTGCCAAACATTTGAATTTGGCGCCAAAAATCCGCCATGTTGTTTTTTTTATTTCGATACACCCAGTGTCACTCTCACAGTAAATACGAATCTAACGACACCTCTCAAGCTAAAATCCATCCAGCCGTTTAGGCTGCAGAGCGTGCCAAACAATTATACATACATACATACTCTCGAAAAACATAACCCTCCTTCTGGCGCAGTCGGGTAAAAAGACATTGAAATACTCAACTACTTTATTAAAAGTAGGTACATATACACTAAAGGCAATTCCTTGCTAAATATGACGTCATAAAAGTCCTCCGTTTCGCTGTCGACTGTAAGTCTGCCCAAAAGGCTGGCGGCATTGCCACGTTGTATGGCAATGGTTAATCACTGACCGAGGTAGATGCCAGTCCTTGGGTCAAGCGAAGAGTCAGTCAACTTTGGCTGGTTGTTGCAATTCTTTCCTGCGATTCCGCAACCGTTCTCCTAAGACCAATTCATAATTGACTGTTCGACGATTAATTTCTTTCTATTTCCCCAGCAGAATCTTTCACCTATGAACATTTCGCCGACAGGAACTTTCATTAACGACACTTTCGCCGACAGGCCTTTTGAGCTATCGAATGTTTGACCGACACGACGATAATGCTAGGACTACGCTGCGTTAACGTGTGCCACACACGCCGATTTGGGCGCGACGGCCTCCGTACATTTTATATGGAAACTAGATTTGTAGAGCTACACTTGACCCACGCTACGCGACGTCGTTCTACGTACAAATCAGGCGTGTTACACGTGTACGTGGGTCTAATGTAGACCTAGCTTAAGCCTATTATAACTACTTTAGCTTCATTCACGGAGAATTCGTCGTTAATCCTATCACAAAAAATATTTTTGATGGGTCAAGGATACGTCCCCATTTGGCCAGTTAGTTTTTGCAGGCGCCATCATGAGTCCGCAGTCGGTTCAAAAATTTTTAGATTGGTCACTGCAGTTCGTGTCCAGGAGCAATATTCTATCATAGTCCTTACGATCCATCCTAAGGTTGTCTGGAAGATATCGCTATCAGCGATAAGACCGCCATTGTACCCGTAGATTTAGATTTATGTACAGTTTGTGTAACTTTTTGGTGTACAATAAAGTTTTATTCGATTCTATTCTATAGAAATGTCCGACACTGTTTTGTGAGATTTTTACCTAATAACTTTTTATGACTCCCGAAGTAGTAGCAGTTTCAGATATTGTACGCATGTAAAATAGGTAATAATTTAAGAGTTTCTGTATTAATAACTACTGAATGACTATAAGCTACCACATGGTGTATCATCTGACAGTCACACTCCATAGTAGGCAATTGTCATCTAAACTTAGGTTAACAACACCACCATAATTTCTAACTTTTATTTAAGTTGTACCACTAAATCAAACTTAATAACGTACTACAAATAAAAGTGCGCTCGTAAGTGTCAAAATTTTTTCAGCAACACTAAAAGGTAGCACAAACGGCTTTGTCTCAGTTAGTCGACACCTAATCAAAGAAAATACTAATACACTACGAATTACACTATCATTATTACTGATGCAACATCCATTACCGATTAAGTTGGACTCCTAATATTTATTAGCACTATAAAATGCGCAATGGATGTCGAACACAGCAAAATACTAGTCCTTATTTGTCTCGTGGTGGCGGCAGTACCGTGTACAGTCGTCAACATAAATACGTGGGGATAATCGCGCCAATAACTCACTCGTGACAATGCTACTAGTGATTTCGAGATGTCACATATGGTGGTTAGGTTGGTACTACACCGGGTGTGGAACTTACAGTTTGAGATATTTATTACAGTAAATTTTATGACTTTGTACGTTAAAATTTTTAGTATTGTTCCGGTCGATACGGTTTTCTTTGGAAGTTGTTTTAATTAACAAGCGCAGTTTTTATGGCAGGTAAGTTTATGTCGAAGATACAGAGGGTGCGCGAAGCACGTAGAATTTCTCATACAGATCAGATACAGTTATACCTATATAATTTGAATTGTGACTGAAATAATTTAATTAAACTGCCTAAACCTACTCACAACTATGTTGGGCTCGGCTACCAATCTACAAAAAGGAATTAGTGGACGGAAACAGTTCACTTATACATACATGTAAAACACAGAGTTATAATAATACTAGCTGCTGTCAGTGACTTGTCACTGTGTTATAGATAAATTGTCCCGAGGGAAATATACTCCTGGGATACAAAGTATTCGATGTGCTATTCCAGGACATGGTCCAAGTTTCATTAAAATCCGTTTAGCCGTTTGAGGTTTTTTTTTTTATGGTAGGTAAAATCATCCAATGACAAATCCCGCCCTTGGGCGGAGCGGGATATAGTGTCAGACTCTTACTGACTAAAAACCTACCCCGTTCCTTCGTTGCCTATCGTGCCGGGGCCGGGCCTTCCTTTCAGAAGCTGACCCATGACCCAAGCAGGCTTTGACCCTGCCTACCTGCAGCTAGCAGGCTGGGCCTCTACGGTTTGCTGACAGCTCCTTGAGGCGTGCGGGAACAAAACGCGCCGTCGACGACTTGGGAGCCGTTTGAGGTTGAAAAAGTAAAAAACTTACACACACATACAGACAAACTTTCACCTCTATAGTATTAGTGTTCCCTGGAATGATTGCCTTTACATAATCTATTCGTATAAAAAAGTTTTATTAAAATTCGTTCAGTCATTTGAGCATAAAGAAGTAACAAACATACGCATTACATTCGCCTTAATAACTAGTGTAATGTTAGGGCTGGCAGCAACACTATTGTAACTAAAATAGACAACCCACTCGCTGTGTCACCGGCAACACGTCATGTCTCCGCCACATAATGTATCGCGACACGACAAACAAGTAATAACAGCGACTAATTGTCGCAGCGGCGCGCGACTGCGACAGAGCGGAGATCCGCTGGCGGCGACTGTACGTGCGGATGGATTGATGTATGGGCTCTAGTGCGGTACAGGAAAAGGAATGCAGAGACATAAGATGGATAGAATATTTTCTTTTGTATGAATGTGGTGACGTTTTGGTTCTCTGTTGCTCTAGAATACAAGTATTATAGGAGACTGTTATACGCCAATACCCGGTACATTAGAGCAGTGGTGGCCGAGTGCTAACGGCCCCTATCTACGAGTCGTACCATTGCTCTCAAAACGGTGAAGGAAAACATCGTGAGGAAACCGGCATGTCCTAGAACTAAAAATTCGAAGACATGTGACATCTACCAACCCGCACTGGGCCCGCGTGGTAGATTATTGCCCATTCCATCTCCTAGAGAGGAGGCCTGAGTCCCAGCAGTGGGAAAATTAAAAGGCTGATGATGATGATGATGATGATGACCTACACAACAGTCTTATGATTTTCCCACTATTGGGACACTGGCCTCTCTACACAGGTCAATCACCACGTGTGCCCAGTACGGATTGATGGATGTCTATTTCTTTGAATTTCTGTTATTTGATGATTTTCCACTAAAAAACACTGGGCAAGTGCGAATCGGACTCGAACACCAATGGTGCCGTACAAACTAACTTATTTATGTAAATAGTTCAATTCCTAAATCGAACCTCGAAGATTTTTTTCGAATTGAAAAGATTTTTTTTTTTTGTGATTTATCAACAAATTTACAGTTTTTAAACCCTATGAAGTTTGTTTACTTTGAGAGTGTCGAAATGGCCGTTTTTTTGCGACATAAACAGCCGTAATTTTTTTTTCGTTAACTTAGAAGTTTGATGTTTTCACAGCTTCAAGGGACCTCATACTTGAGTATGATGATTTGATATGGTTTTAATTTCAACTCGATACTTCCACGCGTTCTCGAGATAAAGGGTCTTGTCAGACAGACAGATGGACAACAAAGTGATGCTATATAAGTTGCGTATTTTTCTTTAGAAGTACGGAACCCTGATAATGGTACTTATATATTTTGGAAAACTTTGACTTATAGACGGCTATATATTTTTGTCAGCACGAATTAAAGAAACATTTTTATTAAAATAGCTTAATATTGTTTTAAAAAGCTTTGAAACTACTTTACAAAAATTCTATTACAGCGATTTAAAAAATGAATACCTTTTAAAACCGTTGAGAACTGTAAATAATGGTCAGCTTATATTTTTATAGCATTCGTCTGGATTTATGCCTGAAAACGCTGAAACTACACGAATATATCATAATGGGACACAAATACATTGTGCCTATTTATTTATGAGATTTTCTTCGTAATAAGTTTTTGTATTAAACTTTGTGGAAGGTATAATAATAATTGCAGTAATTTCATAAATACAACCACTTATCCAGTCCTTTCAAATGTGGAAGACACTTTAAAAGTAATCAAGTTGTGTATTGTTAGGACAAAATCTTGGAAACTGCTGAAGCGATTACCAAGCCTGTCATTTTGATAGGAAAGAAATCTTGTAATATAATAAATACGTACTACAAAAATTTGCTTCACATAAATGTGAATTATGTAGAACGTCGACACATGAAATCTAAAAAGATTTTTTTTATATTACAGTTTTTGAGGTTGTTATTGATCTGGTGAGGGTTGCAGGAATCCGATAGATGCGAGGTGCATAGGACCAGTCGTTACGGCGACACTTGGGAGACGCCTATGTCTAACATTGGACGTCAATCTGCTGAAATGATAATAACAATATTCTACAACTTTCAAACAGCGCCATCTAGTCCCAAACTAAGCGGAATTTGTGGTATGAGTACTAGACAACTGATAAACATATTTAAATATTTCTAAGTAAATAAATTTTAATAAACTACATGGGTGTGGGTGTATTTACAGAATTAGTGGCTGAGTGGGAATCGATCCCACGACCTCTGGCATAGCAGTCAGGACCAATAACTACTGGACCAACAGGCCAGTCAGAGGAGATTGATGATTGAGAGAGGAGAAATGATGATAATGATGATGAAGTACAAGAGTAGACCATATCCTGGAATAGCATTTAGGGTTCCTATAGCGTCTGAAACCGCATGGCAGCATCGAGTACACTATAAGCATCAGAAGTCAGGGTCATGGCTTGTGCGAAAGTGAGTCCCTGAACCCTGAAACGAAGGTAAAGAAGGAAGATGAGAGTGGGTTTTAGTCAATTAAAGTCTGACATGCCTTGTTGCTCTGACCAAGAGTGGGAGAAGTCATTGAATGATATCCCACCTAAAAAAAACCAACAGTAGACAGAAAAAGAGATATTATCAGGCTGCTCATTTCAGTTTTTACTGTTTCTTTCCTGAACCATGGCATTGTATCAAAACAAACAGTGCTATCACATGTGATACTTTTATTCGTCTGCACATGTGACGAGCGTGGGGCGATAAATCCAAGCGTTTAATTATGAATACGGCCACAACCGCCGCGCTGAGCCCCACCACATGCGCCCGCTAATGGAGACGTGACACTGCCAGTCTTATTTCTAAGATGCGTAATTATATGTTATGGAATTTGGGTTTGAATTTGGAGAGAAATAGATCACCCCTCACCCCTCTGCGTTCCTACCGCTGTTGCAGGAGCGGTCTGTCTAAAAGTTAATAGAAAGATCACATTTATTTAAACTTGATGTAAATTCACCAAACACTTTTGTACTTTCTTAATAAACACTCATTAAAAGGCCTTGAGCCTGGATAACAGCAGATTCTCAAAGTTTGAAATTCTGCTCTCATAGAGTTCATTAATAAACTGTCTACTAAAAACATGGAGACAATTTTTTTTTGAAAACCACCGAACTTTCAAGATCTTATCGACCCTGGTATGACCTACTTTCATTTGTATATTTTGAATAATATTAAATTTATTCAAATCGTTCTTACATAACAGAAGCGACAAAAAATGTGTAATCAAGAATTTTGTGAGAAAACCGTGGTGACCAAGTGGTAACGGCCCCACCCGACTTACGAGTTGTAGATCGCGGGTTCGTACCTAGCCAGGCGCATTACTTTGTGTAATTTATTTCATCACCACTGCTCTCAAAACGGTGAACGAAAACATCGTGAGGAAAGCGGCATGTCCTAGAACCAAAAATTTGAAAACATTGGACATCCACCAATCCGCACCGGGCCCGCGTGGTAGATTACGGCCCGTTCCCTCTCCTAGAGAGGAGGCCTGAGTCCCAGCTGTGGGAACATTATAAGGCTGATGCTATGCTATGCTAAGAATTTTGTAAATCATGTTATGATTTAAAAGAGTTATCTTGGAGTTTTTGGCACATTCCATCAATTGTCATTCTGACGTCACGGTTGGCACATTGATTGGCTGCTGCGTTGCGCGTCGCGAGTTCGATTCCCACACAGAAAAATGTTTATATGGGCTATAAGGTGTCTTGTATGTGTGAGTTTCCATGTTTCTGAACGTCCCCACGATACAAGAGAAATTCCTGGTGAAGGAGCTTTATAAAAATAAAATCTCTATAGGAATCTACGCTTAGAAATATGCATAGCGTAGCATCTGCAGCTTTATAATGTTCCCACTGTTGGGAATCATCCTCTCCTTTCTAGGAGAAGGAATGTCCCGTAATCCACCACGCTGGCCTGGTACGGGTTGGTTGCGTGTCACATGTCTTCGATTTTTTTGTTCAAGGACATGCATTCCTCACGATGTTTTCCTTCACCGTTTTGAAGGATGAAATAAATTATACAAACTAGACTGGCTAGGTTTGAACCCGCGCCCTACACTCGAGAGTCGGGGCCGTTACCTTTTGGCCACCACTGCTCTCCAATACTTGGAATAATTTTTTTGATTACTTAATTTTTTTGATTACTTATGACCAGAGGTCGGAGTAGGTAGATTGATTTAAGATCGTTGACGTCAAACGTAGAGGATAATATGGATATGCCTCCAAAATACCGGAAATTCATATTTATTGTGATATTTGTTCCGGAATTTTGAAATTAGCACGAATTTGTGTTTAAGGTGAAAAACGTATTAATAATATCAATCTACGCTGCCAGTGTTAGCTAATGGTGAAAGAAATCAGTATTTTATTTTATAAAAAAATACCTTGGAATAGTTACACCGTATTTTGTCCTTTACTGTTGAATTAGAAATGACGCTTGACAGTATGACGCTTTATTTTATTTTAGTCCATAATTCCAATCCCGGAACTTTTTCCGGTACTTCCCGCACATTATGGATAAAATGGCATGTCCATATTATAATATCTTGACGCAAGTATATAAAATCAATCTACCTACTCCGACCTCTGCTTATGACCAACTTCTTGAAAATTCAAAAGTGTCTTTATTATTTTTGAATGAGACTGGCGTATTAATACAAGCGAAACTATCACGCATATATTAACTACAACCAACTACCGAGTACAAACTAAGTACTTGTATAATTGGCAACACTGCTAGCATTCAGCCGACACGTCTTGCCATAACATGCGCACTTAGCAGCAACACACACTACACAAATGTACACAAACTGTACACAAATATACACGAGCTGTGTACTGTTGTGTATACTATGTGTGTTATGTGTGATCTCCGGCATCTGGACGACGAGTGGCCCTCGGGCGACACCGACATAGTTGAGACGGGGGCAGTGAAGCAAGTTTGGCTAGTGCTTCAATAGTTAGGATAGAAGATCTTCTTGTATCGCACTATTTGAGAAAGTTCATGTTGTTGTAAACAGATCAGCCGTGCAGTAAAAACACCATGACTGAATGTAGCTGTAATGTATGTCATAAAACATTATATCGTTTATGAAAACTAAAGATATTTAGAGCAAACAATAGGATCTCTCACATTTTTAGTACCACGGCCGCAAAGAAGGCCACAGAGTGATCAAAGTCAGATTGAATGCTGAGGCGGCTCTAGCCTTTGTGGCACCCACGACCAATACCTTGGCGTCTTATGGAATACACTTTATTTACCCGATTGCGCCAGCAGGAGGGTTATGTATTTTTACGTGTCTGTATATAGGTATGTATGTAGGTATATTTCTTTTACATTCCCTGGAGCCTAAATATCTTGTTACATTTGAGCATAAGAGATATCGTTAATTTCGCCTTAGTTGTGGAGAGTAACACTGTGTGTACCAAAATGATAAAACGGTGGTTTTTAGGCGCCCAAATATATTTTTTAAATTCTTCTCACCACAAAAAAATAGAAATAAAGGAATGGTTTATCTCTAGAATAAATCAAACATAATAATAAACTATTTTAATTATGTTATCCTTAATAAAAGATTATTTTTATTGTGCCTATTGGCTCGAGTTTGACCACTATCTCTGGCCGACGTTGGAGCACGCTTGCCTAGATTCTTGGCTTTCGTCAGATATCACCTGACTCTCTGCCTGTCGTACACTATGTATTGTATATCTTCGAGCTGGTGAGTTCGCGTGACTATCGCCCACGCCTCAGTTCGTTCATGTTAAGGGCAGATTTTTTTCTGTAATAGATCGCGGTATTGAAAGATAAAGCTTTGTACCGATAACATGACAAATAGATGGGAGTCATTGGCTGATTAATTACTCTTCTTGTCACGCGTATTAGAACAGATTTGCTCCGCAAGTGTATGTTCTTTTCATACAAGTATTTGTTGTAATGCGGGGAATACGCACGCAGGATGCGTGCGGGGCGGGGTAATCCCGCATGCGTGATGAATTCCGTATGATAATTAAAACACCCCTACGCTACAGGGTGGGTTACTGAAAGTCACAATAGTCATTAAGATTGATTTACTACTTCTTTTTTTTTTAGTCTTTTTTTATGATCATCAGCATTATTTCAGCCGAAAGACATCCGCTGTTGGACATAGGCCTCCCCCGAGTGTCGCCACAACGTCTGGTCCAGTGCGTCTAACATCCATCGGATTCATACGACCCTCACTAGGTCATCGGTCCATCTTTTGTGAGGCTTTCTTCTGCTATGTCTTCTCATTTCGTCACTGTCGTTATTCCAAAGCTTTTTGGTCCGAACGACCATCTGTTCTGCGACCAATGTTGCTGCTTAGTTGATGGTAAATTGACTTTCTTTTTTAAAACCTATAAAAATCAAGTGTATGGGCACTTGGGGCACTCCAACATGTATCTGATGTTCTGAACAGGGCACCGTACGCCTTAGTTGTTTACAACGGCCTACCTCTGATATTATAAATCTGTGTATGTTTGTTACTTGTTCTTTACGCTCGAACGGGTGAACGGATTTCGATAAAATTTGGCATATGGATAGACATGACATATAGACATGTCTTGGAATACCACATAGGATGCATTGTATGCACACGACAGGGCAGCACATCTGAGCTCACAACAACCATGAGTAGCCAAAGATTGCGGTCGCTGTGGCCGAAATCGGCTAGATGGCATCATCATCAGGATGCATTGTATCGTGGAAGTATATTCTCTTGGGCAAGTTTTCTACTATTGCACGGGCGAAGCCTCTGGTATTAACTAGTTTTTACCTACGAAAGAGAAGTGGCTTATTTCCTATACAATTAAATTCCGTAAATAGTGAAAGAGATCGCTTATCATAAAAATAACACTTATTATTATTACACATTTTTGTAACAAACAAACATTTGTTCTATCCCTACCCGGTTATTACAGCAGTAAACTAAATACAAGGGTTGCTAATAGCTTCATAATTCGTGCGAGCAGTTCTCGCGCCTTTATATCGCGTTGGCACGTCATGCGCCGCGCGCCGTAGTGGCAGGTCGCCTTTATTGCTGATGATAATGAGTGTCGATAAGTTTACTCATTAGAAAATATGGTACATTCCTTTAATGGTGATTATAATGCTGCTGTTTGGGGATGCGCAAATCACAAATCGATTATATGGTCTTATTGTTAAGTTCAATGCTGTAATAGTCCCACTAGGGGGAAACAGGTATAAGTTAATGGTTTATCATATACTATACGTACTCTATTTGTTTAGGTACTTAACTAAATATAAACAATATCTTTTATCTAAAGATTGTCCAAAAATGTTATCTAAAAATGGTTAAAATTAGTTATTTACTTAAACCAATGTTAGGCAATTAACTAAATATAAATAATCTTTGTATGTCTTATAAACGATTATTTAAAAATAAAAAAGACACAGTATCAAGATTGCTTACGTTTAGTTAAATACGTACGCACGCACGTACACGTACGTACGATCACAAACACGACACATACACACACATACGACACACAGACAAACACACATACAGCCAGACAGATTGACGGACTACAAAGTGATTCTATAAGGGTTCCGTTTTTTCCTTTTGAAGTACAAAACCCTAAAAAAACGCTATGTGCAGTACTTTCTAGGTGGCGTGAAAACGTGTGCACAGTATGACGATTACCTCTTTCAAATGTTTAGGGTTCCGTAATCAAATGGCAAAAAAACGGAACCCTTATGGATTCGTCACGTCTGTCTGTCTGTCCGTCCGTATGTCACAGCCACTTTTTTCCGAAACGATAAGAACTATAGTGTTGAAACTTGGTAAGTAGATGTATTCTGTGAACCGCATTAAGATTTTCTCTGGTTTTTGAATCATTATAATCTCAAAAACGGTGGCTTTTAGGAAAATTATTTAGATGTTTTTGTAGATAATTATCTGATCTACAATTTTTGTTCAGGCTATTTTTTTTATGATAAAACTTACCGTTTTGCCGAAAATTGCGAAAAGCTGGGTTTTTGTGACCTATGACTCCGAGTATTTTTTTTATTCCAGATGTCTGACCGATGAGGTCTTTTTAGAATTCATTTGGGATGGTGTTTTGAACAATCCTAGCAATTTTCAGCTGGCTGCGAATTATTATAACCTCGGATGTCTAAACTGACCGGACTAACAAGCCGATTCTAAACATTCCACTTTCAGAATTGGTGTTTATTAGTGTTAGGTATATGTTGTACAAAGTGATCGACAATGAGGTTGACATTGATATTTGCTGCACCAAATAAAAGTTTATGGAGCGAAAGAGAATGCAGTCGCTCATTCCTTTTGCTACACTTTTGAAAGACAGACGACCGTCAACTTCGACTACACGTACAGAAATAAAGACTCACATGCCCCAAGATTTTACCGTCCCGTTCTATTTTATAGCTCGGAGTTTTAGAAGGACGTTTTGTTAACCCGTGTCAGCTAAACTTGACTTTATATGAATCCTTACACGTTCAGAATCTAGGTATCCAGGCCAACGTTACGTGTGTTTTACTCCAGTTCCACCTAACTCCGTCCTGCGGTTGTTTCAAGGTGTTTATTCCGAATGGGCCAATGTACCGAAAATTTGAACAAAGGCTTTAGTTGCTACGTTCTAAGAATTCATCTGTACTGTGAAGCTGCCTTTACCGGGTGTTTCAAATTTAACCCAGTTTCAGGAATTCAGGCTTTATTTTCTGTTCCTTCAGGCTACGGCTTGTGTTTTACATCAGCCGTTGGGTGATGGCTTTGTTTTCATGTTGGACAAGCGTTATTGGAGTTCAATCTTGCTCAAGGTTTTGGAGAAATACTGAAAGAGATTTCAGTAATCCATATTGCTATTAATTGTGTTACTTTCGGAGAACGTGCCACTAAGTATATGAAAAAATATTAATAATATGGTCATGTCGTGTTGGTAAAGAATCTTGACTTTGTGATCCATTTAAACTAAATGATATTAACTCTTAATTAGCAACTCAAAGATAATTTATTTATTATTATTATTTTATTTAGTACAGCAAAATAGCCATTAATACTAAATTAAATTAAACCTTTCACTCTGTCTTCTCATAAATAATGTTTACAGTTGTTTGTCTATTTAAGAATTAGTGACATTACTGGTGTTTCTAATCACCTGAAACGACATCTAAGGCGTCATACACATAGGAACTAAATCACAAATTCCTGCATCGCGCAAAAGAGTTTTCCGGGCTATTTGAACATACATACATAACAACCTAAAATCATCTATCGGGCAGTTGCCCAAATCAGACATAACACCCTAGGAAGGTAGGTAGGAGGATCCTCCCTTTTTAACGGGTGTATGTGGGACTTACATTTACCAGCACGACATGACCCATACCTCTAAACACCTACATATTGTTACTTGCATGGCGTGCCCGAATTATTTTGCCGCACGCGCGCCATAGGTTTGCCTCAGCCTCTATGATTCTCCTGAGTTATCTCAATGTTGGTGTCGGCGCAACATTATTTTTTTTTCCCATAAATATCCACTCACCGTCATCTTAAGTCTCCTTTTTCGCCATTATACTCTACTAATGTATTGTACGAGTATTTAGCTTATTCGTGAACCGATAATACATTCACCAACCTTCTCAGTAAAATTAACAGATAGATAATTATATTTAAACTAGCTTCTACCAGCGGCTTCGTATAAACTTTGGATGTCCATTTCATCCTGTTAGGGGGTAAATTTAGGTTAGGGGCCATTGCGGGCATTAGGAGCCAGCGCAGCGAGTGCAGGAGCAAAACAACCCCTCAGCCACCCAGATGGCCTGGTGACCATGTGTTTGTGTGAACAACCAGGTAGCATAACAAGCTTAACTTTCTGATTTTTCATGTTACGGTTACGAAGTTTTGTACATAGATTCTTTACATAAAAATACTAGATACGTGTTTCTGGTTTCACATAAATACTAAAAATAAGGTTGTGTACGCGTATAGATTTATCGTCCACATTCAAATTCTTCATCCTTCAAAAACGAAGAGTAAACAGTTAGGTGCAGTTGACTCTGTGAGAGATAACGAGAGGCCACAAATGAGCTCAGTTACTCGCGTGTGCAGAAGTGGTGTACTGTAGCTGCTGGCAATGTCTCTTCAGGGAGACATTATACACTCGCCTCGGGCGTGCTAGTGGTTGCAGCGGGGAGCGGAGCGGAGCGGTGTGGTGAAATGAGGTTTATTGATAGCCGGTTTATAGAAAAAATAGCCGCTGTCTACTAGCGTCTTCAACCGTGTGATAGTAAAAAATATATATACTAGCTTTTGCCCGCAATTTCGCTCCCGGTCTACCCTACTGTACGCTACTCAACCCTACTCTATCCTACTCTTCCCTACTGTACCCTACTCTCTCTACCCTTTTCTACCTTATACCAATAAATGAGCGGGTTTTGGTTTTTTTATACTTAACGGGATAAAATATTCTATGTCTTTCTCCTGGTTCTAAGCTGCCTTCCCACCAATTTTCAGCCAAATCGGTTCAGCCGTTCTTGACTTATAAATAGCGTAACACGACTTTCTTTTATATATACACCGTTAAATTTTAGTCGTTTTAATCACGTGGAGGGTCGATTCGGTACATGAAACACTATCTATTTATAAAGATAAAATTAAAAGATAAACTATTTTTTTTCTAAAATACGCATGTACGAAATTAATTTCTTAAAGTAAACAAGTCAATGACCTTGTAAGTAGTTGTCGGTCGTTGCGTACTAACTACCTACAGGTTGACTTCGATCAGCTGACGTTTACTTAAAGAAATTAATTTCGTACATGCGTAAATTAATTCGAGTTTAAAAAAAAGTACTTTATATTTAATTTTTATCTTTACAAATCGATTGGGTTTCATGTACCGAATCGACACTCCAGGGGATTAAAAAGACCAAAATTGAACGGTGTATAGATGAACTCTGCGTTCAAAACCAGACACAAATCATACAGCAAAATTCTTAACTTACCGTTTCCTGAGATACTCCGTATATACGAATGTATGACGATGTGTGTGAGGGAGTTTTGTAAGGGTGGCGGTGTTTGTTTATGATTTTGGGGTTTGACAGGGACTGATTAAAGTATTGCCTTCTGCCAGCGTAAGGAAACCGGCATGTCCTAGAACCAAAAATTTGAAAACATGTGTTATTTATATCCACCAACCCACACTGTACCCGCGCGGTGCAATACAGCTCGTTATCTCTTCTAGAGAGACCCAGCAGTGGTAATTTTATACAATTGATTATCCTATACGCTTATGCTTTTTATGATCTAAAAGAATCCGGTATCCATACCAGATTTGTGTTATTCAATAACTAACAATATTTGTTTTTTACTTTTACAACTACATACAATAAATACATAGCAGATTTAACACGACAAGCCATTTTTAAGGCCCTGATCAACGAGCGAGTAAAACCGCGGTCTTATGGCTCATCGGTAAAGCTTGCCGGTGTATCATTGCTATACAAACGACGAGCCTGGCTCGCGTGTTTGCTTCATTTTCTACTCGGCTCGTCGTTCAAAACTGTTTTACTCACTAGTCGATCAGCGCCACCGAGCCGCGTGTAAAATCGAAGTTCTATAAATCGTGGTATTGGCTTGTACGTCAATCACCCACTTTAGCATTTTCCAGTGAACAACAAGAAAAAAGGCATAAAAAAGGTCAAATAAGTCAGTCGCTCCTAGTCCTTCCTTCTATTATTCAGCTGCTTTTGCTAGGCAGATGATGAAGATCCTTGAGTACCATACAGATATCCGTCCATTCCGCTAGCACTGGGACCTCAGCTCAGCATCGAATACTTTACAACAAGCCCACTCGAGCGCGAGGATCAGCCGGAGACACCGCTATTGCCATTATTGGCATCAGCTGAATTAATTTTATCGATAGCACGTTAACTATACGTTCATATGCAACTAATTCGTTAGTTTAGACCAGTACAGTTCATTTATTTGTGGTGGGAACTTAGATTAAATAAAAACAGCTTAAATTGTGCCTCTATGGCACGATTTCATATCGGTCGTGACGATCACACCATTTGGCAGCTAACGCTATTTCATTCGCACGACAGCGCCGGCTCTTATCTCTGTCCTTGTCTATCAGTGACTATAAGTTTGCGACTATGATGACACTGGTCATAGATGTGTGAATTCCAAGTCCAGGTTTTCTGATTGTGATGTTAGCGCGTAACGTATCTTCCCCCTATATCAATGAGTTGGAACGATCTAATTCTTCGTTGATTGTAGCTTTTTAATAATTTAAGATTAAATTATGCAGTTATTATATATCGGTGTTGGAAAAACTTCCATAAGGTCCTCAAATGACCTGATGTGTGTAGCGTGTCGCGTAAATCCGATGGATGCAAGACAACAAACAAGAAATGATGCTGATGATTAGTAACATTAATTACCATCGTCATTCCAGCAGATGTCCACAGCTGGACATAGGTATCCCCAAAGCTGGATTGAACAACCTAAGTATAGTCTGTTAAAGTATGGCTGACGTAACTTGGCGAGTCTGAAGTTACGCTCTGCGGACTTTAGCGCTTATGCACGGTAAAATAATAAATGGTTAAAAAATAAATGCCAATAGCAGTTGTTAACAGCAATAACAACTGTTATTGGCATTTATTTTTAGACAAGTTACGTCGTCCGTACTGTATTTATCATTTATATCTTATTTTAAGAATGGCCTTACCTATAATTCGATGTCCAACTCGTGGACAACTTTTGGCGGTCACAGTAAAAGAAAACCAATTTGAGCGATGTCCCAACAACGAGCACATTCAAACGATTCAGACATTCGGAACCCCTCAGGGAAAACAAGTTCAAAGTTAGATAAGAAAATGGCTTCCACAAGTTAACATTTGTTCAATTTCCATCTTCATTACTAAAGTATCACGTATAAACTACCCTACTTTTGTGGTACGAAAAAGTGTCAAAACTCCATTCGTCAGGTCAGAGTTAATATCCCGCAGGGGATGGAAGAAATACAAGCCGGGACGTAATAAGTGAGCCAAGTTCTCGAGGAAAAATTGAAATTAATAATTCAGATATAGATGGCGGCGCTCGCAGACTTAGGTAATATTGAGGTAATTGGGATATTTAAATATACATATTAAGTTGTGGGATACGAAATGCGTTTTATGAACTTTTGAATTGTAATTTAAGAGTAGAAATAAGTGGACGGTTGCGATCTAAGAAAGCATAGGCACGCAGATGGCTCTCCATATATGGCTTTCTACTGGCTATATCATCGATATATATGTACTACGCACTAGATTAGGCATGCCGTACATTTACTTTGCCTGACTTACATGTAATGCATGCCGTACAACTTGACTTGATGACATTAGTGCAATTTTGCAGTATATAAGCGCTAAAGTTTTAAATGTTTTGTTAGACGTCATAATGACAATTTAGCGCTGCAGCGAACTTTTGTTTTAACGTTTCAGTATTGTGACAAATAGTTTCCATGAACGGGCTTGTCTATCACTTAGAATATAAGTCGATGGGCTATATGATGACTTTAGACATAATTTGTATTAAATTTTGTACCCTTGTTCTCTAAATAATATTTTCTTTTTTTACACTTACCATATTATCTCTTCACTAGCTATTAAAGAATGTATAAGAGACAGAGTTTGTCTTTATACTTTTGGGTTAAATTCAATAAATAAATGAGTGCACCTTACATATACCTATTGTCTTTTGTTTGTGATACTTTTAAAAGCATTGTTATCTGTCAGAAAATGGTTACAAATTATTACAATCCTGATAATACGAATACGTCATGTTTTGTTTATGTTCAGGAGTCAATCAGAAGCAAATTAGTAGAATTATTCATTCGTAAGCAAAAGTAATACGCTTTTTGTCTTTGAACATAATTTAAAAGACTTTTAATTCGTATTGGACATCGTCAAAATCATGTTAAATAGTAGTCAATTGACCGCTGTAGATTCCGTGGATTTATAGATTAGGTACTATTTTTTTTATAGTGCTTTTGGGTACAACACTGACCGGTCTACATTGTCTTCTCACTTAAATAAAAACAAAAATGGTAGAAACAATCATAATTTTAAACCGACTTCGAAAAGGAGGAGGTTCTATGTTCGGCTGTATGCATTTTTTTTTATGTGTGTTCACCTATATCTCGGTCAATTGTGGACCGATTTCGAATATATTTGTTTTGATTAAAAGGTTATACTTCCGAATTGGTCCCATAAAAATATATTTTGATCTGATGATGAACTTCGAAGATATACAACGAAACTCTTTGAAAAATCATAGCAGGACGGTCGTTTTAATATGTATGGTCACCGATATCTCGGTCAATTGTGGACCGATTTTGAATTTTTTTGTTTTATTTGAAAGATTATACTCCTGAGTTAGTCCTAGAGAAATATTGTTTTGATCTGATGATGAATTACGAAGATATAGAACGGAACTCTTAAAAAACCACAGCAGAACTGTTGTAATAAGTAAAATTTTTTTGTTTATTCATTTAGTCGGTGGCTGACTAAAGGAAGAAGGGGAGGGTGTATATAGAACTGATCTGATGATGAAGACGGAAAGTCTTTGGTATTACTACAACTTACTGTCATGATGATTTGATGATGGAACCGAATGGCGGAAGGTATTTGTCTAATTAAGTTTGGCTGAGGGGTACTACTCGTACAACTAAAAAGTGCGAAATAAAAAACTTTTTACAAAAAAAAACCGACTTCAATAAAACACCAAAAAGTGTAAAATAACTTTAATTTCGGAAGTCGGTGTTAAATAACGAAGATACCAAACTATTATAGAAACACCGACTTCAGAAATTAAAGTTATTTTTATCACTTTCTGGTGTTTTTTTTTTTAAGTCGTTTGTATTTTTTTTTTGTAAAAAGTTTTTTTAAAAGAGTAACCATGGAGTTTTTTCCTGGTTAATTCCGCGCTAGCTTCTAACGTTTTATAAGTGCTCATTTACACCTATGTTACATAAATAAGATGATTTTAAGTAATTTGCTTTTTGGACCAATAAACTCCACCTATATTCTGTACCAAGTAATAGAACACACTTAAAATTCACAATATTGTATTTCGGATCAACATTTCAGTTCAATTTTAGGGTATGCAAATAGACAATATACCGAACGGGTGGGGGTTGCCTGCATGGAAAACAATTCGTTAGGGGCTCGGCTTTAGGTGCGCTGTCCAGGGCGTCATGCAGCGCTGTACGAAGATGTATAGCTTTGACGGCTGCTCTCTGTGTGCTACAAGCCTTGACTTGTGTAGAGACGCTATTGTTCTGTTATCCTTTGTGTGAGCTATTGGGAAATTGGATATTGTTTTAATATACTTGCATATTTACAGAATGTCGAGGAAAAGAGTTGATATTAGAAGTATTTCAGACAGTTATTGTCAATAGCTTAGAGGTTTTTTTTAGATAGGACATCATCCAATGACTTCTCCGGCTCTTGGGTGTGCGGGAGGGCGTACCAGGCCAAAGACCTCAAGAGTAAATAGATTACCTTAGACAAGCGTACTACATCATCGACCATATCATCATTTATAATAAGGTGAGACAGTAGTCAAGCGCGAGCCGTCAATAAAAAAATCAAATGTTAGTTTTTTGTATGTTTGGTACGCCTTCGCTTGTTAACGTCTGAACGAATTAGGATATAACGTGACATACAGAGTTTTTTAATCATCATCATTTCAGCTGAAGGACGTCCACTGAATTGGACATATTTCTCCCTTAAGTGTCGCCACATCATCTCGCATTCACCCTATTCCCGCAACTCTAGCCAGGTCATCGGTCACCTTGTAGGAGGCCTTCCAACACTGCATTTAGGTACCTAGCTGAGTCGAAGCCTTCTGGGGCCATGGGAAATGTGAAAGTGTAACCCGGAGTCCTGGAACGAAGGCAAAGAAGGAACAGGAGTGGGTTTTTAGTCAATAAAAGTCTGATGCTATCTTCCGCCCCGCCCAAGGGCTTGGAGATATAATTGGATGATTGTCCCAAAGAAAATAAAAAAAAACAATGCGTTTACCGGTGCGCGGTCTTCACTTTAGCCCTGCCCACTGCTACTTGAGTTTGGCTATTCTTCGGGCTATGATTATGATAGATTTTTTTTATCCTAAGAATACTTTGACGTAGTTGCAACACGCTGTTGATGTTACGTCGCGTAATAAAATTGAAACTCACGAAGAGAAGGTCTGCGCCCTCTGGTTGATGCGGGTTAAATATGAATTGTAATCATCTAAAAAGGTTTCTTTCTAGACGACTTTATAATTAATCCTGAATTCGTCTCATTAATAATATTTTTTATTAACAGAAGGCAGGCACCTCTTATCTCACCTAATCAAAATACAATGTGTTAAGTTATGATTTCTTTAAAAACATAGAGCAAACCATGATGTCCGAGCTAGTTTTAACTGTGTGACAGATATCGGCGTCTTCTTCGTACAGCAGTATAGTAGAAAAAAAAAAACAAAAAAAATTGATTCTGGTATAATTTCATTTTGTTAAATATAATAAAAATGATTCAATCAAATTGATAAAATTAAGGGTTTAGTTGAAACTTCACGTGACCCCAAGGGCTGGCCTTTACCTCAGTCAGAAACTAAGCATTAGCGATACAACTTGGCAATGCCGCCAGCGATGCTACAGAAGAGCTATTTATTTTGTGGCGATGCGGAGTAATTTTTTGATCCCATATTTTAGCTAGGAATTATTTATTGTCTTTAATGTAAATATAGTTTTCACCATCATCATCTTTTAATGTTTCGTTCAGGAAACTGCGCGGTGTCTTCTCGTCCAACATGCCACAGTGTCGCAAGACGAAAGTATAACCAGTGCGTGTTGCCAGTGATGTCATATGGCTCTGAAACGTGGTCGCTTACAATGGGCATCATAAAAAGACTTAAAGTCACCCAAAGGGCAATGGAAAGGGCTATACTTGGAGTTTCCTTGCGTGATCGAATCAGGAATGAAGATATCCGCAAGAGCACCAGGGTTGCCGACATAGCACGTAGAATCGCCAAACTTAAGCGGCAATGGGCTGGGCACATTGCACGCAGAACAGATGGCCGTTGGGGCCGAAAGGTTCTGGAGCGGTGGCCGCGTACCGGAAGCCCCCCACAAGGTGGACCGATGACTTGGTCAGGGTTGCCTGAGTCTGATGGATACGAGACGCACAGGACCGGCCACTGTGGCTTCGCTTGGGGGAGGCCTATGTCCAACAGTGGACGTCTTTTGGCTGAAATGATAATGTTGATGAATGTTCCCACTGCTGGGACACACGCCACCTCTCGAGGAGAGGGGAATATAATTTAAAAAAGTTAATTTTAGTTATTTTGGCGGGATGAGCCTGATAAATTCCTTCAGAACTGGAAAGAAGAAGCGCAGGCCACCCAAAAATGGAAAGAATGGTGGGAGACCTTAGCCCAGGAGTGGGACAGAACAGGCTAACAAAAAAAAAAAATGTATTTAATTATAATTAAAGTTAATAACGCACTAAAAATAATAATTCTGTAACTTGATTATAAACTTAACATACCTAATAGAATTAAATTATATGATTTGATTCAATTACAATAATAATAATAAAAACAAAAAAATAAATAGAGCTAATGTTATTCTCTTACTCTTTGCTCAAAACCGATATATAACAATAATATCCCACTCTTCCCCACAGGACTCTCCGAAGCCGAATCAATTATATTGTAACGTCGGCTGCAAATTTGGCCACATTGAGTCGCCTGTAACAGTGTAACCTGGCAACCCCCTCGCACATACATCACTGGAGATAGCACGGAGGGCCGAACTCGACAGCCGAACGCCAAGACGATATTTTCGACCGAGTGTAACCCGCTTTAATTTAACCGACATTTCGGTATAGGTATAGTTTTTTTCAGGGACTTTGAATCCGTGACCTATCTCTAAACAAAGCTTGAATTTCCAAGAATGAAAAGTAATTTAAAAACTCAGTGATAGTGTAGTTGGCTTGTAATCGGTTTAAAAGCCCATGGCATCTTAAAATTTCATAATGCTGTTGTAAGTGAGAGAGCGGCGCTATACTGCCTCTATAGCGCTATCCCTTTCTTACTCTGGACTTAAGAAGATTTGAAAGGCCTCAAGTAAATTAAGGGAAAAATGTCACCCAACATTATTATGTTGGGGGACATTTTGGCAACGCACAATCTACGTGATGCTGCAACGTTGCCAAGCCTCCCGCGATTCACCTCCCCAATATTTTAAAACGGATTCAAGTTACGTGGGACGTGTTGTCGAACAATTTGACAGCATTGCGCATCATGTTAGGGGTCATTTTGTCCCATAATTTATTACTGGCTTAAAATATAAAGTACTTTTTTTCTAATTCTCTAATTTCTTTAAGTAAATGAGTCAATGACCTTGTCGTCGTCGGTCGCTGCGTACTAACTACTTATCAAAAAAAGTACTTTATTTTTTAATTTAATCGTTACAAATCGATAGTGTTTTATATACCGAATCGACCCTGCACGGGATTAAAACGATCAAAATTTAACAGTGTATTTATGCACACAGTTCGATCAGAGTCGAATCGGAGTCGTGTCGTATCTTGTTAAAGTCTTTCAAATGATAACAGCGATGAAAGCGTCAATTTACGTTATACCCATTTGGTGTTAAAATGTTATTTATGTAACTTTTTGGCTGTGAAAAAAATTTTAGCAACAAAATGATGATGGAACTTATTGTGACTGGCATGTAAACAAAAGTGAAGAGTGAATAGGTTACTTCTTGGCAAGCGTGCTCCATCGTCAGCCACATCATCGCTTAACATCAGATGAGATAGTAGTCCAACGTGAGACTATCAATAATAATAATAAAACATATATTTGAAAAACATACGTCACACATTCATCACCATTTTTTTGCTCTTGTCCCGTGTTTTTGGGGTCAGAGCAACGCGTTATTTTTTCTTCCACTCTGTCCTGTCGCCTGCCACACTATCACTTATTCCTTTTTCTTTCATATCACTCCTCACACAATCCATCCATCTTTTCTTCGGCCTCTTTTTCCCTCTCCATGTGTCCATAAACTTATAACTCTTTTAGTAACATGCGTTTCATCCCTCCACTTCATATGACCATACCAAGACAAACGATTCTCTTACAACTTTTCAGTCACTGGTGCCACTTTCGAACTTCCTTTAAAATAGTATCGTCAACACAATAGTAACGGTCCGGACTAAGCGTTTCACCCCATTGTTTATACTGCGTACCTCAAAGGACTGGAAAAATTTGTTTGCTGCGGTCTTCCCGTCCAATTATAATTTGAATATCTCCCTGGCTAGATAGGCTCATAATAGAGCAGCCCATCATCAACGATTGCATCACTGCTTACCATCAGGTGGGATTGCAGTCAAGCTCTAGTTTATAATATTAAAAAATATATTTATAATAATAAAAAAAAACTGGTCAAGTGCGAGTCGGACTCGCGCACGAAGGGTTCTGTACCATTGACTAAGTAAACAACAGAATAACAGAATAGGCAAAAAATGGCGTTTTGTGCATGGGAGCCAACTTTAAATATTTATTTTATTTTGCTTTTAGTATTGGTTGTTATAGCGTCAACAGAAATACATAATTTGTGAAAACTTCAACAATTTAGCTATCACGGTTCTTGAGATACAGCCTGGTGACAGACGGGCAGACAGCGAAGTCTTAGTAATAGGATTCCATTTTTACCCTTCGGGTACGGAGCCCTAAAAACTAAACAAGTGATTTAGAAAGATTTACTAAAGTAAATCTCTTTCTTGTCAGTCCCTTTGAAACAGTTGTTAGTGATACTAAGTTAGTCGACACTATAATGAAGCAGACTTTAACCAAACCTTTTTTAAACTTAATTGCTTCGCCAAACAAATTGACAAAAGAGAGGCACAAAAGATAAAGTTATTCATCAGCAATTTATTACACTTTCCACTAAACTTTGTCAATTAAAACGAGGGAACAGCGAAGTTAAGAAAAAAGGAAATAGGTACGTTCTTTGGCGAGCGCCTTCAAAGCAACACGTCGCGCTGGCCGGCACTACTAACTTTGTAGGAAACTTGTTCAAGTGTTAACCATGGTCACATTCTTGTTACCGTGCCTAGCTTAAGTATTTTTGTTATTATTTATTGTTATGAGGCACAGCTCCTCGATTCGTAATTCCTCATTACTGAGGGTCTTGAAGTCCCCGCTGGATTAGATTTTTATTGATGGTGTCAGGTCATCTGTGACGGTTTTCTGGCGTCATGAAGTGAGACGTGTGTGTGGAGCGGACCTGATCTGCCCATCTTTTTGGGCTGCGGCCCCTTGATCGTTTGCCATTAACCATGCTAGTTATTATGAGCTGTTTAAGGTTGTGGCTATTTTTCCTGGCAATGTGGCCAAAGAACTCAAGTACTCTGTGTATGCAGGTAGTTGAGAGTCTAGTCTTGATGTTCAGTTCATGTAAGATACGTTTGTAAGAAAAGCAGTCCAGGCACACACGCTCTTATTTTTGTTAGTAGTTACTTGGTTTGTTTAATTTCTGTTGTGTACCTTTTGTTTTTTTTATCAACCTAGCGGTAGGTCTTATGATTGTAATATAGTGTGATATCGAAGGAGATTATGTGAAAAATAATTCTTATTAACTAAACACTCCAGCTGAAAAATGTCCATAGGCCTCCCCCAAGTTTCTTCAATTATTATTTTTAGTTATATTAACTAGTGCTTGACTGCGATTCCACTTGGTGGTAAGCAGTGATGCAATCGTTGATGATGAAGCGCACTAGTATGATAAGGTAGGAATTTTACCAAAATTCATATATATAGCTATAAGAAAATCCCGCCACTCTACAGGCGTCGCTCAATCCATCTAAAAAAATTCTCCTGGAAGTCAAAATAGCGCTCGCGATCGCACGATAAATTCTTAAATATTGTAAGCTATTGTAAGCAATTTGTAATAAACCCTCTATAAGTACTCGCACATCTTTTAATTGAAATCTCAAGCAACAACAATTTATTGTTGCAAAATCTACATGGAGTGGCTGTAAAATGACTCCACCCAGTTGAGCTAGACACACGCAACCGCCATTTTAAGCAATAGAAAAATGCTCACACAAACAAAAGATTAGCTATCGGAATCGGGGATGTCTGGTAGGTAGGATTAAGGAACGGGCACACCTTATTACTGATGTAGCTTGCTGCCAGGCCCTGGATTCTACTTCTTCCAACCTCGACTAGTCCGTACTTCCGTTGGTTCTCTTCGTTGTTTCCTTATTCTTCTGCGCTTCTCGCACAGAAATAGTCCTGTCACGGTCGCCATCAACATTTTATCAGTGTTGGGATTCCATTCTATTCCGAGTGCATGGCCTGGTGATGACATAATCTTTAAGTTTTCTTGCTCAAAGTTACTCTTGCTTGAAATAGAATTTATAATTTTTTTTCACCAGAATTACTTTTTACCTTTCGCAGATTGAAACAAGCTGACTCTAATTTTGCAATAATCTGTTGATATATTTCTGCAAGTGTGGACTCATCATTACATCCAGTAATTAGGTCATCGACATAGAAATCATGTGACATTATTTCCCTGGTCAATAAGTCATCAAATTCTTGACTCAGCTGGATTAAACATCGTGTACTTAGAAAGGGGGCCGATGAAGTACCGTAGGTTACAGTGTTAAGCTGTAGGTACTTTATAGGCTCCTCCTCATTTTCACGCCACAAAATGACTTGTAAGTGCCTCTGAGATTCTTCTACTAGAATTTGACGGTACATCTTCTCAATATCGCCAGTAACTAAAAATGTCATCTTGAACTGTAGGCCCTACCATAAGCAAGTCATTTAAAGAGAGACCTGATTCGGTTTTTGAGGAAGCATTGAACACTACTCGACATTTTGTTGTTTCGCTCTGTGATCTTAGGACTGGATGATGTGGCAATAGATTGACAGAGTCAGGTCGCTCTACCACAGATAAATGACCTAGGCTAGCATACTCATTGATAAAGCTTACATACTGTTCCTTTATGTCAGGTTGCCTTTTAAATCTCTTTTCGAGGGAATATAAACAATGCTTAGCACGAGCATGAGAATCACCTAATAATTCTGGTTTATCTCGTAAAGGCAATGGTTGCGCAAATAAGCTGTGGACTGTATGTTTGAAAAAAGCGATCTAAGGTTTGTTAACAATATGCAGGTACTGTGCCTGGCATGGGATGGATGTATTAGGGAGGAACACTGACCTTTTGACCTCGAAGGTTCCACGTGGCGCCGGCCGGCGAACCTCGACTTCGCACATTTAACCACTGCCAGGTCCTGTATTGCACTACACTGCACTATTGTTGAGTCTTTGAATGGTTGGATCACGAAATAGTCAATTTTCTTGTAATTTCGAGCGGGCGATGTTAGCGGAGCGGTCACATTCACAATCGATGCACAAAACGTCAATGTCATTCCAATTCTTGAGGTCGTGCGGGGAAGGGAAGCGGAAGGGATAGGATTGCTAGGCCAAAAAAATAAATTACAAAAAACAAAATCGCGGATCATAGCAAATTGGCGCAACCATTCCCCCCGGGTTTGAAGGGTTACCTTCAAAGAAAAGAAAAAAACAAAAGCGAAACTAAACCCTATTACTATATCTAAACTATCAATACTAGGTAGCGAAACAACTTATAACTAACTATGCCACTACTGCTGATTAGGCAGAGGGCAGAGGCGAATAACCGGACGCAGGTACGATCCAGTTGCGGTTTTAACCTTTACGACTCGCGTTATTCCGTTCGAACCCGGAAAAACTTCTTCCACTACACCAAGAGGCCAGTGCAGAGGAGGCGCACTCTCAGTCTTCAGTATCACCACAGTACCGACTGTGACTGGATCTGAAGGAGTGTTCCACTTTTGACGCGACTGCAGCGTATGCAGATAATCTGTCCTCCATCGCTTCCAAAAGGACTGAACTAAGCTATCTAGCAGAGCGTGACGCGCGTGAAGCTGCAGTTTGTCAGTCTCGACATCTAAAGCGGGCAAATATTTAAGAGGAGTCGTCGTCAAGAAGTGAGCCGGCGTCAACGCTAGTGGCTCCGATGGATCACTAGACAAAGTCCGACACAACGGACGCGTATTCATCAACGCCTCTACCTGAGCGAGTACGGTGCTCAACTCCTCGTACGAGAGAATCTGTTCGCCTATGACCCGAAACAGGTGCGACTTAAGGCTTTTAATATTCGCCTCCCAATTGCCACCAAAATGACTAGCCGCTGGCGTATTAAAACACCAATCAATGCGATTCTCAGCTAAGACATGGGCGAATTCACTTTGGTAGTACTTGGAGCGTAAGAATGTATGTAATTCCGAAATATTGCGTCGCGCTCCAACATAATTTGTGCCGTTGTCAGAGTATAAGCGCTTAACGGGACCACGGCGAGATAAAAATCGTTTAAATGCAGACATAAAACCCTGCGTACTCAAATCACTGGTTAACTCTATGTGAACTGCACGAGTTGTCATACAAACGAATAGGCAAATGTATGCCTTTGTGGAACGTATACCACGACCACGGGCAATAGTGACTTTAAACGGTCCAGCATAGTCCGTCCCAGTATGTATGAAAGGTTTCACCGTCTGTACAACACGACAAGAACGATGGTCGGCCATTTCCGGCGCGTTGAAACGCGGGCGGAGCTTAAAGCAGGGCACACATCTGTGCACTCTAGCGCGTATCAAATTGCGAGCGGAAAGTATCCAGTACTTCTGTCGAAGAATGGACATTAATAAATCGGGACCAGCGTGACAATTCACCTTATGGTGATAATCCACCAACAAATCCAAAACGTGATCCTTGCGTGGTAGAACTACTGGATGAATTTGTTCAAACTCTAACTTAGCATTTCGCAGACGGCCACCGACACGAATGAGTCCGTCTTGCAAAAATGGTTTCAAATGTTGAAGTGCGGGACTACAAGGTTTATGTGATTCTAAACTACGAAATTCTATTGAAAAATAAAATTTCTGCAACTCTCGAAGTACAACTGATTCAGCTCTATCCAAATCAGCTGCGATTATAGAACCACGCGATGGTAATAATCTCAAAAATCTTAGGACGTAAACTACACAGCGTAATAGTCTCGACCAAGACGAGACTCGATTAGACAACAACAAAACAACTGACTCTTCACGCGGAACTGATACTACAAGCGTATGTTTCTTCTCCTCGGGTGGCTCTGAAACAGTAGCGGGGTTAAACAGAGCATTTGGCCACTCGTTAGGAGTGGTATGAAGCCAGGGAGGGCCACAAAACCAAAGCGGATGATTTAAAATTTGCGCAGGAAGCAAACCACGTGAGAGACAATCAGCTGGGTTTTCTGTTCCAGCGACATGGAATATATTTTCCGGTGACAATTCAGCTTGAATCTTAGCCACCCTATTTGCGACAAACGTGCCCCATCGATGGGGTGAAGAGTGGGCCCAACATAGAGCAACGGTTGAGTCTGAAAACGCTACAATTCTCTCTATATTAATGCGAGGACGACAAGTTTTGACTATAGATGCAATCAATTGAACCAACATAAAAATAGCGCAGAGTTCGAGACGAGCAAGAGAGACAACCTTACGAGGAGATACCTTTGATTTTGCGCTAATGAGGAAAACTGAAATGTTATCGCCATTTTGGACCTGAAAGTAAACCACCCCCCCGTAAGCCCTCTCACTGGCGTCTGCGAAACCAACCACATTAACAACAGTGTCTGGTACTATACCAACATGGCGAGGAATCTGTATCTGATCGAGCATTGGAAGCTCTTTCCTATAGCGAGCCCACAACTTAGCAACACTGTCAGGAGCGGTGTCGTCCCAATCACAGTTGGAAAGCCAAAGCTCTTTTATAAGCAGCTTTGCATACAAAACGACAGGAGCTACAAAACCCATTATATCCCATATCCGAGCTACACATGCTAGGATAACGCGTTTGGTACAAGTTGGCGGAGTCGAGCTAATTTTAAGACTGAACATATCAGTTGCGGGTGACCAACTTAAACCAAGGATCTTATGCGAATCACTATCATCGAATTCCTTTACCGAAGTCAACCGGTGTGACGGTGGAATCGACTCTAATGTAGCTTGCGAGTTGCTTGTCCATTTCACCAGATCAAATTGACCGGACTTCATGAGGCTGATTACTTGAGCAGCGGTCTCTATAGCCTCTGCTTCACTAGGTACACTGTACACAAAATCGTCCATGTACAATCCGGTTTCAATAGTGGCCCTTGCTTTCGGGTATGTATCACCCTCGTCAGCGGCCAACTGCTTGATAGTGCGAAGAGCGTGAAAGGGACTAGACTTAAGCCCAAAACAAACACGATTGAATTCGTAAACCTTCAAAGGTTCCTGCGGAGAAAATCTATACAAGAAGCGTTGGAATCTACGGTCACATTCTCTGATTCCAATACTAAGAAACATTTGCCGAATATCAGCAGAGAGCGCAATAGCAAACAAGCGAAAATTTACTATTATTTCAAATAAGTTACCCTGGAGGTTCTGACCACAACACAAGATATCGTTAAGCGATATGCCAGTACTAGTTTTAGCGCTAGCATCCATAACCACACGCAGTTTAGTTGTAAGCTTGTCTTCTCTAACAACTCCATGGTGCGGGATGATGTAAAACGGGTAATCACGTGTCTCCTCAGTCTCGGCAGGCGCTGATGAGATATAACCTTTATCTAAATATTCGATCAGCACATCATCATAGGCTTGCTTCAACTTAGGAGACGCCTGCATCTTACGTTCCAAGCATAGAAAGCGTTTTTCTGCGGAGGCACGGGAGCCACCGAGCGAAAAAATATCACCCTTGAAAGGGAGCGCGACAACATAACGACCATCTTTATCACGAGTAGTCGTGCGGGTATAAATCTCCTCAGTGACCTGATCCTCAGGGCTGAGAATAGGCGGGACATTGACCTCTTCAATCTCCCAGAACTTGCGGATGGTAGACTCAAGCGGCGGCTCGACGGTGCAACAGTGCGACACAGTCGAGTAACTATCTAAACAAGCGGGTGCGGAACCAACTATAACAAACCCGAGAACTGTTTCCAGTGCGTGCGGAGCGGGGTACATCGGAAGACCTTGAATTTTACGTGATAACTGGAGATGCGGGAGAATCGAAGCACCGATCAATAGATCGATATCTCCAGGGAAAGCGTAATTTCCGTCGGCTAACTGCAAGTTCTTAAACTCCGTCAGCATGGACGTGTCAACCGGTACCGTGGGCAACCGTTCCGTAATCTTATCTGCGACTAGCGAATCCATTTCAAACGAAATATTACGATTAAAACGTGAACTAAATATTATTTTAATGGAACCGTGAATGGTTGCCTTTAAACCTCCAAAACCTTTCACTTCTGAGCGGGATGACCAATTATTAAAACTAAAACCAAGGCGTTGACAACAATCCCGAGTGATAAAATTACTCTGGGAAGCGCCATCTAGTAGCGCTCGAACGGTGTGCGGTTTGCCAAAGGCATCTACAATGACAACTTGCGCGGTCGCAAGTAAAACGGTAGTGATTTGAGTACCAGCGGCGGAAAGCGAACACAATGTTACGTCGTTTGCACTTGCAGCAGGCCGCGCGTCACAAGCGTCGCGCGTCTGCGCAGGCTGCGGCTGCGATGGCAGCTTACTACTCTCAAAATGTAAGAAGGTATGATGTCTAGCTAGACATTTACGACAGCTAACACCACTGTTACATGACGTAACCAGATGTTTGTCACTTAGACAATTAAAACACAAATTATTAGTGCGGACAAACTTGTAACGATCACTAGGCGATAATCTCTGAAATTCCGAACACTTGTACAGCTGTGTATGGCTACCCTTACACAGAGAACAGTCAGGTGTTGAGGCGGTATTAACTAGCGTATGTGCAGTCTTGACTGACTTCGATGACGCGTCTATACGGCGATCGGAACCCGTCCTATTCGTGACTTCATGACGTGCCGACGTGCGCTGCAATACCTTAATATGGTCGCGAATAAAAGATTCTAAATCTTCGAACTTAGGTATTTCGTTACCGCGCCGAGTCGTTTCAAACAGACGAACAGTTTCAGGATCTAATTTCTTTAAACCGATATACAAAAACAAAAAGTCACAGAGGTCATTGACCTTTAGGTTCTTTACTGCACGAACAGATGATGCGAAAATATTTAAAAACTTCTCTAAATTATGATCGTTACAAACGGAAAAACTTTTCAAATCGAATAATTGATCTAAATATGCGGTGGCTACTAATCGCTTATCTTCGTATTTTGTTTTTAAAGTGTTCAAAACTAAAGTGTAATTTTCAGCGCTAAACGTAATTCCAGCACAGACAGCCTTTGCCTGACCGGTCAATTTTTCTACGAGATAATGCAATCTCTCGTGATCTGTCAGCGATGTGTTCCTATGTATTATATTTTCGAAACTATTTATAAATAAATTCCAATTTCGAATGTCACCATTAAATTCAGGTATTTGAATTGGCGGCAATCGTGGGCGTTCGCGAGGAGGGTTGGATAAACCACTCGCGGGGGGGGGAGTCTCTAAACTCCTAGCAATACGTTTGATACGACAATACAAGTCATCAAAGGACGACAATGCCTGATAACTCACACAGTAATCAGGATTTAACTCCAACTCTAAAATGTTTATATTCTTAATTGTAGATTTAAAATCCGCGCGCAAACTATCTAAAGTTTCCAACGAACACAAGAAAGCATCTCTAATCGTCAGATCCGAGATTTGCAAAGATTTATCACAAATTGATTGAACACGTGAAAACTGTGAGTCCCTTTCAGCGTATAAAAGCTTTAACTGAACCTTTAAATCAGTACTAACCTTGGTTCCCTTAAGAGACATCTTGTTTTGATATATTCACACTATACACTCAAACAAACACTTAACGAATTATTAAGTAAGCGATAATTATCAGATAACAATATGGTAATATTGTAAACAACAAAGTGAACGGCGAGCGAACGGAATAACCTGAATCAATGAGTGAATATTACCCAATTTCTCGATTAAATCATTCACGTCGTTCATATGCGTATATAATCTATGGTTTATCCGTTTCCTACAAATATTCACTCAACAATGAACGGGTATTTTTGAAATGCGTCTACCTACATGCAATTTGTAGGACTTCCGAATGAATTTTGTCAAGAAAAAGAATGCGATCGATTTATATCTACGCTGATATTTACGTAGCTAACTATAATTATGCGGTGCGGTTGACGGCGTAGGTACCGTAATTATCAATGGCTCTTTAACTATACGAGCGAAATAACGTTTAGTTGCCTAAATGCCTAGATGCGGGTTTTCTACTATTATATCTAGGTAAACAGGCGCGTTGCGTTTATTCCCTATGGAACAAATACTATATTTCGAAATTACAAGAAAATGATTCACGATCCTGCTCGAAGGACCAAAAGTAATGGTTGCGCAAATAAGCTGTGGACTGTATGTTTGAAAAAAGCGATCTAAGGTTTGTTAACAATATGCAGGTACTGTGCCTGGCATGGGATGGATGTATTAGGGAGGAACACTGACCTTTTGACCTCGAAGGTTCCACGTGGCGCCGGCCGGCGAACCTCGACTTCGCACATTTAACCACTGCCAGGTCCTGTATTGCACTACACTGCACTATTGTTGAGTCTTTGAATGGTTGGATCACGAAATAGTCAATTTTCTTGTAATTTCGAGCGGGCGATGTTAGCGGAGCGGTCACATTCACAATCGATGCACAAAACGTCAATGTCATTCCAATTCTTGAGGTCGTGCGGGGAAGGGAAGCGGAAGGGATAGGATTGCTAGGCCAAAAAAATAAATTACAAAAAACAAAATCGCGGATCATAGCAAATTGGCGCAACCAGGCAACGTGACACAAAATCTGCCGTCCTCCAAGCGACGTGTGTGCTGCACGTAGTGTTCCTCACAGGCACGTTCCTCTACCGTTAGCTTCGATCTCTCTGGCAGCTCCTCCAGCTCCCAGAACTGCTTCAGTTGTTGTCGGAGTGCTTGTGATCGCACGTTAAATTCTTAAATATTGTAAGTAATTTGTAATAAACCCTCTATAAGTACTCGCACATCTTTTAATTGAAATCTCAAGCCTCTTTCTAAAAGCACGAAATATTTCAATAAGTCATGTAAGTTGACAAACTTATTGAGCGGCGTCTCGTAGCGTGCTTTAAACATTTTCATGCTTTTGTTCTTACCGCTCGCCGCCACCGCGCTTAGCTGCCGCTCACAGTGGCAAGGTCGTGAACGGGCCGTAACGCAGCGTTGGCCCTTAGATCCAAAACTAATGCGGACCTATGCTTCGTCTAGCTAGTCTCATGAGCTTCTACGGGGTTTGTCTTTATCCAGCAGTTGGCTAACAATACTTAGATTTGCCACGACTGGTGATAAGATTGGGAATTGCTTTTATTATCGCACATACATTGGGAAAAGAACGTCGTGCTACCTTAGTTTTCCTAAAAAACCCTAAACTATTACAACAAACAAATAACTCATAAAATGTCCAACAGATAACGCTTAAGTATAAATAATATTCTCTAAATCATTGCTATCGGCGAATATAAAGCACTTAGCGGACTTGCGGATAAAAACACGATTATTATCCAACACTAGTTGGACACCCCATTTTGCTTGACTATTTTGTAAATGTGATGTATTCACTTCGTCATTGAAATACTTTATAATGTCGGTTTGAGGGGCCTAGCAGGGTTGAAGCCTACTTTTTTTTTTTTTTTATGGTAGGTAAAATCATCCAATGACAAATCCCGCCCTTGGGCGGAGCGGGAAGTAGTGTCAGACTTTTACTGACTAAAAACCTACCCCGTTCCTTCGTTGCCTATAGTGCCGGGGCTGAGCCTTCCTCTCAGAAAACGGCCCTTGACCCCAGCAGGCTTCAACCCTGCCTGCCTGCAGTTAGCAGGCTGGGCCTCTTCGGTTTGCTGACAGCTCCTTGAGGCGCGCGGGAACAGAACGCGCCGTCGACGACTTGGGCTCGGTCCGGCCGGTTACCGGACGATCGGACAGCGTGCTACCCATTGCACGCCGTCCGCAAGCCCGCGCCTACGGTGGCCGGAAATCGGGATCGGAATCCCGGCGGCGGCTGGGGCGAGCGCCCCGTTGCCTCTGCCTGATGCGGTCGGCCTCCTCCTTTGCTAGCATTACTGCTTCGCAGAAGGAGGCGACCGCCTGCCATCCCTCCTCACTACGGACCATGGCCTGAACCAAGGCCCGGCGAGAGAGATCGCTGCCGCCGATTGCCCCCACGAGGACACGGCGATGCTCTGCCCAGGCGGGGCACGGGTTGAAGCCTACTGGGCCAAGGGCCTGCTTGTGAAGTTTTTAGTCAGTTAAACTCAGTAAAAGACTGATGTCATCTGACTGATGATTTGACCACCTAAAAAATTATGACCATGTCTGTCATGCATGGCTGTAAATTGTTTGAAGTCGTTGCCAGAGCTCTCGTAAAGTGAAGGAACACTGCTGTTTCGCCCTAAAGGGGGAAAAATCAGTGAATCTTTGAGACTCAATTCGGGAATTGAACTATTTACATAAATTAGTTTGTATGGAAGTCTCAGTGCACTTGCTTAGTTTTTTTATTTATACCAAAGTGTACGGTTCTTGCAGGAAAGCTTACGGAAGTGAAGCTACGGCTCTCACTATACCCAGATCGGGAGAAGTTGTAATGATTTCTCAGCACAAAAATAAAATAAAAGCCCTTAATGTTAGACAAAAAATTAAAGAATTAGTTAGCTAGCTTTTGCTGAACCAGTTTTTTTACAAAATTAGTTAAGTCCAAAAAAAATATTCTTAAAAGCAGCCTAAGCAAACAAACAAACAAATTTTAGGCTCTTCAATAAATATTGAAGCGCAATTAAGTTGATACTGATACCGCATCAGTCATGAATCTGCGCCTAGGTCATTAGGCAAAGGAAAACAGGCATTAGGCGGTCGGCACAGAGTTGATTAATTGTCGGAGGCCAAAGGCCGGCCGGCTGGGCCATAAATAAAAATAAAATACGGCCTTAAGTCGATACCAGGGTTGTAGGTATCGGGACAAGCCGGGCTGAGATAAATGCTGCGGATATATCCGAAAAGGAAAATTGAAATCACTATTCTTTTTTCTTCTTTTTGTGCAAGGTGCGATTTGAAAAAAGGTTTTATGCTCGCTTGTTTTCATTTATCGAATGTTTTCATACGATTTGATTGTTGAAGTTTAAAAATTTTTTTTAACGGTTTTCGATTTTCAAATTGATATTGAACTTTTTTGAAAGGACTAGATATTTTATACGAGAGTTATTTCTTCTTCTTTTTTGTCCGTCCCTGCTCCCGTTATCTCAGGTAGGATCTCCTCACAATTTTGCACCAGGACAGTCCATTCTGGGTTGTGGATTTTGGCAATTGGACTTTCTTGAGGTCTCTCTCGATAACAAACCACCAGGTTAATGGAGGGTGGCCCCTCCCTCTTTCTTGTTCGGGTAATTTTAGAGCTATTTATACCTCATGGTTTTCATCACACTTCATAACATGTCCATACCATTTTAGACGGTGCTCCGTCATTTCGTTCGTGATTGGCGCAACCCCAAAACTGCCCTTTATGTACTCGTTGCAAACTCTGTCCAGCTTGTTTATTTATAGGAAGAAAATAGGTAACACACAAATTGAACCATAATGGCGGTTGACCTTGAATGCGCAGTAACCAATTTTCGAGGTGGGGGGCTGTGCGTAACCACAGCAACGGGGTTAACTTATTTGCCGCGTACCATACATATGGTATATACTCTTTCCTCCTCTCTCGCGCACTTATTCAGTTTGTCATGAAATTTTACCAATATCACTTCATATGTGCACCGTAGTGAACTCGCGTTTTTTTAACAAACTGCACATTATTCGAACTTGGTCAAATGCTATAATTGCTATACATATGTATGTCATGAGTGACTACAGTAATAACTTGGCAACTTTAAGTTAGTCGCTAATCGACTGAAAGAGATACGAACTTAGAGGATTTGCCAGAAGACTGCTTGTCCAAGAAGTTTTGGGAAGTCATATGTTTCTGATAACTATGTATATTGATTGAGAAAACAGAAATTTATTCAATCACTTAATTCGCTTGTGTCGACATTGTATAGTGTTAGAGCCATGGACGCGTGTTTTAAATTTTTTTAAAGTATTCGTGTCTGCCATTTATCTATATCTACTAATATTATAAGACACAAACATTCATTACATAACTATTTGACTGACCTGTTGGTCTAGTGGTCAGTGGTCCTGACTGCTATACCGGAGGTCCTGGGTTCGATTTCCACCCAGGACAAATGTTTGTGTGATGAGCACGATCATTTGTTCAGTGTCTGGGTGTAATTTATCTATAATATGTATGTATAGTATACGTTAGACATGTAAAAGTATGTTTATCAATTGTCTAGTACCCATAACACAAGCTCTGCTTAGTTTGGGACTAGACGGTGTTGTGTGATAGTTATGGAATATTATCATATTATATTATTACATAACATCACCGCTGATCTTAAAACGGTGATGGATAACATCGTGAGTAAACCGGCATGTCCTTGAACCAAAAATTTTAAGATATGTGACATTCACCAACCAGCACCTGGCCTGCGTGATGGATTACGGCCCTTTCCCTCTTCTAGATATGAATCCTAACAGTGGGACCATTATATGTAAGTCTGATGCTATGCTATGCTATGCTAATATTATAACTGAAAAAGATTTTTATTTGTACTAAAAAACTAAAGTATCGATTTTTTAAAACTTGTCACCACATTAGATTATTATGTTATCACTAAGTTACATCGGTAGGCTATAATAATAATATTATACTCTTTCAGTAAATAATTAGTCAATCTTATCAGTAAAAGAAAATAAATCAAACAGATGAGGACAAAACAATACAAATAAGTTACCTTAAGTTACCCTGTTGTGATTACCAAATTCTATATGAAACTCTTGGCAGAAGCATTTCAATTTTCTGATATAACTTAGAAATAAGTAGCTGTATTCTTACTCATAATATCCGCTTTGTCGGATATTTTATAATGGCGCCGCCATCCCTGTTTGTTAGTAGCGATCCGCCGAATCTTCGGTTAAATTCTTTGTGAAAATGTTTCATTCATTGGGCCCTTTTCGAGGTAACTAAGGCAGAAAAAAATGTCTCATATTTCGCAGCAGTCGCGTAGCTAGGTGACCAATGGCATGGGGCAAAAAAAAACTGGGGCCCCCTTTTTTACCCGACTACGGCAGAGCCAAAGGAGGGTTATGATTTTGACCGGCTATGTGTGTATGTATGTAAGTATGTGTTCATATCGTTTCATCTGTTCCCTCATAGCTCCTAATCTACTTATCAGAACTCGACATATGAGGTATCGTTAGAACCGTCTTAATTTTCCGCTGATAGGCTACGTAACATGTCACAAAACTCTATGTGGCGCCCTCTAGCAGACAAAAAGTGATGTATTAAAAAATAAAAATGAGATAAATGTACCGTGTTTGGTATCATTAGAAAGGGCTTACTTTGTACATTTCCAAATTTTATTATAATTTAAAGTGACGACCTCTAGTTGACAAAAAGTAATGTTTAAAAAAAAAATAAGATAAATACACCTTGTTTGATACCATTTGAAAGGGCTTCACTTGTACATTTCCAAAATGTTGTCAAAATTTAAAGTGACGCCCTCTAGCGGACAAAAAAGTAATGTGTTAAAAAAAGTTAGTAAAAATAAACCGTATTTGATATCATTTGAAAAGGCTTCACTTGTGCTTATCAAAAATATTATCATCAAATCTCAATGTGGCGCCCTCAAGTGGTCAAAAACAGTATAGACGCAAAGTGATTTAACACCAAAATAGTTTAAATAAAAAAAAGTAAAAAACTAAAACCCGACTACGACAAAAAACGGACGCTAAAAAGTATGAAACAAGATTTTCAGGATGCTGAAATAAACAAGGTTACTCGAGAAACAAGAAGTACCTACAGAAAAAAGTGGTAGTCACACGTTATTTTAAGTACGATTGGTACCTAGATATATAACGTGTGACTACGGCTTTCCTTTGTGTAGGTACTTCTTGTTTCTCGAGTAACCTTGTTTATTTCAGCATCCTGAAAATCTTGTTTCATACTTTTTTTGCGTTTTTTACATGAGAAATTGTCAAATAACCTCTTCTGCTATGGGTTGAGTGGAAAGGACCTGTCAGATATTTACCGATTAAAACGAGTTGATATGATTAAAGTAGATAGTGTTGCAATCTATTTTGTTTAGATTTCAATTGTCGGAGATTTTTTCGGTAAACAATGTAATATAGATATAATGTAACATTCAATAACTTTCACAAAATGTCATCTATCTGGTCCCAAACTAAGCAGAGCTTGTAGTATGAGTACTAGATAACTGATAAACATACTTATATGTTTGTAAATAAATACATACATATTACAGATAAACCAGACACATAACAAATGATCGTGCTCATCACATAAACATTTGTCTTGGTTTTTTTTTTTGGTAGGTAAAATCATCCAATGACAAATCCCGCCCTTGGGTGGAGCGGGAAGTAGTGTCAGACTCTTACTGACTAAAAACCTACCCCGTTCCATTCTTTGCCTTGGTCCCAGGGCCCCCGGTGCCATTTTCACATACCCTTTGACCCCAGTAGGCGTCGGCCCTGTTGGGCCCCTACAGTTTGCTGACAACTCCTTGAGGCGCGCGGGAACAGTGCACGCCGTAAACGACTTGAGTTCGGACCGGTCTGTTACCGGACGAACGGACAGCGAGCTACCCATTGCCCGCTGTCCGCGAGCCCGCGCCTACGGTGGCCGGAAATCGGGATCGGAATCCCAGCGGCGGCGGCGGCGTTTACGCCGTTGCCTGATGCGGTCGGCCTCCTCCTTTGCTAGCATTACTGCTTCGCAGAAGGAGGCGACCGCCTGCCACTCCTCCTCGCTATTTGTCTTGGGTTGGAATCGAACGAGCGACGTCCGGCATAGCAGTCAGGGTTACTAACCACTGGACCAACAGGTCAGTCAAAATAGTTCAATAAGTTATTTGTTAATGTCGTTTTGGGGGCCCCTGAGTTTGGGAGCCCTTGAGGCACTGCACCGCCTAGCTCTTCGGTAGTTACGCCAGTATTTCGCAGTACAGCCTTCGTTGTACCTGTAGAGACTCCCTTTATATCAGTTTTATTTGTATCTCTGCGTTTGCTCTCAAAATATAACACGGCGACAGTATTTGAACGTTCCATTTCTGAGTAATAAAGATCGTCTATGTATTCATTATGATCTTATTTATATTCTACCGGTTCGCAAATACAGAGTTTGATAAAATTTATGAATCTTGTTCTAGTAGGTATTTTAAAGCGATATTTTTAAAATGAAGCAGTAATTAGTATTCCAAATATTAGTTTGAGGAAGAGTGGGGATGTTGTGGAAATTAGTTTGAGGATCCCTTTTGAGCACACGTAACCTAATGGCGGTAACGTCACATTTCAGTTCCGCTTGACCGTCAATCGAATCCTAAAGATATTCGAAAAAAATAGTGAAAACTGTCAATCGACTTCTAAAGTCGATTGACAGTTTTAAATGTACATTAATGTCGATTAAAACTATCCTGTTTATACTAATATTGAACGAATTTCAAAATTTTCTTTGTACTTTCGATTCTGGATAAAGTTACTTTTTGATATAAACAATAAAAAATATTGAGAAAAAAAAAGCACCATTGGCCACGAAAATTGGGTACTTAAGTACCCAATTTTCGTGGCCAATGGTGTTTTTTTTTTGTTTGGGAGTGCAGCTACAGCAAAAAAACATGGGTCAATCTAAAAAGACTTGAAAAAGTACGGCTTTGTAAAGTCAGATAAATTTTTCCCGTGTATGTAACGTCTAGCAAACTAGACGATACACAGACAAAGTTATTAACATGTACAATATACCAATTTACATTATTTAAATAAATTACTCTATTCAAGAAGTTTCACACTCCCACCGACTTTGATACCAGAGCTCTCCCTAATCTTTGAAACTGTTGCCTGCCAGGCAAAGTTAGCAGCCTCGTGAAGATAACTGTTGAAGTCGCACATACTGTAAAATATTCAATGTCTTTGTATTTATATAACTCTTACGTACGTATGTTTGTAACCTGAAAAAAAAGAGAGGTGGCCCAATGTTAATGGCCTCGACTTCCGAGTTGTAGGTCGCGGGTTACGTCACTTATATATTTATTTTATTCTGGTTTTAAAAAAACATCATCGGTGAAAATTGCAACTGTTTAGCTATCATGATTCATGACCGGTGACAGACAGACAAACGGACGGACAGCGGAGTCTTAGTAACCATTTGGAAAACACTAAAAAGAAGCCAAAATTAAATTGTGTGCCGCACGGCTACACCAAATTAGGGCCAGTCTATCTACAAATAGCTCCTCCTGGTGCAAGAGTTTATCAGACTTTTATTCATTAAAACCCTCCTGGTGATACCGTCAGCCTTTGCGTGCCAGAACTACGGTAAGTCTTTCAAATATTCCTGCAGCTCACTGTCCACTTTGGGCACACCATAACCATGGAGAGTCGTCACGGACATGGTAAGTTCAGGAGGTTCCTGTACTTGATTCGTGTGGAAGAAACGCCCGGGTATCACCATTATCCGGACCGCCCGGAGGACATGGTGGAGAATACGTTGAAGGTGTGCCCCGCCGTGTCCTCGTGGAGGTATCGGCGAATGTAACCTCACCCTCCAGTCTGTGGCGGGAGATTTATAGTCATTAGTTGATTTTCCCCATAAAATAAACACTAGACTATTGCATTGATATACAGAAGATACCATAAGAAAGAAAAAACGACAAAAAGTTCATAGTTCAATTATTTATTTTAATTTTCTTGTCGTTTGTACCTATTGTTTGTTCTAGAGTTTTCATAATAAGTCACAAAAGTCTCAACCGACCGCTGTTAGAATAATAAATATAATTTCTTAAAAGAAAACCGCTTTTCATCAGAAAATATCCAATTACTTTCACAAAATTAATAACCGAACAGCTTCAATAACAACTGGAAATGTAAACTTATAAAAAATATTTGTTCGTACAATTGTTGGTCTGTTTTCCCGAAGCTAGAGGCCCAATAAATTATGTAAAAACTTTGTTTTACTGTGTCATGAAGGTAAACACTAATAAAAAGTGTACGGAGCCAAGTTGTCGTAAACTACGTTTATGTACCTCTGTGTAGTTCAGAGTACGCGGGGAAACCGTTGGGAATTCATGAATCAGAAGGTTCAATGGTTCGACTATTATTACCGGTTACTTTTCTGTGGCTATCATAAAAGGCTCTTATACGAAAAAATGTCACAATCATAAAACATAATTCGGTCACATGTTAAATGGGTTAGTGGCGTAGAAAACAATACCAAAAGAAAAATGCTTGCAAATACGTTTATATTACAAACTTCAACCCATCAGGTTCAAAATACTTTCCCTAGAAAGTCTTTATAAAGTTCTACTTTTGAGATTTTTTTTCGTAGTTTTCTAAACTTATGGTTCAAAAGTATGTCCCCCTACACACTTTTTTTTAAACTTTTGGAGCGATTATTTCCGAAAATATTAACATTATCAAAATATCATTTTAGTAAACCCATATTCATTTTAGATACCTATCCAACAATAAATTACACGTTAGTGTGTCTGGGTTTAATTTATAAAGAAAGAAATATATTTTATTTGGCACGCATGGATACACACACTGTAAAACCAAATTTATAAAACTTTTACTATATATTTATCTATAATATGTATGTATTTAGAAATATATAAGTATGTTTATCAGTTGTCTAGTACCCATAACACAAGCTCTACTAAGCTTGGGACTAGACGATGTTGTGTGGTAGTTGTGGAATATATATTCAGAGTTTTTTTTTTTGCGGCCCAGTCAACTGTGATAATTTATTGTTTCGGTGTAGTATTCAGGTCACAGCTCATTAGAGCCACCCGGAACCCACTTCTACTTAGTATTCTTTATATGGACTTGTATGGGCATGCGTGGTAGGTCACCCATGAGATGGACAGACCAGATCAAGGCCGCAACTAAGTGCTCGGTCTACGAATGTACCCGGAAAGCTGCAGTCCGCGATGAATGGCGCCGTGTGACCGCATCGTGATTCATAGTGATGACCACGACCACTCTGACAAGAGTTTACCGACTAAGAAGAAGAAGATGGGCATGCGCTCACTACACCCACTCCGTAGCGTCACCGGATTGCCTCGGACGTAAGTTGGTGGTTCGGATGGCTCTAATGACCTGTGACGTTTAAATCTTCCTTCTTTGCTCGTTAATTAAGAAATTCAGATATCCATGAACCTAAAATTTTAAAATACTATTGGATTTGGTAATTTTTTATCAGATCACTTTTGCCTGTAGCTTCCGTATGAATCCATTTCGTCTCATTCGATTAAGCTGTTCAGTAATGCAAATATTACCCTATCGACTGTCTCTTTAATTCATTAAAAAACCTATTGTTTTAGAATTGGTTGTTCATAGAGGTATCGTCTTCGTTCCCATCGGGAGTGGATAGAAGCAGATTTTCTGCACTTCTCTATAAGGTGACGTTAACGTTTTGCTTCCCACCAATTCTTGTCTTTGTTTTTTTAGATGCCATCGATCAGTAGGAATTGTCAGTAGGGGCCCAGCATAAGAATATCGGGTAAACATCAAGGTACAATGCATTGGATTTTGGATATTCAGGTACATAATGTATCAGGTAAAATATACACAAGTATGAAAAATTAAGACATAGGGCGCGTCCCCAAATCATTTGGGATAAGGGCAGGAAAATAATACAAAATAATATGATACAAAGTATTTGTCTTCAATAAACAAATTGAAATAAAGCTATTGTGTTTCGGTCTTCATTACAAATAATTTATCTCTGTTTCAGAAGCGAAATAAATTCTTAGGATTCTTCAGATTGTATTTCTTCGTGCGTTATTGTTAAGTAGCTAGGTACTTTGTATTTAAGCTGTTGCTTTTGTCATCAAACCATTGGTAACACAATAGTATATTTTTATTTAAGGGTACACTTGAAAACACGAAGTCGTTAGCATCTTTAAAAATTTACAATTATTTATTTATTTTTTAGATGAACGGTATCAAATTACTTACTTCCTCCCACTCTGGGTACAGCGAGATCCCTCTTGTTCATCAGACATTTACTGATTAAAACTTACTTGTGTTCCCAAACGGTGGGCAGTGGGTAGCTCGCTGTCCGTCCGTCCGGTAACAGTCCGGACCGAGCCCAAGTCGTCGACGGCGTGCACTGCTCTCGCGCGTCTCAAGGTGTGGTCAGCAACCTGTAGGGGCACAGCAGGGTCGAAGCCTACTTTGGGGCTCTGGCGAGGTATGATAGTGCATACCAGGATCCTGGAACCAAGGCAAAGAAGGAACATTGTAGCTTTTTAGCCAGTAAGAGTCTGACACTATCTCCCGCTCCACCCAAGGACGGCGGATGTCATTGGATGATTTTACATAAAACATAAAAAAAAACCTGTTTCCCAATGTGTTCCAGATCCGCCGGGACTCTTTCGCACAATCGCACAGTACACAATATACTTACATACGTTATAGAGAAATAAGTGTCTTGAGTCAAACGATAGCAGTCAGCAAAGCTTACATTCTCCAAAAATCTTGAATTTCACTTGTAAGAAAGCCAAATATCAGTTTCAGCAAAACGGAAACAGCCAATTCAATAAGTCGGAAAATGCTAACACGAACAAGAAAATACAGAGCCCTTAACAAGTCGGCATGAACTAGTCCTAGGTGGAAAGTGTCACTCGCAGGCTATTTGTAGGTCGCAGAACTTTCAGCAAATATGTCGGAATACAAGTGGAAATAAGTGGAAATGTTAGGAATTTTCCAAAAAATAGTGTGTTCAATTTAATAGCAATAAGTCAGTGGAGGCGCGTGACGTTCGCTTGACGCAGCGATTTCACACTTTAGTGTGGGAGGCCCTTTACACCGCACGATTTTATTGTTCACTCTCTCATAATAATATTAATATAGACCCCGTTTTAATGGGTAGTGTTCTAAGAAATAGAAATGAATTTTTGCTACTGAGATATTAAGTTATTTTCTTGGAATCTTTGAACAAACATGGAAAGCAATGATTTTATTTTAATATTCTACGCCGTTTGATTGTTATTGAAATATGAAACACGAAATATTAATATTTAGTTAGGTATGTATGTGCGTAGTAGAGATAATAATATAGAAAGCTCTTTATGATTTTTCTTCACAATGTTAAATTCGTAAATATTTTCTACAATTATATTGAAAAGAAAACAACTGTGTTTCGTTTTCTACGAATTCTTTAATACATAGTTTGTTTATTATTCTATGATGTCTTTGGACTAAAAATAAATGACTAGCTTTTTTCCGCTGCTTCTTTAAACTAACCTTTAAAAATATACGGAGTGGCGTCCTGGCGGCGGCTGGGGCGTGAGAGCCGTTGCCTCAGGCGTGTGGCCGCCTCCTTTGCTAGCATTATGTCTTCGCAGAAGGAGGCGACCAACCTTAGTTCTCTTGCGGGCAATCTTCATCATCAAGGAAACTCCGAGCATAACCTTCAATTTTGCCCTTAGGGTGACTTTGAGCCTTCTGATGAGCCACGGAGTATATTCCATTGAGATAATTTAGTACTTTCACGCGTGCAAAGCCGTTGGCAGAAGTGGACTAGCTTCTGCCACTGGCTATGCCCGTATATAAACAAATAATTTGACTTCTTCATAATACCTATTGGTTCAAGTTTATTACACTTTCGTCACGACCCCAAATTAAATCCAGATTAAAAATCGTGTGCTCTAAAAACCCCTGGTCACGTACAGTCAGCATTTCTTTAACAAGTAAGTGTTTATTTTTGCCGTCAGCTCGGCGACGAAGTCCACTGCCCAGTGCCCAGCGCTGGGAGTGGGATCGCTTTGTGAAAGAGTGCGGGAAGCTATTCCATATCACTTTAGAGCTTACAGTCGAAGATTTCGGTGGCTGAGGTGTTTATTTGACATGGCAATCTGCTTGTTATGTGATTTGTACCTATTGTGCTTCAGAAATGTGTGATGTAGTACCTCAATATCTCATATATACTGTTGATAATTGTAAAAAAAAAGATAGATTAGATTAATTGTTTCATTGTATTTTTTTTTTATTTTAAGTGTTTTTTTTGTAGATTTTTTTGTGTTTTTTATTTTGTTGTTCTTGTTTGTTATTTGCTGTTTGTTTTTTTTACGATAAAATAAATAAACAATGTAGCTTAGTCGATTTTGTTAGGAGGATTTGACTTTTTATTTAACCGTTTAAAGGTGTCATTTTGTGTTTATAAAAAAATAACTCCCTATATTAAAAAAAAAGAAAACACTTACTTTCCTTTAAAATCCTAGTCTTTAAAACTACATTTAGTAAGTAATACCATAAAGAAATAGTCGAAGGAATAGTCGTAGTTGTATAGTCTGAAATAAAGCAAAACCGAGTGCCGTCAAAGTCGATTAACTCGCAAAAATATTGAAGCTGTCCAATTTTAATTAAGTTTTCAGCTTGCAAAAATACTCGGAACATAATTTTGTGAATCTTTAAAGTCTGTTCTCGCGAAATGTTTCAAGCGGTGCGAGTTGCGCCGAGTTTCGTCCGACCAAGATATGTTCGCAGTTAAGGAAATTGATAAAGTTTGTAACGAAAAGGTTGGAATTATTGAAAGTCGTGAGCACAACAAAATTCAATAAGTGACTGTCCCTGATTGGGAAACTCTGAGGAGGGTGTATCGGCTGTTGTTACGGGACAGACCACGAGAGATAGCGGAATTCAGGGAGGGTCCTGCAACCTTGTTATCGTCTGTTACCATTTTGAGCGATCGATTTACAATGAAAAAACTTACTTCGTATTTATATTCATGATGTAGTAAATAATATATTTTATGTGGTACGTGGATTATCGATATGTTTGCATTAGGCCGACTTAAACTTAAAAAAAACTCCTTAGTTAGTAGTCTGTTCTGTTTTATAAAAAGTAGCGTTTTGATAAACTAACAGAAAATTGTGGATATTACTGTTTATTTGTTTTGAGAAGTATATTTTTTATTACTTAGTAATAGGCTCGCCACTGATCATTATCAGGTAAGCATGGTGGTAAGCGATGATGATGGATGTTGTGTTTTATTTATACGACAGTGTTTTTTGTGTTTTCGTTTTTGTAAAGTAATTTAAGTTTATAAAATTTCCTCTTTTAGTATTATAATACTCGTACATTAAACAACTATTGAAGTAATTGCTATATAGAATAATTTTGTTCATGAATTAGAAGTGCAGTGTGCAGAGAGTGCATTGTATGGTATATTAATTTATTTACAAATTTTCTTCGAAATAATTTTTACTATTTTGGCAAACATTCAATCAGTTTCTTCTCTCTCACTCAACCGCTTCCGCCCGTCGCTCGCGCCACCCTCCACACTTCCTTGACTTGTAAGCGTTTACGATGTTTTCTTTGAACTACAAGCTCGTGTGTTTATGTCTCGCGCTCAACGAGTTTTTTACTTTATCACCAAGTTTATCGGTACTTTCTCTATTACGGCCACGACTACTATATAATAATAATAATATCCCACAACTATCACACAACGTCGTCTAGTCCCAAGCTAAGCAGAGCTTGTGTTATGGGTACTAGACAACTGATAAACATACATAAATATTTCTAAATACATACATATTATAAATAAATTACACCCAGACACAGAACAAATGATCGTGCTCATCACACAAACATTTGTCCTGGGTGGGAATCGAACCCACGACCTTCGGCATAGCAGTCAGGGCCACTAACTACTGAACCAACAGGCCAGTCAAACAGACTACTGCCTCAGATAACAGGACGGAGTTACTACTTACAAGGTTTAAGGACAATTAGCGACAGAAGTACGTAAAAGTAAATAAGATCAAATTGTAAATAACATCAAGTTGGTAAACAGGTTTATTGGTGATATAAAGTAATTTGTTAATGTTATGTTGTGTAGTTTTCGTGACGAGGGTCGTTTTCTGTTATGGGATACCTTTTTCTTTGATGATGGAGTTCTTCAATTAATTCCTGACTGACTAAGACCTAACTGTGTTTCTTGACTTGCCTTTTTGTTCCAGGATTGCGATCAATTTTTCGAATAATTCCGAAGTCCTGGCAGATAAGAACCTGCCTAGGATAGGATAGCCACGTCAGCATGTTGTTAGGAGACTCGAAGAGTGTTAACTCATTCTAAGTGTATTTTCCGTTTTTCTGTACAAAATGTATCAGACAAGTTTCTTCAATACACTTACTTCAATACACTTAAGTAATTTTTTTCCAAAATTTGCGAATGCTGTTTAGAATAACATAAAAAGTTATGTCCTCCTGGGAAGTGCCTGTGAAAAGGATACAGCTAAAGGAGGTGTATAGCGCCATTCCTCTTACTCGCTTTCACGCTTGACGTTTAGACACGTCATGGTAACGCTTCTGGCCATTCCGACTGGCCTGTTGATCTAGTGGTTTGTGGCCCTGACACCTATGCCGGAGGTTGTGGGTTCGATTCCCACCCAGAACAAATGTTTGTGTGATGAGCACGATCATTTGTTCCGTGTCTGGGTGTAATTTATCTGTATGTAGATATCTAGAAATATATATAAGTATGTTTATCAGTTGTCTGCTACTCATAACACAAGCTCTGCTTAGCTTGGGACTCGACGGCGTTGTGTGATAGTTGTGGAATATTATAGAATAAGAATATTTTATTTGTCAACAGAGCGTAAGGAGTTAAAGACAGGTAGATCCTCTATGTTTGGTTATGGTAAATTTAACACATATTTAACTTCTATGATTATGTAAATTTCACATTATTAATAAAATTCAATATTAATTAGCACATGCTTAACTTTACAAATAAAATAAAATCAGTTTTAATAAATGACATAGAGTTGTATGTATATATTATGATATTAATGCTAATGTCAAATAAAAATTCAAGATAATAAAAATAAGTCAAGTGACGTGCAATTTTCTGAAGCACTAATTATTAAGTCAATATTAATGCTTAAAATTACAAATAAAATATATTATATTATATTTCATGGTGGTGAAATGGCCATGCAGATAGTAGTTGATATACTAAACCATGACTTCTAGACCCTTCTACTTTAAAAGGTACACACCAAAACAAAACACGTGCCAAACAACTACGACAAACGCACGTTATCAACCCTATAACTCGCTATAATTCCGTAAGGGATGTTTTTATCGCTGGGGCTGCATTATGCGGGTGCACGGTTGTACCCCGGCGCCCCCCACGCCTCATAAACATACATAAATGCAGGATTAACGAAAGGTCGCCCATTGCTGCCTGTTAGCTGGAGCCTCGTTTTTTGCCAGTTCTTTATGTGGAGGCACGGATCATACTTGAGGCAATGAGTGGATGACGGGCGGTGAATGCGAGCTGGTGCTGTGAACTGGCCGGACTTAATTAGTTTTTCTTTGTTGATGGGGACAGCGAAGCCTTTTTTTGTTGTGTTTGTGTTGTTTACAATTTGATAACGTACAGACCATTTAGTTATCTTGCCGGGGTTGTGGGGTAGTTTGAACGAGTTATTGTGGCTCTAGAAAGCAAAGGAACACATTTGGGTGGCAGTCAGAAAAAATCTGACATTCTCTCTCGTTACAGCCAGAGAGGGAAAACTCATTCAATGATTTCCCACAAAAAAAAGAACGTCTACGAGTATTTATGTGTTTGTTACCACGACGAAACTCAAATAGAAGCACATTGTGTACCTCTGTTTTAAGTTAAAGAAATTATGGGCTTTACAGGCTCTGTCGAAACATTGAGTTGGCAAGCCTGCCTTATTATCAAGTTCTCTTCTTCTTCGCCCTGCCCGTGTTCCCATTTTATTTGGGGTTGGGCCTTCACACCTTATTATCAAGTTGTAACCATTTAATTAAGTATTTATTTAAGTACATACAAACCCTTACAAACGAAAATTATAAATAGAGATAGAATAGCACAAAGGTCATTTCAAAAGAAATTTCTTCCAGCAGATTTGCGATCGGCAGGAGAATTAGGTGAGAGACATACAGTGTGTATAAATAATTTCCAAAAGTAATATACACTGTATATTATTTTTATTAAAGTGACGTGACAGCCCAGCGGTTAAGGTTGCAGATTCAATATCGGGCAAGGACTAATGAGAATTTTTCAATTCATTTTCTAAGTTTATCTAGAAGGAACATGACGGCAGGGAAATCCACTCCATAGCTGTACACATAATGAATGGATGGGATGTCCATCATGTACCGGTGGCGCACCGCCATACATCTGGTGGTCCGATGATGGATCGCATTTGGAATTACCTAAATTGTGCAATTCCAACGCACACTCCCCGAAATGTAAACGGTAGAAAACTGGTGCTCAAGACTTTGGAGTTTTTACTCGACAAGTACATCATCACCAATGATCTTCTTGGCTTGCTTCTCAATCGACTCCAGGGTAGCTGATATTTAGCAGAAGCATTTTAAAAATAAGAGCAGTACTCCATACACGATTGAACTTGCGCTTGATAAAGTTTGAGCAAAAAGTTGTTGCCCAGTAAGTGGGTTGTGAGGACTGATAAGTAGTCGTTCCATGTAAAACGTAGGTTTTCAGCCACATCCGGTTATACTAGAAAACGGCTAAATAAGGTGAGATAGCAGTCAAGCGCGACAATAAAAAAAGGCTAGGAAGATGGCGGTATATATTTTTATTTGACTTTATAATTTATTGCTTTTAATCTTCATTTAGCTCTGTCATGTTTAATGGAACTGCCGTTCAACCAACTACTGAAGTATATTAAGAGCTTCCCAGTCACTTTAATGCTAGGATCCCTGTTGTGAACACCATTACCTAAACAGTCCACATGCACAAACATCCGGAGACGCGCCATTGATAGCTATCGTCAACAGGAATGTGGGCGCCATTACGTATTGCTCAGGGTCTTAGATATCAGCCCTCTAGCCAAGTTACAATCGTTTCGTTTAGAGTGAACTCTTGGAGTTGGTCACGCCCCTATTCCTTTGTTTTGACCATGTGACGTCACTCGTCAGAATAAAGGTATTGGGGGCGTGACCAACTCAAGACCAACAACAAGCGTTCGACCGAGGGCAGATCTGATGGTTCTATTATTTTTGTTTCGACTTCGATCAACAAATTGTATCAACCACTGTTTTGTGACCAATGACTTGGTGAGGGTCGCAGGTTTCCTATGGATGTGAGATAGTCCTGTGTGTCTCTCTCAACGTTACTGGGAAGAGGCATATGTCCAACAGTGGACGTCTTTTGGCTGAAATAATAATGACTGTTACTAGTAATACTGGCAGATTAATTTATTGGCTAACAGAAAAACTATTCTCCGCATCTTCGCTTCGTGATTTTCCCATATGAACCATGTTTATTTTCGGAGCGAGAAAGCAGCACTAATGATAGCGTGGTTTACTAGAAGTTAACGTTTTTTTGAAATCGAATAAGTCTTTTTATATCCTTTCTTTTTTTGAGTGAGATTCGTCAAATAATTTCCACCTGTCTGGGTGGAATGAAAGGGAGAACTTTTACCTTTTTGAAACCCGTTTGTATTCCTTCAGTTTCTTTTTTTTTATTAAAGGACCGCTGCTACTCTACGGATCTCAAAAGTTCAAGAAGATCAGGGCCTTGGGATTTTTTTTTGTGGTGGGTAAAATCATCCAATAACATCCTCCTGCTCCGCCCAAGGGAGGGAGTCCCTTGGGCGGAGCAGGAGATAGTGTCAGATTCTTACTGACTAATAACCCACCCCATTCCTTTGTAGCCCTTCATACCATGGCCGAGCCTTCTATTCAGAAACAGACCTTTGACTCCAGTAGGCTTCGAAATGAAGCCCTGGAAAGTCTTTTATTAAAAGCACCGCTTTATTATTATCATTATCTTCCTGCCTTGTCTTGTTTTACGCATTTTCTCAGCACATCACGTATTTTTCTTATATTCTGTCCTATCACCCATCACGCTATCACTAACCGTCAACGTAACAGCGTAACGTCAGTTAACAAAATGCAGTTTGATATTCATTGAAGAGAAGATTTTCACTTATTGAACATTATTTCTTGATCGCTGCCCAGTTTGGCAACATTCATCCATTTCTTTATCAAAACTAAAACTTTTCGTTATTTATTTTGTTTCTCCAAGAGCTACATATGCATACACTTTAATAAATATGCAAACTATAACACTGAATATCAAGTACTATTTAAACGAATAGAGCAGTAATTATTTTTATTAGAAAAATTAAGCTCCAGCACTGACTCTTGACTGTAAAATTAAAAAAGCAGCTAAATAGAACATTAAGTTAAGTTAGTGAATTAGCATAATAAGAACGTGCTCATATCAAAAGAGCTAAGTTAAAAACTAAGCTAAACATACTTAGAGTGAGTCCTTAAGATGGGGTGTGGGGCGAGACATAAGAGGAAGCGGGCGGGTATACCTTAGGTAATTAATTTAATTAATTCGATTGTGTCAGTGTCTTAAAACGAAAGTCCATGACCAGTGTGTGTTGCCAGTGATGACATATGTTTCGAAACGTGGTCTCATCAGAAGGCTAAAAGTCACCCAAAGGGCAATGGAAAGGGCTGTGCTCGGAGTTTCCTTGCGTGATCGAATCTGGAATGAAGATATTCGCAGGAGAATCAAGGTTGCTGACATAGTACGAAGAATCGGCCAAACTAAAGTGGCAATGGGCTGGGCACATTCAGAACAGTTGGCCGTTGGGGCCGAAAGATTTTGCAGGGGCGGCCACGTACCGGAAGGCGCAGCGTTGGAAGGCCTCCTACAAGGTGAATCGATGACATGGTAAAGGTTGCGGGAATCCGATGGATGAGGGACGCACAGGTTCATTCATTGTGGCGACAGTTAGGGAGGCCAATGTCCAACAGTGGACGTCTTTGGGCTAAAATGATGATGATGAATTTGATTGTTATTGGAAGTGTAAATTATATGAAACCCTTCCCGAATCTATGTTGAGTTGTTTGTAATCGATGATTAGGGAACAAGATAAATATCGAAATACGTTAGAATGCATATCGTGTATTGCTTGATGCACAATCTTCTTCTTCCTGCCCTTATTACTTGGGGTCGGCGCAACACGTTTTTTTCTTCCACTCTATCCTGTCACCCGTCACACTATCACTAACTTCCTTTTTTTTCATATCTCTCCTCACACAATCCATCTATCTCTTCTTCCGCCTCCCTCTTCCTCTCCATCCATCTACTTGCAAACTCAGAACTCTTTTAGTAACATGTGTTTCACAAACGATTTCCTTTCAACTTTACAGTCACTGGCGCCACCTTCAAACTTCCTCTAATATACTCATTTCTTACTTTATCCATTTGATGCACAATATTTATATAAATCGAGATTTAGATAAAATTAAAACCAAAGCCGACTTTTGGAACCGTTAACATGGCTGGTGAAAAGGAAAAAAATAAGACACAGAAATGGTTGCTTTCTGTATGATTAAGGCGATGTACAATTTATTATTTTGGTTATGAATGTAGTTTCCTTGTAGAAGCCTTTTGTTCCTGTTGAATCTGTTTTTTTAATTTTAAGGGCTCCCATACAAAACTGCGAAGCAATACGATACAACGCCGCATCGCTGAAAATTGCGATGCGATTTCATATGGCGAAGCACCGGTTCAGGTGACCATACAGTGTGCGTTGCGCATCAATTAGCAAGTCCTTGCGATGCGTCGTGCGTGCTCGCAGATTTTAACGATACGACATCGCAACGCTCTTTATTGTTTGGGCTCATACGGTGCGACATGGTAAGCTTAAGCTCAAGCATTTGAAACCAATCATAGGTACTTTTTAGAGAAAGTTGAAGCTAGTGTCCCTTTCTAAAGATTTCAGAAGGAGCACTTTAGTCAAAAGCTTTGCAAGTTTTTTATTTCCCACCAAATAAACGAGCGCATTATCCTCTTATACTTTTATTTCTTTCATGCCCGCGCCATTCTCTCCGCCCTATCCATCAACAAGCGCCAATAAAGAAGTCTATTCACGAATTTACGTAAAACTTCTAACACTTTTTATCACTTACATTTACAACGTAATAAATCACAGGCTATCCCGTGTCTTACAACTTGGACCAACTTATTTAAGTGCCGTTCTTAACAATGTTTGGCTTCGACGTCGTTACGACGTAAACGCTAGGAAAACATGGCTCCCCTTTGAAATAACTTAAAAGAAACTGCCGGGAAATTTATACTGTCATTCATTAAAACGAGGAAGTAAGGGACTCCACTCATTCGGAATGACCGGCTCTGACGTGACGCGAGGTGACGTGATGCCGATGCGACGTCGATGTGGACGTCGGACGAGAGCGTAATGGTGTTTGACACTTGTCTCTCTTGACTTGTAGCGATGTCGATTGGGGCATTTTGATACGACAATTTCGTTTTGCGAGGCTCAACTATATTTGATGCGGTCATCTTTCGCTAAATGAATGAGAGTGATATAAACTTATTGTTCCGATATTGTAAGTACCACGATCAATCTAACTTGTACCGAGTGTACAATGCGCGAAGAACTGGAATAATTTGCCTGCTGCGCTCTTCCCGTCCGATTACAATTTAAAAAGAAAGAAAAACAGTTTATTTACATGGAATGACGCAACTAAAAACTAGACAATAAACATAATCATTATATAGGAAAGAAGATATGCGTCACATCCGTGCAAAACGGTCTAACACTCAGCATAAAGTTGTGCCCTCATGCACAATGCTATGAGCACACAGCGCTGGTTTTCGGCGTCTTCAAGGCCAGATTGAATAGGCTTTTAATAAGTAGTGTGTTACACCATCAACGATTGTATCACTGCTTACTATGAGGAGGCATTGCAGTCACGTATAGTACACGGCAAATAAGTTGAACTATTTGCTATGGTTACGCGTAGCAGCCCACTTTGATTGAGACCTGAAAATTGGTTTAATCCTTGTCACGAATGTGCAGTAACAATAACTTATTTTCCGCGTACTATACCCACTAGTTTTGAATATAAAAAAAAACTCTTTGTTGATGCAGTCGATGTCAGTGTTTCTATGTAAACACCCGTTATTAAGTTATATTCAGCAAAAGTGCTCCTATGGCTATACGCAGAAACAGCGTTCATAATAATTTCATAGCCCGCTGCGGGCCGCTCCGATAAAGCATGTTGAGGCACTAAAGCTCTGCAAAGTGGGTTATACCGAGACTTAATTTTATTTTTTAATGACATCAATTTGACGAGTCTCGTAAGATGTCGCGTTCACCTCCAGAACTCGCGTATTTTAAATTTGGTCGGTTTACGAGCGCGTTTTATGGCGCGACCAATCTCAATTTGAATATATTGTCTACGTGTACCTATGCCATGGTTCAAGTGACGTTCTTCATTTTTATGATGGCTTCCAGTCTGCAGAACCAGTTTCATTTAAGCACGATAGAAATCTTACTGTAAAAAGAATTCTGGCTAGTATTTTCTCAAAAGTTTCAGCAAAAAGAAGCGCAACAACCCTCGAAGCAATTTGTTTGGTGTTCAAACGTCTTACTGGCACATACCTATATCTCAGAAACATTCCAAAAAAATAAATAACAGAAAGCAACTAAAAAATCGTAACTCGTATATATGTATGAGGATTATAGTGCCAAATTAGATGGCAGGTGGTGAAAAAGTTATCCGATCGCGGTGTCCTCTGGGGACTTTGGCCAATAAAGGACGGATGAAAAAATGGCCGCGCTGACGTGATCGAGCGACCTCTCCGTCGTCCCGAGGCCTGTTATGGCCTTTTGCTAGCACTTTGAGGCCTTTTGAGGCCTATTTACTCTCGTTACGGTGCATTTTGAGTTTGGGAAAAGGGTAGGTTTTTGTTGATGCATAGAAATAGACAGACGACGTGTAAAATATATGTTTTCATATACATTGGAATCCGAAACTCGGGCAGACGCATTTGGCTGCGGTAATACTTTTGGATTGTGAAGGGATTGGTGGACTAGCTGCCAATTTCAAACTACAGTAGGTATATAAGTTGACCCAAAATGGCGATCGACAAATTCGCAATAACAGATTTTCGGGACTCAATCAAATTGTCGTACAGCGGGGGACTGCAACGACGGCCACTTTAGTCAATTTATTTGCCGCGTACTATAAGGTTTCTATAGAGAAGAACGGGCATAAAACTTCATGTACTTATACTAACAGCAACTCTTCAATAAAAAAAATTGTATAAATTAAATAATATCAACAGAAACTTGCAACAAAACACAGAAAAATAAATAAAAATATTATAAAACTCAAAGAATCTCAATTAGTTCGCGAGAACCTTGTTAGCAGAGTCGGTGCAATAATACAAGTTTAATTAATTTCATTCAGTCTCATTCGTTCAACGGATCTCGTTCGTTTTGTTCAGCGGAGAAATGCAGAGGGTTCCGTAAAGTGGCAAGATGCCTTAAGAGCGGCCAACCCGAGATACATTTATGTATATACAACCCACAGATATAGATAGACATAGATACCGCAAGCATCACGATCTGTATGAAAACCAAGCGTGCTATTTTTTACTACCTATTATGACGTCACAAGCACTATTTAGTGAAGACGCCGCCGCGTACGGCGTCCCCCTCGCTCCACCCCCACACCAACAGCACAATTAACCATTTTTATATTTTTAACTGCACCCGACTAGCGCTGTACTCCGATGCAGACTGAGCGCAAAAGTGACCACTTACGATTTTTGTACGTAAGCTAGGCACGCAAATAGTTGCTCTTGCGTTATCTAGGTATGTCTATATCTGTGATACAACCGCTCTTACGCTATCATGACTTTATTACACATCTTTCTCTAGATATTTTAGAAATACGTATATCTTGTGGATACAATACTCAATTATATATTGTATTCCACAATGTACATACATTCTATACTATTTACCTTTCTATTGAAATCAAATCATATAGGTATAAAAAATCAAGTAAAAAAATTAAAAAATACCTTTCATTAGTTTAAAAAAATCGAGTAATTGCCGGAAATACCGAATGGCAACAGTGCGTTCAGGTATTGTCTCTCTTTTTTCACGTTGCCTCATTATCAAACATTGCATTGGATTACATTTCATGAACTCACAAGCTTTAATGTCATGTTCAGGTTGACGATAGACGGGTTTTGAAGGGACCTCTTAAGTAAATGGTGTTACTGCCCTAACTTACGAGTTGTAGGTTGCGGGTTCAAATTCACCAGGTGCATCACTTTGTCTAATTTATTTCATCATACTCTCATCATTGCTCTCAAAACGGTGATGGCTTTCCTCACGATGATTTTTTTCATCGTTTTTAGCTTTTTTTTTTTTGGATGACCAACATTTTGACAATTCGAAAGTGCCTTTAATTGGTCTATTTGAAATAAACGCTTCTGATTTCTGATTTCTGAATAAATTACACAAAGTAATGCGCTTGCCTTGGTCTGAAGCCAGGATGAACCACTTATAAGTTTCTTTTTGTGGTAGGTAAAATCATCTAATGGCATCCCCCGCTCTTGGGCCGAGCGGAAGATAGTGTTAGACTCTTACCGACTAAAAACCCTACCCCGTTCCTTCATTGCTTTGGTTCCAGGGCTCCTACAGTATGCTGACAACGCGCGGAAACAGTGCGCGCTGTCGACGACTTGAGCTCGGTCCGGACTGTTACCGGACGGACGGACAGCGAGCTACACATTGCTCGCCGTCCGTCCGCGCCTGCGGTGGCCGGAAATCGGGATCGGAATTACGGCGGTGGCTGCGGCGTGAGCGCCGTTGCTTGATCAGGTCGGCCTCCTACTTTGCTAGCATTACTGCTTCGCAGAAGGATGAGACCGCCTGCCACTCCTTCTCGCTCCGGACCTGTACCAAGGCCCGGCAGGATAGGTTAGGTTATGATGGGGATGATATCCTTTGTAAGATAAAAGTCGCAAAAAACAAAACAATTATTAAGAATTATAAAAAAAGCTTTATATTGTAACAACCACTATAGCTAAATAGTGTATCCATTTTGTCTAGAGCTCAACATTTTTAACACATTGTGTGTTCAATCGTAACAAGATAGGTAATTGATAAATGATTGATTGATTACCAATTCACAAACCTCCCCAAAGGGACTCGCTACAAAAAAACATTCCGCAAATGGAAATTCTCCACAAATCGCGCCATTTTGTTATATGATAGGCAATTTGTATGTCGCGTCACGCGTGCAGCATTGCTTAACTTGTTATTAAAACGAGCCTCAATATCGCGATACCTGTTCTAAGCCCCCGCCTTTGATCTTCACACTTTGATGTCGTCTGATTGAGACCTACATTCACTTTGCAGCCCCCAAAAAGGGCTTACCAACCTCCGAATACCGCCATTGAAATTTCAACTAAAAACTTAGACAGTTAAAGTTACTTTTTCATTGTTAGTTATGCCCTCGGTTTCGCACGTATGAAACCATGTTTTTTTCCGTATATCAACAGATTCCATAATGAGCAGCGGGAGTTACATCGCAGTACAAATGCAAATAAGTGTGTTATCATTACAGCTGGTGGGTAGCGTGTTTGATGTCGGGGTGACGCAGTCTCGGGGGTAGGCAGATTGGTGGCGTACGAATGTTAAGTAGTTTTTCTAAGGTGACATGTCTTATGAAGGGTGGCAACAGAAATGTTGTATTATTGATATCGTATGTGCACGTTTTGTAGGTGTAATTGATAACTTATCAAGCCACGTGTATCGTTGATCTGGGTATTGATATTTTCTTTATGTTTCGCGATAGTTATTTAGGGTTCCGTACACGAAAGATGTTAAAGGGACCCAATAGGGTCTAAGCCTCCACTGTCCCCCGTCCGTCAGTCTGTCTCTATATCCGTCTGTCATCTTGCGCCATGAAATGTCTTTAATTTTTTTACATATTTATCTGCATTTTACAAAAGCTGCGGGCCTGGGCAAGTGATTTCTTAGCCTAAGAGGTATCAAAAGAAAATTTTCACTGAATGAGTTTTTCTATTGCCGCTAAAACAGTAAATAATAAAATTGAAATAAATATTGGATTTCCCATCAGAAAAAACCAATGTTATCACACTTTCTGTTCTGTTTTTTTAGACCACAATGTGGACCGATGGCCTGATGAGAGGCGCGGGAACCCGATGGATGCGAGATGCACAGGATCGTTAGTTGTGGCGATATTTTGAGCGGCTCTATCCCCAGCACTGAACATCTTTCGGATGAAATGATGATGAAGATTATTATATCATATGCATTTCAGTTGTAATTTGCATAGGTATTGAATATTTTGCAATATTTCATATATTTTGAGATTTCCGTAACTGAAAAGGAAAAATTATTTACATAAATTAGTTTGTACGGAACCTTCAGTGTGCGAGTCCGACTCGCACTTGCCCAGTTTTTTTTTTAATTCGAAATAAACTAGTGCTTGATTGCGATCCCACCTGATGGTAAGCAGTGATGTAATTGTTGATACTGAGGCGCATTAGTTGATTAAAAGCCTATTCACTCTAGCTTTGAAGACACCCAAAATATAATCGGATGCGAAGACCGCAGGAGGCAAATTGTTCCAGTTCTTCGATGTACGCAGTATAAATGACGAGGTGAAGCGCTTAGTCTCTACCGTAGAGGTTTACGTTAGGGTGGATATTCGCCGTACGTTCGGTTGTCCGATGCTAGAAATGAGATGGTCCAATCAAGTCACGCAATTCCTGTGCACACTGTCAAAAATGCATCCTGTAAAATACCGAAAGGCTGGCTACTCTACGCCTAAAGGCTTTGAAGATTGGACTTAACTAAATCTGGATCACCAATTAGCCTTTTCGCATGCCTATCGGAGTCCTAAGCTGATATTTTGTTATATTTCATATATTTTTTGTCATTGTATGTTTCCAATGTTACCAAGACATATTGTAAGTATGTGCAGACGGTCGGCCACATGTCGGTGGCAACGTCCCGACTGCCGACTCGCCTCGAGTCGCAACGCCTCCTGGCAGTGGCCGCGACAGTAACTTTATCTGCTCCGCGCCCTTCACGGACACTATACAGAATGATTTATTTGAACATGATAAGTATTAGTGGGAAAATGTTTTTATCCTTTGACTGTGGCACTTAGATGATAGATCTGATTCGCTGTGGATTTAGACAATGTATATTACGTACCTATTATTTTATAACTAGCTTCTGCTAGCGGCTTTGCCCAAGTGAAAGTCGGTTTCTACATACAAATTTCCAACACTCATTTTACCCCCTTAGGGGTGGAGTTTCGTAAAATCCGTTCTTAGGGTATAGACATCCCTAAACCCTATAAGGAACCTACTTGTCAAATTTTTGTATATTGAATTTGTGATCGAATGGCGTTGTGTTATTTTGCGAGTAAGACGTGGACGAAGTCGCGGGTACCAGCCAGTATTAACAGACACTTATAGGGCGCATATTTGAGCCGATCTGGTTAGTTTATAAGTATGATGACTATGTAAACTATAGAGTCAGCAAACCGTAGGGGTCCAGCAGGGCCGATACCTGCCCAGAGCGCGAAAAATCGTTAAATGACTTCCACCCTAAAAAAAAAAACTTAAGCCGTGAATGTGTTCCCTTAGGATAATCTTAAACAATCACGCGGACAAAAAAAACAGCCCACATAACTTTCCGTACTATAACTCTTCACCAACTGCAGGCAAGCTCGCCAGATCTTCACCGCATCAAATATAAAGGCGCACAATGAGAACAGCCTGTACACAACGCATGCATATTTAAGGCCACGTAAGGCTTTATAAGCCGCCCGTAATGAGCTTGTTAGCGTTTGCACTTGTTCTACAGGAGTTACGATGTTCAGCGGTAATTGAACAGGCAGACGAGATCAAGTCACGTTATTGGAAAGGTTTTTTGGTGGGATGCAAGGTCAAGACAAACAAGTTTAAGTTTTAAAGGACTGATCTGTGGTGCTTTTCTCTAAGAAAACACAGCGCTGCCGCAACGACGAACATCCAAATAGGATACATTGAATTAACAATCCAATGTATAGGTGTATTAGGTTGACAATCCAATGTATCCTATTTAGGTGTTCGTTGTTGAGGCAGCGCTGAGTTTTCTTAGAGAATAGCACCATAGAATGGTATAGGCATTGTCAATATTATTATAAGGGAAGAAACGTTACGCGCCAACATCGCAATAAGAAAACCAGGACTCGAAACTTACACATTTATGATCAGTGTCATCACCGTCATAAACTTATAGCACTGAAAGAAAAGGACAGAGATAAGAGCCGGCCCTAAATAACGTTAGTCGCCAAATGTGTGATCGTCGCGACTGATGTGAAATCGTGCCATATAGGCACAATTTCAGCAGTCCACGTGCTAGTGGCGAGTCACATATCTTCCGCTGTTTTGATTTATTCTAAGAGTATAGTGAACTAACTATGGCGTGTAAAAATTTCAGTCGTTTCAGTGAAAAAGAGAAATGGATCTATATACCTACTCTATGTAATAAGAATATTCCACAACATTCACACAACGCCATCCTAACCAAAAAGTGCTTACGCTATGGGTATTAGACAACTGATAAACATACTTATACACCGTTAAATTTTGATCGTTTTAATCCCGTGGAGGATCGATTTGGTACATGAAACACTATCGATTTATAAAGATAAAATTAAAAAAACAATGTACTTTTTTTCTAAAACTCGAATTAATATACGCATATACGAAATTAATTTCTTTAAGTAAACGAGACAATGACCTTGTAGGAAGTGGTCGGTCGTTGCGTGCTAACTACCTACAGTTCATTGGCCTCGATCAGCTGACTTTCACTTAAAGAATTAATTTCGTAGATGCGTAAATTAATTCGAGTTTAAAAAAACAATGCTTTTTTATCTTTACAAATCGATAGGGTTTCATGTACCGAATCGATCCTCCGCGGGATTAAATATACCAAAATTTGACGGTGTATATTTCTAAATAGAGTATTATAGATAAATTCCACACCCAGACCTACGACAAATGATCGTGCTCATCACAATCAATCCAACCAATCAACATTTGACTTGGGTGGGAATTGAACCCACGATCTCCGGCATAGAAGTCAGGGCGACTAAACACTAGATCAACAAGCCAGTTATTATACAGCTCAATTTCTTTAAAATATCAGTGTACGGTTCACGTACAGGCAAATCGCTAACGCTGCGACCTACTTTTCACTATTTACTTTTGTACACATTATTATAATAATTTTAGTTGACCAATAGCTGTCGTAGCGCTATAATCACGGATAACCATCCAACTTAACTTAGTGTAACTTTTACGAATATACTCAATTATTGTGAATTCTGTGGTTTTCGTCAACTCACATCCAACAAACCAACTGTACTGTAGGAACTAGCTACCTCTGAGCCATACATAAAAGTGGTCCTTCGAGCCGGATATAACAGGTGCGTATTGTCTCTATTAATGTTAGCGACTACCTAGTGTCACAGAAGAGCGGATCTCGTTACTGAGATATCGACGCACTTAATATCCAAACCCCGCGGAAACTTCGCAACTTTGGTGAACTTGCAGTGATACAACTCTACTGTACCCACGGTCAAACCAATAACTAATAACAATGGTTCAGAGCGTAACGGAACTGATAAGCCGTCAAGAAACTATCTTCAGGAACTTGAAGCTTATTTGCACCAACTACAAGAAAGATAGTCCCACCAGGTAGAGTCTAGCTCGTAAAATGGATCGTGTTGAGAGCTCCTGGTAGCACTGCAGGAGTGTAGCAATGGGCACAAGTTATGATGCTAAAGCTGCTGCAATGCGTGTCGCAGGTTCGATTCCCACACGAAACATAATGTGTCCTTTTCATACAAGTATTTATTGTAATGCGTAGAATACGCACGCGGGACGTGACGCGTAATTTTAGGCAGCCGCCCCGCGTGATGAAATCCGCCTGATATTAAAAACATCCTTAAGGGCAGATATATGACTTTTATTTTTATTTTTTAATATCACGTCTAAACAGCTCGTCCGTATGTTTTGAAAAAAATATTTGTTAATCTAGGCTGTTTGCCTAATATAATTTGTTATATTAAGATTTACATTTTTTTTTTTCACAGAACTTTGTGTGATTTATTTTCAAAGTTATGTCTCTAACATAGACAAAAAAGCGAAGATAACTAAAAGATAATTTAATTACCAATCTTTTGATATACGGCTTTTATTCATATTATTAATAAATGAAGGACATACTCGTATTATTTATTCGAAAACTGTTGATAAGCGGGGAGCGACACTCCCTCCTCTTTTGTTCGTTCAAGGTCGCTTGCCTTTTGTAGTGTCGCCTTAAAACATATCGATCTGTGCGAGGTCAAAAAGACTATCTTTAGTTAGTTAGTTAGTTTAGCCTATTATGTCCCACTGCTGGGCGAAGGCCTCCCTCCCCCTTTCCCACACACGTCTGTACTCAGTCATCGGTCTTTATAATAATTGATTCTATGTGTATTTTTTCTATACGTGTGTTTGTCACCTAACTCCTCTTAAACGGCTGGACCGATATGAATTTAATTTTGTGAGCATATTTGAATGGGAATCTGGGTGGTTTGAAAATGCAATGAGATTTGCTAGATGGCGCTGCAATCCGGTACTCAATTTTTTTTCTAACAGAAAAGCCTATCGGTTACCACAACGTCTACCGGACCTGTTAGTTTCGTATAAATAGCCCACACGTTGCCATTATTAAAGAAACAAAATAAAAACGCAGCGCTGGTTTCCTGATAGGGCTTGTGAATGAGTTCAACGGGTAGTTGTCATTATTTGCACGACAACTGATACTCCTCAAAGCGTAAGTACCGCTAACAGGTAAACAGTTCTCACAAACGTAATTCTAAGGCTCGCAAGTAGTGCGAGGAGGCCCAGAGAGCGTGCAATGTGAGCCTAGACGTCTAGGATATACCCGGCGTCTGTCTGTCTGTACGACTTGTGCTTTTATTATATTATTTACTTAGTAAAAGTCCGTTGTAATAAAAACCATTTCTTGTCGTTTTATTTATTGACTTGCAACCTTTTAAAGAACGGTTCGACCAATACAATTTTTACTTGCAAAATAACTTTTGACGATGACGTAAAGACGCCTGTTCAAGTTCTGCAACTAAATTGAATTGGTCTTTAAATTCCTGTATTATTTAGTCAAAAGGTGTACATATCGTAGGCTTCCCATCATTGCTGTAAATACAAGTTTTATGTTCTTTATGTTGGTAACCATTGTCAAGCTATACAGTGCGGCTGAAATATCTTGACTTCGAACTTCGAATTGGCTTGGCCCAGGAATTATTTTTGAGAATATGGCGAATGCGTATTGCGTAATTTTTCGAGTGCTTAGTTCGAGTAGCCAACATATTTTGACCGTACAGTAACACCAACTAATTTCACTTGAACCGACAATAAAAAAAAAAATAGTGCAATGCTCACCAGGGGTTTTTAACTCATACTCAAGTTACCCATCGTTACTTGCAAACACAACGTACTGCACTCAAATCTTTTTTCAGTTAAATTCCTACCTATTCGATCGTTTACCTGCGTTCACAAGTGGAGTCAGTGGGCAGGGTACGTGCGACACTGGAGCCGGAATCCGTGGCAGTGCGCCGGAGCGTGTAAGCCTGGGTGTCGGGTGTCGCGCCGGGCAGACGGCGCGGCGGCTTGACCGGTGCTATGTGCTCGCAGCTATAGCTACGACCTAGGTACTGAGGTGCTATATACACGCAGCTATAGGTACGAGCTAGGAGGTGCTATGTGTATATCTATACCTACAAATGTTCACAGTTAGGAGTGACATACTACATTTTTCATTTATTTGTCTCTGGGAAAGAAAGAAAAGTAATTTATTTGGCACAACAAAAAGCACACACAATAATTAAATAAATTCGAATCAAAGAAAATAGTTGAAGTTGGGACCGCGATCTCGGTCCAAAAAGCTCTAAGACTCACTAAGACGACACAATGATATTTCGTAGTAAACTGAGTGAAAGTAATTAACCATTAGCATATTTAAGACTGGTATAACGAGGTCTTAATACAAATGCAATCCCTCTCGATTTTGACATCCCATACTACTTATTCTTCAGTATTTCCATGCATCCACTTTTCCATGAGCTTGTCGTGAAGTGCCAATTAACCCCGCAGGCCAGTCTACCCCCGTCCTTAGTTTTAGCATAATGCTTACAAAGACCCATCTTTACCCTGCCCTGGCCCAGTCGCCCCGGTTGCCCCAGTTGCCCCGATTGCCCCGAACGCCCTCAAAAGTCGTGTTTACCGTTAAATATAGATTGATGTTGGGTACTTCTAGAATAAATTATCATGTTTAAGGAGTGTTGTCTGTGTTGTGTAAGTTTTGGAAATAAACATTAAATTTTCTAAGTAAGAAAACATTTGAGTCTATTCAATTTATTTAATTTGAAGCGTCAGAATCATAATTGTACTCAGACTGAACGACAGACTAACTTTTAGATGATAATTGACAGATTTCTCGAAAACTCTCAAGTGCTCCAACTTCGACTAAGATTTCATCGTAACTTAGCAAACTGTTGACAATTAACAGAAAATTAAACAACACCTCAGAACACACAAGTAGAAGCTATACGTGTGAACATAAAGAGCCATCTTCGCAAGAAGTATCTCCACACATTTCACGAGCACAATACAATCTCGAAAAGCAGCGATATCTTCGTCGCTATAAAACAAAACACTCGCGCAATTATCACAAAGTCATTGTTCAACTGATACAATTACAAGTTCCATAATATCACCTCTGGGAAGCTCGCCGTGCACGCACGACCGGCGACTCGCAAGCAACTCGCAAATTCACAAAATGGCCGATTTAAATCTGTTTCTGTGGGCACGAGAGGCGAATACCAAAATTTATCTCTTCACTCCACTGGTTTGATTTGAAATTATCGTCGTTAAGGAGTTACGCACTTTCTACGCCAGCGAGTTGCCACTGTGATTTCAGATTTATTTTGCAAACTTTAAAATTGTAGCTGCGAAAATTTTCCTCGAGCCTTATTCTTTGAATAACAAAGTTCGATTTCATTTAGTAGATGATCACCTGAGCGGTAAGTGTAAGTTTGTATTCCCCACCCTTAAGGTAAGGGGTTCCTGAATAGGTGTTTTTTTCTGTAGCTGGTGGATGTGATTTTCCTTAAGCCTGTCACTACTGTGCATGTTATGGTACTCGTAAATATTGTGGATTTTCCGCTGGATGCACCGTTTCTTTGTAGGAGCGTTCACGCGTTGCTTTCCGGGAGGAAGACGGAGGTCTGGGGTATACCGCAACACTACTCCGGATAAATAGACGTAGCTAGTAAATATAGGATGGAGGCAGAAATATGGGAGCTTTGTTAAGTTTTTTTCGCTCTGCTCAACGCGACACTGAGGATTTCCAGTAATGTGTGTCACAATTTCAAGATCTTTTACGTGCCTCCTCTGTAAGTCCGGATTACATGAAGCGAGAATATGAGAGTAGAATAGTAAGCAAGCAATAGGTAGTCTGGCTTAGTATGCTATCTTCGTGCATTTAAAAAATGACAATTCGCACACTATATTTATACATCTCGTGAACTATATTATATTACCTATATTATTTGATATTTTTTTTACTGTACTGAATAGTAAATTTTTTGCTTGTGTCCTGTAGGTGGGACGTGTAAAGCGCTTCTTTTGACACCCATTGTACCATATCTCTAGTGAAAAAAATGATTTGCGATCTAACCTAACCTAACTCTCCTCTCATTCTCCCACTCTTTGAGAACTCGCAGGTCTGCTGGAAGAAATTTCTTTTGAAATAAGTAGCACCTTAATTTGTGCTCTTCAATCTGTATTTGTATTTTTTTTCATTTTAATGTGTAGGTTCATAAATTAATTAATTAATGACGCATAAATAGGAAAAGTAACCTAATGTTGTATTCCCACCATCGGGCAACCCAGCGTACTGCGAATATCCACCCTTACGTTGTTGAAATTTCTACATTCCCGACTAAGCGTTTTGTCTCGTCGTTTATACCGCGTACATCGACGGACTGGAACAGTTTGTCTGCAGCGGTCTTCCGGTCCGAATATAATTTTTGTGTCTAGAGTGAATAGGCTCTGAATAAATTAGTGTGGGTCACCATCAACGATTGCATCACTGCTTACCATCAGGTGGGAATGCAGTCAAGCACTAATTTATAAAAAAAAAACACATATACGGTGAACATGGCTCATGGTTAGTTTACAAGATCACTTATATTCCCACTTTAATCCTATACTGGATCATTAGGTATCTTTTAATAAAAAACAACAGTATCAACAGTACTACAGTTTTTTTTTTCGAGTGAATGTAGTGACTTTAATAATAGCTAGTTACCCAGTTTCGACACCACTTGGAGTTCTACTCACCCTATAAATTGGAGTCTCCACGTTAAGTTAGCTCTTTTCCGTACGCCTGGAGTATTTTTGAAAGATCTTGTCACCCTTGTGCTATAGAAGTTGGCAATGAGGAAATGGCGGCCGTATTACGAAAAAAATATATGTAGGAAACATAACCGAAAGCACAGTATAAGTAATAGTACAAGTTCCAAAGGTGGATTTGTAGAGAATGCCTTGTTGCTTTTAGTCCGCTTATGTTGAGCAAAGGTACCTAGTGGTAACGACTCTGACTTAACAGTTGTAGGTTCGGTTCGAAATCTGCCAGGCGCATTACTTTGTGTAATTTATATCATCACCACTGCTCTCAAAACGGCGAAGGAAAACAATGAAGAAACCAGCATATCCTAGAACCAAAAATTCAAAGACATGTGATATCCACCAACCTGCACTGGGCTGGTGTGGTGGATTAAGGCCCATTTCCTCCCCCAGTGAAGAAGCTTGAGTCCCAGCAGTGGGAACATTATAAAGCTATGCAATGTACCACTACTGTATATGAAGTTTAGAAATAAATAAAAGAAACACAAAGTAGTAAAACATCGTACATAATAAATCATACCACGAAGATAATAATTATGTGGGATGTATGTATTTGTACCCTGAAACTTTATAGTTTCACTGACTGAAGATAAGATAATAATCAGTTGAGCAACAATCGCCCAACTTTTTGTTCAGAATACCCCTGTCTTCTTCAAAACGACAAGGGAACACAATATCCTATAGAGAGTTGGGTAGTATCTCGTGACAGAGGGCGAATCGCCAAATTTTCAATTAACCGCCAAATACAAGGTGACGGTTTGGACTCGCCCGTTCAATTAAATTGTGCTAAGAAACGGTATTGAAAGGAAGTACAAGTGACAGTTCCGTTGTTGGAATAGACGGGAAATAATTATAAATGGATTCTCGTATTTCGATGAATTAGATTGTGTTAATTGTAGTTCTTTTTAGGCAAAAGTAAATAGATCTATGGATACATAACTATACACCGTTAAATTTTGGTAGTTTTCATCCCGTGGATGTCTATTCGATACATGAAACAGAAAAAAAAATATTTTTCATCTTTATCTTTACTAATCGATAGTATTACATGTACCGAATCGACCCTCCGCGGGATTAAAACGACCAAAATTGAACGGTGTACACAAATTCTTGTGTCAATAAAAGTTATAAATATCTAATAGGTGTAGCAAGTATTGTAAAAATTTTATATCAGCCAAAACACGTTGACTGCTGGACATAGGCTTCTCTAAGTGTCGCCTCAACAAACGGTTCTCGCATCCAGCGGTTTCCGGCGACTCTCACCAAGTTATCGGTTCACCTTGTGGGAAAATTTCCAACACTGCGTCTCCCGGTCCGCGGTTGCCACTCCAGGACCTCTGTCTCCAGCGACCATCTGTTTTGCAAGCAATGTGCCGTGCACACTGTCATTTAAGTTTGGCTATATCTTAAAAAAAAAGTAAAATGCTACAAGTTAAAAATGGGCACGTTAAAAAATCTTGTAATCATGGCAATAGTAATAAAAACTAATAACAAACTGACCAAGTGCGAGCCGGAATTGCGCACCGTACGTTCCGTAAAAACCTAAACTAAACAAAGCAAAAAATTATGATGTAATTAATATAACTATTTTACTGTTCTTATATTTTTATTTATTATATCATTTATTGTACACTAATTATACATAAAAAAAAGGAAACTAAAACACATAAATACAATGGGCGGCCTTATCGCGCTCCGCGATCTCCAACCTGGAATGAACAGTACTTGCCTGGACAAGAAATGGGGCACTTCAGCTGCTTTTTTTTAAATGCTTTTTTCCAAATATTGTCATTCTAGGTCAATGGAAAGTCCCAGGTTTTGATTCCCTTACGAGGATTATTAAACGGCTTTTAATTTCTTTGCGTTCACGTAGAAGTTAGATTTTTGAAGGCCTTAAGGGCAGACCTGAGAATTCGATTTTAACTTTATACCTCCATAAATTCCTGAGAAAAAAGGTCTTTATAAAAAGACAGACAAAAAACAAAGAGTTTTTAAAAGGGTTCTGTGTTCTGAGATTGGAGTACGAACTCTTAACAAGAACTCACTTCAATAACAAAAAAAAAAAAACATTGAAAACATCACGACTTAACTTAAATCTTGATGAATAAAGAACCATTTTATTTGCCAAGCTCCCAATTACACCTTGATAAAGAAGCAGATAATAATCTAAGACCTCTAACACTCATCGTATGAACCTAGAATTACATCTCAAACTCATCAAGCTACACTAACACCCACTGTTGACTCGCCTAACACCAGGTATGTAGTTAATCCCAATACTTGTACTACTATACAAACAGTTAGTTAGAAATTAAGCAGCCAACCCATTGCGCGTATTGACTCTGCGTCTAGCCGAGTTTAGCCTAAACTCATGGATTACGTCTCAAACTGAGCTAAGTTTCTGTCTGTATTTGTACGTGTTAATGGGAGGAATTTGTTACGTTTATGTATTAAGTTAGTGTGATAGTGCTATGTGTGATGCGAGGTTTGTGTGATGTTGTTTGCAGAGAAAACTGTGTGTGGTAAGTTTAACTGTTTAGCCCGCTCCGCCCAAGGGCGGGATTTGTCATTGGATGATTTTACCTACCATAAAAAAAAAGAAAAAAAAAAGGGTAATTTATATAATACTAACGACCCGCCCCAGTTTCACACGGGTGCAATGATGGTGATATTAAATATTATTATTTATGTACACACAAACACTTAAAAAATAAAAATACAGATAGAAGAGCACAAAGGTACTGCTTATTTCGAATGAAACATCTTCCAGCTGCGCAGACCTGCGACAGGAGAGTTGGTTGGTTGCATATAATATTTTACATATTTTATCAATCTTCCTCTTGAATTACCACTCTACCTACTTGTTAAAAAAATCCACATTAAAATCGGTTGCGTAGTTTAAAGATCTAAGCATATATAGAGACAGACCGCTGTCCGCTGGAAGCGACTTTGTTTTACATTATGTAGTGATGTAAAGTTAGTTTTTTTTAAGGTTACAAATCATCCATTGACTTCTGCCTTTCTAGGACGGAGCAGGAGGGCGCGTCAAACTTTTACTGACTAAAACCACAAACACACAGTTATGTTCCTTCTTTGCCGTGAGTTCTAGAAAGAGGAACCCAGGGTCCTTTAGAAAGTCAACCTATAGCCCCAGTAGGCTTTGGCCCTGCTAATGCCGACTCCTTCGTAACGAAATACACAACACGACACTCGGCAGCCTAGTATGAGTTCTTGGAAGTCGGACCATAATGTTAGATGATAGCATAGCGCTGATACTACAGCCCTCTAATGTTCTCACTGCTGGGACTCAGGCCTCCTCTCTAGGAGAGTGAATGAGGCGTGATCCACCATGCAGACCCAGTGCAGATTGGTGAATGTCACATATCTTCGAATTTTTGGTTCTAGGATATGCCGGTTTTCTCACGATGTTTTCCTTCACCGTTTTGAGAGTAGTGGTGATGAAAAAAATAAATAAAATGAATTATACAAAGTAATGGCCTGGCTGAGTTTGAATCCGCGAGCTACAAATCGTAAGTCGGGGTCGTTACCACTCGGCCACCACTGCTCTCCCCCACACTGTTAGATGATAAAAATTATCTTATTCTTATGATGATTACTAATAAAAACCTAAATTCGCCACCTATTTCTTAAAACTATGTTAAGAAATAATTACAAATAGTTAAAAGTATTAAAATGTAGAAGAAAACCGCCTTCTATTGTAAATTACACAAGTTACTACGGTTTCTCATGCATCACATACATCATCTGCCACATCCCTTCAAGACATAAAAATAGCCTTCCAGCCTCCTCAGTATAATAAACCAACTAACAAAACCCTCCTTACGATTCAGGTAAGGGATACTTAACCCAGCGCAGCCACCAGCCCCTACCACGCCAGGAGTCGAGGAAAGCTGTAAAGCAAAGCTACGGCGATACTAACAAACATTCATATAAAAAGAATAAAAAGGGGACTAGTTTATTCACAAAAGCAAATGACATTTATATGGTAAGAGGCGATCGTAAAAGTTGATATTATACCGTAGGGTTGTGCCTTGATACTCGATACAACGATTACATGAAAAGTGAACGTGACATTTTATCGATGTTTTTTTTTTTATCATCGCTATAAAAAAAAATACATGTAAAAATACATTTTAAGACAACATTAAAAACCTACTTCTTTACACGAGTAATCTTATCAATATGGAGAGAGAAACCGAATGAAAAGTAGTCACGAAAAACATGCTTTTTTAATTCTGTTAAAATGTTGATATATTCGTATTTGCTTACTAAAGAAAGATTGTAATGCTTGAAAATACATAACAGCCTATGTAAAATGAACGACATGGTAGCAAAGATACTCGCAATACAGGACCCAAATACGTCACAACAAGCTATTTCATAGCCACAACTTGCTGCTAACAACATGTTACTTGCAAAGCCGTACATTCAGCGTTGATAAGTCGGTGACAGCCTAATGGGCAGCGAGAGTGAACTCGTTCAGCCAAGCAGCCAAGTAATGAAGTAATCAGTCACATGTCCCACGAATTTCGAAGCTAAACACTTTTGGAAATTTGAGTTGGTGCCAAAATTTGGATACATGGACTTGGGCGGATAAAGCCTTCCCGCTTTAACGTCCACAGCAGACTGTCGATCAGTTCATCAAAAGGTTTTGGCGAATATTGGAAAATGATTTGGTGCAAGACAAAGACAACGTTGGCAAAGCTTTCGGAGTGGATTTTCGAGAGGGAATTTTGTCCTCTAGCTTGTACGGAAATGAGGGAAATGTTGAAAGGAACGAATTTAAAGGAATAGTCACTAATATTTTTTTTACCATCTCGAAGGAACAGGGTAGGTTTTTAGTCAGTAAGAGTCTGACACTATTTCCCGCTCCGCCCAAGGGCGGGATTTGTCATAGAATGGTTTTACCTACCATAAAAAAAAACCTGATGGTAAGCGATGATGTGGCCGACGATGGGGCACGCTTGCTTATAAGCGACTTATTCACTCTTGACTTAAAGAGCCCTAGGTTATAGCGCTCAGGAAACATAGACGGGCAGGGAATGCCATTTTGAATTTATCGATAATCTTATCATCCCATCCCTATCACACATATAAGGACACTAAAATTCGTGCACAAAATTCTAGTGGAATAAATAAATAGCACAATAAAGTTGGGCAGGTATTCGCGTAGAGATTATGTTAAAATAGCGATTCCCAGTATATTTAGTTTATGAACTTTTGTTGGGATGCTGCTGAGATGCTAATGAGATGCCAGATCCTTTTTTGTTTTTGTTTTTATTTTTTAAATGTCCGCTTTATTGTCTCTATTTTATAGATGGAGACACTGTTGTTGCTTGTGTGTTAGGTTATGTTTTTCAATTAGTCTTGTTGCTCAGTTTATCTCAATGATCTTTTGTGTGGCTATTAAATCTTTAATTATGTTATGTGGTGCCAGTAACTGAAAAGTTGAAAGGGAATCGTCAGTCTTGGTATGGCTATGAAAAGAAGAGGGAATAAAAACATTTTACTAAAGGAGTATACATGTGGATGTATGGAGAGGGAGATAGAGGCCAAAGAAAAGTTTAATGGTGTGTGTGAGAAGTGATATGAAAGAAAATGGAGTTAGTTATAGCGTGATGGATAGAAAGGAAGAAAATCCGTGTTGCGCCGACCCCAAATAAAACGGGACAAGGGCAGGAAGATGATGGTGACGATGATTATATCTTCAATTATGTAGCGACATCTATTGCGCCACGTAAGAACTACGAAGAAAGTTCTCCGCGCGATTTGAATTTATACGACAGCCCGAAATTATCTATCGGACAGTTGCTCACCAGACAACGCTGGTCTGGTCGGAGGATCCTCCTTTTTCAACGGAGATCTTTTGCAGGACTTTACTTTCTGTTCAGTTTACCCCAAAATTACATTTTTTTCTGTAAACAGTTGCGTTACGATGTAATCGGGTTTTGTAATAGCTTTTCAAGCTTTGCTTTTAACCCGTGTGTAAGAAACATAATGTTACCATTTTTATAGGAGGGAAAGTCGGAGATAACCACATCTAATTATTCACCCCAATTTATGAGATTAAGTGCAATGTAATTTCACCTTTAACAAAACAAAAATACACCTTAGAACGCGCTCCTATCACTAAATCTCTAACATAATTCGCTGCAAATTTACTGCAAATACGGTTTGCAATCAATCGGATCGCATTGCCGTCGCCAAAACAAACGGGCGCCCTACAATATCGTTAGGGGATGAGCGGATGTGACGTCAGAGACAGCCGCCATGCTAATGGCTAATGCGTGTCGCCGGAAGTCCTGGCCCGGAAACGGAGCGGACATCTCGTGAAATTATCATTTAACATTTTATCGGTGGACGTTGTATGCGCCTTAATAGGCTTGTTTTGTTTGTGAGATGTACGAGTATGTGTAGGTGTGGCTGGGGTCACGTTGTCTGAAACGCGACGTGGTTTTTTTTAAAATAATTTTTTAGCCTTGTCGAGACAAATACTGAAATACTTTTTTGTCCTCAATACTGAGGGTCGTGAATTCGTGATCTCGACGAATATTTGTTATGTGACAGACGGTTTTATTCGATTAATGACTTTTACAATTTTAAATCTGTACGACACTAAATTTAACTGTAGGAGCCCAGCAGGGCCGAGGTTTAGGTGAAAATGAACCCCGGGGCCCTGGATCGAAGACAATGAATGGAACAGGGTAGGTTTTTAGTCGGTAATTTATTTTATTTGACACCCAAATATTTAGACATCTTATTTTTTGTGATAAATACTTACATTATCTTGATGTATACTAAACTGTACCGACCATGCTTGTACCTTAATGACCTAAATAATTACCTAACCTATGAAGCTTTGAAAGTTGAATATAATAAAACCATCTGTAATTATTACCACCAAAACTTACCCGTATTCTAGCAAATAAATCATTCATTTTAATTCAAATAACTTTTTTGTGTTCTGTATTTCACCATGTTGTTTTAAAGCTTTTCAATTTTAGGTCGTTAAAAGTAATCTCTCGCACATGAATATAATTTTTAAATATTTTTCCGTATGCTGCCTACATGTCTGTAAAAACATATTTTTCATAATAACTTTAGAGAGCCACTCATCCACTGACACAGATATACTGTATTCGGATATTCACAAAGTGATTTACAACATCACTTATTTGTATATCTACCTACATTTATCAAACAAATACTCAATTTCAATTCAACGATACTGATCTCCAATATTTATTGGGGAAATTTTACACAGTAAATAGATAATATAGCTGGGTTGAACTCGTTTTGGTAAGGCATTGCTTATACAAGTAACGAATTTTGGATCCAATTGAACGAAAAAAATAGTAGGTTAAGGTAATTTTTCTAGACTTTGTATTTACCTTTTATTTTGCCGAAAAATAATACCAAATTACGATGATCACATTTTTTAGGGTTCCGTAGCCAAAGGGTAAAATCCTATTATTAAGACTCCGTCTGTCTGTCTGTCACCAGGCTGTGCCTCATGAAGCGTGATAGATAAACAATTGAAATTTTCATAAATGATATTATAATATTTTACAACTTTATTTTCAGATGATTTATTTCTGTTGCAGCTATAACAACAAATACTAAAAACAGAATAACTGTTTAAACGAGGTTCCCATACAACAAACGTGACTTTTTTGGCGTTTTTTGCTACGGACGGTTTGGTACCCTTTATGCGCGCTATCTCACCTGGAGGTAAGTGATGATGTGTGACGAAGTGAGCTAGAAGCAACCTATTCACTCTTGACTTAAAGGTAAAGATCCCTAGGTTGTAGCTATCAGGAAACCCTGACTCCGGCAGGAAATTCCACTTCTGATGTCACTCTTATTGGGAGCTTACTGATAATCAATTCTACCTGTCCAGAATTTGCTCTTCAAAGTCATCGGCGTTACTTTTCACCTTAAATAGCAAATATTAAAATAGGGGCGGACTCGTTATAATTTCAATATTGAATGACGCGGCCGCCCCCCACAGGTCTGCCGCCCGGGCGGTGACACTGTAGACAATTTAATAAGAGGGCAAAGTATACTGTTACCGAGTTTTGTCGGATTGTTTTTACCTTTAGAATTTGGAGGTTCAAGATCAAAGATTTTTATTTATATGTACATCAGTTTATAGGCACATTTTGTTTGGACGGTTTCATAAATAGGTACAGACGAGTTTCTGCATAAATATTCTAAAAAGGATGAAACTTATAGTGGATTTTTTTTTTTGGGTTGGAGATCATCCAATTTTGAATGGAACAAAAGCAAGTGTCGAACCTTTACTGACTAAATTCATACTTGTGTCCTTCAGTTGCCCTACGCGTTTCTCGACCACGGTATCTTTTTCAGAAATTCCCTGTGGCTCTAGTGTTTATCAACCTTGCCTAGTGTTTATCAACCTTGCTGGGCTCCTACAGTTTTACTAACTTTGTACATAACTAATATTTTTTGTGCAAAAAACGTGGAATGTATCAAAGATGTGCCGGAAACTAAAGTGGTGTTTACAATATTATTTTTAGTATAGGTGAAACCTGAATCTGGTTTGTTCAGAATCAGTAACTGAATTCATTCTAATAATTTGTACACCATTTTAGATTTTTTTCTCAAAAATATTTAAAAAAGGTCACATATTGGACACCGCCGACACTAAGTACAACACAGGTCACGGCAGGTCATAGCGGCCATTAGACGTTAGCGGACAGCTGGGTGCGTGGGAAAAACCACCCCTTAGTCTCCTGCATGGCCCGGTGACTATGTATTTGTGCGGACAACCAGGTAACAAACCAAGCTTATAACTTTGTGATTTGTGATTGACTTTGTGATTCTTTACATAAAAATACTATCCACGTGTTTCAAGTTTTGCTTATACTAAAACTAATGGTGTATACTTAATAATATTTGTTTACGTAACCACATAGATCCACAACTGGGAAAATGTCTCTCTATATCTCTTGCTTTCTTTGGTCAATATGTCAAAAACCAGCGATTCACAGACCAGCCTTTATTTCGAATTAATTATTTACAAAGTGGGTTTGTAAACCAATAATTATAGCATCATCATCAGCCTTTTAATGTTCCCACTGCTGGGACACACGCCTCTTCTCTAGGCGAGGGAATGGGCCGTAATCCACAACGCGGGCCCAGTGCGGGTTGGTGGATGTCACATATCTTCGAATTTTTAGTTCTAGGACATGCTGGTTTCCTCACGATGTTTTCCTTCACCGTTTTAAGAGCAGTGGTAGTGAAATAAATTACACAAAGTAATGCGCCTGGCTGGGTTTGAACCCGTGATCTACAACTCGTAAGTCGGGGCCGTTACCACTCGGCCACCACGATCAACAATCATATCACTAACAATAATCATATTTGATTGGGTTTATTATTACTACTTCACGGCAAGATAAGTATCTTCAAAAAATGGTATGCACTATCAGAGAATCGTATCTCTTAGCTATGATCTTCAGGACGGAGTCGAAGCTGGACCGCACTCTGCAAAAGTTAAACTTATATTCGTAAAGTTATAGATAAAACAACAAACATATCGTATGCTTAATAGAAAAGAGGCCTAACTCAAAAAAGAAGGTATTTGAATCTTAAAAATTATGTTTCAATAATAATGTGCAATTTTGAAATACCCTCTTTTATGAGTTAGTTCTGTTTTCTATTAAACATGCGATATCTTTTAACATCAACGCATTATAAAACGAAAATATGTTCGTATCAACACATTTCTATGCCACGCCAACACGCTCTTGGCACTTCAAGAGCCAGCATTTTTATTCAAAATAAAGCCAGCAAGGCTAACGCGCCACCAGCCAGGGTCTCGAATAAACCGGGGCTCCGGAGCTGAACGCCGTGTTCAAAACCAGCCACAAATCATACGGCGGAATTCCTAACTTACCGTTTCCTGAGATACTCCGTATATATGCGAATGTATGGCGATGTGTGTGAGGGAGTTTTATAAGGGTGCAGGGTGGCGGTGTTTGTTTATGATTGTGGCTTTTGAGTAGATATTTGATTAAATTACTAGCTTCTTTGCCCGGTGGCTTTGCCTGCGTAAATTTAGCAAATATATGCTATACATATAATTGTGTCTTTTAGTGTTTGTTTTGGTGTTACTAAAAGAGTTATGAGTTTACACGTAGAGGTTGGAGAGGAAGAGGGAAGCCGAAGAAGAGATGGATGGATTGTGTGAGGAGTGATATGAAAGAAAAGGGAGTTAGTGATAGTGTGACAGGATAGAGTGGAAAAAAAACGTGTTGCGCCGACCCCAAGTAATATGGGATAAGCAGGAAGAAGAAGAAGAGTGTTTGTTTTGTTGAAAGATTAAAAAAAAAATCGGTTTAGTAGTTTTTGAGTTTATTCAATACAAATAAAAAATCTTTCCTTTTTATAATATTGGTGACCCGCCCCAGCTTCGCACGGGTGCAATGGTATATATTATGCATGCATTATACATGTATACCTTCCTCTTGAATCACTCTATCTATTAAAAAAAAACCGCATCAAAATCGGTTGCGTAGTTTTAAAGATCTAAGCATACATATGGACAGAAAGCGGGAAGCGACTTTGTTTTATAATATGTAGTGATTAGTAAAGAGGACTGTATATAAGAAGTAAAAATTGATAATAAAATTCATCATAAACTGTGAAGCCCCAAGAAGACACCGGTGTCCGCACACCTATTGTCTTTCTATTGTGTCTCTAATAACGGTATTCCCTTTGAATACCGTAGTAAACTATTCCACGCTTCCTAGATTTAGTCAATATTCTAAAGAAAGCTGATTAATTTTTTACTGGTCCAAAACTTTTATGTATTTTAGTTTCGTATATAAATGAATGATTTATTTGCCAGAATATAGGTATATATTGGTAGTAACAATATCAGATGGTTTAACAAAATGGATGATGGTTTTGGTTTCACTGTATTAAATTTTTAAGTAGTGCAAATATTTATATAACAACACTAATATATGACTAGCTTGTGCCAATGGTTTCACCTCTTCTCCTGCGTAAAAATTTGTTTCTCCATACAAATTCGAACCCCCGTTTTACAAACTTAGGGGTTTTTTTTTATGGTAGGTAAAATCATCCAATGACAAATCCCGCCCTTGAGCGAAGCGGGAATTAGTGTCAGATTCTTACTGACTAAAAATCCTGTCTTGGTTACAGGGCCCTGGTATGCATTTTCTAGGGCTGGTGTTTCGTAAAATCCGTTCTTAGCGGATGTTTACACCCTAGAAAACCTGCCCAATTTTAAGTTTGGAGCTGCTTTGTTTTTTTTTATGGTAGGTAAAATCATCCAATGACAAATGCCGGGGCCGGGTATTCCTTTCGGAAGCTGACCCATGACCCCAGCAGGCTTCGACAGTTTGTAGGTGTTATAATTTCTGAGATTTCGTGACGAATCAGTCAGTGGAATTTCGCTTTTATATATATAGAATATTTTGATTTTTTTCAATTACAACACCAATCACACTCTATATTAGCCCTCTGATTCGTACTTCTTCATTTATCCAAATTATTTCAAACACAAAAACTGGTTTTATTCGTTCAGAAATATTATTTTAAGCAAACCCGGCCGCTACACATAGTAAGGCAATTTTACCTTGTACCTGCGTCGCGTTTGCTGGTAGCGAAGTGGCTTTATGTGGTTCGTCCTAGTGCTTCCTTTTGTGTCGCAGATTTGATTCCCGGCCACTCCACCTGCCCACCCCATCTTTGATATGAACATGTTGAAGTACCTACTTAATGTGACGGCACAACGTGTACGGCACACTGCACACTGAGGGATTTTTATCTAATAATATGTTGTTTTGACAAGGTGAGCCTAACATTAGATTGTGCGCTCACGTGTTATTAACTAAAGGTTTAAAACTAATATTTGTTCATAACATGTGTGGACTTATCAACCCTTTACTAGACGAAGTTCCAGACGGTCTGGGTAAGCCTGAATTCACAATTTAGAGGCAAAGTCACTCCAATGTTAATAAACCTTAATGTATAATATTATTGTGATGAATATTCAGAGAGACGAAATGAATGTCATCACTATGCAACGTGAGTTGCTACGAAAGAAAAGTAAGGTCATCATCATCATTTCAGCCGAAAGACGATCACTGATAGACATGTGCCTCCCCAAGTGTCGCCAACGATCCTGTGCGTCTCGCATCCATCGGACTCCCTCTCACCAGTTCATGTATCCACCATGAAGGAGGCCTTCTAACGCTTTGTCTTCCGGTACGCGGTCGCTACTCCAGAACCTTTAGGTCCCAAGGACATTTGTTCTGCGATCAATGTGCCCTGCCTACTGCCAAGTTTGGCGATTCTTCGCGAGTGAGTAGTATGTAGGTATAATCAAAGAAGAAAAATATCGCATTCAGCTCAAATACATTCTCAGTAAGATTGACGAGGCCCAGCAAGGCCACTGTCTGCCAGGGCTACATAATACACTGGGTAAAAGACAAGTTTTTTTTTTTTGCACTAACGCCATGAGTTCCCATCAAATATTTTTCAAAGCATTACGATGTTTGCAGTCAACTCAACACATTAAGTACATTTTTTATCGTCCGATCGCTGGGCAATCATTCCCCCAAGCCGTTGTAGATATTCTTCTTCCGAGCCGTCTGAAACTAGTCCTTGAACTAAATAAAAGAGAGACATCAAAGACAACATCTCACAATAAATCAAACTAAAATCGAAAACCGATAAAAACACGGATTCAAAGATTTCGACCCTTCCTTACAAAACATTTGAAGGTTTTTAAAGGCGACTCTTAACGCCACGTGATCGGCTTAAGGGTGAGCTGTCAGTGTAGTTTGATGTAGGTAAATTGTGTTCGTATCGGAGTCGTATCGGGCGAGACGTGAGGCCGAGCTGATACGGCGGTGGTCCGGTTACACAAAGTATTGAGGGATGAATTTTAGTTTTAGTTTTTAGGATAAAGTTGGTTTAGCTTGCGTTAATCTTATGTTAGTTTTATTGAGGTTCTATCTGATTAGGAGCAGGCTTTGAGGCTTTCACTGACCTGTCGGTTTAATTTTTTAATTTTTTTTATTGTTGATAGGCTCGCGTTTGACCACTATCTCACCTGATGTACAGCGAAGATGTGGCCGACGATGGAGCACGCTTGCCTAGAAGTAACCTATTCACTCTTGACTTAAAGACCCTGGTTAGTGGGCCTGACTATGCCGTAGGTCGTGGGTTTGATTCCCACCCAGGACAAATGTTTGTGTGATGAGCTCGATCATTTGTTCTGTGCCTGGGTGTAATTTACCTATAATATGTATGTATTTAGAAATATATAATTATGTTTATCAGTTGTCTAGTACCCATAACACAAGCTCTGCTTAGCTTGGGACTAGACGGCGTCGTGTGATAGTTGTGGAATATTATTATATTTGATTATGAGTTATAGTGGTGATTACTTAACCAGACTCTGCGTTACCGAGAGCTAGCTGTCCAGAGTGCGCCGGGCGTTTAGAATCGCTGTACGATGTGTTTAATGCCGCTCGGGGAGGCTCCTTTCAAGTATTCTGCACAACAACCTGCACTTTAAATGATTTGTATGAGGCCGAGTTCAAGAGCCTTGAACTCGGTCTTTGTAGATTAGAGACGTCGAGTTAAGGAAATAAACTGTGAATTGACTTTCTTTTTTAAACGATAGCAAGGCCGACGCTATACTGCGTTACACAGCCTGTACTGTATAGTATAGCGGCAAATAAATTGAATCATTTACTATGCAGCCCCCCGCTCCGATTGAGACACGAAAATTGGTTATGATCCTCGTCACACAAGTTGAACCATCATGGCGGTAGACCTTGAAGTAACGTTAAAGTTGGGTGGTTCTATTTATTTGCCACGTACTATACCTACTTACTTGACAGATGATGTGATATCGCATTATGCTTCGTAGTTAGAAAAAAAAGATTGCACGTGATTTACAGCATATTCTGCCTAAGCGCATTCCATTGATTACCATCTTCATTTCATAACAGTTCTAAAATCTTCAATAATATTTATAACATACCCCGTCAGGTAGTGGCGTATAACCGCGAGGGAGTTCGGGGGAAACCGCCAGTATGTGCCAGTATGTTCTCCAATAGAGGGGGTTTGGGGGACCCCCGGGGACCGCGCGCTTGTCGACTGTTAGACTGGGGTAATAAGGTTAAGGAGTGAGGATTATCACGTCTTTATAGTTGGGTTTTTAGTTTTAGCTATTGAGCTTTTATTTTTGGTCGAAATGAGAACAAAATAGTGCCACGTGTCATCACGTATGAGGTGTGCGGGTCAATGGACGTTGGTCAAAATTGTAGACACACTTTTATTATCTTATTTGTTTATGATAGTGGCTTTGCTAGAATAGAAGTTGAGAAGTTGAAGGAAATTATATTCTTTGGATAAAACACTGGGCAAGAGCGAGTTGGACTCGTACAAACTAACTTGGGTAATGTAGCAAGATTTACTAGGACTTATTTTGGGAAGATTTTTTCGAATCGAAAAAAGTTTTTTCTTTGTGACGTAAGCACATATTTACAGTTTTCAGATTTGTTCTTATACTTGTGTTAAAAGACCTTGCTTCATGCCAAATGTCATGTTTCTAGGTCAACAGGAAGTATCAATGAATTTTGTATTCCCTGGAGAGTGTCGAAATATACGTTTTTTACGACATAAACGGCCGTATCTTTTTTTGTCGTTAACTTAGAAGTTTGATTTTTTCACAGCTTCAAGGGATCACAGATATGATACTGCTTAAATATCAACTCGATACCTCCACGCGTTTCCGAAATAAAGGGTTTTGACAGACAGACAAACGGACAACAAAGCGAATAAAGTGATCCTTTGTCAGTTTGTCGGTTCCGTTTTTTCCTTTTGTTTTACGTAACCCTAAAAAGAGATCTTGCTTCATGTCAAATTTCAGGCTTCTAGGTCAACGGGAAGTTCCCTATGAATTTTGATTCCCTTGAGAGTGTCGAAACAGACAGACATACAGACGGACTAAAAAGTGATCCTATAAGAGTTCCGATTTTTCTTTTGAGTAAAAGAACCCTAAAAATCTCATGAATTAATTAATTTTGCAACTGCTTTTACTTTAAGCTCCCCATCACCTACAGAATATCCGTATCTCTCACAGTATCCTGTACAGTTATTTTTTTTCAAAGAACTGTTTAAAACATTAATGGCACAATCAAGAGGTCACGGGGTCGCCGGTGACGTCAGTAGTCCGGTAATTACTGGTAATGAGGCTATCCGGTACATTCACCCGGGTAATACGGTGTTCCGGCAAATCACCCGGGTTTATTGGGCATATCCTTGCGAGAGATGGTATGGTTTTAAGAGCTTTTTTTTCGTGTCGTAGAGTGCTTATTAAGTGAATATGGCTTTATAAAAATACTAGAATTACATGAGAATATTTACTAGCTTCAGCCGATGTCTTCACCTGTGTCGAAGTCGAAGATTTCTTAGAAAAATACACTCATAAATAGTTATCTTATGAGTTATGAGTGTAGGTCGCGGGTTCAAATCCAGTCAGGCGCATTACTTTGTGTAATTTATTTCATCACCACTGCTCTCAAAACGGTGAAGGAAAATATCGTCAGGAAACCAGTATGTCTTAAAAAAAAAACTTCGAAGACATGTGACATCCACCATCCCGCTCTAGGCCCACGTGGTGGATTACGGCCCATTCTCTCTCCTAGAGACGAGGCCTGTGTCCCAGCAGTGGGAACATTATAAAGCTGATGCTATGCTATGCTATGCTTATCACACTGATATTATAACAGCGAATGTTTGTTTGTGTGCATGTTTGTAACTTCTTCACGCTTGAACCACGCTTGAACTGCTGAATGGATTTCGATGAATATTGATACGCGATACATTCCAGGACATCGCCTACCACCATGTCCTGCAATAATATTCCTCAACTATCACACAGCGTCATCTAATCCCAATCTAAACAGAGCTTGTGTTATGAGTACTAGATAAATGATAAACATATTTCTAAATACATATATATTATAGACAAATTACACCCACACACAGAACAATTGATCGTGCTCATCACACAAACATTTGTCTTGGGTGGGAGTCGAACGACGACCTCTGGAATAGCAGTCAGAACCACTAACCGTTAGACCAATATGGCCGTCGAATAGCACATGATATACTTTTTAACCCGAAAGTGTTTTGTAATAATTTCCTATTACATAACGTACTATAGCAGCTAGGTAGTAATTACATAATTATATATACAAGATACTTCGTAGCCCTGCTACGCGCCGTAGCTCGTAGCGGTCTACGAATTGGTTAGCGCTACGATTTTCGTCGTAGCAGGCAGCCATGTATTCATGACGAATCCTGAAATGTAATAAATATTATAAGTACTTCTAACTACCTACAAAGTTCACTTCTATGAATAGTCTAACCATAAATTATTTTTATTTAGGAATAGTTTTCTATAGCAATAATATCTTCATTCTTCAATCAATTCCAACTTTTATTAAAACAGAAAAGAAATCATCCAAATTGTCTTTTTTTATTGCTTCACATTCACAACAAAACACATGAACATGTTTCCCTTTATACATTGAAGAAAGAATATGAAAATAAACAAAAAATGTTTATTTACGAAATCGATCCTAATATAACATACGCATCCGTCTACGGAAATGTATCTTTTAAACCTCTATACCAAGTCATACTTACCTTTGAAAAAACGACACTATCGCTCTCGGTTCATCCATTACGCGCCGAGTACGATAGTTTAACAGTGACGCCAAAACTAAGACAGCGATGTATACAAAACAAGGAGATGTATTTGTAATATTATGATAAATATTCTACAAATGTATCCACCGTGATTTTTACCACCGACTTTATTTACATGGGTAACTAAATTACCCCTATTGGGGTAAAGAGAGCCGGGAGAATCGGGTTCGTATAATATGCAAGTATGTTTCATAGAAGGCAATATATATTTATTGTATGTCTCTCTGTACGCTGTGGTGAAGTGAGTTCATAGGAGGTTTTATAGATATGTTAGAAATGTAATAGAATGTATGGAAAGGTTCATCAAGATGTGCGCGGTTTGCGTTTTCTTTATGAGAAGAGGTAAAATTAACAACAGAGTACGTTGCAGGTTTTTATTAAGTTGCGTATGAGATTGTTACATAAAATTTATGACGAGTAAGTCCGATCTTATCTTAGCATTTCGTGGCGTTTGCTGAATACAATCAACCTGACTATTTTTACCAGGATGCTGTTTTTAGGGTACCGTAGCCAAATGGCAAAAAACGGAACCTTTATGGATTCGTCATGTCTGTCTGTCCATCCGTATGTTACAGCCACTTTTTTTAGAAACTATATAACTAAGAACTATACTGTTGAAAGTTAGTAAGTAGATTTATTCTATGAATCGCATTAAGATTTTCACACAAAAAAGAAAAAAAAAACAATAAATTTTGGGGGTTTCCCATACTTAGAACTGAAACTCAATTTTTTTTTATCAATATAGGTGAGATATCATGGATAGGTCTTCAAAAATGATATTTAGGTTTCTAACATTATTTTTTTCTAAACTGAATAGTTTGTGCGAGAGACACTTCCAAAGTGGCAAAATGTGTGTCCCGTGTAAGTTCAAAATAAGAGAATGATAATACTAAAAAAAATATATGATGTACATTACCATGCAAACTTCCACCGAAAATTGGCTTGAACGAGATCTAGTTGGTAGTTTTTTTTAAATACTTCATAAATCGTAAACCGCAATTTACCAAGTTTGTACGGAACGGAACACTCAGTGAGCGAGTTCGACTCGCACTTGCCCGGTTTTTTTTAACAAGGAAGCTTGAGGAAAGTAGATAGAAGGGTAGTACCTACCGATTCAGAGCCAATTCCAGCCAGGAGTAACTCTTTCGAACAATACCGTAGTCCTAACAAGCATCAGGCTTAGTAGCTATATATTCTTCATACTTATAAACATACAAGTTTTACATAACTTAAACATTCACAGACACATAGAAGGTTCTTACTTCAACACCAATCGTTATAATGAGACAAAGAGCTAACAGTCATTCGGAAAGGCGTTTGAAAAGGAAGTGGGCGCGAACGAGGAATGTAAAATTATTTCCCCGATACACGAAGTAAACACAAGTTGTTATCGTTCGTTAGTCTTACATTATCGAGACGTGGACTGTAATTGGTGGGCTGAATACACCCTCGGGGTGTTTACATCACACGATTACCGGAGGGATTAATGGTTTGGGTAGACGATCCATAGAGAAATCATAATCTTTTAATTCAATGTTCAAGGTGCATGAAAAAAATATTAACCATATTATTCCCCAACATATTTAAAAAAAATCCCCGATGCAGTTTTCATTCAAATAAACCATTTACAGGCTGGATGAAGAGGGAGGCCAAAGACAAGATGGATAGATTGTGTCAGAAGTGATATAAAAGAAAAAGGATGGAAGAAAACAACGTGTTGCAACGACCCCAAATGAAACGGGACAAGCAGGAAGATGATGAAACAGTTTACAGGCACTTTTGACCAAAAATTATGGTAATGGCACGTTCCGAAGCGTAGATCATCTGTCTATCAGTTCGCAATTTCTGAAGCAATCTATTCCACGTAATATGACAAAATTGTAAAGTGAATACAAACTCACAAAGTGTTACTGACAGTCCGGAAATTAAAAGGGTTTATCTTCAAGTTTGTATTACGTTACCGAAAAATCGGTTCGCGATCGTGTCGTGCCCTCTAAAGCCCCCTTTCCACACGACTCCCTCTTTTACAGGACCTCGTTAAGACACATTCATGTTTGCCATCGTAACGGATATTTTAGTCATCCACCATCCACTATCCGCCATCCGCCGCCGCTGGTTGCTCGGCAATCGTTACGTTTATTTATAATAACTTTGTTTGTGGATCACTCGATGTTGAGAATAACCCTTAATTCTCCCAAATTTATTAGGCTTGTCACACACGAAGATATTGTTGACACTAATGAAAGCGACCGGTTTTGTCAAATATTTATGTAGAATCGTACAGGGGTCGCCACGCCAAATGGAATAATGTATGATAGTACTATTTTATGATTATATTTAGGGTAATTTATCCATTTGGGTTAGGTTAGGTTAAAATATAATATAATGTCTTATAAAATCTAAACCCCATATTTTTCAGGTACACTAAAAAAATATATATTAAAAAAAAATAATAGACGCTTCGAATGACACCTGTTTTAAATCTATTGGTGGGTGGGGACACTTTCCCGCTATGCCCTTTCTCGAAGTTTACTTTAATATGCCAAATATTTTTTTAATAGATTATTTTGTTGTTTACCATTAAACTATTTTGAATAAATATTGAAATAAATTCAGGGATCACATTCTCTTTGTAACAAAAAAACCGATCAAGTTTGAGTTGGACTCAAGCATGAACAGTTCCATACGATTATTATTTTATAACTTAAACACTTTATTTAAAGTTTTAGGGTTCCGTACCTCAAAAGAAAAAAAACGGAACCCTCATAGGATCACTTTGTTGTCCGTCCGTCTGTCTGTCTATCAAGGTCCTATATTTCGAGAATGCGTGGAGATATCGAGTTGAATTTAAACCATATACTCAGATATGCGGCCTCTTGAAGCAGCGAAAATATCAAACTTCTAAGTTACCGGAAAAAAAGAAACGGCCGTTTATGTCGCAAAAAGCGTATATTTCGACCCCTCAAAGGAATCAAAATTCATAGGCTGCTTCCCGTTGACCTGGAATCCTGAAATTTGGCAAGAAGCAAAGTCTGGTAGCACAAGTATAAAACAAAATCTGACAATATTAATTTTGTAGTTTCTTGCAATTTTGAAAAAAAATCGAAATAAGGAACCCTCAGCGCGCGAGTTCGACTCACACTTGCCCGGTTTTTAGTATTTTTTGTTATAGCGGCGGAAAAATTCAACTGTTTAGCTATCACGGTTCATGAGTTACAGCGTGGTGACAGACAGACTGACAGTAGTGTCTTAATAATAGGGTGCCGTTTTTACCTTTTGGCTACGGAACTCTAAAAATGAATCACAAAAATTCCATTTTGGAATTTTCGTTATTTGCAAGAATTTATATTGACATTGCATAAAGCAATTTAAGTTTTTAAATATAAAATGACACGTTCAGACGATCGCTGACAAAGATTTGAAAATACGTTTAGAAATAAGTTAAAATACTTGTGTACTTCTTGATATCTTCTGTTGACTGAACATGTTTATGTTTTGGAGTAGGCGTAGCTGCGTGCTCCCAGGGGTGTCGTAAGCAGTGAATAAGGGTTGATGGTGGTCAGCTAACATTAATAACATCACGTTCCTTTAAAATTCTACACAGATACACACACACAGTAAAATTGTACTCGTATATAGCACAGAATTAAATTTTTATATAATATTAATATTACAAAGGCGTTTGTGAGTGTCCGTGTGTGGCGTTTGTGAATGGCTGAAAGGATTCGGATGTAATTTGGTGCACGGGTAGACCATATTTTGGAATAGAAAATCGAATACTTTTTATCTCCGGAGTATGTTCCTTTAGATAATTTATTACTCTCACGCAGGCAAAGCGGCTAACACCAGCTATTACAATTATAGAGAGAGAGAGATTATTAGAGTTAGTGTGTGTAGGTGTTATTTTAAGATATGCGCCATGTTTTGGCACAAATAAACTCTTTTCTTTCTTTTCATTTCTTTCTTATACTTAATAATGATAAAAAAAAATAACTGAAAATTACCATTATATGTAAATAAATTTATTTTATTAGATTTTTCATTTAATTTGGAAAGTCATCTAATGACATCTCCACATGATGACATCTCACTTTTACTGACTTAAAATCTACTCCTGTTCTTTCGTTGCCTTTCAGAAACCGACCCTGGCCCCAGTAGGCTTCGACCCTGCTGGACCCCTACGGTTTGCTGACAACTCCTTGAGGCGCGCGTGGAACTATTTGCGCCGTCGACGACTTGGGCTTGGTCTGGGCAGTTACCGGACAGTCGGACGGTGAGCTACGCATTGCTCGCTGTCCGCAAACCCAAGCCTACGGTGGGATATGGAGTTTTTGAAGACATCATGTTTAATGTTTTTTTTTTAATAATTTTTGTGTTCTACAAAGTAAATTCCATCATTTGAGCTACAATCGATCTACAGATCTTGCGAATTTAGATCTCAGTGTGTAAAACGCCTTATTGTAATCGTCTTTATAAATTACAAATAATGTTCAGCTCAATGTTACTTCAGTGGTTCCAGTTTTATTGATACCGGGATATATATTTATATTGATGACGTCTAAGGGTGGTTTCTGGTTGGAGAGTGGGGAACTGTTGAGCATCGTCGAGGGTATTGGAAGTCGACAGGAGGCGATCGGGGGATGTGAGTGGAATAGGGTTAGTAAGCAAGGGGAGTGTGTTTTAAACCGTGCCTCATTATAATTTCTTCACCAGTTTAATATAATATAACGTAATAATCAGAGGTCGGAGTAGGTAGATTGATTTAAGGTCGTTGACGTCAAACGTAGAGGATAATATGGATATGCTTCCAAAATACCGGAACTTCATATTTATTGTGATATTTGTTCCGGAATTTTGAAATTAGCACAAATTTGTGTTTAAGGTGAAAAACGTATTAATAATATCAATCTACGCTGCCAGTGTTAGCTAATGGTGAAAGAAATCAGTATTTTATTTTATACAAAAATACCTTGGAATAGTTACTTACTGTTGAATTAGAAATGACGCTTGACAGTATGACGCTTTATTTTATTTTAGTCCATAATTCCAATCCCGGAACTTTTTCCGGTACTTCCCGCACATTATGGATAAAATGGCTGGTCCATATTATAATATCTTGACGCAAGTATATAAAATCAATCTACCTACTCCGATCTCTGGTAATATTATAATATTTTACAACCATCATACACAACGTCATTAAATACAACTAATTTCTCTTTAACCCGCATAAACGTACGAGTAGGTTTTTCTTCACAAACTTTGGAACCGTGTTTCACCTTTTTAACCGACTTCGAAAAGGAGGAGGTTCTATGTTCGGCTGTATATATTTTTTTAGGGAGTGAATTTTGTTCAAAAATATATTCCACAACTATCTCAAGACGCCGTCTAATCCCAAGCTAAGCAGAGCTTGTGTTAGGGGAACTAGACAACTGATAAACATACTTATATATTTCTAAATACATACATATTATAGATAAATTACACCCAGACACAGAACAAATGATCATGCTCATCACACAAACATTTGTCCTGGGTGGGAATCGAACCCACGACCTCCGGCATAGCAGTCAAGGCCACTAACTACTAGACCATCAGCCCAGTCAATACAACTGATTGCATTTTTATTATTATTTACTTTATTGAGAACACGAATCCGCACTGGGACCACGTGGTGGATTACGGCCCATTCCCTTTCTTAGAGAGGAGGCCTGAGTCTCAGCAGTGGGGACATTATAAGGCTGATGCTATGCTATGCTGTTACTTTATAGAGTACCTCACTTAATACAAAAGGAACATTTATAAAAATAAGTATACAGTAGTAACATTTTTTAAAAAGTGTTTTTTAATACCAAAAGAAAAACACCACGCTTTGATGTCTGCAGTATTGGTAATTACAATCAGCTCTAAAGCAAAATAAAAACATACATTGGTAACTAACTTTCTCACAAAAATATAAACATTTTAATCAGTGTAATATTTTACTACTTATCGCCATATACTCTCCAAAGTTATCATTCATCATCATCATTATCATTTCAGCCGAAAGACTTCCACAGTTGGACATCCTCCTTCAAGTTTTGTTGCATTATTGCCAAAATTTACTTGTGTAAAATTTAATTAGTTGTAAGGTTCTATAATGTAACTGTTTGTTGCTACTCTTTTTATAAAATAAAATAAAATAAAATAAAGTGTCGCCACAACGAACGGTTGTGTCCGTCTTGCGTTCATTTAATTCCTGCGAACGTAACCTGGTCATCGGTCCACCTTGTGGGAGTCCTTTCTACGCTGCGTCTTCCAATACGCGGTTGACACTCCAGATCTTTTCTTTTGTTCTGCGAGCAATGTCCCTTGCCACTGCCACTGCAGTTTGGCGGTCCTCAACTTTAAAATAACTTTTCAATAACCCAAACAAAACTATTGACGCACTTAAAAAACAATAGCATCACTAATCTAAAGCGACACAGTTTCCGCCCAATTTGAGTGCTTACACGACACCAACCTGGGTGGGTTCGAAACACATTTCTTAACCACAAACCAAAACTCACAGACCCCTTGAACTAACCCTTTCCTTTTATAAAAAACCAGACTGGACAGCTCAAGTTATACTGGTCCGTTGTATTAGGAAAGCGACTCACGTACGGCATTCCGCTCTGATCTCACGTGCTTTCGAAATTGGCGAGTCGAACGGAAATGTTCGCGTAAGTCTGTCGTGTGTACGACGCCTAAATTTTTTATACAAATTCTTTAAGTATTTTTTTTGGGTGTTGTGAAAAGGTAAGTAGTTATTATGGTGTTTATTTTTAGGTAATTTAAACGTGTTTACGATGTACAAGTATATGTAAAATCGCGTGGAAACTGGTGCTATGGTATTCATATTTTTAAGAGCGTGCTGTTTTGATGCAAAAACTTTTACGTGAATGTCACTCGGTACCTTGAAATCAAAAATTTATTTACTGAACGCAAGTCTCATTTTAATCAGACACTACAGCTACTGCGTATTTGACAATTTACTTTTCGTTTTAGAAATAACTCCTGACGTGCGTGTTATTTTTAACCAACTTCAAAAAAAGGAGGTCCTCGGTAAGGAGGTCCGCTTTATGCATGTGTGTCCGAGATTATCTCGTGTTTGGCCGAATCAATTTTGATGCGGTTTTTAGAAGAATATTTGTCACATTTAGGAAAAGGTTTTGGTATTCTAACCGACTTCAAAAAAGGAAGTTCTCAGTTTTTAGAATTGTCATTATGATTTGATAATGGAACTGAATGGTGGAAGGTATCTATTTAGGTTTGGCTGAGAGGTACTACTAGTGTAAAATAAAATTTAAAAAAAACCGACTACAAAAAAAAAATCACAAAAAAGTGCAAAACAACTTTAATTTCGGAAGGCGGTGTATAATAAAAAAGAGACCAAACTATTATAGAATATATATATAATATATATATATATATATATATATATAGGTATATTACGTATGTGTACCAGTAATCTTTATCTACAGAAAACTGTCTCCACAGGAAATACGCCAGGCGTCAGGAATCGCGGAGCCCCGGCCATGGTAGACGTGAACTTGTGGACAACGAGAAATGGCTAGCTCGAGAATGGCTTCCATGCATACCTCAAAGTTATGTCGGCAAAATCTAGTGGCCATAGGGGTGGCCAGCAGGACCGATGCCCGGTAGAGAAACTAGATTTCTGGAAAGCAAACCCTGGTTTTAGAATGTAAAAGTCAACTGAAATACACAGGTGTGGTTTTAGATGGCAAGAGTCTGACACGCCACTTCACTTCACCCTATAGCGCGGGAAGTTATTGGATGACTTCCCACATCAAAAAAAAAAAACAAAAACTAGAAGGCTCTTCGAACACACGTCAACATAATCTGTGAAAACATTAACTCTTTTTTCGCTTAAATTTCAATAAACTGCATGTTTCCGCGGCTGCACGTTAATGCAATCCGTTTATTTACAGCCGGGTACAGATTGTTGTAACGTAAAATGGTATGTAACATGAAAGGAGTATTTCATAAGTGTGGACGCAGCGCGTGCACGAACCTTGCTAACTAACTCGGAGCTAGGAAACTCGGCGTACTTGCAAAGGTCTGACGGTACTTCACACCGGGATAGCTTCTAATGTTATAGACCGCACAGGTCCGATCGTGTGTGGAATGTACAGAGAGAGAGATAGCCATATATGAGCTAGTGCTGCAAAATGCCACCTAGCGGTTTAAACTCGATAGAAAACCATGCAAAGGCTTGGTGATCCAGATTTGGTAAAGTCCAATCTTCAAAGCCTGGATAAAAGGCGTAGAGTAGCCAGCCTTTCGGTTTTTTATAGGTTGCATTTTGGAGAGTGTGCGCGGGAATTGCATGGCTTGAAGCCGCTATCTCCGTTCTGCACAACCGTACGGCGAATATCCATCCTTATGTTGTTGACACTTCTACGGTCCGGACTAAGCGTTTTGCTTCGTTGCTTATACGGCGTACACGAGAGACTGGAACGGTTTGGCTGCTGCGGTCAGCCCATCCGATTATAATTTAGGTGTCTTCCAGGCTAGAGTAAAATATAGAGCTTAATAAACTAGTGCGCCTCACCATCAACAATTGCATCACTGCTTACCATCAGGTGGGATCGCAATCTAGCACTAGTTTATTTAAATTAAAAAAAACAACCACTCACATAGTGTTAGCGAATTTTGTTACATTGCAAGATACGTTGCGGCAATGTGGACGCGTGTTACGTTGCATATTGCGTTACATTAGTCTGTACCCGGGTTTACAGCACTCCCATTCAGCACAGTGGGGTAAAAAGTAACCCTCTTTTTAAATCACGAGTAAGCCGACCGCGCTTCACAGCCGCTTTACAGATTTTTCAGCGGCTTAGGGATCGCTGGATGGCACTTTAAATCGCTTTAAAAACTTTTCATTGAATTAAAATGCAAAGTTGACGGCGCTTTTTTATAAACTTCGTAGAGAGGGTCATATTTTATAGTGTTTTTCGGCCATGCATCGATATTTTACTGAAAATCAGTTTTATAAATACCCAACAGCGAAGGATTATTGAAAATGATTGATAAGGTATTATCATTATCACCGTTTCAGCCAAAAGACGTCCACTGCCTGGACATAGACCTCCTCTAATTGTTGTCACAACGATCGGTCCTGTGTAAAACACATTCATCAGAATTCTGCAACCTTCCCCAAGTCATAACTTGTGGATTCTATAAATAATAATTATTCATAACTTATCTATACATTTAAGTTCCACAAAGTTAAGAAAAATATTTTGATTATTAAAAACAATGTATCCAGCACGTGGGCCCAGTGCGGGTTGGTAGATGTCACATGTCTTCGAATTTTTGGTTCTAGGACATACCGGTTTCCTCACGATGTTTTCCTTCAGCGTTTTAGTTGTCTTCCCTCTCCTAGAGAGGAGGCATGAGTCCCAACAGTGGGAACATTAAAAAGCTGATAATGCTAATGCTAAAACAATGTAATCAGTTTATTGTTTGTATAATAAATAAGAAAAACGCAATGCCTGCTGTGGTCTTCCTGATCGGTTATAATTTAAGTGTCTTCAAGGCTAGAGTGAATAAGCTCTTAATAAGCTAGTGCGTCTCATCATCAACGATTGCATCACTGCTTACCATCAGGTGGGATCGCAGTCAAACACTAGTTTACATCAATAAAAAGAAAAGAAATGTAACATTTGCTTTCGGATGTCGGTATGATGTGTATCTATTATAGTATATCGTAATAAAATTTTGGTGCTTATTATGACAGCCCCATTTCATGTTCTGAGAATCCAGTCCATTCATGGTCGCCTGGAAGAAATCGCGGAATGCGATAAGGCCGCCAATTGTTTATATTTTAGACATAAGTTTTCGTTATTGTATTTCTTGTAAGTGCGAACAAAAAAGTGTACAATAAATAAATAAATAAATAAATATATCAACATATAGTACAAACCGCTTTGATTTTAATCCAAATATCATTATTATCATGTAGATATGTGCAACGTGGCGTATCTTTTGTTCTCCATTCGCTTTCCTGTTAGGTTACAAAGCATACAAATTATTTCTCCATTCTCCTGAGCGTAGTATTTTAAATGTATAATTATTTATTTCCGTACGGAACCCCGAATTGCACTACGGAAGTTACCTGCATAAGTAAACATGTGAAAATGTATTGTGCTAAGAATTATTATGTTAAGTAATTGTTCCAAGCCAGGGTACATCGAACCGTGACAGGAAAAAAAAATCCTTTTAAAACAGTATTTAATGAAGTTTCAAAAAGATTTTTTAACCAAATGTTATATTTTTGAGTCTGGAATACAGTTCAGTCACTCCTGCTCCCCTAGCCAAGTTACAATCGTTTCGTTTCTTTGTTCTGACCACGTGACAGCGTTGAGATGACGGTAGAATAAAGGAATTGGGGGCGTGGTCAACTCCAAGCGTTCATGCTAAACGAAACGATTGGAACTTGGTTAGAGGGGCTGGGTATTGAAGCTTTCTACTTTCTGACTGACTTTGGTTCTGCAAGTGACCGCTAGAGGCGCTGCAAAATTGGCCATACAAAATATTTACGGCGTCGATATCGAGTAGCGACGAATACTATTGCTTAATTAACACTCATGGTAGAGGTACAGGTATTTTATAACTGACGAGTCTCTGTGTCCTGTGAACGCACCCAGGATACAAGAGTAATTTCTATGTAGGCCAGCGTTTCACACTAACATTACAAACTTGAAAGGTATGAGTGTATGTTTGTTACTTGAACGATTGAACGGATTTCGATGAAATTTACAGCCGGTGGACCATCTCATGGAATAGCCTGTAGGATACTTATCCCAGGAGTATGTTCCCTTTGGATAATCCACTATCACTCGAGCGAATCTGCTGGCAGCAGCTAGTCTTCATCATTATCATCATCATCATAATTTAATACTGTGCACCTTTGTGAAGTGAAAAATTCACTCTAGATTTTAAGGTTGTTGTTTTATATAAATATGTTCTAGTGAATAAGTAGTTAGTGTGCCATAAATAAATAAACCACGATGGTTTCAGCCGAAAGGCGTCCACAGTTGGTCAAAAGCCTCTATCAAGTGTCATCACAACGAACGTCCTGTGCGCCTCGCATCCATCGGATTTGAAACTAAAATATAGTAGAAGCCTGTAAATTTGTAACTGCATGAGCAGACTGTACTTCTAAACCTAAAATAAACTGCAGATTTATCAGCCCCTCGCGCATCTCAATCAACAAGCAAGCAAAACGTTCCCGAAAACCCCTGAAAAATGTTTGAACGCATATTTTTAGGGCTCCGTACCTCAAAATGAAAAACGGAACCCATAAAGGGTCACTTCGTTGTCTGTCTGTCTGTCAAGACCCTTTATCTCGGGAACGAGTGGCGGTATCGAGTTGAAATTAAAACCATATACTCAGATTTGCGATGCCTTCAAGCTGTGAAAATATCAATCTTCGAAGTTAACGAAAAAATAGATATGGGCGTTTATGTCGCAAAAAAAAATATATTTCGACACTCTCAAGGGAATCAAAATTCATAGGGTACTTCCCGTTGACCTAGAATCCTGAAATTTGGCATGAAGCAAGGTATTCTAGTACAAATACAGGAAAAATTCTGAAAACTGAAAAATTTGTAGTTACGTCACGAAAAAAAAACTTCTTTTGCAAATCAGAAAAATCTTCTTGACTTTTCAAAAGTGCCTGTAAATGGTTTATTTGAAATAAATGCTTTTGAATCTTTGAATCTTCGAAATTCAACTTGGAAATTGAACTATTTTCATAGGCAAAAACCCTCAATGCGCGAGTCCGACTCACACTTACCCGGTTTTTTCTAAAAACTCCCACTAAACTAGACAGAGTGGGTGTGCTTTATGAAATATTGCAGTTTTCGGCTTATACAGTCGTTCGATATTTTCAGTGGCTAGTTCCAGCTGGCCGCTATCTACGGCTATAGATAGGCATTGTTATATCCCCATGAGTTATGATCATCCCGCCAGAGAGATAGTTATAATGAATTTTGCGGGGATATAGCCCAGTAGATTTTTGTTAGGGGTTGATTTAGATCTTTAAACAATGGACGGGGATTCAGTGGGATTTATATGGAATGTGGTTGAGCAACAGTTTGTTATAGATAAGTATAAATATAGCTATTTATTTTTTAAAACTTCATGCAACATAAAGGTACTCGTACAATGACGGATAGAATGCCATAGGCATTCTCTACCAGTCCAGTAGGTAATTTAAGGGTGTTGAATAAATAAATATATATAGACAAAATAAACATATATAATTTATTCAATATACAACATTATTTGTAATATATGCAAAACCTGAACATAGTTTATTCAGAATCACTAACTGAATCGAATTCCATAATTTTTACACCATATTAATTTTTTTCCTAAAAATCTATTAAAAAAGTTCACAAGTTGGACACAAAAGACAAAAAGTTGTCATCATTTGTTCACGAACTAATGATGACAACTTTTTATACTCGTACCATTTTAATCAAGTGTGTTGTACTACCCGCAGGACACGGTGGAGCACACGGTGGATATGAGCCCGCCTGGGCAGAGCATCGCCGTGTTCTTGTAGGGACGATCGGCGGCGGCGACCTCTTGCGCCGGGCTGCGGTACGTGCTATGGTAAGGAGTGAGGACTGATGGCAGGCGGTCGCCTCGTTCTGTGAATCAGTAATGCTAGCAAACGAGGAGGCCGACCGCATCAGGCAAAGATAACGGGATTCCAATCCCGATTTCCGCCGTGTGGACGGCCAGCAATGGGTAGCTCGCTGTCCGACTGTCCGGACTAAGCCCAAGTCGTCGACGGTGCGCACTGGTCCCGCGCGCCTTAAACTGTGAAGCCCCAAGAGGACATCGGTGTCCGCCACCTATTGTCTTTCTTTTGTGTCTCTAATTACGGTATTCAAAAGGAGAGCTGTCAGCAAACCGTAGGGACCCTGCAGAGAGGTCGAAGCCTACTGGGACCAAGGGTCGGCTTCTGAAAAAAAGGCTCGGCCACGGTATGATAGGCAAAGAAGGAACGGGGTGTGTTTTTAGTCAGTAAAAGTCTGACACTATCTTTTGCTCCGCCCAAGGGCGGGGGATGTCATTGGATGATTTTCATCCCACCATAAAAAAGTGTGTGTTGTAAAATGACATATCCAAAGCTCAAACACCAGCAAATCAACATCAAATAAACACCAAACGACACAATTACAGCACAAAACGAAAATAAATATAAAATCAAAATCAATACCGCTATTAACCCAAATTAAAACCATATCCACTTTTAATGAATTAATTTAAAAGGCAAACAGAACCAAATCCGGCCGAGAGTGAGTCGGACTCGCGTAACAAGGGTTCCGTCCATCATCATCATCATTTCAGCCAAAAGACGTCCACTGTTGGACATAGACCTCCCCCAAGCGTCGCCACAATGGCCGGTCTGTCTGTGCTTCAATCTGTGCTTCTCGCATCCATCGGACTCCAGCGACCCTGTTAAGGTCATCGGTCCACCTTGTGGGAGGCCTTCCAACGCTGCGTCTTCCGGTACGTGGTTCCGTACCATTATGTATAAAAACGGCAAAAATCACGTTCTTTTTTTTAGGGAGCCCCCTTAAATTTTTATTTTATTCGGTTTTTTAGTACCTATTTGTTGTTATAACGGCAACAGATGTACACCATCAGTGAAAATTTCAAATGTTTCTACGGTTCAAGAGATACAGCTTGGTGACAGACGGACCGACAGGCTGACGGACGGACAGCGGAGTCTTAGTAGTAGGCTCCCGTTTTATCCTTTGAGTACGGAATCCTAAAAGTCATTTCACACTATATTATTTTCAATATCTGGTGTACAATCAAACCAATAATTTCTCTTTGGAACAAAACAAAACGTTGTATTTAACGGCTGCCACTGCGGGGAGGGTTGTTTTCTCGTAATTAAATTTGAAAATCATCGGAAACGTATTAATTGCTAAGCGGAGCCAGGAAACCAGCGGGCGTGGGTACGTGACGAGTGAACGCGATGGTGGTACATAAAATCGATTGAATTTATAAAAAGTTCAACAATACTTTTATTTGGCTTTACTTTATTTTGCTCACACTCGCTTTTGTACGGTCAGGGGTCAAAAGTGCAGTTGCACTCTACTAATGCTAAAGTGTATAAAATTTCTTTGTAAAAGAGGGCCACTGGTCCACAACTGGTTTATTTAATTCTTTAGGTTCTATGGTACAAACGAACTGAGTGGTGATCTATTGATCCTGTTCTATAAAAAAATTCTAGACACTTTAATATCGGTAGAGTGCAACTGCACTTTTGACCCCTGACTCTACATGAATTGTCAAATCACTAAGTTTTGGGTACAATTAAGGATTTAAACACCTAGGGCCAATAGCCATATCGTGGCTCCTCGCCCTCTTTAATACGTGCTTAGAGACTACGAACATCCCCAAACTCTGGAGAAGAACTAAGGTTGTAGCATTGCCGAAACCGGGAAAGCCTTTGGATGATCCTAAAAGCTACAGACCAATATCACTGCTATGCCATACCTATAAGCTGTTCGAGAGACTATTGCTGAATCGTTTGACTGAAGTGGTTGAGCCTAAGCTGATACCTGAGCAGGCTGGCTTTAGACCTGGCAAGTCATGTTCTAGCCAAGTACTACATTTAACTCAATATATAGAGGATGGGTACGAGGCTAACAGAATCACAGGTGTCGTATTCGTGGATCTTTCTGCAGCATATGACACTATCAACATCAAAATGCTGCTGGCGAAGGTCGATGCTCTTACAGGAGATCGTGGGTTCGTCAGAATCCTGAGCGAACTGTTGCACAATCGTCGCTTTCAGGTGTGCTTCCTGTCTGATAAGAGTAGATGGCGTAGACAAAAAAACGGTCTCCCTCAAGGCAGTGTGCTAGCACCAACACTTTTTAATATCTACACAAACGACCAGCCTGTTACGGAGTGCTCAAAACGCTTTTTATATGCGGATGACCTAGCTTTGGCGGCTCAATCAACTGGTTTCACGGAAGTTGAAAACATTTTAACAACTGCACTTGAGTCTCTTGGAAAATACTACGACGCTAACGCTCTACGTCCAAACCCGTCTAAAACCCAATCTTGCGCTTTCCATCTACGTAATGGATCCTCGCACCGGAAACTTAATATTTCATGGCGAGGAACTAACGTCGAACATTGCAAGACCCCTAAATACCTCGGCGTTACACTGGACAGAGCGCTGACGTTCAACGTACACTGCCACAACACCAAGCAGAAAGTCGGGACTCGAAATGGTTTACTGAGGCGCCTTATCTCTAGTAACTGGGGAGCAGCACCCGATGTTTTTCGCACAACCGGCATGTCCCTATGCTTCTCTGCCGGAGAATTTGCGTGTCCAGTGTGGCACCGATCCGCGCATGCGAAGCAAGTTGACATCGCCCTAAACGAGACGTGTCGAATAATATCGGGCTGCTTGAAACCAACCCCACTCAACAAGCTGTACCCGTTGGCTGGAATCGCACCACCCGTCGTCCGTAGGAATGTCGCATGTGGAATTGAAAAAAGCTCTCAAGAAGCCGACTCCCGACATCCCCTTTATAATCATGCAATAGCTCCGGGTAGACTTAAAAGTCGGAAGAGCTTCCTTCGCTGTGCACAGGCCATTCGGGACCAACCATCCACAGTGAGATGTAAGTTGTGGGAGGAACACCACCCACCACCGCCCGATTTCGTTCAGCCCCGAGAACGTCTGCCGCTCGGACGCGATCTGCAGTGGTCTATATGGAAGGCGATCAACAGACTACGCACGCAAGTGGGCCGCTGCAAACACAACCTGGCGAAGTGGGGTATTATAGACCCCTCCAACACCCAGTGCGAGTGTGGTGCTCCTGACCAGACGATGGCCCACTTATTGGAGTGCCCAAAGTGTCCCTACACCTGCACTTTGGAGGACCTCAAAAATGCCACTGAGGCCGCTGTAAACGTGGCAACCTACTGGGCCCAGAAACTTTGAGGGAGGGGAGGGCCATCGATACGATAAGAAGAAGAAGAAGGATTTAATTTGCTTTGCTTTTTGATTCTAAGCAGGTCTAAACTGTCTTATGGAAATATTGAAGAATGAATTTATTTATTTTTTTGTTAGAACTTACCCTGGAGTTTTTTCTGGTTCTTTTTAATAGGCAATAACCAATTGAAAATAGATGTGTCAAGCAAGTGTAGTCAGTAAAAGCCTTATTTAAAAATCTAGAAATTATTGCTCCGCTCAAAGCGGGAGAAGTCCTAAAAAAATAAATAATGTGCTATCGAACAATGCCTATCGATGTGACGGCGAGTTTACACAAAAAAATCGGTTCTGGCAGCGTTATCGTCTTTTTTTTTTGCTTGCTTTTAGTATTTTTCACCTTTATTGGTTTTTATAATAACAATACAGCATTTTCAACAAATTGCAATCTCTCTATATGAAGGCTTTAAAAAGAACAAGTAGAAACAAACTCTTGAAAATCTGCGTCATTATGTCTTATCATTTCCCGCTGTATTCATGGCCCACAGTGGGCCTGATACTCTTCATTAAGTCGACGAGCTACTTTGATGTGACAACCTGATAAATTCGCTTTCAGTTCTTTTTCCCTGTATCATGGCCATGTTGAAAAGAAATCTAATGACGTTGAAAAAGAAGTTGAGGGATAGGCATATTTGATTGAGCTTTACACTCAAGGTATGGAATTAAAAAAATACTATTGTAATCTCAACCATACTTACATTACTTATATAATATTCCCCCTCCCCCCAAATAATACTGACATCTCCTTGAGGCGTGCGTGGAACAGTACGCGCCGTTGACCACTTGTGCTTGGTCCGGACAGTTACCGGATGGTCGGACGGCGAGCTACCCATTGCTTGCTGTCCGCTTGCCCGCACCTACGGTTGTGTACAATAAATTTTATTCTATTTAACAGCAGTGAGTCGAGTGCGAGCTAACTTTATGTTAAGCTATGCTTTGGAATAGCACAAAAATTACTTTTTATACAGGGAGTATATTTCCTTGCGTTAATTGCCTGTCATTACGTGAGCCAAGCCGCTGGCACGGTTATGTGAGAATGTCAGGTTATGTGAGAATGTCACCACGGGCCCCGGGACTAAGGCAATGAATGGAAGGGTAGGTTTTTAGTCAGTAAGAGTCTGACACTATTTCCCGCCCCACCCAAGGGCGGGATTTGTCATTGGATGATTTTACCTACCAAAAAAAAAGCCGCTGGCACAAGTTCGTAAATTTAATATGTTTTAAGTAGCTAAATAAATTAGTTAAAACAAATTAATTATAAAGATTTTTTGTAACTAATTAATTACTAAAACCAAGAGAAATAAAAATACTTAATTATTTAAGACTTATTAATATACATTATAGGCAAATAACTCCTTACATGGCGTCAAATAAAAATGAATAATTTATAAATGTCACACCAACGATAGCCCATTTTTTGTCCAGGCAATTACTGTCAATTCCAGGTTGCCTGGAAGAGATCGCGAAACGGATAAGGCCACCCATTGTATGTATGTGTTTTAGTGTCGTTTAAAATGTGTAATGGTGTACAATGAGTGTTATCATCATCATCTTCCTACCCTTGTCCCGCTTTATTAGGGGTCGGCGAACTCGTGTTTTTCTTCCATTCTGTCTTGTCACTCGTCACGCTATCACTAACTTCCTTTTCTTTCATATCAGTCCTCACACAATCCTTCCATCTCTTCTTTGGCCTCCCTCTCCTTCTTCATCCATCCACATGTAAACTCATAACTTTTTTAGTAACATGCGTTTCATCCCTCCTCTTCACATGACCATACCAAGACAAACGAATGGTGTACAATGTAGTGTATAATAAATAAATGCCATGACTTTTAAAACGCTATCTCCTCTAAGCCCCGCTGGCTCAGTGGCCCGCCCTAGTCCCGATGACGCTCATTAACGCAATGAGTTCAGACGGATGTGACGCCAGATAAATTGGCTCTTACTTCACTTTCTACTGTTATAGCTGTTAGGGACTTGTGACTATGTCACATGTCACTAATGGTCAAATTTCTTTGTAATTGGATTAGGTTTTAATTTTTAAAGATTTTTTTTCGACCCACAATGATTTTTCGTACTGAAATTTTGTTGTTTCTATCTCGAGGATGAATTTACATACTCTAAAATCATAATAATTTAGTAACTTAAACATACAAAATTATATATTTACTGTAGGCGTGGGCTTGCGGACTACAAGCAATAGGTAGCTCGCTGCTGGCCGTCTGTTGACCGTTCTTTCCGAGCCCCAGTTGTCGACGGCGCGTAGTGTGTTGGGGCCCAGCGGGGCCGAAGTCTACTAGTCATGGGCTAACTTCCGAAAGGAAATGATCCTGAAACGCAAAGGGTAAAAAGGAACATTGCGTGGGTAGTTTTATTAAACAAAAATCTTACACGACCTCCCACTCAACCCTAAAGCGGGAGCCTACTTTAAATAAAAAACAATCAAACATAATATACCCGTCTTTCAAAAGCTGTATGCCGTAAAAAAAAAACAGTCAGCAGAATATTTTTCGGTTAAATTCTGCCCAATTATTTTCCTTTTTCATCGACATCTCCCATACCGTCGATATTACAGGCAGGTACAGCCACAGTAAAACGTTTCATCTTTCAAAAAATATTTTCACCCCTGCAACGTAAAACGCTGCGTATCGATATCAGACCTCTTCAAAAAAACATCGCGCTGCATCCGAAAATGTTTCAAGTGAAATTACATCACCAGCACTCGGCGTCCCAATATTGTATAACCACATGTTTGTTTTCACCGCAGGAATAGGCACGCCATAATCGCGGCAGTAAGTTTCGTTTTTGAGGAGTGGCTAAAGAGGCAACAAGGCGTTATCATATTCCAGCTGACGTAGATATTTATTGGGCATGGCCAGTTCGAAAGGTCCTTGTTACGCGTTAAGGCGAAATAAACGCTTGGGTTTCATTATTGTGCCAATCGCCCGGAGGACACGGTGGAGCATATGGTAGAATGTGCAGCTTGAGTGGAGTACCGCCATATTCTTGTTGTTTCGATTTCAGCTCTGCTGCGTGTAGGAGACTGAAGGTTGTTCAAATAATAGGCGACACCAGGAATTACTTGTAACTTTAAATATATTTGTGAATATTACATGAAATTGGTATTTAATGGTAAAGTGCGTGCGATGTAATAAAAGGATTGAAAAAGAATTAGAATTTATAAAAAACGTTGTTACGTAGCTCGGTGGTGATTGGTCGATAGCATGCGTGGGCGACCAATCGCTGTGAGGCAGATGACAGCTCCAGTAGTTAAGGCGAAGTGCTTGTTGTTAAGGTGAAGTCTGAACACTTGTGGTGGCGGTGTGAAGGTCACCTCCTTTTGCCAAACAAGCTAAAGAGATGGTCGCACGTATGGGGAAACACACATCCTCGTGCCCCACCCAAACGAGATGTACTGAGCACCACAGGAGCGGACTCGGGCAGCGGCGGACAGAGAGCAAACGGTAACTGTAAGAACACAGGTTTTAGTCAGTAAAAATCTGACGCTCTCTCATTCCATGCAGCGGAAGAAGTTATTTAATGAATTTCCACCTAAAATATGGGATCGTCTTCCAGCTGTGGTTGCCGTTAGAAGAGATGATGATATTGTCGATATTCAGTTCCATATAAAGATTGGGCGTCAGCATATTGCACTCTGTATTTGTGTACAAATTAGCTTCAGTAAAATTTAAACGTTATGGACAGAGGCAACGGGTACTACCACCGGACCCTGCTGACTGACTAACCACCTCCACACATTCGGCATCACATACTGTCCCTTGAGGAAAGCTTACTTGGAGAAGGAGGAGACAATTGCACATGTACTCTTTGACTGCACAAATATCACTGATCCAGGTATATGCACTCTAGGATCCCCTACCAGACACCTTGAAGAACCTGGAAGGTCTAATTTTTAAAGAGAGGTAGATAGGTTAAGCCTGTCAAATGCTGGCCATGCCCACCCACAATGGTCCACAAAGGATTTAGTACGAAAACCAAACTCCAATTAAAGATTAATAGATAAACTGTTATAATTTAGTTCCATATCTTCTACCGGATCAATAAACAGTACATTACCGAGTATACAGGTAGTACTAAGCTCCATACCATAGAGTCATTATCAAATAATAGTAATCGGTTCCGCCAGGCATAGTCGTTGATCTACAAAATGATCGCGCGCTGACATTTCAATAGCGCCCATTAAACTGACTCGGGAATCGAATTTGTGACCGAGTGGAGCATTAATACTGTATTAATGATGATGACTGGGGAATTAACCAGCTATATTTGCTTCTCTATGTTTCGATATTCATAGGAGAAGTCATTATATTGGTGATTATAGTTCTAATGACTTATCATCACCACATGTCCTGTATTTGAGGGTGATGAATTTTGAAAACCCTTCCTTAAGAGCACCCAACACGTGATACTATTCCCATACATTCTTGGGTGTATGGTATCGTTACTTTCTTTAGATATTATGGAAACACAGATATAATCTGGTAGTTATTATTTAAGTGTACGTGATTTTATGTGACTTTTGGCCCTTTATAATGTACTCACAATTAAAAAAACCGGCCAAGTGCGAATCGGACTCGCGCACAAACGGTCCGTTGTAAAAAACGGCATAGAAATCACTTTTTTGTATGGGAGCTCCACTTAAATATTAATTTTATTCTATTTTTGTTATAGCGGCAACAGAAATAAATATATAATCTGTGGAAATTTCAACTGTCTAGCTATGGCGGTTCATGAGAACCACAGCCTGGTGACAGGCAGACGGATAGCGGAGTGATAGCGATTAGGTCCTGCCTTTACGCGTTGGTTACGGAACACTAAAAAGTAAACAAAACATATTTTATATAATGCCACAACACATTTTATTTTATAAAAGACAACGCCTGAATATTGTCTCTTTTTTCGCGTTGCCTCTTTATCAAACATTGCGTTGTATGAAACGACAAGCTTTAAACCATGCTCACATTGACGATACATGGATCAGGACGGGCCCTCTTTAGTGCCGTGTACACACGGCGTAGGTAACGTAGAAAACTTTAATCAGATCCATTTTTGTTTACTCTGCGTGTTTTTTTTTTTCAATAAACAATATAATGAGAAGAATTAACAACTGCTTTTTTGCATTGCAATTGTTGTATTAATGTTACAAGTGTCTGAGTCTAAAACAAAGCGGTAATATGGCGTCTATGTCGTGGTAAATGTTGCAATTACAGAATATTACGTAAGATTTTGTGTATAATATTGTGGTGTGGGTACACTCAAATAAATACAATAAAATAGGTATTCGTTGTGCGCATGCTTAGTGATAATGCTTAGAGATATGAGCCGTCTGTTACCTACAGCGTTTTTTTTTAAAGAGTAACATTGGCTCTGAGACACAAAAAGCAACTGAGGGAACACAAGTGGGTTTTAGTTAGAAAAATAAAAAATAATTCTTCCAATCTACGAAAATATAGGTAAAAATGCATTATTCTTTGATGTAAACAAAATCTAAGAGCCAAACTTCATTACTAACACAAAAAAAAAACGCACTAACTCACACAGTTTCAATAACAAATCACTTTCAGCATTATCATTAACAAAATTAACTATAACGTAAGGCATAGCACACACAGTTAGCCCCACCCGATGGATAAATTGAATTACATCAGACCCGGTTTAACCCGATTAAAATCTGCAAGCGCGGCGCCGATTGGATTGTGAACGTTACGTGTTACCGTTCAACCATTTTTACAACTGGCGTAAATTGGTTTGTTGTAATGAATTGTCCGTGTGTACGTGGCTTTATGTGGGGGTTTTAGTTCAGATTAACGCGTGTTAGGAAGATTGTTGAGTGGCTTTGTTACGAGTTGGTTGGAGGAAGATTGCAGAAGTTTGTGATTGGATTTGATTGAAGTTCTTTTAACAGATTCACAGTCTATTTTCTAAGAGTTTTTAAGTGTGTTTTCGTAAAGATATTTAATGGACAAAAGGAAAATATAAAAAAATCCTATTCAAAATATTTTATTTCATATAGGCCTGCATCGGCACCTACCTCTAAAATTTCAGGAGTTTGTGCATTGTGATTTGTGATAATGATTCGTAAAAAACAATCTGTGATAAAAGTGCTATGTTGTTGATTTATAGTGTCTTTTGCCCGTGACTTCGCTTACGGAAATTTAGATTTTAACAATCAATTCAGCATGATAGTCGATATAGAAATCATTGTTACGATTAACTTAGGTATAGTCATGGTCCATTGCGGTTAAGATTAAATAGTTATAAAAAAGACGTTTTTTTATATATAATCATAATATCTGTAAGAGTTACAAGATGTAGTTGAGTTTACAAGTGTCAGCAGAGTCAGAGGCCTTACCGCGAATTGAAGATTCTATCCATAAAATGTATACTGGACTCACAAAATGTGTTATTTTTAAATAATACACATATTTGCTAAAGACGAAGGTGCACTTACGAGTTGTAGGTCGCGGATTCATATCTAGCCAGGCACATTACTTCGTGTAATTTATTTCATCACCACTGCTCTCAAAACGGTGAATAAAAAGATCATGAGGAAACCGGCATGTCCTAGAACCAAAAATACTAAGACATGTGACATCTACCAACCCGCACAGGGCCAGCGTGGTGGATTACGTCTCATTCCCTCTCCTCTAGGAGAGGGAATGAGAAGATGCTTGAGTTCCAGCAGTGGGAACATTATAAGGTGGGTCTGGCCCGAAATGGCTGAGGACACTGACGTATGAGGAAACGGGAGGAGGCCTTCGCCTAGTATTTAGAACATAATGTGCTAATTAGATTAGATTAAACATGCGTGAATAAAGTTTATAATAACTTAGAGCGAGAAAACCCTTTAGATAACATCAAAACTCAAAAAAAAAACTTATCCGATCTCAGGCAGTTTTCAGCATGACTATATCTCAAGAGTCTCTTAACAAAATACACAACGTGCCCAAATATAATTTGAGTTTCTTCAACGCGACGCGAGCGTAATGGTAATTGGGAGGGTGTGGCCAGGAAAACACAGTTTATGTACAAACATACACACACGGCACACACCGCATACAGAAAGCACAGGGTAGGTAAACACAGAGAACACACAGGTCAATGTACGAGATATATCGCGGTATCGTCACGTGAGTGGTGGGTTTTACGAAGGGTAAAAATGGTATATACAAAATTAGTAAAAATAAATAAATTAAAGCAGTGCAATTTTTTTTTATTAGAAGAATATTAGAGTTATGCGAAACAAAGTGTAAAGTTCCACAAAACTCCGTTGGAAAGAGAAAATCCTCCGACCAGACGGTTGTTGTGCCTGGTGCGGGCAAATGCCTGATAGATGTTTTTCGGGTTACTGTATATATTTTCTAACCGTGTGGAGAACTTTAATACCATGCTTAAGAGGTTTGTTTTTTTTAGTTCCTATGTGACATTCAATTTACGGGGTTTTAAAAAAAATATTGAAAGAAAAAGGAAATGTACTCAACACTTACCACACACCACAAACACACTTATTATTTGACAAAATGAGATTTTACCTGTAATACATTTCTGCTCATGCCCTAGGGGAAAACACACGTGATGTTACGGTATTGTTAAAAAAAAACAAACGCCGCTCATATTAATTTGGTACAAGTTATATTTAGAACAAAAATGTTGACAGATCTTATGTATCCTTGACAACAGGGATTTTAGGAAGTAATTTAAATGTGTAGTTACTTTTTCATGTGAACATTTATCATGTACGGAAACACAGTTTCCTTAAAGAAAATACTCGTACCTTTATGAAAAGAACTCATTAAGTTTAAGGATAAATCCTTAGTAACTGAAATAATATAATGAATAATTTTGATTCATTGAATAAAAGTAACTTATTTTTGTTTCTGGTTATTGGAAGTCTGATTTTTGGAAGCATTGCTCTGATTAGTAATTTCATCGTCACATAAACATATCGATGACTTATTGTTACCAGCGGCTTTGCCCGTGTCAAAGTCTCCTGTGATGTTGGGTATTGGAGCGAAATGATACCAAGGCGAATGATGAGTAAATACTGCCTTTATTAAAATAATGTTACATGTTTTATACTGTTAGACTTATAATATAAAGGTGCCTACATACACACGACACCTCACCCCTTTTTTTTTTTTTTTTTTTTTTTTTAGGTTAATATAATATTGGTTGCTTATTACTATATGGTTACATTTAACTTATTATAACTAGACATGACAACGACAGTTTGTCTTTATACCATCCTTATTACTATGAGGTTACAATTAGCTTATTATAACTTGACATGACAACGACAGTTTGTCTATCTTACTTTTCTATTTTATAAGTATGAGGTATTAACAGTGCAATTGCTGTAGGTACATCTAGTCATCTAGTTAATTATACATCAATCATAATATGGCTTTGTTCTGTTTTTATGTATAACGTCAGTTTTTCCATTAATTTCAATTTCTACATTTGGTGAAATGTCCCTGATAACTTTGTAAGGTCCTGAGTATAAGCTTGTGAGTTTATTGCCTGTTTCGTTTTTTACTAATATTTTGTCATTAGGCTTATAATGTGTGGGGTTAATATACGAGTAAGTGTCATACTTACGTTTCGATACCAACTTGCTGTTAATTAAATTTTTGCGAGCTTGTGTTTGTGATACCTGTAACCTGTATTTTAGTTCGAGAGGGTAACTATTATGGTTATATAGTGGTTCGATTTTTTGAGTGAGGTTGCTTGGTAAAATGCACTTTTTACCGTAAACTAATTCAAACGGAGTGAATTTAGTTGACGTATTTACAGAAGTATTATAAGCGAAACACCAATAGGGTAGCCAAGTACTCCAGGATTCCGATTTTTGTTCCGTTTGAATACGAAGGAATGCGGACAAACTTTTATGTGAGTTTTCTAAGGCTCCTATGCTTTGATGGTGATATGCAGTTGAGTTAAGTTTTTTAATATTAAGCAAAGTACATACCTCTTTTACCGTTTCTGCCATAAACTCAGTACCCCTGTCGGTGGCGGTTTCCTTCGGCACACCATAATGAAGCACGAAGTTGTCCACAAATGAACGTGCAACTTCTGCAGCTGTTTTTGTAATAAGTGGAAAAGCACATACATATTTTGACAACTCGCACTGTATTGTTAGTATGTATGAATATCCATTGTCATCCTTATCTAATGGCCCTACTAAATCTAGGAAAATCTTTTCGAAAGCAGTGTGTGCCGTAGTGGTGACGGCCATTGGTTCCTTTACTTGTATTGTGTATTTTTGTTTCTGGCAATCTGGGCATTTTTTCACATAATTTTCAACATCTGTGTCTAGGCCTGGCCAAAAGTAATATTTCCGAATTTTATTTGCCATTCGCCTTATACCCGCGTGGCCACTTGTCGGTAAAAGATGATAATCATTAAGTATTACCTTTCTATCGTCTTTATTTTCTACGCGTTCTACGTCTTGTATTACGATTAATCTGGGGCCTAACCAATTTTCGCTGTCTTTGATTTGACTGATTAATTTTTCTACAAATGTTCTGTTACTTATACTTTTTATAAAGTACACTTCTTCTACACATATCTCACTACAAAAATTACTCAGCGCTTTCACAAATTCTGCTCGAGTCATTTGCGAGTGAGCCGCTGGTTTTATATAGATAGTCCTTTTTTCTTTTGAATAGATGAAAACATTGTTTTCTTTATTTTGATCATTTTCTTTCCTTAATATTTTTAACCCTGAACTGTCTATAAATCTTAATTCTACTACTTCATTTGGTCTATTCTGTGTCTCTACAACTTTTAGTTTTTCTAAATAAACGCTTGGTTGGGCTGCCTCACTTGTTGGTGGACTGGCATTTAATTTTAGTTTTTGTGCCCGTGTTATAACATATACGCTATTGTCCATGTCTTGCAAATCTTTTGATGTTAATCGTGACAGTGCGTCTGCTGCTGCGTTGTCTCGACCTTTGACGTATTCAATCTCGTAATCGTATTCCTCTAGTATCAATTTAAATTTTAGTAGTCTGCTGGATGGGTCTTTGAGATTAAACAGGTAAATCAATGGCTTGTGATCAGTTTTAATTTTAAACGGACGGCCAAATAAATATGGTCTAAAATGTTTCACCCCCCACACTATTGCTAATAGTTCTTTTTCAATAGTGGGATAGTTTTTCTCTGATTTATTTAAGCTTCTGCTTGCGTAAGCAACTGGACGCCCATCCGCATTTGATAAAATAGCTCCTACTGCATAGCCTGATGCGTCAGTTTGTAATATAAATTTATTTTCACTTGAAAAATTTGGATATTGCAATATTGGCGGTGTTATCATAGTTTCTTTTAGTATGTCAAATGATTTCTGACAATTATCATCCCAATGAAATACTACATTTTTTCTACATAATAAATTAAGATAATAAGCTTTATCTGCAAAATTTGGAATAAATTTGCGATAGTAGTTCGCAAAAGCGACAAAACGCTTTACATCGTCTACGTTTTTAGGAACTGGGTATTCCTTAATAACACTTATTTTTGCAGGATCTGGTAGTACACCTTCACTTGATACTATGTGGCCTAGATAAAGCATCTCTTTCCTTAGAAAATTACATTTTGAAGGGTTTAGTTTTAAATTGACTTTACGTAAGCGATCAAATATGTCTATTAGGTTTTTATTGTGATGAGATAGAGATTTTCCTAGGACTATCAAATCGTCGAGATATACTAAGCACTTATCGTATGTTAGACCGGCCATAGCCATTGTCATCATGCGTGAGAAAGAACTGGGACTAGTTTTCAAACCCATCGGCATTCGCGTCATCTGGTATTGCCCAGAAGCAAATGCTGTGTATTTGCGGCTGTCTTCGTGTAGATCTACATTATAGAAACCTTGGTTTAGATCTAAATGACTGAAGTAAATGCAGCCCGATAAAGAGTCTAAAATTTCATTTATGTTTGGCAGAGGAAACTTATCATCTTGTATGCAGCTGTTTAGTTTGCGATAATCGATAACTAATCGCCATTTTTTATTCCCCGCTGAGTCTGGTTTTTTGGGTACTAGTAGAACTGGGCTTGACCATTCGCTGTTACATTTTTCAATAATACCTTGCTGAAGTAAATTTTCTATTTGTTTGTCGATTTCTCCTTTCTGTGAGTATGGTAGTCTAAATGGCTTCGAATATACCGGAGCTACATTCGATTTTAAGTTAATTTTGTGCGTATATAAGTCTGTAGTCGTCATTTTGTCCCCTGCAAGACAAAATATGTCGGAATACTTCGCGCAAATCTTTTCTATCGATAATTGTTCCTCTTTGTTGAGGTGATTTAAATCTAGGATTGAAAATAGTTTTTTAACCCTATCCGCGTTATTAATTGTTTTTTCAAAAGAACAGATATTGTATTCTGATGATTTTTGAATAATGGGATTAATTTCTTCTATGGTTAAATCATTATGCGTTGTATTAAGGACTCGGATCGGAAACATTCCGTTTTTGGGTTTAACTAATGCGCTAGCTATAAAAACTCCGTTTTGTAGTTCTGAAGCACAAATGACAATTTCGTCAAATGCATACCTCGGCTGGGCACTAATAAAATGTATTGATTCACATCTCGCGGGTATGTTTATATTTTTGCGTGGAAAACTTAATGGAAAAGAAAGTTCTACATTGTTATTCCATAGCAACAAAGTATTGTTACCTAGGTTTAGAATTGATTTGTATTTGTTTAGGAAGTCATGCCCTATTATGCCACTGGTCTTACAAGGCAAGGAATTAAAAACATAGAATTTATGTTTCAGTATCTGATTCTTTGAACTCAATGCTAGATAAACATATCCAATAGATTGCACTTTGCCCCCCATTCCAAATACGTTAATGTTTTGTTTATAGATTGGAATGTTTTGTTCCATTACATGTTTTTGTTTTATTGCCGATATGGAGGCACCGGTATCAATTAACCAATTATATGGATAACCATTGCGACCATTTAAATAAAGGGTACTAGAACTATTATTTGTAAAAAGAATTGCTCTTTTAGTCACGAAAAAACTCATTATTTCCGTGGGATGGTAAGGAAGATTCGGCCGTTTGTAAAGAAGTTTCGGCTGTCTGTAAAGAGGTCGGGTCTGAGTTTGTCAAAGTATGCAATTGTGCTTGGCGACTATAACTAGTTCTACCTCTGCTCCTGAAGGATGACCGCCTTGCACCGCGCGCTGAGTTCCGCTGACCTCGCCAACCGCGCCCTGTACCCTGCTGGTTCTCGCTGTTTTGCTCTTCTGCAGCTACGTGTGATGTGTCTCTGGCCCTCATATTGGCTCGACGATTCCCGAAACCCCTGTAATTGTTATTTTGATAGTTATTGCGATTGAAATACAAAACTTCTGAATCGATGGGTCGTGATATTTCTTCATCTAAGGCTGCTTGAACGGCATCTTTTAACGAGGTATAGTTCCTTGCTGCAATAACTGTACTGAGTCGACGATTTCTCAATCCATCTGCAAAACATTTTATAGCCAGTTTTTCGTTCAATGGGCGTAAAACCTTGTAAGCATGGTCATTACCTTCCGACTGAGTAATGGTCAAGTCTACGAACATTTCTGTAATTTTATTACCAAACTCATCAATTGACAGATTATCCTGTCTGAAACCTTGCAGTCTGCGTTGAATGGCAGTTGCCGATTTTTTCGGTAACAGCTGATTTTTCATATCATTAATAAGTGTATCAGTACTGGAATAATCCAGGGATAATTTTAATTTCGCGGCCCGAGTTAATCTATTTTTCAAAACAAAGTTTACTAACCTTTTCTGGGAGTCGCCGTCGAGCTCTGAACTGTAATATTCAATACCATCTATAAGACGATAAATGCTAGATTCATCGTCGGCTGAAACAGGCAATAAATTCATTGCTATCTTTAAATCAAATTTGGCCATTTTTTGGTTTTCCTCCGTTTTCACAGAACACAAGCTTAATATTTCCTTATAAATTATATTAAATTGTTCACAATTCTTTTTTACTAACAAGTATTCTTGTTCCTTAAGGCTACCTTTAATTGCTTCTAATTTTCCTAAAATATTTTGATATTCTTCATACAAGTGGTTAGCTTCTCGTAGCTTTATTTCAATTGTTTTACCTATTCGCCTCGCGGCACCTATCTTCACTAAATATGTTCTTAATTCTTTTATCTTTACAATTAAATCTGATAGCTCTTGAGCCATATGGCGTAATTATCAAGTATTAAGAAGCCTTTTAAACCTGGTCCGTTTTTTTTTTTATTTTTTTTTTTATTTTAGTCTCTTATTACGTTTGCGTACATACACAATGCGGGTACATTTCAATTAGCGTTATTTTAGTAATAATTGATTTACTTATCTAGGCGTATTATTGGATGTTTAATTTATAAATGTATATAGTGTTTACGAGATTTCTCTACTTAGGGTTAATTAGTGTTGTCTATAGTTCCACCTTTGAATCCTGTCGAACCGGACTAATGATTTTAAATTGTTAGCACTTTATCGGTAGTCACTCACTTTATTTTCACTTTATATGCACCCACTTCACTTTTTTCTTTCTTTTTTTTTTTTCTTCGGTCGTTGATGGATGGTATCAGCATGCAATTGTCTTCTTATCCATGTTCGTACTCTTGAATAGTAATTTATTTATGTATGTGTTTCGTGTCGTTGACTATGCGTTTTCAAATCATTTGTTTTTTTTTTTTTGAATTTTTCTGCTATGCGTTCTCCATTTCCGCGTTTATTTTTGGGTCTCGCCGGAAGTATGAAATTGATCTTCGCAATGCGTGTCGATTTATTTCGTTTGTCATCCACTTGGTGTGACAGTTCTTGTAAATCCTGAACATAAAGTACAGGAATCCCAGCAACAGCAGCAACAAAATAACCAACAAAACCACATTCGTTGTACTGGTATGATACTTTAACTGCTCCAAATCTGCGTTGTTATTACCGCCGGAAGCTGTTTGAGCTATGATAACTTCTTCTTTACTCTGATTTTTCCCCATGATAATATTGACTATTATTGATGACACAAATAACACTGTTTCTCACACGACTTAGTACACTACACTTGCGGTTCATCGTGGAACGGTATCCTTATAAGGTGATAGGAATTCTAAACAAAGTCCAGGGGACTATTTCGTCACGGTCGCCATGTGATGTTGGGTATTGGAGCGAAATGATACCAAGGCGAATGATGAGTAAATACTGCCTTTATTAAAATAATGTTACATGTTTTATACTGTTAGACTTATAATATAAAGGTGCCTACATACACACGACACTCCATACAAACTCCTGTTTTACCCTTTTAGGGATAGAGTTTCGTAAAATTCGTTCGTAATAAATGTCTACACCATATATAAAACATAGCTGCCAAATTTTAAGTTTATAGGTGTTATAGTTTCTGAGATTTCGTGATTAATCAGTGAGTGGTATTTCGCTTTTATATATGTATATAGATAGACAGATTATATTTCTTATGCTCTGCGTTTGGTATAAATCTATTGTGTTATCAAATTACTTTAACATAACCATAAGTAGTTCCTTTTACCTTGAAACCTGTTCTCTTTAAACACAATACCTCTCCCCTCCGTTCAAACAGTCAAACTCTCTGTCTCAAAGCTACTCTGTGTAATATTTCACGCACCAAATAAGACGTAGTGTACAATTATCACTAATTTGGTAATACGATGTCTGTCAATCTGTGTGTCTGTGTGTCAATGTCTCTATGCTGTGGTTAGGCTGTACGGTTACATGGCTTGGGCGGAGCCAAATCATAATGTTTTCCTCAAAAAAATGTTTGAATTGTGTTAGCTAAATTGCTGTTCCGACAGGTTAATGAGTTGGCTTCAAAGTTGGTTGCTAGGCGGTTCCAACGATTAACTTTATATAATCATTGGCTAAATGACTATTTACAACGTTATATAAGTGTTTGATCAAATGCATTTTAACTGAGTTTTCCGTTCTGCGAGCAATGTGTCCAGCCCATTGCCGCTTAAGTTTGGCAATTCTTCGTGCTATATCAGTAACCTTGGTTCTGTGGATATCCTCATTCCTGATTCGATCACGCAAGGAAACTCCGAGCAAAGCCCTTTCTATTGCCCTTTGGGTGACTTTAAATCTTCGGCCGTTGGGGCCGAAACGTTCTGTAATGTACTGGAAGATGTAGCTTTGGAAGGCCTCCTACAAAGTGGCCCGATGACCTGGCAAGAGTTGCGGAAATCCGATGGATGCGAGATGCACAGGACTATTCATAGTGGCCCCACTTAGGGGAGGCCTATGTCCAACAGTGGACGTTTCTCGGCTGATATGATGATGTTGATGATGATGACAGGTTTCAATGCGAATTAAAGTTCCTCAAAAATAAAGGAGTTGTTCATAATAAAGAGCTAGAACATGGTTAAATTATGCAAAGATTTAACGTTTGAATACTGATACTGTTATTTGTTACATAATAACAAAGCTTAGGTTATGGTGACACCTTACTCATTTTAGATTTGATTAAAATATTAATAACTGTTGGACGGCCGGACTCTTTACATGGGAAATCATCCAGCGACTACTCCAGCTCTTGGGCGGAGCAAGAGGGCATGTCAGACTTTTACTCACTAAATCACACTTCTGTTCCTTCTTTGTCTTGGTTTCAAAGGCCCCGAGGTTTATTTTCCCATAGCCCATGGCCCCAATAGGCTACGATCCTGCTGGGTCCCTAAGATTTGCTGACTTTTCCTTGAGGCGCGCGCTGAACACTACGTGCCTTCGATGACTTGCGTTCGATCTGGACGATTGCCGGACGGCAGGAAAGTGAGCTACCCATGGCCCGCCGTCCGCAAGCCTACGCCTACGGTGGCTGGAAAATGGGATCGGAATCCCGGCGGCTGGGGAGTGAAGATCTTACCCTCGCGCGTGCGGCAGCTTCCTTGGCTGGCATTACTGCTTCGCTGGAGGTGACCACCTGTCATTCCTCCTCACTCCGGACTATGGCCTGTACCAGGGGCCGGCGCGAGAGGCTGTTGCCGCCGATCGCCTTCACGAGGATGGGGACTCTAACGTATGATCCACTGAAACCGGCGAGCGAGCTACCCTTTGCTTGTCGTCCGCAAGCCCTGCGGTGGCTGGCAAGCCTTATTTTTAATTCCACTCGACGAAAAATTGACACCAATCGAACCAGCTTTTCTAAACGATGTAACTAGCAATTATTTTGCAATTTTTTCCAACTTACTCCACTACGTTACAAACAAAAAATATTGTTTCGAAAATGAACACATAAAAACCTTTATAATTAAGTAATTCGTATTAAGGTGCTGAAATATCCGTTCATTAAAATCGTATTAGTATAATAAAATATATTTGTCGGTTTTTTGAGCGCCGTAATTAGAGCTTTATTATGCTACTAGCTTTTATGTGTGGCTGCACTCGCGTGAATGTCGAAAATTGCCTCAAGGGCACAAACTGCCGACTTCGTTTAGTTTATCTAAAAGTGGTCACCCTGTGTGATGAGACCGCCTCTTGTTTTTTGTACTTGTTTGTCTTGTGTTTTTTTGTAAGGTGTACAGTAAAGAATATATAATAAAACACTGATCAGGCAGGGGCCAAAGTCTTGTTTTTTTTTTTTAATTTTTATAAACTCGTACTTGACTGCAATCCTACTTGATAGTAAGCAGTGATGCAATCGTTGATGGTAACCGTTCTGCTAAGCCTCTCAGAACCTATATATTTGTTTTCCATTTGTCACAACCATTTCCCACCAAACGAAGGTTGATTTTGTGTGTATTTAATATCTTGCGGATTTTATTCACGCATGCGGATCTGCTCTGCATGCAGAAAATTTCAAAAGGCAAAATACGTGTCCCACATGCGAATTGCACGCATTACATTATAAATACTTGTATGAAAAGGACATTTGCGGAGGTTACGCATGCGGAGCAAATCCGCACGCGTACAGGGATAATCGTCGGTTGGTATCATATACCACGAAAACTGTCTAAAGGGCCTCTGCGAGTTGCTTTCGGCCCCTCGTAAGCCTTTCAAAGGCCCAGGAGTCCAGGGTTCTGACATATTCTAGCCAATGAGAAACAATAAATTATTATTTTATGTATTATTTCCGGACATGGTCTACTCGTATGCCATCAAGTCTCAGTTACATCTGTTTAGCTGTTTGAACATACAGTAATAACAAACATACGCACGAACATATACACACATACATACAAGTTTTCTTTTCTATCACATTAGTTTGATGATATAATATGAGAAATCGGTTTGTAATTATATAGTAGATCGCGAATGAAATTTGTGGTTCAGAAGACTTTTAAGTGTACTAAATTTCTGGGACGCAATAAGATTTTATATACATGAGTAAGCAATTTAAATTAAGGAAGATCTAGAATTTGTAACACATTTCAATTTCGTAGAGTTTTTTTTAGATTTACATTCGTAAACTATGTATAAGTCAGGAGTAGGTAGTAGGAGTAGGTAGGTAGTAGTTGTCAAGCGCCAGCCTATCAATAAAAAAGTAAGATTCTTCAATTCTGTAGGTACTATAATACGTCGTTGTATGACATTTTGATGAACTGTCATGAAAACGAAAATGTCTCTAAGAAAACGCAGCGCTGCCTCAACGATGAACACCCAAATAGGATACATTGGATTGTAACCCTAATATACCTAAACATTGGATTGTAAATTCAATGTATCCTATTTGGATTTTCGTCGTTGCGGCAGCGCTGTGTTTTCTTAGAGAATAGCACCACTGGACCTCTTTGGCGCTGCCGTGAGATACACGATGTCGATCGAGGCGGCGACCCTCCTTGCTGGCCAACCGCCATGGGATCTGGAGGCAACAGTCCTTGCACACATGCACGACAAGCGCATGGAGATGCAACATGGAAATTCCGCTGCCACGACAAGTCGAGGCATGGCGGACAGAGCTCCGGCGGGATCTCATGGCGAAATGGCGTCAGCGACTATCGCAACCTCGTTTGGGGCACGCCACAATTGGGGTGATAAGGTCCATCCTTGAGGCGTGGCTGGAAAGACCTCACGGCGCTCTCAGCTTCCGCACGACGCAGGTGCTTACCGAACACGGAAAGTTCGCTAAGTGCCTGTTCCAGATTCGTGCAGAGGATTCGCCCGGGTGTCACCACTGTGCGGAACACCCGGAGGACACGGTGGAGCACACTGTAGAGGTGTGCCCCGCCTGGGCGGAGCATCGCCGTGTCCTCGTGGGGGTGATCGGCGGCAGCGATCTCTCTCGCCGGGCCTTGGTTCAGTCCATGGTCCGTAGTGAGGAGGGATGGCAGGCGGCCGCCTCCTTCTGCGAAACAGTAATGCTAGCAAAGGAGGAGGCCGACCGCATCAGGCAGAGGCAACGGGGCGCTCGCCCCAGCCGCCGCCGGGATTCTGATCCCGATTTCCGGCCACCGTAGGCGCGGGCTTGCGGACGGCGTTCAATGGGTAGCACGCTGTCCGATCGTCCGGTGACCGGCCGGACCGAGCCCAAGTTGTCGACGGCGCGTTCTGTTCCCGCGCGCCTCAAGGAGCTGTCAGCAAACCGTAGAGGCCCAGCCTTCTAACTGCAGGCAGGCAGGATCGAAGCCTGCTGGGGTCAAGGGCCGTTTTCTGAGAGAAAGGCTCAGCCCCGGCACTATAGGCAACGAAGGAACGGGGTAGGTTTTTAGTCAGTAAGAGTCTGACACTACTTCCCGCTCCGCCCAAGGGCGGGATTTGTCATTGGATGATTTTACCTACCATAAAAAAAACACGATGTCGATGTTGTTTTTATTTTAGTTTTTAAGTTGGTACTTATTTCTTCATTGTATCCACAGATTTCTTGTATGTCCCACATCACTAACCAAATTACAAGTACTTTTAAGGTACAGTCAACAAAGATACTTCATTGTTAAATTCAAGGAATCGTTTAATTGGCTGTCGGAATTAGGATAGTCAGAATAACATTCTGACTATCTATTTTGTTAATTTCGCACCAACTCGTAGATCATATTACATTATATTGCCCACCTATTTAATTTAATTTGATTTAATGTAACTTTATTTAATGTATTTTAATATTACATAATTTGACGTAATTTAATGTAATGTAATGAAATTTAATGTGGTATAATGGATTCCAATGCAATTTAAATAAATTTAATCTGACTAAATTTATTATATTGATTTAATATAAAAATCCATATTTTATTGATTATTTTTTCATTATTTTGTTTTGTACCGTATTATTGTTTATTAAATTTATTAAATGTATAATGTTGAACAATTAATACAAAATACAATTATAATAAATAACTAAATTCTGAAAGTGCTGTGCACACCTTTAATTGGAGAATTCACTGTGATAATTGCTTGTTAATAAGATTATATTTTCTTCTGAAAATGTATCTGCGAATTATCCATTGGAGTGCCTTAATAAATAAATAAATAATAATGATTATTGAAAAAGTTGTTGTTTTGGTAAAGCATTTAAATCCCATACATTTTAGAGTTTTTCGCAATGGTTATCGTGAATAGAAATGTCTCTTTGACCATCTCAAGGTTAATCTATTGTATCTAGACAAGACGGCGCTCCTTGACGTCTATTGACTTATACAACATCAATAGAAAATCGGTGGCACATGTCAACCGAGAATGAATAAGGCAATTTTAGGAGTCGTCTTAAGAATTTGTTAAAGCGCACACATCCTTCTCATTAGCTGCTCTCATTAACCTATGCTATCAATATAATGACGGGCCGTAAATCACTCGACACCACACTATAGATTGATTTAGTATCCACTGCCGGTCGTTCATCACTCGCTCCCCTAATTATTGAAGGAAACACGCATTGTAGCGAAAATGTGACTAATTGATCGCGATGTGTGAGCGAGGATTTGCTTTTGTTTTGATTTTAAGTACCTGAGTGTATTTAAAAGGATCTTGAATTACTTTTGAGGCTGGGTGTGATTGAGTTTCAAATGTTTACAACGAAAATTGTTATGTAGAATGTAAAGTTTAGCGCTGAAAGTAAGAAGAGATTTTCAATGTATATAAACACCATAGAGATTAACTCTCTTGTTTGTTGTATACCGTTAAATTTTGGTCGTTTTAATCCCGCGGAGGGTCGATTTGGTACATGCAACCCTATCGATTTGTAAAGAAAAATATGAAAAATAAAGTCCTTTTTTTTTAATTCTAATTAATTTAGAATCGTTCGTCAGCTGATCGAGGCCAATGAACTGTAGGTAGATAGTACGCAACGACAACTGCCTACAAAGTCATTGACTCGTTTACTTAATGAAATAATTTCGTACATGCGTATATTAATTCGAGTTTTGGAAAAAAAAAACTTTATTTTTTAATTTTGTCTTTACAAATCGATAGTGTTTCAAGTACCGGATCAACCCTCCACTGGATTAAAACGATCAAAATTTAACGGTATATATGTATTAATCATCACGAACATAGATTGATCACGCCAAACTTAAGTGGCAGTTGGCAGGGCACATTGCTCATTTGCAGAACAGATGAGTGACCGCGTTCCGGAAGATGCAGTGTTGGAAGGCCTCCTACAAGGTCAACGCTGACCTGGTGAGTGTCGAGGGTATGCGGTAGATGAGATACGCACAGATCCAGTCGTTATGGCGACGCTTAGAGGAGTCCTATGTCCAACAGTGGACGTCATTCGGCTGAAATGATGATAATGATGAAAAAAACTGATAAGCTCTTTAGAAAAGTATTAATTGCGTCATCCACCTTAATCCCCCGATTTCTAATATAAGCACTTTTAATATACCTACCTGAATTTCTCAAAAATTACATTTCAGAACGTAGTAAGACTATGTAGAAAAATGATATAAAATAGTGCATGAATATGGTTCTATCTGATGGTAAGCAGTGATGGAATCGGTATTGGTGAAACGAACTAGTTTATAAAAAGCGTATTTACTCTAGCCTTGAAGAAATCTAAATTATAATTGGATGGCAAGACGGCAGCGGGCAAATTGTTTCAGTCCGTCAATAAACGCGATATAAACGTCGAAACGAAACGCTTAATCCGGTCCGTAGCGGTGTCTCAACAATGTAAGGTTGAACACTCACCGTACGTTGTATTGACGGCTTATAGACATTTGATGGCGGAATCAAGTCATGTACTCGTAATTCCCGCGAAAACTCTCCAAAACATTAAAATTTACTAAGAGTTCCATGGCCTATCAACACAAAAAAAAACTTTCCTAGACTTAAATATGAACACAAAATACTTTTCAATACACTTACTTGAAAACCCGCTCTTATCCCACCGCATTTAGGCACTTAATTTACGGTTTCCCGCACTAGTGCAGAAAAGTACGCATGCTCGCCCCCGCCGCAATTTTATTGTAATAAAACATGTCGGCTGGGCGCGCGTCGACCCCAACGAGGCCCGAACGAGTCGTAATTAAGTGTACTGAAAAACGTCGTTTGACACACGGGTGAACTGGCCACTGCATCCCTCGGCTCCATAACACACTCGCCTACGGCTCTTTCGAATTCCACTTCGGTCGCAATGTTAAACTTTCAGCACTTGTATCAAATTTACTATTTTCAAACAAAAATAGAATCATCAAAATAGGTTGGCATTTGACGAAAATATCGCTGAACAGTATACAAAAGAAAAACTTTCAGTTATATAAAGAGTTGTCCTTTGAACTCGCACCCATTTAAGGTACTTGATAATAATATGTTTGGCTATTTTGCGATATCTGAAAGCGAAACATTTTATTACTTTTATTGAAAAAAGTATGAACACATCTACTAAACTATTTCAAAACATACAAACATGCTCAATTCTTGATCCTTACTTTACGACTTGCTATTTTGTACTCCCATTTTATTAAGCACTAAAATTACTCAATCGGTTTTAACGATCACCATAGACAAACACTGGCTGTACACACAGAGGCTATAAATTATTTTAGCGACCATAGAGCATAGACATGTAGATTTCCTTAATCGCCGTCATGGCTAGCGGCTATCGGACGCACGTTTAGGAGACGTTGGATTAGGAGGGATAAGACTGTTAAAGGATTATGTTATTTATTGCAATTGCAAGGAAATCTTAGGAAATACTCAGCGGACTATCAGCGCCTCAATTCATAGGGTACTTCCCGTTGACTTAGAACCCTGAAATTTGGCATGTAGCAAGGGCTCATAGCATAAATATAGGTAAAAATCTGAAAACTGTAAATTTGTAGCTATCTCACAAAACAACACTTTTCGATTCTTAAAAATCATCGAGACTCGATTCGGAAATCGAATTATTTACATAAGATAGTTTGTACGGAACTCTCTGTGTGCGAGTCTGGATCACGCTTGCCCAGTTTTTTATTTTGGATAAATAAGCTCACGTTTGTCCATTATCTCACCTAATGGTATGCAATGATGTTCCCAACGATGGAGCACGCTTGCCTAGAATTAACTTATTCACTCTTGACTTAAAGATCCCTAGATTATAGCTATCACTGAATGATGAATGTATAAATCTTAGAATAATAACATATAGAAGCCGCGTCTAAAACAAAACACAAACGAAATCGTGTGTCTACTTCGCTTTCTTTGTACGCAAGCCGAATGTGTCTACGCTCATCAAATGCACATAGATATACCTTTCAGTGTTACCATTACTGGCCGTTCTCCACTAAAGTATGGGAAAATGCACTACTATGCAGCTGGATCGAATCAAGATTTGGTCCGATTTTATTATATTTTAAAAATACTGTAGGTAGCAGTGTCCATAATGACTACAATATAAATACTCGTAAATATACTTTAGCTTGTCACACATACAATCGCCACCAGTATCCTATTTACAAATACTAATATAAAATACTTTATGACAAGTTTCAAGTTCTCGAAACTGCCAAAAAGTCTTTTCGTTTTTAATAGCATATGTACTAAAAATATTTTTGATGTACATCAAAAACATTCCTATTTTGTTAATAAAAAAAATAAGAACAAAATTGAAACAAATTTGAATAAATATTTTTTCGTCACACATAGCAACACTGTATTTTTGTTTGATGATCGATTTACGTAAAAATAATGTATAAAATCTAATGACTTAGTTGTAAAATGCAATTTGATCACATTTTTTTTTTGCTTTTGTGATGTGCTATGACATCTCTTTAGGCTACAAACGGTCATTTGCAATATTTTTTTTTTTACAGTACTGTCGACGGATCTTGGCGCGTCTGAAGTTAGGCTCTGGGAACTTTAACGCTCAAAATAAGCGCGCCAAATAAATGATTTAGAAAAAGAAATGCCAATAACAGTTGTTAGCAATAATAACAATTGCTATTGGCATTTAATTTTTCAAACTATTTTTTTTTTACGAGTGCACAAGCACTAGAATTCGCAGAGCCTAACTTCAGACGCGCCAAGATCCGTCGACCGTACTGTACTCGCGAGCTGTGTTTGTGACCATGTAAGTTTGTTTTATTTGCCTCACTTTTTGCACTCGTACTAGGTTTCTATGCGTTATTATCCTAAGGTATAAATATATTTATAGCCTTTGTAGCTCAGTGAAAAAGTAGAATTCACCTACTGGTGAAATGGTTTTTTTGAATCGGGCCAGCAGTTTTTGAGCTTATTCAGTACAAAGAAAGATAAATTTTTTGCCTCTTTAGAATAGATTAGTGTAGACTAGCAACCTACCCTAGTTCAAACCTTTCAAATTCACAGGTTTTCTCTTCTGTAATATGCATGTACATAAACTTAGACTTTTCTATTTAAAAAAAAATGCATGAAAATCCGAACAGACGCAGTTGCAGTCGCACGCAGCGCCCTGAGTCTGTGACCCAATTAACTGACGCGCATCTGTGTGTCGCGCTCGCGTACATGTTGTTATGAATACTGTAGAAAGATATACGAACGCTGCGCTTCGGCCCTCCAGTGTGTTTTCAACCTTATAATTGGGGACGAGAATTTTTATCGTAAAACATATGCGGACATACTTGTACTACTAGTAAACGTGATAACGTCAGCATAATAAATGGAAAAAATATGTTTATAGTTTTTTTTTTAATGGTAGGTAAGTTATTTATTCCGCTTTGTGGTTTGACGGCCCACCTGACTTCACTAACATTAAAAAACAATCTCCTTTTCTTCGATGCAGTCACTTATGAGTTGGTTCTGCAAATGCCATCTAGCACCCTTGGACTCTGTGGAAAGGCGTTTGAAAAGGCTAATTGGTAATCCGGTTTTTTTTAAGACCAATCTACAAATCCTTGAGCACAGGCGTAGAGTATGCAGCCTTTCGGTATTTTACAGGATGCATTTTGAAGAGTGTGTGCGGGAACTGCATGACTTGATTCCGCCATCTCATTTCTAACATCGGACAACCATACGGCGAATATACTCTTACGTTGTTGAAACTTCTACGGTCAGGACCAATCATGTAGCCTCTACGTTTATACTGCGTACATCGAAGGGCTGGAACTTTTTGCCTGCGGTCTTTTCATCCCTTTATAATGTAGGTGTCTAATCTTCATGGTTAGAGTAAATAAGTTCTTAATAAATAAGTGCGCCTCACCATCAACAATTACATCACTGCTTACCATCAGGTGGAATGGCAGTCAAGCACTAGTTTATATTAATTTAAAAAAACAATAAAACCTCTCCTTCTCCTCCTCTCTTTTTTTTCTAAAAAATGACATTATGCTGCCAGTTCACATGTTAAATAATAGCAATAGCAGCATGCGATCTCTTTCGATGTCACAATCAACAGAAGTAGACTTAATACCTGGGTATCTCTGTTTTAACATAGACAACGATTTCATTTCTTTCTTTTTTTACATTTTAAAACACCAGGATCAGCCTGTTGCTCTAAAAACTTTTGACATCTGAAAGATTTTGGATTAAAAATATTTGATTACCCGTAATAAGTCACTATGCATTGTTCATGATGTGGACTGCACTTTATAAGAGCACAAGGAACAAAAACATACAGTCTTTACGTTCATACCTAAAAATATAATCTCTTACCCGGCCTCGGGTAAGAGATTAGTGGCGGCCGAGTGGCAACGGCTCCGATCTACGAGTTGTAGGTCGCGGGTTCAAACCCAGCCAGGCGCATTACTTTGTGTAATTTATTAATCACCACTGCTCTCAAAAACTGTGAAGGAAAACATCGTGAGGAAACCGGCATGTCCTAGAAACAAAAATTCGAAGACATGTGACATCCACTAACCCGCACTGGGCCCGCGTGGTGGATTACGGCCCATTCCCTCTCCTAGAGAGGAGGTCTGAGTCCCAACAGTGGGAACATTAAAAGGCTGATGATGACCCGGCCCCGGCACGATAGGCAACGAAGGAACGGGGTAGGTTTTTAGTCAGTAAGAGTCTGACACTACTTCCCGCTCCGCCCAAGGGCGGGATTTGTCATTCGATGATTTCACTGCTAATATTATCGATAAGCAGTAAAATAAACAACCCGAATACCAGAAAAAAAACCACAAAAATAATAACACGCACAAAAATTTTAATACTCGCAAATAATCGCTGGCATTAACCACAGAATTGAGTTGGCAAACATTAAATATAATCTATATCGGTCGATCAGTTCCCGAGGCTGGCTCACACGTACGCACATTTAGATTAGCGGCCTGATATTTGGATGTGCACAGGGAGGAGCAGAAGGTTAGAATCTTACTATTTACTTAAAATATGAAGTATTATGAGCAAGAGTACATGTACGGGACAACGTTAAATGATAATGATAGTTTGTTTGTAATACATTTATTGATGAGTACACGCGGCGGAGACCGAACGCGAACTGAGGTAAATTGCGCACGCGGTACAAACTGCTTATTTTACAATAACATACGAATTGTACGGGTGAACCGTACATGCTCCCAGACACGAGAGACTAAGATAAAGATTAAAAGTAAAAATATAAAAATCAAAATTAAACATTATAAAATGCAAGTTAACTTAAAGAAAGCAATGATAATAAAATCGAAAGCACAATAATTAGGTATACACGCGAAAACTTAAGTAAGTCTCTAAATGTCTTATTCACTTTCACTGAAAATAGATTCGCGGAACACAGGCGATGTAGCCTTGTTTTGTTTACGCGCACTAATCACACCCGATCTTGTATTGAGCTCAATTTCACTCGGTCCACATTGCTCATTTACACTGATACGCGGTACACTGATAACGTTAGCACTCTGAAGCTGCTGATGAGGCGAGCGCGCGGGCAGAGCCACGCTGCGCACACGCCGAAGGCGCCGCCACACGTGCACGGCTCCTGCCACGCATAGGGCGAGCACCAATAAGTATATCACCGTGTAGTGATGCACGTCGTGATATGAGAAACCGTCTTCCAAATCGTCATCAATGCTAAGTTCATCTTTCATTTGATTCAGCTTATCATGAACTTTCCTTAATTGACCTTGAGTCTCGATATGAGTGTGGTCAGACTGTTCATCGATCGCTCCGATAGGTATGGACAAGTTGATTATATTGTTAATGGGTGGGATGTCAATCTTCAGAACGTCTGCGGTAGTATTAAGAACGTTGGTCAGCTTCTTATGTGAATAAACTGTGTAAGTATCGCCTTTGATGACGCATCCATCGCCGAGCATGATAACGCCAGCCTTGGTTAATTGTTCGGCCGTAACTTGATACTCGCAAATGATTCGTATGGAGCACGGTCCGCAACAAAAATATAAATAAGTATTTAATTTATTTAGCTGTATCCAACGGTTCGTGCAAATTGTGGATGTTGTGCTGCAACGATTGAATTGCTGATCTTTCATGCAGAGAGTTTCATCTGATCTCATCTGATGAATTGGACCCTTCAACGGGCAGATGTATGTTTCTAAGTCGTAAAACATACAAGTTTGGACATCGTTTTCCGTCATTGGAATGTAAGAGTCCTTTTGTATATTAATTGCGAGGAGGTCTGCGATGGGCATTATGCTGATCATATTACTTCCAACTTGCTGCGGAACTGTTATTATTCTGTAGATGTCGTAACTGTCTCTACTCACTAACGGGATTTTTACTTCGAAGATAATAAACTGCTTCATGACTCTGGCTTTAGTCTTCAATAAATGATACAATTTGTATAAATCCGATTGAATATTATCTATTGGAAGAGTCAATTCTTTTGCCAACTGTCCTATTATGATATTAAGTTCATTCGTCAGCTGACTAAGTGTAATAAGGTGGAAATTGAACCCTGTGTGGTGTAGATTCACAATAGTATCCACGACAGTTTCCTGGATGGTTTTCAAGTTCATCAGTACACTGTTGGCAATTATAGATGATACACTGAAGCTGTTAGTCATTAGTGAATCTTGAACTCCAGCCTGAATTGTGTTAAATCCCTTTTCTAAAGTCATCAGGTGCTGATTAAATACCTTGTGATGTCTATCCATCGCATTTTCTACTCTTTTGATAATATTGTTCTCTGCTTCAACAATAGAGGTATTGTTTTTCCATAAGGGTTCCAAATTCTTTTGATTACGTCTGATTTGATGGATGTCTCTAGCATATTGCTGTGCAAAATCGTCGTCTAAGACACCAAACAAGCTCCGTGTTATGCTTCCTATAGGATTGATAAGGCCGCGCTTATGTCGCACGTTCTCCGTGAACTGCTGACCAAGCAACATGCTATTGTAATGGTCAAGTTCATTGCTACCGTGACGTAATTGCATAAGGATTGCGTCACACTGTGATATCTTTGTTGTATTAGCACACAGGTTGCCCAGATGATCAACGTATTTTTTAAGCAGGTCAAGTCCTTGCCAATACGGCTCCATATCATAGTACACTATCAGTTTCCACTCGTCTCGTTCGATAAATGCTCTGATTACTATTCAAGGGTGCTGTTGTAGTCACAATTAGATGGTGTTATAATTAGCATCAAAAGCATTAGAGTAATGTAAATAAAATTGCCGATTTTTCCTCTTCTACGTCTTGATTTATTTTTCGTGGTCTCATTCGCGTTGGATACAGAAGGTTGATTGATTTGCTCTGCATTGATTTCAGGTTGTTGATTTTTGTGGACTGGCAACAAGGAAAGTTTTGTGATTGGCCTCTTGATTACACCATTTTTGGTTTTTACTGATACTACACGAACATTGCCGTCCATGCCGGGGTGCAGCTCTATGATTCTGCCCAGGGCCCACTTCCCAGGTGGTAAGTTAGCGTCTTGGATGATGACTATGTCGTCGACTTTTAAGTTTGATCGTTGCTGCCGCCACTTGCTACGTGCTGATAGCTGACACAGGTACTCGGTTTTCCAGCGTTTCCAGATATCGCCAAAAATCTTCTGGGTAAGGTGCCAGCGTGTTCTTGCGTCTCTTTCCGTCTCAATAATGGTAAGTGTGGGACCACTAGATAAAAAGTGCGACGGAGTTAGGTAATCTATATCCTCCGGATCTTCGCTGATGGCACAAAGAGGTCTTGTATTAAGGCAGGCTTCCAACTGTGCTAGCAATGTGGAATACTCCTCATACGTCAATTTCTGCTCGCACACAACTCTTTTAATGTGGTATTTGAGACTTTTGACAGCCGCTTCCCAGAGCCCCCCAGCACTCGGCCAGGAAGGCGCGTTAAAGTGCCATTGTATTTGCATATCTGTGATTGCTCTGTAGAACTCGTCGTCAAGAGTGGTTCGTAAGTTGATGTACTCTTCACGCAAGGCCTTGTTGGCTCCGACAAAATTTGTCCCATTATCACTATAGATATGGAAAGGTGCTCCTCTTCTGGCTGCCATTCTCCTTAATGCCGCTAGGAAGGCAGCTGAGGTCAGGTCGGAAACGAGTTCTAGATGTACAGCCTTGGTCGCCATGCACACAAATACGGCTATATAACCTTTGGTTGTTTTGATGCCACGACCTTTGTTTGCTTTAATCTCCACATAGCCGGTGAAATCGACTCCAGTATGATGGAATGGCCGCGACGGGTTACATCGTGATTCAGGTAAGTCTCCCATTATCTGTGTATTTTTTAAAGGATTGTGCCTTCTGCATGTGACGCAGTTATGTATGCGTTTTTTGACAGCACGATTACCGCCAATAATCCAGAACTCTTGTCTTAGCCACGCCAGAGTTACGCGAGCCCCGCCGTGGAAGGTCATTTGATGACCTTGATCAATCAAGCGTTCGGTAAGTATTCCGCTGTGAGGAATGATAATAGGATGTTGCATGTTTTTGCTTATCCTTGCATTGTTTATCCTGCCACCAACCCTCAGCAGTCCGTGTTCGTCTAGATACGGATTTAGGTTTAGTAACTTGCTTTTGGTGTCTACACTGCCTTGATTTTGAAGGCTTTTGACCTCCTCCGCAAACTCGTGTTGCTGTACATACTTGATTAAAATGTACTTCGCTCTTCTTAGCTCAGTGATTGTCAGAAAAGACGGCTTTGGTTGCGATCTTGCTGATGTACGTAAAATCCAAGCAAGTATACGAGTCAATCTCGCAAAGCTGCTATACTTGTTCAGTATTGTGTTGATGACGTCATTTGGTTGTGTTTTCGTGGAGGTGACTTGTGATGTTGCTATCGCTCTTATTTCTTCGTATGTGTTACAGACAGGAGTTTCCTCCAGTTGATTTTCATCGAATGAAGGTAACCACGAGGGTCCATGCCACCAGAGAGTATGCTGCTTAAGTTGTTCTACAGACATGCCTCTACTAGCGCAATCAGCTGGGTTTTCTGCAGACTTCACATAACGCCAGCTGCTTGATGGTATGATATCGGTCACTTGCTTTACTCTGTTGGAAACGAAACGCTTCCAGCGACTTGGGTCACCTTTCAGCCATCCCAATACGGCTGTGGAGTCCGACCATGCGAAGATTTCGATATCGTGCCCAACCAAACATTGTGTAACGGTGTACATTAACTTTGACAGTAGTACGGCTGCACTCAATTCCAGTCTTGGTAATGTGATATTTTTGTTTGTAGGGGCAAGCCGTGCTTTTCCAGTTACTAACGATACTGTTGAGATTTGATTGGTATCTTCATTTTCGTATATGCAATAAATTACACAAGCGAATGCTTTAGTTGATGCGTCACAGAAACCGTGAAGCTTGATAGTTCCTTTCCTGTGACATTGCAGCCATCTCGGTAGTTTAAACTCATTGATATGCTGTAAATCTTCTGTCATTAGTGACCATTGCTTAACCATCTCTTCTGGAACTTGATCATCCCATTTTAGTTGTTGCTGCCAAACTGCTTGAAACAGTAGCTTGAGTTTGGTGGTAATAGGAGACAACCACCCCAAGGGATCAAAGATTTTCGATATGTCTGATAAGAGAGATCGTTTCGTCACATTTTTTGATGATGACACATTGATTTTGCTTTGGAAGGTGAACTGATCTTCAGTAGGATGCCAGCGTAATCCGAGAGTCTTGGTAGACTCTTGGTGCCGAAAATCAAATACCTCATCTGTTTTGCTAAGGTCATCGAGTAACTCCGCCTTATTCGATGACCATTTGCGAAGGTTAAAACCTCCTGAGTTTAGAAGATCTATTAAGTCTTTCTGCAACTGTTTTGCTTCTTGCAGGGTGTGATGACCACTCAGAAGATCGTCCATATAAAAGTCTTCTTCTAAGACCTTCGCTGCTGCTGGATACTTGTAGCGTTCATCATTTGCTAACTGCTTAAGCGTCATTATTGCTAAAAATGGTGCCGCTTTTGTACCATATGTGACGGTCATGAGTTCATATTCACGAAGAACTTGGTTTGGAGAGTCACGCCATATAATTTTTTGATACTTTTGATCGTCCTTGTGACAAAAGATCTGCCGAAACATTTTCTCCAGGTCAGCAGTGTATGCAAATTCGTATTTCCTCCATTTTAAGATCAACGAAAACAAGTCTTTTTGTAAATTAGGTCCACTATACATTAAGTCGTTCAAACTCAGCCCTGACGATGTCTTCGCAGAAGCGTTGAAAACGACCCGCAATGCAGTTGTCGTGGAATCCGATTTCATTACACAATGATGTGGTAAATAGCAGCTAAACTGATTTTTGTCGAATGTACTTTCCTGCATGTGTCCTAATTCGATGTACTCATGCATGAAAGATCTATAGGATGTTTGAATATTGACGTTATTCGATAACTTTTTCTCAAGTTGATAAAATTGTCCAATGGCCTTGTGCTTGGACTCCCCTAATTTTTTGTCAATGTTTGCCTTCAGAGGTAATCTGACAACGTAACGGCCATCTTCTCTTCTTGATGTGTCTGCCTTGTAGCGCTGTACGCACTTATAATCTTCCTCTGAAAACTTATTTTGACTGTCGTCAACAACATCTTCGATTTCCCAGAACCTCTGAATATCCTCTATGTTGTTTAGAACAACACTACATTGATATGATTTTACGTTTCCACTTATAATCCAGCCAAGGCGTGTTTGCTGCGCCACTACCTGTGAATCGCCCTCCTTGATGAGGCCATTCATGATGATTGATGAGAAAACATCTGCTCCAAGTAGTATGTCGACCGGACGACTAAGGTTATATTCAGGATCCGCTAGATTCACATGCTCTAGACAAGCCCATGATGGCTTTTGGAATGAACGATTGGGTAAATTATAAAGCAAAGTTTTCATTATAAGTACCTCAGTGGAAAATGTGAAATCTGTGTATACTGCTGATGCTTCAATATGTATGATACCCTTGCAGTTATTTTCCTTGGCACCAACTCCCATTACAGTTCCCTTGCATGCTTTTCGAGGTAGTCCCAACAGCTGAGCGGCATTCTCAGTGATTAGTGATATTTGGGACCCCTGATCTATTAAGGCTCGCATTGGGTAATACACCCCATTAACCCCCATAACCTTGATTTGAGCAGTTGCCAACAAGGTTTCAGATATTTCTGGATTCGACACGTGTGTGACGCTTTTGCGTTCCTTTAAAGTCGAAGTGCTAGCGTCAGACTTCGAGTTATTGGAACCCGAGAAGGATTCATGTAGCAAGGTGTTATGATCGCCTTGACATTCCCGACATCTTTTGTTGGAAATACATGCTTTACCTTTATGATCATAAAGGCAGTTTCTGCATAAATTCAATTTATTGATTATCTTGCGTTTTGCATCCGATGTTGATTCTAAGAAAGTTTTACAATTAAACACATGATGATTTTCGTTGCAAATTGGACATTTCCAGAGCTTTTTAGTCGCTGAATTGTTAGTAAATGCTCTAGTGGATTTACGGAAATGATTTTTGCTGTTGTGCTCATGCTGAGACTTATGATCAGACTTCTGTCCATCTTGCTTACGCCGTGAAGCTTCTAATGATGTAAACTTGTTCTCTAAAAATCCCATGAATTCACTCAACACTGGCAAATCTCGCGGTTTTTTCCTAGAGTTCGTGTAGTCAGAGTGGGTCTGTTGATCCAGTTTTAATGCAAGTACATGAACTATAAATGGATCCCACGATTTTACGTCAAGTCCTAGGTTTTTTACCGCATTGAGACACTCGTTAGTGGTGTCATACATCTTCTTGATTTGTGAGGCTGACTGCTGTTGCATAGTTGGCAATGATAAAAGAATATTGAGATGAGAACCGATTAATAAATTGGTATTATTGTATCTGTGGTTTAATATGTCCCAACAGACCTTGTAATTCTCGGTACTAATATGCAAGTGCTGAATAAGTCTCTCCGGTTCCCCTCTGACCTTGGCCTTCAAGAACTGCATTTTTTGCGCATGGGAGATAGAACGATTGTTATGTATTGATTCCGTGAATAAGTCTTTAAATGCTATCCATTGATGATAATTTCCGTTAAATGTTGGGATGTCCATCGTTGGGGTGCTTTTCTCACGGTGAGAGACAGACCACATCTTGCTGTTGATGGATTTCTTGATGTCAAGATAAAGTTGTTCGTATTTGCCGAACGACTCTTCGTATGCTTCATTCTCTTCTAACAACTCGCTGTCAATCTCCCAATGTAAGGAGTCTATTGTTGACCATCTTGATTGAACAGTCTGCAAAATATCTTCGAACTCCCATTTCTCAGATATTTGATCTAAATCAATGATAGCAATGGTACGAGAGAATGCCTTAAAATTGCTTTTCTGTTTACGCAGCATCTCTTCAAGCTTACTGCTGTTACCTTGCGAAGTGTAGGAAGTCGGAGACTTGGCCCTACTCTTACTGGTTGTTTGCTGTTGATTGTCGGCTGCATCCTGATCTGTTGATCCAGTACCGTGTGCTTGACTCATCTCCGCGCCAGCTGCTTGTAATGGTTGCGGAGTTGTCGGTGCGTCGACAATCTGATGTTCGATCTTGGTGACCTTGTACTGCTGAATGTACGCACGTGCCTCGTTGTAGAACTGCCTAGTTTTCTGATAATAATTTTCTGCAAAGTAGCTGTGGCTACGATCCTCTGATTTTGATAATTGTATATGATTTAACTGGAACTCTTCCCAATATTTATCGAGAGTCTCTAAACGTTTCTTGATGTACGTAGAAGTTCTTCTTTCAGGCCCATCCTTTTTAAAATTGCGTAATACCTGATCTATGCCCTGCTGATTCTGATTTTCGAGTAGGTCTTCCATTGTGGAGATGCTGTTGTAGCTTCAGTGGTAAAAAGCTTGATTAAATGATAAAGGAAAATGATATTTCTAGAATTCTACTCGATTGTGTATTCCTTGCTTCGTCGACTAAGCGTGGAAAACGATAAATAGGTACCTAATATTGATAAAATGATTTTATGCAGGACTTGCTGGAGAGCAGACACCCTCTTCAAATGCTTTATGATAGCCGATAGTAGTCTACTCGAAGTGCTGATAGCGCAGTATGCTGTTGTGGTTGTATGGTGCAACAACCACGTTACACGTGCTTAACCTCGCGGGCGAGTCCACTCGTTGAAATTAGACTAGTCGCTCAGCTATTGCGATGATAATGAATGCTCACTCACCGGTATCTGCTGCTTGTTACCTGGTGGTTGATACTGATAATGATGGGTACATCCACTCTTTGATGCAGCGGAATGCACAAAACACGCGAGGTCCGACAATACGGTGGCTCGAAGGACCATAAAGTTGTACGGGACAACGTTAAATGATAATGATAGTTTGTTTGTAATATATTTATTGATGAGTACACGCGGCGGAGACCGAACGCGAACTGAGGTAAATTGCGCACGCGGTACAAACTGCTTATTTTACAATAACATACGAATTGTACGGGTGAACCGTACAGTACACAATATTATTTTTAGCAAATGCGAAATCTGAATATAGTTTGTTCCTAATCAGTAACTGAGTCGATTTCAATAATTTTTGTGACACCATGTTATGTTTTTTTCTCACAATTCTTAAAAAGGTTACAAGTTGGACACCACCGAGACTAAGTAACAAAAAATAAACTAGTGCGCCTCACCATCAACGACTGCATCACTGCTTACCATCTGGTGGGATTGCAGTCAAGCACTCGTTTATATAAATAAAAAAAATCCGTGTATAATTAGTCACATAAACTATGATAATTTTCTGTATTAGTAACATTACAATTTATTTTTTGCTCTGACAGCTAAAATTAATTTTGTGAACAACAGGGTACAATGATCTCAAATAAAATGTTTCGTCCAACCTATGACCCGCCAAAAGGCATACAAAATTGTGATGCAAGTGTCAATGTTTATTATCAAAACTAAAGTACAAGACCCAATCAAAATAAAAAACACAAAAATTCAATATCATCAAATGAAAATTTTCAAAACGGGAATTAAACAGGAAAAAGATAATAGAATGTCAGCAATATTACGTTGTCAAAATTAAATCAATTTAAATAAGTCCGGTGTCCTGGCGAGAGTCGCGGCGTTTAGGGGAGGCCCATGTCTAACAGTGACTTTCTTCTCCGGCTGAAATGATGATAATGATGAAATAAGTAATACAAAATGTCATGAAAAAAAATGTCAGCAAAAAACTAAAACGATCAAAATTTACTTCATTTATTACCTTCAAATATATCTCCGTATAGAGGCTCCAGAGGCTCGTAATTTTTACCAATTGTAGTTCTCATAAGGCAGACTTTCCTTTAAAAAACTCTACGTCGAAGAACATTTTCTTTAAAAAAGTACGTTTTAGGTAGTTTAAAAAAAAAATCTGTGACAAAATCAGAAAACCTCATTAAAAAGATCTGAAGGATCGAATGAACAGTCGTCGACTAAAAAGTGTGTTATAAATACGAGTACATGAAAAATGCGTGAGTGAACCTTTTCATCAGTCTTTTCCTTGTGACCCAAGCGATTAGCGTTGTGCTCGACCTCGTTAGTTGAAAGAAGCTGTTCATTGGGACACATTCAAATTACGATTTATAGACCACTGCCATGTTTACTATGCATGCACTGATTGAGCGCAGATTGTACTTGCACTGAAGAGGATTATGAAATTACAGTTACTAATGCTTCTATTTAAATAAAAATGTGGTAGAATCACAAGACTTCTAATAGTATAGTTTAGTAGTAATTCTACAGAACAACGTCGAGAGCTCGATCCAGGTAAGTATTATTGAGAATCTGGAATTTCTCAGAAGCAGTCCTTAGTATGGTCACTTACAATGGGCTCATCCAAAGGCTAAAAGTCACTCAAAGGGCAATGAAAAGGGCTATATGCTCGGAGTTTCCTTACGTGATCGAATCAGGAGAACCAAAGTTGCTCACATAGCCCAAAAAAATCGTCAAACTTAAGTGGAAATTCACAGGGAACATTGCTTACAGAACAGGTAGTCTATGTGGCTGAAAGATTCCGGAGTGGTAACCGAGTACCAGATACACAGCGTTGGTAGCCCTCCCACAAGGTGGACCGATGACCTAGTGAGGATCGCGGGATTCTGATGGATGCGAGGCGTACTGGATCGTTTATTGTAGCGAAGCCTATGCCCAGCTTTGGACGTCTCTCAGTTGAAATGATGATAATGATATGACCGGAGTTCCAAATTATGCTCTAAGATTGTTGACGTCATCATCAGCAGCATTTTAATGTTCCCCACTGCTGAGACACAGGCCTCCTCTCTAAGACAGGGAATGGGCCGTAATCCACCACGCGGGCCCAGTGCGGGTTGGTGAATGTCACATATCTTTGAATTTTTGGTTCTAGGACATGTCGGTTTCCTCTCGATGTTTTCCTTCACTGTTTTGAGATCAGTGGTGATGAAATAAATTACACAAAGTAATGCGCCTGGCCGGGCTTGCACCCGCGACATACTAATCGTAAGTCGGAGCCGTAACCACTCGGCCACCACTGCTCTCAAGATTGAGACAACATATATAACTGACAACATTTGAGAGAAGATACTGCAGGTACACTTCTACATATACATACCTTGGGAAAATACAGGCGTGATGTTATGGTATGTAGCTGGCTAAGCTGTCAGAAGTGGTGCAGTGTTAGAGATAAAACCTGTAACACCTTTTAATCAAGAGTAGAATAGGTTACTTTTAGGTAAGACTGCTCCATCGTCGACCATTATCATCGCTTACCTTGAGGTTCTTTTTTTTTGAGATAGTAGTCAAACGCGAGCCTATCCATAATAAAAAATAAGTGTGGTTTTCCACCATTAAAATAACCTTTCCAATCAAGTTACAAATTCCAAAATTTATTTCGTAGAAGCAAAACCAACAATTATAACTTACTACAAGATTCGTTGTTCAGATGAGCCAATGAGTCTCTATTTGTTAATGTAGTTCTGTATAGTAATCATCATCTTCCTGCCCTTATCTCTTGTTATTTGAGCTCAGATCAACACGTTTTATTCTTAAATTTTGTCCTATCACTCGTCACGCTATTACTAACTCCATTTTCTTTCATATCACTCCTCTCACAATGCATCCATTTTTATCTAAGTATTATTACAGGTACTTTTTTCTTTTTCCTTCTTTTATCCCCGGCTTTCCTTGTCTTTAGTCCCCAGGATAGTCTATCCTGGGTTGTCTTTGTTTCCAGCTGAGTTCGGTCCAGGTCTTTGGATACGGTTGTCGACCACGTAGCTAGGGGGCGCCCTCTGCCTTTTCTCCTATCTGGGATCGCTAGGGCCTTCTTTACTGGATACTCCTCGTCCGTTCTCATCACATGTCTGAGTCAGCGCATACGTCTCTCCAACCACTTATCTCCTATGGGAGCCACTTAAAGGGAGCCTCTGATGTATTCATTGCGCACATTATCGAGCCTCGTTACACCAGCCGACCATCACAACATTTTCATTTCGTTGAAGTGCAGTTTGTTTTCGTGAGTCTTTTTCATTGTCCAGCATTCAGTGGCATATAGCATGGCGGGTATGACAGATCTACTATTATAGGTACTTCACTGTTATAATGCTAAGAATTTAAAATGTGGTAAAATCAAGGTTAAAAGTCCAAGGACTGATTTGAAAACACTCAATTACAGTAATGCCAACAATTCAACGATATTATGGTAATAGCAATAGCGAGTCCCAACACAATTTCAAATGTTCCCCAACAGTAATAGCGCGTACAACTGTACGTTGTACAATAGTTACCGGTACCTCTACCATGAGTTTTAAGCAATAGTATTCGTCGCTACTCGATATCGACGCCGTAAATATTTTGTATGGCAAATTTTGCAGCGCCTCTAGCGGTCACTTGCAGAACCAAAATTTGCCATACAAAATATTTACGGCGTCGATATCGAGTAGCGATGTATACTATTGCTTAAAACTCATGGTAGAGGTACGGATCGGTTCGTACGAGCCCAATGTTCAACGGAATAGTTTACAACTTCTGGACTAGTTTCCGTGAACACTGCCGGACGAAGAAATTGTGCCGCAACCGTTTTTTTTCGGGTGCAGTTTGGTTGTGACTTTTTTTGTTAAACATGACTAAAGAGTTCTTACTGTCAGTTTAATCAAGGAGTCTGCTCAAGTTCAAATTTCTTCAAGAAGCAGTCAAAACTGCTGAGCGTGAGGACCAGGGTCAGACCAAGTTTATGCGATTCCCCAACCGCTAAAGCTAAACAATCCAGGAAAGCTAAGGTTACCGACATAGCTCGAAAAATCGCCAAACTTAAGTAGCAGTGGACAGGGTATATTGCTCGAGGAACAGATGGTCGATTCGATAGGGTCGAAAGGTTCTGGAGTGGTGACCACAAAGTGGACCCACGGCTTGATGAAGGACATGAAAATCTGATGGATGTAAAACGCACATTACCGGTATTTGTGGTAGCACTTGAGGGAGCCCTATGTCCAGATGTGGACGTCTTCTGCTGAAATAATGATGATAAGGATTTTCTTGTTTAGTTGGGAAATCATTCAATGACATCGTCCGCTCTTGGGTGGAGCGACAGAGTGTGTCAGACTTTTACTGACTAAAAACTGCTCCTGTTCCTTCGTTGTCTTTCATACCAGGGCCGAGTTGCAAACCTTTGGTCCCAGTAGACTACGACCCCTACGGTTTGCTGGCTCCGATCTCCTTGAGGCGCGCATGGAGCACTACGTGCCGTCGACAACTTGAGTTCGGTCCGGACGGTTACCGGACGGTCGGAGGGCGAGCCACCCATTGCAGGCCATCATGATGATGAGGATAATTCAATACACCGCTCTATAAAATACAGGCTTAGTACAAGAAAGCAAAATCAAGGATCACAAGAGACTTCAAAATGTCCTCGCAAAAGACACGCTTGGTAGTTTTCAATGCCACACTTAAAACTTTAAACATAAAAATATGATGGTCCCATAAAAGTGGGTCATTTATGTGTCCGCCACAACATAGCAGTAACATAAGTGGTGACTGTCGGTACACTGTAGTGCAAGTGAGTTTCTTAACTATTCCATGTTCGGACGGCTACGGACTTTATTGTGCTTACTCCGGGGATTTCTATGAGATGATTTCTCGCGAGACAGACTTGAGGCTTTCCCGGAGTTTTAGTATTTTAATTGAAGAAAATAAAGTTTGTGCGTGAAGTATTATAGAAATAAGCATTATCTTGTCTTCATAGCGAAGTATCCGGGAACTTAGTACTAAGAACTGCTCTTTGCTGGTCGTGGTTAACATACCTAAATGGAATCTACCGAATAATGATAGATGATACTGGATGATTATACATTCCATTTGTCTTCCAATCCTCGTCACCAGTTGCTTGGTGTCAGTGTAATACGTTATTTTTCTTCCATTTTGTCCTGTCTTATCACTAACTTTGGTTTCTTACACTTCATTCTTCATACAATCCGTCCATCTTTTTGAAAAGAAATCTATGATCAGACATCTGATATAAAAAATATTCAGTACGTTAATAAGAGATTACATCATCCTCAGCTGGACATCTCTTAAGCATCGCCACATAATCCTCACCAGGTCATCGATCCACCTCACCTAGCAGGAGGTCTTCCAAAAAGCCTTTTAGCCTTGTCGGCTATCTGCTCTGCCAGTAAGATGCCCTGCCCATTTCCACAAGTTTTTAAATTTTCTAGACAACTGGGTGAGTGTGAAGTCTAAAATGATTAAAAATATTTATTAGTTATTTTTGATGATTTTCAATTTTTTCGACAAGTATTGACACGCCGTCGCAAGGTTATCACTCCAAAATGACTCGAGCAAGGTACAAATTGATAGTGCTACAAATATTGAATCACAATTTTGCGTGATACAAGATTGAGCCTTAAGAGCTTTTCTTTCCAGAAATATTTAAAAAAAAAATTACACAAAACATCCGAGGTTTTCACTTCAAGTCATCGATATACACTAAAAGATCCACGTTAGAATTGCTTTGATGTTGACAATATCGACACAAAAATGGGTCCACAAACAGGGAATTCAACCTCCAAGATCCAATAACTTATATCAGAATACAACAATGAAGTTCTTCCATAAATCGTGCCTTCCATTTGGGCACAATGTCGCAGGTAAATGAGTATTTTCGTCGGCTAGGCTGGGCAAACAATAATGGGCAATTCCGAGTAATGAGCGCGGTATGAACGGTACACCCGCTGGTGAATGTGGCGAGAGACATTATTTTATTAAAAGATTTTACTGTAGAAATGAACTATAATCTTTCCTTTAATACAGCTCATTATGGATAAAGGATAATATTTTCAATGTATGTATAAGTGTGTATATTACGTTGTTTCGGATAAAACTGGTCTCACGGATAAGCTATGCCCTGAAATAAGATAAAGTAGAAGTTCCTTTGGGATTTTTTTTGCAATTTACTCGAGAAACGCCACTGTCAGGTATTTTCTTATTAACCAGTATGTCTGTTGTTCTGAACTTAGATATTGTGGTTATAAAAGATGCTACCTATTCTTAACCCTAAAAAATATCGGTTTTTTATAATCATAATGCTTCATTAGACATCACTAAAATTATCCGCGCCTATCAGCATGACCCCGTCCTAAAATTCTCACCTCTGACAATATTTTTCATTGTAAAATTCGAAGCAGTTATTTATAAATATCAGTTTTGGCAATTTTATCCGTGCCTTAGGCGCTGCTCCTATTGTTCTTAGTATGATATAGCCTAAAGCTTTCGGTGATAAATGGGCTATTTAATTAAACATTAAAATAATTTTTAATTTGAGCCAGTAGTCCTTTAGATTAGTGCGTTTAAACAACAGCTTTTAATATTAATTTTTGTAATATTATTATAATATAGACGTGTGTGCATTGCTTAACCCTCTAAAGAGGCACTGATGAAAAAAGCTCTACAATAGTAATAAAAATAGTTTATTTCAGAAAAATACACATATAGTAATACATACAAGGTTTAAATTGTAAAAAAGTTCTGCCTATTAATACTCGTAGGTATTACTACAAACAGAAAAATGGTTTTGTTGGTGTCTGCACCAATTATATCACAAGCACCAGCATCTTACATAATAGTGAATACGTTAAAACAATAGAAAAATGATGTATACAATGACATTAGAATAAGCTGTAAAAAAGGGTGGATCCCAAAGATTCTAAAAAATGTCAGTGAAAGTCTTCACACAATAGCTACTTCAAGTGTCCCCTAGTGGTCGCCTAGTAGTCAAACCACTTTTCACACGCATAAACACACTATTTTTTTTATTTGATACACACACACAGAGCTGCACATATTGTTATATATAACAATATGTGCAGCTGTGCAGCTGTCTGTTTCCAAATGTGCCTCTTATTCAGTCTTCTTACTGATTCTGGAATGGTCAACTGCACTGCTAGTTAGTTTGGATGAATTGAAAGGAGTGTTTTGTATTTGGAGCAGGATGATCTGATCTCTTCCTTGACTGTCTTTATCAGTAAATGGTTGTGTGTTTCAGAGATCCTCAAAACCACGGTGTGTTGGAGATTGTAATCACACCATAGCACTGACAACAAAAATATAGTTCCACAGACTACCCCTCTTTTTAAAGTTCTTATAATCCATCCTAAGGTTGTCTGGTAGAAATCGCTGTCAGCGATAAGACCGCCATTGTACCCACAGATTTCAGTTCCTGTGATTCTATTCTAAAAATCTTCATCCAATTTGCCTTACACGTGTACTCTCCACTGGTAGGTACCCCTGCCGAGCCCTTTAAATCACATAATCACGGCGTGTCGCAACGGCTCAACGGTTAATAGAGCATGCTGTCCTAACCGAGGTACGTGAGTTCATGAGTCACTGATTAAACTTCAATGTTACGCGTCTGGTCATGGACGATAACGCGGCGTCGTATTGATTAACGTTAAGGTAGGAAATGGTCATGATTGATTTCAATTGGATACTTTTAAGACCGGCTGGTTAATATGAACAAATTCTAAGGCTAAAACTCACGAAGCGGTTTTTACCCACAGCCGCCGCTGCGGCGCCCGCAGTACTTCTGTGGAATGCAGATATATTATGTAAAAAAGTAACGCACATTTCACGACGCATTTAACGCCCGCGGTGTGCGTGGTTGTTCGCAGCTTCGCAGCAACCGCATGTCTTGCGATAATCACCCGCCAGGTTTGCGAGCGAAAATCATAACCGCTACGGGTGCGTAAACTCATAAAACTACGGTCTTGTGAGTTTAGAAATAAAGCAGCATTTTCCTCTACCGCGGCGAGCGCGGTTTAAAATCGCTTCATGAGGTCTTAGCTTAAGAATGCCCTTCCCGGACCATCTATCATTAGCGTGAGCATGGTTAAAAAGCTTGTTGTTTTATCTATTTCAATGTTGGACAAAGAGGCTACTCGAAAAAAGAATTAAGATGAACGTTCGGTTGGCATTCAGTATTTTCCGTTGCCCACTCTAATATTTCACAAAACTGGTTCCAGAATGCTCTCGATTAAATATACAAGGATCCTATAAATAATTTTATTTTTTTATTTTTTCACGCAAAATTTGTGCAAATTAGCAGATTTTTAGAGATACTGAAATACGATTGGGACTGACTGGGAATGAAACTGGATAGGTTTACACAAATATGTTGTGTAAATTACAATAGAAATCTAGATAACAAACACAAGATATCATTGTCTTCAAAATATCTGGAGAAAGGTGAGTAATATCGTCATAATCACTTAAGAGCGATTGTATGGGAAAAACTCGACTCTCTCATAAAACCTTACGATTTTAGATCACACTTTTCTATGGCAGAACTCTGTAGGTAACAAAAAACAATCGGGCTAGCTTTTTCTCAATAATTTTAGTATCGATTTCTATAAAACTTTGACTGTAAACATAGCCCACAAAAAAAAAAAAAAAAAAATTTGAAGCTGGCCTGCAGGATTGAATGAAAGAGTCATTGTGTGTGGTCTTGCAAAAGGCATCTGAAAGATTCTTCCCAAAGCGGGAGAAGTTATTTTATTAACAAATTTTCAATGAAAATCATTTTTTCATATATAAAGTGTAATATTAAGTAAACCCGACGCACTAACTCAAGTCTGAAACCAAAATTGCCAACCAAACTAGCTACAAAAGTACTTATTCCTATGCTTTATGGCGACATTTTCTTAGCTCTCTACCCACCCCTGTTGACTTATAAAGCAGGCCATAAACTAGTCCATAAGATAATTTAAAACACCCGGGCGGGCGATGCCGCGGGATAAAGCTAGCGACGATATATTACCGGTCGGAACGCCTTTACAATGCACTCAGACGTACGTATAATTTTATATATATCCCCCAATGAAATTTCGGATTACGAATGGAAATTGGGTGTTTGTTTTAAAATGTAACTTTATGAAAATTTAGTAAAACCGTAGTAAGACAAAAAATAAAAAAAATAAAATGTATCTCTTAACTAATTAAAGTTCACTTTGAAATACACTACAGAAAGCGACAAAAAATGGCTGACTGACTGAAACTGTGTCCAAAAAATTGGTGGTATTGCCACTATGTATGGCAATACTTATTCTATGTCTGAGGTAAAAGATAGCCCTTCGGTCACGCGGAGTGTCAACTAGGCCTTTGGGTAATTCTTTCTATTATTTTAAAAGTATATGAGCATTTCAATTCCATGGTCTAATAATTTCGACTTTGTTGTCTGAGGTTGTTATAATTCCGCCACTTGAGGTTTTCCGCAGCCTCAGTGGTAGAACCAGCACATCATGACGAGCTAGAAAGATGGGGTGGCGCAAGAGGTACAAGTAACTTCCCACACTAAAGAGCTATCCCATCTACGGATATAAAGACATACCGTCCGGTCTCTTACCAACGTCGCATACCAGGCCTATAATAATTGCTAGCAAAGGAGGATGCCGCACGCGTGACGTTGCCTCACGCCCCAGACCCGGGCGTTTCTTCCACCTAAATCCGAAACAGAGGCCTCTCGAACCATGTTCTGGCCATGTTTGTTGAGAACCTGCTTTAAGCGAAAAGTGAGGATGGCTCGCGTCACTCCAGCCACTCTTTGAAGAGGAGGAGCTCCCGTGGCTTTATCTAAAAAAAACTCGTGCATTTTCTGGAAAAAAAATCATTGTAATCGACTCAATAGGCAATTCCACATATTAAAATTTTACCTCTGTCTAATATATTAACTTTAAGTAATTAGAAATAGGTAGCATACAGCTCTACAAAAGCAAAAACACATTTTCAATTTTATCTTTCAAGGTTTTTAGTATTTCACTTTACTATGGTTCTTCGATATGGAGCGTAAACATCATATATAGTTAAACTGGAGGCAATATTATGATTTAATATTAGCCGGTATTAATGCTACCTCGACTACTGAGATGAGAAGTCCATTTCATACCCTATTAAGTACTTCTATTCTCCCATTATGTCGATACACAGTTTCTTACACTACTGTTCCATAACAACAGTAATTTGACTATACTAAATAAAACCTCATCGCCCCGTGAGCGCCCCGTTGCCTTTGCCTGATGCGGTCGGCCTCCTCCTTTGCTAGCATTACTGCTTCGCAGAAGGAGGCGACCGCCTGCCATCCCTCCTCACTCCGGACCAAGGCCTGGACCAAGGCCCAGCGAGAGAGATCGCTGCCGCCGATCGACCCCACGAGGACACAGCGATGCTCTGCACAGGCGGAGCACACCTCTACAGTGTGTATAAAATTCTAAATAATATCTTCAAAATAATTACAATAGCAACTTTAAAAAGTATTAATTATAACCTGTATCAGTTATTAGCGATGTTAATTCACTCCCTGACGTGCTATTACGGCTAATATCGCCGTGAAAAAGCGAACAATTTTCCGAAAGCGACACGTAAAAGTTTCACTCGTATAACTGAGTATGACCTAAATGCTAGTCGACGCACTGGGTGTTTTAAATGCGACATGTCGCCGTCTCGTATGCCGTCATCTTAATAGAATGGAATCGAAAAATACTTTATAGTACTTACACTAAAATGTTTTCTGCGGCAACTTCTCGAGATAGGTTTATAACTAGCTGCGGGCCTGAGAACGACGAGCCATGGGTAGCTCGTAATCCGACCTTCCGGTAAAGATCAAGCTCGGGTGGAACGAGCGTTGTGCGCGCCTGAGTGTCAGCAAAAAGGCCCGATGCCTAGCCAGGGCTACAAAGAGTTAGAAGGAGCTATCACACACAAATGCAACTAAAGAAACATTATGGGCTTTAGTCAATAAAAATTTGACAACCCTTTCCGCCCCCAGAAAGAGAGACATTATTACTCATTATTGATGATTTCCCACGTAAAAAAAAGCTTAACCAAGCTTAACTGCTTCAGTGCTACTCACACCCACTGGATTATCGCAGCTTTCAACTGGAAAATGTCCACCCAAAAGGGACCTTATAACACCCGGGGCTTGCAGTATGCGATCCCCATTCCAGAATTTTTGGGCTCTATTGGTCTTGGTAGTATATATATTAAAAATCATTATCTTGATAACAATACCTTTAGTCTGTTGAATCCATCTTTTTTTTTCTACACTTGATCATTTTTTGTAGCTTAATCAATCAGTTCATTTGCAACCATTGAAACTACTTCTTCGCTCTGCCTTTTGTATTTTTTGCCGCTTAGCCTGTCGCGTTTTTCACAGCCAGTGCATGCCACCACCGCGTAGTCTATGATAACCTGTCAGGATCGCATACTTACTCATCAGTCAGCGCTCGCGTGCCGTTAAACGTCAACCATGTTTTGGATTCACAATTTTCACTAATTAAAAATGGTAGTTTTAAAGTTTGCGTGACTAGGCGTATACTTATAGTTGTTTCTATATTATTACGTTAATAGAATGTTTTAGTAGTCATTATGTAGGTGGGAATTGTTTTGGGAAAAGTTATTTCCTCGCTATTTTTAGAGAGTTTTACTTCAATAAAGGCGTTTAGTGTACTAGTTTAGTAAATGATTGCATCACTGCTTAACATCAGGTTTTTTTATTGTAGGTAAAATCATTCAATGGCATCCCCCGCCCTTGGGCGGAGCGGGAGATAGTGTCAGACTCTTACTGACTAAAAACCTACTCCGTTATTTCATTGCCTTGTTTCAGGGCCTTGGTATGTATTTTCATACCTCCCCAGAGCCCCAGAGTAGGCTTCGACCCTACTGGGCCCGTACAGTTTACTGTACTCCTTGAGGCGCGGGGGAACAGTGCGCGCCGTCGACGACTTGTGCTCGGTCCGGACTATTACCGGACGGACGGACAGCGAGTTACCCATTGCTCGCCGTCCACAAGCCCGCGCCTACGGTGGCCGGAAATCTGGATCGGAATCCCGACGGTGGCAGCGGTGTGTACGCCCGCCGTTGCCTGATGCAGTCGGCCTCCTCCTTTGCTAGCATTACTGTTTCGCAGGAGGCGATCGCCTGCCACTCTGCTTACCACCAGGTGGGATCGCAGTAAAGTATTAAATTATATAATTTAAAAAACTATATTATAAAGGCAAAATTTGTAAGTGTGTGTGTGTATGTTCTTATTAATTCACGCTGAAACGCATGAACAGATTAAGATGAAACGGATATTATGTGCCCTTGGGATAGTTTACGATTTTCACGCAGTTTATGTCTTCTGTTCGGTACAATTATATATATATATATTAATAATATAATAATATTTCCACAACTATGACACAACACCGTCTAGTCCCAAGCTAAGCAGAGCTTGTGTTATGGGTACCAGACAGCTGATAAACATACTTATATATTTCTAAATATATACATATTATAGATAAATAACACCCAGACACAGAACAAATGATCGTGCTCATCACAAAAACATTTATCCTGGGTGGGAATCGAACCCACGACCTCCGGCATAGCAGTCAGGGCCACTAACCACTAGACCAACAGGCCAGTCATATATATTCCACATAGGAGTTTTTAAGTCAAAAGTAAATTAGTTACTTTTAGGCAAACGTGCTCCTTCGTAGGATCACATCATCGCTTACCATCAGATGAGGTAGTAGTCAAATACGAGCCTATACATAATAATAAAAAAATAAAAGGTTAGGTCACTAAGTCTATTTATAAATGTAATTCAAAGGTCTTCTTCTCTAAGATTAAAGGAAATCAGAATTTTAATCTGTTTTAAAACCCATGATTTGGCCAATAATGGGTTCCGTTCAATATTAAAATGTATAATTGACTGAATTTTGACAACGTACGGCGGCCATCTTGGTTAAACCGCAGCTGTCGAAGGGAATTGCGCAGTTTGTTCGATGTTTTGGCAGAAATTGCAATATCACTTAAACTGTGTGTTTAATTTAATTTCAAAGTGCCAGCGTTTTTAATGAAAACCCAATATTTATCAAAGTTCAGCGCTCTGTGTTAATGTAGAAGAGAGTCAAAAATTCATTAAAACAAATTTCATCATATGGTATGGTAAACCTCTAAATTTTATTTCCTGTTTACAAAATATACTTTGCAACGTTGATCAAAATCAATTTGAATCAGGGTGGTGTCACCGTGTTTGCTAACCCACGCCATTAAAAGTACACAAACTCGTGTATCAGAGTTTGAAATCCAATATCAGATTATACGAACGGTCTGACATGATTCAATTGGGGAATCAGGTCACCGATGCTCTAGGCAATGGGGCGGCGACCTTACGCTACTTGTGACCAATTAGGACTGATCTAATTTGTTAGTGCGCATATAATAATGTAGGGCCGAATGTTAATCTCGTTTATTCCATATATTTATAGAAATACGCCTTAAGACCAAGCTTTTACTGACTAAAACAGATATAAATGTAAATTATAGTAGGATATGGAGAAAGAGGGACGCCAGAGAAAAGGTAAATCTATTTTGTTAAAAAATTTGATGATACGCTGACATTTAATAGGACAAAATTGTATAGTAGGCGGCAAATAAGTTGAACTAGTGTCTAGTTAGTTATGCGCAGGCTCCCACCTCGACTGAAACCCGAAAATCGTTTACTGCGCATTTAAGTTCGACCGCCATGATGGTTCAACTTTTGTATTGAGAGTTATACAAGAAAACAATTTCACATTCTTCAAGTAACATTAGACAAGAAGCAAAAAGATACTGCCATGAGTTAATAACGAATTTTTACCCACTAGTGCTTTTTAGTAATGTACTAGCTTTAGTCAGAAGTTTTGCTCACGTGTGAGTAGATTTTTAAGGAAACTTGTAAAAGATATACATACATATTCATTTTAATCCAGGCCATGTTCTAACTGTATTCGAAAATTAAATCACAGCTCTTCAACCGTCAAGGTCTGATTGATTAACAAATTTTCAATCAGGCAGACTTTTTGACTACTATTTTACCTTAAACTTGTGATGCTGTGATCATGATGGGTCATACTAGCCTAGAAGTAACCTATTCACTCTCAAATTTTAGAGGTGTGTGACAACATAGTTTCCAGTTGGGAACATCCTTTCCTGTTTTATTCTGATCTGACAAAAAATATGCTGCATTGATTTTATAAGCAGCGACAACAATATTTGCCTCTCGCTTTAAGTATACTGATTGCTTATCTATATATATAAAAGAAAGTCGTGTTAGTTACACTATTTATAGAACGGCTGAACCGATTTGGCTGAAGCTTGGGGGAAAGGTAGTTTAAAACCAAGAGGCAGACATAGGATAATTTTTATCCCGTTAAATAAATAAAAACTCCAAAACCTGCTTATTTATTTAGGGTAGAGTAAGGTAGAGCGTGAGCGAAGCCGCGGGCACAAGCTAGTAGACAATAATTATGCCTGCAAATATTGTATAGTATTTTGTTTGGCAATTCAGAGGCTTGGTATTCAATAAAGATGATCCTTGGCAATAAGTCTAGACGGCAGTAAAAACGTAGGGCTCAAGCCTGCTGACGCCATCGGTTAAATTCTGAAAGGGAAATTCGTGATTCTGGAACGCAAGGGCAAAGAAGAAACATAGGTGTGGTTTTAGTCAGTAAAAGTCTAACACTCCCTCCCGTTCTACCCTAAAGCGGCAGAAGTCATTAGATAAGATTCAATTAAAATTCAATTAATCAATCATAATTTAATTAATGATTATTTTTATGTGACCTTTTCATGTTGTATTTAACTTTGAATGTGATGATAATTTTCTTTATTATTGTTTTAGTTTATTTATTTTTTGAATGTATAACTATATTATCTATGTTATGTAAAGCCGTTTTGTGTGCATTGTTGCACTTGTATATGCTATTCTAGTCGTTAAATTAGAAATTAAAAAAGTGTAAACAATTGTTGGATAACCTAAATAAATAAATAAGAATTAAAAAAAAATTGATCATGAATAAACTAAACGATCAAATACTTTTTCTAATCTCTCTGATTCACTCCATAAAACATCCACAAAGAGTACTTCTAAATCGAACGGCTTGAATAACAAATGCCCCAAATTTTAATATAACAAATGTACAGAAACATCAACTTTCAATTTCCCCTCCTCCAGTTGCCAAACTTGCGAAATCCTTAAAAAAAAAATACTCCCGCATTCCTTCCATTACGATTCATTCATTATATAGAGACGTCAATTTCCGGTCGCCATGTTGGATCGGTGCCCGTTCGCAATCTCGAGCGGATATGACGTTTTGATCATTTAAAAACACCCCCAAGTACATGTTACTGCCAAGTTTGGGAAGCGGCCTATTTAGGCACTTTATTATAGGCACTTCGTTTTATAGACCTTGAATCTGGACATAATGTTAAGTGTTACAGTTACTATCTCAGAGTCAACTTCTGTGCTGAATTTATATGTACTCATATAATATATACTGTTAAGTTTAAAATATTTCTGTGTTATGTCCGCAAAGTGCAGCGTGACTGCAGCGCTGCTGCCACGCTGCATTGTTATCTATATTTATAAAAGATAGTCGTGTTAGTTACACTATTTATAGCTCTAGAACGGCTGAACCGAATTGGCTGAAAATTGGTGGGGAGGTAGCTTAAAACCAGGAGAAGTATATAGGATAATTTTTAACCCGTTAAATAAATTTAAAAAAAAAACAAAATCTACTCATTTTATTGATGGAGTAGGGTAGAGTAGGGTAGAGTAGGGTAGAGTAGGGTAGAGTAGGGTAGAGTAGGGTAGAGTAGGATCTTTAAAACTTCGCAACGGATTTTGATGCTTTTTTATTTTAAATAGATAGAGTGATTTGTATTTTTACATGCATAATATATTTAATATCACCATTGCACACGTGCAAAGCTGGGGCGGGTTGATAGTTTCTAGAATAAGTTTTAATGTTTCTGGAAAAACCAAAAACCAAATAACTTCGCTACTATACATGTTTCTACCAATTTAAGGAAATGATCAGCCTATATGGAATTAACGGGGATATTTCAGGGTGAAAGCTAGGTCCCCTTTGGTTCTGCTTAGCCCTAAATCCTTCAACCACATTGCTGAAAGATTCAGGTTTAGAATGCCGGTTAAGAAGAAATGTGTACCTGTTGTTCTGACAACTGACGACCGCAAGGAGCTATTATAAGAAATGATACTTTTTGGGCACTTTTATCGGGTTTTTCCGTAGGTTGGCTACGTTTCGGAGATCTTTTCGTGGAAATTGAAGGTATGTCTTTGCGATAACGAACGATGAATTTATCTTGAGAAATGAAGAGACAAACAGAATAAGAGCGGTTGATATGTGAGATAACATGTTTAACAGACTCATCTGGATGGTTCTTTTTTTTAAGTATGTAAAATCATCCAATGACATCCACCGCCATTGAACGTAGCGGGAGATAGTGTCAGACTCTTACTGACTAAAAACCTACCCCGTTCCCTCTTTGCCTTGGTTCCAGGGCCCTGGTATGCATTTCATACCTCCCCAGAGCCCCAGATTAGGCTTCGACGCTACTGGGGCCCTACAATTTGCTGACTACTCCTTGAGGCACGCGGGAACAGTGCGCGCCGTAAACGACTTGGGCTCGGTCCGGTCTGTTACTGGATGGACGGACAGCGAGATACCCATTACCCGCCGTCCGCAAGCCCACGTCTACGATCTGGATGGTAGCATCAAATGAGTGTATTAAACATGTTATCTTTAGTTCATTTCGTCTGGCTAACGGCAAAACAATTATCTACTATTGATCAGGATTAACCAATATCATGTTTTGAAATATAAACTTGTGGATTTTGAGTGCCGCATTGCAAGTACAAGGCTGACCCAGTTCTCGAAAATGACCAACTCAAGTTGTACTGGGATTAGTCTATCATCACTGACAGAATTTTGGTCGCTATTAAACCAGATACAGTGATGATAGAGCGATTAATTAGCGTGCTGTACAAATATAATGGATGTTATAATTCCAAGAGACTGGAAAGTTGTGAAAGTAGAGAAAGAGATACAAATCAAGTATCGATTTAGTACACCAGGTTATCGAAATGTGGTGCTGTCATTATGTCGACTGTCAGCTAACATCTTGATAATCAAATACTTTGACAACCGTCCGCTGATGACATCGTTGTGCGAGCATTAAGAGAGTAGGTATATAGAAGGTTGTTTTTCCTTGATTCAGCTCGCCTTGTGAGCGGGTTCTTGTTCTCTAGAATCGTAACCATCCAAAATTTGGACCCTGCTCCAGAACTCTTTGACACCTTGACTACTGTTTTTTTTAGCTTTATTTTTAAGAAATACTTAATTTTTTTTTTCCTTATATTTAAGAACTAATTTCTTAATAATTAATTACAATTTAACTCTAACTTATTATTATACAATACAGGTTTTGTTAAAATTAAAAAAAAGCGTCTTTTAGCACTTTTATAGAAGTCCATAGCACTTTCTTAGAGTCTGATATTGATATAAACACTTTGTTCATGTGTTATATGCATAGCACAGCATTGATCACTATAATTATACACTAACTTTAAACACTACACTAACTCAAAGGTTTAGATTTTTTTTTTATATACTAGCACTTGACTGCAATCCTACCTGATAGTAAGCAGTGATGCAATCGTTGATGATAAAGCGCACTAGTTTATTAAGAGCCTATTCACTCTAGCCTTTAAGACGCCTAAATTATAATTGAACGGGAAAACCGCAGCAGGCAAATTGTTCCAGTCCCTCGATGTACGCGGTATAAACGACGAGGAAAAACGCTTAGTCCGGACCGTGGAAGTTTCAACAACGTAAGAGTTTTTTTTTTTTGGTAGGTAAAATCATCCAATGACAAATCCCGCCCTTGGGTGGGGCGGGAAATAGTGTCAGACTTTTACTGACTAAAAACCTACCCTTCTATTCGTTGCCTTTGTCCCGGGGCCCGTGGTGACATTCTCACATAACCTTTAGAACAACGTAAGGGTTGATATTCGCCGTATGCCGTAAGTTCGTTTTAGTCTACGCATTAGGTCCGTGTTGTCTAACAGCTGGTACAGTCTAAATACTTAAAATGTAAAGCTCTATATGTATAATAAAGTTAATAAACAATAAATATAGATACAGGTTACATATAACCATTAATTAGACACAACAAAATCTTTCTCTATCCAACCGACCCCTAAAAATTGTTTGCTCAAAGTTTAAAATTAAATTACAACAGAAAGTTGTGAACAAGAAATGAAACAATTGGCCCGTCAAGTCCACGGCAGCCTCTAGCGGTTGAGAGCCATTATAATAATATAAGCCTTAGGCTTCGAAGTGAGCGGAAATGCTGCTAATTAGCGACGAATCGGGGGTGGGCTGGAGACAGGGGCGAGAAGTTGGGGCGGACACGTCAGGAAGTGTGGGTGACGAAGAAGTAGAAGCCCAAAGAGAAGATAAGGTTTGAATGATTGATGGTAAGATGGTTGTTTGTACGTTGTATATATAGATACACAAGTTGAAGTATTTCTGTTTTAGAATACGTTAGCAGATGACAGCAATGCGGAGGAATTTTTCGACTCTATATTGTGTTTTGTCAGTTTTTATTTGTTTTTTTTTTTTTTTATTAAAGTAGAATTATTATTATAGTGAGCAGTGGTGGCCGAGTGGCAACAGCCCCGACTTACGAATTATACGACAAACCCAGCCAGGCGCATTACTTTTTGTAATTTATAATTATCACCACTGCTCTCAAAGCGGTGAAGGAAAACATCGTGAGGAAACCGGCATGTCCTAGAACCAAAAAATTCGAAGACATGTTACATCCACCAATCCGCACTGGGCCCGCATGGTAGAATACGGCCCATTCCTTCTCCTAGAGAGGAGGCCTGAGTCCCAGCAGTGGGAACATGAAAAGGCTGATGATGATGATAATGATGATTATTGTAGTTAGTTGAATATTTTTTTTTTTAATAATAAATAGTTTGCAGTTATTGTTGAATAAATGGTAGTCACTGCAAAAACGTCTCCCCAGAACCTTTCAGCGCCATCGAACATCTGTTTTGCGAGCTCTGTGTCTTGCCTTAAACTTAAATGATAGTTGTTTGGGGATTGTTTGGACTATGCCTGTAATCTTGCTTTTTCTGCAAATGTGATTACTGATTCAATTACGCATAGGAACTCCAAGTTTAGCCCTTTCCACTGGACGACTTTGCCTTCTAATGGGTCCCATTGACAAAGATCACGTTTCAGAGTTGTAATTTATCACTAGCAATGAAATAGATTTTTTTCTAGAAACTCTGTGGTATTTTGGACGATAAGATACGCGCAGCTTCCCGAACGCTGCCCAATAGTAAGACAATATAAGAGTAATTAAACAAAAAAAAAATCTAAGTCTGAGTCGTGTCCGTTGCCAAAGCTCCCCCGTATGTTTCCTACTGTTGGAGGCCAGTAGCAAGTATAGTTTTCATAATGGTAGATTGTTTTCGTTCTTATCGAGTCGAGTACACATTTTGTGGCTATTCACTCGGATCACGAAGTTGGCCGAACACTGAACGAACATAGTCCGTAGTACAGCTTATTTTGGTGGTTAGGTACTGTATTTTGGTTGAGTTAGCCTGTTGTTCTTGAGTTGCGCTAAAGCTAGCGTAGAGAATGTTGTTTTTGGGTATTAAACTGAAAACATTAGCATGTTTTAGCGTCCTAGACTGAATTTGGTCCGGTGTAATCCGGTTCAACCTTTCGGTTTTAGGGTTGAAAGTTTTCCTGCTCAGGTACAGACGGTTACCGTGTTTGTAAAGGACTATTACTCAGCTCGTTATAAATACACCATTACAGTTTACTCAGACATTGTATGTTTCTGTAGTATTTTTGTAGTCCATTTGATTTTGATCTATTTAAGATTTCCAAGACGGCCATGAAGTAGAGCAATTAATCTATGTACGCATACACAGGTAGGTACATACATAAGGTGACTCTAATTAGTGACCGATACTTAAACATGTGATTGTAGTCATGATAACCAACAACTTTTACTATAGGAAAAAAAAGAATCAGAAAAGTTCACTACATTGTGACCAGTTAGGCGAACATAAATGTACTGACCAGCAGATTGTTTTCACGATTTCATGGTCCCATTGCGTTCATGGACATATATGTTTCACATACGCTGTATTCCATGCACGTCAAAAAGATATCTGTAAGATTGAAGAGGCTACTTAGGGCTGATACCTACGGCTGAGGTTTGTTCGTAGGAGCTACCGTGGTTCTCGCAAAAGAAAAAAAGAAAGAGAGAAAGAAAGAGAGAAAGAAAGAGAGAAAGAAAAACAGTTTATTTACACGGAATGACGCAATAAACACAACACACACAACACGCAACACGCTAGACTGACGATGACGACGCAACATTGTGGGTCTGTAAAATTCTGATACTCCCTCCGCTTCCACCTAGAGCGGTAGTAATCGTTTGATGATTTCCCACGTAACACAGTCTTGCCAAACGGTATCATGTTTCTCTTTTACTGGGTTGTGAAGATGAAATCGTCAATCGCTTAAAGTAAATTACAGGTATTCAAAGAACTATTCAAAGAAGGCAGCCTTCGGTTACTTTGGAAGCCGACTACATAGTTGGGTAAAGGTAGACAGGACGACTTACTGGCAAATTCAAATTCAAATTAGAATTCGTCTCAATATACATTTCCCAAAACTGAGCTATTCATTGAGTAAGTTCACGTGTTAATTTTAGTTTTCTCTTACAGAAATTACCTTGTATATTCGTCAGGATATTTTCTGTTTTGCCTTGACATACTTAAATTTCACGTAACATCCCATGTCGTCTAGGTGGGGAGGAGGGCATCCACAATATTCTTCTGTCGTGGACGGTCTTGAGCTTTACACTTCACCTCACTCCACTTAATTCCGTTGCTCATTGTTGCTGCCAACACGGTGTGATGCCAGATTTGATCCACTAATGGAAAGTAATCAATAAACCCACGGAATCCACACTATCCCAAGTTGTCGACGGCGCGTACTGTTCCCGCGCGCCTCAAGGAGCTGTCAGCGAACCGTAGAGACCCAGCCTGCTAGCTGCAGGCAGGCAGGGCCGAAGCCTGCTGGGGTCAAGGGCCGTTTTCTGAGAGGAAGACTCAACCTCGGTATGATAGGCAACGAAGGAACGGGATAGCGATAAATTGTTTTTAGTCAGTCATTGGATGATATTACCTACCATAAAAAAAAACGGAGTCTACACTATTCTCACATTCAGATTATAAAAATAAGGCTATACTGAAATTAAAACAAATCTATCAATAAATGAAATATTTATAAATACCAAAAAAGTTAAGATGGCTGAGGAAAAAAGGTAGGTACAATATTATGAAAATAAATTGCATTACAATGAATCTATAACATAAAATATTAAGTTTCAGTTATCTCTAATTTTTTTTTTCATGTATGGTTTGCTGTAAGAAAACCCAATTATGGGTTAAGCTCGCCTATGTACATCAACTGTCCTATTTTTGAATGAGTAAAATTGTATGTACAATAAAGAATAAAGATAGTTTAGACAATTAATTATTAGGAATTTTGGTTCTTTCCAATATACTAGCTACTGCTAGTGGCTTCGCCTACGTACTGTAGAATTTTATCTCCAAGGAAGATACTCTCAGGATAAAGAGCATTTTATTTGCTATTCCAGGACCTGATCTATCCGGGGACCAAATTAATTAAAATCCATTGTGTAGTTTTTGCGTAAAAGTGTAACACACTTCCATACATACAAAATTTCGCGTTAATAATAATTCTCGTATTAGTAGGATACAAAAACCACTACATTCTTAATAATTTAAAGTCAATTTGGCTTTAAACAATATTAATCATTTCAATTTAACTGATCAACGTTGCCCAAGTTCACGCATACTTTAAGTTAGGGCGCAGTTCAGTTTTAATTTTGAAGTTTGAACGTAATTAATGAAGATGAGAGTTCCAGTGACGATCCTCAGTTCAGCCTAAATGATATGAAGTCGTTTGGTTTCCGAGCAGTGACTGAAAAACTAAATGAGAACCATTTATCTTGGTATGGTTATATGAAGAGGATGTAACACATGTTATTAAAAGAGTTATGAACATACATGTGGATTCAGTGGAGAGGGAGAGGGAGGCCAAAGAAAAGATTGAAGGCTTTTGTGAGGAGGGATATGAAAGTGAGTCAGTGATAACGTGACGACCGTCAGGATATTATGGAAGAAAACAAAACGTGTCACCACGATCCCAAGTAATATGGGATAAGGGCAGGAAGACGGTGATGGTTTCCAAGCAATCATCATTATTTCAGCCAAAAGACGAATACGTCTGAACATAAGCCTCCCCCAATTGTCGTGGTATTTTGTTCTGTCTGAATAAATATACAACATTATTTTTATTATATGCGTAATCTGAAATTATAGTTTGTTTAGAATTAGTAACCCAAAATATTTTTTTTTAAAACGGTCACAAGTTGGATACCATCGACACTAAGTATAATGCAGGTCACAGCAGGTCATAGCGGGCATTAGAAGCCAGCACACAGCAACTTCCGCAAGTAAAACTACACCTCAATCACCCGGATGGCCCGGTGACCATATAATTTTGCAGATAACCAGGTTATAACTTTGTGATTTTTCATAATACAGTTATTAAATTTTTATATAGATTCTTTACATAAAAATACTAGACACGTGTTTCGGGTTTTGCATAATTACTTATATTAAAAATAAGGTTATATAAAAATATTAAATAGCTGAAAGTTTCTTAATCAGCCGATATATACCAGCTTGCTGAATAGGTCTTTAAGCTTTCAGTACCTCATTTCTTCTTTTCAATATTGCTTTAACAACGTTATCAAACTCATAATTTGATTACGTAATATCTTAATAGGCATTTAAGAAATCGGCAGTCAATTTGGATTGCTCAAAGCTCCCATTTCGATTAAGATTAAGTACAAACCAATTCAGAGCAAACACGACAACAAATACTGAACCATATTTTATTCACCGACCCAAAATGGACCATCTTAAGTAGCTTAAAGAAGCCCAGCCATTCCCATCTCGGAGGCTGAATGAGGAAATTTGTATAGAAATTATTCATAAAGCGACTTACAGATGGACTTCAAATAATAGATTCCCTTTGGAGTCTGAGGTTGGTAGTGACAGCTGATTATATGTAAATTATGCCAATTCGTGCCAATTGGCGTGGCCGGTGGAATGGGGGAGCGGTAATTTGCTGAAGCCTTCGCTCAACGTCTTCGGATTTTTAATGAGAACCTACTGTGATTAGTTTTCAGTTAGAATAAAGGGAATTATTGAACCAATCCGTGATTTGTTTGTTGTGATTTTATTAAATTGGAATAAAAAAAAAAATGAGGTTCTACTGTTTTCGATCTATGATAAAATAAATAATTCGTGCTTGTCTGGTGTTCTGTGAGAGACAGTATGCAAGGGAGTCCACTGTTCCATGTTAATATGTATCACTTAGTTCAATGTAAAATTATTAATTTTAAATGATGTATTGTTGAAACAATTTTAATAGAAAAATCAAAATTAATTCATAATCTAAAATTCCACACAATTATCAATATTATATATTATTATTATTTGTTATGTTTTCATAATTCTATGTTAATTAATGTAAATGGACCGTTTTAATTCAAACTCAAAACTCAAACTCAAACTCAAATATTTTTATTTCACATAGACACTTATAAAACGTCAGAAGCTAGCGCACGGTTCCAATTGTTCGTTTCCTATGGAGAAGAACCGGCAAGAAACTCCATAAATTCCATAAGTAAATAAATAAAATGATAATAATGAGAAAAGTATTTCATGCAATTACACTTACAATATGTTATTGAAATAATGTACACTCTTACAGGTACACCCCAATTAAAAAATTAAGGTTCAATCATAGCAATTTAAGCATAAACACTTTCTATCTTGGGCATTAAGGCAGAGTTTAAAAAAAAAGATATCTTAATAGTAGGCAAATAATAATAATATGAACAGTGGTCTACACATACAAACACGCTAGTGAAATAATCAAGATTTAATAAGTACTAGTTTCTGCCAGCGCCTTCGCCTGAGGTACCAACCGTTTATAAAATAACGTGTGGCTACGACTTGTCTTTTTGTTTAGTTCTTGTTTCTTCAGTAACCTTGTTTATTTTGGTTAAAAATCTTGTTTCATACTTTTTTAGCGTCATTTTTGTTTGTCGTAGTCGGGTTTTACTTTTTTTTTATTTCATACCAAAAATGATAACTTTATTATATTTTCAGCATTCATGTAATAAACAGCTTGTCATTTAAAGTATGATGATAATGGTCTAATATACTTACTGGCCTGTTGGTCTAGTAGTTAGTGGCACTGACTGCTATGCCGGAGGTCGTGGTTTGAATTCACATCCAGGTTATATGGGTATATGTTGAGCACGATCATTTGTTCTGTGTCTGGGTGTAATTTATCTATAATATGGATGTATTTGGAAATATATAAGCATGTTTATCAGTTGTCTAGTACCCATGGCACAAGCTCTGATTAGTTTGAGACAAGATGGCTTTGTACGATATATTTTTTTCAATTGATATAAACTAGTGCTTGATTACGATCCCACCTGATCCTAAGCAGTGATGCAGTCGTTGATAGTATATTATTATTATATGAGAATATGATTACTTTATTTTTTTTTTACGTACCTACACTCTATATGTTTAGGTACTTAACTAAACGTAAACAATCTTGATATGCCTTTTTATTTAAAAAAAAATCGTATAGAAGACATAAAGATTATTTCAATTTAGTTAATTACCTAACATCGGTTTAGGTAAATAGCTAGTTGTAAATTGTAAACATATTTAGATAAAATTCTAAGTCAATTTTTAGATAAAAAGACGTGAAGTTTGTTTACATTTAGTTAAGTACCTAAACAGATGGATTATAAGTCCTTTTTCTTTACCATCTATACCGCAAAACTACCGCAGTAATAATCTCCACGCAATATAAATGTAGCTATGACACAAAACGTCTTCATAAAGCTAAATCGATCACAAAGGAAAAGTAAACTACGAGTTCCAAATCCAAGGAGTTCATGACATCACCCGATCTTTTGGGAGCTGAGCAAGGGTTTCTATTTTCTATAGACTAAAGAGGAATGGGGTCATATGAGTCATTTACCTTTACGGTTGTGTGGTTCCACACGTAAGGAGCGCTTTATAATGACGCTATGATGAAAGCATGGCACGACCTATATGGAGAGGTTGTTTGACATCTGGTCTTTTTGTTCCACTTGTAGAATTTATTGAGATTAATTTCTATTAAAGAGTATTATACCTAGTTGAATCGTTGATCTAAATAACAGGGTACGGTACAGCGGTTGAAAGATTACTCACGGAACAAATATTTGTATTTTTTTTAAGATTACAAATAGTGCCTGCCTGCGATCCCACATGATTGTGACCAGTGATGCAATTGTCGATGGTGTAGTGCACTAGTTTATTAAGATATGAATGACGAAGCGTTGGCCTACCGATATTTTTTCTGGGTCTGGGTGTCTTGTGTATACAAGGACGTAGGTATATATGGGGAGGGTTTAGGGGGTTCGAACCGCCCCCTTCCCTTAAGTTTCGATGCTTTTCTTTTTTTTAATTTATATGAACTAGTGCTTGAATGCGATCTCACCTCATGGTATGCAGTGATGCAATCGTGCGATGCCTTTCTTAAAAAAAAGCGCAACATTAAGGGTGCCTTCAAATTAGCCGCAACGAAACGCGCGACTGCAGCGCGGTTGCAGCGCTACCTCCACGCTGCTTTGTTGTTACGAGTTGAAAGTCACGGGTTCAAACCCAGCCAGGCGTATTACTTTGTGTAATTTATTTCTTCTTCACTGCTCTCAATACGATGAAGTAAAACATCGTGAAGAAGCCGGCATGTTCTTGAACCAAAAATTCGAAGACTTGATATCACCAATCCGTACTGGACCCGCGTGGAGGATTACAGCCCACTCCCTCTCATAGAGAGGAGGCCTGAGTCCCAGCAGTGGGAAAAAAGTTGATTATCCTCTATACACCGTTAAATTTTGGTTGTTTTTACCCGTGGAGGGTCGATTCGGTACATGAAACACTATCGATTTATCAAGATAAAATGAAAAAATAAAGTACTTTTTTTCTAAAACTCGAGTTAATATACATGCGTATTAATTTACGCATGTACCAAATTAATTTCTTTAAGTAAACGAGTCAATGACTTTGTAGAGAGTTGTCGGTCGTTGCGTACTAACTACCTACAGTTCATTGACCTCGATCAGCTGACGTTTACTTAAAGATATTAATTTCGTACATGCGTAAATAAATTCGAGTTTAAAAAAAAGTACTTTATTTTTCATTTTTATCTTTACAAATCGATATTTTCATGTACCGAATCGACCCTCCACTTGATTAAAACGACCAAAATTTTACGGTGTACAAAGCACGGAACCATCTAACCCAACAAAATACAAAAACGCTATTTTACAATTACTTATTTACTGTTCGCACTTTATTTCACCGACTGAACCATTAGTTAGCATATTTCGCTCCCATTTTAATTTTACACCAATCCAGTTTAAACCCAACCCAAACATGAAAGTATGAAGGTTGAATTTTGATTGGTTTTATCACTAGGACATTTCTTTTGATCAGCCAATAAATTCAGACGATTTCAGCTAGAAGTTTGCTCGTTAACGATGGGCTTTTGTAAGAATTATTTGTTTAAACAACAATGGAGTGATATGTTTGTATAGAAAGTGTTTGTCAATATGTCACTGCTGGGTTCCCAAGTTTTTGGCGCTTTCAGAGTTGGTGATAGATGTTCTTGTTTTGGTTAAGATATTGAACTTTTTGAACTTCGAACGCTGGTATGCTTTTGTTTTGTTTTTATTTGGATCTCTAATACAATAAATACACAGTTCCAACACAACACACACACAACACAGAGATATAGATAAGTAAAGCTAATAACTACAAAATCGTTTCAGTAGTTGACATCTCAGATGATCCCTTGGGTGGAGCGGGACGGCGTGTCATCCTTTTACTGACTAATACCAGCTCCTGTTCCTTTTTTGCCTTGGTTCCAAAGCCCCGGTGTACTCTTTCGCACAACCCATGGCCCCAGTAGGCTTCGAATCTACAGAGCCCGTACGGTTTTGAGGCGAATCTTGAGGCGCGCATGGAACATTACGCGCTGTCGACGACTTGGGCTCGGTCCGGACGGTTACCGGACGGTCACAAAGTCACTTTGACCTTTATAATATTAAAAAGTATGAATTGTTTGAAATATGAAAAATGTTTGAAATATATATTTTAAATATATTTAAATAAATAAAAAACCTTTTAGTTTTTATAGAAAATTGGTGAAATAATGATCATGTTCGCTACATGTCTCCGAAACTACTACTACTAAACCTAAAATTTTGGAAAACACGCGCAAACTAATTATAGATTACTGGAACAGCTACAAGAGGTAGGCATACTCGTTTAATACAATTGGAAGCAAGCACGAATACGACTCACACTTGCCCAGTATTTTTAAATATAGATCAGCATTTAATTGAAAGTTGCCTATTAATATGTATACCGCTCAATTTATTATTCGCCTTATACTTTTTGGGCATCCTTTGTTGTTCGTAGCGCCAGTGTGTCGAGACTGGAAATAACACCTCTCATCACCTCTTTTCTCTACAAAGCAACACGGCAGTTAACATACCATTCAGAACCAGTAAAACACCGCCAATGATGTGTTAGGTTCCGCACTAATTCCACCTCCTTTAGTTCGTCAATCACCTCGAACTTAAGAGGAAGCGTGGTGACTCTCGAAAAACAAAATACAGAGATTGTGCAGACAAAATGTTTACAAATATGAAGTATTTTAGCGATTTGCTAAAAAAGAAGACACTATGACCATAAAACGTTGCTTGCCTTGTAAAGATTGCGGGAATCCGGTGGATGCGACATGCACAAGAACGTTCGTTGTGGCGACATTTGGGGGAGGCCTATCTCCAACAGTGGATGTCTTTCAGCTGAAATGATGATGATGATAAAACGTTGCTTGTAGAATGATCTGTATATTAATCGATAAAAGTAATTTTAGGGTTCCGTATCTCAAAAGGAAAACGGATCACTTTGTTGTCCGTCTGTCTGTCTGTCAAAATCCTTTATCTCGGGAGCCTGGAGGCATCAAGTTGAATTAAAAACTATATACTCAAGTCTGCTCTTCCTTGAAACCATGAACAAATCAAATTTCGAAGTTAACGAAAAAAAGATACCGCCGTTTGTATCGCAAAAACGTTTATTTCAAGACTCTCAATCAAATCAAAATTCAATACTTCCCGTATACCTAGAACCTTGAAATTTGGCATGAATCAAGGCCTTATAGCACAAGTATAGGAATAAATCTTATAGTTATGTTAAAACTTATAGTTATGTTACAAAACAAAATATTTTTTTAATTCGGAAAGATACCTATTCAGAAACTCGATTCGCGAATTGAACTATATTAGTTTGTACGGAACTCTCTGTGAGCGAGACCAACTCGCTCTTGCCCCTTTTTTTATCTATCATACTATAGCATTTACGCTGAAGTATAATATATATTTTTCTATTTCTTTTTACTGCTATAGATCATAATTATATTATTATAGTTTGCGCATTATAAAACTCGTGATTAGCTCTTGTAGTGCCCTTAATTCTCACTCAGTTTCTAAACTGCGTAGATAGCTATAAATACATTTATTTCCCTACACATGACACAAGACCGTGACTTTAGACAATATGTTACATCACGACGGTTCCTAATTCCTATTTGAAGTGTAACATTTGGGGATCAGAGAACCAACTTATTCATACACATCTTCCAACCTCTATGTCGTACCCATTAGGTTGGTTTTTGAGTGTTTCGTTGTTAGAAAACTTTGCAGTTTTGATGTATGAGGGTGACAAAGCAACAGTTTTAAGATTTGAGACAAGTATAAAGTGTAGTGGTTACACAGTCATTTATTAATCGTGTGGAATGACATAATGAGGTGTGCTGGATTTTTGTTTTAATTGGATACTGCTAGGCGTGATGGACATATTTTGAGCATAACCCATTAGGAGACGTCAATATCATGTTCTCTAATATTATAAATGCGAAAATTTGTATGTAAACGTATGTATATTTGACAGTTTTTCTGAGTGTCATTCTGAATTACGAAAGTTAATTATTTCCATACAGTTCTAAAATCACTCATTGTTACGACAGAACATAATTATATTCGATTAGCATTAGTCCGAAAGAACAGACTTCGACAAAACTCACCTTCGAAGAACAATACTTTGACAGGTTCTTCGATATGCACTTGTTCGAAGGATTTCTATTTCGACGGAATTTATGTTCGACATAATACTAGTCTGAAATGTGACGATAAATAATTGAATTCTGTTTTGTGGTCAGAATAAAGACAAAAATAATAATCAATTATATTTTCCATAGCTTTTTCTTTTTTTTTTTGGATTGTTATATATTTTATAATACTTTTGAATATCTACGTGATTTTAATTCGATATTGTGACTATGGCGATATAATTAACTGTCGAAATTCAGAATGCCACTCAGTTCTTCTCGATTAAAAGGCTGATCGCGGCATACAGGTATACCATGTGCTGGAATTAGGTATACACTGAAATTACCCATAGGATATTTTTTTTATCACGGAATTATATTCCCTTAAGGCAATTTTCTATGTTCACGCGGGTGAGGCCACTGGCAAAAAGCTAGTATAACATATTTTGTATGCCGTAAGCAAATTGGCAGTTGTTTAAAAATATTACTAATTTATTTATGGTCGTAAGTAATAGTGTGCAATTATAGTACTCTGGTAATTGTCACGCACTTTATATTGTCAATTAGGTATTGTTATAAATAGGTACTATTTCAAATATGCAAATAAATACTAAAATACAAAGTAGTTGAATTTATTTTAGCAACGATAATTTTAACTTGTCATAACAAACATGACCGCCATATTTTATAATTACCAATTAAAATCATGAAAAAAGTTTATAAATGTGCCTACCTAGGTTTTATTTATATGTGTGATCGTATCAGTCTTTGTTGGTAAAATAATGTAGCCAAGAAAAACATCATTATTTTTAACTAAATAAAATAAAAATGGGCAATGAATATAAAAAAAACTCGCCTCCATAGCTGTCGCATGTGCTGAGATAGGCACCATTTTGGATTCGCACAGATATTTATTCCGTTTATCGCATTTTATTTTTAGCAGAGATATTACGGACGTTCGATAACAATTCCAATAGTTTTTACCTTCGGATTGATCTTGCACTTTCGATTTCGGTTTTATTAGAACTTAGATCGGAGATACAAATAAGTTTATTAAATACTTATCGTGCGGGGAACTTCTCCGTGTCTATGCCGTCTGTCTATCACTCTTTCACGTTGTTTTTTTTTAATCTAACTTAGAGATCTTTGTCACTATATTGACTATGACGCTCCATCAAAGCCAAATTTGTTGTTTCGTTTCGTATTTAAAATGCTGTGAATTCGCTCTTCATTTATACAGATACTAATCCGAGTTTTTCATTAATTTTTTCTTCTTCTTCTTCTTTTCGTGTCGAACTGACTCATATCTTGTCCGACCAAAATTTAGCCATCTGGACAAAAGAAGATTAATTTTTTGCTTAATTTGATGCTTTTGTTTCGGTCTCCAATTTTGGTTCCAGTAAAAGTTCGGTTTATTTCAGTTAAATCAAAAATTTTTAGTTTCTTTAAGTTGTGTGAGCCAAAAAAAAAAACAAAACACATTTTAAACTGAAAAAGTGTTCAAAAGGCTAATTGCAATAAATGATTTTAAAATTGAAAAAGTTCATAACAAAAAGAAAGAGCGTTATAACTCAATTTTCTGCTATCCTCTTTTAACAAGCGAGTACCTCCTAATTACCGCTCCAACACTACTTGCACTACATCAATTACGCATCCAATTTTAAGTATTACGTCATTAACACCGTAATGAATGGTGTGCAAACTGTAACCTCTTGTCCGAACTAAACCCTGCTGCACATTAGTTATTATGATTGATAGCGACGCGTAGGGTTGTCGCTAGAGATGAACCGACTAGTTGGGAAAGCCGACTATTCCGTTATATTTTATATATTATTGATTCCATCGACATGAAAAAAGAAGAACGTTCCTGAGCTAAGACAAGAAAATCGACTAGCTGTCATTTTACTAAGGTACAGGAAATAAGAAAATAGTCTTATAGGGACTATGTCTATGATAATTCAAATTCTATTTGTCAACGAAATTCAGAATTTATAGTACGTCTAACGGAAAATGTTAATATAAACAAAACTTTGAAGGGGATTTTCTCGTTATTTAATTTTTTTTTGCAGTATTCAAATTTATTACTGTAATGTTCTAACTACGAGTATTAATGCTTTATTGAAACAAAAAAACGGTATCAAAGTAGTACTTTATATTGCGTGGATCGTGTGAGGTTCGATTTTAGATATTATATATTAATTATATTTTTTATTTTTATTTTTAAAGACACTAACACTAATTTATAAGTTTTTACTATCACTAGATTTTATATGGGGGACTAATTGTGATCTGAGATAAATGTTATTATTATTAAATTAAAAATTTAAATCAAAGTATTGTTTATATTCACCCTGGTCGAATATAGTTATAAACTATTAATTTTTAGTCTGCAACTAGTCCACCATTCAGGGCCGACTAGCCATCTAGGCGGACGAGTACATAGCTGGCCCATCTCTAGGTGCCACACGATAGCTATGGACATGAGAGCCTGTAATTAGACATTGACACGCTATCATTTTGAAAATTAAAGCTACATTTAAATTGAACACTGTTTTCTGGGATGAGTTATTGTTTTGTATATGAAAGTGTTATGTTTATGCTTGATAAGGAAATCCTAACTACGTATAATACAAGCATTTGCTAGCGGTTTCATCCACGTAGAATTATTATATCTTTCTGTTATAAATAATATCTTATTTTAAGGTATACGCAAGCAAGGTATATAACGGTAAAATTGTATTGAAATCCGCTCAACTGTTTGAGCGAAAAGGAGTAACAATCAATACATACACGTATAAGTACATAGAAATACACAACTTTATTTTTATTATATGCAAAACCTAAGTTTACAAGTTTTTTCAGAATCAGTAACTGAATCGATTCCAGTAATTATTATACCATGTTATAGGTATTTTTCCCAAAGACATTCAAAAAAGGTTACAAGTTGGACACCACCAACACTATGTGCAATACTGGTTACAGCAGGTCATAGCGGGCATTAGCCAGCGCACAGCTGGGTGGGGAGCAAAACGATCTCTCCCAGATGGCCCGGTGACCATGTGTTTGTGTGGACAACTAGGTAACATAACAAGCTTATAACTTTGTGATTTTTCATGATACAGTTATGTTTTGTACTATAGATTCTTTGTATAAATATATAGTGGGCGCTTTTAAACATTAGAAGCTAGTGCACGGACTAGAACTAGAACGACTAGAAAACCTCACAACATACATAAAACTAAAACATCTATATCAATACATTTTAAATGATGTACATTTATGTACTTAGATATAAACTACGCCAAAGCACATGGCACAACTACTTGAATTCAACATTTTTATTGCCAATTTCATTGCCCATCAAACTGCTTGCTCTCAGGGTTACCAATTAGTATATACAAAAATAATATTATTTTTCGAGTAGGTACTAGGAAAACATAATTGTTGTGGAGCATCAAGAGCATAATCCATACGAAAATAGAACTACAACTTGCAATCAAAATTAGTATCTTGTACATATTACTTGAACTCTTGCGATGTATGGTTTTCTGGTACAACAACCAAGAGACTTGTGGTGTAGTAGGTACTAAGGGTACATAACCATTGTGGAGAAATAGAAGCATAGCCCATAAGGAAATGTTAGTATAACTTGTAATCAAAATTAGCGTCGTGTACGTACTACATATTTGAACTCTAGCGGTATATGGTACCCTGGTACCACACCAAGGGACTTGTAGTCTTCTAGCTGAGTAAGTTTTATCTCCGAATATGTCTAGGGTACAAAGGTAATTATTAGTTTTGACACCACTTTCATTGTACAAGGGTCTGAGTCCAAATTATTATTTTAAACTCAGTACGTACAAAACCCTTGTGGTTTTAAAACAAGCCATTCGAATTGCTTTTGGAGTAGCTGCAGATTTTATAAGGTACTAATATTATCTCGTTGGGCTGTCAAAGTTTGGGCTCTAGGGGGTTAAGTTCAGTAAATACTAGGCCAGACGACGTTATTAGAATCTATCTAGACTGCACGACAAGGTTAAATAAGTGTTATCAAATTATCATAAAAAATTTAATTGATATTTTATAATAACAAAATTTTAAATAAAAACTAAAGTTTTTATTTCCTGGATATTTACTAACACGAATAGTGATAGTATTTTAAGTTCCAAGTTGTTTAGATATTTAAATATCTAAACAACCAAGTCCTTTAATAAATAGGCATTTATCTAACCCAAATAAATATAAATACGTGGGTTTAAGATCAAATATAGGTAGCTTTTAAAGTCTGGCAGAGTACTACTGACTAAAATTACCGTTCTATAAAATTCCCTCGTCTCCAGCTAGAGTTTCTGTTTTCCCTAGTAATACAATTTAAGGAAAAAGAAACACAATTTACAAGAGATACAGCCCTAAAGGTAACCTCTGGTAGTACGTAGCTGACTATTAAAGTTTTAGTTGAGACACTCGTTGTGTTAAATGTCACGCTCCGTGCCGCGCGGGGACCGCGCGTGCTCTGGAGATGATGATACCACCCGAGATTAGGGCACATAACCAGCTAAGATAATCTACAATGAGACTTTTGAATCATTCATTCTTATGGAGCTATCATAAATGTTTTTATTCCTATTTATTTTTATTTTTTTCTCTCTCTCTCCATTTCATTATTTTATTAACCATCCATGTTAAAAACAAAGACGTTTGGCTTAGTTAATTTACATTTGTTATACTAGTGATTTTACTGTAAGTCTGTGTTTCCTGATAGCTATAACTTAGGCGTCTTTAAGTCAAGAGTGAATAGGTTACTTTTAGGCAAGCGTGCTCCATCGTCGGCCACGTCACCACTTACCATCAGGTGAGATAGTGGTCAAACGCGAGCCTATGAATAATAAAAAAAAGGTATTCCACAGCTAGTCTGTGAACAGCGCTGTGGGCTACAATATTGATTATAATATTTTTTTTTATCTGTAGTAGCTTAAGTTTTACACTGTAGCTTTTTGCAGTTCCTTTTTTATATAAAAAAAAATAAGATTACACACAAGTCGTTTGTATACCTAAACAACTATACAACTCTTTTGACTGGCCTGTTGGTCTTGTGGTTAGTGTCCCTGATTGCTATTGCGTTATGGGTTCGATTTTAACCCAAGACAAATCATTTGTCCTGTCTTTGGGTTATGTTATGTTATTTATCTATAATATCTATGTATTCAGAAATATATAAGAAGGTACACACTTTTTTTAGTGATTATCAGCTGTCTAGTACGCAGACCACATTTCTGCTTAATCTGGACTAGATGGTCTCATATACATTAGATTGCCAAAATTCTCGCAAGGTGTGACCCTACCTTAATTATTGACCGTGATGCGCTCTAGTATATTAAAAAAAACCTATTCACTCTAGCTTTGAAGACACCTAGATTATAATGGGACGGAAAGACTGCAGCAGACAAATTGTTCCAGTTCTTCGATGTACCCAGTATAAACGACGAGGTGAAGCGCATAGTCCAGACAATCGGACCGTAGAGGTGTCAATAATGTAACCACCAGGACACTCGCCACTCCAGATCATTTCGGCCCCGTAGACCATCTGTTCTGCAGGAAATGTGCCTTGCCCGCTGCCACTTAAGTTTGATGATTCTTCAGGCTGTATCCGTTACCTTGGTTTACCTGTGTATAATTCTAATTCTTAATTCCATGCCAGGAGTAGGTACAATTTCGCAGTCGGGAATGCAGAAGTGGGCTAGAACAACTATTTTCTAATACATATTATTAGAGCTAGTAAATCTATTTTTCAATTTAACTAACGAGTATTTTAATAATTCCCGTAAGAGGTTTTACAACTCTATAAAATCTCTAACAAATTACAGTTGCGCAAACGCAGCTTCAGTGGCACATCGACGCCCGATTAGCCGCCATCTGGCGCCGTAATAGATCCTCACCCACCATACCATCACGGTACCATAACCCCTACATTACTATCCATTGCCTACTTAAAATTACCAACCATTTATTCAAAAGCTTTAAAACAAGTAATGGATATCGATTTAGGCGGTTTGTTCGTATTATTTTCTGGTTTCAAAGTGGGATGGCCTTCCATTATCCGAATGACACAACATTAAATCATGTTTCCATTTCGTGTAAGTAGTGTATTAGTATCTGAAGTAATTGCTGTTTTGTTTACTATTATTTTATCTTTTTTTTTTTAATAGAATCAGAGTTTTTGATACTAAGCTGGTTTAAGTTGAGATATAGGCTCACTTTAGGGCCCAGACATAAAACGGCGATGCGACATCGCATCGTAAAAATGTGTGAGTTTGTACGACGCATCGCATGAACTTGTGCATTGATTTGCATTGCCCATTGTATGGACGCTTGAACCTTGATCTGCATCGTTGGTCCCTGCGATGCAGATCGTCAAGCATCGTGTTTCATCGCAACGGAGTTTTGTGCCCATACCTACAAAAATGGTGCCCAAAATTGAATCCAAAAAGTCTAAACATTATTATATAAGTTCTGCATAACTGATACTATTCAAAGTTCTGTTAAAAGTTTATAACATACTGGCTGCCTGCGGTTTCACTCGCTTGAAAGTCGGTTTCTTCATACAAACTTCCAACCCCCGTCACACCCCCTTAGGGGTAGAGTTTCGTAAAATCCTTTCTTAGCGGATGTCTGCACCCCACATCGACCAAACAGCCGAATAAGGAATCTACTATTCAATATTAAGTTTGTAGGGGTTATCTTAGATTTCGTGAGGTAATCAGTCATTGATATTTCATAGATAAAATCCATTTTTATGCAATCCAAAATTAATATAAGATGCGTGTTAATTTATTACAGCATTGCAATGATTGACTTTAGTTTTTCTTAATTATATTTTGATTATAATTATTATTTTCAACTTAATCATCTTCCTTTTTTTATTTATTTATCATATAAACAAAGAATACTAGATTATCTATATTAAATAGCAACTAAAAACCACGAAGGTTTAAACTTGTGCTATCATAAATTTATCCCAACATCGAAATAGTACGTTATTATAACAATTCGTAAAATGATTAGGTCTTTATAAACTTAATTAAACAATCATTCCTATAAAATACTTAGGTAATATTGCCTAAGTTTACACTTGATATTTTTAGGTGTAATATTTTTTTTTAAATTTGGGTTTTTTTTTTTTTAATTCTGGGGGTAAGCTATTAATTAGTCTTGGAACAATAAACTCAGTACTTCGTTTGCCATACGTATTGCTGGCGCGCTAAGTACGAAGTTTATTCTCAGAATGGATCTTGAATTCAGTTGGATTGACGGCCGTAGATTGATTACGAAGATATATCATAGTTTAAATTTGTAAATCAAGTTCTGGTGAACTAACGCCCACCACACCACACCACACTACCCAGGTTTTGCTTTATGGACTTCAAAAGAGACTGAACTCTGAGCACATCAGCTAGGAAACACCGGCCTTATCTAGATTAAGTAAATTTACGAAAAAATTGACGTGTAAAAGATTTTTTATGTGGTAAAATAAATACCATTAATTATAATTTGAACTTACTTTAATAATATATATTCCACAATTATCACACCCAACGCCGTCAAGTCCCAAGCTAAGCAGAGCTTGTGTTATGGGTACTAGATAACTGATAAACATACTTATATATTTCTAAAGACATACATATTATAGATAAATTACGTCCAGACACAAAAAAAATGATCATGCTCATCACACAAACGTTTGACCTAGGTTTTTTTTTTTTTTTTTTTTTTTTTTTTTTGTGGTAGGTAAAATCATCCAATGACGAATCCCGCCCTTGGGTGGGGCGGGAAACAGTGTCAGACTTTTACTGACTAAAAACCTACCTTTCCATTCCTCGCCTTTGTCCCGGGGCCCGTGGTGACACTCTCGCATGACCTTTGGCCCCAGTAGGCTTCGGCCCTGCTGGACCCCTACAGTTTGCTGACAACTCCTTGAGGCGCGCGGGAACGGTGCGCGCCGTAGACGACCTGAGCTCGGACCGGTCTGTTACCGGACGGACGGACAGCGAGCTACCCATTGCCCACCGTCCGCGAGCCCGCGCCTACGGTGGCCGGAAATTGGGATCGGAAACCCGGCGGCGGCGGCGGCGTGTCCGCCTTTGCCTAAGGCGGTCGGCCTCCTCCTTTACTAGCATTACTGCTTCGCAGAAGGAGGCGACCGCCTGCCACTCCTCCTCGCTCCGGAGCATGGCTTGAACCAAGCCCCGGCGCGAGAGATCGCCGCCGATCGCCCCCACGAGGACACGGCGCTGCTCTTCCCAAGCGGGGCACACCTCGACTGTGTGCTCCACCGTGTCCACCGGGCGGTCCGCACAGTGGCGACACCCGGGCGTCGTCTCCGCACGAATCTTGTACAGGTACGGACCGAACTTGCCGTGTTCGGTCAGCACCTGCGCCAAACGGAAGGTGACGACGCCGTGGGGCCTTTCCAGCCACGCCTCAAAGAGGGGCCTTACCGCCTCGATCGTGGCGTGCCCAGCACGAGGTTGCGACAATCGCTCTCGCCATTTTACCATGAGATCCCGCCGGAGCTCTGTCCGCCATGCCGCGACTTGTCGCGGCAGCGGAGTTTCGCCCCGACGTTGCATCTCCACGCGTAAGTCATGCATGTGTGCAAGGACTGTTGCCTCCAGATCCCATGGTGGTAGGCCAGCAAGGAGGCTCGCCGCTTCGCAGGACACCGTACGGTATCCGCGGATCATCCGGATGGCCATGACCCTCTGGCAGGCGGTTAGCCGGGCCGCCACTCGCTTCCGTAGCGATGGCGCCCACACCGGCGCACCGTAAAGGGCCATGGACCGAACGATGCCTGCGTAGAGCCTCCGGCAGGAGGCGTCTGGACCCCCTAGGTTCGGCAGGAGCCGCTTGAGCGCAGCCCCAGTCGCATTCAACCTGGGAGCCAGACGTCGGAAGTGCTCCTTGAAGTTCCACCGGCTGTCGAGGACGAGTCCCAGGTACTTCATCGTCGACCCGACGCCGATGTGAACTCCTCCTACCGTTAATTGGGAGCCCGGAGGTGGCGCGCTCCGAGGGCCGTGAAAACACATGGCCTCGGACTTGTGCAATGCCACCTCGAGTCCCAACTGCTGTATCCTCTCCACGACTGTCGCAACCCCGCGCGTCGCTAGTTCGACCGCCGCCTGGTACGACCGTCCCCGCGCCAGGACCAGCGTGTCGTCTGCGTAACAGACCACGCTGACCCCGTCGGGGAGGTCGGCGCGCAGCACGTAGTCGTACCCGATGTTCCACAAGGGCGGCCCTAGTACCGATCCCTGCGGAACACCGCACGACATCTCTCGCCGTTTCAACTCCCCCTGATGACCGGGGTAGATGATGAACCTGTCCGACAGGTAGGCCTCGATCACCCGACAGAGGTAGTCGGGCACCCGGTGGTACCGGAGTGCCCTACCAATGCAACTCCAGGGCAGGGAGTTGAAGGCGTTGGCGATGTCCAGAGACACCGCCAAGACACACCTGCCCCGGGACACCGCATCCCCCGTCGTGAGGGCTCGCACGCGCATGATGGCGTCCACAGTGGAGCGCCTCCTGCGAAATCCGAACTGGCCGTCCGCAAGATCCGGCCCCTTCCGTGCCAGATGCACGACGAGGCGGTCTGCAATTACTCTTTCAAAGAGCTTGCCCACCTCGTCGAGCAGCACAATGGGCCGATACGCGGACGGAGAGTCCGCGGGGCGCCCCGGCTTCGCGATAAGGACCAGTTTCCCCGTCTTCCAGCGAAGCGGGAACTGGCCCCTCTCCATGCATGCGCTGAAGAGCCCTCTCAGTCGAGACCCGAGTTCCTCCATGGCCAGGACCCAGGCTTTTCCAGGCAAGCCATCGGGTCCTGGGGCGGTGTTCTTGGCACTCAGCCTTCGCACCGCCACTCTCATCTCCACCTCGGTCACCTCTGGAGCATTGTTGCCGTCGTTGCCGTCGTGGTCCGCATCGGACACCGCTGCTGGTGGCGGAGCCATAGGCGGGGGAGTATGCTCCCCTCGCGTAGGGAACAGAGCGCTCACCACACCCTCCACGAGCTGGGGCCGGAGACTCTGAGTCAGCGGGGGAGCCCATGGGCGGAGTTTCTCCATCACCATTTTGTATGGGCGTCCCCACGGATCGACGTTCAGAGACTCCAGCCACACGTTGCGGGCCTCGAGTTTGGCCCGCTTTATCTCCGCTCGGAGGGTGCGCTTTGCCGCCCTGTATCCCTCATACAGCTCCGCCTCTATGGCCTCCGCACCCGGTGGACGGGTGCGGCGCCTGCGGTGTCTAGTATACCGGCATCGCGCAGCATTGCACGCATCGCGCAGTGCCGCAATCTCTGGCGACCACCAGTGTACTTGGCGCCGGGCACGTCCTGGCCGGACTCGGGGCATGGCCGTGTCGCAGATTTGCGACATGGCCACCTGGAACCAGTCCGCCTCGACGTCGATGTCGACAGGCCTGTCCGGTGCTTGCACCCAGGCCTGTACTATCGCGGCTTCCTGGAGCAGGTCCCTGTCCAGCTGCCTCAGCGCCCAACGCGGACCACACGGGGTCTGTCGGACCGGCGCGGTCGAGGTCTGGGCGGAGACGTCAAACCGGATGTACCGGTGGTCGGAGAACGTCTCCACCTCCTCTATGACGCGCCAGTCGACGACGCGCGGTGCCAGTGCAGGGCTGGCGAACGTAACGTCCACCACCGACTCGCCCTGCATCCGCACACACGTGGGGACAGAACCCCGGTTTTGTACGACTAGGCCCTGTCCTAGGGCCCATTCCTCCACCCTGCGACCTCGTTGGTTCGTGAACCGGGAACCCCAAGCCTCGTTCCAGGCGTTGAAGTCCCCGCAAACGACCACGGGGAGGCTGGAGTCAAACCCAGCAACGACGGCATCCAGCTCCAAAAGGGAGCTGTCTAGTTCGGCGAGAGATCTGTTCGGGGACAGGTAGACGCCTACCACCACTATGTCCCCGAACCGTGCTGCCACGCAACCCCGGCCTTTCTTGACGGCCTCGAGTGCCGGGGTACCGGCGGCGGCCGACGAAATAAGTGTCACCGAGCCGCTCAGGTCCTGAACCCAGTCGGCTCTGGGCAGGACAAAGTGCGGCTCGGAGACAACGGCGATGTTGATCGACCACTGCGCCATGCTCTGGAGCAACAGATCCTGAGCGGGGGCGCAGTGGTTGATATTCGCCTGGAGGAGACGTAATGGAGCCGTTATTGACAGTCCATTACAGTCTCCTCCCGTGCCCTCTGCGAGGGTCCCGCCGCGGTGGTAGCGGCGGCGGCGTCTGCGGAGGCGATGGCGGCGGCAGCCAGCTGGGCAGCCGCGGCGGTGAGCATCTTCGCGGGGACGGGCCTTGGCACCTTGCCCTTGGCCTTGGCAGGGGGATCGCAGGTCCTGCTCCCAGCCCGGTGGTCGGCCGACTTGCCTGCCGCCGCACATGCGTAGCAGTGCGGCGCTGCACTGCAGGTATCGGCCTTATGGCCGGGCTGACCGCACTGGAAGCAGCGGTCGCTGCGATCTTCCTCCGCTGCGCAACAGACCCCCACGTGGTGGCCCACGTGGCAGCGATAGCAGCGCAGCGGTCTGGGCTCCAGCAGCTTAACCCGCGCGGAGACCCAGCCCACCAGAAGCCGTTTGCCGCCCTCGGTGATGCTCCTGGCCGCTGGCACGGGGCAGTTTACAGTAACCGCCCCCATGCCAGTGCCGTCAACACGGATGGTGCCTGCCCGGACCTGATCCGCAGGGCACCCACCCGTCCTGGCGACAGCGGCCACGACCTCCTCGACCTCGACGGAATCGTCCAGGCCCATAATGCGCATGTCGACGCATCTTGTGGGCCTGGATACCCGGACCTCCTCCGCATCCAAGGACGCCCTGATTTTTTCAGCCAGGGCGTCTGCGGTGGGGCCGCTGTTGGCTCCGGGGACCTCCAACATCAGGGCACCAGTTGCGGTATGCCGCATCTGGAAGCCCCCGGTGATCCCGAGGTCGGTGAGGTTCACCGCCTGCTTCGCCTTGCGGAGGACCTCGCCATAGGTTGCACCCTTTTTCGCTGCCTCCGGCTGCAGTGTGATAACTACAGCCGTGGAGCGCGGGGTGCGAATCCTGGCCGCGAGGGCCGTCCGCTTCCGCAGCTTTTGCCGCTCACGCCTCCTGGCAGCCCGAGCCGCCTTGCCAGCCTGCTTTTTGGCTCCGGCCACTTGCCATCCGGCTTCGGCCGGAGGATCTGCAGGTTGGGGAGGTGGCCTAGGCCGCCTGCTTGCCGCCACAGCAGGGGCTCCCGCCGCCTTAGTGGCCGGTGCCGCCTTGCCCTTCTTGGGGGGAGCTGCAGGGGTTGGCCTCACCTGCTGCTGTTTCTTGGCCTGTGGGGCCGCTCCGGCGGGGTTCGCAGCCGTGGCCACGCGCCTGGTCTGCCCTGACGGGCCCGCCATGGGCGCAGCCGCCGAGGCCGCGGCGGCAGCGTAGGACGCCACCCTTCGCTGGCCGGAGGCCGCTAGTGGGGGGCGCAACACGATGCCCTCCAGCAGGGACAGCTGCTGCTGGATCCGCAGCTGGAACTGCTGCTGCTGTTCCTGCAGCTGCTTCTGCAGCTGCTGCTGGAAAGCAGCCAGCTCCCGCTGCACCAGTGTCAGCAGTTGGCTTCCCGACTCGGCCTGGGGCTGGGGCTGGGGCCGAGGCTGGGGCTGAGGCTGGGGCTGGGGCCGACTTTGCCCCTGCCCTTGCTTGCACCCCCCTTCCACGGGCTTCTGGCTGCTGGCTCCATGGACCGCAGCGAGTTCGGCCTGAAGCTCGGCCCGGAGCCCGGCTCGGAGCTCGGTCTGGAGCTTCGCCACGCTCTTCCTGAGAGCGACGTCAAAGGCCTCCTGCATGGAGGCGGCATGGCGGAGGACCGTCCTCTCCTTTGACGTCCTCTCTCGCTTGCGGCCCATATCGCGCAGCGCGGCGACGACGAGCTCGCCGAAGGACCGACGCGACTCCTCGGCGGAGTCTTCCTTCTCACTGCCAGATGGCCCCGAGGGGTCCATCGCAGCGGGGTGGCGCCCTTCCGCGGCGAGCCTCTCAGCTCGCTCGGCTGCCTCCTGGGAGGTGACTCCCCGTCCTCTTCCTGGTGCTCGGCCCGCTCCCCGCCCACTGGTAGGGATTTTTCGGGCCGAGCCCTTTTCAGCGTCGGAGGACGATTTGTCCCTCGACAAGGAGCGTTTCCGGAAGAAACTCGCGTTTCTTCCGGTGTCGCCTCCCGACTCCACCTCCTCTTCAACCTCCGAGCCTGAGCTCCTTCTGGATGCCGCGTCGGACTCCGACCGCGCATCGCTCTCCATTGGGTGTTTGTAAAATTTATTTATTTTCCGATCCATATAGTTCCCACGAGTAATTAACTTTGGGTACTTGCTCAAAACCTGTGGTCCGCACTAGAGACTAATTTAGCTACCCATTAGTCAAGCTAACAACCTCCCTCACGGTGCGCCGCCGCTTGGAGGTTTGGGGTAATTTTTTATAGAGGTTGTCTTCCTCGCGGCCCGGGCGGTTAAGCCAAGACCCTCGACCCCCATCAAAAGTCAGAAACATGACCTTGGACAATCTCTGGGGCTACGAGAACAACGGTGGCAGAAGGAGGAGAAAGCCTTCCTCCTGCCTGCCCGGTGGCAGGGTGAGTGCACGCCGAGCCCGCTCTTGCTTCGCCACTGTGCCCTCTGCTAGAGCAGAGGGACACGCGTTGAAGCGTACTCCCGACAGAACATTCGCAGACGGCCATCGAGGCCCCTTAGGCAGGAGTGCCCAAGGGGGTGGTTGGCCGCCTCCCAGGGTGCACCGTCCCGCAGACTAGCCTTCGCTCCAGACGTATCCGCAAGGGAACTATAGCCTGCGGGCACTCGTGGAGGTTTTCTGTCATGGCACCCCACGTTTGACCTAGGTGGGAATCGAAAACACAACCGTCGGCATAGCAGTCAGACCAACAGACCAGTCAAGTTATGATAATAACTTGTAGCCTAGAAATGAATACCAAATCAACAAGAAGCATAATAGTGATTAGTTGTCACGAGCCTAAGAGCTTATCATAAAATAAAACAAAACTATGTATTTTCGATTTAGATTCCTATTAAGTTTTAAATCTTTTTAGTCAGTTACTATAATATTTAACTTCGTCATTAATTAAGTCAAGGTGCATACCTCACTATCATTTCAAAAACATGTAATCTGTCTTAACAAGCAAAGTCAGGCAATTATATGAGGGACAAATGGGCACAGATCATAGAGCAATTGACAGTAAAGTTGGTCTCAAAATAGCTTGCAGCTGATACGCTCTTACCCTTAATTATTGTACTAATTAATCTTAGTCGAGGGAGTTGCTCGCGTCCGTAGGATTTACCATCTTTTCCTAGATCCACCCTACACGTCTCCCCTGGGTGGTGCAAAACGAGCAACAACGCCGAGCAACGGGCGGCGGTTAACTAACCTGTCGTATGGCCGCCACGGGCCAGGAGGCACTAAATACCCTCCAAAAAGAGTGAAAATAGTACCTTGGGAAAGTGCTATGAAACTATTTCCCAAACCCCCTTATATAATATGAAAATGTCCAATAAAGCGAGTGAGAATTTGTCATGCGATCCGGCTAACACCCGGCGCCCTCCGGTATCCGGGCCGGTGGGTGAGAAATTGGTTACCGAAGACTCCATGGAAGTAGGCGACCAGGCTTCCACGGTAGTGAATGCTACTGGCAGCAAAAAATTTGTACAGCAGGCTTTTCATCCCAGCTTGTTTGTTTCTAGACCTAGATGCAACTCCTTAGGTAACCTATCTACCAAAGAAGCAGTTGAGGTCACTAAGACAGTATCTGCACCCAGAGACCAAATTCAACCATCGCCTAATGTCTCCATTACGTCCTGTCCTCCAGAATGGCAGAGGGTGCCCACTACTAGAAGTAACAAGCGCAAAAAATTGTCACAATCACCATCACCTGAGGCAATTAAAACTTCAAATACATACAGTGGGCTGCAAATAGATCTTACGGAAGAGGAAAATGAACCCAAACAAAAACCCCCAAGTAAACCTCCACCTATAATTTTATATGGCGTCGAGGATGTTAACAAACTAACAGAGCTTCTTAATACCACTGCCAATAAAGGAGATTACATCTTTAAAATTGTCAATCGAAATCAGTTAAGAATAAACTGTTTAGATATTGAAGCATACAAAAAAATAATCACTCTTGTGCGAGAAAAAGGCCTCATCGGACACACTTTCAATAGAAAAGATCAACGCTGTTACCGCTTTGTAATCAAGAATCTACATCACTCCACGCCGCATAATGCCATAATAGAGGAAATAGAAAAAACTGAAAACAAAGTATGTGGAGAAATCATAAATGTAAAGTTTGGACCGGAAAAGAAGCCTACTTCTACATTTTTTGTCAACCTAGTGCCTCACCAGAATAACAGTTCAGTTAAAACCATAAAATCGATATACCATCAAACAGTTTCGATAGAGGAGCCCAAAAGAAAAACATCGATTCCACAATGCCAACGATGCCAACAATACGGGCACTCAAAAAACTATTGTATGATGCCCTATCGCTGTGTGAAATGTGCACAAGCTCACAAAACTTCCGAGTGTCCAAAGAAAGATCGTAACACACCAGCGAAGTGCGCACTATGTGAAGGCTCACACCCAGCTAACTATAAAGGTTGCGCTGTTTACAAAGAGATCCTAAATAGAAAAACTAGCCATAGAACTCCTTCTCAAACAACGTTTAAAGACCAACCTAAACTCTCATTTACAAAAGAAGACAGACCGCAACCTGAGAACAAACATCAAAATGAATATAATAAAAATAAAGCTACGTATGCAGATATCACTAAAAATGAACCCAAACTAGAATTATTACTCACACAACAGACTGTAAAGTTAGATAAATTAATAGACCAGATGTCGTCAATGATGAATTTACTCACAACAATCATCAGTAAACTTGTACGATAAAATGGCTACACTTAGAGTTGCAACTTGGAACGTTAATGGTTTAGTTAAACATAAACACGATGTAGAAATACTCCTGATACAACATGACATTGATGTACTTTTAATTTCCGAGTCACACCTTACATCCAACCATATATTTAATTTGAAAAACTATTGTGTATACTCTACCTTTCACCCGGACGGAACAGCACATGCAGGGACGGCAGTTATTATCAAAAAGCACATCAGACATGAAGTTCTGGAGGAATATAAAACGGATCACATACAAGCCACCTCTGTAATGGTTCAGGATAAACAGAGTTCACTCACCCTAACTGCTATATATTGTCCCCCAAAACACACCATAAAAGAAGACCGATTTACAACCTTCCTCAGAACTCTTGGGCAGAGATTTATATGTGGTGGAGATTGGAATGCCAAAAATGTTTTCTGGGGCTCTCGATTAACACTACCCCGAGGAAGAGAACTGAAAAAGAGTCTTGACACAAACAAAATACATGTCCTGAGTACAGGTGAACCCTCATACTGGCCCACAGATTCCAATAAGATACCTGACCTACTGGACTTCTTTGTATATAAGGGACTGTCCAACCTGTACCTTAAAGTTGAAAGTTGCTTAGATAGCAGTTCAGACCACACCCCTCTGGTAGCCACTATAAGCACTACTTTAATAGAAACTCAACTGAAAGAAAAGCTTTATAATAATAAAACTGATTGGGTTGCGTTCAGGCAATACTTAGAAGCTAACGTGAACCTAAAAGTACCACTAAAAACTAACGAGGACATTGAGGATGCTACAATGTACATAACAAACCTCATCCAAACAGCGGCATGGAAATGCACGCCAATTTCTACCAAACCAAGATACAAAACTAATATCTCTAAAGAGACAAAAAGTAAGGTGCTAGAAAAAAGAAGACTTCGAAGAGTATGGCATAACAGTCGTCATCCTTCTGACAAACGAGACTTCAATAGAGCAGCTGCAGACTTAAAGCATTATCTGAAAAATATTGAAAATGAAACTTTGAAACATGGGCTGGAAAACCTGGACGCCACAGCAAAAAACGAATATTCGCTTTGGAACACCGTAAAACACAGCAAAATTGCGCCACAGACCGCACACCATCCTCTTAAGCTGGATAACAACAAATGGGCAAAAAACGACGAAGAAAAAGCTGAAACCTTTGGATCTTTTTTGGCAAATGTATTTACCCCTAACACAGGTAGTGTGGCTAACCAATCTATGATTCAAAGCTACTTAGAAACAGACATTCAACTTAGTCCACCTCTGCAGTGCTGCTCTCCTCGTGAAGTTTGGAAAATAGTGAAAGGACTAGAATTAAACAAAGCTCCCGGATACTGCTTGATAACTGCCGAAATTCTGAGACAACTTCCCAGAAAGGTCATTGTCTTCATAACACAGCTCTTCAACGGGATTCTGCGGACCGGATATTTCCCAAGCATATGGAAAGTTTCGGAAATCATTATGATTCCAAAGCCAGGAAAACCACACCACCTTGTGTCTTCATACAGGCCAATAAGTCTTCTGCCTGTCATGTCCAAACTATTCGAGAAAGTCGCTGCTCGTAGACTCGGCGAAATACTTAAAAATGGCAAAATTATCCCCCAACACCAGTTCGGATTCAGAGCAGGGCACTCAACGGTGGAGCAGGTGCATAGAGTGGTGAATAAGATCCGAGAGGCATTGGAGCGTAAAGAGTACTGCTCAGCTGTATTCCTAGATGTACAACAAGCGTTTGACAAGGTCTGGCACCAGGGCCTATTGTACAAAATTAAAAAACATCTGCCGCATAACCTGTACATACTACTGAAGTCATACTTAAAAGACAGATTCTTTCGTGTAAAAGTCAATGACTCGTACTCGAAATTTTATGATATAAAAGCTGGCGTACCTCAGGGTTCCGTACTAGGTCCACCGCTTTACCTTATATATACAGCAGACTTACCAACAACAGAAGAAGTCCTTTGTGCCACCTTTGCTGATGATACAGCTGCTTTGTGCAATGACAGGAACCCCCACATTGCGTCACAAAAGCTACAAGTCCAGCTCGACAAGATAAACAAGTGGATGTCAGAGTGGAAAATAAAAGCGAGCGCAAACAAATCGACTCACGTGACATTTACTTTAAGAAAGGATGATTGCCCACCTGTTAAACTTGGACAAGATATACTTCCACATGGCGTAACGGCTAAGTACCTTGGTATACATCTTGACAGGAAACAAACATGGAGACACCACATAGAAAAAAAGCGTGATGAGTTAAACATCACACTTCGAAAAATGAACTGGCTTCTGGCAGGAATATCACACATATCACTTGAAAATAAAATCCTTATCTACAAAGCGGTACTGAAACCTGTCTGGGCGTATGGTGTTGAACTGTGGGGCTCAGCGAAGAACTCAAATTTGGAAATTCTTCAGCGATTCCAGAATAAGGCTCTCAGAGTCATCTCAAATGCTCCGTGGTTCATAAAAACCTCTGAACTACACGAGCATCTACAGATTGGAACCATAAAGGAGGAAATAGAACGTAGATCAAAGTCATATAAAGACCGACTAATGACACATAGCAACACCTTAGCCACAGTTCTAAGTGAACCAGCAACATTGAGAAGGCTAAAACGCCACTACATTTGGGACTTTACTGAGTAGAGCAAAGTAAAAGAAATATTGAGAAGGCAGATTCTTCGCTGGAAGAATGAACCTTAGCATCTACCAACTCTCACAAAAAATCTGTTAATGGTTCGTCAAACCGATTGCAAGATACAAAACGGAAAAAAAAAAAAAAAAAAAAAAAAAAAAAATTAATCTTAGTCGTTAGATGATGTTTTTAGATGTAGAGCTTTTTATGATAAACAAATTGGATTGACAGGTGTCATTTTCCACCTGTGAGGTATGCAAGGTATTAATCAAGAGTATGCGATTACTTGTCCATCTATTAAACGGAGAGATTTACATTGCATAGGCCGTACCTAGACTGTGAATTTATTCAAATTGCTTTGATCCGTTTTGTGAACAGATAACCAAAGTCCTCTGCTGGAAAATAGCTCAGTATGCCAATTGCCCACTGAAACGAATTATAATTATAATACATAAATCACACACGTACATAACCAGCCTTGTAATGTTCCCTGCTGGGACTCAGGCCTCCTCTCTAGGAGAAGAAATAGGACGTAACCAACGGCGCGGACTTAGTGCGGGTTGGTGGATGTCACAAGTCTTTGAATATTTGGTTCCAGGCCATGCTGGTTTCCTCACGATGTTTTCCTTTACCATTTTGAGAGCAGGTGATGAAATAAATAACACAAAGTTATGCGCTCAGCTGGCTTTGAACCCGCGTCCTACTACTCGTAAGCCGGGGTCATTACCACTAGGTCACTACTACTCATTCATAAATTAAACAAACATGACTATTGCACTTCGCTATTTTTGTTAGCGCTTTTTCTTATCGAATCGAATTTGCAATACGCAGCACAACATCCATACGCTCAAGCACTATGCCAACAAAGCGTATAACTTATTGTTAAAATATTTTATCAACACCAGAAACCAATTAAATTCTAAATTTTTCCATCAATCGATCAAACGATAACCAAGAAATTAATCTTTTAAATATTTATAACGATATTCTTCATAGGATTAGCATAAAGACCTACAAAGATGGCGCCACTGTCGTACGACCTCAGTTGATGATAAATTAATTAATATAAATCTTAGATCCGTTGATTTCTTATGGTAATGATGATATAACGTGTTTTTGGGCTAACCTTCATGTACTTTATGTTAATGTTGAAGGTGTGAAAACATTCTGGGTAGGTATTACTAGTCAAATTAAAAATCTTTAATCAATTTTAAGGTTTATTACGAATTTCATACGGGGCGTTCTCGATATCAGCTTAAAAAATTGCGAAAATAACAATCTTTATTTTTTCACAAAAAAAGAATAAATTGTGGTGTTTTTGCACGTTACTTAGAAAATTAATTAATACAAATAGGTACCTACAAATGATCCATCTAGTTCTCCTCAGCCACAATTTCAATTTAATTTTTTTTTTTCATTCGTCCTCCATACTATTAGTACGTATTATTATGGAAAAAGTTAAAGCAAGTACGTATTTGAAAATAAAAAACATGAATTTTTCTTTTTTTATATACTATTCTATTTTTTTTCAGTTTTATTGAAAAAAAAGTTATTAAAGAAACCAATACAGTCAAAATAATCCACATAGAGAGGAGGCCTATGTCCCGGCAGTGGAAACATTATAAGGCTGATTATTCTTATGTATTCCACACAGTCAAAAAAAAAATGATAATCAAAATAACAGAAATCAAAAAAATAAATAAATTTAAGAAGCTAATATAATCAAAACAGTCAAAATAATCCATATAATTAAGATATCAAAGTATTCTGAAAAGAAGGCTTGGCCCCGGTATGATAGGAAACGAGGAAACAGGGTAGGTTTTTAGTCAGTAAGAGTCTGACACTATTTCCCGCCCCACCCAAGGGCGGGATTTGTCATTGGATGATTTTATCTAACAAAAAAAAAAAAAGAGTAGAAAAAAATGTAGGCAAATGTTCATCAATCAAAAATGATAATCAGAATATTTACAGTAATAAAAATCTTTTAAATACTACAGAATTGTTTAATCGAACTTTCCTCTTACTTACATTCCTCATTGTAATTTCAGGTGGAACAAGCCAGTGGTGCTATTCTCTAAGAAAACGCAGCGCTGCCTCAACGACGAACACCCAAATAGGATACACTGGATTGTCAACTTAATGTATCTATACACTGGATTGTTAATTCAATGTATCCTATTTGGATGTTTGTCGTTGCGGCAGCGTTGCGTTTTCTTAGAGAATAGCACCACAGTTATTCCTTTTAAGCCACTTTAATTTGCAGTATAATTATCTTCAAGTCATTTTTTACCCGACTGCGCCAGAAGGAGGGTTATGTTTTTCGAGAGTACTTATGTATGTATGTATAATTGTTTGGCACGCTCTGCAGCCTGAACGGCTCGATGGATTTTAGCTTGAGAGGTGTCGTTAATTTCGTATTTACTGTGAGAGTGATATCGTATTAAAATAAAACTAAAAATATAAAAATTAAATAAATGGTAATTTAAAAAACTAAAAAACCCGACTGCTTTTAGTCACTGGGTATATCAATATAAAAAAAAAACAAAATGGTGGATTTTTGGCGCCAAATTCAAATGTTTGGCACGCTCTGCGGCCTGAACGCCTCGATGGAGTGTAGTTTGCGAGGTGTCGTTAGATTCGTAATTACCGTGAAAGTGATATCGTATTAAAATAAAACTTAAAATATAAAAATTAAATAAATGGTGCCCGACTGCTTTTAGTCAGCCGTCTAGTCAGTAGACTGGAGCAATCTGCAATTTAATATAGGAATGTGCTCTCAATTCGCTAAGCCTTCATTTCTAGAATGGGTCCCGACTGCTACAAATACAGTGCAATCGAGTAAAACGACTTTCTTGTTTTAGGGCTTTTTCATGAATACTCAGAGAAAAGCAGTCGGGTTTTTAAGTTTTTTAAATTACCATTTTTTTTTTAAACTAAAATTTTATAGCTATCTTTTTTCTAATCCACGCCAGCTGGATTACAAACAGCCTTAGTCGATTTATTTTAATGTTTAATGCCAACACGTGATATATTTAATGACACTAGTTAGTACAGATCACAGATTACCAGTTTATTATAAAGTTTATTACTGTAATGAATAGTTAGAGTGTTTATAACCATATGTTTCTAACTGCTGGACAAGCCAGGCATTGTGAAAAAAATGGAATGATCATAAATTATGACATCCCGACATATGTTGCTGTTATGAGATGTTAAAGCTATTTCGTATCGTTATGTAAGTTGTTTTTATTTGTTATTAAAAAGAAGTGATTCGTTTAATAAATATTCGTTTAATTTTGTTATGTTTCTGTATTAAACACCGTAAAATTTTGGTCGTTTTAATCCCATGGAGGGTCGATTCGGTACATGAAATACTATCGATTTTTGAAGAGAAAAATGAAAAATAAAGTACTTTTTTTTAAAACTCGTATTAATTTACTCATGTACGAAATTGATTTTTTTAAGTAAACGTCAGCTGATCGAGGCCAATGAACTGTAAGTAGTTAGTACGCAACGACCGACAACTCCCTACAAGGTCATTGACTCGTTTACTTAAAGAAATTAATGTCGTACATGCGTAAATTAAATCGAGTTTGAGGAAAAGGTACTTTATTTTTTAATTTTATCTTTATAAAGCGATAGTGTTTCATGTACCGAATCCACACTCTGCGGGATTAAAACGACCAAAATTTAACGGTGTATGTACATAGTTAGGTATAGTATAAAAGTATTTATAGTTTAGTTTATATTTAAGTTTTTTATGTATTTTATGATTTTTTTTCTATGTTTATCATTAAATATATAATAAAAACCTGGGCATGTGCGAGTTGGACTCGCGCACTGAGGGTTCCGTACAAACTTATATAAGAAAACAGAAGACAAACAAATTATCCATCAAAAATCGCGTTAAATTGCTTTGGGTGAAGTAACAAGTTTTAAACCAAGCTCGACGTTGACGATAGTGAGCGGCGAAGTGAAACCTTAAATGAAGATCTGTTTATCAAGACAAAGACCTCGAAAAGTCGATCACTGAAAGCTGCCAACAATATTTACATCAAACTGCCAAGAAATCGCAGCAAGGATTCGGGACAATCAGTCGCACATTACTGTGTGTGTTCATCAAAAGTTCTGCTACTGACAGACCCCCCCCCACCCCTCCACCCCCGACCAGATAATAGCTTTTCCCTGTAACAGTGGCGTATCAGAAATCTTTATTAGGTAATTATTTCTTGGCCGCCCCCCGCCGCTAACTATGACTAACATATTTGTGTTTTGTTTGCTCAAGTACGGAAGTAAGCGTTTTGCCTCGTCGTTTATACCGCGTACATACAAGAACTGGAACAATATGCCTGCTGCGGTCTTCCCGTTCCATTAGGGCGTTAAACTAGGACGCCACACCATCAACGATTGCATCTCTACTTACCATCAGGTTGGATCACAGTCAAGTCATAGTTCATATTAATAAAAAAAAAGTGCGGTAATCAGTAAGGCTTGGCTATTTTACTATTAACTTACTATACATAGGTTGATTATATCGTCAAGTCTTGGCCAGCATTGGCCTGCTTGTATCTGCACGTCCAAGGTTCCTAGTTGTACGCTGCGGACGTATCATAGTGGTGATAGGGGTACCCAATTGTTGCAGTCAACTGGTGCAGACGAAGAAAGAGGTCTATTCACAGCTTGTGATAGAGAAGGAAATTCTTGAAAGAATTAAACGTGTTTGTATGGTGATAGTCACCAAGTATGAACAATAAAAAACGAAGAAAAATCATCAAAAAAGCAATGACATAGTGTAACACATTAACAATAAAACATCTTCTTCGTTTTATGATATCACGGTTTTTTTTTTTTTTTTTTTTTTTTTTTTATGGTAGGTAAAATCATCCAATGACAAATCCCGCCCTTGGGTGGAGCGGGAAGTAGTGTCAGACTCTTACTGACTAAAAACCTACCCCGTTCCTTCGTTGCCTATAGTGCCGGGGCTGAGCCTTCCTCTCAGAAAACGGCCCTTGACCCCAGCAGGCTTCGACCCTGCGTGCTTGCAGTTAGCAGGCTGGGCCTCTTCGGTGTGCTGACAGCTCCTTGAGGCGCGCGGGAACAGAACGCGCCGTCGACGACTTGGGCTCGGTCCGGTCGGTTACCAGACAATCGGACAGCGTGCTACCCATTGCACACCGTCCGCAAGCCCGCGCCTACGGTGGCCGGAAATCGGGATCGGAATCCCGGCGGCGGCTGGGGCGAGCGCCCCGTTGCCTCTGCCTGATGCGGTCGGCCTCCTCCTTTGCTAGCATTACTGCTTCGCAGAAGGAGGCGACCGCCTGCCATCCCTCCTCACTACGGACCATGGCCTGAACCAAGGCCCGGCGAGAGAGATCGCTGCCGCCGATCACCTCCACGAGGACACGGCGATGCTCCGCCCAGGCGGGGCACACCTCTACAGTGTGCTCCACCGTGTCCTCCGGGTGTTCCGCACAATGGCGACACCCGGGCGAATCCTCCGCACGAATCCGGAACAGGTACTTAGCGAACTTTCCGTGTTCGGTAAGCACCTGCGTCGTGCGGAAGTTGAGAACGCCGTGAGGTCTTTCCAACCACGCCTCAAGGATGGGCCTTATCGCCCCAATTGTGGCGCGCCCCGAACGAGGTTGCGATAGTCGCTGACGCCATTTCGCCATGAGATCCCGCCGGAGTTCTGTCCGCCATGCCTCGACTTGTCGTGGCAGTGGAATTTCACCCCGGCGTTGCATCTCCATGCGCTTGTCGTGCATGTGTGCAAGGACTATGATATCACGGTTGTGATTTTCACCAAACTGGCAGATCCATAGTGTACTCATTGTTTTAGAGATATTTATCTTAGACTTTCAGTAAACAAATGTACTTAGGTTTGTGAAGGGTAAAACTTGGTTCAATAAAGTAAAAATATTTAGAGCAGATCAAAGTTGTCAATCGTAAAGTATTTTTTTTTGTAATGAATAAACTCAAAAACTACTAGATCGATTTAAAAAAAATGCGAAACCAAAGAATTTTGCAAATTGGTCGTACTATAATAAACCAGTGATTTATTATATTTTCTACTTTAAAACAGGCAAGGCCGCTGACAGAAGCTAGTTTGCTATATTCCTAATAAAAATAGTACTCTTCATACATTAAAAAATTAGTTATTTATAGAATCTGTCAATTTTAGGATCGGCCATTTGTAGAATCTGTCAATTGTAGAACCGATCATTAAAAGAATCTGTCAATTTTAGAATCGGTCGTTTGAAGAATCAGTCATTCCCCGCGTTAACAAATCGCTTGAATATATCAAGCGATTACGTTTACATTGATATATAATATCTTTATTCGGATTAAAAAAAGTACGGAAAATACGGAAGTATTGTTGCAATACGTAAAATAAAATAAACTATCTATTACCCACCTCCACAGACACAGACAAGCACCACATACACATACACACACACCATCATACACACACACCAACACACTACCACACATAAATAAATCTTAAATTTTAATTATAAATTATTAATATTAAAAACCAAAAAACTATTGCTATATTGTTATGTTATGGAAAAGCAGAATCTCTTATACAGGCATTATTTGTATAAAAGGAGGCTCCAATCACAAACCTTTATTAGAAAAAATATTAGGTTCTGAAATAAACATTTTTGTATTTTGTATTTGTAATGCGAAGTATTGACTATGGTCATTTCACGAATCTATCATTCCTAAACTAAACCGTAAACTAAAACTATCTTTATACTTTTTACCAAAAAATCCACTAGAGCCTTGACTACTCACCTACATGATACACGTAATTCCTCAAATCATAACAATCAATAACATAACATAACTGCAGGCATGACAAATGACCGGGGGGTGAAACTATCTCGGGGAGGGGCGAAGAGGGGTGTCGAAGGTAAGACGACGATAACTCAGGCCAGCGGCCGAGTTTGCAAGAAAAACAAAGAAAGGTGCCACGATATATCTGTTACTTATACCGTAGGGTGACTGTGGCTCTAATTACGATTTCGGGACTACCTTGATTAATTGTTTCTACGATTAATCAGTTTCATATGTTTTACGTGAGAGCTGCTGATGTGGTCTTAAGAGAGGTCCACTGCTAGATTTAGGCCTTATGCCTTTTGTTATAGATATCAATGCAGTATCTAAGTGTGGATAGGGTTCGGGGTGGCGGGAGTGTAAATTGGAATGTTATTGCTCTTTTTTATAATATAATCGCGTATAGCTTATAGTTCACAGTACAACGATATCGCTCACCATAGATTTATTTTGAAAGCGTTCACACTTTGCTATACTATATAATATTATTCCCTAAATTTAAATAAATGCCTCTCGATAATCAATACCTCCACGCGTTCCCGGGATATAGGGTCTTGACAGACAGACAGACGGACAATAAAGTGATCCTGTAAGGATTCTGTTTTCTTTCTTTTGTTCTACGGAATCCTAAAAAAAGTATTAGCTAAGGCCATTACAAAAATTATGCAAATGATATCAAATTAATCGACACCTTTCCTCCTAAATAATTTAATATGGTGGCCCCACTTATAGACAACTAGATTTTCCTCGAGGATTTTCCCTTCAGGGGTTGTGTTTCTGAAAATATCCCGGTGGGTGCCAACGTTGGGGTAGAAACATCCCTTTTATTGAGTTTGCCCCGTTTTTACAACTTTTATTACATTTTTTTATAAAACTTGTTATGACCGCCTTTGTACTAATTTGGGGATGAACAAAAATAAGTTACTTAATCATTTTATTTTAGGCTCGGGACATTTTCTTTCGGTGAGGGGGGTAGGCAGGCTTGTTAAGCAATAGCTTTGTGATTATTCTTGAGGAAGTTACCAGTCTTCATAAAACTGACTCTATTGTTTTATTATTGCTTTTTTTAGTTTAACTTTTAATTTATTCGTTGAATTTATGAGGACCATTGTTTATTTAGTCCATGAGGTTTATCACATTTTCAGAATAATTAAACATTATCTACCTTTTAACAACATTCGAATAAAAAGAAGCAAAGATAGAACCAGCCAATTCGGCGACCCATTTAAATGAAATTTATCAACAATCCATTAAATTTTTTATCGAACGCGATCGATTCCAGTCTAATCTCTCAATCCCCATCAATTTGTCGATCCCTATTCAATAACTCGTAAATAAAATCAACAATATTGGCGCAAAAAAATTAACGGCTCAGAAACCCGTTTGCCCGCAAAACGGTAACGGTTCTCCAATACAAATCCTACAAATAAAACAATATTTTATCTTAATTACTTCCATCCCAAATGACCATTCAAATACGTGGCACGGGATTCGAACCCATGACCGATCCGTAATTAATTTCGCCGTGAACATTGACAAACGGACCGCTCGGGATAAATCTACTGCGTATATCATTACGTTTGGGTCCTTACCCCTATATTCGCGTCGGCCGGTGTAGAGGGTGCCTAAATTCGGGTGCTCCGTTGTTTACGCTTATTAGCTGTATACGCTTATCGGGTGCGCGCGCTTAATTAAATTTATTTATTGTTTAAGCCATTTTTTAGACTTTTACCTTTTTACTGTTTTTGATCTTTTGATTCAACTCTCTGGTTTGCAGTGGTTTTATCATCAATAGGCTCACTGAATTCAAAACTGCTAGATGGCATTTTGCGGCATATGTATCTTTTTTAAGGTAGGCTCGCTACTTCATGAGAGACCGTGCGGTATCTCCACATTATCCGGATGTCCATGCTCCTCTGGAACGCCTTCAGCTTGGCTGCCGGTTGCTTCTGGAGCGACGGCGTACACACCGGCGCTCTGTAAGGGGCCATGACCCTTTGTTTTGACTCTTCCCACCAACCTTCTAGATTGGGCAGAATCCCCTTGAAGGCAGCCCCGGTCCGAAAAAGAAAGAAAAAAAGAGTTCCTTGAAATTCCATCGAGTATCAAAGACGAGTCCCATATACTTCATCGTCGACCCAACACCGTGAACATCGTGAACCCCTCAGCCTATATGTGGCTGCAGTACTCCATACACGTTCGAACCAGTGCTTTGTATAACAATACATTGCTATATATTCAAACAACATTCCTAGAAACTGCATTATCGTAGGAAATCAGTCTTTACTCTTATAGATATATTCTCCTAATATGCCTTCCGAAATTACACCACAGTTTTTGTCAACGTGTGTCTGTCCTCGCCAGGAAGACGCCAGCAGACAGGACACGGAGAATTCGCACTGAGGAGGATATATCCTCTGTCTTCGGATCTGAAAATGCAGATGACATTTCTTAGTTACTGTTATAGTATATTATATAGTTTTGCTTGGGGAAATATGCATCACATTCTATTTAACAGTGTGCTCAGACGTGGTTTGTGTGTGCTGAAAGATTTGAAAATTATTTATGTATATATGTCTATAAATTTATTCTTAAAGTACTTACATTATATATATTACTATGATTTTATACTTAAAATACTTACATTATATGTACAAATTATATTTACACCTAATCTATATTATTGCTTATTTATACTTTATTTACACATACTATATGATCTAATACTACCCTACTATTCACACGTTACATATTACATTATTCTTAATTGGTCTAATTTTAATCTTATCCTATTTACAACAAAAATCGTCTATGTAAACAATATCTATACATCACATTGTTTTATTCTACAGATGTACACAGTGCCAAACATTATTTTCACAAATTTCATTTACACTTGCATCTCATACCTAATACCAACAACAATATATACCTATGGCTCCTAGTAAGTGTTTAAAGTTTGGGCTACTGAATGCGGGCTCTCTAGGGACAAAGCAGGATGAGTTTCTGATAGCCATGAGCAATCATTCTGTAGACATCATGGCTATAAATGAGACTTGGTTGCGCGTTGGGGAAGAAGATCGAGCTCCTAGTGTACCTGGGTACAAGCTAAGGCACATACCGCGTCCTGTGTCTGTGCGAGGAGGGCGTGGTGGGGGGGTAGCTTTCTACATAAAAAATGGTATAAACGCACGGGTTAGGGCTCACCCTGTGCACCCTAATGTGGAGCAGCTTTGGTTAGGTTTAACCATAAACAAGAAGAAGCTTCTCATTGGCACCGCATATCGTCCGCCTTGGCAGGACCTGGAAGATTTCCTCGATGCCATAACTGCCAGTATTAGTGCTTTGGCCCCCTATGACAGTCTGGTATTGCTGGGTGACTTGAATGTCAATTTACTTGACGCAAATAGCTCCAAAACTAAACAGCTTGCTGCCTTCTTGGACTACTTGAACCTTGTTCAGGTAGTTCAAACAGCAACACATTTTGTAGGTGATAGCAGCTCGCTCATAGACATCATATGTACTGATGCCACAACGCGTAATGTTGTGGTGAATCACATCAGTGAGCTTAACAATCACTCGTTCATAACTTGTGAAACTATTTTCAGGAAGCCTAAGGTCAGGCCTAGATTAGTCGAATATCGCTCCTTTTCTGACATATTACAGGATCTTTTTAGCACAGATCTGAATAGGATTCCTTGGTCGACTATAGGAGATTTAGGTGATGTTGACACTATGGTGCAAACCTTTAACTCTTATATGATTCAGTTATTCGATCTTCACGCTCCTCTTAAGAGTAGGACCTTCAGAAAGCCGCCTACACCTTGGTTAACTGACAACATACGACTCATGTTCAAACTGCGTGATGAAGCTAGGGTTAGATATCATAAGACTAGGGAGCCATCTCACAAGAAGTACTATCTGGAGCTTAAGCACTTAGCCGCCGCCGCTTTGGCGAGGGAGAAGACAGCTTACTTTGAAAAAAATATTAATGAGCAAAGGAGTGACCCCAAACGGCTGTGGCGTAATCTGAAATCTGATGTGCTCCCAGATCATAGGCAAAGGGTACTTCCTAGTGCTTTTGATAATCCTGAAAACATTAATGCGGCATTCTTGGATGTCCCTGGAAACTGCCGTGATAATGTCTCGAAAATCGCCCACTTCAATTCTCACAGACATAGTCCAGCTGAGTTCTCCCTCACTACAACAAATCAGGAGACGGTTCTGAATATAATCAGAAGTCTGGGGTCCAATGCTCAGGGTGTTGATGGTATTAGTTTGGAAATGTTATTGCTCACGTTGCCAACTACTTTGAAACCAATTACTGATATCATCAACAGGTCTATTGAGACGCGCACCTTCCCTAAACTATGGCGACGTGCAATGGTGCGTCCTATCCCTAAGACCAATGACCCAGCCAGCTTGAAGGATCTAAGGCCAATTAGCATTCTGCCCTGCCTATCGAAAATCCTGGAGCGTGTTGTGTACTCCCAGGTAATTGAGTACCTGGAGTCGAACAACATTCTTCCAGACCTACAGTCAGGTTTTCGGAAGGGCAGAGGCACTGCTACGGCTCTGGCTGATGTTGTGGGTAATATCCTGGAGGCGCGAGATCGGGGGGAGGGTTCAATCCTGGTCCTGTTGGATTTTTCACGCGCATTTGATGCTATCAATACCAATCTGCTGCTGTCCAAATTAGCATACTATGGCTTTGACGGGGACGCTGTAGAATGGTTTAATAGCTACCTAACTGATAGGTCTCAGTTTGTGCAAATCCACAGGGAAGATGGATCAACTGTATCATCCCCCCCCCTTCTTGTGACTAGGGGAGTCCCACAGGGATCAATTCTGGGTCCTCTTCTCTACATCCTCTATAGTGCTGACGTCACGGGCTGCTTCTCAAACTGTTCATATCACATGTACGCTGATGATATCCAGTTGTACATAACGTGCAAAGGGGATGATACATCATTGGCTGTGCAGAAGCTGAATGATGACCTGGCTCGAGTAGTGGCTTGGTCGGAGGAGAATTCTCTGGTTCTAAATCCACTCAAATCCAAATATATGATACTTGGGACAAAAAAGCAGGTTGCTGCAATATTGTTGGCTCGGCCTAAGGTTGTGATCAAGGGAGAAGAGATTGAGCGAGTAGGGCAGGCATGTAACCTTGGGTTAATTTTGGATCCTGAGCTGCGATTCGAGGCCCATATAAAAAGTGCGCTGAGACACTGTTTCTACAGGCTAAAAGTTGTTTATGGAATTCGTAAATACCTAAGTGTCCCACTCCGTAAACAACTTGTTGACAGCCTAATTCTCTCGAAGTTGAACTACTGTGACACTGTGTATGGGCCTTGCTTGCTGGCTAGAACGGACAGACTTATACAGCGTATCCAGAATGCATGTGTTCGCTTCTGTGTCTATGTCCCGCGTAGAAGTCATATTACCCCATACATTAATAAACTCAAAATCCTGAAAATGGCTGCCAGGCGTAAGCTGCATTTGGCGAGTTTGCTGTTTGGTGTAATAACAACCCAAAAACCACGCTACTTATATAACAAACTTACTTGGCGCCAAACACACTACAAGTATGGTCTTCGCTCTGTAGTCGGTCCACTGTTGACGCCGCGACACAAAACTGCAGCCTTCAGGGGTTCCTTCAGGTATTCATCGACAGCGTGCTGGAATAGTCTGCCTCCACCACTGCGAGGCCTAAAAACATTACAGTCATTTAAATATAACCATAAAAAATTACTCTTACTAACGCAACTATCACAATGATAAACATTTTGTCACCTTGTGGGTCATGGCCCGCAGAAATTGGCTTGTATTCTCAGCAGCACTGTGATTTGGCATTCGGTATCTTGTCCCTGTGATGTTTGGCTGCTGTCGAAGTACATTTGCTTCGACAATTCTGGACATCATGCTTAGGACCTACAAGCAAAACAAATATTCATGGTTCTTTTTCCTAACAATAATCCATATAACTTATAATTACTTTTTATTTTATATTCTCATTTGTTAATTTAGCAATGCGTGTTCTAATTACATATAAACAATCCAATCCTACTATTTATTTAATTCGTCTCGCTTGTTCCTGGAATTTTTCCACACTGAGTGAACATTAAAATCTTACCCTGTCCCGTGCTTGCTTCTCCTCGGTCCGTCTAATTCACATTTTGTCACAAATACTTATAACACTATCGCATAAAACATCTATCGCACTCAAGAATTATTTGAATTTCCAAAACCATCATAACACATACAAATTGTCACATTAGGTCATATCCTTTTTCGAAAACAACGTCACGGTCGCGTTATGGCGTCCAATGGGGCATTAACCACAGAGTAATTCTTTTTCTATTAGTTTTTTGTCACAGAGTAATGTCACGGGCGCGCCGTGGTGTTGCCAATTCATACACATTCTCCTTATTTTTATTCTATTTATGTATAATTCATTTATAATTTTTTTTTATTTTTAACTTTTTTGCACATTGCACCGTTCCGGCGTCTTTTTGTCAGCACTGGCCAACGCTGAAAACCAGCGCTGTGTGCTCATCACATTGTGCATGAGGGCGCAGCTTTATGCTGAGCGTTCGGCCGTTTTGCACGGATGTGGCGCATATTTTTCATATATAATTTTATGTTTTGTCTAGTTCTTAGTTGCGTCATTCTGTGCAAATAAATGGATTTTCTTTCTTTCTTTCTCAAGGCTACCATTGTGTTCATTTTCCTCAATTACCGTCCATTGTAGGCAAACGCAGTGGAAATGTGCGAAAGATGGGCAACAATGCCTATATCTGAGGATATAACTTGCATATTGATAGCGTTATTATTCCATTGTTATTATGGATAGATAAGAATATAGGAAGGTGCATAAGTTATTGTCTTATAAGTGTTTGCTTTAGGTTATCCTGCGTTTATACGAATCCTTGGGTGTATTATATTAACTATGTATGTATATGTACGAGTATAAAACATGGCATAATTGATAACAATCCTCTACATTACCAAAAATTGGGCCACCACACATAAGTATCTCGATTACATAAGCGTCGATAATCTTATTGATTTACACAAGTACCTGATAAAGCTATCTTTGTGTATTAGTTTTAGTTATAAATTATTGAGTCAGTGTTTGGCAATTTCCACGAGTGAATCTGATAAATACAGACAATTACTTAGCAAAGTCAAAACATGAAATTGATAATAGTAACATACAAAGTGATCGGATTTTTTTTACATGTTAAGGAAAGACGGATAGAAAAGGCAATGATTTATAAAATAATTTATTTAAATAATAAAATTGTAAAATGATACATTATGAAGTCGTGAATGCGTCTATTTAAGGTGTTTTTAAACTATAAACTTAACTCAATTTTGATTTTACAAATCCTTCAAACAGAGCCAGTCCTGGTAGATTTCCCTTTTGGTACCATTCCTCTTCTTGCAGCGAACTCAACCAAGCCTTCAATTTTTCATATTTGTCATCCACAGGCACAATCGAAGCTAAACTGGAGATACTTGCAACACATGACACGTCAGCTAGCGTTAAATGTTCTCCTGCCACGAACTTGGTCTTCTGCAAGTATTTGTCCAAAATTTCATAAGCAGCATTCACATCCTCAAGTTGTTGTGGAGTAACCTCTTTTATTCCTTGAACCAGGATTGCTTTCACAATCGCTCTGATATTAGGAAAGAGAATCGAAGTGTCGAAGTACATCCTTGAATCTATTAAAGCTCTTACACTCAGTTCATTAGGGTACAAAGTTGCTCGTTTATCAGCACCGTATTTGGAAACCAGGTACGTAATGATTGCATGGCTGTCAGAGAGTACAAAATCACCATCTTCTAATAGAGGCACGCTGTGTAGAGGGTTCTTCTCTAAGTATTCTGGGGTGTAGTTCTCTCCGTTGAAGATGTTCAGTTCTTGAAGCTCGATTTTTAGTTTGAGGATCTCTGACGTCATCAAGACGGCCCTGACTGGCGGACTCGCGTCGATTTTGTATAATTTCAGCGGCATGTTCACTGAGTCACTGTTTGCACTAAACTGAAGGCTGATATCACAACAACGGCTTTTATCGGCTATAATTATTGCACACGAATCGAATGAGGTAAACGAAGATAGTGCTTGTTAACGTTAAGAGATATTCATAGTGATGTGTTATTTTTTTTATTGATATAAACTAGTACTTGACTGCGATCCCACCTGATAGTAAGCAGTGACATAATCGTTGATGGTGAGGTGCACTAGTTTATTTAGTGCCTATTCACTCTACTTTTAAAAACACCTAAATTATAATCTGACGGGAAGACTGCAGCAGGCAAATTGTTCCAGTCCTTCGATGTACGCGGTAAAAACGACAAGGCAAAATGCTTAGTCCGGACCGTAAAGGTTTCAACAACGTAAAGATTGATACTCGCCATACGTTGGGTTATCCAATGGTAGGAACGAGATAGCGGAATCAAGTCATTCAAATCACGCGCAATCTTCAAAATGCATCCTTTATTTGCTTTGTAGATTGGACTTAACTAAATCTGGGGCACCAATAAAATTGGCCTCTTCGCACGCCTTTCCACCGAGTCCAAAGCTACCATTATGTATGTATGCGTAAACTTTGGTTGGTTAAATAAAATAGTTAACACAGTCCAAAAATCAGTATGCAAAATTGGAATCTGTTGACCTTCGAATATTATTACACGCATATAAAAATGTCTAGTAATGTCGCTACTTATCACTTAAACCCGTTCACTTATCTCCCTCACACTCATAAATTTATCACCACTTATAAACGGTTCAACTGATTACCGGCCTCTAGTATCACGCTGACATTGAAATAGACAACATGCCGATAAAAATCCACAAGATTGACGCCAGTCCCCCTGTCCGGGGCGTCCTAATGACGGCAGAACTCCTCAAACTTGACTACGAACCTGTGGAAGTAGACTTCATGGGAGGAGAACACTTGACGCCAGAATACAGAGAGAAGAACCCTCTACACTCCGTTCCTTACTTAGAAGATGATGACTTTCTCCTTGCCGATAGCCATGCAATTATCACGTACCTAGTCTCTAAATATGGTGGTGACAAAAAAGCGGAACTGTACCCTGAAGACTTGCAAGCGAGAGCGATCATCGATCAGAAGCTCTTCTTCGATACTGCTAACCTCTTCCCTTGCATCAGAGGGATTGTGAAGACCATCACAGGTGGAGAGAGAACATCACCAACTCCACAACAAATCCAAGATTCAAATGATGGTTATGATATTTTGGAGAAATACTTGCAGAAGAATGAATTTGTTGCTGGCGCCCATTTAACGATAGCTGATGTGTCAATCGTTGCTAGTATCTCAACTTTGGCTGCTATAGTCCCAGTGGATGAAAAATACGTCAAAGTCAACGCATGGTGGAACCTGCTAAAAGAAGAAGATTGGTATAAGAAGGCAAATGTACCTGGCCTAACTCAGTTCGAAGCATTCATCAAATCAGTGTTGAAGTAACAGTGGATGTGCCTAGTTTGTAAAAATCTAAGGTTTATTATTTATTTTAATTACTTGATTGACTGAAAGTGATTATTATAAAGCAAATGTTTTCTTAAAATTTCTTTATGTTTTGAATTTATAGTTTTAAAATGTTGACTATTTTGTTTTTTTTACAAGCTTTCTATTAGCTTGCACTGTATGTAACTATGTATGTTCGGCTCAAATCTTGCAACTCAATTTTGAAGCAGATATCTTCAACCGATTGAGCTGAAATTTTATATACATGTGTAAATCGGGTGACAATGCAACATTATGATGACATGGAGCTGATCTGATGATGGAGCTGGAAGGTAGCCATAGGAACTCAGCGATAAAATTATACAACCCCATCGAGTTTGGGCTCGCTTGATTAGTATTGACGAGTACTTTGATCCTGTAAGGTAGCCAGGGTCTGATGATGGAGCCGGAAGGTGATCATAAGAACTCCGCAGTTAAACGATACAACCCCATCGACTTTGGGCTCGTTTTATTCATATTGACGAGTACTTTCATCCTATATGATAACCAAGGTCTGATGATAGAGCTGGAAGGTGGTCACAGGAACTCCGCATTTAAATGACACAACCCCATCGAATTTGGGCTCGTTTAGTTTGTATTGACGAGTACTTTCATTCTATATAGTAGCCAGGGTCTGATAATGGAGCCGAAAGGTGGTCATAGGAACTCCGAAGTTAAACGACACGACCTCATCGAGTTTGAGCTCGTTTGATTAGTATTGACGAGTACTTTGATCATGTATGGTAGCCAGGGTCTGATAATGGAGTCGGAAGGTGGTCATAGGAACTCCGCAGTTAAACGACACAACCCCATCGAATTTGGGCTCGTTTGATTCATATTGACGAGTACTTTCATACTATATGGTAACCAAGGTCTGATGATGGAGCTGGAAGGTGGTCACAGGAACTCCGCACTTAAACGACACAACCCCATCGAATTTGGGCTCGTTTACTTTGTATTGACGAGTACTTTCATTCTGTATAGTAGCCAGGGTCTGATGATGGAGCCGAAAGGTGGTCATAGGAACTCCGAAGTTAAACGACAGGACCCCATCGAGTTTGAGCTCGTTTGATTAGTATTGACGAGTACTTTGATCATTTAAGGTAGCCAGGTTCTGATGATGGAGCTGGAACGTGTTTATAGGAACTCCGCAGTTAAAAGACACAACCCCATTGAATTTGGGCTCGTTTGATTTGTATTGACGACTGCTTGGATCCTATATGGTAACCAGGTTCTGATGATGGAGCTGGAGAGTTACCATAGGAACTCCGCAATTAAATGATATAACCCCATCGACTTTAGGCTCATTTGATTTTTAATGACGAGTACTTGGATCTTATATGGTAAGCAGGGTATGATGATGTAGCTGGATCGTAGTCATTGGAACTCCGCAGTTAAACGACACAACCCCGTCGAATTTGGGCTCGTTTAGTTTGTATTGACGAGTACTTTCATTCTATATAGTAGCCAGGGTCTGATGATGGAGCTGTAAGGTTGCCATAGGAACTCCGCAATTAAACGATATAACCCCATCGACTTTAGGCTCATTTGATTTGTAATGACGAGTACTTAGATCCTATATGGTAGCCAGGGTCTGATGATGGAGCTGGAAGGTTACCATAGGAACTCCGCAATTAAACGATATAACCCCATCGACTTTAGGCTTATTTGATTTTTAATTACGAGTACTTGGATCTTATATGGTAAGCTGGGTATGATGATGTAGCTGGATCGTGGTCATTGGAACTCCGCAGTTAAACGACACAACTCTCTCGTCTTTGGTCTCGTTAGATTTGTAATGACGAGTACTTTGATTTGTACTTTGATCAATATGGCAGTCGGGATCTGATGATGGAGCTGGAAGGTAGCCATAGGAGTTCCGCAATAAAACGACACAATCCCATCGCGTTTCGGATCGAATAAAATAAGTTCTAACGGGTCATAAGCAACTTGGACTCGAGCACGGAGGGTTCCGTACAAATTTACATAAGTAAATAGCTAGTTAGTTTTAATACACTCCTATAAAATAGGTACCAATTGAAAGGGCTTGCAGAAAGTAACTTGAAAAATAAAGTGACATTACTCTAAATCCAATATTCTCTTTTTTCTCAGTCATACTCTTGGTGGAGTGGTAGTGGTCATGGATCGTCTGGTTGGTTGGTTGCGGCTTTTGCGAGACTTCTGCATCTCTCTCTATTCATGGCACTTCGTGTACATTCAATGAGGAAACACTTCGAAGATGAGATGATGACGATGATTTAGTGATGTCTGTCCATCTGGTAGGCGATTGGCCGCGAGAACGTAGGCCCTCTACTCTTCCCTATACCACTAAACGTTCCAAAGAGCTTTCATTGCGTATGATGTATCCAAACATCTTAAAAATTCGCTGTTGCGCAATCGACGTAAGTTTTTGTTTTGATGCAAAGCTCTTTAAGAATGGAAACGTTAGTGCGTGGAGCAGTCTGTTTTATCTTCAGTAGACGCCTCCAGCGTCACATTTCAAGTGCGTCAATTTTTTTACGGTGCTTGAGTTTTCTCCGCATTTCCCAGTATGTGTGATTGTGCATCCCAGTTATATAAAACCTGGACAATTGGCTATTACATGTAAGTTAGGTTGATTGTTAGTCTTACGATCAACCTGGTTCACCTTCACAACCATCATTTTGGTTTCATAAATTCAACCTGGTAGACTTCTCAGGTGGTCGCCTCCTTCTGCGAAGCAGTAATGCTAGCACAGAAGGAGGCCGACCGCACCAGGCAACGGCGCTCACGCCGCAGCTACCGCCGTAATTCCGATCCCGATTTCCTGCCACCGTAGGCGTGGGCTTGCGGATGGCGGACAATGGATAGCTCGCGGTCCGTCCGGTAACAGACCGAACCAAGCCCAAGGGCGGGGGATGTCATTGAATGATTTTACCTACCATAAAAAAATTAAATAAAAAAACACCTGGCAGACTTCTAAAGATAGCAGACTAAGTTCCTTATGCTTTCCTATAATATGGGTAAGAAATGAAAGGATTTGCTGAGATTACAAATGTGATTTAATTAAGGTATAACTAAAAAGTAAAAAATAAATTAAAAATAAAAAAAAACTTTTTTAAAAACAAGCTTTCAATTAAATGGGCTAAAAAGAAGAAAATAAACTTTTCCTTTATAACTTTTACTATCAATTTATAACGGCATTACACAATTTATATGATATAAAAGCTTGTCGCGAGATTTAACTGTGTAAATACACAGCTAAATAACTTCATTAATTAAATAAGTTAACTAACTTCATCTATTGATTTTCATATTTTCAAAATCTCGCGACAAGCTTTTGTATCATATTAATTGTGTAATGCCGTTATAAATTGATAGTAAAAGTTATAAAGGAAAAGTTTATTTTCTTCTTTTTAGCCCATTTAATTGAAAGCTTGTTTTTAAAAAAGTTTTTTTTTATTTTTAATTTATTATGTGTTCGACTTGCATGTCAGCCATTTGAAATGCAATATTTTGTATCTTATTATTTTTATCAACCTATTCATGTGTATCGATTTTAGCATTGTCATCATTAAAGTATTATTATCGTTATACATTTTTAACTATTTTTAATATAATTATTATTTAATTATATCTAACTTTTTAATTGGTTTTAAATAAGCACTTATGTCTTTTTTTATTGTTGTTCGATGAATAAGAATCGCAACATTTATTTTATTTGTTTTCTGCACTTTTTTGATGTATATTTTTTATTTTCGAGTATATGTAACTCGTGATCTGCAGCTGAAAGTCAGTGTGAGTTGGTGGTCTTAACTTATCTCTTGGCATTATGCTGACTGAGGCCTATCTGGCATTATTCAGTGTACTTTTTGTTTCATTTTAAGGTGATTTCGATTTCATAACGCCAATAAACGCAATTTTTCTTTCTTTCTTTACTTTAGTTTGCCTTCAGCGTCTTTATAACATAATACTTATACTTAGTTCGCAATAAACGTTTTGACTTTGAAATTATCTAGGTATCAAATAGATATTTGTTTGATTAGTCACAAAAGAATGAAATAAAAAAATACCTAAATCGGCAAAGGTTGGTTTAGGTATCTATTATTATGTAATCGTTATCACTCAGACCATGTTAAAATTCTGACCATGTTTGTTTTGCTTGTCTCAAGGCCGAGTGTATCCGGTGTCTGGCGCGACCATACTACCTTGAAGTAAGACGTTATATAACAGAATATCATGCTTATTCCTTGAAGAGTTAAGGGTGGACCAGACGGTTGCAAACTAGCGTTCCAACCAAGGTCACCTTAATTGGAGCTTGTTTTTTTTTAATTTATTTATTTAAAAATAGAAGTTTACAGTACAAGATCAAAACACTTATGTTCTAAAATCTTAAAGACTAATAAAAAGAACATCAGTGAATAGAATACCTACAAGAAACTTAAAAATGAGTGTATATTTACAAATCTGATATGGCTTGTCGTGGAAGATATCCAGATCTATGTGCCGAGTGAGCAAAGAGTTAAGCAGAGTCACTGCTCGAACTGTGGGCGCTGCAGCGGATTGACGTGTGCGCACTCCCGGTGGCGCGGCGAACAGTTTTCTCTAAAGACGAGGACCCTCGACGCCTCCACCTCCGTCCAGGAATCGGCTTGGAACACCCGCAAGACCCACCCGCTCGTGCGTAGTTGGATTATCCACATTGTTTGTCAGGAAACGGTGGTAATGACTTAGTAAATGTAATTTTAGTCTGAGTTCTAGACTATCGAGTGGGATTACCACCATTCCCGTAACAAACAAAGATGGATACAGATAAGTTACGATAGGTTTGTGTTGCGGCTACTTGGATGTAAACCACGCGCCAAAACGCTCGCAAATCAGTCTCTGCGCTTGGGAAATCGCAAAAATAAAAATTGGTAATATAAACCGGGCCCGCGTGGTGGATCACGGCGCATTCCCTCTGCTAGAGAGGGAGGAGGCCTGAGTTCTAGCAGCAGGAACATTATAAGTCAGATGAAATGCAATGCAATGCAAGATAATTTACATCCACACACACAACAAATGATCCTGCTCATCACACAAACGTTTGTTCTGGGTGAGAATCGAACCCACGACGTCTGGCATAGCAGTCAGGGCCACTAACTACTAGACCAACCGGCCAGAATTGAAACTATCAAGGTCACCTCTGTTGGGACGTTAGTTTGCAACCGTCTGGTTCACCCTTAAGGCAGAGGAAAGAAAGAAAATCACCTTTATTTGGCACACTTCGAAGTAACAATTATATAGTCTTAAAGACATCAACATTGGTTGGGCAACCAAATAGGTCCAGATCAGCATAATGCCAGGCCACTACGTAGCAGCTACCTGACGCTGGTTTTCAAGTGAACTTTAGACATAACTAAATAATAGCTCACCCTCATTTTTGCAGTTTTGTTTAAGCCCCACGTAATAACATCATCCTTGCCATCATAATTTCAATCGAAAGACCAATTCTGTGCATCTCGCATTCATCGCATTCACAAGCTCATCACAAGATCATCTGTCCAATTTGTGACAGACCTTCCAACAATGCATCTTCCGGTACGCGGCCGTCACTCCAGAATCTTACGAACCCATCGACCATGTGATAAGGGCGGAGGTTATTGCCATCAATTGGGCACAGATTCGAACACCAGGCTGTTTCCAAGAAATACCAGAAGGTACTATCCAATAACCAGTCAGATCCAGGAATCGAATCCGATGACCTTCATGATCAAGAGCATGATAGTCATTAGGTACTGTGTTTGGAGAATTGGTAGCTCACGATTCCGTGGCTGTCAGCAAACATAAAATTATTATATGGTAGAGTAGTGTAGAGTAGGATAGAGTAGGATAGAGTAGGGTGGAGTAGAGTGGGAGAGAAGTCACGGGCAAAAGCTAGTGTTTGATAAACATATTTTTTTGACGAAATACTGGGATAAACTTTCACGTTGGAAAGATGTTGTGATTGCAAATTAGTTCAACTTAATACAGATTTAATTTAGGATATTTTTTTAACTTACCTTCCCAGCTTCGGAAATGTATTACAAATATTTGAAATTGTCAATTTTTTTCTATTAAGATGTCAATTTAAAACTTCCTCATAAATCAATCTGTATATTGGCACAAGAGGGAAAAGAAAACCATCGATACGATAAGAAGAAGAAGAAGAATCTGTATATTGATGTAAACAATATGAAAATCCATTAAGTAATTTTCGAGTTTATCACAAATAAATAGACAGACGCTGTAAGAGATTTTGCTATACAACATATAATATATTTTTATTTTACCTCTAAAAAGCAACAGATTTTTTTTATAAAATAATCGTTTACACAAAACAAATAAAGAAGACGTACATTTTTGTTTAAATACTAAGCACTGTCACTTTTGGTCTTCATCATTGATTTTATCCACACTTCATATTGAGTCAGTCCAGGTTGATTGATGTTTTTGTACCAATCTTCTTCCTTCAGCAAGTTCCACCACGCGTGTATCTTGGTATACTTAGGATCTACAGGCACATACACGTTGGTAGAAGAGATGACCGCTCCTAATGACAGATCAGCTATCGTGAAATGATCGCAAGCCGCAAACTTATTTTTTTGCAAGTATTTCTCCAAAATAGAATAACCATCGTTCATATTTTCTATTTGTTTCGCAGTAGGAGCTTCTTTTCCAGACATGAGGTCATACACTATCTCTCTGGCCACAGAAATGATGTTGGCAGTCTCGAAGAACATTCTTTGTTGGATAGTCGCCCGTATTTGCAAGTCACTAGGGTACAATTTCTCTTGTATTTCAGCAGTGCCGTATTTGGCAATTAGGTACGCCATGATGGCGTGGCTGTCAGCGAGTACAAAATCTCCATCTTCCAAGACTGGGACAGTATGCATGGGGTTCTTCTCCAAGTATTCAGGTGTTAGGTGTTCTCCAGCCTGTAGGTTTACATCTTGGGTGGTGTAGTCAAGTTTGAGCAGCTCAGCAATGATGACGCAGACACGCGCTGGTGGACTGCTATCGATCTTATATATTTTGATAGGCATGTTGACCGTTCCGATGTTTTTGAGCAACTGAAGGCCAGCGGCCTTCATTGTATTATTTAGTAACGACTGATATATGTAGATACCATACGTTTATAAAAACGTTAAAGATAATGGTGGTCTTGACTCGATAGGGGCTTGCCTCACTACTGGATTTGCTACTTGTTTTTTTTTTGTTTTGTAAATATTAATATTGTTTTACCTCTACTTGTATTAATGATATCTTTTAGTTCTCAATTATTTGTTTACTAGATAATATTAGGAATCCATTTTGCCAAAATGCCAAGTGTCATCAAGGTAGATTATGATTTGACTTTATGATTAGACTAGCTATTGACAGCGGCTTCGCCTGTTTGAAAGTAGGAAATTGTCCCAAGAGATCATATTCTGGGGATAAAAAGTATCTTATGTACCATACCAACACATGGTCTACCCATGTGGTGAATTTCATCCAAATTCCTTCAGTTATCTCAGCTTGAAGGAGTAACAAACACACACATAAACTTTGGCTTTCAAAATATTAATAATAATAATTTATAAGCAAAATAAAGAGAATAATTTATTACATCAAAAAAACACATTATACAATTTGTCAGTGCTCTTAACTATGACATTACATTGTTACATTACGATAAAATTGTGCCTAAATTAACATACGCTTCCAAACTATTCTTAGAGCCTGTATTTCTACTGCTTGAACTGTATCTCTTATAGTTGTTAATCTTTCTAGTATGATTAATATATTTATATCAGATTAACACCAATTTCTTGCAAGCCTCACCACTTTAAATTTATCTTTTTTTTTTGTATTTGTTCTTTGAATTCTGCATGTCTATAATAATAGAACACAATAAACGGCGCATTCATACAAAATCGAGAAATGTATTTATATATTGCATTGTGTTCAGCTATAATACTTTGACTTTGACTTTCAACAATAGTCTGTTCTCTAGCACCTATAGACAGAGGAAAGTTCCATTCATTTCAAATCCTATAAAATTTAATATACACAGATTTATTAATTCATTGCTGAGGAAAGCTCGCCTTTGTACAAGCGTACAATAAAGAATTAAAAATGATATAGAGAGGGACAGACTTTAACAATGACGAAAAGGATGAAATGATGAAATAAAAAATATCATCACTATTTTATAAAATATTTACTATAAGAGCTGGTATGACAAAGCACGGAGATTCATGACATTGAAGTTAAAAAAAAAAATAGGTAATTAGTAGCGTTTACTTAACAGTAAACTACAAAAGGTCTATAGTGTCTATGTCACTAATCACGTCAGTTAGGTACTAGACTCTTATCAGGAAATGATACAATAGACTATGAGTGTGATAGCAGTATTTACATAACTATACAATTATGCTTTCCATGTCAATTACTATGAACAAGATAGTTTGTGAAGCTACTTTATTACGCAGACTAAAAGAAAGAATGAAAATCATTTATTTGTGACTCGCACAGGACAGAACACAATAAAATATAAATAAAAGAAAACCAAAACAATAAAAAATCAACGATAAAAGCCCTGTGCGTGGCCAAAAAGACTATATCTAAGCGCTGGTATTCTGATAGGGCCTGCTGGTGATGCCACGGACACACTCGCAAAACGTAGAGACGGATAAGATAGGTATTATGATAATAAAATAAAATACTAAATATCAAAACAACAATTAAAATAAACTTCAAAAAAGTGTAAATAGAGACTAGTGACCCACTCCAGCTAAATACGGTTGTTACAAATCTTTAAAATTCTCGAGTTTTCTTTATTATATGCAAAAATTAAATTGGCCGTGTCACATCAGCCACATGCACAGATACCGCTGGGCAAGCGTCACCACGCAGTAGGTTTCTGCAGAGGGTAAGCGCCGCCGTTGAGGCCAGCCTGGAAAGGGTGGGTAGAATGATCTGGACATGTAAAGCGAGGAATGGTTTGAGACAGCACGGGAGAAGAAAGTCTAGAAGGACTTGGGGAAGTCATTTTCCTAGCAGTAGAACAGTAAGAGCTAGGAAAAAAATAAACTTCCTAACTTCCTCAGCAATCACTCTGTCTATTAGTGAAAATCGGATTAAATAATAATAATTTTATTTCAGGAAACTATTCCCATAATATACATCACAAATTACAAAAATAGATTATATCAATTATACAAAAAAAAACATTACACATTAAAATCATTCCATTCAAATAAAATTATAGTTAATAGGTTAAAATTTGAATCTCATGCTGTATCATTGACTGATTGCTGATTTGATGATTAAAAACCGTTCAATAGTTTTTTTTGAGTTTGGTTCATGAGATGTGGTGAGGGGATTTGTGTCATAATATTATGCTTATGGAGGATAAGAATATGTATGTATATGTTTTTAAACACAATAATGGCGCACAAGTTCAATAGGATCTTTGATTTTTGTTAAAATGTGGTTACTTGAAGATGACATTACAACAGGGCTTTGTTTGAAGAACGCTGGGACCGATTTTAATAATCTTTACCTTGTTGGATTCGTCTCCGCCCCATAATCAGAATAACTATTAAAATATAAGAAATATACACTTAAAAATATACATCCAGATTCATTGCAAAATTACAGCAACTGTCAAATACATTGGTCTCAATAATTCCATCATTTGGTCAATACATTTATTACGGTACGAAATTCGCCGGGTCAAGTTAAATAGTATTTTGTAATTAGCACTTAATATCGATGTTAGTATTATATTCCCATAATTTTACTTCAACTTTGATTTCATTAGCTCTTCATACTGAGCTAGTCCAGGTAGATTTGCATTCTTGTACCAATCTTCCTCCTTCAGCGAATTCCACCACGCGTGCACTCTCGTATATTTGGCGTCCACTGGAACCAACACGTTGATGGAAGAGATTCCAGCCACCAGCGACACGTCAGCTATCGTCAAGTGGTTAGCTGCCACGTACTTTGTCTTCTGCAAGTATTTCTCTAATATTCCATAAGCATCGTTCAAATTTTCAATTTGATTCACAGTAGGCCCACTTTGACCGGTCATGATTCCAATCACCACCTCCCTTGCTGCTCCAGCAACGTTTGAGGTCTCGAAGAACAGTCTTTGATTTATAGTCGCACGTAATTTCAAGTCACTAGGGTAAAGTTTTGATTGTTGACCTCCACCGTATTTGGAAACTAAGTAAATGATAATCGCGTGGCTGTCAGCTAGTAGAAAATCGCCATCTTCTAATACTGGGACGGTATGCATGGGGTTCTTCTCCAAGTAATCCGGTGACTTATGTTCTCCTGCCACAAGGTCCACGTCCTGGGTCACATAGTTAATTTTAAGTAGTTCGGCCATCATTAGAACTGCCCGAGATGGCGGACTGAGGTTCATTTTGTATATTTTGAGCGGCATGTTGACCGGTCCAGTGTTAGGAAGTAACTGAAGTTTAGTTATTAGAGCAACAGCATATATTTATTGGCGATAAATTAGATGACTCTGCACTTGATAGTGCTTGAGATAAGCGAAGATTATGGCGTCATAATGATTATGGTGTATAATTCACTATTATTCGCGGCACTTAAGTTGAACCGTGACCTTCAATGCGCAGTAACAGATTTTCAAGCCTAAATTGAAATATAGCACAGCCGCCTGCGTGTAATGTATGCTATAGCAATGACAGCCATTTTAGTTCGACTTATTTGTCGAGTACAATACCTTTGTAAAGGTTTTAGATATTCATAGTAAAGTAATTTGAGAGTATATCTCTAACATGTACTTTTGACTATACCTTTTTCTTTTTTTTTTGTTGTCGAGGGGAACTTTTGACTATACTTGCAAAAGGAACGCATCAGCCCCCTTACATAACCCGATCCAATTACATCCAAATATTGGACCAATTAATTTCGTTTCAACGCTGGCGTTTTGACGGTGAAAAAACAAAGCCAAAGGGAGGCAGGCACGTAATCTGAGCATGAAATATAGCAAGATAAAATCACGGGTAGTTATCTGAATAAAGTCGTTCCCATTTAAATGTGCGCTGAAAACTGTGAGAGCCCATTTCGACTGGACCTTTGCTGGGGAGCAAGTGATATGAGGCAGCGGATTTGAATGTATAGAGGACGGTATTAACTTCGTCTGTACGTTCACGGCTTTACGCTTATTATATCACAATAAGAAGTAGAACAGAGGTGGCCGATTGGTAATGGCTCCGACTTACGAGTTGCAGGTCACGGGTTTTAACCCAGCCAGGCGCGTTATTACTTTGTATAATTTATTTCATCACCACGGCTTTCAAAAAGGTGAAGGAAAACATTGTGAGGAAACTGTCCTAGAATCAAAAATTCGAAGACATGTGATATCCACCAACTGGCACTGGGCCCGTGTGGTGGATTACGACCCATTCCCTTAGGAGGCCTGAGTCCCAGCAGTGGGAACATTAAACTGACAAACCCCAAGAGCACACCGGTGTCCGCATACCTATTGTCTATTGTGTATTGTATCTCTAATTACGATATTCAAAAGGTTAAAAGGCTGATTATACTAGCATTACATGGACGCTTATAAAACATCAAAAGCTTGTAGCGCACAGTTCCAATTGGTGGTTTCATATAGAGAAGAACTATCAAGAATAAAAAGTAACCCCACACTACAGAAAACTTATGTGCAACTCGCTTCCACCTACATTTTACGCCACACCCGGTCACCCGATTACGACCAGGTACACACTCAAAGCTGGATTTCGATATAGCTGTTAAGGCCGTTTACCATGTATCACGCTTTTTAGCTACGGGGTAATGGCAGAAACCGAAATAAAAGTGTTTTTGTATGACTATCAAGCGGTGGGTTGTTGGCTGTTAAAGTGGATGGCTAGCTTCGAGGGTAGCTTGCTATGTTTGTTTTAGATAAAAGGGTTGATTAAAATTATTGTGTGGTTTTTGAGGGTGTTCTTCTCGAAGAGTAATCATTGCTATCACCGAGCCGCATTTCATAAACCTTCGAAACCAACCTAAAAAGCCTTGAGCACAGGTGTAGAGTAGCCAGCTTTATATCCATCCTTACGTTGTTGAAACTTCTACGGTGCGGACTAAGCGTTTTGCTTCTTCGTTAATGCCGCATACAACGAAGGACTGGAACAGTGTGCCTGCTGCGGTCTTTCCGTCAGATTATAATTTAGGTGCCTTCAAGGCTCGAGTGAATAGGCTCTTAGGATTACATCACTCACTTTCAGGTTACAGTCAAGCAGTCATCATCATCATCATCATTTCAGCCGAAAGATGTCCAGTGTTGGACATAGGCCTCCCCCAAGAGTCACCACAATGGCCGGTCCTGTGCGTCTCGTATCCATCGGACTCCAGCGATCCTGACCAGGTCATCGGTCCACCTTATGGGAGGGCTTCCAACGTTGCGTCTTCCGGAACGCGGCCGCCACTCTAGAACCTTTTAGAGGCAGAGTATTCTACTCTTTAAATATTTCTACTACTGCTATAAAAACAAGTGATATAAGTCAAAAAAACAAACATGATATTTTTGGTTTATAATGCGGAATCTCCCAAAAAAATGTAACATCATTATGAGATACCGCTTATCAAGACTTCCACGTACCTATAGATAGATCTATAACCAAAATAAGATAATAATTGAGTAAATAACGATGACCAAAAAAAAATGTTATCAGTAGACTGGGAGCGGTGTGCAGCTGTGTTATCATTATCAGTGAGATCATTGTAGCGGTGATGATGTCATTGTTAGTTTTTTTATTGTTGATAGGTTCGCGCTTGACCGATATCTTACCTGATGGAAAGCGACGATGCGGTCGACGATGGAGTGCGCTTACCTAGAAGTAATCTATTCTTTCGTGACTTAAGGTTCCCGGGTTGTAGCCATCAGGAAACACAGACTCTTGCAAGGAATTCCATTCCTTAGCTGTGCGCACAATGAATGAGTTCCCAAAATGTTTTGTGCGGTTAAGTGGGATGTCCACCATGTACGGGTCGGCGGGCAATGGGTAGCTCGCTGTCCGTTTGTCCGGTAACAGACCGGACCGAGCCCAAGTCGTTTACGGCGCGCACTGTTCCCGTGCGCCTCAAGGAGTTGTCAGCAAACCGTAGGGGCCCAGTAGGGTCGAGGCCTAGTCTGGGGCTCTGGGAAGGTATGAAAATGCATACCAGGGCCCTGGAACCAAGGCAGGGAAGGAACAGGGTAGGTTTTTTAGTCAGTAAAAGTCTGACACTATTTCCCGCTCCGCCCAAGGGCGGGATTTGTCATTGGATGATTTTACCTACCGTAAAAAAAAAAAAAAAAAAAAAAAAAAAAAAAAAAAACCATGTACGGGTGGCGCATCGCCGTACGCCTGGAGGTCCAGTGATGGAACGGGCTAGGCGGAATTAGTTTAATAAAAAAAATAGTACTTACTACGGTTAATCCAACTGTTTGAATCTTTTTTTAAGGTGTGATATCATACAAAGACTTCTCTCGTTCTAAGTGCTCGATTACAGAGACGCGGCGCGTTGTACGGCGCGTCGCGCGGTCTGTAGTACATTGCCATACGTTTGTGTTTGCGCGAGCGATAACGCGGCCCACTGCTGCAATGTACAACGAAACGCCCAACGCGCCGCGTCTCCGTAAACACAGCCTAGGGCGGAGTGAAAGGACGTTTCAGACTTTAACTGACTAAAACCACACCTATGATCCTTCTTTGAATTGCTTTCCAGGACCCCGGGTTTCCCTTCGTAAATCAACTCGTGAATTCGGCTTCGGCCCTGCGGTTTTGCTGACATCTCTTTGAGGGTCGCGAGGAACACTACACGTCGTCGACGACTCGGGCTCGGTCCGGACGGTTACCAGACCGGATTGTTTGAGGATGTGGTTCTGAAGAATTTTTTTGCTGTTTATCTTCAAGTTTGGAAGGTTAAAAAGGAATCGTTGGTAGCTGTAAGTTCATGTGAAGATGAGGGATGAAGCGCATGTTACTAAAACAGTTATGAGTATACATGTAGACAGATTGAAAGGGAGATGCCAAACAAAGGATGGAAGGATTGTAAGAAGAGCGATACGAAAGAAAATGAAGACAAACTCAAATATCAGTCAGGGCCACTGATCACTAGACCAACAGGCCAGTCAATAAATTCAGTATGATTTTTTGAGTTCAAAATTACAGTACGGTCGAAATATCATTCAAGGGTAATATAAGTTATACACCGTTAAATTTTTATGGTTTTAATCCCGTGGAGGGTCTATTCGGTACATGAAACACTATCGATTTGTAAAGAGAAAATAAAAAAATAAAGTTCTTTTTTTACGCATGAATGCACGAAATTAATTTCTTTAAGTAAACTGAACTGTAAGTAGTTAGTAAGTAACGACCGACAAATACCTACAAGGTTTACTTAAAGAAATTAATTTCGTACATGCGTATTTTAATTCGACTTTTAGAAAAGAGTACTTTATTTTTTAATTTTATCTTTACAAATTGATAGTGTTTCATGTACTAGATTGACCCTCCATGGGATTAAAACGATCAAAATTTAACGGTGTATACATAAGAGGCCCCTCTTATGTATACACCGTATTAAGTTTTTCCTGAAAATGAGTCATAAACACAAAACATATTCTAAAAAGCACAATCTAAACATTTTCCCCGATTAGTGTGTATACAGGCTGTATAATAAAAACAGCGTATACAGGGTGTAACATACTAATAACAGCATAACGACGTATTGTGGAAGTCGATGGAAGTCGCTCGCTATGTCTAATGGATCTCGCTTTGTACTTTCAACGCGATATCATAAAAATTGTTGGCAAGCGCGAAATGGAAGCCGTTGCCGGAATCCGTGTTGTATTTTTAAAGAATAATAGAAATGTGTGAAAACTGTTATTTGTATTTATATCTTAGAAGGAGTTAAAAGATAAATATTAAACATGTACGACTATAAGGTTTTGGAGGTGGGAAATTGTCCAAAGAAATCTCCCGCTTTTGGATAGAGCAAGAGGCTGTGTCAGACTTTTACCTTTCAGTTCTCTTCGCGTTCTAGAACCACGGTTCAACTTTTAGAAATTCCCCATAGTACTAGTGGGCATCACTTCTTTGAAGGACGACGGAACATTACGTACTGTCGACGACTTTGCCCTTACCGTACAGCGAAACGACAAGCTACATATTGCTCGTCGTCGACATGCCCACGCTTACAGAGGCCGGAGCATATCCTGTGATTAATACGTAAGGTGACAAGACTACCTAGACGCTTACCGTAATGGTTCGAGAAAGGAATAAATAAGTAATTGGAAGGATTTAGGGGATATTTTTGGACAACAGAGCGATATAATTGGCCAAATAAGAAAAAAAAAATATTATTACTAGTTCGTTTTTTCCTAGAGCTGTGCAAAAACCTACGTACTATGGAGTACCCGGAGGACACGGTGGAGCATACTGTAGAGGTGTGCCCCGCCTGGGTGGAGCATCGCCGTGTCCTCGTGGAGGCAATCGGCGGCAGCGATCTCTCTCGCCGGGCCTTGGTTCAGGCCATGGTCCGGAGTGAGGAGGGATGGCAAGCGGTCGCCTCCTTCTGCGAAGCAGTAATGCTAGCAAAGGAGGAGGCCGACTGCATCAGGCAGAGGCAACGGGGCGCTCGCCCCGGCCGCCGCCGGGATTACGATCCCGATTTTCGGCCACCGTAGGCGCGGGCTTGCGGACGGCGTGCAATGGGTAGTACGCTGTCCGATCGTCCGGTAACATACCGGACCGAGCCCAAGTCGTCGACGGCACGTTCTGTTCCCGTGCGCCTCAAGGAGCTGTCAGCAAACCGTAGAGGCCCAGCCTGCTAGCTGCAGGCAGGCAGGGTCGAAGCCTGCTGGGGTTAAGGGCCGTTTTCTGAGAGGAAGGCTCAGCCCCGGCATGATAGGCAACAAAGGAACGGGGTAGGTTTTTAGTCAGTAAGAGTCTGACACTACTTCCGGCTCCACCCAAGGGCGGGACTTGTCATTGGATGATTTTACCTACCATTAAAAAAAAAAGTACTATGGAGTGCTGCATGTATGATGTGTGTATGTTTAATTTATTTTTTCTTCAAAACAGTAGACTGCGCTCCAAAATTCGAATCGTTGATGTGGCTTAAAAAGCTGCCCAACTTTAATAGGACTGGGCAGGACAGAAGATATAACATTACTACATAAGAGCTGTGAGCCCCTGAAACACAAGAGTGGTACCCAGACACAACGACTCAAGACCGTGGCAGACCACAAAGCAGACAAAGGACGATTTAGATGTCGTCTTTGAAAATTGGAAAAAAGAAAAATAAAATACACGGTATATTTATTTTTCGAAGTTTGAATTGGACTGTGTTTGGATTGTTTGAATGTTGTACATTTTCATATTTAAGCGACAGTCAAGAGTATCGTTACGTTCAACATGATTTACAGACAAGCCTATGTAGGTATTTTTCTACAGTAAAATTACTTACTGTTATTCCCTATTACTTTAAACGGAACCCTAAAACATACAGGATGTATATTTTATAGCATCCAAACAAAATTATGTTCGCGAGTAAGCCAGCTAAAATCAACTTATTGGTATCTCGCTGAGTTTCGTGAAATACGTGGGATATACGCACACACAAGGCTGCCGTTTTATGAGATAATATAAAGAAATATTTAACGACCCTTGTACCATCAACCTATGTTTCTAAAAAGGTTTTTATCTCGTTATTTTTATTTTCATGTTTAAGCCGAGTACAGATTGTTGGAAAGTAACACGCAATGAAATAATTTTCCGTACACATTACAACACACACACACACACAGAATTCTCATAGTGTGGACGCATTGTGCTCGTGGACCGTGCACACGCACAAACAGAGCATTTTAATTATTATACATCGTTAAATTTTGATTGTTTTAATCCATTCGAGGGTCGATTTGGTTCATGAAACACTATCGATTTGTTTGAGACAAGCCTATAACCTTCTAGGTAATTGTCGTTGCATACTAACTACCTACAGGTCATTGAACTCGCCCAGCTGATGTTTACTCAAAGAAATTAATTTCTTACATGCGTAATTCGAGTTTAAAAAAAGTACTTTATTTTTTAATTTTATCTTTACAAATCGATATTGTTTCATGTACCGAATCGACCCTCTACGGGATTAAAACTATCAAAATTTAAGTATCTATTTTATTATAATAATGTATTTAGAAATCTCTGTTGTTTTTTTAGGCGGAAATGATATTTTCTGGCTTTGGGCAGAATGGGAGATAATGTTAGACTTTTACTGACTAAAAATTCACTCCTGTTCTGAAAAGATCCGGGCCTGATATGAAAGGCAACGAAGAAAGTTGCCTTTCATATCAAGCCCGGATCTTCCTTTCAGAAGCAGACCCTTGGCCCCTGTAGGCTTCTACTCTGCTGGGCCCGGTTTGTTGACAACTCCTTGAGGCGCGCGTACAATACGCGCCGTTGACGACTTGGGCTCGAGCCGGACGGTCGGATGGCGAGCTGCCTATTGTTTGCCGTTCGCAAGCCCGCACCTACGGTAGCCGGAAATTGGGATCGGAATCCATGCGGCATCAGTTGTCTAGTACCCATATCACAAGCTCTGCTAAGTTTGAGACTAGATGGCGTTGTGTGAAAGTTGTGGTTAAAAAAAATAGCGTAACACGCAATGTAACACGCAATGAAAATATTAGCAGCCTACATTGTCGCAATGTATCGTGCAATGTAACACGATCCCCATAACGTGGACGCCTTACGTGCGCGAACCGTGCCCATTACGCGCGCGAACAGAACAGTTCGACTTTCGACTATGTGATGCTCGGTTCCACACTTATGAAATGCTCCTTTCAAATTACCTTGTATGTTACATTACAACAGTATATACCCGGCTTAAGATATTTCCGTTTTTCGTCCAATTTCTTACAGGCTGTTTGATTTTCCGGGAAAATGAAGTCTCTATTAGTTCGCTAATTAATTTCAGAGGGACTGCAAAATTACATAGTTGATTCTTCTTTTGGAAAGAGTGTTTTAGTTGTTTGTTCAGCTTTGCGTTGGTAAAATGGTTCAGCAAAATCGTTCTGTTACCGTTTTCTGTAGGTTATAAATATTTTCTCTCACAATGAAGTAATTAGCATAATCGTCCAATGACATCTCCTGCTTTTGGGTGGAGCGGGAGATAATGTCAGACTTTTACTGACTAAAAATCCGCTCCTGTTTCTTCGTTGCCAGCAACTGTAGTTATGGATGAATATCTGAAATAAAGAGAATATTATTATAATTATGTTAGACATGTTTGCCTTGATCATAATGAGAGAACTGTCTTTTTCCTACATAGGAATTTATTAAATGACTTATCAATTAATTTATAGTTACATCCTTACACAATCATCATTTTATCATTTTAGCCGAAAGTTCACTGTTGAAAGGAACTTCCACTTCCCTAGTGTCGCCACAAAGAACGGTCCTGTCCGTCTCGAATCCAGTTACGAGACATACTACATCCTTACATAATAATAATATAAAACAAAAATTTCCACCACGTTTAACTGTTTGAACGTGAAAAACTCAAAAAGTCCTGAACAGAGTTTCATGCAATTTTCACCATCAGACAGTGTGAGGAAGATTCACATGTACATATATTGGTGGCTCCACATTAGTACTGTGCAGCTCTGTAAACCGGCGTGAACTTGAATTTGGACGGTTTTCGCGAGGTAAAACTTGTGTTGGGGATCACGGTTTTTTTTTTATTTGAACATATCTTGTACTTTGTCTAGTACAAATATTTTTTTTTACATTTGTACTTCCAAAACTATTTGGGCATGAAGTCTAACAGTAGTATTCTCACCGTTACCACAGTAAAGGTTCTTAAGTGTTCTGTATATGGCAAGTAGATTATCCTTATGACGGGAATTTGCGCGTACATTCACGGCACTGATGTGGAGCCACCAACACTAAGCGTAGAGAAAAGCCGAGAATCACAAAGATTTTTCAGAGAATTTCAAAGAATAGCATAGCTGAGACGAGTCGTTAGTAACTTCCAAAAACATAAACTGCCTTGAAACTCGCAAATACAAACAACTGACTAAGAAAAAAAAACTTCCACTTAACGTCAGATAAAAAACATGAGCCGGTACCGTACATAATTGTTGATAAAAAGTCAGGGCTATTTTGTAGAAGGTTGCGAAGGGACCTGTACGAAAACAAGTCGACGTAGGACGATACAAACGTTATTAGATTTACATTAACCGCCCCGTGGCTCGGGACACGGCAAGGTTACGGTGGAAAATTAAATACGAAAAATAAGATTTAATTTGTTCGGTTGATATTATATAAGTGGGTCAAAATAGGCGAGTCAGGTTGGGTTACATTATAATTTAGCTGTTTGTGGGAGTCTATTTATATCTATCGTTTTAATTAGAGTAAATCAATGAAATATTTAGGGGATAAGTCGTAAGTAATATAAAAGACAGGGCAAATGCTCGGACTCACAAACTGACGGTTCTGTACAAACTGACCCATGTAAATAGTTTAATTTTGAATGGAGTCTCAAAGATTTTTCCTAATCTCAAAAAATAGTTTTTTTGTGACGTAACTACACAGTTTTCAGATTTTTATTTACTTCTGCTATAAGGCCTTGCTTAATACTAAATTCCAGGGTTCTGAACTAATGCAAAGTGATGGTTTGTGACGTAAATAGCCGTATCTTTTTCATAACATTAACTTAGATGTTTTAGTTTTTTCATAGCTTCTAGGGACCACAGATTTGAGTATATGGTTTTAATTTCAACTCGATATTTTCACGCGTTCCCGAGACAAAGGACGACGTCTTACTAGACAGATAGATATACAGACAGACAGATGGACATCAAAGTGATCTTATCAGACTTCCGTTTTATCCTTTTGAGGTACGAAAACCTAAAAAATAGCCTTCATTTTACCGCATCCAACAATTACATATAATTTCATTCCATTTCATTTATTATAAATATAAAAAAAAATTATACATATATCATGCACTAATTACTTTAAATAGGTGTTAATTTTCATAGTTTTTTTTTTAATATTTTTAAAACAAAAAATGTTTATTTGTAAGAATATATACACATGTATCATGTACCATGAGGGCAGTGGTGGCCGAGTGGTAACGACCCCGACTTACGAGTTGTAGGTCGTGGGTTCAAACCCAGCTAGGCGCATTACTTTGTAATTAGTGATCGGAAAAACTAACATGCAAATATAAATTTCAAATTGTAAAGAAAAAACTAGGCCAGACGAATGGGACACCCTCTCGGTTTCAAAGAATCATCTATGTGTCTTCAAAACAATACCGTGATGTGTAATATTAATAAAAAAAAGGTTAATCATGAAAAAGACGTTGAGTTTTAACAAAACAAAGTCAAGGTTAAAACTTTAATAAAATTTTGTAACATGTAAAAAATGTACGAAATTCAAAACTTTTTAATTTTCTTTAAAAAAAAAACACTTAAAAAAATGGTAGCAATTTAAAACGAAAAGTTACCTTTACACGTTCCAGAACTTTGTTATTAATTCACGTCTTGAACTTTCAAAATGGAAACTGTACACTTTCTGCTCTCAATTGTACAGTAAAATGGTATCAAGAGGGCTCGTTAGTGGAGCCATTATATTGTGTCTGCGTCATTACCCAAATTTGGTGAATTTTTCCTTATCAACCGTTATTTTAGCCATGTACCCGTCTTTTACCCTGAAGTTACCCTGCGTTACCCTGGCTACAGACAGCCCCGTATGGAAGAGACATTGAGTAGCTAGCACATGGAGTGAAAAGCCAGAAACGATGAGTGATAACTATCTTAGTTGACTAGGTCATCATCAGGGTATCACCAAATAATAGCATCCGTAGGGGCCCAGTAGGGTCGAGGCCTAGTCTGGGGCTCTGGGGAGGTATGCAAATGCATACCAGGGCCCCGGATCCAAGGCAGTCTGACACTATTTCCTGCTCCGCCCAAGGGCGGGATTTTTCATTGGATTTAACCTACCATAAAAAAAAACACATAATAGCATGTTATGTAATTAATAACTCGAAGAGCAGTCTGCTTAAGGTGGCTCTTTCCCACTCGCCTATCGTCAACGTCGAAGCATTCTTTAGAAGCTTGTCAAAGGCAATCCAACACAATGTTTGATGGAGTAACAATGTGAAAAAAGAGAGATAACGCCGGAATATTTGTCGGCATTGGTTTGCATTCGGTAATTCCGTGATTTACTAGAATATTTCATAAAACTTGTTTCAGGAAAAAGGTATTTTTTTAAAACCCTTAAACGTTTTTGAGAAAAATTTACATTATTTAGAATCTCGATGAAATGTGTAAGGCTTCTATAAAAGTACTTTTTTAAATTTTCAATATATTATTATGAGTACATTATGGAGGATCAAAGTTCACGTAAAATAGCAGATTTTCAGAGGTCTTTACTGGATAAGTTTTACATAAATTTATATTTTGATTTCTATAGAAGCCTAAATAATATCCACAAGATATCCGAAATCCAAAATATCTGGAGAAAAATGTTTAATAACTTCATAATCACGTAATAGTGGATGAAATGTACCGGGTTGGCCGCTCTTAAGCGGCAATATCGTGCCAATGTGTCGATACTGCTTTGTCGGCAGAGTTTCATAGTTTTGTGTGTAAGCTTCACGCAGGCGTAAAATGACAAATACGCGTCTATGAAGCTACGAGTCCGTGGACAGTAGTCTTAAGTAGACTGTGATAAAATAATTTCAATGAAACTTATCACTCCATTTTTTGTCTACTCCGAAATAGAAACTGACAAAAATATACTCGTAATGATAATTTTATTGGTCTCCCCTTTCTTTGAAGTTGTCAATTTTTTGCTCGAAGTGATGTTTGAACATAAAATACTACACGTGTTTACTGGTAATGTGGTGTCATAGCCCTTTTATAGCATCTTTGATACAGCACATTATTAATGTTTACCATTGACTTGGTTTGTGTATGGAAGAAAATGGAAAAAAAGTTATGAACTGTGGAAAAGATCACAGGAAAAATTTGATGCATGAGTGCGTGATGTGTTTTTCACAATGTTTGTGTTTGAAATGAATAGACTTTATAACATTATTTATTTCCAAATAAATTATTTACATATGATTTCTTGAAGAAACGGTCACTCAGACAGAATCGACTTTATTTATTTCATATTCATGCAAAACACAAGTATAAAGGCCATAGAAATATAAAATTTAATATATCTGTGATAAAGGCGAACTTAATGCCTTAGCCATTATCTACCAGTCAACTTATCGTAGTGAAAATATAATATTATTATGGTAGGTGCATAAAAAGAAAATGTTATTTAGAAAACAGCAGTAAAAAAGAATACATATTGATAAAATAGATAGATAGATAGATAGAGGTATTCTTTATTGTACACAAAAAAATAAAATTACATAAAGAACTTAAAATGAATAGGGTGTCACAATGGGCGGTCTTATCGCTAAAAGCGATCTCTTACAGACAACCTTTAAAATAAACCTACATCATAATATTTAACATACTATATGTATACGTATAAAACCTTTATTTTTAATTATTAGATAAATAAACAAAATGAGTACATCATAGAACATAGTTTGTATATTTGACTAGTTTTTTTATGAATATGTCAATAAATAATTAAAATATTGAAATTAAATTTAATTATCCCATATATTATTTATTATAAGTGTTATCAGATATTGGAATATAATTTTTATGAACATATCAACCAAATAATTAAAATATTGAATTTTCTGTTTTATTAGGATTAATTTAATATTATTATTTAATATTTTTATTAGAAAAATTATTGTGTAAATTCTGTGTAACTGAGTGAGGTACCCATTTATGGGCATAGGCCTCCTCCAACCTCTTCCAATTACCTCTATCATAGGCTTCGCGGGTCTGAGCTCGTCCTGTTAACTGAGCGATGTCATCGGCCCACCTGCAATGCGGTGCCTGCGTGGCCAGCCCCCCTAGCAAAGTTACAATCTTTTCGTTTCGCGTTAACGGTTAGAGTTGACCACGCCCCCAATTCGTTTGTTCGAACAAAGGAGTTGGGGGCGTGGCCAACTCCAATCGTTAACGCAAAACGAAACGATTGTAACTTAGCTAGGGGGGCTGGTCTCATATGTATGTAGCTACGTACATATACATGATATGAATATAAAGTAAGAGAAAGTAGTTTTTGAGATGATCCTGCATTAGTGGAGAAAATAATTCCGTGACTTTCGCTTAAATACATACTGACTCCCGGCCGTCCTGATGTCAAGAGGAAGCGCATTCCACAGGAAGATGGACTGTATATAAAAGGAGGAATGAGCAACATCAGAAGTAAGTATTAGAGGTAGGTAGCAGTAGGAGATTGTTAGAAGAACGCAGATCTTTGCGCGTTAAGAACAATATTGAAAATGAGTTATACCTAAGATAGAATGGGGGCGTGAGTGAATTGAGCCGAGAGAAGAGTGTAGTCAACGCGCAACAAATTTGTTCTTTGACAAAAAAAAACCACTCTACCCGTCATGAGTGATCTACCAATAACAATGGCAATGGGTTTGGATCGAATAAACATAATACATATATATCGAATGATCCAATCGTTACATTGCTGTACTGCCAAGTTCGCGCTCCAGAGTTCAAAGCCAAACTTGCAATTGTAACAATGATCCCTCCTTATCACGAGCGTACCTACAAAACAATAGCGACAGACTCCTGTTACCCACCTGAAAGGATCCACGTCGCGATAATACTTAAATTAGAACGAACCTTTAAGGCACTCACTCTCGAGCTGTGCGTTAAAACAGTGACTTCATCATCAGCCTTTTTTAATGTTCCCACTACTGGGACACAGGCCTCCTCTCTAAAAGAGGGAATGGGCCGTAATCCACCACGCGGGCCCAGTGCGGGTTAGTGAATGTCGCATGTCTTCGAAGTTTTGGTTCTAGGACATGCCGGTTTCCTCACGATGTTTTCCTCCACCGTTTTGAGAGCAGTGGTGATGAAATAAATTACACAGAGTAATACGCACAGTAATCTGTGTGTGTGTAAAATATATGTTAATATTTGACATATACATTAATATGTATATGTCAAATATTAACATATATTTTTTTCCTTAAACTTATACTTTTGCCAAAAAAATAATAATAACGACATTATTTTTTCATTTGTCTTCTCAACTTCTTTCAAACAGCTTTGATAATAAGAAATATGTTGACACAAAAAAATATTGGTTAAATGTTCTTCAAAATGTATATTTATTTATTTATTTAAATTTCATGTACAGTAGTGGTACATAGGCGCACTTAATGCAACAAGGCATTCTCTACCAGTCAACCTTTGGGTTAAAAAAGAAAACACTGTGGTAGGTTTGCACAATAAATAAATAACAAATATTTCAAAATATAATGTGAAATAAATTAAGTACCATATAATAATAAAATACTTATATAAGGTAATATTATAAACTAATAAATACTATGATAAATATAAAATTATTACGATTAAGAAAACTTAAAATATGATAATTATGACGAAGACTGAAGCTAAGGTTGAGAGGACTTTAAGTAGTAGTTCCGAATTTTACGCTTAAAGGAAAATTTACTCACAGATTTAATCAATCAATATTTCGCAAAGACTCTGAGTGCCTAGTGTGAGTTCGTTTTACGCTAACGCGATCGACACGTTTACGACGTTCGAGCCTCCGATTGGCCCGCTGCAAGCTCTTAACCAATCAGAGAGCCAAACGCGGCAAACTTTTCGATCGCGTTAACGTAAAAACAACTCACACTCAACGCAAAGGTTAGCGGGGCTCTATCCGGGCACAGCTGCCGGAATTAAATGCAGATACTCGTACTGCCGCTTAGGCGCAGTACGAGTATCTGTGTGCACTTAATTCCGGCCAAATGTTCAAGGGACTAAATGCCTTAAGTTGGTCCCGAGTTATAAGTAACATTTAATGTCGCGAACTTGGTAAATTAGTGACATAATATTTTGGGTGGCATTAGGGACACGCCAGCAACTTTCCTGATCGCACCTACTGATAAAATTAAGGAATATAGAATCTGTTTTAATGTTCATTGACACTACTTTATAACCTACAAGTTAGTAAGTTAAAACAAAGGAAGATTTGTTTACACTTCATTTGTTTAATCTCAAAACTTTGTCATTTGTGAACCGATTTGGTAAATTCTTTTTTGTTCGAATGGGTTTAGTTTTGGCGGACGACTAGCAATAGGTAGTTTGCCATCTGGATATGCGGTAACCGTCCGGACCGAGCCTAAGTTCTCGACAGGACGTGGTGTTCCACACGCGTCTAAAAGAGATTTAACAAAACTATACGAGTAGTTTATGTCGCAGAGAATCAAAATTCATAAATAAATTCATAATCCCGTTGGCCTAGAATCCTGAAATTTGGCATGAAGCAAGGTCTCATAGTACAAATATAGAAAAAAAAACCGTAAGTTTGTAGTTACTTTATAAAAAAAAAACTTTATTTGCGATTCAGAAAAATCTTCGAGACTCGATTCTGGGATTGAAAGGTTTTCATAGTTTAACTTTGTACGGAACCCTCAGTAGAGGAGTCCGACTCTCACTTGCCTGATTTTTATATTAATTAGAAAATAATTCCGTGACTTTCGCTTAAATACATACTGACTCCCGGCCGTCCTGATGTCAAGAGGAAGCGCATTCCACAGGAAGATGGACTGTATATAGAAGGAGGAATGAGCAACATCATCAGAAGTATTAGAGGTAGGTAGCAGTAGGAGACTGTTAGAAGAACGCAGATCTTTGCACGTTAAGAACATAGATATTGAAAATGAGTTATACGTAAGATAGAATAGGGGCGTGAGTGAATTGAGCCGAGAGGAGTGTAGTCAACGCGCAACAAATTTGTTCTTTGGCAAAAAACAATTACTCTACCCGTCATGAGTGAACTACCAATAACAATGGCAATGGGTTTGGATCGAATAAACATACTACATATATATCGAATGATCCAATCGTTACATTGCTGTACTACCAAGTTCGCGCTCCAGAGTTCAAAGCCAAACTTGCAATTGTAACAATGATCCCCTCCTTATCACGAGCGTACCTACAAAACAATAGCGACAGACTCCTGTTACCCACCTGAAAGGATCCACGTCGCGATAATACTTAAATTAGAACGAACCTTTAAGGCACTCACTCTCGAGCGGTGCGTTAAAACAGCTACTTTCTGAATCTTCATCATCAGCCTTTTTTAATGTTCCCACTGCTAGGACACAGGCCTCCTCTCTAAAAGAGGGAATGGGCCGTAATCCACCACGCGGGCCCAGTGCAGGTTGGTGAATTTCACATGTCTTCGAAGTTTTGGTTCTAGGACATGCCGGTTTCCTCACGATGTTTTCCTTCACCGTTTTGAGAGCAGTGATGATGAAATAAATTACACAGAGTAATACGCACAGATTAATGTATGTGTCAAATATTAACATATATTGTTTCCTTAAACTTATACTTTTGCCAAAAAAATAATAATAACGACATTATTTTTTCATTTGTCTTCTCAACTGCTTTCAAACGGCTTTGATAATAAGAAATATGTTGACACAAAAAAATATTGGTTAAGTGTTCTTCAAAATGTATATAGCATAAGTAAATCAATCAATATTTCGCAAAGACTCTGAGTGCCTAGTGTGAGTTTGTTTTACGCTAACGCGATCGACACGTTTACGACGTTCGAGCCTCCGATTGGCCCGCTGCAAGCTCTTAACCAATCAGAGAGCCAAACGCGGCAAACTTTTCGATCGCGTTAACGTAAAAACAACTCACACTCAACGCAAAGGTTAGCGGGGCTCTATCCGGGCACAGCTGCCGGAATTAAATGCACAGATACTCGTACTGCCGCTTAGGCGCAGTACAAGTAGATATGTGTGCACTTAATTCCGGCCAAATGTTCAAGGGACCAAACGCCTTAAGTTGGTCCCAAGTTATAAGTAACATTTAATGTCGCGAACTTGGTAAATTAGTGACATAATATTTTGGGTGGCATTAGGGACACGCCAGCAACTTTCCTGATCGCACCTACTGATAAAATTAAGGAATATAGAATCTGTTTTAATGTTCATTGACACTACTTTATAACCTACCAGTTAGTAAGTTAAAACAAAGGAAGATTTGTTTTCACTTTATTTCGTGTTTGAAATCGCAAAACTTTGTCATTTGTGAACCGATTTGGTAAATTATGTTGTGTTCGAATGGGTTTACTTTTGGCGGACGACGAGCAATAGGTAGCTCACCGTCCGGCCGTTCGGTAACCGTCTAGACCGAGCCCGAGTTCTCGATAGCAAGTGGTATTCCACACGCGCCTAAAAGAGATTTCAACAAAACTGTACGAGTAGTTTATGTCGCAGAGAATCAAAATTCATAAATAAATTCATATTCCCGTTGACTTATAATCCTGAAATTTGGCATGAAGGAAGGCCTCATAGCACAAATATAGGAAAAAAAATAAAAACCGTAAGTTTGTAGTTACTTTATAAAAAAACTTTTTTTGCGATTCAGAAAAATCTTCGAGACTCGATTCGGGAATTGAAAGGTTTTCATAGATAACTTTGTACGGAACTCTCAGTAGAGGGGTCCGACTCTCACTTGCCTGATTTTTATATTACATAGATACCCATTATTTCTGACATGACTCTCATAACATTAACCGTCTCCAATATCCAGCCTTCATTACAGACCATAACCAATTAAACGTCTAATTACAATTTGCTCAGTACAAGCAAATATTCATGGAAGTCCATTACGGTATAGCGGGTATTAATTATTAATTAAGCTATTGCTTTACAAGCCTGCAGGCTATGCTAATACATGTGGTCACTTAGTACAGTTTAGCTGTGTTGTGTACATTGTGAATTAGATAGTGTTGCTGTTGAATTTACACAAAGGCAATTCAGTTATATGTATATTAGCATAGCATAATCAGTCTTTTAATGTTCCCACTGCTGGGACTCAGGCCTCCTCTCTAAAAGAGGGAACAGGCCATAATCCACCACGCGGGCACAGTGCGGGTTGGTGAATGTCACATGTCTTCGAATTTTTGGTTCTAGGACATGCCGGTTTCCTCATGATTCCTTCACCGTTTTGAGAGCAGTGGTGAAAAAATAAATTACATAAAGTTACACACCCGGAGAGGACCTTGGGGGAGGCCTATGTCCAACAGTGTACGTCTTTTGGCTGAAATGATGATGATGAATACACCTGGCATGGTTTGAACCCGCAACCTACAACTCGTAAGTCAGGGCCGTCACCTCTCGGCCACCATTGCTCTAGCATATCGACCATTCCGATTAAAATTCAAATGGCATAACCCTCATCCCTTAATCACCTCACGGCGCCACCAGCTAAGAAACTCTTTACTCCAGCCCCTTACTTCAAAACTCACGTAAAACAAATTCTGAACTTCAAATTAAAGCCGTTTACAAACTAAGAATGGTATTAGAAACGCGTCGCAATCTCTGTAAAACATTCGGCATGTCGTTTGTAAGTTTAATTAGGGATCCGTGGGACGGACGAACGGATCCACACGTGAGCGGCCTGTGATATTAGTTCGCCAATTTTCATATTAGCTTAAATAATATGTTAGGTTAATTGATGGTGTGAGGGAAGAGAGGTAGCGATTGAGGTCGGCAGAGACATAAGGTACCTGTTACTTGCGCCTTTATCCGGCAAATAAAAAGTTTTTCTTTCTTTCTTTTCTTATAAGGCGTCGTCATGCTTCTGAAATTTTGACGCGAAACAAATCATTTTGTATTGGTGATCCAGGTGTTAGTAAACCTCTGAAATTCTCTACATTTCTCTGTGTTATATGTATGTATTACACATATAAACGTTCCTCACAAATTATTCTGTCCGTTGATGAAAACCACATGAAAATCTGTATCGTAGTTTTTGAGTTAATCATATTCATATAGATGCCGTAAGGGAATTTGTTTACAATAATAATTTGGAAGGATTGACTTGTATTGTCTTGATTGCGTTCTAAACTCAATCACATTGTTACTCCGATAGAAGGTGTTCTCCGGATTTTCCGAACAAATTAACTCAACGATCATGTATTCAACTGATGGACTTTTGAATTAGGATGACAGTATGTGGCTTTTGATTTCGATACCATTTTGATGTCTAATTAACATCTATAGCATCAAATGCCTTGACACCTCCTTACATTGTAGCTCATCGCCCGCTAGACTCTCCTCGATTGAGCCACCGCAAAACCCCTAGCGATCCAAAGTTGTACGGGAGCAAGTTGGCGGCGCGTGTGCTCTTTACCGTGTGTTTTGATGCCGCTGCCACCTGTATTGTAATTAGTTTAACTAAGCTACGTGTATAACTTACCGCACTCAATATTGAGGGACTCTGTGCGATATAAGTTTAGGGTGGCAGTATTGATAAGTAATTGGTGAACCAGCTTTTGTCTGTAATATTGATTGCGTAAACTGAAAGCTCTATGAAATCTTTCACATAGATTTCGGTACCTACAGGGCTTTTTTTCAGGTCATCATCAAATATCCCTTTCTGCTCTGGTTGGAGCGAAAGGAAGATGAGAGGCAACTGTGTTTCATCAGTTGCTGGTTGCAGAGTCACGGTAACTTTCGACGAATTCCGCAGCCTCATAAGGCATCGGCCCTAGTGGGCCCCGTTCATTCTGCTGACTGACATCTTTGAGGTACGACTTGGGCTAGGTTCTTAATGAACGGTGAGCTACCCTTTGCTAGCCCTCGGCTAAGGTGATCGGAAATCATCCTCCTGACTCCAGACGCCTGGAGTGCCTCCTGATTTAGAATTAGGCGGAACCTAAATGCAAAATAGGACAAACTTTGTTAGTTTAGTAATGGATTTAAAAAACCATCTTCTACCATACCAATACATTTTCCCGACGACCATTTTGCACAATAAATTCTAGGATACTTTTTGGTTGGTTTTTTGACTTTAGGATTAACTAGGTCTAATATAGGTATAATAATATTATACATACTTATATTATCACATTACTATACATTTTTACTGTTTAAACATGTGTAACTCTGTGTTTCATATCCTGTTTACAGTAACATACTAAGTATATGGCTATCGCCCGATTGACATCCAACATGATTTACAAGCCTCTATTAATATCTAGCTAACGATGTTCCACGTATTTCCAATTACGTCCGACACGCTTGTTTGAGCATACATTCAATACATAAGGCGCAGTACACACATTAGTTCGCCGATTCAGGCTTTGATGTGATATTCCTGTATCCGACGAATTTCCTAACCTGTGACGACTATAATGGACTATTGGTAAAAACTCGGTTCCATAGCAACCCATAGCTAAGCTACGCTTCGTAGAATAGGCGGAATCGTGCTTTGTCATCCACACCACGTTATGTACGAATGAGTGTCTGTCAAAAAAACTGTGTGCAGTTAGGACACCTAAGTAATAAAGGTTCTCATACATTTTTGCACTCAGCAATTTTTCTACTTGCATGAAAAATGCGTGAGGAAATAGTGTACTTATCTACACGGAGAGAAAGAGGCAGGTGTATGAAAGAGGTTTGAAGGTGTTTTTTCTTCTGCCTAAGTCATTCTAACCCCTGGGACGCTAGGGGTCATTGAGGGGGCATTGACCCCTTTTATTAAAATAAATAAATAAATAACCAAAAAAAAAACTTATGCTGATTTTTTCTACAGAAAATAAAAATATACAAACCAAAATTTTCGGCTAAATAAATTTAGTAAAAACGTGTGTCAAAAACGAAAATTAAGATTTATTTTTCAAGGTCATTCAAGTTGTACAGACGTATGTATAATCGGCGATCAAGGGTTTCGACTAATAAGATGGTTCGAAAAAAATAGCATGGTCCTGGCTCGCTAAGGGCAATTGAAATATTTTATATAAAAGGGCAATTGAAATTTTTTATATAATATTTTAATTCATTCTGACATTATTTGACAATTTTTATGTAATCAATATATTTATTGAAATTTATTTTAAATTTTAAGATCGAATTTTCAACTATGATACTCCTTGCTGCATCCAGAATACCCAGAAATTTGATAATTGCCAGCCTCAAAAAAATAAGAAATAAAAACGACATTGATCCGACAAATTGTGGAGCTAACATGGCGATCTACTCGCATAGCTTAATTAATAATGGACAGTCGTCTTTACATTAGTCTAGCTATATTAATTAGTGTAAATCAGACGTTGATATTTGCTCAGTTCATGTTACCGGACGGGATTCAAAGACTGAATAAGCTGGGCTAATAAGTGTACATCCAGGCGCAGCCGGGAGACACACAATGTTAGTTTTCTTTTAATTTACTTTTTGAATTTTACGTGTCTATAATTACGAGTATGTAGTTTCAGCGTTGTGTGTTTCTATGCCCAATAAAATTATTTTTCTTTCTTTTTCTTTCAGTAAACCTGGTGTTTACTTTAACGAGTACCACTATCTCTACGGTCCAGATTAAGCGTTTTGCGTCGCCTTTTATACCGCGTACATCGAATGACTGAAACAATTTGCCTGCTGCAGTTTTCCCGTCCGATTATAATTTGGATGTCTTCAAGACCATCAACGATTGCATCACTGCTTATCATCAGGTGGGATCGCAGTAAAAACCTAACCTAACCTAACCCATCGTTTCAGACCTTTTATAGACTGTAAACATATTCCTGTCATACATTTTTGAACGCGACTCGGTGAGCCATAAGCACTAGTTTATATTATAAAAAAAAACCGGGCAAGTGCGAGTCGGACTCACGCATGGAGGGTTCCGTACAAATTTACCTATGAAAACAGTACCATTCCCGTTAGTTATCCTCAATTATAAAGTTTATCTGTAATATTTTTCACGTATGGTTTGCTGTAAGAAAACCCAATTATGGGTTAAGCTCGCCTATGTACATCAACTGTCCTATTTTTATTATTTTATGTGTGGAATTGTATGTACAATAAAGAATAAAGAATTCCCGAATTGAGTTACGAAGATTTTCCGGCTTTAAAAAAAGGAAGAGTGAGGGCGTGGTGTCCATCTCACCATCTCTTTTGTACGCGTGACGTCACATTTTAGTATGTTTTACAGTTTCCCCTTCCACTATATTTGAAAAGTTTCTAACTAAATTAATTTTGAACAGATTAAAAAATACTTCCTATTTGCGATTTAGGATAAAGTTACTTTTTGATACAATTAAAAAAAATAGTCAAGTAAGTAACCAATACTGTAATAAATAACCAACTTTTTACAGAAGAAAAATACCGGTCTCATATTACAAAAAAAAATTAAAAATTAAAAAAGCAACAAAACGCCTCGCTGTACGGCACTTGTGCAAAGTTGGGTGTAACAAGCGGGGTTGTCTTAGCATCGTCAGACATGGCCCCGGGGCGGACACTAACGACTGCACTCCTAGTACTCCCGCGCTCCTGGCCCACCTTAATGCGAGCTTGCCCTCGAATTAATTATTTGTGGAGCTTTTTTGAGGATCGTGTATTTTAAATGTTTTTATTTGTTTCAGTGTGCGGAAAAGTGTGGTTTCTTGTGAAGGAGATGCCGTTAATCGCCGTGGAAGATGATTGTTTGTTGACTGAGTGATGATAACTTTATCTGCTTGCAATTTTAAACAAACACTAGATTTTAGAGTTCATTTTGCAACACTTGTATAGCTAAATTACACCTGTAAAAACAAATGGTGAACTAAATATTATAGTTTCCATTAGTGTCAGTGTTAAATAATAAACAAACAATATCGAGAAACACCGACTTTCGAAATTAAAGTTATGTTGATCCTTTTAGTGAATTCGGTTTTTTTTTACTTTAAAATGTTGTTTTTTTTCCTGTTACTGTATGCTTCGAAAGTAGTCCTTATGGCAAGTCGTTCTACTGCGGCACAACCACTATAATTTCACGGTGTATAATGTATGTATTTAGAATTATAAGTAGGTATTTTATAAGTTGTTTAGTGCTCATAGCACAAGCTTTACAGGCGTTATGTGATAGTTGTGGAATATTATTATTAATAACGTACCCTCAATTCCTCCAAAATGTTAATCAGCTGATACATCTCGCTGGCAAAACAAATGCTCTTATGTACCTACTCACTTACACTAACACATCAAGCTACTAGCCTAGTAAGTACCTACAGGCAAATATGTCAAGATAACGTTTTACGGCAGTTGGCGCGGTAAGTCGAGAGGCAGCTTTTAAAGAGGCGCCGCACGGTGGTCCCGCCATAGGCCAAAACCCCCTGAACCGCAAGTTCGAAAATCGCTAGTTAACCGACACATTATCAATGACTAATAAACAAGCTACCTGGGGGTATAAATATGTGACCCATTTACTTCAATTACCACTACCTGTTTGACCTCGAAAGTGAAAGCATCGCAATTGTTGCAATCGCTGTTAACGGTGACTCATCCGCACGGTATTTGTCATTAGTGATATCTCGGAAATTGTTTGTTTGTTAAACTGTTTGTGTGATGGATATCCAAGAAACTGGTAAGTTTTTTTATTTTCATTATAATTTTTGCATGTATTTATCGTAGTTTTTATATAATCGAGATGCTACGTTGACAGATTTAAAAAAATAATATTACTCGTAGTTTGACTTTAGCTAGTATTTTAAAAAATTGCACCCAATTGCACCTGTTCTTACTTATTTAAAAATGAAGGTATATCTGTCTTTTATCAAATACATGTTGAAATTTTGTCCAAGCTTACCCTATGCACCCCCTAGATATCTGCTACGCCTTCGTAGTCGCAATGGTAGCGATACTACGAACTGTTCTATTAAGTTTGTTTTTTTTCTTTTTAGGTACTTTTGTGAAATGTTCCTTTTCAAGAAGGCATTATTTTGAGATTTGGGTTTCTGAAAAGTCTTCAGACAGGAAGAAACGTGCCTTAGAAACCTTTACAGGCTATCTAAAGGACATTGAAAATATAGATATTACGCCTTTATCTCATCGACTGGTCAATTTGTGTAAGAGTCTTGATAAATTCTGGAAAAAGACAAAATGTACAAAATCTGTCTTTTTAAATAAGCACTCTGATTGGTTAGATATAATTGAATGTATAGAGTTAAAAAGAAGTGTTGCACAGTGCGTTCAGGTGACGGAAAATCTGCCGGGGCCATCTCACGGCGGCGGCATAAGCAGCGGCCGTCCTAAAAAAGATTTTTCTGAGCTTAGCAAGCGATCGAAACGTAGACGATTGGCCGAATTATCCAATGTCGATTCTTCCACTGTGAATGCATTGCTCGATACTTCTGATCAGTCAAATACTAGCTCAGCAATGACTATTAGCGCTGACGAAGCTCTGTCACTCATTGTAGAAGCTAAGTTGACTAAACATCAATATTTATTAATTAAGGAACTTGTTAATAGCAAAACTTCTTGTAATATTTTGCCATCCTACCAAAATGTCTTAAATGCTAAAAAGGATTGCTATCCCAAGAACATATCGGTGTCAGAAACAACAGGCGAAGTTGAATTACAAAGTTTATTAGATCACACAGTTTCTAGGATAGTTGAGTCACAATCAGATGTTCTGAAATCAGTTCCAAACGATTCTTTAAATAATTTAGTTTTAATCGGGAAATGGGGATTCGACGGTAGCACGGGCCATAGCGAATATAAACAAAGTTTTTCAGATTCCACAAAAGATGATAGTAGTTTGTTTGTCACCTCTTATGTACCTCTTCAGTTGATATCTAAGACAGATTCAGAAAGTAGTTGCGATAATAAAATTTTGTGGAAAAATCCCCGCCCCTGTTCCACTAGATACTGTAGACCTATTCGCTTTCAGTACTTGAAAGAAACTTCCGAAGTTTCTAAAGAGGAAGAAGCATATTTTAAGGGTAAAATTAGTCGCTTACAACCAACATCTATTACAGTCAATGGCCGCGATATTAATATTGAGCATTCCTTGCAGCTGACTATGGTTTTTTTTTTTTTTTTTTTTTTTGTGGTAGGTAAAATCATCCAATGACGAATCCTGCCCTAGCTGACTATGGTGGATGGCAAAATATGTAGTGCTTTATGTGAATTTTCTTCGTCTAGATGTTACATTTGTGGAGCTTCTCCAAAAGAGATGAATAAAATAGACGACTGTTTACGAAAACCAGTTCAAGAAAGTCACTATGAGTTTGGTTTATCTCCATTACATGCGTGGATTCGTTTCTTCGAATATTTTATTCATCTCTCTTATAGGATTGATATAAAGAAATGGCAAGTAAGGTCAGATGTAGAAAAAAGCACGTTAGCGGAAAGGAAAAAGTGTGTGCAAAATGAATTTAGAAGTAAATTAGGTTTAGTTGTAGATAAGCCTCGAAGTGGCGGAAGCGGGACATCGAATGATGGAAATACGGCTAGAAATTTTTTTTCCAACTCTGCAATATCTGCTGAAATTACAGGCTTGAAAAAAGATTTACTCGACCGTTGTTACGTGATTTTGCAGGCATTGTCATCCGGTTATAATATTGATGCTGAAAAATTTAGAGTATACTCTTTAGAAACCGCACGGCAGTTAGTTCAGGAATATCCGTGGTACAATCTTCCCGCTTCCGTTCACAAGATACTTGTCCACGGGTCTGATATTTCAGAACACGCCTTATTATCTATCGGGGAGCTTTCCGAAGAGGCAGCGGAATCAAACAATAAAAATCTAAAAACTTTTAGGCGAGATCATACGCGAAAATTCACACGAGAAATCACTAATACCGACTTACTTAATAGACTCTTGTTATGTTCAGACCCCTTCATCACTGGTCTTCGGAAACTCCCCAGAAAGAAAAAAGGCTTATTAAGGAAAGAAGTCCTAGATTTATTAAAAGTATAGTTAGAGTAAAGGTAGTATTTAATATAAGAGTATAATAATGGTGTAGGATAATTTTAATGTTATTTGTTTTGTAAGCTATTTATTATACCTAAGGAAATTCAAAATGAAAAAACGTGAGAATTTTTGCATGTTGTATGTATTTGTGCATGAATATTGTACATAATTATCATGTTTACTTTTTTTAAATACAATAACGACTGTAAAATTCATTTTCACAATCTAGAGTATACATCCCAATATGAAAAGCTTACACTATAATAGTAAAAAGCATTTCAAAACGGGGGACAATTTTATTACATTTTTATTTAATATTTTAGACGATTCTGGGCTGTATTTTGTAAAAATAACTTCGTATTTTCATTAAATAAATACTTTTCTAATTGTAAAACAACTTTTATTAAAGCTCTGCACCATTTCCAATAAGATATAATAGCCCAATAAGAATCTAGGGGATTATGACCGCTCCGCCTAGAACGCGGGACCGCCGTGCGCCGCTCGGAATAACAATGTTTATTGTACGACATCGGGAATATTTACTGGATGGTTGATATTCTAGTGTTTATACAAGGGATTGATATTTATCAAACGAGACTTTTATTTCCAACAGATTATTCCTACAATATTCTTATAAACTAGTGAAAATTATTGAGAAACTTGACAAGTTATAAAATATACATTTAAAATAAAATCACCTAACAAAATAACTTCAAATATAGCGTCTGGATTTTTTTCACATTGCTGTCGACTGGAAGAATTTCCAAAATACTGCTGGCAATGCCACGTTTTAAGGAAATGTTAAATCTTTGTCGAGGTAAAACACAGCCCTTGGTTTACACGTTTTTCTACTACCCTTCACTAGAACACAACGCTGGAGAGCAAGCAAACTGCTTTGCTTCTCTTTTTGCGAAATGTTTGCATCTCCTGATGGATGTGAAACGAGCATATCAGAAATCCGCATACGTCAGAAGGACATCGGTAGAGTACTACATAACCTTGACGAAAACTAGTGATCCCGACGGGATACCAGCAAATTTTTTTAGAACTTGTGCTCCTGAAATGTTTCTAATCTTGACCGGTATGGTCCGGAGTGATTAGGAATGGCAGGCGGTCGACAGGTCGGCGGTCTCTTTCTGCGAAACAGTAATGCTAGCGAAGGAGACAGCCACGCACGTGAGGTAACGGACTTCCTCACGCCACAAAGTCCAGGATCCCGACACCGATTTTCAGCCGCCGTAGGCGTGGGCTTGTGGACGGTGAGCAATGGGTTCGGTCCGTTCGGCCATCCAGTAACCGTCCGGAATGAGCACGGGCGCGTAGTGTACCACTCGCGCTTCAAGGAGATGTCAGCAAAACTGCAGGACCCCAGCAAACTCGAAGCCTAGTAGGACCATGGGCTGAGTGAAACACAAAGCACATATCTATATTACATTGCAGATTACTCCAATCTACTGATTAGACGGCTGACTTTCTAGAATGGGTCCCGACTGCTACAATTTATCTTGTCGGTTTTTAAATTATTATATAGTTAAGTGCAATTGGGTACAACGACTTTCTTGTTTTAGGGATTTTTCATGAATACTCAGAAAAGCAGTCGGGTTTTTTAGTTTTTTAAATTAGAGTTTTTATGGTAGGTAAAATCATCAAATGACAAATCCCGCCCTTGGGTAGGGCGGGAGATAGTGTCAGACTCTTACTGACTAAAAACCTACCCTGCTGCTTTCATTGCCTTCGTCCCAGGGCCCCAGGTTTCATTTTCACATAACCTTTGGCCCCAGTAGGCTGCGGCCCTGCTGGGCCCCTAAAGTTTGCTGACAACTCTTTGAGGCGCGCGGGAACAGTGCGCACCGTAAACGACTTCAGCTCGGACCGGTCTGTTACCGGACGGACGGACAGTGAGCTACCCATTCCCCGTCGTCCGCGAGCCCGCGCCTACGGTGGCCGGAAATCGGGATCGGAATCCCAGCGGCGGCAGCGGCGTGTGCGCCGTTGCCTGATGAGGTCGGCTTCCTCCTTTGCTAGCATTACTGCTTCGCAGAAGGAGGCGACTGCCTACCATTCCACCTCGCTCCGGAGCATGGTCTGAACCAAGCCCCGGCGCGAGAGATCGCCGCCGCCGATTGCCCCCACAAGGACACGGCGAAGCTCTTCCCAAGCTGGGCACACCTCGACTGTGTGCTCCACCGTGTCCTCCGGGCGGTCCGCACAGTGGCGACATCCAGGCGTCGTCTCCGCATGAATCTTGTACAGGTACTTCGCGAACTTGACCATTTATATCTGGAGTTCTTCGAGAAGCACGGGGAAGTGCTTAAAGTCACTGCATCAGCCGTGTTACCCCAACTTCGAAATTATCGTTCACTTCCTTAAATGAAAATAAAAAAATCTTCTTCCATATTTCTCTTTGGGGTATTTTACCGACTTGATATAGATGTTGTTGTATTGTAACAATAAAATACTCAGAATTCACCAATCTCAACCAATTGAAAGGACTCATCATTCCAGTTTCACCCTCACTTAATCCAAAACCGGTCAGCGAGGTACTACACTGTACCAATCTAAATAAAAGTATCCATACAATACATTATTATATCTTGAAGTGCTACCACCACATTTCACACAGCTTTGTGAGGCACCCTAGATCCCTGCTCACCCCATAACGACTGGTTCTGTGTCACGCTTTGATATCATTTTGCGTCGAGTAGCGTGCCTAATGAGTAGGGCTGTCCGAAGTTCTGGACACTCTGTGAATTGTTTGCTGGAGTTGTATGCATGTCAGGTTGGGAGTTGGTATCTCATTAAATTCAATTTGTAAAATTGCCGTTTACTATGGTTTTGCAGTTATCAGGGAGTTTTTAATAGTTTGCGTGGGAAATTACAAAGTTGAAGCCAGTTTTTTGCTCAGAAAAGTGTCAATCAATTTACTAGAAACTATTCTTTGAAAATGATATCAAACAAAATCAAATTTACTTAAAATTGTAGTTACCACGGTTTACAGTATTTATTTATCAATTTGTGCCTCTCAGTATTTTTGTCCTACATCAAAAGTCTTCCCACATTTTATGACTCTAAAGTCATTTTATTTGGTCTCTTCCCATTGTCACGTACCAAGTCGCTAGGTAAAAACCTAGAAGCAATACGGCACGTAGGTTGGCGACAAGAGCTTGACGGCGGCTATGCGGCTGTGCTCCTGTAGCAGTACAGGGCATGATGCCTAAGATTGTCGACAGCTTCGCCCTCAGTTTCAGTCAGCAGGTACGAGTATCACCCGGATCTTACCCACGACATTCTGATGCATCTACACCCGTACTTTTTTTTTTTACTTGAAAGATCTATAAAGAACTTTGCCGCTAAGGGCGGAGCGGGAGGCAGTGTCAGATTTTCACTGACTATAAAAAATAGAGTTTTTCAGTTGCCGGTTTTTGTGAGAGCTAAGGTAACTCCATCGAAAATTCCTGAGCCCTGTCAATTTTGCTGACATCTCTTTGAGACGCGCGAGGAACAAACACATCGCGCTGTCGACTCAAGCTTGGCATCATTACCTGAAAATAAATATTTTTACCCGAATTTATTATTCATCCAAGGTTAATAAAATAAAATATCAAGTTTTTAACTTCCTGTGGCAACCCTACTGATAATAAGTGTGTGGCCCCTAAACGTGACAGAATGATAAGCGCGTCGAATGCACGAATTGATTGAAACGAAGCCGCGTGTGTTTCTATAGCCCGATTTCAATGAATAGGCGAATTATCATAACTTGTATTATGCAGTTTAATAAATAGAGTGTTATGAGAGAAATAGGCTATGAAGCTGTCCTTTGTAATCTTGATTTTGTTAAACCTTTTGTTAGGATTAGTTTTGAAATGGATTTACAATTCAAAAAAAGTCGCAAGATCTGACAGTCAAGGATTAGAATTCCCTGCCGGAGTCTGTGTTTTCTCACTAAAACCTGGAGATCTTTAAGTCAAAAGTGAATAGGTTACTTCTAGGTAACCGTGTTCCAACGGTAACCTTATCTTCGCTTTCCATCCGGTGAGATTCGTGGTCAAGCGTGAGCTTGTCAATAATAATAAAAAAAAAATACAATAGTAGTCAAATTGATCAATTTTGAATTGTGTTTTTGTTTTGTTTTGAATTTTGTGTTTTGTATGTTTTTGTTTGTGAATTTTTGTTTGTGTTTTTATTTTTATTTTAAACTGTTCAATTTTGTTTTGTCAATTGGTTAATTGATTGATTTTTGTCGATAGTGAGGAGACCCGACCCCAAATAATGGGAAAAGGGAGGACAAAAAAAAATAGTAATATTTACTGCCCTATTAGTCTAGCATCTTCAAAATCTTCAACAGCTGAAAATGTGGTCCTGATTGCAATTTACAGAGCGGAAAAGTGATATTGGACATTTGTGACATCTCCCGCCCTCGGGCGGAGCGGGAGATAGTGTCAGACTTTTACTGACCAAAAACCCACCCCGTTCCTTCTTAGCTCTTTATACCGGGGCCGGACATTCCTCGGCCCTGCTGGGCCTGTACGGTTTGCTGACAACTCCTTGAGGCGCGGGAACAGTGTGCCCCGTCGACGATTTGGGCTCCATCCGGACGGTCGGACAGCGAGTTACCCATTGCTCGTCGTCTGCAAGCCCACGCCTACGATGGTTGATAAATAGTAAGGTGAATGAAGTAGGAGGATAGTAGGAAGTAAGTAAAAGTAGCTGTTCTGTGTCTAAATGTGATATTTATTTATTTATTTATGAAATCTTTATGCACTAGTGTACAAAGGCGGACTTAATGCCGTAGGCATTTTCTACCAGTCGATATAGTTAAGCAAGTGTAATTTATACTGTCTAATAAAGAATACACACAGCACATAATGTAGAAATAAATATGTAGAAAGTTTGATTTAATACAATAACATTATTATGTATTTTTCGACTGGATTAAATAAGTTCAGCTCAGCAAAATGCCAGACTACATAGTAAATGACTGATACAATAATTTTCAATTGAACCTTAAGTTGAGTGTACCGATACAAATTCAGTTTTCTTTGGTCTGTGGCAAATACGTACCTATATTTATGTGTAGTTAATGATAAAATCTGTCATCAAATTTAAAAATTAAATTAAAAAGCTAGCAATTTTTTTCACAATCGGAGAATCAAATCCAGCTTTCATTTCCTGACCCAATGTGGCAGGCCTTTCAAACTGAACTAAACGAAATGGATAGATAGTAATGGCGCTTGTAAAACCAAGTAATTAGTACTGGAATAAAATATGACTTCCTGCATTAGCGGTGATCGTTATTATTTGCTTTTACTGAAGCATCTAAATCAAGTTCTGAGATCCTCGAAGAGATAATTCAAAGTAAATTATACTTGTATATATACCTATATTTTAGAAAGACACAGGTAATTAATCAAACTTTATACTACCTACTTTTCATGTATCTAATTTGTACTTTAACCAATAAAAAAAATAATGAAAGAAAAAGCTGAACATAGGATTTAGAAAATTAACACTATATCTTTGCCCTTCTGTGTTGTACCAAATACAATAACAAGAAAGTCCCCTATTAGTTAAAATATATAATGATGTGAAATACTTATATGGATGTTCTTTCCAATATACATATGATATACACCCCTATTTTTTAATTGGTGCAAAAAAATGGAGTTCAATCAGTACCCGTTACTGATCATATTTATGTAGCCAAAAGTAAAAAAACGAAATCCCAAAATTGTCCACGAAAATTTGTCATTTGGTAAATTCATAACTGAATCCATCATTCAGAACAAATACTACTAGAAAATACTAGGCACAGTGTTTTCCCATTTTTATTGACATTCTTTCAATCATAAACAATAACCTGTACAATGTTTCCATAAATTGAGTGAGATTTTGGGATAGAAACAAACGCTCATAACTTTGCTGTATAAAAATATTATTCATTGAGACTTTACTTAAATAATAGCAAAACCTTTTCTAATAAGCCCTTTAAGTATTTGCACTAATTAAAAAATAGTGGTGTAGTAGTTCAGAAACGTGGATCACTGCTATTGAGACTAAAAATATCATCATTTCAGCTGAAGGACGTCCACTGTTGGAGATAGGCCTCCCCCAACGAAAGGTCTTGTCGCCACAATGAACGGTCTTCTGCGTCTCACATCCACGTATTCCCGCGACTCTCACTAGGTGAGTCTAGGTGGTCTCCTTGTGGGAGGTGGACCGATGACCTTCCAACACTGCTTTTTTCTCGCTTTTTTCGTGCTCGATCACCACTCTAGAACTTTTCGTTCTACGAGCAATGTGCCCTGCCCACTGCCACTTTTGTTTGGCGATTCTTTGGGCTATATCAGTGACCTTGGTTCTAATGCAAAAATTCTTGTTCTTGATGCGATCACGCAAGAAAATTCCGCGTATAGGCCTTTCCATTGAGCTTTGGGTTACTGTAAGCCTTCTGATGAAGCCCATTGTGAGTGACCATATTTCAGTACCATAAGTCATCAGTATAAAGATATTCAAATCCAATTATAATCCAAATTCGATGTTATAGCTAAATTAAAAGTCTGATGTGTCTTCCCGCTTCACGTGAGGAATCTTTGAATGATTTCCCATATTAAAAAAAAAAATACCTTCATCAATAATAGATTTTTCATCGAGCTAATAACAATAAAACAAAAAGGATCCATTTTTTTACATATTTAAATTAATTATTTTAAAATAGGTAAACATTAAATTCAATTATTTTAGGTTGTTTATAAATTTAGTTGTCTTGATAGCACAACAGATGGCGCTGCTTGTCGATCGATCATGTCATTATGATGCAAGAAAGTTAATTTTGCTGAACTAAAAACATTTTAAAGTGCTTTATTTAATTCAATTATCGCAAAGTCTTTCGTTTCATTTAATTTAGCTATATTTAGAAGTTAAAATTGGTAAAATAATCTTTGTTTACATTTTTAAGTCCCACAGTACGGCACAGATGGCGATAGTAGTCTCATAAATGCACCTAGATGAAAATATAATCAATGGACTGCACTATATGAAAAAATAATAACAACTATTAACTAAGTATGCAAAATGTTTTTCTATGTATAATAAATACACAATCACTTTCAAATTAATGGTACCGTATTTTTTTTAGTTTTCTTTTTTGTGGTGGGAAGTTATTTGACGACTTCTACCGATTTAGAGTGTAGCGAAAGGGCGTGTCAGACGTATACTGACTAAAACCCACCTGTATCTTTCAGTTGCTCTTTGCGTTTTACGACCACGAGTCTCCCTTTCAATCTTTTTCCCATGACCTTAGTAGACATCGGCCCTGCTGGGCCTCTACGGTTTGGTGACATATCTTTGGGACGCACCGACGATGACTTGAGTTCGGTCCTTACTAGATGGTTGGACGATGAGGTACTCACTGCTTATCGTCCACAAACTTGAGCCTATGGTGGTCGGGAATCGCGATCGACTTCTGACGCCGGGTGTTTTCCGTCGCAGAAACTGGGGCGTAATTATGTACGATCCCTCACTCTTGCGTCCGTATAATTGCAATATTGCTTTGCAGAAAGATGTTAACCCATCCTATTCCTTCTACGCGGGCTTGCGGACGGCGGGCAATGGGTAGCTCGCTGTCCGTTTGTCCGGTAACAGACCGGACCGAGCCCAAGTCGTTTACGGCGCGCAGTTCCCGTGCGCCTCAAGGAGTTGTCAGCAAACCGTAGGGGCCCAGTAGGGTCGAGGCCTAGTCTGGGGCTCTGGGAAGGTATGAAAATGCATACCAGGGCCCTGGAACCAAGGCAGGGAAGGAACAGGGTAGGTTTTTAGTCAGTAAAAGTCTGACACTATTTCCCGCTCCGCCCAAGGGCGGGATTTGTCATTGGATGATTTTACCTACCGTAAAAAAAAAAAAAAAAAAAAATCCTATTCCTTCTCGTTCCAGACCATGGCCTGAACTGGACTAGCGCGAGAGGTGGGAAGTCATTTGATGACTTCTTCCGCTCTAAAGTGAAGCGAGAGTGTGAATGTTTGTGATTATGTGTGTGTGAATCTTTGTCATTTCTTTACGCACAAATCACTGAATGGATTTTGATGGAACGTAGTATACAGATAGACCATGTCCTGAAATGACACCCACAATACTAGGTATTTATTCCGGGAATGCCTATGTTTCTTTACGATAATTTTCTACTATCATTCGGAGCGAGATACCATCAAAAGTAAGCAGCCCTCCAACATCTAATACCTATATAACAATGGTTTTTTAACGTGGTCACACTGCACACGCACCTTTGCAGCCAAGATAGGCTATATTAGCCACATCAGAACACATGATCACAATCCGTAGTTGCGAAACCAGAATCAGAAACCAGTCACCGTAGCCGAAATTGGCTAAGGGAGTATTATCACAGGGAGTATTTTACACATTACACAAACATACACAAACACTCACTCAACTTTTAAACATACCCATGCCACAATCCCCCCCCTACGTAATAACTAAATGTATTAGCAACCATTTTTATGAACTGTCCAGTGACAGCGTTCACTTGCTTGCACCAAAATTGTAAATACTCGTAGTTATCATACAGCCACATTAAACAACTGAACACTGCCACCCAAAACACAAGCATTCGCTTAGCTTGGGAGACAATCCCAGCTATAAAAACTGTTACCTATGTCTAATTATAAGTCTCATTCTCAACTCTGTAACCTTGAAATAAAAGATTATTATATCACTCAGGCAAAATCGCTAGCAGCAACTAGTTGAGAATAAAACAACAATCAATGCTCGGCTTATTATTATAAGAATAGGCTTTCAAGATCCAATATTCGTTTATTTGAAGTGCGAGTAAAAAAAACACAACAGAAAACTCTCAGAGAGTATTTATAAAAAAAATCTAAGAAATTAATACGCTGAGGAGAAAAATGAAGCAAATAGAATGGGAAAAGCCTTCGATGGTACTTGAGAATAAGTGGTAATCTCGATGAAATAATTTCCGGAACGAATCTTTGACGGGGCCACGAAACCAGCGACAGTTGCAAAGGAATGGGTTTTGTTTTCAAGCGGATTTTGTACAAACGTCTGTTTAATACAGAACAGTGGAATTTGGATCTCGTTTATTGTATTTCTAGCTTCCGCCAGCGGCTTCGACCGCATGAAACTCGGTTTCTCCATACGAACTTTCAAACTCCGTTTACCCTCTTAGGGGTGGAGTTTCATAATATTCGTTATAAGCAAATGTCTACACCCTATTAGGAATATACTCGCCAAATTTTAAGTTTGTAGGTGTTATAGTTTTTGAGATTTCGTGATTAATCAGAGAGTCGCTTTCATATATGTATATAGATTTTCTATCTGCTGCCAGCGGCTTCGTAGAAAGTGTCCCAAAGAAACAAACGCCCAGGATAAAAAATGACTCAAGTACTATTCTAGGTTATGGTCTTTGGAGGTATGCAAAACAGAATAGTAAAGTCCCGCAAACCTTCATTGAAAAGGAAGAATCCTCCGGCTGGTTTGGGCAAAATGCCCGAGAACTGATTTCACGCCGTTGTATATTATGTTCGAATCGCGTGGAGAACTTTAATTGCTCGATGCAGAATATCATAGTTTAATTCTTATGTGACGTCATAGATGTCGCTACAGGTCTAACCATGTGATAAATTTCATCCATTCCTTATAAGCTGTTCGAACATGGAGAAATAACAAACATAAATACGTGCCTCTACATCCTGTTCTGCAAGCAATGTGCCCAGATCACTGCCATTTAAGTTTCGCGATTCTTCGGACTATGTCCATAACCTTGTATCTCCTGCAGATATTTTTATTTTTGATCCTGATGAATTAGAACATTAAATAATTTATTCAAGGTAATAAGGGACGGTTTGACTGTGTTTGAAATGGTGTCGCTGATTTCATGGCCCTATTGTTTTTTCTCCTTCGGCCTGTTTGCACTAATTGCCTTAAATATTTTGTTTGTATTGATTTCTTTATTAAACTTCAGCTCATAAGTATGTTCTGATTTTTATTAATACCAATTTAATGATCATACCTACCCTCCTTCAAAAAAACACCCAGCCTGTTGTTTTTCGATATAAATACGTTTTTTTATCAATTTTAATGTTTTATATTAGGCAAATGTTAAGTAGGATTTACTAATATTTTTATTGGGTATTAAAGTATATTTAATAACAACACTGTTTATTATTTAGCTAGGTTCTGCCAGTGGCTTTGCCTGCGTGATAATAGAAAATTCTCCCAAAGGAACATACTATTACTTATAAACTTTCCCCTTGATCATATTAGGTTAACTCCACGGGCTTGCGGACGGAGAGCAATGGGTAGCTCGCTGTCGTGCCTGTCTGGTAACCGTCCGGACAGTTATTAGCCAGTAAAAATCTGACACTATCTCCCGCTCCACCCAAGGGCGGGAGATATAATTGGATGGTTTTCCACCTAAAAAAAATATGTTATTCCAGGATATAGTCTACCCGTGTACTAAGTTTCATCAAATTTCCATCAGCCGTTTGAGTGTGAAAAAGTAATAAACATACAGACACAGTCACAAACTTTTGCCTTTATTATAATAGTGTGAATCACCTATTCATCTTCTTAACTTTTTTGCACTTAGCCGCTCTAAAATGGAAATTCCCATTCAAATTATCCTCATTATTTGAAACCTCTTGACTAACCATCTAAGAATATTAACTAAAGTAATTAAAGACAAAGATAAAGATCACAGTTAACCCGTGATGCATTACTAATAGCGCTTAACCCTTAAGTTAAATGTGCTAAAGGGTTCAACAGTTCGGGTCCGGATCGAACTTGTAACCTTCCGATCAAGTAAGTTGACTATTTGAACTATCGCCGCTCCGGCAAGGGTCGTTTATCATTTTGACATCGATTTAGGGATGGGAGGAGAGTTTGATTAATTTACAATGAGTTTTGTATAGAGTCCTTCCTAAAGGACCAAAATAATAAAAAGTGTGTGTCAAAAGTTAAACATGTCTGAAAAAAGGTGTAAATACACTAAGAAAAACTTTTTTTTAAGGTTCTGTAGCCAAATGGAAAATAACGGAACCCTTGTGGATTCGTCATGTCTGTCTGTCTGTCTATCCGTCCGTATGTCACAGCCATTTTTTTCCGAAATTATTAGAACTATACTATTAATCTACATATATGGTTCTCGTATGATTTGACGTTTACATGTTTGCTGTAAGGACTTTGACCCCTGAGTTTGTTTCGGTGTTTCTTCTCAGGGTAGCTAGGAAACACCGGCCTCATCTAGTTTAAAGTGACAAAAAAAAGTGACGAGTAAACGTGTTTTTGAAAAGCCTATTTGCAAAATAAATATCTCGTCGTACGCCAGGGTATTATTATTATGTAATAGCCCCTTTTTTAGAGAATCACATAAAAAAATAAACTTTTGAAGAAACCAAAATTTTTGGCCGAATGAATTTCGTACATCGTCATTCAAGTTGTACAAATGTATTCGAGGCGATTGGCGAGACAATTGGCGTTCGAGGGGGCATCATTTATTGTTTGTTAATTAGCCATTTATTATTATATTTATTTATTTGTTTATTTATTATCACACATACATACAGCTACCATTACAGAAATCCCATGCGATAGATTTGAATTCAATTATATAAAACAAAGAATCAATACAATACAATTTAAATTAATACAAAAATACAATAAAGTAATAAATTCAACACAATCATTTTATTATTATTATTTCATTATTATCATTCATTAATTATTATTAGATTATTTATGTTAGATATTTATTATGATTTCAATTTTAATGATAATGCGATAGATAGTTGCAACACTAACGTTAGTTGCTTCCCTTTCCTGTTGTCTGTGTACTCGTAATTATACTTTATTGTACGCCTCGATTGCTGTTTTTAATAATAAATTTATTATGTAAATTCTACATGTCTATATCATGCCCAAGACCAGAAGACATAAAAACCAAATGATATATGGAGCCGTAGAGGCCAAGCCTGCTAGCAGGCAGGCAGGGTCGAAGCCTGCTGGGGTCAAGGGCCGTTTTCTGAGAGGAAGGCTCGGCCCTTGCGTGATAGTCAACAAAGACTCAAAGCATTTTATTTCAAATAAACCATTTACAGACACATTTGAATAGTCAAGAAGTCGATCTGTCAGAAAAAATGATGCTAATTGAACATTCCAAAGCGTAGATCTCTATGGAGAAGAATGTGCAAGAAACTCCATAGACACTCTTTTCAAACTTGTTTTGTATTACAAATATCTCGGTTACATGTTTTTTGTTGCTGCTATTATGTGAGAACAATGTAAAAAAGATAAAGAAAAAAAAAAAACAATTATAATATTAGAAATAAACCACTGGCAGCTAAGAGATGATCAGTCTCAACTGACAGCGCCCGTTCACGAACATGACGCGTATATCAGCACCACTCAGCTCAACCATTTTGAAGGGAACCGAATGATCCAATACACGCGCCACCATCAGTGAGACATTTGAGTGAGCATGACAAACTCTCAACTGCCATGCTCATTTATGTCAAACAAGTCAATGACCTTAAACTATAAATTGCCCCATGGTACTCACATTTACAAAATTTGTTAAAGAAATAAATGCTTCTACATTATACAATACTATAAAAATATTATTTTTTTAAAAAAAAGTGGTATTGTTCAAACTAATCAATTTGTATACCCTAGTGGTAGTGGAGCTGGACCAGCATTTAGCCGCATTTAACGAAGGAACGGGTTAGGTTTTTAGTCAGTAAGAGTCTGACTCTATTTCCCGCTCAGCCCAAGGGATTTGTCATTGGATGATTTTACCTACCATAAAAAAAAAAGATATATGGAGTAAGAAGTAAAAAAACACACAAAACATACGCTAAGAAAAAATCTCCGTCTTTACATGAAAATATATTTTCAATTCGATTCATCAGTTCCTGAGATTCGCGCTTTCAACCAACTCTTCAGCTTTATAATAATAATATACTAGCTTCTTCCAGCGGCTTCGCCCGTTTGATAAAAGGTTTATCGGTCCAATAGTATTTGAGTTTATCCATTACAAATAAAAATCTTTGCTCTGTATAGCATAGCATAGTCATAAAATGTTTTACTGCTGAGACTCAGGCTTCCTCTCTAGGAGAGGGAATAGGCCGTAATCCAACACGCGGGCCCAGTGCGGGTTGGTGAATGTTAATGTCTTCGAATTTTTGATTCTAGGACATGCCGGTTTCCTCACGATGTTTTCCTTCACCGTTTTGAGAGCAGTGGTAATGAAATAAGTTACACATACTAATGCGCCTGACTGGGTTTGAGCCTGCGACCTGCTCCTTATAATATTAGTATAAATAAGTAGGTATATAAATACATGTATTTGTGTCAACTCGCTTACTTAACGACTCTACGAACATCTTACTTCGAACACTAAAAAATAAAGACCAAAATAAATACTGGAAGTGGCGTATAAACACTAAGTTTTAAAGCTATTACTTTGACAAGCACACGCGTCTAATAACTAACTAGAAACATGCTATAAAAAATCTAATCTAAAGTAACATATTAAAAGCGACATCTGCTGGCCCTAGGTTCGATTCCCGGCGGCAAATTACATAGGCCTAACAACTAGCCACCTGCTTCTAAAGGATAATTGTTTTAATTTATTACAAGCACTTTCTCTACGTTTTATAATAATGTAAAATGTGAAACACAATTTTTCGTTTTAAAAACAGTATTTTGTTAAGCTGGTATTTGTGAGCTTATAAATTGTAGAGATAAGAGTAACATAGGTATTTAATTAATTTGTGTTGAAAGTACGTTATTTAATTTGTTACTTTGATAATTTTTATTTTATTTTATTATAAAGAATTAGCTTTTTATTAGGGAGTTGAGAGCAGTGGTGGCCGAGAGGAAATGGCCCGCCTGACGCATTGTAGGTCGCAGGTTCAAACCCAGCCGAGTATATTACTTTTTGTAATTTATATTATCACCACTACTCTCAAAACGGTGAAGGAAAACATCGTGAGGAAACTGGCATGTCTTTTCATTTCACACTAAAAATCGAAGACAAGAGTCCATCCACTAACCCGCACTGGGTCCGCGTGGTGGATTACGGCCCATTTCCTCCCTCTCCTAGAGATGAGGCCAGAGTCTCAGCAGTGGGAACATTATACATTATACGATATAGTGGGGACATTCAGGTCGTCCGAATGTTGTTCTTAAGATTCGTTGAAGGAAATTGAGAGAGGTCTTTGTCCAACAGTGGGAAAATACGGGTTAGTACTAATAATGTTTTTTTTTTTAATGGATATAAACTTGTGCTTGACTGCAATCCCACCTGATGGTAAGCAGTGATGCAATCTTTGATGGTGAGAGGCAATAGTTTATTAGTTTAGTGTAAAAGTTATTGGAATTGATTCAGTTACTGATTCTGAACAAACTATATTCAGGTTTCACGTATACTAAAAATAATGTTGTATAACCCCTTTTAAAACGTAATAAGCAAAATTTTTTTTTATTGTTTATAAACTAATGCTTCATTGCAATCCCACCTGATGGTAAGCAGTGATGCAATCGTTGATGGTGAGACGCACTAGTTATTTAAGAGCCTATTCCCTCTAGCCTTAAAGACACCTAAATTATAATCGGACGAATCGGGGAAATTGACATAATAGTTCGATGAATTGTCAAAAATAGTACTGGCCAGGTTACAATACTCGTAGAACCAATGACCGATGGACCTTAAAGGCTCTGGACTGGTGATCTTGTATCAGGAGGCGCAGTTTTGGATGACCACCCAAGTTGGACCACAATGACTTGAAGAAGGCTGGTGGAATAAGGTGGACACGAGGATCAAAACGGACGGAGTTGCGCCACTGGTACTTGGTGGTTATCCAATCCATACGTACAAAGCGGTTCGGGAATATATTCATTATGCGTACAGCTAAGGAATACAATTCTCTGTCGCAGTCTGTGTTTCTTGATAGCTATAATCTAGGGGCCTTCATGTCAAGAGTGAATAGGTTATTTCTAGGCAAGCCTGCTCCATCGTCGGCCACATTATCGCCATCAGTTGAGATAGTGATCAAACGCGAGCCTATCCATAATAAAAACTTTCTTACTGGGTAGGTAATCTATAAATATTAAAACTAAAATAAATGTTCTCCACACCATCCCTTTAACACGTACATGGCAATTAAGCCTGTAATCGTGAAAGTAGTGTCAGTATTGCCACTGTGGGCATCATTGCCAGCCGTCACGCGACGCGACGGCGTGTCAATCATTCACTCTCTACCATTAACGTGTCATTTAGACACTGTTTACCACGGGGCATTTTGTGTATGGAGCTTTTAGAGCCACGCTATAAAATTGCAAAACAAGTAAAGTATGTTTTGGTTAAACACTGCAAAGAAATAGAAACCTATAAGCGACATAAACGAGTTATCTGTGGGATTGTTTGGACTCACTATGACCCTGAAATGCAATTGGCAACTGAAGAAGTACAAGTAAGTTTTAGTCAGTAAAAGTCGAAGTAGTAAAAAAAACAAGGTGTTCACGTAATTTACTTTATCATTTCAATCGAAAGACTTCCACCGATGGATAAAACTTTTTTTTTTATGGTACGTCAAATCATCTAATGATAAATCCCGCTCTTTGGCGGAGTGGGAAGTAGTGTCAGACTCTTACTGACTAAAAACCTACCCCGTTTCTTCGTTGCCTACACTTCCTCCAAACTCCAGCCTGCGTCTGCGTCTCAAATCCACCTTACTCCAAAGCCTTCTTCAAGTCACTGTGGTCCAACCGGCACGTCCTAGAACCGAAAATTCGAAGACATGTTACATCCACCAACCCGCACCGGGCCCGCGTTTTTTTTTTTTATGGTAGGCAAAATCGTCCAATGACAAGTCCCGCCCTTAGGTGGAGCGGGAAGTAGTGTCAGACTCTTACTGACTAAAAACCTACCCCGTTCCTTCGTTGCCTATCATGCCGGGGCTGAGCCTTCCTCTCAGAAAACGGCCCTTAACCCCAGCAGGGCACCGGGCCTGCGTGGTGCATTATGGCCCATTCTCTCTCCTAAAGAGGAGGCCTGAGTCCCTGCAGTGGGAACATTATAAGGCTGATGCTATACTACGCAACAAATATACGAATAGAAGAATTATATTATTATTAGATTAATAAAAATCATAAATTCCTTAATCAAGAAGTAGGTCATTTTACCGCCTTGCTTCACAAATATGCGGTGTAGTAGTTTGGCACAAGCCGGTCTCACAGCTGACATGCACCCCCACCTGCCCCAGGTGCGCTCGCGTCGATTGACAAGTGCAATTTGTATGTGTGTGAGTAGAGAAGAGGAGACGCGGCGTGGTTGGCAACGGCGGCCATTTCTTTTTATTGTTTATTAGTCTGTTATAAAATTAAATTAATGCTATTTTATATGCAATCGAATTTGTTTATTAGAGGTTTTGTATCACTTAATTGGTAATAGTTATTTTGCTTAGTTTATATTAGCTGCTAAAATTGTCTTAAAGGATGTCTCTTTTTTTTACTAGTACATTTTTATTTTAAGAAACTTTATGTACATAACACAGTACAAAGACGGACTTAAAGCCTAAAGCTTTTTCTACCAGTCAACCTTAGGGTAAAGTAGTATTATTTTCTTTTCTTTGGGAGGGAAAATCATCCAATGACATTTCTCGCCCTTGGGCGGAGCGGGTGATAGTGTCAGACTTTTACTGACTATAAACCCACTATAACTGTTCCTTCTTTGTCTTTATTCCAGGGCACTGACGTTCACTTTCACATAACCCACGGCCCCAGTAGACTTTGACCCCACTACGGGCCCTACGGTTTGCAGTAGGCTTCGACCCTGCTGCCTGGAGATTTTAGTAGTTAAATTTTTGTACGAAGGTGTTTTTTAAATAAAAAAATGTTAATTTACCTTTAGGTATCGTGTAAATAGAGAGTAACTATTTTCAATACTTTTGTTTTGCTTGACTAGTTCCATTCTTTGGTTAAATATAATGTATTTTCAGTTGTTTCGCAAAAAAAATAGCAAAAATTATAAATTCTGTTCTGTAGCCATTTATAAATAAGTTTTTACTGCAACCATTTTCTAACAATGAATACCTGAAGTCAATAGTTATGAGCGTCCTGACATAAAAGTCTGATTCACTGTCTTGTTATTTTTACACCCCATGACTAACATGATTATTTTCTCGTAAATCACTCACACAATACAAAACATAGCTGGACGTAACAAAGGCATTCATTAAAGGTTAAAGTTTGATTTCAAAATTCTTAGATAGTTACATTCAATTGTTGTTTTTACCTTCACAAATAAATAGCATTCGTAGAATCAATAATTACCTACAAGCTACCATACATCCATGTAAAAAGAAATACGCAGTATCAGCGTCTGCTAGTGGAAAGAAAGAAATCTAAAGTCCTGTTCCAGGGTAGAATAGACCATAACCATAAATATTATGAAAAAAATATATCCACAGTTCAGTCATTTGATAGTGAAATTTAAAATATGAAGTACCTACTAGCTTCTATCAATGTCTTTGGCTGCATGTCAGTGTGGAATTATCCTAGGAATATACAAAAAAATGAAAGTCCTATTCTACCAATATGTCATATTTTATACAAACCTGTTCAGCAGTTTAAGTGTGAAGTTGTAAAAAATATACAACATATTATAAAATTTCGCCTCTATAATAATAGTGTGATTTAGTATTTCTAACTTATCTCTATCAATAATTTGTAGTCCAAAGTGACCATTCCACCCCACATCACCCTTACCTACGATGCGTAATCGCCAGCACGCAGCCTGCAACGGTGGGGCATTCACGAATTTTTAAAATTCGAATTTTCTGAATGAGCAAGATGCTAGTATAGTATTGTAACGGTTCTTGCATCTGGTACCAAACAGCTGATTTTGACGTATGGATGTCATTGTCAATTCATAGTTGAATGATCCCGGTTTAGAATTATGAATGGGAGTTTTGAATTTTCGAATAGAAAGTAGATAAGGGTTGCCATTTAATTGTTTAGACTTTAGGACTTCAGATAATTTGTATGAAGTTGTATGAGTGGTAAAAAAAATGTACGTAGTGGCAGTTGTTAGATAGTTTTGACGTTTATAGTGGTTTGTTGCACACCTTTGACATATGTTCGTTCAATGTTTATTTCCTAGTTATTCAGCGTGTACCAGCTGCTTACTTAATGACGTTAGTGAAACTGATAAATAGTTTAACGAAAAGACATATGTGTAAGTGATATGTATTTGTATATATGTTATCACAATTCATACACTAATATTAAAAAAGCGAAAGATTGTGAGTATGTGTCTAAGTGTATTTATTTGTTTATTTATTTATATTGAAACTCCAACGTTGTCTTTTTTATTACCCGACTGCGCCAGAAGGAGGGTTATGTTTTTCGAGAGTATGTACGTATGTATGTATGTATGTATATATGTATGTATGTATGTATGTATGTATGTATGTATGTATGTATGTATAATTGTTTGGCACGCTCTGCCGCCTGAACGGCTCGATGGATTTTAGCTTGAGAGGTGTCGTAAGATTCGTATTTACTGTGAGAGTGACACTGGGTATATCAAAATAATAAAAAAAACAAAATAGCGGATTTTTAGCGCCAAATTCAAATGTTTGGCACGCTCTACGACCTGAACGGCTCGATGAATTTTAGTTTGAGAGGTGTCTATAGATTCGTAATTACTTTGAAAGTGATATCGTAATAAAATAAAACTAAAAAAATAAAAAATAAAAAACGGTAATTTAAAAAACTAAAAAACCCGACTGCTTTTCTGAGTATACATGAAAAAGCCCTAAAACAAGAAAGTCGTTGTACCCGATTGTACTTATCTATATAATATTTTTAATACTGGCAGTCGGGACCTATTCTAGAAAGTCAGCTGTCTAGTCAATAGATTGGAGTAATCTGCAATGTAATATAGGTATGTGCTCTAAATTCTAGAATGGGTCCCGACTGCCAGTATTTAAAATATTATATAGATAAGTACAATCGGGTACAACGACTTTCTTGTTTTAGGGCTTTTTCATGTATACTCAGAAAAGCAGTCGGGTTTTTTAGTTTTTTAAATTACCGTTTTTTTATGTTTTCTGCTATAAAAAAAAAATATCAAAGAACAAGAGGGCGTGGGTATAAGACGGTAATAAAGATAGCCTATGACTTATGAAAATAATGTTGGAGTATAACAAAAACAAATCTATCCTACTTCAGAACTATAGTCTTTCTGGACAGAGTACCCTGTCACCACTTGACTAAAATCCGTAGTATGGTTATGTTACTTTATCCTACTAGCCTTGCTTAGGAGCACACGTCTCACGTAATATTACTGAAACACACCTTCCAGTATATAAGAAAAGCTATATAGCCTTTTGGTAGACATAAGACTTTTGATGAGGCCCATTGTAAGTGTGTAGATTTCTATTGAACAAGTGTCTATATAATGTTGATGATCTTTGAGGTTAATCCAACATTATATTAATTTTATGTATTTTTTGTTGTTGTAATATTTAACGAGTTAATGTAACGCATTATTGTAATATTTAACATGTTTGCAATTTCAGATACAATTTATTGTTAATGAATAAATGACTATGACTATGACTATGACCACAATTTTAAACCGAAATGACAACCCGTACTGGTCATAGACCGTAAGAATTATTTTATTTTACTTTTTTTTATAACTTTGTTGAGATCCAAGAACCATTCCAACCATGAAAGTTACTGCCTTGAATACTTGTCAATTAATATTAACCATAGCAAAAACTGTTCGGATATTGACGGTTACATTTAGCACTTTCACTGAACCAGTTATCTACTCGCATCGAATCGTAATTTCCTTTTAATAAACTTCTAAAGGGCGGCGTCGAATTATGCGGCAGTTACGGACCAAATACCAAATATTTTGAAATACCAAACTGTGGCTATTTTATGGTGGGTAGGACAATGGGTGCATTCTTGTACAAGTTATTACTGCAAGCGTATATAACGTCATGGTGTTCTTAAATAGTTTAATTATTACATTTATAAAGTCTAATATATTCAAATTATAATTATCGAACTCCTCCAAAAAGGCTTGACAGATTTTTGTGAGGTTTACTTGTGTACAATAAGGTAGGTGTGATAATAACTTGTGGCTATTTTTTAACCCCTCTCTTCCATTTATATTGCAGAACAATGTTTGCCGGGTGACTTATTATATTTGTATATTTCAAAACCCAGGGGTTTTGGACCTTTAGAAGACGTACCAGGGCCCGAAAGTAACAATAATATTATAATAATATTCCACAAATATCACAACGCCGTCTAGTCCCAAGCTAAGCAGAGCTTGTGTTATGGGTACTAGACAACTGATAAACATACTTATATATTTCTAAATACATACATATTATAGATAAATTACATCCAGACACAACAAATGATCCCCAAGTAACAAAATTTGATACTATAAAAACCCTGAAAACGATTTAGGACGTGCTAATTAGTATTCATGATTAGTACTATAGCGGTGTTGTAAACTTTTACAAAACCCCAAAAAGGCCCTAGTTTTATCACTGATTTTTTCTATAAACATTACTTAAAGTCTCTCACGGTGATACATTAGCTCTATAGTTGAAATTTAAAAGTGTCGTGAAACGCTTTTTAGTACTAAAATAGTACTGTCTGCAACATTTATGTCACAAATTTGCACTATAAAAGTAACCAAAACATGTTTATAGTGGTATTTTGAACCATAAACGATTCCAGTTATCTTTTATATCACACTTGTCCGTGTTGTTATCGTATCATCTTGAGTGTCCTTTAAGTAACAAAAAATATATTGATTTAAGTTATGCTTTATGTCATTTGCCACTGTTGCAAAAGGACATACTATAAAACATTCATGAAACGTAACTATACCGTAACTTGCACTTGCGAAAATAATTTTATCGGTAAAATCAATACGCTGATTTCAAATTTAACAATGCGCCTTCATAATTTTCGTGTTTTAATAAAATATTAATTAATAAATTAAGGACTTGTACCGACTATGGCTGCTATAGTACATATTGACTCCAGCCGTGCTGCTAATGTGCCATCATGGCAGACCACAGCAGCCATATTTGTATCGAAAACGAATATGTCACCCTTTAGGTGTCATAGCAGAAGCTCAAACTCATTTATAGAGCTATTTAGAATTTAAGTTATTTAACAACTGCGCCAGGAGTCGCTATGGTACTATTTAGTACTATAGAAGAGTTTTCGTGACTTTTACAGAACTAGTCCCATAGCGGTGTTGAGGGAGCTTTTAAGAAGCTAAAGGGTTTCGTAATGGTTGTGCAAGGTACTTTTATAGCACAGATTTATGCTGTAATAGTGTTTATGATACTCCTACAATACTAGTACTGTAACCGTCATTTTGACACATTATTAGTGCAAAGTAGATATATAAAAGTGTCAGTAAGGTGGTCTATAGTACTAAATAGTACCATAATCGCTTTTTTCATATCTTTTACAGTGCAACACTTTAAAGATTCTTTTGTATGATCCTATAAGCATTTTAAGAGCTAAATTGTAGAACTTAAATGCTCTTTAATCTTAAAGAACCAAAAAGCTCTCTTGAAAACCTTTATAGTACAAGCAGTCACAATGGTTACCATTATAGGCCCACTATATCACTGTTTGGTGATAAAACGCCTTGGTTATAGAAGCTTTTGTTACTTGGGTCATGCTCATGACCTCCTGTATAGCAGTCAGGGCCACTAACTATTCAATTGCACCCAAGAACAGTGCCCAGTTGTTGGAAAACTATTGCAATGGAAAACGAAGTTATTGGGCTATGGTTTTGAGACAGTTAAGTGGACTATGGTTACTCAGAACTATGTAACGACTATGGAAACTGCTTGAACTATTTATTAATAAACATTGATAAAAAGTGCACTCATTTTTGCATATTTTTTACATTAAATATTACTATACAAAAGTGGTATAGGTAGCAGAGTCTAAGCGATTGGTGGCCAGGGCTCCTTAGTCTTGACAGAGACGTTCCGTGTCCAGAAGTACCGGTTTCAGGATCAAGCGCTTGATCGAACTGTCCAACGAGAGCCTCCTCACCACACACACCAACACCTGAGTGTTCGTCAATTTTCTTGGCAATTGTGATCATTGGCCGTCATGACTATCGGTGTAATAACAGCCGTGTCCACTTCCCACATGTCAACAGCCTAGCGAGTCAAGTCACGGTACTTAATTTGTTTATCTTTCTCAGCTTTCACGAGGTTCTCGTCTGAAGAGCTTGCTCACTACCATGATTATTATTAGATGCCTAATTGGAATGCTGCATGACACAAACTGATTTGGATTTAAGAGCGTATCTAACCCAACTTTGATCATAATTTAAACAACTTCAAATCTTAGGTAATTTCGAAATCATAACGTTTTAGGAACATATTTATTGTGTGTTCAGCCATAGCTGCCTCCATACAGTGTAATTCCCTGCTAGACAGTCTGTGCTTCCTGATAGCTGCAATTTGGGTATCTTTATGTCAAAAATGGATAGGTTACTTCTAGGCAAGCGTGTGCCATTGTCGACTACAATATTGTAGCTTTCCATAAGGGGAGATCATGGTAAAGCAGGGGCACACCAGTAATAAAAAAAAAAAACAGCCAAATTTCTATTTTCATAATGTTCTTACACCTATATTATAATAAAAAGGTGTATGGATTATATGACAAAAAAGGAAGTTAGTAATAGCGTGGCGGGAGACAGGTCGGAATGGATGAAAAAATCGTGTTGCATAAACCAGGTATTTCCGAATCGAGTTTTAAAGATTTTGTTATATAACTACACATTTTCAATTTTCAACGGTCATCGGGAAGTACCCGGTAGGTTTTGATTTCCTTTTGAGTGTCAAAATATGCGCCTAAATGTCCTTATAATAACCTTATCTTTATAATAGCCTTATCTTTAGGTTGCGTTGATATTGAAGTTGAAAGATGTAGCAGATCTAATCTTTTTTGTTTTAATTTTAGCGTAATACACATTCCTGAAAAAAAGAGACTTGACAGACGGACAACAAAGTGATCCTATAAGGGTTCCGTTTCTACCCATTGAAGAATAAAACCCTAAAAAATAGATAACAAAAAAAAATAAAAAATTGGTGCAGCCTGCTATCGTAAATTTGTAAGTCTGGTTTTATAGACCTTAAAAAGGTTGAGTTTATACACCGTTTTTAGTCGTTTTAATCCTGCGGTCGGTCGATTCGGTACATGAAATACTATCGATTTGTAAAGAAAAAATATTAAAAAATAAAGTACTTTTTCCAAAAACTCGAATTAATAGATGCATAAACAAAATTTTTTTTTTTAAGTAAACGAGTCAATGACCGTGTAGGTAGTTGTCAGCCGTTTCGTACTAAATATCTACAGTTAATTGGCCACCCTCAGCTGACGTTCACTTAAAGAAATTAATTTCGTACATGCGTAAATTAATTAGAGTTTAAATAAAGTACTTTAATTTTTAATTTTCTCTTTACAAATCGATAGTATTTCATGTACCGAATCGACCCTCCGCGGGATTAAAATGACCAAAATTTAACAGTGTATAACGATATGCGAAAAAAAAGGATACAATAAATAGGTCGTAGCGTAGGTATATTTAATTTAACTTGACTACTTAAATTTTTCACTGACGCATGCGGATTTATTCCGCATGCAAAACCTCCACAAATGTCCTTTGTATTTAAGAAATGTATTTATTGTAATGCATGTAATACGCACGCGGGACGCGTTTTTCTGTCTTTTGAAATTTTCTGCATACGGAGCAAATCCGCATGTTATTAAAGACACCCTCAGTTCCTCATAAATGTAATCCTGAAATTAACACATTAATCTGCTAATGCCACCACCCCTTTTCCCTCCCCACAATATTTCATGATCAAGATTCCAATCACTGTTCCCTATTATTGCACATCCGATGTTGATGAGCGGTTTCTGATCACGTTTCAAGAACCAATTTCCTTTATGCTGCATCTGTAGAAGTGTAAGAAGCCAGAAGACATTATAATAAACTTACAGATAAATTAATGGTGATGTAATTTTTGATTCAGCTGAGCATGGAATCTTTCAGGACGTTCTAGTCATCCAAAATGTTCCTTCCTTTTTTTTTATCTATATCTACGAGACATATCTGTGATCTGCAAGTACTTACCAATACTTATATTGCAAAGAGGAAAGATTAAATTCATTTTTTGGACTTTTACTTATAAACTTTAGTTTGTAAATCTAAAACTAGGGCGTCTTTTTACAATCACTGAGTGAGAAAGATTGTAAGTACATTTTCCACCTTCAGGCAAGCAAAACCGCTGGTAGAAGTTAGTTATTGATAGACTCGTGCTTGACCACTCTCTCACCTGACGGTAAGCAAAGACTTAGCTAACGATGGAGCACGTTTGCCTAAAATTAATCTATTCACTCTTGACTTAAAAGCCGTTGTAGCTGTTAGGAAACCAAGTCTTCGGCAGAGAATTCCCCTCCTTAGCCGTTTTTGTGTTAACGCGATCGACACGTTTACCGCGTTTGACTCTCTGATTGGTTAAGAGCTTAGAGCTGGCCAATCGGAGCGCCAAACGTCATATATAAATAAGTCGATCGCGTTAAGATAAAACCAACTCGCTGTAGACACTCCTTTTTAAGATATAAAATAATGTAATGAGTTTTCCCGTTCTAGGAAAGAGCGGGAGGGTGTGTCAGACTTTGACTAAAACCACACCTATGTATTTTCTTTGCCTTTTGCGTTCTAGGACCACGGGTTTTGCCTTCAGAAGTCAACCCATGGCGCCAGTGTTTTAGGCACTCTGGAATCCATATTTAAATACGACTAGTGACTCTAATCTTGGACGGACTAATATCATTAAGAGCTGATTTCATCATTCAATATAAAAACTTATTTCAACTAAACTGAGCTCAGCGTAATCTAGTTTAAAGACCCGTGTCGTAAACATGGGCGACAACAAAAGAATTGAAACTGAGTTTAGCGTAAACTAGGTACAATTCATCGCGGTGAAATGAAAAATGAAGCTATAATCTCGATTAGGCGCTCAAACTATTTATATAATCGCGATTAGTTTATTAGTGAATTTGGCTCTAAATTAGTAAAACGTTGGTTCTTGCAGGTCTGTCTGCCTATATCATCAGGAAAGTATAAATAAAACGCTGAGGTAATGAGAAAACACCAATTAGTTTAATTGGACTTGATCTACTTTTTTAGTCTTTTAATGACTATATTTCTTCGACGCTCATCGTAAAAATAGCCTGACCAATTGACCACAGGGTCAGTTGGCAGCATAGATACAAGAAATGGTTGGCAGACAGATGTGTCTTGACCAGGCTGCAATGATAATAACTTTGCACGCACTTAACGTTACTTGGAGCTAACTTACCGTTGCTTGTCAACTTAATTATATAATTTTAAGTGAGACATTTCGTATTGGGTTAGGTTTTGTAAGTAGCTAGAGTAGCAGAAGTACTTTAGTGTATTTTTTTTATAATTTATGCGGATGTTTTTGAACTGTGAAACCAGAAATTGCGAAAAAAAATCTGCTGCTCAGTCAGTACAGTAGTAACTGGTCAAAATGTACTGAACTTGGCTGATGCTTTTCGCGATTTCAAGTTTGGTTCCATTGTAAAAGTTGTTTGTTATCATGACTACAATCACGTGTTTAAGTATCGTTCACTAATTACCCGTCACCCTAAATATGCGAGTACAGTATCTTGCATTGTTTTCATTCGTTCTCTTTATTTACCTTTTTACCTTCGGAATGAAGATATCCACAGGAGAACCAAGGTTGCCGACATAGCTCGAAGAATCGCCAAACTCAACCGCAAAACTGATTAATCACGAAATCTCAGAAACTATAACACCTACAAACTTTAAATTTGGCAGGTAGGTTCCTTATAGGGTGTAGACATCCGCTAAGAACGAATTATAGGAAATTCCACTCCTAAGGGGGTAAAACGGGAGTTGGAACTTTGTATGGAGAAACCGATTTTCACGCGGGCCAAGCTTCTGGCAAAAGTTAGTATTTGTATGAAAAAAATACACTCAAACGTCGAAGTACACAATCCACATCGCTACATGTCCACAAGACTGGCAGCAGCAGCCACATTGAATGGTAATGCTAATTGTGAACCAAAATTAGCATTCAATCCATTAGCAGAAAATTGGGTAACCATTACGTCCTAAAGCTTGAAAAAATTACACGCTGCACTATCTGAAAATGGCCCCTTGAATCAAATCAGCCGACATTATACAATTAAGTCGGCGTCCATAGAAATTATGTCGGCCACGTGTAGCCAATCTAACATTCACCTAATTACCGGCTTTGTTTAACTACAGTAGTGTTATCACTGGCCGTTGACGACTTTAACAAAGTTATTATAAGTTATAACATAAATTAGTACACAGACGTATTTATCGTTGTTATTACGCTTGCTTACATTGTTAATTAAGATTTTGAGGTGTATATGAAATGTTTTATAGTCTGTAGCGCTAATTATGAGATAATTATGGACATAACTTTGCGCTGGAGGTATTGGAGTGAGCAGAGATAGAAGATAGAGAGAATTTATTGACTAATACCTTTTTTTTGAAAAGGTGATTTTTCTTTTAGGTTTTCTTTTGTATGTATATTTGTTTCTAAAACTTTTGTTCCGCATATTTTCTTGGTTATTACGGCTATATTTTCTGGTTAACGTTATGAGTAGTGGTTATAGAATTTCTCATGTTTAGCAGTGGAACTATCGAGTGGTATATCAATGGTTGTTTTTCTTTTATCATGGGACCACTGTTGTCTGAGACTGGTTATCTCTTAGCTGCCAGTGGCTTATATTTTTTTTTAAACCGAGATATTTGTAATACAAACTTGTTGAGTGTGTTTCATAGAGTTGCATTCAATTTCTTCTCCTTAGAGATTTACTCTTTGGAATGAACAATTAGGATATTTTTTTTTGACTGATTGACTTCTTGACAATTCAAATGTGCCTGTAAATTGTTTATTTGTAATAAATATTTTGATTATTGATTAGTGACTACCCGTACATTATTTTTTTATTTATTGATAGGTTTGCGTATGATCGCTAGGTATATATGTATAGTGGATTCAGGTATTGATGATAGAGTACGTAATTGCGTAATTCAGATTGATAAGGGTTATTTAGTTTTAAGCTTTAGTTGGTAGTTGAACACTCTGGTTTATATGCAAATTTGCATCATGTTTAATAACTAATCAAATAATTAGTTTTAATTTTTAAAAGCCTATGACGCTCCCAATCCGAATTAAGAGCATAGTTTATTTAACTATCTTAGTAGCATTTATCTTCGTCTTATTAACTACTGTTTCTTTTCGCATTGTTTTTTTTTTACTGTTCATTGCAGCTTATTTCCATCCCTTTTCTTCACATACTTATTGCCTGTACGAGTATGTAACTGAGAGAGAATATTATATGAATTGATGTTTCTATGTGTATCCCGCAAATTCAATGGCATCGAATGACGGCCTAGGGCCTTACAATAACGTGTTAATGTGATCCGACAGGCATGCGAACGAAAAAGAGAGATGGATTTAGTTTAGGTAGTCAAATGGTTCACGTTAAGAGCTCGTGCTAAGGCCTCTGATTTTTTTTTATTATTATTGATAGGTTCGCGCTTGACCGCTATCTCATCTGATGGAAAGCGACGATAAGGTCGACGATGGAGCGCGCTTACCTAGAAGAAACCTATTCACTCTTGACTTAAAGATTCCCGGGTTGTAGCCATCAGGAACACAGATCCGGCAGGGAATTCCACTCCTTAGCTGTACGCATAATGAAAGTGTTCCCAAAACGCTTTGTGCGTATAGGTGGAATGTCCACCATGTACCGGTGGCGCAACGCCGTACGTCTGGTAGTCCGATGATGGAACGGGCTAGGCGGAATTAGGCTAAGCAATTCCAACGAACACTCCCCGAAATGTAACCGATAGATAACCGACAGGCTAGCAACTCGGCGTCGATGCTCAAGACTTTGAAGCCTCGACTCGACGAGTGCATCATTGCTATTGGTTGTGTAGGCCCTTAAACAAATCCGAAAATGGTACCTCGATAAACGTGTGTGCTGATCTGTGTCAAGGACTAACCACGGGCCCAAGTCTGCTATTTTAATAAATTCGTCATTCCAACACGATTCCATTGTCATTTTGCTAAAAGTTCGTAATCTGCAAAATTCTTATTGACCGATCATTGGTAGGTCAGTGGTCTTTTAGCTGTCAAAGTCAAAGTGACATTACAGCTTACTGTTTATTTAGAGCGGCCGCCGGCCGGCGTTTTCAGTGTTTTGTTTTTGTTATTGTATCAGTTTGGTTTTTGTTAGGTTTTTGTTATGATATAAGGCAGATATTCATTTGACATTATGTAGGTAAGTACGAGATTACTATTCTATGCCATTTCTCTCAATGGAGTGTCGGTGGTTCATCATTAGAAAGTCATATTGACGCCATTATTATTAGTAGATTACCAAACTTGTCAAAATCAACAATTATGAAATCAATGATAGAGTATTCTGACACTATTGTAATAGCAGACTTGAGGCCCAGGTATTATGCAAACCTTCTCTTTAATAGATCTATCTGTCCCCATGGCTAGTTAAACTCACACCATGCATACACCAGCCAAACAAATAATTCGCAATCTTTTGCTTGAACCGTATAAACATCTACTATTTACAGAACATAATTACCTTTACATGAATTTATGTTGCGGTTGACATAATTAGTTACATAATTAACCTATCTGTTAAGTCTTTTAAAAATTCCAATCGCATATTCGCATAGAATATCTCTCGGTAATAATAAAAAAAAAAACAATTAGCTAGATCACAATCACTGGCGATGTCAAACACAAAACCGATCTTAACTAACAAATTTACATAATTCCGCCATCAAATCATTAAGCCATTAACTAATAAATACTTTTACGTTACAATACTGAGGTCATAGATTCGGAGGTCAATAACCCTGCGCGCGCGCTTGTCGACGCGTGTCAAATGATCTACATAAATATAACAACCAACTTTATTTGCCATCCCTCGAATTATTGACAGAGAAAATTGAACTTTAAGTGACGGAAGCAAGAGTGAGAATCGAGTTTTTTGTCTGTATGAAGCGTAAAATAGGGTTGGCATTTTTTCAAAATGAGATGCCCACATCCGATTGTTTTTATTCAAAATACTGGAAACATTTAATTGTGTATACGTAATGTTAGGAAATAGTTGAAATGCAGATTACACTGTTTTGTCCGTGTATCGTTTGGTTGCTACGCGGTTCGTGGTTCCGTGTCAGCAACCACGTTTTGGTCGATAACGAGATCAGATTTGATGTTAATAATGTTTTTTCGAGCGTTTCATTCGAGTTTTGTTGGTTTTTAAGTGGTTCCTCAACCGTAATGGCCTAAAAGTGATATTGACCGATAATTTGTTCAAACATTATTTTTGTACGCAAGGTTTGTTTCTGAATAATTTATACACATGTGTTGATAAGACGTGGCAGCCCTGCTATTAGTGATGGGCTTTAACTTCAACATAACTGTCATAATCTTCTTCCAACTCATCATAGGTATTGCTTATACAGTCTCTATTTTTTCTTATTATTGACTATGGTGACCTGTGCTACTATGACCTGAATAATAATAAAATAATAAAAAATATTTTATTATTTATTATTTTTTATTAAGAGCCTTCACTACCCTATTTTCTTTTCAAGACTAGGCTGGATTCTTTTTCTCCTTCTTCTCTGACTTCTCCAATTCAATTCCTTTGCTCTGGCCATAGTAAATCTACTGCGATATCCTTGACATCGTTTTGGGTTTAACCAATCCTCCTTCCTTGTACCTTTGCAATGCGCTCCCGCATTGAAAATCAGGATGGCATACAGTCGGCTCTACTTTAGGGTAATGGCACGTGAACACATTCTCAATTATGTATTTGTATATGTGTATGTATTTACTGTTGTATCATTTTTCTATTTGTTTGACTACCAAGTTATGTTTCTGCAACAACCTAAGGTTTAACTAGTGTAAAATCCCTAAGTCCGCTTCTGTACAGTGTTTGTTTGTGCCTAAAGTTTTAATAAATAATTCTAAGACGAGTTACGAACGTCTCTCTATGTTAGATAGGTATTAAGTTGACTTCAAAAGATATAAATTCACTTTAATATTATTTCGCATTTACTTTATAAAAAGACCAAAAGATTTTTCAGCTCAACAAACTATTATTTTTCAAAGCTCAGTCATTTTATTAAAGGCTTTAAAGCCATTATCTGCCTTATTAGTGTCAGGTGCATCTGAACTAGACATCTATTTGAAGTAGCTAAACTCGCAGTGGTTTAAGCTCATTATTTTAATAATACAGCAATAAGAAATTTTATTGTGCGATTTGCTTATCAATTATCCTTTATGCTATATTTTCGTAACGTCTTTATATCGTTTAAAATTAACGAGAAAATATCGCTAATGTCCACATAAAAGTCAACATCGCAAAATACGTCTTGCCTTCAAAATCCATACAAAAATATGTGAACATACAATGGAACAAAAGCGTTGCGTCACACTACAATATATCACGTGTAGATTATAAAAAAAGAAATGTATTACTCTTTCAATTTAAAGAGTCCTATTCAAAGCTGACGGTCCAAGATCGATGCATCACTATAAAATATGTGGCCTAATAACTTATGAGTAGCCAACTTTATGTTACTGTCCGTAAAATTCGAAATCTCAGCGGTTTCAAATTAAAATGGTTTATGGTAACCGCATTTTGAAATTTGTTTTTCGAATGTTATCTTTTGCAAAGATTCTTAGAGTAGTTCTGTTGGACTCTATGTCGAAGAGGTAGAGGTGTATTTTCATTGTTTTGGTTAAGGAAGTTTGTTCAAATCTAGAGGTGACGAAGTAGGAAAATATTCGGCTTCAGAACATAGATGTCGAGTGATAGTGCGTGACATATTTCAGGGTTGCCACCAGGAAAAAAATTTTTTCGTGGTTTTTGCCAATGAGGAACATGACAAGAAGTTGTGAAACTTTGATAAGAAATTGTTATTAGAAGTTTGTTTGTTGTTGACATAAATTCCAGTAAAAATTTCTTTAAAAATGTTTTAAAATGTTGAAAAGCTTGTTGGTTTCTAGTCTAACCGGATGCGGCTACATACCTGTGTTTTGTATGGAGTGACTGCCCATCAGACCTCCACAACCCAGTTACTGAGCAACACAACACCTTTTGGATAGACTGGTGATCAGACCTGGCGTCTGACTACCTGTAACGACTGTCAAAGATCTACAAATGACAACCAGAACCAACAGCTTTAGGTGCTTTCTGAGGCTCGTGGTGTTAGTAATATCTTAAATAAACTTAGAAAAGTACATATGAATATAAACTTTCTCAGTACTATTTGTCCGATATGGAACCCGCAACTTCATGCATGAGTGGCAGGTGTCTTAACCACTGGGCATTACGACTCATTAAAAAAGAAACAGGTCAAGCGAAGGTTCTGAAAAACTTTCCTATGAAAACATTTTAATTCCCGAATTGAGTTCCGAATTTTTTTCCAAATCTCAAAAAAGTTTTTTTTTTGTGACGTAACTAATACATGAGATAAAATACATTTCAATTATTTTCAACTCGATACATCTATGCGTTCTTGAGTAAAATGTCTTGACAGACAGACAGATAGACAGACAGACGGACCACAAAGTGATCCTCTAAGGGTTAATTTGTTTCCTTTTTTAAATATCACACGAAGCAAGAATACTAGGATTGCCTGTAATAATAAATGAAATAAATGACACAAAACGATGCACAATTCTTAACAGCCAGCCCTACATGTTGATTTCGATGCGCTGACACATCTCGGTGAGTCACAGCCGTTTTTCCTAGACGTGTGCGTACGCGCGTATTATAGGCACTTTACTCTAGTACGCAGTACGCGGTATAAAAGGAAGAAAAGATATTCAATTGGTAGAGCTAAAGTGCATATAAATGTTACAATTTATTAAATTATAATCTATGTAGAATAATTTTAATTTGTAATTATGGTATAAGAAGAATAATTTTCTCAATTTAAATTTTATACGTTATAGTCGATCATTCTCCTACGCATACTTTAAGTACGTACTTAAAGTATGCGTGGGAGAATATGAAAGTATGGCGATTAATTTATCTACTATTTGATAGATTTCAAAATTAAATAACACATATTTACATAATTTAATACATGTAATGATAGATTCTAGATTTACTTCATGTAATTTTGTTTTTATTTTTCATTATACTCAGGGCCCTGGAACGAAGGAAATGAAAGAACAGTTGTAGGCATCGACTTACATTCTAAGTGATAGACAAGCTCGTTCATAGAAACTATTTGTCACAATACTGAAACGTTAAAACAAAAGTTCGCTGCAGCGCTAAATTGTCATTATGACTTCTAACAAAACTTTTAAGGTCACAGCGCTTAAATACTGCAAAACTGCACTAATGTCATCAAGTCAAGGTGTTCGGCATACAGTACACGTAAGTCAAGCAAAGTGATCGTACGGCATGCCTAATCTAGTGCGTGGTACATATATATCGATGGTTGTAGGCCTTTAGTCAATCAAAGTCTGAAATACCCTCCCACTCAACCCAAGAGCGAGAAAAGTCATTGGATGATTTCCCACCTAAAAAAGGTCTGTGTGGAAACAATACAGTAAAAAAATATAGATTTGGCGGCGTACTAGTCGTAGTACGCCGCCAAATCTATATTTTTTTAATTAGTCGTAATTAGTTCAGTGATATATTTGGAAATGTAAGATGGAATGTGTGAGTCATCTTAAGAATGGGTGTCATCGGTTGAGAATGCTCGTATTTGTGTAATGAATATATTTTATAAGATGTGCTCCCAAAATATGGCGTGTACTATTTACACGATTACACGCCCATTATTTTTTTATGTCACCTGTTAAAAATGGTATTCCGATCCCGATTTCCGGCCACCGTAGGTGCGGGCTTGCGGACGGCGAGCAATGAGTAGCTTGCTGTCCGCCCGTCCTGTAACAATCTTGACCGAGCACAAGTCGTCAACGGTGCGCACTGTTCCTACGCGCCTCAAGGAATCGTCAGCGAAGTGTAAGGCACCTGAAATGTCGAAGCTTACTGTCGCCATGGCTAATGTGAAAGTGCACACCAGGGCCCTGGAACCAAGGCAATGCAGGAACAGGGTAGGTTTTTTTGTCAGTAAAAGTCTGACTCTATCTCCCGCTCCACGCAAGAGCGGGAGTTGTCATTGGATGATTTTTACCCATCGGAAATAAAAAAGCTCAATGTCGATAAGACAGATCAATTCGCGGTATAAAAATATCTTCTCAAATCATCTCAAACAATCTCTCAGATATTGAGTCTTTATTTTTTACAGCTATCACTATATTGTAACTTGGTTAACTTGATATCTAAAAAGCCCACATTTTATCTATTTTAACGACGATCGGCTAAACAGATACTCATAGGCACCTCTGTTAGATGTTGCTAGATAATATCACATTTTATGCGGGCCATTAAAATGCTATAAAAACTAGCCAAGTGTAAAATGTATTGAGTTTTTTTTTCTAAGCAAACATGGGCACACACTAGATAATAAAACCTAGAGCACTGTTCCTTATTTCCCTATTTCAAGATTGTGATCTAACTTGAAAAAAATGATCTACTACGATAAGTTAGTTAAATAACACATTAATATTATAAAGGCAAAAGTTTATGAGTATGTTTATAACTTCTTCACGCTTGAACGGCTGAACGGATTTCGATAAAATTTGGTGCACTACGAGACCATGGCATGTAGCATAGCAGCCTTATAATATTCCCACTACTGGGACTCAGGCCTCCTCTCTAGGAGAAGGAATGGGTGTAGATGTCTTCGAATTTTTTGTTCTAAGACACGGCGTGTTTCACGATGTTTTCCTTCACAGTTTTGAGAGTAGTGGTGATGAAATAAATTATACAAAGTAATGCGCCTGGCTGGCTTGAGTTAGAACCCTACAACTCGTAAGTCGGGGCAGTTATCACTGGGCCATTACTGCTCTCAGATTTGAGGGTTTCTAAGTATGTAACTCAAAGAAAAATGCCCTAGCTGATGAAATAAACGCAACTAAGATACTAAATACTGGGTTCACGGTCTGATACACAATATACATGCGAATTAGATACATTTTATTCATACGCTTTTAATACCGGAGTCTGTGTATGTGTGCTACCTGATAGCTTTTTGGATTCTTCCTGGGATCTTTAAGTCCAGAGTGAAAGGTGTATTTTTTTCTATGCAAGCGTGGTGTTGTCTTTCCCAAGATAAAGGGTTTTGACAGACAGACGGACAGCAAACTGATCCTATGAGGGTTCCGCTTTTTCCTTTTGAGGTACAGAATCCTAAAAAATAAATACATTTGCTGCTACAGATTGTAAAGATATTGATGTGATCACCACACACTGACTACTCACTATTAATAAGCTCATCATCAGCCTTCAATTTTTTTACATTGAGAACATAAACACGTTGGTAGAACTGAGGATTGGAATTCCACTTCTTAGCAGGAGTCAGTATTTCGTGATAGTTAAAACCTGAAGGTCTTTAAGTCAGGGATGAATAGGAAGGCGATCGGCGGCAGTGATCTCTCGCGCCGGGCTTTGGTACAGGCCATGGTCCGAAACGAGGAGGAGTGGCCGGCGGTCGCCTCCTTCTGACAAACTGTAATGCTAGCAAAGGAGGTGGCCGCAAGCGTTAGGCAACGCTGCTCATATCCAGCCACCGTATGCACGGGCTTGCGGACGGCGAGCAATGAGTAGCTCACTGTCCGACCATCCGGTAACCGTCCGGGCCGAGTCTAATTCGTCAACGGCGCGTACTGTTCCTCGCGCGCCTCAAGGAGTTGTCAGCAAACCGTGGGAGCCCAGCAGGATCGAAGCCTACTGGGGCCAAGGGTTTGCTTCTGAAAGGAAGGCGCGGCTCTGGTATGAAAGGCAAAGAAGGAACGGGGTGGGTTTTATAGTCAGTAAAATCTGACACTTTCTACCGCTCCGGCCAAGGGCGGGAGATGTCATTGGATGATTTTACCGATCAAAAAAAGGGTGAATAAGTTGCTTATAAGTAAGCGAGCTCTGCTGTCGACAACATCATTGCTTACCATCAAATCTGTTTTTTTTTTATTTTTTATTATTGTTTAAATTTTATCTTTTTTTTTAACTGCATTTATATTTCTTTTTGCGGTTGTTTAGCGGATTCATATTAACTGCCATCAAACTTGTGTGAGGCCGTAAATTGGGTTCTGGTGACCTGTAGCACAGGTTTCTTCGAAACCTACAACAGGCACCAGCTCTCACAATGCTAACTCATAAAATTATTTAATCCCAAACTGTGTAGTCCAACAAAACCATTGTGAGAGAAAATAAATGATATTATTATTATAAATACGATAGCGTTCAGGCGCGTGCCTATTAATAATAATAAAATACATAACATAGGCGTGTCGCTAGTTTGTTTTTACACAATGTAAAGAAGATAGTGAAGAAGCATCGATTTGCATACAACATAGTATAAAGATGGACAGGTGAGCAGTGTTCCTAGTGCATCTATTATCTATCTAGTCTTCAACCCATCGCTTAGTGGTAATAAGCAGGTATTAGATACAGCAACGTATCGTTAAGGATCTTTTTAGGATAAAAATGTACTAGAAAAGGCTCGGTGTATATTTACGTTTATGATTTTATCCTTATTTAGTAAGTATTAGTTTGCCGAGCGCATTTTTAGATATTTTTAATCAGCTTAGCCAGGTGTGAGGTGCCCGGTTTTATCTTTTACTTGTTTTAGTAAAATGTGTGATAGATACAAGAATTTAGTGAAATTGTTTTGCCAAGACCTCAGAAAAAAATCCGCAAATTACACATAAGTACACGATATTACTATATTTACATATTTAAAAATACTCATCTTTACTTTTAGTTATATTTATCGGGTAACTATACCATAAAAATGCAACTAAAAGTACTTAATACATTCATTGTACGTACAGTTAAGGAGTGGAATTCATTGCTGGAGTCTGTGTTTCCTGATAGTTACAACTTAGGGGTATTTAAGTCAGGAGTGAATAGGTTACTTCTAGGCGAGCGTGCTCTATCGTCGGTCATATCATCGCTTACCATCACGTGATATAGTGGTCAAACACGAGCCAACGCATAATTAAACAAATTCTTCTATAAAGATCTTCCATTCAATTCAAGTTTATCTGTCAACCTGCTCATATAACAAGTCTCACCCACCTACGCACACGCACAGATAGGCCCGAGCCCTGCTGACCCCAGCTCCACGCGAGCTCGGGGCGGTCCTGTGAGACGCAAGAGCGATGGACTCATCGATCACAAATTGAAGGGCTCGTGCCTCCGTGCGCTTTCACACTCGGATTTGTAACGTGACTTTAGTTTGACGTGTTCAGATTGGGGGTACTTGGGTAATAGTTTTATTTTTTATTTTAATAGACCCACAAAAGAGTTAATTGCAAAAAAATCTCGACAATTATCTTTTACGAAGGAATTCTGTGTTGAGGCCGAGTGGTAACGACCTCGACTTACGAGTTTTAGGTAGCGGGTTCAAACCCAGCCATGTGCATCACTTTGTGTACTTTATTTCATCACCACTGCTCTCAAAACGGTGAAGGTAAACATCGTGAGGAAATCGGCATGTCCTAGAATCAAAAATTCGAAGACATGACATCCACCAACCCGCACTGGGCCCATGTGGTGGATTACGGCCCATTCTCTCTCCTAGAGAGGAGGCCTGAGTCCCAGCAGTGGAAACATTATAAGGCTGATGCTGTGCTCACATGTGAATTTATTTATTATTATGATCTCATGGAAAATATATCAAAAATCACTACTTAATGAAGTTAAACTTGTACTCTATTGGCTAATATTGTCGGTGGTAGCAGTAGCAGGTAATAGAGATTCTTAGCCTCTAAAAATTGGATAGATAACTACTAAAAGATATCTGGTACACTCCATACTATAATCTCCTATGAATCATCAGCAAAATTTTAATGCCACGCTGATTTAATTAAAATAATGAAACGCCAGCACAGCTGCTGGTCACATGGTGTACATGCTTCATTTACTGCAGTATGTTTGTGTAATTGTAATCCGAGGATCAAAGAGAAACAGTGGCTGGAACCCAACATGTGCGGCTTGTTATTGTATAGAGAAATGATAGTATGTGCCTTGATACTTTAAGGCTGAAATTATATTTATAGAACTGTCTTGAAGAGTTATCTATAAAGACCGAGTTTTTTTAATGGGAAATTATCCAACGACCTCTCCCGCTCTAGGGAGGGAAGGTGTGTCAGATTTTTACTGACTAAAACCCACTCCTTATTCTTCTTAGCGTATCGATGGCAAATTTAGTTAAATTCCTTGCCTGGCCCAGTATTCGGCCACGGCAATGCTGTCCACTGATGCCCTCATTAGGTCTCTACTGGAACAGGTAATAGGGCACGTGATACAGGATGGAAGATGGGACATGGTCTGAGGAGAGATGCTGGACAAACACTGAAGATCAGATCGGTCTGAGAACCCCCATCTATGGAGATTGTCCTTTACTGCACCCAACCTGGGTGCGGAGACTGTTTAGAGTTTTCCAGGTTGGCCAATTTGGCCATGGCAGCAGACGTTCTTCGATGGCTTGATAAAATCATCAGGATGTTTGAACTTCTATGTTTCTTCTTTGCCTTGTATTCCTGGGTTGCTGGTTCCCCTTTCGGAAGACGACCCATGGCCCCAGTAGGCTTCGGCCTTACTGGGCCTCTATTGCTTTGTTGATTACTCGCCGTCAATGACTCGGGCTCGGTCCTGACGGTTACCGGACGTCTGGACTGCGAGCTACCGATTGCTCGTCATCCACAAGCTAACGCCTTAGGTATTTAATTCATAATAATAGGAAAGTTCTAACATAATTGTATCAGATCTCAGTATCGGGATTCGTTTTCCCGAAGATAGCCGATGATTTACGAAGCGCGTACTTTTTTAATTAATCTGTAGATACGGCCAGGTAAATGGCATAGTGTTGTCCAAATCACACTTATACTCGTATTATAAAGGCGAATGTTTGTGAGGGTGTGTGTTGTATTTGTTACATCTTCACACTTAACTGACTGAACGGATTTCGATGAAATTTGGTACAAGGGTAGACCATATCCTGGCATAGCGCATAGTATACTTTTTAGGGTTCCGTAGTTTAAAAGGGGAAAACGGAACCCTTATAGGATCACTTTGTTGGCTGTCTATCTGTCAAGACCTTTTATTACGGAAACTCGTAGAGGTATCGAATTGAAATTGAAACCATATATTCAAGTCTGCGGTCCCTTAAAACTGTGAAAAAAAAACTATACAAACTTTAAGTTACCGAAAAAAAAAGATACGGCCATTTTTGTCGCAAAAAAAAAGTATATTTCGTCACTTTCACGGGAATCATAATTCATAAGATACTCCTCGTTGACCTAGAATCCTGAAACTTGGCATAAAGCAAGGTCCTATAGCATAGTTATAGGAAGGTTCCGTCACAAAAAAAAAAACTATTTTCGGGATTCGGAAAAAAAATCTTTCTAGAGTCCATTCAAAACTGGGACTCCTTATTCTGACTCAAAAAAACTGTGCAAGCGCAAAGTTTTTTTTTTGTCTTAGAAGACGTATTTGTATGTTCCTTTGGAATATTTTTATACTTTTACGCATCTATTTTAAAATAAATGCAACACCAAAATCTTCAAAACTTAACCCCTTAATGTGAACATCCAAACCCGATGCCCAGTACACAACCCTCAATAATGATCCCGACATTTCTATTCAGGGGCGATATTAATAAGTTGGTCCTTCGCACCCCCGCGCCCCCGCGGCCCCGCACCCCCGGCGTCGCACAATACTTATCATGTAATGCCCTTCGTACGGAGATTAAGGCCTATTTTATTTTAAATCGCTTTTTGAAGAAGGTCTATTAGATGCGAAATTGAATGAATATTATATCTTTTCCAGGCCTTTGTGAGGATTATTTAGTTCTGAATGTGTGTGTCTCCATGTCCCATTGAGATATGCACTTGTGTTTAGGACTATTTATTTATTTATGTACTAACTCCCTTACAACTATCATTACAGGTAAATACCTAAAGCGTTAGTGAGGTCTTAAGACAAATAATGATTTGGCTTTGTTTCTTTCTAGGAAGATAAAGTGGTCATTGACCCACCGTAGGCACGAGCTTGCGGATGGCAAGCAATGGATAGCTCGCCGCTCATACGTCCGGTAACTGTCCCGACCGAGCCCAAGTCGTCGATGACGCGTAGTATTCCACGCACGCCTGAACGAGATGTCAGTAAATCGTAGGGGGCCCTGCAGGGTCGAAGCCTACTGGGGCCATGGGTTATGTGAAAGTGAAACCAGTGGGTTTTGGTCAGTAAAAGTCTGACACGTTCTCACGCTCCACACAGAGCGAGTGAAGTCATTGGATTTTCTGCCTATAGAATTATTAGAAAGATTTATCGCAAACTTGAAACACAATAGGCAACTGAAGGAACCGAGAGGGCGTGTCAGATTTTACTGACTAAAACCAGACCTATTTTCCTTCAGTTACCTTTTGCGTTCTAAGACCGCAAGTATCCCCTTCATACTGTTCCCCACGGCCCTAGCAGGCATCGGCGTGGAACACTAGGCGCCGTCGACGACTCAGGCTCGGTCCTTATAGGACCAGCGGACGGCAAGTTACGCATTGCTCGTCATTCGCAAGTCCGGGCCTACGGTAGTCGAAGATTGTCTTCTGTCGCGGTGTCTGGGGCATGAAGATGTAACATATCTCACTCTTGCTTGCATTTTTTTTAAAAGCCCTTACTGTCCCACTGCTGGGCAAACTTGCAAACCTTCTTCTCCCGTGCCGTCTCGAACCAGTCCTCGCGAGGCCGGCCTAAAAAGAGGTAGCGGGATGATCTGGACGCGTACCGCGAGGACTAGTTGCAATTTAAATACAATATTAATTTTTATTTTATTTTAATTACTAACAAAAGTTATAAGTAAAATTCTTGTTACTAACAACCTTATCTTGCCTATAGACTTCTTTTTGTCAAAAATAAATGATTTTATTATGTATTTTATTATGATGCTTAAATAGTATTTCATCATCATCATTTCAGCCGTAAGACGTCCACTGTTGGACAAAGGCCTCCCCCAAGCGACGCCACAATGACTGGTTCTGCGCGTCACGCATCCATCGGACTCCAGCGATCCCGACTAGGTCATAGGTCCACCTTGTGGGTGGGTAAATATTATTGACATAATTTCAAATAGCACTTAGCTCATCATGCATCATCATCATCATCATTTCCGCCGAAAGACATCCACTGATGAAGTTAGGCCTCCCTCAAATGACGCCACAATGAACGGTCCTGTGCGTCTCGCATCCACCGGATTCCCACAACTTTTACAAGGTCATCGGTCTACCTTGTAGGAGGCCTTCCAACGCTACGTCTTCCGGCACGTGACATTCGGCATTCCAGAACCTTTCGGCCCCAACGGCCATCTGTTCTGCGAGCAATGTGCCCTGCCCATTGCCACTTAAGTTCATCATGCATACCACACTATTATGTCTTTTGTTTTCGGTGGAAAAATCATCCAATGACATCTTAGGCGGGGCGAGAGGTAGTGTCAGACCTTTACTGACTAAAAACCCACTCCTGTTCCTCCGTTGCCTTTCATACCGGGGCCGAACCTTCCATTCAGAAACAGAAATAATATTTCAGTTTTATAATTTGAAACGCAATTTGCACTTGCTTTTACAGTTATCAGATCAAAGTAAAGTTTCCTATACACCTACATAATTCTAATTTAATTTATGCTGGCGTACTTTTACCGTAGGTGGTAAAATATAGACCTAGGTATAAATTGTACGTTTAAAAGTCTTATCTATAGAAACTAACTATCCGTTACTTCAGTATTTAAAATGCACATATTTTATTCAAATTGAAATGTAAGAGCTATAATGAATACACAACGTCACTTGCACTAGTAATTGACGTTGTGTTTACTAGCTTAAAGTGAAATTGTTTAATAATTCAGCTCTATATAAAACTCAACAATCAAGCAAAAATAGATCTTACTGCTTTAGTTTATAAGTTCTTTTAGCAGTGTATCCATTTGCCTTCGTGGATCTAAGGGTTCGTGTATATTTGAATTCAAATTTAGAACTTAAAAAAATAAAACTATGATGTCACTGAGACAATCTCAGTGTAATCTGGCCTTGTCTATGGGTGTTCTGTTTCAAATGGCATATGGCACATTTTGTCCTTGGTTCATGAAGTTTAAATAAAAAAATGTGACGCAATTAATTACTAATGAAGAAGACTTTGATTGGTCTAATATTGTTTGCTTCTCATAAAAAAAAACGTAGACTGAAAAATTTATCATGCCTTGTTAATTAAGAAAAAAATATTTTAATAAACTCTAGTTAATGTTACACACTCTTTAATCAAAATAAATCGATAAAAACCCAAGTGCGTAAAAATATGTTGAAAAAAAATTACTTTTGTTTTTTTTTTTATAAATGATGATATATGATATTTAATTTTGCAAATAGGTTTTTAAAACACTTTTTTTTTCGTCAGTTTAAACTAGATGAGACCGGTGTTTCCTAGCTGACTACCCTGAGAAGAAACACCGAAACAAAATCAGGGGTCAAAGTCCCTTTTAAAGTCCATACACAAAAATGTAATGGTCAAATCATATGAAAACCATGCAGATTGGAGTCTGTGATGGTCTTTTGAAGAAAGAACACAGTACAGTACAGTTCTGAGTGGACCTGTCCAGTCAGTGCAAGCATTAAATTTGTCAGTATTCGTGTAGCTCAACTCAGGACTACTGAGGAGCTTAACTTACAATCACCCAGAATTTATTTTGAACATAATGACTACTCGCCAGAGAGTGTAATTGCACCTCAACAAGGCGTAACTCCAGCCTAAGGCAGGTGGCGAGTATCTAATAGATCTAGCTCGGTTATAATAAATAACTCAATAGCTACACGTCTGTCTGTACCTCTGTGTCGATAGCGAGAACGTTTTGATACTATTTATGCTTTAAGGGTTCATGGAGGGACGTGTCAATGGAGTATTCAAGAGGTTGATAGAAACGATTACTTTTACATTATAGGAGAGATGATAAGATGTGAATTTAAAGCAAGTCCTGTTCATCATCATTATTTCAGCCGAAAGACGTTCACTGCTAGACATATTCTTCCCATATGTGTCGACACTATGACTGGTCCTGTGCATCTCATGTCTATCCAATTACTGCGACAGATAGTCGGTCCCTTTTATGGAAGGCCTTCGAACACTTCATCTTCCGGTACGTGGTCACCATTCTAGAACTTTTCATCACCATTCAACCGTTTGTTCTGTGAGCTATGTGTCCTGACCACTGCCACTTAAATTTCACATTCGTCAGCGTATATCTGTTATGTTTGTTATCCTACTGCTCTTGCTAGATATCTTCATTTCTGATCCAATCACGCAAGGAAACTCCAACAAATAATAAACCTTAAAACAGTAAAAATGGAGCATGTTGATGTTACATATTTTTTGCATACTCGTAGTTAGCCTATTACTCCATCCACTATCTACTCTGTGTCAAACTGGAAATTTAGAAACGGGGCGGTATCAGCTACTGCAGTTGATCTCTGAACTTAATAACTCAAGTGATAACTGTGGCTTAAAGCCGGTGTGTTAAATACACACTATTGCTTAGATAGCGTTGAATAAATAGTAACCAGTTTGGCAGTGTGTTAAAATATGGTGATTGGTTAACGCTACAGTTTTGATAGAACTAGAACAAAGTTGGGACTGTGCTAAAGTCTGCCCATCGCTTGAATACAAAAACTGAAGGACATAGTTACATACAATGAATCTTCTAGAGAATTCGAAAAAAAAATGGACTTGAAAGGAAATACAGAGAACTAAAGTTCAAATAAATAATTGACTATTGATTTGTTTAAGAAACCTTTGTACCCCTTTTTCTCTCTCTTCTACGCACAATATGCCTTTATTGCGCATGCAAAAGAGTGTGAGAATAGCATAGTCAAAATTTATACCTGTGCAACAAGTAAAGAGAGCTATGAACTGCGTCGAATTTGCGTTACTTCGTGTGGTTACTTTTTCTTCTTTATGACGATCGTTCATATAAAATGTATTGGCTTTGATCGTCATTTCCACATAGTATCATCCGAGGTCAGGGGGTCCTGGTCAGGGTCGCTGGAGTCCGATGGATGCGAGACGCACAGGACCGGCCATTGTGGCGACGCTTGGGGGAGGCCTATGTCCAACAGTGGACGTCTTTTGGCTGAAATGATGATGATGATGATGATCATCCGAGGCAGCGCGTAAGTTGATAGACATACATAAATTGACTCCTTTTCCAAATGACATCTTTACTCGAATATCAGACACACAAAATGAATTAATATACGATCCAGCAAATCACACATAAAGCAGCTAGCGGCGCTTTATTTTCATATCAGCGGCCATTTCAAATACGAGTGCAAATAGAGTCCGCAGCAACTCCAACCTAATTACTGAGCAATATATATAAATACAATAGTAGAAACCAGCCAGTTGTAGGCCCAGTGCCTACAGAGGCGCGGCGGATAAAAGCTGTACTAAGCGGATATTGCCACGGGTCGGCAATCACTGATTTCCGCTTTTCGGATCCGCTACCAATAATACCGAGGCATATCGATTTATCCGCCATCCCGGACTCTGTTTGTTTTGATGTCGAACTATCTATAAAACCGTTTAAACACGTTTAATTAATAATTAATTCTCTTGGTACACCGCAAAATGATCAACTTTAGGAAGATTAGATAATTTCCTGTTGACTTAATTGATTTTTCGCGTAATTAGGTTATGATTTCAAGGTTTACTGGCAGTTTGTCGTTTGCGGTTCTCGCTAATACTTAAAATAGATTTTATGTTACGTGTGTTTGAGGTTTAAAAATTGGTTTTGATGGCAAACATAGTTAATTTTTCAAATAAAATTGGTTGTCTGACTTGAAATTCAGCCACGGCAATGCCGTCCGCTGACGCTATTATCAGATCCCTATGTGACGCATAATGGAAGGTGGGACATGGTCTGCGGAGAGACGCCACACAAACATTGGCGATCGGAGCCGATGGCAAGCTACAATGGCAAACATTTTTTTTGTTATTATTGATTGGCTCCACCACTATCTCACCTGATGGTAAGCGATGATGTGGCCAACGATGAAGCACGCTTGCCTAGAAGCAAACTATTCACTCTTAACTAAAAGACCCCTAGGTTGCAGATATCAGGGAACACAGACTCCGGCAGGGAATTCCACTCCTTAGCTGTACGCACATTGAACTTAAACAACCTTTTCAATTTAGCAAAAAGAAAAACAATTTATTCCGTATTCCTAAAAATATTTATGACATTCAAATCCGGCAGATTTCAGGTCTCAGAATAAACCTAATCGCGAACATGGCTTAGTTTTCTCTGACCTGAGGCACAAACATTAGGCTTTTAGGATATATCCTTTTACTTTTTTCAGAACCTAGGTAAAATCGGGTCTCACATGAATAAGCACGTTATTTGTAAAGGTCCAAGCTCCCACAGTTCACGCCCATTTGATCGTGATAGATTGCTTCTGATTCCCTTCAACCTTCGATCCTTACATTTTCACACTCGTCTTTCAAGATTTGACCTAAAATATCTTACACAATAATAGAATAGTAAGTCGTTTTTGGTCTGGCGATTTTCTGGTAAAATATCTGAAATGGAGTGGCGTACTTTTTTTGATTATCTGTAATATTGTAAGCTTCAGAAAGCTAAGCAGAGCTTGAGTTATAAGTACTAGACAACTGATAAACATACTTATATATTTTTAAATACATACTTATTATAGATAAATTACACCCAGACACAGAAACAATGATCGTGCTCATCACACAAAAAAATTGTCCTGAGTGTGAATCGAACCCACGACCTCTGGAATAGCAGTCAGGGCTACTACCCACAAGACCAACAGGCCAGATTGCATGGTATTAGTACATAAAATTAAGATAACATAATCGGCCATGTAACATCCCACTGCTGGGCCTCAGGCGTCCTCTCTAGAAGAGGAAATGGACCGTAATCGACCACGTGGGCCCAAAGTGGATTGGTGGATGTAACATGTCTACGAATTGTTGGTTCTAGGTTTCCTCACGATGTTTAGTTTCACCGTGGTTAGGTTTGAACCCGCGACCTACAACTTGTAAGTCAGTACAGTTACCATTGGGCCACCGCTATGCATGGTGTTAGTGTATGCATGGAAAGTGAAGTAGCTCAAAAGGAGATTATATTTTTTTTTTTTTATATTTATATTCCACAACTATCACACAACGTCGTCTAGTCCCAAGCTAAGCAGAGCTTGTGTTATGAGCACTAGACAACTGATAAACTTACTTATATATTTCTAAATACATACGTATTATAGATAAATTACACCCAGACACAGAACAAATGATCGTGCATCACACAAACATTTGTCCTGGGTGGGAATCGAACCCACGACCTCCGGCATAGCAGTCAGGGCCACTAACTAATAGACCAACAGGCCAGTCATGATGATGAATGATAGATATGTTTGAGAGAAGAAAGTATGTTGCGGTGATTGCGCAGTAGCTGGGCAGCTGGCTGCTGCGTTGTGTGTTAGGTTAGGTTAGATTTCAATACCGATCAAAATTACTTGTTAGGCCCTCAGACAGTAGTCGTAATCTGGGACAATTTACGGTAAAAAGGAACACAGTAGGTTTTAGTCAGTAAAAGTCTGATATCACTCACTTCACCCAGAGCGTGAGAAATCATTTTCGACGACACGATCGGGTGTTATGCTGCGTGTTGCCGGTTCGATTCCCGCACGGAACAAATATTTATACGGTTCGTTTGTGAATTTATATGTTTCTAAACGTAACTAAGGCAACGACGCACACGCCGCTGCCGCCGCCGGGATTCCGATCCCGATTTCCGGGCTCCGTAGGCGCGTGCTTGCAGACGGCGGGCAATGGGTAGCTTGCTGTCCGTCCGTCCGGTAACAGACTGGTCCAAGGCCAAGTCATTTACGGTGCGCACTGTTCCTTCGCGCCTCAAGGAGTTGTCAGCAAACTGTAGGGGTTCATTTTCACCTAACCCTTGGCCCCAGTAGGCTTCGGCCGTACTGGGGCCAAAGGTTAGGTGAAAATGAGCCCTGGGGCCCTAGATCAAAGGCAATGCATGGAATAAGGTAGGTTTTTAGTCAGTAAGAGTCTGACACTATCTCCCGCTCCACCCAAGGGCGGGATTTGTCATTTGATAATTTTACCAACCAACAAAAAAAAAAACTAAGTATGGCAGTAACTGCATTAAAGAATACTGCTAACTGTTCACTAAAATTTAGGCTCAAATTCACCTAAAAATTAAAATTTTAATATCTATCAACGAAAATAATATCTAAAACAAAACGCTATCCAATACATTCATAAATTTCGTTGTAAATTCATCTAAATCTTCTAATTGTTTCTGAGACAGTATTGTGTAGGGCTCCGGGCCTCCAGGCCTACAGTCATTTGCCGTCAGCCCCACTATTGTTCCCCATAAAATATGGGGCAATTAAAACCTGAGTTATGATTTAACTACCCCCAAATTTTTAAGATACACCCCGAAAAATTAATCACGCTTAGAATTATGTTGTTCGCTTTTGTAAAGAGTTAGTACATGTTTTGGAATTTTGTGTTTCGAAAGGGTTGAAGAGGATTTTGAAACACATTGCCCCTCTTTGCATTGCGCAATCGGGTAAAGAATCTGTTTGGTCTATTATTTGTTAGGTGACTTTGTTTTTTAACGGCGTAGGTACATTTTTTTCCACTGCTGCTTTACTAATTTACAAGTTTCTATTACACAAGTACTGATAAATAATCAAAAACTTTATTTTTTAAATACATAATATCAATTATCATTTAACCAAAGAGATTAAAGATATACAAAGAGCGGCCATCAGAAGAAATGTCTTAGAAAAACTGTCATCCTATGTCATCTATCTAGCTTTCATTAATAAACATGCAAATTAAATTTGTAATTTATATGTTTTTACGCTATTTTCTTGGTTCTAGAACTATTTGCGAAAATTATTGAATTTTAATAAATACGAAAAATATTTACGAAAATAAACTGAAGTTAAGTCCAGTCGTCGACAGTAGACTGACCGTCTTACTACCCCTAGGTAACAAGTCTCGGATTACGATTTTGTTCGCTATGTCTTGTCTATTGGTAGTATATTTTTAATGTCTTTGCATTTAATCAATTATTTATTTAATCTCTTTGCAACTTATAGGTACAAAGGCTGACTTAAAATCCTACCAGTCAACCTAGGGTAGGTAGTGGAAATACAATGTGACAAGAACAAAAAATTAAAAAATTAAATAAAAACTCATTTATAAAACACTAAAACCGAGTCCAAAATAAACTTAAAAAATGCAAAACAACTTTAATTTTGAAAGTCGGTGATTCGTCTTTTATACTAGACCATGTATGGTTTTAGTAAGTTAGTGTACGGGCAAAGACACGAAAAAGCTGGTCTTAATCTTCTTATAGATTGAATATCACAAAAACACCCCTCTTTATTTATTTATTTTATCAATTGCATATTTTATATTTGAAAAATTGTATGATCCTAGACCTTGTTGTTTTGTTTGTGCGTTGATATGTCAATTAGTTTCTCCTTTTAATAATATTATAACTACTCTTAAAGCAGTGGTGGCTCAGCGGTAACGATCCCGGCTTACGAATTGTAGGTCACGGTTTTTTTTTTATGGTAAAATCATCCAATTACAAATCCCGCCCTTGGGCGGAGCGGGAAGTAGTGTCAGACTATTACTGACTAAAAACCTACCCCGTTTCTTCGTTGCCTATCGTGCCGGGGCCGGGTATTCCTTTCGGAAGGGTTCGACCCAGCAGGCCAGGTGCATTACTTTGTGTAATTTATTTCATCACCACTGCTCTCAAAACGATTAAGGAAACCATCATAAAGAAACCGGCATGTTCTAGAACCAAAAATTCGTAAACATATGACATCCACCAACCCGCAGTGTCCTGGTGGATTACCGCCCATTCCCTCTCCTAAAGAGGAGACCTGAGTCCCAGCAATGGGAACATTATAGACTGACGCTATATCTACATTATCTACGTACATATTTCCAAGATATAACAATCACCAAATATTATAATTTATACTGATAATGACATTACGTACCCAAAGACCGTTTATAGAGATGGTCTATATCGCCATAACATTGATGGGCACATACAGGGTGTTTACATTACGCGAGCGCCGCCATTATCGCTGTTTGTAAAGCGTAAGTCAGACAATACGATGTTATTATTAAATAATAATACTGTTACTGTCAACCCACGGAATTAGTTTATCTTGTATGTTGCTTTTAGGTGATGTTGTGGTATAAAACCTACTTATTACAATATGTAGGTATATTACCTATATGTGTGCTATAAGCATTTCTTTTCAACTTAATTTTTATAATAAACTATTCTATTAAATCACATTTTATACATCGACTTATTATAAATAATATCTGCAGCCACATAAATGGGCTGGTTCTGCAAAATGCCACCTAGCAGCTTTGGACTCGGTGGAAAGGCGTCCGAAGAGGCTAATTGGTAATCCAGATTTGGTTAAGTCCAATCTTCAAAGCAAATGAGTACAGGCGTAGGGTAGCCAGCCTTTCGGTATTTTACAGTTTGCATTCTGGAGAGTGTGCGCGGGAATTTCATAACTTGATTCCACCATCTTATTTCTACCATCGGACAACCCGATGTACGGCGAGTATCCACCCTGAAGTTGTGGGTGGGCAATGGGTAGCCCGCTGTCCGTCCGTCCGGTAACATACCGGTCCGAGCTCAAGTCGTTTACGGCGCGCACTGTTCCCGCGCGCCTCAAGGAGTTGTCAGCAAACTGTAGGGGCTCAACAGGGCCGAAGCCTACCAGGGTCAAAGGGTATGTGAAAATGGCACCCGGGGCCCTGGGACCAAGGCAAAGAATGGAACGGGGTAGGTTTTTAATTAGTAAGAGTCTGACACTACTTCCCGCTCCACCCAAGGGCGGGATTTGTCATTGGATGATTTTACCTACCATAAAAAAACCCTGAAGTTGTGAAAACCTCTGCGGTCTTGCGGTCTGAACTAAGCATTTGGCCTCGTCGTTTATACCCCGTATATCGAGGGACTGGCACAGTTTTTCTGCTGCGGTCTTCTCATCCTATTATAATTTGAGTGTCTTCAAGCCTAGAGTGAATAGGCTCTTAATAGACTAGTGCGCTACACTATCAACGATTGCATCGCTGCTTACCATCAGGTGAGATCGCAGTCAAGCAGTTATTTATATCAAATAAAAATAAAAAACCTAGAGTGAGAGAAGTCATCTCAAAAAAGCATTTACAGAGACAGGTATAAATAAATTTAACTTCATAATATAGTAGCTATATAGTTTTAATAGCAGAAAACATAGAGATCTATCTCATTTTTAAGGTTCCGTACCTAAAAAAGTAAAAAAAACCCTTCTAGGATCACTTTGTTTCCTGTCTTTTTGTCTATCAAGATCCTTTATCTCGGAAATGCATGGACGTATCGAGTTGAAATTGAAACCATATGCTTCAGTCTATAGTCTTACAAAGCTGTGAAAAAATCAAAATTTTAAGTCAACGAAAAAAACAGATACGGCTAAAAAAATGTATATTTCGACACCCTTAAAGGAATCAAAATTCATAATAATTCCCGTTGATCCAGTATCATAAAATTTGACATGAAGCAAGGTCTTATTAGCACAGATATTGGAACAAATCTGAAATCTGTAAATTTGTAGTTACACCAAAAAAAAAAACCTTTTTTGCGATTCTTTGAGACCCGATTTAGGATAAGTTAGTTTATACGGAACCTCACAGTGCGATTCCGTCTTGCACTTACCCGGTTGTTTCTCATTCAACAAGTTCATATAGTCTTTGAAGGATTTTATTTACTCAAAATTTCTTACAACTTTTAGTTTAGCCATTTCTCAAAATTATTGACTAATCACTTCATACCTCAACCTCCTTCAATGTCGCCATCAAGGGCCAATGTACTCATAACCCTAAACGATAGAAAGCCTTCGTCTAGGAAACATTTGTGTCCCACTGTGTAGACGTGACCGGCCCATAGCCATGCCAACACGTCTCTTGAAGCCTTTCCTGTCCTTTAAAAGGTTCAAAATTGATTTTCCTTAAAGTGAGTCCTTTATTTGGGAACTATGGGGTTGAAATGGAGGAGGATTTGGGGGGTTACTGGGATAAGTATGTTTGTAGTCGTGTTCTTGTCATTTTGTATGTTTGCGATTTTGGATCCAGCTTAAAAGCCAAGTATTTATTGTATTTTTAGGGTTCTGTACCTCAAAAGGAAAAAAAACAGAAACCGTATAGGATCACTTTGTTGTCCGTCTGTCTGTCTGTCTGTCAAGTCCCTGTATCTCAAGGACGCGTGGGGCTATGGAGTTGAAATTAAAACCAAATATTCACATCTGCGGTCTCTAAAGATACGGCCGTTTATGTAGCAAAAAACGAATATTTCGACCTCTCAGGGGAATCAAAATTTATAGGGTACTTCCCGTTGACCTAGAATCCTGAAATTTAGTATGAAGCAAGATCTCATAACACAAGTATAGGAAAAAAAAAAACAGAAAAATCTAAAATTAACAAAAAAAAACCTTTTTTTGCGATTCGTAAAAATCTTTGACACTCGATTCGGGAACTGCTTTCATAATTAACTTTGTACAGAACCCTCTCTCTATTTTTTTAATAACATGAACGTCTTAGAAACGATTTGAATTAAATTTGGCACAAAGATAGCTTATATCCTGTATTCACATAGATTTTAATTTATAATGGAAGAAAGCACCGACACATTTCACGTGAGTGACGCAGAATTGGCTGACCTGTTGGTCTAGGGGTTAGTAGCCCTGACTGCTATGCTGGAGGTCGTGGGTTCGATTTCCACCCAGGAAAAATGTTAGTGTGATGAGCACGATCATTTGTTATGTGTCTGGGTGTAATTTATCTATAATATGTATGTATTTAGAAATATATAAGTATGTTTATCAGCTGTCTGGTACCCATAACACAAACTCTGCTTAGCTTCGGACTAGACGGCGTTCTGTGATAGTTGTGGAAAAAAAAAAAGAATGGCAAAAGTAGACTGGTAAAAACTTCTAAATCCCAATGGAAACGAATTAAATAAATATATAAGCAGATTTCAGAAACTAATATCTAATAATAGGTATGAAATTACCGTTTCTTAGAACGGGTTACTTTGAAGTATTATATTTTCGGATTGACATGGAATTATAAGTTTAAATAAACTTTATATTAAAGATACGTTATTCTTTTTTCGAAATATGGTGTTTATAGGTTTCTTTGTGTTTTGTATTTTTTGTGATATCGCTGTATTTATAACAATGAAAGTTAATAAAAAAAAGTTTTTTCATATTTAGTATTCCAACGTAAAAACTACACATTTCAAAGGGCTAACAATATCAATGACGAATACCTACGACCTTCAACAAAGTAACCCGTTTATAAAATAGGCAATTTCATAGGTAAATATCTATTAACATATAAACTTAATACTTTATCGAAAAAGTCCGTATAGCTGTAGTCTAGTAACCAAATGGCTGGCAGCCACGCATTGCCACGTTATATGGCAATGCCGCCAGTCTTGGACCGAACAACCAGTTTTGTCGATGACATTTATGTAGAGGCCCAATTCCAAACTAGCTCATAATAATAATTAAAATGTCGTAAAACTAAGTAAGTTCCTGTGATTGACATTCTCAATTAATTTTTAGATTAGCATAGAAACGCAGAAACTGTATCATCGAACAAGGTTCAAGCACTGCTGGTCATCGTTTAACTGCGTTTTTTTTTGAGGTGGTAGTCGTCTTTTTTTTAGGTAGAAAAATCATCTGATGACGTCTCTCGCCGTTGGGCGGAGCGAGAGATAGTGTCAGACTTTTACTGACTAAACACTCACTCCTGTTCCTTCATTGCCTTTCATACAAGGGCCAAGTCTTCCTTAAAGAAGCAGACCAGATTTTATCGAATTGCAAAAATGTTTTTTTTTTTACGTAACTTTTTTCTTATATTTTTGCTATAATACCTTGCTTTTTACCCAGGATTCTAGGTCAACAGGAAGTACCCTATGAATTTTTATTCCCTTGAGAGTTTCGAAAACTACGTTTTTTATATGCCATATCTTTTTCGAGATAAAAAATCTTGACAAACAGACAAACAACAAAATGATCCTATAAAGGTTCCGTTTTTTTCTCTAAGGTACGGAACCCTAAAAACATAATAAACACTTGGCTTATAAATTGAGAACAAATCTTAAACATACAAAATTACACAAATACGACTACAAACGTAGGTAAGAGTACTAACCTCCTTCCATTTCTACCCCATAGTTCCTAAGTACCCCCTTTCCCCTTTCATTTCTTCCCCATAGTTCCTAAGTAAGGAAAATCTATTTTGGATCTTTGAAAGAGCCGGGAAGGCTTCATGGAACGTGTTAGCACGGCTATGGGCCTGTCACGTTTACACAGTGTTACGAAAGTCCCCTGGATGTAGGCTTTCTGTCGTACAGAGAATGAGGCCATTGGCCCTTGATGGAAACATTGAAGGAGGTTAAAGTGTGAGGCGATAAGTCAGTTATTTATGAATTTGTGAAAAATCTGTAAAGTTTTAGCACCTAATTTTGAGTGAATAAAACCTTTGAAAGATTTTTTGGACTTATTGATTGAGAAAAAAAAAATGAGATAGCACTCTCTGTCCTTCGAAATTAAACCTCTGTAGCTACTTATACATTATATTATACACCGTTAAATTTTGGTCGTTTTAATCCCGCGGAGGGTCGATTCGGTACATGAAACACTATCGATTTGTAAAGAGAAAATTAAAAAAAATAAAGTACTTTTTTATTGAACCCGAATTAATTTACGCATATGCGAAATTTTTTTCTTTAAGTAAACGTCAGCTGAGCGAAGACAATGAACTGTAGGTAGTTACTACGCAACGACCGACAACTACCTACAGGTCATTGACTCGTTTACTTAAAAAAAAAAAATTACGCACACGCGTATTTTAACTCGAGTTTTAGAAAAAAAGTACTTTTTTTATTTTATCTTTACAAATCGATAGTGTTTCATGTACCGAATCGACCCTCCATGGGATTAAAACGACTAAAATTTAACGGTGTTTTTTATTAATAATCTGAGGTTAAAGGGGAATTAAACTTTGGCTACACATTGCTGGCATAATTATATATTTTTTCCTTTCGCCACTAGTGAAACTTGGGCCATTTCTTAAAAGACTGTATGAGAAACCAATAACAAAAAGAATGATGTCTACTAACCGTAACCAAACAAAGCTATAGACTATACTTTAGTCAATTGCTATAGTTTTTTTTTTCTATTATTACTGAATTTGGTTTCGGTATTTATTATGGTGTGCACGTATTAAATAATCACTATCGCAACTCTAATGCGTATCTTTTGGATTCATTTATCATATTTTTACTAGTTTTAGTGATATATGAAAAAATATCACAGTAATAACAAACTTCATCTATTTTATCAATAGAGACGTCAAATTGTTACGTATTACACTAACAATGCTGTTATATGTATCTTCTTTCGGTTGCGGTTTTATGGACCTGTTTTTTTTTTTTGCTATCGATATCTCGTATGGTCTTCTAACATATAACCTAGGTTTCATTACTAGGCGAAAAAAAAAGTAAATCATGCTAATAGTTTGCTTTTGATTATGCCTGTCTCTGTAAAGGCATTTTTTGAGGTGGAGAATAATATCCAATGACGTCTCTTCTTCTAAGGTGGACCACCAGGGCTTGTCAGGCTTTTATATATAATATACTCTCTAATACCCGCCGGTGTCCTTCGATTGCCTGTTCAAATATTCTCGGTACCATTTAACGGTGATTAAACTAACTATCGCATAACATGGTTACAGTAAACATTTAAAAAACATAACCTAATCTGGTTAACTCTGACAAAACAGCTAAGGGCTTTGACCCTAAGCGAAGAGATGTGGGGTACGCGGGACAGTTGTCGGCCGTGATTTGTTTTTAATTAAGTTTCGCTTTGAAGTTAGTTTGGGTTTCATTTGTGATTAAATATGGTGAGTGATTTATGATTGCGTTCACAGATTAGATTTGAGTATGAGTTTGGAGATAGGGTTAGATAATTAAGGGTTATGAGATCTCATATATTTTAGTATGTAATTTGTAATAATTTGAAATGAGTTCGCAAGTAATTTCAAGTATTATTATGTATTATATATTGCTCATCAAAACAGTAATATCTTTGTTTGTAAGTATCTCTTAAAGAACACAGCTCACCTTTATGTCTTTGGTAAAAATATGAAATAAACGCGACATACTTTCCTCTGTATTTGAATAACAAGCGTACTTATTCTTACACTTATCTAAAATTACCATAAAAAACTAGTATCTCACAATAGGTGTCGTCACCCTAGAAACATATTCGACCTATTTTCGGTAAGCCACATGTCTCAGATTACCGTACGAATAGAAAAGAAAAAAAAATGAGCTTGATAATAATAGGGACATGTTACTACTACTAACATATTGTTAGTAGTTAATTTATTTATCTGTACGTAAACAGAGTATCGTGTTTATGGGAAGGTTCGTGTTAGCGCGAAAGTAAATATGTTAGGGACGATAGTTGGTAGTTTTACCTTGTAAGCTTTTATGTATTTTTACACGAGATTTTCTTCGATAGTGGTCGTTTTAATTCTTAACGTTTTGAAGTTTAGTTAATGAGGACTCTAAAAACTAGTTTTTGCTACGATAATAATCTTTAAACTTTGTTAAGAATACCTAATTAAGGTTTTAAGATTCTTTCCAGTCTCTGTTTGACATTTTCCTGGTTAACTTTTTACTGTCATTATAAGAACTTGTTTTAAAAATGGATTCTCAAGGAAGCTCGTTTCTCGGGAACATGAACTTTTAGATCGTAATATTTTTTTTAAAAAATCGACGTTGTATGAAAGTTTCAGAACATAATTTCTTTTAACAACTTGATGACAGGTTTGTTGAGGACGTCTTTATAATTAAGTCTCTTGTCCACTGAGAAAATAAATGTAACAAAGAAAATATAGTGCCCATATTTATATAATATTATATATATTTTTTGCATGAACATTAAAAGTTTTTGCTAAATAAATACTACAAAGACACTCATTTTTCTACGAAACAGTATCAGTTTGAACCTTTTAGACCAGCTTGAGGCAATGTTATCTACAGGTATACTTTAAACGGCCCTGGAACGTAGAAGCCAACTGAAGGATCAAAGTGGATTTTAGTTAAATTTTTAACAATACTTCTCATTCCACCCAGATTGAGAAGGGAAGTGTCATTTAATGGAACGCGAATGAAATTTCCTGCCTTTGGGCGGGGTCAAAAGGCGTGTCAGACTTTTGCTGACTAAAATACCACTCCTGTTCCTACGTTGCCTTTCATACTAGGTCCGAGTTTGCCTTTCAGAAGCAAACCCTTGGCCTCAGTAGGCCTCGACCCTGTTGGACCCCTACGGTTTATTGACATCTCCTTGAGACGCGCCTGGAACAATACGCACCATCGACGACTTGGGCTCTGTCAGGACGGTTACCAAAAGGTTGGAAGGCGAACTACGCATTGCTTGCCATCCGCAAGTCCGTAATGGCACGGTTAGAGCTGCTGCGCTGCGTGTTCGTGGCCTAGAGAAAGTTGTTATGGGCCTGGGTGTCTTATGTCAACGAGTTTACATGTTTGTGAACGCATTTACGATACAGGAGTTATTCCTAGTATGGGACAAGAATTGGAAAAAAACATTTGAAAAAAAATCCCAAAATCTCCCTACAGCTGAAAAATTTATAGGCAGATACATGTCTCTCCAGTGAACACCTCATCAGTTCACTTACAAAGCCAAAGATCGTGTTGAAAACTTCTGGGCTTTGTCATACAATAGTAAATATGTATAAAATACACATCAGAGGCAGGTAAATGACTGGCCGTTTAAGAAATAAAGTAAATGACTCAACATACTATAAGTGTTGAGAGGGACGGTTAGCAAAACATATGTGTGTGGCGTCGTGATTTATTTTGTATCCTTTTGTCAACATTCGGTTTCCTGAAAGTATCAAGATTCTTTTGACAGACATTAATTTTAAACTATGTACTGATCAGTTAGTTTTAGGTGGGGGAAAGTAGTTCAATAAATTCAGATACGATAAAAGTTTAACCTTCTTGTTTTTTATACCTACTTAGTAAGAAACATATTATTTCAGTCTCTCTTCTACTACAGATTAGAGATTTGATAAGATTTCAAGCTAACGTTGGTTTTAAGTCGCGAAAGTAGTAAGTTCACAATCGATTCAGTAGTCGATTCTGAACTTACTACTTTCAGGCTGAGCGTTTATCATATTACACGTATATTGTATATTGATTAGAGGCCCTACAAAGTACTAAACTGAACTGTTAAACGCATGGACATATAATATGTCGTGGTCAAATCATAGAAATTGATCACTTCATGAAATGGCCAAGTAAAACCGGCTGATATTTTAATCCTCGTTTGACCTACTTTCTTTAGACTTTTTATAACCATAGAAATTCTACATCAACGATATGGCCAAACGAGTATTGACCTATCATCAAATGTTAACGTTTAAACGATGTGATCAATTTAAGATGTTATGGATTAAAGGACACAGCGATTCCCGAGCCAATGATGCTGCGGATGAACTCGCCAGAAGGAGATCGAGCATGGCAGCGATAGGGCCTGAGCCCTTTGTGCCGCTCCCCTTTGGACACCTACGCAATCTGGTAAGGAAACGAACTAGAGAACTACACCACAAACTATGGGTAGACCATAGTGAGTGCAGGCAGGCCAAGAGGCACTTCCCTCCATTGATAGCCGCTTTACGAAAAAGGCCCTACAACTGACTAAACCTCAGTTACGGAAAGTGACCCATCCTTCTTTCTCGCTGGCATGCCTGTCATTTTAACGCGTCATAGTAAGGCTTCAACGTAATATGTATGTTACTGTTTCTTCTATCGCTCCTAACTTCCTACATACCTAAGTAGGGTCATTAATAAGTTGATAAATGTGGTATAATTCCGCGGCTCTCACTCGTCCCAGTCATCGCACGCTATCGCTCACCTCATCTTAACTGATTTTTAGCTTTGTCGACTTGAGGCCATAGAATAAGCGAGTTTGGAGCAAGACCCGGCTAAAAAACATTGAGTATGTTGTAGAAGGTAGGTCATCATCATCAGTTCTGCTAAACGACGTCCACTGTTAGACATAGGCCTCCCAAGTGTCGCCACAATGAACGGTCCTGTGCATCTCACATCCATCGGATTTCCGCAACCCTTACCAGTTCATGGGTCCACCTTGTAGGAGGTGAATTTATATAGAAGTTTTGAGAAATTATAACACTTACAGTCTGAAATCACCGTTCACCGCAATATTTTACGTTTCTACTAAATTGCGTTTTTCATTGTAAGGGTCAGAAATCAAAGATGTAAGTAGTTTTATAAGTTTTTAATGCTTTTACGATATTATTTGTTTCCTTGTGTTAAATATATAATAAGGGAGGCCAAAAAAAAGTAGATCGAACATGTGAGGAGTAATAACAAGGAAATGGAGTCGACGATAGCGTGACGCTTGACAGAAAACAGTGGGAGAATGTACAATCACGCTACTCGTACTCTAAATAAAATGGGACAGTTAATTCATCATTGTTTGGCTGGGTAAGTCTGGAACCACTTTTATAGATTTCTTTTTATATAGGAAAAGATAAAAACACTATTAATGAAAAAAATTATGTATATTTTTTTTTAATATTGTTGTGAGTACTTAAATGAACAACTAGGATAATAGCACTTTAGTCTAACCATTAGATATTTAAAATCTCTACTCAATATTGTAAGAAAATATTCGTGAGTACGAATTGGTAAAACCATTGCCTAATGAAGAAAATCGAAAAGCGCCTGTCAGTCGAGGATAGCAACTCACGTCAAAACAGGAAAGCAGTAAGTAGTTTTTGTAACTAATGAACAGGCACACTTTACATAATATCAGAATATAATTAGCTATACAATGTTCCCACTGCTGGGACTTAGGCCCCCTCTGTAAGAGAAGGAATAGGCCGTAATTCACGCGAGCCCAGTGTTGATCGATGGATGTCACACGTCTTAAAATTTTTGGTGATAGGACATGCCAGTTTCCTCACAGTATTTCCTTCATAGTTTTGAGAGCAGTGATCAAGAAATAAATTAAACAAACATGCCTGACTACCACTGCTTCTTTTTATATTAAACTTAATATAAACAATAAATTATTATTAAAGTAATCGTTAATCAGCTACAAAAAAACGTTAATCCTATCATAAAATCGCTGTTTTCATGGCCACACCGCTAAAGCCACAGGATTAATGACATCGCCTTCAAGCGTTCATTAATAATTTACGTTTTTATGCACGTCGCGTGACGCCCGGGACGTTTACCTTACTTTTAATTATACTAGCTGCTGCACGCGGCTTTAGCTGTGTTTTGCTTTAGACTGCTTTTGTATTTTATGCAATACACAGGTATTATACTGGTAATGGGTAGGTATTAGTGTTTAGACACTCATGGTAATTTTGCTAAGCGTTCTTTGTTCAAATCGTTGAAATATTTGTCAAGTGATTTCGTTGGTTTGTTAGACCGTTACGACTGAAATCTTTTAAAGAAAAATGGGCCATTATAGTGCTTCTGATATCCATCGTTAGTGGGGTCTCACTCTTAAAGACATGATTTCAAAGTTCCGTAATGCTGGAACGCCCAAAGTGCCGATGCACCTTTTTTATTTTTAGGTGAGAAAATCATTCAATGACATCTCTCGCCCTTAGGTGGAGCGGGAGATAGTGTCAGACTTTTACTGACTAAATACCCACTCCTGTTCCTTCTTTCGTTCCAGGACTTCGGGGTTCATTTTCACATTACCCATGGTCGCAGTAGGATCCGACTTTGCTTGCCCCCCTGCGGTTTGCTTACATCTCCCTGAGGCGCGCGTTGAACAATACACCTGCGATTTTATGTGCCTTAGATATACCTACTACTGACGCTGATATTAACATGGCCTCCTTATCATTTCAGCCAAGAAATGTCTACTGCTAGACATAGGTCTCTCCAAGTGTCGCCACAATGACCTGTGGTTCTGGCATTTATCGTATTCCCGCAACCCTCACCAGGTTATCGGTTCACCTTACAGGAGGCCTTTTGGGCCTCAACTATTTAAAAAGTTAATTATCAACCTGAAAATGAAAAAGTGGAGTTGGTTATCGTTTTCGTCAATCAATAACTACAGGTGAGTGAGCTTTGAGATGATGTCAGAACAAAGGAATTGGAGACGTGGCCAACTCCAAGCGTTCACGCTTAACGAAACGATTATAACGTGGCTAAGGGGGTAGATATCCAAGCTAAGCGCATCATAGAATATTGCAGGCGTTTGGTAAGTATTTTTATCTCTTGCAATGTAATGAAGTAATTATTACGTAATCCGTGGCGTAGTTCTCTTTTTGGGAACCTTTTACGTAATCCTTAGAAGAAAAACGAAAAACAATGTGTGTTTGTGTTAATTAAAAGATAGACTGAGAACATGTAGTTGCTAAGAATCAGTCTTTTTTTGTCGGAAAAGGAAAACATCGTGAGGAAACCGGCATGTCCGAGAACCAAGAATTCGAAGACATGTGACATCCACCAACCCGCACTGGGCCCGCGTGGTTGATTATGGCCCATTCCTTCTCCTAGAGAGGAGGCCTGAGTCCCAGCAATGGGAACATTGTAAGGCTGATGCTATGCTACGCTATGCTAGTCTTTTTTTTGCAATTCTCATATTTTTTATTAATTACAAACTAACATAAATTGTAATAACAATCAAGAAAGATTTTTATTACGTGTGTTGATAAATTCTTATTCAGTTAAATTGTCGTTCTAGTGTAAATATAAATAATAATAAATGTGGAGTGAAACACGCGAAATGAACCTAAATAACATAATCAAAACAGACTTGACAGTTGTAAATAATTATAGTGACATAATTAGGGCACGAAACTTGATGTATTTGTTTTTATTCATTAGCTGTTTTTTTGGCTATTTTTCTTAGTCCCTTGTACCTTGGCAAGGACCTTGAGACATTTTTTTATAGTAGGTAAAATCATTGAATGACATCCCCGCCTTTGGGCGGAGCGAGAGATAGTGTAAGAGTCATAATGACAAGAGCGAGCTACCCATTGCTCGCCGTCCGCAAGCCCGCGCCTACTGCGGCCGGAAATCGGGATCAGAATCCCGGCGGCCTCCGAAAGGAGGCCTCTGGACCCCTCAGGTTAGGCAGGAGCCGCTTGAGAGCAGCCCCAGTCCGGTTCAGTTTGGGAGCCAGACGTTGGAAGTGCTCCTTGAAGTTCCACCAGCTGTCGAGGACAAGTCTCAGGTACTTCATCGTCGACCCGACGCCGATGTGAACTTCTACCGTTAGTTCGGAACCTGGTGGTGCCGCGTTCGGAGGGCCGTGAAAACACAGAGGACCTTGAGACTTAAGACTTCGTTTTTAGTAGGGAAATCATTTAATAACTGTTTCCACACTGGGTGGAGTAAAAAGGCGATTAAGAGCGACCAACCCGAGATTTATTTCAATACAACCAATCTTACGTTATTATGACGTTATCACACATGCGTCTCTAAATATTTTGGAAACGCAGATATCTTGTGGATATTATCGAAGTTTCTATTGAAATCAAATTATAATTAGTGTAAAACTGATCCAGTAAATACCTTAAAAATTTGCTGTTTTGTAGGTAACAATATATATGTTATTTGTTAGTAAATTATGTAGCATTTTATTTATGTATTTCATAGTATGTTTTTACATCATTTATGATGTTGTATCACCACTAGAGACTATCCATGTTACCAAATGGGTTGTGGACATCAATAACGCATCAGCTCTATATTAAGTATTCATTAGCACCCTGTTGAACTGGCAGCAGTCTCAACATGGTTAGGAAAAGGACTGGGCCCTAACTGGACCCTAAACCTATTTTCTCTTCGTTCTTCTCAAAGGATCTCTGTAAGAGATTGCCTTGTGCGAAAAGACTGCCCATTGTACACTTATTTAATTTTATAACGAAATAAAAAACTAGATTTTCTGTTTTAGAAAATGCCTTTACCAAAAATACGTACTACAAATTACTAATTACCTCTTAAAACTTAAAAATACTACTAATTAATGCTCATTTAAATTACCAACTATCTATTTTCAAATCCCAAGCTACCTAGCTACACAACACAATACAATACTACAATAATTACAAGAAATTTCCACCAAAAACAACGCTGTAACATAATTTTTAATCACTTGAACATTATAAAGTATTTGTTAAGCCATTTTGTTAAAAAATTACTTCATTAAAATATAATCTAGTAACACGGACTTTTAAAACAAAGTACCTACTAATAACTGTACATAATGTATTGTTTATACTAATCGTAATTTTTAATTGTTATAATTTTTATGAATGGGCTAACCAGGAAGCTGCTACTAGCGGGCTACCATGGCTTTGTGAACCATATTTATGGAGGAAGATACCATCATAAGGCGTAAAGATGGTGTATTTGTATTAATTATGATGTTCATATTTTTAATTTATTAAAGGTATGGTTAGAACATCTTAGTGTAGAGTGTTTTTATGGGAATTAATGCTGCAATCTAAACTTAGACAAAAATTACAAATTTTTATGTTAAGATACCAAGATTTCATTGACTTTAAAAATGATGTCTTTACCAGTCTAATTTAATTCTGAGGTTTAAAATATCTTTCTCGGAAATATTACAGTCAAAACATTTACATTATGCCAGTTAAGTTAGACTTAGCTTTAACTAGGTATTTTTAATTTAAAATACTTTTTTGGGGGTTAAAATCATCAATTAACTCCTTCTGAGTCAGACTTTTACCGACTAAAACCCGTCGGTCGTAGTAATTTTTTCGAACAATCCCGCAGTCTTTTTGAATTACCTTACTCAGTGTTTGCTGTAAAGTTTTTGTCTTTACTTGACAGTAAATCTGTTTATTAAATGCCACTGCAGAGGATAAGGTTCTCACAAAATCATGAATGAGAAATATATAGGTGGGTAGGTATATTGTAGCTTACGTCTTACTCAGGTACCTTCTACTTACCGTGATCTAGCGGACGACAAGAAATGGATAGCTCGCCGTTTAGCTATCCAATAAGGATGGAGCCCGAGTTATCGACTGCGCATAGTGTTTCACACGAGCCTAGGAATTTTCTGGTCACGGGAATTTTCTGCAAGGAATACCATGGTCCTGGAACCCAAAAAGCAACAGAACGACACAGGTGGGTTTAAGTCAGTAAAATTTTGAGAGACTTACTTGCTCCACAGAAGCTATTGGATGATTTTCTACCTCAAAAAAGAGGGGTGCCATGACAGAAAACCTCCACGAGTGCCCGCAGGCTATAGTTCCCTTGCGGATACGTTCGGAGCGAAGGCTAGTCTGCGGGACGGTGCACCCTGGGAGGCGGCCAACCACCCCTTGGGCACTCCTGCCTAAGGGGCCTCGATGGCCGTCTGCGAATGTTCTGTCGGGAGTACGCTTCAACGCGTGTCCCTCTGCTATAGCAGAGGGCACAGTGGCGAAGCAAGAGCGGGCTCGGCGTGCACTCACCCTGCCACCGGGCAGGCAGGAGGAAGGCTTTCTCCTCCTTCTGCCACCGTTGTTCTCGTAGCCCCAGAGATTGTCCAAGGTCATGTTTCTGACTTTTGATGGGGGTCGAGGGTCTTGGCTTAACCGCCCGGGCCGCGAGGAAGACAACCTCTATAAAAAATTACCCCAAACCTCCAAGCGGCGGCGCACCGTGAGGGAGGTTGTTAGCTTGACTAATGGGTAGCTAAATTAGTCTCTAGTGCGGACCACGAATTTTGAGCAAGTACCCGAAGTTTATACTCGTGGGAACAAGCATGGAACGTAAAATTAATAGTTTTTTCAAACACCCCCTGGAGAGTGATGCGCGGTCGGAGTCCGACGCGGCATCCAGAAGGAGCTCAGGCTCGGAGGAGGAAGATGTGGCGGAGGCGGGAGGCGACACCGGAAGTAACGCGAGTTTCTTCCGGAAACGCTCCTTGTCGAGGGACAAATCGTCCTCCGACGCAGAAAAGGGCTCGGCCCGAAAAATCCCCACCAGTGGGCGGGGAGCGGGCCGAGCACCGGGAAGAGGACGGGGAGTCACCTCCCAGGAGGCGGCCGAGCGAGCCGAGAGGCTCGCCGCGGAAGGGCGCCACCCCGCTGCGATGGACCCCTCGGGGCCATCTGGCAGCGAGCGGGAAGACTCCGCCGAGGAGTCACGCCGTTCCTTCGGCGAGCTCGTCGTCGCCGCTTTGCGGGATATGGGCCGCAAGCGAGAGCGGACGTCGAAGGAGAGGACGGTCCTCCGCCATGCCGCCTCAATGCAGGAGGCCTTCGACGTCGCCCTCCGGAAAGGCGTGGCGAAGCTCCGGGCTGAGCTCAAAGCCGGGCTCCGGGCCGAGATCCAGGCCGAGCTCGCTGGGGTCCATGGGGCCCGCAGCCAGGAGCCCGTGGAAGGGGGGCGCAAGCAAGGGCAGGGGCAAAGTCGGCCCCAGCCCCAGCCTCGGCCCCAGCCCCAGCCCCAGGCCGAGTCGGGAAGCCAGCTGCTGACGCTGGTGCAGCAGGAACTGGCTGCTTTTCAGCAGCAGCTGCAAAAGCAGCTGCAGGAGCAGCAGCAGCAGTTCCAGCTGCGGATCCAGCAGCAGCTGTCCCTGCTGGAGGGCATCGTGTTGCGCCCCCCACTAGCGGCCTCCGGCCAGCGAAGGGCGGCGTCATACGCTGCCGCCGCGGCCTCGGCGGCTGCGCCCAAGGCGGGCCCGTCAGGGCAGACCAGGCGCGTGGCCACGGTCGCGAACCCCGCCGGAGCGGCCCCACAGGCCAAGCAACAGCAGCAGGGGAAGCCAACCCCTGCGGCTCCCCCCAAGAAGGGCAAGGCGGCACCGGCCCCTAAGGCGGCGGGAGCCCCTGCTGTGGCGGCAAGCAGGCGGCCGAGGCCGCCTCCCCAACCTGCAGATCCTCCGGCCGAAGCCGGATGGCAAGTGGCCGGAGCCAAAAAACAGGCTGGCAAGGCGGCTCGGGCTGCCAGGAGGCGTGAGCGGCAAAAGCTGCGAAAGCGGACGGCCCTCGCGGCCAGGATTCGCACCCCGCGCTCTACGGCTGTAGTAATAACGCTGCAGCCGGAAGCGTTGAAAAAGGGTGCGACCTATGGCGAGGTCCTCCGTAAGGCGAAGCAGGAGGTGAACCTCACCGACCTTGGGATCACCGGGGGCTTCCAGATGCGGCATACCGCAACTGGTGCCCTGATGTTGGAGGTCCCCGGAGCCAACAGCGGCCCCACCGCAGACGCCCTGGCTGACAAGATCAGGGCGATCTTGGACGCGGAGGAGGCCCGGGTGTCCAGGCCCACAAGATGTGTCGACATGCGCATTATGGGCCTGGACGATTCCGTCGAGGTCGAGGAGGTCGTGGCCGCTGTCGCCAGGACGGGTGGGTGCCCTGCCGATCAGGTCCGGGCAGGCACCATCCGTGTTGACGGCACTGGCATGGGGGCGGTTACAGTGAACTGCCCCCTGTCAGCGGCCAGGAGCATCACCGGGGAGGGTAAGCGACCCCTGGTGGGCTGGGTCTCCGCGCGGGTTAAGCTGCTGGAGCCCAGACCGCTGCGCTGCTACCGCTGCCACGTGGGCCACCACGTGGGGGTCTGTTGCGCAGCGGAGGAAGATCGCAGCGACCGCTGCTTCCAGTGCGGTCAGCCCGGCCACAAGGCCGATACCTGCAGTGCAGCGCCGCACTGCTACGCATGTGCGGCGGCAGGCAAGTCGGCCGACCACCGGGCTGGGAGCAGGACCTGCGATCCCCCCGCCAAGGCCAAGGGCAAGGTCCCAAGGCCCATCCCCGCGAAGGTGCTCACCGCCGCGGCTGCCCCGTTGGCTGCCGCCGCCATCGCCTCCGCAGACGCCGCCGCCGCTAACACCGCGGCAGGACCCTCACGGAGGGCCCGGGAGGAGACTGTAATGGACTGCCAATAACGGCTCCATTACGTCTCCTCCAGGCGAATATCAACCACTGCGCCCCCGCTCAGGATCTGTTGCTCCAGAGCATGGCGCAGTGGTCGATCAACATCGCCGTTGTCACCGAGCCGCACTTTGTCCTGCCCAGAGCCGACTGGGTTCAGGACCTGACCGGCTCGGTGACACTTATTTCGTCGGCCGCCGCCGGTACCCCGGCGCTCGAGGCCGTCAAGAAAGGTCGGGGTTGCGTGGCAGCACGGTTCGGGGACATAGTGGTGGTAGGCGTCTACCTGTCCCCGAACAGATCTCTCGCCGAATTGGATAGCTCCCTTTTGGAGCTGGATGCCGTCGTTGCTGGGTTTGACTCCAGCCTCCCCGTGGTCGTTTGCGGGGACTTCAATGCCTGGAACGAGGCTTGGGGTTCCCGGTTCACGAACCAGCGAGGTCGAAGGGTGGAGGAATGGGCCCTAGGGCAGGGCCTAGTCGTACAAAACCGGGGTTCTGTCCCCACGTGTGTGCGGATGCAGGGCGAGTCGGTGGTGGACATTACGTTCGCCAGCCCTGCACTGGCACCGCGCGTCGTCGACTGGCGCGTCATAGAGGAGGTGGAGACGTTCTCCGACCACCGGTACATCCGGTTTGACGTCTCCGCCCAGACCTCGACCGTGCCGGTCCGACAGACCCCGTGTGGTCCGCGTTGGGCGCTGAGGCAGCTGGACAGGGACCTGCTCCAGGAAGCCGCGATAGTACAGGCCTGGGTGCAAGCACCGGACAGGCCTGTCGACATCGACGTCGAGGCGGACTGGTTTCAGGTGGCCATGTCGCAAATCTGCGACACGGCCATGCCCCGAGTCCGGCCAGGACGTGCCCGGCGCCAAGTACACTGGTGGTCGCCAGAGATTGCGGCACTGCGCGATGCGTGCAATGCTGCGCGACGCCGGTATACTAGACACCGCAGGCGCCGCACCCGTCCACCGGGTGCGGAGGCCATAGAGGCGGAGCTGTATGAGGGATACAGGGCGACAAAGCGCACCCTCCGAGCGGAGATAAAGCGGGCCAAACTCGAGGCCCGCAACGTGTGGCTGGAGTCTCTGAACGTCGATCCGTGGGGACGCCCATACAAAATGGTCATGGAGAAACTCCGGCCATGGGCTCCCCCGCTGACTCAGAGTCTCCGGCCCCAGCTCGTGGAGGGTGTGGTGGGCGCTCTGTTCCCTACGCGAGGGGAGCATACTCCCCCGCCTATGGCTCCGCCACCAGCAGCGGTGTCCGACGCGGACCACGACGGCAACGACGGCAACAATGCTCCAGAGGTGACCGAGGTGGAGATGAGAGTGGCGGTGCGAAGGCTGAGTGCCAAGAACACCGCCCCAGGACCCGATGGCTTGCCTGGAAAAGCCTGGGTCCTGGTCATGGAGGAACTCGGGTCTCGATTGAGAGGGCTCTTCAGCGCATGCATGGAGAGGGGCCAGTTCCCACTTCGCTGGAAGACGGGGAAACTGGTCCTTATCGCGAAGCCGGGGCGCCCCGCGGACTCTCCGTCCGCGTATCGGCCCATTGTGCTGCTCGACGAGGTGGGCAAGCTCTTTGAAAGAGTAATTGCAGACCGCCTCGTCGTGCATCTGGCACGGAAGGGGCCGGATCTTGCGGACGGCCAGTTCGGTTTTCGCAGGAGGCGCTCCACTGTGGACGCCATCATGCGCGTGCGAGCCCTCACGACGGGGGATGCGGTGTCCCGGGGCAGGTGTGTCTTGGCGGTGTCTCTGGACATCGCCAACGCCTTCAACTCCCTGCCCTGGAGTTGCATTGGTAGGGCACTCCGGTACCACCGGGTGCCCGACTACCTCTGTCGGGTGATCGAGGCCTACCTGTCGGACAGGTTCATCATCTACCCCGGTCATCAGGGGGAGTTGAAACGGCGAGAGATGTCGTGCGGTGTTCCGCAGGGATCGGTACTAGGGCCGCCCTTGTGGAACATCGGGTACGACTACGTGCTGCGCGCCGACCTCCCCGACGGGGTCAGCGTGGTCTGTTACGCAGACGACACGCTGGTCCTGGCGCGGGGACGGTCGTACCAGGCGGCGGTCGAACTAGCGACGCGCGGGGTTGCGACAGTCGTGGAGAGGATACAGCAGTTGGGACTCGAGGTGGCATTGCACAAGTCCGAGGCCATGTGTTTTCACGGCCCTCGGAGCGCGCCACCTCCGGGCTCCCAATTAACGGTAGGAGGAGTTCACATCGGCGTCGGGTCGACGATGAAGTACCTGGGACTCGTCCTCGACAGCCGGTGGAACTTCAAGGAGCACTTCCGACGTCTGGCTCCCAGGTTGAATGCGACTGGGGCTGCGCTCAAGCGGCTCCTGCCGAACCTAGGGGGTCCAGACGCCTCCTGCCGGAGGCTCTACGCAGGCATCGTTCGGTCCATGGCCCTTTACGGTGCGCCGGTGTGGGCGCCATCGCTACGGAAGCGAGTGGCGGCCCGGCTAACCGCCTGCCAGAGGGTCATGGCCATCCGGATGATCCGCGGATACCGTACGGTGTCCTGCGAAGCGGCGAGCCTCCTTGCTGGCCTACCACCATGGGATTTGGAGGCAACAGTCCTTGCACACATGCATGACTTACGCGTGGAGATGCAACGTCGGGGCGAAACTCCGCTGCCGCGACAAGTCGCGGCATGGCGGACAGAGCTCCGGCGGGATCTCATGGTGAAATGGCGAGAGCGATTGTCGCAACCTCGTGCTGGGCACGCCACGATCGAGGCGGTAAGGCCCCTCTTTGAGGCGTGGCTGGAAAGGCCCCACGGCGTCGTAACCTTCCGTTTGGCGCAGGTGCTGACCGAACACGGCAAGTTCGGTCCGTACCTGTACAAGATCCGTGCGGAGACGACGCCCGGGTGTCGCCACTGTGCGGACCGCCCGGTGGACACGGTGGAGCACACAGTCGAGGTGTGCCCCGCTTGGGAAGAGCAGCGCCGTGTCCTCGTGGGGGCGATCGGCGGCGATCTCTCGCGCCGGGGCTTGGTTCAAGCCATGCTCCGGAGCGAGGAGGAGTGGCAGGCGGTCGCCTCCTTCTGCGAAGCAGTAATGCTAGTAAAGGAGGAGGCCGACCGCCTTAGGCAAAGGCGGACACGCCGCCGCCGCCGCCGGGTTTCCGATCCCAATTTCCGGCCACCGTAGGCGCGGGCTCGCGGACGGTGGGCAATGGGTAGCTCGCTGTCCGTCCGTCCGGTAACAGACCGGTCCGAGCTCAGGTCGTCTACGGCGCGCACCGTTCCCGCGCGCCTCAAGGAGTTGTCAGCAAACTGTAGGGGTCCAGCAGGGCCGAAGCCTACTGGGGCCAAAGGTCATGCGAGAGTGTCACCACGGGCCCCGGGACAAAGGCGAGGAATGGAAAGGTAGGTTTTTAGTCAGTAAAAGTCTGACACTGTTTCCCGCCCCACCCAAGGGCGGGATTCGTCATTGGATGATTTTACCTACCACAAAAAAAAAAAAAAAAAAAAAAAAAAAAACCTCAAAAAAGAGAAATGTATCCTATCAACATACATTATGACGACAGTAATAAACGTCAAGAAAGCTAGCTACAATGTAAGAAAACAGTTTATGCTAAGCACTAAAGTTATACTTCACATGCATCTACAACAGTTAGAAGTTCACAACACAAGTGCATAAAGGTAAAATCGATGAGCATACACAATGAGTGTACACTTTTATAGTTAGCAATGATATGATCGCGTGCGGTGTGGAGGCATGAAATATGTAAGCACTAGTGTGTTGTGGTGAGGTTTGCATGGGATATGGTTGCTTGTCCAGCTATTTTAATTTACTGTGAGCTCTAACTCTTTAAAACAATGATTCACTTTGAAATATACAATCGTTATCATTTCAGCCTCAAGCCATTCCCTAATGTCACCACAAGAATCGTTTCTGCGAAGCAGTAATGCTAACAGGAGGAGGCCGACTGCATCAGGCAAAGGCAATGGCCAGGATTCCGATCCCGATTTCCGGCCACCGTAGGCGCGGGCTTGCGAACGGCTAGCGATGGGTAGCTCACTGTCCGATCGTCCGGTAACCGACTGGATCGAGCTCAAGTCATCTACGGCGCATGCTGTTCCCGCGCGCCTCAAGCAGCTGTCAGCAAACCGTAGAGGACCAGCCTTGCAGGCAGGCAGGCTCAAAACCTGCTGGGGTCATGGATTGGCTTCTGAAAGGAAAGCTCGGCCGGCCCGGTACGATAAGTAACGAAGGAACAGGGTAGGTCTTTAGTCAGTAAGAGTCTGACACTATTTCCGGCTGCGCCCAAGGGCGGGATTGTCATTGGATGATTTTAACAACCACAAAAAAAAAAAACAAAACAATCGTTCTTGTGAGTTCTTTCGGAGTTTCCAGAAATAAAGACATCTGCAGGAGAACTAAAGTACTGACTTAACCCGAAGAATAGTCAAACTGAAGTTGCAGTCGGCTGAGCACATTGCTAGCAGAGTAGCTATGGTCGATGGAGCCGAAAGGTTTTAGGGTGGCGACCACGTACTGGTTGCTTTTGGATACCTTAGGTTGCAACCAAGCTGTACCGACGACTTGGTGAGGTTCGCAAGGATCCGATAGAAGATGTAAAGTAGACGAAAATATCTCTTAATAATACTATTGTACATTTGATCTGATTTCAGAAAATGGGTGACTAAAGAGACATCAAAAAGTGGTAGTTCTTTCAGATTGAATTATAATTAGATGCTTACTAAACCAGTTACATCCCATCAGATCAATTTCCTAACTATTTCATCGTCTTCAAGATTCTAAACACAAATTCCATTAACTGTAGCCATAAGAACTTTGAACTTTAATAATAATAATAATAATCCTTTTATTATCAGGCAACTAAGGCCCATAACACAAATACACACATAATCTTACAAAATAATACACAATACATATAAAATTAAACTATAACATAACAAAACTAAACTACCTTACCCTCAACAGCACTACATCGTTTTAAACATCAGTCTCCATGGATTAGCCAGGATTAAAATTTTAGCAAGAAGCCATTACTACCCCATTCACGACCTAATTGAGGATACGATAACAATTTGCCTCCATCTAATAATTGGGGCCTTAGTTCAATTTAGACTCTTTTGACATCAGAATGTCTATCAAATTCTCATGATGTGACACGTAATAGGGCTAAATAGAAATGTGTGATACAGACCACAGAGCACACAGACGCGCTACGTCTGCGCATGAAAGATGTATAGAGCTGGACTGAGCCTTCCCCGTTTAGTTGGGGCGTCGAGTGAATATGTTCGGACTATGTGAGTATGCGATCATATGGCAAGTTGTTTCTTTTTTCAGAATTTTGATTGGTTACCGCACAGGCTGGCAGTATCATCGTCATCACTACGATCATAGTAAACTAAAGACTAATTTTAACGCATAGTTCAGTACTATTATAAATTATCTCTATTATAATATATTATATTATTCAACTATATTATTGTGTAGGTACATATAAATTTAGAATCCAAGATGTATATTGTGTGGGCTAGCTCAGGCAGGGCTTAGGTCCGGGACTGTATTTTAATATAAAAGACTGGGCGTCGCAGTAATCTAAAAGATTTTCCTTTAAACTTATATATTACAAATGAAACGTCACTTAAATTATTTCAGAAACACATATTTTGAAACTACAAATTCAATGTCATATTATTCTAAGTTCAAATGCCTTTAGAATTAATACATTTATTAGAATTCTTTGAAAACCTTGGGTTGCAGAATTTTGAAAGAATAGCCGTGGTTCCGGAATTCAAAGGGCAACTAAAAAAACACGATGGGGCTAAGTTAGTCAGAGTCCGACACTCCTCGCTCCACTCAAAGCGGGAGACTTTATTTGGTGGTTATAATCTCGGTCTCTAAATAAGGAGAATTTATTAAAAAAAAGTCACTCAAAATGAACAATAAAGATTATTTTTAAGTTGGTCGTAATTTTATTAATTCAAGTATAGTCGTAAACGTCGGCACAATGATTCCGTAGTCTATGGTGGAAATAGTCAGATGATTCGGTTGACGTGGTTATATCAACTGCCGCACTTATGGATGTAGATTAGCATAATGAATCATTAGTGGTGACTTGAATCCTTAAGTCACTGGACTAGCAGGTGGTGAAAGGTAACTTCTATTGAATATTTATACTATAATGACAAGGTTTTCTTTTCTATCCCTTTTATTGTGAATACATCAGCTACATTTTAATAGTGGTAACAAAAAGTTGATAGTTAAGCTTGAGGTAGGGATTGTTAAGATACTCGATCGTAGAAATACATGGCGTTGCGTGGCGAAGATCTAATGTAGCTCTACAAGCCTAGTTTCCATTATAAAATGTATGGACACCGGTTCGATCAGTGGTGCTATTCTCTAAGGAAACGCAGCACTGCTTCAACGACGAATACCCAAATAGGATACTTTGGACTGACAACCTAATGTGCCTAAACATTAGATTGCTAATTCAATGTATCCTTTTTGGATATTTGTCGTTGCGGTAGCGCTGCATTTTCTTAGAGAATAGCACCACTGGACGAACCAGTATCCATACATTTTATAATGGAAACTAGGCTTGTAGAGCTACATTAGATCTTCGCCACGCAATGCCACGTGACGTCATTCTACGTACAAATCAGACGTGGTCCACGTGTGCGTCGGTTTAATGTAGTTCTAGCTTTACTCGTGACACTAATACTCGTAATTAAGGAAACGAAAGTTTATAATAAATTTATTTTCGCGTGTATTTGTTCCTCCTACTCGCTCTAATCTAGGAACGGATTTGGATGAAATGTGGCATATGTAATACACCGTCCCCTAGAATAATATTTAAGATATATTTATCCCGTAAAATTGCTCGATAACTTTCTACTTTCATGTGACACAAAAAACAGGAGATGCTCAAGCAAACGTGTATATTATTATTATACGACGTAACCACTCATCACACAGTGGGCTCCTGCAGATTGAATGCGCTGTTAAGAAGGAGATGGCGAGATGATCTAGAGGTAAGCATCTTCTACTAGCCTCGACTACGAACTAGTCCTCGTGACAAGACGTAGAAGAAGAGGAAGAATGACTGGAATTACTTTGGGAGATATTTGCTCAGCAGTGAGACAATAACGCCTGTGTGAAAAAAGTAACTACTGTCGACATCTTTTGAATTTTGCTAGTATACGAAAATATTCTATAGATAATAATATTCATTAATCGTAGTAAAATACTTCATTATCGAAAATCAGCTTTTCAGAATGTGAATATTAACAAGCAGGCTCAAGAGGACTTATTTAAAAATACGCTACTGAGAATTTATGAAACTTTCGAAAGTCAAAATTACATACAAACGTAAGTAATAATTGGACGTTAATTTCGGATATTTACCCCAATCATATCAGCTATTGAAATGAAATGAGATTTTAATGTAAGAGGAGACGAATTGAATTATTCGTTAAAATTATTTCAATTTCAATCACATTATTTCGTAGCGAAAATAATTATATGGCTTCAGTATACTTTAAGGCAATTAACTGAACTCCTGAAGCTTAATTTACTTCTATAATATTCACGAAAATATCATTTTACATACTCCATATTCATCTGAAAATTACGTAATTCATACTAATTGGTATAACTGTCACCGGCAATTTGTATAATTCGGTTATTCTATACAATACCTAGGGAAAACAAAATTACTGTTCAAGTATATAACTTTACCTGGATCGTTCAGGCAATGTATGAAATATTATGAATATTATTGTTTATTACATACTTTACCTAGGTAATATATTTAGGTTTTATGCAAATAAAAAATAAAAAATAAAAAAAAAAATATATAAAATTCCTAGGGATTGTATAGAGTACCTGCTGGTCCACCGGGAATATGTAAAATAAGTAGATTTTAGTATTTAATAGCATTTTTCAATTTATTTTGTAAGTCGGTTTTTATAACAATTTTCAACGTCAATTTTTTCGTTAGTTTAAACTAGATGATGCCGGTGTTTCCTGAGGTGATTCAGAGGTCAAAGTCTCTTTTAAAAGTTCATACAGCAAACATGTAATGGTCAAATCATCAATGAGAACCATGTAGATTTACGTCAGAGATTGTCTTTTCAGTCAAGAACCATACATATTTGAGTGGACCTGTCCAGTCAGTGCAAGCATTTGTCAGTATTCGTATAGCTCAGCTTAGGACTACTAAGGAACTCAACGATTTAACGAACAATACTAAGGTAAGGACATTTGTGTAGGCTGAAGAAATACCCAAATTTTCTTATTATTCTTCGTCTTCTGGCTAGACCTTATCCCATTTATTTGGGGTCGGCCCTCGTTGTCCTAGTTATTGTTCACTTCAGGTATTTTTTTATATAGCTGATGTGACCTTTGAAATGTTCTCAAACTGCAAATTCTCAATTTAAAACCGATATGCGGATAGGCCACTTCTTCAAGGTTGAAGCTAATAAATTGAAGTGGCAACAGTAGTGATAGATTACCTGTTCCAGGCACTATTTCTTAGCGTAACAGAATATCTTTTCTTAAGAACTTTACGACTTGCTTGAGATAGTAAAGAGCTGATTCTTGTCGGTTCTTTTTTCTCATCGTTCCGAGATAGGCTTGGCAGGTAAGATTGTAGCACAAGACTTGCTTTAGTATTTTTTTCACACAGGTCATACACAATCTAAGTCGTTGAAGATAGAAGTATGAAAATTGGAATACTTATTGGTTTTAGGGGTAGGGTAATTTCAAATCTTGAATCTTATGAGGGTGTAGTGGTGGTACCCTTTTAATTGTCAATTGTTTAAATAAATTAAAACAATATTAATTGTCTTTGACAGTCTTGTTCCACTCAGCCCCTATTTTCGGTCTTCCCTTTCCCTCTTTTCTTCTTGCTTCCCTGGTTGGTACATTATGTGCATCGTCCAGGTCCTAACATAGTTATGTTTTGCTAAGTTTTTTAACGTTGAACTATTTTATGTACAGGTAAAACCCGGATAGTTTTCAAAAGTTTCTAACAGTGGTATTCTCTATGAAAACAGCCTTGAGAGCAGCACTGCCGCAGCGACGAAAATTCAAATAGGTACATTGGATTAATAATCTAACGTGTTACTACATTAGGTTAACAATCCAATGTATCCTATTTGGATGTTTGTGGCTGCGGCAGCTCTGCGCTCAAGGCTGTTTTCTTAGAGAATAGCACGCCAGAAGTCTAATTGTATGTAACCTCTTATCTCAGCTATAAACCACATGGCCTCCTACCAGGAACACATGACATATTCCTGGTGCTTTATTTTGTAGACGATGATACTGGCTGGTTTTAAAAAAAATCCCAAATTCGAAATTTGAATCAAAATTTTTTACTCAATATCATAAAAAACAAAATTTTTCATAGGTTTTTTTACTTAAAATTCAGTTTAACATTATATAGAATGAAAGTCGAAATTGGAATTGATGCCGAAGAATTCAAATAATTTCTTATCAAGTATAGCTAAGTAACCACCACGAGTTCAAGAGCTTCTGTATGTGTCATGCATCCCTGGTATGTGCAGTGTGTCTAGATTCAACGTAGTCAAAAACATGGTATTTTTAACAATTCCTACTTCTTCTTTTTTGTGAACGAGAAGCTGGCTGGTTTTCAAACATACCACAGTTAGGTCAATTATTTCGCACAGTCGCACTTGGACGAGCTTCACGCTTCATCGTTCGGGTGCTGGGCAGGTACCCAAAATCACTATACCTCGGACATACGTTGTAAAACATTCACAGAGGGCATGAAAACGAAAAAAATGGTTCATTGTCAAAGATTAAGTGAGTGTTCTGTTACTGTTTTGATGAGGATTTTGTAATAACTGTAAGTAAAGATTTCTGTGTGTGAACTCGTTGGACGTTAACCTTAGTACAAAGAGATCAATGTGCGAATACGCGATCGTCGTATTTATTTTATTATACATATACTCACTGACCCAGCAAATGCTGTTCTACCGTATAAATTATCAAAGGTAAAAATGGAGGATGGTAAAAGAAAGACAAATTCTCAGACCTACCAAATATAAAAAAAAAATCATAAAAATCGGTCAATCCGTTTTGGAGGAGTACATGAACAAACGATTTCTTTTATATTAGAAGAATATTTCTGTATAGCAAAATTGAAAAGATGCAATAAGAGGACGCTAGAGATACCTACAACTGATGAAACCTACAATTCAGATGTCCATAAAAAAATCAGCTCTTCTGAATTTTCTCCGGTCTCGATTACGTTGATAGAAACCTTTAGACGAGAAAAGTTTGATAAAGATAAAAATCCCTTTTCCCTTAAAAGAAACACTACAAAGATGTGGGTATGTAAAATATCTAGGCGTAATTTGAATTTTATGGGTAGTTTATTTTAAACATAATATACCATTGGCTGATTCATGTTCACTATGACTGCATTCCGGATTATTTGCCAGTTTTTGATAGTTTCGGTTAAGGATATTTGAATTTTAAAATTATGAAAGTTAAATATAAATAGTAAGATCTCTTTTATTTTTAGTCTAAATTATCATTTGTGCGTCAAGTCGTTGAACTCCTTGGTAGTCTTTAGTTGAGCTTTGCGAATACTGACAAATGCTCGCACTGAATGGACAGGTCCACTCAAATCTGTATGGTTCTTTCTTCAAAAGACCAAATCTGCATAGTTCTCATGTGATTTGACCATTACATTATTTACTCTATTTACTTAAAAGAGATTTTGACCCCGAGTTGGTTTCGGTGTTTCTTCTCAGGGTAGTCAGCTAGGAAACACCGGCCTCATCTAGTTTAAACTGACGAAAAAATTGATGTATACGTAAAAGTGTTTTTAAAAACCGATTTGCAAAATAAATTGAAAAATACTAAAGGGTCTTTCAACAAGGACGGGTCGATGTTGAAATTAAATAAAACAAGCTATATGTGAGATATTAAAGAAATTGTTTTTTTTATTTGAAAGGCCCATTTATGCTAATATTTATGAAATATAACTAAGAACTACTTATTTTACACATTGCCGTTGGACCAGCAAGTACTTTATACAATTCTTAGGAATTTTATACATTACCTAGGTAAACCCGCACTGGGCCCAATTTTGGTATTGGTTACGGAGTTCTAAAATATCTCTGTAACTAAACCAAATTTAAATTAAAAAAGGAGGATTTAAAAAAAATGGTTAGCCATTTCACATAAATGCATCGCCCTATTCAATGTCGCATCTGCACCGTACTCGGTTACTCTATGCGTTCACCAGCGGATGCACAAAAGCGGGCCCGTCAAACCGGTTCTCACTTTTTTTTGCCCCTACGGCCTCGGAGCCACGCACACAGACACGTTGCAGTGTGCGTGACACGTGCATGTGTGCGTGATCAGCTGACGAACAGCTGTAGTGTGATCAATCGGTTTGGACGTAACGCCGGTATGCGAGGAAATGCTGAGGTATGCCCAAGGGAACGGAAGGATTGATGGAATTTGGGATGTCTAATTGATGTTGTGGTCTTTTTGGTAAATGGGTGTATGGAATTTTAGGTTTGTTGGGTTTTATGAAGAGACCAGCAAGAGGTAGATCACATGTCGTAATATGAGTATAAGGTAACCTTAAGTCATCTAAGTTTCTGAAGAAATTACCAATACGGAGTAGGTACTTAGGTATGAATTTCTCGTGAAACTTTGGCACTCAGCCCTTTCATTCACTATATAACAAGCAGTGAAAGTACGACAAAAGCCATTTTTTATTCGTCCCCAGCCATTTCTCTTGATGCAAGTCCAAATTTTTATTTTCACACCAATATTTTATATTAGGCAGTTAGGCACAATAACTGCCAACTTATTACCCTTATTATAAAGGCTAACAGAATTGCCGCCATCAAGTTGTAATAATTTACACTTTTACGACTAACGAATGAACAGTTTAGGAGTTCGTTCCAGGAACCAGGTATGAGGTACCAGGCGGGTATAAATTGCCAGGTGTTTGCTGCATTTGGAGCTCGACATGCAGTGAAGGTATGACGTCACAGTTGGTATAATTGAACAATGCAAAAGTGTCATTGTACCACATAGACGTATTTAAAGTTTACTAAGTGACTTTTTAATAAAATTAAGTATATGATTAAACTATAAGTATCTTTAAAATATTTCATTAAACTTTCGTCTTAGGTGATATAGATAGAAGCGCCTCATTTTTTCAAGTAATAAGACTAGCAAGGGATATATAAAAATTATATATAGTAAGATTAAGGAATCTGGGCTATTCTGTCTTAAAATCAAATTTGCTGACTGGCTAATATTTTTAATTTGCTTTCAATGCACGAACACACACGAACTAAGTATGTGCTAGCACTAGAAAATAATAACTTAAATTGACACTTTTACGTAGGTTTTTGCATACATTTTGATTACCGTAATTAGAGACACAATAAAAAGATAATAGGTGTTTGGACACCGGTGTCTTCTTGGGTTTTGACAGTAATGGAGGGTTTATTTTCCGTTGTCATACCTATTGAGCCCATTAGTAGAGAACAGTCTTTCTAAGGTCTACCAAGTTGGTATAAAGTTGAATAAATTAATTCAATTACAGAATTTCACAAACAAAAAAAACATAGATAGGTACTCAATTCAATTTAAATCCGTTTAAAAATAAAACCACTTTAAATTCTACGTTTCCATATTTTCAAACGACAAAATACTTTCCTTATCTTTACGATAGATGGCGTTGCTTTACGTACATTTTATTTACGAAAGTTAACTAATTTCACTTTCAAGTTTACAGATTAGTTTAGAGACTAAGTAATAGTCAGATATTTATTACACGGTATAAGTGTGTTGTTAAAAACGCAAAAGTTATCAATTTAATTGACATAAACAAGCTGGGTAGCAGGTGATGGTTCCTACAAATGCCTGAACGCAGCGAAAGGTGAAAAGTATTCATACTTATAAAATATGGCATGTAACTGAATAGCGTGCATTAATAGTCGATTAATTTTATTACTTTGAAAACAGTGTCGTAAGTTGAATAAAGTAAAAAAAAAGAAATGTAAAATTTTAAAAAGGTTGTAAGGGTTCACATTTTTAGTTTAAGTTATGTTTGAAAAGGGGTATTACAAGCATTTGCTTTTACTGTACTTACAGATGCTTCGAACACACATAAAGAGGTTTTTTTTTTTGTGGTCAGTAAAAAATTAGCTACCTATGGGACTGGAACAATTTGCCTGCTGCGGTCTTCTAGTCCAATTATAATTTAGGTGTCTTCAAGGCTAGAGAGGATAGGCTCTTGTTAACTTACCTACCATCAACGATTGTACCATTACTTACTATCATGGTGGGATCCCGGTCAAGTACTAGTCTATACAACGAGGTCAATGAACTGTAGGTAGTTAGTACGGACTCGCTCAATTGATGTTTACTTAAAGAAATTAATTTCGTACATGCGTATATTAATTCGAGTTTTAGAAAAAAACCTACCTTATATTTTTTTTTAAAAAAAAAACCTTATTTTTTAATTTTATCTTTATAAATCGATAGCTTTTCATGAACCCGATCGACCCTCCACGGGATTAAAACGATCAAAATCTAGCCGTGTATAACTCCTTCCACTTAATAGTTCAGTTTAGGTTGTCAAATGAATTGTGTTAAAAGGTCATGGTAGTCTAGGATCACAGAGGCCCCTCTGTCATCCTAGAACACAAAGGACACTATGCATACAGCAAAAGTCTGACTCTCTCTTTCACCTCTGCGCCCTAGAACGGGAAAAGTAATTGGATGATTTCTCGCCTAAAAATAAAAAACAAAATCGGGATTTATTAGTAAATGATTTCCGAAACTCATAAAAAGGGCCCAAATTTTGTTTTAATGAAGCAAAACTAACAACTTGTAATAATAATTGGGTAACATTACGTGAAATACTAAACTACTAAATGTAAACGCAGGTACGCTTTAGTTAGATGGAGTTAGTTGAACTAACTTACAGTTTAGTGTATTTAACCGGCTGGCCGCCGCAGAATACTAAGCTTTCGCTATCAAAGCTTTCCGAGATTTTAGTGGTAAAAGCTTGGTAAATTAATGTTTGTAATATTAACAAACATACCCTAGGATAAATGAACGTTTATTGTGGTACTCCAACATGCATTTTTGTAATGAATTTTCCACCTAGTCTCTTTTAATCACTGTGATCCTGGTATCAACCGACAGCTTGTTGTTGTTTTTTTTTTAAGTCAGGCTTACGCTTGACCACTGTCTCACTTACTGGAAAGCGATGATATGGTCAACGATGGAGCACGCTTGCTCAGAACTACAATACGCGGCATGTAAGTTGAACCCAAATTGTAACAGATTTTTGGGTCTCAATCGAAGTGCGGCATAGTATGGGGCTGCGTGTAATCATAGCCACGACGTCCGTTTTAGTTCAACTTGTTTGCCGCAAAGCTATTCACTCTTGACCTAAAAATACTCAATATGTAGCTCGATGCATAGTGAATGTGTTCTCGAAATGTTTTGTGCGTGTGGGTGGGATGTTCACCACTAGATTCTGCCGTGCTTCAGAAAGCATGTTAAGCTGTTCGTCTCGGTTGTCATTTGTCGATCTTTGACAGTCGTTAAGCAGTACTGACACTAGGCAGTCTTTTCAAGGTTTATTATGACCACAAAATAGTTGAGAAAAGTCTAATCTGATAGTAACCCAATAATTGTGATTAACAGGCCAGGATGATATCAGGAACAAGAAATCTTAATTTTGTATTTCAAAAATTATGCTACATAATGTACGTTGGACAATTTACTCTATGTGCTTAGCTACGGTTTATTAAACGAATAATCTAGGAATAAAAAGCTTTTTTTTCAGAAGTAACCAGGAAATCACATGAACGGTATGTGTAGGTTCACGACAATATTATGAAATTAATAGCTCTGCAATATCTTTCATTCATTTTCGCAATAGAAGAAGAGTATGACTACGAGTACTAGCAACTGTTGCATACTTCTGCATTCCTAGTACTCCATTTGAACATAATTCGAAATGACTGAACGTCACACATCACTCAGGTCACAATTTAAAAATCGAATGCATTCGTGCACCTTGCCTCCCGGCGAGCTTTACAAAAAAGGAACGTTTTGACGTCGCACAAATAAAAGTTCTGCATCTCTTTCTGACACGTTACAAAAGTCCATATCATATGTTTGGTCGGTCTCTGTCACTCCACCCCATATCTCTTGTACTTTTTTCGAAACCCTCTCATTACTATACGGCTACACACACTACAGGCTGAGTTGAGTTGTGTAAACACAGGCTGTTTGTTTATTTGTGTTGTCTTGATGTGCTTGTGTGAGTAGTCAGCTGTGTAAATCCTTGAAGCAACACGTGTCTTGCGTGTGTGCGTTTTGTTTAGGTGTCGAAGTGTACAGGATGGAAGATGTAATTTTAGATGATTTTTCATAAGATCTTTGAGCTTTTGAAGTTTGAGAATTTAAAAAGATTTGTTTGCGGTTATCCTAATAATAATCTTGTTGTTCCTTTTACGGAAACTCAGTGTGAGAGATGTACGTAAAATAATCGTTCGCACTGTCTAAAACTCAGGGCAACATATCAATACAATGGCCAATTCAGATGTAAGCAATTTTTACTTGCCACCATTTTGGTTCAAAGTCAATTTTTGCTGTTGTCTAAGAGAGTTACGATTTTGATTTAGATAATTTCAATCATATTATGCTAAAGATCCAACATGAATTGGAAAACCACTGCAATCACAATCATTTTTTTTTTGGGTTAATCATGAATCAATTAATACCCAAACTCGCAAAATTTGGCAGATCCTGATTTTTCTGTGGATTTAAACGAACGTGACATGAGTAATCTTCGATACTAAAAACAGAATATTTGTTACTTTTATAGTAGAATAAATAACATGACAAAAAGCTAGCGCATTTTCTCATCTCCTTATCCCATGTTATTCAGGGTCGGCGTAACACGACGTTTTTTCTTCCATTCTGTCTTGTCACCCGTCACGTTATCATTGACTCTCTTTTCTTTTATATCTTTTCTCACACAATCCTTTTTTTACGCTTCCCTCTCCCTCTCCATCCATATGCACATCCAAAAAGCTAACGCACATATACGTGTGTGTTTCCTGATAGCTACAACTTAAGAGTCTTTAAGTCAAGAGTGAATAGGTTACTTGTAGGTAAGCGTGCTCCATCGTCGGCCACGTCATCGCTTACCATCAAGTGAGATAGTGGTCAAACGCGAGCCTATGAATAATAAAAAAAGTGAATATTTTATAAATGTCAATGATACAAAACTGCGAAAGCTAATTAATACAGTTATGAAACATTTTGGTCTTAATAATATTTACGATTGATTAAAAAAGATCTCAATTTGAAGTTAAATACCTACATAAGATTTAGCCACCCTGTAGATATTCTTTTATTTTTTTATTATTACAGTTTAAAATGAAAGCAATTTTCCTCGCTACACCCAAACGTGTACCAGGATAACATAAATTCAATACAACTGTAATTATAATTGGGTCCTTTTGATGTCTCATGTAATTGACATTTCATTGACGCGTCTTTTTATTAAAACTTGGCGTGACATGATTATTGACTGTGCTCATTGAATTATTATTTTCAAAGAAAATAATTGACTGTTCAAATTAATAAGTTAACATTTAGAATTTAAGCTTAGTAGTTTTTAGTCGAGAGCCAATTATCAATCATTATAACTGCTGTGGAAACGTTCACTGGTTAACTTGAGCATTGTTAAAAACGGTTACTTTATTATCCGGTCATCTTCACGTAGTTATGTGCCTTCTGCGCTGTTTTTAATCAAGTAATTTATTGTGAAACTCGCCTTAGCTTTCCTTTTCAATCCAGACTCATCGGTGTTCGTAATTATTTCGTAAAAATCAAGAATAGGCCAATATATCCTACCTACGTACAATATGCTTACCAGTGGTGCGATTCTCTAAAAAAACGCAGCGCTGCCTCAACGACGAACACCCAAATAGGATACATAGGATTGTCAACCTAATATACCTATACATTGGATTGTTAATTCAATGTATCCTATTTGGATGTTCGTCGTTGCGGCAGCGCTGCGTTTTCTTAGAGAATAGCACGACTGGGCTACATAATTGTTAAAAAGAGTTAAGTACTGCTTCCCTGGTACGCAAATTACAACTATAGGAACACGAAAAGTTTTAGTCAGTAAAAGTCTGATTGTCGTTTTTGCTTTACGTAGAGCTATAGAGCAAGTGAGGTTATTTGATGATTTTCCATCCGAAAACGTAAAATAGTTACTAATTTAAAGAATAAATAATTTGGTAAGCCTAATTAACGATGGAGCGACTCGTTGTCCAGGGACAAGTGGAGGGGAAAAGGTCACGCTGACACTCACCTACGCGTTGGACAGAACTCATCAGAGCTGCAATACAAACTTCCATAGTCCAGTGTTTCCGAGACGGTGTTAACCGGGATAAGTGGAGACGCATGACGGGAGCCTCACTCGCCAACGAAAATGCAACATTAACAACCACGACCACTCTGTCAACAGTGAACGACTAAGGAGGAGGAATTAACCAAAAATCTAACCTAACCTAACCACCTAATATAATAATAGCCTCATAATTTCAGCTAAACCTAAAACCAAAATCAATGTTTATTTAAATAAAAAATATTATTAGTAGTTCATATACATACATATCAAAACCAAACTTTATTTTAATACGTCTGTTCTAAGAGTTTCGATTGAAACAAACATTTTATTAGTTAACTGCTACAAGTATAAAACGTTTATTGCCAAGACGTGAAATTCTATATTTCCATTATTTTACACTACAATATTTCAACAGAACTTCTATGAAATTCTTTACTACATCAGTACTTTTTTATTCGCTTTGGTAACACTGGGCACGATCCGTTTAAACTTAATATAATATATAGTAATAGCTTTTACAATTAACTAAAATACTTATTAAAAGACTAAAATCAAAACTTCAACTAACAACACTATAAAAATATCACACTCTGCTCCATAGCCTGCAACAATTACCATCAAATTACTTACGTATCTACATCGGCATATTTCTAGGGAATTCTAAAAAAAAAGCTACCACAAGATGTCCTTGAAGTCATATGGGCTGCGCGGGCGCAACAGCTGATGTTACCTTACACTGACGGCACTCACACAGACGCAGTACACCCACACAATCCTAGGGTAGGAAGGGTATGGTATATGTGTGTGATGTTCTACCAGATAATTTTCGAAGAGTTTAAATAATACATAATAGGCAGTAAGTTGCAGAAGGTTCAATAACTTCTTGCACTACCTTCTGACGTTTTATAAGTGCTCTTGCAGGTCTTTGTGAAATAACGCAGTCGGGTAAAAAGAAACTCAATTGGAATTTTAAATTCTTCTATTGTAATGGAAGTTGTACGTGTAGCCATATCGTGGTGAAAAGGACGCATAATCAGCCTCCATGGTTTATAAATACAGTACCGTCATAAAGTTATTTTTTTTTCTGGCTGTTCCCGTAATGCCATTAGTAGACAAAGGTATAATGATGGATAAGCAAATTATTTACCTGGTTATGCGTTAGTTTTAAATATCAAATTGAGGATTAACCTTAAAGTAGTTAATATGCTTTCATGCAACGGGAACTGGCTGACACCAATCTCTCTAAGGTATATATAAGATACAAACCTGAATTCCGATTACTTTTGATTTAAAATCAATACAAAATTTAAAATCGATTACTTAATATCAGGACTAAGAAGAAAATCTATAAATACGTTTTTTCAAAATTTGTCAGAAGTGGTATTTCTTTGTAAGTAGTTTTAGTGTGTAAGGGTCGGATTGATGCTTGTGTGCGTGAGAAACTAACAGATATCTTTGAAGAATAGTTTAATAGTATTCGGATGTGCACTAGGAGCTTAGTAAAGTCGTTTTAGTTAGAGATATAACTTAGACATTGGGGATTGATTAAATTATTTACTAGGCCAACGTTACCAAAGAATTTGTTGAAGTTCTAAAAGAATCCAAGTAGGTTAGAAATAAAAGACTGAAATTCACTTCCTTGAGGATAATGTTTATCTTACACAATTTTATCTAGCGATTTAAATCAAATAATACCTATACGATATATCACTAAGCATATTTTAATATGATAAATATATGATAAGTAGAATGATGATGAAGATACAACATTGAAAAATTTAAATTGTTGTAGCTACTATTTCGAAAATATGTCAAATATGTTCTAATGATTTGTGTCCAGTCACAAACAGAACACATTTACACAAACAGTTATACAATTGAACATAATTGACACAACATTTTTTTTTCATCACAAAAAGTGTCAATACCATAAACTTTCTATTGAAGCCAATAACGAGGATCCACGAAATAATTGCTTGAGATTAATCACCCAATAGGGACCCACGGAGTACGAGAAACAGTGATCAGTCAAAATGTTATTACAATAAGCCAACTGCGGAATGACGAGACGTTTTCGTCTTTAAACTTAAATATTTTGTCAAAAATTCTACATTGAAGAATAAAGAAATTTATTTCTACGATTGGAATGTATAAAAAAGTAATGTCAGCTGCTGGTTCATTTGTTAAAGTCAAGTTAGTGAAGGGGTTGGAGTCACGATAACTGTTTCATTTTACACGTCATTTGTTTCTGTTCAAGTGGGGTAGAAATTTAAACGTGCGATAGCAATTAATCTAGCATGGACTGCTCTCATAATTCTTCATGATACCCTCCTTATTTCAAAGCACTTATTATAATGACACATTGCTCGTAAATATCTCTTTCTCTTTCAATTTCATTATCTCTCTAGTCTGGAATGAGGACACTTAAAGCTTATTCAGCTTTCGCTTAATCATGCTCTATTTCATTCTTTGCAATCTTAGCTTACATTACTTTAGATATGTCTTACTTCTTTGATAAGACTCACTTGATCAGACATATTGCAAAATGTTTTATCTTAATCTGGTTGCTATATAGCACCGATATCAATAAATTATGCGTATCATCGTTATCCTATTTCATTCCCAAGAGGCTCAGCTTCCAGCTCCAGTATAACCGCATGTGTCTCAAAGCGATTACCATCTGACTTCCGCAACACGGCGAGCTATATCGCTATATTGGCAACATTGTAAAAAATGCAGTGAATTTAAAACGTAATATGCTGCCACATATGTGTAGGTTCTCACTACTGTTGGAGATGCTAACTTAAATGATAAAGCTATGAGATAAATTGATCTACAGATGAAGATACAATCTCTCTGTACCTATACCGCACTTCGTAATGCTAATTAAGATGCAAATATTTTAGGGTTAAATATATTTACATCAAGTACTCTATCATTGTTTACATAATCATCACCAGCCTTTTAATGTTCCCACTGCTGGGACACAGGCGTCCTCTCTAGGAGAGGGAATGGGCCCTAAACCACCACGCGGGCCCTGTGCGGGTTGGTGGATGTAATCCACCTGTGTCAATGTGTGTGTTTATATAATCTGCACTGATATTATAAAAATGAAGAGATTTTTTGAACACGCTAATTGAAAAAATCTGTTTTTGATGCACATTCGAGAACAATCCATATAACATCACTTTACGACCCACGAGAATGAAGGAGTAATCGAGGATGACACCACGTAGAACTAGCTGTATACACATATATATAGAAAAAAAAATTAAAATATCAAAATTAATGATTTTAAATTGTTTTTATTTTACATAGGCGTACATAGACACATATAAAAGGACGTGTTCTCAGTACAGTCCCAAAAAGATGGGTAATCTAATCAGCTTTAGACCTCACTTTCTGAATACAATGTTCGTAGAATCCAATACATTTAGTACACCATGAATAACGAAGCATAACGTGTAAAAGAAACTTTAAGATGTATTGCAAAAAAAGCTCAAGCAGTTTATGAAGAAACTTGCAACATAAAGCAGATGAGACAGGTAGATTTTTTTTCTACGGTAAAACGATTGAAAAACTTTGTTAATGCATTGTCGACCTTAAAGACAGGGAATATGGGCGATAACTTGTAGGTTGATTCATTGACGTTATTATATGTTGGAGCAGATTGGGAACAGACTAATATTAGTAGTGAACTAATATCCATAAGCGATTTTAAAAGTAAAAAAAAATATCCTAAGGAAACATACTTCGGAATATGAGGTATCCTTTGAGATATTCATCATATCTGTCTACCCTAGTTAAAAATTTCATCCGAATCCGTTCCGCCGTTTGAGTATGAATAAGTAACAAACATACAAACTTCGCTTTTCTAGTGTTTGCGTGATATACATTATCATCATCAGCCCTATAATGTTCCCACTACTGGGACTTAACCCTTCTCTCTAGGAGAGGGAATGGGCCGTAATCCACCACGCAGGCCCAGTGCGGTTTAATGGATGTCAAATGTCTACGAATTTTAAGTTCTAGTTTCCTCACGATGTTTTCCTTCATCGTTTTGAGAGCAGTGGTGATAAAATATATTACACAAAGTAATGCGCCTGGCTGTGTTTGAACCCGCAACCTACAAACTCGTAAATCGTGGCCGTCACCACTTGGCCACCACTGCTTTATCTAGCGTGATATATATTTAAGTTAAATAGAAAATAGGAATCAAATAAAGTGCGAACAAATTGTAACATATGTTTTCCGAATTCCGAATATTGAAAGGCAAAATCTCGTTTCACCACTCAGAACTTGCATTAAACTAACTTCAAAATACTATCTAAAATCTAAATCCATCCACTGACTTTCGAGAGAGATCCTAGCATGGATATACTCGTAATATCGGCATGAACGATAGACATATTATGGATGTGTGTGTAGAAGACGTGAATTTCTTTTTATGAAATAAATATTCGAGAACAGACACTCGACGGCGGCGTGAAGACAATTTGCGATGCTCGATCGACGCACTACGAAACTGCCTTCATCGCTTCTCTCGTAATTACAACAGGGAATACTACTCCCCTTAATGTAAAAACAGTATGAATATAATACAATTTAGCTAAACACATAAGCAGTCTTTCATCGCCCGTTTCTAGCAATATTATCCCCATAATAGACGTGACAGTTTCCAAATGCGCACACAAATTTATCTGCACCATATTCCCTTTGCAGCTACTCTAAACAGCTGATGTTTAATCATAAACAATATTTACAACCTCACTGAAACTTCAGCTCTATTCATAAAACTTTAGGGTTGGGATTCTCTTACGCGCTCGCAAACGACCCAGCAACGTTTATTTTTTGCTCTCTCACGTGTGAGTTGTTTGCATGTGTGCGATCGCCCTTCGCTTTTTTCTATTTTCTGGCCTTACCAGTCCTCTAAGAAAGGGTAGGCATACAAATACTACAACGCATTACTTGCATAAGTTAGATGTATTGTTTTGATTTGTACGTTTTGTACTTTTTTCGACAATCCATCTTGGATTTTATTATGGTTCTATTGTGGGTCTGGTTTTGAGTCTTGTATTGTAATCTCCCGTCTCTTATAATTGACCAGGTATGTGTGTAGGTAGACGATTAGGGTAGATCTGAGGTAGGATTGAAAAATAAAGAAAGTGGAACCAGTTTAGAATACTCTCATGTTACTTTGACTTCAAACACACAAAGATCTGAATCACTGATTGAAATTGTAAAGCAGGTAAGTGTGACGAATACTACGGTAAGTTGTACTGCCCAGAATTATATATAACTGACAGTAAGCAGATTATACAATCTGTCATTTTTGTCTATATCTTCTAATATGTATATAAAAAGCTCGTATCAGTGTCTATTGTCTAACTCCTCCGAAATGGCTTGACTGATTTTATGCTTTTTTAGGGTTCTGTAGCCAAATTGAAAAAAACTGACCCCTTATGGATTCGTCATGTCTGTCTGTCCGTCCGTATGTCAAAGCCACTTTTTCCGAAACTATAAAAACTATAATGTTGAAACTTGGCAAGTAGACGTATTCTGTAAACCGCATTAAGATTTTCACACAAAAACAGAAAAAAAAACAATAAATGGGGATCCCCATACCAAGAAATGAAACAATTTTTTTTTTTCATCAAACCCATACTTGTGGGGTATCTATGGATATGTCTTCAAAAATGATATTGAGGTTTCTAATGTCATTTTTTTTCTAAACTGAATAGTTTGCGCGAGGGACACTTCCAAAGTGGTAAAATGTCCCCCCCCCCTGTAACTTCTAAAATAAGAGAATAATAAAACTAAAAAAAAATATATGATGTACATTATCATGCAAACTTCCACCGAAAATTGGTTCTAACGAGATCTAGTAGGTAGTTTTTTTTTATACATCATAAATCGTAAACCGCAATAAAATTTAACTGAAACATAAACCTTATGCATAAACCGTGAACCATTATTTTCTAATAATAAACCTGAAATAGGTGACTAAGTAAATAATAATTATAATTCATCAAACTTTGTGTGAGCATGGGGCGAACCTCTGTGCTGAAATTCAATTCAATAATAAAAATGGCTACTTTTGTATTTACCACAAGGACCTTCAGGACTGAAGAGAAAGGACTTGCAGAGACTCGAGTCGGAATTGAATTATTTTCATAGGTTGGTTTGTACGGAACCTTCAGTGTGCGAGTCCGACTCGCACTTGCCTGTTCTTTTTTGTGTATATTTGGTACAGTCTTTTGACTCAGAATAGATCATAAATTATTTTTCACTCTCCTCCCGACATCCTCATCTTTTTTTATAAATTGACCTATACGGGAGAACAACGTTTCCCGAGTTAGCTTTTAATATATATTAGATAAATATAAATAATACTTTTGCAGCTTTATACCCTTAGTAGCGCTTGGAGCTTTACATTTATAGCTTTTATTAGAAATTTTAATATCACATGGAATCAACAAATATTATTAAAAAAAAAACTTGTTTGCATTGGGGTCGAAAATTCAAAGCTTTTACTTGGAATACAATACTAATACCAATCACAGTATCAACACTGAGGGTCCCTCCACCCTAAGGAAATAAAAATTCTAATTTATGTCCAAACTGACCTACTCCACAAGTCCACACCATTAATTCCTTTATAGAACTTGCCATTGTATTTCTCGTATAGGGATTATTATAGTGAGCATTATACTATTGTGTTTGACCAAAGAGTATGGATCAGAGAGTGGCTAGTCCATTTGCATAAGTTGCCAACGGGTACAATCGTAGCGTGGTATACTGGAGACTGTCGTGAATAATGGCGTATGGTGTGAGGCAAGAACTAAAGGGCTATTGTTTAGTTTTGCTCTGTTATTTGGGAGGGAGCAGCGGCCACGTGTTTTGTAAGGACGGCAGTGTTAGCGGCGAATGGACTGGAATTGTTCGTCCAGATACCTGCTCAGGAATAAAACTTCTGTTACTACCTATATGCCTGCAGTCACTTTATCTAGTTTATCTAACACAGTCTGAGTGAGATTAGTAATTTTGAAAAAGTTTTGCTTTGGTTTTAAATGATTTGTGTTTGCTTGCATTAATGTGTGCTTAAATAGCCAGTGAAGAAAAAGTTCAGCCATTTTGCGTTGTATATCGTAGTAATATTATATGGGCAAAAGTTTGTATGGATGTGTATATTGGTAACTCTTCCACGCTGAAATGGCGGCGTTTTGAATTAAACTTTGCAGTAATACAGCTTGTAAATCAGAATAACGTATGTATACACTATAGTTTATAATGTGGTAAAGTTTTTATTCCATAAGAGAGTAGCCGTTCTCAGAAGCTAGTTTTAATATATCACATACAAACAAACACACAAAAGGCCATAAAAACTAGATTTCTGCAAATCTTAAAGTTTCCCTATCTTCTACAAAATTAAACAGATTACGATAGTTTCCATTCACCAACTTCGAGAACAACGATGATTTTCCCCACCGCGAACGTTACAAACTGCTCGCGTAAAACATTCAGCCCTTTATACCACGTGCAGCCATCACGTGTTAAATACGAGCCGTGGCCATAAAACAACCGAACTGGTGGGCAAAGTCGGACAAATAACGTTACTCCAGTAATACAACACCTACAAACAAATGATTTTGATTATGAAACGTGTTAAGAAGTTTAAATGAAAATCTACAATATGGTTGGTTTCTTTTTGTTGCTTTAGAAATGCGTCAGGTGTTGAAAAAATTAGTTCTTGAGTGTTCCGTATTTAGCCAATTTTAACAAAATATATATTGGACAATGGCAGGAAGATGATGATGACATTTGACTAACTAACACGATCTAATGTCGATGGAGATAGTCAAGAAAGCCCAGTTGCTAAAATTGTATGTAATAACATAGGACCAACTGTCCTGGCACATAATTGTAAGGAGACTCGATCCCAGATTATACAAGCAGGAATTGATAAAGAAGAAGAAGATACATTGGACTAACATTGCTAATTGCAGCTAGTGCTATATTTATAATTTGAGAATTAAATTTGGTATCATGATTTTTATGCTGTTGAAAAATCGCTAAAGGAATCTATTGAGGAAAAATTAATTGAAGAAACCAGAATTACGAAAAGCTGACATCTTTAACCAAACATGAGAGGTTTTTTTCTTAAACTACGGAACCTTAAAAAAAGAATTAAGAGTTTCACAACCTAGTTAATTCTTTCGGATGACAGACAAGATTGTTATCAAGTTCATTTGACCACAGTTTTGATGAAGCGAAAGAATATTTTGCGGGTCACGATCGTAAAAAATTTGGAAATGAGAAAAAAGTTTTTAGTGGTTCTAGCGTGTGCTTGTTTAGCTTATGAAGTTAATACGCAATGAACTCCGTGTCCATTTTAAGTACAGGAGCTTTACCATGACGTTTTAAAATATCAAACGTACGAGCGAGAATCTTACAAAAGAAGAGTTTAGTTTGTCAAATGGATCACGCTAAGCGCTCCTAGTAGGGCTTAGGTCTTAATTTGACCATTAATTTCAAAGATGAAAGCGAAAGTGATTATGGGCTTGTCATAAAATTCAAGTGGACAATTTCTGTCATATTACCTGCTTGAGTTTCCTTTGATCAATTTTAGATGTATACCGTTGTGGTGAAGTATAGATGTTGATCTGAACACAACACTAAGTGCAAAGCAAACTCAAAATGACATATTACTATAGTATCATTAATTAATAACAGGATCTTTGATGTATGTAGAAGTATTGAACAACTAAATAATTCCTGTCATGGACCAAATAGAGAAGATATTATACTACTAACATAACATTCCTTGCAGTAGTTCATGTTTCCTCATTAATATAATCTAGAAGTCTTTAAGTCAATTGTAAATGGGTTACTTCTAGGCAAGCGCTTACCACCACGTGATATAGAGGTCAAACAAGAGCTTATGCTAATAATAAAAAATATACCATACATCTAAAATGCTTCCTGTCCATATAATAAAATATTCTAAAACTATATAAAAACAGGTACAAGGAAATCCTCTCTTAAAAACTTCTAAGAAATGAACGAGAATTTCTTGGAACTACCTGCTAATACTCAAAAGTATTTTTGTGTAACTATTTTGCTTATACCGAAATCTCTTTGCAATTTTGAAAAAACTTGCTGACTTTTATGTCAATGTAACAAAGTCGAATTTAGGGTAGCTATGAGTTTAATGATGGTAAGTGAAATAGGGGAGGATGAAAAAATTAAGGGAAGAAATGAAACAAAAGTAGAGATCACGGAGCTTGAGGGCGCCATAAATCAATAAGGAATCGAATAGCCATAGACACTTAAATATCGTTTTTTTGGAAGATGGATGCTCTCTTCTAAATGCTGCAGGCAATTTTGGTACAAATAATGTTTTTTCGGTTACTAGAGTAGAATGAAATATGAATGCAATGAACATTAAGATTTAGAATCTTAAGTTGTAACCAGATGTATGTTTTAAAGATTATATTGATGATTTTATTCTTTATGAGTCAACGAAACAGGAAAACGCTTCTAAATATTCTATGGAAAAGAGAAGACATTTTAAATTCTCAGAATCTTACGAATTATCCACAGATTTTATAATAGAATTCTTAAAAGAATGATAACTTTCCTGTTTCTTATGTAAAAAATCTAAAGCAAATGGTCTTTCAGTTTTTTTTTTTATAGTTAATAATAATAAATAATGTCTGTTTTGCAAATAGGTATAGTTAAATATTTTACACATCAATTTTTTTTCGATAATTTAAACTAGATGAGGCCGATGTTTCATAACTGACTACACTGATGAGGCACACCGAGACAAACTTAGAGGTCAAAGCCTCTTTTAAAGTTCATGCAGTAAACTAGTAATAGTCAAATGATAATAAGAATCATACAGATTAGCCTTTGAGATGATAGAATTGAAGACCTGTCCAGTTAGTGAAAGCATTTGTCAGTATTCGTTGAAGTAAATCATCACATTATGAAGTATTTTTGTTTATAGGTATGTTTTAAAAGATAAATAATTGAATATGCGAAATTTGGCTATTATATTCAATTGATTGATATTGTCAGAAGTCAGTAAAACCTAAACCAAAAAGAAGATGCGAACATAATGAAAAAACTGGGCAAGCGCGAGTTCCGTACAAACTAACTTATTTTCGAATAGATTTTTTCCGAATTCAAAAATGTATTTTTTTTGTGACGTAACAACAAATATTATTATTATTATTTATTCATATACTTGTGTTATTAGACCTTGCTTCATTCCAAATTTAAAAGTTTCTAGGTCAACAGGAAGTACCCTATGAATTTTGATTCCCTTGAGAGTGTCGAAATATACGTTTTCTGTGCCATAAACGGCCGTATCTTTTTTTGTTGATAATTTAGAAATTTGATTTTTTCAGTTTCAAGGGACTGCAGACATGAGTTATGATTTTAATTTCAGCTCGATACCTACACGCGTTCTCGAGATAAAAGGTCTTGACAGACAGACGGACAACAAAGTGATCCTGTAAGGGTTCCGTTTTTACCTTTTAGGGTACGAAACCCTAAAAATGAGGAAGTAAGAAATAGAGGTGTAAATACAGGGACCAGCAGTTCTTTTGAAGTGTTCTAACATCCGTTAACTATGATGTAAAATGCCTGACACATCTGTTTCCACTTCAATGTACTTATTCTTCAGAAAGTGGACGACTAGTTCTTCATTCTTGAAATTGGTTCTTGCGGTTATATGAGAAACTGCTGCCATCTGGTCTGCATACCTAATTAGTAGTTAATTCTTGATAATATTGATAAAAAGAGATAAAATTGTTTGTTCACCTGATGGTAAACGATAATATGGACGACGATGGAAAACACTTGACTATTCACTCTTCACTTAAAAACCTAGGGATATTTAAGTCAACAATTGTAGAGCTATCAGGAAATACAGATAGCAGTAATCTTTATAATTCGGAAGCTTTTGATTTGAATCCAAAATTTCTTAAATACATATTGCTGAGTATAATTTATGCTACAATGACCCCTCTCGATTTCACTCCCATTTTACTTCACTCCCATTAGTCAAAACGTAAAGTTACGTATATAAAGCCCTTCTAGAAAAAAAAAATTAAAGGATTTTTTCAATTCGAACAATCAGTAGTTCCTGAGATTATTTAAATAGAAAAATTTACTCTTTACCTTAATCAACCAATTAATGTTCCCACTGCTGGCACGGCCTTCTCTCTAAGAGAGGGAATGGACCATAATCCACCACGCGGGCCCAGTGCGAGTTGGTGAAGGTCACATGTCTTCGAATTTTTGGTTCTAGAACATGCCAGTTTCTTGAAGATGTTTTCCTTCACTGTTTTGAGAGCAGTGATGATGAAATATATTACACAAGTAATGCGCCTGGCTAGGTTTGAACCCGCGACCTACAACTTGTAAGTCAGGGCTGTCACCACTCGGCCACCACTGCTTCATCTAGCGTGATATAGCATGTTTAAGTTAAATAGAAAATAAGAATCAAATAAAGTGCTAACATATTGTAACATCTGTTTTCCGAATTCCGAATATTAAAAGGCAAAATCTCGTTTCACCATGATGTTTTCCTTCACCGTTTTGAGAGTAGTGGTGATGAAATAAATTACACACGGTAATGCCAGGTGCATTGTGCTGGGTTTGAATCCACGTCCTACAACTGTACGTCGGGGCCGTTACCATGCGGCCACCACTGCTCTCAACTACTCTTTAGCTTTATAAATAGCAGTATAGATATGTCTAGTTTCTGTGGAAGTTAATAAACTCAGGAAGAAAGTTGTGAAAAAAAAATTGATGAAAACAAATCTGCTGCAGTTTACTGCATCTCTACTTAAACACGAAGTGAATAGTCTCTGAAACTAAAAGAAAACAGACAAAAAGCATCCCAAATATCCTTGCATCGCGTGCATTGTATCACAAGACATCAAACAAAACAGAATTCTATTGCAACCCGCAGCATTAAACACAACAAGGCAGACAAACAGATCTCGGAAACCAATAAAACTCATTGACTGCCAAAAATTCAGTCAAGTTTCAAACTTGGACCAAATCAGACGCTTCGTAGAGCCACTGAGAGCTCCAAACTTTTGCGAATATTCAAAAAAGGTTTGCCAAATAAAATTTCATCTCACGAACTGAGAAAGTTGAGCCAACTTCTTCAACTAGTCTTCTATAAAGTGTTTGTAACATCTGTTGTATGGACAGCCGGACAAACTTATTGCTGCAGTCTCCACTAACTCTATTTGCCTATTCATACAGACGCATTTCCTTTGTTTGCCGTGATTGTGATATGGTGCGGCTTGCGTTGGTTTTGTACTCCGACTAGAAGCTTGTTCATAAAATAAAGGGGTATGCGTCTGAATGGGAATGAATAATTTTGGACGTTTAATCCTTTTATTAAAATGTTGGAATTATTTTAATGATCTGGGAATGAAATGTAACTATACGAGAATGTCAACGACTCTTTGTCAAAAGAATAGAACGTCAGTCAAGTGTAAAGACGGTTTTAATGGCTTTGTTACCCGTGAATGTGATCCTTGGAGATTAGAAGTTAAACAGTAGAAAGTACTTATCAAAAAAACTTGCCCTCAATGTTGCATTTAATTACATCAAACAAGTGATAGATGGCGCCACATGTTCACAACCAGAGCTGACAATATATTATAATAGTGTTAAGAGAGTTCAACTCGAGTCGTCTATCGTCAACATAAGCATGGCTTAAAATCTTACTGGTTTATCTAAAGCAATCCAATGCAATATTTAATAAAGAGGCGGAACGCTAAAGATGAGAGATAATGCCTGAACGCTTTGCCGGCATACTATTTCACAAAACTTATTCCCAGAAGTACTTGCTTTTTAAAAACCCTAAAAACATTCGGGAAGAAATCGTGATTAAATATGCAAGGTTTCAAAAGTTAAATTTTCTCCCCTTTATAATCTATGAAGGGCCAAACGTCACGCAAAACAGCAGATTTTCAAAGGTCTTTACTGGATGAGTTTTACATTTTATTTTTGATTTCAAAAGAAACCTAGATGGATTAATAAAAAAAGATGATACCCACACTTACATGTGAGAGCGGTTGTTTAAAAAATAATGAATATATATCTGGGGTTCACCGCTCTTAACACACGTTCAAACGTTGATGTTATTCGATGGATTTGGACCATCTGTACCAAGGTCGAGTTTGACTCAATTTACGCTGAGTCAAGCTCGACCTTGGTAGGGACGGACCAAATCCATAATACGAAGTACAGTCATGTATTAACACTGTTACTATCATCAACCTCATCAAAATATTTCTCAATACTTTACCAACTTCTAAAAACCCACCATGTTCTACCAACTTAACGGAATAAAGATTTAGCATAATCACAAACACTTTTCCCACCTTCCCACGTACGTAGAGAAATCAGTCGCATTAACAATTAATCTGGCCACCCTCTAATTGGCGCGGGGCTTGCAGAGGCACTATATGCTGTTCTCGTTTACAAGTTAAATCGGGGAAACGGCTCGCCAATTAATTGAAGGGACTTTCCGGGGCAAGCAGTAGTGTCGCGAGACTAAGAGCTGCGAATGCTGAGGAGATGGTATTACAGTTCAGTTTTAGGAGTTTATTTTTGAAGGGCTTATACTTATATTTACAGTAATATTAAATTGGGTAAAGCCGTTGCAGTTACTGTATCACCATCATCATTTCAGCCAAAAAGCCCACTGCTGTAAGTACATAAGCGTCTTTTGTGCATGTTCTCCACTTCAAAACCCTTTGACTCATTGACCATCTATATCTTTTCACCCTACCCTAAGTATTACTTCTGTATCGTGGGTATCCACGGGAGGGTTCATAAACATGCACATGAGACCTAGACCTGGAACAATTATATCTGCAGCCTGGAAAAAAAATTGTTCTGTCCGTGATTTGAACTCGCGATACGCAGCGCGACAGTTTATCGCTCAATTACTATGCCAAAAGCGCCCTCAAATCTATCTTCTACTTATATATAAAAATGAACAGCTGTTCGTTAGTCTCACTAAAACTCGAGAACGGCTAGACCGATTTGGTCAATTTTAGTCTTAAACTATTCGTTATAGTCCAGGGAAGGTTGACAAACCGTTGAGAAAATACGGAAAAAGACACAAAAAAATACCGTTATCACAATATTCATAGACTCTATTAGGTGGTAAGAAGTTTAGCGAGTCAGATAGTCATATATAAAATTAAAGAATAAAGTTATAAACTCTGTTCCCTTCGTAGCTCCCCCAACTGTTGTCTAGAGTAAAACTGCCTTACAACTCTGTGTACTTGTACTCTCGCTTACAAGTACATATCGACTGTAAGAACCAATTTAAATTATTGTCAACTTAACGACGCGTCGCACTGCGCCGCTTGTGCACTCTGGCTTAATTGCGCAATTTGCACAGAACTGTGCATTGTGGCTTATTAATGCATCGAGTTGTCTTTGAATGTTCAAGTGTATTGGTTGTTAATTACCTGTGCGTGTCACGCTGTTTTGGAACTGTGTAAATTATTTGCGCAGGTAAATAGAGGGGTTTGTGCAGACAAAGCTGCGCTTGTATATGATTGTTTCGTACAATGGGTAATGTTATCTGCATAATTACTTCATTCTAATCAAATTATTATGCTTCAGCAGCTGAATGCAGATCTTCGTATAAAACAGTCAAATATACAGTTATGACATACATAGCACATACGTATTTAGATTATAGCTTTTGATAGCTTTCAAATAAATCAAGTAATGCAATTACCATCAAACTTATTACATTAATGATGTTATTATTCTAATTTGTATTATAAAGGCAAAAGTTTGTGAGTATGTGTGGATGTTTGTTACTTTTTCACGCTCAAACGTCTGCGCAGATTTTGATGAAACTTGGTATACGGGTAGACCATGTTGCTGAGATCAGCTAGTGTATCTAGCCTAGCCTAGCCTGTCTAGCCTATACTGTCCCATGGCTAGGTAAAGATGGAGATTTTTACCCAGCCCCATTCCTTTCATTGTTCTAGGCTCTGGGACATTTCTTGCTCATTCCTGCGAAATTCATCTACATCATTTCACCATCTTCTTCTGATCGCCAAAAGGAGTTACAGCAGACTTCTTCTCACGATTTCACGGCACCGCTTTACGCGTTTGCTGACTGAAAAAGGCAGTATGAAACAGACATATCCAGCCTTGTCTTATTTAAGCTGGGCAGCCTTCTGAGTCACATCAAACATCTTTTTTGAAGCGCAGTATAGTAATTTGAACGCGAGTATAATCAAATTACAACAATTTAAAAATCCAAGAACATTAACAGTTTATTTACAACCTCAACTATCAAAAAATCTAACAGTTACAAACAATCAACTAAAACTATCTCTATTAAAATAAAATTATGCCACAACTTCCAACAGGAACGGTCCCCAATTGACTCTTACGATAACGCCAAATTTATATCGCAGACAATACGGAACCACATAAAAACAGTACATAAATACAAAGAGCAGTTAAAACTCCACAATTAGATAAGAACAACGACAAATAGCTAATGCAGCTACAAATCTACGCAACAACTTGTAACAAATTGCCGTAATTCAGACTACCACTAATTTACAATTAATGTACGGTTTAAGATGCAGTTTAGAACGGTTAAGGAGAACTAAACTAATGGTACACTCGATGCTAAAGTAAAATAGATGAGATGGAACTGTGCAGCGTGGCTTCGATCTCTCATGGAGGGTTACCGACTTCTACGGCTTGAGGGCGGATTTGGAGGGTTGGAATTGGTTTTTATGTATCTGTCTTTTGTTTTCCTTAATGTCAGTAAAATTATTTTTTGTGTATGTTTTAAAACCTTCTACAAGTTTTATAGATTTTTTGTGTTCTGCCCAAGCGGAATACACCTCCACCGTGTCCAAACAATGGGACGTTACTTCAACTTGAATCCGGCACAGGAACCTCCTGAAATTACCATGTCTGGTTAATACCTGATGTAGAAGGCCATGACGCTCTTCCGGCCACTTCACAAAAAGATTATGGTGCGCCCAAATTTTATAAATATCATAATACTTCAAAGCAGTGAAGGTAAACTTATCACTACATAATATACAAGAAAGTCGCTTCCTGCTGTTTGTCCCTATGTATGCTTAGATCTTTAAAACTACGCAACGGATTTTGATGCGGTTTTTTTTTAATAGATAGAGTGATTCAAGATGAAGGTTTATATATGTAAAATATATTTAATATCACCTTGTGAAGCTGATGCGGATCGCTAGTTATACATATACCTATTCGTTATGACTCGGTTGACAAATATCCAAATAGGACTTGTCAAAACATTCTTATTTCAAACAGTATTTACATCTATATATATATAAATAGTATTATCAACATTAATTGCTGTATTATATTTAAACTGTACAAATGTACTAAGCTATTTAAATAACCTATTCGAGTGCAATTCATTAAATCTTAAATTGAAACAATATCAATATCATTCTACCACCTTAGAAATATACTTATACACCTACTACATTAGGGCCACAGGGAACTTCTGAAATGGAAGCTAAGGTATATTAAGGTTCACTGGACATGGTCGGCTACCGTCCGGTAAGCGTCCGGACCGAGCCCAAGTCGTATACTACGCGTATTGCTACCACGCGCACCTCAAGGAGCTGTCGAAGCCTACTGGGGCCAAGGATCTGCTTTTGAAAAGAAGACTCAGTCCAGGTATGAAAGACAACGAAAGAACAGGAGTGGGTGTTTAGTCTGTAAAAGTCTGAAACACCCTCCCGCTCAGCCCAAGGGCGGGAGATGTCATTAGATAATTTCCCTACCTAAAAAAAAGTGTGCCAATATATGATGTTTGTCAGTAAAAATCTGAAAAGCCCGCAAAGTCATTGGAAGATTTTCTAAGTCAAAAAAAACACACACCTACTACAAAAGGCAAATAACAGTCCGTAAATTAAAGTAACTCCATCTGTTATCCTCACAATATAAAAACATATTGTAGCTAAATGAATTCTGGAGAGGGCAGAGATGCCAAATGTGCGGATAATGATGATGAATTATGATCGGATGGAGGCAAGTCATGGTGAGATTGTTTCCGAGCCCGTGAAGATGTGCGGGGGTGAGGGGTGGTTTATGTACTGCGTTTGTGTTTTATGGTGTTTATTGAAGGGTTTTGGTGACAAAACGACGATGTTTTTTCTCTTGGAAAACGATTTTACTTATTTATTTTACACTTCACTTTTTATTTCTGTATATCCTTATTTTTTTTTGTCTGTATATTTTTACCTAGCATTGTTTAAATATTTTTTTGTAGTTTTTTTTAGAATTACAAAATAATTAAGCATGGCATTTTGGGCTAAGAGCCTGGTGATTCGTCACACAGGATATCCTAGTAAAGACGCCAGACTCTTCCAAAATGTTTAAATAAACGATTAATTTTGTTTTTTTTTTCGCAAATAACGAAAGATCCACAAAATTAGTAAAATAAAATACCTAACCTTTAACCGAGGTTTAAGGTAACTAAGACTAGAGTCAGTTCTATATTATAATTACTGCAGTGGTCTGTGTGGAAAGCACTAAATCGGCTGCGCACCCGGATAGGCCGCTGCAAACACAACTTAGCGAAATGGGGGTTTATAGACCCGTCGGATACTCAATGCGAGTGTGGTGCTGTTCAAAACATGACCCACATGTTGGAATGTCCCAGGTGCCCTTTCACCTGCACTTTGGAGGACTTAATGGGTGCCACCGATGCTGCAGTTAACGTGGCAACTTACTGGGCCCAAATAATTTAACGAGTTTACCATCGATTCGAAAAGAAGACGAAGATTATAATTACTAAATACTATTTTAAGCCTTCAGCACAGAAGATGACTCAAGTTTCATCTTGCTTACAAAATGCCTAAAAAGGGGGATAGCACACTCACCGCGACTCTTATTTTCACAATATTTGTCTTTTTGTTCTGCCCCTTTTTTAAGGCGGGAAAATCATCCAATGACAACTCCCGCTCTTGGGCGGGGCGGAAGATAGTGTAAGACATTTACTGACTAAAAACCAACTCTTGTAAGTTCCTACGTTGCCTTTCATACCAGGGCCGAGTTTTCCTTTCAGAAGTAAACCCTTGGCGCCAGCAGGCTTCGACCATGCTGGACCCCTACGGTTTGCTGACATTTCCTTGAAACTTAGCCCCTAGTCCTTGGTCTCTTTACGGTCATGTCGGATTGCCGTTGCATTAGACTCTGACACCATTATTTATAAACAAGTAAAAATAATTACTTGTATAAAAGTAACTACTTAAGTAACAATTTGTATACTATACCTAGTGAAAAATTTAAATTTTTAATGAAGATTACGATACTGACTTAATAAGTAATTACTTAGCAAAAAGTAACTACTTTTTTATAAATACGAGTGTAAGAGTAAAAGAATAGAAAGTGCACCTATGTTTTTGCACACACTTTTACACTGTAATTATCTTCTGCGCACTCAGCTAATCTCTGTTGATACCACCGTGATTAGAATTTGGTCGGGAGGATTATTGTTACATTTTATATATCATCATCATCATCATTTCAGCCAAAAGACGTCCACTGTTGGACATAGGCCTCCCCCAAGCGTCGCCACAATGGCCGGTCCTGTGCGTCTCGCATTTTATATATACTTTAATATAAAATGTACACCGTTAAATTTTAATCGTTTTAATCTCGTTGAGTATCGATTTGGTACATGAAACATTATCTATTTGTAAAGAAAAAATTTAAAAAAAAAAGTACTTTTTTTTAAATCGAATTAATTTACGCATGTACATTAATTTCTTAAAGCAAACGTCAGCTGAGCATGTTCAATGAACTGTAGGTAGTTAGTACGCAACGACTGACAACTACCTACAAGGTCATTGACTCGTATATGTACTGTCAGGGGTCAAAAGTGCAGTTGCACTCTACTAATGCTAAAGTGTATACAATTTATTTGCAAAAGAGGGCCACTGGGCCACAACTGGTTTATTTAATTCTTTAGGGTCTATGGTACAAACGAACTGAGTGATGATCCATTGATCCTGTTCCATAAAAAAAATCTAGATACTTTATTATCGGTATAGTGCAACTGCACTTTTTACCGCTGACTGTACATGCGTAGATTAATTCGAGTTATAGAAAAAAAGTACATATTTTTATTTAATTTTTACAAATTGATAGTCTTTCATGTACTGGATCTACCTTCGACAGGATTAAAACGATCAAAATTTAACGGTTTATAAATGCAACGTGAACCATTTCAAACAAAACGACATTTTTTATATCTATTGTTAAAGTATATGTTGTTTTCTCATCCACTCAAGTTGAAAACATAAAACCTAACGTTGCACATAAAAATATAAGCAACACCTGCTTCCAAAATCAATACACAAACTGAACAAAGAGCACGTGTATAGCTTAATTAGTTCAAAGATTAACGGCGCATGTACGCTCCGTATACGCCCAATTTACGCCGCATGTACGTTGTGTGTACGCAGCGTGTACGCTCAATATACGCTCACCTATGACGGCTAATAAACGCTGAGCGTCGTAGCCATGCAAATTAATCACACAGAAATATTCATGCCGACACATGCCATGAAATGATAATGAACCCGTATTGTTATCGGGGATAAGTAAAAGGAGGTAGCTGGTAGGATTTAATTTACTTATTATTTAGGGTAGGTATACCTGGTGAACGTTGAGGGAATTCAATTGATGAAGGCGTACAGAAAAATTCGTTACAGCGACACTTGGTGGAGGCTTATATGCATCAGTGGACGTTTTTTGGCTGAAATGATGATGACGATCATACATTGGCATTATGTCATCAGCAGTTTAGAATATGTTGTGGAATGTCATAATATTCCAAATAATGATTTTTACAAAATTATTTTTCTTCTATTATTTTGCCTATTTTGTCTATTGTTGTAGCAGTGTTGTTCGTTATGTTATTAGATCTTTATCATAATTCTTTGAATGCATACATTATCCCACGAGTTATGTATATAATTGCAACATTATTGTTAAATGATATACATTATAAGCAGCACTAATAATATTATCCTAAAGGTAGTCGCTGACAAAGTCGACTCGACAGTGATGCAGGCTTTCATGCGGGTTCTAGTTAGAGAGTCTGAAATGAATAACTGAGCCTGCATATTAAGCAACATTTTTTAATCCATTACATTCATTTTAATTACTAACATAGGTTTTGACCACTACTGACTAATTATTGACATTGTCCGAAATAAACGTTATTCAGTTTATTCCTTCAATACACATTTAAATTATATTTTTTAAATATTTTAATAAAAAATAATAAAAAAAAAAACATTTAAAAATATAATAGATAGTAACCCACCGGTATCGGGAACAGGATCCAAGCTACCAGCGGTCAGGGCTCCAGAAAAAGGAATATCCTGACTATACGAGCCGTGTCCAGAACTACCGCTTTCTGAATCAAGCCCTTGATCCAGCCGTCTAACGAGAGCCTCCTAAGGTGTTGGTCGAAGCTCTTGGCTATTAAGCCATTGGCAGAAACGACTATCGGTACAATGATCGCCGAATCCACTTCTCACATATCAACAACCTCGCGAGCCAAGTCAATGTACTTAATTGGTTTGTCTTTCTCGGCTTTCACGAGGTTCTCATCATGCGGAACGAATATATTATTATTCATTATATTATATTATTATTTCCCTCTCCTAGAGAGGAGGCCTGTGTCCCAGAAGTGGGAACATTAAAAGGCCGATGATGATGATGATGATATTATTATTAAGCCGCTATCATCTTGTACCTTACACCGCACCCCCAAACACAGGGTTAGATACCGCTCGTGTAAAACAATACCGTTTACAATAGAACGCCTCTGTCTGCACAATTAGTACAGAGAAATTGCTTTTGACCCAATCCTGTCTAATAAACAAATGCCATATCGGCTTCTGTGCCATTCCGGCTTCGAGCCACACCGACTTCTTCTTTGACGGCTTTGATTTCGGCTTCCAATGCTATCGGAAATATGTGCTTTGGTGAGACAGCTCTTGTGTTGTGTCGGTAGGTTGGAGAGCGAAATTTTAGCCTTTGATAGTCAGTCTACATACGTGTGTGAGAGAGATTCCATGAATATCGGCTTTTGATTAGGATCGTCGCTGTATTGATTTTATTGCGGGTGCTTTCTAATTTGAGCTAGTTTATTAGACTTAACTAAATTTGCGAATGTGTACCTACGGTTGTTATTACATTATCTGCATTCACGTGAACCTGCTTTGATAGCAGTAGAATTCTTAATTATTGCTATACTACAGTTTTGTCTGCGTTAATGTAGAAATTGTTTTCCAAAGGATGTTCACTGTCGGAATATAAAAATTCTATGTGCTATTCCAAGAAACGGTGTACCTCTTTTCTTTTTTAGGTGGAAAAATCATCCAATGACATTTCCTGCTCTTGAACTTCTAAAACTTCATCTGTGTTCTTTCTTTCAGTTGCTCTTTTTACGTTCTAAGACCACGGGTTTCCTTTTCATAAAATTCACGCCGCTCTAGAAGGCACCGGCCCTACTGGACCCCTATGGTTTGAAAAACGCGTAGACCAGCGTAGAGTAGTGGTGGCCGAGTAGAGCAGTGGTGGCCGAGTGTTAACGGCCCCGACTTACGAATTGCAGGTCGCGGGTTCAAACCCAGCCAGGCGCATTACTTTGTGTAGTTTAATTTATCACCACTGCTCTCAAAACGGTGAAGGAAAACATCGTGAGGAAACCGGCATGTCCTAGAATCAAAAATTTGAAGACATGTGACATCCATCATGCCGCACTGGGCCCGCGTGGTGGATTACGGTCCATTCCCTCTCCTAGAGAGGAAGCCTGAGCCCCAGCAGTGGGAACATTAAAAAGCTGATGATGATGAACACTCTGTTGACGACTTGAAGTGGGCCACAAACTTGTCAAGCAATTAATCTTTTTTTTTTTAATTTGTGATGATATTTTCAGTCTAGGAACAGCTTTCTAGACAGGAAATTTCATTAATGTTAACTGTATTCTGTAAAAGTTCTCACAGTCGATAACCGGACTGTATTTATGTTAAAATCCAAGCCCAAACCCAGCGTAATTAGTTTTGTGGTAACTTCCGAAGTAGACCTATTACTTAGTAAGCAATATTGCAAGTAATGGCTTAGCAATCTGTAAGTACCTACAAGTAATTACAATCAGTCATGATCTTTCATCTTGGAGCGTTAATCATCGCTCCACAAGAACTAAGGGGGAATGGATCCAACAATTCTAAGGGCCATTAATTTCAATATCATTTAGGGGGGTACTGAAGGCTTTCCATGGTCATTGATCATTGATGTTATGTTAAAAACTTTCATAGATTTATTATTCTCTGTATCTGAGTGTTAAGAGCGGCCAACCCGAGGAAATACAGATATCTTGTGGATCTTTATCTAAACTTCTATGGAAATCAAAATACTACTCGAGTAGACCTCTGAAAATTTGCTATTTTACGTGAATTTTGGCCCTCCATAATGTACTCATATATTAAAAATTTAAAAAGTACCTGTATATAGGCAAATTTTGTAATGTAATATTTAAGTTGTTATGACTATCCCTTTTTTACTCGACTGCGCCAGAAGGAGGGTTATGTTTTTCGAGAGTGTGTATGTATGTATGTATGTATGTATGTATAATTGTTTGGCACGCTCTGCAGCCTGAACGGCTCGATGGGTTTTAGCTTGAGAGATGTCGTTAGATTCGTATTTACTGTGAGAGTGACACTGGGTATACCAAAATAATAAAAAACAAAATGGCGGATTTATGACGCTCTAGAAAGTCAGCCGTCTAGTCAGTAGATTGGAGTAATCTGCAATGTAATATAGGTATGTGCTCTCAATTTACTAAGCCTCCATTTCTAGAATGGGTCCCAACTGCTACAATTTATCTTGATTTTAAAATATTATATAGTTAAATGCAATCGGGTACAACGACTTTATTGTGTTAGGGCTTTTGGGGGTAGAGGAACAGAGAGTAAAGTCCCACGTACCTCCGTTGAAAAGGGAGGATCCTCCGACCAGACGGGTGTTATGTCTGGTGGGCTATTGCCCGATAGATGAATTCGGGTTTGTTCTATATGTTCCAATCGCGCCGCGAATCTTACTTGCGCGATGCAGGATTAGTTCATTTGTGACGACATAGATGTCGCTACATCACTCCCCTCCGGAGATCGGAGATCGATGGTTCTTGATGCTTCTTGATGCGTCTTGTGATGCGTGCCAAGCCAATGGAGGTTGGTTCCAGTGAGTCGGAACCGGATTCCGCATAGTTCTCGGTGAGTCGGAACTGTCTGCGGTGATGCCCCAGTGAGTCGGGGGGGTGGTGCTATCCCAGTGAGTCGGGATACGATGCTGCAGGCTCCAGTGAGTCGGAGTAGTGCGGCTGGCTCCAGTGAGTCGGAGCGGTGCTGTGCGACGTAGGGCTTGACTGCTGTCGTCGACCAGGAGAGGTTCTTCAAGGCTCTTCATGTGACTGGCCGAAGGTACAGGTGCTTAGCCAAGGTCGCTGATGAGGCTGAGGGTGATGACCAGGTATGACCAAGTAGGCATGCTGGTGGTCAGGATACCCATATAGCCGTGGGTGCTGGCTGTATGGCTCGCTGCTCGAAAGCTTGAGGAAGTGATGATGACGTCACGAAGTAGTTGCTGCACGAAGGCTGCGCTGACGTTCTTTGTCGAGGGTCACCAGTTTGGGGGTAGTCGGACAGAGAGTAAAGTCCCACGTACCTCCGTTGAAAAGGGAGGATCCTCCGACCAGACGGGTGTTATGTCTGGTGGGCTATTGCCCGATAGATGAATTCGGGTTTGTTCTATATGTTCCAATCGCGCCGCGAATCTTACTTGCGCGATGCAGGATTAGTTCATTTGTGACGACATAGATGTCGCTACAGGCTTTTTCATGAAACTCAGAAAAGCAGTCGGGTTTTTTAGTTTTTTAAATTACAGTTTATCTTAGTTACAGTTTATTTTCCTAAAATGAATAAAATAACATAAATAAAAATGGCTTTCAAATATACTAACAGAACGAAAAATAGTCATCCCTTTTAAAATAAATGACGCATAACTTTATTGTCATCGGATTTTGATTAGCATAAAAATAACAAAAACACATTCCCATTTATAAAACATTAACGTCAACTTTTTATGAAGAAAAAAATGGCTGAATGAAAATGAATACATGTTATTTAAGCCCGAAAAATACACAGTCGCCGCTTTTTCATCCCCAAACAAGCATAATATAAACATTTACTATTAAAAACATACGGTAATGAATAAAGTAAATACGATGTATGTTTGACGATCAAAAGCTATGTATAAATATGATATTTATCCGTTTGTATGTATCTCTTTGATAGCTGAGTGTGTACTGATATAGTTTCCGCAAACTCGCTTCTACGTAGGGTTGTCTCATTAAAACGCAAAATGTTATTTTAGGCTCCAGTCATTCAAGGAAGCCATTCGTATCTCTATCATAACAAAATATAAGTATAGCACAAGAAATATCATCATTTTATGGAATAGGCCAAGTCGATACCTTTTTATATTGCTGGGGATTGAAAAGAGTGTAATATTAAATTTTTCTCGGAAGTAAAATCTTGTGATTGTCATAATATTTTAGCTATTTCAATAAAATTACTGATTCGGATGGCAAATAATAATTTCCACGATAATAACAATAATAACATTTATTTATTATATATGATATGATATGATATTTCCACAACTATCACACAACACCGTCTAGTCCCAAGCTAAGCAGAGCTTGTGTTATGGGTACCAGACAGCTGATAAACATACTTATATATTTCTAAATATATACATAATTATAGATAAATAACACCCAGCCACAGAAGAAATGATCGTGCTCATCACACAAACATTTGTCCTGGGTGGGAATCGGACCCACGACCTCCTGCATAGCAGTCAGGGCCACTAACTACTAGACCAAAAGGCCTGTCGAAACACAACATATAGTATGTCTATGTATTGTGTAGTTGCTTATATTTGTGTAGTTTATTTTATTTTTTGTATAATACAATTTATGTTCTGAGTACGTTAAATTCTGTTCTGCATACATATGAGTTATTCTTATGTTTAAAATTTCACAATGCAAGTATAGGTTTGCTGTAAGAAAACCCAATTATGGATTAACCTCACCTGTGTACATCACCTGTTCTATTTTTTCATTGACTGTAATTTATGAACAATAAAGAATATAAAGAAAGAAAGAAAGAACATTTCACAACTTTCACTCAACGTTAAACTTCCTAAACTAAGTATATAGAACATGTGCTATGAGTACTAGACAATTGATAAACATACCACAAATGAGCGTGATCATCACAAAACATTTGTCTTGGGTGGTTCGATGGTGGCCAAAATCAGTTTTCAGTCATAATTTGATCACCATCACTATTTCAGCTGAAAAATGTCCACTGCTGAACATTGGTCTCCCCAAGTGTCACTTTAATGGCCGGTCTTGTGCGTCTCGCATCCATCGGATTCCTAGAACAGTGGCTTGCAGAACAGAAGAAGAAGACGGTGCTGCAGTAGCAATTGCGTACTGGATGGCGAAGCGGAAGGCTTCCCACAAGATGGACCGAACCGATAACTTGGTGAGGGTTGTGGGAATCCAATGGATGCGAGATTCACAGGACCGGTCATTGTGGTAATACATAAGCCTATGCCCAACAGTGGATCATGTCTTTTGGCTAAAATGACAATGAAGATGATAAAACTAAAAAAATAACTACACCGATTTTAAAAAAAGCTTCACCAATAGAATGCTACTTTATTACTGAGTGACAAAGGCTATATATTTTTCCATACACTTACTCAAATACCCCGCTCCTATCCCTACCGCTTTTAGGCACGAAATTTACCAACGGTTTTCCGTACTAGTTCGGAAAAGTGCGTGAACTCACCCTTGCCACAATTTATTGTATTGATCGTATCAGACTAGTCACCATACAGCCCCACTAGTCGCCGGGTAGCACCCGTTTAGATATTACTTCGTAAGTATACAAAACTCAGATTGATACTTGTAGAAAATTGCCACTGCAGCAGTCGGCTCTATGGCACCCTCACCTGTGGCTCGGGCGGATTGACTTCGGTCATAGTAACAAACTTTCCTGCAGACAAAGCCGCTAGAAGAAGCTATACTATAGCCAATACCTTCGGAGTGTCAGCCCTACATCCAGCAAATGTTTGCAACATCCAGGTTATGAAGTTTGCGTGCGATCAAAGGGGTGAGTGATGCGTCGAAGATTTTGATATGGAGATCGGAGAGGAATTAATATTGCCACGACGGTAACTTTAGGAGGGAAGATGACTCAGTTTTTGCTTTGACAAGAATAATTAGACTGATAAATGAAAATATAAGAAATATTATTCAATAACCCAACTATTAAAAGAGCTGCCTTTTACCTCGGACAGAAGATAAGCATTGCCATACAGCGTGGCAATGCCGCCAGTCTTTTGGGTACATTGCCGGTCGACAGCGATGTGGAGTTTTTTGACGCCATATTTTAGTTAGTCGTAGTTAGCGTAGGGTTCTTATTATTTAACTGTAATATAGTTAGTTCAGTATTGTTGTTGTCAACTTAAAAAGTGTCAAAATTAATGATAAAAATGTTTTGATGTTTAAAGGTTTGAAGAACAGGATTTAAAGTTCCGCAAACCTCCGTTGGAAAGGGAGGATCTTCCAACCAGATGGGTGTGTCGGTTTATCTCGGACAGTTATAAATAGTCTAATCGTCCGGAGAACACTAATATCGCAATTTGGATGAGAGAGATACAGGATTTTGAATTTTGGTCCTTAAATGTCGTCATAGATGTCAGTATAATGTCATAGTTGAGTTTCTTTGTCTTTTAAATAATATTACGAACAAACACATGGTTTAGCATATATGTGGTACCTATTTATAGTAGGTATAGGTTCCTATAGTACAGGTAGAAATCGAGTAGCCAATTGCTCGACTACTGCGTCAACCGTGCCAATATAACAATAATATGGACATCAATACTGCATAGAATAATATAGTAATAATATTCCATAACTATCACACAACGCCATCTAGTCTGGGCAGTCTCTAGACAAAGCTTGTGTTATGAGTACTAGACAACTGATATATTTCTAAATACATACTGTTATAAATAAGTTATACCCAGACTCCATGAAGTTCCTCACCGCGTCCATCTGTGATCGCAATAAACTCAACCGAGTTTCATATGTACGGTTTTCATCAATAGACAGCGTGATTTATAAGGAAGGTTTAAGTCTACGCAGTAAGTAATTACGGCGAATATCGACCTTTACGTTGTTGAAACTTCTATGGTCCGGACTAAGCGTTTTGCCTCGTCGTTTATACCACGTACATCGAAGGATTGGTATAGTTTGCCTGCTGCTGTCTTCCCATCCGATTACAATTTACGTGTCTTCAATGCTAGAGTGAATATTAGGCTCTTAATAAACTAGTGCACCTCAATATCAACGATTGTATCACTGCCTACCATCAGGTGGGACTGCAGTCAAGCACTAGTTTATACCAATTAAAAAAAAGTCTATAATACATCCGAGAATTTCAAGGGTTTCTCCTCCTTTTCGATTCGGATTACTCATTACTGAGGGTGGTAAAGTTCCTGCTGGATTAACTTCTTATTGATGGTGCCTCGCCACTTGTGACGGTTCTTGGCGGCATGAAGTGCGACGTGTAATTGGGTGTCCAGTGTGGAGCGGACCTGGACCCGCCCCATGGTCGTTTGCCATCAACCATGCCAATCATGATGAGCTGTTCTAGGTTGTGGCCATTTTTCCTGGCAATGTGGCCAAAGAACTCCAGTACGTTTCAACACCCTTGCAAAGTTGCGATGGGCCACTAGTTTAAAAAATATCGAGTCTGCAGTCACAAATATTTTTTCGTATCCGTCTAGACGTCATAAGTTATGACATCTTTTGCTCCCAAGCACACATAGATATGAAAGTTGCAGCGAATGCTTCAACCGATACGATCTAATATAATTCCGGAAATTACGAGTTCTTATCATGTTTTAAAACACGGTGAAACACGACGTTTGCAGCTATGTAAGTTCCTGACGCAGTTTGAATTTTAATAAACTTGGCGTTCTCAACTGAAATCTTTCCGTGGTTGAATGTTTTTAAGCGGGATTTGAAAGGGTTTTTTTTTTGGTGTTTCGTGTAGAATTGTTTTTATGGTGTTCGTTTTTTGGTCTTTAGGCTTTCAGTTTGGGTTTTTAAAGAAAACAACATTGAATGAGTTCTCTGTTTGAATTCATTTTGGAAATAATTGTACTGCTACCGCTTCTTTCAACTTTTTTCTGAAATAAATATTTATTTTTCAATCATTACTGGACGTTTTCAAATCTCATTTCTGTTGTATTTAATTTTTTCATATTTCTAATATATTATTATATATGTGATATACGCAGGTAGACTACAAAAATTGACAGCACGGCCGACGCGTGTCGCAGGTTCGAGTCCCATACGAAACACATGTTTCTTGCCTTCAAATAACTTTATTTCGGGTTTGGATGTCTTCTGAATGAGTTTACAAGCTTGTAAACTAATATACAAAAGACGTTTAGACGACGTTAACAAGTGTTTTTTTTTTGTGTATTTTTCCATATTTTCCCACTGTTCAAACCTTCTCTGGAGTATCACAAATATTTTCAAAATTAGCGATATCGATCCAGCCGTTCTCAAGTTTAGCGAAACTAACGAACAGCTACTCATTTTTAATATATAAGAAGATATGAAAGGTTAAATAGGTAATGTCAAAAAATAAATGAATATTGACAATGTAAATTATACAATGTTTGTGTACGCCTCTGAGCAAAACATACAGGGTCTGCCTACCTTCAACACCTCACACTCTGTTGTAATTTGACCTATGTTTACAAATAAATTATTCTGATTCTAGCTACTATCTCAAGACTTATGTTGTAAAGGCACGTAAACACTTAACCGGTCCTTAAGCTGAATTATAATCTGTATGCTAATTACGGAAAACAATGAAACTTATCTTCCACAAAATAATTCACAACTCTAACAAAACCTTGTACAAAACAGACCACATTAAACTCACAATTTTAATAAAATCTCTTCACAAATTACCTGCACCTCTGCCTACACCGGAACAATGCAAATTACACGTACAGGCACTAAGTAGCGATCCCCGGCTCGCTCGCTTCCGCGTCCCGAGCCCGACAGGAACGCCACTTGACAGCTATTCGCAATTAACTCGCAATGCGGACTAATTAATGCCAAGTTTCCAATTGTTATTTGAACTGAGTGAACAATAATATCATATTGAAAGAATTAAAGGATTTTTGATGGTGTTTTTAGGTTCCGTACTTCAAAAGGAAAAAAAGGAAAAATATTATACAGTGTTCTTATAGGGTATCAGGTCTCTTCTCTAGGAGAAAAAAATGGCCATCAAGCAGGGCCCAATGCGGATTGGTAGATGTCACGTGTCTTCGAGTACACGTTTCTAAGACGTTGCGATTTCTTACAATGCTTTCCTTTACCATTCTAACACTTGTATTTATAAAGAAGTAAGTAATTACTTATTACCAAGTAATTTCTTATTAAGTCATTACTTGATGCTAGAAATTACTTAATAAGAAATTACTTAGTAATAAGTAATTACTTCTTTATCATTCATTAAAATTGTCAATTCTTCTTATCTATCATTAAAATAATGAAGATTTCTAACCTTAATTGTTGACTTAAAAAGAAATTACTTGGCAACAAGTAATTACTTCTATAAAAATACGGGTGTGAGTATTTGTAAGAATGCAAATTAAAATTTTCTGTTCTTTACTTACCTAAATCACAAATACAAGTTTTTAGAAGATTAAAATATCACAGAGTTTCTTGATACATTATTCGATGACTCTAACTTTTTTCTTTAATTTTTCCGCTAAACGACTGTTTTCTTCGAGCTCAATTATCACAAATCCAATAAGTAACGTCAGAACAATCTTTTCCTCTCGGAACACGTGTCGGCAGTACTCGGCTGGATGCTGTGTCCTACTTCGAAACGTGTAAAGTGTTCAATTTACTGCCTATCGCCTTAACTGGTGTGCTCAGACGTTAACTGTTTGTTAACGCGAGAAGTGTTTAATTACGATCTTATTTTGGTGTTAGTACACTGACAATTTCAGAGGCAAGTGTCGGGTATAAATAGAAATACCTGCCTCCATTCATATCATCATCACCATCACCATTTCAGGCGAAAGTCGTCCAATGTTGGACATAAGCAACCCCTAAGAAATCAGAAATCAGAAGCGTTTATTTCAAATTGAAAAATTACAGGCACTTTTGAATTGTCAAAATGTCGGTCAGTCAAAAAGTGAAGTTAAATTAGTATCACACATGTACTATAATAATATCATGCTTATGCTAAGCAGAGCTTGTGTTATGAGTACTAAACAACTGATAAACATACTTATATATTTCTAAACACATACATATTATAGTTAAATTACACCCAGATACAGAACAAATGATCGTGCTCATCACTCAAACATTTGTCCTGGGTGGGAATTGAACTACGAATTCCGGCATAGGAGTCTGGGCCACTAACCACTAGACCGACAGGCCCGTCAAAGTGTCGCCACAACGAACGGTCCTGTGCGTCTCGCATCCACTGCATTCCCGCGACTCTCACGCAGGTCATCGGTCCACCTTGTGGAAGGCCTTCCAACACTACGTTTTCCGGTGCGCGGTGCTCCATTCATATAGGAAAAGCCTTTTTTGTGAGGTGGGATATTATCATCGAATGACTTCTCCTGTTCAAATGTGAAGCAAGAGGGTGTGTCAGACTTTTACTTACTAAATCCCACCTGAGTCTTTCATCTCTTTGACGCGAGTGAAACACCCAAGCGAGACACATCTCCACCATGATTACCATCATCCGGGTGGTCTACACAATGGTGCATCCGGGCGTTTCTTCCGTCTACTTAGAAAAACTTCATCATCATCATCAGCCTTTTAATGTTCCCACTGCTGGGACACAGGCCTCTTCTCTAAGAGAGGGAATGGGCCGTAATCTACCACGCGGGCCCAGTGCGGGTTGGTGAAAAACTTAACATCTTCTAATTTCATTCTAATTTCAATAATTCCCGAATTTTTTAAAAGATTTAAACAGTTTTAGTGATATAAATCACGTAAGTATCACTAAACTGCCAAGCTTCAAGCGGATATCGGTGTCCGCACACCTATTGTCTTTCTATTATGTCTCTAATTACGGTATTCAAAGGCTCTGTTTTATCAAAAGCCTTTACTATAACGTGGCATTTAAAATACCAGACAAACTTCGAACCACCCAGACAACATTCCTAATTACGTACAAGGCTGGCGAAATAGTCCAACTATATTGAACCAACAAAACTCAACAGCTCGGCATCCAGACTACTCGAAGGAAACAAACATGTCTTCGTTTACGGCGGACAGGGTGGAACAAGACACACGCTCTGCACTCGACAGGTCAATTTTCAATTAAACCGCCGTTATCGCCGTGTTGATTGGGTTTTATTGTTAAATGCCTGATTTAAAACGGATAGATGTGTACAGCAAAATAGGCTTTGAGAAGGTGTTAAGTTATTGGAAAATGATAATAAGTCTTTTTAAAAATACACTTACTCGAAAGCCCGCTTTTAGGCACGCAATTTTAATGTTTTCTGCACTAGTGCGGAAAAAAAATTAATGCCGCTATAACGACAGATACTGAAATCGGAAAAAAAAATATTTATGTGGGGCTTCCCTACAACAAACGTGATTTTTTGCCATTATACGCTACTCGAGTCCGTTTCGTACTTAGTCGGTTTTTATATTTGCATGTACCCATTGTCTAACTAACTAAGATGAATCTAACGACACTTCTCAAGCTAACATGCAACAAACCGTTTAGGCTTCAAGACTAACATTATCCTACTTTCGCCACCAGAAAGCGCTTATACAGCTTAAAAATGAACTAGTACATTAAAAAGCTCGCTCTAAGGGCACAGTAATCCTTGACCAAGTTACAACATCAATAAAACACGGAACCGGAAACCTGAAATAAAAATGTTCTCAATTAAATTCAAAGCTCATAGTTTTTCTAAACGTTACCGCACCGTATTGATTTATATCACGTGTAAATTTACTTCAGTCCCATTAAAACTAAATCAAAGTGGGTACTAAATCGTCAAAGTCTGACTGGCGTCCAGAATAACTTGGTCCTATAGTACGAGTGTAAATTCCCTGGATTGTGAAGCTTTTGCTGGTGTTTGGGGAGGGCAGGAAGGGCATGTTACACTGGAGGGTAAGCAGTAGTGTAGAACCACAAACCGCGTTTGGGCAGTCAAAATTTGTGCAATGTTAGTGAGATCATAAATTTAGATTTTTTTATTCTATTTGTATTTTGTGCGATTCTTTTGATGGTAATCTTTGTTAGTTTAAAAACAGTTTATTTTTTTTTATTTGTAGTTGTTATGTTTGATTGTGAAGTAAATGTTTAGGATTAGATTATTTTTTGAGCTTACATAAAAAACAAATCATCATCATCATCATCAGCCTATTTTAATGTTCCCACTGCTGGGACACAGGCTTCCTTTCTAAGAGAGGGAATGGGTCGTAACCCACCACGCGGGCCCAGTTGCTAAATGTCACATGTCTTCAAATTTTTGGTTCTAGGACATGCTGGTTTCCTCACGATAATTTCCTTCACCGTTTTGACAGCAGTGGTGATGAAATAAATTACACAAAGTAATGTGCCTAGCTGGGTTTGAACCCGTGACCTACAATTCGTAAGTCGTGGCCGTTACCACTCGGCCACCACTGCTCTAAAAACCACAGCAAACGAGCAATGATGCCCTAGTGGTAACAACCTCGATTTACAAGTCGTACATCGTCGGTTCAATCCTAGAGAGACAGGTTTTGATCATCAGCAATTGGTTTAATCACTACTACTCTCAAAAAGGTGTAGGGTACATCAACTGGGCCCGCGTGCCTTATTAAGGCCCGTTTACTCTAATAGACAGGAGCCCTGTCCACCCCGCACGCTTCAAGAAGATGTCTGCAAACCGTAGAGACCCAGCGTGCTAGCTGCAGATAGGCAGGGTCGAAGCCTACTGGGGCCAAGGGTTTGTTTCTGAAAGGAAAGCTCGGCCCTGGTATCTAAGGCAACGGAGAACGGGGTGGGTTTTTAGTCAGTAAGAGTCTGACTTATGGCGACACTTGGAAGAGGCCTATGTTTAACAGAGGACCTCTTTCGGCTGAAATGATGATGATGATGATGATGACGAAAAGTGGTACCTATTGACACAGATTCCATTACACTGCGAAATTAAAAAAATAAACAAACCACTATTAAAAAAGCTTAACAAGCAATACTACTGTTTTATAAACCCGACACCAACGAGCTGTTTAGCTACATAGAAAAAAGTAATTTAAACATAAATAGTGCAGTGTTTACAATAATACAATAATATTAATATAGTAACTTGAGTCCGATGGTCAACTGCGCACTAGTGTCGATGTTGTGATACTGTTACCCCTTACCATGGGTTCGTGTGATTGAAAGGACTAGTAGTTATTCCAATTTTTATTTTTTAAAAGTACACGTTATTACTAGTATTTTTTACTAGGTAACTCTTTCGAACGATCCCGCAGAAAGTAGTGCGCGTAGTCCGGCAATGGTTAAGCGCAGCCCTACGCTTCGATTGAGACCGGAAAATTTGTTATAAATTAATTTAGTAAACGGCAAATAGCATAGCACAGCATCAGCCTTATAATTTTCCCACTGCTGGGACTCAGGTTTCCTCTGTAGGAGAGGGAATGGGCCGTAATCCAATATGCGGGCCCGGTGCGGGCTGGCGGATGTCACATGTCTTCGTTTTAGTTCTAGGTTGTCTAATTTTTGGTTCTAAGACATGCCGGTTTCCTTACGATGTTTTCCTTCACCGTTTTGAGAGCAGTGGTGATGAAATAAATTACATAGAGCAATGCGCCTGACGGGGTGTGAATCTGCGACCTAAAGAGACCGAGCGAGCTAAAATGGTCGTCGTTACTATGGTTTTTTTTTTTATATTTTTTCCTGAAAATCTAATAATATTTTAGTTAAAATTATATGCCGCTTAAAATAGTATTGTTTCTAAAAACTAAGTAAAGAGATTTTCATTTTTTATTATTTTTTATTTTTTTTATTTTTTTATTTCTTTAACAGTTTTTTGTTTTTGTACAAAACTCGCCAAACTTTACAGTTTGATGGCGAGATACGCCCGCTTTTTATAACATCTATCAAAACAGTTTACAAAAACCAACCAATCCAAACAATACTCTAATATTTTTACGGTATGATAGGTCACTGTCTAGATTTCATGAAAAAATTAAGGGCGGGTTTCTGAATTTAGTATTTTGTGTTAAGAACGTCTTAAACCATACTTAAATGCCAAATTTCGACAGGTATACAGGCTAAAGTAGAGTTTGAGTAAGTCTTATCTTCAAATGCTTAAATCACAAATCAGGGGTATATTTTTCAAAAGATTCAAAGATTCAAAAGCATTTATTTCAAATAAACCATTACAGGCACTTTTGAAAGGTCAAGGAGTCAGTCTGTCAGAAAAAAATAATAATGCTAATTGCACATTCTAAAGCGTAGATCTCTATGGAGAAGAATGTGCAAGAAACTCTATGGACACTCTTTTCAATCATTTTATGTTTAACAAATATCTCGGTTACATGTTTCTAGTTGCTGCTATTATGTGAGAACAATGTTAATAAAATAAAGAGGAAAAAAAAAACATTCTAAGTATAAATATTAAAATAAACCACTGGCAGCTAAGAGATGACCAGTCTCAACTGACAGCGCCCGTTCACGGACATGACGCGTATATCAGCACCACTCAGCTCAACCATTTTGAAGGGAACCGAATGATCCAACACACGCGCCACTATCAGTGAGACATTTGAGTGAGCATGACAAACTCTCAAATGATTGGGCACTACCCAATCATTTTGAAAACTCGTATTTATGCAACGAAGGCTTTTAGGCAAACATAAATGTATTTCCTCTACCTTTGACGAAGTGGTTGAGTGGTTCCCTTCAGCACATGAGTTGCTTCCCGCGCCGAACAAATATTGGCCTGGCTTACAAACAGTTGCTTCAGGTCTAGGTATTTGTATGTGGGTAGTTTTGGTGATAGAACCAACTAGACATATAGATATAGGTACATATAATCTTTATAGTACCAGGCTGTAGGTAAATTACAGTAGGAGTTTAAGATTAGTATTTTTTATTTGTAGTGGAAAATCATCCATTGACTTCTCCCGCTTTAAAGCGGAGAGGGAGAACATGTCAAAAAAAATCTTGATAAATCTAGATTGGGTCACCAGAGTATACGTATGAGCGTGGTAGATACCAATACGGATACTTTACTTAAGTAATGCCTGGATTCCCAAAATTATTTGCTTACAAATATAGTAAATACTTAAGTTCCGAGTGCTTGAATTATGATTGTAACTTCTAACAAGAGTATATAAGGGTTATGCTTTATGCCAGTAGTTGTATACCTACACTTAAAACAAAAATTTCTTCCACATATTCCTGTCGTTAGGCAGTGTGTCCAAAAGAATAGCGGCATTGCCACGTTAAATGGCAATGCTTAATCTATGGCTGAAAAGAAAAGCCAGCCAGTCATTAGGATTGTTAACTAGGCGTGATTCGTAAATTTTAATAGATCCTTAATTCTCATAACTTTACCATTCTTCACTATCGACTTCTTCTAGTACTTTATAAGTTTTCTGTCGTCCATTATTGTTGATATCCCATCATATAATAATCCATTGTCCTAACGTGCTTAGTTAATCTGTTTGCGTCTTATTATGCGCACTTTGATTTGTATTGTTTTACGCAAATTGATTTCTTTTTTCGACGTAGTTTATAAAAGTTTGTAAATAAGTAAGTATTGTTTTATCAGGATGTTTTTATACGATCTCTTTATGATTTTAAAATGGGTGAGGATTGTTTTATTTTGTACTTAAAGTTGATTAAACGTTTGGTTACGCAGTATCAATTGCGCGATAACTACTAAAGTCACATAGAACAATCACAAATCACTCTAATATTAATAAGTTAACATAGAACAATCACAAATCACTCTAATATTAATAAGTTAACATAGAACAATCACAAATCACTCTAATATTAATAAGTTAACATAGAACAATCACAAATCACTCTAATATTATAAAAGCGAAAATTTCTAAGTGTGTGTGCTCTAATGCAGAAAGCATGGACAAATAGTTTTAAATTTTTGATGTTCGAAGATCAGGCTTAGGCCTAGTTTGGACTCCAGATCTCCCACAAATTACAAATTCGTATGATTGCTTACGTTTTTCTACCAAATAACTTATTTGGATGTTTGAAATGTAATTTGTGAAGATAAATAAATGTTTTTTGATTTGATTTGATTTTTTATTATCTTTTTCACGCTCGAAAGGCTGAATAAGTTTCAATGAAACTTGGTACACAGATAGACAGTGCCCTGAAATAGCACATTGGATACTTTTATTCCTTTAAGATAACTTTCTCCATTCTTGCGAGTGAAACCACGAGTGAAACCACTGACAGTACTTAGTAATTAATATTTTTAATTGCTGTGAAGAACATAATGCCTGCTGCATAATGCATTGGCCTTTTAACTTAAGTTGTTTTAAAGTAGCATAGCTTCTTTCTTTTGAGATCAGAAATCATCCAATAACTTCTTTCGCTCTAGTGTGGAGCGGAGGGCGTGTTAGGCTTTTAGTGACCAAAACCACACCTGATTTGTTTCTTCTTTGTCTTACGTTCCAGGACTCCGGGGATCACTTTCGAACTGCCCATGAGTATAAGGTATTATGTACCAGAAAATATTATAGTAGGCTTTGCTAAATCTGTTCTTTAAAATTCAGAAGATTGGAAATGCTTTTAAAGTAAGAAAACATAGAAAAGTTTTTTTTTTGACATTTCAGAAACCTAGTTAGAAACCGACTTCTCAGATGCCGCAATGTACGATACGTCCGCAAGCCCGCACCTGCTGTGGCTGGTGTTCAGGGTCGGGGTCTCGGCAGCTGGAGCATGATGATGTCTGCTCCTTCAGGTTATGTGGTTTCAATTACCCTTTATGACTAATGGCCAGTAACTCTTTTGGACCATCTCTTTGGGAACAATCCTGCAACAGGCTGCTATTATATTCCTCTTTTCTAAAACCTCTGTCATAAACCTCAGTACGAACACAAACTTCTACTAAGCCATTAGCGTTATAAAAATTAAATGCAACACACACCTGATACCCCCTCCTCATTCAACCCCCAATTATTCCGCCCCGTCGTTTACGATCACATCGATGGACGGCTCGTAAAACATTCAGCACTATTACGTGTCGCCCGGCGTCACTTAAATAGGTGTGACTGGTGTCGTTGTAGGGGATTTTAGATTTCTTGGGGTTCCGTGAAAGTTTCTGTATGGAAGAGATTACCAGATTTTAGTTGTGAGAGATTTTAGATCAAGATGTTCAAGAATGCAAGGTTTATAACTTCAACCAATAGGTATCAACTATTGGAAATATTCCTCTGTTAAGCATCACCATAACAATTAGTTCTGTGCATCTTTCATCCATCGGATTCCCACAACTCTCACTTGGTCATCGGCCCACGATATGGAAGGCCTTCCAACACTGCGGCTTTTGGTATACCGTTGCTACTCCAGAATTTTTCAGCTCCAGTGCATATGGCATTCTTAGGGCTACATTTGTTCTGCAGATTATTTTTCATTCCTCCAAGTATTTTTTTTTATTCCAAAACTATCACACATCGTCGTCTAGTCCCAAGCTAAGCAGAGCTTGTGTTAGGGGTGCTAGACAACTGATAAACATACTTATATATTTCTAAATACGTACATATTATTGATAAATTACACCCAGACACAGAACAAATGATCGTGCTCATCACACAAACATTTATCCTGGATGGGAATCTAACCCACGACCTCCGGCATAGCTGTCATGTCCACTAACTACTAGACCAACAGGCCAGTCAAATGGAACATAGTCCTCGCCATTGCCTTTTGGGTGATTTTATTCCTTCTGATGATATCCATTTTGAGCGAAAGCAAAGTTATGAACACATCATATCATAACTCTTGACTCGGGTCTATAAATTATGGTCACTGTTAAGTTCTAGGTCTAATCTGAATCACTGTATTAGAACCACATTCTGGATTTTTCGACAGCTAATTGCATGGACTTGCCTTAAATCTGCGATCCATCTATAATCAGAAACCGGGGAAACTATGAATACAAAATGGTTGTAACATTCGTCAGATTTGAAAGGTTTGGTTACATAGATCAACAGTCTACCCAAGAAATATTGTGTCCAGTAATTGGATCGTTAATGTCTGATAGGCTTTTGCTCCTTGGAAAACACAGACATTCAGCTAGCCCAAGCTGGTTGGCAAAAAGCTAAGTAGATGATGATTAGTACATCAGGGACCAGTTTTCTGGCAATCATGCTGATGTGGATCTATTTTGATGCAGACGTGACACAGTTGAAGTGTTTGCTTCTTTTACCTATCGTTTGTATGCCTTGTGTTGTGCTAAATATATTAATCTCCTTTTTTATCAGTACACGGCTAAATTTTCATCGTTTTAATCCCGCGGAGGCTTTTTTTATGGTAGGTAAAATCATCCAATGACAAATCCCGCCCTTGGGTGGGGCGGGAAATAGTGTAAGACTCTTACTGACTAAAAACCTACCCTTCCATTCATTGCCTTTGTCCCAGGGCCCGTGGTGACATTTTTACATAACCTTTGGCCCCAGTAGGCTTTGGTCCTGCTGGGCCCCTACAGCTTGCTGACAACTCCTTGAGGCGCGCGGGAACAGTGCGCGCCGTAGACGACTTGAGCTCGGACCGGTCTGTTACCGGACGGACGGACAGCTAGAACCCTGTCGATTTGTAAAGATAAAGTACTTTTTTTCGAAAACTCGAATTAATATACGCATGTACGAAATTAATTTCTTTAAGTAAACATCAGCTGAGCGAATCAATGACCTGTAGATAGTTGTCGGTCCTTGCGTACTACCTACAGGTCATTAACTACCATGCGTAAATTAATTCGAGTTTTAAAAATACAGGAAATACATGACAGGAACCATATTACACTGTGACACTATTAAGAAAAAAAATCAACCAGGTCGAACCCTCTTCACATAGGCGGTTACTGGTGCTAAAGAGAATATAGCTGTCCTTCCTGATGTCATAATGCCTTTTATGGCATCCACATAAACAGCGGAAATGGTCTGTTCACTGACAACACTTGAGGAATAGATTTGCCATCACAGTAACATGTGAGCTACAAACTTTAGTACTCGTAATGTCTACTTGTCAGCTGTAAGAGAAGCTGACACAGCTCAATGTCAACAGAACTTGGAATAGTTATCGTACATTGTTAGTGATAGTTCAGTTCGTGCTTAAACTCTATAGAACTTATATGTTATTGGTCTATCGATGTGACTAGTACGCGTGTGTTGAATTAGTATAATTTAGAGTACAGTTTTTGATTCAACAAAATACTTATTGTTTAAATATGGAGCTTGTAACTAACTGTCAATATTTTCATATGTTACGAGTTTTTCTGCTTTTACTTTCTTACGTTTCTAGCTTTTGAATTAAATTGCGTGATAACAGAAAATTATACCTAAAAGCCCTTTAATCTAAATTCCTGGAACAAAACGTGCTTTATATACTGTTCCAGGACTTAGTTTATTGCGTCCTTCAATTATACCGTTTGAGTGGGGAGGAGTAATAGACATACACACGTAATTATTATACTTTCGTCTTTATAATACGTGGGCCATACTGAAAGTCTCTGGATCTGGCGATCCATACAACCCTTGAAGATGTCCCTAAAGTAGACTGGTCCAACTGCTTTGTAAAGTGGTCTCAGCGAATGCAAAAATTCATTAATTACGTGGGAATATACTTTGAAAAACAATCATTGTATCGAAATCTTTTAACTATGTAAGTAGTCTTAATTACCAGAATCCAGAAACTTTCAGTATGTCCTAAGCATTAGTGTGTAATGTGAAATCAATGTTTATTATCTTTTCCACCATGTTTAACTTCATTTATGCTCGACTTACAAACAGAATGTAGTTATCTTTCGAATTTTATCAGATGTAAGAAATGTACTATTTATTAATTCACACTCAAACTGTTGATGAATGTTATATTGAAATACACATCCGACGCTTTTTCAGTTTATCTCATATCTTTTAGTCGACATCACTTCATATATATATAAGTTTATTTCTTTGCTTTCTCACACAACTTCGTAATTATTTCGTTATCATTCGTACTTAGCAACTAAATATCTCCAAGAACGAAAACCATCAGTGTAATATTATTGTTTTATACCGAACCCCGAGCCACGAAGGTGCGATATTCGGACCCACATAATGATGTATGGCTACGAGCGCGCGGTAAACTTATATGCCCATTATACAATTACCTAACAAGTCCATGGTAAGCCGTCCTGCATAATAATAGGATGGAGGACGCGTTCCTAATGTGGGCCAAAATAACCCCTAATATGATTTATTTCGAGTATGGTCTCCGTGTATCCTTATGATAACTTATGCTGCGTAATATATATGGGAAATCAAAAGCCTTGGACTTACTGCATTGAAGGAAACTGTGGCTGAAATAAGAGTGGTCTTAGTATTTATTTATTTATTGAAACAAATTTGCAGAGGCGGACTTCACCAGTTAACCGAGGATGGTAAGATTAAAAGAGGATGGTGGATGGCAAGTGCACAAAAAGGAAAATATGGGTACAAATTAAAGCATAATATACATATGCTATATTATATAGAAAAAAATTTGGTTTCATGTTGGATCCTTTACAATTTTATACGTATATTTATACAAGTATACAAAATGTTAGGAAGGTGTGGAAGCAAGACATTTGAACTGTTTCTTTAAGACTCATCATGTTCCATCACCACTGTTTATTGATTCTGGTTTTCAGGAATTGCAGTGGTTGTATACAGTACAGTGTGACGGAAATTATGAAAAATAAATGTGATTTAGAAGCATTAAATATGTGCATTTTCTTTGCAAACCTCACGATTTTTGTACACCTTCACTAATAATACGATTTTTCAACCTCTGCACCTAATTGCGACAAAACTGTGTAGGTATTTACTTCTTACGATCAAAAGCCTGAACGGGTTTGAATGTAATTTGGTACGCATGCATATCCTGGAATAGTACATGGCTACTTTTTATTCTGGAAATAAGTTCCTCTGCGATAATTTTGAGGAAAAGCCTCTGACTGAAGCTAGATCCTAATAAATCTATCATATAAAAGCGAATAACATGGAAAAAGGGCAGGAAGGTGATGATGATAAAAGCGAAATACCACTCAAAATCTCAGAAACTATAACACCTACAAACTTAAAATTTGGCAAGTACGTTCCTTATAAGGTGTAGACATCTGCTAAGAACGGATTTTATGAAACTGTACTCTTAAGGGGGTAAAATGGGGGTTGGAAGTTTGTACGGAGAAATCGACTTATACACGGGCGAAGCGGCAGCGCGCTGGCAAAAGCAAGTAAATAATAAACACTTTCATCTTAATCATTTCCAACATCCAAAATCACAAGGTTCTCTCCAAAAATTTTTAAGCTGTTCAATTCCGATCCATTTTCGTAGATACGTATAATTAGTGTCAAGCGTGAAAACTTGTCTGTGAAATACCACTGCTATACATAATATATGAAATTTGCCCCGGGTCGTGTAACAGGGGATCACAGGGGTAGCGTGGCGATGGGACGGTGGTATTATTTCTAATGCTGTTATTTCCATGGCAGTTTGGACTTGGACTTTGGAGGAGTGAATAAGATTGATGTATAGCTATAGCGTATGCTGCAATATTGTGTATAGCTACATTTTTTTGGAGAAGTAAGTAAAAAAAAAATAAGAAAATAAAGCTTGTATCCTAGAAGTGGGAACATTAAAAGGCTGATGATGATGATGATGAAAGGTTACACAATTTTATCCTTTAACTTTTTCTATGCACGTTTTTTTTTATAATATCTTCTTCAGTATGTGATATATATCTCAATTTTTGTTTTTGCTTTTGTTTATTTAAGATTTAGCGCATAATTTAGACCAATCCACTTGAAATTATATCATTTATTAAAATTATGATACAGTATTTGTCACGATTCATCGTTTGAATTGGTTTTGCTTCATTATGTTTTGAGCTTTAAGAAAATATTTATTACCAATTGTTATTTATCAGTCTTAACTTGAAATTATTTCTAAAAATACATTAGGATTAATAGGACCATAACAATTATTTACTTATTATTATTTTATTTTATTTTATTTATTTGGCTAACCAACAATTGACTACACATATACAAAGAAATAAAATACATCAAATAAACTTATAGGCTAGTGTAGTAATTACTTACAGGTAAGCACAACATGCGTAACTTTATTGTTAATTGATGCCCAAACTACATTACTCAACGAACATAATTACTGCTTATAACTTAATTATTTGAACAATATATATTATGATTTAAATGAGTGTCGTTAGAATTCCTTGGTTAATCTTCTTCATAAAGATCTACGCTATGACTGACAATTTAAAAGCGTATGTAAATTATTTAAATAAAGAAAATGGTTTGAGTATCACTTATGTATATCATAAGGTTTCTATTTGCATAGTTTGGGAACAGAGTCTAATACCTATTTCTACCTTTCTCAATCCTTTTTACTGTTTCTTAATTCTAAATACGCTATTCCAAAATCTGTAGAAACAATTTAAGCAATGATATTATGTGGTGTATTCGTGGCAGCCCTGTCTACTCCAACAACCCTTTTCTAAATGTTAGACAGTTAATATTTTACCTAGTTGAAAATTGGAATTTCGATGAAGACGCTTCATGGTTATAGTGGTTTTAACGCCTCCTGTCAGATTTAAGACGCAGAAATTTTAGACCTGAAATTAGAAATGGCACTCAGATGCCTTTTAAAATTTATGGAATAAGATATCAGGAATTAAACGTTTTGATCATGTAGGAATAACAACATAAAAAAACTAGTAGATTTTTTTTAATATCAACAACAACATACCTTCAAGCAAAGCCTTTTGGAGAAGTAGGAAAATTTATACCAGGGCCCTGGAACCAAGGCAATGAAGGAACGGGGTAGGTTTTTAGTCAGTAAAAGTCTGACACTATCTTCCGCTCCGCCCAAGGGCGGGAGATGATATAAAATGATTTTACCTGTCATAAAATAAAGCCTCCAAACGAAGCCTAGTTCCTACCAAACGGCGAGCTACTGTGTAGGTTTTTAGTCAGTAAAAGTCTGACACTATCTTCGCCCAAGGGCGGGAGATATCAAGCTACTGTGCGGCTGTCTGCAACGCCTAAAAATTATATTTGAAAATTACATAGCATAAGCATAAATGACATAGTCAGTCTATAATTTTGCCACTGCTAGAAAAAGGGTCTCTTCTCTAGGAGGGGGAATCATAATAACTAGCTACTTCAAGCGGTTTCGCCGGCGTGATGATAGAAAATATTTTCAAAGAAACATATATGTTTCAGCCAAAACAATGGATTAATGAAGCTGTTCAAGCGTAAAGAAGTAACTAAAATACGAGTACTTACTCACAAAATTGCCCCTTAATATTACTGTGATATACTAACCATTTTAAACGTTAATCTCAGCTTAGTCAGCACAATCTCATTTATCTCAGCCCCTCCCAAACTTTCCTCCAGCACACCTAACGCCTGAGACCAGTCAAGCCCCGTGATAGCCCTAGTCCAGGGAACAGATCTTTGGCCCACATTTGATAAGGTTACTCCGTACGTGCCGATAAGCAAATATGACTAACTCTGGGACCGTTAGCTGGTGGTGTAAGTTTTGGACTTAAGATCTAGTTCAATTAAGTTTGACAACAGATATTGGGCGGACGGAAATTCTGAACTAGTCTTATAATTATTGTCATGAGTAAAGCGTGCATAGTGTGTCGGCTTTCTGATATTTTCAAACTAGATTGAGATAATAATGAGTCATATTTATGTTGTACTATATGTTTGTAAAAGTATTTCTCTTCTTTTTTATTCTATTCTATATTTATAATATCTTCTAATATTTCTTGTCACAGTCTTTGTTATCGAACTCCTCTGAAAGGACTTGACCGATTTTTATAAAAAAATATGGAGGTCTGGTAATAGATTGTAGGCAATTTTATACCCTCCTATCCTTATTGTTTACTTTTTCTTTGATATAGAAGATCACTCTGGAAGAGCGACCACGTACCAGAAGTTACAGCGTTGGAAGGCCTCCGACAAGGTGAACCGATGCCATGGTGAGGGTAGCTGGAATCGGATGACCGATCATCATAATGGCACCTGGGGGAGGCCTATATCTAATAGTGGACGTACTAATTTTAGCTGAAATTATGATTATGATATGATGATGAATGTGGCAGCACAACGGTTGCCGGCTCAGCCATTTTTTAAATAAATCACAGCTACAGAAATCAAATAGTAATATCTAAACTGTACTTACGTACAAATGATCTGAGGAAACTTCCGTCAGCAAACTACCAATGACATTTGAGTGTGCCATCTTTTTCGGACGACCAAAATACTGAACAAATAAAATAAAATTCCTGTACCACGCTTGAATCTTGTCCACCAAACCACACAATCCTGATTAGCAACCCAACAAATTGAAACTTAAAGCTGTTGCAATAAAGGCATTTATGTGATTTCTCGATAGTTGAGGCGGTGAGTCATGTTGATAACAATTACGTTTCTGCTCATACCGGCCGCGAGCTCGGACAATTTTGTGATCTAATCTGTTCCAGTAGTAGACTCTGCAGGCGAGAATATTGGGCGGTATCACTGATGAAGCTGATCAGTTTTTTTTTGGGTCCAAAGCCAAGGTAGCTGCTAGGAAACTTGATGTTCTTGCAAAAGTCCGGCCAGGCGGTAGTTTACACCGTAATAGCTTCTAATGTTATACAAAGTACAGGTCTGATCGGGTGTGAAGTACTGGAGCTACATATGGGCTAGTGCTACAAATGCCATCTGGTAGCTTTGGACTCGATGGAAAGCCGTACAAAGATGCTAATTGGTGATCCAGATCTGATTAAGTCCAATCTACAAAGCCTGGAGCACTGACGAAGAGTAACCAGCCTTTCGGTGTTTTACAGGATGCATTTTGGAGAGTGTGCGCTGGAATGGCATGACTTGATTCCGCCATCTCCGTTCTACCATCGGGTAATCCGACGTACGGCGGGTATCCACCCTTGCGATGACAGAAGACTAGCTACTTAGAGCTACTTAGTAAGTTTTTTTTAGTGTTTGGTACAAAAAAGTCAGGTCTAGATAAATTCCATGTGATATATACTCGACAATTTACCCTTGCGTAGTTAGTAAAATTAACAAAAACAAATATTAAACATTGTGATGGCAAAGCATAAAACCCTCTCTTTTATTAGTCATTTGGACAAGCAAAAGCGAGCACCACTCTAATTTTCTGAAAACACGAGTTATTTCTTTTGCACAATATGAAGAGTACATTTTTCATTACTCATTTAATAACACGGCAAATGAACCAAAATATCTATTCTTTGACCTCCCCCGTGCCATTTATGTTATTAAAAAATAAACATTGCGGTCAGAACTGGTCTAATCCGGCGCGATCCGGTTTTCACACGTCACAAGGGGTGCGTTTCACCAACTTTTTTTGTTTTTAGGGGAAAACACCTTCGGGCGTGTGAAAAAATTATTAGGTAGCTGCTAAATGTAGATTTTCTCGGCTGCGGCAACATGGGGGACATAAAGATGTAACATGTATGAAAATATTGGGGGAAAATGCTGTTTTCTGGTGAAACACAATTTTTAGCTACGGCAGGAGTTTTGATATTATTTTGAATGAAATTAACAAGAGTTTGAGGCCATATTAAAATGGATTTTGTGACTTAGCCTATGTGGGTACGTACGGTATGTAGATACATAAACCCAACTTGCTTTTTAATTTCTAAAATTTTAAAATAAACTATAGTAACATTTCTAAAATAACACCATTCCTTTGTCTTTATTCTTTATCTTTATTTGCGATTGTACTTACTACTAATACTTGTCAATTGGTAAGAGTTTCCTTGCGTGATCGCATCAGGAATGAAGATACCTGCAAAAGAAAACCGCCAAACTTAAGTGGCTGGGTGCAGGGCACTTCACTCAATTCGCTTTCCTTTACTTACTTTGCTTGCAGAACGGATGGTTGAAAGGGACCGTTTACTGGAAGACGCAGCGTTGAAAGGACTCCTACAAAGTCGACCGATGACTTAATGAGGGTCGAGTAAAGTCGATGTGTGCGAATCGCATAATACCGTTCATTGTAGCGACACTTGAAGCAGACTTATGCCCAACAGCTGGACGTCTTTTGTTTAAAATGATGATGATGTTGACTTGTCAAATACAATTCAACTGTACCTGATGGATTTTAAATAATAACAAAAGGAGATCTTACTGATCACAGTCTTTGCTAATTCCGGCAATATGTCCCTGATAACAGCAAACCAGACCAGTAACAAATTTATCAGTAGCCTTACTAAAACAATTATGGCCATCATAATTCAACAATAACATAATCAGCTGTCTCCGTACTTTGTGCGCGACTGTACGCGGTACAGTCGTTACGCAAGTGCGGCGTGGTTTATCACGGCATGAATCACTTCTGCTGCCGGCTGTCCGCGTCAATGCACTGTTTATTGTATTGGTACTGTCGTTGTGGCGCAGATGGCTGTCGGAGCTGACGCAGGGAATTGACGTGGTGTGGATAGATTACGCATGCTTATGATAGTGTTACTTGCTCGTGTAAAACTAAATAATCATTATCAATACAGAAGGCTGCAAGCCTTCTGTTACTTGTACGAGTACTTTACTTTAAAACAGACCCCTTTATTACAAAATGAAATGAAATACTGCTGAGTGAAGTAAGCATAGCATAACACAGCATCAGCCTTATAATGTTCCCACTGCTGGGACTCAGGCCGCCTCTCTAGGAGAGGAAATGGGCCGGAATCCTCCAGCCGGGCCCAGTGCGGATTGGTGGATGTCAAATGTCTTCGAATTTTTGGTTTTAGGATATGCCGGTTTCCTCACGATATTTTTCTTCACCGTTTTGAGAGCAGTGATGATGAAATAAATTACACAAAGTAATGCGCCTAGCTAGGTTTGAACCCGCGACCTACAACTCGTAAGTCGGGGCCGTTACCACTCGGCCACCACGGCTCAGTCAGTTTAGATGAGAAATCATCTAATGAATTCTCTCGCTCTAGGTTGAAGCGAGAGGGCGAGTCAGATCTTTACTGACTAAAATCAACTCTTTATTGTATTGCATTCCAGGGCCGCAAGTTTTCCTTTCAGAAGCTAACCCATGGCCCTAGAGGCTTCGACCCTGCTGGGAGATGTCTACTGTTGGTTACAGACTTCCTGCTTAGACACATAGACCAGTATACGGTGGCCAATTTAAGAATTGTCGAACCAATTGGATTATCACCATCTTCTGAGCCTATTTCCAACTGTGTAGGGGTTGGGTTGTAATCTGATCTGGTCCATGAATATCACTACAGACCCCCACAATCCAATCACTGGGCAACACAATAGTCCTTGCCTAGACTGGTTCGACCCATTCGAATATCCCTTATAAATAAAGTCGAATTATAACGTTCCTACCGCTGGGTTGTCTATGCGGGTTGATAGATATCATATTATGTCGCAATTTTTTTGTTCTAAAACTGACTGACTGGTCCAGAGTTTTGAGAGCAGTGGTGATGAAATAAACGACACAAAGTAACGTGCCTGCCTCAGTTTGAATCCATGCAACTCGAAAGTCAGAGCGTATCCGTTATGCTGCTTCATATTTAGCGAAAATTGAAGATCAACATAATTTACCAACGTTTCTATTCAAAAGGCGTATGTACAAATGTAATATAACTGCGCCGTGTTGAGACTTACCCAACATTATTGACACAATAAAACAGCTCAGCTTGCCTGGGCCCTGAGCCCTTCAACCGCGACTTCTTTACCTCAAAGGGCACAACTGATGCAATAAAGTACAATTTTAATATTTAACGTTTAATATTCTCGCAATTTGACTAGTCAACATTTAATTTTGTTTCGAAGATAAAGCTTTATATTATACTAGCTTCTTCTATCAGAGGTTTTGCCCGCGTGAATTCATAAGATTTTTATTTGCGGTTGGTACAGTAATCGGGTCTGGGGATCAAACCGCAAAATTAAGTTTGTTTTTCATTGTATATATTTTCCAGGATAAAAAGTACCCAGTGTGTTGCCCAAGATATTAAAGAATTATTATACCAAGTTTCATCGTAATCGAACCGGTAGTTTTTGCGTGATGCCTGAAAAAACAGACCGACAAAATTTTTTTTAATCACATTTTTGTGTTCGTTGTCGGTCTAGTAACACCCTGCCATTTATTTTTTTGATATTTTCAATGTACAGAATTTTTACTTCTACAGATTTATTACAAGTATAGATAATTGTTAAAGTAAATGTAAAGTGAGCAATCTTGAGAGATAATTATATTTTATTTAAACTTATCACATTTCAATGTATATATTGTTACATATTACTAGGAAATAAAAGGCTTTTTTTCATTTTTTTTATTCTTCTAGCTCCAAGATCACGCTTATTTGGTTTACAACTCATTGAGATATACATACACATACACAAGACTACAATCCAAAATAATTTTATTGCTATCGTGTCATTGTTATTGTGTTTCTTAAAGTAAGTTCTAGGAAACATCTCAATTTTATCAAAATTATTTAATTTTTTCCATTCTCACGTATTTCTTTCAAAGACAGAGGCGATATGCCTTCTACAAAATTGTTCTTTCATGCTCGACTTATTCTATTGAAAGGCGCTGGAAGGCTGCTATAAATAATTAAGTGAGTGATAGAGGGACAGAGGGACAGATGGCAGTTCGCTCATGCTAATTAATTATGGCTGCTATAGTACTTGTATTGCAGTTGCTATATCATCATCTTTTTAGTTCCTAAACGTCTGCAATTTTACAAGTTTTCCTAGATAAACAGTTAATGAGGTTTTAATACCCTTCCCTATTTACCCATCAACGTCGAGCATGGTTTAAAAGCTTGTTGCTTCATATAACGTGATACAACGCGGTGTTTGATGGAGAGGCAACGCGAAAAAAGAGCGATAACACCTGAAAACTGTGATGGCATTCGGTAATTCCATGATTTACTCAAATATTTCACAAAACTTGTTCCAGAAAATACGTATTTTTTTTTTTAATTGTCATCATTTAGAATCTCAATTAGATGTGCAAGGTTTCTATAGAATTAATTTTTAATTTTTTAACATTATGAGTACATTATTGAGGGCCAAAGTTCACGTAAAATAGCAGATTTACAGAGGTCTATACTGGATTAATTTTACACAAATTTATGTTTGGATTTCTATAGAAGCCTAGATAATTTCCACAAGATATACAGTGTATCTAAAATATCTGAAGAAAGATGTGTAATAACATCATAATCACGTAAAAGAAGTTGAATGAAAATTGTATCTCGGGTTAGACGCTCTTAAGTGACAATGTTCAGCTATTAAATATTTTTCTTTCTTTTTCTTTCTTTTTCCATTCGTTTTCTGTTTATAGGGTGCCTGGTCATTAGTGACCAATTCTTAAACACGTGATTGTAGTCATGATTATAAACAACTTTTATAATGGGACCAAACCTGAAATCGCGAAAAAAAACAGCCAAGTTCAGTGTACATTTTGACCAGTTGGGCGAAAATAAATGTAATAAACCAGCAGATTCTTTTCGCGATTTCAGGTTTTGTTCCATAGTAAAAATTGTTTATATCATGACTACAATCACGTGTTTAATTATCGGTCACTAATTACCAGTCATCCTTTATAAACAAAACTTGTGGAGTGTGTCGGTCTACAATAGGTTTGAGAGTAACACTTAATTAAACTATGTAATGCGTGTGTGATGTTTTGACGTGTATAATGACGTGAATGGGACAGTCTATCCTTGCAATTTCTTCTTCACCTTACGCTATAATTTAAGTACTAAATGTTACTCCTGACTTTCCCAGCGGGAAACTGAAGTGGCAGCATAAATATTTGATCAGGTAATAGGCTGGTAACCAGCAGTTAGTTTGTCGGTATGTAATTACAGACGTTTGTCTGAGATTCTTTATTCATACTGCATTGATCGAAACTCAACACTAGAACTGTGGTTGAATATTGTTTGTATATTGCATCGACTTACATTCTAAGTGATAGACAAGCTCGTTCATAGAAACTATTTGTCACAATACCGAAACGTTAAAACAAAAGTTCGCTGCAGCGCTAAATTGTCATTATGACGTCTAACAAAACTTTTAAGGTTACAGCGCTTAAATACTGCAAAACTGCACTAATGTCATCAAGTCAAGATGTTCGGCATACAGTACACGTAAGTCAAGGAAAGTTATTGTACGGCATGCCTAATCTAGTGCGTTGTACATATATATCGATGGGATATTGTATCTTGCTAGGTGGGATACTCCCAAAGTCCTAGGGGACATTTTGCCTCAGAAATTTTTGAAAGAGTTTTTTTTTTATACAAACAGTAGTACAAACAAAGATATTCACAACAGCTTAAATATTACATTATATGACAATCATGCTACCCACTACGTTCTCCATAGATAACAATTTCAAATACTTAAAACTAGCTAGTAATACAGTTTATATAAATAAATATATACCTATTACATGACCAAACATCATTGGAATTTTAAATAACATACATATAATAACGTAATAAACATTACGTTATTATCTGTAAAACTACGGGCCATTCAAGTATTACGTAAGCAGATTTTTGGCAAATATTAACCCCCCCTTCCCCCTCGTCAGCAAAAATAAGTAAAGCTCCCCTCCTCCCCCTCCCAAGCTTACGTAAACATTTGTACCTACATACATTTTTCATTGTGCTCTGTACCTCTACAATAGGCAATAGTATTCGTCGCTACTCGATATCGACGCCGTAAATATTTTGTATGGCAAATTTTGGTTCTGCAAGTGACCGCTAGAGGCGCTGCAAAATTTGCCATACAAAATACTATTGCTTAAAACTCATGGTAGAGGTACTGGTCGGAAAGTTACAAGTCTAAAATTAACATCGTTCTCTTAAAACTAAAAAAATATAGGTACTGCTGACGTAATCACCATCCAGACCCTGGGAGGGTGCCCCATCAAAAATAAGCTAAGCAAAGGCCCCCACCCCCATACAGTGCTTACGTCATACTTGAATGGCCCCTACTGCGTATTTTTAAGAGTTGCTTGAACTTACTTCCTAAAGGCATTTAGTAAGGAAAAAAAAGTCGATTGAATTAAATTCCTTGTTATATAGAGAAACTGTGGTTCTGGAATGCAAAGGGTAATTTAAGGAAATCGGTGGGTTTTAGTCAGTTTTAGTAAATGTCTGATTTGCCAACTCAAAAAAAATCGCTGTCGAGTAGCTATCCGACTGAATATTTATTTCAGACTAGCTGACACGGCAAACTTCGTACCGCTAGACGATTTTTTTTTTGTAATTTTTTCCATATTTTCACACCGTTAAGACCTTTCATGAAGTATCACGAATATTTCAAGACCAAAATTAGCCAAATCAGTCTGTCCGTTCTCGAGTTTTAGCGAGACTAACCAACAGCAATTCATTTTTATTATAGTAGAAATGAAAATCTTATATTTTCTACTAAATACTATTTATATTTTTTACTAATTGAAAATAATATATTTTCATATCTACTCGTACTAACAATTTTTTAAAGAGATACCGTGGTCCTGGAACGCAAAGAGCAACTGAAAGACACAAGTTGGGCAAGCGCCTTCACGCTCCGCACTAGAGCAGGAAAAATAATTTGATGATTTCTCGCCTCATAAAAAAATAGACTGAAAATTGATTTTATTTTTTCATTTTTATTGTTAAAAAAAATAAATAATTTACATCCTTATGATTGAAATCTATTCATCATTTATCATTTCGGTTTAACCCAAAAACTACTAAACCGATTTTAAAAATCATTCACTATTAGAAAGCTACATCTTCACTGAGTAACATAGGCTTGAGATCATATTTGCTACGTACTCGCGAGCGAAGCCGCTGGAAAGAGGTAGTATTTAGTATAATTTTGAGTTAATATCGTCTCATCTCACACCTTTTTTGAAAACCAAATTTGTTCAGGTCACTGAAAGCACGATTTAAAAAATACCAAATGAACAAAAAAGCCTAATAAAAAAATCGAGGGACAGTCGCTGCGCCACTTCTTAATCGATAAGCTACTACAAGGTATTACAAAGAAAAATATTAATGTATATCTTTATCAAGTTTATGACTTCAACTAATTTTTGAGCCAGCTGTTAAAAGCAAGTCATTTGGAAGCAACAATCACGAGTGAATGCATCCACGGTAGCCATTTTTAATTACAAAAGTAAACCAAACCAGAACTCCGTTAAATTCTAAGCGGTCAGGTAGATACATCAAATTCAACATGGGGTGAGCACTCAGTGACAGGAAAGAGCGATTTATAATATTATTGGATCGCATACGTAATACTGAGTAGTTTACTCAAAATGTTATATTCATTATGTAAGAAACCAAAGCTTTGTAACTCAGCAAACAAACCTTTAGAGAACAACCTAAAACCAAACCAGGTTTAGACTTGTTCCTGTGTAGCAGTGTCTGATATCCTGGAGGTTTAGCACTAGCATTTTCACTATCAGCCTTTTAATGTTCTCACTTTTGTGACTCAGGTCTTCTCTCTAGGCGAGGGAATGGGCCGTAATCTATCACGCGGGCCCATTGCGAATTGGTGAATGTCACATTGTCTAGGATATGCAAGGTTTTCTCTCGATGTTTTCCTTCACCGTTTTGAGAGCAGAAATTGGAAATTTAAACCAAAATACATAATTTTTTATTAGTGTAAGCACAAGGTTACACCAAAGAAGACACACATGAACAAATATGTCTTCCTTAAGTATTGGAAAATGAAAGCGAGGAATCGTGATTGTTGGAAAGATTGAACACCTTTGCCCAGCTGTGGCAGTACCAGCAGCAATAATAATAAGCTTTTGCCACCTCACTTCAGAACAAAAGTCTACCTACACTGCCTTCACACTTCTCTATAAAAATATTGATGATGAAAATCTTCTATATCCAGGCACTCAAAGAATATTTCACTTGTACAACAAAGAATATTTCACTTGTACAATATTATACCCCTTTTAGCAGTGTTGTCAACAGAAATCACAATGCGTACCAAACGTGCATCCGATCAAAAAATCGCTTTCTCGCCAACCACTGCTCGCTCTGCTCAAGCACCTAAACCGCAGTCCTCATAGTGATGAGATAGCACCCGAAGACAGACAGTTTAATCGGACCCTTTACTTAATACAATCAGCGCTCTGATCTAAATTAATGCAAGTATAGTCCGAGGCGCGGTAGGACTTTTTATTGTAGTCTTTTTGGTGTTGGCAGTCTTAGAGGGTTTAGTCATTTGTAGCGTGGTGAATTAGTGATGGAAAGGGCTATTTGCTGAAAATATTTATATATAAAAACGAAATACCACTCACTGATTAATCACGAAATCTCAGAAACTATAACACCTACAAACTTTAAAGGCAGGTAGGTTCCTTATAGGTTGAAGGCATGCGCTAAGAACGAATTTTAAAAAATTCCGCCCCTAAGGGGGTGAAACGGGGAATTTGTATGGAGAAACCGACTTTCAGAAGCTAGTTTAATATATATATTTTTGTACACTATTACAAAAAGGTAATTAAAACTAAAATATGTACATACTGTTTACAATGGTGACCTTATGGCATTCCGCAATCTCTTCCTGACAACCTGGAATGGACAATAATTGCCTGGTCAAGAAATGGGGCTGTTGATTGGTAAATAAATTTATTGAAGTACTTTTTTTATTAACCTGAAATGTAAACTTATGTGGCAGTGCAGCAGGACACATTTCTCGTAGAACAGATGGTCGTTGGGGTCGAAAGGTTCTGGAGTGGTGATCGCGCACCGGAAGATACTGTTTTGGAAGGCCTAATACAAGGAGGACTAGGTTAGGATCGCGGGAATCCGATGGATGCAAGACGCACAAGACCGGTAATTGTGGTCATTGGGGGAGGCCTATGTCCATCAGTGGACGTCTTTCAGTTAAATTGATGACGTTACGTTGTTAGTTAAATTGATAATATTCTCTTGATTATAGTGTTCTAAAAGGTCTAAAATTTTGAACAAATAATATATATGGTCATGATGATCATTTCAATGCATATCACTTACTCGTTTTGAATCCTAAATTTTTCAACCTTTTCTTGAGTAAAGAAATGGTTCCATACAATCGAAAACGACCATGAGTATACGTATATATTGCTATCAATCATATATATGGTCATGATGATCATTTCAATGCATATCACTTACTCGTTTTGAATCCTAAATTTTTCAACCTTTTCTTGAGTAAAGAAATGGTTCCATACAATCGAAAACGACCATGAGTATACGTATATATTGCTATCAATCAGATACAAATCCAGACTTCGAAAAATAACCTAATAAAATTGTGCACGATTCTGGAATCTAACCCAAGACTACACAAACAACAAGCTAATGCAAACACTAAATAAACGGCCAAAAAACCTTTCATACCAATGAAAACTATACCAATAGCAAATATAAATAAAACTGAAACGTTAAAATATCAAACAACAAACAGCCACTCATAACAGATCTAAAAGTGAAGTCCAAATGTTCCGTGAAATCAGTTCCATTGGTGCTGTATCGAATATTTTGTCATTTCATGACAAATGCCTGCTATATTTCAGGCCGGCTATCTTGCGAGTGCCAACAACTACTGTTGTTGGACCTTAGCACTTTATAAGTAGGTAGGATTTTCTTTTATCATTTCGATGTCGTGGACAAATCATTGAAATTGATCACTTCATGATATGGCCAATTAAAACTGGCCAGATCGTTTAAACGTTAATATTTGATGATATGTCAATCCATATTTGACCATTTCATTGATGTAGGATCTCTATGATAGTGAAAAGCTTAAAAAAAGTAGGCGAAACGAGGATTGACATAAATATCATCCAAAAACGTTTAAAACTTATTTGGCCAGTTTAACTTAGCCATATCATGAAGTGATCAATTTCTATGATGTGACCACGACATTGATGTTGGCCTTGACTGGGCCTTGTTTTATTTGAGTATCACATTCAACTTACCACTAGTCCACAACTGGATATAAGCCTCCCCCAAGTTGCTGTACATTACCTGGTCCTCCGTTTTCTGATTCCAGTCTATACCAGCCATCTTTTTAAGGTCTTATTAATTTTGAAACGTGGTTTAGCTTTGGTGCACATTGTAGGGTTATGTGATATATAATATTTTGTTTCGATTATTGAAATAAATTACCAGTGACTACGGTTTGCTTGTAAAATTTTAAACATTATTTTGTATGTATAATATTTAATCAATTGACTGAAATAAAAAATAGATTTTAGTATCGTAATTGAATATTATTATCTTCAAAATGCCGAATTGTTAACGAGAAGAGATTTTTTTTTTTTTTTTATTTAGCTTAAGAGGTTAATATTTTATTTAACAATTTCTTCGTCTTTTATACATGCGTATTAAAAAAACTCTTTAATAAATATGGCGTCAAAAAACTCCGCGTTGCTGTTGACTGGTAATGTGCCCAAAAGACTGGCGACATTACCACGAAGATAACTTTGTAGTATCACAATTAAGCAATAATTTCTACATTGAATAATACATACTTACAGTAATAAATAACGAGTTCAATGAAGCACTGAAGCAAATCCTGTTATAATTACTCAAAATTAATGCGAGAACACTACTCAAAATCCCATGAGGCATAAACACGAAGTCTATGTTTACAATATATCCTAATATATATCATGCAATTAACCCAACTTTAACCGTTAACCATAAAACGGGTTAAGGGTTAACAAATTAAATTATTCTAGAATTATATGCGTGGTTCGTTTTATTGAGAATGATGTCGGGTTCTGACGGATGTAGTTATGTCACTTTATTTGTTTGAAATGGTAGTAATATTGGAATGGTCTCTTAAAAATAAGTTTTCTAAATTTAACTTATATTCTTGTAATTTATATTTAAAATTTAATTTAATTCACAGACATTTCGTTGTAATTTTCAATTTAATTTATTTAAATGGAATTCTCAATTTATTTTATTTCAATGCAATGTTATATATTTAATTTACAAATGCTGTGCACGTCTGTAAGTGATGAATTCGTCACAATAAATTTTTTCGTTTGCATATTTCTTTATAATAATTTTAAACCAGTAAAATGTGGTTAGTGTGGCAATATATACAATAAAATAAAAACGGGTAATAATGGCAAATTTATTTATTTGATGGAGTTACATTGCAATTATCATTCAAATTTAAAGGCAACGTCAATTTTATTCACACGCTGTAGTAGATATTTATTATTAAAATCTGCGTAAAATACGTAGCTATTAAATAAATATTTGCTGCTGTGTAGATTGTAGGTAACTAAAAATGTGAATAATTTAATACTACACACCAATAAAATATAATTTTTAGTACTTTTATCTACTAACTAATAAATATTATTTATAACGTTATTAATGTTTTTAATAATTATTTGTCAATGCTTTAGAATACTGAGAAAGCATATAATATACCATATCTAACCAGTACTACTGATTGTATCTTACTATCAACACTAATAGTGTAAAGACGAAACATTCATTTGTACAGTTTCACACTCACATACCTACCATACCTACCAGATATATAAGATTTAATACTTTTGATATCGGGAGTATATACAGTCAGATATATCCGTAAAATTATCCGCAAAATCATCTCAAAGAATTCGTATAGTAATGTAGTGCAAAGAAAATTGAACATGTATGTAGGGAAAATGCTGATCTAATGACTAAGAGCCTTCGGGCCTTGGGCGATTCCAAGGCGCGTGATGCTTGCTTGATTGAATCGGGAGCAAAGATATCCGCAAGAAAACCAAGGTTATCGACATGGCCCGAAGATTCGCCAAACTTAAGTGGAGGTGGACATGGTATGTATATTACTAGTAGAACAAATGGTCGGTTAGGACGAAAGGTTGAGTGGCAATCGCATACTGGAAGACGTATCGTTAGTAGGCCTCCCAAGGTGACCTGGGGGCGACCATAAGCTCTTATAGCACTATTGTTTTAATCTTACTTATGTTTTTCGTACCATGTGGTCTTCTAAACAATCTTATTACAATATTAAAACAAGAATGTTTTCTTAGCGATTTTGTGACGTCAATGTTATAAAACTTCACTCATTTTGTACTATGAGGCGATTTTTGACAGCTAGCAGTATTGTTTTTACGTCAAATTAGCAGGCTTAAAAAAGTTGCTCGGACGCAGCGGATTTATTATTGTTTTCCAAATATATACTATTTAAAGTGTTTTTCGTGACATACAAAGTGTTTAAAACTTATTTCGATGCCTAAACGTGTCAAGTTAATTGCTTTTAGCACTTATGTGGGTTATTAATTTATTATTGTATTCTAGATGGGCAACATATATGATTTATTTTTTATTTTTTGGAAGCAGATAACACTGAATTCAATAGTGCACGAAAAATAATACGAACAACAAGTTACGTATTTCACTGGAATACACTGTTTAACTTTACCTTAATTCCATGATGTCAATGTACAATAAGTTTCAAGCATAGTTCATTATCCGCTTCGAACACCAAACACTTAAAGACAGCTAGATTACCCTAAATGAAACTATTTAAAAACTATTTTAATTCAAAAAATCTAACTTCGTTCGCACTAAACAAATAAACACTGATAAGAATTTTGTTAATGTAAACAAACGTTCCGAATTCCGAATTCACACTAACGTGCAACTAAATGTCGACGTTGTCGCTCGCAGCTTTTTTAGTGTTTTCTACTTTATTAATGTAAAATCTTGAAAGTTATTACGTCCTTTTTTATGAAAGTTACATAGATCCTTTTAAAAATATATTTTAACAAGGCATCTTTTGAGTTAAATGTATTATATTAGTTCACGATGAACTTTAATGTAGCGATTCGAACAACAAATATCTGAAAGAGACAACGCAATACAGATCGGTATAGCGCGTATCTTTTCTGTTTTAGCAGGGAATAGACTTATGGTACAAAATGAAGTAATATTACTTTAAGATTGAAACAAAACTCTCCTGCAATAAGATTGTTTTCTCAAAGTTTATGGTCGGCCCCCTGGTGACTTGTCGAGGGTAGCAAGAATCTGATGAATGCAAGACGTACAGAACTAATCGTTGTGGCTACTCTTGGGAGAGACTTATGTCCAACTGTGGACATCTTTCGGCTGAAATGATGACCTAAATACATATAGATTAGAACAAATTATTTCATTCCTGATAGAACCTTTTAGTGGAATAATTTATTTTATAAACATAACGCAAGCTAAGACGCATTCAAAAGTTACTAACACAAGGAGCGCGGGCATCTCAATGACCCATTCCTATGTTATTTCTGTTCTAGTTTTATTATGCGTAGAATTGAAAAGTATACCAAAATATGTGTAAAGTTCCATACCAGCTCTCTATATTTATTTATTATATGCTTTATTGTACACCATTATATATACAAAAATAACGAATTAAAACTAAAAGACACATATACAATGGGCGGCCTTATCGCATTCTGCGATCTCTTCCAGGCAACCTGTAATGGTCAGTAATTGTCTGGACAAGAAATAGGGCTATCATTGGTGTAACAATACCAGTAATATACATATTTATATTACAATAGATACATAGCTATAAAAATATGATCAGCTCTCCATATTACTGTAAAACAAAAAATAAAATGGTCAAAATTTTGACTTTAATATTTCGCGCTTCTACTTTAAATAAATGCTCATTTCTGGCGCCTCTTGTACCATCTAAACAAGCCTTTACGATGACGGTTTCGCGAATTCTCGCAGAGGTTATAAGTTTATTAGTTCGATGTTTATATAGGTACTCGTAAAATGTACTGAACTAATCTGGATTTGTACTCATACAACTGTTTCAGGTTGGTTTCCGCGGTATTCAATTTGCTATTACAAGATATAAATAAAAGTGTTTGATGTTAGAGTTAATGTAGGATTTAGTTTATTAAGGCAATTATGTTCCTTTAGTTGTCCTTTGTATTCCTGAGCCACTATAACTAACTGCTAACTGCTTGAACCCTAGGTTCTTCACCCTGCCGAAATCCCGCTTGCAGCATTTAAGGTAAGCGTGACTCCAAGGTCACGGGCTCTCAGAGTGGCTACTCTGTCTGCCCACTTAATGACTTCAGGAAAGACAGTGGCACAGTGATCACGTGCTGCCGTGCACAACGAGGCTCAGGGAAGACCCCTCACAGTCTTCTCAGAGATGGGGCCTAACAGGCGTTATTTAGAGAAGATTCCGAGGTTATTTTTTTAAGAGGTAACGGGTGCCTCTTCCATTTTCTGATGGTGATCGCCGAGATGGTTTTAGTGTGGTAAGAATTCCATACTCCATTGTTCAGGTGCCTTTTAAAGGTCACAGGTCATTAGAGCCACCCGGAACCCACTCCGCAACGCCTCGCCTCCTGCGGGTAGTATTCTTTATACTCCGTTAAATTTTGGTCGTTTTAATCCCGCGGAGGGTCGATTTGGTACATGAACTACTATCGATTTTTTAAAGAAAAAAAATTAAAAAATACTTTTTTTTAAAACTCGAATTAATATACGCATGTTCGAAATTAATTTGTTTAAGTAAAAGAGTTAATGACCTTGTAAGTAGTTGTCGGACGTTTCGTACAAACTACCTACAGTTAATTGGCCTCGCTCAGCTGACGTTAACTTAAAGAAATTAATTTCGTACATGCATAAATAAATTCGATAAAAAAAAAAATACATTATTTTTTAATTCTCTCTTTACAAATCAATAGTGTTTATTGTACTGAATCGACCCTCCGCGGGATTAAAACGACCAAAATTTTACGGTGTATACATCAACTTACGACCGAGGCGATCCGGTGACGCTACGGAGTGGATGTAGTGAGCTCATACCCATACAAGTCTATATAAAGAATACTTGCCGCAGGAGGCGAGGCGGTGCGGAGTGGGTGCCGGGTGGCTCTAATGAGCTGTGACCTTATAGGTTTCGAAAATGAAAAATAAAAACAGTTGTGACAGGCCTTCCAACGCTGCATCTTACAGTACGCGCTCACTCCAGTACCTTAACCATAATCCTGTATAAATATAAAGTATAAACAACAACTTGTGTGGAAATAGTGAAGAAAATCCATTTTCACATCAATCCAGTCACGAATGTCGGTGTGGCTCCAAAATTAGCAGTTAAACTTTTTAATGTATCTGCTTGATAGTGTAGCCTTATAGACTACGGACTTCGGATCGTTCGTGAGGTTAGTATTTGAAAGCTCTTCGTAAGAGAAGACTATAAGAAATATATTTACAAAAAAAGGCCATGTCTTATACCTAAAAAATTCAAAGTGGCAAAATTACATCTCTTCGTGTTATGAAAAATTGCGACTTATACTTCGAACTTTCCTCAAAAATATGGAAATTGCCCTTCAGGCTACCCGTCTACAAATTATTTTGAGCATTGTCATCATTTCAGCCAAAAGACGTCCACTGTTGGACATTAGCCTCCCCCAAGCGTCACCACAATGTCTGGTCCTGTGTTTATCGCATCCCTTGGTTTTCACTACTCTTCTAGGTCTTCTAAAGCTGCATCTTTCGGTACGCGGTCACTACTCCAGAACCTTTCGGCCGCATTGACCAATTGTTCTACGAGCAAAGTGCCCTGCCTGCTGCCACATAAGCTTGGAAATTATCCGAGTTATGTCTGTTACGCATTGTATAAATAACAAATACTTATAAAAAAAAAAAAAAATGTATTTGTGTTTTCAGAATGACATAACAGAAAAGAGAACATTTTATATTCAACATGGTGATTTTCATTTCGTAATAAACAGAAAATTCTGTTGTTATATAAAAAATAAAAAACTGGGCAAGTGCGAGTCGGACTCGCGCAATGAGTGCTCGATTACGGAGACGCGGTGCGTTGTGCGGCGCGTCGGGCGGTCCGTCGTACATTGCCATATGTTTGTGTTTGCGTGAGCGATGACGCGGCCCGCTGCTGCAATGTACGGCGAAGCGCCCAACGCGCCGCGCAACGCGCCGCATCTCCGTAAACACGGCCTGAGGGTTCCGTACAAATTTAGCTATGTAAATAGTTAAATTCCCAAATGAAGTCTCGAAGATTTTTTTGTTTCGTTGTAGTTTGTCTCATTTACTGTTTTCAATTTTGTTCACCTGTATACGTTTACGTTTTTTGTGACTTAAACAGTAATTTGTTACAGCTTAATTAAGGGAGCGCAGACTATAGATAGTTTTAGTTTTAGATCCATACATAGACGCATTTTCGAGTGAAAGGGTCTTGACAAACAGACAGACCACAAAGTAATCCTATTATTGGTCCTGTTTTTTTCATTTTGAAGTACGTAACCTAAAAAAGTAATATCGACGTTCGTTTTCATAATAACATAAAAAAAAACCTTACGTAACTTCAACGCAACAAAGAATATAATTTATAACAAAGTCCTATTCCACTGAATTTCAAGGTTTTCATGGAAAATCACGTTTCAAGTACACAATCAGAATTTCCTGGAATTCCCAGCTCTTGTTATGTACTCAGCTGGTTATTTTGCACCTTATCAGACTATCAGGTATTTGATATGGAGACGCTTTATGTTATGTATCTTTTTGGATATTTATAGTGATAGACGATACTGTTTAAATATATAATAATCATAATAAGTCACAACTAATCTTTCGGAAATTATATAACATTATTTTTAGTACACCTAACCTGAAGATAATTTGTTCAGAATCAGTAATTGAATCGATACCAAAAATTTTTATACTATAGTTTATATCTAAAAGGTAGTAAGAGGAACCACCATGAATTAATAGATGGGGCCCGTTGGGGCCAATGCCTTTTTTGACTTTCCCACGTAAAAAATAAGGGTTCTCAGTCCACCATGGAATAAAGGCGTATAATATAGTTAGCTACTACCAGTGGTTTTATCCACGTGGTAGATGAAAATTATCCCGTAGGAACATACTCCCGGTATAAAAATTATATCTTATGTGCTATTTCAGGACATGATCTACCCGCTTGCCAACCATGGCCCAGAGTGAAGAGGGATGGCAGGCGGTCGCCTCCTTCTGCGAAGCAGTAATGCTAGCAAAGGAGGTGGCCGACACCTATTCTTCTCAGTCGGTACACTGGTCGTGGTCATCACAGTGAATCGCGATGAGTGATCACCTTGGTAATACGGCGCTTTTCATCGCGGACTACAGTTCTCCAGGTACGAATATTTACGAATGTAAACCGAGCACTTAGTTGCGGCCTTGATCTGGTGATTCCATCTCATTAGTGATCTACCACGTGATGGTACCCTTAACTTTGCCCTGCACTATGAGACGCTCTATGGAGTCATTACCACGACGAGATACATGGCGGAAGAAGGTTAAAATGCGCTACTGCTCTGTGGATGATAGGCACCGTCTGATGCCGAGGTCTTTTAAGATAGAATCATTTGTACGAAACTCTGTACGATACTCCAAACATTCGTCTCCAGCACTACATCTCCAACGCGTCAACTTTCTTCTTCTCGGATTCACGAAAAGTCCAGGTCCCCGATGCATAGTGGAAAATGGGGAATATTAGGCAGTAAACGAGCCTAGGTAAACCTACCCCGTTTCTTCCTTGCCTATCGTACCGGGGCCGGGCCTTCCTTTCAAAAACTGACCCATGACCCAAGCAGGCTTAAACCCTGCCTGCCTGCAGCTAAAACACGATTAAAAAAAAGCCGGGCAAACGGATGTGTTTTCAACTCAAACACAAAATTGATTCGCCAAACCAGTTTAGACTGTTCATCAATCAAATGTCCGAGCTCCATGGTTTCACCAGCTCCCCTCGGGTGGCGTGATATAATCCCATATCTGTCACCGTGTCCCACACGCTGACGGCTTACGTTAAATACAGTGCGTTTACTACGCGTTTACGAGCGTAAAACAAAACTATATAAACTTTCCCTACCATTTTCTATTGCTTTTAACTAAATTGATATTTACGAAGCGGTGGAGGTTATGTGGGGCGGTTTAAAGATGGGGTACAGTGTGAAGGTGACTTTGGAAATGCTTTATCGTGTTGCTTCAATAAGTTGTTAAGATCTTAATATGGCGTACAAGTTTCAGTACGACAGATAAACCTATGACTACATTTGTTTTTTCATTACAAAAATACGATAAAAGACGACGAAGAGCTAATGTTACAAATGAAATTATCTAAATTGGTATGGCTGTTTGTTTTAGAAGGGATTTTAGGATGTTATTCAGAATAAAGCAACTACGGGTGAAATTAATTTGACTTATTATGTAACTATTATTTATTTATTTATGTTGGTGTGCCCAACAGCACAGTCACTTACAATTCATATAAAATTACATCTATAAACGATAATTCAGTAATCATGCAAATAACAGGTAAATATGACATTGACATGATTGTTAGAGACAAATAGAAACAATAAAAAGTGTGTCCAGTATACTTACATTTAGAACGCTACAAAAGGCAAAATAAACCAAACTATATAGGCGAACATCGTTCGCAATTTCCTAATAGGCAGCGTCTGTATGTACCTTTAAAATAGATACGTAAGATATTTATAAGTACTGGAAGAATACACAATTCCTTTTAGCTAGGCCATGCCACAGGAGACTCAGGGAAAAACAAGATTAAAAAATTGAGAATTGACTTAGTAACATGGTAGGTATACAACAGTTTATTGACACATCTTTAACACCGCATTACCACCACCCACACAAATCCTCCACGTTACACGTGTAACTGCTATAAAATCGAGGATCAATTGAAAGACTCACGATCATTGGACGTGATTGGGAATGAATGAGTTTACGCAGGAGTGAAGGACGACACATTGGTAATTGTTCTTCGTTCAGCCTGGATTGTGGGGGCCATCACACCTTATCTAATCGGGATTTGGCTGTAGAGTCTTCAAGATCCTTGAAGCTCGTCCGGTAACCGTCCGAACCGAGCCCAAGTCGTCAACGGCGCGCACTGTTCCCGCGCGCCTCAAGGAGTCGTAAGCAAACTGTAGAGGCCCAGTAGTGTCGAAGCCTACTGGGGCCATGGGATAATGTGAAAGAATGCACCAGGGCCCTGGAACGAAGGCAAAGAAGGAACGAGGTAGGTTCCCGCTCCGCCCAAGGGCGGAATATGTCATTGGATGATTTTTGCCCAGCAAAAAAAAAAGGCCCTTGAAGCTGGTTCTTGAAGACTGCAAATATTTTATTTACAGACATTGTCTGATGTCTCATACCTACAGACTCTAAATATTGTTTGAATAGTTTCTACTCGTACCTTTTGTTTGTACAAATGTACGATCGGACAAAGTTCCATAAGCTCACCTTAAGGACGATAATTGCATAGCGACTAATTGCATAGTCGACTTTACATACTAACCAATCTGACCGGATCCGCACCGCTCTTGACTGTAAGGTATAAAATTTATACCGCCCGCGCCAGAGACAGAAACAGATTGAGAAATATCGTTCGAGTGAAAGTGATGAAGCATCAGGTCACGATCCTCAGCATCGAAGACTAAAGCTAGAACTACATTAGACCGACGCACACGTGTAACACGCCTGATTTAAACGTAGAACGACGTCGCGTGGCGTGGATCAAGTGTAGCTCTACAAGTCTAGTTTCGGCACACGTATGCGTAATGAGGGACCTTAAGACGAAAGGCCAGTCAGTTCTCTCCCACTCCTGGACTAAAGCCTCCCTCCACTCCCTCCATCGAGCCCGCGCTCTTTCCTTGCTTGAGATTCGAATAATATTAATTTATTTTTCAAAGAGTAACCATAGAATTTCCTCTCGGTTTTCCTCCATTAAAAACGTATAATTGGTACTCAGTGAACCGACCTACTGATATTTCATAATTGTTTATGTAGGTTTATGTTAACAAAAAAAACTGGGCAAGTGCGAGTCGGATTCGTGCACTGAGGGTTCCGTAAAACTTACCTATGCAAATAGTTAAACTCCCGAATGGAGTCTTGAAGATTTTATAGAATCGCAAAAAAGGTATTTTATGATGTAACAAAAATTTTCAGCTTTTATGTTTATTCTTATATCTGTACTATAAGATTTTGCTTCATGCCAAATTCTAGAGTTCTAGGTCAACGGAAAGTACTCTATGATTTTTGTCCTTTGAGCGTGCCTAAACATGCGTTTTTTGCAACATGAACGGCCGTATCTTATTTTCGTCAATTTTGATTTTTTTTCACAGCTTCAAGGACTGGAAGAGGAAAGAAGGAAAGTGCAAGGAGTTTTTTAGCCTCCTAGCCTAAAATTCTTTTATTTTTTTATAATTTTATATGGCAGAATAACGTTTGTCGGGTTAGCTAATATTTAACATTAGACACAAACAAAAAAAGTGGTTATAATACAATATTTTGCTTTCAGTCGTATCCTTATGCCTATGGAATAAAAAATCGATTGAACGGACAGTGAAGAGGGTTGGTTTAAATGTCTAATAATTGCGAGTGGAGTACATATTTAACTAATTTTAATTTTTTTTTTTGTCCTGAGATAACTTATCAGTACCTATAATGTAATAAAAATGTTTAGTACAGTAAAATCATTATAATTAACTACACGTAAAAAGATTCAAATAGAAAGAGCTTCTTTGCATAATTGTATGCTAAACAGTACAGGTGGAGCCTCCAGAACCACTTAAGCTCCAAGCTCTAATCTTACACGAACAACATCATACAAAACAACAATTTTATGTATTGTAGGACTTCTTTGAACAGAAACACTGATAAAAAACTATTACGTAGCGGTCTTTAAGTCAATAGAGACTTCACATTTAAAAAAGATGTTTTTTTTTTCATGTGGAAATCATCGAACAATATTCCATCATCGGATCACAAGACGTACGGCGTTGCGCCATCAGTACATGGTGGAGATCCCACTCTTACGTACAAAGCGTTTTGGGTACACACTCATTATGCGTACAGCTCAGGAGTGGAATACCTTGCCAGAGTCTGTTTCCTGATTGCTATGACCCAGAGGTCTTTAAGTCAAGAGTGAATAGGTTACTTCTAGGCAAGCGTGCTCCATCGTCGGCCACATTTTCGCTTGCCATCAGGTGAGATAATGGTCAAACGCGAACCAATCAATAATAATAATATAATAATAAAACCACATCTCCCGCTGGTCCACTGGTCACTGGCCTGGTGGGTGTTCCTTCAGTTGGTTTTTGTTTTTCAGGGTCACGGTACCTCTTTCAAACGTTCCCACAACCCAAACAGGCATCGAACTCCGTAGACTCCGTCCATTTGTTAACAACACTACGCGCTGACTACTTGGCCATGTTCCTTACAGACAGTGGGACTGGCCTACTGGTCTATAAACTCCATTAAATAACAATAAGTGTCAATGTGTTTCGAACTGGACTTCTATCGATTAAATAATAAGCCTATTAATAAAAATAACACTTGCGTGTCCGAGCCGTGTGAAAACCTTGTTAATGCATCTGCAAGAATAAGCGTAGCTTTAGTATTGGAAAGTAGTAAACTTTCCAATACTAAGGCCCGATTTCCACCAAAGCGTAGAGGAGAGGAGACGAGAGGAGATGTGTTGCGAAGCTGGCAGGTTATTTCCACCAAAGTGGAGAGAAGTGTGGCGGAGAGGAAATGTGAGCTTTGTGTAGCAGAGATGTGAGCTGTAAGAGAAGAGGCGTGGGGAGAAGGCAGCGAGGTGCGGGGTACGCGAGTGCGTACACCACCCTACCTCTCGACTAGACACTTCTCCGTTCTGCCGCACCGCTGCTCGCTCGCCGCACAAAATTCTATAGAAAAATAAGACATCTCCTCTCCTCTCCGCTTGATTCATTTCCACCAAAGCTATGCGGAGAAGAGATGTGTGGTTGCGCAAATAAGCTTGGTGTGGACTGTAAGTTTGAAAAAGCGATCTAAGGTTTGTTAACAATATGCAGGTACTGTGCCTGGCGTTTATTGATGGGATGAAGTATTAGGGAGGAACACTGACCTTTTGACCTCGAAGGTTCCACGTGGCGCCGGCCGGCGAACCTCGACTTCGCACATTTAACCACTGCCAGGTCCTGTATTGCACTACACTGCACTATTGTTGAGTCTTTGAATGGTTGGATCACGAAATAGTCAATTTTCTTGTAATTTCGAGCGGGCGATGTTAGCGGAGCGGTCACATTCACAGTCGATGCACAAAACGTCAATGTCATTTCATTTCTAGAGGTCGTGCGGGAATGGAAACGGAAGGGATAGGATTGCTAGGCCAAAAAAATAAATTACAAAAAACAAAGTCGCGGATCATAGCAAATTGGCGCAACCATTCCCCCCGGGTTTGAAGGGTTACCTTCAAAGAAAAGAAAAAAAACAAAAGCGAAACTAAACCCTATTACTATATCTAAACTATCAATACTAGGTAGCGAAACAACTTATAACTAACTATGCCACTACTGCTGATTAGGCAGAGGGCAGAGGCGAATAACCGGACGCAGGTACGATCCAGTTGCGGTTTTAACCTTTACGACTCGCGTTATTCCGTTCGAACCCGGAAAAACTTCTTCCACTACACCAAGAGGCCAGTGCAGAGGAGGCGCACTCTCAGTCTTCAGTATCACCACAGTACCGACTGTGACTGGATCTGAAGGAGTGTTCCACTTTTGACGCGACTGCAGCGTATGCAGATAATCTGTCCTCCATCGCTTCCAAAAGGACTGAACTAAGCTATCTAGCAGAGCGTGACGCGGGTGAAGCTGCAGTTTGTCAGTCTCGACATCTAAAGCGGGCAAATATTTAAGAGGAGTCGTCGTCAAGAAGTGAGCCGGCGTCAACGCTAGCGGCTCCGATGGATCACTAGACAAAGTCCGACACAACGGACGCGTATTCATCAACGCCTCTACCTGAGCGAGTACGGTGCTCAACTCCTCGTACGAGAGAATCTGTTCGCCTATGACCCGAAACAGGTGCGACTTAAGGCTTTTAATATTCGCCTCCCAATTGCCACCAAAATGACTAGCCGCTGGCGTATTAAAACACCAATCAATGCGATTCTCAGCTAAGACATGGGCGAATTCACTTTGGTAGTACTTGGAGCGTAAGAATGTATGTAATTCCGAAATATTGCGTCGCGCTCCAACATAATTTGTGCCGTTGTCAGAGTATAAGCGCTTAACGGGACCACGGCGAGATAAAATCGTTTAAATGCAGACATAAAACCCTGCGTACTCAAATCACTGGTTAACTCTATGTGAACCGCACGAGTTGTCATACAAACGAATAGGCAAATGTATGCCTTTGTGGAACGTATACCACGACCACGGGCAATAGTGACTTTAAACGGTCCAGCATAGTCCGTCCCAGTATGTATGAAAGGTTTCACCGTCTGTACAACACGACAAGAACGATGGTCGGCCATTTCCGGCGCGTTGAAACGCGGGCGGAGCTTAAAGCAGGGCACACATCTGTGCACTCTAGCGCGTATCAAATTGCGAGCGGAAAGTATCCAGTACTTATGTCGAAGAATGGACATTAATAAATCGGGACCAGCGTGACAATTCACCTTATGGTGATAGTCCACCAACAAATCCAAAACGTGATCCCTGCGTGGTAGAACTACTGGATGCATTTGTTCAAACTCTAACTTAGCATTTCGCAGACGGCCACCGACACGAATGAGTCCGTCTTGCAAAAATGGTTTCAAATGTTGAAGTGCGTGACTACAAGGTTTATGTGATTCTAAACTACGAAATTCTATTGAAAAATAAAATTTCTGCAACTCTCGAAGTACAACTGATTCAGCTCTATCCAAATCAGCTGCGATTATAGAACCACGCGATGGTAATAATCTCAAAAATCTTAGGACGTAAACTACACAGCGTAATAGTCTCGACCAAGACGAGACTCGATTAGACAACAACAAAACAATTGACTCTTCACGCGGAACTGATACTACAAGCGTATGTTTCTTCTCCTCGGGTGGCTCTGAAACAGTAGCGGGGTTAAACGGAGCATTTGGCCACTCGTTAGGAGTGGTATGAAGCCAGGGAGGGCCACAAACCAAAGCGGATGATTTAAAATTTGCGCAGGAAGCAAACCACGTGAGAGACAATCAGCTGGGTTTTCTGTTCCAGCGACATGGAATATATTTTCCGGTGACAATTCAGCTTGAATCTTAGCCACCCTATTTGCGACAAACGTGCCCCATCGATGGGGTGAAGAGTGGGCCCAACATAGAGCAACGGTTGAGTCTGAAAACGCTACAATTCTCTCTATATTAATGCGAGGACGACAAGTTTTGACTATAGATGTAATCAATTGAACCAACATAAGAATAGCGCAGAGTTCGAGACGAGCAAGAGAGACAACCTTACGAGGAGATACCTTTGATTTTGCGCTAATGAGGAAAACTGAAATGTTATCGCCATTTTGGACCTGAAAGTAAACCACTCCCCCGTAAGCCCTCTCACTGGCGTCTGCGAAACCTACCACATTAACAACAGTGTCTGGTACTATACCAACATGGCGAGGAATCTGTATCTGATCGAGCATTGGAAGCTCTTTCCTATAGCGAGCCCACAACTTAGCAACACTGTCAGGAGCGGTGTCGTCCCAATCACAGTTGGAAAGCCAAAGCTCTTTTATAAGCAGCTTTGCATACAAAACGACAGGAGCTACAAAACCCATTATATCCCATATCCGAGCTACACATGCTAGGATAACGCGTTTGGTACAAGTTGGCGGAGTCGAGCTAATTTTAAGACTGAACATATCAGTTGCGGGTGACCAACTTAAACCAAGGATCTTATGCGAATCACTATCATCGAATTCCTTTACCGAAGTCAACCGGTGTGACGGTGGAATCGACTCTAATGTAGCTTGCGAGTTGCTTGTCCATTTCACCAGATCAAATTGACCGGACTTCATGAGGCTGATTACTTGAGCAGCGGTCTCTATAGCCTCTGCTGCACTAGGTACACTGTACACAAAATCGTCCATGTACAATCCGGTTTCAATAGTGGCCCTTGCTTTCGGGTATGTATCACCCTCGTCAGCGGCCAACTGCTTGATAGTGCGAAGAGCGTGAAAGGGACTAGACTTAAGCCCAAAACAAACACGATTGAATTCGTAAACCTTCAAAGGTTCCTGCGGAGAAAATCTATATAAGAAGCGTTGGAATCTACGGTCACATTCTCTGATTCCAATACTAAGAAACATTTGCCGAATATCAGCAGAGAGCGCAATAGCAAACAAGCGAAAATTTACTATTATTTCAAATAAGTTACCCTGGAGGTTCTGACCACAATACAAGATATCGTTAAGCGATATGCCAGTACTAGTTTTAGCGCTACCATCCATAACCACACGCAGTTTAGTTGTAAGCTTGTCTTCTCTAACAACTCCATGGTGCGGGATGATGTAAAACGGGTAATCACGTGTCTCCTCAGTCTCGGCAGGCGCTGATGAGATATAACCTTTATCTAAATATTCGATCAGCACATCATCATAGGCTTGCTTCAACTTAGGAGACGCCTGCATCTTACGTTCCAAGCTTAGAAAGCGTTTTTCTGCGGAGGCACGGGAGCCACCGAGCGAAAAAATATCACCCTTGAAAGGGAGCGCGACAACATAACGACCATCTTTATCACGAGTAGTCGTGCGGGTATAAATCTCCTCAGTGACCTGATCCTCAGGGCTGAGAATAGGCGGGACATTGACCTCTTCAATCTCCCAGAACTTGCGGATGGTAGACTCAAGCGGCGGCTCGACGGTGCAACAGTGCGACACAGTCGAGTAACTATCTAAACAAGCGGGTGCGGAACCAACTATAACAAACCCGAGAACTGTTTCCAGTGCGTGCGGAGCGGGGTACATCGGAAGACCTTGAATTTTACGTGATAACTGGAGATGCGGGAGAATCGAAGCACCGATCAATAGATCGATATCTCCAGGGAAAGCGTAATTTCCGTCGGCTAACTGCAAGTTCTTAAACTCCGTCAGCATGGACGTGTCAACCGGTACCGTGGGCAACCGTTCCGTAATCTTATCTGCGACTAGCGAATCCATTTCAAACGAAATATTACGATTAAAACGTGAACTAAATATTATTTTAATGGAACCGTGAATGGTTGCCTTTAAACCTCCAAAACCTTTCACTTCTGAGCGGGATGACCAATTATTAAAACTAAAACCAAGGCGTTGACAACAATCCCGAGTAATAAAATTACTCTGGGAAGCGCCATCTAGTAGCGCCCGAACGGTGCGCGGTTTGCCAAAGGCATCTACAATGACAACTTGCGCGGTCGCAAGTAAAACGGTAGTGATTTGAGTACCAGCGGCGGAAAGCGAACACAATGTTACGTCGTTTGCACTTGCAGCAGGCCGCGCGTCACAAGCGTCGCGCGTCTGCGCAGGCTGCTGCTGCGATGGCAGCTTACTACTCTCAAAATGTAAGAAGGTATGATGTCTAGCTAGACATTTACGACAGCTAACACCACTGTTACATGACGTAACCAGATGTTTGTCACTTAGACAATTAAAACACAAATTATTAGTGCGGACAAACTTGTAACGATCCCTAGGCGATAATCTCTGAAATTCCGAACACTTGTACAGCTGTGTATGGCTACCCTTACACAGAGAACAGTCAGGTGTTGAGGCGGTATTAACTAGCGTATGTGCAGTCTTGACTGACTTCGATGACGCGTCTATACGGCGATCGGAACCTGTCCTATTCGTGACTTCATGACGTGCCGACGTGCGCTGCAATACCTTAATATGGTCGCGAATAAAAGATTCTAAATCTTTGAACTTAGGTATTTCGTTACCGCGCTGAGTCGTTTCAAACAGACGAACAGTTTCAGGATCTAATTTCTGTAAACCGATATACAAAAACAAAAAGTCACAGAGGTCATTGACCTTTAGGTTCTTTACTGCACGAACAGATGATGCGAAAATATTTAAAAACTTCTCTAAATTATGATCGTTACAAACGGAAAAACTTTTCAAATCGAATAATTGATCTAAATATGCGGTGGCTACTAATCGCTTATCTTCGTATTTTGTTTTTAAAGTGTTCAAAACTAAATTGTAATTTTCAGCGCTAAACGTAATTCCAGCACAGACAGCCTTTGCCTTACCGGTCAATTTTTCTACGAGATAATGCAATCTCTCGTGATCTGTCAGCGATGTGTTCCTATGTATTATATTTTCGAAACTATCTATAAATAAATTCCAATTTCGAATGTCACCATTAAATTCAGGTATTTGAATTGGCGGCAATCGTGGGCGTTCGCGAGGAGGGTTGGATAAACCACTCGCGGGGGGGGGAGTCTCTAAACTCCTAGCAATACGTTTGATACGACAATACAAGTCATCAAAGGACGACAATGCCTGATAACTCACACAGTAATCAGGATTTAACTCCAACTCTAAAATGTTTATATTATTAATTGTAGATTCAAAATCCGCGCGCAAACTATCTAAAGTTTCCAACGAACACAAGAAAGCATCTCTAATCGCCAGATCCGAGGTTTGCAAAGATTTATCACAAATTGATTGAACACGTGAAAACGGTGAGTCCCTTTTAGCGTATAAAAGCTTTAACTGAACCTTTAAATCAGTACTAACCTTGGTTCCCTTAAGAGACATCTTGTTTTGATATATTCACACTATACACTCAAACAAACACTTAACGAATTATTAAGTAAGCGATAATTATCAGATAACAATATGGTAATATTGTAAACAACAAAGTGAACGGCGAACGAACGGAATAACCTGAATCAATGAGTGAATATTACCCAATTTCTCGATTAAATCATTCACGTCGTTCATATGCGTATATAATCTATGGTTTATCTGTTTCCTACAAATATTCACTCAACAATGAACGGGTATTTTTGAAATGCGTCTACCTACATGAAATTTGTAGGACTTCCGAATGAATTTTGTCAAGAAAAAGAATGCGATCGATTTATATCTACGCTGATATTTACGTAGCTAACTATAATTATGCGGTGCGGTTGACGGCGTAGGTACCGTAATTATCAATGGCTCTTTAACTATACGAGCGAAATAACGTTTAGTTGCCTAAATGCCTAGATGCGGGTTTTCTACTATTATATCTAGGTAAACAGGCGCGTTGCGTTTATTCCCTATGGAACAAATACTATATTGCGAAGTTACAAGAAAATGATTCACGATCCTGCTCGTAGGACCAAAAGTAATGGTTGCGCAAATAAGCTTGATGTTTTAATGGACTGTATGTTTGAAAAGCGATCTAAGGTTTGTTAACAATATGCAGGTACTGTGCCTGGCATGGGATGGATGTATTAGGGAGGAACACTGACCTTTTGACCTCGAAGGTTCCACGTGGCGCCGGCCGGCGAACCCCGACTTCGTACTTTCAATCACTGCCAGGTCCTGTATTGCACTACACTGCACTATTGTTGAGTCTTTGAATGGTTGGATCACGAAATAGTCAATTTTCTTGTAATTTCGAGCGGGCGATGTTAGCGGAGCGGTCACATTCACAGTCGATGCACAAAACGTCAATGTCATTTCATTTCTAGAGGTCGTGCGGGAATGGAAACGGAAGGGATAGGATTGCTAGGCCAAAAAAATAAATTACAAAAAACAAAGTCGCGGATCATAGCAAATTGGCGCAACCAATGTGAAAATATCGAAATCGGATGAGTTTATTCGAACACATCTCCTTTCGTCACCTCTCCTCTCCGCTTTGGTTGATACCGGGCCTAATGCCACGTGTTTAATTAATATGCGATAAACATTTGCCATTCGGCCTTGAAAACTCTTAGCATAAAAACGACGACAATTTTGTCTGGTTTCTAGCTACATAATCTAATATCCGTAGGCGCAAACTTGCGGGCGGCATGCAATGGGTTGCTCTCCGTCTAGCCATCCGGTAACCGTTCGGACCGAGCCCAAGTCATCGTCATCAAAACTGTAGGAGCCCAAAAGGATCGAACGGTTCCCCTTCTAGGCTCCTACGGTTAACACATATGTTTGCACACATGTATTGAATGGAATGCAAGACAACGAAGGAATGTAGGAGTGGGTTTTAGTTGATCAAAATCTGACACCCTCCCGCTTCACTCAAGGGCGGGAGATGTAATTCGGTGATTTCCCACTTAAAAAAAAAAACAGTAATTTGGTACAACCAGCTAAGCATCAGTGTTTTACGTGGAGCAGCTCCTTTATTGATCTACACCAACTAGTATCTGGGTAACACGGTATTGTAATGTATTGTATTACAATACCATAGCTCTTTGGTATTGTATTATATTTCGAGCTAGTGTCTGCAACTCCACAACTAAAGCGCGTATTTTGCGTACAGGTGGGACAAATGAGTCATTAATTCCACGCCAGCTCCTCAAGGAAGGCCATTAGCGTCTTGCTGTTACTGAACATTTCACGGAAGATACTATGGTTTCCAAAGTACTTCGATCTGTATCCAGTAGCCACTGGGCAGCTTAGAAGCAAATTAGCTGCTGCCTCGTCCTCCTCCATGCAGGCTTTGCAGAGTGGACGCCTTATCATTTGGTAAGATTGGTGTCAGATTATAGTTTCTGAATACAGGAATAACTGTTAAAGGTCTACAAATGACAACCGAGACCAATAATAACAGCTTACCGTGCTTTTCAAATCATGGAGCAGTAATCTGAGTCTGCTGAAGATTCACCCATCCACAGGCTTATCTCAGCAAGCGTTGCTAAATTTCAAAGATTAACTTATGCAGCAGATTTTTAAAAAGTATGCTATGCTATGCTACTCAGTCATCATTTCAGGCGGAAGACGTCCACTCCTAGACATAGGCCTTCTCCACGCGTTCATCGAATTCCCGCGACCCTCATCAGGTCATCGGTCTACCTTGTGGGAGACCTTTCAATGCAACGTCTTCCATACACACACACAGTAATTAATACAAGTCCTTAGTAAGTTAGTAGGTGAATGTACTACTGTACTATGTAAATAAAATCAATAATTATTTTTATTTTGAACATGCATGAACCACTGCCTCAGGATTTAGCTTTTCACTTAGTTTGACAACACGCCCAGAAGCATTTATATTTTTATTTTAATTTATGTAAACTACTGCTTGAGTGCGATCCCACCTGATAGTAAGCAGTGATGCAATTGTTGATAGTAAGGCACACTATTTTATTAAAAGCCAATTCACTCTAGGCTTGAAGACACTCGAATTATAATCGGACGGGAAAACGCTGTATAAACGACGAGGCAAAACGCTTAGTCCGGACCGTAGAAGTTTCAACAACGTAAGGGTGGATATTCGCCGTACGTCGGGTTACCCTTTACCTTTTTACTTAGACACAAAACCAACAATATCTGTTGTGTAACCGCAAAATACTTAACTTAAATGCGTAGAAAGTCGTTTCAGACATTTCGTGAGGACATCGCTTTCCGGCTACAATAAAAATATGTAAATTGAGCCACCGTCGAGGAAACCATTCCGCTTAATTGCAATCCCACCACCGGCGGTTTATATATTAAAATCACGCGACAACCCTAATGAGTATATCTATACGTATTGTGTTTGTGTTGCGACGGTTCAGGTTAGAATATTTGAATTAGAAGGTAGGCACAATAGATTAAATGAGGTTAATGTCATGAGGATTACGGCCCTCTCCTAGAGACGAGGCCTGAGTCCCAGCAGTGGGAACATTATAAGGCTGATGCTATGTTAATGTCATGGGAAAAGTTCTATTTATGAATGTGCTTCGCGGAATTTCTGAAAAGGAAACTTGTAATCCTAGTACACAAAAGAGTAAATGAAGAACATAGTGTAGTTTTCGCAACCGAGTGCTGGGCATGCCATAATCATGACCGTAATTCCCCTCTTTGTTGAGTGGCTGGAAAGACCTCACGGCGCCCTCGCCTTCCGAATGACGTAGTTCGGTAACGGTAAGTTCGGAAGATTCTTGCACCTGATTTATAAATGCCCGAGTGTCACCATTGTACGGACCGCCCAGGACACAGTGAAGCTCTCGCTTTGCCCTAGGCAGTTTTGGGGTACGGAACCCTAAAAAACCATGGAATGTGGAAAAGGGCTATGAAAGTGCACGAAGACCAAAGAAACGTAGATCTCATTCGTCATCATCAGACCAAGTCTCCAAACCATAAATAAAATCTAAAAGAAAATGATGGACTGGACAAATAATAATTACATTATAAGCACATTAATATTATTAAGGCGAAAGTGTGTGTGTGTGTGTGTGTATGTTTGTTACTCCTGCGCACTGACACTGCTGAAGGATTTTAAATGAAACTTGGCACACGGGAAGACCATGTCCTTAAATGGCACATAGGATTCCTTTTATCCCGGGAGTATGTATCAGGAATTCCTGTTCCTGCGTTGCCTTTCATACCAGGGTCGAGTTTTCTTTTCAGAAGCAAACCCTTGGCCCTAGTAGGCTTCGACCCTGTCTCTGACGGTTTGCTGACATCTTCTTAAGGCGCACCGTCGACAACTTCGGCTTGGTCCGGACGGTTACCGAACGGTTGGACGGCAAGCTACCCATTACTCACCGTCCCCTAGTGCAAAAGAGAAGTATCGAAATCGATTTGTGCGGAACCCAATTAAAATGCGATATGACAAAGAGAAAGCTTCTTAAAATGATAAGTACCTAATAGAAGTTTGTGAACAGATAAAATAGCCTGTGAATTTGATTTACTGTTTTTTTTTTGTTCAAAGTGCATACAGAATGTTGTAATTTCTGGTTGGTATATTTTACCTGTAATATTATAAAGGATTTTATTTATAAAACATTGTAAAGAATGAATCCCGTGAACAATGTAGGCGCTGTACGATATTATACAATCTGAATAATGATTGCGATTTCGTTGAAATTCAATTTCCAATGATACTGTATTCATGCCGTACAGTGGCAGCTTTACTATCAACTTTATAAATGAATTCTCGAAACCAACGAAGTACATAATAATATTCCACGTTAATATAAATTTATTCATCGTACTAACAATACGATTTTACAATGGAAATCAATTTAACAAGCTCATATTGGTTAAAAAGTTAAAACACAATACCAGTTCAATTAAAATTCAATATTAACTAAAAATGTAAACAATAAACTCAACAAATTGTTGCCAAATATAGATGCTCTGTACCGATGACCCATCAAATAAAAAAGTAAACACATATGATTCGTTGAATGGAAATAAAGAATCCATTTACCATGCCTCCTGGCCATGTAAAGGTACCAATTGTCGAAAAACCCGGCGATTCTGACAGCTCTGCACCTCTATACCCGGGTAAGGGACCCGGCGGGTCAGAGTAGGCTAGCCGCTTCCAGTAAACATTATGTTCGTACTATGTTTGAACGGTCGCGAGTGCATAACCGGAGGCGATGCAGTCCAGTTGATTTTTATTTTTTATGCCCGGGTCCGTTGAGAGCCGGGCGTTAATCAATACTTTGTACATGCTGCACGCAAAATAAAAAAAAAACACGTATTGTTTTGTACACGGATAACATTTTTTATCCGGATCTGCGACCGGATATGGGCAAAATGAAAGAGTGTATTAAATCGATCGTGAACAATATTTAATATTCGCTTTGTGTTGGTTTTTGTGAGGGTAAAAATAGAGCATGGCGCTGCATTATTCGCGCGTAAAACTTGGCTTAGAAAATGGGTTGACGCTGCGCTTTTGAAAAAAACGTGAATGGCGCGGTTTTTTGGTTTACCACCAACCTTATTGCTTTTTATTATAGGGGAATTTTAACGTGATAAAGTATTCAGATCGTTGCGTTTGATACAGATTTTCTATGTTGGTCATATTTTTATGCTTTAAATATCGAAGTAACTAGTGAACTGATTATTATTTCAAGTTTTATAAAAGAGAAAAATAAATAAATTACGGAAAACCAGCATTTTTTTTCTACTTAAAGTATTCCATATCAATCTATCTATTTATTGTGGTCTGGTTTCCGCATTTAGTCTGACCATTGTGCGTAGGCCAAGGTAGCCTTCACTCCAACCAGCCCACCTCACTTTAAAAGTTGATGAGTTTTTTCAGGGAGTATAATATGAGTGAATTCGGTACTCCCAAGGTTCGTGTCTTCGCAATGGGTAGCTCGCTGTCCGTTTGTCCGGTAACAGACCGGACCGAGTCCAAGGCGTTTACGGCGCGCACTGTTCCCGTGCGCCTCAAGGAGTTGTCAGCAAACCGCAGGGGCCCAGTAGGGTCGAGGCCTAGTCTGGGGCTCTGGGGAGGTATGAAAATGCATACCAGGGCCCCGGGCCCAAGGCAGGGAAGGAACAGGGTAGGTTTTTAGTCAGTAAGAGTCTGACACTATTTCCCGCTCCGCCCAAGGGCGGGATTTGTCATTGGATGATTTTACCTACCATAAAAAAAAAAAATGTTCGTGATCTTATGTAGCTGACGGCTGTGCACTCGAGGAGCACGTGCGCAACAGTTTCTTCTGACTCCATGCATCCTCTGCACAGAGGACTATCCGTGATATTGCATATCAATTAAAAAAATAAAATTGACTCCAATTATCAGCAAGTAATAAAAAACCGGGATCGAATATTAAAATTACAAAATAATTGCCGCTTCATTAACATTCGAAAATTAATCCGTGTTTGCATTACGTATGTCTACATATTCCCACAGAAAATGTAGGAAGCCTTTAAAATAACAGAAAAATGAGTAGAGAAAAATAAACGGAGAAAAAAAATGCTTGTTTCAATGAAATATGCAAATGAGAGGCTTAAACATGTTACATAGAGATAAAAAGATACTGTGAGAGCGGGGATTAATGCGTATGAAAAAAGATTTAAACATTTATGTTACTGTGTATTTTTGTGGAAAATAGTGAATTGGTTTTTTAAAGGTGTTTATTGAAAGGATTAACATTAACAGTAATGTTTGCAATTGAAAAAAATAAATTCCAGTTGCTAGATAAATTTATGTTTAAGATCGGTGTTGAGGACCATATTCGTGAGCAATTAGGGATGAAAGGTCTGCAATTATTTTACTCAACTAGGCAAGTAGAAGAATGAAAGTCATGTTTTGGTGACTCAACGAGACGGCTTTTACATTGCTCGCAAGAGGTGGTCGATGAGGATGATAAGTTCTGAAGTGGGGTTCACGTACAGAAAGATATATCGTTGGAAGGCCTCCCACAAGGTGGACCGATGACTTGGTGAGACTCAGCAGAATCCGAAGGATGCGGGACGCACAGAACTGGTCAGTTTATTTTCACACTTGACTCACAAATTGGTGATTTTTTTTGCTGTAGAAGGTACTTATATTAAAAGATTCTGCTCCTTAATTTGTCTTTTAGATAATTTTGGTTGGTTTGAAAACAGTTTTCTTAGTTACATTTAAAATACATCATCGACAAGCTGTTAGCTTAGGTATCTAATTTGTCTACTTGCAGGTCCTGTTACGGATCATTACGCTTGATCCGTAACAAAAATATTATATGCCTATTTCGGGTACCAGCCTTAGAGAAATATTAATATTTATTACATTAGGTTAAGTATTTGTTCACCGTAATATTTACGATGAGAAGTATATATTATATTTGACGGGTCTGTTGGTCTAGCGGTTAGGGCCCCTGACTGCTAAGCTGGAGGTCGTGGGTTGGATTCCCAATCAGGACAAATGTTTGTGTGATGAGCACGATCATTTGTTCTGTGTCTGGGTGTAATTTATCTATAGTAAGTATGTATTTAGAAATGATTAAGTATGTTTATCAGCTATCTAGTACTCATAGCACAAGCTTTGCTTAGTTTAAGACTAGATGGCGCTGTGTAATAGTTGTGGATTATATTATATTATGTATTATATTATTATTATAAAGAGTGGAAGAATGGAAGGGAGACCTTTGCCCTGCAGTGGGACACTACAGGCTCATAATAATAATAATTATTTTTACTAGTTTTCTACCTTTACAGTCCCTTCCAGTATTTTTAAGTCTACTTACTACATGTAGAAAGGCATACAACACTCTGTCAAGTCCCCTTAACGTTAAGTATTTAAAAATTTAAAAAACAAAGGGAACTTTTTCCGATGAACAGGCACTCGAGACAAGTTGAGCCTGAACTCGTTGAGCAATGTCGAGTAATGTTGAGACCCGTGGGGACGCCCATACAAGATGGTACGGGAGAAACTCCGTCCATGGGCTCCCCCACTGACTCAGAGTCTCCGGCCCGAGCTCGTGGAGGGTGTGGTCAGCACTCTGTTCCCTACGCGGGGGGTACACTCCCCCCCGTCTATGGCTCCGCCAACACCGGCAGTACCTGACGCGGACCACGACGACGACGACGATGTTCCAGAGGTGACCGAGGTAGAGATGAGAGTGGCGGTACGAAGGCTGAGTGCCAAGAATACCGCCCCAGGACCTGACGGCCTGCCTGGGAGGGCCTGGGTCCTGGCTATGGAGGCTCTCGGGCCTCGATTGAGGGGGCTCTTTAGCGCATGTCTGGAGAGGGGCCAGTTCCCACTTCGCTGGAAGACGGGCAAACTGGTCCTCATAGCGAAGCCTGGGCGCCCTGCGGACTCTCCGTCCGCGTACCGGCCCATTGTGCTGCTCGACGAGGTGGGCAAGCTCTTTGAAAGAGTCATTGCAAACCGCCTCGTCGCGCGCCTTGCAAGGGTGGGGCCGGACCTGTCGGACGGACAGTTCGGTTTTCGCAGGATGCGCTCCACGGTGGACGCCATCATGCGCGTGCGAGCCCTCACGACGGGGGATGCGGTGTCCCAGGGCAGGTGTGTCGTGGCAGTGTCCTTGGACATTGCCAACGCCTTCAACTCCCTGCCCTGGAGTTGCATTGGAACGGCACTCCGGTACCACCGGGTGCCCGACTACCTCTGTCGTGTGATCGAGGCCTACCTATCGGAGAGATATATCATCTACCCCGGTCACCAGGGAGAGTGGAAACGTCGAGAGATGTCGTGCGGTGTTCCGCAGGGATCGGTACTAGGACCACCCTTGTGGAACATCGGGTACGACTACGTGCTGCGCGGCGACTTCCCCGACGGGGTCAGCGTGGTCTGCTACGCGGACGACACGTTGGTCCTAGCGCGGGGAGAGTCGTACCGGACGGCGGTCGAATTAGCGACACGCGGGGTTGCGATGGTCGTTGACAGGATCCAGCAGTTGGGACTCGAGGTGGCACTGCACAAGTCCGAGGCCATGTGTTTCCACGGCCCTCGGGGTGCGCCACCACCGCGTTCGCAGCTAACGGTAGGAGGGGTTCACATCAGCGTCGGGTCGACGATGAAGTACCTGGGACTCGTCCTCGACAGCTGGTGGAACTTCAAGGAGCACTTCCGACGTCTGGCTCCCAAACTGAATCGGACTGGGGCTGCTCTCGGGCGGCTCCTGCCCAACCTCAGGGGACCAGACGCCTCCTGCCGGAAGCTCTACACGGGAATCGTTCGGTCCATGGCTCTCTACGGGGCTCCGGTGTGGGCACCGACGTTGACACAGCAACCGAGGGCCCAGCTGAATGCGTGCCAGAGGGTCATGGCAATACGCATGGTGCGAGGGTACCGAACGATCTCCCGCGAGGCGGCGACCCTCCTTGCTGGCCAACCGCCGTGGGATCTGGAGGCAACAGTCCTTGCACACATGCACGACAAGCGCATGGAGATGCAACGCCGGGGCGAAATTCCGCTGCCACGACAAGTCGAGGCATGGCGGACAGAGCTCCGGCGGGATCTCATGGCGAAATGGCGTCAACGACTATCGCAACCTCGTTCGGGGCGCGCCACAATTGGGGCGATAAGGCCCATCCTTGAGGCGTGGCTGGAAAGACCTCACGGCGTTCTCAACTTCCGCACGACGCAGGTGCTTACCGAACACGGAAAGTTCGCTAAGTACCTGTTCCGGATTCGTGCGGAGGATTCGCCCGGGTGTCGCCACTGTGCAGAACATCCGGAGGACACGGTGGAGCACACTGTAGAGGTGTGCCCCGCCTGGGCGGAGCATCGCCGTGTCCTCGTGGGGGCGATCGGCGGCAGCGATCTCTCTCGCCGGGCCTTGGTTCAGGCCATGGTCCGTAGTGAGGAGGGATGGCAGGCGGTCGCCTCCTTCTGCGAAGCAGTAATGCTAGCAAAGGAGGAGGCCGACCGCATCAGGCAGAGGCAACGGGGCGCTCGCCCCAGCCGCCGCCGGGATTCCGATCCCGATTTCCGGCCACCGTAGGCGCGGGCTTGCGGACGGCGTGCAATGGGTAGCACGCTGTCCGATCGTCCGGTAACCGACCGGACCGAGCCCAAGTCGTCGACGGCGCGTTCTGTTCCCGCGCGCCTCAAGGAGCTGTCAGCACACCGAAGAGGCCCAGCCTGCTAACTGCAGGCAGGCAGGGTCGAAGCCTACTGGGGTCATGGGTTAGTTCCGAAAGGAATGCTCGGCCCCGGCACGATAGGCTACGAAGGAACGGGGTAGGTTTTTAGTCAGTAAGAGTCTGACACTACTTCCCGCTCCGCCCAAGGGCGGGATTTGTCATTGGATGATTTTACCTACCATAAAAAAAAAAAAAAAAAAAAAAAAAGTAATGTTGAGTCAAAGTTGAGTGATGTTTATATTTACCGCAGTCACGAACGAACGCGGATGCTTTTAATTAGACCACTTTTATTCGTGTTATTAGCGATATTTTTTTAATTAGGTTACGATTGGTTTTGTTTTGTTTTATTGTGTAAATTTTGATTGCCGAAAATGACTTTAATTTCTTATTTCTTTTTTTTGTTTTGAGTGTCTACTTTTTTTCTTTACTTTGTTTATTCACTTTTTAGTTAATCGACATTTTGACAATTCAAAATGACCAGATAAGACCGAGCTCGCAACGAGTACATAGGGGACAGTTTTAGGGTGGTGCCAATCACGGAAAAAATGTCGGAGCACCGTCTGAGGTGGCATGGACATGTTATGAGATGTGGTGACCCTAAATTTATCCGAACAAAAGAGAGGGAGAGGTCGCTCGCTATTAACCTGGTGGTCTAACATCGAGAAAGACGTCAAGAAAGCCCAAATGTCAAAATCGACAACCTAAGACAGACTGTCCTGGCGCAGAATATTGTGAGGAGACCCGACCCCAGGTAACAGGAACAGGGACGGAAAACATTTTGACAATTCAAAAGAGCCTGTAAGTGATTTATGTGAAATAAACGTTTCTGATTTCTACGAACTTCAACTGAACTCACCCAATAGTAGGTATATTCATAAGTCAATAGTACGGACTCTTGAGATTGAGACAAAAAGTCAGTTACACCACTTTTGACAATATGGCATAACGGGCAAGGAAGTGAGTTCGGGAAAAGAAGAGAGGTGAACAAGACCCCAAATTCTTGGGCACTATTTTACTTTTTAGCCAGAAAAAGTCTGATCCCTCTCCACCACTCTAGAGTGGAAGAAGCAAGAATAAGTCATTGAATGATTACCCAAAACAAAAAAAAAAAAAAAACAATCCTAGATAGCAAAAAATATAAATAAAGAAACCACTTTTTATTATCCGTCACGGTAGTCAGAACTGATCATTTAACCACTAATATACATAACTCAAAAAAAAAAGCTAAATAAGGCATTGAATATTCTACTTTGAATGGCTTTTAAAATTAACTACGTATTGTGTGGGCAGAACCACTTTTGACAGCTTATCAATTCAAGGCTCGAGTTATTTGAATATAGCATATATGGACAAACACTCCTGTCTTAGTATCTCCATATCGGTAAAGGTAAGTCATAAGAAATATTTTTAAGTAATTAATGATATGGATTTAAATATTTTTGACATTAGGCTGCTCCTAATATGGGAGGTATATCATTTAGTTAGGTAAAAATAGATGCTAATATAGCAATGAAATCGTGTAGGTATATGAGTTCTATAATGACTGGGATCCAGGTGTATGCGTCTACCGTAGCTGGTAGTTGGGGTCGGTGTCTTGGTGACTAAGGCGTGAAGATGGCCGTTCCATAAAACGTGCGACAGTGTCTGCCATTTCTCTTAGCTACGGACCATGGCTTGAACCAGATTGGTACAAAGGTCGCTGCCACCGATCGCCTCCACGAGGACACGGTGGTGCTGTACTCAAGCGGGGCTGCTTCTAGGGTCTGGTGTGTATGATGAGAAACCCCGGACAGTTATTATTCATACATATACTTATATTTTCGTATACTCTTCTTACATCTAATCTAATGTGCGCCAGTTATGTGAGCTGGGTGAAGTCCTGCATCTCCCTTTTCCACGCAGGTCTGTTTTCTGCTATTGCGGGGCAGTCCAGTGGGTAAGAGTCAAGTTCATCTCTCCACCTTTGACTTAGTTTAGTCTACCACCATATCGCCTTGAATTTTGAGTCCTTTTGATAAGTGAATTTTTTAGCCCACACCTCTTTAACACATGGCAGACAAGTCCGGCCTAATTCCACTTTAGAATAACAGTTTTCGGGTAACATTGTTATCTTAGTTGTAGTGCGAGTTGGACTCGCATATTGAGGGTTCTGTACACACTAAATTTATGTAAATAGTTAAATTCCCAAATCAAGTTTCAAAGATTTTCCGAATCGTTAAACTATTTTTTTTTTTGTATGTAATTATAAATTTTACAGTTGTCAGATTTGCTATGCGACTTTGCTTCATGCCAAATTTCAGAGTTCTAGGTCAACGGGAAGTGTCCTATGAATTGACTTGAGAGTGTCGAAAAATACGTATTTTGCGACATAAACGGCCGTATAGTAGTTATAAATGGATGTTTGGGCCGTAACTAAGATGTTTGTTTTTTACAGCTTCAAGGGACCGCAGACTTGAGTACCTATATGGTTTAAATTTCAACTCGATACCTTCACACGTTCCTGAGATATAGGGTCTTGACGGACAGACAGACAAAAACTGAACCTATAAGGATTCCGTTTTTTTTTTTTAGTTTGATGCACGGAACGCTAAAATTGACGCAATATTATGGACTGCAACTTTGCCAACTGTCTAATATTTATAAAGGCAACAGCACACATCACGCAAGTATTGGTCACCGCGGTCAAAATGACCCATTCGCACATTACGGTTAGTAATTATAACAAGTTTCTCTCCCGTACCTGCTTGCATAACCGATTGTATGGTAATTACCTTATGTAATTCTAAGCTGGTTGAGAATAAGGTTTCTTTCTAATAGGTAATTGTTATGTATTGGGATATATTTTCAAGTGTTGCAATGCTTGGTTAAGATTTCGTCAAGATATTCCAACACCTTGACTTGTCGTAAAAAGGAGACAATAAAGATTATCTGTGAGAAATCATTTGTTGAAGAATGTGGCTTTTAAAATGATTTATAGTAAGATCTGACGATGCTATTTAATGCCTGGCTATGTAACAGTAGAGCTCTCTGTAAAGGAGCTTGCCTGAAAAAAATTACAACAGAAAAAAATCATATTGATTTATGTAGTGTTTTTTTCTCTTGTTTCACACGAGCTTTCAGTATAACCGGATTCGGCAAACTATTATCTTCCATAACCCATTAATAGGTATGTCACGCTTTATGACTGGAAAGTGCTACTTAATTTTTCCAGCGAGAAACGTTGCTGTTTTCTGATTTGAAAGCCATCTATATATTTTTTAAACGCTTCCCACGGTTGGACGAAAATCTTACCCATATTTATCTAGATTCCCTCTTTCTTGCACTCCTCAAACTAGCCATCGTAGTGTGCTTCCCTATCAACCCCTAATGAGCTGGCTTCGATGCAATTCATCCATCCCCTGGCGCCGATTGCGTGGAGACTTTTTCCGCGTCTACAATTCCGGCTTTAGAGTATACTAATTCGTAATTTGTGTTCAATTAAAAATCTAGCATATTAAGCTCCGTTACTATTTGACATACTCTAATGCGTAACATTGCGACTTGCTGAGCGACCAGGGCCTAAAGTCAGCTATTACAATAATGTGTCAGAATCGTCTATCATTGACTTCATCATGGTTGATTTTGATAAGTTTGGTAATCTACTAATATAATGGCGTCACTATGACTTACCTACAGTCAATCACTGACACACTATTGAAAAAAATGGTAATCTCGTACATAATAACAAAGGAATTTCTGACTTATGGGATAATCTGCTAAAATTTTGTCAGTTCCTTTGATTAGTGTCATACCATTAGATTTATCTGAATATGACAAAGTCATTCTACCACCATTCGTTTACGTGACCAATAACCGACCAATGATCGACTATTATGATTTAGCAGATTAAGAACTTTTACCAAAATGACAATGGGATTGTTTTGGAATGACGAATTTACAAAAACTAGCAGACTTGGGCCCCAGGTCTGAGCGCCTTAGTCAAAGATAAACTGTTTTATTTACATGCTCATAAAACATTTCAGCTTAGCCTCTAACAACGCACCTGCATAGCCCTTGGCATTACAGATATTTGTAGATTATCACGTAGTATATCTTCTTGATTACCACCCAATAACATTAAAAATAAACTACCTACTAATGATATGTTAAAGACTATATCGCCTTCAAGCTTAATGAGTTCGACAGGCTATAGATGACCGATAGCATCGATCACTAAGGTCTTGCTATGTTTCACCTGTTTTGAAAATACCACACAAAGTCTAAAACTTTGACAACGTTTAAATTCTTGTATGTAAGGGTACTTGTAGAAATGTTCCTTGGAGAGATATCTGACTGTTTGTCAGATCTTAAATAAATATAATTTACTGAAATTTAAGACGCTTATAATTTTTTTCCTTAATGTTGTTCTTTATTTCTCTTTTTTCATGTTACCTCGTGGTTTTATGTGTGACATATACACGTAGTCTCAAAGCTAGGCAAAGGCCTCCTACATATCTTTCTAGCTTTCTTTGTATGTAGTCTTCTCCGACCAACCACAACACCGTACGACAACGTACGAGTACAGATAATATATACCTTTTCGGTTTCGATATCCTCCATCTTCAAATACCCACTTTAGATACCGTGTGATAATCTTTGCCGGTGTATCCTCATGCTTCCTGAACATTGATCTGCCCAATCACACTTAATCTATTTATTTAATCTTCTTGCAGCACAAAGGTATAAAGTTGAACTTAATACCTTAGTGTTCGATTACGGAGACGCGTTGCGCAGCGCGTCAGTCGGTCCGTCGTACATTGCCATATATTTGTGTTTGCGCGAGCGATGACGCGGCCCGCTGCTGCAATGTACGACGAAACGCCCAACGCGCCGCGTCTCCGTAAACACGGCCTTAGGCATTCTCTACCAGTCAACCTGATGTAGTTGTGTGATAATATGGCTGGTGCATAAAAAAAGAAAATTTTATATAATTTATTATTTAAAAGAATAAAGCTTGATCAAATCACCAGAGAAAATTTGTTGAACCACTCATTAGTAGTAATACTTGTACTAAAAAACCTTTACTAGTTACGAATAAAGGCTCTGTGAAATTTAAATGGTTACATTAGAAATTACTCATCTAAAGTAACATTCCAAAGAGGTAATATCGTTTGTGATAGGATTACTACTTTTTCTGTTTTATTGTGTGTACATAAATAAACTGTCCTGTAGCATATGCCATAAGAGTGAAGGTATGGGAAAAGTAATTACTGATTAATCGTCAGTTACTTGAAAAATGCCAGAGACAAAAACAGATGTAGAATATATATATATGAGTGAAAGTGATGAACCAGGGCAGTCACGACCCTTAGCATTGAGGAATACGACGCAAAGAAGAACTTGAAAAACTTCTAGGTAAGCGTGCTCCATCGTCGGCCACATCATCGCTTACCATCAGGTGAGATAGTGGTCAAACGCGAGTCTTTCAATAATAAGAAGAAAAAAAATGTCTTGGTTGGCGCAGAGGTTGAGCAATCTACTGCTGTGTTGTGTAACGTAGGTTCGACTCCTGTACGAAGCCAATACCCTACAGGTTTTTTGTTTATGGTAGGTAAAATCATCCAATGACAAATCCCGCCCTTGGGCGGAACGGGAAGTAGTGTCAGACTCTTACTGACTAAAAACCTACCCCGTTTCTTCGTAGCCTATCGTGCCGGGGCCGGGTATTCCTTTCGGAAGCTGACCCATGACCCCAGTAGGCTTCGACCCTGCCTGCCTGCAGTTAGCAGGCTGGGCCTCTGAGGTGTGCTGACAGCTCCTTGAGGAGCGCGGGAACAGAGCTCGCCGTCTACGACTTGGTTATACCCTAGAGGTAGTAGTAGTTTCGGGTCTGGGTTCTTGTACATATATGCAAGCTTACATGTGTGAACGTACCCGTGATACAGGAATAATTCTTGTTGTGGGGCATTGTTTTAAAATAAGTTAGGTTAAGTAAACATAAGCTTCTGACTAACTTAATTACCTTTCAACCGACGATATATATAGCTTTCTTCGCAAAAAACTACTAGTTTATTAGTTAAATTTCAATTTATGTCTTTTCCACTAAACTGCCGTTTGGCTCGCTAAATATCGCTAGCCCTTAGCAGTATATTTCCGTACATGGGAAAATGCGGTTAATGAGCCAATTGGCAGTTTTTAATTAGTACGTCTGTCTGTTCGTTTATTACGGATAAAACGTCTCTCTATATATATATGGATGGCTAGTTTTATAATTGATGATTAATTTTACAAGGTGTTTTTGAAATAATTTGGATAATGTAGGTGGTCGATTGGTAATTGAGCTTATGAGATTGCTATAGCTTTATACATTATACACAGTGAAAACAGCAAGAATATTTAAAAAAGAAAAAAAAATGGGAACAGATTTTGATTAGATTAGTTTAGAGTTTTAACTCGTTTTATAAACAGCGTACATCGAAGGACTCGAATTACCTGCAACTGTCTTCTCGTTCGATTATAATTTAAGTGTTTTCAAGGCTAGAGTGAACAGGCTCTTAATAAATTAGAGAGGATGTTTTTTTTTAGTGGTGGGTTAAATCATCCAATGTCATCTCCCGCTTTTTGGGCGGAGCGGGAGATAGTGTTAGACTCTTACTGACTAAAAACCCACCCCGTTCCTTCGTTGCCTTTGATACCAGGGCAGAGCCTTCCTTTCAGAAGTAGACCCTTGCCCCAGTAGGCTTCGACCCTGCCTGCACCTAGCAGGCTGGGCCTCTACGGTTTACTGACAACTCCTTGAGGCGCGCGAGAACAGTGCGTGCCGTCGACGACCTGGACTTGGTGCGGATGGTTACCGGACGTTCGGACAGCGAGCTACCCATAGCTCACCGTCCGCAAGCCCGTGCCTACGTTGGCTGGAAATCAGGATCGGAATCGGTATCCCCGCGGTGGCTGGGGCGTGAGGGCCGTTGCCTCTCGCGTGCAGCCTACTCCTTTGCTAGCAAAATTAGAGTTGATCAGAAGATATCGCGGTCTAGCACTAGTTTATATTATTAAAAAAGCTGATTGACAAAATATTGGAACCTTCTACTATAACATAACAACTATATAATTTTTGTATGTTTTACTTTTCCGTATATCATCAAGTGTATGCCTACCACCTTTAACAGATTTAACCCCCCAAAAAAAATCACAATACGAAATACGTCGCAGCTTATCATAACCTCATGGTCTCCTCCACACTATCTATATGTAAAACAAAACAGGATCACTAACAGAATTTTCTACCAAAGGAAAATCCCCAAAAAATCGCAATACGGAGACACTCTATGTGTTCCCAGCAAGGGATTTGTTTTCAGCATTGGTACTGGAAAAAAATATTTTTTTCGTCCATGTTACGATGTTTTTTGTTGCCATTGGTACAAGGCCTGGAGCTTTGTGAGTCCGAACTAAGAGCATTAAGGATGGCACGAAAAAAGAGTTAGTTAACACGTTTCTGAGTTACAATTGGCGAAGTTTAAACAGAATTAGTGAGGACATTAGTGAGAAGTACGTTTTGTTTTGTTGCCGTGACTACACTTAAAAGGTAAGGTGTAACGGTTTATTCGTTCGATGTTTCCGTTTTAGGATGGATATTTATTTTGTACATAGATGCTAACAGCAGCAGCTGCAGTAGCTGTGAACACTAAGGGCTGATTTCATCATTCAATATAAAAACTTAGTTCAACTAAACTGAGCTCAGCGTAATCTAGTTTAAAGACCCGTGTCGTAAACATGGGCGACAACAAAAGAATTGAAACTGAGTTTAGCGTAAACTAGGCTCAATTCATCGCGGTGAAACGCAAAATGAAGCTATAATCTCGATTAGGCGCTCAAACTGCGTTTTGATTGAACGAATCGCGATTAGTTTATTGGTGAATTTGGCTCTAAGTTTCTTACATTACTTACTTATCGTTCGTCAAGTCGTTCAGCTCCTTTCTATTCCAGCAGGCCTAACCAAGTTACGACCGTTTCATTTTGATTCTCTTTCGTCGATCGCCTCGAGTCGGCAACGCCTCCGATTCCTTTGTTCTGGCCACGTGACTGAACCCTGAGATGATATCATTCCCATACATATGACTAGACAGGTCTACCGTCTGTGTGGTTTTTTCTCCAAAAGGCTCTCATTTCAGACATTAATCTGCATGATTCTCATATAATGTGACTAGTACATATTTGTTGTATGGATTTTAAAAGGGACTTCGACCCCTGAGTTTGTTTCGGTGTTCCTTCTCAGAGTGGTCAGCTAAGAAACACCGGCCTCATCTAGTTCAATTTGATAGTGTATTTTTTTCTTAACCAGGTTAGACCTATTTGCAAAATAAATATAATTTATTAGAGTACTCTTGTACAGTTAAATAAATTTGATTAAAATCAAAATAATCATCGAAAGAGATCTCATGAAGAACCATCTTTATTAAAATACTGAGCTAATCAGCAAAAACTAAAATTATATCTCCCTAATCAGGTAGATATAATTTTAAAGGTTTGGATAAATTTTGAATAAGATATTGATTTGATAATATAAAATATTGATGTTTTGTGCTCAGTATCTTTCTTTAGTAGTACGACGCGACGGGTTTTTGATCAACTGGACCCACTAGAAATGGACCTGCGAGATCACTCATTCCACACACTCCATTCCTGTACTTATATGACTATGAATTTGCACAGTGGGTCCAGTTGACAAAAAACTCGTGCGCCATTTTATATTCTTTATTGTACATAGACTATAAATTTAACAATAGGATGAAAAAAATTTATATGTTTTTAAATGTAGCAAAATTTATGACTTAGTATTATATGCAAAAAGGTATCACGACCCAGGGTAGGTTATGTAACTGTACTAGAGAATAATTATTCAGTAACAATGAGGTCCAATTCCAACAACTGGGATTCGAAGTTTGAAATGAATACAATTGTGGTTAGTTTCAAAAAGCTAACAGAAGTTATTGACTTCCCATAGCATTAAAAAATCACGTCATAACCATTCTGTGAACTGTTTCAATTAAAAGTAAAGCTCACTCGTTGGCATAAGGCCTTGCCATGACGTGTTTGAAATGTTGGTCGTGCCAGCTAGAAAGAAGGATGAAAGGGAAGCTATATAGTTCCATCCCTTTTATGTAGCCAAATGGATTTCGTTATGAGCTTGTGGTTTTTTTTTTATGGTAGGTAAAATCATCCAGTGACATCTCCCGCTCTTGGATGGAGCGGGAGATAGTGTCAGACTTACTGATTATAAACCTACCCCATTCCTTCATTGCCTTCGTACCAGGGCCCTGGTGTATACTTTACAAAAATATAATATAAACAACAGATTTACGGAAGAAAGTTCATATAACATCAAGACATTATTTTTCCAAATCATAACAATTTTTTTTTTCTTCTGTAGGTACAAGCTTTATTTCCAAGTTATAAAATATTTACATAATGTAGAAAAAAATACATATTTTTAAAACTGTCATCTCAGTTTTTTTTTTTTATTTATTAGTGATTAACTGTCATCCCTCATGATGGTATGCAGTGACGCAAGTTTAAAGCGTCTATCAAATCGCCTCAAGAATAAACTGAATAACGCTCCTTGATCTACCTACAAGTCCACAAGTCAAATGATAAAAATTGCACCACAGGGTGCAAATCTCAGCTAAGAGAAATATTTCATGATAAAAGTCTAACAACATCTTAGATTATTGTTGGAAATAAAACACATTGCTAATAAGCAGGATAGAAAAAAAATAAAATCTTCAAGTCACTCCAAACAAAAGTTAATCAGATCACGTAGTTCCCCTCTCCCTTCAAAACTCATATTTCGCACTCTCAATTCACCTTAATCTCTGCTCACCCTTCAAAATCAACTAGCACGACTCGCATCGAACTCGCAACGTGGAACCAAAAACCTGACGTCAACCTCAATGAAAAAACGAACGCTTAAATACCCCTGGCCGGCTCATATTTGAATAGTTCACCGTTTTGCGGCCCCCGGCGCTTTACTAGAAATATGTATTTCAGCACTAAACTACCCTCAACTCAGGTACGGACAGGAATTTCGCTCGAAACTTACATTGGCCGTAAAATTTAATGAACATTTTTGTTTCACGTTTTTCCTGTTGAAGTCCCGAAGGTTTTATGTTCACACGAGTTGTTTAACGTGAACCAGAATTATGGCTCTATTTAGGCTGGTTTTATATTTTTAGACTGGCTTGGTGACTGTTGTTGTGGTAGCACTGACTGCTATGCCGAGTTCGTGTGTTCGATTTCCACCTAATACAAATATTTGTGTGATGAGCATGATCATTTGTTCTGTGTCTGGGTGTAATTTATCTATAATATTGTATGTATTTAGAAACATATATGTGTGTTTGTTAGTTGTCTAGTACTTATACCACTAGTTTTTTAGTTTGGGACTAGATGGTGTTGTGTGAAAGTTATGGAATAAATTTATTGAACCATTGTTACAAAAGTTGCCTTATATTAAAATTATCGTAACTTAAGGTAGGTCTGTAACTGTTGACAAGCTTCATTGTGTAGTCTAAACGGTGGTCCCCAAACTCGGCCGAGCCTGTATCTAGGAGACCAGGGCTGAGGTATGAGTAAATTTTCTTTTGCCACTGCAGTTAATGTTACAAAATGTAAATTATTATCAAAATAAAGATATAAAAGTAGAATCTATCAAATAAATAATAACTGGAGATCAAAGTGTCTTCACTAGCTGTTGCCTATCTTTTTTTTTTAGTTTAAACAATAACAAAAAATAGAATTAAAAATTGTGCTGGACTTGGCACAGAATATTATTATTATTGGGTTTTGTATCCTAGGTCAAGTGATGAAGTGCTTACAAACTGTATATACTGAAGTAAGTATATACTGTGACTTGTTAGAATATACATTACCACTTCAAGACTGTATCCCTAGAAAGATTGGAAAAGTAATTTGTTATCATAATAATAATAAAAAAAAATATTAACGTAAATGTTATACATATGTGTGATTCCCCTGGTCCATAAACTAGTGTTAGTTGTATGATAGGAACTAGTATAGCCTGTTCTTATAATAACAGTCAAAATGATTCATCTAATCTTTATGCGTAAAGCATGTGTTTTGTTTTGTGTGTAGCTAAAAATTATAAATACAAAGTATGTAATCAAGTATGCCCATTAGAAAATAAGTTTCTGAATTTGTCATAATTGTGTTACAGGTACTGTCAGATTCAGTGGTAGGGTAGGTAGTAAGTGGTAGTGGTAGGTAGTGTTTGATGAAGTCCGCCTTTGTACATAGTTTTTGCTAGTGCATAAAGATTTATTAAATAAATAAATTCAGAGTTTCAATTTATAAGTATTTTTTAACTATTTAATATAAATATACACCGTTAAATTTTGGTCGTTTTAATCCCGCGGAGAGTCGATTTGGTACATGTAATACTATCGATTTGTAAAGAGAATATCAAAAAATAAAGTACCTTTTTTAAACTCGAATTAATTTACGCATGTACAAAATTAATTTCTTTAAGTAAACGTCAGCTGAGTGAGGCCAATGAACTGTAGGTAATTAGTACGCAACGACCGACAACTACCTACAAGGTCATTGACTCGTTTACTTAAAGAAATTGATTTCGTATATGCGTATATATTAACTCGAGTTTTAGAAAAAAAGTACTTTATTTTTTAATTTTATCTATACAAATCGATAGTGTTTTATGTAGTGAATCGACCCTACGCGGGATTAAAACGACTAAAATTTAACGATGTATACATACTTATACGTAAATGTCCATGTCTTTGCCCAGAAGTAGCACAGTAATGGTTTGAACAATTTCAAAACAAAATATCTACAGTATTTTACGTAACCTAAGAATCTTTAGATTGTGCTACGCAAAAATGGAAGCACAAAAGAAAGAGAAAAAAGAAAATAAAGAAAAAAAAATATTACTGACTATTCACGAACTCATAATAGGAAATGTAGGCACCAGTCTATTATAATCTTTGTAATATCACGACCAAAACATTTGAAGGCCAGAGTTCACGATGGTAATTACGTATGATACAGGCAGGTGCTAGGATCCGCCCACGAATGATAACCAGTTTCCTACCTGCGTGGGGTGATTATGAGCTCAGATCTAAGGTCATAGTTTTATGCCTGGTTAAGTAGAAGGAGAAGATAATCGTAATATCGATAAAACAAGATCAGCGTGAACGGGCGCTGTCAGTTGAAACTGGTTATCTCTTAGCTGGTTAGCTCGTCATCAGCCTTTTTAATTTCCCCACTGCTGGGATACAGGCCTTCTCTCTAAGAGAGGGAATGGGCCGTAATCCACCACGCGGGCCCAGTGCGGGTTGGTGAATGTCACATGTCTTCGAATTTTTGGTTCTAGGACATGCCGGTTTCCTCACGATGTTTTCCTTCACCGTTTTGAGAGCAGTGGTGATGAAATAATTTACACAGAGTTATGCGCCTGGCTGGGTTTGAACCCGCGACCTACATCTGGTAAGTCGGGGCCGTTACCACTCGGCCACCACTGCTCAATTGTAATCTATAATTAGAACTGTTTTTTTTTTCTCTTTATCTGTTCTCACATAATAGCAGCAGCAAGAAACATGTAACCGAAATTTTTGAAATACATAACTTGTTTGAAAAGAGTGTCCATGGAGTTTCTTGCACATTCTTCTCCATAGACATCTAAGCTTTGGAATGTGGCAATTGCATCATTTTTTGCTGACAGACCGACTTCTTGACTTTTCAAAAGCGTTTATTTCAAATAAACCATTTACAGGCATGTAAATGGTTTATTTGAAATAAACGCTTTCGAATTTTGAATCAGCCCAAGGATAAGCATAAAATTCTTATAATGTTCCCACTGCTGGAACTCTCTCTCTAGGAGAGGCAATGGGGGTAATCCACTACGGGGGCCCAGTGCGTATAGGTTCATGTCACATAATATCTTCGAAGTTTTGGTTTTGTCCTTGCATTGAAGAATACGATGCAGGGAGGGAGGGGGTACGAAATTAATTTCTTCAAGTAAACATCAGCTGATCGAGTACAATGACCTGTAGGTAGTTAGTACGCAACGACGACAATTATAACCCACTGGGTGCCATAAGAAATAATGATATTTACTAGACACTTCTGGTACTGTGAATTAAAACTGATTATTGATTACATAGTTCAAAAACATCGATTTCGATACGCGGTAAATAAGTTGAAATGAAATGGCTATCGACCTTTAATGCGCAGTAATAGATTTTCGAGTATCAATCGAAGCAACCTGCACGTAACCTTTGCAACGACGGCCATTTTAGTTCATCTTATTACGTGTTTCACAAATCACTTACAATAACTTTTTTGCCTTATGACGTTATGCGTAGGAGGCATCGACTAGTTCTTCCAACTGTATAGTCAGGCATTCTAATTCCGCCTAGCCTGGTTCATCATCGGACGACCAGACGTACGGCGTTGCGCCACCGGTACATGGTTTTTTTTTTTTTTTTTTTTGGGTAGGTAAAATCATCCAATGACAAATCCCGCCCTTGGGTGGGGCGGGAAATAGTGTCAGACTTTTACTGACTAAAAACCTACCTTTCCGTTCCTTGCCTTTATCCCGGGGCCCGTGGTGACAGTCTCACATAACCTTTGGCCCCAGTAGGCTTCGGCCCTGCTGGACCCCTACAGTTTGCTGACAACTCCTTGAGGCGCACGGGAACGGTGCGCGCCGTAGACGACCTGAGCTCGGACCGGTCTGTTACCGGACGGACGGACAGCGAGCTACCCATTGCCCACCGTCCGCGAGCCCGCGCCTACGGTGGCCGGAAATTGGGATCGGAAACCCGGCGGCGACGGCGGCGTGTGCGCCTTTGCCTAATGCGGTCGGCCTCCTCCTTTGCTAGCATTACTGCTTCGCAAAAGGAGGCGACCGCCTGCCACTCCTCCTCGCTCCGGGGCATGGCTTGAACAAAGCCCCGGCGCGAGACCGGTACATGGTGGACATCCCACTTATACAAAGCGTTTTGAGAGAAGAAAGAAATGAAAGAAAACACACATGGGAACACATTCATTGTGCGTACAGCTAAGGAGTGGAATTCCCTGCCCGAGTCTATGTTTCCTGATGGCTACAACCCGGGAAACTTTGAGTCAAGAGTGACTATTCACTCTATGAAGCGCGCTTACCTAGAAGTAACCTATGTTTTTCTTCGACCGCATCCTCGCTTTCCATCAGGTGAGATAGCAGTCAAGCGAACCTATCAACAATAAAAAAGGTATAAAATAAAATGCATGCGTTGTTCATGCCAACACCAGAAAATAGAAATCTCTATACCTAAATCAAAATGAATTGCTATTCGCTCCCGTAAACGGTCGAAAACGGCTTGACCAATACGAATAATTTTTAATGGTTTTGTTTGTTCTAGGTTTAAAAAAATATAGAGAAAAGTCTCAAAAAATGTTGAAAAAATTCTTAAATTCGTATGGAAATCATCTCTAAAAGATAGGGATATCTCTAAAATATTAATTTCACGGAGGTAAAAATGCGGGTGGCAGCCAGTCATGTATTAAAATCACAGTAGAAAGGTGTAAAGTACACAAACACTGTATCGTGTTTATCCTATTGAGGTAATCCGTTAATAGCCTTATGGATGTGCACGGTAACTGAAAAAATTAAGTAAGTATAATATAATCTGGAAACCTTTTAAAAAGTAGCGATCTTGCAGTTCTCAAAGATAATAATGAAAGTCTCGTTTTTATGGTTCCGTACCACAGAAGGAAAAACGTAACCCTTATAAGATCATTTTGTTGTCCGTATGTATCGAGTTGAAAACCATATAGTCAGGTTTGCGGTGGTATCAAACTGTGAAAAAATCCAACTTCTTAGTTAATGATAAAAAAAGATACAGCTGTTTATGTCGCAAAAAACGTACATTTCGACACTCTGGGAATCATAATTCATAGGGTACTTCCCGTTGACCTGAAACCCTGAAATTTTGGGCACGAAGCAAGGTCTCATAGCATAAGTATAGGAATAAATCTGAAAATTGTAAATTTCGATTCGAAAAAATCTTCGAGACTAGATTCGGGAATTAAACTATTTATATAAGTTAGTTTGCACGGAACCGTCGTGGTACTAGCCCGACTCACACTTGCCCAGTTTTTTTAAGGTGTTAATTCATCGAATAACTTCTCCCTCTCTAAAGTGGAGTTCCCAAGGGCGTGTCACACTTTTACTGACTAAAACCACACTATATTCCTTTGCCCATTGCATTTCAGGACCACAGATTTCCTTTTTGGAAGTAAACCCATGGCCTCAGTAGGCTCCGGCCCTGCTGGGCCCTTAAAAGTCTCCATAACGATTAGATAAAATTCTTGACAACATTAGAAGGTACTATAAACATAAAAACAATACGTTTAAGGTTAGCAACACGCGACGCAGCTTTGAGTTAGAAAGTTCCAAGTTTACAAGATACGCAAGCTCAACCTTGGCATCAATTCGTAACCATAGACTAGGAAATTGTGAATATAGAGTAAAGTTACAGCACTATATTATAAGGGCCAGCTTATTAAATCTATTTATTTATTTATGTACACACAGACACTAAAAATTGAAAAGAAGAGAACAAATACATTCGAAATCATTACAAACGAAATTTCTTCCAGCAGACTGTGACGGGAAAATTGGATGAGAAATGTAGACATAGTGTGTTGGGGGGGCCGGTTCTAGTCACTGTTTTTTTTTGTATGAACTTCGCTCGGGATTATGTCGTCTTCGCGGCCCGAAAACAGCGGTTTTATTATAAAAAAAAAAACAACAACTATTCAAGATTTTTGTTCTTGCGAAGCGCTTTTAAATAACAAGCTTTATTTTTTTTTGTAACTTTCAAATAGTTCCGTAACGTAATCTCGTAGATAAATACGTTTGAAATCGTAAATTAGGGTCAGATTCGCGATTTTTTTGTTATCGAGCCAACTAATTTATACCGTGTTTTTATTTTTGCCAAGCCCTTGGCCATACAGTCAATTTTAATAAAATAAATTTTCATGGTGTTCTCTTTTATATTTGTGGATTTCCATAGGTTTAAAAAAGGTCAATATGAGTAGAACCGGGCCTTAATATAAGTTACTAGTTTCTGCCAGCGCTCGCGTGAGAGTGGTTGGTTTCTCTATATGAACTTACAACCCCCGTTTTACCTCCTTAGAGGTGGAGTTTTGTAACATCAGTTCTTAGCGGATATCTACACCCTAAAAGTAACCTACCTGCCAAAATTTAAGTTTGTAGGTGTTTTAGTTTAAACCACCAACAAACAAGACAACAACAAGAACAACAAGAGGGAGGCCGAAGAAGAGATGGATGGATTGTGTGAGGAGTGATACGAAATGATACGAAAGAAAAGGAAGTTAGTGATAGTGTGACGGCTGACAGGATAGAGTGGGAGAAAAAAACGTGTTGCGCCGACCCCAAGTAATATGGGATAGTGGCAGGAAAAAGAAGAGGTGTTTTAGTTTCAGAGATTTCGTGATTAATCAGTGAGTGGGCTTTTATATAAATAGATAAAAGTTGAAATAGACTAGAATCTATGAATGAATTCATACACGTACATATAAATAGAAACCATTTATAAGTTAAAATATTAAAACAAAATATCTACAATACATAACTCTATTTAATATTTGTTACAAAAAGGTGAAGCAAGCTGTCCTGCTGGTTTCCGCAATTCTACATCCAAAACGCGTATTTTGTGTATAAATGGTACAAGTGTGCCATTCCATCCTCCCTATCTCCTCGAAGAAAGCCAGCAGTGTCCTGGTGTTACTGATCATTTCGCTCAGGCTACCTAAGTTTTCAAGGCACTTTAGACCACTGGGCAGCTTAGAATCATATGAGGTACAGCCTCATCCTCCCCCGTACAGGCTCTGCAAAGTGGGATATCTGTAACATACCCAAACACCACCAACATTTTTGGGATTGACGTTACAATCAGTAGCAGCTCGAAGAAGCAGAAGCGGGAGGTAAAAGTCAGTCATTATTGCAATTTTTACAATAATTTATCTAATGCATGTATATTATTAGCAGTGGTGGCCGAGTGGTAACGAGTTACAGGTCGCGGGTTCAAACCCAGCCAAGCGCATTACTTTGTGCTATTTATTTCATCACCATTGCTCTCAAAACGGTGAGGGAAAACATCGTGAGAAAACCGGCATGTCCTAGAACCAAAAATTCGAAGACATGTGACATCCACCAACCCGCACTGGGCCCGCGTGGTGGATTACGGCCCATTCCTTCTCCTAGAGAGGAGGCCTGAGTCCCAGCAGTGGGAACATAATAAAGCTACTGATGCTATGCAATGTGTAACATTAATTCATAATTATTAATTTCATTTCAATTTGAGCTGAACAAAGATTAATTTAAGGAAGTGAAATAGCTGTTAACTTATCAATAACGAAGCTCTAAGAATGATGATAATGCTTGACGAGGCATTGTGCGAGATGTAAATGACGAGGTGAGATATCATCTCATAAGACACGTAAAGAACTCTACCCTCCAAGAACTGACCACCCAGAAACAATCTCATAACCATGTTTTATCTTACAACCACGTTCATCTATCTACCTCAGATTTGGAATCAATGTGAAACTCACAATGATCTCTATTGCTGTCCACATAAGGTTGTTTTTGGATTGCTATCAGCAACTTCCGTACCTCAACGCCCCACTTCCGCAAGCTACGTGCAGATCGTACGGTCAGCAAGACAAACACGTGTAATATCAATACTTCAAAATGTCACAATCGGCGCACGCGCACGATATGACCGCACCTGGCCGGACAATGGTCACGTCTTGATAGTGCATTCATTAAAACGTATGTTATGATTAGGTATTGTTTTAATTGGGTGACACGTTTAATTGGGTTAGCGGATATTTGTTACTGTTACTAAATACTTTTTTATTCGCTTTGTAAATGACCTTTTTTAGGATTCAGTACCTAAAGGGTCGGGTGAGAGCAGTGGTGATCGAGTGGTAACGGCCCCAACTTACGAGTTGTAGGTCGTGGGTTCAAACCCGGCCAGGCGCATTACTTTGTGTAATTTATTTCATCACTACTTGTCTCAAAACGAATGTTTTCCTCCACATTGTGAGGAAACCGGCATGTCCTAGAACCAAAAATTCGAAGACATGTGACATTCACCAACCCGCACTGGGCCCACGTGGTGGATTACGGCTCATTCCCTCTCTTAGAGACGAGGCCTGTGTCCCAAAAGTGGGAACATTAAAAGTAAAAGGCTGATGATGATGATGATGATGGGGTTAAACACGGGACCTGATTGCTAAGATTCCACTGTACGTTTGTCTATCACCAGGCTGTGTCTCAAAAACCGTGATAGACAGTTGAAATTTTCATAGATGATGTATTTCTGTTGCCGCTATAACAATAACTACAAAAACCAGAATAAAATAAATATTTAAGTGGGGCTCCTATACAATCTACTTAATTTTGTTGACTTTTGTTTCCCTACAGACGATACGGAACCATTTGGGTGCTGGTCCGACTCGCACTTGGCCAATTTCTATAATTAAGAGAAACAATCTATAGAGGATTTTGATTTTATTCTTTTCGTTCTTCGACGAATCGACTTAAAAAAAATCTAACCAAGTCTATCTAACTAAAAAAAAACCTTAATCTACCATTTATACTGAAAAAAATGCATTAGTACTAGGTACATGCTCCTTTTGAAACAATAATCTACATGCAAGTAGGCAAAGTTATTGTTAGAAGCAATTAATATAATGTATTTTACATAGATCTCTATATACATATGTGATAGCATCAACAACAATGCTTCAAAATCCAATAATACTGAAAAAATATATTGAAATTCCATTCCATTTAAAAATGCCAAAAAACACACGCATCGATACAATGTAACCAGAATTCTGAAAACTTTTGTACACAAAACAATAATTTTAATATTTTCAATAGCTGCCGTACCGAACTGGATTCCTGGAATTATTTTCCAATATTTATTTCAACGGGTTTTTATTCCGCAGTCCACGATCGCGTTATGCGCTCCTAGTATTTTTCCAATTTCATAAAAGCGTTTTCTGTCTGGTTTGCAGTATCGTGTACTTTTATTTTTTGAGCATTCGTTGCTGTGGTTTCTTCAAGGATTTTATGTTGGTTGTGTATGGAACACTGGAATAGTGGACGTATTGAAGAGGCCAGTAATTGAGGTAAAATTTTATAAAACTGTTTTTTTTTTCAAAAATTTGACTTCTACTATAGTGTAAATATTTCGGGTAAGTATGTTATCGAGTAACGAGAGACGAGAATAATAATATGTAGAATAGAATAAACTTTACTGTCCATCGAAAAAGTTACATGACTCATAATGTGTGTGCGGTCTTATGACAGCGATATCTACCAGACAATCCATAACATTGATCGTAAGAACTTAAAACAATATAGGGGGTAGTCTGCAATGAACTGCTAATAAATCAATCATTACTTTATATAAATAAACATATGTATTTATTTACCTATACAGTATAACACATTTTATAAATAAAACTATCTTTTGCTGGCACACCGCGTGAAAACAGAATTCTCCATACAAACTTCGGCCTCTCATTTCCTCCCCTCAGGGAGGAAAAATTTGGGAAATCCTCTCTCAATGCTCGCCTACGTCATAAAAAGAAACCTTATGCAGAATTTTACGCTCCTAGTCTCTGCAATTTCAGCTGTGATTTTTTTTTTGTATGGTAGGTAAAGTCATCCAATGACAAATCCCGCCCTTGGGCGGAACGGGAAGTAGTCTCAGACTCATGGCGTTGACGTGCTAGTCTTACTGTTTCTCTTTTTATATATTTTTATTACAGACAATTAATATTAAAAAAAGTCATATTTTTTTTACACTTTCATATAAAACTAGCTGACCCGGCAAACTTTACACCGCCTAATAAGGATAATAACGCCATTTAAAATGTGATTTCAAAATGTGATATCAGATTTAAATTTTCCCATATTTTCTTACCATTTAAACCTTCCCTTGACTATCACAAATTTATTTATTTTATTTAGTTAATTAAAACGGTACATTCCCACTTACATTAATTAACATAGAATTGTGAAAAACATAACAAATAATAATAATACATAATATTGGTAATTGCATGGAATTTTAGATAATGAATTGATTTTTATATTCTATTAAAATTGTTTCAATAATACATCATTTAAAATTAATAATTCAACATTGAACACAATGATACACATTAACATGGAACAGTGGACACCCTTGCATACTGTCTCTCACAGAACACCAGACAAGCACGAATTATTTTATTCCATTCGTCCGCAAACACATCACATACAGGGTCGGCATTCAGGAGGGCGTTAAGCATCTTTAGAGTGCGACATACTGGGGATTCGGCTCTAGTGACAGTTCTAGATGGCAAATATTTCAAGACTAAAATTAGCCAAAACGGTCGAGCCGATCTCTAGTTTTAACGCGACTAACGAACAGCTATTCATGTTTTTTAATTAGAAGATTATGTTCTGATTTAAATGATTGAGTAAATAATATATGCTCGTTTGCCTTTAGGCCTTGATCACGCTATCAAAAAGCGCAATATTCTTATTTAAAAATATTCAGTAACATTTATTTGGCCAATAGTCCGCTCTGCTTCTCGTTCTAATACAAAACATTCCAATAAAATCACAGTGTCCTTTCTGCTCCTGAGCACAAAATATTCACTGCCAACTACGAGTCAACACTACAGTTACTGCTAGTATCATTTACATATAACTCGAACTATAGATTGTTAACTTATTTCTATACAACTTTATTGGGAACAAGTTACCTTTGGATTGGGCGTGCAACCTGTCAGTAAGCGTAATTGGATAGATAAAGGTTACAGCTGCAATAGTTTATTGGTTACACAAATATATTAGCTTGTAAACTGTCTCAGTAAAGAGTGCAACCACTTTTTTTTTGAGAACTGTCAAGTTTTTTGGGTTCCGTAAGCACCTCAAAAACAAACGGAACTTTTATAAGATCATTTTACTATCTGTCTTTCTATCTGTAAAGACCCTATATTTCGGGAACGTGTGAAGGTATCGAGTTGAAATTAAATCCCTATGCTAAAGTTTGCGGTCCCTTGAAGCTGTGAAAAAATCAAACTTATAAATTGATGAAAAAAAAAGATTTATGGCCGTTTATGGCGCAAAAAAGTATATTTTCGACACTCTCAAGGGAATCAAAATTCATAGCGTAGACCCGTTGACCTAGAACCCTGTAATTTGGCATGAAAGAAGGTCTTATAGTACTAGCATAGGAATAAAACTGAAAAGAGCAAATTTCTAGTTACGTCAAATATGGTCATGTGTCTGCGCATCGATCGCTTCTAAAGTGGTTGCCCATACGTCAACGCAGAGAGCGCGCACTTTTCTCAATTCTCCCAATACTCCTCGCTATTTGGCCCCTCATTACACACATACACACACATACAAAAACACCAACACACACAACCATAACAAAACTCTACGTTAATCTCATAATCGTCTTTAATTAATTATAATTATGCACATTTGTTTATTATTTGTTTAATTATATGATTGTACTGTATCTACGATTCATTTGCAAATCTTTTCTTTTATATTCACCTTTTTTTCTCATTTTTTTTAAAATATTTGTTAAAAACTATTGCTTGACTAGTTTATTAAAAGCCTTGAAGACACTTAAGTCATAATCGCACAGGAAGACCGCAGCAGGTAAACTGTTCTAGTCTTTCGATGTACGCAGTATAAGCGACGAGGAAAAACGCTTAGTCTGGACCGTGAAAGTTTAAAAACGTGAGGGTTGATATTAGCCGTACTTCTTGAGCCTATAATGTTCCCACTGCTGGGACTAAGGTCTCCTCTCTAGGAAAGGGAATGGGCCGTAATCTACCGGGTTGGTGGATGTCACATGTCTTCGAATTTTTGGTTCTAAGACATGCCGGTTTTCTCACGATGTTTTCCTGCACCGTTTTGAGAGCAGTGGTGAAGAAATAATTGCACAAAGTAATACGCCTCGCTGGATTAGAACCAACCTACAACTCGTAAGTCGGGGCCGTTACCATAGAGCCACCATTTCTTTAAAAAAGGATTTATTTAAAATCCTATCAACAAGATGAAAAGTCATATAATCATTATTATCACGAAGGTACTCAGTTTAAAACACAAAGCAGTTGCAACACAACATTATAATTAATGTATCATGAATATTAACTAACACTCGTATTGTTTGGCAGCGTGTGATTATTGAATTAGTCTGAATTTATAATGCTAAGCTTCTAATTGACCTATGACTTAGTAATGCGGTTCCTTGTTGTTAGGCATTAACAAACAACGTGCTGAATTCAATTATTTATTTAAACTTTGAAGAGCTTGGAAGGTCTTGTGGTGACTGGATAGGTAGAAGCTAGGATTGCAGAGGTCGATTCGTATAATGGTGATCATTTGATGCATCGGACATCACACTATGCCTTTGGTGACTATCGTTTCTTTGTTAGGGCAGCATTGCATATCATCAGCCTTATAATGTTCCCACTTCTAGGACTCAGGCATCCTCTCTAGGAGGGGGAATAGGCCGTAATCCACCACGCGGGCTGCAATGGGCCCGCGTGGTGGGTTACGGCGTACTCATTTTAAAAATTCGAAGACATGTGACAATAACTAACCCAGAATAGGGTTAGTGAATGTCACATGTCTTCGAATTTTTGGTTTTAGGACACCGTTTTGAGAAAAATAAATTACTCAAAGTAATGCACCTAGCTGGATTTGAACTCACGACCTACAACTTGTAACCGCGACCTCGGGACCGTTACCACTCGGCCACCACTGCTCTCTGTTAGGGATATGAAATTCTAAATACGCAATTCATTACGCTTTCATTATGAGTACCTGCAGCTAAGGAGTGGAATTCTCTACCGGAGTCTGTGTTTCCTGAGTATAGTAGAAGGTTCCTTTCTCTGGAGCGATGACTGCCGGTAGTAATAAATATTGTTATATTTAAATATGTAAGTAACATATGTATAAAGGACATAAAAATGTAATAATAATATTTCGCAACTTTCACACAACGCCATCTATTCCCAAACAAAGCAGAGCTTGTGCTATGAGTACTAGACAACTTTAAAAATACTTATTTATTTCTAAATACATGAAATATCAAAACAGATTAAACTACCACGTCTGATTTCATAAATATAACCCTGTATTCACCGAAGTTCATAAAATAATATGTGTAAACAAACATAAATAAAGGTTATACAAATATTTTTCTCCGTTGACATGTGTCTGTTCAATTTGTTATTACAGCTTTGATTTAAATTGAAGTTTACAGTGTGAAAGTGATATGTTTTTGAAATTTCAGTAAATAATTTTGGTACTTTAATCCTTAACAACTTTTTTTAGGTGCGAAAGTCTTCAATGACGTCTCTCGTCCTTGGGCGGAGCGCGAGGGTGTGTCAGAGTTTTACTGACTATAAACCCACTCCTGTTCCTTCTTTGCTTTCGTTTCAGGACTCCGGGGTTCTCTTTTGCATAACCTGTAACCCCAGTAGGCATCGACCCTGCTGGGCCTCTCGGTGTGCTGACATCTCTTTGAGGCACGCGTGGAATGTTACGCGCCGTCGATGACTTGGGCTCGGTTCGGACGGTTACTGGATGGTCGGACGGCGAGCTACCCATTGCCCGCCGTCCACAAGCCTGCACCTACGGTGACCGGAAATCGGGATCGGGATCCCGGCGTCAGCTGGGAACCCTTTAGCCGCTTGCGTCGGGTTTATCCGATGAGTGTTTTTTTTAGTCCTATTCGACAAGGTCTTTAGTTTGCGAGGTTAATGTTTTCACTTTAGCAGGCCTTGGAACTTAGTAATATTATAATTAACATCCAAACAACATATTGTTGGTTTTATTCGGAAATTTGGTAAATTTTAAAACAAATTACAGTCAGGGGTCAAAAGTGCAGTTACACTCTATTGATAATAAAGTGTCTTGAATTTTTTTATACAACAGGATCAATGGATCATCACTCAGTTCGTTTGTACCATAGAACCTAAGGAATTAAATAAACCAGTTGTGGCTTAGTGGCCCTCTTTTACAAATAAATTTTATACACTTTAGCATTAGTAGAGTGCAACTGCACTTTTGGCCCCTGACCGTACACAGATACCTCAATCAGTAAAAACGGAATCCTGTAATTTTTAAGGCTGTCCCTAAAAACTACGATTTTCCACAGCTTTGCAATCATGGGCCTGACAGTTCTTCTGGGAAGCTTCCTATCAATCAAAGATTTTTCTAAATCGGATCAGTGATACTACAAGAGAAAACCTTTTGCAAATATGTAAACAAACACTACAGCTACTGTTTATTTTCCCCAATAATCCTCCCGACCGAATTTCGATCACGGTGGCCAATCTTAACAGAGATTAGACAAGTACGCAGGAGATATTGTAGTTAACCAGTGTATGTGCAAACATAGGTGCACCCACTGTTCCTTTACTCTCATCTTTAGCATTGGCATTATCAGCCTTGAAATGTTCCCATTGTTGGGACTCAGGCCTCCTGTCTAGGAGAGGGAATGGGCATGCTTAGTTTGGAACTAGATAGCGTTAAGTGAAAGTTGTAGAATATTGTTGCTTTCAATATTCTAACATGATGACCTATTTGATATGCTTATCCATTCAGCTATTAGGTCACATTTTAGTCCCATTTTCTTCCTAAATAGCCAATCAGCATGTAAATGACAAACAATCAAAAGTAATATAAACCAAATTATGTTTATAACCAGTAATATAGAAGAACCCACAGATTCACATTATGTATATAGTACCAACAATCTAACAATTATTTTGTTATGCCACTATTGCCAATACCGATGCCCTTGCTTGATTTACCAACGTACATGTGCTTTTAAGCTCACCCTTGTCACATCACACCAAAGCTCACAATTGCATAACTTACAGGCAAGTGTTAACTTAGCTTTCACTTACTTTAGCAAAACTTTATTGCGGCTGCTATAACTTTTCAGTAGTTGGAATAGAGTTGAAATTGTGTGAATTGGGATGTGTTCACATTTGTTTGTATAGTTGGTAACCATGAACCGAAGGGCGACGAAGAACCATACATTAACATTTAGGGTCTATTATGTTTAATGTTGAAATTGAGCGCTTAGACAAATAGAGAAACAGTATCTAAAGCCTGAGCTCAAACGAGACGATTTCATCTTCATTTCCATTTCGGCAAATGCTCGGAAACAATAAAGGATCTTAAACGAAGGAAGGTGGCCAAATAGGAAACTAGGTCAATATACACTGTTAAATTTTGATCGTTTTAATCCCGTGGAGGGTCGATCTGGTACATGAAACACTATCGATTTGTAAAGATATAATTAAAAAATATTGTACTTTTTTTCTAAAACATTATTAATACACGCATGTACGAAATTAAGTTCTTTAAGTAAAGGAGTCAATGACCTTGTAGGTAGCTGTCGGTTGTTGCGTACTAACTACCTACATTTCATTGGCCTTGGTCAGCTGACGTTTACGTAGAGAAATTAATTTCGTATATGCCTGAATTAATTCGAGTTTGAAGAAAATGTACTTTATTTTTCATTTTTATCTTTACAAATCGATAGTGTTTCATATACCAAATCGACCATTTGCGAGATTAAAACGACTAAAATTTAACGGTGTAAAATACGAGTACTTTAAATAATTTTAGACTACAGACTGTCAATATCAATATTAATCAAAAAATCTTTTACAACACCGTCATATAACCGTCATAATTCCACACACCTCTGATTCCCACCCATCCCAGTCCAAACCTACCCTTACCCTGACAAAGCTTCTAATTTACAACACCCATTGAACTGCCAACAAACCACAATGATAAGCCGCCGTCATAAATTGTACAACATGTAACAATAAAAATGTAAACATTAAAGATCATACAATTAGATTTATTCTCACAATGGATAAGTCGGTTTACGAGCCAGAGGTGATAATGGAGAATGGAAGAAAGTTTACGAGAATCAGCTGTGAATCAAAGACCCTGTAGGTAGTTGTCGGTAGTTGCGTACTTACTACCTACGGGTCATTGGACTCGCCCAGCTGACGTTTACTTAAAGAAATGTATTTCGTACATGCGTAAATTAATTAGAGTTAAAAAAATACTTTATTTTTTAATTTTTTCTTTACAAATCGATGATATTTCATGGTACCGAATCGACCCTCAGCGGGATTAAAACGACTAAAATTTTACGGTGTAGAAGAGTACAAGAACACACAAAACAAACACATAAGAGTTCGTGAGACTGTTCACATTAAACGCAAAGTGATATGGCGACAGACCAAGGCAAAGGTAGAAAGATGAGCTTGACTCTTACCAGAGGGACTGGGCTGCAAAGGCTGGTCGAGAATAGACGTGAGTGGAAAAAGGCGAGAAAGGCGTTCGCTCGGGCCCTAGAACCAAGGCAGGGAAGGATCAGGGTGGGTTTTTAGTTAGTAAGAGTCTGACACTATTACCGCTCCGCACAAGGGCGGGATTTGTCGTTGGATGATTTTATCTACCATAAAAAACAATGTGACATAATATGCTAATTAGATTAGATTACTGTGAATAACAAGTGATCTAGAGATGTTTATGGCTATGGGTGATAGATTAATTGAGACAGAAATTAAAGTTGGAACAGTCTGTAGAATTCTGTGAGGGTTAAAATGCCTTCCTTAATATTAAAAGCAGATGAAGAAAGGATTAGCGTTCCACTCGATTATCTTTTATCCAAAATGTCACTTTTCCAAATATATATTAAACATACGTTTCAACTAACTGTAAGTTTTAACGCTTGAATGAATGATTTCATAAATTTTTAAATACAACGGGACAATACTAAGAGGTGAGAGCGCAGTGTGGTAGTAAAGTTCGTAAGAATCCAAAGGATGGACCGTTCGTTTTGGTGACAATTAGAGGAGGCCCAGCAGTGGACGTCTTTCCCCTCATTTAATAGATTAATTTTATTTTATTTTTTTGATTCTTCATGCATGCCAAATACCAATCAATCTTTGGGTTATACAGAGGAAAATTGTAGTAGGTCTATGTTAAATATAAACCAAAACCAAAAATAGTTTCAGTAACATATATATATATACTAGCTTTGCTAGCGGCTTCGCTTGCGTTAAAGTTGGTTTCTCCATACAAAAATTTTAACCCCCGTTTTACTTCCTTAGCGGATGTCTACACCCTTTAAGGAACCTACCCGCCAAATTGTAAGTTTGTAGGTGTTATAGTTTCTGAGATTTCGTGACTAATCAGTGAGTGGTATTTCGCTTTTATATAGATTGATGTCATACATACAAATACAATAGGTAATACAGCGCGTGGGCTTGCGGACGGCGTGCAATGAGTAGCACGCTGTCCGATCGTCCGGTAGCTGACCGGACCGAGCCCAAGTCGTCGACGGCGCGCACTGTTTCCGCGCGCCACAAGGAGCTGTCAGCGAACCGTAGAGGCCCAGCCTGCTAGCTGCAGGTAGGCAGGATCGAAGCCTGCTGGGGTCAAGGGCCGTTTTCTGAGGGGAAGGCTCAGCCCCGGCATGATAGACAACGAAGGAACAGGGTAGGTTTTTAGTCAGTAAGAATCTGACACTATTTCCCGCTCCGCTCAAGAGCGGGATTTGTCATTGGATGATTTTACCTACCATAAAAAAAAAATGGGTAATACAATGTCAGTGAAAACCGGTAGATGTATAAAAACTTGGTGGCAGCATAGGCAGGCAGAATTTCCCGGACGTTGTTTATTTTACAATAACTCACTTTTTCGGTTTAAATATGAAATAAATGCATTTTAAAGGCCTTTCACTCGATACGTATGACAGCTGAAACATGTTACACTTCCGTTAAATGTCTTCAACAAAAGGAATTCCTCAGCAATATGAGTAAACTCCTTAACAAAAGCTGTTAGGCATAAAAGTCGAATAAATTCAACTTTTTACGAATAAATTCGGCTTTTTTCGAATAAATTTGAGTTTTTCCCGAGTCTGGCATGTCGTAAAGTTTCCTCAGGCTACAATGTCGAGGTAACACTGACATGGATTAATCTCATGTTTTGAAAGCTTATGGCATAGAGCAAATAATATTTCTTTTCGTAGACGCGTCAATTTTTCGACGATTTTATGAAAGGATTTTTATTTTATTTTTTTAAATTAAGTTAAATATTAAATAACAGAAAAATAAACAATTGTTAGAATTTATTTTATATAGACGTAGGTGTTTTTTTTTTTTTCTATATAGCAAGCAACGTTAATGTCAATAAATTATATTATCTGCCAATGTCAATATGAAAATCAAGAAGGTGATATTTATTTAAAGTTTTTTAAGTACATTACAGTGCAGTGACAACATAAAATATAATTATTTTTTCAGAAATAAGTAATGTTAATGATACACTTACAGTCTAATGATAAGAAATTGGACTTTGAATATATCTTAAAGAAAATGTAACAACATTTTCGAAAATATTGACCATTATAAATAATGGTCGGTCACAAGTTTTATAAATGTAAAGTCGCTTCTACATAAATACTCTTTGTCCCGCGAATGATTCACTGTTGCGCTTGCACATAAAAACTCATCGACCCAAAGTTGACATAGAACGATAAATGCCAAAAATTATCGTAAATTCTCGCGCTAATACCGCCTTATGAGCGACAGGAGAATACGCAGTATAAACTTGTATTATACTTTTGTACTCATAAAAATAATATTTTGAGAATCTTTGTTCTGTACAGTATGTATTTGAAAAGTTCTTTGAAATTCGATTTCAGTTTTATGAGGCATTTAAAATTATTTTTATTGTCCCTGCATGGTGAAGATCTGGAGTGATTGAGGCGTCAGAATGCGATGCTCTTAAGCGTGTAAATCGTTACTGCTAATTTCGGAAAGAGGTTTGTAACTTTCATTTTCGTTTTTACGATCAATTCTTGAATTTCCTCGTTGGATGTGTCAACTTCAAACAATAAATTACGCATCATCAAAATTAGGAAAACACGAGGTAAGGAAACTGTTATTCATCTTTATTTTGACTTGATTTACTTATAAAACACCTTATATATAAAAATGAGTAGCTTTTCGGTAGTCTCGCTAAAACGCAAGAACAGCCGGACCAATTTTTTCTAATTTTGGTATTGAAATATTTTTGATACAGAAGGAAAACTCACGAAAAATAAATTCCGACTATTAGAAGGTACGAAGTTTGCGGGCCAACTATTTTATACACATATAAAACGAGAAACTGACTGACATATCAATGCACACCCAAAACTACAGGGACAAGGAGCTTTTTTATGTTAGATAAAACCATTCCAAGACAAATCCCGCCCATGGGTGGAGCGGGAATTTTGCTCAGGGTTTCCTTTTATGATTTGAGCGAGCATTAAGAGAGAATTTTCCAGAAGTAATCCCTTAAGGGTCTGAAATGGGGGTCAAAGTGTGGATGGAGAAAACTAGATTCATTCGCTCTTCGCACAAAATTCTACAGAAAAATTAGACATCTCCTCTTCTCTCCGCTTGATCCATTTCCACCAAAGCTAAGCGGAGAAGAGATATGGAAAAATCAAAATCAGATTGGTTTATTCAAACACATCTTCTTTCGTCTCCTCTCCTCTCCGCTTTGGTTTTTTTTTTTTTTAATGAAGGTAAAATCATCCAATGATAAATTCCGTCCTTGGGTGGAGTGGGATATAGTGTCAGACTTTTACTGACTAAAAACCTACTAAAAACCCTGCTAGGCCCCTACGGTTTGCTGACAACTCCTTGAGGCGCACGGGAACAGAGCGCGCCGTAAATGACTTGGGCTCGGTCCGGTCTGTTACCGGACAAACGGAGAGCGAGCTGCCCATTGCCCGCCGTCCGCCTCCGCTTTGGTGAATACCGGGAATTAATAGTCAAATAATATAAGCAACGATTTTCCCTCTCTATTCTCATTTATCAGTCTATGGAACGGTCCATATTTTGCGAACGTTTACTGGCTGTTTATTTTGACGACAAAATAGACAACTTTTCTCAAAACATATACGTCTTAACTTTATGAAATTGCTCTGTAATTTTACTTGGTATTTATAGTCAAATATTTTTTTTCTTTAAGCAACAGCATAAACATCTATACGGGTTCTGGTACAGGCCACAATTTCGAACGAGGAGGAATTGCAGACAGAGGCAAGTTGCCTCCTTTTACGAAGCAGTAATGCTAGCGATGGAAGTGGTCGCACGTGTCAGGAAATGGACTTCTTCACGATCTAGCCATCGGGACTTCAACCCTGACTTCCAACCTCCGTATGTGTGGGTTTGAGGATGACGAGCAACAGGTAGCTCGCCGTCTGTCCATCCGGTAACCGTCCGGACCGAGCCCGAATCATCAACAGCGCTTAGTTTTCCACACGCGCCTCAAAGAGTTGTCGTTAATACCATAATGGCCTAACAGAGCCGAAACCTACTGGGGCTATACTTCCGAAAGGGAAATCCTGGGTCCTGGAACTCTAGGCTAAGAAGAAACGTAGGTATGGTTTTAATCAGTAAAAGTCTGACACGCCCTCCCGCTCTGCCCTAGTTCACGAGCAGTCATTGGATTATTTCCGTCCTTAAAAAAAGCGATGTCCATGTGCCATCGGCTATAAATTGGAGTGCCTATTCACATGGACTTTGGTCGACAAACTTAAGATTATTTTTTTATCTTTCTTAGTATTTCCGATTTGCCCTTTCTGTCACTAGACGGTGCTAATACAGCTTAAGTAACAATTAAAGTTTATGTTAACTCGACTAAGTTAAAAAACTTGCTCTAAGGCCACAGAATATATAATCCTCACGATGTTTTCCGTTACGTTCAATCTCTTGTATTCTAGCATCGTGACAATATGGCCGTTCGTAATATGTTCCCACGCAAGTCACTCGATATAAATACATATTGCAGCCAAGTAGAGCGAGAGCTCGCAGCCTATGATTACCAGAGCCATTGTAATCTTTAATACCTAAGACGACTTATATATCTTGTTTATTTTTAGGGTTCCATTACTCAAAAGGAAAAAACGGAACCCTTGTAAAATGGATCACTTTTTTGTCCGTCTGTCTGTTTGTCAAGACCCATAATCTTGAGAACGCGTGGAGGTATCTAGTTGAAATTAAAAATATAAACTTAAATCTACCGTGCCCGGAAGCCGTGAAAAAATTAAGTTTTAAATTAACTCCAAAAAAGATACGGCCATTTGTGTCGTAAAAAACGTGTATTTTGACACTCTCAAGGGAATCAAAATTCATAGGGTACTTCCTGTTGACCTAGAATCTAAAATTTTGCATGAAGTCAGGTTTCATAGCATAAGTAGATATAGGAATAAATCTGAAAACTGTAAATTTGTAGTAAACATTGCATGGTATTAGCCTTATAATGTTCTCACTGCTGGGACTCAGGCCTTCTCTCTAGGAGAGGGAATGGACCGAAATCCACCACGCGGGCCCAGTGCGGGTTGTTGAATGTCACATGTCTTCGAATTTTTAGTTCTAGGACTTGCCGGTTTGCTCACGAAGTTTTCCTTCATCGTTTTGAGAGCAGTGGTGATGAAATAAATTACACAAAGTAATGCATCTGCCTGGGTTTGAACCTGTGACATATAACTCGTAAGTCGAGGCCGTCACCACTCGGACACCATTGCTCTTAAATTTGTAGTTAACCTGTTGAATACCGTAATTAGAGACACAATAGAAAGACAATAGGTGTGCGGACGCCGGCGTCCTCTTGGGAAATAATGAATTAAGTCATAAAAAGAAGTTTTTTTCGATCAGAAAAATCTTCGGGGTCAATTTGGGAATTGAACTATTTACATAAGTTAGTTTGTACGGAACCTTCAGTGTGCGAGTCCGACTGACTCTTGCCCAGTGTTTTTTTTTATTATACTGAAACTTTTCTTGCTTCTATTAGCTTACAATTATTTTTTGAAACATTTCATTTTAGCCGAAACACGTTGACTGTTGGACATACGCTTTTCCCTAGTGTCGATATAACGACTAGTCTTGTACATCTCGTATCCATCGGATTTTCGCGCCTCTTATTAGGTAATTATTCCACCTTGTGGGTCTGTGGGAGGTCTTCCAACGCTACTTTGCATCATTACATTACATCAACCTTATAATGTTCCCACTCCTGGGACTGAGGCCTCTTTTCTAGAAGAGGGAATGGGCCGTAATCCACCACGCGGGCCCAGTGCGGATTGGAGTATATCACACGTCTTCGAATGTTTGGTTTCCTCTCGATGTTTTCCTTCACCGTTTTGAGAACCGTGGTTATGAAATAATTTACACAAAGTAACGGGCCTGGTTGGGTTTGCACCCGCGACCTACAACTCGTAATTAGGGGCCGTTACCACTTTCTTTCTCTCGACCAAATACTCAGTACGTGTAAACATAGCGCCGAGTGCTCGGCCGAGCGCTCATCTCTACAACTCGCTTACATCACTGTCTCGGCCGAGCAACACTTTACTGTATCGCCCTTTTGCTCGGTACGTGTGATCAAGGAATAACAATTCGATGACGCGTGACAATCATCAACCCGCGGGCCCGCGTAGTGGATTACGGCCCATACCCTCTCCTAGAAAGAACGCTTGAGTCCCACCTGTGGGAACACTATATGGCTGATTAATATACACGTGCTGGTAGATTGTTGACCGATGCATCACATTCATGGTCCAATATATGAGACTGATCTCTCTAACTTGGAATAATTGGATTATTTCGTATAATCTGATTCTCGTATATCAATTGCCCAAGTAATTGTCTAAACGACGGCACTTGTAGATTTTCTACTGATAAAACATAATTTTTTCGAGATTGAAATAGGTATTGTAACGTAAATATCCTCAAATTTTTATACCTAATTCTTAATCCTTCAACAGGACAACTTTTGCTTATTGGAGAATTTATTCTGTCGTAATAAATATTAGATAGTTAATTAAATATACTGACCGATTTTTGATTGCCACCATGTTTTCGCAGTGATCAGGGCATATTTATCGCAGAACAGATGGTAGGAGGGGCCGAATGGTTATGAAGTGGCGACCATGTACCAGAAGCCGCAGTGTTGGAAGGCCTCTCACAAGATGGATCGATGATCTGCTGAGGGTGGCGGGAATCCGATGGACCCATAGAACCGGTCGTTATGGCGACGCTTAGGAAAACCTCTTTCCAGTAGTGGACGTCTTTCGGCTGTAATGATGATGATGATCGTGTTTCCTAGGCTTTTTTATGTTTTTTTTTTTTTTTTATGGTAGGTAAAATCATCAAATGACAAATCCCGCCCTTGGGTGGGGCTGGAGATAGTGTCCAGACTCTTACTAACTAAAAACCTACCCTGTTCCCTATTGGGCCAGTACAGTTCGCTGACAATACCTTGATTCACGCGGGAACAGTGCGCGCCGTAAACGATTTTGGCTCGGTCCGGTCTGTTACCGGACAGCGAGCTACGGTGGCCAGACGTCGGGATCAGAATCCCGGCGCGTATTTTATGGTTGGAAATCATGAAATATATTTTTTTTTATTATGAATTCTCCAAGTATTCCCGCTCTGGGTGGAGAACACAGAGTTTCAGATCTTTATTAAATAAAAGCCAGCCGCGTTCCTTCAGTTACCCTTTGCATTCCACGGCTGCGGTGACTTTTCAAACAAGGTAAGGTGCAAATAAAAAATTGTTCGAGTGGGACTCGCACACGGCGTGTTCCGTACAAATTAACTTATGCAAATAATTCAATTCACGAATTGAGTTTCGGAGATTTTTTTCGAATCGAAAAATGTTTTTTTTTTTGACCTGACTACAAATTTACAGTTTTTTAATTTATTCCTATACTTTCGCTACACGACCTTGATTCATCGCTCAGGATTCTAGGTCAACAGGAAATACCCTATGAATTTTGATTCCCTTGACTGTATCAATATATACTTTTTTTTTTTGTGACATAAACGGCCGTCTTTATTTTGTTAACTTAGAAGTTTGATTTTTCACATCTTCAAGGGACCGCAGGCTTGAGTACGAGTTTAAGGTTTTATTTTCAACTCGATACCTCCACGCTTTCTCGAGATAGCGGGTCTTGACAGACAGACGGACATCAAAGATTTTTTTTTTGCATCAATCCAATTTTCAAAGGATAAACACAAGCCAAAAAAAAATGTATGTAAAGAAACTGGGCCCGATATTCATTGCACATTAATCTAATCAAAAGCTAGATATGGATCACATCGAGAATGTTTGTATCTATTGCATTTGACTGTGTAGTTCAATCATCTCCCATGACATCGATGGGAACAAGCATGGTGGTCCATTCAGACGGAAACTGTAGTTTGATTTGTTTAAAATCGTTATATCATGTTTTAATATAATTTCCTCTAGCTCACTGTGTGTCGCAAATTGTTACTCTGAAGAGTACTTAAATAAGTCAGTTAGGAAACCACACATTACCGCCACCTGCATATAACTGTCTAGGTATAATAGACTACTGAAGACTGCAATCAGCAGGCGAATTCACAACTGTATTATATCGTCTGCTGTAATTAGCTGACAACTAGAATATAGTTGAACTGGCTATTTGAAAAATAAATGAACTGGTGCAGGTATGATCATCAAGTTTAGTTACTTTTGAAATATATTAGGTCCTCATTTTCTGTCTTACATTTGCAGGATTAAGAGAGAAGCATGCCCCTAAACGGGCAAGGCGGCAAAAACTTATGCCACAATACAATCACGATTTTTTGCGTCTTCTTTCCGATTCTTAAGGAAGACATCATCGTCCCGCCGTCTTTTTATATATTTGCCTATGCATTCATAATTTATTTATCAGTGTCTATGGAGTTTAGTACATGTTTTTTTTTCGTATAGATCTACGCTTTGGGACATGCAATTTAGGTTCGCTTTTTTATTGATCGATATTTTTAACAATTCAAAAGTGCCAGTAAATGGTCTATTTAAAATAAACGTTTCTGATTTCAGCAGACTTTCATGTAACTGCCAAAGATCTGCAAAGGATAGCTGACGTGCTTTTCTAGGCACAGAGGAGTACACATATGACATGGACCTTGTCAAGCGTTGCTAAAGTCACTTTAAATATCAATTCTAGTGTCTGATTCAATCCAGTGTACCACTTCCAGCGAATTCCCGCTTCTAAAGACTTTTTATTTTAAGAATAACAATGAAAATTTTAGTTAACTACATCCAATAATATGAAGTAGTATGGTTACTTCGTTTTTTTTTTTACCAGCAAAAATTACTAAAAAATCACAATAGTAGGTTTTTCTTCATTTTCAACGTAACTTTTAATTAAATGGACCCAAATCAGATCCTTGGAGAACACCTATTTTTGTAGCATAGTAAAAACTAAAAACATGTTAGAAAAAATATTTTCATGTTAAATATTGGCCGAAAACAGACAAAGAATGATTTCAAAACTGATTTAAGTGATGGTTAAACAGAAATTAGGACAAATTAATTATGACAATACAGTCGAACGCTTTGGCTGGGTTCGCCTGTATTTACTAGTCACGTTTCATAAATTTTTAATGAGATCTCATAGAAATTTTCGATTTCAACTCGAAATCGTTTATAATTATATGTTTGAAAGTATAATTATACTTCAAGGAGTCTCGATGTTGTGCCATTGTGAGCATTTACGTAATTAAATGCTGATATTCGTGTCATGAAGTTTGATATACCTGTAGATAGTGATTAATGAATGTTTGTGAATGCAGCTACAGCTACACACTATAAGAAAGATCAATTTGTGGTGTCATGGTTTCATATCGTGGTATGTAGAGTCTACATAGCACAGATTGAATAGGTACAAGTTTTCAAATGTGTTTCTACATTGTGTGTCTGTGTGCTAAAGGAACGTGTTTTCTTTCTTTCGAGCCCAATCTTAAAAATGATAAAGCTTGATTTTACTGGAACTCAATACAGATTAAGGCTTAAAGGTCACATCTCATTAGAACCACCTGAAACCCACTTGTTAAAAAATTACTCGAAAATTTGTGGACTAAGCGACGTCACTCGTTGACCACGTGGGGTCCACTTGTTGACGACGCGAGGTCCACTGGTTGACCGCGCTAAGTTTATTGGTGATAACGCGGCGTCTACCCGTGGACCACCTGTCGATAACGAGTGGACGCCTGTCGATAGTTGTTGGTAGTTTTGAAGAGTGGGTTCACCTCTAGTACGTGTCTGCATATCAGACATAACCAAAATGGCGAACGCATTTATTGGGGACCCCACCCCGTTGCCAAAAAAGTCAAAGCTGTATACAGCAAATCATGAACGCGTTTCAAAAAGAATGATTACCTCAGGAAGCTTCGTCTGCCCTTCGTATTCTTGGGGAACCAGTTCCCAAAATGCCCCAAGTCGGAGGATGGTCGGAGAACATGCTCCGGCGATGGACTGGCAGCATCGACTCGAAAAATATCTACCGCAGGGCGAGGTGCTCGGTGCTAGGAGCCTTCTGGTACTGAGCCAGAAGATATGGAGAAGGTGCTGGCTAAATTCACGGAGGTCATGGAGTCCTCACATTCGGCATGACGCAGGTCCTCACCGAACATGGTAAGTTCGGGAGTTTTTTGCATCAGATTGAGACGGAAAAAACGCCTGTGTGTCATCATTGTGATGACCGCTCCGCTCAATACGGGAGAAGACATTAGATGATGTCCACGCTTAAAAAAGGTGGGGTTTTAGTCAGTAAAAGTCTGACACGCCCACGCGTTCTACCCTAGAGCGGAAGAAGTCATTTGATGATTTCCCAGATTAAAAAACCCCTCTTCTAACTGCAAGAGCAGCTTGACATTTTACAAATTAAAAGTTCTAAATTTTAGCCACATAGCCACCTCTATAATAATTTTGTTTAGTTCCAAAGTGTCCCCGCACTCATTAGTCGGCTTAGTACACTCGAACAGTTTGTTAAACTCGTTGTTCGTTTGTGGTTCAACAGTTAAACCGTTTTGTGGTCGAGCTTCGGTATTTATGTAAAATAATAAAGTTGCTACATTAGCTGCTATTTTCACCATAATAGGCTTCATGGAGTGTAACAACATAGAATTTTTAGTCTTTAAAGTTAGGTAGTATTATGATTTCAGCCAAACGACGTCCACTGCTGGACACAGGCCTCCCCCAAGTGTCGCAAAAACGACTGGTCCTGTAATTCTCGCATACATCGAATTCCCATGATCCTCACCAGATCATCGGTTCACTTTGTGGGAGGCCATCCAACGCTGCGTCTTACGGTATGTAGTTGCCACTCCAGAACCATTCGTATGCAGTTAGTATAATAACGTTTTTAGGGTTCCTTAATTCAAAAGGAAAAAACGAAACCCTTATAGGATCACTTTGTTGTCCGTCTGTCCGTTTGTCTGTCAAGACACTTTATCTCGGAAATGCGTAAAGGTATCGAGTTGAAATTTAAACCATATACTTATGTCTATGATCCCTAGAAGCTGTGAAAAAATCAAATTTCTAAGTTAATTAAATAAAAAGATACGGCCGTTTATGTTGCAAAAAACGCATATTTCACCCACTCAAAGGAATCAAAATTTATAGGTTACTTCTCGTTGACCTACAATCCTGAAATTTGGCATGAAGTAAGGTCTTATAGCACAAATATAGAAAAAGGCTGAAAACTGTATATTTGTAGTTATATCACCAAAAACAAACTTTTTTGCGATTACGAAAATTCTTCGAAACTCGATTTGGGAATTGAACTGTTTTCTCAGGCAAGTTTACGGAACCTGAGAGTAGGCGAGTCCGACTCGCACTTGCCCGATTTTTAATTTCCTCCAATTACTTATCTGCTTCAAAAAATTCTTATTCAAGAAATTCTTGATTAAAACTATTGTTGTTCACCATTATGATAATTCCCTTTTTACTGCTAGGTATATAAAATTAAAAGAAAATTTTGGAAAGCTAAATAGGTATTTTGTACGATATTTCAATGTTTGAATAAAAATCTTTTGGCACTAATGAACTATTATTGCGTTTTAAACGGCTAGCAATCTTAAATTCTGATTATGATAAGCGGCATTTAGTGTTTTTCTTTATTTTATATTCAAAATGTCGTCTCATTTAGTTTGTCATTGTTAGATTTTTAAGCAATGTAAAATAACATGACGTCCCTTGCATCTTTAGTGTAATTGGATAAAATTCGAGCGAAAACTGAATTCGAAAATTGCCAAAAATGTTGAGTACCGCTCTTGGTTAAGCCAAAAAAATGTGAAGCAAAGAAATTCTTCACACCAAAAAGCCGTGATTGTTAAAATCGTACAACACCCGAATGACAATGAACGCGGAAAAGATATAAATTACGTAATTCATGCAAATTTAACTGTTTTTTTTTTTTGCCCAGAAAAAAATCATCTGAAACAGTGTACTGGGTTTCGTTTAAAATTCCACAAAAATTGTAACGGTTTATATTTATGAAAGAGAATCTTAAATTGAGGCATTGTGAGTGGAATCCGGCACGATTTTCCTGTCCATCATTACGTTTTTTTGGAAGCCTACCTATCCTTTGGCGATGAGTGTTTTGGGCTTTGCGAAATGTCAAAATGCTTTGTGTTTTAATATGCACAAATAACAACACCCTTTAAGTGCTGTACTTATGTAAAATCACAGTGCATATTGTTAAAGTCCCTAATTTAATTAAATAATGAGATTGTTTCAATGAATTTCCATAACAGGAGAACGCAAAAGGCAAGTAAATTAGAATCAGAATCAGAATTTTATTTGTAAAAAATAGGTATTTACGAGTACATAAAGGTTTTAAATTAATTAATGGGCGCTTTCACAAAAAAAAAGAAATTAAACTCTAGAGAAAAAGGAGACCCATCTTAGTTCATTAGTTAAATATCTTTATAAAATTTATAATTAAAATAAAACTAATAAAACGAAACAGTATTAAAATTGGCAAATCAGTGGCAAATCAGTCTTTAAAATGTTTATAACTATATCGAAAGTTTTTTATACATTATTATAATAAATACGTAATTACGGCTTAATGCAGATAAAATATTAAAAAGTATCGTTTAGAAAATTTTCTACAGTATAGTAACATTTTTTAATTAATAGTGAGTACAGACTTTTTTTAAATTTTAATATGGGCAAATTTTTTATGCTATCCGGTATTTTATTATAGATTTTCGGAGCCATGCCAAAAAAACTCTTTTTCGTTAAAGCGGTTCTGCAATTTCTGTCGCACAGTTTGTTCACATATTGAGAATGAATAGGGTTTTTTTTTTATCATCGGATATTTTTTTCTAAGATTTTAGTCTATAAAAGTCTGATACTCTTTCTCATCTAGAGAGGTAGAAGTTATTTGATTATTTCCCAACAAAAAAATGGTAGATATTAAAAGAAACTTTGAATAATTTTATGAGCCTCAATTAACATTTTCACAAAGCCAAGGTCTGCATTAAACAAACTTGTGATATCTAGATTACTGAAATGATACTGAAGAAACATATTAACATAATTGCATTTATATGTTCCATACAAAAGTTTCGAAGACTTTACATATTATGAAAAATTTGAGCACTTTCATTAACGTTGATATGTTTAGTTTTATCATTAAGTTTTTTTTTTTTTAAATGTATTATTAGTATAACACTTTTTTCTGTTTTAGTATTTTTTTTTTTCATAATAAGTCATAGAACTGTCAAGCTTTTTTTCTAGCCTTTTAAAGTCTAGTTTTTAATGGCAATGTGTGAACAGCACTGCGGCGCTGTTCATATTTAAGATATTTATGTTATCATGTTTTTAATATCGCATAATGTAGCTATTAGCAGTTCCTAATGAATAAAATAAAACACTAGAGCCTAGACACAAGATGAAAGAGAATACTATACCAGCTTTATTTTCATGTTAAAAATAAATGTGATGAAACATTTACGATGGCGATACAGCCGCTAAGCACAGTTTATTGTAATGCAAAACTTATGTCTAGAGCCCATTCAATCGCTAACTAATAAGCATATATTTATTAGTCGATTGGCTTTTACTTCTAATATGGAGTAATAGCCTCCCGATAACATCTCTGATTCCATTAGGAATAATATAAGGGCATGTAACTTAATACCAATAAAAAATTCAAAGACCGTATTAATTTACTCATAGACAGCTTTACACAGTACATTAGGCCCGCATTACTTGTACTTATAATTAATTTCGCAATTCATTTTGATATTCACATATTTTAAAATTGCAATATATGAGGATTATATGGGCTGTTAGTTTCAACCTGACTTATTTCATGTATAATTAATTCCGTTGGTATCTGCAATAAACTTATCTTTTAAATTTAAAAATTGAATTGAAATTATAATTGGATGTTCTTAAAATCTATCTCATAATACATACCATAATGTAATCACATCCACGCATTAGACTGGAAGGCCATTAATCGCATTACTAAATTGAATAATCTATTAGGCACTTAGACGTCTATTAATTAAAAATTTACTATTTGTATACCTACTTAAATCCCTTTCATTAAAAATTTATAGAAACCCTCGAGATTTTTATGAGGCATAAAACTCGAAAGGTTCTGATTTAGCATGAAGATGTTAAAATTTTGATGAACACTTGAGAAAATATTATTTTGCTAATCGATTTAATATTCATCAACATTTTCATCAGTTTGTTAATTAAAGCTACTGATAAACATGGTGTTTCTTTTACATTTATTATCATCAGCCTGTTTTGCTTAGAAATTTGCATGTAAAGTAAATCATTTTTGCAACGCTAAAATTTGCTTGTGTTTACTGACAAGACGATAATAGCTATAATATGTATTTTTTAGCAAGTCATTCTCAAAAACAGTTAAAGACAATTTAGAATGACTAGAAAAGGGTTACGAATATGAATATTCATTAAAAATATAGCGCAAAAGAGATACATAAATTATAAATTGATGAAACAATCTCTTACAATCAAACATATGAACTCCAGACCAGAAAGACCTTTCACCGTGTAGAATGTCATCATTAAAATATTTCGACAAAGCCACCATTATCTTCACATAACTTATCAATTATGGTACAAATAGATACGATAGTAACACTAACACAGCAATGTACAACATAGCGACACACATTACTGAGTACAATGCTTCATTTACGATCCAAGTCTTAGATAATACAAAGTTGTGACCTTTGCGTACTTATAATGACTTAATAATTCTCTAGGCGATGCTATCTCTCTAAATGGATTGTGGACCGGACTCACGAGTTTTTGTTGTCATTTTTGTGTATTTTGTTTTTTGTTGGTGACTGTACTGTGTTTGCAAATTAGGAGGTGAGTAAGAGGTATGGATTTGGGTTTTATTTTCTTTTTTATTTTTAGCCTTTGCTCTCCAAACAGTTGCAATGGAAAACGTTCTTGATCCGATTTTGGCTTTTGCTCTCTCTCTCTCTTTCGTGTAGTTAATCTTCTTATTATTATCTAGCACCTCTGAGTCGTTTTGGTCTTCAATTTTTTTTTCTCTTTTCTAACAGTAGTCGTTTGTGTTGTTACTTGATTAAAAGGATCTTTCGCCTGATTATCATTCTTAGAATATGATATTTTTTCTTTTGGTTATTTTCTGTTGTCTACCTATTCCATATTTAGAAAAAGAGGAAAAAAGATATTTATCGTCGAAGTCCGATATGTATACAAAAAAAAAAAATTAAATTAAACTAATCATCATCAACCCACCATTGTTATTTTGCCTTGACATTTAATACAACTTACTTTTTTGTATTGATAGTTAAATATTGGCTTAATTATTGTGACTTTCTTATTTCGAAAGTTGCTTAACTTATTTCAGTTTATAAAATCTCTTGAATAATTTAAGTTGAGTAATTTTGTCCATCGCTTGTTTTCTTTTTGTATGTTCACAATCCGTACCTGTAGGTTGTGCCGGTCCCGAGGCAGCGTGTCGCGAGTCGTGTCCGTACCCGAACGCGTGTCACGACCAGCCATTGTAATGGTCATCTTTATGCCTCCTTTTTTTAGATAATTACATACGCCCGCTAATTGTACCGTACCGCTTGAAGAGAAACTTTTTTAACTTTTCAACTTTGATTAGTTTAAACGTTTCCTCGTTAGTAATCGTGTTTTTTTGATTGGGGGCTGCAGAAATTTAAAGTTAAAAGTTATTTTCTAACTTTCTTGTAGTGTTATGATAAGTGTAGGCTTGTTTAAAAAAACTGCGACTGTTAAAATATAGTTAGAAGTGGCACCAAATGAAACTATTCGTCTTACATGGTAGTATTGGTTCATTTTTTTTTATGGACGTAAACCAGTGCTTGCCTGCAATCCCTTTTAACGGTAAGCAGTGTCGTAATTATTAATAAATTTGTACATTTTTTATGTGTAAATTTTTTTTGCAATTTAGTTGTCTATTTGGCGTATCCTAAAGCCTAAACTAGGGTAAACTCTGGATTTCTGCGCTCCAAAAATGAATGATTTGAAAACTTGAATATGTAATTAATTTCTCAAAGACAAGCAGAGGTCAAATAAGAACTGCATATTATCCGCTTTTATAGGTTTCTTAAATACTACTATAATAAACTGCTAAAGGGCTTACTACCATCATCAATCAAGTTAAATAGATGTAGGAATGTTCCGAAACCTTGGTCTTTAAAATAACCAACGAAATAGTAACACATTGCTGTATTCTAATCATTAGGTAGGTACTGTCCCAGAACCATAATTTAAAAACTACAAAAGAATTTTAATGCGCCTAAAAACAGTATTGTTAACCATTAATCTAGAATCGGGATCTTTACGACTCATCAATATCAAGGTCGAACGATTTCGAATCGATTCTTTAAATCGATACGATCTATCGAGATGTATCGCGATTATATCGGGATCACGACTCGACCCGCGGTTCAATAGATTTATCATAATTCTTTCGTAAAGAATGAGGCCTTTTTAATGAAAATTTAGACGGTGTTGTAATCGTGGAGCAGTAGGTATGTTCTTAGCACAATAGCTTGAGGTTATGTGTGATTAAGTTTAGGAGATAAACTATTTAATGTAATATCTATAAAAATAATCTTTATTTAGAACATTCATTATACTTTTTTCAGTTTATATATCTGTCTGCTTGTTCACGATAAACGGGTTTTCATCAATAGACAGAGTGATCCATGAGACAGGTTTACGTGTACGTACTACATACACGCATATTATAGAAAAGCCGGGAATTTCAAAGATTTCTAACACCCGTGCTACGCTGCACGCTGGGCTGAATCGATAGTTTCTGCCAGCAGAAGAGGAAGTATACTCCCGAAATAAAAGCATCCTATTCCAGGATATGGTCCGTATACCAAATTCCATTTAAATCCCTTCAGCAGTTTCAGCTTGAAGAAATTACAAACATTCACACACACTAATTAACTTTCCGCTTTATAGTATTAGTAAAAAGTGTCTCGAACACTGACAAGGTGAGCTTTAGTAAGTCTGATACGAGGAGCAGGAGAAAACATGTGATGAACCCATCTTAAAAAAAAAAACTTGTTAAAAAAGCCACGTTGAATTACAATGTTGATTTGTTGAGCAAAGAAAATCCCAGTCCTTTGGTCACGTGTAGAGTCGACTATTATTTGTTGATATAATTTGTTAAAAAATATCGTGGCATCTCTGAGTGTGGTAGGTACCACAATTAGATAATTCTGTGAAAATTACGTGTGTTAATAAAAAATAAATACCTAATAAAAATACTTTACTCTTAAATTCCTGGTTTAATGACAACTACACAAGTAAATTGATAAAAGTGTTTTTAAATGTCATCAAATATAAAAAAGGGAAATTTAAGGGGAATTTGATTTTCGTCTCAGAATATTGACGAGATATAATTTGCAAGCCTTTTTTTCTTTTCTTAGACTTTTCGTTTTTTCGTAAGGTACGTGTTATGTCATCGCTCACGCTTTTCCTTAGTGTAAAAAGAAGACTTTGCCTAGCAGTAAGACAAATGCAAACTAGCATTATTCACCTCAGTTTTGAAGGTCTCTACTCACACAACAAGATACAAAATCTAAACATAGAACAACCACACTTGTATACATACAGCTAAAGGTTGATATTGGGTGTATTTATGCGGTCCGCAGGTCGCTGGTACATATCTTATTTTAGATCGCGCCCTTCGCTTGGTCAGCGGACCTTTGTACTGGGCGCAAAAAAGATTGGTCGTCTGTATTTTTAGAACAAGTTATATGATTGTTTTTGCCGTTTCTGTTGTTGACGTGACTGTGATGTCTTTGTACCATTTCTGTTTGAACTCCACAACTAAGCACAATTTAATTTAAAAAGAAAACTATAGCTAAAATAAGTCAAAAACATTAGTAAAAACAAAGTACACTCATCATCATCATTATCATTTCAGCCAAAAGACGCCCACAGTTGGACATATCCTTCCCTAACGTCTTCACAGCTACCCTCACTAGATCATCGGTTCACCGTGTGGATCTTCCGGTACGCGGTCGTCACTCCAGAACCTTTCGGATTTATCGACCATCTGTTTTTCGAGCAAAGTATCCACTTAAGTTTGGCGATTCTTCAGCTTATGTCAATAACCTTAATTCTCCTCCAAGAAAACTCCAAATATAGCTCTTTCCATTGCCATTTGGGTGACTTTGATCCTGTGCATTTACTAATCAAGTGATTTCGTAACCATTCCTTTGACTGGTGATTCACAGGCCAATTTTCAGCAGACGATTGAATAGAAATCGTTTATTTAATTTTATTAAACATAAAAGGGCCCTAGCTGTCAATTATATTAGTACTAAAGTCATTACTGATTCTTATCACAATAGTGACATGACTCATTTCACAGAGCTTTGACAATCAGAGGCCATCTACATGGGTTATGTTATTTTGGAAACTGAAGCACAAAATATTGTTAAGAGTGTTCTTGTATATTTACCGGATATTGCAAAAACACCGTAAAATTGCTACAGACTAACTTTCGCTAGCGGTTTCACGCTCATGAAAGTTGAAACTATGTCTTATTACAAGATTCTGTACCAAATTATTGTATGCTACAATTGGCATCTTTTTGAATCTCTTTCGCTTTTTCTGCTAACCCTACATCTTACCCAATGTTGACCGCACTTATCTTGCCGTGAGGTATGTTCTTATTATGTGCGTTTTTTGCCGATGCCCCCCGCATGGCTACATTGACTATTACTCAAATGGGCACCCCCCGTTGACTGCTACCCATAGCCCAAATCTTCCTTGATAATTTAAAAAAAAAACGAGTTTTTGGCATATCCGTAAGGAAATTGAGTTGACTTCCTGTATTTTAAAAGTCCCCTCATATTAGGGTGCTTGAAAGTTCCTGTTAACTTAAAATTGTCATAAGTAAGGCCTTCATTAAGACTCTATAATATAATACAACCGAATTCTAAAAAATCTAAACAAATACGTACTCAGGTAATTTTAATTTTAGAAGTCGTTTTCGTTGTTTCTTGTAATTTTTTTTTTTAGATGTAATACTCAATATTAAAACTGAATAGTGAGCAAGTTCTCTAGTAAAGTACTTTAATTCAATACCCATAATGAGTTAATCGACGCATTGTTTTGGGATTGGTAAATGATATATATTCTTTCCACAAATATAATATAACTTAACCCAAAACTGAAAAAAAAATCATAAGTATCGTCAATTAAATAAAAAACTAGACTTTATAACTATAATAACATAATATTTGGACATTATTGATGAAATAAGAATATGTCAGGGTTACATTAACACCTCTGCTTTTTTTAACTTTAAACTAGCTGTTACCATCGGCTTTGGCTGCGTACCTAACGGTAAGAAATATGTGCCTATGTCTCTCATTGATAAACTGGCATTATACTGGTGAAAAAATTTTAAAAAATTTGTCAAGTAATTTTGAGTTTATTATTTGAAATAAAATTACAAATCTTTTCTCTTTTTAATATTAGTATTGGACTGTTGTCATATATATTTAATGTACTGATAAACAAAAATCGAAAATAACAAACAGATAGAGAGAGCAAAAATGTTGCTTATTTCAAACGTTTTAATCGCAAAGAAAACTTTGATATTGCAATGTCGAACGACTTCTATGTGGTGACATAGTCGTCGCTAGAAAGTAAAAACTGTAATATAGGTAATACATATAAACAATCACATAAAACCATTACCTTTGATTATGCATAAAAATGTCCATCAACTATTCATACACGCGCAACCTTTCACATTCTACTAAATCTTCATGTTCCTTACAGACATCAAAGTCACTGAATGAATCCTTACATTCTTGCAACAGATGTATTGATTGACAATGAAGACTACCAAACGACCCCTTAATAATGCATTTACAGTTCCAAAAAGAACTCTAATGATAAACAATATGGTTCAAACTCACGTGAGGGTCGAAGCTACTATCTTACGAACTAGACATTCGGCTAGCGGTCATAAAACAGCCTGTTTTCATAAAACTATTTACTACAATGTTACAAAAAGTGCTGAAAAATCAATAATAAACTTTATAAGCGCATTTTTACAGTCGAAAACGGCTTAGCAAGTCTCGCCAGGGGTTAAAAACATTCGCTCGTACTATTTGAGTCCGTCAAAAAGATTTATATGACAAAATAAGTTTTTTTTTTATTGAGCTATTGAGTCGTTTTTTTATTGATTTCCAATGTGTGCTGTGTGTAGTTATTTTATTTTATTTACGGCCCATTACCTGTGGCGTTGTGTTATTTTTATGTTTATTGTCTAATTTAGTGCGTACCTTGAAATCGTAGAATAACGATGACATGGTTTTTATTATTTCCTTTTTGTACTTTTTTCTTGTAAACAAATAAGTTTGATATTGGTCTACTCTAAGATAAAAAATGTAATATAGTTCGGTAAGATATTTTATTGCTCAAATACGGGATGACGATTGTATTTCTATAGAAAATAATTGTCAATGCTCTGAAAAAGTGGTTGCTACCATTACCATACCGTGCAATATAAAGTAACAATCTTCAATCAGCATTCCAGCGATGTTAGAGTCACAATTTATTTGGTCCTTACCTCCATAAAAATCATCTAAGATCCATCAACAAATTGACTAAAAAAAACATAGAAAACGCCTTATTTCTTCGCAGTCCGCATTTTACAAACAACTTTTAATCTTGAAATTATTAAAATCTCAACGCCAATCCTTTTAAGTTTGTAAATCGAAGCACTGTGCAGGCTTCATCTGACTGACGGCTACCAAAACGTCTTGAGCCCTGCTTTTCCCAAACTTCACTCCTTAAAACCTGATTTAACTTAGAACAAGAGGGGTAAGGAAGACCAGGTTAGAGGAGCCAAAATGTATGCAAGCGATCCGATGGCTAATATATCCTGAGCTCTCAATGTTGAACCTTTTTCCGTTTCTGTAGAACGGATGCAAAGGATTTGCGGGAGGGGCGGAAGGTACAGTAATTCTGGCTACTGCAAGGATCCTTGTACAATGAATTGCATTAAGCGACAGGGCCTCTACGAGCTATGAATGCTCTTAATGTATGGATACGATTTGATCGCTCCGAGCGTTTAGTGCTGTGTGTGGTGATCGAGTTGTCGATAAATCTGCTGTATCTAATTTGCAAGCAAATGCCGTATATTGTGGCATACAAGCATGAACTGTATAGAAATGCCGAAAATGACATAGCGCATTTATCCTACCCAATAACATTACTCATTCCTGTTACATTATGTAAACACCCAAAGGGCAATGGAAAGGGTTATGCTAGGAGTTTTCTTGCGTGATTGCATCAGGAATGAAAATAGCCGCAAAAAACCAAGGTCACCGATTTAACCTGAAGAATCGCCAAACTTAAGTGGCAATAGGCAGGGAACATTGCTCGTAGAACGGACGGTCGATGGGGCCGAAAGGTTCTAGAGCAGCCAAGAACGCAACAATGGAAGATGGACAGTTGACTTGGTGAAAGTGGCGGGATTACGATGGATGCGAGACGCATAGGTCCGATGGTTAAGGCGACGTTTGGGGAGGCATATGTCCAACAGTGGTTTTCCTTCGGCTAAAATGATGAATGCCGATGATATATATTAAAAAACATTCAGAGGTTGAGGTTGTGGTAAAGTTTCTCTCTTGATGTATAGGAGAGCTCTCTGCAATACGGGAGAAGACCCACGTGGATCCAGTCACCACTAGTCCGGGGCAGCGAAAGTCAAACTGCACCCGCAGCTCCCGACACAGGTGTACGAGGGAACACCGGGGTGTTTTTAGTCAGTAAGAGTCTGACAGACCCCTCCTACCTCAGGGTGGAGGACATTCATGAGGATTTCCACCCCGTTAAAAAAAAGAGGTGGTAAAGTTTACCTGAGTTCCACTAAATAACTTTCAACATAGATTCGTTTAATTTTTATTCCACAGATACTTCTATTATACTTTCGAGGTGTTTAGGTACATCTTATTACTTACAAACAAAACGTATGTAATGACCGTGAACTGTATTCTGATCGACAAAAAAACCCTTAGCTACCGCATTCTGGACTGCATCACACTTTAATAATTCCTTAACAGAGAAAACATCCTCTTGCCGTAATGATCGGGACGCCCAATTCAAAGTCAATTCTATGCTCACTAATTAAATTCAAACCCATCTGTGTGAGTATGCAGTAAACAATTCACTTACCCTGAATAATACAGGGGATACTCCAAAAACTCATTACTGTTCAACCAAAGAAACTCGACCCGAAAAACTAGATATTTGGGGTAAGTAGCTAAGCTCACTTATTCTTTATACACGAATAAATAAGAAAGGATTCAAACAGGCTCCCAAAGATACTGTATCACATTGTACCGACCCTTGGCTAACAAAAGAATTCTTGAAACTTATTCTATTAAAGAATTATCTCATCTGGTGGATTTTTTCTTTTGGGTTATTTGTGTTTCCTATTCAGATTACATGGAGCAATGATTATTAGAATATTCATATGAGATTGTTGAGTTTATTTTATTTGTTAACATTGATGAGTTGTTGGTAGATTTTCGCAAGTGATTTGGGTATTCACCTTTTCAACTGACGAGCATTTATAGGTATACTGATTTATTCTATAAAAAAACGTACGAAGCACTTTAGTTATGAGTACCTAGAACAACTACAAAAATAATGTTTTTAAAATGGTCGCATAATTAACATATTTTAACAGGTTTTTGGGTAAATGTTGGTAAATTTAAAATGATTTGAACGCATGAAAAGTATGTCTCATTAATTCTTACAGTTAAAATGATGTAGTTTTGACTGTAACATATACATATATATATACAATACTAGCTTATTCAGCAAACGTTATTCTGCCATAAAAAACCATCAAAGATATACATAGGGGTTTTTTTTTATGGTAGGTAAAATCATCCAATGACAAATCCCGCCCTTGGGCGGAGCGGGAAGTAGTGTCAGACTCTTACTGACTAAAAACCTACCCCGTTCCTGCGTAGCCTATCGTGCCGGGGCCGAGCATTCCTTTCGGAAATAAACCCTTGACCCCAGTAGGCTTCGACCCTGCCTGCCTGCAGTTAGCAGGCTGGGCCTCTTCGGTGTGCTGACAGCTCCTTGAGGCGCGCGGGAACAGAACGCGCCGTCGACGACTTGGGCTCGGTCCGGTCGGTTACCGGACGATCGGACAGCGTGCTACCCATTGCACGCCGTCCGCAAGCCCGCGCCTACGGTGGCCGGAAATCGGGATCGGAATCCCGGCGGCGGCTGGGGCGAGCGCCCCGTTGCCTCTGCCTGATGCGGTCGGCCTCCTCCTTTGCTAGCATTACTGCTTCGCAGAAGGAGGCGACCGCCTGCCATCCCTCCTAACTACGGACCATGGCCTGAACCAAGGCCCGGCGAGAGAGATCGCTGCCGCCGATCGCCCCCACGAGGACACGGCGATGCTCCGCCCAGGCGGGGCACACCTCTACAGTGTGATCCACCGTGTCCTCCGGATGTTCCGCACAGTGGCGACACCCGGGCGAATCCTCCGCATGAATCCGGAACAGGTACTTAGCGAACTTTCCGTGAAGATATACATAGGGGTGGGGGTAGTAGACAGGTAAAAAAAATTGCTGATGACCTATTCTCAGACTTACTTAGACAAGAAATATTTATAAAAATCAGGCTGTTTTGGAGAAGTTCAATAACTATCTCTGAAACACTAGATTTAATGTTACATTATAATATATATTGTTAACATAAACTATCCTTAGCGTTCTAGGATCACCGTTACACTTTCAAACGTTCCCGCAATAATAGCAAGCATCGGCCTTAGGACCTCCACTGGACCTCCTCAGAAATCGTTATAAGTTAGCAATATTACCAATAATCCTAGACAATTGCTACTTCCCACTCTATAAAAAGACAAGCACAATATTCGTGCACTTATCGATTAGCATGCGCAGCACGTCACTAGCCGGCGAAAGCTCCAAGTCACGATTGGTTAGCTTACACAAGGATATTATTATTTCTTGCCGTTTCGCCCGTACCGGCAACACATTTTTCAATTTTATATTATAACAACCAACAATGTTGATTTTTATGTGCCCGTGTTATAACTTCACTTGGATTATGAAGGCTTAATGCTTAGTATTCTTTAAAAGGAATGGATTAATGATAATAAAATTATGGTTTATGGTGTTATATCTGTGTTTTGTACCATGATTTTAGTAAAAAAAAGATTATATGAGTATTTCTCAAAATAAATGTACGTAACGAAATGGTAGTAACGAAATATTGTTACGAAATAGTCCTTAGATGTAACTAAATAGTAACCATAAGGCTGGTTACACATTGGCGAAATATTGTGAATGCTCTTCATTTATTCAATACGAAATATTTGTAAGTATGTACCCAAATACTTAAGGGGTTAGAAATAAAATAAGGGAGTAATCATTCATACTATTTTAATCAAATTATTTTTTTTTCCCAATCTTTTAAAAATGAAAACCTGACGTTATTTTAAACATAAAAAAACTTAATTAGAATCACTATCCATTAGCGCTTTATAAATTTCTTCCTTAATAAATTGGCCTAATTTGTTGGGGTAGTCGTTTTTTCAGAATTTCCACTCGCTTTTTCATCCGATTGCAGGCCTGTCTTAAATTTTTATTTCGTCGTTTTAATTGAGTATTTTCTTCAGTAAGCTTTTGTAGTCTCTCCTTTAGGATATTTGTATTATTTTTAGCATTTTTTCTTACTTCCAATGTGTTGTTTTGTTTTGTCGTAGAGTAGGCCTTTTTTTTTCTTTCAGCTCTTATAGCATTGGCTTGTCTCCACTTTGCTCGTAGCTCTTGTTTTTCTTCTTCTGTAAGAATTTCTTTTTTCTTTTTGATATTTTCTTTAACTTTTTCCAAATGTTTGACACGGATTTCCTCATATTTATTTGGTTTATCCTTTTTGAGTCGTTCTCTGTAAGCTTTTTGCCTTTCGGCATTGGTTTTTGGCGGCATTCCTTAAAAAACAAAAGAAGTAATGCAGTTGTATATAAGCAGTTGTAAGTAATAACCAATTTGATAAGTCAAACCAACAAGTATAGTGGGCATCTCTACAGAAGTGTCATTAGCAAGAGTTAAGTATTTGTAACAATCGGTATAATTCTATTCTCAAGCGAATTGAAACAAAGCCGCGAGGTTTTTTAACCGACGAAAAGGAGGAAGTTCTCAATAGAACTTCATGTAAGTAATATCAGGGGTAAAAAGTTATTAAATCACATAAAAACGTAATTTAAATTATTTCATTATTTTTTGCTGGTGGCACTTCTATATAGCAGATAATATCCAATCCTTTAGTTATTGACGCTCTATATATTTTTTTTTTCATAAATTAAGTAGTGAATATTACTATGCTTAGTCAGGTTATAACAGTATACACTCAGCTTTATGTTGTACTTTTTCGTTACGTAACGAAATTCGTAAAAAACGTTACGAAATATTAGACAAATTGAGGTCAGAAAAAATATATTTATTGATAAAAGCTGTTACAGAAAATATAAAAGCTTATTAAATATTCGTACAACACGTATTACAAAAAATGGGTAAATGAAGACTTACCGTTCTATGAAAAATCGCTGATTTTACTTCCTGTCTCGAAAAAGTAACCCCACAAAACACACACGTTCTCACTGATTTTCACGATAGATGTAATGGCGGAGACGTCAAACCAATAGCCAATCAGAGTGAAGCTAGTGTTGTCCGTGTAAAAAAATTACGGAATCGTTCAGAAATCATGGGAAAGTAGAAATAAATCGTAACTAAAGAGTAATAACTAAATAGTAAATGAGAGCGACTCATTTTGTTTTTTTGCTTTAAATTGCCAATTCACTATGACACCCCATAGAAAATCAATTTGATACAGAAACTGCGATTACTGTAGAACGATGATACAAAGAAATTTACAATAATTTAGTTACGTATCGCATTTTATGAAACAAAAACACATGAAAAAGGTAGAGTGGCAAACAGGTTTTTGTATGAAAGGTAAAAAAAGCTATTTTTAAAATATCGAAATATTTGATAATAAGTATGATTATAGCTATAATTCTTCGTTATCTTAAAGATTAATATTCATCCTACAAAATTGAGTGTGTGTTTTTTTTGTGTGATGATTTATAAATATAAAACTTTTGAACTGTTTCAAAGCACACTTTTTTTTTCAAAGATGTACATGTATTTTGAGAAATACTCATATTTTGTTTTAAGTTACGTATTTGTATTGTATTTCGGGCTGGTGTCCGCAACGTATCGTTATAGTTGATGGTGAATATGTAACCATCGCTACCCTGTCTCACAATGATGACAATATGTAACCGAGATATTTATAATAAATAAATTTGATCGAAAAGGGGTAAAGGGGCCATGGAGTTCCTTGCACAATATTCTCTATAGAGATTAGAGGATTTGGAAAAATGATGCTATTTAATTTTCTAATTAACTGACTTCTTGACAATTCAAAAGTGCCTGTAAAAGGTTTATTTGAAATAAATGCTTTGAACCTTGAATCTTGACGATATTAGAATTCTTGGTCATACCAATAAAATTTCATACTTATTGAATTGCACTTCCATGACTGTTTTTACCATTTACTCTTCATCATTATATTCTAGACCTAAAAGATGATCAGCTGCTGATACTACTTAGTCCCTTTACGTTATTAAAACTTCTACGGTCCGGACTAAGCGTTTCGCCTCGTTGTTTATATCGCGTGCATCGAAGCACTGGAACAATTTGCCTGCTGCGATCTTTCCGTTCGATTTATAATTTAGGTGTTTTCAAGGCTAGAGTGATTAGGATCTTAATAAACTAGTGCAACTCACCATCAACGATTGCATCACTGCTTGGTATCAGACAGAATTGCAGGTACTAGTTTATGTCAATTAAAAAAAAAGTCACAAAAAACTACTGAACAAAGTCGGGCTACCTCAGGGCTCTACTCGAAGTCCTATTTGATGCCGTAACATGTTGCGCTCAAAGGCCTTTGACATGGAACAGGTTTGTAAGATCAACGCCTCCCTGTTCCATACAATGGTCCATTGCTCTGCCGCTCATATAGGCTCGATCAGCTGTTTTAACCTCATTATTAACTTGTTTTTTTTTTTTTTTGGTCCTTAGTGCCTGTGGTCCTTTCAGTCTGGTTTGTTTGATTGAACTATGTTGCATCTGTCTTGGAATGATTAGTTTAATATGGAGGTGTGGCGGTTTGACAGCTGTCATCTTGAGGAATCTAGATTCTCGCATATTGATATATACGTAATTGTGTGTGTGCATTTGAAACATCATGGCGGTAGACCTTGGATGCGCAGTTACTGATTTTCGGGTCTCAATCAAAGTGGGGGACTGCGCGACGGATTCAACTTATTTTCCTCCTCAACTAACTTTTTATCTGGTTTCGCTTCCGTAGCTTATGCATAATTTTTTCAAAAGTACTCTTATGGCAGGTTCTGGTGCGATGATGGCGCGGCGTACAGGACGATGTAGCATTGAAAGGTCACCCACAAGGTAGACCAATGACCTGACGAAGATGCGGGAATCTAGTGGATGCCAGACGCACAGGATCAGACGTTGTTACGCCTCTAAAGGGAGGCTTATGTCCACCAGTGAACGTATATTGGTTGAAATAATAGTCATGAAACACTTTACGACCGTGTACTTGAATTTTCAAAATTTGGTAAGAAATACCTAGACAAACACTAATTTAATTCACTGTCAATTATAGATATGTAGTACCACTAGTTTAGAAAATCGCTGCAAATCTAGGAAGCTGTTTTTGGAAATTTTGACCTGTATTATTATTTTCGAGGTCTTTGATACTATCAAAGATTTGTAAGGACCCCTTACGTCATACGCATAACCTCCCTCCGATTAAGTCGAGTAAGCAAAAACAATACGTAACCTTAACATTGCTATTGTTTTAACACAATACAATTGCGTACATGCATATAGGCCGAATAGCTTGCCTTTACCTTAAAAAAATACTTGTTACTTTGTCAAATTTATATTTTGCTGTATAAAAACTAAGTTTTAACTCTTATTTTGTTGCGATAAAGTTTAGTTTGGTTTAATTTTTAGTATCAGAAGCTTTTGAGAAAAACTTTGTATTTGATTATACATTTTGATTTGCTTTCAATCTAAAGTAAAAATCTAAATAGCGTAATAAATACGTTTATTGTATGTTTATTGAATATTTGTTATTTTGAGGACTATGCCCATGATCTATGGGTGACCTTACGATATCTTCGCGCTCTTTATACGGCTTGGGGTCAACAGAATTATAAATGATATCGCCAAGAACATCAGAATTGTTCGGAGACATTTATCGGATTTATAGGTTATGAGCTACATAAATAATATTGTAACCCTGTGATTGTCGAAGGGTTAATGGTAGATGAGATTTACAATGGGAGGTTCGGTTTTACTTTGTTTATTATTGGTTTTAAGACGCTATGTGAGAGAAAACCTTTTTGCTGCAGCGGAGAAATATTACTGTTATTATTTTCATTTTCAAATGAAGCTATAAAACTTATAGATTAATTTTAACTGGTCTACTATCCAAATATTTAATGAAAATTACTTTTTCATTTCAGATTTTAATGATGATAGTTTAAAAATATAGAAAAAAAAAACAAGATGCGATAATTTTATTTTGGTGACTAAAAACTCATATATGTTTTTCAGTTGCTTTTTTGCGCTTAAAGGCTAAAGGCTTTCAAACCATTCTGCAGCTCTACAATTGTGCTTCATCAATTAAACCAATTCAACAAAAAACAATTCTACCATCATTATTTCAGGCGAAAGATATCCCCTGTGAGGTATAGGCCTCATCAAGTGTCGCCTTAACGACTGGGCCTCGCATCCATCGGATTCATCCATTAATATAATTATAGTGTTACTCCAACTCTAGCATACATTCCGGCCACCATAGGTTCGGGCTCGCGGACGGCGGGCAATGGGTAGCACGCTATCAGTCCGTCCAGTAACAGAACGATCCGGGCCCAAGTCGTTTACGGCGCGCACTGTTCCCGCGCGCCTCAAGGAGTTGTCAGCAAACTGTAGGGGCCCAGTAGGGCCGAAGCCTACTGGGGCCAAAGGTTATGTGAAAATGAAAACCGGGGCTCCGGGACGAAGGCAATGAAAGGAGCAGGGTAGGTTTTTAGTCAGTAAGAGTCTGACACTATGTCCCGCCCCACCCAAGGGCGGGTTTTGTCATTTGATGATTTTACTTAACATAAAAAAAAAACACTCTAGGATACATACAACTTTTAACCCTTTTAATAAAAGTAAGATGCGATGCACCACAATTCATTACCGTCATATCAAGACTGACATGTCACTAGTGTAAGAAAACACTCCCCATGTTGACCCTTCTAAAGAACCAAATATTTCCTTAATTCTCCAGAAATCGGGGACAGTATAACAAAAAGTTATTCATCATAGTTTGAGAAGTGTTACTAGTTAAGTGCACGGCAAACATGGGGTACAAACAGCCTGCCATGATGAATGGCCCGCGAGATAGATAGGGTTAGGTGAAATACTGGGAGTTTAAGCACCACTGGAAGAAGGGACTTTAGGACCAAATTTTGGATATGTTTTGGCGAAAAGGACCAGATTTGCTTTTGTCCATAGTGATGATAAGTCAGCAGCGTTTAGATCTGGTAAGAAACATACCACTTTTTCGCTATTGCGTGACACTATATTAAACCAAAGTCAGGCAATTCTTACGTAATTGTTTGGCATTATGCTGAACTGGACTTATTTGGCGCACTTTATTTCTGCTTTTTTTTTCTCTACATTTTTTTTTATGAAACCGACTACAACATGGTAAGGTAATTGAAATTTGTATCAAAACCCTAAACTTCCTATTCCTGGTATAATAGTAGATATATGACATAATATATGGAAGGTATAGCTCATAATTATGACATAAAAATGGGACTGCCGTCAGCTAAACTCGTCGCTCGTGTGAGAGACGTAATTTATTCTCAGAGAACATAACTTTCGAAATAATAATAATCCACAACTAGCACACAACGCCATCTTGTCCCAATTAGGTAGAGTTTGTGTTATGGGTACTTGACTACTGATAAACATACTTATATATTTCTAAATACATACAAAATATAGATAAATTACACCAAGACCCAGAACAAATGATCGTGCTCATCACACAAACATTTGTCCGAAAAAAAAAACATGGGGTAAGTCTCATACCAGAACATTATCTACCAGTGTGTCCGTATTTCATAGAAATCAGTTCAGCCGTTAAAGAATGAAGAGGAAACGGGCAAACTTCAAACAGGCAAACTTTATAAGTGTGGTTGATAAAAATTAGCATTAAAAAAATGTACCCAACTCCGCACTTACCGCAGCTTCCCACCAGATAATCTATCACAGAATCTCGCACAATCTGAGTAGATTAAACGCTGGTAACGTATTTATTATGGCTCGCATTCAGTCTAACAATACGGTTCGTTTGTTAGAGCGTAGTTGTTGCAAGAGGTCAGAACGTGTGTTCTGAACCACAAGTGGATCAAACTGCGAAGCTTGGAAATAGGGCTCGGCTGGTGCCATGGAACTGAGGTCGATTGTAGGTACAAAATTCGGTAAACATGCATGTATTGTGTTGTAACTTGCATACTCGACCAACTTTATGTTTCCTTGAGCGAGTCAGTTATAGGTAAACGTGTTCCATTGTTGCTGACTGGCCTGTTGGTCTAGTGGTTAGTGGCCCTGACTGCTATGCTGGAGGTCGTGGGTTCGATTCCCACCCAGGACAAATGTTTGTGTGATGAGCACGATCATTTGTGCTGTGTCTGGGTGTAATTTATCTATAATATGTATGTATTTAGAAATATATAAGTATGTTTATCAGTTGTCTAGTACCCATAACACAAGCTTTGCTTAGCTTGGGACTAGACGACGTTGTGTGATAGTGTGTGTGATATTATTATTATATATTGTTGACTACATCATTGCTTACCATGGTGAGATGGTAGTGATAAGCGATCCTATCTGTATAAAAATTATAGGTATAGGTACGAGTATCAGTCTGATAATAGGCTCTTAATAAACTAGTGAGCCATCAACAATTGCATCACTGCTTATCATCAGGTAGGATTATAGTCAAGCACTAGTTTTTATCAATAAAAAAAAATATAGACTATTACTCTGCCATTGCAGTAATCAATACCTATTACCCATATGAAAAAAAGAGAAATTTGCAGAACAGTATTATTAAAAAAAATGGATAGAATATTGGGAACAAACAAATCCAGTTTTCGAGCTGTTTTGAAATTTTGTTTTTGAAAATATTATGCGTTGTCCTGCTATTGATCATATGCTTGTGATTTTTGGAGAAAATAGTCATGTAAGATATTAGTATCAATAATCGTATTTTTTTTTTAAATTGGGATATCACCCAATGACTTCTCCTACTCTAGTGGAGAGAGGGAAGGCGCTACCCACCACCACACACCTGTGTCTTTCAACAACCCTTTTCGTTTCAGAACCTCAGGTATTTTCTTTTCAGAAATTCCCTATGGACCTGTGAAGATTATCATGTAAATTTTAAAATACTATAAAATGATATAAATATAAAAATTTACAATAAAATCACAACAAACAGCATCGTGAGGAAACAGACATGTTCTGGAACCAAAAATTCGAAGACATGTGACATTCACCAACACGCACTGGGCCCGCGTGTTGGATTATGACCCATTCCCTCTCCTAGAGAAGGGGCCCAGCAGTGGGAACATTATAAAGCTGATGCTATGTTATGATATGCTAATAAAATCACCTATCATACCAACTCCGTAGGCGCGGGCTTGCGGACGGCGTGCAATGGGTAGCACGCTGTCCGATTGTCTGGTAACCGACCGGATCAAGCCCAAGTCGTCGACGGCGCGTTCTGTTCCCGCGCGCCTCAAGGAGCTGTCAGCACACCGAAGAGGCCCAGCCAACTAACTGCAGGCAGGCAGGGTTGAAGCCTACTGGGGTCATGGGTTAATTTCCGAAAGGAATACCCGGCCCCAGCACGATAGGCTACGAAGGAACGGGGTAGGTTTTTAGTCAGTAAAAGTCTGAAACTACTTCCCGCTCCGCCCAAGGGCGAGATTTGTCATTGGATGATTTTACCTACCACAAAAAAAACCTATCATACCAACTACAGACATGTCCAATTCATTTAATAAATATTTCATTCACAAACTAAGATTCTAAGAAAAGTATAGTGTTTAACCATCAGGCCATCCTGTGTGGCGTTCCGCACAGCTTGTCAAAGTATACCGATGGTAACCTTGATTATAGTACTTGTTATCCATGAGTTGCCGTCCTGTCATTAGCTATTTACTCACTGACATTCATTTGTCATTTTTAAACATAGCTTTGAAACTACTGGGCTGACATTTCAAATGTCAAAATGGAAGGGGCGGTTGCAGGGAGCAAGTAGTGACGTATACGAATATTGAAGCTTAACGTCATTGGATAGCTATTAAAATAACAAGAAGGGATGTCAATTCTTCGTTCTTCTATACGAAGAATCGATTTTTTACCTTCAAATCAAAGTCTAAAGATCGATCCGTTGGTTGGTAGTTTGGTACTGAATCCTATAAAGCGCTGTACAGATGATCCTACGGTGTACATATTGTATTTCATGACTGGTGAGTGTAGTAAGCGGCATATAAGTAGAACAACAATGGCCGTCATTGCTATGGTTACGCACTGCGCTTCGATTGAGACCCGAAAATCTGTTAGTATGCATTGAAGGTCGATCGCCATTTCTGTTCAACTTATATTGTAATCGGGTGTGCATCATTCACATAATAATAAGGTTGAGGAAAATAAGGACTTTAACGTTTATTAATAATAAAACGGTTATATTCCGTAGGAAAAAATTAATCTCGATATCTAGTATCTGAAATCGATTCATAGAATTGATCCATAGTTTAAGATCGATTAAAAATCGATTTTCTTGCCTTTAAAATCAATTCTTCGATTAATCGATCTCAGATCACCATCCCTAATAAGAAGTTACTATTAAATCATCTACATTTTGTAGCAGTTACTGGTGACAAGTATTGCAGCTAACTATGAGATCCTGGGTTCAATTTTTGGGTCAGTAAAGTGTACCTAATTTGGTTTTTTCCCTGGAATTTCTCAATATCAGAACTTGTCGATATTTGTGTCTGATTGATAGCTACAGTCAATATTAGTCATCATCATCGTCATCATCATTTCAGCCGAAAGACGTCCACTGTTGGACTTAGGCCTCCCCTAAGTGTTGCCATAATGAACGGTCCTGTGCATCTCGCATTCTTCGTGCTATGTCGGCAACCTTGGTTCACCTGCGGATATCTTCATTTCTGATACGATCACGCAAGGAAACTCCGAACATAGCCCCTTTGGGTGATTTTAAGCCTTTTGTTGAGGCCCATTGTGAGCGACCACGTTTCGGAACCATATGTCATCACAGGTAACACGCACTGGTCATAGAATTTGGTCTTGAGACACTGTGGTATGTTGGACGAGAAGATACCGCGCAGCCTCCCAAATGATAGTAGTTTTTAAGATATTTCACAATATAATATGGTTATATTATATCATTTTTCTGCTTAATTTAACCTTCATATGTATGTTTACGGGTGATTATGCACATATCCATAACAGGATAAAAACGATCCCATAAGTTCCCCAAATTGCTTAATACATGATATTCCATCAATCAACATCGGCCTTCATTCAGTTTGCCATAAAACACATTACCGATTCATTATGACGAGCAAGGAATCGCTTCAAAAAGTCGGTAGCTTATAATCTGCTAAAGAGCTAACATTTTAATGAAAACAGGCATTTTATGAGTCACGACTTTTATAAGTTTTCCTCAATGATTCTAATTTACTGCCATACTACTGGGCTACCCTAAAGGTAGCGAGCAATTGAATCAATCAGACCAAGCCCGAGTCGTCGACAGCGCGTAGTGTCCCACGCGCGCCTCAATGAGACGTCTGCAAAACTGTAGGGAGGGCCGTTACGCGCCTTCGACAACTCAGGACCCATTACTCGTCTTCCGCAAGCCCACGTCTACGGTGGGAAGTCAAACCACATGATATAAGCTGCCCAATCGTCCGGTAACCGTCAGGACCAAGCCCCAGTCGTCGGCGGCGCGTAGTGTTCCACGCGTGCCTCAAGGAGTTATCAGCAAACCGTAGAGGCCCAGCAGCATCAAAGCCTACTGGGGCCAAGGCTCTGCTTCTGAAAGGAAGACTCGGCCCTGGTATGAAAGGCCAAGAAGGAACGGGGAGGGCTTTTTTTTGTCAGTAAAAGTCTGACACTATCTCCCGCTTGGCCCAAGGGTAGGGGATGTCATGGATGTCATATTTTATTTTATTTTTTTCTCTCTAGCTTCGATTTTACTTCTACCCCCAAAATTATAAATATTTATTTTTGTTTTTTATCATTGAATCCCCTTACCTATATCCTCTTAGATAATATAACTTAACATAATCTTGATAAAAACTCTGTTCTTCTGTGGAGTGGGGGACCTGGTGATTTGTAACACAGGCATGTTATGCCTATCTCAGACACCAGCTCCTCATATTGTGATTTATAAAAAACTGGATACATGTAAAACCTAGAATAAGTTTACCACTATGAGGTAAAATAAACAATTTTTATTATTATTGGATGAGTTATCTCATCGAAAAAAAAAGTCAAACCATGTGATACCATGTTGCACAACAAAAAAACCCTTGCAATAACTCCGTATCGTCCACGTCCCGTGCCCTCTAAACACCACGCTGTATTTTATAGTCATTTTTCTTACTCGACACGTAATAAATCAAACGTTCGTTACATTACTCCGATTGAGTGATTCCATTACAGTTTTTTGCATAACAATTATTATTTTATTGTAGTTCTTCGCATCCCTAGCTGCGTTGCTTTTATCGAATAATAAATCAAATATTGATGCAATATTTATTGGTAACTTCGAATTATATTCGGTGAAATGATATTCGTCTGGTTTTTTGGTTGTGTATATTGTTATTGAGTTATGTCTCTTACATTGCTTGGGTTATGGTACTTTGATGGGTTTCCATTTGGTTAGATTTATTTTTAGCGTTTAGATGTAGAGTATTTAAGTAGATACTTAAATTCTGTCTATCGGTAGATCAATCTTACATTTTTGGGAATTCGGAAACTTATTCATAGAATATCTATTTTCATAGGTAGTATATCCCGTAGAACCCTCAGTGCGCGAAAACGACTCGCAATTGCCCGGTTTTTTTTTCATATGTTCATAGGCATTTGACGCTTGATCACTATCTCACCTGATGGAAAACTACATTACCATGTGGTCCATGGAGGAGCACGCTTGCCTAGAAGTAACCTATTCACTCTCGACATAAAAATCCCCAGGTCGTGTAGCTACATACATTTTCAAATAATCGTCAATAGTTTTATTTTCTTGGCACAATCGCAGGCCGCCAAAAATCAACCTCTTAAAAAACCTCTAACCATTTCCATTCACACCAGGATCTCATGAAACGTTTCCTAAAGTAATGACGGAGCACGTTTCATGGCTACATAAAAGTCTGATGACAATTTACGTGTCACTCCGCCATGCTCCATGCTTTTAGCGTCTTGTAAAAATTTATGTTCTATCGAGTTATGAGGTCGCCAGTATGGACCCTGATTGCTTCCATTTTGTCCCGGGAATTTTTATTATGGATAAGGAGTTGTAATGCGTTCATATTGAAAAATCAGTTAAAACAGGTTTTTTTCACTGTAAGCAACTTTAAGACACTATTGCCTTTCATTATTATGATGTACGATAATAAATAATCAGTTATCACATAGTACATTTTTGTTATACCGGCTGAACTTTTTGAACAGTTAAACTTTACTTCTTAGCTTTCTGCTAAGAAGTAGTCATATTTATATATTTATTTATCTATTAACACATACAATTGCTTTAACAGGCGTACCCAATGTAACAAATGTAGTCGCAATATAGCCGCACTCAGAGACGCCACCGACAGACTGAACAGATCAGTGTTGGCAGCGCCTTGGATATAAATGGCTATCTTAAGTTACTAAATAATTATCATCATTATCATTCACTTCACCATCAACGATTACATCACTGTTCATCATCAGGTGAGATCGCAATTAAATACTAGTTTATGTATATAAAAAAAAAACAACATAAATGTTCTTGTTTCAAGTAAACAGTAGATCGGGTCCAATTTTCTCTCACAACAAAATATTTTTCACTTCTTATCCAATCTTTTTTGATTCTTGGACCAATGTATCGACTGTGACTTTAAGAGCGTATATTTAAAATATTTACGAGTTTTGTACATTCTTTAAAGTTTACGCTCGTGCATTTCTAGGTTCAGGACCAGATATGAATATTAATGGGATTAGGGAAATAAGAATATGTGGACTTGTTTCTAGGATATTTACGTTATTTACTGTTATGCGAGTTTTCTTTGTAATAAAATGTTTTAAATAACTACATACTATAGGTATTGCGAATATTCAACAGAATATATGGTGCCCATTAAAGCTGATTCCTGCTAGGATTACAAGATTGTTCTAAAGAGTTACCACATCCCTGGAACACAAAGGATAATTGGAGTTCTCTCACTTCACTCCCTTCTACCCAGAGCGCAAGAAGCCATTTGATTTTTCTCACACAAGAAAAACGGTATTGTGAACATGTTAGGTAGGTATAATGTAAATAATTTCTTTACGCTTTTTTGTGCGAAAGTATTAAAAACTAGATGCTGCCTGTGGTTTTGCCCGCACAAAAATTTTAAATTATTGAGAAGGAACTTACTTCTGGCATAAACAGGTATCTTATGTGCTATTCGAGGAGAAAGTCTACCTGAGTTCTTAATTATAAATCCGTTCATGCCTGTCAAGCGTACACACGTAACAGACTCACAAACTTCCATCTTTATAATATTACTAACTTTTGCTAGCAGTTTCGCCCGCGTGATTGAAGACAAATATTGTAAAGGATCACACTTCGGGAATAAAAGGTATCCTATGTGCCATAGGCACAGAGCAGTGATAGCCCAGTGATAACTGCTTCGACTTACAAGTTGTAGGTCGTGGCTTCAAACCCGGCCAGGCGCATTACTTTGTGTAATTTATTATATCAACGCTGCTCTTAAAACTGTGAAGGAAAACATTGTGAAGAAATCGGCATGTCTCATAACCAAAAATTCTAAGACGTGAAATTCACTAATCCGCACTGGGCCCGCGTGGCGGATTACGGCTCATTCTTTCTCCTAGAGAGGAGGCCTGAGTCCCAACAGCGGGAACATTACAAGGCCGATAATGCTAATGCTATGTGCTATTCCAGGACATGACTTACCCAGCTACAAAGATTCGTCGAAACCCGTTCAGCCATTCGAGCGTGAAGAAGTGACATTACTGTTGTGACAAACATACAGACACGCTCACAAAATTTCGCCTTTATAATATTAATGTATTATGATAGATTATGATGAATGGTTATTAGACCTGGAGCGTGATATATTATTGTGGACCGAATTTGTCGAAAACACGAATTCAATGAAATCAAATTGCAAAATCTATCGCTAGTAAATTCCATCACAATCTTCATCACATGCATGTAGACTAGCAGCCATAAAGGTGTCTATACCCTTTCGTAAGACCGTCATATACGGAAGAATTCCCATAAAGTACACCACACCAAATTACACTGGCGTTCAAAATAACTCGGCAATGATATAGCGCCTTTTAAGGCCGTTGATGGTGTACTAGTGGCTTGCACTGTAATTCTATGTGAAAGTGTTGTACACTTTAATTTGATCCGCTGTAGATGTGAATTTACTGGGCACGTGTGAAAAATAGAAACTCCACTTAAGTTCAGGAGCATGACTTGTTGGTTTGAAGTGGTTGTTACGTAAGTGAGAAGGTTATGGTGGGGTGAGTAGAGCTATAGGTAGCTATGTTCTGGGCGTTTTTTTTTTGTGGTAGGTAATCACTAACTAAAAATTCTCTTCATGCACCTTGTATAGCTGGCTCAAGGCTAGACCACCAGCAACTATATTCTATAATATTGCTAACGGTGTTCTGACATGTCCGCTCTGAGCTCGGAGTTTTTCGGCCAAAGTTGGATATGCAAGCCACATGACAGCACATATGAGCTCACAGCCATCATGAGGAGCCAAGGAACGCAGTCGCTGTGGCCAAAAAACGGCCAGTTTGCATCATCATCATGGCTGGAGCAAGAGGACGTGTCACACTTTTACTGACTTAAACCCTCTTGTGTCTCTTACTGTCTCCTCAGGTATGTGACTCCTTAAACATGTGGCCTGACACATGCCAGCAGGAGGCGGGTTCACAGAAGTGATGCCAAAGTGATATTTTGACAGGTTATTGGGTTTTGCATATTATTAGTGGTGATCTCTGAGGTGGAGTTAGTGAAGTAAAAAATCCACACTCTCTCTCTGGCTTGCGGACGGCGGGCAATGGGTAGCTGTCCGTCCGTCCGGTAACGGATCGGACCGAGCCCAAGTTGTTTACGGCGTGCACTTTTGCCGCGCGCCTCAAGGAGTTGTCAGCAAACTGTAGGGGCCCAGCAGAGCCGAAGCCTACTGGGGCCAAGGGTTAGGTGAAAATGAACCCTGGGGCTCTGGATCGAAGGCAATGAATGGAACAGGGTAGGTTTTTAGTCGGTAAGAGTCTGACACTATTTCCCACTTCACCCAAGGGCGGGATTTGTTATTGGATAATTTTACCTACCATAAAGAAACACTCTCTCTCTGTTTTTCGCCAAAAATTCAAAAGCTATTTGTAGGTTTCTCCAAGTTACAAAAAACAAAAAAAAAACCTGCCATGTTCGAGTCAAACTTGTTCACGAAGTGTTTCATAAAACCTTACATATAATATGTCAATAGTTTGATTTTTAAATCGAGTGTTTTTTTTAAATATATTTAGCTAACTAGCTTTTGCCAGTGAATTTGCCCGCGTGAAAGTAGATTTCTCCATACAAACATTGCAACCTCGTTACAGCAGCTGCTTTATGCTGAGCGTTCGACTGTTTTGCGCGAATGTGACGTGTGTGACTAGATATAATGATTGTTTTTGTTGGCTAGGTTTAAGGTTGCGTCATTTCACATAAAATAAACTTGTTTTTCTTTCTTTCTTTCTTTACACACCCTTTAAAATAGAATTTCCAAAAACCCCTGCTTAATGCTGGTCTACGTCATATAAGGAAGACTTGTGCAAAATTTCACGTTCCCAGTGTCTGTAGTTTCGGCTGTACCTCGATATAACATTATCAGTCAGTCAGTTTCTCCTTTTATGGACACCGTTAAATTTTGGTTGTTTTAATCCCGCGGAGGGTCGATTCGGTACATGAATCTATCGATTTGTGAGGATAAAAATGAAAAATAATGTACCTTTTTCAAACTCGAATTAATTCACCTATGTACGAAATTAATTTATTTTAAGTAAACGTCAGCTGAGCGAGGCCAATGAACTGTCAGTAGTTAGTACGCAACGACCGACAGCTACCTACAAGGTCATTGTCTCCATTACTTAAAGAAATTAATTTCGTACATGTGCATATTAATTCGAGTTTTACATAAAAAGTACTTTATTTTTTAATATTATATTTACAAATCAATAGTGCTTCATGTACGGAATCGACCGTCTACGGGATTGCAACGACCAAAATTAAAAGGTGTATATTATGTTTTGATTATAATGTATGCAAAACGCAAGTAAACCTCAAAAGCCCCCGCCCCTCATCGCCCCTCATCTTAATGAGGAGCAGGAGTCAGTGCGATCCTATGACCCTGATAATCGGGACACTATTAGCTTCGCATGAACGAGCCAGGGATAATGCCGTAATGAACCACGCTTCGCAGCCTGATTGATGATCGAGTTCCATGTTATTAGCATAGGTACTTGGCTATAACATAAACAACATAACAACAATGCTAAAGTAAGGTTTGGGACGGAAAATTTGCTTTTGAGGGCAAAATATTTGTGAAATACTTTATTTAACTAAGGTTACCATAGCTCGAAGGATCACCAAAACATAACCCAAACGAATCAACCAATCAACCAACCTACCCAACTCGAATCTCCGTCGAGTTTATGTATAAGTTGTGTTACTTTTTTGGTGTACATCATCATCATCATCATCATCAGCCTTTTAATGTTCCTACTGCTGGGACTCAGGCCTCCTCTCTAGGAGAGGAATTGGGCCGTACTCCACCACGCGGGCCCAGTGCGGGTTGGTGAATGTCACATGTCTTCGAATTTTTGGTTCTAGGACATGCTGATTTCCTCACAATGTTTTCCTTCACCGTTTTGAAAGCAGTGGCGAAGAAATAAATTATACAAAGTAATGCGCTAGGCTAGATTTGAAACCGCGACCTACAATTCGTAAGACGGGGCCGCTACCACTCGGCCACAACTGCTCTCAAACTCAAACTCAAACTCAAAATTTTTTATTTTACATAGGCCTACATGGGCACTTATAAAACGTCAAAAGCTAGCGCACACAACTGAGTACAATAAAATGTATTCTATTTTATTCTAATCATCAAACTTAAGTAGCAGTGAGCAGCACATTGCTCGCAGAACTGATTGTCGACGATCTGGAGTTGCAATCACATAACGGAAAACGCAGAGTTGGAAGACCTCTCAGAAGGTAGACCGATGGCATGGTGATGGATGCAAGATGCACAGGACCAGGGGCCCAAGTCTGCTATTGTTGTAAATTTGACCTACAACACAATCCCATTGTCATTTTGATAAAAGTTCTTAATCTGCTAAATCATAATGGTCGATCATTGGTCGGTTATTGGTCTCGTAACGAAGGATGCTAGAATGACTTTTTCGTATTCGGACAAATCTAATGGTAAGTCACTAATCAAAGGAACTGACAAAATTTTAGCAGATTACCCCATAAGTCAGAAATTTATTGGTCATTATGAACGAGATTACCATTTCTTTCAATGTTGTGTTAGTGATTGATCGTTGGAAAGTCATAGTGACGCCTATATATTAGTAGATTACCAAACCTGTCAAAATCAACCATGATGAAATCAATGATAGACGATTCTAACACTATTGTAATAGCAGACTTGAGGCCCAGTTGTTATGGTGACACTTGGTCGAGACCTACGTCCACCTGTGGACGTCTTTTGACTGAAATTATAATGATAACTTTACCTAAATCTTGTCCTATTTTGTCATGTTCAAAACAGAATTTGTTTCTCTGTTTTAAAAGTAGCCATACAGCAACCTCATACTAAATGCGGACTAGAAACAACATGTAACAACACTGTTATTCACCATATTATACAACATCAACTCACAGTAATGAAGGTGGTGGCCACACGAGCGAGAGAACGGACGTCCTCACGACCCAGCCGTCGGGTTTCAACCACCGTATATAGGCTTGCGGACGACAGGCACTGGATAGATAGCTCACCATCCGGCCATTCGGTAACTGTCCGGACTGAGCCCCAGCGATGTTAAATTTTCGCAGAACATTTTTTTACATATTTAAATTTAATGCATATATAATAACACTGTTCAAAGGTGAACTTAATGGTTTAAGAATTTTCTACCAGAAAAAGAAAATAAACAATCTAAAAATAAATATACTTATAATGAAAATTATGTATTTCTATTGCCGCTACAACAACAAATAAAAAATAACGTTAAAAATTAAATTCTTTATCAACGTTTTTTTTTTTTGCTCAATTTCAATTTGTGGTAACCAAGAACTCTTCGTGTACGAGACCAACTCATAATGTAATTGTATGACTATGTATTTATTTTTTGTTCTCACATTACTTGCACCCTCTACTCTGAAACATCAATTAAAGCCGATTCTATCAATGTAACAATATCCCGATGACTTCCTACCAGCCATCAAAGAGGATTTAGCTTGACGGGGCTCGAACTCAATGCATTGTGCGCAGACTATCTGATTCCTCAACGATTGTATGTGCATACTGTAGCTAGTTGTATATAGGGTGTATTGTAAGCTTTAGGCTGTTATACATTATGTGGTGATCTGCATTTGAGAGATGTCAGCTGATAAAATTGTGCTTCTGGAATGGATTGACAGACGGAAACGTAATACCTACTTTTAAATCTGATGCTTGACATATTTATCCCTTAACTCCTAAGTAATTTTCGCTACTAGACCTGAACGATCTAAATAATATAATTCATCTACATCAATTTCAATGGGAAGAGTTCTCAGAACGCTTGCAGTATTGCCACGTTGGATGGCAATGCTGATTCATTGATCGAAGTAAAGCCCAGCCCTCTGGTCACGCGAAGAGTGCAATGCTGCCAGCGTTCTGGGCACTTTTCCCATTGACTTAATGTGAATGAATTTTTTGATGCCCAATAAGCTCCTTTTTCTTTTACCCCAATAGGTTTTCGCCCTGCTGGGCCCCTACGGTTTTGCTGGCATCTCTTTTAGGTGCGCGTAGACCGTCACCGATTCGGGATCATTTTGTGTCATTTTATATTTATGTTCTGCGAAGCGACTGTTCCAGAATGGCCATAGTTACTCAAGCTCCAGGCGAACGCTGGCGTTCGCACACCTTTTGTCTTTCTATTGTGTCTCTAATTACAGTATTCAAATGATTAAAACGTCTTTTTTTTCTAGAATAGTCCTGTGACTTGTACGACTTTTGTGATAGTTAAACGGATTGTAACACTATACATAGTGATTAGTTATTGTTTTGTGGATCAATTGTTATTCTTTGTGGTAAGTAATCTGCTTGCAAACCGGCATTTGATTACCCACTTTCGTAACAATACCAATAGAAGTTTCCTGCTACTCTAGTAAGTTTGGTAATTCAAGGATTGTGTGAAACAACTAGTTCTTTAGTCTGGGTTGAAACAGATAATTCCTGTTGCTACTACAATAGTCTTGAGACGTTAGGAACAAGTTTATTAGTACCTGTGTTTCGTTGGTATGAGCTTTCTTATCCAAATGTTATTTGGCTTGTGGGATACTGTGCCTTTCAGGAGAGTGCTTGTGGCAACTTTTGACTATTATTGCCGAAGTTTCTTAATACATGACCACAACAGTTTCCATGGTTGCTGCGAAAACTGGAACTTAGGATTTTAGTTCGATCTAGTGCTACTGCTTTATTCATGAAAAATAATAGCATAATCAGCTTTTTAATTTTCCCACTGCTAGGACTCAAGCCTCGTCTTTAGGAGAGGGAATGGCCGTAATTCACACGCGGGCCCAGTGTAGCTTGGTGGATATCACATGTCTTCGAATTTTTGTTTCTAGGACATGCCAGTTTCCTCACGATGTTTTCCTTCACCGTTTTGAGAGCAGTGGTGATGAAACGTAATGACTTAGAGACACAATAGAAAGACAATAGGTGTGCGGACGCCGGCGTCCTCTCGGGGAATAATGAATTAATGAAAGTAATACGCCTGGCTACGTTTGAACCCGTGACCTACAACTTCTAAGTCGGGGCCGTTACCACTCGGCCGCCACTGCTACCACAAAAAAATATAATAGTTAAACTGATTAAGGGTTCACAGGTGGATTTGGCACTTATGGAAGGCAAGTCCAACAGTGAAGTCTTTCGGCTGAAATGATAATGATAGTGATGAGGTGGGTTTTAGTTAGTAAAAGTCTGACACTATCTCTTACTCCGTACAGATCGAGAACATTGACTTGACTGTCCTGTTGGTCTAGTGGTTAGCGGCCCTGAATGCTATGCCGGAGGTCGTGGGTTCGAATCCCACCCAGGACAAATGTTTGTGTCATGAACACGATCATTTGTTCTGTGTCTGGGTGTAATTTATTTATAATTAGTATGTATTTAGAAATATATAAGTATGTCTTTCAGTTATCTAGTACTCATAACACAAGCTCTGCTTAGCTTGGGACTAGACGGCGTTGTGTGATAGTTGTGGAATATTTTTATTATTAGATTATTATTATTCATTCATTTGATGATTTCCTGCTAAAAAATAATGTTTTCCTGTTAAAAGTTTCTACAATGACTAGCTCACTGTTCGTTCATCCTGAACGAACTAATAATAATGATAACTATTTCGAACAATCCGCGGTGCTGACCGACCTATACAGTTTAAGATAGTATTACTTCCTCCAATACACCTGCCGAAACGAAATGGCATTATCATAGTTGTCCTTAATTGTAGCCGTTTCTGGTAAAAGCTCATTTTCATTCTATCGCCTGATAAGCAGTATATATTATGCAAATACATTTACATTTGCTTTACAGCTTTCACACATTCTCATAAAACAGTAACTTATGAGCAAGATAGTGTGCTGAATTCAATATTACCATTGTTAATTTGATATTTATTGTACGATAATTTTACTTGGTAAAAGTATGATTTTATCTTCTTGATTATGCAGGTTTTGCAAGTTTCATAGCTGTTATGAGCATCCAATTTCTATGATAAAGATCGTGGGCTCGATTCTTACGTTCAAATGTAATTGAATAACCAACGGATATATGCTTTTTAGCTGCAGATGATTTTCACTTTTGCCGAAAACATAGGGATGACCGATTTACCAGCTATGTGTTTTGTTAATGTCATTTGCCATAATGGTACAGATAGCAGCATTAATTGGGTACCCTTCTCATATTAAAATCCCGTAGAAAAAATTACCATTTGATGATTCTGTCTACACCTCAAAATACCTAAATTAGTTTTAATTAGTTCAGTGTTTTTATTTTTCTCGTTTTAATACTTTATCTTAATAAATCTAAATTATAAAACTTAGATTGCAATTAACAAATGTGTCTTGCTTAGTCCTATCTTCATCATAATTGGTGCGCAGTCACCAATACCTCGCACTTTGGCTGCACTAAATGGTCTTTTGGACTCCAATTCAACCAGCGATCTGTTTGCGGATGAATGGAAGACGATTTTATTGGCATGTCAGAAGTACTGTGAGAGGGATTGATGTATGAGTATAACTTACATATCTCGTTAAATTTTTGTGTTTTGTTATATTTTTCCTTTTTTTTTAAGTTTGTTTAGTTACTGTAATTGGTTGTAAGACCGTTGTAATTAATAATAAATAAATAAATAAATAAATAATAGCCCAAAGAATCGCCAAACTTAAGTGACAATGGGCAGGGCACTTTGCTTGTAGGACAGATGGTCATTGGGGCTGAAAAGTTATGGAGTAGCAACCTCTTACCGGAATACGAAGCCTTCGAAGGTCTAAGGTTGCCCGATGACCTGGTAAAAGTCATGGGAATGCGAGACGCACAAGACCGTTCGTTGTGGCGACACTTGCGAGTGAAATGATGATGATGGTGATCATGATAAGAAATATCGATGCTTAGGCCCTATACAGGAAACAGTTACATTTTAGTCTGTAAAGGTCTTACACTCCTTTTTTGCTCCACCTAAAGCAGGAAAACATAATTTAATAATTTCCCAACTAAACAGAAAGCTACGAGTATATTCAAAGTATTCAAACATTAGTTTCAACAGTCTATAGACCTATTAAGATGGGGTGCATTCAAACAGCCTCATCGATAAGCTCCATGTTGTGATACTTAAGCACGTCTGACGTTCTCAAGGCAGTGCGTTGCTAAGAACCTTGCTGACTGGCTTTTCATCACGATAAATAAGGCTCTCACCGTCTGAAGCGAAGTGACAATGCTCCAACGACATAGGAATTGATTTATGGATGAGAGCAAATCAATCATTAAATCACGGAAGTCATTATTATCATATCTTTATATCACACTAGATATACACCGTTAAATTTTAGTCGTTTTAATCCCGTGGACGGTCGATTCGGTACATGAAACACTATCGATTTGTAAACATAAAATTAAAAACTAAGTACTTTTTTTTCTAAAACTCAAATTAATACTTAATAATAATAATTTCTTTAAGTAAACGAGTCAATGACTTTGTAGGTAGCTGTCGGTGGTTGCGTACTAACTACCTACAGTTCATTGGCCTCGCTCAGCTGACGTTTACATAAAGAAATTAATTTCGTACATGCGTATATTAATTCAAGTTTTTTTTTAAAAAGAACTTTTATTATTAATTTTATCTTTATAAATCGATAGTCTTTCATGTACGGAATCGACCCTCCGCGGGATTAAAACGACCAAAATTTAACGGTGTTTGGGGGTAATGGAACAGAGAGTAAAGTCCCACATACCTCCATTGAAAAGGGAGGATCCTCCGACCAGACAGGTGTTATGTCTGGTGGGCTATTGCCCGATAGATGATTTCGGGTTTGTTGTATATGTTCCAATCGCGCCGCGAATCTTACTTGCGCGATGCAGGATTAGTTCATTTGTGACGACATAGAAGTCGCTACATCACTCCCCTCCGGAGATCGGAGATCGATGGTTCTTGATGCTTCTTGATGCGTCATGATGCGTCGTGATGCGTGCCAGGCCAGTGGAGGTTGGTTCCAGTGAGTCGGAACCGGATTCCGCATAGTTCTCGGTGAGTCGGAACTGTCTGCGGTGATGCCCCAGTGAGTCGGGGTGGTGCTATCCCAGTGAGTCGGGATACGATGCTGCAGGCTCCAGTGAGTCGGAGTAGTGCAGCTGGCTCCAGTGAGTCGGAACCGGATTCCGCATAGTTCTCGGTGAGTCGGAACTGTCTGCGGTGATGCCCCAGTGAGTCGGGGTGGTGCTATCCCAGTGAGTCGGGATACGATGCTGCAGGCTCCAGTGAGTCGGAGTAGTGCGGCTGGCTCCAGTGAGTCGGAACCGGATTCCGCATAGTTCTCGGTGAGTCGGAACTGTCTGCGGTGATGCCCCAGTGAGTCGGGGTGGTGCTATCCCAGTGAGTCGGGATACGATGCTGCAGGCTCCAGTGAGTCGGAGTAGTGCGGCTGGCTCCAGTGAGTCGGAGCGGTGCTGTGCGACGTAGGGCTTGACTGCTGTCGTCGACCAGGAGAGGTTCTTCAAGGCTCTTCATGTGACTGGCCGAAGGTACAGGTGCTTAGCCAAGGTCGCTGATGAGGCTCAGGGTGATGACCAGGTATGACCAAGTAGGCATGCTGGTGGTCAGGATACCCATATAGCCGTGGGTGCTGGTTGTATGGCTCGCTGCTCGAAAGCTTGAGGAAGTGATGATGACGTCACGAAGTAGTAGCTGCACAAAGGCTGCGCTGACGTTTTTTGTCGAGGGTCACCAGTTTGGGGGTAATGGAACAGAGAGTAAAGTCCCACATACCTCCGTTGAAAAGGGAGGATCCTCCGACCAGACAGGTGTTATATCTGGTGGGCTACTGCCCGATAGATGATTTCGGGTTTGTTGTATATGTTCCAATCGCGCCGCGAATCTTACTTGCGCGATGCAGGATTAGTTCATTTGTGACGACATAGAAGTCGCTACAGGTGTATATCACACAAACACGTTATAGGCGAAAGTTTGTTGCTTCTTCACGTTCAAACGGCTGAACGAATTTTGATGAAACTTGTTACACTTGTATACAATGTCGTGGAGTAGCATGTAGGATACTTTCTGTCCCAGAAGTATGTTTCCTTGTAATAATTTTCTAATACTACGCAGTCGAAGCCGCTGGCAGCTGCTAGTAATATTATATTACGGCGAAAGTTTGTCGCGCGATTACAGTAGCGGTCATGCGGGTGCTCACCTACGCTTTAGACAGATCTCATCAGAGCTGCAGCACATACCTTTATAGTACAGACATCCCGAGACGAAATAAACCGTGACAAGAAGAGACGCATCGCAGGAGCCTCACTCGCCAATGAAAATGCAACATTGTCCACCACGACCGCTCTGTCAAGAGGGAACGAATGAGGAGGAGGAATTAGAGTTCTCCACGCGATGTAAACGTAAATATTCTACAGCCTGAAATCATCTATCGGGCAGTTGCCCACATCAGGACCTCAAGTCTGTTATTACAATAGTGTCAGAATCGTCTATCATTGATTTCATAATTGTTGATTTTGACAAGTTTGGTAATCTACTAAAATAATGAAGTCAATATGACTTCCTAATAGTCAGTCCCTGACATAATGATAATATATGAATGTCTGACGTATGGGGTAATCTGCTAAAATTTTGAAAGTTCCTTTATTTATTGACTTACCATTAGAAGCGTCTGAATACAACAAAGTCATTCTACCACCATTCGTTTATGAGACTACTGACTGACCAATTATCGAGCATTATGATTTTGCAGATTAAGAATTTTTAGCAAAATGACGATGGGATTGTGTTGGAATATTGAATTTACACAAAATAGCAGACTTGGGCCCCTGATATAAAACAGCCGTCTGGGCGGAAGATCCTCTCTTCTCAATGAAGTTTTGCGGGACTTAATGTGTGTATTTATAACTTCTTCACGCTGAAACGACTGAATGGATTATGATGAATCTTGATACACTGGTAGATAATATCCTGGAATAGCAGATAAGATACTTCATATTCCGAAAAAATATTTCCTTGAGATGATTTTCTGCTATCAGGCAGGTGAAGTCGATGCTAGCAGCTTGTATAAAAAGTTGCTTTACACGTCTTTATCCGCAAACTCTCCGTAAAGCACAAAATGATTTTGATACGATTTTCACTGACAGAAAGATTAATAAACGAAGACAATTAATGTATATAATTTATATTAGAGTAGGTAAAGCCGGGTGTCACTAGTTACTCTTAAAAAATGGCCAAAGAAATGGATCACCCAGAGCACTCTCAGATATACTCGTACAACCTTTGACGATCCTTTCAAAACCATTCGCCGTTATTCCATGTTTCAATCATCATCAGCTTAGCTGACCAATGCTGGGTAAATCCTGTGTGTGTAACAATAGTACATTTTAATGCCAGGTGCGAGCCAGCCCTGGTCGGATTGCCCCGCGGCGTATCGGACGTGCGTGGCCGCTCTGTTGCTCTTTGTGAGCGGTACTCGGCATGAGCGGACGCGATTTTGAGTAGAATATTCTGCCCCCCTAGCTAATTTACAATCGTTTCGTTTAGGGTGAACGCTTGGAGTTGGCCACGCCCCAATTCCTTTGTTGAGATGACAGGCATTGGGGCCGTACCAACTCCAAACCTTCGCGCTAAACAAAACGATTGTAAATTGGCTAGGGAGGCTGGAGTAGAGAAAAAGTTAATTCGGTGACCGCCACATACCTATTTAACAGAAGTAATGATATGTCATGGCCATGGAGTGATGGGGTGTTTGTCAGAGTCTATGTACTTGATGTCAGAAAACGCGTAAGTTTTAGTGATAATTATATTTATTAGATTTTGTTATAATATAGCCGGAAAATAATAATAGTAATATGGGACAAGGGCAGGAAGAAGAAGAAGATAGCCGGAAAATTTTGTGATATTGAATATTGAAATTTTTTGTATAGATTTTCAACTAGAAAAGATGAATAACAAGACAAATATTGACAATTTTTTTTTCTTATTCCAACTTTTGCTCTTTTCTTTTAACTTTGTTCCGCACAAACTTATAGAATCACATAATTATTATAAGAGACTCAGACCTGAAATACACACTTGCACGAGTAAAGTGTTATTAACAGTAAATAACCATTTCGCTGTTTTTGATAAAATGTGAAAAATTTTAGAACTCTCCTTCGTCGAAGCGCTGCTAAAAACAAAATTAGTTAACCACCTCAACATCTGTATGCAAACTTAAATGGCAGCAGTCAAGGCGCATTGCTCACAGAACACATGGCTGAATGATGAGCCGAGCCGAGAAAGAAACCGAGAATTTCTGGAGTGGAGAACGTGTACCAGAAGATGCAGTGTTGAAAGGCCTTCCATAAGGTGGACGAGTGACTCGCTGAGAGTCGCGGTAATCGAATAGATACCACACACACACAACCACATACACAGGACCGCTCGTTCTGAAGGCTGAGGATGAATATGATCATGATGAGAAGTAGACTTATCACGCATTCTGACAGCCACACACGATCAAATTTATCAGACGCTGCTTTAAGCGCGCTGCAAACTTGACGACAAACTCGATCATGTGTTTCGTCTATTGTAGCTGTGGACGTCTTTTGGCTGATGACTGTAACACCTCCACTTTCTACCACCCTCTCAACCTCTATAATCTCGGCGCTTGCACCATTTACAAGCTTTAACGGGGTTTAATACTAGTACATACACAAAGTGCTAGAGGTTTATTTCACTAGACTTGGCTCTGCGTCTGGATTGCCGCGGCACACGTCAATTTATGTCAGTAATTGGTGATATGACTCCGCATAAAGTCGACTCTTGCGTTGAATCAGGGTTTAATTTTGGAGTGAACGGTGATTGGTGATTTGAGTGGTATGCTTTTGTGGATTAGGCTTTGAAGGTATAGTTTCGTGTTAGCTTTGTGGATGGATAAAATATGTGAATATGTTGTTTGTTTACTAAATGACGTGACTAGAACGATGGTTACAGGTTCCAGTGGCCCCTTTAATGAATATGGTTGCGGGTACGAAACCGTGAAAAAAAATAATCAATACAAAGTTAAAAAATCTGTTGCATAACCTTTTAAGATATGTACATCTTAACACACGTCTTAAAACAACAAATGAACACGAAATCACTAATTAAAATAAATATTTACATTCACGTAAAGTCGACTTGTCGGTAACGGCAAAATGTTCGAATTTAAACTGACTGCCATCGATGTAATTTAACAGCTAGAGAAATGATGAGTGACAAGAAATATAAAAGATAATTAATTATCTATGCAAACCATGGTACAAAAAAGTTTTAACGAATTCCGAGAAATTGCGTGGAAATATTTTTTTAATTCACCCGGGTCTCAGTAGGTCATTTAGGACGTTACTGACACCCTGTACTTCAGAAAGCACGTAAAGTCTTTAGTCCCGGTCGTTATTCGTAGATCATTGACAGTTAGACGCCAAAAAGTTTGACTGTCAGTCTATCCAAGGAGTATCGGTTTGACCAGGAACTAGATTGAGGAAGTCTGATAGGCAGTCGCTCCATATAAAACACAGGTACTGACTGGAAACTGACCCCAAGCTAGTTGGCAAACTAGGGAGTTGGTAGACTAGGGAGATGACAATATGACTGAAATTAAGGTAACTACTTATTGGGATGTTGGCAAATAGAACTGAACGAAGAAGAGATGCCTCAACTAATCTGTAGGCGATACGAATATTCATGTGGGAATCGAGCCCACGACAACACGCAACATTCCATCGCTCAAACACTACGCCAAATGTGTCTGTCAAAACAAAAAAATAATTAAGAAAATGGTTAACCGCTTGCTGGTGTTTAATGGTTGGTCTGCTGCAATCTTCCCGTCCGATTATAATTTAGGTGTCTTCAAGACTAGAGTGAATAGGCTCTTAATAAACTAGTGTGCTTCATCATCAAGGATTGTATCACTTCTTGCAATGGCACCTAATGGACCTAATGAGGTGGGATCGTAGTCAAACACTAGTTTACATCAATAATAAAAAAAAAAACAATATAAGATATTAGTTTAAGAACATTATCCATCGCCATTAAACTCCTGTTTCATGTCAAATTCTGCTGATTGCTCTCAAGATAGTAACTGAATGATTTTTATCATTTACAGCAGCTTGTACTAGTATTTTAGTTATTAATAGTGTCAAAATAATTATATTGTGTGTACAGCTGCGAAAGTTAAATGTCAGTTATCATAATTAAACTAGTTGAAGTGTAGACATTGTCCTCTCATCGAACAGCGTTTATTGATTGAGAATTATGGTGCATGGAGAGGGAAAAGGGTCCTTTTTGTTTTTTACCGACAATCGCTTATCCTTTTGAAATTAATAATGTAGATATCGTATTTATAATTGATATTTTCAATTTTCTCAATTGTATTTTATTTTTAGTTTATTAGTGCAATACATAACAATGGTGGCCAAGTGGTAACAGTACTGACTTACGAGTGGTTACGGGTTGAAACTCAGCCAGACGCATTACTTTGTGTAATTTATTTCATCATCATTGCTCTTAAAACGGTGAAGGAAAACATTGTGAGGGAACCGGCATTTCCTAGAACCTAAAATTCGAAGACATGTGACATCTACCAATCCACATCGGGCCCGCGTTGTGGATTACGGCCTACTCCCTCTTCTAGAGAGGACGCGTAAGTCCCAGCACTGGGAACATTATAAGGCTGATGCTATGCTAGTACAATACATACTATTATTCAAGGGCTTTAAATTGGTTATTGTATATATATTTTTCGTTTTTAATTTGTGTGACAGGGTCGTCAAAATACACCTCCGTCACAACATATAACGTCAACTGATAAAAAGAAGAATGTCCTAAAAACATTTGAGAGTTAACAAGGTGCGGTTGAGTTCCCAGGATTATAGAATATGCTAGTGGTGTGGATTACTCGAATGTTGCAATTACCTGCGGAAAATTCCTGTGATAAATGACGTGATAGGAGCGGTTACTAAGCAGTCTACAAGCTCGCTATGGTAGTCTGGGATCACCCTGCAACTTCTGATACCCAAGGCGTGTTCTATGACAGCGGCTGGGGCATTAGGACATTCGTTCCTTCACAGTCGCAGCCATCTCCTTCACTAGCATTACTGTTTCGCAAAACAACACAACCGCTTTCCGTTTCCTTTCGCTTCGGACCTTGACGTGAACCAAAACCTTGCAGAAGAGGTCGCCGCTGCTTGCTCCACGATGATACGTTGGTACTCCGCCCAAGCGGATCACACTTGCACCATATACTTCATCCTGTCTTTCGTGCTAAAATGTGTCCTCCAAATCCCGCAGTCTTGGAACTTTATTTACCTTAAGAACCCTTGTGTTTCTTTCTTTCTTGGATGGAGTTTCTTGCACGTTCTTCTCCATAGAGATCTACGCTTTGGAACGTGCAATTTAGCTTCACTTTTTTTTTTGACTGACCGACATTTTGACTATTCAAAAGTGCCTGTAAATGGTCTATTTGAAATAAAAGAGTTGATTTTGATTTTGATTTTCTTTCTTGTTGCCAATTTTATTCTTTATTTAACATATTAGCAATCCACATCGTAGTATTGCAGGTCTTCTTTTTCTTAGCTGTACACTCCTGGCAGAGTAGTTTTGGTTATGGATCGTCTGGTAGGTTGGTTGCGGCTTTTGCAAGACTTCGCTATCTCTCTCTATTCATGACACTTCGTATACATTCAATGAGAGAACCCTTCGAAAATGTTTTAATGAGGTCTGTCAATCTGGTAGATTGGCTGCGAGAACGTTGGCCCTCTACTCTTCCCTGTACCACTTAACGTTCCAAAGAGCTTTCGTTGCGTATATGTTTAAACATCTTTAAGATTCCCTGCTGCACAATTGACGAAAGTTTGATGCGAAGCTCTTTCAGAATGGAAACGATAGTGCGATGAGCAGTCCATTTTATCCTCAGTAGACGCCTCCAGCACCACATCTCCAGAGCGTCAATCTTTTTACGGTGCTTTTGTTGGATCGTCTATGTTTTTAGCTCCATACAGGAAATTATATGCTTTGTGAATGCATGTGTTCACAACTTTATTGGTTCCGACATCCCATCAGATTAGGCTTCCAATGGCCATTTTTTAGAAAATATTTTTATCCAAATACCACAGCGCGTTAAGAATTTCATAAAAACTCATTATTAAGTAAGTGTAAAGAATAAAGATTACATAATTAAGCCCCCAATCTTAAAATAGCATCTTAATCTCATTCTGAAAAGTTTCGCGATGTAAATTGGGGGCGTGCATTTATAAACTATATAGTAATGAATGTATATATAAGGTAGCTGACCTATATAGAAATGTAGAACTATTCCTTCGTATGCTTTCTTTTTTGATGAGATAAGCCGTGGAACATCTGCCTGTGTCACGCAAATACTGAATTTATTGGTCACTATGTTTAGCCGGCGGGTTTGGTTGGCGAAAAATATATTTTTTGCAGTTTATAAAACACATAAGTACGGTTAGTAAGGTACTGGTAATTGGTGGTCAAAGTTAAACACCTAAATATAGCAAAATTAATAATTTATATCATATTTTAAAAACTAATTTTGTTTATAGTTTTTTATTTTACGACTTTTCAAAGGTTTTTTAGTCAATACTCGAAGTGCACGGACTTTATATGGTAAGTATCATTTCTTTAAAAGAATAACCACGGAGTTTCTTGTTGATTCTTCTCCAAAGGAAACGACCAACTAGAGTAATGTATTCGATTCTACCGTTTTATAAGTGCCCATGGTAAGTCTGTATGAAATAAAAACGTTTTGATTTTGATTTTAGGACAGATTTGAAAAAAATATTTTTTTAAAAGGGGAATAAAAAATAAGAATTAATAAATGTATTTGCTTTAAATTACTTACCTATCACAAATAATTTTTTTTTGTTAAAAAATACAGACAAACATATTCTTTTCATACATTCGATTATATAGATTGAAAGTGAAATTCTTGAACTTACTCTAGCCAATATTACTGCAACAGCTGATGCAACAACACAGACAATTTTTAACTTTATTCTAAAGCAACAAGATCTTTATTACCTTGAGCAAACTAGGTATAAGGGTATCGATATATTATAGGATATTTAATTAAAAAAGTACGATCAGAAATATATTAAAAGGATCAATGCTTCCAGTTGTGTTTTGTTTTCATTAAAAATATATAGTGATAAGTTGCCACCCGTAATTTGAACATAAAAAAGGTTTGTACAAAGCAAGTACGTTGTAATTTTAATGTTCAGTTTAATTTTAAATGTTAATTGCTTTTATTTCATTCATTAAGGTTGAATTTTCATTAATTTCGACTAGTGTTTTGTTTATGTTAAATATTTGCAAGTTAATTTTGGCTACGAAAATTACTGGGCTCGTGAAAAAAACAACGTAGTAAAGAGTTTACACTTGATTTAAAGACTCATAGGTTGTCGCTATCAGGAAACATAGACTCCGGTCTACTCTTTAGCTGTAGGCACAACAAATGTAATCCTAATGAGTAAACGTGGCAATGACCTTGTAGGGAGTTGTCGGTCGTTGCGTAATAACTACCTACAGTTCTTTGGCCTCGATCAGCTGAAGTTTACATAAAGAGATCAATTTCGTACATGCGTAAATTAATTCGAGTTTAAAAAAAAGGACTCCATTTTTTTATTTTTATTTTTACAAATCGATTGGGTGAACCGAATTGAATGTACCGATGAATTGTACCGAATCAGAAGATAATGTCAGACTTTTACTAACTATAAACCCACTCCTGTTCTTTCGCTGCCTTTTATACTGGGGCCAAACCTTCTTTTCAGAAACCAATCCTTGGCCCCAGTAGGCTTCGACCCTGTTGGACCCCTACGGTTTGCTGACAAACCTTAAGGCGAGCGTAGAACACTACGCGCCGTCAACGACTTGCCTCGCGAGGCATTTGCTGCGCGAAGCAGCTCGGTTGCTGTAGACGTGCCTCGGCCGAGGCTGCTCGCTCTGTGCGGACCCGCCTATTCATTTTTACAAATACATCACCATCATCATTTCAGCCGAAAGACTGTTGCTATATCCCCCAAATGTCGCCACAGTGAACGGTCCTGTGCGTCTCGCAACCATCAGATTCGTGCAACCCTTACCAGGTCATCGCTCAATCTTGTAGGAGGGCCTCCAACGCTACGTCTTTCGGTACGTGGTCGCCAATCCAGAACCTTTTTGCGCCAACAGCCATCCGTTCTGCGAGCAATGTGGCCTGCCCGTTGCCACTTAAGTTTGGCGGTTCCTTGTGCTGTGTTGGTGACCTAGGTTCTCCTGCGGATATTCTCATTCCTGATTCGGTCACGCAAGGAAATTCTGAGCATAGCCCTTTACATTGCCCTTTGGGTGACTTAAATCTTGATGAGGCCCATAAACGACCAATACTAATTAATAATAATAAATTTTGAGGTTCAAACCTGTCCAGGCGCATTTGTGTAATTTATTCCATCACCACTGCTTTCAAAACGCTGAAGGAAAACATCGTGAGGGAACCGGCATGAACTAGAACCAAAAATTCGCAGACATGTGACATCCACCAACCCGCACCAGGCCCACGTGGTGGATTACGGCCCTTTCCCTCTCTTAGAGAAAATCAAAATCAAAATCAACTCTTTTATTTCAAATAGACCATTTACAGGCACTTTTGAATAGTCAAAATGTCAGTCAGTCAAAAAAAAGTGAAGCTAAATTGCACGTTCCAAAGCGTAGATCTCTAAGGAGAAGAACGTGCAAGAAACTCCATGGACACTCTTTTAAAATCATTTTAAGTGTTACAATAATCTTGGTTACATATTTCTTGTCACTACAATTATGTGAGCACCATGTAGAAAAGTAGTGAGAAAAAAAAACTAACTAAAAATAGAAATTGAATAAAGCCACTGGCAGCAAAAAGATGACCAGTCTCAACTGACGGCGCCCGTTCACGAGCATGACGCGTGCCTCAACCCCACTCTGCTCAACCATTATGAAGGGAACAGAATGACTGAATAACACGCGCCACCATCAGCAAGACATTTGAGTGAGAATGACAAACTCTCAACTGCCATGCTGATTTAAGTCAACAAATTGTAACCTAGTAAAAATGCTCCATGGGACTTCACATTCACAAAAATTTGATAAAAGTGCTTCTACATTATACAATGCTAATGGTTCCAAATAAGAAAAATAAACAAAATAAAAGCATTAAATGGTCATAAGCTTCATTAAACCAATATCATACCATTTCGAAACAAACGACATGCGGAAAGGGCAATAGCATCTCTTCCAATATTTATAAAACTATAAAAAAAAAAAAAACTAATTATTAGGCAAGAGTGTTAGTGGAGCAGGACCAGCATTTAGCCAAGCATTTTTATCGAGGATATAATCTTCTTTTTATTTAAACAATTAGGTATACAATATAACAATAAAATATAATAATAAATGAACAACATAACAACTGTTAATCAGTCTCGAACTAGTCGTCAAGTTAAACTAAAATTAATCCAAACTCCGATCACTAATGAACGGTGTATGGAATCAATCTAAATAACTGGCGACGAGCCATTATACCATTGTTAATGGTGGCTCGTTTGTATGGGTAATTAATGGTCCTTAAATGGTACCATCAGTTTTGTTGCGTCTTGTGAACTTGCTGCGTTAAAGGAGAGTGCTCATGGGATGACGGAGCAAAGATTTAATAGATGAATGTCAATTTGATGGCATTAAGTAAATACAAACCGTTTTCTTTTTTAGGGTTTCGTATGCAAAGGGCATAAACGACCTTTTTACTATTGCTAATACTGGTTGCTAATCACTCTGCTGTCCGTCTGTCTGTCACCAGGATGTATCTCATGAACCGTGTTAGACGATGTATTTCTGTTACCGCTATAACAATAAATACTAAAAACAGAATAAAATAAATATTTAAGTGAGGACCTTATATAGCGAACGTGATGTTTTTGCCGTGTATAGGGTTCCGTATCTCAAAAGGGAAAAATTGAACCCGTAGAGGATCATTAAATGGTCCTATATGGGTTCAATTTTTCCCTTCTTTCTTTTTAAATTTTGTTGTTTGTCTGTCTGTCAAGACCCTTTATATTGGCCAAGCATGGAGATATCGAGTTGAAATTAATACACAAGTCTGCGATCCCTTAAAGCTGTGAAAAAATCAAACTTAGGTATAAGTTAACGACAAAAAAGATACGGCCGTTTATGCCGCAAAACACTCTCAAAGGAATCAAAACTCATAGGGTACTTCACGTTGACCTAGAGCCCTGAAATTTGGCATGAAGCAAGGTTTTACAACACAAATATAGAAATTAATATGAAAACTGTGAATTTGTAGTCACATCACAGAAAAAAATATTTTATTTTTATTTGGAAAAATGTTTGAGATCTATTCTGAATGATTCTGAAATTGAACTCTTTACATAAGTTAGAACCCTCGGCCCTTCGTGTGCAAGTTCTACTCACACTTGGTCGGTTTTTTTTAATGTTGTCTCACCACAGTGATTATGTAATCCAGTGCCGTAGGCGCGTTCATCATGATCATCATCATTTCAGCCAAAAGACATTAACTGCTAGACATCGACTTCTCCCAAGGATCGCAACAATGCCTGATCTTGTGAGTCTCACTTCATCGAATTCCAGCGACCGTTTAACTGATGGTCGATGGCTCCTAAAGATTCTGGAGTGGTAACTGCATACCAGAAAACCCAGCGTTGGAAGGCCTCCCACAAGGAAGACTGATGATCTGGTGAGGGTCGTGGAAATCCGACGGACAGGTCGTTGTAGCATCATTATCTATTTCAGCCGAAAGGAAAGACGTCTACCGTTGAACATGGACCTCCACTTGATATCGTCACAACAGCTTGTCTTAGAATAGAATAGAATAAACTCTCTCTCCTTCTTTTTTAACATCCATCGTATTCTCGCGGCTCCTTAATATGTTATCGGTTCACCTTGCGGGCGGCCTTCCTATGCTGCATTGTATCATGGCATAGCAACTAAGTAAGTAAGTAAGTTTTCATGAAATAAGTCATATCGCTTCATAATAGCTGAAGTGATTGGAGCTCTTTTGTAATATACACACATTAAAAATAAAAACTAAAATATGGCGTCAAAAAACTCTTCCACATCGCTATCGACTGGTAATCAAAAGACAGGCGGACGCGGCATTGTCACGCTGTATGGCAATGCTTTTCCTCTGCCCGAGGTAAAAGCCAGCCCTATTCAAAGATTAATTTGATTTAACCAGCTAGGTAGAACACTTCCTTTAGAGATTTTTTTTAATTGTAGATAAACTCGCGCATAATGTAAAGCGACAATCTGGTCGACGATGGAGCGTGCTTGCCTAGAAGTAACCTATAGACTCTTAACATATAGATCTCCAGGTTGTAGCTATCAGGAAACACAGACTCCGAAAGCGTTTTCCACTCCTCAGCTATACACACAATGAATATGTTCCCAAACCGTTTTGTGCGTAAAGCTTTCAACACGACATCGCTCTACTCCCATTAGTGGGCAATCTCCTTAACTCTTAAGCCAATTAATTTAATTGAGGGTGCTCTTATAATGGTTGCAACATGTACGAGTATTTTGTACTACAATGGTCGGTTAGACACCTGGACACTCCGCTTGACAGCGCTGCAGCGGCTGGAAGATGCTCCCGTCGGGCAAGAAGTTAATATATGGAAGAATGTGATGACGACAAATAGCGCTTTGCAGCTAATTAATGCTTTATTGTTACGAGGTGTACGGTATTCAGATATCTGACTACCGATGTTTTTATTGAGGCGAGATATTATGAAAGGTCGGCTTGAGATCAAATTGATTGCAAATGTGGACAGCTGTGGAATCATATATGTAACGCTGGCTTTTATCTCGGTCAGAGATTAAGCATTGCCATACAACGTGGCAATGCCGCCACCTTTTTGGGCACATTTCCAGTCGACAGCGATGCGGAGGAGTTTTATGACGCCATTTTTTTAGTTAGAAGTAGGCTTTAATGTATATATAGTTTTAATTAGTAACTGTTTTATATAATGTATACAATTGTGTATTTGTGAAATAAATACTATCCCATGTAACTTAAATAAAAAACTGTTTAACATAAAATACAACAGAGTTCAAACTACGCAATGGGCGTGTGGCGGATTACGGCCAATTCCCTGTTATATAGAGAAGGCCTAGGTCCCAGCAGTGGGAACATTATGAGGCTGATTATACTTATGTTTATTATACAAGTATTAGAGAAAATTCGTCAGTGATTTTAAGTAATATTTTTTTAGTTTCAACTTAAAAAAATACTTTTTTTTATCATTCCAACCCCGTGAGAAATTAGAAACCCTTATCTTGACAAATCAAACTATCACTAATGCTCCCATTATTCAATAATATCAACAATCATATATTTAGAGACACAACAAAATGAAAAACAACCCTAAAATATCCTTGAGTCCCTCACCAACTTAACTTTACAGTTGGAAAATTAAACTTCGCAAACATTTTAGAAGGTGACACCGATTTTAAGGCGGTAAAATAAAGTTGGTTTTTAGGGACATGACAGGACCGAACCCGGGCAAAAAACAGAGCTATGTTGACTGCTCATTCCAGTTGAGTAGGTTTCAAAAAAATATTATCGAGTTTTGACGTGTAACCGAGGCTGGTGAATAAATTAAGTTCCTGCGTCGTTGTTTTTTCATGGCGTAGTTTTGTTAAGAACGGCCGAAAGGAGGTACATTTTCAAACAATTATGATGTCATTACATATCTTTCTTCACATATTGTGGATACACAGGTATCTTGGGGATATATTCTAGGCTTCTATGAAAATCATAGAGAGCAGTGGTGGCTGAGTGGTAACAGCCCCGACTTACGAATAGGTCACGGGTTCAAACCCAACTAGGAGTATTACTTTGTGTAATTTATTTCATCACCACTGCTTTCAAAACGGTGAAGTAAAACTTCGTGAGGAAACCGGCATGTCTTAGAACCAAAAATTCGAAGACATGTGACATCCACCAACCCGCACTGGGCCCGCGTGGTGGCCCAGTCCCTTTCCTGGAGAGGAGGTCTGAGTCCCTGCAGTGGGAAAAATAATATCTAAGACTGATGGTATGCTATGCTGCTATTTTCTTACATGTTTATGATGTACATTTTACTTCAGATATTTTGGATACGCAGATATCTTGTGGATATTATTTAGGATTCTATAGAAATCAAAACATTTTTTGTGAAACTAACCCAGTAAAAGTCCTCTGAAAATCTGCTAATTTACGTGAACTTTGACCCTCTATTAATGTACTCATTGATGTAAGTACGTCGTTTTTCCTGGCACGTTCCTGGTAGTTTCCTGTGAGGAAAGGTCACCATATTTCAGCAGGAAAAGGCAATACATGTGAATCCTTGAGAAGGCGTCTTCTGTAAATGACGACAGTGATCATTAATTTATGTATCAAGGATTTTTTTTCTTTAGCTTATAGTTTCCCACGGCTGGGCAAAGGCCTCCTGCAACTCCTTCCAGGTTCTCTCGGGCCACCTCGAACCAACCCTTGCGGTAGGCGTCTAGGTCATCTCGCCACCTCTTCCTAGGTTGACCTCGGCGGCGTCGTCCATCTTCAGGTACTCACCCTATGAAGACTCTTGCCTAACGATTAGTTTGCATGCGGTTGACGTGACCCGCTCAATCCCATTTTAGCCTGGCAGCCTTTTTTCCCAAGTCTATGATCCCCGTCTTTATATATGTATTTATCAAACAATAAGAAGTTCATATGTCACGATTTTTTAATTTTTAATAAAATTAAAAATGTATGTAGCATTTGTTACAATTGTTTATACGAGTATCTAACACAGAAACTTTGAAAGCATTTTTTTTATCTTTTGAGATTTTAGTTACCCGTAGCCAGCTATACTCGTAGATAAGTCATGAATTCAAATTCATGCGTTTTACTTTGATAATTTAATTTATTTCATTACCACTGTTCTCAAAATGGTGAAGAAAAACATCGTGAGAAAACCGATATATCCTACGAACGAATATTCGAATTCTGTCCCCGCGTGATGGATTATGGCCCATTACCTCTGTTAAAGAAGAGACCAAAATCCCTTCTGGGTATCAGCATTGCTGTGCTATGTGTGTAGGTTTCTCACTGTGGATACATTACAAAGCTGATTTTGTTTATGTGCTAATGATAGAAATCTGTGTCATAATCCACAGGATCGGGAGCTGCTGGAAAAAACTTACTACTAGCAAAGTAAAATAGCCTTCCCACGCAACCAAAGCCGCAATTCTCGTTAGTTTTTCGTATATTAAAACAAACATACACTAGTAAAGGTGTGGCTAGTTAAACTGCGCGACAATTATTCACAAAACGCGTCCGCGGGGTCACGCGCGCGCTGAACGTGATGCGGGCAAAGTTGGCCAGAGGGGACAATGCTTTGGAAGTGGGCAAAAGCATACTTGCAATCTTTGCCCTCTTTGACACTCATTTGTGTATTATTTCAATTCCTGCGGTACGGGGTCTTTAAGACCTCGTTTGAAAACTTTCATAATGACGGTAAGGGGCTTATTAGACCCCGTAACGTTTAAAAAACTACAAGTTTTTTTTTCTAAATGCGGAACGAGGTCAAAATTACCCCATATTTAAGTAGATACTCCTCTGCAGTCTTTTTAGTGGAGCATTTTTAGTAGGTATATATTCAGTTCTCTTCTAAACTATTTTAAACGAAATTGAAGTTATAGACTCCACATGGCAGTAAAGTCTGTTTTTCTAAGCGGAACCGCAAAAAAGACACGTACGAGGCGTATTAGACCTCATTTCGCACTGAACGTGTTGTTACTTATTCAGTTTGAGAAGTAGAAGGATTGTTAACAAATAAAGATTTTTGTCTTTTTAAGCACAATATTAAGGCGTGTTTACTACTACTTTACTCTCGAGTAATTATCGCTCTTAAGCAAAAAAGTGGTGATGTCATTACATAAGTTATCGCTTCTGACCATGAACTGAACTACAGACGGAAGCGAAAGATTACTCACGCCAACAAGGATATAAAGCTGCTACGCCCATACTGAACTCTTCTCCAACGTATGCTGTGTCGTCACTGCGGGTCAGTCGATGCAGCGTGCATCCGCTCCCGATCTATGCATAGCATAGTCAGCCTTACAATGTTCTTACTGCTGGTACTCAGACATCGGCCTTAGTAGATGGAATAGGCTGCAATCCAACACGCGGGCCCAGTGCGGGTTGATGTATGTCACATGACTTGAGTCATGACATAAGTTCTGGGCGCGCTACGATTGAGGCAGTAAGTGCCTTTTTGAGGAGTAGCTGGAAAGACCTCACGACGTCCTCGCCCTCCGCATGACGCAGGTTCCCAAAAAAACATGTTCAGTTCGTAAAGTTCCTGCACCGGTTTCGTGTGGAAGTAACGCCCGGGTGTCACCACTGTGTGGACCGCCCGGAGGACACGGTGGAGCATACGATCTACCGTATGCTACACCGTGTCTTCTGGGCAGACCACCGCCGTGTCCTCAAGATGGCAATCGGCGGCAGCAATCTCTCGCGCCGGGTCTTTGTACAGGGGGAACGGTCCTCACGCCCCAACCGTCGGAGTACCAAAACCGATTTCAAGCTACAGTAGGCGCGGGCTTGCGGACGGCTAGCAATGAGTAGCTCACCGTCTGACTATCCGGTAATCGTCCGGACCGAGCCCAAGTTGTCAACGGCGTGTAGTGTTCTACGCGCGCCTCAAGGTTATGTCAGCAAATCGTAGGGCCCCAGCAGGATCGAAGCATACTGGGGTCATGGGTTATGTGAGAGTGAACCCCAGGGCCCGGGGATAATTTTCCACCTAAAAAAAAACTAAGACTGACTGCTGTATGCGGGAACCCGATGGATGCGAAACGCACAGGACCGTTCATTGTGGCGCTACTTGGGGGAGGTCTATGTCCAACAGTGGACGTCTTTCGGCTGAAATGGTGACGATGATGTACTGCTGTATGGTGGGTGCTTTCACAGACATGTAAATTCGCATATACAAGACAGACCCGGGACAACTCTGTATGCTATACATATATTTGTTCCGTGCGGGAACCGAACCCGCTAAACGCAGTGCATGAGCCAATCGCTCAACCACTGCGCCAACGTTGCCGACAATTTAGCAAACAAATAGACTATGTCCTGGAATAGCTTATAGGACGTTTATATCATGAGTATAATCTTCTCATGGGATTATTTTCTACTTTTACGCAGAATTCATAAAACATATAAGCCCACAGAATAATAGATAATAAGATTTGCCAGTTTCTTTAAAAAGTTAATCAAGCTCATTTACCTAGCATAGCGTAGCATCAGCCTTATAATGTTCCCACTGCTGGGACTCAGGCCTCCTCTCTAGGAGAGGGAATGGGCCGTAATTCACCACGCAGGCCCAGTGCGGGTTGGTGGATGTCAATTTCTTCGAATTTTTGGTTCTGAGACATGGTTTCCTCACGATGTTTTCCTTCACCGTTTTGAGAGCAGTAGTGATGACATAAATTACACAAAGTAATCCGCCTGGGTTTGAACCCGGACTTACAACTCGTAAATCGGAGCCGTTACCACTCGGCCACCACAGCTCTCAAGCTCATTGTCACAAGTTAATTAAACCTTTGCTTTTACTTCCGATAATAATTGATCACATTCATCATAGCTGCTAGATTCATCGCAGCGTTGATTTGGTGGATTCGTTTCTCAAAATAATTTTGGTTATTTGTATGTATTTATATAAGTATGTATTTATATTTATTAGGTATTGTATTAGTTTTCTATTTGTTTTGTTTGTTTTTCATTAAGTTGCACCTATTACGTTATGTCTCTGCACCACCCTAAGGTCGACTGGTAGATAATGCCTACGGCATTAAGTCCGCCTTTGTACACTAGTGCATAAAGATTTTTAAATAAATAAATAATACTGAATAGATTAACTTAAACTGAAGACCTTCCTTCAACCTTGAAACACCAAAAAAACCTCAACCAAACGACTACCCCATCTGTAAAGTTTACAAAGTTATTCTGTGCACAACCCCTTAGCTCGTAAATATCAGAGTGATTTGCATAAGAAACGCCACCAGTCACACTCCGCACAGCTGAATAAATTACTTTTCACTGCTTTTTTACTAAGAAACTTTTTTTTTATTATATCAGTCTTTTTATGGCGTGTTAGTTTTTAATATTTCTATAGCAATTTGGTGGTGAATAAAGGAGAGTCGGGGGAAGCGATGAATTGCTTGGCTTTCATAATTGAGGAAGTTGTGGCGACTTTATTTTAGCTCTTTGTATATTTTGTTAATTAGATGGGTACTTATTAAGCTGATAAAAAATTGTTAAGATTTTTAGGTTATTTATTTTACTCATTTACTTACCAATTCAATAGAGGACAAACGCGAAAGTATTATACATAAATAAAAAAAAAACATGTACCCAGAAGAATGGCTACAACCTAGGGGTCTTTAAGTCAAGAGTGAATAGGTTACTTCTAGGCAAGCGTGCTTCATCGTCGGCCACATCATCGTTTACCAACAGGTAAGATAGTGGTCAAACGCGTGCGTAATAATAATAAAAAAAAGAATCGCCAAACTTAAGTGCCAGTATGCAGGGCATATTGCTCATGGAACCTATTGTTTATGTGACAGAAAGGTTCTAGAGCGGTGACCCTGTACCGCAAGACGAAGCGTTGAAAGGCTTCCTGCAAGGTGGGCCGATGATGTGGTGAGAGTCAGTGGAATTCGATGGATGCGAGATGCACGGGTCCAGACGGTATAGTGACACTTGGGGGAAACCTATGTCTGCATTATCTTTCGCCTGATGATGATGATGATCTTTCTGGCTTTTGGCCTTCTTGGGCCATAGGTACTGTTTCAAACGTTCCCGCAGATCGTACTGAGTCCCTTCAGTTATGCTGACTTCTCTTTTAGGCGCGCAAAGAACACCACACGCCGTGATGACTCGTCTCTGGTCTTTGATGGACAAGTATACGACGAGCTGCCTATTGCTTGTCGTCCTACGATGACCAGAAATCGTCACATCTGACTTCCAAGTTCTCTTCTTAGCACAGTTACTTAAGTAACTTATTCTAAAGTAACTTATTTACTCTGCACATAAAACTTCTCTCACAAAACCAGCTAGTCGTCCGTATGTCATCACAAGGATCTAGCAGAAAATCAGCGTCAGGTACATGTGCCTGACACATGCTGAGCTTTTTTTTTTTTTAACGTAGGTAAAATCATCCAATGACAAATCCCGCCCTTGGGTGGGGCGGGAAATAGTGTCGCACTTTTACTGACTAAAAACCTACCTTTCCGTTCCTTGCCTTTATCCCGGGGCCCGTGATGACAGTCTCACATAACCTTTGGCCCCAGTAGGCTTCGGCCCTGCTGGACCCCTACAGTTTGCTGACAACTCCTTGAGGCGCGTGGGAACAGTGCGCGCCGTAGACGACCTGAGCTCGGACCGGTCTGTTACCGGACGGACGGACAGCGAGCTACCCATTGCCCACCGTCCGCGAGCCCGCGCCTACGGTGGCCGGAAATCGGGATCAGAAACCCGGCGGCGGCGGCGGCATGTGCGCCTTTGCCTAATGCGGTCGGCCTCCTCCTTTGCTAGACACATGCTGAGCTAGACTCCCATTTGGAGCAACACTGATATGCACACCGCACTATGACTCCCATCTTTGTTTTTTTTTCTCTATCTATGTACCTATATGTGTTTATTATTTTTCTTTGTTGATACTATTTATATTTATATATGTGCTTAGTTTTTATAATGTAATTGTGCTTTCGTGTAAGTTCTGTGTTGTAACAAATAAACAGTTTATCTATCGATCTATCTAAAGAAAAAATCAACGTTTTTGATAACTTTTGATCAGGTATTCGATTGATTACCTTTACAGTTACGCCATGACTTTAAAAATGGACTCATGACAAGTGATCGAATATCTGAGAAGTTTACAATAAAATATTGTGTACTTAACTATGTTTTTATAAAACTTCATAAATTATGATCATCACGCATTGCTCATTACTTTTTAGGGTTCTTTACCTCAATAGGAAAAATTGAACCCTCATAGGATACCAAGTCATCGACAGCGCGTACTGTTCAGTACCTCAAGGAGCTGTCAGCAAACCGTAGAGGCACAGCCTGCTAGCTGCAGGCAGGCAGGGTCGAAGCCTGCTGGGGTCACGGGTCAGCTTCCGAAAGGAATACCCGGCCCCGGCACGATAGGCAACGAAGAAACGAGGTAGGTATTTAGTCAGTAAGAGTCTGACACTACTTCCCGCTCCGCCCAAGGGCAGGATTTGTCATTGGATGATTTTACCTACCATAAAAAAAACCTTCATAGGTTTATTTTGTCGTCTGTCTGTCTGTTAAGACCCTTTATTTCGGGAAGGCGAAGCGTTGAAATTAAAACCTTATATAGGTAGTCAAACCTGCGGTCCTTTGAAGCTGTGAAAAAAATCAAACTTTTCAGTTAAAACCGTTTCTGTTACGTCTCAAGGGAATCAAAATTCATAGGATACTTCCTGTTGACCCAGAATCCTGAATCCTGTATCCACGGCCTTATAGTAGATACTGATATACGAATAAATCCGAAAACAGTAATTTTTTTGTTATTTGGAATAAATAGTAGATAAAACTTTAGTAGGTACGAAACCCTCAGTGCGCGAGTCCGACTTGCACTTGCTTAGTTTTTATCTGAAACGATTCATTGACCACCTCACAGTAACTAGAAAAAAGAATTTATAGGAACCAGCCCACGCATTTCCACGACCACGGCATATTCAATAATACCTCACTCGTCAATCTATCAATCACTTGTCAATCTAGAAAATTGATAAAGAATATCGTGAAAACGTAATTAGTTTTTTATGGAACCTAAGCTATTTGTGGAATTCGTGGAAGACAATGAAGGTTATGCCCCTCAAGGCACAATATGCTACTTTATAGATAGAAAGGAAGAGAAAAATCAAAGAAAAGATGGATGGATTATGAGAGAAATGATGTGAAATAAAAGGGAGTTAGTGATAACGTGACGGGTGACAGGACAGAATGGAAGAAAAAACGTATTGCGCCGACCCCAAGTGATATGGGATAAGAGCAGGAAGAACAAGAAGAATATGGATGTATTTAGAAATATGTCAATATGTTTATCAGTTGTCTAGTACTCATAACACAAGCTCTGCTTAATTTGGGACCAGTTAGCGTTGTGTGAAGATTCTGGAAAATTATATATTATTTATTATATAATCATCATCATCATCATCATCATCATTTCAGCCGAAACACGTCCACTATTGGACATAGGCCTCCCCCAAGTGTCGTCACAATGAACGGTCCTGTGCGTGTCGCATCCATCGGATTTCCGCAACCCTTGCCAGGTTATCGGTCCACCTTGTAGGAGGCCTTCCAACACTTCATCTTTTAGTACGTGGTCGCCACTCCAGAACCTTTGGACCAGACGGCCATTTGTTCTGTGAGCAAAGTGCCCTGCCCATTGCCTCTAAGTTTAGCAATTCTTCGTGCTGTGTCGGCAACCTTGGTTTTCATGAAGATATCTTATTCTTATTTATTATATATTATATGGTTGCGCGAATTTGCTTGATGTGGACTGTAGGTTTGAAAAGCGATCTAAGGTTTGTTAACAATATGCAGATACTGTGCTTGGCGTTCATTAACGGGATAAATGTATTAGGAAGGAACACTGACCTTTTGAACTCGAAGGTTCCACGTGGCGCCGGCCGGCGATCCTCGACTTCGCACATTTAACCACTGCCAGGTCCTGTTTGCACTACACTGCACTATTGTTGAGTTTTGAATGGTTGGATCACGAAATAGTCAATTTTCTTGTAATTTCGAGCGGGCGATTGGCGGTGCGGTCACATTCACAATCGATGCACAAACGTCAATGTCAAATCATTTCTTGAGGTCGTGCGGGTGGAAGGGAAACGGATGGTATAGGATTGCTAGGCCAAAAAAACAAATTACAAAAAACAAAGTCGCGGATCATAGCAAATTGGCGCAACCATTCCCCCCGGGTTTGAAGGGTTACCTTCAAAGAAAAGAAAAAAAACAAAAGCGAAACTAAACCCTATTACTATATCTAAACTATCAATACTAGGTAGCGAAACAACTTATAACTAACTATGCCACTACTACTGATTAGGCAGAGGGCAGAGGCGAATAACCGGACGCAGGTACGATCCAGTTGCGGTTTTAACCTTTACGACTCGCGTTATTCCGTTCGAACCCGGAAAAACTTCTTCCACTACACCAAGAGGCCAGTGCAGAGGAGGCGCACTCTCAGTCTTCAGTATCACCACAGTACCGACTGTGACTGGATCTGAAGGAGTGTTCCACTTTTGACGCGACTGCAGCGTATGCAGATAATCTGTCCTCCATCGCTTCCAAAAGGACTGAACTAAGCTATCTAGCAGAGCGTGACGCGGGTGAAGCTGCAGTTTGTCAGTCTCGACATCTAAAGCGGGCAAATATTTAAGAGGAGTCGTCGTCAAGAAGTGAGCCGGCGTCAACGCTAGTGGCTCCGATGGATCACTAGACAAAGTCCGACACAACGGACGCGTATTCATCAACGCCTCTACCTGAGCGAGTACGGTGCTCAACTCCTCGTACGAGAGAATCTGTTCGCCTATGACCCGAAACAGGTGCGACTTAAGGCTTTTAATATTCGCCTCCCAATTGCCACCAAAATGACTAGCCGCTGGCGTATTAAAACACCAATCAATGCGATTCTCAGCTAAGACATGGGCGAATTCACTTTGGTAGTACTTGGAGCGTAAGAATGTATGTAATTCCGAAATATTGCGTCGCGCTCCAACATAATTTGTGCCGTTGTCAGAGTATAAGCGCTTAACGGGACCACGGCGAGATAAAAATCGTTTAAATGCAGACATAAAACCCTGCGTACTCAAATCACTGGTTAACTCTATGTGAACCGCACGAGTTGTCATACAAACGAATAGGCAAATGTATGCCTTTGTGGAACGTATACCACGACCACGGGCAATAGTGACTTTAAACGGTCCAGCATAGTCCGTCCCAGTATGTATGAAAGGTTTCACCGTCTGTACAACACGACAAGAACGATGGTCGGCCATTTCCGGCGCGTTGAAACGCGGGCGGAGCTTAAAGCAGGGCACACATCTGTGCACTCTAGCGCGTATCAAATTGCGAGCGGAAAGTATCCAGTACTTCTGTCGAAGAATGGACATTAATAAATCGGGACCAGCGTGACAATTCACCTTATGGTGATAATCCACCAACAAATCCAAAACGTGATCCTTGCGTGGTAGAACTACTGGATGCATTTGTTCAAACTCTAACTTAGCATTTCGCAGACGGCCACCGACACGAATGAGTCCGTCTTGCAAAAATGGTTTCAAATGTTGAAGTGCGCGACTACAAGGTTTTTGTGATTCTAAACTACGAAATTCTATTGAAAAATAAAATTTCTGCAACTCTCGAAGTACAACTGATTCAGCTCTATCCAAATCAGCTGCGATTATAGCACCACGCGATGGTAATAATCTCAAAAATCTTAGGACATAAACTACACAGCGTAATAGTCTCGACCAAGACGAGACTCGATTAGACAACAACAAAACAACTGACTCTTCACGCGGAACTGATACTACAAGCGTATGTTTCTTCTCCTCGGGTGGCTCTGAAACAGTAGCGGGGATAAAAGGAGCATTTGGCCACTCGTTAGGAGTGGTATGAAGCCAGGGAGGGCCACAAAACCAAAGCGGATGATTTAAAATTTGCGCAGGAAGCAAACCACGTGAGAGACAATCAGCTGGGTTTTCTGTTCCAGCGACATGGAATATATTTTCCGGTGACAATTCAGCTTGAATCTTACGTTCCAAGCATAGAAAGCGTTTTTCTGCGGAGGCACGGGAGCCACCGAGCGAAAAAATATCACCCTTGAAAGGGAGCGCGACAACATAACGACCATCTTTATCACGAGTAGTCGTGCGGGTATAAATCTCCTCAGTGACCTGATCCTCAGGGCTGAGAATAGGCGGGACATTGACCTCTTCAATCTCCCAGAACTTGCGGATGGTAGACTCAAGCGGCGGCTCGACGGTGCAACAGTGCGACACAGTCGAGTAACTAACTAAACAAGCGGGTGCGGAACCAACTATAACAAACCCGAGAACTGTTTCCAGTGCGTGCGGAGCGGGGTACATCGGAAGACCTTGAATTTTACGTGATAACTGGAGATGCGGGAGAATCGAAGCACCGATCAATAGATCGATATCTCCAGGGAAAGCGTAATTTCCGTCGGCTAACTGCAAGTTCTTAAACTCCGTCAGCATGGACGTGTCAACCGGTACCGTGGGCAACCGTTCCGTAATCTTATCTGCGACTAGCGAATCCATTTCAAACGAAATATTACGATTAAAACGTGAACTAAATATTATTTTAATGGAACCGTGAATGGTTGCCTTTAAACCTCCAAAACCTTTCACTTCTGAGCGGGATGACCAATTATTAAAACTAAAACCAAGGCGTTGACAACAATCCCGAGTAATAAAATTACTCTGGGAAGCGCCATCTAGTAGCGCTCGAACGGTGTGCGGTTTGCCAAAGGCATCTACAATGACAACTTGCGCGGTCGCAAGTAAAACGGTAGTGATTTGAGTACCAGCGGCGGAAAGCGAACACAATGTTACATCGTTTGCACTTGCAGCAGGCCGCGCGTCACAAGCGTCACGCGTCCGCGCAGGCCGCGGCCGCGATGGCAGCTTACTACTCTCAAAATGTAAGAAGGTATGATGTCTAGCTAGACATTTACGACAGCTAACACCACTGTTACATGACGTAACCAGATGTTTGTCACTTAGACAATTAAAACACAAATTATTAGTGCGGACAAACTTGTAACGATCCCTAGGCGATAATCTCTGAAATTCCGAACACTTGTACAGCTGTGTATGGCTACCCTTACACAGAGAACAGTCAGGTGCCGAGGCGGTATTAACTAGCGTATGTGCAGTCTTGACTGACTTCGATGACGCGTCTATACGGCGATCGGAACCTGTCCTATTCGTGACTTCATGACGTGCCGACGTGCGCTGCAATACCTTAATATGGTCGCGAATAAAAGATTCTAAATCTTTGAACTTAGGTATTTCGTTACCGCGCTGAGTCGTTTCAAACAGACGAACAGTTTCAGGATCTAATTTCTTTAAACCGATATACAAAAACAAAAAGTCACAGAGGTCATTGACCTTTAGGTTCTTTACTGCACGAACAGATGATGCGAAAATATTTAAAAACTTCTCTAAATTATGATCGTTACAAACGGAAAAACTTTTCAAATCGAATAATTGATCTAAATATGCGGTGGCTACTAATCGCTTATCTTCGTATTTTGTTTTTAAAGTGTCCAAAACTAAAGTGTAATTTTCAGCGCTAAACGTAATTCCAGCACAGACAGCCTTTTCAAGGAGCACTTCCGACGTCTGGCTCCCAGGTTGAATGCGACTGGGGCTGCGCTCAAGCGGCTCCTGCCGAACTTAGGGGGTCCAGACGCCTCCTGCCGGAGGCTCTACGCAGGCATCGTTCGGTCCATGGCCCTTTACGGTGCGCCGGTGTGGGCGCCATCGCTACGGAAGCGAGTGGCGGCCCGGCTAACCGCCTGCCAGAGGGTCATGGCCATCCGGATGATCCGCGGATACCGTACGGTGTCCTGTGAAGCGGCGAGCCTCCTTGCTGGCCTACCACCATGGGATTTGGAGGCAACAGTCCTTGCACACATGCATGACTTACGCGTGGAGATGCAACGTCGGGGCGAAACTCCGCTGCCGCGACAAGTCGCGGCATGGCGGACAGAGCTCCGGCGGGATCTCATGGTGAAATGGCGAGAGCGATTGTCGCAACCTCGTGCTGGGCACGCCACGATCGAGGCGGTAAGGCCCCTCTTTGAGGCGTGGCTGGAAAGGCCCCACGGCGTCGTCACCTTCCGTTTGGCGCAGGTGCTGACCGAACACGGCAAGTTCGGTCCGTACCTGTACAAGATTCGTGCAGAGACGACGCCCGGGTGTCGCCACTGTGCGGACCGCCCGGTGGACACGGTGGAGCACACAGTCGAGGTGTGCCCCGCTTGGGAAGAGCAGCGCCGTGTCCTCGTGGGGGCGATCGGCGGCGATCTCTCGCGCCGGGGCTTGGTTCAAGCCATGCTCCGGAGCGAGGAGGAGTGGCAGGCGGTCGCCTCCTTCTGCGAAGCAGTAATGCTAGTAAAGGAGGAGGCCGACCGCCTTAGGCAAAGGCGGACACGCCGCCGCCGCCGCCGGGTTTCCGATCCCAATTTCCGGCCACCGTAGGCGCGGGCTCGCGGACGGTGGGCAATGGGTAGCTCGCTGTCCGTCCGTCCGGTAACAGACCGGTCCGAGCTCAGGTCGTCTACGGCGCGCACCGTTCCCGCGCGCCTCAAGGAGTTGTCAGCAAACTGTAGGGGTCCAGCAGGGCCGAAGCCTACTGGGGCCAAAGGTCATGCGAGAGTGTCACCACGGGCCCCGGGACAAAGGCGAGGAATGGAAAGGTAGGTTTTTAGTCAGTAAAAGTCTGACACTGTTTCCCGCCCCACCCAAGGGCGGGATTCGTCATTGGATGATTTTACCTACCACAAAAAAAAAAAAAAAAAAAAAAAGCACAGACAGCCTTTGCCTTACCGGTCAATTTTTCTACGAGATAATGCAATCTCTCGTGATCTGTCAGCGATGTGTTCCTATGTATTATATTTTCGAAACTATCTATAAATAAATTCCAATTTCGAATGTCACCATTAAATTCAGGTATTTGAATTGGCGGCAATCGTGGGCGTTCGCGAGGAGGGTTGGATAAACCACTCGCGGGGGGGGGAGTCTCTAAACTCCTAGCAATACGTTTGATACGACAATACAAGTCATCAAAGGACGACAATGCCTGATAACTCACACAGTAATCAGGATTTAACTCCAACTCTAAAATGTTTATATTATTAATTGTAGATTCAAAATCCGCGCGCAAACTATCTAAAGTTTCCAACGAACACAAGAAAGCATCTCTAATCGCCAGATCCGAGGTTTGCGAAGATTTATCACAAATCGATTGAACACGTGAAAACTGTGAGTCCCTTTTAGCGTATAAAAGCTTTAACTGAACCTTTAAATCAGTACTAACCTTGGTTCCCTTAAGAGACATCTTGTTTTGATATATTCACACTATACACTCAAACAAACACTTAACGAATTATTAAGTAAGCGATAATTATCAGATAACAATATGGTAATATTGTAAACAACAAAGTGAACGGCGTCGTTCATATGCGTATATAATCTATGGTTTATCCGTTTCCTACAAATATTCACTCGACAATGAACGGGTATTTTTGAAATGCGTCTACCTACATGCAATTTGTAGGACTTCCGAATGAATTTTGTCAAGAAAAGAATGCGATCGATTTATATCTACGCTGATATTTACGTAGCTAACTATAATTATGCGGTGCGGTTGACGGCGTAGGTACCGTAACTATCAATGGCTCTTTAACTATACGAGCGAAATAACGTATAGTTGCCTAAATGCCTAGATGCGGGTTTTCTACTATTATATCTAGGTAAACAGGCGCGTTGCGTTTATTCCCTATGGAACAAATACTATATTGCGAAATTACAAGAAAATGATTCACGATCCGGCTCGAAGGACCAAAAGTAATGGTTGCGCGAATTTGCTTGATGTGGACTGTAGGTTTGAAAAGCGATCTAAGGTTTGTTAACAATATGCAGATACTGTGCTTGGCGTTCATTAACGGGATAAATGTATTAGGAAGGAACACTGACCTTTTGAACTCGAAGGTTCCACGTGGCGCCGGCCGGCGATCCTCGACTTCGCACATTTAACCACTGCCAGGTCCTGTATTGCACTACACAGCACTATTGTTGAGTTTTGAATGGTTGGATCACGAAATAGTCAATTTTCTTGTAATTTCGAGCGGGCGATTGGCGGTGCGGTCACATTCACAATCGATGCACAAACGTCAATGTCAAATCATTTCTTGAGGTCGTGCGGGTGGAAGGGAAACGGATGGTATAGGATTGCTAGGCCAAAAAAACAAATTACAAAAAACAAAGTCGCGGATCATAGCAAATTGGCGCAACCATTATATATATATATTATATTATCTTTTACCACTCCGGACGGAGCCGAAGGGAGTGTAAGACTTTTACTGACTAAAACCCACTCCTGTTCCTTCTTGCCTACGTTCCAGGAGGGCCCTGGGATTCTCGTTTGCACAATCCACAATGGCACGTTTCAGATTTATCCGGCTCCATCAATATGCTCTTTGCGTTTCAGGGTTATGGTACAAACTCGCATATGTCCTATTTTATTCCAGCACTATAAAAGCTTTATTAATAACGAACTGTGAATTAAATCCCAATCTACATACACAGCGATACGCAATTAACTAGTGTTGCAAAAAAGCTAACAAACTGCGTGAAGAGAAAATGAAATAATCGCTGATTGGAGGACCGCATACGTGGTCGTTATGCTAGTTTGTGCGACACAGGGAAACGAGTCACTCAATATTATTGGTTTTAGTTAATATGTAGCAGAAGACTTTTTTTTTATGGTAGGTAAAATTATCCAATGACAAATGTCGCCCTTCGGCGAAGCGGGAAGTAGTATCAGACTCTTACTGACTAAAAACCTACCCCGTTCCTTCGTTCCCCGTTCATTCTACGGTTTACTGACAGCTCCTTGAGGCGCGCGGGAACAGAACGCGCTGTCGACGTCTTGGGCTTGGTCCGGTCAGTTACCGGACGATCGGACAGCGTGCTACCCACTGCACGCCGTCCGCAAGCCCGCGCCTACGGTGGCCGGAAATCGGGATCGGAATCTTAGCGGCGGCTGGGGCGAGCGCCCCGTTGCCTCTGCCTGATGCGGTCGGCCTCCTCCTTTGCTAGCATTACTGCTTCGCAGAAGGAGGCGACCGCCTGCCATCCCTCCTCACTCCGGACCATGGCCTGAACCAAGGCCCGGCGAGAGAGATTGCTGCCGCCGATTGCCCCTACGAGGACACGGCGATGCTCCGCCCAGGCGGGGCACACCTCTACAGTATGCTCCACCGTGTCCTTCGGGTGTTCTGCTCAGTGGCGACACCCGGGCGAATCCTCCGCACGTATCCGGAACAGGAACTTGGCGGACTTTCCGTGTTCGGTAAGGACCTGCGTCGTGCGGAAATTGAGAATGCCGTGAGGTCTTTCCAGCCACGCCTCAAGAATGGGCCTTATCGACTCAATTGTGGCGCGCCCCGAACGAGGTTGTGATAGTCGCTGACGCCATTTCGCCATGAGATCCCACCGGAGCTCTGTCCGCCATGCCTCAACTTGTCGCGGCAGCGGAATTTCGCCCCGGCGTTGCATCTCCATGCGCTTGTCGTGCATGTGTGCAAGGACTGTTGCCTCGCGGGAAATCGTTCGGTACCCTCGCACCATGCGTATTGCCATGACCCTCTGGCATGCATTCAGCTGGGCCCTCGGTTGCTGTTGCAACGACGGTGACCACACCGGAGCCCCGTAGAGGGCCATGGACCGAACGATTCCCGCGTAGAGCTTCCGGCAGGTGGCGTCTGGTCCCCAGAGGTTGGGTAGGAGCCGCCCTAGAGCAGCCCCAGTCCGGTTCAGTTTGGGAGCCAGACGTCGGAAGTGCTCCTTAAAGTTCCACCAGCTGTCGAGGACAAGTTCCAGGTTCTTCATCGTCTTCACATATTCATGTGACTTGCATATCCAATTTTAGCCGAAAAACTGAAAGCATAATGTGGTCATAAATGGCAATAGAGGTGAGATCGTCACGTTTTTGTGCTCATTCCAACCTACTTTAATCTTCAATGTCCTGCAACAATGACAGTTTTATAAAGCTTTAGTGTCTCACCTATATGTATACCATCATTAAGATAGTGTTCGGTATCCTATAGACGTCATAATGTACAAAACCACAGACAAAATCACAACTGAAATAAATTCCTAAATTAAAATCAAAAAAAGTCGTCAGTCTGATAACATAAAACACGCAATGAATACTGTCAAATTACTTAAAATTAAAGAGGTTGCAATCTATTATTATTTAAATAATAACCTCGCCGAAATTAATTTAGCTTAACTTAATTGCACGTACTAAGCACACAACCGTAACACTCAAAACTCGCTTCTAATTACAAAAATTAAGCCAAAGACACGTCACAACTTTCTAGCACCATAAACAAAAAGTCTAATCATAAACAAACAAAAGCTTTCCCCGTGGCATTGTACAATTGTCACGATAATGACGTCACACGATGATGGCCCCGTCATTGTTCCCATGGCTCGTAATGGGCCATGTAAACATTCGCCCATAATGTTGGGCCACGGGGATGTGAAGTATGGAAGAGTACGACCAGGATGCTGTGAAACATGGATAAGAATGTTTCATCTTGGATATATTGTTTATCTAGGTTTTCGTAAAAATATTAAACTTGTTAACTTATATTGAAGATATTTTTTGTCTTTATTTTCAGTTCTTTGCCTTTAGATATGATTACCGTTTTACTGTTTAGTTTGAATCTCAAGCTTCTGGTTCAATTGTTTGAAAGTTTAATTAGTGTGTTTTGGTGAAAATGTAGTTCTTCTTAAGGTTAAAATCTAACCATTAAGGTATAATAGACTATTAACCATATTAGAATTAAAAATCGATATTACATTGATTACCATGTAATATCGACTTTTAATTCTAATATCTTTAGAAAAATTATATTTATTTTGCAAATAGGTTTTTCAAAAACAGTTTTACTAGTCATTTTTTTGTCAGCTTAAACTAGATGAGGACAGTACAAAATAAAAATGTCAACAGTGTAAAAAGTCAGTGTAATGATGCAATTTTGTCGTCACTAAAGATTAGTGCTGAATTTATGCACTTTATATTTTTTTATGCTATTAAGAAACTATCTCCTAATGTTAATTGCTGCGTACCTACCGACCATGATATTCATTAGCCTTATAGAAAAAAATAAGCCTAGCTTTGACGGGTAATTATTTAGTGAAAAAGAGCTACATTCAATTCCAAAAAACTTAACAAAGAATCATAAATATCAAAAAGCATGCCCAACCCAACTAAATAACTTCTTATCCTGCCGCCACAATTCTCTGGCTCCAGTCCGCGCCGAGGCACGCATGCTAACTGATGGCATCTACTTTTTTACGTTTTTTTTATCTAAATTAAAAATCAGCGCCTTCCCCGCCCCTCCCCCCTGTAAGGTCTAAGGTTACGCCATAAACATACACAGCTTTGTTTGGCCTATCACAGGTAAAATGATCGAATGTACGGCTATTATCGTAAATTGAGACGACTAGGTGGTCCGATTTCTGATAGTACGCTATTATTGGGATAGTGCCGTTTTTTTTGGGCGGTTTCATAGATAGTAGCTGGAACTACTTTAGCAGATGCTTAGGTAAACTATGAACCCGATTCTAACTCATACAATTATTTAGTCCTAAACTGTGTATTCCAACAAAACCATTGTGAGATTCTTTGGCAGTGGGTTCAAAACTTGGCAGGTGTCACTAGTGTGATCTTCGTCAAGTGTCTTGGTAGACATGGCACACGCATTTGCATAGAAGTGATGTTGGATATAGGCTTCTCCCAAGGCATCTATTGGATTCATATGGTCTTCACTTGGTCATCGGTCTGCCTTGTTGAAGGCTTTCCAATGCTTCGCTCTCCGGTACGTGGTCGCCTCTCCAGAATCTTTCGGCTCCATCGACATCTGCTCTGCAAGCAATGTGTCCAGTTCACTGCTACAAAACGATTTGGTGATTCTTCAGTACAGCTTTAATAAAAAATGCATATACACCGTACAATTTTAGTCGTTTTAATCCCGCGGAGGGTCGATGCGGTACATGAAATATTATCGATTAGTAAAGAAAAAATTAAAAAATAAAGTACTTTTTTTGAACTCGAATTAATTTACGCATGTACGAAATTAATTTATTTAAGTAACGTCAGATGAGTGAGGCCAATGAACTGTAGGTCTACAAAGTCATTGACTCGTTTACTTAAATAAATTACTTTATATATTAATTCGAGTCTTTGAAAAAAAGTACTTTATTTTTTATTTTTTTCTTTACAAATCGTTAGTATTTCATGTACCGAATCGACCCTCCACGGGATTAAAACCACTAAAATTTAACGGTGTATATGCATTTTCTATTAAAGTGTACTGAAGAATCACCAAATCGTCTTGTAGCAGTGATCTGGGCACATTGCTTGCAGAGCAGATGTCGATGGAGCCGAAAGATTCTGGAGAGGCGACCACGTATTGGAGGGAGAAGCACACCTCCAACTTCCAAATTCCAGGTCGCTACTGGGTAATTATTAATGGAAGAATCCAATTGTTTTCTTTGCCCGTCCCTAGAATAAGATCCAGAACTCACGCTCTTCAGTCGTCCTTGTCGCTATTTCTTTTTTTAGGTGGGAAAATTACCCAATGACATCTCCCGCCCTTAGGCTGAGCGGGAGATCTGTCCGACTTTTCCTGACTAAACACTCACCCTTATTCCTTCTTTGCTTTTGTTGAAAGCCCAAATGGGCCCTTGTCGCCTTGAGACCAGAAAAAATGCTGATAAATAATAGTAATCATTCAACAAACAACTGATCACTCAAAGATAAAACATTGAGGTTGATATATGAAATTTTCAGCTAATTCTATTTTCAAACATAATTCTTACTTCACTTAACATCACTTAAACCGGCTATAAAGATAAGTCTAGCGAACACGATAGTAATAAAAAGCTAACGAAATGACTCACTGTACGTAACACCTTACGGTGCGTACGCGCATGAGATGTGACTCATGCGCAAGCTAATACTAGTGGATGATTTACATCGACTGGTTAGTTAGGTTAAGTCATAACTTGAAAAATCAATTTGCTTATTTTTTTTCTAATATCTTTTTTTTTTGATGTTTGAAATCATGATATGACTTCTCTCTTTCTAGGGTGGAGCGAAAGGGTGTGCTAGACTTTTACAGATTAAAATCACACCTTTCCTTCAGTTGCCCTTTGCGTTCCAGGACCATTTTTTACTGGAGACGTCACATGGTCCCATAAGCTCTAACATAGAAGTGGCCCAAGAGTTTGTAAATTATTTTACTGATATACCTCTTAGAACAACGGAAGCTCTAAATTCCTCCCCTGAAGCCTCAATTGCTTTATTGAAAGCAAACGTGCCAGGCTGTCCGGTTGAATTTCAATTCAAACATATAAACCCTATGACAGTCATAAAGGCTTTTAGGCAAATTAAAATCAAATTAACTGAAGACCTATGGGGAATGTCTGTTAAGGTATGTACATCCATAATTGAGACCATAGCACCATACTTGGCTTTAATATTTAATTTATGTGTGGACCAAGGTGTCTTTCCAGATATAATGAAATACAGTAAGGTTATACCACTTTTTAAATCCGGTGACCATAATGACATTAATAATTATAGACCTGTATCGGTATTGCCAGTTTTTAGTAAGGTGTTTGAAAAAGTTATGCTGAATCAAATGCTCTATCATTTTAACAGCAATAAAATCTTTCACGATCAGCAGTATGGCTTCACCAAAGGTCGTTGTACGACAGACGCTGGTGTCGCTTTATTAAAACATATATTTGCAGCGTGGGAGAAAGCCCAAGATGCGATAGGGATTTTTTGTGACCTCTCAAAGGCTTTCGATTGCGTTAATCACGAAACCTTGCTTTTAAAACTAAAACATTATGGGCTAGGTAAACTTGCACTCAGCTTGGTGAAATCTTATTTAAATGACAGGCAACAGCAAGTTCAAATAAATAGTATAAATTCTCAAGGTTTGAGAGTCAAAATGGGTGTCCCGCAAGGCTCAATATTGGGTCCTTTTCTCTTTTTAGTGTATATTAATGATCTACCGCATCTATTAAAAAAACAACCACACATTGTATTGTTTGCTGACGATACGTCGTTAATTTTTAAGGTCAGTAGACGTTCTACAAACCTTGATGACGTAAACAAAGCTCTACAGGAAGTCCACAAATGGTTCACTGTTAATAATTTGGTGTTAAATGGAAAAAAGACTAAGTGCATAAGATTTGCGTTACCGAATGTAAGAATTGGTGATTTCGATATAGTATTGAACAAGGAGAAACTCGAATTCGTCGAGGACACGGTTTTCCTGGGGATCACGCTTGACTCGAGGCTACAATGGGGTCCTCATTTAACATCTCTGGCAGGTCGGCTTAGTTCAGCAGCATATGCCGTTAGAAAAATCCGTCAATTTACAGATGTAGATACTGCGAGACTAGTGTATTTTAGTTACTTCCATAGCATAATGTCTTACGGTATATTACTATGGGGACGGGCTGCAGACATGGAGTCTATTTTTATTCTGCAGAAAAGAGCTATCAGAGCCATATATAATCTTCGCAGGCGCGATTCTCTTAGAGAACTATTTAAGGAAATAAATATCATGACGGTCCCTTGTCAATACATTTATGAAAACATTATGTATGTTCGGAAAAATATTCATCTTTTTACTAAGATAAGTGACAGGCACAATTTTAATACTAGGAATAGGAACCAATTAGATCAACCTCGATTCAGATTGGCTAAAGTACAAAGTTCTTTTATGGGGTACTGTGTAAAATTTTATAATAAAATACCACTTGAGATTCTCCATCTCAATGAGTCAAAATTTAAAACATGCATTAAACGCACTCTATGTAGACAAGCATATTATAGATTGGATGATTACATCCTTGATAAAAATACTTGGCTAAATGCCGGTCCTGCTCCACAGCCACAGCCACATTTGCCTACAAATTAGTTCTACATTTTATTTTATGTATTTTATTACTTTTTAATAATGGAGGAGATGCTGGGACCCTTTTTGTATCGTGGTTTTCAAAATGTTATGTCTTTCTTTTTCAATATAATATATATATATTATAATTGATTAGTTTATTTTAATGGAGCTTGTGATCAATTATTACTTTTTGTAATTGGGAACAATAAAATTGTATAATGTAGAAGCACTTTTTTTTCTAATTTGTGAATGTGAAGTACCATGGAGCATTTTTATTTTATTAGATAACAACTTGTTTGACGTTATGAGCATGGCAGTTGAGAGTTTGTCATGCTCACTCAAATGTTTCACTGATGGTGGCACGTGTTATTGGGTCATTCGGTTCCCTTCAAAATGGTTGAGCTGAGTGGGGCTGAGGCACGCGTCATGCTCGTGAACGGGCGCCGTCAGTTGGGACTGGTCATCTCTTAGCTGCCAGTGGCTTAATTCAATTACTATTTTTTTATTAGTTTATTGTATTTTTTTCATTATTTGTGGTTTCATTGCGTTTTCATTTTTTTTTTTTTTTCTTCATTGTGCTCACATAATAGAAGCGACAATAAATTTGTAACCAAGATTATGTAACTCATAATATGATTTAAAAGAGTGTCCATGGAGTTTCTTGCACGTTCTTCTCCATAGAGATCTACGCTTTGGAACGTGCAATTTAGAATTGAGAGCACATACCTATATTATATTGCAGATTACTCCAATCAATTGACTAGACGGCTGACTTTCTAGAATGGGTCCCGACTGCCAGTATTTAAAATATTATATAGATAAGTGCAATCGGGTACAACGACTTTCTTGTTTTAGGGCTTTTTCATGAATGCTCAGAAAAGCAGTCGGGTTTTTTAGTTTTTTAAATTACCTTTTTTTTTAATTTTCAATTTACAAATCGATAGTATTTCATGTACCGAATCGACCCTCCGCGGTATTAAAACGACTAAAATTTAACGGTGTATAGTCAAGTTTGTGATCCCTTAAAATTGTGAAATGAAAATGAAAATGATGATTCATCCCTGAAACAAAAGCAGCAATGTACACAAAACACAGAAACCACAACGTCAGCAATAACCAGAGCGCGTTCAATCGACGGCGTACAGGGTGAAAGTCTAAACTACGTCTAGTGCTGTGACTCACCGGCCGACATTCGATAACAAATGTGTGATGGACGATCATACTAACCAACAGCCAATGGCAGGACAGGATGATGAAATGTTCAATAGGATTATGAACTAATGGTTTTTTTTTTTGGGAGGTCATTTTATGTCTTCTATAGGATAGAAAGAGAGGGTGTGTCACATTTATACTGAATTGTCCCTTCAGTTGTATTAAGCGTACTACGAGTTTCCTTTTCAGAAATTCACCATGGCCCTAGCGTGTGTCGACTCTGTTAGGCCCCTACAGTTTTGTGTACCATTTCTACCTTATTGAACGGCCGAACGGCGAGCTACCCATTGCTTATCGTCTGCAAACGATGTGGTTGGAGATCGATCTAACTCCCGATGCTCGCCCGGGTCTCTCAAGTTGCGGTTGCTGGGATTCGATAATAGACGTTTAATCACACGCGTGGCCACCTTCTTCGCTAGTATTATTACTTCCCAGAAAGCGACAGCATCCAATTCCTTCCACTCCAGACCAGAGACCGACGCGAGAGGTCACCGCCGTCAATCGCCTACACGAATCTGAAACCCAGAAAGAAATTATAAAGCCAGAAAATTTAGAAAAACTTCCATTTAAACCGATAGAAAATGTCATAAAAATAAATTCACTTAAACTCAAAGCATTAATTTCAATTAAACCACTTACAGGCACTTTTGAATTGTCAATGTCATTCACACAAATTAAATATTAAATTAAGCTAAATTGTTCGTTCCAAAGCGTAGATCTCTATAGAAAAGTACGCGCAAAAAATTACAAGGACACACTTGAAATCAATAATTAATTACAAAATTATAGTTACATCGTTAATGTAGAAATTGTACATGTGTATATATTTAAGACCGATATAAAAAGACGTTAACAGTGTCTAGATTTAAAAAAATGACAGATTTCTTCGGTTGTCTTGATTAAGATATGTATAACCTGATAGGACGTACAAGATATTTCAGTAATTTTTGTGTTTGATAGATTTAGTACTTTTTGCGGCCTACCCAAATGTTTTTTCTTTGGTTTTTTTCGTCAAAGTTACGCAAAAGCTTGTACTGACAAGACACCACTCAAATCTATGTTAATCTCTTCTCAAAAAACCATCTCAGACACTGATCTGCATGGTTCTTATATGATTTGACCATCACACGTTTCTTGTACCTTTAAAAGAGACTTTGACCCCTAAGTTTGTATCGATGTTTTTTCTCAGAGTAGTCAGCAAGGAAACATCGACCTCGGCTAGTTTAAATTGACGTGTAAACTTGTTTTTTAAAAAGTATTTGGAACAAAAATATCATTTAGCAAAGAATCGATACTTTAAAAAACAGAAATAGCCTAAATATTTGATTTTAGTATTATCAAATATCTTTCATCAATGTTCTTTCCTCAACCCAAAACCCATAAGTTACCGCGGTGTAATTCCTAAACATTATGCAAAATAACAGGTACCTAACCCTTTGTAATAACTTCCAAACATATGCATCGAAAACCATGTAGGCAATTTGCACCCTAACAGAATCGTAGTAAGCATTTCACACCCCGAAAAACGTGGAGTGATCCCTTATACCTGTGAGTGAAAACTTGTCGGCCCCCAATATGTATTACTGTTTGTGAATATTGTTTTAAAAGAAGGGCTGTAATTTATATCAAATATACTTAAGGAGTCCTTTTACCTCTGAAGTTGTCGTTTAATAAAATAGGTCTCTTTAAAATGGGTTTATTTCGGATTCACTTGAAATTATTATAAGTTCAAACAAACTATAATTAAGGCATGTTATTCTTTTTTTCAAAATAAGATGTTAATTTGTTTCTACAAGACACTGTTTTGTACTAACAGATTGATGTGGGGGCTGAAAGGTTGTGGAGTGACGACCGACAGATGTATACTATGATTTTTTATTAAATGAAGTAAAGTGACAGCTATAACAATGGTTGTTTGACAGTTGGACATTGTTATTTGACAGTTGGGCATTGTCCACTGCTGTCACTTTACTTCATCTAATAAAAAATCATAGTATAGTGTTGGAAGGCCTCCTACAATGTAAACTGATGACCTGGTGAGGGCCGTGGGAATCCGATGGATGTGAATCCGCACAGGATCCTTCATTTTGGTGACCTTTGTCCAACAGTGGACGTCTTTCGGTTAAAACGATGATGATGATGATGAATTTATCGGTTCCTGTAGAGTAAAAGCGTTGTCGTAGCCTGCATAGTTTGAGTTTCAGCATGGAAACAATGCGTTTCAGAAGGCATGAAATATCACTTTAAAAGCCTAATCATCATTCACTCAATCTGTTCATAAGTTTTTTGGATTTCCTTTATCAACACAGTTAATTCTCAAAACATCACTCTTGGTTATCAAACTAATAAATTTATAACTTGTATTGTATTGACACAAAATCGCTCATAATATTGAACATAAAAACAAAACTTTTTTTAAAATATTGAAATGTTAGCGTTAAATTGCAACCACTATCTCTTGATATATAAGCAATGATGTGTTCGACTTTAGAAAACGCTTGCCTAGAAGTAATATGTATATTCACTTTTGATGTAAACATGGTTATAACCAACAGGAATCCTACTAAGTTGTTCTAAACTTCATTATGTAAATCAATCAATTTAAATGTATCCGACATTAACTTTATCAAGGACCTTTAAAAACCGTATCGGTTACAAACTTAAAACAAGAGTATTTCACGCCCTAAACAGCTACACATGAAATAAGTATGTTCTCGTACACACCGGGGGATCTTTATCAACTGCGAAGCGATCTCAATTAGCCTGGAGCGGGAACTTGTCGCTACTAATGCGTCTGTATCTGTAAGGGAGCTTCACATGAGACGGGTAGTCGCTGCGACGGGTAGGGTTTCGATGAGGGTGAAAACTTACTACGTCAATTAAGGCTTAAGATCGGTAAGGCAAGCCCACAATCATAGTTGGGCTATATTATAGCCCAACTATGATTGTGGGCTTATGGGCCACTGATGACTAGATAGTGTGAATTCGGAATAAGAAGTCAAAACGAAGCAAATGGACACAATTTATGAGTCTTTTCCCGGTTCTTGTTATATTAGATTAAGTAATAGTACTAGCTGATTGTCATCATGAATAGCTGTTTTCAATAAATGTATAAGCATAAAGGCGACAGCGATAAATTAGCGGTATAGTAGTCATTGGTAAGGTTTTCTGGTAGAGGCTTCATGGCGTAGAATTAAAAGAACAATTAACTTTTATTTCACAGTGTTAGGCGTTTACAGACTTAGATATATCGTAACCCAAGAGTGATCTCGTTAAAAGCGTCTAAATTACTCGACTGCCATCCGTAAACGTCGCTCCTTCGAACGATTTCGCTCAAGTGACGTCTACAACGTCACAGCGTTTCATCCCACTCTAGTACTAAAGAATCAATTGAGTGTGTTATTATCGCTAAATTGTCATAATCGCCAATAAGCATATATTGTTGCATAAAAATTTTCTAGTAAGAGATGACTTATCTGTCATAACTAGACAGATAAGTCATCTCTTACTAGAAAATTTATTTGATTCAAGATCAGAATCGCTACGTTCACAATAGTGGTCTGTAAACCCCTTAACTCGTTCGTACGGAGGAGTAATGTGTCGATTTATATGATTTATACCCCCTTCTGTAAACACATATGTTTGATCGTTGCCAGTTGATTAAATTATGCAAAAAACATCGTGTAGCCGACGACTCGTAAACGCGGTTTCTTCAGATGTCTACGTGTGAGTGTCCTTGTACTAAGTTTTGTGTACGTGTGAGTGTGTCTAGTTACAGAAATTGATATCGAAGTGTTTGGAGATGAAAGTATCGGACTAAATTGTGCATCGCTCAGTATTTTGTTCTAAATACCTAAACAGGGCTACGGTTCTTTAGTGAATATTTTTAGCCTATTGCTGAAAGGATATAAACTAAGTAGTTCTTGACTGTGATCCCGCATAATGTTAAGTATCCCACGTGATGCAATCCTTGATGGTGAGGCGAATTAGTTCATGAGGAGTCTATTCACTCTAGCCTTGAAGACACCCAAATTATAATCGGACGGGAAGACTGCAGCAGGGAAATTGTTCGAGTCCCTCGATGTACGTGGTATAAATTTCTGAACTTGATAAAATTAGTCCACACGAAAGATTATAGACACTATTAACAAACTTATCAGTAAAGCAAAATCTAGAGCACAGCGTTACTAATAGACGTACCTAATGGTAAGTCATCGTAAGACCATTTATCACCGGTCCACAGCTGGGATAAGCATACGCCCCCTCACACAACTTACAAATTCCCATTCGCTGAGTATTCGCACTGTCGACAGTGTGAGCGCTCACTTAATCATAGTTCAGTTGGCAACGCAAAAACAATACGATTGCGTAAATAGGGCACTGCTGTAAAAGGTGATCGAATCTAAATACCCGATGACTCACTAGTGTTGTGACTTCTGATATTTGACTACTTAGGAATCCGAATAATCGACTACTCGGAAATCGATCAAAATAAAAATAAAAAGTAAAGTCGAATAAACTGACTCATTAAATTGAAAACAGATTATTTTTTATTTTAGAGGGAATAAAAAGGTTTTATATAATGAGGTGGCTGACCGCAAGTGACTAAGGTTAGTTTCGGTTGCTTTTTTATGTGGTAACCAGATGCTTTGAATTTTTAAAGTGTGATTTTTATAGAAGGTGCTACATGTAAACTTTTCTTTAATAAATAGCTAACTATTGATTTTGATAGTAACCAATGCAATGTAGTGAATTTGAGCCTATGACATCTTATCTTGGCCGCCATTGTCCCCATAGAATTAAGTTTACTTGAGTAAAAGTTAACTTACTATTTTTATTAATAATAATAATATTCCACAACTTTTACACAACGCCATCAGTCTAGTTCCAAAATAACCAAAGCTTCTGCGATGATTACTAGACAACTGACAAACATACATACATATTTCTAAATAAATCCATATCATAGATAAATTATATTACACCCAGACACAACAAAAATGATCGTGCTCATCACACAAACATTAATTGTTCTAGGTGGGAATCGAACCCACAACGTTGACCATAGCAGTCAGGGCCACTAACCACTAGACCAACAGGTCAGTCAATATTGTCTCAGTTTGATCAGTATCACATCTGATCATAATATGCGATGATGTGATCAACGATGGAGCACGCTTGCCTAGATGTAACTTATTCAGTCTTGAATTTTGGAGGAGGTTATAACTTGATAGTTATAACCTCCCCCAAAATTCAAGATTCAATCCAGGATGTTGCCTCCTTAGCTATACGTACAATTAATGCGTTCCCAAAATATACTGTGGGGTAAACATAAGGTGGGATATATCCCAACGTCGACGGCGCGTTCTGTTCCCGCGCGCCTCAAGGAGCTGTCAGCACACCGAAGAGGCCCAGCCTACTAACTGCAGGCAGGCAGGGTCGAAGCCTACCGGGGTCATGGGTTAATTTCCGAAAGGAATACCCGGCCCCGGCACGATAGGCTACGAAGGAACGGGGTAGGTTTTTAGTCAGTAAGAGTCTGACACTACTTCCCGCTCCGCCCAAGGGCGGGATTTGTCATTGGATGATTTTACCTACCATAAAAAAAAAAATGTATCGTACATTATTTTCTCAAAGTTCCAGTTACAAGTCAAAATTATGGAAGGTTTGCAATCTAATCACGATTATTTTTAAACCTCTTACTCAATTTGCGGTGAATAAAATAACTAGGCAGATAATATTTTAGTCTACTGATAAAATCAAGCAATTGCAGGTAATTGATCGAAATTAATGATTGGTGTATATTTCACATAAATATCGTCAATTATTAATTGGTATTTATGCACTTCAAGTAAGATTATGATATTTTTGATTATATATTTCGAAACGTGTTTTTGGTCACTCAAGCAGTACTACCTAGTCCAAACCCAGTTCTGCATGTTTCTAACTGGTTATAGCTATTTACAATCAATGGCCTATGCCAGTATAGAGACCCTATGCAGGGTGTGCTTTCTTAATACCTTCCAGAGTTCGAATGTAGCAAAAATTTTAGAATCGTCCAAGAAAAGAAAGAAAGTAAATATATTTTACTTTGTGTGAGGCCTTCTAATGCTGTGTTTTCCAGCGCGCGATCACCACTCCAGAATCTTTCGGCTCCATCGATCTGGTATGGTTTAAAGGTATAAATGAGACGAAAAAAATTGAGATTGAAATAGTATCTCATAACCGCACCAAAATTCGAGTAGGTCCAGTTAAGTATAAATGCAAGACAACCAGGGCCTGACTCTGGTTTTCAATTGGACCTGTTATAGAAGGTAGCTACACAATGGTGAATTCTAAGTATAAGTGGAGTAGTTAGTAAGTTGATCAACTTGAAAAAGAAGATAATAATAATATTTCATATCCAATTTGAGACTTAAACTTGAAAAATTCTGTACATTAAGAGGCAGTGTCTTCACATAAATAGTGGACTAGTAAATTATGAGCGCACGGCATAGTAGACTCTGATAGTCATAAAAAAGATGTAGACTAAAAAGATTAGAAATATAATTCTATATTCAAGATATACACAACTTACTGAATAACATAATTAGAACATAAAAAATTCCAAATACCTGTCACTGTCACAAATGAAAAAAAAATTCCTGACAAAAAAAACAATTACAATCATCGGATAGCACACAGCACCCCACGCACATCACTACACAACATCCATAATCTCTTGATAACTGTACGTAATTAAGTTATATACAATAAGTTATCTTTGACGACTAATCAAAGCCTATTTAGATATGCTATCGTCTGCTCACGAGGTGCTATGTGGCGTTTTCTACTTATCTGCTCGAAGCTGGCTCGAAATTGCCCGGCTTATTGGCATAATAAGCTCTGACTATGGGTTTTGAATTCGCATAAGGGTTCTGCAAGCGTTTATGGATTGTATTAAGTATTCCTTGATACCGTTTTCTTGTATAGATAAGAGATCTGCTGTGTGAACACGTGTTTTGGTTTGTTTGTTGAGCTTTTTCCTTGTATAGTGTGAAATGTTGTCAAGTTTGCATAAAGACAACATGTTTGGAAATTCTGATATCTTACAAAGCATACGCTATACGTGGTTAGAAGATTAGTTAGTCTGGATACACGCAGGGTTGACTACACAGGTAAAGCTGAATAATTCAAAGATTAATCTGATGCAAACCTTAAGTCTGTTGTGACGTCTTTGCTAGACTGATTTTGCATATGAAAACCAAACAAACTGTATAGAAAAGTCTGCTGTACCGGAACGAGAAAGTTCTTAACTTAACTAAAGGGATTGAGTATGTTAATGAAGATACTAAAATCACAACAGAGTGCTTTGAAATCAATAGTCATAAAGAAGAATTAAACAAAGTATTAGAAGTAAGAGTAACTATCATCCAAAGTGAAGTGGGACAAGACACATCACATAATTTTTACAAAGAACACCGAAAAGTACTCATAATTCTAAGACCCAAAAATCCGAGGCGCCATGTCTCGAAATCGTCGAGATTTAATCGTCTAACATATCGAGTGACCAGAAACAAAAAGCAATATACATAAATTATAGTCGGAATCGTATTAGAAACACGTTTTGCGTAGCGCAGTAGTGATCGAGTCGAGGTTCACTTAAAGTTGACGATGCGGTGACGAGACGATTATCTGCTCCAGTCATCCGAATTGCTACAACGTAGGTTGTTTATCCAAATCTATGTAGACCTTGGTGTGGTAATAGATATTAGCGACGTCTGAGGTTCTAGATTACGTGGCAATCGCATTATATATCACATTGAACAAATTTTTAAATTCTCACCGCTCTTTCCATTCAATTAATTGTACTCAGCTTCAAAAACTTCAAATTCTAACTTCATCATCATCATGATCATTTCAGTCAAAAGAGGTCCACTGCTAGACATAGGCCTTTACGAGTGTCGACTGCCAACTTCCAACCTCTTAAGTCTTAATAGACTTTGGACATCATTTGTACACTGTGCATTAGTCTAATCCAAAGTGTTAATCTTCGGCCCCATATTGATATTTGCCATCAAGGAAAGATAGAAATGAACCCTACATTACATACCTACTACTACCTCTGAGAATTTTTTCTTCTACTTACTTACACAGTTACATATAATTTCACAAACAACGTTCTCCCATAAATCCTCCCATTTATTATTACTCACCTATTAAACGTCACGATTTGATCACCAACAAAAAACTGAGTCACATTTCTTTCAACATATCGTACACTATAAAGAACTCCCAAACTGGTTTTTATTAGCACACGGCAGTGCCCGAGAGAGCGCGATGGTTTATTGGATAAGCGTCGTGACCAAGGTTTTGGGTTCTATTCCTGGTTTACAAACATTTGTATATACCTGTTTGGTAGGATTTGTGGGCGTTTTCGACATTTTCTTGAGCTCTGACGTAAGTTTTCTGGTTTCAAGGTTTGGTTGTCATGCGAGATTCAGCACTGCAAGCAATGCACACACATTTTACACATATACATATTATATTAAGATACTTCTTCTATTGTATTATCCTTGATAACAATAGCAGAACCTTCTACAGCATCCATGAATTTCTTTACTACGATAGGTAACCGTTTATGCAATTAATATCTATAAATATTAGTAAGTATGTCAATATGCTCTACGATCAATTATTTGTTTACTATTGGAAGAGGTCATGGTCAAAATTGAAACATGAGTCATGAAAGTGATGCTAGTAGTAAATATGCGGTATTAGCAATCAACGCAACCATTTTGTGTCATAAATTTTCTGATTAGACTGACAAGATTCTTCCGTAGCTTGAAATTCATTTAGTCATTTGAAGCCCGGGGTCATTTGATGGTCTTTGATAGTCGATACGAATAGTCAGTAGCCAGAAATAAAAAGATATCAGATCGCTCATGGGGATCCTGTCACTCAGTTACTAGGTTGTAAAGGTCAGATGAGTACTCGCTCCGTATATTATAAAAACATTGTTATTCAGCCTGCATCTAGTTTAACTATTAGCCGTAGTTTAGTTGCAAAAAAATTAGGCATATTGTTTGAGAGCTAAGCAAATCTCATTTTAGAGATAGAGGCCAAGTAAAGAAAGGCGTTAAAAATGTTTACTTTGCCAACACTTTTTTCTTTACACTGATACCATATTAGCCAAATAGTGGTTGTATTTTCTCCCCATTTGAACACTTTTACAGGACCCAATGATTTCCACTTTTCAAGCTATTTCGACGAAGAACATAAATCTAATTATTCGAAAATTTCACGAAGACTAATCTCTAGAATATGTATTATCTTGAAATCGAATCTTTACAAGTAATTATAATAATTATGGCTTGAGAAGGTTCTATCATTATGTGACTATAGAAAACGAGTATTTCTCAAAGGAATCATTTAAATGAAGTTATAAATCTACATGAATATATAGGGCTATTAAATTGTTTATGATTTATGCAAAATTTTGCCAGTACCTTGGTTAGTATAGCTGTTTTAATTAATATAAATATTAATAGATAAAATTTGCATTAAGCCTGAGAACTGGTATTCTTGTTATAATATAAAGCGAAGTAAATAATATCAGGTTGTGAAGAAACTAATTTAAATCGTCAGTAGATTAATTGCAAGTGAAATATTAGATACTGCTTATACCTGGAGATAGAGAGATCATGCAGTATTGAGCCGTAGAAATAAAGAGTAAGTTTAGAAAAAAAGCGAAATTTGTAGACAAGTTCAAAATAATTATAAGCCAAGAAGTTAGAAAGGCCCTATAATGACTAAGTAGTTTTCAAAGTGAAGAAATAACAATTACGGGGAAAAAGAAACCAATAAGAGGCAGCTATAAAGCTCATAGATTTATCTCAAATCATAATCATAACACACCAACACGCAAAACAAACACTTATACATATAATAGTACATACTTACAAGCTTAACTACATATAATTTACATACAAAATGAAACTCAAAAGTAAATAAACCTCAGCATATACAGCCATACATACATATACACTATTGACTGCGTAGTTCGGTAGTAGGACAACTCTTGTACAACCTGTTACAAGCTTACTTCCACTATTTGCGGTCCGTATTAACTCTAGCTTCAGCAAAATAAAGGTGATTTAAGCTCGTACGGGTAGCTTTAAGTTTTGCTTTCGTCTCGTCGTCGTAAAGGGCATGAGGACTATGGTAACTGTTCTTCAGACTTATTTAGACGTCGGGTTTTGAAATTGAGTTGAAATTTTTCGACTTTAAAGTGGTGAAAGATTGATGGTTGCAAGGGTTCGGTGATAAATGGGCATACAATTGTGTTTTAATGTGTGAAGATGAGGTTTTGTTGGTGCAATATTTACTGTGGATAATTTTTGCTGATTTTGAATGTCACTGACCTCGTCCGTATCCCAATTTTCAATATCTGTATTATCCACAAGCTCGACTGACTTAACGATGAATGGTCCTCTCAGTAATTTTCTCTTTATTGCATTAGTTCAGTACTATAAAAATAAAATTGATAATTCATATCTTACTATTGGATATACTAACTAAATGACCATGTTAAGTTGAAAGTGAATAGGTTACTTCTAGGCAAGTGTGCTTCATCTCCTTCCATCTCGTCTTTCGGTTTCTATTACACTTCAACCTGAATCAACTTCATCATCATTCCAGCCAATAGACGTCCACTGTTTGACATAGGCCTCCCCAAGTGTCACCACAATAAACGTCTTATGCTTATGGCTTCCATCGGGTTACCATAATCCTCACCAGGTCATCGGTCCCACCCAGGACAAATGTTTGTGTGATGAGCACCATCATTTGTTCTGTGTCTGAGTGTTATTTATCTCTAATATTTATGTATTTATAAATATATAAGTATGTTTATCAGCTGTCTGGTACCCATAACACAAGCTCTGCTTAGCTTGGGACTAAACGGTGTTGTGTGAAAGTTGTGGAAATATTATATTATATTATTATATTAATCTAAATATTCTGGTATATTTCATATCCTATATTTTTACAATAGTACGCAATTCTTACCACTTCTCTAGGCAGCAGCCAGCATATTATATTTAAATAAATAAATAAAATTATAATTTGCCTGATTGGAATCCTTAACATTCATTGAATGGACAAAATTTGTCCAAATATTTTCACTTACAATTTCAACACTTTTATAATAGTTTAACAAGTCACCACACAGTGGTCGAAGCTCTAAACACAATTCAAACATCCACATCGATTTGTTGTCAAGCTACCAATTTCCTGAGCACATCGACTATGAAAGATTGCTTCCTGTTTCAACACCAAGTCTGCTGCCCCCTCTGCGAACATAGCGCAATATCTCAAGTTACTTGGACAAGCTATGTCTGAAGCAGGAGATGTATAGGGTAATAATGGTAACGGGAAGGATGGGATGTATCAATTAGTAAAATTTAGAATTAAAAGGGAGAAAAGAAAGAAAAAGTGACGAAACGAGATACTTTACGCCATGTAAAACCTCTAATATTTATAATTAACACTAAGCCACTCTTTTATATTGTCTTTTTTAGGAATTAAGCATTTAGGTACCAAAGAATATCTCAATAATAAAAACTATACAACATTCGTTTTAGTTTGTATTACAGCAAAAGGTTATTACTGTACTAGAATCATGAAAAATCACAAACTTATAAGTTTGTAATGTTACCTGGTTGTCTGCACAAATACATGGTCACCGGACCATACGGGCGACTGAGGGGTTATTTTGCTCCTGCACCCAGCTGGCGCCTAATCTCCACTATGACTTGCCAAGACCTGTGTTGTACTTAGTGTCGGTGGAGTCCAACTTGTGACTTATTAAAAATTTTTTTGAGAAAAATATCTAATATCGTGAAAAAAATATTGGAATTGATGCAGTTACTGGTTCTGAACTAACTATATTCTGGTTTCGCATATACTAAAAATAATGTTGTATACGTGGTAATGACGAACATTATAAAATTACTGTAAATAAATTAACACTAAAACTTTTCGATAGATTTACCAAGGAACGAATTTAACGAGCTCAGACGTCGTCACCAACCGTGCACGAAACCAGTACGGTCCTAAAGCATTTCAAATTCAGGATACAAAATATCGTACAACAATAGAGATCAATAGCATTTCCAATTATGAATCCGTAACCACAACAGGTTGGGCTGGACCCGAGGCGGCGTTGAAACAAGAGTAACCAATTATTGTCCGTAGTTTGGACATACGCGCATGGCGTTGCCCCCGGCCGATTCCATTTTACAAATGTGATATATGCTCTTTTGATCTGGGCTCTTTCATTTGACCTAAAATTGCACTCTTTGTAGAAAGGTTACGTTGAATTCGTTGGTATTTTTTAATTTAAAAGATAACGTAAATTTTCCATTTTTATTTTGAGTATTGTCTGAAATTTGTACCTTCAGTAGGAATATAGTCCTTTTGACTTTTTTTAGGTTGATTTTGGGCAGAGCAGGAGGGTGTATGTGACTTTTACTAACTAAAACCCACTGCTGTTCTTTCTTTGCTCTCGTTCCAGTTCCCCGGGGTTCTCTTTCGCACAACCCATGGCCCCAGCAGGCTTCAACCCTGCTGGGTCACGAAAAACCGTAGAATGTTTTCTGCTATCTCTTTTGAGGTGCGCGTGGAACATTACGCACCGTCGACGATTCAAGCTTGATCCAGATGTTTACCGGACGGCCAGACGGCGAGCTACCCATTGCTCACCATCCGCAAGTCCTCGCCTACTGGCTGGAAATTGGGGTCGGGATCCTGGCAGATGGGATGTAAAGGCCTTCCCCTCACATGCTGTAGTCTTATTTGCTAATCTTTTTGCCTCAAGCATGGCATAGCATAATCATCCTTAATTTTTTTTCTTTCTTTCTTTTTAATAATTGTAAGCCCAGTGCGAATTGGCGAATGTCATATGTCTTCGAATTTTTTATCTAAGACATACCGGTTTTCTGATAATGTTTTCTTCACTGTCTTGAAATCACTGATAATGAAATAAATTACCTTTGTATGGTTTGAACCCAAGACGTACAACTTGTAAGACGGGGTGTTTACAACTAAGTCACCACACCACTGTTTTTTGCCTTAACTTTGCGTTAAAAGAACCCTCATGTCAATAAGTTAACTGCTGATGAGACTGGAGACAGAGTGAAAGAGGCGAAAATATAAGAAGACAAGACTGCAACATTTTATGCTGCAAAGTAATTGAAATCAAAACAGGACAATTCCTATCCATTCTTTAAATCTTCTCTGCAACCAGAAAAAAAAAAACCAACATCCAAATCTAATTGACACTAGCGAACAATCCCGAACAACTCCATAAGTGAAGAGATCACAAAAACTAATAGCCCCAACTCACGGTCCAAGTCGCGAAGTCAAAAGTTTCCACACAGTGAGCGAGCGACTTGTGTAAGTTTCTTTGACTTGGATGCGGACGCGTGTAATCGGTTCTATTCACTCATGTGATCGTGGATGTAGGACTTTTTGGACATGTTTTTGATTTTTCATCGACAAATATGTCATACATAGGTACGAAAATCTAGAAACATATTCCATCATCAGACTACCAGGGGTATGACGATGCATCATCGGTACATGATAGACATCCCATTTATACGCACAAAACGATTTGGAAGTAGCATTTGGGGAACGCCTTCAGTAGTAGACGTGTTTGGCTAAAATGATGATAATTCACTAAAATGCCTAACTAAAACATTATCCACTAAATCTATTAGGACTTTCAGTTCCTATTTATATCCCCTAAGATCAGATCAGAAACAGTTCTAACCAAAAACATACATACCAATGCATAAACAAGTCAGTCAACGAAGAAAACGACGAGCAAGTTTATTAGTTTTACCAAAAACCAGGACCAACTATGGTAAAAAAATGCTTCTATTTGAAGGAGCACAGCTATATAATAACATACCCCACGCATAACAAACCTTCTATCATACAGCGCATTCAAAACCCAGCTAAGTCATTATTAAATCGCCAATCCAACATTACTCGGTAAATCAATGTGTTGGGTGGGTCGAGTTTCGGGTAGTTTTAATTATTGTTCTCAAGTAAGCGACATATTCTTCTTCCTGCCCTTATCCCATATTACTTGGGGTCAGCGCAACACGTTTTTTTCTCCAACTCCGTCCTGTCACCCATCACACTATCACTAACTCTCTTCCCTTTCATATTTATTACGTTTCTTTGGCCTCCCTCTTCCTCTCCATTCATCTACTTGTAAATTCAGAACTCTTTTAGTGACATGCGTTTCATCCCTCCTCTTCATATGACCATACCAAGACAAACGATTCCCTTTCAACTTTTCAGTCACTGGCGCCACTTTCAAACTTATTTTAGATTATCGTCACACTGCACATCCATCTCAACATTCTCAACTCCGCAACATGCAATCTTTTTTCATCAATTTTTTCAACATCAAAGCGACCACCAATCTCAAATAAGCGACATGTTATGATTTTATTGAGAATAAAGTTTCTTTAAGCCTAAGGTCTCACAAATATAAACTTTACAAAATTTTGAATGTGATTAAAAAATCTTTGAACGCCGATCTTGTCATTCCAAACGTTCAACTAAACTAAAATTTACTTCCTTATTGTATTCAACTGTAGTCCGATACAAAACATGTTTTAAATCAAACCTATCAGTAACGATGTATCAATACATTGAATACTGGTACCGATCAAGTTAGAATAGATTTCAATAATGTAAAGCAAATAGGACGGCACGCAGCGGGTGGTATTGCGACAGTTCGCCGATTCTATTCCCAGCTGATGCAGTTGGTCCAATGATGTTCAATACAAAGTAGTAGTTTGAAATAATGGTTTGGAGATGCGATAAGGGGAAGGTGATAGGATTAGATTTAAGTGGGTCTGAGAGGGGATAGAGCTTAGTGTTCAATAGTTGTGTTTGAATTGAAAAGTATTTGTGTTGCAAAGCTGTTTTCTTTAATATATATACACGAATACAGAGTGTCACATTCATTCTGCGTACAATCCCTGCAGGTTTCGGTGTTTCCTGGTAGATTATAACCTAAGCCGAAGCCTACTGAGGCCAAAGATCGGTTTCTGAAAGGAAGGTTTGGCTGCTGGATGAAACGCAACTATGGAACAAGAAAAAAAGAAAAATATTTTATTTGACACATATAGACACACACAATGCAGAAACAACTTAAGAACAGAAGTGGGTCGTTAGTTAGGTTTTTTTTTGTTTTTAGTTAGTTAAAGTCTGACACTATCTCCCACCCCACCCAAGGGCGTGGAGATGTCATTGGATGATTTTCTTACCTACAAAAAAGTCCATACAGCAAAAGTGTAACTAATAATAATCATCTGTTCAGTTTGGAAGCAAATCTCGACCAAGATTTTATACTTTGTTGCAAAGCCGCTTCTCCCAGATGTTCCACAATTAAAAAAAACTAGTCAATTGTAAGTTGGACTCGCACAATGAGGGTTCCGTATAAACTTACTAATGTAGATTTTTCTGAATCGCAAAAAGTAATTATTTTGTGATGTTACTAGAATTTTACTTTACTTGTTCTATAAGACTACGACAGGAAATATATAAGTTTTAATTTCCTTAAGAGTATCAAAAAATGTAACTAAATAGAGTATAAAATGTTTAGATTGCGAATGCCTTGATTGAGTAATATTTTCACTGTAGAAGAAGGTTCACTGTTCCAAGACGTAACATCCATAATTATGTTATTAATTCCAGTGTGATACCTACTTTCCTGAGAAAAAGGGTCTTGACAGACAAACAAACGGACAGTCGGAAAACCAACATGATTTTATGACCCCAGCAGGCTTCGACCCTGGCTGCCTGCAGTTAGCAGGCTGGGCCTCTTCGGTGTGCTGACAGCTCCTAGGGCCGTTTTCTGAACGGGGTAGGTTTTTAGTCAGTAAGAGTCTGACACTACTTCCCGCTCCACCCAAGGGCGGGATTTGTCATTGGATGATTTTACCTACAATAAAAAATAAATAAAAAAAAAAACATGATTTTATGACGGACCCATTTTTGCCGTCTAGGGAGCGGAACCCTAAAAATAATCATATAGATACCAAAGCGACTTCTAAATCCACCTTCAGATATAAGCATCGTGATAGGTCAGAGCTGGTCTCCTCGACACCCAGCCTTTCACCACCGATTGATAATTATGGCGCCCATGATAAAAGATTAGTTTACCGCTAAAAGTCACCGCGAGCTGATCTTAGAACCGGTTTATTTTGATAAATGATTTGACGGCTATTAAATTCTTGGAGCTAGAGTAAACGTGGCGAATGGTTTTCAAATTAATTAAAGATATACTTCTAATACTAGCTTCCACCAGCGACTTTCCTTAGAAAATTATCTAAAAGGAACATATATTATGCGGCAATTAAGTTGAACCCGTTTTTTTATGGTAGGAAAAATCATCCATCAATGACAAATTCCGGGAAATAGTGTCAAACTCTTACTGACTAAAAACCTACCCGGTTCCTTCGTTGCCTATCATACCGGGGCTGAGCCTTCTTTTCAGAAAGCGGCCCTTGACCCCAGTAGGCTTCGACCCTGCCTGCCTGCAGCTAGCAGGCTGGGCCTCTACGATTTGCTGATAGCTCCTTGAGGCGCGCGTGATCGGACAACGAGCTATCCATTGCTTGCCGTCCGCAAGCCCCCGCCTACGGTGACCACCTACCATCCCTCCTCACTCCGGAAAGTTGAACCCGTTGCTGTCAGATGGTTGATTCTTTCAAACCGAGAGTGTGTCTCATTCGCCTGGCCAAGCTTTCGTACATATCTATTTTGTGTCGTAAGACACTGGGTGGAAATGAGTGCCTTTGATTCATTTAGCGATCGGAAAAAACCAATAGGTATGCAAATAAAAATATCAAATTGTAAAGAAAAAACGAGGCCAGGCGAATTTGACACCCTCTCGGTTTGAAAAAATTACCCGGTTACGCGCAGTGGGCACTTCGATTTAGCCCCGAAAATCAGTTACTGCGCATTCAAAGTCGACCGCCATGACGGTTCAACTTGCGTTTCATAGATTATACTCCCGGGATATAAGAACCCTTTGCACTATTCCAGATCATGGTACACCGTAACGCGCACACGCAGTTGGTGCAATGGTTGGGCAATTAACTACTGCGTTGCATGTCGTGGGTTTGATTCCCGCACGCAACAAATATTTGTATGGCATGGTTGTGTTGTCATGTATTGTGTATGTGTTTATATGTTTGTAAATGCACTGACGATTCAGAAGTAAAAATTAAAAAAAATTAAATAATAATAGAAGATAACACTTAAGTACCAAGAGATCTTCCATACATTTTGAGCATCCAAGGGTTATTGGTGGATCGAAGGCAATGAATGGAACAGGGTAGGTTTTTAGTCAGTAAGAGTCTGATATATCTCCCGCTACACCCAAGGGCGGGATTTGTCATTTGATGATTTTACCTACCATAAATAAAAAAACCTTTTGAGCATAACATAAACCAACTATTTTTCTACTGACTGTCCACTGTTGGTTAGAAACTGCCTATGAACAAATCTGACCCCAAAAATTAGCCGTCAACACTATATCAAAAATTGCTGCATCTGACACCATTTCGCGAATAACCCATACACCAAAAACCATAATTCATTGCCCCATAAAACGCGTTGTAACATGCCTACCTACCCGCTGACTGGCAAGTCGTAAAGATAAATAAACCTAACGCAATCAGTATCATTAAGAGCCAAATGTAATACGTATGTATCGTAAATCAATTTTAGGGTTCCACGGTGTGTTGTAAAAACTGTAACGAGGTTTTATGACTTTCGTCGCGGTTCTGTATGTTGGTATTTGTAATTGGGCGTTAGATGATACTGATATTGATACAGGGGACTTTTTAATGGAGAACGAGTAATAATCGGCACGATCAAACCGTGAGTTTGTTGTTGAATTTTAAGTCTGAAATATGATCTATGAATCTAGATGTACGATGATGTGTCCTAGGTGTATGGTGGACATCCAACCTATATACATAAAATTATTTGGGAACACATTCATTGAGCGTAGATAGCTACAACTTAGGGGTCTTTTCGTCGAGATTGAACAGGTTTAGGCGTGCTCTATCGTTGACCACATCATGTTGCTCACCAGGTGAGATAGTGAGATAAAAATTATGTTGTACTCTTCGAATAGTTTTTGTCTTTGAATCTGTATATTATGTTAAGGCGATAAGGGTCAATGTCACGTACATTTTTTAACTGTTTTTTCGATTTGTGTCCAATAAATAATAAATGATGTTTATTTTGTAAATAGTTTAAATAACACGTAACTCAGCACTGTCGCCGCCAGTTACCTGTGTCGCACCATGCACGCTGCTGCTGCCGCCTCTGAAGATGCCTGCTCTTAAAAGAGACTGAAGTACGCATCCTTGGATCACCTTTACCGTTTTGCTTGGAAAGGCAACGGGTAACTCCCGGTCTAGGTCGTTCTTGGTACAAAGGATGGCCATCGATATTCAGCGAGCCAATGTGGCAAGTGTTATAGGCACCATTGCATTGGCAACGATCAGAGGCGGGTTATTTATTGACGATTTACATTTCATTTAATTGTACAATGATAATTCTTTTCCAATCAAATTATATGAGAATTGTTCATATGTCTGCAAGATGGTCTGAATGAATCTGCTTTTGTCTAAACTTTTTGAATAGGTATAAAAATGACCTAAACCACTATTTCTGAAAATTCACAGATCACCTCTTTTATAGCAATCTAGATACCTTTATTTTATTTGTAGGTAAATACTAATACATGTATTTGGAGTAAGGTCAGAGGAAAACTTGAATATCTAATCATCGAACATCGAACGATCCGAATCTACGAATCTATCTTCGAGTTTCGTTGATCCTAAAATGTCTAATAAAAAAAGGGATTATTATGTTTTCCAAACCTTTTGAAATAATGTTACATCTCTCTACCCCACAATCATCGGTTTCAACATGAACTTTAAACTTACAACATATTTACGTACCTCCTTATCACAAAGTGTCCTAAACTTACCTTTTTCTAAGTGCTCATAGTTTCGAGTAATAAATCACAATACTGTGACGTCATATGACACAATATCTCCAATTTGTCATCGATATAGTCAAAGAGAAAGCAACTGGCTTCTGTTTAGATAAACGAAAAAGCTGTAATTTGTAGTCACTAAGGGACTCCTTAATTTTTGGGGCATAGATTAAAAAAAAAGATGGGTCAATTTTTGAAATTATTTTTGTCGCTGGTCGATTTTTATTAATTTTTTGCTCTTTTAGTACTGTTAAAATTTTTTATTATAAGTTTTTGGTCAATATCACGGTTTGGGCTCTAGAGAAAGGAACCTTCTAACTATACTAGCCGTGTTCAGGAATACCGTTTTCTGAATAAAGTCCTTCATGCAGCTGCCTAAGGTGAGCCGAGGTATTGGTCGAGGCTCGTGGCTATTAAGCTATTAGCTAACAAAACTATCTGTAAAATGATCACAGAGTCCACATTCTACATGTCGACAACCTCGTGAGCCAAGTCAATATACTTGATTTGTTTATCTTTCTCGGCTTTTTGAGGTTCTTGTCATGCGGATCGCATAAGTCAACAGCCATTTCACGCCTCTCGTTTTGGCTACCACCATTATATCAGGCTCGTTAGCTACAATAGTCTTGTCAGTGATGATGGACCGATAGTACAATATGATATTGAAATTATCGAGATCTGCGCCGGGCATACCTGCAGCACGGAACCTCTGATTCTACAAGAGATATTTAAGAGTAAGTTGCTGATGGATAATTCTGGCACAAGTCTGATAGATGTGAATGGTTCACATTCTTCACAACAAATTTCCGGTAATTCTTCGTCCATAACTAAATAGATAAAACCTTCGGTTTCCTCGAAGAAATCACCAACACGCAGTCAGGCTACGGACTCCAATTGGTCTACATCAGGTCCATTAAAGGCCCGAATCAAGCTTCGGTAAAGTTCCATACTCTGGCACACTTTCCTGTGATCGTTAGTGTCAAGCACTAAAGGTTTACGCCAGTTCTCGTTAGCCAAGGAAAGCGGGGTGAGACCCTGGTCCATTGGCAACGTCTTGATGCATACCCACGACGTCAGCTAGGATATATTCCTTGAGGCTGCATACCTCACGGTTATGTAAGATCTTAGCATTAAAAAGCCTTTATTAGTAAAATCTATAAGGCTTTTTGTTGTGGTCTATCTAGAAAAAAGTCTACACATGACGACTCTATCAGGTCAAATATCTTTCCTACTTATATAGTTCTAATGCCCTGGTAGCACCGTTGTCATTGAATCTTACTATTAATCAACCCAGGTTATTACAGAACCAGTCCAAATGGCCATGTAAAAATGCATAAGTATAACTGTGTCGATATAAAACCTTCGATTAGGGATACTCCACATTACTCCTCAGAAAAACTATATTTTTTGTTCCTCTATGTTATTATCTATAGCAAATAACACTTAATCAATTTTTTTGATTAAAATTGTGTTGTAATTTCACATCCAACGTTTTTATTTAATTTTCAAGACTGTCACAGAATAAGTAGTAATATAAGTGTAAGATATGATATGAAATCATGTTAGTATAAATAAAACAATTTAGAAAGTATCAAAAAACAGTAAGTTCAAATCAAGCTTTACTCTCACAATAGGCATTTAAGCAGCCAATAAGATCGTATTTTTTTGGTTTCAATATCAATTCTGATCTTTGAACCCAAACATCATTTTGATTGACATTTTGACATAACATGATTTCAACTCAAAATTGCGTTAGTAAAATAGCATTCAGAGGAGTGTCAGGTCTTTATGTTTTTTCGATCACTGACCTAAATGGTTCATGTTTTAAACGAACTGAACTTAAGTTTAGGCGTTAAAAAGCCTATTAACCTATTTCATTTGAAAGTTACTTCACTTCTAAAGTACGAATTTATTCAACGCAATTTCAACTCTATACTTAGAAAGACAGAGTTTGTATTTTGTTTAATACATTTCTTCATAACGGAATACGATAAGTGGATTCTATTGTATGTGTTCTAAGCTACCGAAGCTAATAAGCTATTATGTTGTTGTGTAAGCCATTTATATTGAATGACCCCGAACTATCGATGACCCTACAAAGCATTGGGATGAGAAATATAGCTTTTTCGTTTCATTTTGTTAACAATAGGTATGTTATTTTCGTTATTGATGGAAAACTTATAAGTAAAAACGACTTATTGATAAATATGGAGATAACTGATTAGCTTATCTATGTTTTGGATTTATAATAAATCTAAGGGCGTCTTCAAATTACCCGCTACATGCCACGCGAGTGCAGCGTGGTTGCAGCGCTGCCACCGTGCTGCTCTGCTATTTCATATAGGTGTAGCGCGATAGTCACACGTTTTTCGTCGGCTAATTTGAAGGCACCCTTAGATTGCTACCCTGAGAAATGCCTCATCATCATCATCAGCCTTTTAATGTTCCTACTGCTGGGACATAGACCTCCTCTCTAATCCACCACGCGGGCCCAGTGCGGCTTGGTGAATGTCACATGCCTTCGAATTTTTGGTTCTAAGACATGCCGGCTTCCTCACGATGTTTTCCTTCACCGTTTTGAGAGCAGCGGTGATGAAATAAATTATACAAAGTAATGTGCCTGGCTGGGTTTGAACCCGCGACCTACAACTCGTAAGTCGGGACCGTTACCACTCGGCCACCACTGCTCCAAGAAAAGAGAAATGCCTAAAGGTATGAATTCGATTAATCAGCCAGTCGAAGAAGGTAACGAGAGAGTTAATTAGAAAGTTACGAGGGTGATCTTTGTCCAACAGTGGGATTTCAAAAACGTACAGTGAACGTAGTTGCTGCAAAAAATACGGAACATATTGATTGTATTGCCAATATGTTGCGTTGCCTGAAAATAAAAAGGTTATTGAAGGTTATTATTGTCTTCTTATAAGGAAAACAATAACATAACTGCCGTCCTCAAACTATATACCTACTATATAAACTATAATACCATGTCGTTATCTGACACAATCACAAAGAGTAACTCAAAATGTACGCACAAAAGACGCAGCGTTGAGTTATTTAAAAATTTATATTCATCTTTAGCTAATTGAACATTGCATTTCAACTTAATATTTTTTATTTTGTTTATGTCGGAAACTATTGACAGTAGAAAAATACTGCTCAAATAGATTGATAGAAATTTTTCGACTATCTAATTACCATGGCAACAAGAAACGAAAGCTCATCAAATAATATACAACAGCACATAATTTTAGTACGGAAGATAAGGAATTTACGATAGGCAGTACCAATGATGCAAAATATTTTAATTAATCAGAAAATTGCCTGTTAACCACGGTAATTAAGATTACAATAAAAATAAAACCCCAAAGTATTCATCATACCAAAGGCAAAACCCTTTTCATTCATAAACCATGAAAATCACCAATAAATCTTCCCTAAAAGAAATTAAGACATAATTTACATCTAAATCCGATACTTTGAAAGCGCAGGTGCACCTAATTGAAAACACTAATGTAATTTTTTTGTTGCCAGTACAATTAATTTGTATTTTAATGACTTTCTAATGGTTTTTTTATTAATTTATTGGGGCGTTATAAATTTTACGTGTTGCGCACACGATTTTGGATGAAAGGGTTGAGTTATTTTGAACCCAGAGGGGTGAAATTGGAATTGCGTGGGCTAATTAAAGGGGGCGAAGTAGACGACATGAAAATTTAAGTTCGTTGACTTTTAGTATTGAGAGACGTTTGTGATCTTGTCGTGTTGGTTGTATTTGCAAGTTAATGATTTCTCAGAAATAGAAAACTGACAAATGTAACACAAAAGTAATGAGTCTAAAGTTTGAAAGGTTTCTTGATATATTTGTCTAAAATTCCTAGAAAAATAGTCACAACGGCTTTGAAACGAAACAACAAAAAGTTAATAAGAGTTTGACACTTTTTCTTGCTCCACTCAAAGTGGGGCTCCACTTAGAGCTGTTGAAGAAATGCCACGAAAGGTTCATCACCCACCAGATCAAACATCGTAAGTGGAGATGGATAGGTCACACGCTCAGGAGAGATTCCGATCATATACGAGTACCTAAACAGGCATTGGACTGGCATCCTCAAGGGAAAAGGAAGCGAGGCCATCCTCGGCAAACCTGGCGACGCACCGTGTTGGAAGAAGTGACGGCCATCGGACTCACATGGATCGATGTGAAGCGTAGAACTCAAGACCGGCCGCAATGGGTGCCTACTGTTGACGCTCTCTGCCCTAGCTACGGGACATAGGATCTTAAGTCAAGTCATGGTAAGTTCCTTATACCATATACATATACATCGGTACATCAAAACTAAGGTGCATAATTTGTTACATATTTTGGAGAATTAATTAAATAGACTGGCTACCACGGACTATTGATAGTTTCATATAGCAATTATTTTATTTATTGCTATTACATGAAATAATATGTACATTTTCGCACAAGACAGTTCATTGTGGCGACACTTGGGGGAGGTCTATGTCCAACAGTGGATGTCTTTCAGCTGAAATGATGATGATGTAGATTTTACCGTAATCTGCTTCCATTTTTTCTTTGATAATTTTTAATTTAAATAATAATCAAAAGTCATGTGGCAATCACACGTTTATATTATAATAACAAAATTGTGTGTCTGTTTGCTAATTATTTATGCTGAAACTGTTAGAGGGATTTAGATGAAACTTAGCACACGGGTAGGTCATTTTTTTTTTATTTAACACTTTAGGGATGACGTTGCAAATTTATTCGTAGTAAACCATAATAACACATACTTTACCTTACGCCAGGAAGTAACAGTTACTTACAAAACAATATGGATATTAATTAAAAAGTCAAAATAACACACGTTGCCGACGCGCCCTGTTATTAGAGGCTTAGTGTGAGGTCCAATTTACATAAATTGTTGAGCTAGCACTTATCTGCACACTGTTTTAATCTTATAGGTATAGGTATGTGTAATTTTCAACCATTTTAAAAGCTGTTGTCGAATTTCATATTTTCAAACTTTTTGGTAAAACAAAAAAAGAAAAAGTTTTAAAAAAATATCTTGATATCTTTTTTTTTACTTCATCTATATTTTAGATGAACCAACAGACGTTATCTGGTCTTAGCTAGGAACTGTCAAACGAATATAATCTAGGTTTCTACCGAAATCAAATCTTATATTTGTATAAAAACTAATCCTCTGAAAACAAGCTATTTTGCATGAATTTAGGCACCTCATATTGTATTCATAAATTGAAAAATTATAAAATATGTATTTATAGAAATCTTGCATATTTATTCCAGGTTTTGAATAATGAATTCTTTTAAAGTTAAAAAAGACCTGTTTTTTTTTGTGAAATACTCGAGTCAAGGGAAGGGCCCTTTTTACGCCGAGTTACCCGTGTCAACACGGCGTCAATGCCAAGTGCATTCTTTTGCATTTTCGACGTTGGTGTCAAAATATTAAATATCTAAATTCAATCATTATTCTAACACCATCCTCCTATGAATATTTTGAATTCCAGTGCTTTTTCTAATTCCGTATAAAAAATAAAAAAACAACAATTAATTAAATAATAACTTGAAATAACACATTAAGTGAGTTCCCCGACATCGCCTGTGATTAAAGTGGCCGTGTGGGGCCGAATTTACATACGCTGTTAAGGCGAATGAGCCAACGAATAGATAGGAAAAAAAGTTAATCAATTTAAGAGATTTAGTCCAAAGTTGAAGCTTTCGGTGGAAGGAATTACTTTTAGGTTTTTTTTGATGATGGAGAAGTGTTTGACTATGTTGTCAGTGTATTTTGTGATTTTCTCTTAAAGTAAAAAAAAATAATCTAATACGGAATTATTGTAAAACTCAATTGTTTTATTTAATATAAACCAGTGGCTGACTGTGATCCCACCTTATGGTAAGCAGTCTTGTAATCGTTGATGGTTTTTTTTTTATGATAGGTAAAATCATCCAATGACAAATCCCGCCCTTGGGTGGACTAAAAACCTACCCCGTTCCATTCTTTGCCTTGGTCCCAGGGTAATCGTTGATAGAGAGGCGCACTAGTTTATTCTGAGCCTATACACTCTAGCCTTGAAGACACCTAAATTATAATCGGACGGGAAGACAGCAGCAGGCAAACTACAAATAGGTCGATTTTCTTTTGAAAATTATATTTTTCTAGAAACAAAATCGGTATTTATTTTATTTGTCAGTGACAACAACTTTACTACTTTTGTTATTGGTGACATGAACACTGGTCTATTTTACACTACTTGTATTTAATTGATTATAAAAATAAAACAAGTAGTGTTTCGTAAATTTTTCTTTCTTTCGTTAGACTTATTGTTGATAGTACGTGCATTGGACCATTTTTTAAATTTTCACAGTGATTTTATTTAATATAACAGATTCTTCATTTGTGTGCAAAAAAGTGGTTTTTGAAAAATTATTTCCATTTGTCATCATGGTGTGTTATATATTGAGAATGCAATAAAAAATACAAAGCACAAAAACCGGGTTAAATTGATTAGTCGCTAAAATCTGAATAACCTTTATGACAAATGACCCTTATAATTCTCGATTAAAATGAAATCGAATTCAAAATTGCCACGCCGACGCATATTCCTATTCTAAAACAACTTAAATCACACTGATCACTTATCAAATGAATAAACAATAAGCTAAATTCCCTGAAACAATTCCATTAGCACTTCGGTGAAAATCAACAAAAATACTCACAGCAAACAAAAAATTATCAACAATCAGCTCGAAAATTTAAATTCCACTAAAACTGTATCAGTAATTTCCGAGAAATGAGCCTTAACATACACACATTGCAAACTATTTAATTATACGCCGACAAAGCGAACACATAGCATCGATCAACACACTCGACATTGCTACAACTCTAGTGAAAAAAAAAATGAAGCGTTGTTAACCCTAATAACATCATGGGTCATTTAAGGTACAATTAAAATACCTTGATAGTCGGCAAGTGGAGTGTTACATGTTAGATTATAAGGTGGAGATCTCTGATAGAGAGCCGGTAATGTTGCTTGAACACATAATAATTTTAAAGTGAAGACTCTTAACTTGAAATATAGGGTTTCTTTAACTTCCAAACCGTGACTTTTAAACTTTGATCAACGTAAATACAGTTGTGATTTTTTGATATTCTAGTAGTTTTTAAACTTAGCGCAATTATGTGAATATGATCCACAAATGCTAAAAGATTACTCAAATCAAAAATGTACATTTCACAGTATGTTACGAGTATTTCTATAATAATTACTTCAGTACATAGCAATGCTTCTGATAACATTCTCTGAGTCACTTGTGATGTCACCCGTGGAAAGTCATGGGGTGTTTTATTTTTAACACACCGTGACACAATTTGTCAACAAACTAATTTCAATAACATTCAGAATTTTACACGACGAAAACTCAAGCACAAATAATTTTTCAACATTCCAAACCCCACGCTTACGGCCTCCCTTATATTTATTATAATATAAACAATTAGGCAGCTATTTATCACTAACGCACATCGTTCCACGGTGAATACATATTAACACTACAAACGTTGCATTTATAATTATGATAAAACCCACTCAGTCGTTGCCGTACTTTTGAAATTAATTGCTGGGGTCACGCAAACCCACCGTCGTTTTTTAGGGTTAAGGTACCACGATCGATTGACAGTAGGGATGTGGTTATCACCGTAACCTACTTAGTTTTATTTAATTAGATTTTTACGGTTATATCATTTGTATTGTTTTTTATTTTTATTGCCTATTGTGTTGCTGTTAATTTCCGTCGTGATTTAAATGGGTGGTTGTTTTAACACCTCTGTAACAATGGTGTGTAGTTTTATGATAGTGTAGGGACTTAATAGTATGCTTAGAAATTAAAGGTTTAACCTTTTAACTATCTAATTAACAACCTGCATGTTAGGTGTCTTAATTACTATATTATGTTCACAAACATGTCCGTCAGGATTTCTACAAAGATTAGTTTCGCAATTACATTTCCTTCTAAAGACAAAGACAAAAGACCAATTATAATATTCCACAATTATTACACAAAGCCATCTAGTCCCAAACTAAGCAGAGCTTGTGCTGTAAGTACTAGACAACTGATTACCATTCTTATAATTTCTAAATACGAGTACATATTACATATTAAAAATTACACCCAGACACAGAACAAATTATCGTGCTCATCACACAAACATTTGTCCTGGGCCTCAAGTCTGCTATTACAATAGTGGCAGAACGTCTATCGTTGATTTCATCATGGTTGATTTTGAAAAGCTTGGTAATCAACTAATATAATGGCATCACTATGACTTTACAACTGACACACCATGGAAAGAAATGGTAATCTCATACATAGTGACAAATAAATTTCTCACTTATGGGGTAATCTGCTAAAATTTTGTCAGTTGCTTTGATTAGTGACTTGCCATTAGATTTGTCTGAAAACGACTAAGTCATTCTACCGCCATTCGTTTACGAGACCAATAACCGACCAATGATCGACCATTATGATTTAGCAGATTAAGAACTTTTACCAAAATGACAATGGGTTTGTGTTGGAATGTCGAATTTACAAAAATAGCAGACTTGGGCCTTTGGATGAGAATCGAACCCATGACCTCCGACTTAGCAGTCAAGGATGCTAACCACCAGATGACAGGCCAGTCAATTCTACTAAGCTCATTCCATCATTACACCACCAGATATCCAATCCATATGCACTGAATTTTTCAGGAACTTAGTTGGTTCCAATTCTCCTATTTGATGGTTAGTTAAAGAACCACCTGTTGTAAACTTTTCTTAAATAACAGTTAGTTATAAAGTTAAAATAGATAGAAAATGTGAAAATATACACCAATAAATTTTGGTCATTTTAATCCCGTGGAGGATCGATTCGGTACATTAAATACTATCGATTTATAAAGATAAAATAAAAAAATAAAGTACTGTTTTTCTAAAACTCGAATTATTATACGCTTATACGAAATTAATTTCTTTAAGTAAACGAGTCAATGACCTTGTAGGGAGTTGTCGGTCGTTGCGTACTAACTACCTACAGTTCATTCACCTAGATCAGCTGACGTTGATTTAAAGAAATCAATTTCGTACATGCGTAAATTAATTCGAGTTTTTAAAAATAGTGCTTTATTTTTCATTTTTATTTTTACAAATCAAAACCATCATGTACCGAATCGACCCTCCGCGGGATTAAAACGACCAAAATTTAATGGTGTATTCTTATTGCTCGTCACTGTACATCTGCTACGTATCAGTAGCAGGTAGTAGGGCAGTAATAGCAGTAGTTGTCCTATAATGTCCCACTACTGGATGAAAATCTCCCGCTTTTTGCATGTGATTGTACCTACAGTTTTTTAAGTAAAAGCTGAAGAAAACAAGTAATAAAAGATAATAAACTTAGGCAGGTGCTTAAACAACTTGTAGTTTACCTTTTACCAATTCGTTTGAGTTTTACAACATTATTTTTCCTTTCTCCTTTTTTAAATAAAACAAATCGCTAACAAAACACAACGTTGTTAAAAGAAGAATAAATTCAACGCGAATAATAGAAAATCTTGAGAAAATTCAGTATTCCGAAGGGTGATTTCTTAATAATTTACGAGTATTAGCCGTCCCTTTGCAAACCCCTTCTGTATCAAAACGAAAACATAAAAGGGTTGTTTAGAAAAATCATGTAATTTAATTCAATTGAATTAAAATTAAGCACGACTGTGATGATTTGAATTTGATAAAAATAGGGGAAACGGGATTAGGTTACCAGTTTAATAAATTCGGAAAAAAAGAAAATTGAAAGTACATTTTTGTCTTTATAACATAAATGTTTTTTTTTTAATGTCATGTTTTAATGTTTATCACTCACTTACCTGAAGGAAAGCGACGATGTGACCGACTACTTTTTTTTAGGTTTGAAATCATACAGTTCCTTTATATTCTCTAGGATGGAGCGAGAGGTCGTGTCAGACTTTTAAATTACTGACTAAAACACCACATCCACATCCCCTTTTTGCCTTGCGTTCTAGGGCCCCGGGGTTTCCTTTCGGACTACTCATGGCTTTAGTAGGCTTTGGCCCAGACGGTTTTGCTGACATAAATTTGAGACGCGCGTGGAACACTTCGAGCCGTCGCCAACTCGGGCTCTGTCTGGACGGTCACCGCACGGCTGGACGGCGAGCTACCCGTTACTTGTCGTCCCTAAGCCCATACCTAAGGTGGCTAAAAATCAGGGTCGGGATTCCGGTGCCCAAGCTTCAGGAGATCCGTTCTCTCACGCGTGCGGTCGCCTCGCGACTGCCTGCGTCTTTCAAATTGTTTTTTTAATGTTATTCATGGTAGAATTGAATATGTACCTAAATATTATTATTTAAAAATTCACGATTATTTTAATGAAAACAAATACCTCTTCTCAAAGACGTGTCAGCAGCAGTCGGACAAACGGAAGCGGAAATGAACACTTCCTTCGCCAAAATTTTTAAAAGGCTTCCAAAGAATGAAATGGGAAATATGACAAGCGCAGTTTATGGCCCAGGGGCAAACGGGTTATAATTATCTGCTTGACAAAATAGGGGTAAATTGGTAAAAACTACAGAATAAAGAAATTTAATTTGATGAAAGAGCGATGAGTTTGGTAAGGGGATAGCATAGCGTAGTACAGCCCCAGCCTTATAATGTTCCCACTGCTGGGACTCAGGCCTTTTCTCTAAGAGAGGAAATTTGGTGGATGTCACATGTTTTCGAATTTATGGTTCTAGGACATGCCGGTTTTCTCACGATGTGATCTTCAACGTTTTGAGAGCAGTGGTAATGAAATAAACTGCACAAAGTAATGCGCCTGGCTGGGCTTGAACCCGCGACCTATAACTCGCAAGTCAGGCCGTTACCACTCGGCTACCACTGCACTCACTGAAAAAAAAAATACTTTGAACTTTAGTTACAGGATGGAAGCCTGTGAAAAAATGTATAAAAAAATATTACTAGTGGAACTTTATTTGCCTGATTTATTCGCCTAAACTAGTAAATCAGTGTCCTTTTTATTTAGTAGTTTAATGACAGTGATCTATTCACTATCCCAAAACTATTAATATGAGTACTTCCAAAGGAATCATTGAGTCAACTACTGTTTGTAGTCCATTGTCAATCAATATTCAGTGACTCTCTTGTGAAAGTTAATGCCTGAAAGCACTGAATGTTGATTTTAATTCAATTGAATTAAATTACATGATTTTTCTAAGCAACCCTTTTATGTTTTCGTTTTGTTTATAACGATCAAAATTTAACGGTGTATATTAGTATATACCGTTAAATTTTGATCGTTTTAATCCTGTGGAGGGTCGAACCGGTACACGAAACGTTATCGATTTGTAAAGATAAAATTAATAAACGCATATACGACATTAATTTCTTTCAGTAAACGAGTCAATGACCTTGTAGGTACCTAGTTGTCAATCGTTGCGTACCAGCTACCTACAGGTCATTGAACTCACCCAACTGACGCTTACTTAAATAAATTTATTTAGTACATGTGTAAATTAATTCGAGTATAAAAAAAATACTTTTTTTTAATTTATCTTTTCAAATCGACAGTGTTTCATGCACCGAATCGACCCTCCACGGGATTCAAACGATCAAAATCTAACGGTGTTTAACACTATCAAAAATATTTTTTTTTAAATATGAATTAGATTTATAATTTCCTAAAAAAGAACATTATTTTAGACTATGTAATCTCTTTTTGGGAGTATTGGAGCTTGAATTTGTACATTTCTTTGCTAATTTCAGTGAATATTTTAGAATCTCAATTTGAAAATGGTGCCGCCATTTTCGAATTTACTTTACAATCCTAGATTTATAATTCGGGAACGTTCGCTCGGCTGCTTTCGGTAAGGTAACGGTTCGCTACACCAGCCTTGTTTGGTGTTTAATTTAAAGTACCCTCCAATTGGGCCGAACCCTTTTGTTTACGAATTTTAGATATTTTTTTTTTTACTTTTTTCACGATCAAAGGGATAATTGGTGATTATAATCGGGTTTTATAACAAATGCGTGCGGTTGTTAAAGCTTTAGATAGATCGGTGAGATTTTTTCTCGGTTTAATTTTGTGTTGGTAAATTGTGTTAGGGCTGTTACCCTTGGCAATATCGCCCGGATGTTTGTTTGCTATCTAATTGTTAAAGTTCATAAATCAAGGTGGCAACACATCGGAAAAAATACGATTTATAGTATGGAAGCAGCGAAATAAGGCTGATAAAAAAATATGAAGAAGGAGTTATTATAGTAGCTTATTTGTGTGACCGCTCTTGAATACACGGTATATGGGGCCCTTTACTCCGTCAGCGACAAGAATAGATGGAAGTACATCATAAGGGCGAAAGTGATGAAGCAGGGTGCTCATGACCCTGAGGCACAGGACAGCATTGAGGAATACGACGCAAGGAAGAGGAGGTTATTTGCAATTAACATTGGGGTTACCAGTTTAGAGGTATTCGAAACAGAGTATACTCATAAAGTCCCGCAAACCTCCATTGACAATGGAGGATTCTCTATGTCTCATCTGAGCAACTGCTCAATAGATGATTTCAGGCAGTTGTATATGTTCAAATCGTGCGGAGAACTTTAATTGCGCGATGCAGGATTTCGTAGTTTAGTTCCTATGTGGTACTGTAGATGTCGCCACCAGCATTATCATTCAACATTTCAGGCGAAAGACGTCCACTGAAGGACATAGGACCTAACAATGAACGGTCCTGTGTGTCTCGCATCATGACTGGCCTGTTGGTCTAGTAGTTGGTGGCCCTGACTGCTATGCCAGAGGTCGTGGGTTCGATTCCCACCGAGAACAAATGTTTGTGTGATGAGCACGATCATTTGTTCTGTGTGGGTGTAATTTATCTATAATAATTATGTATGTATTTAGAAATATATAAGTTAGTTTATCTGATATCAAGTACCCATAACACAAACTCAGTTTAGCTTGGGACTTGACGACGTTGTGTGATACTTGTGTTTGTGTTTGTGTAAGTTGAAAACCCGTAACCCTTGCCAGGTCATCGATCCACCTTGTAGGAGGCTTTCCAACACTACATCTTCTGGTACGTGGTTGCCACTCCAGAACCTTTCGGCCCCAACGGCCATCTGTTCTGCGAGCAATGTGCCTAATCCATTGCCACTTAATTTTGGTTCTTCTGTGAATAAAAAAAAAATTAAAAATATGCATAATTGGTACTATATTATTGAGGATTTATAAAAATCATTAATTTTTGATTATGTTTCTAGTACGAAATTACATTAGTTATTTACCTAACACTGAGTCATAGTAATGATTGCAACATAACAAGGGAAATAGATTAGATACTCAAAATAGGCACTACCAAGTTCTGATAAAGAATTAATTAATTTCTATAATTAACAATTCTGATCTTTGAACCGACTTCAATTGAAACTCTAACCTACCAAGTCATTAAAACAAATGAACGCAAAACCATCGAGGCGCGCGTAATCACGAGTTATATTGTAAGGGTAACAAAACGCGCTTTAGTTAAGTTTCGAGTAACGTCGTAATTAGCGTTCGCTTAGTGACTGAGTATTTTGTATAGAAGTTATTGTTGTATTCTTGACTCTTGGTTATTTAATGTAGGAAAGGTTTCTGAAGTTTATTATGTTATTTGTATTTATGTTTTATGGAAAATTCTGAAACATTTTGTTTAAAAGAGAATGACTAGTATTTTCTCAAAGATATTTTCGGGTCTGCAAATTCCTTGATTCCAATATTTACATCTATTTCAAAAATATTACTTTAGGTACTTTTTAGTCTTTTCAAGTAGGTAATATTGACATCTTCATCCCCGTTTCGTAATTACGTAGGGACGCATTTTAGGCTATCAAATCAAAAGACATCATTAACGAACTAATTAAAATCAAATCAGGCTAATAAACAGGACCTTTCATTTCCGAAAATCACAAGTAAAATGCTACCAGCACTCACCCAAAAATTAAATGTTCAACATCACGAAACATTAAGGGCTAATTTCACCAAACACTGTTAGTTACTAAATGTCTCGTTAAGAAATGTGTTACGACGAAAACAGTCCGTCAACACGCTAACCCGAAGATTTAAACTGAGCTTGGTGAAATCGGGCCTCAGGCTTCATCAATTAAGAAAGAGTTAATTGTACATCAGAACGAGGATAAGTTATTCATGGTTTTGAAGCGAATGACTCGAGTAGGCCCATTGCACAAAGTGAATACTTAATACGCGGAATTATGAACGTTTAAGATGCTTAGCACGGTTATGATTTGAAAAGGGAGTTTAAACTAATGTTGTGAAAACGGAAGGGAGATAAACGCTTTTCAAATGGAGGATTTTATTTTTAAATTTGGTCTTTCGTAATGGGCTTTTTAAAGGTACTAATTAGCTTGGAAATGTTTTTTGTTAAATTTTAAAATATACTGTCATATTCTCTGTAAACAAAATCAGGGGTGGCAACGGTCTCGACTCACAGATACAGTTAAAAAAAAGTAACAGAAATACAATTATTATTATAATTATAGACGTAGTTTTGTGAACAGAAAAATTTAGATCTACAAAATCTTGCCTCTTAAACTAAGAGACTTGTATCTTATGAGATAGTAGTCGACCAAATTGGAATTTAACAAAACTAGGGTTTACAATTATATTGAAAGCGCTTTACTTTGTGTTATTTATTTCATCAGTACTATTATCAAAACGGTGAAGGAAATGTTTTTTTGAGGAAATTAGCATTTCCTTGAAACACCGGTTCACATGGTGGATTACAGCCCATTCCTTCTCATAGAGAGGCAAATTCCAGCAGTGGGCGTGGATATATTATAAAATTGATTATGGTATGGTATTTTCTCTAACATTGTCATCAGTAAATGATTGCCAGATTAAATATTGATTTTTTGTCCAAACTACCGTGCTTTAAGTTAATTTGTCATCTTCTTTAAGGATGATATTGTAAAAATCATCCCATGACATCTCTCGCCCTTGGGAGCGGGAAATACTGTTAGAGTTTTACTGACTAAAAAACTCACCCCGTTCCTTCATTGCCTTTCATACCAGGGCCAAGCCTTCCTTTCAGAACCAGACCCTTGGCCCCAGTAGGCTTCAAAACTGCCTGCTAGCAGAATGGGCCTCTACGGTTTGCTTGAGGCGCGCGGGAACAGTTCGCGCGCCTCAAGCAAACCGTCGATGACTTGGGCTCGGTCCGGTTGGATACCGGATGGTCGGACAGCGAGCTAAGAGTCCGTAAGCCTCAGGGATGATGTGACTGCGATTCCTGACTGCTATTATATTTAATAGCTCAACCATCTAGACAATCAATATAACATCTTACATATTATCGTCTCCCCAGCATGATACGAAGATTCGCTTACCCAAAACAATATCCTGGTTCTAATTCACACAACACAAGTTTGCCCACTTGAAATCTGTCAGTATTCCCCCATCGCATGTTCCATCAGCAACAGATCCTTACCATCTTATTGCGTCTTCTATTGCTCTACAAATACACATCGACACCTTAGTATTTGGACACATTTCTGTGTCGCATCCACTAAGTCTTATGTCAATATTTGGCGTGTTCACCTCATTCCTAGTAGGCCCACACTCTTCTCTTACACCTGTATCAAAGAAAATTGAACTTTCCTCTTCGGAGATAGAGTTTGCGTCTTCTGCAAATTAAACTTTGCAAGTACATTGTAAAATATACAAGCGTTACGAATAATGTTTACTTTTGCAGCGATTTTCGACTCTGTTGTCATGATTTAAGGGTGATTTCCTCTTGTTTGCCGAGATGATTTTGTTGTTACTCCACGGAATTTTTCTTGTGAACTACCAGAATTGTTAATCTTATTTAAGCTTTGTAAGCTCGGAATAATCATTTGTTTGTCTGTATGTAATTTTGTCGCGGTTTCATGTGAAATATGTCTTTATTAGTCACTTTATCTGTCATAATTCAAACCTTTGGACTAAAATAATCCTGTTACGTGATTACTGAGTCTTTCCTAAGATTTAAAGGTTTTTTTTTAAATTGTTGATAGGGATCACGCTTGACTACTATCTCACCTGATTGAATGATCATCTCATGTGATCGACGATGGACCACGCTTGCCTAGAAGTAACGTATTCAAATTTGACTTAAAGATCCCTAGATTACCACTTTGATAGTTCTAGGCTTTATCATTAAACTCACTTCTAACAGAGGCTTCACTCGCTTGGAATGAGTACTTGCCCCCAATATAAATTAAAGCCCTTGTGTACGTGGATTACACACACAATATACATATGTACAAACTTTTGCCTTTATAATATTACATAGTATGATGTAAGAGAGTTAATAAAAATATTTATTTATTAAAAATTCATGCACTAGAAAGTAACACTGTAACAAAGGCGGTATTTTCTACCAGTCGACCAGGGTGGTCATACTGGTCATGTCACACCATAATATTTTACAAGACCTTAGCCAATTACTTTTTTCTTCCATTTTTCTGATAATTTTAAAGATGCTTCTAAACCATATGCCTAGCAGATTATAGATTCAATCATAGATTCTAACACCCGTATTTATAAACAGGTAAAACCAATTACTTGAGTAAAAGTAACTACTTAAGTAACAATTTGCATTACTATAGTTAAGAAAAATTAAAATTTTGAATGAAGATTTCGAACGTCAAGTAGTGACTTATAATAAGAAATTACAAAGCAAAGAGTGATTACTTTTTTTTTTATAAATAGTGTAAGGTGTAAGTCGTCTGGTGACGAGATGGTTAGACGACATTGTGGATAGAACCTGGACAAGAACACCACAGGAAACTAAAGATGGCACAAGAAAAGAGAGGCCTATGCAGTAGACGAAGTCAGTCTGTGAATGATGATGGTTAGTTTCTAAATACTTTTCTTTATCAAACTCAAATCAATCGCCATGTCTATTACTGGTAAACTACTTACTACCAGTAGTAGTATTTAGCCTTATGTCCCATTGCTGGGTGAAGGCTTCCTTCTCCCTTTTTCACATACGTCTGTCCTCGGCGATTGCGGGCCAGTCCCTCTGGTAAAACTAAAAAATCTCTCAACTACTAAAGCTAAAAATCCGTCTAACTTGTTTGATTTTTCACTCATTCAGTAATTCTAGAAATGTCTTCAATGAGCTCGATTGAGATATTTCTTAGAAAATAAGAACTATTCAATAAAAATTGAGGCAGTCATCCCTGTCACCCTCCTCAGCCGTCGAGGGATGAGATAGCACCCAGTCTTCAATCAGGGGTTGATTCCACCCTATCATTATGGGGCGGTATGTTCCCATTTCGCTTTTCCCTCATTTGTTCTCACTTTGTTCTATTTAATTGAGACAAGCCTAGTTAAACTTTACTAGTTTCGGGAGCTTTGTCTTGTGCTTGTCTTTATTTTCAAGTGCTTGGCATTAATTATCTTAAACTTTGATGAAGCCTTCATAGTTTTTGATTTATAGTTGAGAAATGAGAACTTCTAGTGATGGGATTTTTGAGCTGGAAGATCATCCAATACGTTGTCCCGCTCTAAGGTGGAGAGGAGAGTCGTACCTGTATCCGAACACGGATTTGCTTTTCAGAGATTCGCTCTGGCTCTAGTGGACATCAGCCCTGCGGGTTTTACTGACATTTCTTTGAAGCGCGCGTGGAACATTACGCACCGTCAGTGAGTCGGGCTCGGCCTGGACTCCCAAAAACTCGTCGTCCGCTAGTCCGCGCCTACCATGACCGATAGTTAGGATAAAAAACGTAGTGTAATGTAATGTGCGTACTTGGCGTTCGTCAAACCAGTTTAGTAATGTTGAGTTCAAATACAAACGGGCGCATCATCAAAACGTCCTTTTGAAAGTTTTATTTCCAATAATCCCACAAGTAGGTTTACATAACAACAAAAAATGTCATCACAACAAATAATTAGTGCAAGAGCGAGAGAAGCGAGCTCTGCCCCCCTAGCCAAGTTACGGTCGTTTCGTTAAGCGTGAACGCTTGGAGTTGGCCACGCCTCCAATTATTTTATTCTGACCACGTGACTAAGCGTTGAAATGACGTCAGAACATAGAAATTGGAGGCGTAACCAACTCCAAGCGTTCACGCATATCGAAGCTATTGTATCGTATGGTTAGGCGGGTAGAATTTTAGAGCATCCTGACATGGACAGCTGGATCCATCGAGTAATTTGGCAAGTGCAGTTCAGATCAGTTAGGTTAAGCGAGGTATATTTACTCAGGCCACCAACTATTATACACACTATAACTATCATACTACAGCTCGTTGACAGACGGACAGTTAGACAGATATACGGACGGCAAAGGTTTAGCAATAGGGTCAAGATGACTCCTAAAAAATAAACTGATTTAAGAAACACCCTTAAATGCTTCATGAATGTTCACTGATTTCACTTAGCGCTAGAGTCCTTTTACTTTCATCACAAACTTACTAACGACTCAACAAATTCATAGACTAGAAAGTCCTAGCTTGTTAACGAAACATTTTTAGCTATAAGATTTAAAAAGCGGCATAAAATGAAGTCGTCGCCAAGTTAGTTCGTCTTTTCCTTGTTAAAACTAAGTAAAACTTAGTTAACGCGCAGGAAAATATAATTTACGACTTAAATAAAATCTACGGTTTACCACAAAATGCGCAAATCAAATCCCGCAAATGATCTATTAGTCATAATGACTAAACCACCCGAAGGTTGACTGATACAAAATGCTTATCCGCCTTTTTACTTTTGTGTGCGTAAAGCATTAAATAAATAACTAGTTTTTGCCCGCGGCTTCGGTCCCAATTTTACCCTTCTCTACCCTACTCTACCCTACTCTACCCTACTCTAACCTACTCTACCCTACTCTATCCTACTCTACCCTACTCTACCCTACTCTACCCTACTCTACCCTACTCTAACCTACTCTACCCTACTCTACCCTACTCTACCCTACTCTACTCTACCCTAATCTTCCCTACTCTACCCTACTCTACCCTACTCTACCCTACTCTACCCTACTCTACCCTACTCTACCCTACTCTACCCTACTCTACCCTACTCTACACTACTCTACCCTACTCTACCCTACTCTACCCTACTCTACCCTACTCTACCCTACTCTACCCTACTCTACCCTACTCTACCCTACTCTACCATACTCTACCCTACTCTACCCTACTCTACCCTACTCTACCCTACTCTACCCTACTCTACCCTACTCTACCCTACTCTACCCTACTCTACCCTACTCTACCCTACTCTACCCTACTCTACCCTACTCTACCCTACTCTACCCTACTCTACCCTACTCTACCCTACTGTACCATACTCTACCCTACTCTACCCTACTCTACCCTACTCTACACTACTCTACCCTACTCTACCCTACTCTACCCTACTCTACCCTACTCTACCATACTCTACCCTACTCTACCCTACTCTACCCTACTCTACCCTACTCTACCCTACTCTATCCTACTCTATCCTACTCTACACTATACAAATAAATGAGCAGGTTTTGGATTTTTTTTCTATTTAACGGGATAAAAACTTCTAAAAATCCTATGACCTTCTCCTGGTTCTAAGCTACCTCCCCACCAATTTTCAACCAAATCGGTTCGAATTCAGAGTCAATCCGTAGGGGCCTAGCATGGTGAAAACCAACGTATCATGTTGTCTGATAGGCAGTCGCTCCATGTAAAACACGGATATCCAACCGCATTCAGTTAGACTAGATGCCTCGTATACCATATATTATTACTATAGGTTTTTTGTATGTTAAGTAATATCATCCGATGACATCTCCCGCCCTTGGGTGGGGCGGGAAATAGTGTCAGACTCTTACTGACTAAAAACCTACCCTGTTCCATTCATTGCCTTTGTCCCAGGGCCCCGGGTAACATTTTCACATAACCTTTGGCCCCAGTTGGCTTCGGCCCTGCTGGGCCCCTACAGTTTGCTGACAACTCCTTAAGGCACGCGGGAACAGTGCAAGCCGTAAAAGACTTGAGCTCGGACCGATCTGTTACCGGACGGACGGACAGCGAGCTACCCATTGCCCACCGTCCGCGAACCCGCGCCTACGGTGGCCGGAAATCGGGATCGGAATCCCGGCGGCATTCTTACCATAGGTACAGTATACATTATTCCCTGCAAGTTTGGGGCCAAGGGTATGCTTATGGAAGGAAGGCTCTGGTATGAAAGGCAACAGGAACAGAGTGGGTTTTTTAGTCAGTAAAAGTCTGACACTATCTCCCGTTCTGCCCAAGGGCGGGAAAAATCATTAGATGATTAACCCCACAAAAAAAAAAGTAAACTCGGAGTCAATTAAAAATGTATGGATGATGTAAAACCATTCCAGCCATTTGTTCTTTGTCCTCCTATATTTATATTAGTTACGAATTGTTTGATTGTACACATACTTGCAGGGAACAATCTATGCTATACCATCAGTAGGAATGGTGAACCTGCGGTATGGTGAAAGAGGTCACAGCAAAATTATTAATGCTAAAATTTTAATCTAGGTAATTTAAAACAGAAGTAATTATACTAATTTTCTGTTTTAATTCATTGTCATCTCCCTAGCCTTTTACCAATTAGGTCACCTTCCAGTGTAACTGGATACTTTCCTTCGTCCGTCTTCATAAATGTCCATGTCCAATGAGGATCTGCCTTATGTGGAAAGTGGCGCCGTGGTGCCTCTGTAGTCACTCGTCAAAGTGAGAACTTACTACCGTGATTGTGGTATACCCAAAAGTTCGCCATTTCTGGTGGAGTACAGATTTATGAACGTAAAACATCTTTTCTTTTTATAAAATTGGTTTCTACACGACTGTTTCCAGAAATGTACGTAACCAATATTTGTAAACTTAAAAAAATCCTATAAACGGTAAAGTAGCTCAATTTGAAGCTTCCTACGCACTTGCCACTTTCCTAGGACATACTAACAGTACTAATGACTCGTCTATGGAGTTACCAGCGTCAAAATTAGACCTCTTAGCCTCGCTAAATAAAATTGTAAAGAGCAATAATGGAGTACAAACTTGGAGATGTGAGGTAATACTGGTATATTGTTGTCGGTTTTAGAAGTATCTTTGGAATATTTTTAAGTATTTTTTTTTGTCTTGTCCTTTAAGTAATATTAAAGTGTCTTTCGTTTGTAACAAATAGACACAGTTATTTAATATACTTTTACCCGATATTTACTGAATAAAAGTAGGCCTATATTTTAGTCTCTTTCTAACAGTAAATAAAAAGTAGGCAAGTCCGGGTCGGACTCGCGCACTGAGGGTTCCGTAAAAAACTTACTTACATATGTAAAAAGTTCAATTTCCGAGTTGAGTCTCGAAAATTTTTCCTAGTCGCAAAAAAAAAGTGTTTTTTTTTTTTCGTGACGCAACAAGTAATTCACTGTTTTCAGAATTATTCCTATATCGGTGCTATAAGACCTTGTTTTATGACAAATTTCAGGATTCAGGGTTAACGGAAGGTACCCTATGAATTTTGATTCCTTGAGAGTGTCAAAATGTATTATTTTTTATGATATAAATGGCCATGTTTTATTTTTTCGTTAACTTGGAAGTTTAATTTTTTGACAACTTCAAGGGACCGCAGACTTAAATTTGTTGGCTTTAATTTCAACTCGATGCGTTCACGCGTTCCTGAGATAAAGGGTCTTGATAGACAGACAGATGGACAACCGTTTTAAACTATTAAAAAAAACATTAAAAAATATAAAAAATCCCACCGATATCGGGAACAGGGTCCAAGCTACCGGTGGTCGGGGCTTACTCTCGAATTAATTCCGATCGGTCGACATTGAAAATGTGACGTTAGGTACTCTTGAATTCCATGATAAGGCCAAATTGTGTGACTTTTCTGGGAAACTAAGTAAATTGGGGATTGGGTTTGGCGTGTGGTCACGCAATTTTAAATCAATTTGGCGCTTACATCGAATTCAAGAGTACCTAACGTCACAATTCCAATGTCGACCGATCGGAATTAAACTCGAGAGTAAGCCCCCATGGCTCCAGAGAAAGGAACCTCCTAACTATACGAGCCGTGACCAGTAGTACCGCTTTCTGAATCAAGCCCTTGATCCAGCCGCCTAACGAGAGCCTCCTAAGGTGTTGGTCAAGGCTCTGGGCTATTAAGCCATTACCTGAAGTGACTATCGGTACAATGATTTCCGAGTCCGCACATTATTAATATTATTTTTATAATTTGTAATATAACTTAACTATGGATATTCTAAGCCTGAAATAAATGAATTTATTATTATTATTTCTTTATTGGTCATTTTAACAAATCTGAAACTATTTAAAAAAAAAATCTTAAAAAATAAATAAAACAACATGGAAAAAAACCAAACTCAATGTTAATAAACACTAAAATGTGTGTTTTTTTTAATATATAAGTTGGTTGCATTGTTTTATTGAAAAAGTTTTATAATTAACGACGAATCAAGCAGCTGTGATGTTTCGTTTTTATTCCTGTATGTAATGTAAAACGCTTTTATTTCATGACATAAAATTAACAAATGCAAAACTTAAAGCATTCATTCATTAATACTAATGTTACGATAATATGAGACTTATTTTTATACATGGTGTTTCTTATTTGGTTATATCACATCACACTAATATTTTAAAAGTGATAGTTTGTATGTACAGCGAATATCCAACTTATGTTGTTGAAACCTCTACGGTACGGACTAAGCGTTTTGCCACGTCGCTTATACCGCGTACATCGAGGGACTGGAACAGTTTGCCTGCTGCGGTCTTCCCGTCCGATTATAATTTAGGTGTCTTCAAGGCTAGAGTGAGTAGGCTCTTAATAAACTAGTGCGCCTCACCATCAACGATTGCATCACTGCTTAACATCAGGTGGGACCGCAGTCAAGTACTAGTTTATATAAATTTAAAAAAAATTTACCTGCATGTTTGCTCTGGCCATCTGGCCAATTTTAGTTGGCCATATCATGAGGTGATCAGTTCTGAGATCTGACCACAACATTGACATCAAGAGGTCCTAATGCCTTGATCACTCGTACCGGGTAAAAGGGCGAGACAGTAGAATGTTGCTGGGCCGAGACAGTGATGTAAGCGAGTTGTAGAGATGAGTGCTCGGCCGAGCACTCCGCGCTATGTTCATACGTACCGAGTATTCGGCCGAGAGGACTGTTTCGCCCATTTGCTCGGTACGTGTGATCAAGGTATACCTAAGTAAAGTGACATATCGGCAATAATGTCGAAATGATTTTGATTGACATTATGACATTTCGTTAGCGTAGGAAAGTTCCATACACTTTTGCCTTTCCGACAATCACAACAGGAGATTCATTGTGACTTTTTCGAAGTGCTATTAATGAACTTTTTCATTCCTACCTCATCTGCTTAAGTTTTAGTAGAGAGTCTGTTAGGGCTCCGGTTTGGTTCAAAAATGTCACCACGACCCTTAAATACAAAGGCCAGTTGAAAGAACACGGGTGAGTTTCAGCCAGTAAAAATCTGACACTCTCTCTCGCTCTGCCCAGAACGGAAATAGTACAATTTCATATAAGTGGAGAAAAAGGTTTGCCACCGCCTGAGCTGCAGGCGAGGGTTTTATGAAACCGAGTGCTGCAATGACACAACGTGAACGACGTTTTTCAATACACTTACGAATAAATAAATAAACAGAGGTTGACGGGCTCATGGAGTTGACGCGTGACCTGCCTGATACAATAAAAAGAATAAATGGGGCGAACTTGCACGCTTTTCCACACTAGTGCGGAAAACAGTAAATTACTTGCCTAATAGCGGCCGGAGTAAAAGCGCGTTTTCGAGTAAATGTATTGAAAAATTTATTTCATGATTTCCATCTCAAAGAATAAAGGAAAGAACTAAACTACTCACCATTGTACCTTTCACAATTCCAAGATTGCAAAACAACACCCTGTAATCATATAAGGGGTGTATAAAAACAACAAGCTGATGAGGCTTATAATAGACCACAGTATCCTATATATGGACATTACGAGGTCCACAGAACCATAGCGCGGACGTTTTTACTACCTTTTCACACCTTTGTCAAGGGACCAATAAAATGGAAAAAGTTTTATTTCTTAAATGGATTTTAAAGTATTTAGAATACACTTTAGGATGTGCCGACAAAATGTGTGGTTTGTTGAGGACGAGTTGTCTTTATTTACAAGTAATATTATACCATGCTAGCGTAAGCCGATTAACAGAAAGTAATTTTGACTTTGACCTATACCTGATGTCCTCTCAACTTTAATTCAGTCTTCGTCATTGTTGTAATATCACATCACTAGTTAGTAAAACTAATGGTCACAACCCTAGTGTGATTTATTGGTCATTGTCGGTATAGGTGTGATGACCTAAGCAGTGTCTGATTAATCCTAATATTATGTACTTGTTCTAAGTCTAATAAATCTAGTATTCACTATATCAAGTGTTTCAATATAAACATTACATGGTGTCAGAAGTGAAGAATCCAAAAACACGAAGAAAATCGCGAAAAAAATGGACCACTCATCAACAGTCAAAAGCGGTAGCCATTTTGAACAAAGTCTGAACAATGCGATTAAAGCCTTGAAAATCACCTCAGATTCAACAAACAACAATGCGGAAGCATGGAAACGCTGGTGGCAGCAATTTGAGCTGTATTTGTTAGCCACAGGTCTGGACAGGGCAGGTGAAAAACGCAAGATCGCCATTTTACTCCATCTCATTGGTGAGAACGGTTTAAATATATATAATACATTTAACCTCAAAATTGAAGAGACCACGCTAGTGCATGTCAGAGAAAAATTCGACCATTATTTTGAGCCTAGGAGAAACTTGACCATGTGCCGTTATAGTTTCTTCACAAGGAGACAACAGAAATCCGAGTCCATCGAGGGATTCCTGGCAGATTTAGAAAACAAAAGTCAAGAATGCGAATTTGGAACGCTCAGGGAATCACTCATCAGGGATATTTTTATCGCAAATCTAAATCTAGATTTAGCACATGTCCGTCAGAGATTGCTGCAGGAACCTGATCTGACATACCAGAGGATGCGAGAACTAGCAAGGACACTCATCGTTGCTCAGCGGGATGCAGAAAAGATGCTCAATGGTTCTACAAACAATGGTTCTACAAATGAAAATACAGAAAATGTCATGCATCTACGTCGGAGGAGCCGTAGTCGAGGGGAACGTCGACAGCGAGCTTCACCAGTCGGTCAGCAGGGATCTGGCGCAGGGAAGTCACCCAACAAAGGAAAACAGTCTCCCAACCCTGAAAAGCGCTCGAGGACGTGTAGCCGCTGTGGGCAGTCTCACCGCTACAAGTGCCCAGCGCAAGGAGTCAAATGCAGGTCGTGTAAATCTTTTGGTCATTTTGCTAAGTATTGTTTTACAAATAAAAAAGTCAGTCGCTTGGTGTCATTTAGTCATAATAATAGTCAAGATAATTTTGTTGGAATTATTAGTCATAAGTCAAGTCAATCCAACAGTCATTTAAAGTCACATAAACATGTCAAGTCAATAGGCACACCGTCACACACTATGCAACTACACCGACAATCACAGTCAGGGTGGTCATATAATGGCCAGTCACAGTCTAGGAATGATTCCGATGATGAGATTGGTGTCATATCTGAGAGATCTCATGTAGACTCACATTGTCATAAAAAATATTATAAGTCATGTCTCAATGATGAAAGTGGTGAAAATGTAATATCTGAGAGGTCTAAAAATAGCCTCGGTGATGAATGCAATCACCAGTCTGAGAGATTCAGTGTCAAGTCAAAGAAGTCAAATAAATATAGTCAAAGTCAAAGTTCATATCTCGATGATGAACACAGACACATGTCTGAGGAATCACTCACTATCACAACAAAACCATTTCATCAAAAGTCATTTGTTACACTTAGAACAAGTACGTCAATTACATCACCACAAAGTCAACAAGTCAACACAGTAGATACAACACAAAACAAATACTATTCTAATCAGTCATGGAACATAAACATTTTAGTAGGTCATACACAAATTAGTTGTATCATTGATTCAGGAGCTGATCTTAACATAATGTCAAAACAAACTTTTCTTTGTTTAAAACGTCATTCTCAAATGACACTTGTCAAATGTCAGATAAATGTCACTGGATTTGGTGGCAAGTCAATACCCATAATTGGTAAAGTCAATGTCAGATGCAGCTTAACCTTGAATAACAGTACTATTATAGAAAATATAGTATTTATAGTCGCAGATTTAGTTTGTCCAAATGTCCTAGGTCTTCCCACTTGTGAGAAATTAGGTATAATTAAAAGAGTTTTTTCAGTGTCAAAACAAAATTTTTGTCAACAAATTCTTACACAATACAATGATGTATTCCAGGGTCTTGGATGTCTGCCTCCTGTCTGTCACCTGAAACTCAAACCTGATGCAGTGCCATGTGTGGATCCTCCCAGGAGAGTACCATTTGCGTTGCTCGATAAACTTCGCGAAGAGTTGGATCGCATGGAAAGAATGCAGGTGATTGAGAAAGTCACTAAGCCTACAGAATGGGTGAATAGCATAGTAATTACTGTCAAGAGTTCAGGTCAGTTGAGAATTTGTTTAGATCCTAGAAACTTAAATAAGAATATTATAAGGGAAATCTATCCACTTAAGTCAATTGATGAGATAAGATCTCAGTTAGTTGGAGCTGAATGTTTCTCTCATTTAGATGCTTTTTCAGGATTCTGGATGTTAAGATTAGATGAATATAGTTCTGATTTATGTACCTTTCAAACACCCTTTGGTAGATATAAATATTTAAGATTGCCTTTTGGTATAAATGCATCATCAGAAATATTTCAGAGAGTTATGATGAATTTGTTTGGTGATTTAGAAGGAGTCTTAATATTCATCGATGACATTCTTGTCTATGGACCGAATGAGGCCATACATAATGAGAGATTACATAAGGTCATGCAAAGAGCACGTCAAGTCAATTTAAAGTTCAATAAGTCTAAATGTAAATTTCAAGTTTCTGAAGTCTGTTTTTTAGGTTATGTTTTTAGTAAACATGGTGCTAGGGTCGATCAAGAAAAAGTAAAAGCAATTGTCAATATGCCTACACCACAAAATGTCAAAGAATTGCAAAGAATTTTAGGTATGATCAACTATTTAGGTCCCTCTATTAGCAATTTGTCAGAAAAAACTCAAATTTTAAGAAATCTTTTGAAAAAAGATTCAGTCTGGACTTGGGATGAAAATCACAGTAAATGTCTTAAGAGTTTAATAGATGAAATCACAAAGTCACCAGTCTTAGCTCATTATAACCCCAATATTCCATTAGTCTTGTCAGTAGATTCGTCTAAGTCAGCATTGGGAGCAGTCATTTTACAAAACAATAAACCCATTGCTTATAGTTCAAAAACATTAACAGAAACTCAGTCTAGGTATGCTCAAATTGAGAAAGAATTGTTAGCAATACAATTTGGTTGTGAAAAGTTTCACCAGTATGTATATGGTCATAGAGTAACTGTCCATACTGATCATAAACCCTTAGTCTACTTATTTGATAAACCGTTACATGATGTACCAGCTAGATTACAGCGAATGATGTTAACTTTACAAAAATATGATTTGAAAGTTATACATGTCCCAGGAAAGCAGATGTATATATCAGATACATTGTCTAGAGCAGCCTTAAAAGATCATTATATACCAGAGAATGAATCTGAAATATCTTGTCATGTCAATTTAATGTATTCAAATTTAGCTATCACAAAGGAATACAGTACAAAACTGTTGCAACATACAAATAAAGATGAAACTTTGCAATTGTTAAAGAAATATTATTATGAAGGTTGGCCAAAAAATAAAAATAAAGTCAGTCCATTGGCAAAACCATTCTGGAGTACACAAGCTGAAATTCATGTAGTCAAAGATTTGTTGTTTAAAGGTTCAAAATTAATAGTACCTCAGTCTATGTATAAAGAAATGTTGGCTAAAATTCACGAAGGTCACCAAGGTATAAATAAATGTTTAAAAGTAGCAAGAGATTCTTTGTATTGGCCAAGCATGTCAGCAGATATTAAAAATGTGGTAGAACAGTGTCTCATATGTGCAAAATATAAACCTTGTAATCAAAAGGAACCACTACAAAATTTTGAAATAAATAAGTATCCATGGCAACAAGTTGGTATTGATTTAATGTATTTTGATAACCTTACATATCTAATTGTCACAGATTATTATTCTAAATACATAGAAATAGCTTTGTTAAATAAAAACAGTACAGCCAAAAATGTAATTACACATTTAAAGTCTATTTTTGCCCGTCATGGAATACCTTTGTCATTAGTGTCAGATGGTGGACCTCCTTTTCAGTCATTAGAATTTAAAAATTTCCTACATGAATGGGACATAGAACATAATGTAACTAGTCCATATCATTCACAGTCAAATGGACAAGCAGAAAGTTCAGTCAAAATAGTCAAAAATATGTTAAAAAAATGTAGAGAAAATTCGTCTGACCCATATATAGCCTTATTACAATATAGAAATACACCTAAGAATAACTTACCATCTCCAGCACAATTGTTAATGTCTAGGAATTTAAGAGATAACATTCCAATGTCATACAAAAAATTAAAACCAAAGGTTGTAACATTTAAAAATTATAAAGAGTGTGTCAATAAGAACAATGAAAATAAGTCTAAGTATTACAACAAGAATACTAAGTCATTGTCAATATTATATCCCAATGATCATGTCTACTTCAAAAGAAAACCAAATTATAATTGGGAACAGGCCATTGTCAAACAAAGGTTGACAGGAAATAGGTCATATATCATTGAGGATGTCAATGGAGTTAGGTATAGGAGAAACAGAATTCACCTAAGGCATAAATATTCTCCAATGTTATCCAACTCGTCGCAGGGGAGAGAGGAAGGTGATAGTCAGGAGTCAGCACCTCAAGAATCCTCATCTCAATCCATAGGTCAAAAGTCAACCCGTTATGGTAGAATTGTAAAGCCAACTAGAAGGCTAATTGATGAAATCAATTAAATGTACTAAAGTGTATTTTAGATTAAGTCATATTTAAGCCAAGATGTTTTGTATTGTAAAACTAAATAAGTACTTGTCAGATACTTTGTATTGTCAATTGAATTTAAGTCAAGTCCGTCCACAGCCTATGTTACATTGTTTGTTAAAGGTTAATTTGAACTTAACAAGGGGGATGTTGTAATATCACATCACTAGTTAGTAAAACTAATGGTCACAACCCTAGTGTGATTTATTGGTCATTGTCGGTATAGGTGTGATGACCTAAGCAGTGTCTGATTAATCCTAATATTATGTACTTGTTCTAAGTCTAATAAATCTAGTATTCACTATATCAAGTGTTTCAATATAAACATTACAGTCATAATTGTCACGTTTTAAGTTCTCTTAATTATAATAATTTGATTCAATATTTATCGAAGTATTTATTAGTTTATAATATTTGCCGGAGCCGGTTAGCAAGAGACAGGAATACGTGGAGATCTTTAGAGACGGCCTTTGTCGACAGACAAGCTGTTCGACATAAAGAACCAGTTGCCGGTCATTCTAACGCAAATTATTTATTAATTGTGTACACCTACCATATAGTTGTCTTTTTTAACCCAAAGGTTGACTGGTAGAGAATGCCTTGTTGCATTAAGTCCGCCTATGTACTACTGTACATGAAGTTGAAATAAATAAATAGATTTTTCGTTTGGTTTAGTTTCAATTCAGTTATGGCAACGGTATGCGCTGACGCAGTAATTAGATCAACCCATCGGTGGCTTGAAGTCATTACCTTCTGCAAAAGAGTCAAAGCGGGAACTATATTAGACCGACACATACGTGGGTCCAATGTACTCGTAATAAAGCAGTAATGCGAGCGAAGAAGGTAGCTGAAAGCGTGAGGGATAAAGAGAGAGATCCTTACACCCAGCAGCCGCTGGAGATGCCTGAACATCGGGAGTTATAGGACGACTCTCGGAGATGGTAGGCGCAGGCTTACAGACGGTGAGGAGTGGGCAGCTCACCATGTGATAAGAACCTTACGGAGCGCTTCGTTCCTCGCGTGCCTCAAAGGGATGTTACCATAATTGACAAGGCTAGGTAGAGCTGATGCCTGCTAAGACTGTGGAACAGTCCACGACCCTAGAATTAAGGAAGGAACACAGATGAGTTTAACTCAGTAAAAATCTGACACATCGTTTCTCTTTGCTGCGGCAGAAGTTATTAGATGATTTTATCTCCCAAAAAAAAAAAAAAAAAAAAATTGTATTGGGTAGACCTTAGGCAAAACGAAGATATAGAGTCTAAAAATCTTCAGCTCATCATTTCGAACGCTCGTGTGTTTTGAAAGTAATTCCAGTTGTACAGATGTATATAAACTCTGTTTTTTCATTAGAGATAATGATTTGACAAGTGCAAATGTCAAACTTAGGAAATATGATACCAGCTTTTTGATCAAAGTGATGTCTCCTTCAAATTCGATTTTTTTTTGTACCGGTTCTTTTAGTAATACAACCTTTAAGGCAAGTAGGACCAAGATATGATAGTGTTTGTTTATATTAGAGTCTAATACAAATTTTAAAATAAAAATATTCAAATATATTACAATCTTTTTTTACACGCGGCCTTTTACTTAGGCTAAGAACTAACATCCACCGCGGTTGCGGGCCTGCCGCTTCGTAGGCCGGGGGTCAAACCCAGACAGGCGCATATCTTTGTATTGTCTCCTCCGTCTCCAAGAATGCTCTGCACAGGAGACTGTCTGTGTTGCCTATTGTGTGAAGGGGTTTGTTTAGTAAGCAGGATTAAGGGTGGGTCCGGTGATAGTCCCCACCACGCGGACTGCCTGTGTCCAGTCGCAAAAGGCATTTAGTAAGAGTTTCGTTTATATATGGTATGACCTCTTTGACCCGTCTACATCCCGGTGTCCAAGACCACCAGCCCTGCGCTTGTGTGTGGGTGTGTTTACGTAGCTGACTATAGCGGACGTGCACGATAGTTTCGGGCCCGAACTCCAATACAATGTTATAATCCCTTCCTAGACAACTGCTGAACTCAAGTAGCTTCTTTTTATATAAACATGTCAGGACTATTTATTATGTTGTCTTATAGGTGCCTATTATATTTTAGGTCATACTGTAAATAAGCACTGGGTTGACCAGAACATTAAATCATCTTGTCAAGCTTTCTTGGAAGGTTTGACAACTGGATTGAAAGGTCCAACAAGCAAAGTGAGACGGCTGGTGGTGTCCCATATTGGATGTGAAGATGGTTTTGTGGACGATGCGTTATTAATATTTGAAACTAAAAAAGGGCTCGATGATTATCACAAAGAGATGAACTCGGAGCGATATGAAGAATGGTTAAAAGGGATTCCCCAAAAGTTAAAAGTAAACTCGACCTTTCGGCCCCAACGGCCATCTGTTCTGCGTGCAATGTGCCCAGCCCATTGCCACTTAACTTCTACCAACTTCAAATTGGCGCAAGGCACAAATTCAAGACTGACTGAAAGGAAAAATATTCCATAAATGAAAGAAATATATTTGTGTTTATGTTTGTTTGAAGAATGTATGTTAATAGAGATTGCCCGAAAAGAAAGAAAGAGTTTTGAAAAATATGTTGTTGATGATATGGCTGCTGAGCGGGGTGTCACAATTTTGCCCCCTTACCATTGTGAGCTTAACCCGATTGAGTTGGTGTGGGCACAAGTGAAGGGGTACGTAGCGAAAAATGATAAAACATTTAAAATTAAGGAAGTCCAACGTTTAATAGTTGAAGGAATTCGTCAAGTATCCCCTCAGCGATGGAGTGACTGCATCTCACACGTTATTAAAGTGGAAGACAAAATGTACCACTTGGGTCATATCGCCGAAAACATTATCGAAAATTTTACAATTGAAGTAGGTAGCGATTCTGATGATTCATTTTACTCGGACTCTTCAGAATCAGAATAAAGACTCTTTGCGTAGCCTAGCAACGGTGTTGATATTTGGAACTTGTCATTCGATCAATTATTAATTGAATGTTTTTTTTACGTTATGGACATATTATAATTTATTCAATATTGGTGACGAGGAGGTCTGTTGAACAAAATAGCCTGAAACGATTACGAGCAACCTTCAGGTTATGCTAACGAAGACGAAAAATATATTTCAAGAAGACATTATACTTCATACCTTAAAAGAGATCGAAGCCAGATTGACAACTTTACAAAACTTTTACGAATCCGCAGTTTTGATTTAATCTAAGACGAATCCTTACAAAGCTTACAAAAAAAGATTGAACTGGAAACAGAAAATGATAACTCGAAGCAACAATGCAATATAGGTACTAATGTGAAACCTACATTGATGGTACCATCATTGGTCGTCAAGCTGTGATTTCAAATCTCTGCATTACAAAAAGTCGACACTCGATTCGAGCCTGAGTCCCAGCTGACCATAATTAGTTGTAAAAATTTAAAATGATAATTCTTACGATTTCTACGAATATTATTCGATCTTTCGGTCAATATCGGTAGCGGCACCTCACTATTTATGAAATGGAAAAAACATGCAACATTCGAATTGTCAAATCATTATCTCTAATGAAAAAATGAGCTGTACACAGTAACAAGAAATTGTACTACTACTCTAAAACACATACAGACTGTGGTATAAGTGGGAACCTGCATACTTATATGATCAGAGCCCCTCGATTGAATATTATTAGAACTAGCAGATGTTAGAAACTTGCTCTGCACCTGGGACGCTAAGTTCTATCTCGAAGATAAGCGTCGATTACACATAAAAACCATTAGAGGGTTTATCTATGGATTTTCAAAACAGCCGGGACCTTTTGCGAAACATGATTTTAATTTAGCTAGCATAGGGTTATTTTTTGCGATTTAGTTTCTTCAATAATATATACTAGTACTTATCAACTGACGTCATCATCATCATCATCATCATTTCAGCCAAAAGACGTCCACTGTTGGATATAGGCCTCCCCCAAGCGTCGCCACAATGGACGGTCCTGCGCGTCTCGCATCCATCGGACTCCAGCGACCCTGACCAGGTCATCGGTCCACCTTGTGGGAAGCCTTCCAACGCTACGTCTTCCGGTACGAGGCCGCCACTCCAGAACCTTTCGGCCCCAACGGCCATCTGTTCTGCGTGCAATGTGCCCAGCCCATTGCCACTTAAGTTTGGCAATTCTACGTGCTATGTCGGCAACCCTGGTTCTCTTGCGGATATCTTCATTTCTGATTCGATCACGCAAGGAAACACCGAGCATAGCTCTTTCCATTGCCCTTTGGGTGACTTTTAACTGACGTAACAAATGGAAACCATGATGCAATTGTTGATGGTGAGGCGCACTAGCTAATTAAGAGCCTATTCACTCTAGCCTTGAAGACAATTGCAATCGTACGAGAAGACCCCAGTATAAACGACGAGGCAAAACGCTCAGTCCGGACCGTAGAGGTTTCACTTTCAACAACGTAAAGGTGGATGGATACTCGCCGTATGTCGGGTTGTCCGTCAATTCTTAAATGTTGCAATCGCTACTACTGTGCCTGAAGTGGGTTTTATTCCCGGGTCGGATAGTGTTATTTTATTTTTTATCAGTTATAATATAATCATCTATTATTATATGGAACTTAAAAAAGAAATTGATATAATATGAATGTATTACGGTTTTTTTTTATAGTAAGTAAAATCATCCAATGACATCCCCCGCCCTTGGGCGGAGCGGGAGATAGTGTCAGACTCTTACTGACTAAAAACCTACTCCGTTCCTTCTTTGCCTATCATAATGGGGCCAATCCTTCCTTTCAGAAGCCGACCCTTGAGCCCAGTAGGCTTCGACCCTGCCTGCCTGCAGCTAACAGGCTGGCCCTCTATGCTTTGCTGACAGCTCCTTGTGGAAATACAGGCGTGATGCTAAATATAAATTTTTATAATTCTGTATGATAGGTGACCGAAGAAAAGCTATGGCATAGATCTAGAGTAAAATGGATCAAAGGCAGAGAGATTATAGGTCATACAATTAATTGAAAAGAAGAAAGATATTTCATTTGGTACACAGATACACACAATGTAGACACTTAAGACATAAAAACATGGATAATGCGCGCGCGGGAATCGAACCCGTGACACACAGCGCATCAGCCAATCGCATTACTACTGCGCCAACTGTGCCATATTTATGAAGATCAAACTTTTAACGAGCATAAATAAGAAAGAAGAAAAAAAAAGTACGATAAGATTGACACGTGCCTTTTCTATTACAATTGAAAATGTGTACAGGAAAATACTAATATACTAGATTACAAACACGTGTAAAATATATTTGCAAGAACAGACGGAAGAATTTTTATTACAAAATAAATAACCTCTCCAAGTCCGATCGTCCGGTAACCGACCGGACCGAGCCCAAGTCGTCGACGGCGCGTACTGTTCCCGCGCGCCTCAAGGAGCTGTCAGCAAACCGTAGAGGCCCAACCTGCTAGCTGCAGGCAGGCAGGGTCGAAGCCAGCTGGGTCATGGGTCAGCTTCCGAAAGGAATACCCGGCCCGGCACGATAGGCAACAAAGGGGTAGATTTTTAGTTAGTAAGAGTCATACACTACTTCCCTCTCCGCCCAAGGGCGGGATTTGTCATTGGGTAATTTTACCTACCATAAAAAAACCTCCCCAAACGTAAACCTACCTAAAAATGAAAAAACGCGTCTAAAAATACCAAAAGAGAATCAATTCAAAGAAAAAACGCTCCTACTTAATTGTGTCCCCAGCTCCATGTGTATCAGTAATCCGTTTAGCCACGATTGTTTTCAGCTAACATTTCTCGTATCTTCTTGAAACACGATTCTTTGTAGCGGTATCTTCGTAGCCATGCCGCAATTACACGGTCACAGAGAGCTGAGGATTTCATTGCCAAATATTTTCCTTTATCCGTTGAGGAACGGCCTAATAGATAAGCGAAAGAGGTGATTAGAAAAACATAAACTAGTGCATCACAACGTCACTGTTTAGCATCATGTAGGATCGCGTTCAAGCACTAGTTTAAATTATTAAAAAAAAACGGGGAATTGGTTGTCGGACGGAAAACGCTTCGAAGAAAACTCATAATTTTACTTGCAGAACAGATTGTCAACGGGGCAGAAAGCTTCTGGAGTGGTGACCACGTTCTGGAAGATATGTTTTCCAGTACGTGGTCACCACTCCAGAAGCTTTCTAGAGTGTTGACCACGTTCTGTAAAACATCGAGGCCTATGTCCACTTGTGAACATCTTTCGGCTGAAATTATGATAATGATGTTGATAGGTTTCCTAGTGATCTTTTCACTAGTGTGGTGTAAAGTTCTGAGTGATTTGATGGTTGTCAAAATGATGTCTGTCAAATCAGCCACTAGGATCCTGATCGTAGATACTAGAATTTTAAATGGAAAACAGAATGACTGAAAAAAGCAAGACACTACGACAGCTTACTACAATTAAATATAAATACAATCTATTGCAGAAACAAAACAGGTCTGGTTTTTCAGCAGTTGCTTACTTATGGGCCTATTGCATTTAAACTGAGACCATTCCTGAAGCACACAGTTTGCAAGCGATATCACCACTCATCCCGTACCTCGCTTTTACCTCATAAAACGGTTTCAGATAAGCGATTGGTTTTTAATGAATTGCTCGCCATCGCTTCAGCCTTCAACATAGTCCTACCCAATCCTCCCCCTGTGTTCATTATTGAAAGGTCGCAATATAGCCTGCGCCCGCCCATGCCGCGTCCCTTAATTAGGACATCTTCGATATTACGCCCAAAAGGTGTGCGACCAACGACTCGGCGAGATGTGTGACTGGCTACTGTATGGACCATCTTCATTCTTGAATAGGTTCTTTAGTTGGTATTTTTATTCTTGGAATCGTTCTTATAACTATTTCTTTTTTATGATTTGCCTTTAGAGATTTTTTTTCTTGTAATTGTAAAAAAAATTACACTTTTTTTTTAGGATTTCATACCTTCAGCAGGGTCAAAGTCTATGGAGCCATGGGTTTGCTGCTAAAAGGAAAACCCGGGGCCCTGGAATGCAAGGAAATATAGGAGTGGGTTTTAGTCAGTAAAAGTCTGACATGCTCTCCCACTCCACCCAAGAGCGGAAGATGCTATTGGATGATATACCGCCTAAAAAAAAGTGTGTATAAATCAAAGTTCTAAGTCAATGCAACCTAAGGCCATTTATTCTCTGTTTATTACGTTATGGTGTGTATTTCTAGGCTGGCACGGGAATTAAAACGTACAGGGGGACATCCAATTGACCAAAAATCATGAAATTTTACAAGAAGTAATGTTAATCAGTATAGCACAAGTAAAAAGAAAAAATCCGATCACCGTAAATGTAAAGTCACTTCACAATTTCTACAAGTATTTCCTCCCCTAGAGAGGAGGCCTGAGTCCCAACAGTGGGAATATTAAAAGGCTGATTATGCTAGTGCTACAATTATATTGTTAAGTCTGTTAAGTTTGTGCGAGTCCGACTCGCACTTGACTGGTTTTTTTCTTGTACTTTTACTTGAATTGGCGCTTCTTATCGTATTTTTTCTTCTTGTATTGATTGAACTGACAACATTTTTTTATACTTACATAGTTGTTCCGGGCCTATATGTGCCGTGTTTGTAAGTTCACAGGTTTGTAAGCGCAACACCAACGATATAAGAAATGCAGAAAGTTTGTCATTACGACCGAGGCAGAATTCGCACGAGCCGTAGGCGAGTGTGTTATGGAGCCGAGGGCTGCAGTGGCTGCACGCGTATCAAATGACGTTTTCCAATACACTTACGACTCGTGAGGGTTGACCCGCGCCTACGGGGGGTCGACGCGCGCCCAGCTTGATACGAGAAACAATTTTAGTACAATAAAATTGTGGCGGGGAGAACACGCGCTTTTTTCTGTACTAGTGCGGAAAACAGTCCTAGAAGCGGTTGGATAAGAGCGAGTTTTTGAGTAGTGTATTGAAAAACGTTTTTTCACAACTGAAAACCTGCTTTTTAAAGAGATTAGGATAGTTCCTACTTCTTATAGTTGTTTGATTTGAAAAAAAAAAATTCATTAACATTTCAAAGAACTGAAATTACTTAGACAACACCTAAGTTATATATTTTTTAGGTCTTTTGTGCTCAGGGTTTTCCAGGAAACTAATCGATCAGTGGACTCATAGCTTAGTGGGTAATTCCTGAGCAATTTATTGCCTAATTGTTTTATTAGGTACCTACTATATATGACATCATCATTATAATAATGACTGAGCCACGTCCTGATCTGTTAACGCTTGCAAACCACAATACTGCAAACCTATTGGTGATCAGGTCCTGTTTTGTTTGTTAAGGAAATTCAAATGGAAAATTACAGCAGGACATTACACCCCGCGGTTTCACCTGTGTTTCGGTTACTGCTACACTTTCCTGATTTGTATCAATATGTATAGTTTACACTAAGTATTTGTCATGATATTTCCCTATTCGACTGATCGTTTCAGAGATTAGCGCGATTTAAAAAAACAAAAGCTTCATCATCATCACCATTATCATCATTTCAGTCGGAAGACGTCCTCTGTTGGACATAGGCCTCCCCCAAGTGTCGCCACAATGGACGGTCCTGTGCGCCTCGCATTCATCAAATCCCCTGACCCTCACTAGATCATCGATCCACCTTGTGGAAGGCCTTCCAACGCTTTTTTTTGGTGGGAAAATTATCTAATGGTATCCTCCGCACTTGGGCGGAGCGGGAGATAGTGTCAGATTTTTATTAACTAAAAACCCACTGCTGTTTCTTCGTTGCCTTCCATACCAGGGCCGAATCTTTATTTCAGAAGCAGACCCTTGGCCAGAATAGGTTTGGCCCTTGCTGGGCACGCCGTCCAACGCTGCGTCTTTTAGTACTGCCACTCCAGAAATATTTGGTCCCAACGAATATCTGTTCTACGAGCAATGTCTAAACTCTTCGGCTTTATATTGTTGTATTTATAATTATGGTTTTTGCATTATCAATTGTATCAAATATAATTACAAGTGAGCTGCCAAAGAAAATTATTTTACTACGCATGAGAACAGGAATGAGTTATATTATTTTGTGACAAATAACAGATTGTAGCCAAAGCCTCAAATACATTAGGGGACAAAATTTCAAATATTATGTGTATTTTTAATTATTTTTTTATGTTAATCTTGCGGTTGTTTCTTAGTGTTATTTATTGAACTTGTAATGTACTTCTCAGTGCTGGTAATTTTGGCGATCTTATATAAATAAATAAAATAAAATATGACACATAATACTCAATCTACGTGATACAGCAACGTTGCCCAGTGGTTTGCAACTTGTGCCTCGACATTTAGCAACGCATTCACTTGACAGAGGACATTTTGATAAGTTCAGTTATACTAGGGGACATGACGCGCAATGCTGTCAATTGTCCAACAAAATGTCTTGTGTCACAGAAAAGCGTTGTATAACGTTGCAGCATCACGTAGAATGAGCGTTGCATGGTATATGTACGTGTTGTATTGGTGTGGTGTTACGTGTGTTATTCCTGAAACAATTTGCCTAAAGCGGGCTTCTCGTCCCATAATAATTTAGATGTTTTCAAGGCAAGAGTGAATAAGATCTTATAAACTAATGTACAATCAACGATTGCATCCGTGCTTTCCTTCGCGAGGGACCACAGTCAAGCACAAGTTTATATCAATAGGGGAAATTCTGTCCCCTAAAGTGTATAAGGTTCAAACGCAATGTGTTCTTAAAACTTCATTACTAATGAATTCTTGTCCGATTTGAAAATCGAAAACCATCAAAGAATTTTACGTCCAAAAAATGCGTTCATATTTTCCAAATATCTTTCCCCTCGTTCCATAATTCATAACATAAGCTACTCCTGAAAGAACTTACAGAGACAAATACAGCTGAGCTACTAGAAACTTATTATGAAGGAAAATAAGCCTTTTCCTCAGTCACGGTGGTCGCCTGATCCCCAATATTGTATCCTGCTAAGCTTCCTAATGAAACATCCGCTCATTTCGTCACGGATTTCCTTATAATTGGGACAATGTCTCGATTTTTATTCTCTATATGTAACGTGTGAGATTGGCAGCACTGATAAATTATTTATTGTTTATGAGGATTATTAATGAATTAAATAACATTTAAGAATTACGCTGTAAGTTCAAAGAATCGGCGATATACCTGGCCCATTGAAAAAAACTATAAACTTTTTGTTTTAGACACGCTCTTGACCACCTGATGAAGTAGTTGACCATAGAGTGCGATTGCCTAGAAGTAATCAATTCAGTTTTAATTTACAGACCTCCAGATAGCACATCTTTGTAAAATTTAATTGTGCAATCCCAACGCACCCTCCTCGAAATGCGATCGGAAGAAAACCTAAGGCATTAAAATACGTATATAACGGGATATCGGGAGACCGGGCTGTTGCATCTGATTGCTGATTCGTGACTTCGTCAGCGCGGTAATCCATATTGGGCGTTGAACTTCAGGAAACTTTGAAATTAATGCACTGTAGCGATGACTGTTCACTACTTTAAGTATACAGACACCTAAATTACGTAAACAATAGACGATTACAACAATAATTAGCGATTTAGAGCCAATGGGTTTGCGAGTGCTCAAAACATGCCACGGTTGTCAACTACCCTACGTAAAATTGACATCACGTTTGCCCGTCATGACAGACGCAACTCCATTCGGTGTTACCCGCTCTTAGTTAAAATTACCAGTATCTCAAAATCAAATCGACTAATCGCTAAAAATAACAAAATAATGACCAATGATTAAAAAAAGTAACAAAACCAATTACGATTCTCCAAATTAACCGATTTTCATTATTTAATAATGTCACGCGCCGTCACGGCCGTCCTGCGTCTTCACACGTCCTCGGGTGAATAGTTTATTTCTGCAGTATTTGTGGACAATCATAAAAGAGATCAAGTAAACAACTTAACGTTCGGTCATTCTGACCGTTTGAATTAAACACCTCAATATCACAAAGAGCGAGACCTCAAATCACAGTTATCGAATAACTCCAAACACCCAGACAACACCAGATTGCCATACAGGCTGGGACTACATAGGCTATTGCCACACAGGTTAGTGCCACAGGCTACTGCCACACAGGCTATTGCCACACAGGCTAGTGCCACACAGGCTGATGCCACACAGGCTAGTGCCACACAGGCTATTGCCACACAGGCTAGTGCCACACAGGCTATTGCCACACAGGCTATTGTCAACAATTGTTAATATTAGCAAAGTCCTTCACAGTAAACAAATAAATCCAGATGTACAACTCACCTGCGCCGTTATCGGTACATTCTGATTCTACACTATTAGTAGGTGCCTCCAAACCTACATTCAAATCCAATGGGACACAGCACTCACATGGCATAGGTCGTATGCGATCATGTGTATACTTATACGTCCGATTAGAGTTCAATGCTTTTAGTTAATACCTGTCACTATCAAGCACCTCAGCCACCTGATAAGGTCCCTTAAATTTTGGGTATTGGGGGCTTTGTTTTATTGCGTTCATGATTTTCTAATAACACATAGTCATAAACTCAGCTAATCGAATCTCAAATTGCCCTATCGTTACTCTACCCGTAAGTTACCTTCCACAAAATAATCCGAGCTACGTTCAAGCAATGAAACTAATTGATGTTTATAATCAGTGGGTATATCTGTATTGATATTGTAAAAATTACTAATTTTTTTTCGCCTATATCATACGCTAAAACTGTTCTAATTTTCCTCAAAATATTTTGGTTTTCACAAACTTCAACCGAAAATCCCATTGACTATAGTAATTCCCTTCCAATAAAAATGGAATCAGAAATAAAATAGTCTGGCACGACATGTAATAATAACTACATTGAGTATCCCTGAATACATAATAGTACAGTAATAGTAGTACAGTTGTCAATATTTGAACATTGCACTTAACGTCTTATTGGTACCTTTCAATGTTACCGAGGTATGATGACGCTTGCCTGAGAGTCTATTTGCTAAACTTTCTTAGACTAGAGAGCACTGGGCGTCGGAATCAAAACAAAATAAAAACTTCTCACCGGATTCAATTGCTAGGTGATCAGTGGCTTGCTTCATAAGGCAGGCATTCAATCGGTGCCGCTACTAATCTGGTGTCCTTTTTCGAGCAGCGAGTGGCAATGAGACCTGGTTCGCTGCAGTGGTAGCACGTAGGCGAAGATGTTTTGCTTGGTACACTGCTGCCTTGAGTCTCTTGCTGTTTATTGGTTGCTGAAAACAGAGGTTTGAGATTAGTGCTGGTATTGCGCGAGTCTTTGAAGAGGCATTCGTTTGCCATGTGGCCTAGTCTGCCATAATTATAACACTTCTTCGGTTCATTTCGCGGTTTCTTAGCGTCACTGCAAGTATTAGACTTTTCTGGCATCGCAAGCCATTAGCTCTTGTTGCAATTTTATTCTAGTATCAATTTTTTTTCAGTTAATCCTAGTCTTTGCCGGCGATGTTCAATTTTCACTGCGTGAGCCAGAGTTACAGCAATTGCAATTTGTTCAATCGAAAAAGAATGCCATTGATTCATTAATGTACTCAGAAATCGAGTAGTATGAGCTGACATGCACTCTCCGTCTTTTGGGCTTTCATTAAAGAGTCTATACAAGGTAGCAGCTGGAGTCTCGAAGTAGTTAACCCGAGCAAGAAACCAATTCCTTAACTGTGGCCAGGTTACACCAGCGAAACTATTTTGAGCCAATCACGTGGCTGCCGCGCCACGGGTCCTCTGATCATTTGAATACCGTAATTAGAGACACAATAGAAAGACAAAAGGTGTGCGGACACCGGTGTCCGCTTGGGGGCTTGAGTAACTACGTGCTTTGCTCATGGCGATAATCAGAGTACCATTAGATAATAGTTTTTCTTGCATGCATAAGTCTACAGTATTGTACCATGACCTGGCATCGACATCTCGAGAATCAGGATTGAATTTGGGGAACGTTAGCTTTGTATCAACTGTATTTGTGTCCTTTATAGCATGATTTAATTCCATCATCCTACGTTGTTGAATTTCAAACAATATTTTCTAACGGTCAGATTCACTATTTAGGTTAAAATCAATACTCTGACCTGTTTCACGTTCCTGGGAAGTCCCTGGTAATCCCACTTCTGATAACGGGATATCGGGAGACCGGGCTGTTGCATCTGATTGCTGATTCGTGACTTCGTCAGCGCGGTAATCCATATTGGGCGTTGAACTTCAGGAAACTTTGAAATTAATGCACTGTAGCGATGACTGTTCACTACTTTAAGTATACAGACACCTAAATTACGTAAACAATAGACGATTACAACAATAATTAGCGATTTAGAGCCAATGGGTTTGCGAGTGCTCAAAACATGCCACGGTTGTCAACTACCCTACGTAAAATTGACATCACGTTTGCCCGTCATGACAGACGCAACTCCATTCGGTGTTACCCGCTCTTAGTTAAAATTACCAGTATCTCAAAATCAAATCGACTAATCGCTAAAAATAACAAAATAATGACCAATGATTAAAAAAAGTAACAAAACCAATTACGATTCTCCAAATTAACCGATTTTCATTATTTAATAATGTCACGCGCCGTCATATATATAATTTACTAGGTATGAGAAAATAATTCTTATACTTTATACCAGTTTTTGCCAGCGGTTTCTCCATACAATTTGGGTTCCTGTTTCATCTCTTTAGGGGGCGACTTTTGTAAAATCCGTTCTTAGCCGATGTTTACACCGTATAAGGAACTTACCTACCAAATAATTTTGGATACGATTTTTTAAGGTCAATTTTAAGTTTGTAGGTATTATAGTTTCAGAAATTTCGTGATTAATCCGTGAGTGATATTTCGCATAGATTTTTGATAGCTACAATCTAGGGGACTAATATCAAAAATAAAATATGTTCTGTAGGTACGCACCTACTTGACTCGGATTTTATAAATTCATTATCTGCTTTGATACACGTGACCAGAGTCATTGATAGGTACACCTTCTTCTTCACTAGTTTAATCGTTAAAAGGATAAATTATTTTAGCATTTACTTGACTTTGTTTATACCCTCATCATTCAAGGAAGCTCATTAATCTGGAGAAAAAAAACTTTGAACAAACACAACACGAGTAATCTTGTAAGGGTCGGTGGACACTGAGTTAGAAACGCACAAATCACTTGACGATTTTCTTTTAATGAGTTTAACAACTTTTTCATCTAAACAAAGTCACGTTCTATCAGTAACTTCTAAAGCCTTTAATTTCTGGGTTTGAACTCATAATAAGTTGATAGTGCATATAGCATTGCATTTTTATTATTTTGACAATTATTGTCACGAAAATTATGAAACTTTCTTTTTTTATCTTATTTAAAAACACATTAGCACCTGGATAGCATGATTTATCATAGAAAGTCAATATAAGTCAGTACTAATTTATTATTTTTATCTTCTTAGCGTTGTAACTGCTCAATAAACTAGGCCTAGCTTGTATTTCAGGATGCGGTTTTTTTCCCCACAAAAACTCATCAATATAAGAGCAGTTTGGTGTAACAGTTACATAATTGAATTACTTTACAATAAAAATAAATAGTTCGGGTTTAATTTGTGTGCATGTGTTACAGGTATCGCTGTATAATTTTATTTTAAAGCGTTTTAGAAGGTCTTTTGCAGTTTTATAATCACACATCATTGAGAGAGATGAGAAAGTTCTTAGCTTTAGCTAAATGTGTATTTGATACGATAATTGTGTAGTGTTTTTTTTTTATGGTAGTTAAAATCATCCAATGACATCCCCCGCCCTTGGGCGGAGCAGGAGATATTGTCAGACTCTTACTGACTAAAAACCTACACCGTTCCTTCTTTGCTTTGGTTCCAGGGCTCTGGTAAACATTTTCACACTATCCCAAGGTGCATTAATTTATTTGGATACTTAGTAAAACATTTACTTCTTTTTGAGATTGTCGGGTAAAAAATCACGGGTTTAAACAACTTCCCCAGTGCACGTAGACCTTAATGCTACAAATATAAAGCTATACATTCACGATGCGACATAACAATTATTTTATACAGGAATCGTGTCGCCCTGTAAGGAAACTTTGCACGTAAATAACTTTGAGGAAGCCCTGGGGTCCGTGGCTGTACTGTTTATGATGATAATTTTACTTTTTGTAAACATTAATGAATGAGAATAAGGCTGGATGGGAAAGTGAAAAAGTTAAAGCAGTGTTTACTGTGAGAAAAAGCTTTAACTTGACAAACAAAAGCTTTATAAAAACTATCTTCTTATTATGTAAGCGTTTAACCTTACTTTAATATCTATGATACCAGCTGTGTCTGTATATTTCAGGTATTCTGTACAAAACCTAGGCAATGGATATAGAATAAGATCCCAGAGCTGTCTGACATGACTTATTATGACATGGATGAAACCTTTGGTTCTCAGTAGTGTCTCATGTGCTTTGAATACCTAAGTGCTTGTTGAAGCCCCCTTTGGGGGCCCTGGGCAGGTACCAGGTGAGAAAAGGAACTAAAAATAAGAGTTACATTTTTATGATTGATTTTTATATATGTTTTGTAGAATATTATTCTAAAGTAGTATCATAAGTGTCAGACACTTTCCATGGACCAAAACTTCCGATAAACGCTTTCAAGCTCCCTAGGCAGAGTGTAAAATAAATAATATTTATTACATTACACACACGATTTAAATATTCTATACATTGCCTAGGCTATGTAGGCCTAGGTATAGAATATAGCATTATACAGATTGCTGGTAATACACCACTATTTTTTAATTATGGCAAATAATCAAAGGGCTTATTAGAAAAGGTCTTGAATCTCACTCAATTTATGGAAACATTGTACAGGTTATTGTTTATGAATGAAAGAATGTCAATAAAAATGGGAAAACACTGCGCTTAGTATTTTCTAGTAGTATTTGTTATGAATGATGATTAAATTATGAATTTACCAATAATGACAAATTTTCGTGGACAATTTTGGGATTTCGTTTTTTGTACTTTTGATTACACAAATATGATCAGTAACGGGTACTGATTGAGCCCTATTTTTTTGTGCACTAATTAAAAAATAGGGGTGTATAATCACCAGCTAACACTATCAGCTGCAATTTGCCTACTGCGGTTTTCCCGGCCAATTATAATTTAGGCGTCTTCAAGGCTAGAGTGAATAGGCTCTTAATAAACTAGTGCGCTTTACCATCGACGATTGCATCACTGCTTACCATCAGGTAGGATTGCAGTCAAGTGCTAGTTTATACAATATAAAAAAAAAAAAGCTGTTTGGTCTGCGTGATTGTAGCCAATAATCTCAAGTCATAGTCACTTATTTATGAACAAATAATATAATTTGTATTTGAATTCACACACACATAAAATATACAATTACAGTTTTACTAGCATCACAAAAAAAAAATTAACACAAGGAACTATACACTCGGTATAAAAAGTATAATATGGGCTATTCTAAGAAAACATGGTTGAATAATTTTTTCCCGCTCTGGACTAACCCACCCCATGTTCGAACGCCCCCGCAGCCCTTCAATTTGGACCCAAGTTACACTATCAGTCAAGAAAGGTGAGTTAGCAAAACATATTTATTTATATACAGATTATATTTTGCATTACTAAACACGTCTACCATAAAAACGTTACATGAAAAATGAACAGTAGTTTTTGCTTACAACCTTTTTTGTGCCGCGCACTATTTTCTCTAAGACCTCTAACATCAAAAGCATAGAGGCGAGATTACCAGAGCTTTTTATACTTGAACTGTAAGATTGATGTTGTATTTACGCACACGCAAAGCATAAACTTGAACACCCCTTAGGATTTTTGGCGGGCGATCTAATTTCTCGGAAAATGTGCCCCGTGATGTAAGTCGGCAGAATCATAATTTGAATCATTGGGACGTAACGCGTTGCTAAGGATGGCTGGAGACGGCCGACTTTGTATTGCGATTAAACGCAGTCGCAATTTTTAGTTTTTGACGAAATCCCTGATACGGTGCTTAATATCTGAAAAAGTTATCTGCTCGATATCATAATTTTTTATTTTTTTATTATCAACAAGTTACCACCCGTTGTTTCACTCGCATTTTTTGGCTGTCATTTTAGAAGCGATGATTTGATCGTTGAGCACGCTTGCCTAGAAGTAAACTATTACACACACACATTACACTACACAACACACACACATTACACACATACATTACACATACTTATATTATACATTATTACTTTTTTTTCTTATTTATTTATTTATTTATACAGATTTCATGCACATAACAATGTACAAAGGCGGATTCAATGCCTTAGGCATTCACTACCAGTCGATCTTAGGGTGGTGCCGAAACTTAACATGTTTAATAGGTGCAACTAATAAATAGACAAACAGAAAAGTAAAAATAAAAAATACAAAAGTAAATACATACTTAGATACATACATATAAATAAGGAGGATTTTTAGGGAAAAATAAAACTTCCAAATTCACGAAAAAACAGATACGGCCGTTTATATTGAAAAAAAAAAGTATATTTCGACACTTTCAAGGGAATCAAAATTCATAGGGTACTTCCCCTTGACTTATAATTCTGAAATTTGGCATGAAGCAAGTTCACATCACTCTCGTAGAGAACACGTATAAAAAAAGTCTGAAAACTGTAAATTTGTAGTTATGTCCCACAAAAAAAAAAAAAAACATTTTTCGCGATTCGAACTCAATTCAGTAATCGAACTTTTTTCATAAGTAAGTTTGTACGGAATCTTCAGTATGCGAGTCCGACTCCAACTTGCTTGGTATTTTTTTTATGGAGAGTCTTGCGCTTTACGCCATCTTAACTGATGCAAAACGACGATGTGGTCAAAGATGAAACGTTCGCTTGCCTAAAAATAATTCGTCATTTTTGACTTATTTAAGTGTTTTTATCAGTTTTCAACCTAGGAGTCTTTTTCAAACGAAACAGGCAAAATAGATTAAAATAGGTCAAAATGAATAAATGTTCTATCTATCTATCTATGTAAAATGAAATGCCTTCCATCCGAATGTGTATAGTACCCTGCTTACAATAATTACATTACTTTATTATGAACTTCATGGCTACTGGGCTATTTAACAATACACAATATACATAAGCTTACTTCTAAAGTGATGCTTTAAAATGTTCAATTGAGAACATTATGACAAAAATTATTTCATTAATTATTCACGAAAATTGACACAATTAATTCTCCTAAAACAATAATTACTACTTTGAGTCATCTGAAAGGAATTTTAAAATGACGCGACTATTTCTTAAGAACGATGATCTGGCATACTAGTGGCTTTAGTAAACTAATAAATTACCGTAACGATAGTGATGTTCCTATCTTTTACCAAACATACAAGTAATTTAGTCATTTCATTATTTTTGGAGTACCTACTCAGAAAACATCACACAACATCAGCAATCATTCAGCTCAGGCCGCACTGAGAACGAGACGAAAGCTGAGCGAGGTTCATGAAGTGGGTTCACGTCTAAAACTAAGGTCAAATGAATGGCCGGTCTTTGCCTCATTAGGATCACTCGCAACTTCGTTGACGTAGTGTAACTCTGTAGTTTACAATGTTAGTTAAAGTTTTTTTTTAATGATATAAATTAGAGCTTGGCTGCGATCCCACCTGATGGTTAGCAGTTGTGCAATCGTTGATGGTGAGGCGTACTAGTTTATTAAGAACCTATTCACTCTAGCCTTGAAGACACTTAAATTATAATCGGATTGCAGGCAATAATACCATTGCCAGCAAAAAATTGTTCCTTCGATGTACACGGTAAAAATGATGAGGTGAAACTCTTAATCTGGAACATAGAGGCGATAACAACGTAAGTGTGGATACTCGCCATACGACGGGTTGTCCGATGATAGACAGGTGATGGCGGATCAAGTTATGTAATTCCTGTTCACACTCACCAAAAGAAAAGAAAAAAATAATAAAAATACGCGGTAGCTACTTGAGCCAAGCTAAACTAACTCATGTAGCTTTGCTTCGCTTCGTTTCGTAGCTTACGCTTTATCGTCTCCTGTCATTATCACAGTGACATAACCAATATTTACAAATCGTACATTTGCAAGATTCCTTAGATAAAAATTGAGATAATAATATAATATGATCAAGATTGGAATGATTCCCGCCGATGGCATTCCGTGTATGTTTACAAGATAACGTTTACTGGTAAAGCATATCAAAATTATTTGTTACACAAATAATAACGCATGCTGGAGATATGTTTTTTGTGTCGCGGAATTTGGGGAAGTTAGGCTTTAGGGCAAAAAACTATAAGTATCAGAGTACGTACTACACTAGTTTTTTTATGGTGGTATTTTGAAATTGACCCCTGTATTCCTAGTAAAAAAGGAATAAAAAAAAAAAATAAGATATCTATTTCGACTCCACTAAATCATCAAAATGACAGTTACATAGCTTGATATTTATTTACATTAATCGACTCGAATTTTTAGCGAAATAAATAAAAATAAATACTTTTCCTTTTTTCTTTTTACTAACACGTATAATTTTTGTCGGTTAATAAAAGAAAAATAGATAACACATAACAAAAGGAATAGTAGAGAGAGAAAAAAACCTGTTGGCCGAATATGTATGCCAAAAATTATGTATTTACGCTAGTGGTAGCGTGATTTTGAATATGGGCGTAAGTGACTTTTATATTTTGTATATTTTGTTTTGTTTTCTTCTCAATCGTACACTCTCGAGGGAGTGGTCGTAATCATGGATCGTCTATAGGTTGGTTGTGGCTTTTGCGAGACTTCTTTATTTCTCTCTGTTCGTGGCACTAAGTGTACATTGCTTGTAGTGGTATCTATGTCGTGGCCAGATCATAGAAATTGATCACTTCATGAAATGGCCAACTCTAACTGGCCTCGCCCGGGTGTCGCCACTGTGCGGAACACCCGGAGGACACGGTGGAGCACACTGTAGAGGTGTGCCCCGCCTGAGCGGAGCATCGCCGTGTCCTCGTGGGGGCGATCGGCGGCAGCGATCTCTCGCCGGGCCTTGGTTCAGGCCATGGTCCGTAGTGAGGAGGGATGGCAGGCGGTCGCCTCCTGCGAAGCAGTAATGCTAGCAAAGGAGGAGGCCGACCGCATCAGGCAAAGGCAACGGAGCGCTCGCCCCAGCCGCCGCCGGGATTCCGATCCCGATTTCCGACCACCGTAGGCGCGGGATTGCGGACGGCGTGCAATGGGTAGCACACTGTCTGATCGTCCGGTAACTGACCGGACCGAGCCCAAGTCGTCGACGGCGCGTTCTGTTCCCGCGCGCCTCAAGGAGCTGTCAGCACACCGAAGAGGCCCAGCCTGCTAACTGCAGGCAGGCAGGGTCGAAGCCTACTGGGGTCATGGGTTAATTTCCGAAAGGAATACCCGGCCCCGGCACGATAGGCTACGAAGGAACGGGGTAGGTTTTTAGTCAGTAAGAGTCTGACACTACTTCCCGCTCCGCCCAAGGGCGGGATTTGTCATTGGATGACTTTACATACCACAAAAAAAAAACTCTAACTGGCCAGATCGTTTAAACGTTAACATTTGATGATATGTCAGTCCTCGTTTGGCGATATCATTGATGTAGGATTTCTGTGATGATAAAAAATCTAAAGAAAGTAGACCAAACAAGGATTGACATATCACCAAAATTTAACATTTAAAATGATCTAGCCAGTTTATCTTGGCCATATCATGAAGTGATCAATTTCTTTGATCTGGTCAGGACAGTTATATTATTATAAAACTGACGAGTTAGTTTGATCGCGCCAATCTCAGGAACTAATGGTTTTAACTGAAGAATTATTTTATTGTTAGGTAACCCATTTATTGAAAAAGGTTATTTAATATCACGCTACGATCAATAGGAGCGGAACTGTAGTCAAATATTTGGGTGAAAGTTAATATTTGCTAGTCAGCTAAATTAGTAGAAGAAAGAGAGAGAGCGTAGAGCGAGAGCAGGGGTAGAGAGGGAGTAGAGTAGCAGTAGTTATTAGTTAGTATTTTATAATGATATTTCTATAACAAAAGCTATGAAAAGAGTATCGTACCATTTTTAAATATTCGTTGAGACTAATCTATCTCCATTGAAAAATGAGGCTAGATAATAAAAATTTTAATCACTTTTTAAACCTGGTATACAATGCGCAAGGTCAAAGTCCTATCGAATTATTCCAGAGGTCAGACTCGCCGAAAGTCTTAATTAAAATTCTAGATTTTATGTTAATTTGAGACGATTTAGATCGAGCGCTCTCCAGAATTTTAGGCTTTGCAAAAATTTTGCATAACTTTTTGTTTAATTAAGTTTTTATCGATAAAATTATGGTTAGGATAATATTAGGGCTACTTTTGTTTACTTTTGTATTCTCTCTCGCTAATTACAACCGCACGAGTAGATTAGGTTAAGCAATGCACGCCGAGGTCAGTTTATGGATGGTTGAACATTTTAACAAATAAGGATTCCTTCGTTCAACAGAAAGCATATGAAACCGTTGGTCTCGGGTATCAATTTTTGTAGATTTATGACAGTATTTCAAAACTGTTAAGGAATGATGAAAGTGGCATGCCCTAAAACCACAATTTCGAAAACATGTGACATCAACCAATACGCATTGGCTGCGCGTAGTGGAATTCAGCCCATTCCCTCTCCTAGAGAGGAGGCCGGAGTCCCAGCAATAGGGACATTAAAAAAGCTAATTATGCTTACGCTTATGACAGTCGTTGCGGACAGAAAACAGAAAATTTGATACCAGTCGTGCCAAGAGCGTAATGTATTAAGTAGGTACCCACTTACTGAATTTCTTCGCTCCATGTAAAATACTTAGCTGAAGTTGGTTAAATGGTTTGAGAAGCCCATCGTAAATTAATAGGGAAACAGTTATGTAGATTAACAGATCTCTTTTTGAGTCAGCATTAATTTCTCTTCTTCTTTGTCAGTATCACTCTTGAGAGAGTGGTCGTGATCATCACTTCAGGTGTTGGTGGGAAGCTTCACAACACACCGCCATCCTTCTCTGATAGCCGCTTTCCTCGTGCATTCATGCAGTGATGATGAGCCATTTACTGCCGCTTTTATCTGGTCAAACGACTAAAATTTAACGGTGTATACTCCTTGGATAGACTGATGATCAGACTTTCTCGCATGTGATTCCTTGTGACGACAGTCAAATATCTATGAATGACCACTGTGACCAACGACTTTACGTGCTTTCCGAGGCATGGTGTCAGTAATCTCCCAAATAAACTTATCGAAACAAACAATCAAAAGAAAAATAACAAATAATCCTTTGTGGAAACGTTAAATTATATGTTCATTAAGAATAATTTGTTGAATTAATTAATAAAATATAAGATCTAATCACTTAAATCTTTTAACGTTCACGCAGGGATCGTTTCATAATCTAATTGGATTATAAATTTGAAGATAAATCTCCTAAAACTATCAATAAGTAATTAAGCTTAAATAAAATACTTTACTTTAGATAACAAATTTATTATGAAATATTGTGTCGTATTATTTTGTAAAGTTTTAAGTTAATTGATAAAATATTTAGCTCTTTTTATGTTTTGAATAACACTATCAGGAATTTTTTTTTCGGTGAGAAATTTACTTTTTTTTTACTTTTTTGCGATTCGGAAAAATCTTTGAAACTCGATTCGGAAATTGAACTATTTTCATAGGTAAGTTTGTACAGAACGCTCAATGCCCGACTCGCACTTGCCCGGTTTTTTTTAATTACTAAAACAATCAGTTAGCTCATTTCAAAGACGATGGTTTCTAATTCAATGCAATTTTTTAATTAAAAAAAACCTGTATTATATCAATAAACAAACTTCAGTGAAAAATATATGCAAATTTATAATTACGCTCAAGACTACAATATATCACGGTAAGCTATATAATTGTAAAACCTACAATTTAACAAAGTACATGCAACATGGCAGATATGACATCACTCTGTATAGTTCCATGACCATGCAATGAATACATTTATTTGATCAGATGTTCATATAATCAGTAATTCAATGTTTATTCGCTCATCATTGTTCCGTTTCCATGAAAAAGCATAGATAGTAACGGGTAGTTTTAAATTTTACATAGTATATTATTTTATTTGTCACTGTGAGCATGATATGTAGATAAATGATAATAATATGATTCTTGTTGCTGTTGATTTTTTTTATTTTATTTATGCTTAAGTTTTAAAACTTGTATTGTGCTTCATTGCAAGCCAAATAAACGTGTTTTCTTTCTTTCTTCTTTATAAATAAGGAAATTCTGTTGTGGAGAGGTTCCTGTTTAATTCTGTAACCAGGCGGTTTGTAGGCACAAACATTCTTCCGCTTAATCCGCCAGGGTCGCACCTCCACGACCAAATACTCCATCTCGCCAGTTCCTCTGTCACCTAAGGGGATTCACACGCTAAACGAGATGGAGTACCCAGACGTTGCGTAACCGGTACATGGTGGACATCCCACCTATACGCACAAAGCGTTTTGGGAACACTTTCATTATGCGTACAGCTAAGGAGTGGAATTCCTTGCCGGAGTATGTTTCCTGATGGCTACAACCCGGGAATCTTTAAGTCAAGAGTGAATAGGTTTCTTATAGGTAAGCGCGCTCCATCGTCGACCGTATCGTCGCTTTCCATCAGGTGAGATAGTGGTCAAACGTGAGCCTATCAACAATAAAAAAAAAAAATACCATATTATCCTAAAATCTATAATAATACGTGTATATTCCTAAATACAAATAAAGACTATAAAACATAATTATACTGTCTACAAATTTAAAAACAAAATGGCTCTCTGGCTAAAACAGTATAAATATGACGAAATTGAAAACTTAATTTCAGGCAATTAAATATTTAATTTATAATGTCACTTACACTCAATTCATAACACACACACGCACATACACTCCACCAAATGTTTTATTCTAAATTTAGACCTACGTATTTATTTTGTTACAATATAACCTTACTTTTAAATATTTTTGACATATTAATACTGTATTACGAAAACTGACGAAAACACTGGTCCCTATGATACAGTTGACACTAGTTTATGGACCAGGGAATTCATATTTAAAACCTTAAAGTCAATATAATTTTATACGAGAAAAAGGAGGCCCAAGAACCATGGATTTAATGCTGTTCATATGTAGTTCTAGGAACACCGATTTATAATTTTGATGTGTGAAATCATCCAATAAGTTCTCTCTTTCTAGAATAGAACTGGGGGGCGCATCAGTCTTTTACTTACTAAAATCATACCTGCGTCCTTTAGTTGCCTTTTGCGTTCTAAGACCTCGGGTTTATTTTTCAGAAACCACGACTCTAGTGGGTATCGGCTCTGCTAGTCCTCTACGGTTTGCTGGCATCTTTTTGAGGAGCGCGTGGAATACCACGTGCTGTCTTCGACTTGAGCTCACTCCGGACGAATACCGGACAGCCGGACGGCGGGCTATCCATTGCTCAACGTCTGCAAGCCCAATACTAAAGTACGGTCACGATTTTTTTCGTACCTGCTGCTGAATATACTAATCTGAAACCAGTTACTACTTTGAAACTAGACGTTACTACATAGTTTGAGATTAGCCGTAACTAGTTACTATTAGTATAGTTGTTCTGTTTCTTCCTGCCCTTATTCTATATTACTTGGGGTAACACGTTTTTTTCTTCCACTGTTCCACTCTGTCTTGTCACCCGTCACTCTTCACACAATCCATCCTCTTTCTTCCTCTCCATCCATCTACGTGTAAACTCAGAACTCTTTTAGTAACATGCGTTTTATCCCTCCTCTTCACATAACCATTACAAGACAAACGATTTCCTTTCAACTTTTCAGTCAATAGCGCCCCTTTCAAACTTCCTCTACTACATGTACTCATATTCTCGTCACACCACACATTCCATTTCGATATCTCCGCTACATGCAATGTTTTTTCATCCATCTTTTTCACAGCCCAAAATTCTGATCCGTGATGACAGGTCTTATCACGGACTTGTAAATTTTACTCTTCAACCGTGGGTTATAATTTGTTGATTATTATAGTTTTTAAACTAAAAATAATCAAGATAAGTTCAAAACTAACATTAAAAAGTCAAAGTACCTTTGACATAATGCAACTCCTGTGCCACTGACCCACTGACACACATCAATGACTAACTACTGATCATCATTGATGACTCATTTCTTTCCGGATCACCAATAAACATCACGCTCATATTACACAAAGGATCAGTTGTACTCGTAACAAATTGTAACACACATTATGATGTAGTTAGTAAACTAACATTTCCCGACCTCAAATCACTCGACTCAAGTTACACGTAATGTGAAACTTGGAATTAGTGCCTACACATAAACAAATGGGCGTGATGTTTCGTGTTTATAGTGTAATGCAGAATTGAATTACCTATTAAAATTTAATGATTAGGAATCAAAATCATAGCATGAGTCATTATAGCCCAATAGTTAAGAGACTCAAGACATAAGAGCATACCGGATTCAACGAGTTCTTTGAGAAGAGCAGCGACCAACTTTACAAAATATTTTGAATTGAATTGCCGACAACTTGGTGAGGGTAGTGGGATTCTGACGGATGCTAGACGCACAGGATCATTTGTTATGGCGACACTTGGGAGAGGCCTTTGTTTAACAGTGGACGTTTTAGGGCTGAAATGAAGATAATGAAGTAACTTTTATGTCTAATTAAGTTGAGAAATACTGTTTCCTCTTTAAAGGCATAAGCATACAGCATTATAATGTTCCTACAGATGGGACTGAGGCCTTCTTTTTAGAACAGGGAATGGACCATAATCCACCATAGTGCTCAGTGCGGGTTGGTGGATATCACAAACTTCGGATTTCCGATTTTTGGTTCTAAGATACGGAAATGTCCTAAAGCTGTATTGCTCATAATTGTGGTGAACCACTTTATGAGCAGTGGTAATGCAACGCAGCATCTATCACACAAATAAAGTGCCTGCCTGGGTTTGAAGTTGCGATATAGATACGACTTGTAAGCCAGGGTCCTAACCACTACCGTCTTATTCCAAAACGCGATCTAAGTGTAGTTCTGGGACTATTACTGGGTTTAGCACATCATGACTAAGGAAAAAATTATTATAACTAGAGTTTAGACCCCTACTACTCCAATTTGTTGGATTTGCTCAGCTTAAAAGTAAAAACTGTACCAAAGCATTTATTATTACAACTTTTAGACTTGGAAATATACGTTTTTAGCACGTATGTATCCAGGTATTCTTTTGAGTAGTTTGTATTTATGTATGTAGGTATGTGTTATTATTTTATTCATATTATACTTCATGCCTTGTCCTTCGAGATTAGCTGTAAAAGAATTTATTTTTTACAACTCTCTGTTACTCAATATTTTGCTGGAAAAAAACTCAATTTTGAGTTAAGCTTGCCTCATTTGACACATGAACTCATTTATCCCCATATGTCATATCTTTTTATAGTGTTCAATTAAAAATTAAAGAGCAACTCGTGGTGATAGTAATATCAGCCGTGGTACAAGTCAAGTTTTTAGGTAAAGCAATATTTGATGAGGTCAATTTATAGATGGGTGTCCATCAAAACATGTTGAGAATCCTCCGTGCCTCGGAATTCACGCTAAGCCGCTGGTCCCAGCTACCATTGGAAAATATTTGGCAATCATTACAAAATCTGACTCCAGACTTACCAAGGGGTATTGTATCACCTAATGGGTTGTGGAGGTAAGATGGTCAGATAGGCAGTCACTCGATGGAAAATGGTGATATCCAGCAGTATGTGATTAGACTGGAAACTGAACCCAATATAGTTTTTTTTTTAATAGCATTTAAACTAGCGCTTAGCTTCGATCAGTCAGAATAGTCGTTGATAGTGAAGCGCACTAATTGGAAAAAGTCAAAAAAAAATTTTTGGTGGGAAAATTATCCAGCGACATCTTCCGCCCTTGGGCGGAGCGGGAGATAGTGTCAGACTTTTACTGACTAAAAATCCACTCCTGCTCCTTATACATAACCTATGACATGATTATATTTGAATGTCTTAAAATCATACGATTTTAGAAGCATTATAAGCCTCCCTCGTAGATTAATATAAAAAATTAATAAACCAACAAATTTTTAACAGTTCTAAACTTTATTCAAACCAAGAATCCATGGCTTTCCAATTACGAGACCGATATTAACTGGACTATAACTGACAAATCAAACACTAAATTTCACACGCGTATTAATCCATTTCCAATCTATGCTCGAACTTTGAAAATAAACCCTATTTTGACGGTGGTAGACTTTAATTTCAATTGGTAGGTCATAGAGAGAAGTCTAGTATGGATGTGTTTTGGAGTAACAATTATTATTATTATCACTTCAGTAAGTAAGTCAGTTGCGTGAATTGATGATAATGTAAGGTGCACTGATCAGTGACGTCAGAGTAGGTATGTAGTGTAAACTATAGTAGTAAGGGCCGGTTGTGGTCACTGAGTATTTTGTATGAACTCCGCTCGGGAATAGGTTGTTGAAACTTTTACGGTACGGACTAAGCGTTTTGCCTCGTCGTTTATACCGCGTACATCGAGAGACTGGAACAGTTTGCCTGCTGCGGTCTTCCCGTCCGATTATAATTTAGGTGTCTTCAAGGCTATAGTGAATAGGCTCTTAATAAACTAGTGCGCTTCACCATCAACGATTGCATCACTGCTTAACATCAGGTGGGATTGCAGTAAAGCACTAGTTTATATCAATTAAAAAAAAAGGTCGACTTTGAGTGTGTGTGTGTGACCTGAGGGACCATACTTGCATTTCGCAAAATAAAAATCTAAGGATTTAGTAAAAGTCTTAAAACAATTGTAAAACAAGTCCGGAAATTTGTAAAAATATACAAAAAAAAAATACAGCCCTTAAAGGGGGGTCCCTAAGTCCTCACAGACCGTCAGCCAGATCTCGAAAAATATTTGGAAAATTGAAGTATTGTGACTACAGACATTTAGTAAAGAATTTGTAAAGATATTTACAAAATTTTAGACCACAAAACACCAAAGATAAAAAAAATATAACGACTAAATTGGGGTCCCTCAATCCACACAAGAGAGAAAAATATTTTAGCGAATATTACCGAATCTAATACATAAAATCTTTCCTTTTCTGCACCAAATTTTTGTTTAGATTTTTATTGCGATAAATGCGAATATGGTCCCTCAGTTCACACAGACACGACATCGCGGCCGCAAAAAAAAACGGTTTTATTTTTATTAAAAAAAAAAACAAGAACTATTCAAGATTTTGTTTTTGCGAGGCGCTTTTAAATAACAAGCTTTATTTTTTATTTTTTTGTAACTTTCAAATATTTCCGTAACGTAATCTCGTAAATAAACACGTTTGAATTTGTAAATTAGGGTCAGATGCGTGATTTTTTTTTTATCGAGACAACTAAAAATATGATATAAATTATATCATATTTTCATTTTTGCTTAGCACTTGGTCATGGCTTTCCCTCTCCTAGAGAGAAGGCCTGAGTCCCAACGGTGGGACATTATAAGGCTGATGCTGCTGCTGCTGCTTGGTCATATAGTCAAACTTAATAAAATAAATCTTCATGGTGTTCTCTTCTATGTTTGTGGACTTTCAGAGGTTTTAAAAAACGTCCAAAATGAGTAGAACCTGGCTTTAAAAGGCAGCTCTTAATCTCAAAATACTTGCATTTACTATCCTTACATTGATGATACCTTTACGGTCGGACTAAGTGTTTCACCTCGTCGATTCTGCCTCGTAAATCGTACATCGAAGGATTGGAACAATTTGCCTTGTGGTTTTCTCGTCCAATTATAATTTAGGTGTCTTCAAGGCTAGAGTGAATAGTCTCTTAATTCATTAATTCCCAAGAGGACGCCGGCGTCCGCACACCTATTGTCTTTCTATTGTGTCTCTAATTACGGTATTCAAAAGACCACCATCAATAATTGCATCACTAGATACCATCAGGTGGGATCGCAGTCAAGCACTAGTTTGTATCATTAAGAAAGAAATTACAAATCTTAAAGAGAAACCCACATTCCCTTCTCCATTAAATAAAACACGACTAAATATATCACAATACCCTAAAGAACTTAATTACCAATTAGTCGATACTGATATTGAAGTTAGAACTGACCCGTGGAACATGGCTAACTGAAGAGGCTAGTGTCAGAGGTCAGAGGGCAGTAATCTGTCATTCAGGAACCTCGGCGATCTACTCCTTATGCAATGCTATGATCTTTTGACCTTATGGCGGGGATTCCAATTGACTTTTACTCTTAAGTAGCTGGGATTTAAAATGGGGTTTCGATATTGTATTCGGATCTTTATGAAGTATAGATCCATTAATATGTAGATCCACTACTACCAAACTTGTTCATACAAAAGTAGACTCTAAACATCGGAATTATGGCCTAAGAGGACACCGGTGTCCTCTCGAGCTAGGACAGATTAAGCGATAACTATATTAGAGCAACGCACACGTGTACCGCTCCTAATTTGTACGTAGAATGACGTCGCGTAGCTTCGCGTAGCGTGGATCTAATGTAGCTCTACAAGTCTAGTTGCCATATAAAATATAATATAATATTTTACAACTATCACACAACGCCGACTAGTCCCAAGCTAAGCAGAGCTTGTGGTATGGGTACTAGACAACTGATAAACATACTTATATATTTCTAAATAAATACATATTATAGATAAATTACACCCAGACACAGAACAAATGGTCGTGCTCATCACACAAACATTTGTTCTGGATGAAAATCGAAACCACAACCTCCGGCATAGCAGTCAGGGCCACTAACCACTAGACCAACAGGCCCGTCAAAAATTTATGTAGACCTACGTGTGCGCAATGTATTTCTACCTTTGGGGGTAGTGGAACAGAGAGTAAAGTCCCGCTAACCTCCGTTGAAAAGGGAGGATCCTCCGACCAGACAGGTGTTATGTCTGGTGGGCTATTGCCCGATAGATGATTTCGGGTTTGTTCTATATGTTCCAATCGCGCCGCGAATCTTACTTGCGCGATGCAGGATTAGTTCATTTGTGACGACATAGATGTCGCTATATCCCTTTACTTTGAAGATTTAACCGTTAGTACTGGTAATAATATACTTTTTTCTACTATTTATTAATATTCTTCATGCAACACAAAAGGAAAAGGTGGACATAACGCCTTTGCGTTCACTACCAGTCAATATTGTGTAGTCATGGTCATATTCGTCAAAGAGTCTACTATTAGGCATAAGACTCCCTCAAGTTTTCCTGTGCGTCCTCCTGTGCATCTCGCATCCATCCGATTCCTCCAACCCTCTCCAGATCATCGGTTTACCTTGTAGGAGGCCTTCCAATTTCCTTTTAGGGTAGTGAAGAGTATAGGAAGTGCATAAAAAAAAGTAATGTTCTTTTCTGAATAATTTCGTTGCTAGGCTCAAGACCCGAACGCAAAGCTGATTCTGATATACAGAAGTTGCAGAGGTTGGGAGTAACGTGTCTAAAAGTATACTGACTTTATAAAAAAGCTGGTAAAACAAAATAAGTGTAGGTTAGGTTAGATAATGCCATCGACTTATATTCTAAGTGATAAACAAGCTCGTTCATGGAAACTATTTGTCACAATATTGAAATGTTTAAACAAAAGTTCGCTGCAGCGCTAAATTGGCATTATGATGTCTAAAAAAACTTTTAATCTAATGTCATCAAGTCATCAATGTAAAGAGATGTATCGCCTACAGTACACTTAAGTCAAGCAAAGTGATTGTACGGCATGCCTAATCTAGTGCGTAGTACATTATATATCGATGGATAATGCGTAATCGCGGCGGCAGGACGCGGGGGGCAGGGATCGAGTAGATACATGTTAGTCTATATTTAACCCGCATCTGTAATTCCCCCATCGTCCCCTATGCTTGTAGTTTTTGACTGCACCTAGACCTTCGTTTGAAAAAAAAAGAACGTTTACTAGTTCTCCAGACAAGAACTTGTAAAAACTGTCAAAAAAAAAATGAAGTCAAAAAAGTGCCAAACTCATATCGCATATTACGTTGCGATATTTCATCACCATTGTTTCACACAGAAGACGTCATCTACTGACCATAGGCCTCCCCAAATTATCACCACAACGAATTGGTCTGCGCGTCCAGCGGATCCCTTCGATCCTCACCAGGTGAGGACAGATAATAACGAAGCATTTGGGGTTAGTAGGTCATTTAGGGAGCAGTGGTGGTCGAGTGGTAACGGCACCAACTTACGAGTGGTAGGTCGCGGGTTCATACCCAGCCAGGTGCATTACTTTGTGTAATTTATTTATATTGTAAAGGAAAATGCACGGTGAGGAAACCGACATGTCCTAGAATCAAAAATTCTAAGGCATATGACATTAAACAATCCGCACTGGGCCCACATGGTGGATTACAGCCCATTCCCTCTTTTAGAGAAGAGGCCTGAGTCCCAGCACTGGGAACATTATAAGGCTGATGCAATATAATGCAATATAATAATATATAAGATGAATGATCCCCGTTTTTTTCTCATCACTTCTTACCATAAGATGGGATCGCAGTCAAGCGCTAGTTTATATGAATTAAAAAAAATATCTTTATTCTTTGTGAAAACGGCCCATTCCTTCTCCTAGAGAGGAGGCCTGAGTCCCAGCAATGGGAACATTTTAAAGCTGATGCTATGCTATGCTCAGTTTTCGCCAAACGGGTCCATATTTCCCCGTAAAGACTAAACATATCATAACATTGAGCTACATTTCATGTATCCAATGCCAACTCCCGACATATCCACGTTCCCACATCGAACTTATCAATTAAAAGTATTTGAACATGATACCGAACGGGCTCAGCTAATATGTGTCGACGATAATGTCCGCTACTGATAGCTTACAAAAATAGGACGCCTCATTAGTATAACAGCTTTATTTGACTTCGGCAGACAACCTAATGATCTAAATTGATTATTAAAAAATAGGTAAGGAAGAATTTTGCTGCTGTAATGCTGTGGCTACATTATCGCGCGAATATTCGTGTCGAGTTGTTGCGATAAAAACATCGTATTTGGGTATACGCGATGTAGATGTCGCTACATATTAGCGGCAAATCGCATTACACTTTATTGTACAACAAGAAACGCGGAAAAATGAATGGATGCGGTGAATCGCATTGCTATGCGGCTGTGTGCTGAGCAGTGATGGCCGAATGGTAATGGCCCCGACTTACGAGTTGTAGGCCGCAGGTTCAAACCCAGCCTGGCACATTACATTGTGTTATTTATTTCATCACCACTGCTCTCAAAACGGTAAAGGAAAACAACGTGAGGAAACCGGCATGTCCTAGAACCAAAAATTCGAAGACATGTGACATCCACCAACCTGCACTGGGCCCGCGTTGTGGATTACGGCCCATTCCCTCTACTAGAGAGGAGGCCTGAGTCCCAGCAATGGAAACATTAAAAGGCTGATGATGATAATAACGATGATGTGTGTCTGGTCGATTCGGTACATAAAACACTATCGATTTGTAAAGATAAAATTGAAAAATAAAATACTTTTTTTCTAAAACTGAGTTAATAAACTCATGTACGAAATTAATTTCTTTAAGTAAACGAGTCAATGACCTTGTGGGTAGTTGTCGGTCTTTGCGTACTAACAACCTACAGTTCATTGGCCTCTTTCAGCTAACGTTTAATTGAAGAAATTAATTTTGTTCATGCGTAAATTAATTCGAGTTTATAAAAAAAGTACTTTATTTTTTAATTTTCTCTTCACAAATCGATAGTGTTTCATGTACCAAATCGATCCTCCGCGGGATTAAAATGACTAAAATTTAATGGTGTAAATACTATAAAGATGTATAGATTTAAAAAATCACGTGCAAAACATTAAAACACTGTGCTCTAAAACGCAATACGGGAATGTGACTCAAAAAGCTGCCCAACTTAAATGGGACTGGGCAGGACATGTCTGCTACATGTCTGACAAGCCGTGGTCCCGTAAGACACAAGATTGATGGCCAGACACAGCGACATGGGGCCGTGACAGACCACAAAACAGATGGCGGAACGACCTGGATGTCTTCCTAAAGAATTTGAAAGAGAAAGCGAGGAATAGTAATCGTTGAAAGGAATGGAGGAAGGCTTTTGCCCAGCTGTGGGACAATACGAGCTAGTTATAGTAATAAGCAGATAGATAGGATAGATAGTAGCTGTATATCTATCTATCTAAGATTGCTTTAACATGGTACATATCGAAATCAGTATTCATGTCACCGTTATTTTGGACGTTCTAAATTCTAGCCTTAAGTACACAGGATGTTGCATTGACTAGATATTTACGATTTGTTTAGAGGTCGCTTCGGTTGTTGGCAAATATGTGTTAGTAATACTTCTTAAGTACGAGTATTTAAATGTTGTACTAATTATTTGAAGATAATTATGTGTATAGCAGTGGCTCGATTATGTAACTACAAGCTGGAATTCAGATAAGGCAAGAATAATTTGGTGATCATATTTAAAAATTAAATCGTACACGTATCTTAGATATAATAAGCAGCAGTATCTATTGTAATTCTAAAACATCTACCGCTATTTATTAAAATTAATATTAAACGCATTATAATAAACAGACAAGAAGAAAGAAACAGGCAAATAAATACAAAGCTAATGGTTATTTCTGAAGACATCTCCTCCAGTATACCTGCGAAATAAGAGGTTGGAAAAGTTATAAGTAACCTACCTAAATTTTAAGTTTGTAGGTGTAATAGTTTCTGAGATTTCGTGATTAATCAGTGAGTGGTATTTCGCTTTTATACTCGTATATATAGATGTATAGATTTAACAAATCACATTGAAAACACTATAACACTGCGCTCTAAAACGCAATACGGGAATGTGACTCAAAAAGCTTTCCAACTTAAATTTGACTGGGCAGGACATGTCTGCTGCATGCCTGACAAACCGTGGTTCCGTAAAACACAAGATTGATGGCCAGACACAGCGACACAGGGCCATGACAGACCTCAAAACAAATGGCGGGACGACCTGGATATCGTCCTAAAGAATTTGAAAGAGAAAGCGAGAAATCGTAATCGTGGAAAGGAATGGAAGGAGGTTTTTGCCCAGCTGTGGGACAATACGAGCTAGTAATAAAGTCAAACAATAGTATAAAGTCAAATCGTACACGTATCTTAGATATATTAAGCAGTGGTATCTATTGTAATTCTATAACATCTACCGCTATTTATAAAAATTAATATTATACGCATTATAATAAACAGACAAGAAGAAAGAAACAGGCTACAAAGTTACTAGTTATTTCTGAAGACATCTCTTGCAGTATACCTGCGAAATAAGAGGTTGGAAAAAAGATATTAACACCGTACATAAATATATTAAGGAGAATGATGATGATGAAAAAAAAAAAACAAATCATTTAGAAATAATACAACTAACCATAATAGTTATATCGTTTTAGAAGTTTCTGCTTTCCCTTTGCCCATCATTGCTAACTGTTCTAAAAATCCTTTCACCTCATAAGCAGTTAAAAAAATTACACACTAATCTATTATAAGACACCACACATCATAGTCTCACGTAGGAGCTGTAAATGAGAAAACAAAATACTCTAAAGAACGAAAAGAAAAAACAGTAGATGGTCATTAACGCAAGCAATATCATGCGATCGGCAAACCACTTACACAACCATAATACTTTACTCCTCAAACCAATCGTATTTGTATACGAGGCCTATGCCAATATAGCAATAAAGCCACTAATTGGGCCATTAAACCATAGGCCAACATTAGAACAGTTATTCCGAATGACGGAGATAATATGAGAACAAACAAGTCATGGTTTTATGGGCGTATCTTGCAATGGGCCAAGGTTAGACTCCGGAGTAGCGACCCACGCTGTCAGTACGGAGAGAAGGTAGCCATCTTTGATACTGGGAGCTGTGCTTCAAGGTGCTATTGTTATGTAATTAGAACTATTAACATAGCCGTGATCTGTGGTAAAGACTACCTTGTTGGTCTAGTAATCGTAAGCGCTAGCACTGAGGTCTTGAGTTAGAATCTTTAGTTGAAATGCTCCAGGGTAGTCTGCGCAATTTTATTTTCAAAAGTGTTCGCAGCTCATTATTGAATATTACGGTAACAAAAATTATATTTGTAGTAACAAGTATTTGTAAGTATGTATTTGCAACTAAATCAAACAGCCATCTTAACTCTCTAACTCTAGAGTTAAGATAAATCTAATTTGTTTAATAAAATAGCTCATTTTAGCTCTATTACTCGTTGCTAATTTCCTACAGGCAAATGTTTTTACTTTCTTACTGTTGACATGTTTAATTTTGACATTGATTTATTTTTCAAATTGTATTTACCTATGGTAAAAATTTTAATTTTTAGTACCTGTTCAAAATATTTGCACGCCATAGTATGTGGCAAACCTGTCTGAACCAATTTGTATTTCTTAATATCATCAGTTCTCATATGCAATTTTTAAAATTGAATGGGTTCACATGTTTGAGCAAATAAATATATCTTATCTAAGCTATTCTCTAAGTTAAGTGTCGTCATTGCAATTTTTTTACCTTACTATCCCGCACTGAACGCAAATTTTAAAAAACGGTTACAAAATTTTGATCTTATATTCACTTTTATATCTATAATTTTGCAACAGCAGTTAAGAATCTGGGTTTGTTGTGGCAAAAAAACTCGCTCTCAAATATTTAGAACTTAACATAACTGACGAACTGTGGAACTTGCTAAGGATAGTAGACTTCTATCTTATTTTTTGTAAAATAATAAATTGTTTTCAATCACGGTTATATTTAGGTACGAATAGTACTAATAGTTTCCGTTTATTGGATTCATTTTATCATCTATCAGCCCCTATTAATATTCGTTCACTGCTGTGGTCACCAATCAATTTCCTACCATCATTAAGGGCTTAAATTTTGAATATATCATTAATGTATTTACCTAAAGTCATCTTTTTTTTTTTTTCACAACTATCACACAACGCGGTCTAGTCCCAAGTTAAGCAGAGCTTGTGTTTTGAGTACTAGACAACTGATAAACATTATTAAATATTTCTAAATATATATGTACATCTTATAGATAAATTACACCCAGACACAGAAGAAATGATCATGCTCATCACACAAACATTTTGTCCTGGGTGGGAATCGAACCCACGACCTCTGGCATAGCAGTCAGGGTCACTAACCACTAGACCAAAAGGCCAGTCAATTTTTATACATTACACTTTAACTTGTACTCTATTACTTGATACCCAGAGATGCTATTAGAGATTTACTTACTTAATTTTCTTAGAAATTTTGTGTGAGACAGACATAAACTTTTCGCATTACGTTCTTTAGTTTTATTTATATAGTCTCAATTAGAATTTAGTTTAATTTACTGTAATTACAGTTGGTAGTAAATTCAGTCTAATATTACATTTAATGTTTGCTGTATAATATTTATTTTAATGTAGTTAAGTACGAGAGTATAGCATAAGTATAAAATAATCAAGCTTATGATATTCCCACTGCTGGACTTAGGCCTCCTCTCTAGGAAAGGAAAAGGGCCGTAATCTACCACGCGGGCGCAGTGCAGGATGGTGAGTCAAATTTCTTCAAATTATTTGTTCTACGAGGTGCTAGTTTCCAGTGTTTTATTTCACTATTTTGAGAGTAGTTGTAATGAAATAAATTACACAAAATATTATGCCTGGCTGGGTTTGAACTCGCGACCTACAACTCGTAAGTGAGCATCGTTACCATTGGGCCAACAATGCTTTCAGTACCTAGTAAGATAATGCTGCAAATATTGATGTTTTTTTTGTTTTTTAAAAAGAGTCCTTTACTTAATTCATTTGGGATTCAAATGAATTAAGTATAAAACCAAATATATATGAGTTTCTCTTCTATTTACTTTATCCTATAATTACGTGAAGCCTTGAGATTCGTTAAACATTCATTAAAACTGCGAGTAATCGCAAACATTTTTATTTTCAATATTTACTTCGGCATACACGAATAAAAAAGTAAATAGACCTAACGGTTTGCAAAATTGAACCTTATGTACATAAGGGTAAGCGTTATGAATTCGTGTTGGTCAAATAAAGGTCGAAATGAAAGCTCTTTTCAGGGTTGAAAGAGGATGTTCGGTCAAGGATTATATGCCCTATATGCTTATCCTTCAAGCTTTTGTAAATTTTACGGAGTAAGTAAATTTTTTGGCAATATTTATGAAATCACTTATTACTATATTTCTCATTACAGAGCTTGTGAAGCACAGAAACCAAACGACTGTTACAAAGCATAAACTAGATAGAATGGATAAAAAAATGGTACTCCAGACGAAGAATTATTCCTGTATCGTACACATACTCTAGCCACTCTGAGCCGGAACATCTATCTGTAGGCCAAAAAAATATTTGTTCCAAAATCGAACCTGCGACCCGCAAAGCAGCAGCCACTGCACCAACCGTGCTGTCAAAATTGTTAGAATACAGTCTCGGTATAATAGTAGTGTATACACATTACACATAAATGGACCCAATATATCTCCTTTAGGAATACCTTAAAAAGCGCTCATACCGACAATTTTAAAAAGAAAGCTTATCATTAGAAACACCAATTTCTTGAAATATATCGTAGTAAGACACTAAAATGCATGTAATAAGTTGAAATATTTTCCACCTTGATAACTGGTACCTCTTAGTTCTTCCTTTCCGTTAGACACAGCTTCCTGTAAACACATCGTTAGAATCTAACGCTACCTTTGGGAAGAAGGTAACTTATTGTTTATCCATAAACATGGATAAGCCATACATACGAGGATGTGTTTTATGAGTAAAACTGCATATAGTTGATGAAGCTCGAACTAAAGCTGTAGCCATAGCTAGCAGTACAATACTGCTACGCTTTAGGCGACAACTAAGCAAGGAAGTTAGAATAGCGTGGATTGTACAGTTGATCTGAAATGTTAAGATTTAGAAACTTATGAAGAAGATGCTGCTGGCTGTATTTTTTTGTAAACATGAGTAAATAATAAGCCTATTAATAAAATATTAAAAGGTTAGTATGAATATTAATCCGTAAAAAAAAAATGCACACACATACGGTTGCACAATTTAAAAACTTCCAACGGAATTTATCCTAGGATATTTAACATCTTTAAAAAAAGCAATTTAAAAAAAGGCTATTCTATAAGCAGAAACCAAAATATGTGAATATTCATAAATAATACACATACTGCAAAAGATTCTCGTGCAAAGATAAATTAATTTGCAATTGAATACGAGAACAAATTGATAATTTATAATGCAATTCCAGATGAGGCTTCAACAACAACTGCAGTAATCAAACGAGGGAATAAAAATAGACTAAAATAGAACACATTCGTGTCCAGTCTCCAACTGTGACTAAATAGGGCAGATAAACTACCCAGCGCTTATCAACACAATTCTTTCCAATGTACTGCGAACGTGTCCGAACCGGTTAGTTTGTGTCAGAGCGAGATAGACACACTTCAAGGAACGAAGGAAAGAGATGCCTAATCGATGCCCGAGTAAGACCACAACACAAACACGAGAAAGATAAACGAATATAGTATAGCTGGTTGCACGTTGCGTTTTCTGCGGAGGTCAGCTGTAATTTAATTTAGACTTTGCATTTCCAGTTTTAGAGTTGGTTTTTGGGTGTGTTAGTAAAATATATGATCCTCAGCTGGATAAAGTCTCGATTTTAAGGCCGTGCCCTCGAAAACAGCGGAGTTAAGTTCCTTGAAGTTGAGAGTTGCTTGATTTTAATTTTGCTTCTTTAAACAAGTCTTTTGAAGGCTCCACTTCCTGTCTAAAATGCTGGATTAGAGTCGTCTAATCGATACTTTTAAAGATAATGAAAAAAAAAAATAGTTTTGTGTAGAATTGTGTAGTCTAGCCAAGAATTGGCTAGACTTGGGCTGATAAAAAACTTAAGCAACAGTAATTTCTAGCTTCGAAAATTCTAACCCACGAATTTCCATAAGCAACTTAGTTTAGGCTTCTAAACAACTTGAACTAGTTCAAGAACATTTTCGCTACAATAATTTTAGGTTTGTGTCCTAATTCCTATAATTACAAACCAAGTCCTAATTTCTAAAGCCGAGGCCAATTCTAAGGCCTCGCTTTTCTCGAGGCCACGGCTTGCTGACGTGAAGTGCTCGATTCGATTCTATCAGATGTTCCAACAGTTTGCTTGACTGCTAGTGCGCCACTTTTTTTGTACGGTGCTTTTTTTTGTTTCCAACAATGTAAACAAGCAAGGCTTCGTCGTTAATCTGGGGTGAGAGAGGGTGTTAGACGGTTTAGTGTAGATCAGTTTACGAGTAGATTACAAGTTGTTACTGGTGACTGTCTGGGTAATGTACTATGATAGTGCAGTTGATTTTAGAATTATGATTCGTTTGGTGCGAAATCTATTCTGATTTTTTGTTAATTCTCGTCTGAATTTTTTTTAAGTTTGATTTTAGATGCCACTTTAAACTGTCTCCTACTTATCCTGAGTTCTTACAGTTCATTTAAATGTGATTTGGTAGTTGTTACTGTCAACGACAAGACCACCATTGTATCTATAGATTTAAGGTCGAATATAAGACCTGTGGATATGAATGTTGATACACACTTGCTTTTGGAAAGATCACACTAGAAACTGTTTTATCGGTGATCGATTTATATTTCAGGATATTTTACGTAAAGCTTTAATAATGTCTTGAAATAATAGGCCAGACACTAGGTTTTTTCTTTATATCTGATTAACCTGTTGAATACCGTTATTAGAGACACAATAGAAAGACAATAGGTGTGCGGACGCCGGCGTCCTCTCGGGGAATAATTAATTAAAGATCATTAGATACCTTTCTCTTTTATGTTATTCTGCTTCTAATTCTATTTCTTCCTTAGCTAACCACTTTGTTTTTTTCACTTCCTTCTGTGAAAATTAAATAGCTACATATTGAAAAATTAAATTAATTAATTAGAATTGTGTTATGTGTTACATATTGTCTGTTATTATATATTTTTTATCATCATGTAAGTGTAGTATTCATTGTATTTAGTTTGCTTAATTTGTTAGCAGTGCACTGCTCACACCTTCTATTTTAGTTTAATTTCTTATAGTCAGTCTTAAAGTTGTCTAATAGATATTTTATCGTCTCAGCGATAAGACCACTGCTATTGTACACTTCATAGTACCCATAGTTTTAAGTTTAGGTACAATTTTATTACTATTTTGGTCTACAATAAAGTTATTTCTATTTTATTATATTCTTTAATATCTTTTTAAGTACAAGTCGTTTTAAACTGCGTACATCGAAAGACTGGAACAATTTGCTTGTTGCGGTCTTCCCGTCCGTTTATAATTTAGGCGTTTTCAAGTCTAGAGTGAATAGGCTCTTAATAAACTAGTGCGATTCACTACCATCCCTTGTACTGCTTACTATCAGAAGGGATTGCAGTTAAGCACTAGTAGTTAAACTTACTGCTAGATTTAAAAAGAGATAAGCTATTTAGTCATCACCACATTTCAAGAAAGCACAAACGAATCCAAGTAAATCCAACTGATGTGTGTTTTTCTAGGAAATAATAATACAAAATGCCTAGCCGTTGCGTTTCGACCCTTATCAGTTCAACAAGTAGTGGCCATGTCATTAAAGGGATGATCTTAGATGGAACTAATGTGTTCGGAACTCTTTCGGGGACGCCGCTGAATAGCGTCACGTATCAATGGGCCATGGAACGTAGGTAGCGTGCCCAACATTAACTTTAGTTTAACTTTCGAGATTAAACTAGAAACGTGGCCAGTTTTTTAATGAGTTCATTGTTGAATTTGTCAGAAGGAAATACTAATAATATTCCACAACGCCATCTAGCCCCAAACTAAGCAGAGCTTGTGTTATAGTACTAGACAACTGATAAACATACTTATTTCTAAAAACATACATTACATTATTTTATATAAACTACATCCAGACACAAAACAAATCATCGTATTCATCACAAAAAAAATTGTCTTGGGTGGGGATCGAACCCACGACCTCCGGCATAGCAGTCAGGGCCACTAACCACTAGACCAAAAGGCCAGTCAAATGTTTGAAGAATCAAACGCCCAAAGGAAGACCGCCGTAGGCAAATTGTTCCAGCCCTCTGATGTGTGTGGTTTCTGCCTGCGTGTATGTATATGCGTGTCTATTATTTTTGAAGGTATATGTGTGTGTGGGATATAAAATACTTTTTCTGTCTTGATGTAGTTAAGCTGTTAGAGTCAATTCATTACTTTCATTTTACAGTGTTTTTTATTAGGTTAAATATGCCTAAGGCTAGTTTTGTAAGCAAACGAGCAGCCGATTAAGAACACTATCACATATTCGTCATCGCTCATCATTTTACTGACAAAGTTCAATCAAAGTGCAATGATAAACACACTGACTGATTCATAGACTGTTTTCGCTGACAAAGCAACGTGCCATCATGCTGCGCCGGCAGTTATTAATGATTTCCGATGGAATGACATCATGTTGTGATAGGTTATATGTGCCATATCATATTTCTTGTGCTTATTTCATTGACTTTCAATAAATGTTGACAATTCAACATAGCTTGAAGAATCGTCAAACTTACGTTTTTTTTTTTATTGTAGGTAAAATGATCCAATGACAAATCCCGACCTTGGGTGGGGCGGGAAATAGTGTCAGACTCTTACTGATTAAAACCTACCCTGTTCCATTCATTGCCTTCGTCCCAGGGCCCCAGTAGGCTTCGGCCCTGATGGGCCACTACAGGTCAAACTTACGTGGAGTGGCCACGACACATTGCTTGCAGAACGGATGGTCGGTGGGGCCGAAAGGTTTTTAATTGGCAACCACATACCAGTAGATACAGCGTTGAAAGGCCTCCCACAAGGTGGACCAATTACCTGATGAACGTCGTGGAAATCTGATGGATGCGAGTCCCATAGAACCAGTCGTGGTGGCAACGCTTGGGTAACTGATGCTTATGTAAACAATAGTGAATGTCTTGCGGCTGAAATATTGTTGATGAAATGTTGATTGGATTTGCAAGGGTCAGTTTTGAAGATCAAAATGTGTGATAAAAACTGATTAGTCTACAGAATAGGCTACATACACCGTTAAATTTTGGTCGTTGTAATCCCGCGGAAGGTCGATTCGGTAGATACATGAAACCCTATCGATTTGTAAAGATAAAAATGAAAAATAAAGCACTTTTTTTAAACTCGAATTAATTTACACATGTACGAAATTGATTTCTCTAAGTAAACGTCAGCTGATAGGTCAAAAAACTGTAGGTAGTTAGTACGCAACGATCGACAACTACCTACAAGGTCATTGACTCGTTTATTTAAAGAAATTTATTTCGTATAAGCGTATATTAATTCGAGTTTTTGGAAAAAAGACATTTATCCTACAATTTACTCGTATTTTAAAAATCGATAGATTTGTAAAGAAAAAATTAAAAAATAAATGTTTCATGTACCGAATCGAGCCTCCGCGGGATTGAAACGACTAAAATTTAACGGTGTATAGATATAAATTATAAAACTGAAGAGTTTATTTGTTTGTTTGTTTGAACGCGCTAATCTCAGGAACTTCTGGTTTGAATTTAAAAATGTTTTCATGGAGAATAGCCTATTTATTTAAGCAGAATATAAACCAAACATCACACTACAACCCATGGGATCGGAGTGGTAACTAAAGACGCGCTTACACACGAGGACAGCTAGTAACATCGTAATATTTCAAATCAGACCGACTGTCCCCTTCAAAGCCAATCACATCAGAAACGCAAACACATCAACTTTTAATACCAAACATGACTCAAGCGACTCCAATCAAATCGTAATAAACAAACAAATTGATTCACAATAATCGCAACTCGATTACTTAGTGCACACGCGAAGCTTTGGACAATGATGGCTGCTGATGACGTCACCGACCTTGACACGCTGACTAAGAGGTTAGGTCATGTATGTGGAGTACGTAGAAAGTGTGGAGATAATGTCATTTTAATTGTTAAACAAGAAATTGTAAGGTCTCATTAGATCCTGCTGGGGTCAAGGGCCGTTTTCTGAGAGGGAGGCTCAGCCCCGGTATGATAGGCAACGAAGAAACGGGGTAGGTTTTTAATCAGTAAAAGCCTGACAATATTTCCCGCTCCACCCAAGGGCAGGATCTGTCATTTGATGATTTTACATACCATTAGATGAACGCATTGGAATGAAACTTGGTACAAGAGTAGATCATGGTTTGTCCGAAAGAGAACTCTGGGGTTCTGGGATGCAATGCAAAGAAGGAACATAGAAGTGGGTTTTAGTTAATAAATGCTGACAAGCCCACCCGCTCTAACCTAGATCGGGAGAAGTCATTGGATGATTTCCCATCTACGAAAAAAAAAGGGAAAATCATGTCCCAAGATGATGCCACATTATGTTCCATGCGCGCCTCTTTTTAATGTATAAATCCCCACATTGAGGAGTGGCTGGAAAAGTGACACGACGTCCTAATGTTCCGCATGAAGCGGATCCTCCTGGACATGGTAAGTAGTACTCCACGAGCTCCTCAAATTGATGACAGCAAACCATACGGTCCTGTCAGGCCGTTAGAGCAACTGGGATTTTCTGTAAAGGAAACTGCTTTGTCTTAGAACACAAAGGGCAACTGAAGGACGCAGGTGTGGCTTTAGACGCCAACTCACCCCATCCAGACCGGGAGAAGTCATTAGATGACGTCGCACTTTAAAAAAACTGGGCAAGTGCGAATCGGACTCGCGCGCTGAGCGTTCTATACATAGATATAAGAAAGGAGTTTCTATGGTTCTATACAAACTTACCTATGGAAACTGTTCAATTCCCAAATTGAGTTACGAAGATTTTTCCAAATCTCATTTTTTTTTTAAACGTAGCAACAAATTTGCTGTTTTAAGTTTTTTATTATACAGCTATGAGAACATGCTTCATGCCAAATTTTTCAGGATTGTAGGTCAACGGGAAATGCCCTATGAATTTTGATTCTCTTGAGAGTGTCGAAATATACGTTTTTTTGCAACATAAACGTATCTTTTTTTTTCGTTAACTTACAAGTTTGGTTTTACACAGCTTCAAGGGACCGTAGATCTGAGTGGTTTTAATTTCAACTGGATAGCTCCACGCGTTTCTGAGAAAAATACGGCCTTGACAGACAAACAGATGGACAGACAAAAGGACAGACGAAAAAAAGTAATTTATTGGATCACTTTTTTTTATCACGTTCACGTTTTTTCCTTTTGAGGTACGGAACCATAAAAAGGAAAGACCATGTGCTAGTCCACATTCACCGGTGGATGCAAGACGCACAGGACCGTTCATTGTGGCGACACTTGGGGGAGGCCTATCTCCAACAGTGGATGTCTTTCGGCTAAAATGATGATGATAATGTGCTAGAGTATTTTTATCCCAGGAGTATTATAACTTCTATAATAATTTAAGATATTCACGCGGGTGAAGTTGCTTGCAGAGTGAGGTACAGTTTATGATGAACTTTTGGAACCACTTAGTAAGGCATTAAGTATGGCAGAAGAAAGTACAGACTTAGACTCAGTATTGAATGTACATCATTTCAAATGTCTTTATGGGAAGAACGTATAAATTATGGTAAGATCGACAATATAGATGGAGAGATTGACGCAAGGACGGTCGTAGTTTTTGACGGCTGGCTCTGGGGTGGTTAGCTTACGTCATGTGGATTACCATTTTAATACAATTGAAATGACGTTGCCTCCGTATTTTCTACGTATTGTAAACGGTATGGATGGTAACGTCATTATAATTGTTTTGTTTGAGAGTTATGTTTGTAGTGAAATTAACGATATAACGCGAGATTGACGCAATGAGGGTCGTGACTGTATTGTTCTAGTTCAGTTCGATGGGGCTTGGTCGTAATCGGGAAGTAAATTATTTTGAGATTAGGTACTTTATACACCGTTAAATTTTTGTCGTTTTAATCCTGCAGAGGATCGATTCGGTAAATGAAATCCTATCGATTTGTAAAGAGAAAATTAAAAATAAAGTACTTTTTTTAACTGGAATTAATTTACGCATGTACGAAATTAATTTCTTTAAGTAAACGTCAGCTGAGCGAAGTCAATGAACTTTAAGTAGTTAATACGCAACGACGGACAACTACCTACAAGGTCATTGACTCGTTTACTTAAAGTAATTAATTAGTAATAGTTAGGTATAAGTGAATAAGCACATACAGTCAATATTATGATAATAAACTAAAAAGTTTATATATAAAACTTCCTATACTACTACAAGTTAATCTGGACACGGAAGGGACGAGAGAATTACGACAGTCATCCAAACTTATTCTTGTATCAATCATATGAATGGCTCAAGGTTTGATCAGTTGGGGAACATATGGAATTATGGATGTGTCAGCTACGTTCTCGGAATCAGTTCTGTTTCGGTTATTTTGGAAGAGTCGGTGAATTAAGAGGAAGTAGACTATGGGATTGTACAAAATTAGCTTCAAAGAACAAATAAAGGAACAATAAAGAAATTCTGGGCAGTTGCTAGATCGGTCTTCGATTTTCATCTAGTAGATTTTTGGATGGAAGTCGTAAGCACGGCTGATATCCACTTTACGTTGTTAAAACTTCTAAGCGTCCGGACTAAACGTTTTGCCTAGTCGTTTATACCACATACATCGAAGGACTGGAACATTGTGCCTGCTGCGGTCTTCGCGTCCGATTATAATTTAGATGTCTTCAAAGCTAGAGAGGTTTAATAAACTAGTGCGCCTCACTATCAACGAATGCATCACTGCTTACCATCAGGTGGGATTGCAGTCAAGCACTAGTTTATATCAATTAAAAAAAAAGTCAGACCTCCGAAAGGCAATAACCAGTTAGCTAGATTCCAGTCCTGTCTTCGAACTAACTACTATGATATTATCAAAGGTCTAAAAATGATAACCAGGACCACACGGTTTAGTTTGTTTTCTGAGAATTAGAGGAATTTTAGTATGTTGAGATGGTCATCCATCGACTGACCGACCTCGACATGCGTGGCTTAGCCTTCGAGATTGAGACATCTGGCAGCTATTATTTCAGCCACGAGCCCTTTTGAAAACCAACCCTAATATAGTTTCAAAAAGGCTGAGCAGGTGTGATTAAATTTAAGCAATACACGAGTTTTCGCTTCAGACTGTAATGTGGTTTTTTAGCGTCATGGCATAGGGGTGCATCTGCTTACTTATTCTATGGAAAACTAGGTTAGCAAGTGTGATTTCTGTTAAAAAAATATTAGATACTTAGCTGACCTGGCAAAATTCGTGCCACCTAATAAGGGTAACGCCATCTATGAACATTACCAGAACCAGCATAATTCATTTTAAAATGACATTTTAATTAAAGATGGCGTTGTATTAGCATTTTTTTTTTGTGAATTTTTTCACCGTTCAAACTTTCCCTGGACTATCACAAATATTTAAAGACTAAAATTAGCTAAATCGGTCCAGCAGATCTCACGTTTTAGTGAGACTAACCAACAGCTATTCATTTTTGTTTAAAAGACGAAGAAGAAGTAGTGTAAAAAATATTCTTCTTCTTGGTTAAGTCATCTCAAGGGGCGACCCGGCGTCGGGACTCTTGGGCTAGCGGACGTTGAGCAATGGGTAGCTCACCGTCGTGGAATCATCAAATAACTTTTCTCACTTTAGGGTGGAGCGAGAGGGTGTCAGAATTTCATTGATTAAGAAAAGCAAATAGTAACTGAAGGAACATAGGTGAGCTTTGGCCAGTATAAGTCTGGCACTTTATTCATTCTTCGTCATTACGCCGATTGGTCTGTTGATTTAGAGGTTAGTAACCCTGCTAAGATAGAGATCGTGAGTTTGATTCCCAACCAAGACAAATGTTTGTGAGATGAGCATGATCATTTGCTCTGCGTCTGGGTGTAATTTTTCTGTAATTTATTTATTCAGAAATATATAAGTATGTTTATCAGCTATCTAGTACTCATAACACAACTTCTGCTTAGCTTGGGATTAGATGACGTTGTGTGATAGTTGTGGATTATTATTATTATTTGATGTTTTCCTATTTCAAAAAATAAAAGCTGCGATAACTCTTTTGAGGAAAAGTACTAAGAGATTAATTCTGTGCTTCAACTCTAACATCCGTAATTATAAAGAAGTAATTACTTGATACTAAGTAATTACTTATTAAGTCATTACTTGAGGTTTGAAATCTTCATTAAAAATTTCAATTTTTCTTAACTGTAGAATACAAATTGTTACTTTAGTGGTTACTTTTACTCAAGTTATTAGTTTTACTTGTTTTTATATACGGATCTTATAATACGAGAATGTGATCCATCATCTATTCTTAAAAATAAAGACCACAGTTAAGTTTATAAGCTATTCGGGATACTTGTAAGGCCCTGAGCAACTAACAAAATGCCAGGTAAAATCGCTTGAAAGATTATATGAACAAAATTGAAACAAGGGTAAAAAAACGACATGTTTGTTTTGTCAAATTCATTAGACCAAAATATGTTGTGGAAATTTGAAATAATGTTGTAATTCCTATAAGAATTGCATCATTTAAGATAATTTCTAAGAATTAAAGTTACCAGTTTTCATTGAACTACGCTTGCATTTTACGCATCTTATAACGAATGTAAATATTAAATGGTTTTTAATTTGTTAGTTATAGGGTTCATGTGAAACCAGATTCCATGTCCCGGTACAGGTCATGATAAGGAGGAATGGACGGCGGTCGCCTCCTGCGAAGCAGTAATGCTAGCAAAGGAGGCGGCCGCATTCGTGAGGGAACGGACGTCTGCATGCCACCACAGGCTTGCCCACGACGAGCAATGGATAGCTCGCCATCCGGCCGTCCAGTTACTGTTTAGACATAGTGTAGTAATGCTCTACACGCTCCTCAAAAAGATGTCAGTAAAACCGTAGGTGACTAGCAGGGCCGGAGCTTACTGGGGCCATGGGTCGACTTCTGAAAGGGAAACCAGAGGTACTGGAATGCAAAGGGTAACTGAAGGACCATAGGTGTGGTTTTAGTTAGTAAAAGTCTGACATGCCTCCCCACTTAGTCCTAAAGCGGGAGAAATCATTAGATGATTTTCCACCTCAAAAAAAGTGAAAATAATTGTAGATAGTAAATATTAAGTAGTCAATTTATCATTATCCTTTATTCACATTGCAAATAAGTATGCTACTGGGGCCATAGGTAATGTGAAAGCGGCCCTGGAACGAAGGCAAAAAGAAACAGGAGTGGGTTTTCAGTCAGTAAAATTCTGACACTATCCTTGCCCCACCCAAGGGCGGGAGATATCATTAAATGATTTTTCCACTATAAATCCGACTAGACTAAAAACGGACCCCAAGCAAGTTGGAAAAAGGCTAGGAAGAAGAATTATGTATGCTTCATTAAATTAATTATTATTGATAAAGTTAACTTAATTTCGTTTTACTGTCTCGCATATTAAACATTAATTGCAACTCGACCTACAAATTGTTTTTAAACATTCTTAATTTTGAAAAATAAAACTTTACGTCTTTTTAATGTTTCAAATAATGGTCACCACACCCAGAAGGATGCGGGCAAACTGTAACCACACGGCAGATGGTAGTCGGGATAACGCTAATGGACAACAGAAAGAAAACCAAAGAAGCATCACTCTGTAAAGACTACGGATATAACTGTATCAAGAGTTCTGAGTTTACATGTAGATGGATGGAGAGGGAGAGCGAGGCCAAAGAAAGATGGATGGATTTTGTGATCGTTCACTAATTACTAGTCACCTTATATAAGTAATACTACCATATTCTAAGGTTTGTAGTCTGAGCTTTGCAAACTTTTGTAGATTTTAGAACTAAATTGGTCCCCCATATATAATATCCAATACAACCTCATTTTTAAGTGTATGCGAAACCCAAAACACGGGTTTAGTATTTTTATGCAAAGAATCTACGAGTATGTAAAAATTGTCATAACTATACCACGGAAAATCACAAAATTGTAAGTTTGTTGTTACCTGGTTGTCCATACAAACACATGGTCACTGGGACATCCAGGCCACTGAGAGGATGTTTTGCTCCCGCATCCAGTTGTGCACTGGTTTCTACTGCCCGCTATGACCTACCATGACCTGTGTTGTCCAACTTGTGACCTTTTTGAAGTAATTTTGAGAAAAATTAGATTCAGTTACTGATTCTGAACAAACTATATTCAGGTTTCACGTATTCTAAAAATAATGTTGTATAACCCCTTTTGAAAAAGTCACTACGACCTTAAAATCTGATGAGCAAAATGAAGATATATAGGTGAGTTTTAATCAGCAAAAGTCTCTCATGCTTTCTCGCTTCACCCTGAAGCGGGAGAAGCTTTTGATGATTGCCCACCTCAAAAAATGGGATAAAAAACTCAAGCAGACCACCAAGGTGTTGTCCAGTAATGTTATACGTAGGTGTACCGGCCTTAGGTACGTGCCATCGCGTTTCTAAGTACAAGTTCACCATTTCTGCCTGATCACTTAAAAAGAAATTCGCTTGAATCCTGCGGCACGGCGACAAACCAAACGCTTTAAAGGTTTCGTTTCGAATGCAAGCAAAAATGACCTTAGTGATAGTCAGGCGGAAGTGTCTTTGATAGTACAAAACATTTCAGGAACATTTTGTGAATAGCTAAGGAATGGAGATCCTTGCCAAAGTCTGTGTTTCGTGGTAGCTACAACCTAGGGGTATTTAAGTCAAGCCTGAATTGATTACTTCTAGACAAGGCGTGCTCCATGGTTAACTTATCAATAACAAAAAAGGCGACTTATATTAGTCTGGCCTGTTGGTCAAGTGGTTAGTGACCCTGACTGCAATGCCAGAGGTCGTAGATTCGTTTCGCACCCAGGACAAAAGTTTGTGTGATAAGCATGATATTTGTTTGTTCTGTGTCTGGGTGTAATTTATCTATAATTATGTATTGGAATGGGGTAGGTTTTTAGTCAGTAAGAGTCTGACAGTCTGACACTATTTCCCGCTCCACTCAAGAGCGGGATTTGTCAGTGGATGATTTTACCTACCATAAAAAAAAAACCCTTGAAATAGATGGAGTCGGAAATGGAATCAAAATAATACGTAATTGGTTTGTCAAGGATTATTTCTGGAGTTTTCCCTATATGACATGACTAACTTTTGCTAGCGGCTTCGCTCACGTGAATGTAAGTTTTTCTATACAAACTTTGAACACTCGTTTCATACCTTTGGGGGGGGGGGGGTATTTTGGAAGATCCTCTCTCAGTACTCGCTTACATCATAAAAGGAAACCATGTGCGAAATGCTACGCTCCTGTTCCGAATTAATTTAAGCGTGTTGAGAATTAATTTCTTTAAGTAAACGAGTCAATGACCGTGTAGGTAGTTGTCGGTCGTTGCGTACTGACTATCTATAGGTCATCGAACTCGCCCAGCTAACGTTTACTTAAAGAAATTAATTTAGTACATGCGTAAATTAATTCGAGTTTGAAAAAATGTACTTTATTTTTTTAATTTTATCTTTACAAATCGATAGTGTTTCGTGTACCGAATCAACCCTCCACGGGATTAACGCGATCAAAATTTAACGGTGTATATTTTCTTTTTGAAAATTCAGAGGGTACCTTAAACCACAGATAGTCGCTACTCGCTATGGTACGCGGTACGCGGTACTACGGTAAATGTCTGCGACAATGCGAAGGATCTTAAGAGAAGTCGGTGTTATTGTTATACTATTTTACATCAATATCTATTAAAACGCATTGTTGCATTGTCTCGCTCTGGTTTGTCTCCCCTATCTGCTTGAACCTTTATTTTAGCAATAGGAAGCAGTTTTCAAGAATAACCTTCTGAGCTTTTTATATTTTTGTATGACGTACCTTTATTGAGTTCCTTTTGAAGTTTTGACTAAAGCTACGAGTATGAATGGGCTTCATAATTATAGAGAATCTACCTCGTGGGTAGGTAACCGTAAGGGTTCTGTTAAATTGGGCATAATTCTCGTGCCCAATGTGTTCTTTTGGGCAAATTGCCGGGTGTAAAGTTGAAATGGGAAATAAGAACATTTTTGGGCATATTTGTTTATGTCTGTATTTCATTTGCAATAATCTTTAAAATGTAGTAAGAATATGAAATGTAACTTCGTATGTAATTTTAGCTGAAGGAATGAGTTCCTGAGTTTTTTTTTTAAGGAATGAATTTTATTTGTGTTTATAATGATAGTTAAGTGTTGTTTTTAATATGTAATGTTTCTTTTTATGGTAGGTAAAATCATCCAATGACAAATCCCGCCCTTGGGCGGAGCGGGAAGTAGTGTCAGACTCTTACTGACTAAAAACCTACCCAGTTCCTTCGTAGCCTATCGTGCCGGGGCCGGGCATTCCTTTCGGAAGTTAACCCATGACCCCAGTAGGCTATGTAATGTGCTATTTTAATAAAAATAATAAGTAAGGAACAGTTGCAATAATTTGCATCGAGTTAGTAAAATTGTTCTGTTTTCTACAAAGGTTTAATAGATTAACTTAATTGTAATAAATAAAGGGTCGTGTAACGGAAAAGCCTTAAGCAAAAATGATTTATTTGCCCTTAGACTACTTTTCACAAGAGCTGTTTGAACTTAGAAATAATTAGAATTTAATTGTTAGTCAATAATACCAATTCACATAAATTGTTGGACGGAGGTTTGCTTGATGGTTATTATTGCTATTTTAAATCGAGCACAAATCCTACCGCCAGGCTTTTACCGAGACATTCCAGTTAGAAAAACCCACGTAACACATCACTTGGGAATCAAACCTCCTGGATTAGATTCCCTCATGCTTAGTTATATTCATTAATGTCCTATTAAAGTAGAATTTATGACTACGGTAAATGTTTGGTTTAGAAATGACATCAATAGTCTATTATTATGTAATTAACCGATTCTTGAAATATGCTATTCTGTATATTACTGATTCTACAAATGACCGATTCTAAAATTGACTGATTCTATACATTATGACCAATTTACAATTGACTGATTTTTTAAATGTATAAACAGTATGTACTTTGATAAGTAATCTTGTAAGCTGGCTTCTACCGGCGGATTTCATCATCACCATCATCATCAGCCTTTTAATGTTCCCACTGCTGGGACTCAGGCCTCCTCTCTAGGAGAGGGAATGGGCCGTAATCCACCACTCGGGCCCAGTGCGGATTGGTGGATGTCACACGTCTTCGAATTTTTGGTTCTAGGACATGCCGGTTTCCTCACGATGTTTTCCTTCACCGTTTTGAGAGCAGTGGTGATAAATTAAATTACACAAAATAATGCGCCTGGCTGGGTTTGAACCCGCGACCTTTAATTCGTAAGTCGGGGTCGTTACCACTCGGCCACTACTGCTCTCCACCGGTGGATTTGCCCGTATGAAAGTAAAAAATACGTAGCCTGTGTCACTCAGTGATAAAAAAGCACTTTATTATACGTTCTATTTTCAACTTTTTTCCACTTAGTATTATTAAAGTCGGTCCAGTAACATTTTGAGTTAATTCGTTACAAGCAAACATACAAATCTGTCCTCTTTTTAATTAGTATATAAATATAATTAATATTATTATTAATAAATATTAATTATATTTATACACTTTTTCACCAAGTCACTCAAAGGGCAATTGAAAGGACTATGTTTGGAGTTTCCTTGCGTGATCGAATCAGAAATGAAGATATCCGCAGGAGAACCAAGGTTGCCGACATAGCACGAAGAATTGCCAAACTGAAATGACAATGGGCTGGGCACATTGCACGCAGAACAGATGGCCGTTGGGATCGAAAGGTTATTGAGTGGCAACCGCGTACCAGAAGACTGGTAAGGGTTGCGGGAATCCGATGGATGCAAGACGCATTGTTCATTGTGGCGACACTTGAGGAGGCCTATGTTTAACAGTGAACGTCTTTAGGCTGAAATGATGATATAGTTACCACCAAAGTTACAATTTACAAAAGGAAACTATTTTAAAGGATATTAGTATAGTAGGTATAAAAGTACCTATGGATTAAATGCAATGTAAGGAATGGCGATTCTCTTACTTCAAACAGCTTTCATTTTCGGGAACATTTCACGCAATACCTGAATTTTAAAAATGAACTGGTGGACCACAAATTGATTTTTAAAACTCTGAAAACTGGATATTATTTGCTTCTCCGAGTTTCACCCTAATCCCCATCGAAATTGAGGGTCGCATGGCTCGAGTATCAGATTCCATAATAATGTTAATAACACTCCACTGCCTACCCTTTAACGATAGGTCATGTTGCCTCGCCAGAATTGTTTGCAATATTGATTTGTTATCGTTATAAATTAGTCATAAAATATTTTATTAGCTATCCATCAAGATATGAAATTGAAAGTAAGGCTTGCTGCTGAGTCTATCAACGAATTATGTAGCAAAGATTTCTGCAGCTATTTAAGCTTAATTTGAAATTTCCATACCCATAAAATGTAAACACTGTCCCCATTAGTCTCTGTTTACGTATAAAAGTTTAATAAACATAAACTTTAGTAGAAACATTTGCCAGCAACTTCATACTTACGTAAAACTCCAAAATAAGTGTTCATACATCTAAAATTTGCATTTAAAACGGCCACCGTGGGCTGTGGGTTACGGTTAGCCGGCCACGGCTCGTAACGACGACCGGTCGGACCGGTGCGGCGCGGAGGAAGCGTGCGCTTCCGTCGGCCGCCGGCGCGCGAGTGCCACGCGGGGGGAGCGGGGCACTTGCGCGGCGCGGGGCAGGGGCGAACAGCTGAGCGCGCGGGTATATTGACAGCACGTTGCCGTTCAGTCAGTAGGTTCTCTGTGCTCGCGGAGTACGAACGTAGCCGCCTAAGGCCCACACCACACGTCGCTCCCGATTGATTATGACACGATCGCCCCGCAGTGCTAACTGAACTGCGGTCGGGACACCGCTAAAATTATGACTTTTGGACTGTTCGCCGGCGACGAAGATAGTAGCAGATTACTCGTTCTAGAAGAGAAAGCTTTTAGGATAGTGTCCAGGTACTGGGAGGTCTCAGGAGTTTCGTCCGCCGAGAGGCTTCGGTTCAGGAACAAACAGAGGCTCCTCGTTGCCCCATTTGGACTGTTATAAATATTTTTTTAAGAAACTTATGGATTTTTTTTGGACTCAAACAAATTAGCATTTTAGTGTTTTTAAGTGCAATAGGTGAACTGTGTTTTTTTGTGTTAAGTTTTATTTGGGGTTTATTTTTTTGGATAAACAAAAATGGTGCCCCAACAAGTGTCGGATGTGAGGTCCCTCTCGCCAACCTCGAGTGGTGGAGTACCCGTGTTCGGGTCCCAGCTCGTCGACAAAAACTCATCAACCCCATACACGGATGCCACACAGGTAAGTCCACTTTTACAACTTTTTATAAGTGACCAAAGTGAAAATAAAAAGTTTTAAAACTTTAAATAAATTCAAAACCTAAAGAATAAATTACACGGTTAGTTGAATAAACAAAATTAAAAATATTGAGCAACGTTAAAAGTGAAAATAAAAATATAAAAATCTTTTAATTTCAAAAACTCGCAAAATAATGGTCAGTGTCGGAATAAAAATGGTTAGGAGGTATTCGGAAAATAATAAATTAAATTTTCATCTTACAACTAAAGTGCGTATCAATAATATGTTGCAAAACAAAATTTTCGCAAGTCATAAAAATCCGAAATATTTAAATCTTATCTAAAATCCCATTTATCAATAACAAAAATATTTACGCACGCAGTCCTAAAAAAATAAGTGCGAATCAGCGACATACGCACAAAAATATAACTGAATCGCCATCCACTACAAAAATATACCAAAGTAATGCGCAATATAATTTTATCGCTCAGAAAGTATTCAACACATGGCAAAAGGATATATTTTGTAAACATAATATTGCAGATGACGTGTCTTACACCAATAAAATAATAACGCTAAGGAAAAACTATATTTTAACCAACACGGAAAACGCAATAGGGTCAATAAATTTATAATTGTGGGATCTACCTACATTTTTACCAACTCTCGACTAATACCGACAGGAAAGTGAAGTTCATATTATAATAAATCACATTTTACGATTTAAACAACCAAACCACATACGAACCGACATTTGTTAAATTAATTAAATTTCTGCTAGGTTGCTGTGTGAAAATGCTAGTCCTTCAACCAGCCCATTTAACTTAAACAATTTGTAATTTCGGTGTGTTGGTTGAAAAGGGTTAGTCCCCTATTATCTTGGAGATAATCGTAATAAACATTCATTGGCCGACGCAGCCATTACTGAGACACTGAAATTCAATTCGTTCACTAAACTGGTTACTAACGAGGAGTAATGATGCACAAACATGCGATCCAGCAGGCCAGCGTAATAAAAAATCCCACGTGGAGTTAAAACACACTTTGAAATCAGACATTTAAATCGGCGAATAAAATTTGAAACTCGGAAAATTGGTTCCGATAAATTTCATACGCAATTTAGGGTTAGACATTATTTGAAATATAATATTATTTAAAATATATTGCACTCGGATATAAAATGTTTTACATTGACTATTTTTAAAACTGAATGTATTTATACCGACATGAAAAAATTAAGAACAATTAAAAAAAAATCGCAAATCCAGCTTATCATTTAACAAAATTAAATTCCAAGAATATTATTTATGTAAAATTTAAAAAAAAAAATACTGAGGTTAAAATTAGGAACACGATTTTATAAAATACGTTTTAGAAAATTTAGTACTCTTATACTTATTCAAAATAAAAATATAACATCTACCAAATTCTTAAATGGGCTATAATGTAAAACCTTGGAACTAAGTGTTGAAATTTTCAACGGCCTAACGTTACAAAATCTCACATTTGAATCCATTATAAAAACCTTGGAAAGACAAAATAAAACGTCCATCATGCGTGGCTGCAACTGAAATTTAATATTGATTACTGCTTTAATTGAAACGAGAATGAACTTGAAAACGTCTAGGTTGACAACACTCATTAGGCAAGCAATGAATATCCAAAAGTTGTTGTGAAATAACGCGTCAAGTCACGTAGAGAGATTTCTACAAAACCAAGATTAACGATAGAAAACGCCACAATAAATTAAGCGACCGACAAATAAATGAGATGGACACTTAAAATGTAAACGTTTCATAAAATTTCGGTAGTCGGCAATGAATAAAATAAACTATCGTACGTTGATGACGGTGATAAATCCGCTGCACACACGGGTGACGTGCCCGATACGAAAAACACGGTCGGGAGCAACGACACCGCAACACATTTATGAATTTTTCGCATTATCACGTTATAAACACCGGCTCACGCGATATCATATGAAATGAAGCTATAGCAGTCAAAACAATCAATAAAATAAAAAGATATATGATATTAAGGCCATGCTGTATCCATGAAGTGCGTCGAGCGGAGAGTGCATTAACATTTCAATGTCAACACGTAACAATGTATTTTTAGTCATCCGCTGGCCAAGCGAGTCTTTCTCGAGACTCGAGAGTTCATACACTCCGAGCCGACACTTAGCTCTCCGGCCATGATAACCTCAGTTTGCGCAGCTCTCCTTACCAATCAGATACAAGGAAATAAAACGTACAAACGTATGTCGTTGGAAATATAAGGAAACGATTAAACAGTATCATTGCAATATTTAATTGTACTGATTGCACGTAATTAGCAGCATTTCTGTCATCACGAGTTATTGAATATTGTAAAAAAAATACAATTGTTTAGATTCTTTTATTGTAGCTGATATCATACGACTGGTCTATGACTAATTGCTTCAGACAAAAAGGGGTAGCCCATTTAAAATTAAGTTGTCTTAAAATCCGCAACTGAATCACTGTAAAAAAATCATCTTCGTCAATTTTTTTGCTAGGCAATAATTATGAAATCGATATGCTTTTATTAGCCAAAAAAGTGGACGTTAAAATTTAGCTTTTGGTTGTGTGCAAAAAAAAAATACAAAATTAACTAAGGGCGGAGCTTTGGATCATTATGTAGCGAGCAACCGACCGGACTGGCTGTGTTATTTTTTGTTAACGTTTTTTGTTGGGCGAAGCTAAGAGTACGGCAACAGTTTTGTTCCACAAGGTTATCCATCGTACTTTTATTTAGCCGTTGCTATTCAGCGTTCTCTAGAGTTATTTAGAAAAAATGTTTCACCCGACTTTGGTGTTTGCGGAAAATTTAATTTTCACACTCTAATGTGCCTTTCTAAATCAGCATTTTTTACTGCAATAGTTTTTACTAAAAAAAGGTCTACTTCAACTTGGTGTCATGTTAAAGCATTATGGCCTTCAATAACTACATTCCAGAAAATAATTCAAAATAAATGAGCCCATATTCTGAACCACGTATCATGACTATTTCCAGTATAATTTCCAAAGTCCGACTGTATCCCATTACCCCTTCATTACTGAAAGCATAAAACTCGCACAACTTTACTCCGCCAAGCACTAAAAAGCGATTAACGTAGTCATTTGCATTAACGCGAAATCTTTGAAACAATTTACATTGAGTTCGTAGAAAAAGTGTCGTACAAGTAGCAGGGCAACTTCGTGTCTGCTCACTATAATGCTGGCCTTACAACAGTGCCTCACGATATGCAGGCATTTCGAGAATTCTCCGTGTTCGGTATTTCAAGTTCTACCCTAGAATAAGGGCTGATAACGTGATTTGTGGGGCCAAGAAATTTTTCAATTGAATTTGTTGTTTTGATTGTTAGGAACTATGTTGAATTATTGAGTTCTTCCTGTATATTGTCCTTTCTTAGTATTTACTGTCACGCTATTTCTCTTAGAGCGCGAGTAATTTTCCTTTCCGGGTGTGTTTCAACTTCAAATAATTTTACATCTCCGGTTACAGCTATTAATTCTATATTGGTTTTAACCAACATATTATTGTTCACTATAAGATTTTCAATGCATAATAAATTATACCCTTTCAGTGTATTACAGTAACGACTTTTATAGTTTGCAGCAAATCATCAGAGTTGCCACCCAAAATTTTAATTACCATAGTTTACACCGCATACAGAACAGTGTTGGCAGCTGAAGCAAATCAGCATTTGATTGTGCTCAAGCCACTTGCAATTTGCAATCCGTGGGTGTTTTTAATACCACCATTATAGTTGAGTGTTGTTTAACCCTTTCAGACCTGAATTATTATTTTTTCTCCCATCAATCTAAAAAAAATCCTGTAACTAGATTAGGGTATAAGAACAAAGGGAAAAATAAAGAAAAAAATCCTGCCTGTAAATTTTTCAAGAAAAAACAGATTTTCTTTTTGTGTACAAATGTGCACATCCGTCCTACGTAATGAAAAAAAAATAGTGTATGCATGTTTCTCCGAAATAAAAAAATAATAATTTAGTATTGTTTATTAGGATATTATAATTTTATAAAATTACCAAAACGAAATATGTATAATCATTCATAAAACTAACAAAAAAAAAAAATAGATTACTTCTTTGGAGCTTATCAGTAATTGGCAAATAAATCAGTCTTAGATTCAATCAGTTTACGAAATATGTAGTTTATTATTTCAGGTATGAAATGCTAAGAAACAATTTTTATCTTTAGTGAGACACAAGTGTACTTTGCATTTTATGCATTTAATTCGGGTTCTGCCCTTGCACCCTACCATTTTGCACCGCGTCCCAAGTCCCTCATCATGTGCAGGAAAATGCCCAACACCATCTCGAGCTATTTCAGATACAGGGCGAATCTCTCCTGGTCGTCTTGGTATGATCTGCGGAGTTGGGCTACTGCCACTTGGCCGTCCTCTTTTACCAAGCATAACTTTATTTCGCATCACCAGACATTCAGCTAGCCGACGACGAAAGTGAAGCAAAGTGAGTTGTTTATTTTTTGGTATGCCTAGCAAGTCACTATCAATTTGGTACTCTCGATATGCCTGAACCACTGCTAAATCGGATGCATGAAAAATCATACGAAGAGTCCACTTTTTAGATTTTATAAAAGTTCTGTAGTAACTCATAAGTTGATCTAACAAGTCAACTCCTCCCATTGCATGATTATACTTCTTGACAATTTCGGGGCGTTCGACTTCAATAAATTGTTTATCCTTTTTACACCATCTTCTAACGCGATCTGTTTCTCCAACACCAACGAAATTAGAAGCTAGATGCGTAATTTTGTTATCTAACCACTTGACCACAGTTACGTCTTCGTCATAACTACTCACTTCTTGAGAAAATCCTCGAGGTTTTTTTTTAATTTCTTTATCCGTTACTAATGTTGGGTTAGCAAATCTATTCACACGAGCGGTACATGCAGCCATGATACTCTTTTTTTTCAGAATTTGTAATATGTGATACGATGAAAAGTAATTGTCAAAGTACAGCTCGTGACCTGTGCTTTCTCCAATTCTCTTTGTGAGATGAAGGACAATAGCTGCACCGTATCCAATTTTTTTTGTGAAATTATTGTCAAGTTCCGGACTAGAGCTTTGATACAGTACGAAATCGTAGGCTTGGCCATTTTTACCGCATAAAAAAAATATCTTGAGTCCCCATGGACAAGGTTTACCTTTTATGTACTGCTTAGCAACATGTTTTCCAGTAAAGGGAACTATTTGCTCATCGATGCAAAGTTCCTTTTCAAGTGGTAATTCCAAACATCGTTTCCTAACAGCATCAAATATTGGTCGTACTTTGTAAAAAGCATCATTGCAACCAGCAGGTACTCTTGTATTATCAACAAGGTGTAAATGATTGCGTAGTTCAAAAAATCGATCTCTGGACATATTTTCTGAGAACAAGGGAATGCTGATGGTTGTTTCCCAGAACATTTTCAAGCAAGGGTAGCCAAATATACCAGTGGCTAAATGTAAACCAAATAAAGTTTCCAATTCTTCCGCGGAGGTAGGTTTGAACCTGGGCCTATTTGAAAAAGTTGCGTACAAGTTCGTCATTTCCGCCATGGTTTCAAATAACTGTTTTGGCACATACCTGTAATAATAATCCACTGGGGCTTCTACTTTAGGGTCAACTGATATTGGTGGAAACCAATCTGATCTAATCGTGTTTACTAGCTCCCTGTGTCTCCATCTAATGTTCTGCTTGGGCGTAACATTCCGTAAAATATTTTCATCAGATGTGTATAAATCAATGGTCGGTGTTACTCCGGGTACTACCTCATTGTAGGTGTCAGGAACATCTAGTTCCTGGTCAATCATTCCGACCCAGGATGAGCTAGGTTCTTCATCATCGTCCGAGTCAGGTGGGAATACCTCGCGTTGGTTGTGGTTTATGACATCTGCACCAACACGAACAGTCCGCAACTCCCTTTCAGACGTAAATCCCAACCGGTCTTCATCATCAGATGATAATTCTAAATCAGAGAGATCACCTTCATGCAGCGCTCTCAAAGCGTCTGGGGTAAACATATTGATGTTTTTTTATCTGAAAAAATAAACTAAGGTTTTACACCAATTTATAGGATCAAATTACATCAAAATAGAATAATTTGATGTGTTTTCATATAATTTTTGTAATATCGTTACAATAGTTGGACAAACCGTAAAAACATCGTTTACGCCTGATGTGTACATTTGTGTACAATTATAAAAAAATAGTTATTGGGTACAAAAATAGAATAACAAACTCAAAATATAGCTTACATTCAACTATTGTAATATAACACATCAATTAATATTTTGCAATACGTATATTTTGCGATATTCTATTTTTTTTAGAAATAAATTAATGAGCTTACCTACTCAGCTCCAACTTTGGTCACCCACTGGTCGAAACTTGTCGAAAAAATTACAAAATATGCTAAGAGATGGCGTTAGTTGTATCGTATTTTGTACTTTATAATGTGAACTTTTGCATACAATCGTCCTCAATTGCACTTCATGCGAAATTAATACTTAAATATTTTTTTACATTTAATGTGTACATTTATGTACGCCAGGTCTGAAAGGGTTAAGAAATTTCTTCGTCTACCTGCCTTTTTGCAACATTAATTTGAATTCGTGTACCTATTTGGTATCGCTTCCATATATAGATGAATTAACGTGGTGTCGTTAGGAGTAATATGGGTAAAATTATGGTACTCGGTCTACTTTCTGGATGAGAATAATAGTTTTATTTTTGTCGTTAAATTACGCCTTTGCACTTGATAGGTTCCATGTTTCCTTTCCTTTCGGTACTAGTCACTTATTTTACCTAGATCTTTGTTCAGTTTTATAAGGATTCAGTGTTCTGAAGGCTGTAATTAATTTTCAAAATCACTTTAATAAAATACAGCAAAAGTGTCCATACAAATCTTAGCTTACGTGGAAAATAAATTCCTTAATTAACTTTTTTTGCGTCTGGGACTGAATTGAACTAATTTAAAAAATAATTTGTTTTCAGACCCTTTATTTTAGTAAGGTCCTTTAGATAATTCTTAATGGTTTCCAGTTTCAGTTATATTTTCTTTTCTCTGAACATTTTTAAAGCTTCGTCGGAGTAAGCGGATTGTTCGCTATTAAAATTCTCTTTCATGCAAAGTAATAAATAGTGTTAAGTTTTGAAGGGATGAAGAGAAATTAATTTTCTGAGCGTAACAACGCTTTATTTTGTGATTTATATAAAATGTCAAAACAAGCACTACATTAAACAATGTTTTGGAGATAATTGATGGTTATTTGAAGCACTTAAGCTGAAATTAATACCTAGCTACAGTTTTGATAATGGATAGGTATTTTTTTTTAAATAAATCAACTAAACCTATCGGCACATGTGTGTACATTTAAAATTTTACACACATCGTCAGGAATTCACGATATACATTATAAATTAGAACCTGAAGCCAAAACTAGATTCCTGGCGGAACTCCCGCATGAAAACAGAAAGTCTGAGGAGCAAATAGCTATAAATTCGTTTGGGCTCGCGATGACGGGTGAAGTCGGTGCAGAAACAAAACTGCTGCAGATATATCTTTGGTTGGTATTTTCTGCTACTATTGTGCGCTTCCTTCCCATTTTTTTTTTTTTGCAATAAGTTGGGTATTTTTATTTTCCAATTCGTATACAGCTTTAGTGGGTAAGGAATAACCCCTCTAAAAATTGGTGTTAGGTTTTTGTTTATTTGAATACAATGCAGCAAAAAGTAAGACTTGAATTTGAATGCTTTTCTTTAGCAAAACTTGTACAGTTGCTCATTTAAAAAAATAGTTTATCATTTAGGTAATGAAGTTGCATACATCATGACTAATCTAATCTTGCACAATTAATTTGATCCCTGATAAAGATACTGAATTATCAGCGTCACAGTAACATTTTATTTTGTGCAATTCCAGATATACATTTTGATAATGTGTAGGTATATTTAAAACACGCTCCCAAAATACATCCTCATCATGAATTGTTACCACAAACGACGATTTTGTTCTTTCAACGACCGAAAATTTCTAACTCTGACACGCCTACTCCGGACCCATAAATTACAACCCAAACATAACTCCAACCGAAATTTCATCACATTTACAACCCTGGTTAATCCAAACCGTTAAACCGAAAACACCGTACCCGGAACTTAAGCCTTAAATATTCACCAGCCTTCAAAACGTTAAAACGTCGTCATTAAGCCGACGGAACTCTAAAAACGATAAACTTTACGAGGAACCAAAGGACGACACTCGATCCCAGACACTTTCGAAAAAAAGAAACTTCTTGTCTGCGAACTTCATTTCCTCTTTATGATGAACATATGTCTTTTTTTTTGTTTAAGTTAGTCAAAGGGCAAGATAAGCTGGATTATTTTTGTTAGTTTTGATGTCAAATAGGATATTTTAATTCTTATTATAATAAAGACTTCATGATTGAATCAAATTTGCAATTCAAAGTTCCCCACTTTACAATAAAAACCTAATTCAATTACTTTTTCATGCCAAACCTAATTACATTCGATCCGGCAGTCTGCTTATCTAATCTGATTTCCTTGATTCCCAAATCATCTTCGAAATTAGTTCCTAATCCTTATATAATCCAGAAGACGGCCCTAATATCACAATACCAGAACTATTGATCCTCACTCGGATCGTAAGTGGTCGTTGGCTCCAAACTTTTTGTCTGTCCTTCTATTCACTTGCTACTTCTAATCGCGTTACTCTATTAACCCGTGGACAGCCTCTTTATACAATTACTTACTTATTGACTTGGAAAAATCTTACCCTCTTTTAATCCTGTTTTTTGAAAGTTTGCGACTTTTCCCAGCACGTTGACACTGGGTGCTCTCCGCTTTCCAGAAAGTTAGCATTGACACCGGTTCGGTGTTTTACTTTTAGAAAAGTATCTAACTCAAATTTCCTGTAAGTTAAACTTTTAAACTGCAAGCCTTTGGGAGTTTCCTGAATGAAATAAAATTAAACTTGTTACAGAGTTACTTTAAAAATATGAATATAAAATGCTTTGCTAAAGGGTTACTATTACTGAGAAACTCTTCTCAGCGTAATTGCAATTCTAAAACGCAGCGTTATTTATATTAAAAGGCTTCCAAGTACAGCTTGAAGCACTCGTGAGCGAGCGAAATGAGCTTAGAGATCCATGCATACATTAAGTTGGATTTAAGTCAAGTCTAAGTGAGGAAGACCTCTGAACTTATAGGTGCGATTGTCCAACCGTTGACCCTGAGGCGTCTAGACAGACTTACTGGTCTGGTCGGGTATTACTTACGGTTTCCTGCTACTAGGAAAGGAATGAATATTGGATTGTATCGAATTCAACTTGTACAACGGTTTAGTATCTATGAGTGTGAATTTCTACTGCAGCCGTACTCTAGGCTTGTTTTATTACTTGGTTCTTGAAACTATAAAACTGTCTGTCAATACTCCAAATGTACCAATGCTTGTAATGTAAATTTTAAGAACGTCGATGTAAAAAGAAGCTAAAAAGACTGACGTTCAATTTGTTCGCTCCCCTTTAAAAGCAGTCAATACCACTTTTTTCGTTTTTTGCACGATGTGGGTACAGAATTTAAAACGACACTAGCTGTAAACGTCAGCAATAAAGTCTGCCTTAAGCAATCGCATTTCAGGCCCAAAAGTCGGGCAAAACAGGCAAAAAATTCGTTCAAACATTTCAACTGCTGTCGTGGAACAAATCGCTCTCTGCAAGCTCAACGTTTGGCTTGAAATTTAAATAGCTTAAAAATAGCTTGAAAAAACAGCATCGGCTGCCGAGGCATTCGCATGATTTATGCTTTCTGTAGCGTGACTATGAGGAACGGCCGGGTAGTTCGGAGAATGCTGGCTAAATTAATCGCTTCGTATTTGGCCGTATGAATTATCAAAATTCCACTGGGTGTAACTGAAATAAAGGGCGACTAGACTTTCATGAACGCCATAATTTATTGGGGGGAAGTGCAAATGTATTTATCCGGCTCGAGACTTTGGAAAAATATGTGTAAGCTTGGTTTGGCTTGCTGGATTTATTGCTCTGTCTTCGAACTTGAATGGGTTTAAATCCAAGCAGGTTTATACGTGCGCAATCTTGTATCTTTGAACCGGCAAATTAATATATCCAATTCCACGGTACGGCTAAGGTGTTAAGTTGCACTGTGCTTCTCGGTTTTCCGCAATACATTTCAATTCTCGACGTCAAGATAGGTCAGAGTTACATCCCACCCGGTCATTCCACATAAAACACTGAGACTTATATTATTACTAGTTGCTGCTAGTCACCCGTTTGATAGTTGAAAGTTTCCCAGGGGGATCGAACTATTACGATAAAAAAGATCATTCAAATCCGTTAGAACGTGAAGAAGTAACAAACATTACAAACACACTCACAAATTTTCGCCTTTATAAATAATATTAAGTGTGATATAATGTGATTAACCAGCCTCAAACGTAAATAATTTAAAACTAAAACATCAGGCTTGTTCGTGTTAACTACAACTAATGGTGATTAAATTACTTGTCCTAATTATGTGTTAGCAGATAACAAAAGAGCTGTTGCGTTAATGGTACTGATAATAATGATACTACACAGTTGGGATTACGTTCTAGATTCGTAGGAGCGTCTGTTTTCGCCTGGACCTCTTTTACAGAAAGAATGTTGTCAAAGATAAAATCTTTTTTATTTTCTATATACGAGTATTTTGCAGCATTTTCAAGTTTACCTCAAACAAATAAGCCGATCTTTTTTGTTTGAGGTAAAATTGAAAATGGTACTTGAAAATTGTCTAATGTTCTTTATATTGAATTTACTCGGCAACTGGCATATTATTTAATATTCATAAGAATTTATGCGTCTTCTGAATTCGCAGAGTCTAACAATACGACTCAGCAGATAGATAAAGTTAGGACCGCCTGGAGTCACTCATAGTGGTTTGGAAGTTACAAATTGCACCAACTAAGCAAAAGTTAAAGATCGAGTCCTACCTTTCCCCACTGTATAAATAGCTCCAAGTTTTCTTATAAAAACGGTACCTAACGATATTTAACATCTTGCACTTTGCCGAACTAATCAGGAAGTAAGAGATATATAATAATATCTTCTTGGAAACTTGGACGGTTCTTAAAAACAAGTTATAACATGATTACTGCTGATCGGCAGTTTTGCGATGTTCCGGAACAATGTTATTTGTAGGTTGTTATGGTTCTTGTAATTATTTTGCTGATGCAGGAGTTAAGAAAGATATTATGGAGGTAGCTAAAAGATAATTGACTTCTAGGAACTTAGTTTGCTTCGTTAGAGAATTCGTGACCTATTTTTATATCATCATGGTCACTTTGTACTACGATCAGTCAATTTATATAGAATGCTGGCTACGTTTGATACTTTAACTATACTCTTAACAGACTCAGTTGAGGCTGCATCATTCTTTATTCTTATATCAAAACTTAACATAGCAACATCAACGTTTTTATTGCCAACCACATCCAAACTAGTTGTACAATTAACCAGATCCTTATCAGTGGTTACTCAACTTGGCCGTGAACTTTGAACAATTTTTAGCTAAGTATCGATCTAAACGATAAGAAGTATGCTGTAATGATATTGAATTGGATTTTTAATGCAAAGCGATTCATACATTTGAATATATTAATGGAAACTGTATATGGCATAGATAAATATCACCACGATATTTTTATTTTTGGTTTGTTTCTTTATTTGGTTTGATATTTATAATATGATCGATAAAAAAAACATTGGTTAAAAAGAAGTATAAATAGCGTCATAATTTTTGTAATATCTTTTTATTTTCTCTTAACGCATACTACACAGTCATAATAAATAAGCACAATCTTAACGATTATAAACACGTTATTCTACTCAAATGCGCCATTATTAATTACAATTTAATTATAATTTTCACCTTTAAGTAATCAAGTGACATGATAATAAAATATGATGACATGATTTTCACAAGTTCTTGCTTTAATATTAAGTCGTTAAACTAATAACTAAGATGAACTCATAACTTCCGTTTTTGTGCGCATTTAGTGCACTTTTTGTTCAAGTTTCTATGAATTTATCAGCTGGTATTAAATGAACATTAGGGGTTATACACACGGGTTACGAAACGCGGTAATAATGACATGACACGTAGGTGTTAGATACCGCCTCCTATTGCTTTAACTTATAGTAATTTTAATAATAAACTAACGTTAGTATATGCTTTATGTTTTATTAGTTAAGGCAGCTGCTACTAGCATTTTGTTGGAAACCATGCCTTTTAATGGCGAATCGCGTTAGTTGGTCATTAATATTCTTAATACAAAAAAGTTTTTGTTTCTAACAATCGTGCATTATAGCTGAATTTAAATTTGAACCCATATGACAACTAGTGAAATTTAAGAAAAAATACAAAAGAAAAGGATTCAATTGCGTTTGATGAACCCAAGATCCGTCTAGATATACCTGATAATTCTGTCTTCTGCTGCCTTTCAAGACAGGATTGGCCTAGTTCCACCCGGACAACACAAGATGATGTCATAAAATGCAGATAAGTATGAATCGAATCAGTATCACTAGAAAACATCCGCCGTGACGCGTCCGGAAGACTTATGAGCACACGCGTGTTATCTTAAGTGGTTTGTTTCACTAAATCTTGGGCTAAGCCATGCGGATGCGAGATTTAAGTTGTGTAGTTACTTGATTAAGTTAAGTGATAAATATTGTCTCAGAATATACTTGGGTAATGGTAGTTGGTTTGAGACTAGACGAAACGGTAGACTAGACAAAACACCACGGTAACTTACAGGCCAATTAGCTACAGACACTTCATTATTATAGTTGATGGTTAATATTTCGTCGATGAATTTAGTAGGTTTATGAATATAAAATGACTAGACTTAACTCAGTTTGACAACATATCATACGAATAACTACACTAATACTACAAATCGTCACACTAAAAAACTGCATGTTACAAAACTTTTGAAAAGAAAGGCCCTTCGAAACTCAAAAGAACTGAACCATAAGCATTGTAAACTAACATGTTTAGTAGACCCAAAACTAGTCTACCAGTTGTCACCCTACTCCGTTCCACCATCAAAACTACACGATCTACTGAACTAAATCAAGAACAACAAAAAATCGCGCACAAAAAACTGCAATTTAGTCTCAAGGAAAAACCAACCTTAGAGGAGTCTTTACTGAGTTGAATGTACTTAAAGTTGGAAGCCGGCACAAGGAAGCCGAAGCAAAACTTGTATACAATTCTGTGGCCTTGAACTTAAAAATATTCGAGGCGAGCTCAAATGTGACCGGTGTGCCTCGAGGCACTCCCGATATGGCTAGGGTGAGGTTCTCAACGAACAACATAATAATATTCTGACGAGAAATACTGAGGAGTTTTAATTCACTGCGGAAAGTGATGAAGACGAAGGATGAAATGAAAATGTTGAAGAAGATGAGAAACTGAATGCTGAAAAAAAAAAGAAGAAGGATAAACGTAAGATGTTGATAGATGATATAGATAGTTGATATTATAGTTGAAGATAAAAATAGAAATATTAAGAGATAAGAATTAAAAGTTTGATTACTACATTGCTCTGAAAGTGGGTGTTAACTTTATTTTCACTAGATTTTTAGAGATCATCCAAATCAAATTGATATCTTCAAAAAACAATTTACAAAAATTAAAAACCTAATCGAAAATTCAAGCATTTTTAACTGGATTCCCAATAACGATACCTTGGCACTTAATTACACATTCAAGTGCTAACACTGTTCTCTAATTGATATATATTTTACGATCTCTGTAACGACCGGAGCAATTAAATATTTAACGTTAAATCCATTGTTAAAAACATCTAATCCTTGTGAATTAATTGAAATACCTACAAAGAACATTAATGTCAAAGGTTAGGGTTTGATAAAAAATGAGAGAGAAAATGAATACAGATTCAACAGCTATGTGAAAATTTGCTCAATTTTCAAATCAGTTTTGAATACCGAGCAGAGGATGTGTAATAGTGTTTATATTAGGTTCATTAGCTTAGCCCACGTTTAATCCAATAATAAAGCATAAGGTAACTATTACAAGATATTTGAATTGAAAACTAGCTTTCAAACTTTAATCAAAGTAGCTTTTAATGTCTTAGACTTGTTGGATTCTTTACTTAGCTTTTTCAAAAGATAAACCTTTTATTCTTACAAAGCAGGTGTAACTTTCCCAACTACATCCAAAAGTGTTTTGAATTAACTCCTTCCACTTCAGACAGATAGATTAGTTGGAAGTCAGACTCACCTTTCATCCTACGGAACCCAAAAGGTCGCGACAAACCGAATCTACATTCAGACAATCTCCGAGATATGTAGATGAGATTCAATGCTGACGATTTATGAAGAAAGCTGAACGAAATATGGCAGCGAGTCGACCGTTTTCATTGAAACTTTTTTACAACCTCCCCTTTAGATGGCAGATAAAATTGCAAATAGACGGACGGAAAAGGGAATTTTATGTGAAGGTGACTTCACGCTTTTTATTTTTTAAGGGGAGTTGGAGCTGTAAAGACGGTTAGTGAAAACAAATTAAGCTTGAACGATCTGATATTGCCACGTAGGTTTCTTGTTGCTATTGAAAAGGTTTAGCTAACGATAACACTTCCAGTCTCGAACACGATACTATTAGACAAATAAAGAACAATTTCCATTTAACTTTGTAAGCTCAATGCTGACAATATTATGCATTTGCATTACTATCTCTAAACACGTGTATTGCCCACTTATAATCCTTGATGGTTTAAACAGAAGTCACAATTAGTGCCAAAGCGTTACTTGAATCTACATTAGGCTTAATCGTTTGGCATTCGACCTGCATGGAATTATAAGCAGCAGCAGCAGTTGATATACATAGTTCTATGTTTGAATATGTTTCTGTTCTACAAGAGACACTGTTCTTTACAAAAGTGTCGACTACAAACGAAAGGAAACTAAAACGAGTCCAGATTGTTTATAACTAAACATTGTTCCTTTTCTCCATCCTCAAGACCCTAGAATAAAAAAGCGAATCTTCAATAAAAAGAAACCTTTATCTTCAAATCAAGGGTATCACAAACCGGTTTAAAACGAAAAAAGTCAAGCCAAGCTAAGAAGTGACTTGTTACAGCCATGCTCGCTAATACACGACCAATATTTGTTCTGGTGCCAACTCTCCGAGGATTGGACGGGGCTCGGGACGCTCTAGTGAACAAACAATGTTCTTTAGATGCATTCTGTTTCAGCGTTCGACTCGTCTCGAGGGGCAGGCGACTAATAGTGTTAGCTCCTAGTGCGTTTATGGGGTATGCAATTTAAATTGAGAAGTTTTCTGGGAGTTTCGGGTGGAATTTTAATTATTTTGGTATGTGGTTGGGCACTGTCTGTTTTCTGTTCTACTACTTAAATCAAGCAATCATTCTTCGAATATGATTAAAATCTTATCGATACTAAACGAATGAATTCACAATCATTCTAATCCCATCGTTAATTATTTTTACCTTCGAATAACATACAAACTCACTTACAATTTCTTACCATGCCGACCATGAACGTTACAAATTCCCATAATACTTTAACGGACGTTTACAAAAAGCATAATCTAGTAAAAGTAAGTAATAATATCGCGGAAGCTATAAAAGCACCATTATTAATACGAAACGAACTAAAAACACACGCGGGATTCGGGCACTTGAGAGCACTTGGCAATATAGCTGTTGCTACATAGTTTTTATTAAGCGCATGTGAACAATAAATTCAAACATTTACTTCGGTCGAAAACTTCACTTTGTTTGTTGTAAATAAAAAGTTTCATATTAAACTACAATGTAGTTCAGTTTGGACTTACATCTGTGGTTCAGGGCTGTTTGTTGATTTTCAAGTGTGATTTAAATATGGCTTTGTTATTTTTGAAGTCGATAAGAGTTGCTTCATCAAGTTTGAGTGGCCTTTTGTTTTCGAATAGATTTATTTGTTTGGTAAGTTTTAAGTATATGCTCTTAACTATTAGATTTATATTGCATACACGTGTTTGTTTCTCTCAATGAACTGTTATTCTGACTTTAGAAATGTTTTTCTATTTCATCACTATTCTGTGACGTATGTTTGTAATGCAATTGAAAACAAACAACCCATGCTTGATAAAATACAGAGTCAAAATTTATAAAATAGTTTTCTTTCACTCCAGTCCCACTTCCAACCCTAGACTTGATTGGAAGCATCTGGCAATGGTTTTACGACATGCAGCTGATGCATCGGGCCGCGTCAGACTGCCATAGTTTCCCTGGGACGGCACAACATCGCCTCTCGGGACCTATGCACAACTTTGCCGTAAAGAATTGTGTGATATGAATTTGGTATGCGGTGAAGTTTTGTGCAGTTCTTTTATTTGATTTTCAATACAATGACTAGAAAAGTAACCTGTTAGCCGTTACTTAATGACAATAACAAAGTTAATTAGATCAATTTGCCACGGTTAAATACAAAGACCCAAAAGAAGCAAATAGAGTTCGTGTTCTACTTCGACGGTCGACCTTCAGTCACTAGACTACATCACAACAACTAATTTCATTTAGTCCCAATCTCAACAACTAAACTTTAATCCCTCACATACTTTTTTCGTTTATTCTTTTTCGGCACCGAACTTGTTTGTTTCCAGCCCTTAAGCCACTTGATTCAACTCAGCTTACAAGTTTTTCATCCGTTTTTTCGTATCCAGGAAATTTCCTTTATTAAAACTCGTAGCTAAGTTAACTGAACATACGAATTAGGGCCAGGGTCAGTGAATTGTGATCTAGCATCCCCGGATGGACCATTACCGCTACTTGCTGTAATTGCTTTGGGAATACCTCGAGATTCGTGTCAGATGTTTAGGGCAACATTTTAGGGATCCTGACCGGACACGTTTAGTGTAACATTTTAGTCACCTGGATCTTAACCTCTGAGATCACATTTTGGTAAATGGCGCCGTCTTATTACTTATTTAGCAGACACAGAACGCCATTTTATTCGGCCCCAACATGCCTCTTGCGTTATTTATTCATTGATACACTCATGTATATTTATTTGTACAAAATTGGAAAGACATTTACGTACTGTATCTACATGTGTCTTATTTATCAGTTCTGGCAATTGACATCGTAATGTAACGCAGTAATATATTCAGAAATATAATTTTGACAGAATATATTAAATATTAATGCGAACAGCTACTCAGTGAACTCTTGAGGTTCAACATGAAAGTTGAAGATTATCAATGTAATGATAACAGTTGATTAAACTGACGCAATCAACGGAAATAGTTTGCAAATAGTGGTATTAGGACTCCAATCACGTCGTAAGCCAGAACTTAGCTGAAACGAGATCGGCTCAAAAGCGAAGATCTTATTGACTGTTCGGTTCGTACCGTACCGTATTGACTCTGTAATGTCTCCCATTTCCGAACCAGCTCTCGGAATAAGAAAAGTTGGTACAGGGGAAAAGAAAAGAGGCCTTTTCGGAGCGCACTAAACTTAATAGGTACCTTTGATCTTGCAACCCAAAGTTAGAATTAACTGGAACAAAGACACTGACCATCTGTTTAGGACCCCAAAGAAGCGAGTAACTAATTTCAAGTTTAATGAGAATTTCGTCTGAAAGGAATAATTCAATTTTCTGTATTGTTAATTTGTGTGTTCGCTACAGCCTCCAGTTCGGGATTAACAGGATTCCTGGCGAAGGAGTACTTTATTGAAACGCTTTGTACCATTGTTTGAATTGTGCTGATACAATTTTCATGAAAGCGTTGAGTATAATGCGGCCTATTTTAGAACAACTTTCTTTAATTAAATCGGTGGTTGCAAATTGGGTGAGATTTCTAATACGGCTTTTTATTTAATTTTGATTGTTAGAACTTTTTAATTCGTGTTTGATTGCTTCCCTCTTTGTTAAATTATCTTCAGTGCTTGTGTTTTCAAATTAAAACATAACAAATCAATAACCAACAAGGACTTAATTTAGGGACAATGGTTCAATAATGTCTCAGTATCATTTCATTTTGCGCAACATACCTTCAGAATTTTTACGAGTTTTGTCAAACACACACATTCCCCATTACTTCTACCTTTTACATTTCACCCTCGACATGTAAACATTTCCATTGCGAGACATCTCAACATATACACATACGACTATGATTTCTTTATTACGTACCCTTTATCCTTTTGTCCGCCAACGCTCGTTGCCTCTCAAGATATTTCTCTCTCACTGCCTTCTGTATCTTGGAAGATAAGAATGTATTGAATTTTGAAACATAAGGTTTCCCTTTTTATCTCATATCCGAGATTCTTTTATATTTACAGACCAACAAACGTATAGTGATTCGTCTGAGCACTCTATTATATAAATTGATATTTGTTCCTTTCAAAGTTGAGGATATTATTATATTTAAAAGATTGTTTTGTTACAAAAGGTTAATACAATGTTATTGAGTTTGCAGCCTCTTGTTGGAAAGGTGGTGCTTTAATATTTAGTTCCTGGTCTATAGCTGGGCTTTGAACAAATTTTGTGGTCTATCTTCGCGTTAGTTTTTCTCTATCAGTAAGAGTCTTCTGCCGAATTAATGAATTGAAGTACCTTTTTATTGAAAATCCTTAATATCCACGATTTACGTTCTCACTAGTGTATTTCTAGATGTCACTGCCCAGATTTCAAATTGTAATTTTCCAGTCAGTTCCGTCAGTAATCGATTGACATTGACGAATTCGTTCATTCTGCACAAAGTGCTGGACGTTTTTGTGCAAGATCTACGTCATTACGACTACTAACGTTATACTAACGCATGTGTCGATTTTAAGTAATTTTAACGGATCTTCATTAAAAACTAATTTTGTTCTCATCTGTTTGTGATTTACTACTTTTTTGTCATATACAGCATTTGTATGTTTGATGTGTAAAGCGTCTAATGTTGCAATTATTTTAACTGCACTATCAATTTAGTTAATATTCATACAATGACGATTTGCTTGAGCATTACTTGCGTTCGATACAGCACTTACTTACTATACGTCATTCTTTATATGGCATCTAACGCCCACAGTTTTAATGGACACCAAGTTACCGCTAAGTTTGTAATGAGCTCTGCTAATGTCTCACTTAAACGCAACGCCACGCAGTCATCTAACCATGAACTAGAAACGCATCAATGACATAAGATTACAAAAATTACATGTAATTTAATTACGTGTGTTTAACAACCACGTTAGCCATGTTTCCCATGTGTATGGGAGATGGTAGCCCCGTTACTATAGTGTGCTGTAGAATTATGACTACGTGGAAAATTACTGTACAACACAGCCTGGCTTTTTGTTCTCACAATGTTTATGATACGTGCTTTTTACTGTACTGTATCTTTACTTATTATGATTGGTAGTTCTTTTTTCTTATGAGTTGTCGTTTTCTTTGATGAAATTGTCTTGTTGTGTAATAGCTACATCGTTATTACCTACTGTGTGTTTTAAATTAAAAAAGTAATTTAACATTGGTGTAGTGGAACAATTTGCCTGCTGCGGTCTTTACGTCTTAATATAATTTAGGTGTCTTCAAGGCTAAAGTTAATAGACTCTCTATAGGCTAGTGCGCTTCATTATTAACGATTGCATCACTGCTTGCCATCAGGTGGAAAGATCCAGATATTTAAACAGCAGGACTTAAGTTACTTTTGCTAAAGACGAATTGGAGTTCTACTAACCGATTGACCTCATTAAAATGTTCACATTTGGTCGAAACCCCATAACATTTTCACTTTAACACATTTCTCCTTAATAGAAATTAATGATCTCCAATTTCTCCGCCAGATTACTTCAAAACTGCCTACATTCTACTAATCGTTTTAGATAGGCAATTTTATGGCCATTTCTTTAAAAGTTCACGGCAAACCAGCGTTCTGTCCATTGTAATCACTATGACAGCTTGTCACGAGGCAGCCTACATATATGTAATTATAAACGCATTACTGTGCTTTACTGTTATAGTGAAACATCATGTTATGGTCTAATATCAAGGCGGAAATTTAAGTATTTTTTGTGATTTGAATAGCAGGCTTATTTTCGTGGTCATTATCATTATCATGAAACTGAATCTGCTGGACATAGTTTGAAAGGCTTGCTTGAATTTTCACCACCTTGCTTTCTCTAAGTTTATATTTATAGAATACCGTATCTGCAGAGGTTTCTTATATGCGGGTTAATTTGAAATTGTTACCATGGACTTGGAACACCAGGACCAATCGTAGGATCACAAGTTCTTTTTTCGGGTAAAAATTATCCAATGACTTCTCTCGCTTTAAGGCGAAGCGAGAGGGCCGCTTCGCCTTAAAGCTTTTGCTGACCAAAACTCACTCCTATATTTCTTCTTTGGCTTGCGTACCAGGATCCAGGATTTTCTTTTTTTATGCTAACCCACGGTTCCTGGTTAATCCATGGTTCCTTTCTCATTCTCCAACCAGGACAGGAGGATCAATTGTCTGATGACTTTCAACCTTCGATAATGGGGATTAATGATTCTAAATTTTAAGCCGTATGCTTAATAATTGAAGTCTTATTAAAAGATCAGCATGCATAGCAACTTGATATAATTACTGCGTGGGTAGTAGTATGTGTAGGTGTTTAACCTCAAATTTTTTCAACATGACCTTCATTGGATTTGCTTTAGGTAAACTAATTTTATAGCTGTATTTACTCGCAAATTTTACCTATGTAATGGCCTATTACGTCATCATCAGCTGACTTTAGAAAATTATTGATGTTCTCATGTATTTATACTGTTTTCCTTATGAACTAACGGGTTTTAATTATAATTGTTGCAACATTAAATTGAAGATATAATTGTTTGTATTACTGTGTCTCATTTGAGCTGTTGCCGCTCTTCTTTTCCGATAATATGATATTATAACTAAATTTATGACTAAATTTATTATGGAGAGGATTTTACTATATAACCTACAAAACAATTTACAAAAGAGATAAGTGCGAGTCGCACTCGAGCACGGAGATTTCCGTAGGTACCATTTATACAACATTATAAACTATGTTGTAACCTTTTTTCTTAGTTTCACCAGTACCGGTGCTGGTTTTTTAACAATCACGTTTTTTGTACGCTTCCAATGGAATAATAATAAAATTAATATTTAATTAAGGCTCCCTAGCCTTAATTAAATATTAATTTTATTCTATTTTTAGTATTTGTTGTTATAACGGAAACAGGAATATACATATATTCATCATCATCATTTCAGCCGAAAGACATCCTCTGTTGGAGATAGGCCTCCCCCAAGTATTCACCACAATAATCGGTCCTGTGCGTCTCGCATCCAGCGGATTCCCGCAACCTTTACCAGGTAATTCCATCTTGTAGGAGGCTTTCCAATGCTACGTCTTTTTGTACGTGGTCGCCATTCCAGAACCTTTCGGTCTTAACGGTCCTTCTGCAAACAATATGCCCTGCCCATTGCCACTTAAGTTTGGCGATTCTTCGTCTGTAAAATTTCAACTATCTAGCTTCGCGGTTTATGAGATGCCTGGTGACAGACGGAGTCTTGGTAATAGTGTTCCGTGTGTAAAAGGGTTCTGTGTTTACGCGAATGCCCAAAAAAGGAGTGTTATGTTATCAATGTTCATGTATGTATGTAAATTTACTGACTGAACTAATTTTTACCCTAAAAATGTATGAGGATGCAATCTAGAATCCTTTTTACAGAAAGTGAGCGGATCGCTACTGCGTCATTTATGAAAATGACACTGTTATAATTATCTATAAAATGAAGGTCATACGTACTCGCTACCTCAAGAGAAAATACTACGATTAACATGAGGCGTAGAATACGACACGTGCGGTCAACATCAACACATGCACCGGACTATTAGACAAAACGCGAAATTACCTCCATTACCCGCTTTGACCGGTATATTCGCTTTCTAAATGTACACTTTGAGAAAATAACAGCGTTTTAGAAGCTAGCTGTTTAGTAATTTTCCATTTTAATGAATAAAATAACATGTGTTTAGTATTAAACATACAACAATTATAATTTGTAAATAACTTGAAAAATTGTTCTTACGGTCCCTAAAAAAATTGCCTAGCCTTGAAATCAATAATGGCCTAGTGACGCCCCATCTTACAAATTGTGGGTCGCTGGGTTCTAATCACTCAGGTGCTTTAATTAGTGTAATTTATTTCATCACCGCTATCAAAAACCAGTGAAAAAAAACATCATGAAGAAGACATGTGACAGTCACTAATCCGCATTGAGCTTGGTGGATTACGGCCCGTTCCCTCTTTTAACGAGGGGGCCTGAGTCCCAGCAGTGGGAAAATTACAAGGCCGATTATGTTATTACTTTTTTAACAAAATACAAATGCACCAGGCGCTGTAACATACAACATGCACATACACGTGCTAATTATAACAGTTATATGACAATTTTATCTAACGCGTAACACACTATCACCGTATTAGTCATAGTAGATAATTACTTATCGAAATATCCCTGTTTAATAAGCAATTCAATGCAAATTGATTTAATTCGTTACACTAGGTTACTGAGGCAGTTGGCTAATAGAATCAACAGTTTTAACATTAAGGAAACCTAGGTGACCTAGATGACCTAGGCAACCTAGGTGAGCTTGGTGACCTAGGTGAACTTGGTAACCTAGGTATTATGCCATCAAAGTTAGGGATGGTGAGGGATTAATTGAAACTGGCCTCATGCCTTGCTTGTAACGTAGCAATTGTAAATTAGACATCAAATAGTTAATGCATGTTCGGAAATAATAGCAAATAGTGTTATTGTTTTATACCTCCGTTCAAGGTTTCATAAATGTTTTGATTGTAATAGTACTGATGTTTATTATGATACATCTTTCGTCGAAGTCACCAGAGCAAATATAGATTATAGAAATCACGTTTGACGTTAGGGTGACTCTTAACACTAATGTTATAAATCCAGTACACTGTAACTTGAGGTGGTGTTTTGCATAGCAGTTACATATCCCTAAATTTATATTCTTTCTTAATTTATATAATATATAGAAGGTAATATGAGCATATACTAAATACTGTAAGTTATTCATATTTATGGTTTGTTACGGCATAACACTGTAATTAAAGTTACAGTGTTTTAGCTGAAATCGTTTACCTACATGAAATACAGTGTATTGGATGCACACGTCAGAATACTCCCAAAAAAGTTATTGAAAAGGAGTATTTTATAGTTCTTTTTAAAAGTGCATACTCGCAATTTAAAGTACACTTCCATATAAATATCTATAATTGCAATCACAGAAGCAAACCCGTCTTAATAAATCTTGGTGTTGGCACGAGGCGAACTCTGCGCGGCTCCAGATCACCATTCGGGGCTATTCTTCGCCAAGATAGCGAATTATTGGTTCCTGATAGCATAAGTCAGGTTTATAGGATTTATACTAATGGTGTCTACGTTTAGTTTGTGGTCTATGGTGGTTTAGTGCTTGAGAGCGACTGTTACACTTAAGTAATGGTTTTGTGTATCACGTTTTTTTTTATCGTTAATTTTACGGACATTTCCAATCAATTCGTTGTCTGTAAATAACTTTAAAATCAATCTCGGAATAGTCAACATTTTGGCACAATTCCTCAATAGAACCCTAGTTGTATCGAACACGCGTTTTGCTCAGAAGTAATGAGTTAACTAAAAATAAACTGGATCAGCTGTTCGTCACATGCAACCCGCATGCACCGGGCAAGTGAAAGACGTATGTTATCGCGATGTTCTTAAATGATGAGTTGCTTGATATTATGCACATGTGCTGTGCATTCCGTGCATCTTAGTGTCTGTGTTGTGCGTTTGAGCGGTAAACGAACACTGTAATAAAATGTTGGTAAGATTAACATTTAAATAGTTAATTTAATAAGCCGTTAATCGTGGTTTAGTGGTCAAAATTAACTTTAGATTAACGATGTCATGTGTTTTTTTTTTTTTATAAAACTGTGGCTATCAATAAATGTTAACAACTTCGCATATACGTTGTTTATTTTAGCTATTTCATACACATGTTCGAATCATACACGCTGTTGCGAAATTGATTTCTTTTATCAGTTATTTGCACAGATTTTTACTTGAATATAATTGATTTATCTTTTATTATAATGAAATAACTTAGGTATTATTTGATTAAATGATTAGTTTAGTTAGAAGAACTCTAGAATTTAATACCTAGATATTAGTCGAGTTTTTCGTAACTGTATGTTTCTAAATATTTACTTGTCATCACTAAATAGTCAATTGTACCTTTGCTTTTAGTTTTCTACTGTGACATCTTTTGAACCACATTTTACGCAAAAACTTATATTATTATTTGCATAATTATTTACATTTTTATATATTAACGCATTAAAATAAAATTTAAAAACCGTTTAAAATATAAAAATCAGTACCTAGTTCACTATTCACCACTGTTCATTATTTTATATGCATCTATATAATATTAATAGGATACTTGAAATACGGTTCAGGTTAATCAAGAGGTGCAATCTTTAATTTTTGCAATAGTTTTAAATAATTTTTATGTGATATGGAAATAAATTAGACATAAGAAAAAACCTTTAATACTATAAACAATTGATTTCATTATAAGAAAAGACTTTGAAACTACATATATCCACACTAGCTGCTGCCAGCAACTTCGTCCACGTAATAGTACAAGATCATCATAAGGGAATATATCTCCGAAATAGAAATCATCATACTAATGGACATGTTGATGACTATAATTTCTTGATTTAATGAGAATTACCCCTGTATCGAAAATTGGCACCGTAGCCGGCGCGATACCCGTGTTCGGTATACTAATACAGTAGAAAATCCATAACAAGCGTAGCTGCGCAGTTACATCACAACACGCGCCGCACGCGCCGCCGCCGCTCGCGCCACCGAATGTTCGTTATCAATCAACTTCCCTAATCGTCTACAATGTTTTACACGAGGCTTATTTGACGAGACCTTGTTACTGATAAATTAAGGGCTTCATAATCATCACTTGAGAACTTTACCATAGAAATTTTATTTTTGCTTTCCACCTTACCGTTATATTGAGGATGACATAAGCAGTTCATCGTCTAAGGACTAAGCTCCAGTCGGCAACGTCTCGTAGTCGTGCACCTCAAAGAGAAACCGCCAAAACGCAGCAGCACCGATGTCCACTAGGGCCACGGGAGTTTATGAAATGCATACCGTGGTCCTGGAACGGAAGGGTAGCTGTGTTCTCAGTTGAGTTTTAGTCAGTAAAAATCTGACACTCTTTCGCTCATCTCTCAAGGGGGATAAGTTTACATGAGATTAGTAATATTATTACTAATTTTTGACACTGCGTGTTTCTGTCTTTGCTGACTAAAACTTACTTTGAACATTCAGTTGCACTTTGCGTTTCAGAACCGGTGATTTTTTAATAATGCTGGGGTATTGTTAGCTCGAGTTTTGTTTGTTGCTTTAGGGTCAAAAGCATAAGAATCAGTAATCAATTTGCTTTACCTCTTCCCAGCAATATTGGGGTCGGCTTCCAGTTTAATAAGATGCAGCTGAATACCAGTATTCTGATCTCCAGATCCCAGTTACTGGTTAACACGCTAAACCCGTGTACATTAGCAATATTAGCGTTAAGATCTGCGGTCACTGACTCTCATCATTAGGTATTGTTATTTGAGCGTTAGTCATTTGTTTTTTATGTCTAAAATTTTTAAGATGTCATCAAGTTGTTTGTATTTCTTCCTGGTTACAGAGCTGGGTCGGATGAAGCCCTTTAAATAGTGGAGCTGAGTGGGGCTGATGCACGCGTCATGCTCGTGAACGGGCGTCGTCGATTAAGACTGGTCATTTCTTAACTGCCATTAGCTTATTTCAAATTATATTTTTTAATTAATCTTTTTTTACATTGTGCTCACATACTAGAAGCGACAAGAAATAAGTTACCAATAAATGAAGTTTTTTACACGTTTTTTTTTCCATAGAGATCTACACTTTAGAACGTTCGATTTAGTTTTGAATTTTTGACTGACCGACATTTTGGCAGTTCAAAAGTGCCTCTAAATGGTTGATTTGAACTAAATGTTTTTGATTTGATTTAGACCGGGTCCAGTCGGCTAATACGGCTCAAAATCCGTAATAAGCGTAGCTACGCAGTTACATCATTACACGCGCGGCGTTTGCGCAGGGCTTATTAATAAACAGCCACGTGTATGTTATTGTGCGCTGTGCGGTGCAGCTGATGTGGGTAGCGGTGAGCGGGTAACATAAGGATTGGATTAGGAACAATTTAGGGTTCAATTAGAGGTACTTTTAGTAATTAGGGTTTAATTAGGATTATAAAATACAGAAATTGTTAGAAACTATCCAAAAAAAATAAATGCTTTCATCTTATAGTAAACCTTAATTGTATTTCAAGTATCCCATTAAAATTTTATAGTTGCATACAAAATAGTTGACTGGCGGTTAACATTCGTCTGACTAAATCTAAGTTTATTTCGAAAACTTGCTCTTATAACCAGCCACATAATTTCAAACTGGTTTCGTAAATGTTGTGATAGGTATGATTTAAGTTATGATTATTGTCAGTCTGTCTGTGTGTTCTGTCTGTGAGTCACAACACTTGGATTACCAAAGGTAAAACGAAGTTTATTTGTCGGTTAACGTAAGTTTAAGCAGTGGTTAAAATTTGCAGTGATAATAACTTTTTTAAACGACCTGAAAAATGTTTGTATTTTATTTTTACCCGACTGCGCCAGAAGGAGGGTTATGTTTTTCGAGAGTATGTATGTATGTATGTATGTATGTATGTATGTATGTATGTATGTATAATTGTTTGGCACGCTCTGCAGCCTGAACGGCTAGATGGATTTTAGCTTGAGAGGTGTCGTTAGATTCGTATTTACTGTGAGAGTGACACTGGGTATATCAAAATAAAAAAACAAAATGGCGGATTTTTAGCGCCAAATTCAAATGTTTGGCACGCTCTGCGACCTGAACGGCTCGATGGATTTTAGTTTGAGAGGTGTCATTAGATTCGTAATTACTTTGAAAGTGATATCATAATAAAATAAAACTAAAAAAATAAAAAATAAAAAACGGTAATTTAAAAAACTAAAAAACCCGACTGCTTTTCTGAGCATTCATGAAAAAGCCCTAAAACAAGAAAAATCTGGCAGTCGGGACCCATTCTAGAAAGTCAACCGTCTAGTCAATAGATTGGAGTAATCTGCAATGTAATATAGGTATGTGCTCTCAATTCTAGAATGGGTCCCGACTGCCAGATTTTTCTTGTTTTAGGGCTTTTTCATGAATGCTCAGAAAAGCAGTCGGGTTTTTTAGTTTTTTAAATTACCGTTTTTTTACACTAGCTGCTGCAAGCGGCTTTGTCCGCGTGTTAGTAGAAAATTATCCCAAGGAAAACTATGTGCTATTTCAAGATATGGTGTCCCTTCCCTTCCCGAATCTGTTTAACCACTCAAACGTTCCATTCGTGAGCGTGAAGAAGGTAGCAAACTTATACACACACATGCACACACGCATGCACACACACTCGCAAACTTTTGCTTTATAATATCTCAAAACTAGTTAGTATCAATTAACAAAACATTCATAATTCTTAATTCAAATTGGGATATATAAACTTTTTTTTCTGTTTTTTTTTTTTTTAATTCTCTCACCGATTTATCTCTACTCGCTGCCTCCTGTAAACATGGCCGCACCTGAACGATGCACTCGTAGCCATATCTCATCCGTCCACGATAAAGCGTTAGACTCGGTAAGGTTATATAAAGTAAACATGCTAATATTTCGATTAAATATTATAACATTATACCTTGTTGAAGCTAGCTGAGGAAATTATGGGACTTGTGTACAAGCAGATATGGGCAGGGAAATAAATCGACTTTTGTTAGAACATACTAATATACTTACACACACACTTCACACTAACCACACCAATATTATAAAGTTTAAAGTTTGTGAATGTATGTGTGTGTGTATGTTTGTTACCTACTTCTTCAAACTCGAACGCGAAAACCCTTAGTACACACGGATAGACTATGTCCTGGAATAGAACCTAGGACTTTTTATACCGAGGTTATGTTCCTTTTGCAATAATTTTCTATTATCATGCGGGCGAAGTTGCTGGCAGCAAATAGTATTTTTAAACGGCTATATGTAAATGAAAAAAATTAGGCACAGGGACCAAGTAGCAATGTTCAACACATTGGATATTTTTTGTTCCTATAGTATAATTCCCCCCATTTTTGTATTATCCTTGGGATAGTTCTCAACTTTCATACAGGAAAAACTACTGGCAAAAGCTACATATTATTAATTTTGGCTAAAATACAAATCAATAACCAGCTAGTATCAATATTTTTTTATCGGTGAAATACTTGTTTCGGAGCTATCAAAAAATTTCAGTAAATTGAAAGTACGTGTATGTAACTATTACTCAATCTATTAACACTACTTGACCCTGAAATTAACTTTCAAATAATAAACAGGCATTGATTGCAAAAATCCAATTCACGAAATCGAATTTGAAACCCGACTCTCAGTAATCAGTTTCATCTGTCAAACTGAAATCTATTCATTCAGCGCACTGAAATTACATCACTACTTTAAAATTCTTACCAAACAATATTGATTTTAATAAAATAATGCTTGTTAGAAAGGGTTACCAACATGGAAAATCCATATTGGCCATCACTTTGGCATATAAATAACCTAATACTACGAGATAAGGCATTGTAAAACATAAATAAACACATACAATATAACCCCTTCGCTGTTAACTCTTTAAACAACCAATTTATATGTGACCTTACGAACGTTGTTGACTAGAAAATAAATTAAATAACATTACTAGTAACAAAGATCGTAAACACTTCGAAATAACGATTCCAGTCTTAGTATTTCTATGTGGTGTGCCAAAGTCCCTGTTAACGTATTGCAGTCAACGGGTTGTTTCATCGGGTCTTCTTAGATTTAAATTAGTTGGGTAAATAAAGCTGATGACATGCCTGGATCCCAGTTTCTCTTAAGGCAGGAATTCAGAGCAGTTCCGTCAACAGTTTAGTTCAGTATAAAGTACTGTACTCGTCCGTCCGTGAAACTAGTTGCTGTCATGTTTGACGGGCAGCAATTGTCGCCACGAATTTTTGTGACAGTTTCGTCAGTGTGTAAAAGTAATTTCTTTTGGTAAATGGTAACTAAGAGGTGAAATGGACAGTCTATTTTTGTTGGACCTCAATCAATTTCCCGATTGACTGTTTCGGTTTGCACGGGAGGTGTTACAGCTGATCGTCCGCTGCAAGGGGCGTGATGAAATGTCGTCCTGGCTTGTAATGACGTCTTTAGAATTTGCTTTGCTTTCATCAACTGCTTTCATTAGGTTGGATGTTTTTTGATTAGTCATTTTACTAAAGAAGTTTCATTATTTATTTCTTGTTATTTAATTATCTATTAATCTCTAGATTAAAAAAAAATATTGATAGACTTGCGCTTGACAACCGTTTCACCTGATGGTAAGCGATGTGGTCGACGGTGGAGCACGCTTGCCTAGAATTAACCTATTCATTCCTGACAGGTTGTATCTATCAGGAAACACAGACTCAGGCAGGGAATTGCACTCTTGAGCTAAACTGAGCTGTTTTTATTCTTTAATACGCGATTGGTCCAATCTTCCAAAAAAAATCCAATTCGTGGTTGGTCCAATTCGCAGTTAGTCCAATTCGCGGTTAGTCCAATTCGCGATTGGTCCAATTGGCAGTTGGTCCAATTCGCGGTTGGTCCAATTGGCAGTTGGTCCAATTCGCGGTTGGTCCAATTCAGGTTGGTCCAATTCTTGGTTGGTCCAATTTGCAGTTAGTCCAATTCACAGTTGGTCCAAAATATAAACAGTAACAAAACAAAGTCAAATCAATAATATTTCTACCTGTCAGTAGCGTAGAACCTCGTATCACGAGATCCAAAATAAAAATAACAGCCATTTCTTTTTATAGGTAGTACACTTTCGCCATTAACTTCGTATCCGGCACGTTTAAGATCGACGCATTAGCGTACTGACGGACGTAAACAATGTTATTATTAGTGATTTGTATCGCTGCACGCGATAACTCCTATGGGAATAGATATAACTGGGTACTGAACACACAAGCACACGTGGTCGAGTTTTTTTATCTGTTTACTCATGACTAGGGTTGTCGACTTTTATTAGACCAAATAGAGTACAGTACGCGGCAAATATATTAAACTAAAATGGCCATCGTTGCTATGGTTACGTGCAGCTCTCCACTGTGTCGCACTTCGATTTTGGTTAAAATTATATGTCGCGTATTTTATATCTATTTTCAAAGTTGGTAAATTAAGAGTACGGACGTATAAAACCGAGTAAGTCTCATTGATTAAAACATTTAAAAAAAAGGTATTTTTCGGTATTTTTATCTGTGACTGGCACTAGTATAGTAAACACTTGGTAAAAAAGAGTATTTTAGCGTCCTTTACTAGTGTTATAAATAATAGAGTACACTTGCATGATATAGAGTACAATACTCCATTTTAGAGTACGGATGGCAACCCTACTCATGACCGTACCCACTACTTACACGTATGGGGAAAAGTATGTGGAATATTTTATAGGGGTGAATGTTGGTATGTTAAAAGCATGTAGACAGCTACAAAAAAACTGCGCAGAAAAGTGTAGTAGTTTTTTTTTAAGGTAAATGTATTATTGTGTTCATTTTTGCTCTCAAAACGCCTGTTTTGCCTTTTAATTAATTATTTCTGATTTATTTCCATAGTTCACAGACTAAAGTATTTTACCATGTATATGAAAAATCTAAAATACGATTGACTATCTCAGTCAGGTAAATAGGTAGGTAAATGCTCCTAACAGTTTATAAAATAATAAAATTATCTTCAAAATCTTCACTTTTCTAATATTTTTTTTTTAATAAACGAAGCAGTAGCCGCCATTACATAACGTCACAGAGTCATGTAAATTAAAAAGTGTCAACTGATGAACTGACGTCTTTAAATTATACTGTAATTTTTAACGTCAGCGCATTTGCTTACACGACCAATTGACGTGATGACCATAGAGCAACATGGAGTTTATGTCTTCGTCAATTTACGCGCGAAAATGTAAATGTAAAATTTTTCAGACGCATTTATTGATTAAAAAAGTTTTTTTTGTAAGGGCTCATAGTTTATGAGCCCTTTGATATTATATTTAGGTACTATTTAAAAATAGACATAATAACCTATTAAGTTTCAATTAATTTAAAATACGACTTTTAATTAAGACTTCACATTATTTTGCGAAGCTTTCATACCCTTACGTACACTATTAAGTTTTTATACCAGCTTTCAAATGTAAAAAAAAAGTTTCATTTTGCCGCATAAAACTGCGACTGGTAGCCGTGTTACCACTTTTTACCGCTTTTTTACCGCGGCCATTATGTCATGTGTCAACTGCACCATCATAAAAGTATTCGTGTTGCCAAGGAATAAATTAAACTATACACTTACGGCGCATGTATGAGCCGGCGGCTAGGAGCTTTTGTATCGATTTTTAGTAGAAAAAAAAGAAGAAAGTACAAAATAATTACTTAATAAGTATGGAAGGCTGATTAATTTGCGTTGTTGTGGAAAAGAAAAAATGTTTAACAATTTATTGCTTTAGTGAAGGTGAGACAAATTGTCGCATTAGATTAATTGTAATTACTTCTATCAAAGACTATATCAAAATTCTTGTTGATAGGTAATGGTGAAATTGACAACAACATTCACGAAAAGAGCAATCTATTTGATACGGTTCCCCACCCCTGAAACATACCATGAAACAAAGTCCCATTATTTTCCCTTCGTCACAAACCATTATAAAAATTAAAAAACGGCAAATTCGCCATTCCCGTCGCTCCTCGTACTGCACCTATATATTGAAATTATTGCTGACATTACACCAACAATATATGCATTCGCGACACGCAGGTAGAAAGTTTGTGAACTTTTATGAATCGTAAATTCATGTTTTAATTGAGTAATAACGCTGTATATTTAGTAAATTTTTACTAAGTATAGTTCGTTACGATAATATGCCATGTTTAACTGATTTAGGTGGAGATAAGTGGGTAATTTTGAATGTAGGTGTGGGCATTTCATTTTTTAGCTTGATTGTTCAATGATTTTTATGTTTACTATCGTTGTAAATTTTATTTGGTGAAACTTTTCATTTGGTTGGTTTAACGTGCTCATTTCTCAGCATTGTAAGTCGAATTTACAAAGAAAAAGTTTAATGGAGTATAAAAATTAAATGGCCTTAATTTGCTTTGTTTTTAAATTACTATGACCAGTGATATATTATTAAAGTACCCTTATTTACAAGCAGTACAGTCCCTAACAAAACAATTTCAATTTATTCCCACGAAATATGGGGACTTTCGAAATTAAGAAACTTAAAAAGTCTTCAGAAAGTTGTTAAATCTCGAGACGTTGGGACAGGGTGCTCCTCTGAAGGTCTCACTTGTAATATCAAGGTGGGCCGAAGATAAAGTTTTGGTTCAGCCAGTATTATAGGATCAGATAGTTAAAATGGCCGGGGTTCGGATCTTTCGAGAATTAGTAATTGAAATTGAAGGAGTTTTCAACTCGAGAGGCTGACAAATGGCCCCATTTTTAACATTGCTATTTTATTTCCTTCTTTCAATAATGATTTATCTGCGGATTAAGATAGAACATGACTAAGTTAATAATAATAATATTTATATATTTATATTTATATTTATTTATTTAATATTTCAATTTCACAAATTTCTCTTAATCTATAATTTTTAAAGTAACATCAACAAGAAGTACTCTAACTCATACAGACTTATGTCTGTATCGTGACCCCATAAACTATGCGAACAGATCTTATGTTTACTAGCGACGTTGCAATATACATATTATTATATATACAAGTTCAATTTGCGCATAAACGTAAAATCCTTCACACAAACGATCATACAACAGCGGATACTGGCAAATCACCTACAAAGCATCATTTAGAGGTTACAATAATTCGCGCACACACTAAAATTGAGCAGTTTGCTTTCAATCAAAGTCAAATTCAAGTCGAATGCAACATCCTAAATAAATAGGATTATCCTTGAGATATTATTGGCTGTTCCTATCAAGACATTAGCTCTAGTGATTAAATCAAGTGCTTGATACAGATCGACGGGTAACTATGTGATTACTGCAGTGATGTAAAGCATAAACGTCGAATGACGGCGTGCAATGCAACGTGACCTTTATCACGTGCATCGTTAGTTGAATTTAAAACAAAAGGTCTACTTTGTAATAGAAAAGATATATAGAGCGTGTCAGGTTCATACTTTCAAATAATATTACTGAAGGATTGACTTACTCAATTATACCTGTCTATAAAAAAGAAGAGGCAGTCTGATGAAAGTACAAAAAATGCCATGGCTTTGCTGTTCGATAAAGCTCAAATCAGCACTCTTAAAGCCATGGTTCACATGAAATTACAATTCCCAAGCCAAAGAAAGAATCTATGGCCACATATGGCCACCATTATTGCAACATAAATCATGAAGATCTGACAACATTTGGTCATATATTTCCAGCAGAATCTCGGTCCGTTTAATCTCACAAATCTACAAAACAGATCTATGCAGCAAAAACTAACTTGCATAAGCAAAAATATTTCGTCCAGTTTTTTGGACATCGTACAGTTCTTTAAGAGGTAGCAATTGAGATCTCTCATGAGGATATTTCTTCATAGCATTTCGTATTTGGTCATAAATGTCATCGCTGTTTTTTGATCTAGGTTATTGTTTTTGATAACATACTCGTAACGGTGCTTTTTTGCTACTAGTCTTTATAATTTTTTTGTTTGTGTTCTAAACTAGTCATTACACATCACCTAGACTTTTTTATGACCTGAAATATAAAGATACCAACTAGTTGTAACTGAGGCAAATTTGGTAATACCAAAAATCCTATCTCCTTAAAACAGAGTGAAATCAACACAACCAAATCGAATTTTAAATAATCAAATATCAATTAATGGTCGATCAATATAGTATTTGATTTAGCACAGCACTACACCTATAAAAAAAAAATACTAGGAGAAATCTGATTTCTATAATCCTAATAGTAAGATGGTCAGGACTTTAACAGAGTCCTTAAGGGATAAGAGGCATAAGCACACAGCAAGAGTATTTGTTCGTAGATAACTGCAAGGTTGCAAGACCAAAGCAAATGTTTGTTTTAACAATATTTTCAAGCCACTTAATGTCGACATCAAAATAAACAAGATACTCTTTTATTGTATTAAGTTTTTATATTGTTTTCCAAGCTTATCGGGGTGTTTGAGAAAATATACCTACTTACAGAGTATTACAGATACCTACTGGTTACTCATCGTATAACAGTTGTACTTTGATAGTCTAGCTTGTACAGTTTTGTGTCATCAAAACCACATTCGGACTTCAGAATATTATTAACACAAGAAGTACTAACGTCACTTATATCAACAACCTCTTCGTCTGTACCTTTAAGGCAAAATTCTAATTACATCAACACCACACACAAGACCGTCGGATCCGAACTCCCAACAATTTCCGTTCGTCCAACCACAGAGCCACAGCTTCTAAAACATAAATCCTGATAAAGTTTATGAGACTCATAATAAAGTTAAGTGCTGGTTTTCTTTGATAACGTTAAGTAATAGGATTTCTTTGGGCCTCCCAATTTGTATTAGCTCTGCTTTATCTCACTCTACATGAGGTTTCATAGTAATAGGATGGTGTGCTTCTTTACTCTCTCGCTTGAAATGTGGGTCAGATATTTTGCATCCTACGCAAGTTTCTCCATGCGGGCTAGACGTCAAAGGATTACTTTTATCGCTACATTATTTTGATGGACCTCTTGGGATGGATCAATATTATGTTCAGGATGCTTGACCGTATTGCTTGGCCAGATTTTGCGAGAAGCATGTTTGGTCAAAGATTATATGATAGAAAATTACTATTTTTATACTAATATTTCTTACTTGTATTGATAATTAAATAAAAAATTCACTCACAAAACATCAGTTGTACATTTGGATATAAGTGGAGAAAGTTTGTCATTGCGACCAAAATGGCATTTGACCAAGCCGAGGGTGTTATGGAGCCGAGTGCTGCAGTGACAAATTTCCACATTATCAAACGACGTTTTTCAGTACGCTAATGAAGACTAAAGATAAATGTCATAAAGTTGTGGTTGGAGCGAGCACGCGCACTTTACCGCACTAGTTCGAAAAATAGTAATTTGCTACCCTAAAAGCGGTAAGGATACAAGCGGGTTTTCGAGTAACTGTATTGAAGTTAAGCTTTATATAAATTCCAGAAGTGTATTTAAAGCATTTCTATTATAATTTAGTATGTCAGTCCTATACTTCAGCATACCTCAATTATTACTCACAAAAAGACCCAAATTGTATGTGGCTATACCACCTGTCTCCATATTTTTGCAACTGCCTTCATCCCATCTGTTATACGAAAAGAACAGTTGTCAATGCGAAATATTTTTTTGGTTGAACACTTGAACAAATACCTTCTTAATGAGGACTGAATTTCCGGCATTGTGTTCTGTAGTTATTATGATTTTGAACAAAATTTTCTGGGGTAGATGGTTATAGCAATTTGAGATCGTTGAACTTAAATATCTGTTTTAGGTCATAAAAAATAGCAGCTAGAATAATTTCCGAATTATTATTTACATTTAAATTTTCATGCAGAAGAAAGATACACAGAGATCTAACTATATGCCAAAATGAAAGCCACCAGACCGTCTACTTATCCAACAAATCACATAAGCCGTTTTTATTTCTTCCTTACAAAGAATACATAAATTCGTAGACAATGATCGCAAATAAAACCCTAATTCAACCGAATCCCAACCCACACCATAAAAAGACGTCAATAAAACCTGAATAACTATTCATTTCGAAATCACTATAAAATGAAAAACAATCAATAGTTTAAAAGACAAAAGAATTTGAAGACCTAGCTCCACACAATCTTATGCCGTAGAGAATTGAAAATAAAGATGAATATAGTTTGAACAAACAAGATGTGGGCAAAGCGTAGAACGGTAGCTTAAAAAATAATCATGAAAGAACGAAAAATGTTTTTAAAACGAAAACATAGTGGAGTAGATAAGAACGCGTTTTATTGTCCCGAAACATGGGGGCGACAAAAAAAAACTTACGATACAGGCTGTTTGTGTTCAGAAAAAAGGTTTCATTTGATATTACCTGTCTACTTTGCGTTAGGTGTAGCTGCTTTAATAATATTTTCTTTAACCAAGCATGTCGGTAATCAAGTCATAACTTAGACCTGTATTATTTTTAAAATGAAATACTGAACTTTTAAAAGTACGAAAAAATAACGCTAGAACTTTCAAAGCCTACACAGATAATATTTTATGTTAATCTGTCTACAAAAAATAATACCCCAGACATTATCTTCTAGGCAAAGTCTCGTGCAAGTCCAAGAAAAAACCGATACATTATACTAAGCTTTCAGATATAAATCAAGATTTGACGGCTCGCAAATTATTTCTCATACTTTTTTCATATAAAATTGAACCTGTGTTTCAATGTACTTCGAATCATAATAAATACAGCTCATTACTTTTATCTGTGTGATACTTAGACATGTAAAACAAGTGATTCCTATCAAATAGAACGATACATCAAAACGTCCTTTGTATCTGATGGGATAGGGCTGCTTCGAATGCGTTTACTTACGTTTGAAGACAAATTTTTGTATATAGATCTGTCTAGATAAGAGTTATGAATAAATGGTGTTTCCTTTTCCTGTATTTATAATATCTTATATGCTTTTTGGATCAACTATTCTATCTGCTGCTTCTACTATTTGGAAATTTCATGTTTTATTAGTTTGTACATAGAACTCAATATCTGTTATTATAATCTTTGTTACTTCCGTCTATATGCTTTTGGTTTTTATTCATTTGGACCTTTATAGTCTTACAATCAACAGCAATAACATCAAAGATTTCTTCAATACAGTTTTTTTCTATATTATTATTATTTTCCTCAATCTCATTTCCTGCGGCCACCCCTACTCAATCCCAGTTTGGTAGCTATCTCGTCCGAACGTCCCTTCAATCAGACAACCCTAAATCCACTACCTGTCCTCATCAATTATATTTTTTTATCGACTGAGTATCTTCTAACATTGTCTAACATCTGCGTCACGGCGTGATAGATGTGATTTAAATACCATTGGTGTTGCCAGGTAAGGACTGTTGATTAAAGGATTTTGATTCTAAAGAACGAAATGGTCGGTGATAATAGTCCTGAAAAAAAAACAATTTCGAAGAATTTTATACAGATAATAAAATAAATTGCAAACCTTGAAGCTAAACGATCAATAAGCTAAAATATAAAAAGAAAAACTTTACTTTCATCGCGCTATAGAAACAAACGACTGAATTTTAAATACAATATGTGGCAAAATTGCTCAAAATCCTCCCAAAGATCCACTCTGATAGACTATTAGTAAAGCTTACCGAGCTTTATTCCGTTGCATTGACTTTTATAATCGACTGGGGACGAATTACCCTATCTCCTTCTTTTTTGTTTAGAATGGTCGAGATAAGTAACTTTCCGAAATTTTTAAGAGTTCTGGGTGACATTGCAAAAGAGTTACTGCCCTCGTAAAATTCATAATCACAGTCTTTTGGCAGGCGATCTTAAGATACCGTGCGAGCTTTATGTAATGAAAATTCTGTCAATAGGATTTCAAGAATCAACTACATATATGATTAAGTTGGATAAGCAAGATAAGCAAGACTTACAAAAAATCAAAAGCTAGTGCATGGTATCAATTAGTCGATTCCTATGGAGAACAACCGGCAATAAATTCCATGGTTATTTCTATCTACTTATTACCCAAAATAAATGAAACGATTTAATTTAATTATAATCTACAATATACAGCTGACCTTTTCAATAAATCACGAGCTATCAAACCGTAAACAAAACAAAAGTAATGCCGTAATTTACGAGGGTATTATTCTCGCCAAAAATCGAAATCCAGCCAGACCACTTCTTAAAAGTGCACATCCACAAATCCTGCAAACAAGCAGAATGCACATTAAAAGCACATTTATCGTCAAAACAAAAACTAAGATCGGAAACATTCGTCCATGAACAAAAAGAAAAAACACCGTCCGGGCAATCTCGATCAAATTGTATAAGAGGATTAAAAGATTTATCGTGCAAGACTGAAGGAAATTTTCGGGGAGGCACTCGCTTTTATATCGTTACATTTCTTCTCGTCTGGTTAGCTGTACGTGAGCCAGCATAACTTAACTGGGTGCTTAAAACATTCGTTTATTTGACATGTTTCATGTAAATGTATATTTGGTAATGCTGTTTCGGTCGCTGGGATGTTTCTTTTGTGTTACTGGGGTGAATAAAAATTTAAGTGGTGCGGCAAAAGATATAACCGTTAGGTCTGTAATCCCTAAAGAGTTAGTGAGTGAGGCAGACTTATCTTTATTCAACCAGAATTTATTGTTGATGATGTTCTTTTGTGTGTTACAAAAGATGAAAAATAAAATCAAGTATTTATTGCCATGTTTATTGGAGAATATCATAAGGATACTTCAGGTGATTTAATCGTTATTTGAACGTATAGCCTCATTGTTCTGAAAGTGGCAATTTAAAAGCCTTCATTTAATGGAAAGAAAAAGTTTTCTCCGTCATTACCTACAAGTAACATCTTTCACAAGACAATAGGCAGATGATACTTTACATATTTCTCTCATTTACAATTCAGAACAAAAATATTATTCATCTTTTTTATCGGTTTATCTGTTCTGACAGTTTTAGGTTCTGGTATTTCCGGGTCTTATGAAAAGGTAAATGATTGGGTCTGAGGGTTGACCCCGCTGCGGTTTGGTTCTGAATCACAGGGCAAAAAACTCTGAATCATAAGACCATTTGACATCCTTAACATTTTAATTTTCAATGTGCTATTCGAATTTAAAATCAAGTATCCTTATACGGACACTCATAAAAGGAATACTTGCCGCAATATTTCTTACCTATAGTTTCTTTATAGCCAAAGTGTTCAGTATCTAACAATATATTTTCTATTTTCAGGTAAATAGCTACATTGGCGTGAGCATTACGGTAAGACGGGGCAATACATAAGGAGGGTAATGCAGTATTTTATATCGACTCCTTAACGGCCACTCAGCCTTACCTGAAGAAGCTATTGCGTTTCTTAACAAAACTATAACAATAAATTCAGCTAAACTTCGTTCCGGTACAACGTGGAACGTTTAACAGTTTACGTTTACTCTGATATATACTTCATTAGCTTGATTTACTATAACGTTTAGACACGTTTTTAGTTTATAGTGTTGTTGGCAATTAGCTTTAGGAATGTTAGTTATGTTTACATGTACGAAGATTGCACGTTTCGCGTGAGATTTTAATTAATGGTACATGAGCGTGTGCCGCATTATTTTATTTTAGACATTAATATTTTTATGAAACTCATTTTCTCTAATATGCTTAAATTATACATATGTTACATTCAAACGGCTCTCGCCACGATATTTTATGTCTGGCTTTTAAAACGATTTCAGTCGCGTAACGTTAGCGTGTTCTTTGCTAAAGTTTGGTTCCTACACAGAGTAAATATGTTTCAGGCCTACATGTATATTTATATATTCTGAACCTAGATGTTTGTGGACGTGATTTGTTTGTACAATATCATGCTTGTGAACACGCTTTGCATATAAACTATCACCAATGATACTGAATAAATTTATATGAGTGAAACATTTATTAGCAATATCTTTTCATTTCTTGAAATGGCAGCTATTTCTCTTCTGTGTCGTAAAAATAAAATTGAACGAACTTTTAAGAAACACTGTCCCAAACCTGCCTCTTCACCGGCTCATTCTTTAAACCCCCTTTTTTTCTAGCAGACGTCGGGAACAAAGTAATTAAAAACTTCCCTTCGTAGTTAGAAAGCACTTCAATGCTACCAGATTAATACGAGTATCGCGTGTGCTAGCTGCTTTTATTTCAACTATTTTATATTATTTATGGCTCATAGTTGAATTTCGTATCAAAAATGCATGCCCATGTTCTATATATAACCTCGCGTGATATGTTTTTCTGTGTTTATTTTTGTCTCTGACAATCTAAATATGTGATATTGATTAGATTTTTCGTTTTGTTTGTTGATGGTTTACTTATCCATATTTCGGCATTCGAACTTTTATAAATTCAGTATTTATTACACCTTTGGAATAACAGTTTCAACAACTTTACGATCATAAGTAACTTTTACTGATTCATTATCTAACATCCAATTTCCTTTTACAACAGTAGCTATTTCATTCACATCACAAAAACCGTACTTACTACAATTATATTCGCCATCAGCACATTTCCCAGTAGTCAATTCAAAGGGCAAGAGTTCACGCTCACCTAACGAGTACTAATCCAGTCTAACATTAAATATTATGGTTTCCTGCTCCTAGCTTTTCAAGTGACATGTTAATTTGTCTGCAAGTAGCCACTTCCTCATTAAACGTTAGTTGCACGTTCGGGTTTAGCTGATCAGCTGTATTAGCCCGTTTGTCTCTATTATATGATGTGTTTATATGTTAGGTATAATAGTGTTGTGACCTGGTTTTGTAAGCTTTACTATCTGAATTCGTTGTTATAGGTTATGGGATTTTTTTTTTTTGTAAAAAAAAGAAATAATTGGAAGAAAAAAAATGTGGTTAGTAAAAATAAAAATATAAAAAGAGATTAGTAAAAATATGTAAACCAGTAGTCAGAAATAAAAAGAGGCAACACAGAAACTGATTTTTATAAAATCAAGAACTATGAAAAGCCTTTGATATCGAATGAATAATTTCAGTACGTATCACTTACAGAAAACAAAGTTACTAAACACACAAAACCAACCAACAAAATAATGAGCAATCTGACACCAAGCAATCAATACACATCCTCTCCCCAACTTTCCCATTGAAATGAAAACAAACAGAATGAAAATCGCTCCTACAATTTTGCAGATCATATTACTCATACACACAGACTTCCTTTTGTGCTAGATACGTTCTGATGATCCGTATCACCGTTGGCCGTTTGATGTATAAATTGCGATTCTAATTAGTGGACGTAGGCAACTAGAGCTGTGGAGTTGATTTAATTTTAGTCGCTTCAATTTCTGTTTGAATCATGGTCCTTATAAGCTCTGTTTAGCCATCCAGGATTATGGAGAATTCGTGATAATGATGTTGTTTTGTACAATGCTCTATTTCTATTTCTGAAATTAATTACGCGTTCAGTAACCGTTTGTTTAATGATTTAGGCTGGTAATGAAGCCTAACATTTTGAGCAATATACAAGGCTTGCTATTCCAATACAAATTAATTAATTGTAAAATTGGATATTAATAGTGCCATCGTTATTAAAAAGGGTGAGTAAAATACATATTCGAAATCAGATACAAAATCTAATTCCAAATATGTATTTAACACAATAAAAAAAAAAGTAAGATGTGCCATTTTTAATAACGACGGTAGAATATTTGGCCCCAATGAAAACATCATAAATATACTGATGCTAGAATTAATAACTCGAAAGGAGACACCGACTTTGTCAAACTAAAACTCGTCAAATGAATTTCGCCAGTCATGATAACAAACATTGTCACCAAAGCAATTGAACCAAAAACAACTTCCAGAAACTTGCAAAATGAAATAAGACATCTTTTGTTTATTATTATGGAACCCCATTGAATTTCTATCGAGGCTAACAAATTGAAACAAACTGAAAGGTCGACTTTCAAAGTTAGAGACAGACTTCAGATTGGGACAGGATTCATTAATTCAGTGTAAGAAGTTGAATTAAATCATTCCAACCTTTAACTCAACAATTTTTGGACACTACCCTTAAATGAAATTGTTCAGTTATTAATTTGTTACGATTTCGAAACAAAAAGTGGATTTTGTTACTTCAAAGAGTTAGATTGTCTTGTAGAAGTTATAATTTGATGGAATTGAGTGTAACTTGGAGGGCCGTTGTATTGGAGCATCATTGAAATTATTGTAAAAGTTTAGAGTGTTTTGCTTGTGTAGTTTTCTGCTCCTTGAGCCTGCTTTCAAATTTTAAATAGGTTTTTGAATGTTTTTGATCTCAACAACAACTTGGAGCTCTTCGAGATTTGTTACTGCAAAACTTTTAATGCTCGCCAACGTATTTACTTTGCTCACTCGCAATAAAGATCAAATTGTTGTTTATATACGAACCAGACGTTGTTTTAGCTAAAATAATGTAAATAACAGAAGTAACCTAGTCAACTTAATCATACTGAATTAATGCAATACTTCAAGTTGGCCTACTTCTGAGCTTGTAATAAAACTACGACCATTACTATAGATAAAACTAAATCATTTGGCTTCAGTCGATGTCTAGATACGCAAATCAATATTTCGATAATCAAAACAACGCGAACAAAAAATACAACCATTCGAACCCTTTAGATCACATTTTTTCCCTCAAAAATTATGAAGTATAATGAACCAGAGGGAAGTAAGTTAGCATTAAGTATTCGCATTTCCATAGCTGTCTCTGTCGTAGCAGTTAAAATTTCACTTGGCTAAGCAAAATTTTCTGTCCGCTGCAAAAATCCTTCCTCTTTTAGGGAGAGGGGAGTGCCGAGCGAATTCTTGCATAAAATTTACATCGAGCGGTCCACACAAATTACCATTTCACTTCTTACTCTGATTAAATGTTGTAGAAAAAATATTGCTCTCTAAATGTAAGGGAACATTCTTGGGTTTTCGACTCATTAAAATTGATGTTTTGTTCTTTTTTTTTTTCGTTTTGGCTCGCTCGGCGTTCGTTCCAGAGTGATTCTTTCCCAGTTTTGCATTTGACTGTGTAGATATGGGCCTTTTTCATAATTCAATTTGTTTTTCTCCAAAAATGATACGAGCTTTTAAATTCGGCTTCCAAACCTCACAGTTTCATACGAAAAACAGCAAAACAGCTGTAGCCGACCACAGGGAATCGCCGACGTAATGTCCTACAAAAAATCAGCCAGAACTTGGCAATGGCCGAGCGGGATTCGTCCAAAAAAGGTGTGTGTTACAACATCTTTCACGCAAAAGGGTGAGAAAACAGTGGAGGCGAAGCAAAGAGATTTGGCAGGCCTTTACAGGCTAATGATCCACTTGATTGCGGTTAAGTGTCGCTATAAAAATGTCTGGATGTTGCCAACTAGGGGAAAAACAGTTGCTTCTCTAAAGTGACTATTTTTCCTGGCAGCCTCTCGATATCATGAGACAATTGTCTTTGCGAACACTTTAAGTGGACGACAATTGATGTTTTCTCACTTCACTTACACTAACTTAATTTGGTTGTGCTCTGAAAAACTATCTTTATTACACATGGACACTTTTGTATCTTGTGTCAATTTATATAAAACATGTTGATTCTAATTCAACTGTACTGTGTGCATGTGAAACATTATCATCATCATTTCAGCCGAAAGACATCTACTGTTGGACTTGGGCCTCCCCCAAGTGTCGCTACAATAAACAGTCCTTTATGTCTCGCATTTATCGGATTTCCGCAACCCTCACCAGGTCATTGGTCCACCTTGTTGGAGGCCTTCCATCGCTGCGTCACTCCAGAAGCTTTCGGCCCTAACGGCCATTTGTTCTGCGAGCATTGTGCCCTGCTCATTGCCACTTAAGTTTGGCAGTTCTTCGTGCTATATCAGTAACCTAGATTCTTCTGCGGATATCTTCATTCCTGATTCGATCGCGCAAGGAAACTCAGTATAGCCCTTTCCATTGCCCTTTGGCAAAAAACAACGCCATTATTTGGGAACCCATTATTTACATTAATTTCAACGTTACATAACCAACTGAAACCATAAAATATTTTCTTCCGTAAATTGAGTTCAGAAAAAGGCTTCCTAACTTGAACAATTCAAGTTAAACCCGTAATACATCAAAGATTGGAAAATAACTTGTATAAGTGGAAAATTTACTATGAAATCATCATGAAATCGAATGTCTTGATTGAATTATTCTTCCGCAAACCGTTCCATTTCTCGGAAATTCACCATCAATCATGGATCTGTTGCTATTATATGACAAGCAGTTAGTGTGCCAAGTACGTGATATTTATTTTGATGAAAATCCGACGGCGTGGGGAAAACCAGGTGGATTGAACGAATTTGATGAGTAATTTTCGTTTAAATACGGATGTAGCTTTCTATGTTAATGTGCGAACAATGCAGCTGGTTATGAAGATACTTTAGACAATGTTACCTGAATTTGGATTTGAGGGACTGTTTTTTCTTATAACTTTTAAAGCGGCATCAGTGACGGTTTTAGGTCCTCCAGAGTGCAGCATAGGGAAACTTTGGGCATTTTGATAAGTGGGCCGTCGTCTGGTCAGGAGCAGCGTACTCACACTGGGTGTCAAAGGGGTCTATAAGAGTTTTTGGACAGAATAACATCTAGTTTTCTTACAAAACATCTAAATACACCAGAACCTTCTGTTGCTGTTCCTACAATTTGCCATAAAACAGCCGAATCTTTGGAAATAACTCGCAGCGGGTGAGCCAGCGAATCGATTTTGAATTCATAATTTAATCTGTGGCGTTTGAGTAGCTCGGAAATGTTTAATTTGTTCTCTTGATACAAGGGGACATGATGGTATTTCGTTGACATTGTGACCGCTAATATTTTCTCTGTGCTTCTATAAAGATTTCGAAAATTTGAACAATTTATTTGACTTGGTATAACGACAATTTCTTATAGGATCCTGCCTAACAATGATACATACGAGTAAGTGCACGTTAATTGGTTTAGGCATTTTACTCCTGGTTATTGTGGTTTTTTTTTGTTTAGTTTTCCTGCCCAATCGAAATTTACTATAAGTATTTACTTTTGTTTCATATGTCTTTATTATAATTCATTATTTATTTATATCAGATGCTAGCCAAGCCAGGCCAAGTGCAAGTCGGATTGGCATACAAATGGCTCCTTCCTATTAAGTGTTCCATAGGATATAATTATTATAAATATCGAGAAACCCTTTGGGTACAGAACCTTAAAACTGTTCAATTAATGCAGTATTAGTAACTCAAAAGTGAGTAATTCCTGGAGCGACTTTATTAAAAGTTGATACAGTGTTTCTAAAAGTAATATTATACTTTTGGCGTCGGTCAAATAAACGTTTCAATATTCGAGGGCTTCATTAATCACGGTAATTGACGGGAAGGGGACTCGGACGGCGGACGCCGTTATCCCCCTTTCAGCTGTGCCTGTTCTTTTGTTTTCTAATAATGGTAAAAAAATTGTTATAATTTTTCGAGGGGCGTCATTTTCTGTTGTTAACTTTGATTCTGTAAAGGATTATGTAATTTGCGTGCTTAGTGAGTGTTAATTTGGGAAGAATGGTTTGATACTTGTAATTCAAATTAATTTACTGATTGATGTAACTGAATTCATGAGTTAGGGGAAGAAATGAAAAGGTATTCTAGCAAAATAACAGTAACATTTATATTTTATCGTTAGAATTCCGAAAGCTCATTTAATACGAAAAAGATAAACACAAAGAAGATACTAAAACAAAATCACCTTCAGTCTGCAACCCTATCTAGATACTTCACAAAGCCATTACGATGAGCATTCGATTATTAAGACCATTATTATCAAAAGGAGTAGACAACCTAATTCACGGAAATAAAATAGAAACAACGATGGGAACCCTGCTTAATGTTGCTCGACGATAACGATTTGATTGCCCGATTGTTCGAATAACGAATTATCTTGTACAACCAAATACAAAAAGGAATTAAGGAAACTTTTATAAAGTAGAGGAAATCCTGCTTTATAAATATCTCACTATTTAAAAGGTCGAATTGATAGAGGCTAGATGTGAACTGATTAGCTAAAATGAAGGAAGTTGCTTATGGCCTTTGGTTTGTGTTTGCCCTGTCAAGGACGAGTCGTAAAAATATGTGTTTGATGTAGCAAAGTCAATTTTAGTGCAGCTAGATTACATGAGTTTTTAAGTTTTAAGTTTATTTTGAAATGTAACTTAAAGCAGACGTTAAACTGACTTAAGGCAAAGAAATTGAAATATTCACAGAAAACGTGAAAGAAAATAAGACTGCGAATTTTTTTCTTCTGAAGTACTCAATAGTCAATTTCCCTAAGCCTTCCCCAGTATTCGGTTGTCACATTTAATTTGGTCGGAATCGCCTATTAATCATTTATGGAGTCATTAATCAGATATCAGCTTGATATCCTTTCTCATTCCTTCGAACGTTGAGGATTTACTTGACAAATTACTTTTTCGCTTTACTTGTTTGGAAAGGGTGGATTCTTTTTAAAGTTTAGAAGGGTATTTTTTCTAATAATGCTGCTAAAGCCTTACTTCATTTGGTAGATTGTAAAGTCATTTTATAGACAAAGATGTTCTTTAAACGTCCGTCATTGTTTTTCGAAACCAAAATTTAGGACAATAAAATTTTTACTAGCGCTAAAGCTTGTACAGCCTAACAAAGAATTGTAAACGCTAACAAACCCAACTTTGCAGCCACCAAACCTTAAATTATTGTAGAATTTTGCCATTTCTACCCAATACTAGGTATGTACACGCCAAAGTTTAACGTAGTCATTTGGGCACGATTTTTATTAACTCCCAAAGTCCCGATGCCTGTAGAAAACTTTTGTTTCGCCTTTTTCTCCTTTTTTACGTTCCAAGCTTTTTATGGTTCTGCAGTTCGGTTTATCGTTTATTAAACTGTGTATAGATTGGATATTAAATAAGGATTTCGTTCTCGTAAAAATTGAGAGATCCTGGGAGATTTTGAGATTCGGTTTTATTCGAGGCTTGAGTCGAAATCAATCGGAAAGTCGATGTGTGATGATATTTAATTTGGAGTTTTAGAGTGGCTGAGTTAGCTCGATGGTTTTATGGGCCTTTATACGTCAAAAGAGCGCTCGTGCGCTTTCGGATATTCCGGCTTTGCACGTTTATGATGATCTTACACACAAACTGCTATTACACTGCTTGATGGGGCTACATAATGTTCTTAAGTTTGTACAGCATAATACAATGTTTATTTTAACCTACAATTTATTTAAATACGTGTACTTTTCTTTGGAGCCCTTTTATCTTTGCCAAAGGCAAATGTAATTTTCTAAAAGAATAGCTGCCTTTGTAAACGTAATTCAAATTATGAAGTTAACAACGATATCTGAATTGTGTAACGTTCATTATTCCACAGATTGCGTATACTATTGCTAAATATGTCACTGTATGAGGCTTTTAAGCACCCACGCGGGCTTGAGAGTATCAAGGAGATATTTCAATTCATAGCATTACAACCTTTATTCGAAAAGCTATAAGATTCCAATTCCTTTGTAAATTCCAAACCAGATGTCAATAATTTATTACGCTCTTATGAAGGGTAATTTTTATTGCGGCGCCAGTAACATTGTATCTAACTAATTGGAATCTTGTATAATTTTAATTGTATTATAGTTTCAATTAATTTAAATATATTGGCGATTTAAATCTTTAATTGCATTGATTACGTAATGGGTTTAAGTTTGGAATCATTAGTCTTAGCTAATTCCTTGAGTATTTGTGCCACTCCTTCTGTAACTGCCTTTGTTATCTCAATTATATTAAGTTTAACATCTATTTTAAATTTTATTGCACTGGTATCATTATTTCCTTCGTTTTTCTTCTCAAAGTTTTGCTCAAAAATTATTTTATTAAAATGATTATTTAGTTCATTATTTATGTTGTATATTGCGCCATATATACAGGCAAGGTTATTACCAAAATTATAGTGTTTTTAAGCGGTTTTGTGACACAATCCAAGGTGTAATTTATGCACGAATACCTGCAACACTTCTATAATATTTTGTTAATGAAGTGACATACAAACACAGTTTTGTGGACGTGACTGTTTGATTGAAGGAATACTTTGGCTATTTCATTTTATTTTATTTTCTAAGTTTTTTTGTGTTTGATTACACTTTTGTGAAGGTTAGAGATTTTGTAAAGGTTTACTGATTTTACTGTAAAGCAATAATTTATTGAAGTCAATTACATTATTCTGTATAATAATGATTACAAGTCTATAGACGACCACTGCTATTCTTCATCTGCTTTTCTACGTTTCATGTCCAGAAAAAACATACCAAGTGCGAGTCCGATTAGCGCACGAAGGGTTCCGTGCATACTGATATGGAAATGACAAAAAAAGTCATGTCTGTTGTATGGGAATCCCCTTAAATATTTATTTTATAATGTTCTTTTTTTTAGTATTTGTTGTCATAGCGGTAATAGAAATAGGTACATCTGTGAAAATTTCGACTGTCTATCTGACACGTTTCACTAGTAAAGTGAAACGTGTCAGGTTGTATTGAGATATCATTCTATCCGTTTGTTAATAGGCTGTGTTGAGGTACAGCCTAGTAACAAACGGAGCAGCCTTGGGATCCCGTTTTACCTTTTAGCCACGGAACCCTAAAAAGGAAGATAAAGATGTAATTTCCCGTCGACATATATAAAGTGTATTCAATCATTCTTCCCTTTCATTCCCTTAGATACAAATGAACAGAACCAACAAACAATTCTAATACAACACACGTTTTTGCTTCAAATTGTTCTCGTTACAATTCTCTTTACTTGCGAGGTGAAGTAAAAAACATCAGAAGGTCAGGTTTATGATCCGACGAGGTAATAATGACTGTGCACGTCACACTAGCACGCAAATGTTCTAGTGTATAGTGTATCAGTTTCGTAATAGGCGCGAGGTTACTATACGAAGTGATAATACTACGTTTTTATTCGTATTTGTTTTAATTTTTTGTTTTAGCGGAACTTTTGCTGGGCATTGTTAAACATGTTACTTGCGCCTTTATCCGGCAAATAAAAAGTTTTTCTTTCTTTCTTTCTTTCTTTCTAAATGTAGATTTATTTTTGCAACCGTATAAGAAAGCATTCCGATAAAAATACCAGTTTAGTATTAACTAAGATAAATGAGTAAGAAAATTACTAACGCTAATTTGTAAGGTTAGAAATGATTGCCCAGGGCAACGGTTGAATCAAGTACATGGGCACACCAATCAAAGGCTCTCATAAAAGAAAATATAAGTATTTTCTCAGCTTTTTCTATGACTTTATTTATTTTTATTGGCACACCAACAGCATTACATACAGGATATTTGAAAAATAAAATATTAAAATCATGACACAGGTATGCTTGCCTATTATAGGTACACCCAGCTTACACGATATTACACATTCATAACTTAAAGAGATAGTAAAAAAACTGGCAAGTGCGAGTTGGTTATAATCGAGAAAAAATTGAGAAAAAATCGAGGAATACCCATTCTATGAAATTTTCAACTGTCTAGCTATCACGGTTCATAAAATACAGCCTTGTGACAGACAGAGAGACAGTGGAGTATTAGTAAGAGTAAAAATGTATCCCTCCTTGTGACTCTTTGAATATGAAACCCTAAAAACTAAATAAATCACGATTAATTAATATCATAGAAAACCACATCAATGATGGTAATATATACTCATAAGCAATTAAATTAGATAAACTAATTGGCTCATTAATTTATAATAGTGTTAACTATATTGCATTGTATGTGTTAACTGGACTAAATACATACAAAATAATTAATTAATGTTAATTTTTATGTAAGACGGCTACTAGGCTTACCCGGATTGAGGAAATAGGACGATTCAGTAATATAGTCTTAGATAATTAATTTTATTAAGCTTATTAAAACTCTAGAAGGGTAAGCGGATACGAAGCCTGGGTAGCTCGCCGTCCGACAGTCCGGTAGCCGTTCAGACTGGGCCCAAGTCGTCGACGGCGCGTAACTTTCCACGTGCGCCTCAAAGAGGTATCAGCAAACTGCAGGTGACCAGCATGGTCGAAGCCTACTGGGGCCATGGGTAATATGAAAATGAAACCCGGGGCCCTGATTATATTAGAATGTAAAATTGGTCTAGTTATTTATTTCAAGTGTCTGCGCAACTGGACAATATGTGGAATCCTTAAAAAAACCACGATCTTGGTAAAAATGGAGCTTAGAATTTTATTGTAGTGTTCGTCAACACATCTTAGCGAAGTTTGTCGAAAAGGTTGACTTCGTACATTTGCTGCCAAATACTACAAAAACATTAGAATGTATACATCCGTATTCCAATACTAAACAAATTAACGAAGACATGACTTAAAAGGCTTAGTATCCACGCCAAAATTATTAACAAAAAAAAATCGTGACGCAAAAGTTGCTGAAGACAAATGAAATCAAATGCATCTGCGCGTTTCATTCAACGGGATCAAAGAATATCTTTTGAATGATTTTTTTTATTAGTTAGTGCTTAAAAATCCCTTTTTATTCCACTTTGTAAGACATAATAATATATTCAAAATACTTTATAAAATAATTCCACTCAGTGATTAATCACGAAATTTCAGAAACTATAACACCTACAAGCTTGATATTTGGCATGTGTAGATATCCGCTAAGAACGGATTTTACAAAACTCCAGTCCCAAGAGGGTAAAACGGTGGTTGGACGTTTGTATGAAGAAACCGATTTTCGCGCGGGCGAAGCTGCCGGCTGAAGCTAGTTCAATATACTTGTTCAATAGTTAGGCATGCCCCCTAAACAGCACGCAAGATCTTCAAAGTCTTTCAAAGTTAAATGTTCGAAGTAATATTTTAGAACTTTTGAATGTTACACTATCATTTGTTATGTTAATCATATAAAGTTGTAAAAGTACAGTCATACTCATAAATATGTTGACACAATTTGAATTTCAATTGTGTTCAAATTTAAATATGAGAATTTATACAGATTTTATTAATGTTATGCTATCAACATTGGTTAACCCTTCATCTCTTGTGGCATTATTTTGACTACAAAAAGCAGAGTTGAGAGAATTGATTGGCAAGAAAAGGGGATGGAGAAATACACGCTATATAGCTCCATCTCTCTTACAGTTCAGTTCAGGTCGTCAAATGAATTGCGTTATGAACTCTATGTAGAACCTCTTTTCTTGATACAGAAGCTATAAAAGCTGTTTGTTTACTACTGAATCAAATAACAGAGTATAAAAACAAGAAACAAATACGTTGGTATCGCACTACTTTATCATTACCATCCATGGAGCTCATAATAGATGGTTACCATGACAACGAGAAGCCTTCTCACGGTACCCAATATCAGGGGAATGGCCAATAAAACTCAAGTATATTCGCTACACAAATTGGTAAGTACGTGAGTAAGTGCTCAAAAATAAATTGGATTTTTTCAAGTAACTGCTTTTATGCGTGATTTTTTAAAGTAACTAGTAATTTAGGAAAATTTGGCACTTTTTGTTGTGAAAAACAACAATAAACACCCAGAGCACTGGCTGGAAATATTTATGGTACTAAAATAGAAAAGTTACTGTAAAAGACAAAACCAAATAAAAGCCTTTTTTCTTTGAATATTTTATGTCATAAAAAATTTGGTTTCAGTGCTGTTGAAAATAAAATTGGAAAAAATGTTGGGCAAAGAATACCTAGAGAAATTTCTATGCGGGCTTTTTTTGGACTGGTGAATTGATCTAGTCTTAAGTTTTTTTCGGAATTTACGAACAAAAAATCTCCTCTTTGCGCATAGACAACATAATTTTGTTTGAATGGTCAGCCTCAAAACATTAAGTCATTAAAAAAAGCTTTATTCATTTTAAAACTACACCAAACATTGTACATCGGATATAACAAAAAAAGCGCCCTGAACATATAATAATTCGGCTAATTCATACATTTCATCGTGTCATGAGCCCAACAAAATGGGTGTATCATTATAAAATCTAAATGTACGCGTTTCTTCAACACTTAAACCCCTACTGCTTGACAAGTAAATACTTGACATTCTAATTACAATTCACGCACCCATTGTTTTTTAAAAATGCAAACCAACTATACAAAAATACGCTACACTTGCTTACGCTTATGGAGTTCACAATGCTTTCTATTTTAGTAGGGTTTTAATACCAAAATTAGACCATGGCGGTCAGAACACGCGATGTAATTCTATTTGAGATTTTTATCTGTTCAATTGATGGTTATATAGTTACGAAATGAGCTTAAAAAATACGATACTGAGGGGTTAGGGTGTGGACTTAGTAGCGTAGCGGAGCGGTTGATGGATGAATAAATAATGTCGTGTGTAGTGTTGGATACACAGTTCTTTTAGCGATAATACTTTGTGATAGTATACCGCGTAAGTTACATACACTACAATTGTTATAAAATGGTGCGGGTGACAGCTGTCAGATTCAATTAGCTACCGATCCTTTTCTCTCATCTAGAATCATCAGTCATCCTACCCATGCTATGTAAAAATGACCTTAGTCCATACTTACCTTACTTAGCCATGAATTACTGTTCAATTGAAATGAAAAAGATTCCCTCCTCCTCCTTGCGTCGTATTTATCAAAGCTGAGGGTCATGAACTCCCTCCTTCATCACTTTTACTCGCACAACATTTTTCAATCTGCTTCTATCTCTGGACTGGATGGAAATAAAATACATATTGTAAATAAATTCATAATCAATGCTAAGGTTATAAAAAAAAAAACATGACAACTAATATTGATTTCATCAATAAATCTCTGTTTGCAGTTATTAGCTGGATAGCACACAATTTTTATGCGTAATGAAGTTTTTTTTTGTGAATAAAAACTTTAAAACCCAAATCGCTTGCTCTTATGACCCCGCTAGATCTTAACTACTAAACCATCACCCTTAACGTAGTACAGTGCGTGATTTTGTTAATGAAGATCGTTCGAAAAACGTTGTATTTGTTAAAATAACATCTAACTAGTGTGTAAAATCTAATTATTTCTGTTATTATAGCAGGTAGTATGTTATTTGAGAAATCTCAATCCGACAGTGAACGATTAAGGTGTTAAAAATTGTATTGTGGGTAATTTTTATATCTTCATTGTTTATTTCTTAGAAGTTAGAAGTTTTTTAGGGTTTTTGGGCGCGTTTTTGGTTTCGGTTACGTTGAGGAGCAAGTTTTTCTAGTAAACAGTACATAGTTTTTGGTAAAGTTAAGCAACATTCGTTGTAAAGAATAGGATACTGCCTAGTTTATTTAGGGGAATAACAATTGATATACATATTATAAGGGAACATACCTACGTTACGCGCTAACATCACAATAAAAAAACCTTGATTCGAAACTCACTCATCTACACTACTTGTAGTCACTGATAGACAAGGACAGAGATAAGAGCCAGCATTGAAATGCGAGCGAAGTAGCGTTAGCCACCCAATGTGTGTGATCGTCGCAACTGATGTTAGATCGTGCCATATAGGCACAATTTCAGCGGTTCACACGTTAGAGGCGAGTCACCTATCTTCCCCTGTATTGATTTTTTTTTAATCCAAGGGAACAACTCAAAAATGTGGATACTGATCGAAAGTAACAAAAAGGCTTATTACGTGTATAGATGTATTAAATTATTTTATAAATCTAATTCTGCTTGACAGCTGTCTTAATTTCATCTGATAATCTTATATTTCAAACTTGAATTAATGTTTACTTTTTAATTGTAATGTTCCAACCCACTAAAGAGGTATTGATGAAAGAGTCTACAGTGCCTGAGTACAACTTGTATATACGGAAAACCTATGGTAATCTATAGGCTTTTAATGCAGAGATCTATTCATCTACAATAATTTATAAGTGTTTTTTTTAACGTTGCCTCACATTATAAATTACGTATGTATCACGAGGCTTAGGTGAAAATGAACCCAGTGGCCTTAGATCGAAGGTAATGAATGGAACAGGGTAGGTTTTTAGTCAGCTAGAGTCTGACACTATCTCCCGCTCCACCCAAGGGCGGGATTTGTCATTTGATGATTTTAGCTACCATAAAAAAACACATGTACATAAGACACTTAAATCCAAAACACCTATCTGTTGGGTGTACAAATATATTTCATGTTCCGTGTTTCAAACCCGCGACCCGCAGCGCAACAGCCAATCACTCAACCACTGCACCAACCACACCGTCGATTAAAACCGACTAGAAAAAATACTCCGTTTATTCCACACAGAAACAATTAATCTTTTTACTGTTCGTAACATAATCTAAGCAGTGAAACTAACTTCCTTCTTCTAACTTAAAAAAAAAAACGTATCAAGGTGATTGGACGAGGAAGCGAACCTGCGATCCGGCCTTGTTTCGTGAAAGTATGACCTTTATGTTATGGTGCTATTACGATGGTTATTATTTCGGTTCAATGAGGTGCAATATTTTTTTATTTTTTAAGTAACCTTTAACTGTTCCTTCGTAATGCCTTTAATTTAATGAAGAAAAAAATAATTGATTTTATTTTTTCACTACTAGTGACTTTGACCGCGGGAATGTAGAAAATGTCACTCAGTAACAGTTAGGAGTAGGTTTAAGTGTATATATATAGTTTTAATTTGTGTTTTATATAATGTAAATAGTTTTTGAACATTATAAAATAAAATACTCAGTAATGAATTAACATTCTACTGATGAATGTCTTTTTAAAATCGGTTGATAGTTTCAGCTATCCCCTTTATCCTGGGGTCATGGGTTGAACTGGCGCATGGGTTGATTTTCGAAAGGACAGCATGGGGTCCTTTAACGCAAGGCAAAGAAGGAGCATAGGAATGGGATTTACTTAGTAAAAGTCTTACACGAAGTCTCGCTCCACCCTAGAGCCGAAGAAATCATTGGATGATTTTCCATAAAAAAAAAATCTTTCAAAAGCAAAAAGTTCCCAATGTCTGAAACATAATGCATATTGATGCAACGTCCCAAGTTACTATCCAAAAATTTTCAACTCTAACCAACTCCGAACAAAATATATTCCTAGTAGCCATTTCTCACAATACCCAGCCAATAGATACAATAAATTATAAAACCTACACCGCCCATTGCCAAGCGATACGTAAAACTCGACTCGTTCGGTCGGAATGAACGATTAGTGAACGAACGAGATCATATTACCATTGGGTGAAAAGAATGGTTCAGAAGATCCACCATGCAACTTAAGAATGCAACGTCTGAAGCACCCTGCTTGCAGTGAGTTAATTTCCGTCTTGCTAATTGTTCTTTCTTATCATATGACGTCTTCTGTTGTAAAACGCATAAATTTTGGACAGATATTCTTTTTGTGATGTATTTGTATTTGTATTTCGGACTAGTGTCCGCAACTCCACGACTAAGCGCGTATTTTGATGTCGTGGTTAAATCATAGAAACTGACCTGACCAGATCGTTTTAGATGTTAAAGTTTGATGATATTTCAATCCCCCTTTAGCCTACTTTGATTTATTATTGCCATAGAAATCCTACATCAATGATATGGCCAAAGGAGGATTGACATAAATCATCATATGATCTGGCCAATTTTAGTTGACCTGGAGTATAGGCATCTTCTGGACTCCATCGTTTTTCATCAGGAAAAACCCGAGTTACGCGTGGGCTCATCAGGAATTTTCAAATACTAATCAGTTGTCTCAACACAGTGAAACTTCTGTATCTGCCTGTACATTCAGTTCTGTTACAAAGACCTTGGTCGGAGATCGAGCGGGATTGCCCGATATCTTGGTAATCTTGACTTTCACGCCGGAGATTAATTGTAGTACTTTGTGGTTTTTGAATACGAGCAGACTCGAGCAGTGTGCCTTATTGCGTCGAAAGTGAATCGAGTGATAGTTTTATATTTTATATACGGCTGTGAAGCCTTCTTTATTGCTTTAAAATTTTACAAATCTGAAAAAATATTTTTGGGCTGAATGATTTTTAAAACTGAATTTGAATCGATATTTTTGGGGTGGGAAACTATCAAATGACTTCTGCCACTATTGATAAAGCTAGAGGAAGTATCAGATTTTAACTGACTAAAACACACTTGTATTCCTTCAGATTCCTTTTGGCTGCGACTACTCTTTCGAACAATTCCGTAGAACTAAAAAGTTTTAAAAAGTTAAGTGTAAAAGTTTTAATTCAAGACTGCATTGAAAAGTAGAATAGAATCAGATTTCAAATAACGACCGATCAAGAGTTGAAACGTTAACATACAATCTACCTGTAATTGTAATGTTTTGTTCTCCCGGGAGCATCTTTTCAAAAACTATTTTAATTAAAGAAACCTTATCTCAACTAGATGTAAAATTTAAATATTTAAAAATAATACTATACAGGTTTCGGAAATAGAGTCGGATATCAAATTATTTCGAAATACCCACTGTTACGAATAGTTTCAATTACGATATTGTACAAAATTTGTTTGTACAATACCGTAAGTAATATACAATAGTTTGTTTAGGCAGGCTAAACAATTGGAAACCTGTCGTAACCTGTCATATAGACTCCGCCTTTATCCGAATCTATCTGAAACTTATATCGGTTTCGATTACGGGTTTTTTAGTTTCAGATATCAGATAGATTCGGTTAAGATTATGGAGCTCCACACCAACTTTGATCTCAATCTAATGAGCTTTCCGATTTCCATATTCTTAAGAATTTATTTCCCATATTAAATCATTAATAATTCTTCTAAAACCTTATTAATAATTTCCAGAACTCGTTTAACTTCAGTCAAAATGATTGAAAACATCGCACAAAATGATTTCACATGAAAATTGTGTACCTACGTATTATTATCGGAGTTCAATATCCAAAATACTTTTCCAAAGAGTTCGAATGGAATAAAAGTTTTCAATTCAACAAAAAAGTTCGTCTTATTGACGTAAATCGACTTTATCATAATAAATTTATTGCCCTGGGCATATTACGGGGTCTTTGTGGGGTGAAAACGCCTGTTGTCGGTCGTGAGATGTTTAGGTATGTGTAAAATATGGAGATTCGTTTTGAGATTCATTTTAGATTGATTTTTGTCCGTTTTATGTTATCTGAACATTTTGGAATGGATTGCAAAACGATTTTCGATTGTGTGTTTATTTTTAGCCAAAACTTGTTTGAAAACCAGTTTTTTGTTTACATTGGCTTGTAGTATTTAAAACTGGAACGCAGTGAAAAAGTAATTGGACTCCATATTTGGATTTGTTATTTTTTGTGATATCGGCAAAAAATTAACTGCAAATTCAGACTCAAAATTGACGAATATAAACACAAAAAGCATACCAACTTTCATTCACAAAGCCTAAAAAAATGTAGAATAACTTTGAATTCCGATATCGACGTTAAATAAAATAAAAAAATCAAAACCACAGATATTTTTTATTTTACACTTTTTAGTTGTGTTTTCAATCAGTTATTCTAAATAGTATCCAAGTTATTTATTGATGAGTTCTTGTGCCTGCGTACCTTCCATTATCATCATGGGATCTGTTCGATGGAACAATATTAAGAATAACCATTTCATCAGGCCATTTGTAGTCATCTTCATCAGTTCCACTTCATCAAAATAATGATACTTTCTTAATACATATGCCTGACTTGCTGAAAATACCAAAATCACTATTTCTATGCCTACAGTAAGTGAAGGGTTCCCTCCATTCGTCTGGATCCTAGAGATTTTGAAGCAAATTCTTAAAAAAAAGTAAATTATAAAAAATCTGAAATAATAAACATAAAAATGTGCTAACAAATTGAGAACCACCTTTTTTTACGTTGGTTAAAAATGTAGTTTTTATAGCAGTTACAACTAAAACAATTAAAAATGAATGGTTTTTTTAAGCATATAAAAGCTGCCAGTTGCCTTATATAGGTAAACGTGGGTAGGACAGGATTAACAAGAACCAATATTTTATTTCGTATCAGTTATATAAAGACTATATTTTAATGGAGGTATTATGCTGGCATTAATAGAAATCTCTTGATTGTGATTTATATACCACTTCAGGTATTAAGGTCATTTTTTGTTTAAAAAAACGAGCGTTTTGTTGCACAGTCTATATTATTTTTATGAGAGATAAATCTTTAAAAAAAATCAAACATTCATCTTGAATGTTTTATTTTTAAGATTAAAAAATACATTAGATTGCTTTACACAGAAAAATTGAGATTTTGTTTTTTGTATGACTCAAATCGTAAAACAGTTTTCTTTAAGTAAATGTAACTGTAAAAATAATTTAAATGTAAATAAGTAGATTTGTGAAACTGAATTTAATTAAGTTTAGAAGAATATTTTTTGCACAAACAACAATGACACAAGAGATTACGGAAGAAAACGATTCTATTTTCCACTAATGTAGGGTAAGAGCACATTTTCTCGTCCATTCGCTTAAAATCTAAATAAAACTCATAATGAAACCAGAAGACTGACTCAGCAAAAATATATTTAAGGCCATATACTTTTATCACGCACCGTCTGAAGGTTCTGGCTCTTAAAACTTGCAAATGTTACACCCTTAACGTTTTATGTGTATATTTTAAGCGATATTCTCGTAAATTCCGTAACTGTTACGTTACGTCAAATGTACCTACTGATTTGGTTGACTGTGTATTTTTTTTTTCAAGTTACATTTACATAATTATCAAGTTGATCTTCTATATAAAAAATGAAGGTTTTCTTAAATTATCATTTTGATGTTACAATCTTCATATTTATAAAATTATAAATACATTTTGGATTATAAATGCACTTTGAGAAGCCCCTATTAAAACGTGAGCTGTAAAGCTAGTTCAGTATGTTTTATGGGAAAAAAATCCTCTAGATTATTATGGCCCGTAAAAGTTACTAAAATAGTTTTAGACAACTTTTTGATGCAAAGTTTTAGGTAGTATTTACTACCTTTGCTTTTTAATTTTATGGCTCACCATGAGAGTAATCCGTTGTTTAATGTCCATCTTGTAAATAATGTTCCATCTTGAAAACTTTTTGAAGAGTGGTTTAAAAAACAGTATCTTTATAATCTTTTTTTTATATTTATCTTCAATAGTAATAGTCTTCGTAGATGTTTACGTGGTATATCTGTCATCTTATTTTAGTATCAACTTTGACGTGGTTATCTTGGAAATTGCTAAACCGGTTCAAGTGATTTTTACATAAATGGAAAGCTTATGTCTTCCTGATCAGCACCGAGATAAAATATATAATTATGCTTCACTTATAAAGATACTTACACGGTACTGAGTACTTTAAACTTGACAGATTATTACCGCACTTATGAACGTAATTATTATTGTGCACTTATGCTGTTTCATGGTATGACATACCAGAATTTAGTACCATTCAGAATTATGCATTTCTCGTAATTGAAGAAATAGTTGAATAATTCACTGGTGAAGCAGTTTATGGCATAACTGGAAAGTCATTCACCTGAATATGCTGATAAGATTTTGTCTAGATAGTTCTAACAATATATTTTGTTTGAATTCTGAATTTTAAATATTAAGACTTTCAAACAATGTCTTTGAGTATAAAAAAACTTTTCCACAATTTGCAAACCAGCCAAAGAAACATATAAATCTACGTACCTATATAATTCTGAACAAAAATCCTTATAATCTGAACTTCTTTACAAGTTAGGGGACATTCAATATAGGGACTGAAGGTGGGCTCAGCGAAGCGCCATTTTATAATAACGCTTATACACATTGGGGTATTACTGTAATTTGGGGGAACTCGCCTGGAAGACGGTACTGGGGTGCCCTCTTGAAACAAAAACTTCAAATTATGGAACGAATATCTAAGGGACGGTATTATTAAATGTATTGTTGATGTGCACCCAGAAATTGGATTAAATTGCCGTGTTCACGATAGCCGTGAAAGAGGAAACAACATCATAGTAAAATAATAAACATTTATTGCTTATAATTCTAGCTTTTTCAACTTAGTGATAAATCGCCATAAATAACAAATGCTAGTGGGATATTAACTGGCGTTTGTACCACACGATTTAAATTTAATTTAAATTCAGAGAATGAAAACATTTTAAACCAAAAACCCGCAAACTGAAATTAATTATTTTAAGTGCTATTACAATACATTACTTGAATAAGTTATGTTACAAATTATATCAAATAACGGTTCAACCTCAAGCTTGATTCACCCATATCAATCATGATTTGAAATTTCGGACACTACTTCCATCACTGTATATTTGTTTATTACCCTAGCTGTAATATTTTAGACATTTATTGTGTATCCAATAGGTTGAATTCTGAATCGTACATAATTTACCAATCAGACTGTCAGTCATATAACTTTTATGACTATTGCTTATACCACAACCTCTGTTCACCTCGACAAACAAACAAGCATGAGCGTAATCAATTCTTTTCCTGGTCCACAATACGTGATAAATCGTACACGTGACAGCTGTAATGAAAACAGAGCAACAGACATAAGGGCGTGAAACCATGCATGCGACATAGGAAACGTATATTTTTGCATAGCTTTAATAAACATTGGCGATTATACAACACTCCGACATTATACATATATGAGATTGTAAATAGATCGGAAATATTCAGTGGGTTGGTCACTTGGGCTTTGTCGCAGGTTTTCATAATATATTTTCGAAATCGGAACGGGTTAACATAAACCAACAGTTTATCTACACTATTCGAGAAAGAAAGAGCAAGAAAAACGAATTCACAAATAATATTTACGTCAAAAATCGACATATTTATTCCGTAAATATATTCAAATAAGACAAAATGTTTGTATAAAAGACAGGGATACTCCAGAAAAATCGAATGCCTAAATAAAAAAAGTATAAAGTTGGAATTTACAACTATTGACCATAATAAAATATTTATTTTGATGTGAGATGACCCCTTAGGGTTCTCAAAGATAAAGGGGAATGTAGCCGAACCGTTCTCAAACGAACTGGATTTCCAGAAATTTGTTTGAGAAGAAAAATATTCGTGTGGACATAGGATTGTTATGTCAGAAACGATTCGATTATTTTAAGCAAACAAACAAAAAACGTGACTCTTATAGGTATCAATTACGAATTTCATAAATACACACGCACGGCAAGCCATGTTTTATTCAAACTTTTAAATCGTATTATAATTTTTTTCACAAAATCTAGGTTGTGTTTTAAAATTTTGGCCGGTCATTCAACTGTATTGTGGGAGAATTCTCATGAACAATGGATCATTTTCAAAAATTCGGAATTTTTCGGTAAAAAATGAACCGTTAATGATGATTTTAATGGTGTTTTTATTCTTGTTTTCAGGTAAGGAGATTTCTTTGACGTCTGCAAGTGGATAAGTGAATATTGCTGTTATAAAAATGTCGGTAAGTGCGAGGTGATGCCCAACCCAGTGAAATACGGTACTTAATCTTTTTAGAATACAAAAATCATAACTTGTAATAGCTGGCCTAATTAGATTTTAATAATCAACATTAATAGGTAATAAATATTATGTTACGTTTCAGATGACTTTTGCCGTTAAATTTAAAGAAAATAAAAAGCCTAAACATCAACAATCAGTCTAGTTGAATTGTGTCTAACGCTGTGGGGTGAACGGCCTCATTATCGTCCTCTTGTGTATAATATATGGGACGAATTTCGCGATTCTACCGATGACTGTCGTCAGCGTTGCGTCATTGTCACTCTCATTACAAAAACATAGGTATTGTATTATAATTAAACTAAAATGATACAGGCCATATTTCTTTGCCTAGGTATATAAAAAAGTACTTAGTTTCTATCGGATAAAGTGGCAGTATTATAATAATAATTTCAAACAAGTACCGACTTGTTTCGATGACAGCCAACCGTTGGATATTGACTATGGCAACTCGTAAGGAATATCAATCAGGCAAACATATTTCCATTGCCGTTTTTCTTTAGTATTTTTCGGAGCTTTACCCAATAAAAGGGCAATGAATTGTAAATTGTCAACCAATATGTAGGGGCAATGTAATACGTTTTCTATCACCCGATCGGTTTAGAAATTCAAAGTTTATCAACTTAAACGAGACCACGTATTGAATATAAAGAAATAATAATGTCACATTTCAATGCACGCATCGTACGTTTTGCAAAAGATATTTCTAACACGAACCTTTTTAAAATGAATATTCCATGCATAATGTTCTGTTTGTGTTGACACGGTTTTTGGTTGGTGGGGTCAAGAAAACAATTATCTACAGTAATATAGTGATACTATTTTTTCATTATTTTTTTACTCATAATTATGTTTGCAAATGGCTGCTACGATGACAGCGCCGTAAAGATTTATAAAGTTTTAAAATAAAAATAACTATTTTTTTTCTTCCTTAGAAATTATTTAGAGACATTGCACACAAACATATTACTTAACAAAATGACTGTAGACTTAAGATTAATATTGAGAATAAATATTTATTAAAACTAACAGTTAGTATAGTTCCGATAACGGATGTTCTGTACATTATTATGTGAGTTTGCATGTTTGTAAGCGCACTTACAATACTTACTTAATAATTTGACCCAAAAGTTATCATGAAAAAAAGTAGACCAAAAATCAAATCCAATCCTTTTTTTTAATTCGTTCTACTGACGAACCCATAGTCTAAATCAGTGTAAAATTTCAGTATAGTCACAGAATAAGTCGCAAAGTCAAGCGTTCTTGTCAAAGCGGGGTCAGAGGCAAACAACCTGGGATCGGTTCAATGCCTTCGACTTTTTTATTTACGGCTTAAATTTTAGTCTTTATTTAAGAAGTTAATCACGAGTTGTTGTAGCAAATTTAACTGTGGATTAATTTTAACTTGTTTTACGTTATTTTTTTTTTTAATTATATTATTATAAAATTAAGAATAGCTCGTTTGTTTTAATGTAAACAAATGTATGTCAGAAATGGCATATTTATAGCATGTTAAGTAGTTTTATTAATCTTGAGACTAATGGACTAATATATGAACAAATATGATTATGAAAATTATATAGTCGTCCGAGTACATCATTATTTTTAGTATATGCGAAACCCGAATCAAAGAATAGTCTCATTCATCTGGCCTAGCTTTTGTAGCTATCTATTTTGTGTTGCTAATCCACTGGGCGTAAATGAATACATTTGATACATTTAGTGATTGGGGAAAACTAATAAACAAGTAAAAATATCAGATTGAAAAGAAAAACTATGCCAGACAAATGAGACACCATCTCAGTTTCAAAGAATCACCCTAAAATTTCACACTCAGAGTTCCAGTACTTTTTGCTTAGTTAGTGTCTCTTTTTATATATTATGTACTGCAATAAGTATATGAATCGTGGTACGAAATAATTAATTTAGCTATTTAAATTTTTCACTAATCCTCAAAAAATCCCTGATACCATTATTATCATTAGGTTTACGTAACCAAGCAAGCTAAAAAAACAAACAGCGCTAATAATGTCAGTCCTATCCCAAGGTATTTTACCATGTGTATGATGTTTGTTTAATTATTACGAGTATTTTATTGTATCTGTATCTAATCTTGCCGAGTTCAGTAACCACTGCAAACTGTGTGTACAATACATAAGTAATTAAGATAGCGACTTTATCATTTGTCAAAAAAAAACTGTAGGTATATTTTTAGTTTGATCAAACAAATTGTTTACTATATTTTTCTATAACTTTAGTGGTTATTACTTATTGAGTTTTTGAACGCAATGACGTGGATTTCTTTTCCAACTATTTGCCTGCTGCGGTCTTCCCGTCCGGTTATAGGTAATTTAGATGTCTTCAACATAAGACTGAAGTTTCTTTACAAACTAGTGCGCCTCACCATCAACGATTGCATCGATTAACTTAAGGTGGGATCGCAGTCAAGCGATGATTTATATCAATTTACAAAAATATAGCACTTAAATCTACGCTATTTGTAAAGTCTAATATAATACGCTTATTATGTCCCTCTATTGGGAGAAGGACAACTCCGATTCCCTTTTCCACATACGTCTGTCTTCTGCCATTGTACAAAAATATCATAAATATGTAGTGTAATACCATATTGCTAAAATTAATTAAAAATAAAAAGAAGCACTCGATCTTCTGACAGAGTATCTATTGCCAGAAATGAACTTTGATTCTCCATTTGTTTATTATCGAAACACCTAATGCGGTCGTTAACCTTATTTTGTTTTTATCAAGATTTAGAAATAGATAATGATTCTGCTTGATAAAAAAATCTTTAGGTACTTATAACGTCATGCAAAAAAACAAAGTGAAGAATTATATTGTTAAGTATCTTAACTCAAAATTAAATTATGATATTCGCAGAAAATTTAGAAAAAAAAGATAATGTATAATACGCAGATTCAACGAAACCATTTATTAGTAACTACAAGAAATCAGTAGGTGTACGCATAAACACTAGAATCAAGTTCATTGACCTCATTATCTTTGTAAATGTATCGTCGCTAACATTTCGCAGCTGTTAGTCACTCAATAGATTTTCACACAACGAACATTAATAAAAAAATATTTCAAGTATTATCTATTTGTTATTACTATTCTCGGTAAAACATAGTCCTAAGAATCTGCCGTGGTTATCAAAAAGAGTCTCATTTATATTTTCGAAATTGAGCTAATTAACTAGTTATTCGGAATTTAAAAAAAATCTGATTCCAAATATGTATAATTAACTCTATTTCGGAAAAAAATATTGTAATATTGTATCCATATTACGTTGTAAACTGAATTATGTCATAACTTATACCTACTAATTTATCTGATAATGACCAAATTTATACCTTAGTTCCTTAAACCCTATTCTATACAATTAATTCAAATCTGAAAATCTTAAAGAATTTTGCGGACGGTGAACAATGGGTAGCTCGCTGTCCGACCGTCCAGTAACCGTCCGGACCGAGCCCGAATCGTCAATGGAGCGTAAACACTACGAGCCGCGAAGACTCGGATACACACGCTCCTCAAGGAAATGTCAGCAAACCCGTGGGGGCCTTGCAGGGTCTCGAAGGCTACTGGAATGGGTTATGCGAGAAAACCCCGGGGCTTTGGAATGCAGGCAAAGAAGGAACATAGGAGTGGATTTTAGTCAGTAAAAGTCTGACACACCCTCGCGTTCGGTCTAAGAGCGAGGAGAAGTCATTAGATGACTTCTGACCTAAAAAATAATATGTAGGAACAATTTACTTTTGTCAAGTAAATCTGTAAAATCTATTTATCTATTATAAAGTCTAAAATCATTTAATCTTGTTTATATCCTAAACGAGCCATGCAATGTTGAAATGGGAACTTGGCACAATTCGCCTCGCGTTTTGAAGATACGTAGCAATGTTTTCGTGAATAAAAGTTTGTTTATCTGTACAATAGATGGCGCCACGTGTAGCGTAGTCATAGAGGACGCGTGGATGAGTAGATGCCAAGTATGTATTAGATGTCCATCGTTGTAATAATTTATTGTGTCAATTATATTAACAAGCTGTGAAATATATATTATATTATATAGTATATGTATATTGTAACGTAGAACATTACAATGTAAGTTGGTTTCGTCGGTACAGAATGACATCACAGTTAGGCCAAAAATTTAAAAAAGTGTTTTCGGTTTCCTTTTGAGCCCACTTTGCAAATACTGCTAAATATGTATTGTTTAAGGTAGTATTTGAACAAAATTGCAGTAGGTATAATTAAATAAACCGATTCGACGAAACGCTGTAAAAACATAAACAAAAAACAGATTCGGACCATAAATAAAAGTTAATCTTAAACAAAATAACGCTTCCAATTAAGATAAATCTATTTATTTATTATTTAATAGTTTATCCACTTAAAAGCAATTAGCTCTAAAATTAAATAGTCCGAATCATTTGTGACCTGTCCTTTTGTAATGACTGTAGCATAAAATGGTCCATCTTTTTTGATGACTATAGTTTCTTTTATGAATTAATTATGGATCGTATTTTGAGGTCTAGGACCAATAAATATGACTGATCTCAAAAATAAATTATATATACTCAATTTTAATGCATGGCATTATTTTGTCCTTTTTTAACTGAATTATTATGCTGTGTCAAATATCTTTTACATGTCTATATCAAATTCTTTTCTGGCAAGACTTTATTAAAAATATTATTCCCTTTTATGTGCAATTTTGTTTATTTATGTTCTTTAATAAAACGAAATGTTTGCAAGTATGTTGTGTTGCAAATGTGTTTCTTATCTCGGGGTTAATATTTTTAAGTGCGTATAAAAAGCTGTTGCAGTTTATGAGCATTGCAAGTGAATCCGTATGTTGGTAATGTGTCAACTTGATGCTTTCTAAAAGATTCCACGTGATATCAGAGGGGTTTAATTTTGTTAGACTAAGAATATTCCTTGTAGTTACTAATATGTTTATTCTTTTCTGTTTTTTTTTTTTAATATAAAATCTGGCAACGGATTTGCCTGCGTGAAACTGCCTGAAAATTATTCCGAAATAACATGCTCTCAGAATAATAGTGTATATTTTATCCTATAACCGTAATCTACTAAAGCCGTTAAAATACAAAGAAAAGAGCGTGAAAGAATGCATTGCATTGCATTGCATCAGCCTTACAATGTTCTCACTGCTGGGACTCAGGCCTCCTCTCTAGGAGAGGGAATGTGCCGTAATCAACCACGCGGGCCCAGTGCGGAATGGTGGATATCACATGTCCTAGAATTTTTTGTTTTAGGACATGCCGGTGCCAGAGAATGGTTCAGGCTTATAAATATAATAATTTTAATGATGTCGATATTTTTGCCCTACCAAAAAAAATATACTAATTTGCCTTGCTGAATGTGTTTGATTATTGTGCGTTACTTTAGTTAGTAGGTTTGTAGCACCACAAGTTATTGTATAAATATGTAACTCACAAGTAATAACTTTATAATATGTGTGTACGAAGTTATTAAAAAAAGTAAATTAAAAAAAAAATTACGACGCGAATTAATTGACCCAGTTATTATTGTAACAGAAGTTTGTCATAAATCGATAAAAAAAATACTTATTACTTTTACAGTCGCTAACATAATAACAAACTTAATCTAATCTACAAAAGCCAAATTCTAATTTCCCGTTGCTAAGCCGAAAGCGAGCCGAGCTGCGGCTATTTATAGTTAATTTCGAAGTGACCCACTTTGGAAGTTTGTAGATAACCTTACATGGTCCCAGACTTTATCTTGATGGCACATGTCTATCACTTTCCTGGGTACTGCTTTCAATATATAAAGATAAAATTAATTGCGAATAACTTGTTGAAATTTTACTTTACTCACAGTTATAAGTATAAAAACTTAGTAAGTTTTTGAAAATGTTACCCCACCTTTACACTCTTGTATTGTGGGTGCATTCACAAACATGTAAACTCAAAACGTTGACCACAATATTTACCTTCAGGTGATAAATAGTAAAAGATGTTGTCAATAGATCTGACGTAACCTAACCTGATCAGATCTGGTCTAATCTGAGTAGATGATGACTGTCGGAGTCTGTGTTTCCTGATGTCTACAATCCGGAAATTTGTGTGAATAGGTTACTTCTAGGTAAGCGCTTCATCGTCGACCGCATCATCGCTTTCCATGAGATAGCGGTCAAGCGCGAACCTATCAAAAAAAAAAAACATAGTGACTGTGGATAGTACAGATACAGATGTTATAAAGAGAAAATATAAATAGATATCTTTTTTTTTGTAAAAATCTCAAAAACAACTGAACCGATTTTGAAAATTCTTACACCAGTAGTAAACTACCTTATCATCAAGTGACAATGGCTATATATTTGCCACTGTCACATAAGCAAAGCCGCTGTCTAAAGGTAGTCAATAATAACAAAAACCCTCTCCTGCGGCTCGTACAATTTTTCATGCCTTTAATGCACGTTTTGGGGCTAAAAATGAAAAATCTCGCAAACGCAAAAATCGGCGCGAGATTATTCAAAATCAGAATGCCATATTAAAAACATGGGTGGACTTTACCGGATTAAGGGTGATGTACACCCAGGTTTAATCTACGTTTATCGGCGACGGGCAGGCGGGCACAGTCAATACCGATCGACGTTTTAATCCTTCCGTCCTGCCTGTTATATTGTTTTAATAACTTGTGAATTAATGCCTTTCGAACTTTTTTCGAGAATTCAGAATGAAAAATGTTTTTTTTGGGTTTTCCTGTGGTGGTATTTTTCAAAATAGAATAGTTTATTTTGTATAAATTCCGGATTTGTGCAAAAATTTTCTAGTATTTTCGTGGTATATTATATTTTTTTATTATTATTACGTTTTTAATATTGTTCTAGAATATTTTGGTTCTTAAGTATATCTTGCTACTAAACTATTTGCAGTCCATTACTGCACAAAAGCCTCCAAAAAAAAATGAGCTGCAAAATAGTTTTTTTTTTACCCGACTGCGCCAGAAGGAGGGTTATGTTTTTCGAGAGTATGTATGTATGTATGTATGTATAATTGTTTGGCACGCTCTGCAGCCTGAACGGCTCGATGGATTTTAGCTTGAGAGGTGTCGTTAGATTCGTATTTACTGTGAGAGTGACACTGGGTATATCAAAATAAAAAAAAAACAAAATGGCGAATTTTTGGCGCCAAATTCAAATATTTGGCACGCTCTGTGGCCTGAACGGCTCGATGGATTTTAGTTTGCGAGGTGTCGTTAGATTTGTAATTACTGTGAAAGTGATATCGTAAAAAAATTAAACTAAAAAAGTAAAAAATAAAAAATGGTAATTTAAAAAACTAAAAAACCCGACTGCTTTTCTAAGTATTCATGAAAAAGCCCTAAAACAAGAAAGTCGTTGTAGCAGTCGGGACCCATTCTAGAAAGTCAGCCGTCTAGTCAGTAGATCTATGATGTAATGGGTCCCGACTGCTACAATGACTTTCTTGTTTTAGGGCTTTTTCATGAATACTTAGAAAAGCAGTCGGGTTTTTTAGTTTTTTAAATTACCATTTTTTTTTTTTTAATAAAAATGCCACATTTTAGCTCTTCATTAAATTCTTTAGACAGTTATGTTAACAAATTATCGTAGTTGAAATAAACACACGCTATTACCACAATATGTTTTGTTTTTAACTTGTTCTTTGTTAAAGAACTGCAAATTGCAAAAATATTGAAATCCCATCCCATCACGCACTTTAACATACAGACAAGTTCCTTTTTTGCCTTGCATTTCGTGGGTTATCCTGTTATTCTATACTAGCTTCTGCTAGCGGTTTTGCCCGTGGGAAAGTCGATTTCTCTGTACAAACTTCTAACCCCCGATTTACCCCTTTAGGAGTGAAGTTTCGTAAAATCCGTTCTTAGCGAATGTCTACACTCTATAATGAACCGACCTGCTAATTTAAAATTGTAGGTGTTATTTTTTCTGAGATTTCGTGATTAGTCAGTGAGTGGTATTTCGCATTTATACACCGTTAAATTTTGGTCGTTTTAATCCCGCGGAGGGTCTATTAGTTACATGAAACACTATCGATTTGTAAAGAGAATACCGAATCGACCCTCCACGGAATTAAAACGACAAAAATTTACCAGTGTATAGATATACTTTAACTTTAAAAGTCAAAACAACATTCGTATCACTGTCACATCACCTAGTCTTCAACTTCTAAATCTGTCAAAACATTTCAATACGTCAACTAAGAAATATTTACTTCAGCAATGAAACAAAAATAAAGTTGATTCAAGGCATTATTTCACTTTGGCAAAGAAATATAAGTGTAAATTATTTGTGTACACAATTCGCCTATAGATTCGCGAGTGTTTTGGCAAACATTCTTAAAGCTTGGACAAAGTCGGCGAAAACTTGTGAATTTAACAACTTTTCTTCTTTACTAAATGTCTTCTGTTTTATTTAGGGTACTGTGGGGTGGAATGGGGTTATCATTTGAAGACAAAAGTGAAATAGGAGAATCCTCTTGATTAATTACTTTTCATCAACAAATTACTTCAAGGCTCTTGTCCTGAAGACTCCTAGATGGTCATAATCATCATCATTTCTGCCGAATGACGTCCGCCATTGGACACAGGCCTCTCACAAGTGTTCACACCACATTGACCGGTCCTGTGCGTCTCGCATCCATCTGATTCCAACATGTGGGACCCTTTACAACGCTGCATCTTCCAGTACGCGGTCGCCACTCCAGAAAATTTCGATCCCATCGACCATAGAGGGACTAGCTCTTAGGCAAAACAGACTCCAGTAGAGAAATCTTGTCCTTAGAACGCAAAAGTTATCTGAAAGACACAGATAGATTTTAGTCAGTAGAAGTTAGACAAGACCTTTCGCTTCATCCTAAAATGGGAGAAAGCACTGGATGATTTTTCACCTCAAAAAAAAGTTATATGCAAAACAAACACGATCCCAAAACTTCTTAGTTGTAAAGGCAGATGTCTACTATAAAAAACGATGATCAATAGTGCTTTTGCAATCAAAAAGGAGGAAAAGCAGCCCTACTAGCTAAGTTACCATCGTTTCGTTAAGCGTGAACGCTTGGAGTTTTGCCACGCCCCCAATTCCTCTGACGTCATATCAACTACTGAGAGTTGATACGTGAACAAAACAATGGAGCGTTTACGCTTGGCTAAGGGGGCTGAATTGACACGAAATCAACATAAAAAATTGAATCCAATAAATACCCTACACCCTTTACCGCCATGCCAATTAGGTTAACAAATAATTTCCAAATCCGAAACCTTTTTTGACTACGAGCACTGTTTACCAAAAAAATGTTAAGCCACCATTCGCCAACGCAACGCACTGTAATCTACTGCGGTGTTGTAGAGGTTAATGACCGTCGTTACATCGGCGGTGGGGGGTTGAATCTGAGCACCGATGGGTTTTCCTCCTGTACGTATTATTATTTATCTCTCTAACTGTTAGGTAAGTACGAAGGGTGTAATGGATTTAGTAAATGTACCGGAGATGATAGGGTGAAGATTTTTTTTCGGAGAGAGTTCTTGGAAGAATATGGTGGCAATGTTTATATTTTATTTTTGTACTGTTTTCTTTTAGAAGCTTATTTATTTATCACTCTATCCATGGAGTTTTAGGCTTCACCCAGTAATCAGGTTATGAAGGTCTGATAGGCAATCGCTCTATGTAAAACACATGTATTCAGCTGCATTTAGTTGAGACTAGAATATTGGAAGCTGACCCCAAGATAGGTTTATTTTATGGTAGATAAAATAATCCAGTGACATTCCTCGCCCTTGGGTGGAGCGGGACATAATGTCAGACTCTTACTGACTAAAAACCTACCCCGTTTCTTCATTGCCTTTGTTCCAGGGCCCTGGTATGCACGTTCATACCTACTTAGAGCCCCAGAGTAGGCTTCGACCCTGCTGGGCTCCTCCAGTTTGCAGACAACTCCTTGAGGTGCGCGGGTATACCCAAAGCTAGGTGGGAAATGGCTAGGGAGGAGATGATGTATTATAGGTTCTTCTTCTTCTTATCGTATCGATGGTTTTCTTTTCCCTCAAAGTTTTTGGGCCCAGTAGGTTGCCACGTTTACAGCGGCCTCCACGTTTACAACCTTTATTATAGGTTGAAAGCTTTCTTAAACTTACTTTGTAAAAGGATACATAATTTATATACGTTGGTTTAATGTTTCCTCCACACTAGGAATTACTCTTTTATCGTGAGTGCGATCACAAACATATAAACTTACATAGCAGTAGTAAAAAAACTATCTGCAGGCCATACAATTAATTGTTCCGTACGGGAATTGAACCCATGACATGAAACGCAGCAGTCAATCGTTCAACCACTGCGTCAATAGTGCCACCCAAGTACTAATTGTAGGAAATAAACGGTAATCATCAGAGACATAGGCCTGCCTCAAGTGTCGCCTCAACAATTGTGTTTCTTGCAACCATTGGATGCCCACGACACTCACGCCAGAATACGAATTCTCTCATTTCTAATATCGCTCAAATTCCTTCAACATTTACAACCCATACTTAAGTAAGCTTTAATAAAACAATTAGTTACATAGATAACAAGCCACAATCTACCCTAAACTTTACCCAACCAACCATAGCTCACCATGAAAATAATCCAAAACAAAACACCAAAACAGTGGTACACACTAGCCCAAACTATTAATACAGCTGACCCTAAATTTCGCTGATAACGTACAAGCTGCTTAATCCCATGTTATCATTAGACACACTCACTGTTCGATAATGTCCTAATACCAAGATAAACTGCCACATACACAACCTCTAACTTATAGGTTATAGAGTTGAAAGTCACATTTTTGTCCGGATTTGTAAGTTGGTATGCTGGTATTGGGGACACAATAGATTGACGGCTTTATCCTCTTGTGTGATAAATATCTATTGTTCTGGTGTCTTTTCTTTGTAGGCTTATTGGTATTGTATCTTGATGAAAGTGTGTCATTAACTTTAATTAGAGGGTAAAGGGCAGACATCAGACGTAGTTATTCAGTTCAATGGAGACTTTAGAGTACCTGATTGAAAATATATCAGCCATTTTTATAATGATTTTGTCTCTATAATCTTATCTACCAATATCTTGAGTTATATGACTCTTGCTGAAAATATTTAAGTAATCTATATATTTTTTCACTTAATACAAATTCCGGTTAAGTTCCGGCTAATCTCCGAAAAGTCTAAACCGATTTTAACAAGACTTATACTGACGTACAACTGACGTTATGAGGAGTAATTTTGCTTAAATTTTGTCATTCTACGGGAACGGTACTTAATTCTCGAGGGGATCTTAATTCCGGGGGAAAGGAAATCTTATTTTACAAAATGGGAAACATTATTTTACACGATTGCCTTAAAAAAGGAGATTAATTTTTTTAAACCCCTCGCCAACGAATTCGCGGGCAACAGCTAGTCGAAAATAAAATTAGAAACTCACTTTGAAACTCTAAGCAACATCGATCATAAATTTATAATCTAACATTAAATATTCATAAATAAACACAAATCGTAATCTTTAACACGCTTTTATCTTTAAAAGATAAGAAATAAAAGCGCCTTTTTAAAAGCTCTTAAATATTGATACGGCCATTCGGACGGCTTCGGATATTGTCGCCTAAGATCGTGACTGGACAAGCACGAAGCGAATATTTATAACGACAGACCACGAAATGTGACCGAATGCATTTTATGTCATTAACTTTTAACAAGAATTTACGATTGGAAAGGAAGTATTTAAGACATTTTCGACACTTCATCACGTATTTAGGTCTTTAAAGTTCAAACCTGTTGGGTTAACTTGTAGTAGCAACATATCATTCTTCCTCATTCTTACACCCTTCCTAGTAATAAAGTCCCCCTCTGCGTCCATTTATTTCAACGCGATAAATTTGAAAACTACTAAACATATTTTTATACTTTCACCAAAAAATAAAGTAATTTATGAGAAAATTTAAGATACAACAAATATGCTTATAAAAGTAGAGAAAAACCGAGAATTCCAAATTTTCTAACATCATAGATATTAAAAATTACTTAAATTCAGTCTGGAATAAATTCCTAGTTCTATCTGAAACACACTTTTTTAGATGGCTTTCATTTTGGAATCCATTTTTTTTTTATTTCATCCATTTTTAAACAATAAGGTCAGTAAAAGACTAACACAACCTCCTCTATAGAACAGAAGAAGTGATTGGATGATTTCCCAAATGAAACAAAGGAAAATTACAAAACCATTTCCAGCAATACTTGTCCGATTCAAAATAAAAATAAATAAAATACAGTCCACCACTCAGCTTTCTACAATATTCATTATAAATAACAGTTGAACAACGATCAATCTTGCGCTGAACGCCTTCTGCTAAATTGTCTTAACACGAACGATCCATTTGTAAGGATTTCCTTAAAAAAATGTTATTACTAATGACATGGAAGTAACAGGAAAAGTGCTTGAACTAGACAGATGGAATATTGTTCAAGGAGAAATAATATTACGGTTGATTATTTTAAGGAGTGTTTTAGTTTTATTTCGCCTTTTATTATGATTGGTTAGAAATCTCTAATACTTATTCTGATTTTGCTTTTAGCAAGCCTCATCTCAAGCTTTCTTAATGTACTAACATCTCTACGGTCCGGACTAGGCGTTTCACCTCATCGTTTATACCACGTACATCTAAGGATTGATCTGCTCTAATCTTCCCGTCCGATTATAATGTAGGCGTCTTCAAGGCTAGAGTGAATAAGCTCTTAATAGACTAGTGTGCCTTACCATCAACAATTGTATCACTGCTTACCATCAGCTGGGGTCGCACAAATTTATATAATAAAAAAATATATATTGCTTAAAATTAATGAATCGTCTGCCAAATATAGTCCAATATACCTATATATCTTAATATACTTCTTGAACATTTCCACGCCTCCTTCAAAATGAATCCCGTCGTTCTACTGGCCAACACAACATAAATCTGGCCTCTGGTATCGATCTTTAATGCCACTTGGACTCCTGCCCATCCCATAAAATCACCCTTTTACCATAAAACAGAAAGCCATTAACGAACCCATCAAAATTCACTTATAAACTTTGATATAATTCAAAATACTTATTCGAAAATGTACTATTTGATCGTTCTAGAATGCTCCTCATCTCTTTCATTCTCTGTATGTCAATAACATAAAGCGTCGTCTTGAAGTATTGCCAGAGATATATAATTTTAGTTTTAGATGTCTAGACTAAAATTAAGTGTCGGGTACAGAAATGATTTTAGTAAACACGCTTGGGTAGGGCTTAGAAACGGCGATAAATAGTGGGTGTAAAATTATCGATGTTTTCGATAACTTAATTTTATAAAGTTATTTTTACAACACTCAGTAATTTATGCAGATCGTATGCTTTTTTCTTGTTTTTTTTTTATGTTTTAAAACAGTGATTCACTGTTTATTATTTTTTACGTAGAGACACGACAAAATAAGCACAAAAAAAGAAAGTAAAGATATACAAATATGAGGTAGATACGATAAATAAAACTCTTAGAAAAACTTTTTAAAAACAGCAGTAGCTTGTACACTATCATAACTTTAGTTTATCATACCGAAAGAAATCCACGAGAAATTGCAGCCCGCTACGAAGTGGGGTTGAAAACATTTTGCTCCGATATATCGAAACGGTAGCAAAAATTGGCACGGAATATATCGTAGTGCATATCTCGATCTCCAAAACCCGTATTTACGTTCGCAGGTAACAGAGAAAAGTTTTAGGGTTCCTTACGAAATTGGAAAAGGACATTTTCGTTTTTGCTTACTGTTTGGCTCATAAATGAAGATGGGATTTGGTATCTTTGCAATACGTGCGTTCCTTTCCGACTACTCAGCATTTTGCATCTCTGTATTTACACCGACCGAACAATCCAAGCTATCGATACTTTTTCTTCTTTTATTTCTCAACACTAACGTTAAGAAGTGATCTCATATCAAATGAATTAATTTGTATAATCACAAATTGTTTGATGGTATTATTTGATAGAATTTTAAAATCAATACATGTAATTTGTATTTTGAACTCACTATCAAAGTTTAATTTGAATTAAAACATTGTATTATTTATCACAAACATATGTATATAATGTATTATATATTGTTATTTTAATCTCTAGACTGTCTGAGAGCAAGACACCCACTTAGCCAAAGTCACGAGGTTCACTTCATCGTAATTGTTTATAAAACATACTTATAAGACGTATTTGGAAAAATAAGTCATTAAAAAATTTACTCTCAACTAAATCACCATCATCACATTTACTTCTTGACTCTCTCAAAAGTGTCGCCACAACGACCGATCCTTTGTGATCCGCATCTATCGGATTCTCCTAACCCTCACCAGCTGCATCTTCTGGCACGTAGTCGTCACACTAGAATTATCTGTTCTGCAAGCAACGTACTCTGCTCACTACCCCTTAATTTTGACCATTATTTTCATGCTGTCAGTAACTTTAGTACTTCTGTAGATATCTTATTCCTAATTCGATCACGCATGAAAAGTTCGAATATAACCCTTTCTAACATCATCTTGATCAATTGACGCCTTTTAATTGATGTAAATAAGAAAATGGCCGACGGAACCACAGAGTAAATTTATATTATTTGTTGAATCGAACGTTGCACATCTGTTGGAAGTGTTGGTTTTTTATTAGGCTGTTATTTCTGCAATCGGAGCCTGTGCCCGCCCGCTTTACATGTTTACACGCTGCGGGGAATTAAAATTTTGTTGATGCTTTCAATTCGAGTTTTGCTTTTCGGAAAATAATGTTAATTGATTTCGTAGTTCGGTGGTTTATTTTGGCGTCTAGTTAGAACTGTAGAAGTACACAGCGATGTTGTGTAATGTTTATTTTTTCATTATGTTAAGTTTTTTAAACCAAACTCATCTGAAATATCTTTGATTGTCAAAGACATTTTAATTTGTATCTTTTGGCATAAAATTTTGTAAAAAAACTAATTGTAAAATTATAAATGGAACACCAAATAACAGTCAAAAGCTTTTAACTTAGACACCACTTCTGCCTTTTCACAGCCTCAAGTAAAATCAACAAAGTGATTAGACCCATTAAAATACCCACCATTTCCCTCTTAAAGTCACTCAACAATTACCCCAATACATTTCTCTTAATATCACCTCGCTATCGTTCAAAGGAGCAATACAAAAGCATTGTTAAGCCACACATAGCCTTTTCGACGTGGCCTTTAGGCCGATTTCATTTTACAGAGTAACTTTGAAAGGGTGGCTAGACAGCTGTCGTATTCCGTAATATTCTAGAGAGTAGACTAGACGTGGGGCCAATACCGCCAATATTGGCAAAAGCTGTTGGTATTGGCGAAGAACCGTTCGCCCAATTTCTACTAGTAATAAAAATAACCAATTTTTTATCAATGTTCCCGAAGTCTGGTTATATAAATTACAGCACATTTTTCATCTTATCGGCACAAAGGGAAGGTTTCTTCCCCTAATTCTCTACCTCTTACAAACCGTTTATACCTACGAAGTTAAATTGGAAGTCTTTAAACGGCAAGTTAATTGAAATTCCAAGAAGATGAAACACGAGTTATTTTGCGAATTAAATTATATTCCAGTATATTACATAAGTAATATGAGCTTCATACTTTATTAAATAGTAACTAGCTGTATTTTATAAAAGTGATGGGTATTAAAACTGTTTGAAACTATCCGCCAAACATTTGCTCCAACCACGTTGGCGGCCAACCCGTCGCAGACACTCACTGCACTGCTCTTTATTAAATTCTGGGGAGATTGTTTTTCTGACTGGCGTCCTCAAGTTTCAAGAGGGTTGAACTTCGTAACTTCATAGTTAACTTGTTATGATTAATGCTAACTAACTATGAATAGATTAGTTTGCGAAACGTTTCAGAATCGCCCCTTTTAGCGTGAGTTTGTGATTAAAGTTTGGCGTCGAAAAATATAAGTTTTTGAGCTGAATTAAGATGGTTTACGGTTGAAAACATTGTGAAAAGAGATGGTGTAGGCAGCTGGCTATTATTTGCAGTTTCAAACTATGACTTTAACTTTTTGAGAACATTATCATCTTCTTCAAATTACGGTTTCCTTCATCTACCATTCTTACTTTGTACTAGATTTTTATGTACGTAAACTTGCACAGGATCTCCAATATTTGGTTCAACATTTGGTTGGAGGACGTCCCCTATATACTCCGCTTCTCTCATCTTTATGAACAAATCATGACGAACATCAATAAATCCAATTATAACTTTAAAACTCAATTCGACCGCCAATCGATCGACCGTTGACACAGCAAACTTTATTGTTTGTTTATTTTTTTCATCAATACTAAAATAAAATGTCGTAAAATTTTTACGATTAACGTTGAAGTGATATCGCATGGTTGGTTGAACGAACTGTTATAGTAGGTATATAACTGATGACATACACACACATGTAAACACCTGTATATAAATATAGACGATATTGGAAATGAACTAGTAAACTCTCACATTCAAATGATTGATAAAATGACAATAAATGTATTTTTTTCACTTACATTCATTCTGTGCATCGTATTTTTATCACGAAATTGACACAGTTTGTAAATAAGAATGTTTTAATTAAAATTCGGGGTTATACTATGTGACTTGACACTGATGATAATACTTGAATACAAACTTGTAATAATTAATGCCAATCACGTTCCAGCAAAAACAGTAGCTACTTTATTAAAGCCACATCATGATACTATTCGAGTAATTTGTCAATATTCTCCACAACTACAGGAATAATACAATTAGCGACTAAAATATTCATAGCTGATAAAATATTTTATAGTGGTTCCTTTCGCGTGTTTTCCTTACACTGCCTATCGGTCACGATAACCAGTATCTAATCACGCCACCTTTCACCTCCAAGTCCAAAGTCCGAATGAGTTTCAAAGTCTTCTGACTTACCCTAATGACTGCCATTTCCTTTAATTAAAATTGATTGCTCACCATTCTGTCTAAAACGTTACAGTTTTTCTTCTAAATCGCCTGTCATAACACTGAAAACGGTTACATCTAGACTAACATGCCCAGTGAGAATAGACCAAACTATACTGTTAGATTATATGATAACATTCTTGAGTAAAACAAGTTCTACAAAAACAATCGAATCAGAATAAACAAAGACCTCAGTTTCAATAACGTTAGTGCCATTTGAGATGATCATCTCAAAAAAATACATTACGTTTTACCAGAAAATGCCAAGCTAACCACAAAACAATTGAGTTACGCATATTACGTCAAAACAGCGATGGTAACGAAACACCGGCTGGGTAATTGGCTGAAGTATAGCATTCAATCTTGGAGATACCACAAGAATAATAGGCTCGTGTTACTGGCTCGATATCTTATAGTAACAGCCTATTAGAGATCTTGTTCCTGCAGCAAATACAGAATTTAACATTTGTAGGATTTGTTTGAGATATGATTGATTTTTGGATAGCTTGCAGTTTTATGAATTTTTGACTTGGACTTTAGCTTTTGGGATATTTGAAATTTATGTGATTTGATCGATGACGAAAAATGATCATGCTAGTAGCTAGCTGATCAGAGAACTTCAAATATTTCAGAAATAGACTACTAAGTATAACTTATGAACTTGAGCATCTCGTATTGGACGAAATTTAACTAAAAACCTTTAAGAAAATTTACACAAAAATTTTGAGAATCGACTCCAAAAATCAATCTGCCTCACCCTAACACTACCTACCACTACTGAAGAACAGTAAACATCCGAATTAAATTCCAGCCATACATCATTCGCCCCAATTCGTTAGTTGCGAATAAATTGCAGTCGAGGCGTCCGCGGTAGCAAGCCCTCCATAGTCAAATTATTCACTCTCGCAATCCTACTAAAGCCAGCAGTCTCCGCCCAGAGCGGGCTGTTCGTGTAATATTAAATTATAGTGGGCCAAGTAAGACATTTCGAAATAGAAAATTGTTTCCATTCGTTGTTTGTGGACTGTGCTCTTAATTCAGATAAATGTGTTTATGTTGCTGCTGGTTCTGGTTTTTTAGTTAGGGCTCCAGAAGTATCGTATTGACTATATTATTTTCGGACTTAAAGGTCAAATCTTTCTAGTGGATTGGTTACTTTTCTTGTTTCTTCAATATCTTGACTTATTGTAATCCATCCACTGCTGACTTTAAACCTTCTAAGAGTGATTTTTTTTTTAATTTGGTAATAAATGTATTCATATACCAAACAGAGAAGAAGAAGGAAACAGAAAAATATGTAACTAATAGAAAATTTTTATCATTAAACATTAGGTACATTATCTGATTTTCTAATTTATTCTGACCTTTACTTCTATTCTAGTGCACGCCTTTATAAATACAAAGCTCTCGAGTCTCAGGATTATTTATTGTCCTTTAATTCGCAAAGCTCATAACATGAATCTCTCTAAGCTCTTATAAAAGCGTAGCAGCTTTTTCAACACAAAATACAATTATACCTGTAAAAAGAGAATTATCAAAGCCATTCCTAGAAAATCTAGCTGCTAATAAGCTTTCAGAGTAAAACAAAAGAGAAAAGTCTACTACTTTGTACACTCCATTTTTAATTCCTCTTATAAAATTCTGTTTGCTCTCGGCTACTTTAATGGCAGGGACACATAGACAGACTGCTTCAGCATTATGCATGTCTGGAGTTGTTATTTTGTATTTATGGTATTAGATATCGCCATCTTGGAAAAGATCGGTCTTTTTATCGTCAGTTAAGTGGCTTTTAGTTACAAGTACTTAATCTATTAGATTGAGTTGTGTGTCTTGTGCAATTCATTGAAGGCGAAATGCTTCTTACTGTCAACTGCTATTATTATTTGTCTTATGGCTTAGTTTTAGTTAACAAGTCGTTTGACAAAAAGTTACCTCTCAAATAAAAAAACAAGCATGTAAAAATTTAAAAACTGCACTTTTTGAAAGACAATTATTCTTTGGAGTCGTACAAGCAAGGACAAGTACAAGTTGACGGCAAACTGTTGCCTGCCTTTTATTTTTGCTATAGGCGCTCCTTGCCAAGTGTTCCAAGTTGTGGCTGTTTCGCGGCCCGGCAACTCAGCCGTATCGGTGGGACTTTTAAAACTCAACTCTGATACGTTTAATATAGTGTCTACAGCAGGCAAAACTTAAATAATGCCGATAGAAAACTTGTTTCGTACAAGTTGCGGGTACGCCGCTCCCGTCTTACTTTCCTGTTTACTTTCAACCGTACGTATTTTATTCTTTCCTCTTTTAAATGCGATGCTTTGCATGTCGGTTACCATCGTAGACGGACCGTGTTTTAAGAGCAAACCTTTTGGGACGTCTTCAAATAGAGGCGTATTGCCTCCGAACGTCGGATTGTTCTTTTAACGTGCGGCCCGCGGGGAATCCTTGCCTGTCCATTGTTTACTTGTGAATATTGTAATGCTCGTAAACTCACACGAAAAATAGCGTCCCTAAAAGGCAATGAGCATAAACACAACTCTGGAAAGTTGGTTTGAAAAGAGCTTCGCGATATTCAAAACAGGACGAGGGGGCTTAATGTTATTCATGAATGTTCAAGCGTCGCGTTGTTCCCAAACATCGTTTATATTTGTAAGTTACGAAACAATGACACTAACTTAAACTCTGGATGTAAAGACGGGTGTTATCTTGGTTTGATGGCTCACATAAACAACAGATACGGTTTATTGCTTTGCCGCAATTTCGTATTAAATTTCAAAGTTTTGAAGTCTCCGCCTTAATTAAAAGTGACGGTGTATTGTAACGATATATATCACCTCGGTCGAGATACAATCTCAACTAGTCCAGATTCACTTAAATTCGGTGCTAACGAGATATTTCAGTAGTCTAGTGTCTTATCTTGGGATCCGAAACTTCGCAAGTTTAGGATAACAAGTATTTGTATAAGAAAGCCAAACAAATTTACGTCTTGAGAGAGAACTGTGAATGTGGCTTCAAGCTAAAACACCGACGAGGAAATAAAAGCTTAAGCGTGTTTGTTGCTTTAACGCAAAATTAAATGATGTCTAGTGAACGAACAAACGGAAAGAGAATAAATTAAAAGTAAGGACTCAACCCACCCACTTGTTTTTTTTTTTTTTACACTTCATATAATGTCTTTGTACGAAAACGTAAGCCGCGTTTACGTTTAAAAATGAATATTTTGTGGTTTTTATTTTAACCTATCACGGATGACAGCTCAGATGAAATATGAAAACTGTTTTTCTCTTGATCAAAATTTGGCCGCTGGCGATTTTATTTTCTGAATGGTTGCAGATTCGAAAAGCAGTATGATTCATACGAAAATATTATATAATACGAGGTCTAAATTCCATTATTTTCGAACAAACGTTTTCCAAGCCAATAATTTTGAAGCTTCATATGAATTGAAAGAACCGCTCCATCATTTCCAATAACTGTACGGAAGTGATGCCAAAAATTCTCGGCGAAAAAACTCGCAACACCGTCAGAAAACATAACAAATATTTTAGGATCATCCAATTCGTTTCGTGAAACGTTCAATATCTGGAGCACCATACGTACGGACGGACAGGAACGTGATAAATTCGTTGAGCAGGCGAGGGAATGACACAGTGATCCCCGCTCATATTTCACAATATCCAAGCGACGCTGGCGTTGTTTTAACACGGATAACTTTGTGTACATCCAACATGTTTTATCTTGGCTCTTTGATTTTGTTGAGGCTGACGACCTTTAGTTTTAGCTTCAAAACTACATCAAACACAGCTTTTCTTGAAGATCTTACTACATTGTAAAATATTTCACGATCATCGGTAATTGTTCTTGAAAAAAATTCTACATGTATGGTTTCATTTTGATAGGATATACTTGCAATTTAAGCACTATAACCCTGGTATTAAAATTCAACACAACTACAAGAATTTATGTATAGCATTAGGTTAGTAATAACATACATGACTTCCGGCTAATATGATGCGAAGGTCATTTCCTATACTCCTTGAAAACGAATTACAATTCAAAACTTATACTAATCTAAAATCCTCACATATTTCAATGGAACACAGTCCTAAGGTCCTTTAAACAAATTGGCTATTCAACTTGATATTTGCCAGAATTCCAACGGACCCTGGGACCCTTTGGGGACAATTTTGACAAATAGTTGGACTAATAAATTTTCATTGAAACCCCCGATAACTTTTGCGTCAGCCGTTGAAATTGGGACATTTCACTGAGTTACACTTAACTTAATTAAGAGTTCAATTAGTCTTGACTTAAGTATGATTATAACTTCAAAGATGTTGTGAGTTCTCTTTGACTATATCTTTATATATATATCAAAAGTCCCGCTAAATTTTGAATGTTTTAATGAAACTCCAAATCCTTTTTGTACACTCGGAGGCTGTGGGAAGTCAAAATTAAAATGATTGCTCCAGTTTCATTAAGTTACACGACATTTTGGAATTTTCAATAGATAGGCAAAGGAAATTGACGATAGCAAATATTAATATTGACATATTAATATCGATATGCGCGTTTATTTTTGGCTCAAATAATTCAAATCTTAAACACGTATCTTCGATTGTAATTATTAATTAATCAAATATGTTTCATGCCCTCAATGCGTGCAACATGTCTGAATAAGTTCAAGGTACAATTATAAATGTTTTGCATAATTAAAACTGTTTACCGGCTAATATATTCTTTCGCATGTTCGCGATCATATCATGCTGTGGTGTTATTTTTTCTTGGCAACATTACTCGCCCATTATTAGGAGATTGAATCTCGTAGCGTGCACATGAAGCATTTTTTAGTTCACCTCATTTATATGTTACCTTGACGCAGTAATTAACGCAGTGAATTTCGAATGCAGTTTTAGTATTAACATTTATTTTGTTTGCTGCAAAAAATTATGATGCTTTATTTCATCAAATTCTTTTGATTTAAATTCTTGTTTAATTTAGCGGAGGTTTTTGACCTGCAAGCGTTCGTTCATCATTGAAGCCACGAATATAGAATTAAGCCAGTATTTCAAGATAGGAATCTTCTAAATGTTGTGAAACTTCATCCGTGTCATTTAATTAGTTTGATATATTGTATTCCATTGCAACGTTAATATAATCTGAATGCGCTGTGGAAATTGCAGGCTGCATAATATTATCTGAAATTCAAATCAGATTTTAATTAACAAAATCTGAATGCGCCCGTTGAAACACACATCTTACCTGAATAAGACTGTTACCTGTTTATTCAGATGGCAGACTGAAACGCAGACATTCGGAATCTAGCATATTTGCGAAGCTAGCGTTTTTGAATAGAACCGGTCGCACTTCGTGTGTTCTATTTAGTATTTGTCGGTTGCAAATGTAATTTAATTTTGCTTACCTGTGTATTTTGGAGTCCGTATTTATGAGAACATTCAGCTTGTGGTGCACCTGCTGGATCTCTGGGATGATAAAAAATAAAAGGTACCTGTATTGTGAACAGTTTTCGATCACACTCAGAAATGCCAACGGCTATCGTCTGCTCACGCCCCTCGCTACCTCTACTCACAAACCTTTTTTTTACAACCATACTCGTAGTTATTACAGAACCTTTGTAGTTTTTTCCAAAGTTGATGGATCTAGCGAACAGCATTGAAATTTTAAGCCTACTGCTAAAACTTGTTTGAAAACTTTTATAGTTCAAAAATTAACCACAACAGCAAACTCAATTAAAACATCAATTGGAAGTCAAAGTATTTGCTTAAACTTTAATCCCTGATCATAAAGTATGCAATTCGTTGGCAAGTAACTTTATTAAAGTTCCATATTAAGAGGTGCAGCGGTTTCGTTGGAACTTCCAAGTTTTTACTTCGGCAACTTGAAACATTGACAGGGTGGATTTACGAGAGTTGCCGCTTTTCAACGATAACCAAGATGAGCTGTGGAATTCCTTGTAAATATTTTGTTGCTTCTTTTTTTTATGGAGCAGTGTTAGAGGGCTCTTGTAATGGAATATTCGAGAAAGTTGAGATAACATGGACGGTGGACGGTGAAACTTGTGTTGTTAGTTATGCGCAGATGACAAACAAAAATTTTTATTCAGACAAAATAACTTCTAAAAAATCTTTACTAGTGGACCAGTTGTCAATTAAACTAGATTATTCAATATATCATCGGTTGTTAATACTCATAGCAACAAAACTGTAGTTAAGTAGTCCTTGATGAAAAGTAATTAATTCATTCGCTTAGCACCGCATACATAAATAGCCTAAATGCTTTTTATAGACATCTAAACATAGTCGATGTGTAATTAGTTGCTCAAACCTAGCATTAAGCTATGTTACTGCAATTAACTCTAAATATTTCTGGTGATTTGAGAATTTCGCTTCGTTTTATGGAATTTTAAAAACTTAAAAGCAGTACTTACTTACCATTTTATGAATATGAAACAATAAAAGAATTTATAATATCTTAATATTGAAATCTTATTTAATTGCAGCTTCTGAAAAGATAAAATGCTCTAAATAAACGATTCACTTTTACAAAATTTCAATAAAATTAAGGTCTCATATTATTATTTGCTTTAAAATACTCAATTAGCCCTTTAATATAAATTTCTAAATACCTAGAACAAGTCGCATCACGTCCCTTGAATTTGTTTCTCTTTCTACTATAGTAACCTCTCACTCATCTTCACGACATATGCTTTCTTCAAACGCTCACGAAAAACCTATTCCATTTTACTCTGGTCGAATTTATCTCCTTTTATTGGCTACCATTGTGGTTTAATGGTCTCCGTGACATTTCACATCATCGTCATTTGTCACGTTTATCTCAATCTTATCGCGTTGCGTTTTAACAGCGTGAAGTCTGTGCGTAGCCTTAGCCGTGCGTGAAAACTGTGTCACAGTTTTATAGGGACTTTAAGAGTATAAGTTATTGTGTTCGTCAGTAACTTGGTTTGAATTGATACAGTTACTTTGTGCTAAGCTTATCTTTATTTCGATTTTATAATAGCTTTGAATAAGTCATTCACTTCAATTACTTCCATAAAAAAGCACGAAAACTATTTCATCTATGTTAACGTCGTAGTATTTTTTACCATCTACCAAATTTAATAAATTCGATAATTTTGTATCAATCCTTTCAGCAACATTGAAACCTTAATGAGTATACCCAGTTTCTACAATAAACGCTTCTAATTATCGAAATTGACGTGTATTTAACGCCCAAACCAAATTCAGTTTCATTAACTTTATAACATTTTCTGAACAAAAATCTGTAATTACATCAGTGTGTCAAAAGTTAAGCAACGTTTGTCGCAAGAAACTTTAATTTGATTGTAATTAACAAAGTTCGCTCATACGACTCGCGTTTGTTGTTAAGTTTCTGGATTTATTGTCTAATGTCACCTTAGTTGTTTTAACATAAGATTTTTGATTTAAAAGTTTTAGTTTATACATGTATTTGAAAAGGTCATGTTTTGACTGTAGTAAATAGGTACATTCAATTCAAGTGAAATTGGAATAATCTAACCACTAGTTAATGAATCATGTAGTGACTAAATATTATTTGTTACTTCTATGTAATAAATTGTGGTTATATTATCATCCTGCGCTTGGTTAAATTAAAGGAAAATAATATTTTGAGACAATTTTCCTGAAGTCTTAATAAAGAGCAACTGAAAATTATAAACTATTTACTAGATATTATCAGCTTGCTGCTTTCCAGTGTATTGAGGTCCGAAATCAGCCCAAGTATAAAAGTCTTATCTAGTACGCAATCCATTCAAACCCGTTTAGAGGTGAAAAGGTTACAAATAGAAAGACTTACAAATAGAAGAGTTACTTTCGCATTTATAATATTAGTAGATATGGCTTTCTCACAAAGATTAAATACGATAATAAAAGTTGTAGACTCGTCATTTGCTACTTATAACTCTGCCAAAGAACAAGTATTTACCAAGAGCGTAGATGTTACAAAGTCGCAGCTTTATGAGGTAGAAAATTTCAACTCCTTGTCCTATACTTGGTATGGTAATAACTGCATTTATTACGCATGCAGTTACTGAAAGTGCTGTACAGGTACGAGACGGAGTTTTATTGTATGACATTAACTCTTTAATGTTTTTTGTAGAGAATAGGTATACAATTACTTTTGGTTGTTTTGTTAAAGAAGGTGTTGAATTGTATTATTGAAGTCTACTAAGGGATATCAGCTGTGTTGTCTTTATTTAAAAAAAAAAATTAAGACCTTCCCCAAATATGTACGTGCATATCTTGCAATTTTCTTTTTGAAAATCGATATGTAGATAATATGTATATCAACTCATACCTTCGTACTTACAAATCTTGTAATAAGCCTACATAACAACACAATCCTAGATACAATCATTTACACTAGAAAAACAACTTTTGCCTACAACGATACACTCCATGTCATGGTTCCCAAACCTCATTCTGAAGGTCATTGCCCTGTCTCCATTTTCAACGTAGTCCCCTCTATAAGTTGAAGCCTAAAGTGCATGAAAGTTGGTAAGCGCCGAGGTGTTATTCCACAGAAGATGCTCGCATACGTTAAAGCAAACAGCAAGTTTGAATGCGCTTCACTCTATGTTGTTTTTAGCGACCACGAATTTTCCTCATCTTTGTAAAACTGAACTGTGAAATACTGAGATATGAGTGATGTTATTTTTTCTTGTGATTCTTACGTTTCTTCCATTCTCGATTGGTGAACATCATTTAACAAAAATTTTATACGAAGAAATGTTGACTTATATTCCAAAAATATATCTTCCATCATAATTATTTACTTTGATTTTTAAATCAACCGCGTTCAAAAATAATACAAATAATTTTCCAAACATTCTTATATTTTGATAACAAATCCAACCCTTGTTATGTCCCTTTAAAATCCAATCACACTGCTAAACCCTGACCCCCACCATCGTAACTCTTGAGCAGAGAACAGGCGACATTAGTTCAGAACCGCATCCAGTTGTAAATGATATCGCAAATTGCATTAACACAGTTTACTTTGCATTCATATCGCGAGCAGATTTAAATTTCACAGCTGTTCTTGTCTTATAAGTCTTGTTGTTTTATAACTTCGCATTTCCTCTGAGAAGGTGACACAGAAGTTTAAATGTTTCTTTTCCTTGCGTTTGTTTATAATTTGAATACCTTAGTTAGGTTTCTGTATGATATATCTCGACTTTTGCTTCGTTCATTATTGTGAATGGGATGTTTTGTATACCATTAGTTTCATTAATATTTTTATTCTTATCAGTGAATTAGTTTCCTATATTAAAAATAAATTCTACTAGTTTGAAATCAATCCTAAAATCACTTATAATTGCTGGTTTAACAACTATATCAGTATTAGAGTCTACAGTCTCCACCATTATTCATAGTTTTCCAACTTCTCCTCTTCCATCATTATCTCCCAATTGTCTTCAAGTTTCAGGACTAAAACCAACTGATACATTCCCTTTCATCTCCATAGTCTAGACCAGAGGAAATTGCATTACAACTGTTTTATTTTACATTCATTTCATTCACAGAGTCCGGATGATTTAAGTTTTACTTGTTCAAGTCTGGTCTCGTTTGTTAAGGTCGGTGTTTGTGGGATGACACCTGTATAAATTCTACCGGTGTTTTGTTGTAGTTGGGAAGATTTCTGTCGTATCTTATTTAAGAGAAAGCTGCTTTTAGTTTCAAACTCTAAAGATTTTACATGCTTTAACTACGTAATAATTTATCATTTGTTTCAACTACGTATATGTCAAATTAAAAACTGGAATCTTTAACAGAATACAGAACTATAACTTCACCAAATATTATACATGAAAGTTTATCCCTAAATAGGAACAAACTTTTGTACCCCTCTAATGTGTAGAAAAATAACCTTTACTCACAATCTACTGAAGATTTTCCTCTCCATCTAAGCTGTAAAATAAATCAGCTGATAGTACTACCCTCATAGTCTCGTATTAACGACTGTCCTAACCTACATTTGCGTGAATATTACTCCTACCTATATCAAACAAAAATGGTTATTAAAGTGATAACTTACGGGAGGGAAGAGGCTTATATCTCTGATAGAGAATATGAGAGGTCTTATATTTTTACGAGCGTTTTTAATGAGGATGTAGTCTGTCGTTTACTTATATTGTCTTCTGTGGTATAGAGACAGGATTTGTCGTCATTCTCCATACTTGGATCTTGTAAAACAAATGACTGAAAATTGTGATCACCTGACTAATTCTTGGTAGTTATGACTTCTCCTTGATCTTTGACCATGAAAGTCATTAGGAATAGAGCAGTGAACGTATCTTTCATAGTTTCTTTTGCCTGTTTTATTTCCATACCAGCCTTCTTTCGGCTTCCCTGTTAATGTTTTGTATACTTAGCTATATCTTGTTAGTCACCGTTGCGTTATCAAGTAGGGTGCTAGTTATTTATTATGGAGATTATTTGTTTGTGTCCACAAATAATTCCATGCCCGTATATCGGTACTTTAAGGTTACCTTGGATTGTCGAACTCGACAAAACTTGATAATGATTTATATGACGGAAGATTCCAGTTTATTATGCACATGCATTGTTCTGTAACTGTCAGTCAGCCGTGTATTGGTTTTTTAAATATTGTTTTATCCTTAGGCAGATCCTACAGCTGTATAGCTGAATATTTAAATACATACTAATAAAAACCCGATCAAGTGCGAGTTGGAATCACGAAGGGTACCGTACCATTATATAAACAACTTTTTCTTACACAATTTATTTTATTCTGTTTTTAGTATTTGTTTTAATATTATAGCGGCAACAGAAATATAATATATCATCTGTAAAAAAACTCAATTGTATAGCTGTCACGATTCGGTTCGGTTCGGTATGAAATATAATATCGGCAACATACACAATCAATCCATTTAGAATACGTAAATTTACGAGTATATTAATTAAAATTGAATACTACCATTTCCACAATGGTGCTATTCCGCTGCTGTTTTATTCTTTTGAACCAACTCGGCCTTAAATTTACGACACGTAATTTAAATCACATAAACATAACGACTGCCTGTTCCTAACTAGCCTATTTGGCCGTAAGGTCATCCTTAGCCACAGTTTTGATCTACGCAAGTCAATGCAAGATTCAATAAACATTACGTGGTTGAGCATAAAAAGCGTTCCATTGACATTCGGTGAACGTTGCCGAGTAAAACGTGACGCGAGCGCTAATGACATACAGATGACATACAGATGCTCGTAATTACGCATGTATTATGCCTATGTGCTCTGAAGCGCTTGGAGTAACGTGAGCAGCGTTAAATGTATCCTTTTTTGTGTCCTGATTGCAGAGACTCATTATTTTCGACAACCAAATAATACCGCTGAGAGCATTACGCTGTTTTTTTTCTATAAATTTACGGCACAGTAAATTGTGGTTATTGATAATGTGGCAATAAAATGCATTAACAAGCCGGTCGCGAATGAATATATTAAATAAACATTTTATTATTACTATGCAGTAATTTCTATGGCAATAAAATAATTATTCAATTGCAATCCTAGCTTGTTAATGTGAGACATAAGTCCATATAATATGCGATTACCTATGTAAAACAATTCGATTGAGCGCGCACAAATGTTATTATAGAACTAATATATGTTTGCCATTTGCCCCAAAGGATTGTAGTCTGATACCTAATACACATGCAAACTGTAATAGTACTTGACAGGCTAATCTGAAGTCACGGAACGTCTTGAACCTATTTCGAAACTTAGGTACAATATCGACTAAGTATAATCGAACTGTCGTATCTACGTAAGCTTAATCGTCTGTGGCAGTCTTTAAAGCCAACAAGCAGTCGTTCGCTCAACAGAATACATTATACTCAGGAAATCACGACCCATACTAGGATCCAATTTATCTTCCAAAATCATAAATTTTGCATGTAATGATATTTCGCATCCGCCATTTTGATGTTTAAATAATATTTGTAACTTGAGGGGTGACCTGAATTCGAGGACGACGCTTCGATGTGTAGAGTTTTTTATGGGACATTTCGAACTATTTTTTGTATCTTATAGGAAGTAATAATCATTAATCTATCGCAATACCATAATTATTGGCACTGGATACTGAATAATAGCCCCCGATGTTTGAACTAGAATATTTTATCGGCGTCCCAACGGAAAACATGACCGTGTGAAAGCTGTGATTTGTTTATCGGAATGACGACATAATTATCGGAATGATGACATTAATTATGGGAGAAATTAAAACAATTTGAAATTTTATGACAGTTTCGAAACTATCTCCCTTATTAGGTATACTTTCACAGTACAGAAGTAATAACAATATTTTTTACTATCCTATTGAAACACACCCCATAAACCGAAAGCTTTTAAGATTATCTTTATATTCTGATCATTAAACTATAAACTTAGAATTGTTCCAGTTAATACTAGGTCAAATTAGAAACGGGCTTCAAACAGGAATCGAACCCGCACATGACAATTATCGATTATTAACCACTTAGCCGTTGTGAAACTTTATTATAAATAAACTGGTTCTTAAGAGGCTTTCATGTACAAGGTTCGAATGGAGGGCTTATTAAATTAACGTTTAAAATGTAACTATTACCTTCATTTCTAGTAAACTGCTTATTTCTTTGCTAAGATATTTATCAGGTAATGATAATTGTCCTTCTGTAAAGTTGCTGATCATACCAGACTGACTGTTTGTTGTACCTTTCTCATTTACACATTTTTTCAACACCAGAAAGCTGGTATATGGTCAGAATAAATAATTAAATACCGAATTGTAGCGTCAACTAACGGGTCCAATTGTATTTTTAAACCATTCGAGACGAACTCAAATATACACATAAAATTACATCCAAATCGGTCAAGCCGTTAAGGAAGAGTTAGAAAAAAAAAAATAGTTATAGATAAAAAAAAACAAAATAATAACCAAGATCTTGATTCTACCTGTTCTGGAAATATCAAAAATAAATATCAATCATAATAATAAAACAAAATACACACACTAATAAACCAGAATAAAACATTCCACCACACGTAGTACACAGCCCGAAGCGTTTGTGAGACATTAATAATATATTATATTGCTATTTTTTCTAGTCTACATGGAGCCTCAGGCCCCACTACATGTAATAAAGCTGTTGGGCCATTAAAACAGCGCTATCAAAGGGCTCTATCGAAAAAATCATTTAACACAAAATTATTCTGTCCTTCCGTATTTAATTTGGTGTAAAATATAAGCGGTAGCGAAATTAATGTAACTACAACTTGGGGATTTCTGAAAGAAAGATTCGGCCACAGTATGAAAGGCAACGAATGAATAGGAGTGAGTTTTTATTCACTAAAAGTCTAACACCATCTCCCGCCCCGCCTAAGGGCGCAGAAATGTCATTGGATGATTTTCGAACCAAAAAACAAAAAACTATAATCTGGGGATCTTTAAGTCAAAAGTGCGCTCCATCGTCAATCACATCGTTGCTTTCCATCAGGTGAGATAGTGGTCAAACGCAAGCCTATCAAAAAAAATAAAGAGCTTCTGACAGCGGCTTTATCTGCGTGAAACTAGTTTTCTTTATACAAATTTTGAACCCCCCATTTCTTCCCATTAGGGGATGAATTATAAAAAAATCCGTTTATGTGATCGCCTACGTTTTTAAAGGAAACCATTGCGCAAAATTTCATGTTCCTTATCCCTGTAGTTTCGGCCGTGCGTTTAGTATCTGCCAGTTCATCATCATCATCATCATTTCAGTCCAAAGACGTCCGCTGTTGGACATAAACCTCCCCCAAATGTCGCTACAATCAACGGTCTTGTGCATTTCACATCCATCTTATTCCCGCAGCCTTTACTATGTCTATCAGTTAGTTTCTCCTTTTATTATTTGATAATAGATATGGATCAATTTCTGACAAGACAATGTTATATTGACATTTTCTAATTATAGTCATCGAACTTTGACAACGAAAAAAACTAGTTTTATAAACATAAAACATGTAAAAACTTTAAAAACTTAGTCGTTTAAAAAAAGTGTTTTTATTAGTCTAGTTTTCAAACAGTAGCTCGCTTATAATTTACACCAAAAATAATTATAGACATTATTAAACAAGTAGAAGATATATAAATTACATTTGCGCCTGTGGGCGAGTTTCGTAGTTTAATCGTTACATATAAACCGACAAGGTCGAGTACCGTATTTTATAGTATAAAATTTATAACTATCATAGTTATAGTCATTTAAACTGGTCCCATTAGACTGAAGAGATATTATGTTTGTATCGTCAGCAAAAATGGCGTTTCGCATAATTATTCGAAAAAAATAAAAATAAAGAATAAAAATTATTAAATATAATTATTATCCATGTGAGTAGGAAAACGGGAAATTCGCAGTGGAATTCCCTGCCGGAGTCTGTGTTTCCTAATGGCTCCAACCCGGGAATCTTTAAGTTAAGAGTGAATAGGTCACTTCTAGGTAAGCGCGCTTCATCGTCGAACGCATCGTCGGATTCGATTTCGATAGCGGTCAAACGCGAACCTATCAACAATTTAAAAATAAAAGTCATAATAGATATTTATTTCTCTCTTCCATTTTTCGCATAACTCAAATTATTTTGCATAAAACGCTTGTTTCTCTAGCTGTACTTAATCTAATCATAATAATCACTCAAATTATGTTTTTTTTTTACAAGCAAAGCAAATTTGCTGTAACATAAGGATCGTGGAAGAGAATGTCTTGTTATATTGAGTTCGTGGTAACTGACGGACAATAATGTATGAATCATAATGCTTTTGAGTAAGTTGAAATATCCTCCTTTCATTATCTAATATTTTAGACTGCAGGATCTATCTATAAATAGATCGGCTTTATTAATACAAAGAATAATATTACATGTCTATTCTTTAGATTTCTAGAGTCATCCCAAGTCATCATTATGGACAAGCATCAAACTCTTCAATCTCGATATATTATAGACACATACAATATTTTAAATGATATAAACTAGCGCTTGACTGCGCTCCCACCTGATGGTAAGCAGTGATGCGATCGTTAATAATGAGGTGCACTAGTTTATCAAGAGCCTATTCACTCTAGCCTTGAAGACACCTAAATTGTAATCGAAAGGGAATACCGTAGCAGGCAAAATGTTCCATTCCATCGATGTATACAGTATAAACGACAAGGCAAAACGCTAAGCCCGGACCGTTGAAGTCTCGACAATGTAAGGATGGATATTCACCGTACGTCGCATTGTCTAATGGTAGAAAGGAGATGACGGAATCAAGTTTATATTCCACAACTATCACACAACGCTGTCTAGTGCCAAGCTAAGCAGAGCTTGTGTTATATACTAGACAGCGGATAAACATACTTATATGTTTCTAAATACATACATATTATAGATAAATTACCCCTAGACACAGAAAAATGATCATGCTCATCACACAAACATTTGTCCTGGGTGGGAATCGAACTCACAACCTCTGGCATAGCAGTCAGGGTCACTAACCATTAGACGAACAGGCCAGTCAAGGTGTGCAATTCCCGCGTACATCCGAAATGCATCCTGTAAAATACGGAAAGCTTGGCTACCCTACCTGTGCGCACCTGTTAAGCTTGATGATCATGAAACAAAAAACCCGTGTAAAATAAAATATATTTGATTTAAATTGGCATTTCCTCCACGCTGCAGTTACACAGCATGACATATTAGTGTTACAATACAAAATGCGCCGTGTTATTGTAACGACAGCTACAATTTGTTCTTTTGACCTGTTTGACGTGACTCCAAGTCATTCTGTCGTTATTCAATTTTTTTGCTGCGTTTTTTTTGTTTCCAAACTATATTTTTAGTTCGCGTATTAAAACTAGGTATTGTCTAGTTTCAAGGTGATCTTAGATTATAATAAATAACAGCTGCTTGATTTTATGAGTCAGCTGGTATATAATCCTCGGCATACAAGTTGAACCATCATGGCGGTTGACATTGAATTTGCAGTAACTGATTTTCGGGTCTCAATTGAAGTGGAGAGTTGCATATAACCATAACAACGGGTTCAACTTATCTGCCGTGTACTTCAGACGGGTTTATGTTGCGTAAGTGACGGGTAATCATCGGCTAGGCTTGAACTGACGATCGGATTGGAGGTTAATCCCGCAATTGTTATGTGAAAGCGACATGGCTGTTAGCTAAACCGATTTTGAACCTAACTTTAGAGATGTGTTACACTATAAACTAGAGATTAAAGTAACGTTTAAGTATTTCTAACCAATTGATTTTACAATGCTATTTGTAAGGCTTACCCACGTGAATGTATGTTTCTTCATATAAACCATGGAACCCTACTTCATTCACTCAAGAAGTGAATTTTGAAAATTCTTCTCAAAGTCTTCACATATGTCAAAAAAAGAATCGATATGCCAAATTTCATGTTCCTAGTCCTATTAGTTTCGGCTTTACGTTGATATATCAAGCATATAGTTTATGTTTTTATATGTGTATGCACCGTTAAATTTTGGTCGTTATAATCCCGAAAACGGTCGATTCGGTACATGAAACACTATCGATTCATAAAGATAAAATTAAAAAATAAAGTACTATTTTTCTAAAACTCGAATAAATATACGCATATATGAAAGTGATTTCTTTAAGTAAACGTCAGCTGATCGAGGCCAATGAACTGTAGATAGTTAGTACGCAATGACCGACAGCTACCTACAAGATCATTGACTGTTTACTTAAAGAAATTAATTTCGTATATGCGTATATTAATTCGAATTTTAGAAAAAAAAGAATTTTTATTTTCATTTTTATCTTTACAAATTGATAGGGTTTCATGTACCGAATCGTCCATCCGCGGGATTAAAACGACCAAAATTTAACGGTGTACAGGTAGATTGAGTTGCTTTGAATAAAAATATTTAACAGACACAATTTAAAAGGCTCATATCATTTGAAGTAGTCTCATAACCAAAAGTACTTAAGTGTAATCAAGCAGCTTCAATTGAAGGTCTAAATTTACCAAATCAAATCTATCTTGCGCAATAGTAGCAGAGAATAATGATACGAATAACGCTCCTAAAACATTTTGCCGTACCACCTATCCATCAAGTTTCGTAACAAATCTTTTATATTACAGCTTTGTGTTAGATCAATCTGTGTTCTGCATTGTTCGCTTAACGCTTGACTTTTACTCAAGGTTAACCAAAGGTTAAATTTGTAAAATGCCACGGCATCGGTTTATGACATTTTAAAATGTAAGAAATGATATCAAGGATGAACAAGGCATATTTTTTATTCCAAACTATTGCTTCTTACTTGTTTTGGACACAGTACTTACTTTTTATTGTTAAATTATAACAAGCAAATATTCCGTTATTATTCTTAAAATATAAAAAAGATAAAGTTTGCCTATTATTAACAGTACATTAAACAATTGTTTTAATAACAAAAAATATAATTATTTAACACAGAGAATCTAAGAATAACCCAAAACGTTTGCATATAAATTGACGTAAAATTTCAATCCGTGTCCAAAATTGGGGCCTTAGCTCCAGCGATTTATAAAAACTCTCTGGTCTTTAACACATATTATTCTAAAAAGCCTAACGGTACTAAACGGTGCAATCTCAATTGTTAAGTATGGTATTATATGGAGTGAATAGACCCATATCTTACCTTACCTAACTAGTGCGCTTCACCATCAACGATTGCATCATTCCTTGTCATCAGATTGAATCACAGGCAAACAAAAGTTAAATATCATTACAAAGTGATTATAACAGTGCTTATTTATTACGCCAAAATAGTTTCAGTACAAACTTGATCTAGAAACTTTACCTTCTGCACCCGGAAAGAAACCTTTCAAAGCAATCACGCCACAAGCATACATGCATCATCTCCTGAGCAATCGCGTGTTTCGTTGCCCCACTTAAAAAACCGTGAATTTATTGTTAAAATTAAAAAAAAAAACCCTACGTGATGTACGGATCAACCTTGGCCCACAAATGTTAGCTTCAACATGCATACCGAGAACAATGTAAAAAAAATGGTGCTGGTTCGTGCTGGGTGCTATGGGTTCTGCATATATAATAAGTTAGCTTACTTTAAAACTCTAATAGAATTATACAGTGTAAAAATTGATACATAGTACTAAATATAATACTAAACTAGAAGCATTAGACGCCCCACTTATCTGTTCATTTTAATTTGAATCAAAAAATTATTTCAAATGAAAAAAAAGGACACTGCAATTAGCTTTAAGTGCACTACAAAGTTAACAAGACAAGCAACGTTGAACATTTGTTTAGCCAGTGCATTAGTATAAAATTATCAAGTAAAAAATGGCCTCAAAACAAATGACAAATAGGACATACATTTCTCACTTATTTAGCTACAGAATGCTAAAATAAACAGACCATTCATTGTTATTGACAAAAATCTCGATTAAATCACGTAATCGATGAATTTGTCACTTTGAAGTCTTAGATACATTAGGGGACAAATTGTCCTCCAACTTGCCGGCCAACATTTTACAAGGCAGTCACGTGACGTGATACATGTAGCTGGACAATTTCACAGCATTGCGCGTTATTTTGGAGGACAATTTGTCCTTTAATGTATTTGAAGCTTTATAATTTCACTCCCTTTGTTAAGGACACTTTTTATCTTTGCTAAATGTATCGTTATTTCAGTCCTTTTGAAGTTACATGAAGTGTGAGCCCAGATTTATTTTTGTTTTTGTTTCTTTTGTGCTGACAAAAATGTCATTTGTTCTGACTGTCAGCCTGACTCAGATTGTGTAGCAATTCAATGTTGTCTGGCTTCATGACATTGTCTGGTCAGATCTTAGGTTGAATCTATCAGTTTTATTTGTATTATGGTTAGGTGCAGTAAGAATTAATAAAGATATGGATCAGTCATAAGATGAATGTAGTGTTTAGTGTAATTTCGTGTTATGTTGATATTGTCTAAAAACATGAGGTGAATGTCAAATTAACATTTTATGTCTTCGACTTTATCTGAAGATATCAAAATATTTACAGTAAGATTCATCTATAAATTTAGTAATAAATCTCTTTTACGTGTATTCAAATGATTTTATCATTTAAACATTTGTGTAGAAGCTTGAGTTTATGCACACTTACTTTATTTATGACTTGAGTTTAAAGATCATGATATCTTTCTTACAGTCGCTTTCTCAGCTTTTCTAACACATCCATTATTTTACTTTGTACCTTATAACTACAGAATTTTATTTATTTATCTTATTGTAATCTCCAACCCAACCCGCACTGGCCCCGCGTGGTGGATTACGTGGTTATATAGTCTTTGATTACGACCCATTCCATTCCATTCCCATTCTTAGAGAGGAGGCCAATGATGATGATTGTAATCCTACGATCCAATGCCATTTTTACGAATGCCATTTTGCCAAAATGCTTCACGAATTCTCAAAATCGCACAGTGTTACAACCGAAGTAGGTTACCAGACAAAAATCGTTAATATATAATTTATTGATCATTCATCAAGTTACTAAGCATTGTAGAACAAGACAATAATAATCGCCTGTACTTGGTCATGCCAAATTAGAAGACAAACGTATATGGTCGCCTGCCTATTTGTATAGTGTTGTGTACGTTTGAGGCAAAGAGAAGATCACAGAAACGTCACTGTTTTGAATAAACTCGAAATATATTAAACAGTACAATCGAATTAATTTTAGGTATCATAGAAAGAGTATTAAGTAATTCATTTAATGGGGACTCTATTTTCTGACACTATGTAAGTGCTTTCATCGTCGGAAATTGTAATATAAAACTAAATTAACCGAGAAAACATTAATATACTTACAGGCATGTTGGAAAATGTTCAGTATTATAAATTTTCCTATTTTTTCGTGGATTTATTTTGAGCCTGTTTTTAATTTAAAAACGTCATAACGTTGTCACATTAAAAATAGGCACAAAATAAATCTATGTCACATCTACTAATCACACGCATGCTAAAGGGGCACATCTATTTATATCATTTTAGCACTGTAATGACTATAGTTTGTTAAAATTCACGCCATGTTCATAGCGAAAACTGGGTCAAAAAGGACATTTTTTATAAGTTTGATCTAGGCTTTCTCTGATTCCTTTCCATAATGTTTATCAAAACTGCAAAAGCCCATTCTTTTGCAGTTTTGATAAACATTATGGAAAGGAATCAGAGAAAGCTCCACTGAACTAACACTGAAAATATTTCTCACAAGAACAAATTCTCTCACTTTGAGTAGAGAGAGGGTACTGGCTATTACACATCTGTGTTTCTATAGATGATCTTTGCGTTTCAGGGTCACAGTAATCTCTTGAATAATCTCGCAGGCAGGCAATTTCTCAGTCCTTGTTTCCAATAACTACCCTCAAAGGATTAATTTCAAGGCTCACTATATCTCAAGTGGCCTTGAACAACCTTTAATTCCATATACCGAACATTACAGAATCCTTATAGGAAATGATTTCCTGATTGCAGACTTAGTAAATTGATACAGTATGGCAAATCAATTTTACTTACGAGTATCGAACGCGGAACAACCCGCGTGTCTGGTTTATAATTATTCTGTGGCTGCATACCATTTTGATAGTCAATACTTCTTTGTACCCTTGTATCTTTTATGGTTTAGCAGAGGTTAGTAATAGTAGGATAACTTTGAAGGAATTAATAATATTTTTAAGGAAGCATATTTTGTTATTACCAAAATCTATACTATTATTATAAAGCTCAAGATTTTTTTAAATTTGTTATAAACTAGTGCATGACTGCAATCCGACCTGATGGTAAGCAGTGATGAAATGTGTATGTGTCTGAGAGTATTTGTTTGAACGCGCTATTCTCAAAAATGACTGATTTGATTTCAATATTTTTTTGGTATTGAATAGTCTATATATCGAGGTAGACTATAGACTTTACAACATCACGCTACAACCCACGGGAGCGGAGTAATATAATCAAAGACACGGATAAAACAATCAATCAATCGAATCGGAGCATGCAGAATCTTATGATGATGTTCTAATATACAATCAAGCAATTGGCAAGAATATTTGACATAAACACTATGTTTATCAAACTGATCGGATTTTAATTAAAGATACGAAGGTATACGTTTTCAAATTTTTGTCCTGTTTTAAATAAACCTTATTTCTATTCAGGCTGACAAAGTGTCCCTCAGGGCTCTTGTTCACAGAAGAAACAAAATAATGAACAAGCACAAAGGGATGTTTTGATTTAAATCTTTCTAGATTTTGAATAGTGCTTCAAATATCTCTACTCAAAAGAGACACTTGAAATTCTAGAATTGTATGTCCCCAGTGGGATGAAAGCATTAGGTTCTAGATAAAATATTTTATTCAAATAATTACGGTGTTCGATACTGAAAAAAACGTTGGCATACTCTTTACAGCTTTGATTTTCGTATTAAAATTATTGATATTAAAGTAGACAAACATCTAGCTCTTATATTTTTTACGACTTTAACTGAATATTTACAACAACAAAAAGAAAAAAGGAATTTACGATCATTACTATGGCTAAACATATAAAAATAAAGCCCAAAAATACGTTTATGTGTCTCCAAATCCGGCAGTATGAAATAGTGGCGGTAATATAGTAAATAAAGTGCATCCCTGTTGCGTTGGACGACAATCCTTCACTTATACGCAATTTATATTCGCTTCCTAGAGCCGGCATAATCCCGCCTTTTCTCTGCTTCCTGATTTACATATATCGAGTCAACGCCGCCACTCCCCGGGTACATTTAAATTTAAAATCTATATTCTGATACATTTTTTTGTCAATTTTTATAGCTTGAAATATGATTATGTGTTGTTTTACGTTTATGTTCATTTTTTAAGACAGAATTTAAGTTTTTGATCACCAACCCAAAAAAGCAAATGTGTTTTCACGACCAATTCAATATTAAGAAAAATATTACTATCTTTAAAAAAATATTAGCGATTAAATCTGTCATGTAGTCGTGACCCTGGCGTACTGGGCACATTTGTCTTTGTCATACATGGTTGCTGAAAAAAAAAGTTAACAATATTAATTTTATATCCAAATCAATATTTCATATTTCAATCATTTCCTCCCGTTTCAGCAAAAATAATAACATTCTTTGAAATAACAAAAACCAAATTACAATGTTAAATTCCGTTATTAATCAAGCCTTCCCTTTTATTCCGAAAATGATTTATTTTGAGCAACCTCACTTTTTAAGAATAATTTGAATTGCTAATGTTTTAATCTTAATATTTTAATCAACAATGTACACTTCCTAATCGTAATTTAAACCAACATTGCTTACAGCGCGGCACGAAAAGAGTTATCCTTTGAAAAGGAAATATCTTTTTAAGTAAGCATTCAATCTTTCACGAATATTTGTCAAATACAGCCTAAGACAAAAAAATCTATACCTTTTTTTATTTAGCTTTAGTGCTTACTAAGCTCTCTTATACACACACTAACAAGAAATGTAACGAAAGAGCCTGGTTCACACAACATAGGGAAAAAACAAATAAAATGTGTCTAAATTATTAAAAAATATTATATTCTAAAAAACAAAATCAATTCAAATAACCTCAAAGCTCCGAAATACCAAACGCGTTTTCAATTACCAAATAAAAAATAAATCAAGAATTATTATGAACAGAAATTCCTCGCGAAATAAAATCAAACTTAATAACTTTCAATATGGCGCCCAATTCCAATCTGTATTCCTTGAACCAGTCAAATTGCTTCAGTAATAAGGGTCCGATTTTAATAAAAAAGGAACTTTCATTTTGACTATTATCCACAAACAAAGTGCGGACATCATCTGGGCCCCTCTCGACAATGGGGGCCCATAATGGGGCCCTCTTTGTTCCGTGTTAAAAGCCCCAAAAGTGTCGAACATCTTCTTCATTAATATTTCCCGGGAGTTCGGCTTTGTCCCGCTGACGTCATCAATGTAATCTCTTTATACGAGACTATTTAATTAATTGTTTTAATTAAATGCATTTCCTGATCAGATAATGAGTCACTATTAGACATTATGTTTAATAATAACATATAAAACAAGTAACAATACTGGAAATACAATATTAAACATATAAATTATCACTGACACCAAGTTATTCACCGCAAACTAATTTTGATGTATTAAATTAGCATTGAAACTAATTACGGAAGACTCGTAGATTACGTGAAATGAATTAACCAAATTATTTTATAAATAGGCCGCTAATCTCTTTTATTCGAATTAATTACCATATTTCCCTATTACCTACAATTTGCCCCAAATAATGTATATGTAAATACAAAATGAAGCGCTCGTTAAAACAAATATGTCAATAAAACTGCGTATTATATTGAAAACAAACTTTGTATGGTATAAACAGCTTATATTAGAGGATCGGACATTAATTTTGGCATTTCAAAAGCCATTTTACTGGAGAAAATGCCAATACGGCTTTTAAGCTTAACTAATGCCAATTTTCACCTAAAATAGATAAGACTACTTAAATAGAAGTACCTGTATGTACCTATTTAAATAATGTAAGCATTATACAGGCATCTTAAGTAGCTTTTATCTGATTGCACATTAATTCCATTTAAGCTCACTCTAGATGGTAGAAAGACGATCGGCATGGTAGTTTTAGTAAGTATCACTAAAACAAGTGGTAGTTTTTGCATAATAGACTTGAAACTAAAGAGGGTACTTTAGACTTAATAGGCATTTACAATACGTAATTCTAGGAGAATTTAATCATAATTATATTTAAATTAAGTATATTAAGTTTTCTACACGTATTTTGTGTGTTTGTGTGATTTGACGCAAGGAGGGTTTTTAGGATTTTAATTAAATTTAATACTTCAAAATATGATCTATTTATAAGCCATATTAATTTAATCCGATGACTATTTATTTTTCTAAATCAAACGATGTAGCCTAGTTTCCCTACACTTAAAATTCAACCTTACCCTGACAATCATAAGTTTCAAATCAATTTAACACACACCACAGTGTTACACTATCAAAAAGTCGTAGAAAAAACCGGTCGTATTTAAATAAATTCGTTTCCTCAAAGGAAGTCATTATTAATCATCTTCAAAACTTTATCCGAGTTGACCTTGTGACTCGAAGGCTCGCAAAAATCCCGGAATTGTTTAAAGTGACTAGGAAGTGAGTTAACCTTGGTGATACGCCTATACAGGGTGTAACATTAGTAGATTCAACTAGTGCAGTATCGGACAGATTTTCGATCACCACTTACAGCACTAGTGGCCCAGAGGTAGCCGCCTTGACTTATGATTCGCACGTTTTGGATTCAAACCCAGCCAGACACTATACTTTACTATTTTATTTCAATACCACAGCGCTCAACAGTGAAGGAAACATCGTGTCAAAACCAGTGGTATGTCCTTGAACCAAAAATTCTAAGATATTAGACAACTAAAAAATAAAAAGGAGGACTGAGTTCCAGCTATGGGAATATTATGAGGATGATTGTGTTTATAATTTTCACCCTTATGCCCTTAGTAATAAGTCTTAAACTTATCGTCCACTACTTTTGTCCGTGAACGTACATACGAATATGTTAATTTGGCTTCAATATTGACTGTCACGCTTTATATTTCGTCCAGCTCTTGTTATTAATTATTTTATTCTAATGTGCGAATATAATAGTAATAATTATTACTATTTAGTCTTTATTGGTCCGTATTAGGAAGCAAAAATGAACTAGTGATAAATCAGCTTTGCCTTTGTTTACAAACTAAGAGTCAATACTCAATGGAAGTAAACCAAAGTTATATATATTTTTTAAATTGATATAAATTAGTGCCATGGTAATAACCCAAAGATATATATATATATATTTTTAATTGTTATAAATTATTGCTTGACTGCGATCCCACCTGATGGTAATTTGATGCAATCGCTGATGGTGAGGCGCTCTAGTTCAATATATACTAGCTTCAAGAATAAATATAATTATGAAAGGCATTTTATTTTTAAAACATAAGTAAACAGTACAGTATAAAACTCGCAAAACAGTCAATACAATAGACAAGTTTAACAAGAACAAGAGAAAGGACAACAGTTACTTTATTTCTAAAAATAACATTAAAAACAGAATGACTCTCAGAGCTAAGGTCACCTAAACTCTCTATTACTAAGATATTGATTTATATAGAGCCGTAGCAAAGCAATCTCTAACTATCCAGGAAACTAACCGGTTGCCCTTGTACAGTCGGCTATAGAGTGCACGCGCTTACAATAATAAGCGGCTCATAAACATATGGTGTTGCCAGCTGATACAGAATGTTCCGTGTAGTAATGTGATATAGATTTTATGAGTATACTATATAAACATTATCTGTAATAAAGGTTTTAGTTTATTGTACTCTAAAGATGCTTAGGTAGGTGAAATAGTGATTCATCATCACTAGATATTAATGTTCATGCAAGAACACATATTTCATAAGTAATAATAATAATATTTTTTTATTTTTATTTTTGAGTGACAATAAGATCCTTATAGTGTTAACAAAAAACCAATTTGCAACTATGTTAGTGACACAAATACTTGTACAACTACAAATGACATCAACACACACAATAAAATGAAAACTGATCATCGAAAACTTTAAAAATTACATACGGTACTGCTAAGTACTGAATTGTTTGGAAAAATCAGACATTGGCTGTATATATTGGTAGTAAGTATTGAATTTGAGAGCAATCTGGAAGAATTCAATACTTACTACCAAACTACACCGGTATACTAGACACCGCAGGCGCCGCACCCGTCCACCGGGTGCGGAGGCCATAGAGGCGGAGCTGTATGAGGGATACAGGGCGGCAAAGCGCACCCTCCGAGCGGAGATAAAGCGGGCCAAACTCGAGGCCCGCAACGTGTGGCTGGAGTCTCTGAACGTCGATCCGTGGGGACGCCCATACAAAATGGTGATGGAGAAACTCCGCCCATGGGCTCCCCCGCTGACTCAGAGTCTCCGGCCCCAGCTCGTGGAGGGTGTGGTGGGCGCTCTGTTCCCTACGCGAGGGGAGCATACTCCCCCGCCTATGGCTCCGCCACCAGCAGCGGTGTCCGATGCGGACCACGACGGCAACGACGGCAACAATGCTCCAGAGGTGACCGAGGTGGAGATGAGAGTGGCGGTGCGAAGGCTGAGTGCCAAGAACACCGCCCCAGGACCCGATGGCTTGCCTGGAAAAGCCTGGGTCCTGGCCATGGAGGAACTCGGGTCTCGACTGAGAGGGCTCTTCAGCGCATGCATGGAGAGGGGCCAGTTCCCGCTTCGCTGGAAGACGGGGAAACTGGTCCTTATCGCGAAGCCGGGGCGCCCCGCGGACTCTCCGTCCGCGTATCGGCCCATTGTGCTGCTCGACGAGGTGGGCAAGCTCTTTGAAAGAGTAATTGCAGACCGCCTCGTCGTGCATCTGGCACGGAAGGGGCCGGATCTTGCGGACGGCCAGTTCGGATTTCGCAGGAGGCGCTCCACTGTGGACGCCATCATGCGCGTGCGAGCCCTCACGACGGGGGATGCAGTGTCCCGGGGCAGGTGTGTCTTGGCGGTGTCTCTGGACATCGCCAACGCCTTCAACTCCCTGCCCTGGAGTTGCATTGGTAGGGCACTCCGGTACCACCGGGTGCCCGACTACCTCTGTCGGGTGATCGAGGCCTACCTGTCGGACAGGTTCATCATCTACCCCGGTCATCAGGGGGAGTTGAAACGGCGAGAGATGTCGTGCGGTGTTCCGCAGGGATCGGTACTAGGGCCGCCCTTGTGGAACATCGGGTACGACTACGTGCTGCGCGCCGACCTCCCCGACGGGGTCAGCGTGGTCTGTTACGCAGACGACACGCTGGTCCTGGCGCGGGGACGGTCGTACCAGGCGGCGGTCGAACTAGCGACGCGCGGGGTTGCGACAGTCGTGGAGAGGATACAGCAGTTGGGACTCGAGGTGGCATTGCACAAGTCCGAGGCCATGTGTTTTCACGGCCCTCGGAGCGCGCCACCTCCGGGCTCCCAATTAACGGTAGGAGGAGTTCACATCGGCGTCGGGTCGACGATGAAGTACCTGGGACTCGTCCTCGACAGCCGGTGGAACTTCAAGGAGCACTTCCGACGTCTGGCTCCCAGGTTGAATGCGACTGGGGCTGCGCTCAAGCGGCTCCTGCCGAACCTAGGGGGTCCAGACGCCTCCTGCCGGAGGCTCTACGCAGGCATCGTTCGGTCCATGGCCCTTTACGGTGCGCCGGTGTGGGCGCCATCGCTACGGAAGCGAGTGGCGGCCCGGCTAACCGCCTGCCAGAGGGTCATGGCCATCCGGATGATCCGCGGATACCGTACGGTGTCCTGCGAAGCGGCGAGCCTCCTTGCTGGCCTACCACCGTGGGATTTGGAGGCAACAGTCCTTGCACACATGCATGACTTACGCGTGGAGATGCAACGTCGGGGCGAAACTCCGCTGCCGCGACAAGTCGCGGCATGGCGGACAGAGCTCCGGCGGGATCTCATGGTGAAATGGCGAGAGCGATTGTCGCAACCTCGTGCTGGGCACGCCACGATCGAGGCGGTAAGGCCCCTCTTTGAGGCGTGGCTGGAAAGGCCCCACGGCGTCGTCACCTTCCGTTTGGCGCAGGTGCTGACCGAGCACGGCAAGTTCGGTCCGTACCTGTACAAGATTCGTGCGGAGACGACGCCCGGGTGTCGCCACTGTGCGGACCGCCCGGTGGACACGGTGGAGCACACAGTCGAGGTGTGCCCCGCTTGGGAAGAGCAGCGCCGTGTCCTCGTGGGGGCGATCGGCGGCGATCTCTCGCGCCGGGGCTTGGTTCAAGCCATGCTCCGGAGCGAGGAGGAGTGGCAGGCGGTCGCCTCCTTCTGCGAAGCAGTAATGCTAGTAAAGGAGGAGGCCGACCGCCTTAGGCAAAGGCGGACACGCCGCCGCCGCCGCCGGGTTTCCGATCCCAATTTCCGGCCACCGTAGGCGCGGGCTCGCGGACGGTGGGCAATGGGTAGCTCGCTGTCCGTCCGTCCGGTAACAGACCGGTCCGAGCTCAGGTCGTCTACGGCGCGCACCGTTCCCGCGCGCCTCAAGGAGTTGTCAGCATACTGTAGGGGTCCAGCAGGGCCGAAGCCTACTGGGGCCAAAGGTTATGTGAGACTGTCACCAAAGGCCCCAGGATAAAGGCAAGGAATGGAAAGGTAGGTTTTTTAGTCAGTAAAAGTCTGACACTGTTTCCCGCCCCACCCAAGGGCGGGATTCGTCATTGGATGATTTTTACCTACCACAAAAAAAAAAAAAAAAAAAAAAAAAACTACCAAACTACACCATCTACTCTTTTATGTATGAATTGGTTAAATTACTATAGAAAAGATATAGCAACACCGCTCCCATAAAAGGAAGCCTAGAAAAACACTATAATTTTGCAACGTCCACGTGCGAGGCACGTATAGGACCTAGATCGTGCAAACACTGATAAAATACAAAAAGGGAAAGACACAAGGACTAAACACACCTTTTCCGGGCAAGCTACAGTAAATAATACGTCAGGAAGTTTACTATTTGTATGTAAGGTAATATGAAACTAATCACATACGATTTATTATGTTTTGTAAGTAAATATGGTAATGTTTTTTTTTGCATATCAATTTCCATACATAAATCGTTGTTTATTCTTCAAAAGTTGTTTTTAATGACAGACTTGCTAGACTCAATGTAAATTATGATGCTGAATTAATTATTATTTTTCTCTGAAAGAAATTAAATGCTTATACTACAAGGAAACATTAGCTACACTTAAATATTAATTTCTTTGAAAACACAAGACATTGTTTGCAAATAAATAAACTTTTACTTGTAATTCGAGTTTCCGATCAGAAATTATAGGCTAACTTGCAAGAAAACCTATTAATTTACTCAATTGCTTTCACAGTGCAGTCATTAAATGATTATTTTTCAAGTAACATCGAAGGAGCTTACAATTTAATGTAGTATAATTGTTCAGCTGTCCTTTCTCGACCGACTTTATTATAGCCCTTCGTTTGTTTGCTGAAAACTGTTTGAATAGTAAATATAATAATCGCTTTGTTGAATATTGAGAAATTATTTGTAAGCAAAGCAAACAATAACCAGAATGGAATAATACTGCAGATTTTTTTTTTTTCTAATGAAAAATTTATTCTACCAGCAATATTTTCTTTGAAAATATATCCAATTGGTAATGGACTTCAATACTACCTCATTCAATGAATAAGCATTGAAACCGATACTTGTAATAAATATAAAAACACATGCAACATTTATTGTATTTTAAACAAATACCAAACTATAAAAAATGTCTGCGGTCCCTGTCATTACGTATCTTACCGAGGCCGACATGATTCATCAATATCATGGAATGATTGGCTCAACTATATTTAACTTCGAAGTTGAACTATCGTGCATCCGTTCATAATGCCCAGGATTTTACAATACCTAGATTAAATAACACAGCAAAAAAACTGGGATATCTTTAGCTAATTCACCGTACCCGTGACCAAAAACCACTTGTAAAAAGTTCCCAAATCCGAAAATGGCTGCTAAAAAGAGGTTTCATTTTAAACAACAAAGTATTCTTAAACTAACACTAGCTAGCCAAACTTAAACCGTACGGAAATGACGAAAAAAGCTGCCTAGCAACAAACTGGTCACGAACACCAAACACGTGATTAATCCCGTCACAGCCGTTGCAATTCTGGCTCAAACCAAATTGTAGGCGACCATAAAACTCAGCTCAATAATAACTGCGCTTTTAAACCTGGATAGCGGACCGCAAAAACTGCCTCCTCAGTTTACCTTGAAACTGTGTGGGTGTTCTGAACTTGATTTAGTTGCTATCGTGCAAACCCTTTTTTTGTCTTGAATATAAATAAGTTCGGAATAAACTTTTTGTCGAGTCGCGCTCAACGAAAGTGGTTCGGTTTAGGGATCCGAGGTCAAATAATGGCGTGATTTTGCAAAGATCTGGTTATGAAGAAGACTTCTTTTCATTTGAATTGTTAATTGGTTGATATCTGATAGTTAACCTTGACGGAGCAGCTTTCTTAAGATACCCTTCACACAGTGTTCGAATCATTCCGTATAGTCACTTTTCTATTTGAAGAGATGGCTTCATTTCCTGTGTGTATCATGCTTGTTTGTTCAACAGGACGAATGACGTTCGTTTAATTAATGGCATTCATTTTAAAATATTAGTAGGCCCTTTAGTCAACCGACCTCGGCATCTAATCCGGTTTTGTGACACTTTCTCTAAACTCGGACGGTTATCACCAAGGAGATGCTGTCGGTTTCTGTCCTCAGATCAACTTCCTACATGATTTGATAATAACTTCCTGCGTCCTCATACATCCTCATTAGTCAATGTTTTGTATAAATAAATTACGGAAATGTTTATTGCACTTGAACGTTTTATAGTTCCAGTTGGAGCTATCGTTTCAAATAGAATTTTAAATAGGGTCACTAGTGGCAGACGTTATCGCAAACTGTTTTTGGTCTAATTGCGCTGAATTTTGTCCGTGTTTCGTGTAGGTTTCAGTTGCTTTATCAAAAGATATATGTATAGTCGCGTGAATATTAACTAACATACACCGAATCTGTGCCAATCTAGTTCTACAACATTATATAAAGTTACTAAACTAATCTTGATCAGGGCAAACTCTGGATAACTCAATATGTTTCACGAACTTGAACAAAACATACACAAACCGACATAACAGCGCAATAACTGTGTACACTATTAGAGATTTCGACTTGTTTGTAATAATAATAATTCCTGTGATAACAATATCATTAATAGTAAGGACACTGAGTTAATGTTGCACCACCTTGCATACTAATTGGACGTGGCCCGACTCCGCGAATCGGACATGCCTGAAATAATAATAGTGCTCCCACAATTAAACAGATAACGTTCATTTTCCACCTCGAACGCGAATTTACATTATAGTTGGGCACAAATTGCCTGTAAAATTTGAAAACGTGATATCGACTAACAGAAATTTTCTCTCTTGTTCACAGACAAAGAAGAACAACCCAAACCACATAAAGAGGCCGATGAACGCATTCATGGTCTGGTCCCAGATAGAGCGCAGGAAAATATGCGAGCAGACACCAGACATGCACAACGCGGAGATCTCCAAGAACCTCGGCCGCGTGTGGAAGACGCTCAACGACGAGGAGCGCCAGCCCTTCATCGATGAGGCGGAGCGGCTGCGACAGCTGCACATGAGGGAGTACCCCGATTACAAGTACAGGCCTCGCAAGAAGACCGCCAAGTCAGACAGATCTGGACCTAAGACCGGCGGCGTGACGAAGCCAAAGCGCAAACAACGCGCCGATTCTAACAACAACAGGGGCGTCGCCAGGCGGAGGAGACCTGTCCCATCAGTGCCGAGTGTACCCATGGAGACTCCTGCACCTCCACCACTGCCAGCGAGTCCAGCGGGTTCACCCGACTCCCCTGAATCAGCCTGTTTCTACGAAGACCATAATCGTCGCGAGCAGGCAGACCTAACAGATCTCTACTCTATTACGGATCTCCTGCCGCTCCCTGCGGATTGCGAGGTAGACCTGGAGGCCCTCACGACGGACATCGACTCGTTCGAAACCGCGTCGTCGTCGTCGGGGTCGCACTTCGAGTTCTCGTGCACGCCCGACGTGTCGGACATGCTGAGCGAGATCGGCGTGGCGGGCGACTGGGTCGACCACACGTTCTCGTCGTATCTGACGTCGTCTTAGAGCGGTGCTCGGGTCGCCACGGCCGCTGCGGCCGGTTCCACTGATCTCATGCGGTCGGCCACTGGGCCGCCACACGGAGGCCGACGACGCGGCGACCGCTCGCCGCTCCGCCTAGAGAGTGCCTATCCAAAATGACGTGTCGACATTTGGATTTAATGTACAAAGTTATTTAATAAGGATCGAGGGTGAAAATTGTTTTGACAACCGACCTCACGGTCGCGTTCCTCTTCGGTTCGTACGGTTACTTTAATCGTTTAGTTTTAAAGTTTCATTTTCGATAACGGCGACGCTTCGTCTAGGAAGCGGCATCGGGTTTTATAAACGTAGGCTGTGAGTTGGTTCTTGTTTTGTCGTTTTGCTTTCGTTATTAAATTTTATGGTTCGACACATAATGGAGGTAATTTCCAAACGACACGTCTCAGACGCATCTCAGTAATTAAATCCGTCTGCTCTCCGTCGCCTGGTTAGTTAGCCACGGGCCAGTCAGGGCGCCCGCCCCGCGCTCGCATCGCGTTGTCGCGCCGTATTCTGTTCGTGTACATTACACGACTTGGCTTCTAGTGCTTTCTGAAATCGTGAGTTTGCATTCTACGTCACACCTTCTTTTTTATTTTATTAACATTTGTACTTTTAAGGGTCGTCTTTTATTTTTGAAATGTCTTAGATCGAAATATGTATCATTCTTCTTGTAATAGAAAAATAAGACTAGTTATAGTCGTTTGTCTTGCGTTCATATATACTGTACGTAAGTTCACCTTATACTTTGATGCACTCGTAGAGATAGTTAAACATTATTATTTTACTATTGGAAGCTGATCGGTATGTCATTGGAAGAATTTCGGTGTGCGGGAGTAAGAGTTTGTCTCGGTTGGATGCGGTGGGCCTCTACCAAGTTAGTTGTCACCGGAGCGGGTCGCGCGTACTCGTTCACTTCTATCGCTGCTGTATGTATATTGTATACCGTCTCTTCCGCTACGCGAGCCTCGCTCCCTCCCAGTAGGAGTGCAGTGGTAGGGGTCCACTGTTTGATTTATATTAAATGTTTCGAGTCGGTCTTGTAAGTTAGGATTCGTAAAGTAAGGTAATATTCGTTCAATGGTAAGGTATGAAACTATATTGTAAAGCATGATGGCACCTATGGATCGATGTGAAGGGACACTTTCAATTCTCGTTTCTTTACTCTTCTCGCTACATTGACAACACAATAACGTCTATAGAAGATACATATCAATAATTGGAATGCGTTGTACCGCGGGCCGGTGGGTTTAATAAAAAAATTATATCGGGTGGGTCAAAAAGTCGTTAGTTTTCAACACAAAATGTTTTGCTAATTCAAACTCTGTGATTTACTTTATGGATTTTCTAAATTATAAGGTTCTAGTGGAGACTGATATCGCATAGATTAGTTTTAGCAGCGCTAGCTTCTCTTACTCTTTAAATTTTTTCGTTAATTTTTAATACCGGGCATAACATTTTATATTGTGGAAAGATATTTTTGATATTTGCGTTGCTGTGGAAAACGGACTTTGGAAGTTTTACAAAATTTGCCAACATTATAATAGATAGTCAGAATATTTCAGGAATAGATAGCAAAAAATAATAATCAAATCATAATATTTTGGGTAAATGAAATAGAAGTCCATTTTAATTCCGATTTCCACAGCAGAGCATAAGCTAAACAAATTGTATTTAAAAAAAAAAGAAAAATTTTTGCTAAAAAATCTGTCAATTCATTGAAAATCGTGTCAGTTAAGGGGTAATATTTAAAGGAATGTTACCTCATTCATTATTAAGATAGATACCCTTCTACATAATATACCTGTTTTCAAATTGTAACAATATTTGTAGATACATACTTCTGTGTCCCAAAAATATAAGGGATCCGTTGTGCTGTAATAGGTAAGAAAGAAATGCTTTACCTATATTATATTCTTTATATAATATATTATATATGTAAAAAAGTTCATGTATTAATTAGTAAGTGTCTATGAAAACCCATTTAAATAAGAAAAATGCATAAAGAGCATTATCTACATTATATCTGTCTTGTGTGTCGTAGGGCGATTATATATGAAAGGACGAAAAATAAATTTGTGCCTAATGAACGAAAAAAAAAAAACTTGAAAGTTCTTGTAATACTTACTTTAGTGATGCTCAAACAAGTATTTTAAGCGCGTAGTGTTTAGACGCTATTAATTGACAAAACTCGTATAAAAAAATAAATGGTAAGATTTATTATTATTCGATGCCAGATTTGCATTTTGTTTCATCATTTTGCTTCTTTCTATAAGGTATATTGGATATTTCATTTTTTTCTGCAATTGCCGGTAAAGATTTTTCATTTGGTCTTTCTAAATTTTGTTTCCATCATTCCCTTTTCCAGAAAATTTGAGTTTTGCCTAAATTCATTTTTTTTCTGGAGCATTTTTGTTGGGTATGTGATCAGTCTTTTCATTTTTGTTGTCTTCTGTTCCTCGTTGCTATCCCAAAATGATTTTATCGTTAGTTACGATAAAATCATTTTGGGATTTAGCTGATTGTTTAGAATTTTAAACTGGTTTTCGTTTAATTGTTGTCCTAGGTCATTAAATAATATACGGCTAATAAAACAGTTAAGTGATAAAATTTCAAATTCATATGCGGTTTGAATGTTATTTGTTAATATAAAAAACTTGAATGCTTACAGTGCCGGTTCTAGTTTGTTTTTGTCTATATGTCTTTCGAATTCGTTTTTCAATGGATTGATGTTAAAGAAATCTTCAATTATGTCCAAATATTGTGTTTGAATGAGGAATTTCATTAGGTTTATATTTTGACTGTACACCCAGTCCCTTCGTATGTTTAACTTCGACAATAAAGTGTCATTTCGTTCTGCTTTTTCTTTTGTAAGTTTTCTATGGACTTTCTTATTATATTTGTTTTCAAAGTCGCTATATTTTTCCTTCATTTGTGAAACTTTTTATGTACATATATAATGGGGTTCATAACCAATAATCAACGATTGAAAGCAATATAACATGTCTACGTATTAGTGACATCACGCTCAAATTAGAATAATTCTCTTCTACTAATAAAAATTGTAAGCCGATCTGTCGTTTCCAAACAATAGGCATAGAATAAGAAATTCAAATACCATTTTAAATTGTACTTTTTAATATACTATTAAAAAATTTCAGAAACAAAACTGTGCTTAGAATGAAAATTAACTTTCGCATGTTATATTTGTCTAATCAATATAAAGCGATGTTTAATTTTGATTCCAATCGAGGCGTTTTACCACTGAATGTTTAAAATTATTTTAATAAAATTTGTTTGCAAAGCCGCTGTACAAATCCTGTAAATATGATTTTTATTAGTGGGGGAGCTGTCAAAACCCCAAGAGTATTTTATAACAACATCGAATTTAAAATGTTGTAAATTAGCGCTTCTCTTTCAATAATTATTGGAATTATCAGGGTTTAATAGTTTTCATTTATGTATTTTAGATGTATAAATGTCCCTAAGATTATCATTGCCTTCCTTGGACAATGTTCTTCAAAATTCTTTGCTTAAGGCTTCCACTCTTCTTAGCCTTAAAATTCTTTTAATGAATACCATGGAAGTATATTTTAATCTCAGGTATGTAAGTAAGTATTGAAAAAAAAAAATGTTTATAATAATGAAGTCAAAATAAAGCGACACTGTGACAAAAAATTAGAGGGTATATATATAAAACGTCTTAAGTAAAAATATCATAAAGGACGTAGTTGTTGTAGGTTATATATGTAATTATGATATACTTATATATTAAGTACGTATAACACGGTCAAATACTATGGTTTACGAAGTCATTGAGTATTGTGCAGAAATGAACAGTATATTTCTCGTAGATGCTTTGCTAGTTGTAGACACAGAGTAGCTTGACCGTGATATAAGTAGGAATATTGTTGTGTATCAATTTATCGAGATCGCATGAATTAAGCTTACAATCTCGCTTTGAACCGATTAGATGTATATAACCTGGCAGGTGGACATATTGCGAAGAAGTACTTGTATCATAAGAATTGGTTATAACTATAAATGCGATTAAAATGTTAGTGAAATCATTCACAGAACTGAAAAGTTGATATTCTCGTTACGTTGTTTAAAAAAATAATTGATCGTAATTATATCTCTGTATCATATGTATCTACGCTATTGTTGATTTATTATAAGCATATTCTATCTTAGTAGCTCTCCTTCGGTTTCGAAACAAATGGGAAAGTTTCAAGTTTAAAATTAGGACTTTCTCTAGACCATAACCAAGCCTTTGTAAATATATCTTGTACATTGTGACGAATTTTGTCATTAAGACGAAAGAAATATGGTTGATCCTCTTCAATATTGCGTCCACATTTGAATCTATAGAAAGTGATCAATCCTACAACGATGTTGTTTGTTTGATCGCAGTAGAAGCTGCAACCAATGGTCGCGATCTAGAGTTGTATGTCCCTAAACCTATTTGCTTCGAAATATTTCAAGACACAACGAATCTTCTGTTCTCTTCTCATACCCTCATGCACTTCATTAATATAATTAAATAGAAAATAATTGGTGTCTGTAACTCAATATAAACGATAATGTATTATCACCAGGCAGTAGTACGCATGTATTCGTTGTTATAGTAGAGTGTGTCATAATTATTGGTATCTATAATAACTATTAATAATTAAACAAGAATAATAAAAAATAACGAAAATTTTCGCACAACATAAATCAAGGAACTAACATAAGAATAAAGTTGATAGTTATAAAACATAATGATTAAGAAGTTACTGTAAGATGCGATTTTTTGAGTTAACGAATTCTTTATCCAGGGGGATACGCCTGCTATATATTTTTATGTATGTATTGTCCAACAATCGCAACGAAAGCTGCTCGTGCGATTGATTCTGTCCTTAATAATTGTTGTATTGAAAGTTTCAAGTTAATTTACTGTATATAATTCTTTGAACAAATTAGGAACAAAAAATGGTCCATTAAATTTTAACAAATAATATTAAGGTAGATGCATGTATACATTTGGAATATATGCTTTGGTGTACAATGCCAAACTTAATACGATGCTAGAAAGCATGGCTTTAACAGATATCGCTAAGGATTGGACTGATGTTTTCATTTTCCAGCTTTTGCCATTGGAGTTGTAAATATAATTTTGGCCACATCGGAAACTGCATCATTTTTCCGAGACATTCTAGTCTAGTAAGACGAACCTTCATCATCAATGGCCCCTGATACCTGATTATTAGTTTGTGTTATTCAATTTATACCAAAAAAATACGAAGCTCTTTCAACACTGTTACCGATGGATCTCTTTGTATGTAGCGATAAAAACATTCGGCTTACCAAAAATTGGAAACTGTTGTTTTCAACTTTTTTTTGTAACATTGGTTTTAAAGATTGTACATATTAGATCAGTTTGGTTTATGTTTAAGTAATTAACCCTAGACGGGTACCATTTATTCATCTTTGTCCAATAATTTAGGAGTTCTATTATGTTTAAGTTTTCATACAAGACATATTTTTAACATCGTTTTCCCCTCGTCCGTTGTATAAATTATTGTCACTGTATCTTTAGGTATATACATAAAATGTATGAGTAGTCTTTTAAATGATAGGTACGATTAAATGTAATGTAGTTATTGATTAATCTTAAGACAAACTGTGTAAATTTTGTATTTGTAATTTGTTTCAATGAACATATAATTATTATATATCGTAAAGTAAAACATCCAGTTTTTAAAAAATAACCAGAATTTTATTGAAAACATCCCCTTTTTACCTTTAAACATAATATTGATTTATAATTAAGACAAAAAGCACAATTGACAAACAGTCCCCCATACACACAACACTCACAAACTTAATATAAGCAAAATTGGAATTGAGTCTATAAAACATAAGTAATAAGTGAAAAAAAAAACATAAGTAAAAACATAAAAATCTGATGGTGAAAACTGGAGAAAACTGAATGCAGAACGCTGAAAACTGATGCTATATCTTCAAGACAGCTTAATTGAGCCTTAGATGGATACGCTGACCTTCCTGAAACATAAGTATATTCTAATTTTAAGAAAGTAAGTATTATCAAAAATTATAATAATGATGAACCATAAACAAAAATCGTAAGTAATATCTAGCAATACACTAGAGAGCTGACAGAAAAAATCAGGAATACAATAAGAAAAGAAGATATATAAACATATTGATCCTGCTGATGCTAATATAAATAACAGCCTAAATAATATCAAAATAGCAAATCCTATTACAGTAATAGATTAAATTAATAATTTAGTTCCATATATAAAGAGAAAGTTAGTATTTCAGTACGATGTTATCAATAAACAGGGCTTAGGCAATATCTTTACCGAGGGACAGTGAACGACGATAGGCTGAGCTAAATTTATACCTATTCTAGAATGTAAGAGCCCAATATAATCCCTCGGGTCATCTCTCCCGTCACTAGCTAAGACTATACGACCTAGTCTCAGGTCCACTTAGCTAAATGATAATGTTAAGGGATTATCAATAGTGAAGCATATTACATTCTACCTTATGCAATTTCATTAAAGAGACCTCACAAATAAGGTCTTGGACGAGGGCCCTATCATCAAGTTATTCAAATTTATTGCTTTAATTTCGTATGCCACAGCGCATTAGACGGATCATTACTCATTTTTGATGACGTCATCATATTTGGAGCAATTTTGCAATGCCCTCAAAATTATAATGTTGAAATGTACGCAGATGGATTTAATTTTGACTTAATGGTTTCGCGTAATGGGTATGGGAATGACCTGAGATGTGTCCGTATACGGAATGGGCGGTAAACAAATGTGGGTCTGATGGTACGCTGTAAATTTAATAGGAAGCGACGTTATTATGTGCTGGTCTACAGATGAAACATGAGCCTTTCTTGCAAATACGTTACACGTTAGACGACCTTGAAAAGGTGTTGGTTGTTATTGACATGATTAATGATCGGAATGGCCATCCATACAAATTTGTTGTTCGAAGATTGCTACTTATTGAATTGATTTATTCTTATGGGCCTTATCACTTTAGGTACTATGACTCTGTTCATTATACGATATATTACACAATTTAAAAATAAGCAGCAATAATTTTAATAAGCATCTGTAATGTATGGAAGTTACTTCAAAAGGCAAAGACTTTACTCAATTTAAAATTATATACAGGAAAACAAAACACAGTAGCATTGTTTATTGTTTACAAGGAAGCTGCTATCCTATACAAAGAATATTGTTATCTTTTAAACAAGGTAAACGGTAAGTTTATATGTTTACGAAGGTACAATTTATTCAGGAAGAAAATAATTTATTTGAATGAGGACAACGCAATTATTGTTGGCGCCAATGAGGTTCATCTTTACAAGAAGAAATAAAATGATATCTGAAGTAATAAAATAACAGTCGGCTTCAATTTATATTGTTTGTCAAAAATTGAACACCTAGTACCATATACCTGCTGCTGAAATTACTTTTTACATTTCTTCCGAAACAATCCCAAATTCAGAAAGCAATAAGCATCAAATCCATAACAAAAAAATAAATAAAAACCCGAATATCCAACCAACACATCGAAATCAAATCAATCAATCAACTGAACCCGCGAGATCCAATGCTACCCGAATCCCGCCACAATACATCAAAGGCATCCCTAGAACCAGAAATCACAATCCAACTACCCGTAAATGCGGCAAAAAAAGTCGTGGTTGGGAGCATTAAAGCCACTAAAACAACGAGAAACGATTGTCTGGTAAATACAAATTGAAATCGGCTCAGGCACCACCGCAGCGTATTTTTTCATCACGTTCGATATCTAGGAGCGCTTGCTGTGAATGCTAAACAGTGTTTGTTATTCAGAAGCCAGCGCAAGCTTCTTATCTGTTACATTACAGAGCTAAATATTTTCCTCCTACCTACATATTAATTAACTTGATTGATGAAGCCTTGTTTTACGATACGATGTACTTTGCGACTCTAAAGTTGGAAGAAAAGTGGGGTGTTGATCTTAAGCTTTCTGAAGGTGGGAATTCATTTGAATAAATTGGAGTGCTGGAGTTGAAAGTTCTTATCTCAAGTTAAAGAGAAAATTAACGAAAGAATTGAAGTTTTACTATCAATGATGTACAAACTCGTTCAAAACTTTTGTCACCAGTTCAAAATAAAGACAGTTTGAATCTAGACAATTTTATTTCCACATTAGATGTAGTTATAGCAGATTATTGCTCGAATACTCCAGAAGGAGGGTGATATGTTTTTGGTAACATATGGATAGAAGTCTATAAATATTTCCAGTATCTTTCGCAACCTATTCCATCAAACTGACTCTAGCAATTTCATCCACCATCCAATCAGTATGTAAAGCAGTCCCCTAATAAACATCCTCTAAGAAATCGAGCGCCAAACTAAATTTTCTCAGCTCTTAATCAACTGGAAGACTTTATCAACAACAGTAAATTAATTCAGTTGTATTAATACAACATGGGGATCGGTTTGTACGGAATGAATGCTAAGTAGGTGGGTCCAAATTAATTTCGTATGTTCTTGTAGAGGGCGGTGTTCAGGCGCTTGGTCCTCATGAATAAACATAAACAAATTGAACATTCGATTTCCCATATTTAGTGACTGGACTTGGATTTGGGATTCATTGTGGCGGTGAAAACCTCGTAGTAGAAAAAAGACGAATAGCATAGCTTAAACATGATTCGTTTATAGTGGTCCCGTTTCTGATGGGGTACACCCCGCTCTACTCACAGATTGCATCCAGTCGTGGTTGGTAGTTGTCACATGTCTACGACTTTCTAGTAAGTATATCTCATTTTGGTTAAAATCACTAATGTGATCTATACTTACTTAATTTAAGGATTTTTTTTCTTCCAATTTATTATTGTTTTTTTTTTTTGTTTGTTTCCAATTTTAATATTATGTTAGTATTACGATTTAAGATTGCCCATTTATCGAGGAAAATTATATTTAAAATCAAGCTACGACTAATATTGAAGTGGAACAGTAACTAAAGACGAGAAAAACTGCGAGAAACAGTTAGTTAATTAGTATTGAGTGATGAGCGTAACCTTTAAATATTCCCACTTTACGAGGGCACAGCATAGCATCAGCCCTATAATGTTCCCACTGCTGGGATTCAGGCTACTTCTCTTGGAGAGGGAATGGGCCGTAATCCACCACCCAGTGCGGGTTGCTGCATGTCACATGTCTTCGAATTTTTGGCTCTAGGACATGCTGGTTTCCTCAAAATGTTTTTCACCGTTTTGAGAGCAGTGGTGATGAAATAAATTACACAAAGCAATGAGCCTGGCTAGGTTTGACCCCATGACCTACAATTCGTTAGTCGGGGATGTTACCACTCGGCTACCACTGCTCTGCTGGGGGTACAGGCTCTTGCATTAATCGTCATCAAATCATGTAGGTACACGTCTTATGATATAGATGCGACATTGTACGGAAAAAAATGTTTGTTTCATTTTTGAAAATGTAACATCGGAGTATGCTAAGATATAAATCTACAACTTTACATTTTAGGCAGATTACTATATTCTTAAATTTTTATTTTACAGGTTAATACTATTCATAAAAACCGGTCAAGTGCGCGTCGGACTGAGACCCTAAAATCGGTTATAGCCCTCGTCACACAAGTTGAACCATTGTGGTCGACCTTGAATGCCCAATTGAAGTGGAGGGCTGCGCAAAACCACAGCAAATGGTTCAACTTATTTGCTGCGTACAATTAAACCAGTTAAAAAAACTTTGGTTTTACTAATCTTATCAAGCATTAAATGCTACAGTGTACATCTAAAAGTCATATCATGTACGCAGTCATGTAGGAGTCCATAACATTCTCATATCAAGTTTATCGCTTGCCCAACAAGATGGTGCTTCATTCGCCAATAGAGACGGCAGACAATCTGTCGCTATGATAAGACAACGCTGCTTATCTTAGCTATTTTTAGTGTCACATACTCGACGTTTCCTTGACGGGGTGAGCAGATAAAGTGTGACCTTTTGAGGAGACGAAGGTATGTGACATGCAGTCCTTTTAGGTCATTGGAATGGATAGGTAGGTTTAAGTTAGGATTGGTGACTAAGCGATGGTCTGTGAAACAATTTACACTCGATAGGTTACTATACTCCATAGATTTAGGTACTTATAATAATAGCCTTTAATAACAATCTTACATAATAATTCGGTACTACAATTAACACTAATATATACACCGTTAAATTTTGGTCATTTTAATCCCGCGAAGGGTCGATTCGATACATGAAACACTATCGATTTGTAAAGATAAACATGAAAAATAAAGTACTTTTTTTTCGAACTCCAATTAATTCATGCATGTATGAAATTAATTTCTTTAAGTAAAGGTCAGCTGAGCGAGGTCAATGAACTGTAGGTAGTTAGTACGCCACGACCTACAGCTACCTACAAGGTCATTGACTCGTATACTTTACCGAATCGACCCTCAATGGGATTAAAACGATCAAAATTTTACAGTGTATTAACAGTGTATACACCGATACAGAGACTAAAAATAATAATATTTACAAATGGATAAAAAAGGAACTTATTTTGCATCAAAAAAATCATCCACATCGATTTCAATGGTATAAGTGCCCAGAACGCTGGCAGCACTGCCACGTTAGACGGCAATGCTGGTTCGTTGACTCAAGTAAAGCCCAGCTCTCTGGTCAAGCGTAGAGTCGACCAGCTGTTTACTGATATCGCGCATAACTCGATGAGCACTCGGACCCCATGGCCCCAGTGTTTCAACCCCAAACGGCTCAAACATATGATTTCCGATAAGGTTATTATTATACTTACTCCGTTTCAACCAATTATATTGCTATAAGCTATATGTTCTGTATTCTAACCCATGATTGGTTCAGCTGACGGCGCAAAGATCATGGAGCGTTCTATGCCAGAAATCAGCCAATAGCGGGCTGCTTAGATGACAGGACAAGCGCCCTCTCCCGGTTTTTCATGTTGTTGAAATCGGGCCGCCGTGCGGTAACTTTCTTTTTGAGCGCGCCCCTCAATAAATCGATAAATCAAGGGACAAAGTGAGCATAACCGTGTTGTGTGATCAGTAACCAGCTTCAACAGTGCTGCTTCATCCAGAGTACTTCGAGGAAGGCTGAAAAGGCGATAAAGGTAAGACGTTTCTTTGGCTTTGTCGTTTGTCACTTTGTTCCAAGATTGGGTAAGCTCAAACCGAGTTTCATACAGAACAACCACCAACACCAGCTATTTAATACAGTCCAACTTCTCTATTCCACATTCTGGTCCATTCGAGACGGATTCTCATTTTCATCTCTCCAATAAGATTCAAATAGGAAAAACATTTGGCTAGCGCTAGACCTACGCGTCCAAAATGGCGGAGGTCTTAGAAATGAAACGAAAAACGTTAACATGCAGGAAAGAATATTTATTTGCAAAATTACAAAAGCTTTATGATTATTCCAAAAAGTTGGGAACAGAACCAGATATATTGCCAATGTTTACGGTATTAATGTCTGAAATGGAAAGTGTCCGTCTGAGATTTGAATCCACCATATTTGATTTGTTCGAAATAGAAGTACAATTAAAACCTACTAAAGTGAAAATGTCAACAAGTGAGCTTGAATCATTTGACGAAATGTATAATGCGTGCCAGTTAATCGCTAGTAAATATTCTAAATTGGAAAATGATTTCTTCCCTGCGATAGACAAACAGGATTTAGTAAAACCCGCGTTACCAAAGATATCATTATTTCAATTTGACGGTGAAACAGAAAATTGGATGACCTTTTATGACACGTTTTTATCATTAGTTCACAATCGAAATTTCACAGATATCGATAAGTTTCATTATTTACTCTCATGCGTAAAGGGCCCTGCCTTAAATATAGTTAAAAAACTGCCGATAACTGCCGCAAATTACGCATTAGCTTGGCAAAGCTTGATTGATAAATACCATGATCACAGAACACTAGCATGTAGGTATTTCGATAAAATGTTGAACTTTACACCGTTAACAAAAGATACCTCGTCGGACTTAACTTCATTTATAGAAACCTTTGATCATTCTCTTAAAGCGATTCAAGCATTAAATATTAAACACTTGGACGACTTTCTATTGTGTCATTTAGCATTACAAAGACTCGACCCTCATACGCGAAAATTATTCGAAGAAAGTCGGGATCAAAAGTTAATACCTACTTTCGAAGAACTTATGCAGTTTGTAAACAAACAAATTAAAGTTCTAGAACATTCGTTTATAAATGTGGCTACTAATAACCCGTCGAAGTCTAGTAATAACCATTCGCAAAATAAAAATCCGAGATCTTCGTCAAAGTCGATTCTTAATACGGCACGAACTCCGCAAAATATTAATAACCGTAATGCAAACTTAAGCTGTGTGATTTGTAAACAAAATCACATGATTTATCGATGTGATCAATTTCGTAAATTGTCCGTCGATGAAAGAATGAACCGTGTTCATTCACTAAAACTGTGTAATAATTGTCTTAAATCTGACCATCAATCGAATGCTTGTAAAAGCACAATGAGTTGTGGGGTCTGTGCAGAACCACATCATTATTTGTTGCATAAAGATAATACGTTATCAGATAGCGCGCGAACATCGTCCGTGACGGTGCAGTCTCCTTCGCTCGCACTAAACGCTGGTCGCTTCGTAAGTGACGTCACATGCACAAATACACAACAATCATTCATGAGTAATAACCTGTGTGAATATGAGGTAGTTCTAGGTACTACTCTCACTCATGTAATTGATTGTGTGGGTCAGTTTCACGATTGTCGAGCCGTTATCGATTCCGGGGCACAAAGTTCTTTTATAACAACTGAGTGTGCTCAAAAACTAGGATTAAAACGTAAAAAATGTCCTTTTACTATTCATGGGATCGGCGGAGGGGTAGTAAAAACTCAAGGAATGGTCACGTGTACATTGAAACCAAGACAGGCGTGTGGTCCGACGTTTCGAGTTAATTTAGTAGTTATTTCAAAGGTGTCCGCGGATATGCCTAATGTTTCATTTACTGAAAATGTCATTAGCGAATATAAAACTTATAAGTTGGCGGATCCATTGTTTTTCAAGCGTTCACGAATAGATATTTTGTTGGGGAATGACATAGTCCCAGATATAATTATTGATAAACCATTCGTAATTAGGGATGGTATTCCTAGTGTGATTAAAACAGTTTTTGGTGATGTAGTTAGCGGAAAATTATATCCGTTTAATAAATATAAATCGCAAAATCTTAATTTATCAGTTTCGTATGACGACGAACAGTCAATTGACAAAACATTACGTGATTTTTGGGAAGTTGAAGAGGTGCCGTGTACCCCATCAACAAGTCCAATGGATCAACTAGCCGAGGAGATATTTTCTCATGAACATACGCGGGAGTCGAACGGCCAATACGTAGTTCCAATGCCGTTCGTACCTAACCCCGCGCCATTGGGACAATCGCGTGCCGCGGCCGAGCGACGACTGATCTACTCGGAGCGTAAACTCGCACGTGTACCTGAGTTGAATAACAAATATAAGGAATTTATGCGTGAATATGAAAAGCTCGGTCATATGGAACTTTATCAGGGTGATCAGCCTAGTAAATACATTATCCCACATCACAGTATTTTGAGACCTAGTAGTACCTCAACTCCGTTGCGAGTAGTATTTGATGCGTCTGCGAAAACCACCACAAGCGTCTCGTTGAATGATATTCTATTGGTCGGCCCTAAACTGTATCCGGACATTGCGTCAATAATCTTGAAGTTTCGACTATTCGAATATTGTTTAGTGAGTGATGTTTGTAAAATGTATCGCGCTATTGCCTTAAGAAAAGAAGATCGCTGTTATCAACACATTTTATATCGGGAATCCCCTAACGATCCAATTAAATTATATGAATTAAAAACTGTAACCTACGGACTCAGCTGTTCTCCATTCTTAGCTATTCGCACGCTGCTCCAGTTAGCGAAAGACGAGGGTGAACGTTTTCCCCTCGCTGCTCAGGTCCTCCGTGAGGGAATATACATGGATGATATCTTATATTCATGCCAAACCCTTGAGCAAGCTAGCCTAGTCCAAGATCAACTAATAGGTATTTTTGAAAGTGCCAACTTTACGCTAAAAAAGTGGATGAGTAACAATGAGGAATTGCTGCAACGCGTTCCGTCTGAAAATAGGGAAAATTCCGTAACGTTCGTTAAAGACGAAAACGACAGTTCTATTAAGGTCTTAGGACTTAAATGGACTCCAAAATCCGATCATTTTTTGTTTTCAGTTAATTTATCGGACAACGAAACAACCAAGCGATCGGTACTAAAACTGCTAGCGTCGATTTACGATCCCGTGGGTTTTATCGCGCCATGCATTTTAGTAGCTAAGCAGATTATGCAAGATCTGTGGAAGCTAGGTATTGGTTGGGACGATAAGTTGCCAGATAACATTAAAAAATCGTGGCAGCACTTTATTTTTGTACTTCCGCGGTTAAGCGAGTTACGTATCGAACGCCATATGCTGTTACCGGGCGAAACGACTTGTGATTTAATCGGATTTTGTGACGCTTCTTTACGAGGTTACGCAGCCTGCGTGTACGTCATCAGTCGTGACCAAAAGGGTAACGCAAAGGTTCGTTTAGTAACAGCGAAATCCAAAGTAGCACCAATAAAACCCGTAACAATCCCTCGGTTAGAATTAATGGGAGCGGTTTTATTAAGTAAATTAATAAAATTCGTTTGCGATACATTTGTTACTCGAATTAAAATTAACCAAATAACTGCAGTATCAGACTCGACAGTCGTACTGTCCTGGCTTCAAACGGAACCTTATAAATTAAAAACCTTTGTCAGTCATAGAGTTACTCAAATTATTGAAATCTTACCCCCTCATTTTTGGCGGCACGTTGGCAGCGAAAATAACCTAGCAGATATTTGTTCGCGTGGAGCGTCTCCGGCGCAACTGATAGACTGCACCCCACGTTGGCTACAGGGTGCCGATTGGATGTATCAAAATTACGTCGATTGGCCTCTGACGGTGTTTGTGAATGAAAGCAATCATAAACTACCGGAATTAAAAACTTCCACTAATTTGTTGCTGAATCACAATATTAGTGATCATATTATTGAAACTAAAATGGAATTTTGTGATAGAATCTTCGCACAATTTTCGTCATTTTCCAAATTGCAAAGATCTTTTGCTTGGATTTTAAGATTGACTCGCAAACAGGGTGATATACCCACCCATGCTAAATCACACGTGTTATCAACCCGTGAACTGAACGAGGCACGCGATAAATTAATAAAACTAGTTCAGAATACTTACTTTGAAACGGAAATTAAAATGATAACAGATAAAAAATACGTACCATCGTTACGAAAATTATCTCCGTTCATTGATAGCGATGGGTTTCTCAGGGTAGGGGGTCGCATCGGTTATTCCGAACTTCCTTATAATGCTAGACATCCGCGACTTCTCCCTAAAGATAGTTTATTTACAAAACTATTGATTAAATATTTACATGAAAAATATTTACATGTTGGACCGCGAACCTTGCAAAGTGTTGTTAATGAAAACTTTTGGATATTATCGGCTCGTAGCGTTATTAGATCCGTGTTATCTAAATGTAAAACGTGCTTTAAATGTAAACCATCGTTACTTCAGCCTGAAATGGCCCCGTTGCCAACAACTCGGTTGATACCTAATAAGGTATTTTCTAACGTCGGAGTTGACCTCGGAGGTCCATTCTTAATTAAAGAAAGCTTACGTCGTAATGCTAAAGTGACAAAAGCGTACTTGGCACTATTTGTCTGCTTTTCAACTAAAGCAGTACATCTCGAAGTGTTGTCTTCTCTCTCCGCTGATTGTTTTCTCGCATGCCTGGATAGATTTGTGGCTCGCAGAGGTCTGTGCGCTGTTCTCTATTCTGATTGTGGAACTAATTTTGTTGGCGCAAACCGACATCTGTCGGAGATACAAAAGTTCTGGCGCGAGAATCAAGATGACATTTCGGGTGGTTGCGCTAAACGGCAGGTTGATTGGAAATTTAATGTCCCCAGTGCTCCTCACATGGGTGGTCTCTGGGAAGCGGGCATTAAGTCTGCCAAATATCATCTAGTGCGGTGTGTAGGGGAAAAGTCCTTAACGTTTGAGGAACTTGCTACGATATTCTGTAAGGCAGAAGCCATAATGAATTCGCGCCCTTTGTGTCCGCTTCCTTCAAGTGACAACCCCAACGAATTTAATGTATTAACCGCCGGACACTTTCTAATTGGACGAAGTTTAGTCTCCATTCCTGAGTACGACGTGCGAGATATTGATATCAATAGGCTGTCACGGTGGCAGTATATCCAGAAGTGCTCCCAACTGTTCTGGAAACGTTGGAGTCATGAATATCTAAACACTTTACAACAGAAAGCCAAGTGGTTTATCTCTTCTTCTAATCCTAAAGTTGGAGATTTAGTAATAATTAAAACTGACAATGTTCCCTCTTGCACTTGGCCTCTCGGCAAGATTGAAAAGTTACATCCCGGTCCCGACTCAATAGTTAGGTGCGTGACACTGCGCACAGAAAAGGGTGTCTTACAGAGACCTATAAATAAACTTGCCCTATTACCTTACGCCAATTAATTTCAAATAAAACGTTTTTTATTTAATTTAGAGTATAATTTAAGATTAGTTATCAATGTCCTAGATAGTATAGTAATCTCATTTTTAGGAAACCATCACTATGGTTTCGGTAGGGGGTATGTTCTGTATTCTAACCCATGATTGGTTCAGCTGACGGCGCAAAGATCATGGAGCGTTCTATGCCAGAAATCAGCCAATAGCGGGCTGCTTAGATGACAGGACAAGCGCCCTCTCCCGGTTTTTCATGTTGTTGAAATCGGGCCGCCGTGCGGTAACTTTCTTTTTGAGCGCGCCCCTCAATAAATCGATAAATCAAGGGACAAAGTGAGCATAACCGTGTTGTGTGATCAGTAACCAGCTTCAACAGTGCTGCTTCATCCAGAGTACTTCGAGGAAGGCTGAAAAGGCGATAAAGGTAAGACGTTTCTTTGGCTTTGTCGTTTGTCACTTTGTTCCAAGATTGGGTAAGCTCAAACCGAGTTTCATACAGAACAACCACCAACACCAGCTATTTAATACAGTCCAACTTCTCTATTCCACACTATATCTGACAGGACATGTACATATATGTATAATATATAACGCTTGCAAAACTGGTACGATTTGTACTCATCATGCTTCCTGTTTTAACAAGTGTAAATATATACTGGATCAATCAAATAATTCATGACACTTAATTTAAATTCATCGTGATAAACTAAAGTATCAATTTTAGCATCGTGTATTTTAATTATAATCTAAAAAAAAACTTGCGAGTAATTTCTATGACATAGACATTGTTGTTTTAAATTTTTAAACTCGAATATACATCATATATCGTTGTATATTCTTTACCTAATAGCGTTATAATATGAAAAGGATTATGTCCTTGTTTCAGTAATTATCTCATCAATTTACACAGCAATTTAGCACTGACAGCAGAGTGTTAAAGTATTTTAGTATTTATTTTGCAATTTTATTGCACGATCAAGTAGATTTAAAAGATTAAGGCGTATGACCTTAGCTTAAGACTGACTATAAAGAGCTAACATTTTGTTAAAATGGTAGTTTATATTTATTTTAGTATTCAAGTAAATATCATAAATTACAATATTAAAATTAACGAGAAGAATAATATTGCCACGCTTAAATGTGAAGCAGAGAGAAGGTATTACATTAAATTTAACTCAGAATATTGCCTGTAAGAATATTCTGAGTTAAATTTAATGTTAAATTAGACTCTTTTAGCCACCATAGACGTGGGCTTTTGACCGTTCGGCCGTCTGTTAACAATCCGGACCGAGTCCGAGTCGTCGACAGCGCAGTGTTCCACGCGCGTCTGAAGGATCTCCTTGTAGCCAACAAAACACATCTTGATGTCTGTCAGCAAAACTGTAGAAGCCCTGAGCCTATGGAGTGTCTTCTGACAGGAAAGCTAGCCCTCTCCATCATAGAGTGAGAAAAGTCATTGGATGATTTTTCAATGTGTGTTATTTTAAGGTATGCGCTATGTTTCTGGCAAATAAACTCTTTTTATTTCTTTCTTTCTTTCAACAAGGCGTTCATAGCATTTAGTGAGAAAATGAACACATTAAAGAATGACGATTTTAGGAAAGTCTTAACTAATACTAAGGAAATAACATCATCAATCAATAGATACAGATCGTGCCAAACGTACATTGAAATCACTTGACTGAAATCATCAAAAATAACACGTATATTGTTTATTTATATTCAAAACAGCATAAGCACTGATACTCCAATTAAAATCGATGCATTTTCCAATCACGATTTCTCTATTACGTTTCCAAATATTTAATTTTAACTCAAGATTCTACTGACAATTTGACGTCACTGCAAACGTCAATTTATTGTCATTGCCGTCAGTCTTGATACTTGGTGTCAATACACAATGTGACCTTAGGATATCAGAGCGTTCTTGCGTCAGGACTTGACCGATTATGGACTAATTCCGTGATGATCCGTGATCAGCTGATTGATTAAATTACTACAGCGCAAATTGAACTGTATATGTTCTAGCTAGGGTTTGATTTTCAATGGATAATCCTTGCTTACTTCTTAATATTGCATTAAATAAATAACATTTATATTTATAGCAAAAATAATATCTAAATTTATATCTTAATTGTAATCTTCATTTCAGTTGGATTTTGATAGTCATAGCCAACTAAACAATCAGTTCACTAAACAAGAGAGTGAGATATTGGGGCTAGACTAATAGCTTTGAAAAAAATGAAGACTTTTATTCATTAAGTTATTATGACCAGTTATTTATTTGCAGTAATCAGAATCCCTTTTTTTAAGGTAGGAAAATTATTTAATGAGATCTCCGCGCTCTTGGGCGGGAGATAGTGTCAAACTTTTACTGACCATAAACCTACTCCTGTTCCTTTTTTGCCTTTCATACTGGGGCTGAACCTTCCTTTCAGAAATTGATCATTAGCCCTAGTAGGCTTCGATCCTGCATGGCCCCTACGGTTTGCTGACAACTCCTTGAGGCGCGCGTGGAACTGTTGGCTTGGTTTCGGTCCGGGCGGTTACAGAACGTTTGGATGGTGAGCTACTCATTACTCACCATCCGCAAGCCCACCCCAATGGTGGCCGCAAATCGAGATTGGAATCCCGGCGGCGGCTGAGGCTTGAGGGCCGTTGCCTCACGCCTGCGGCCTCCACCTTTGCTTTTTTTTTTTTTTTTTAACGTAGGTAAAATCATCCAATGACGAATCCCGCCCTTGGGTGGGGCGGGAAACAGTGTCAGACTTTTACTGACTAAAAACCTACCTTTCCATTCCTTGCCTTTATCCTGGGGCCTTTGGTGACAGTCTCACATAACCTTTGGCCCCAGTAGGCTTCGGCCCTGCTGGACCCCTACAGTTGCTGACAACTCCTTGAGGCGCGCGGGAACGGTGCGCGCCGTAGACGACCTGAGCTCGGACCGGTCTGTTACCGGACGGACGGACAGCGAGCTACCCATTGCCCACCGTCCGCGAGCCCGCGCCTACGGTGGCCGGAAATTGGGATCAGAAACCCGGCGGCGGCGGCGGCGTGTCCGCCTTTGCCTAAGGCGGTCGGCCTCCTCCTTTACTAGCATTACTGCTTCGCAGAAGGAGGCGACCGCCTGCCACTCCTCCTCGCTCCGGAGCATGGCTTGAACCAAGCCCCGGCGCGAGAGATCGCCGCCGATCGCCCCCACGAGGACACGGCGCTGCTCTTCCCAAGCGGGGCACACCTCGACTGTGTGCTCCACCGTGTCCACCGGGCGGTCCGCACAGTGGCGACACCCGGGCGTCGTCTCCGCACGAATCTTGTACAGGTACGGACCGAACTTGCCGTGTTCGGTCAGCACCTGCGCCAACCGGAAGGTGACGACGCCGTGGGGCCTTTCCAGCCACGCCTCAAAGAGGGGCCTTACCGCCTCGATCGTGGCGTGCCCAGCACGAGGTTGCGACAATCGCTCTCGCCATTTCACCATGAGATCCCGCCGGAGCTCTGTCCGCCATGCCGCGACTTGTCGCGGCAGCGGAGTTTCGCCCCGACGTTGCATCTCCACGCGTAAATCAAGCATTACTACTTCGCACAAAAAGGCGACTACCTGCCACTCCTCCTCGCTTCAGAACATGACCCAGCATGAGTGATTGCTGCCGCCCATCGCCTCCATGAGCAATCAGAACCCCTGTGGATTATGACTAAATTTTCATGTACGTATATTCTTGAAGAAAAGTAGTCGTATGCTCCGGAGTGAAGTCAACCTGTCAATGATGCTGACGATGAATTAAAGTCACCTACTGGACCCTCACCCTGCAAACAACCTGATAAAAGCCTACTTATCTACAATTACTGATTACAAAAATGAGTCTGAAACGTATATTTTGCGCAAAACAAAACAACTTTCACTAAACCCAGACACTAGTGACGAAACTGATAACAGTAAAGGCACACAAACAACATGCTATCAATTACCACCATCTGACCTTGGTTAAGGAAACGTGGCGATGAACTCCTGCGGACATGATCTTGGCATGATGCAAGGTAAAACGATGATTGATGATCAGATTTTTAACAATATGAATTTAGATTGTCCATTTAATGATAAGAAGTTCTCAGTAGGTGGTTGTACTGAATTTGAAGGGTACGTGATGGAAAACGATTCCCTGTTTTTCATGATATTGTCTTATTAATGAATCTACTAGTGATGGCCCAGTGGCAAGTGGCCCGACTTACAAGTTTTAATTCTAATCCAGCCAAGCACATTACATTGTGTAATATTTATTTCATCACCATTGCTCCCAAAACGATAAAGGTCAATATCCAGACATGACAACACATACAACACATAGAAGACATGAGATATCCAGTAATCTGGACGAGGCCTTCGTGTTGGTTTACGGTCCATTCCGTCTCATAGAGAAGAGGCTCGAGTTTCAGCAGTAGGAACATTACAAGGTCGATTTTGCTATGAATCTACGTGAGATAATGCATCTTTGTCTCTACGGTGGCAAAGCGTCTGCCATGCCTCTAGAACTGCAGCTGCCCATAAGACCACATAACATTACGAGGACCTCATGCTTATTTGACAAATACTACCTGCTTGAAATTGAATCACTTTGTAGTGGCATTGAAAATGACTAAAGTTAGCATTGCAGAAAGCCATCGATGATACCTTTTTGAGGTGTCAAATCATTAAATATTCCTGTCACTGTGGGTCCCCCGAAAGGCAATGTCACACTTTTAATGACTGAAATCCACATTTTGTAAAATCCCGCATATGAATGAAGTCTACGATGTGACGAGCATACTTACAATAAAGGTGTTCAAACATTGAACGTTGATATTAGGTATCATATCCACAAGACATATGCAACATTATTTTTAGTTTAAGCGAAACCTGAATATAGTTTGCTCAGAATTAGTAACTAAATCGATTCCAATATTTTTAAACCATCATATATTTTTTTCCAAACTATTAAAAAAAAAGTCACAAGTTGGACACCACAGACGCTAAGTACAACAGAGGTCAAAGCTGGCATTAGATGCCAGCGCACAGCTGGGTGCGGAAGCAAAAGAGCTCTTCAATCACCCGGATAAGTCACCATGTATTTTTGCGGACAGGACAAGGACCAGGGAACATATCAAGCTTGTAACTTTGTAATTTTTCATGATACAGTTATGAAATTTTGTACATGGATTCTTTGCATAAAAATACTACACCCGTGTTTCGGGTTTTGCATATACTAAAAATAAGGTTGTATGAAGAAAATTTTCAATTATTATTTTGTTAATATTTTACAAGTATTATTATTACAACCCGTGTGGAGTAAATGACTCATTGAATCCAGATACCTACGTGACTATAGGCTTGTAGTCATATCTAATAATACGGGTAGTTTACGTGTTATAATTTGTATGAATTATTTCGTCAGCCTCTAACTGTCGTGGATTATCGACACCTGTGGTTTCTAATGCACCTGATTTAACTACGAGTATATTATCTGTTTTATTCTTTGTATATATAGCGTTTTTTAGAATTGGGATAATATGATGAATTTTTTTTTCTTTGTTACTTCGAAAATCCATAGAACTGGCTTTACTGGAGTACTGAGATTTCATTAAGATTAATTGAACTAAGATGCAAGTGATTGTTATTAGCCGTTCCCGGACTGTCTCTAAAATCTATCAGTTGATACTTCACGAGGTTATTTTTTAATAATAATTATTATCATTTCTGATATTGTAAAAACCTCGAAATTTATATTGACAACATTATTTCCTGAGCCAAATAACTGCAAAAAGTCAGTCGTAAGCTGTTTGAGATGCCTTCGTAATTTTCTTACCTAATAATATGCTTGAGCAACTTCAAATTTTTGTATCAGATTTGTATTTTACTTGCACAAGTAAAGCCATGTTTCTAAATTTGGAACAAAGTTCGAAATGGCCTGCTCTTCACCTCAGCCAAAATGCCCTTCTTTGCTTTTTAATGTGCTCTTTTTATCCTTGTACTTCTTTTTTTTTATCTGAAGAAATGCATTCAATTTCTTTGTAACAAACATTCCAGGCCTTGAAAACATCAGAAAATCTAAAATCAAGTATTTCTGTGCATTTTTCATAATCTTAACTTGAAAATGATTAAATTTGTTAAATGCGTTACTTATGAGGCGTTCTCAAACGCTAACGACGTTTAAAACAATGGTGAAGGATCACATTTCACTCTAATTTTTCTTCTCCTTTCTTAATTATATATTATATTTAATATTAATCAGTATATTAAAACTAGGTATTGCATGTATGTATTTTGTATTATTATGTCCTGCTAATATTATTTCTGATTTTTGTACTTTAGCAGCACCAAATCTATTTGCCGCTTTTCGTTCAATTCATCCAAAAGTCTGTAAGAGATCGCCCTGTGCGATAAGACCGCTTATTGTACGCCTACTTTTTATGAATGTTGGTCCTATGTGTTTGAAGGAAGTGAAGCAACAATAAAGAGTATACATATCTTATATATAAAAATGAATAGCTGTTCGTTAGTCTCACTAAAACTCGAGAACGGCTGGGCCGCTTTGGTTCATTTTAGTCTTGAAATATTTAGGTGAGAAAAAAAGTATTCATTGACTAATTACGCGGTACAAAGTTTACGGGTCAGCGGTAGTAATTGTAATAAAATTAAAATAAGTTAATCCGTAATACTGATCGTTTTCAAGTATTTCTTATTTATGATTCGGTTATAAACCTTCATTTTTCTTGGCATCAGTGTTAAAGCACTTGAGCTAGACCAAGTAAATCACATTCGTATCCTGTCTGCTATTATTTCATAGTAAATACTTCTTACATCAATGCATGTGATGTAGAGAAATGAAGAAAATTTCGATTACGAAATTTTTTTTGCTGAGAAGCAACATCATATAGAAAAAGTAGATGACCTGTATCAAATTGATATTGATATAATAAGAGTGATTACGACTAGTAAAGAAAAACATATTTTGCATTGATCCCAAACAAATTAAAACAACGTCCAAACAAAAATGATAAATCCACAATTAAAAAGATGAGGCATCATATAAATGATGATGCTACACATAAATCTAATGATACACATTAGCTTCCACAACTACTCATGATAGACCAAAGCAATTATTACAATACAAATTAGTTCTAAAAAATCATGCAAGGCAAACAAACGGACAGCACTGACCTAGTGTATAGTTATTAAGTATTTAAGTAACATTGAAACGCACGATGGATGAAGGGCGAGTAACCAGAAAACAGCTGCAGTACAGTTTATGTATGTATTGACTCACTTTTAGATAAGGTACAAGGTTGTATGCTACTGCTTAGCGTGTGGACTTGGGTTAATATTGTTCTGTATTCGTTTTAAGGTAAACACCGTTAAATTTTGAACGTTTTAATCCCGTGGAGGGTCGATCCGGTACATGAAACACTATCAATTTGTAAAGATAAAAAAATGAAGCATTTTTTTTCTAAAACTCTTATTAATATACGCATGTATGAAATAACGAGTCCATGACCTTGTTGGTAGTTTTCGGTCGTTGCGCATTAACTACTTGCAGGTCATTGAACTCGCCCAGCTAACATTTATTTAAAGAAATTAATTTCGTCTATGCGTAAATTAATCTAAGTTTTAGAAAAAAAAACACTACGCATTGATGTGAGGTAGAGTTGAAGCTCTTGCGCTCGACGGTTACTCATTAAATATTGCAGGACCAATCCTGCTAACATGAGTGCTAAGGGAGGAGAGTATGTCCCGGATAGGTGCTGAGTTACTGTGCCCTTCCCCATGTGGCGTTGAACGGGATGTCATAGGGACGAAAGGTGCTTGTTAGTCCATTCTTGCACGAGCTTCAAGATGAAGAGGAGGAGAGAGCCTCGTTGTTTATATGGCGTACATCGAAGGACTGGAAAAAATTGTCTGCTGCAGTCTTCACGTCTGATTATAATTAAGATATCTTCAAGGCTAGAGTGAATAGGTTCTTAACAAACGAGTGCGCTACACCATCAAGGATTGCATCACTGCTTACCATCAGGTGGGCTCTCAGTCAGGCACTAGTTTAAGAAAAAAAACTAAGCTCAATCAGCACCGTTATCATGACATCTAAAATGTTAAAATGCTGATCAATTTGACTCAGCTCCTAACTTTTCTATGTATTACCCACGGCGCATGCAACCAGTTGATTCACCAGCGTTACTTCCTACATAATTTATAATTTCATGGAGCTTATGCCTCGATCGCAATATCTGGGTTAATTGTTTCGTACAATGATTCATGGATGTCCGCCATATTGGATTTTTAATCGTGTGTTTGTTTATCTTTAGTTTTTTGTAATTATATTTTGCGGGGTAGATTTGGAATATATATTTTTATGCTAACATAATTTAACAGAGATGTTTAGGGGAAGAGAAAACCTCTGGGCTGCCCTGGAATTCCAAATTAAGGGTGTGTGTAAATACAAGGTTTCTTAAAGTGCAGCAAAAATACTTGGCTCAAGTAGAGAATGAACCAGTACCGTAAGTAATATGACGCCTGGGTGTCACCACTGTGTGGACCGCCCGCAGGGCACGGTGGAGCACACGGTATAGGTGTATTCCGCTTGGGAAAAGTATCGCCGTGTTCTTGTGGGGGCGATCGGCGGCGGCGATCTCTCGCCGCTCGAGGTGTCGGTGAGTGGCAGGCGGTCACCTCCTTCTGCGAAGTAGCTAATGACATCAGGAGGAGTGGCAGGCGCTTACTTACTTCTGCGAGGCAGTAATGCTAGCGAAGGTGGATTACTGCTTCGCAGGGAGGCAACCGCACGTGTGAGGCAACGGCCTTCACGCCTCAGCCGCCGCCGGGATCCCGATACCGATTCCCAGCCAACGTAGGCGCGGGCTTACGGACGGGTCAAGCAATGGGTAGCTCGCCGTCCGACCATTACCTAACGGCCTGGATCAAGCCCAAGTCGTTGACGACGTATATTGTTCTACGCGCGCCTCAAGGAGATGTCAGCAAACCGTAGAGGCCCTGCAGGGTCGAAGCTTACTGGGGTCTGCTTCCAAAAGGAAGATTCGGCCCTGGTATGAAAGGCAACGAAGCAACAGGAGTGGTTTTTAGTCAGTTAAACTTCTGACACACCCTCCTGCTCCACCCATACTTTTCTTATCCACAGCTCTGGCATCTGGCAGAGTAATAAGTTATCTAAGCTAGTTGTATTATGAGTAAGGTTCTTAGTTTTGTTATTGTTAGTATTTTGGCGAGGATTTACAATTAAGTCTATTCTTTTCCTATATTACTTTTCATAGGTATGTTTTTCCATTACAAACTCACGCCTAAATAATCTAAAACACATGCTAGCAAGTCGCATGTAACGCATCGTGATATGTTATCGGTGATTCTGAGGTCGCACTGATAACGCGGTCGTTGAACCCCCGATTATTTTTATCATAGTGTCACCTTGCTATATTTATTATCTAATATTTTGATCGTTGTGCTGACGTCACGATCATATGATTGTTCCGAATTTTAATTCACTTACGCGAAGACCAACTATTTGTAGCATTAGAAAATACTTCTTTTTAGTTAGAAGCTGTATTCAGTAAGTCAAGGTCAAAGATACCTCTAGGTTTAGAGGTACGTTATGTTATTTAACGTTACCTATACCTTTTGTGCAGACGTAAGTTTATTTTCTTTTACTAGGTTATTCATCTGAAATGTTCTATATTATAAAACTAGATGCTGCCAGAGGTTTGATCAGCGTGATAGTAGTAAATTATTCTCAAGGGAATATACTCTCTATCATCATTATAAGTTTCATGGAAATCCATTCAGTAGTATTTCCGAGAAAACGTAACAAACATCAATACATAAAAACTTTCGCGTTTTGTGCTAGTAATATTAGTAGGATAATTGCTCTGCCCAGTTACTTGTTTATAAACACCCATGACAGTAAGAAAGTAAGACAGAACGATAAAGAAAGAAAGCAGATTTTGAAACAAGTTTAGGAAACAATTAATACAGACCAGAATTATTTGTAAAAATAACCAAGTGCGTTTTCATACTACCTTGGTCTTTAGTTTGCAAAGCCGCAGCTTATAGTATACAATAATTAAGACTATTAACAATTCAATCAAACATTTAAGCCGGCATCCACTATTGGACGCAAGCCTCCTCCAAATGTCGCTACAATGAACGATCCTGTGTATTTCGATTCCATCGGATTCCCACAATCTTTGCCAGGTTATCAGTCGACCTTGGAGGAGGCCTCCCAACACTGCGTCTTCCGGTACGTGGTCGCCAATCGCCACTCCAGAACCTTTCGTCCACAACGGCCATCTGATCTCATCTGATTAAGGATTAAAAAGATTTAAAACATATAGGAAATCATAATAACCATAATTATACCCATTCATTCTCATCATCATCATCATCATCAGCCTGTTAATGTTCCCACTGCTGGGACACAGGCCTCCTCTCTAAGAGAGGGAATGGGCCGCAATCCATCACGCGGGCCCAGTGCGGGTTGGTGGATGTCACATGTCTTCGAATTTTTGGTTCTAGGACATGCCGGTTTCCTCACGATGTTTTCCTTTACCGTTTTGAGAGCAGTGGTGATGAAATAAATTACACAAAGTAATGCGCCTGGCCGGGCTTGAACCCGCGACCGCCACTTCTCAATTCAAAACCCATTCATTCTATAGGAAAAAAACTCCTTAAATTCCTATTTGCAAAAACCCTGAATGAAAATTATATCCGTATCGAAAATGGATGTCCGAAAATACAGCTAAACTCCATTTCTATGTTTCTAAATAAGTGTTAATAAATAAAAACACACTCACACAGATGCAGAGAGGTAGCCTTTTGTTTTTGTAAAAGTTATAAAACTGAAAATAGCCGTCATGTTAATGTGACGTGGGTATCTGCCACTCATTTTGGGAGACGGTTCTACATTCACAAATGTAGGTATTATGTAAAAATAGCTACAAAATGTATGTGAATTTACATTTTTGTCTCTATGTTGAAAGGGTATGCAAAAGGGAATAAACAAAGCCAGTAAATGGTAGGTAATTAAGTATTGTTTGCTTAAAGTCTTTCATATATAAGAGTTTTTTTTTTTATATGAAGTCATTCAGTGACTTCTCCGGTGGAACGGGAGCCTGCATGTCAGACTTTTGCTGACTGTGTGGTTTTAGTCAGTAAAAGTTTGACACGCCTCCCCACTGAAGTCGTCAGTTGCCCTTTGCGCACTAGGGATTTTTTTTCGGAAAATCCCCGTTGGTTGCGCCAATTTGCTATGATCCGCGATTTTGTTTTTTTGTAATTTATTTTTTGGCCTAGCAATCCTATCCCTTCCGTTTCCCTTCCCCGCACGACCTCAAGAAATGAAATGACATTACGTGTTTGTGCATCGATTGTGAATGTGACCGCTCCGCTAACATCGCCCGCTCGAAATTACAAGAAAATTGACTATTTCGTGATCCAACCATTCAAAGACTCAACAATAGTGCAGTGTAGTGCAATACAGGACCTGGCAGTGATTTGAATGTGCGAAGTCGGGGTTCGCCGGCCGGCGCCACGTGGAACCTTCGAGGTCAAAAGGTCAGTGTTCCTCCCTAATACATCCGTCCCATCCAGGCACAGTACCTGCATATTGTTGGCAAACCTTAGATCGCTTTTTCAAACATACAGTCCACACCAAGCTTATTCGCGCAACCATTATTTTTGGTCCTACGAGCAGGATCGTGAATCATTTTCTTGTAATTTCGCAATATAGTATTTGTTCCATAGGGAATAAACGCAACGCGCCTGTTTACCTAGATATAATAGTAGAAAACCCGCATCTAGGCATTTAGGCAACTAATCGTTATTTCGCTCGTATAGTTAAAGAGCCATTGATAATTACGGTACCTACGCCGTCAACCGCACCGCATAATTATAGTTAGCTACGTAAATATCAGCGTAGATATAAATCGATCGCATTCTTTTTCTTGACAAAATTCATTCGGAAGTCCTACAAATTGCATGTAGGTAGACGCATTTCAAAAATACCCGTTCATTGTTGAGTGAATATTTGTAGGAAACGGATAAACCATAGATTATATACGCATATGAACGACGTGAATGATTTAATCGAGAAATTGGGTAATATTCACTCATTGATTCAGGTTATTCCGTTCGTTCGCCGTTCACTTTGTTGTTTACAATATTACCATATTGTTATCTGTTAATTATTATCGCTTACTTAATAATTCGTTAAGTGTTTGTTTGAGTGTATAGAGTGAATATATCAAAACAAGATGTCTCTTAAGGGCACTAAGGTTAGTACTGATTTAAAGGTTCAGTTAAAGCTTTTATACGCTAAAAGGGACTCACAGTTTTCACGTGTTCAATCAATTTGTGATAAATCTTTGCAAACCTCGGATCTGGCGATTAGAGATGCTTTCTTGTGTTCGTTGGAAACTTTAGATAGTTTGCGCGCGGATTTTGAATCTACAATTAATAATATAAACATTTTAGAGTTGGAGTTAAATCCTGATTACTGTGTGAGTTATCAGGCATTGTCGTCCTTTGATGACTTGTATTGTCGTATCAAACGTATTGCTAGGAGTTTAGAGACTCCCCCCCCCGCGAGTGGTTTATCCAACCCTCCTCGCGAACGCCCACGATTGCCGCCAATTCAAATACCTGAATTTGATGGTGACATTCGAAATTGGAATTTATTTATAGATAGTTTCGAAAATATAATACATAGGAACACATCGCTGACAGATCACGAGAGATTGCATTATCTCGTGGAAAAATTGACCGGTAAGGCAAAGGCTGTCTGTGCTGGAATTACGTTTAGCGCTGAAAATTACACTTTAGTTTTGAACACTTTAAAAACAAAATACGAAGATAAGCGATTAGTAGCCACCGCATATTTAGATCAATTATTCGATTTGAAAAGTTTTTCCGTTTGTAACGATCATAATTTAGAGAAGTTTTTAAATATTTTCGCATCATCTGTTCGTGCAGTAAAGAACCTAAAGGTCAATGACCTCTGTGACTTTTTGTTTTTGTATATCGGTTTAAAGAAATTAGATCCTGAAACTGTTCGTCTGTTTGAAACGACTCGGCGCGGTAACGAAATACCTAAGTTCGAAGATTTAGAATCTTTTATTCGCGACCATATTAAGGTATTGCAGCGCACGTCGGCACGTCATGAAGTCACGAATAGGACAGGTTCCGATCGCCGTATAGACGCGTCATCGAAGTCAGTCAAGACTGCACATACGCTAGTTAATACCGCCTCAACACCTGACTGTTCTCTGTGTAAGGGTAGCCATACACAGCTGTACAAGTGTTCGGGATTTCAGAGATTATCGCCTAGTGATCGTTACAAGTTTGTCCGCACTAATAATTTGTGTTTTAATTGTCTAAGTGACAAACATCTGGTTACGTCATGTAACGGTGGTGTTAGCTGTCGTAAATGTCTAGCTAGACATCATACCTTCTTACATTTTGAGAGTAGTAAGCTGCCATCGCAGCCGCAGCCTGCGCAGACGCGCGACGCTTGTGACGCGCGGCCTGCTGCAAGTGCAAACGACGTAACATTGTGTTCGCTTTCCGCCACTGGTACTCAAATCACTACCGTTTTACTTGCGACCGCGCAAGTTGTCATTGTAGATGCCTTTGGCAAACCGCACACCGTTCGAGCGCTACTAGATGGCGCTTCCCAGAGTAATTTTATTACTCGGGATTGTTGTCAACGCCTTGGTTTTAGTTTTAATAATTGGTCATCCCGCTCAGAAGTGAAAGGTTTTGGAGGTTTAAAGGCAACCATTCACGGTTCCATTAAAATAATATTTAGTTCACGTTTTAATCGTAATATTTCGTTTGAAATGGATTCGCTAGTCGCAGATAAGATTACGGAACGGTTGCCCACGGTACCGGTTGACACGTCCATGCTGACGGAGTTTAAGAACTTGCAGTTAGCCGACGGAAATTACGCTTTCCCTGGAGATATCGATCTATTGATCGGTGCTTCGATTCTCCCGCATCTCCAGTTATCACGTAAAATTCAAGGTCTTCCGATGTGCCCCGCTCCGCACGCACTGGAAACAGTTCTCGGGTTTGTTATAGTTGGTTCCGCACCCGCTTGTTTAGATAGTTACTCGACTGTGTCGCACTGTTGCACCGTCGAGCCGCCGCTTGAGTCTACCATCCGCAAGTTCTGGGAGATTGAAGAGGTCAATGTCCCGCCTATTCTCAGCCCTGAGGATCAGGTCACTGAGGAGATTTATACCCGCACGACTACTCGTGATAAAGATGGTCGTTATGTTGTCGCGCTCCCTTTCAAGGGTGATATTTTTTCGCTCGGTGGCTCCCGTGCCTCCGCAGAAAAACGCTTTCTATGCTTGGAACGTAAGATGCAGGCGTCTCCTAAGTTGAAGCAAGCCTATGATGATGTGCTGATCGAATATTTAGATAAAGGTTATATCTCATCAGCGCCTGCCGAGACTGAGGAGACACGTGATTACCCGTTTTACATCATCCCGCACCATGGAGTTGTTAGAGAAGACAAGCTTACAACTAAACTGCGTGTGGTTATGGATGGTAGCGCTAAAACTAGTACTGGCATATCGCTTAACGATATCTTGTGTTGTGGTCAGAACCTCCAGGGTAACTTATTTGAAATAATAGTAAATTTTCGCTTGTTTGCTATTGCGCTCTCTGCTGATATTCGGCAAATGTTTCTTAGTATTGGAATCAGAGAATGTGACCGTAGATTCCAACGCTTCTTGTATAGATTTTCTCCGCAGGAACCTTTGAAGGTTTACGAATTCAATCGTGTTTGTTTTGGGCTTAAGTCTAGTCCCTTTCACGCTCTTCGCACTATCAAGCAGTTGGCCGCTGACGAGGGTGATACATACCCGAAAGCAAGGGCCACTATTGAAACCGGATTGTACATGGACGATTTTGTGTACAGTGTACCTAGTGAAGCAGAGGCTATAGAGACCGCTGCTCAAGTAATCAGCCTCATGAAGTCCGGTCAATTTGATCTGGTGAAATGGACAAGCAACTCGCAAGCTACATTAGAGTCGATTCCACCGTCACACCGGTTGACTTCGGTAAAGGAATTCGATGATAGTGATTCGCATAAGATCCTTGGTTTAAGTTGGTCACCCGCAACTGATATGTTCAGTCTTAAAATTAGCTCGACTCCGCCAACTTGTACCAAACGCGTTATCCTAGCATGTGTAGCTCGGATATGGGATATAATGGGTTTTGTAGCTCCTGTCGTTTTGTATGCAAAGCTGCTTATAAAGGAGCTTTGGCTTTCCAACTGTGATTGGGACGACACCGCTCCTGACAGTGTTGCTAAGTTGTGGGCTCGCTATAGGAAAGAGCTTCCAATGCTCGATCAGATACAGATTCCTCGCCATGTTGGTATAGTACCAGACACTGTTGTTAATGTGGTAGGTTTCGCAGACGCCAGTGAGAGGGCTTACGGGGGAGTGGTTTACTTTCAGGTCCAAAATGGCGATAACATTTCAGTTTTCCTCATTAGCGCAAAATCAAAGGTATCTCCTCGTAAGGTTGTCTCTCTTGCTCGTCTCGAACTCTGCGCTATTCTTATGTTGGTTCAATTGATTACATCTATAGTCAAAACTTGTCGTCCTCGCATTAATATAGAGAGAATTGTAGCGTTTTCAGACTCAACCGTTGCTCTATGTTGGGCCCACTCTTCACCCCATCGATGGGGCACGTTTGTCGCAAATAGGGTGGCTAAGATTCAAGCTGAATTGTTACCGGAAAATATATTCCATGTCGCTGGAACAGAAAACCCAGCTGATTGTCTCTCACGTGGTTTGCTTCCTGCGCAAATTTTAAATCATCCGCTTTGGTTTTGTGGCCCTCCCTGGCTTCATACCACTCCTAACGAGTGGCCAAGTGCTCCGTTTAACCCCGCTACTGTTTCAGAGCCACCCGAGGAGAAGAAACATACGCTTGTAGTATCAGTTCCGCGTGAAGAGTCAGTTGTTTTGTTGTTGTCTAATCGAGTCTCGTCTTGGTCGAGACTATTACGCTGTGTAGTTTACGTCCTAAGATTTTTGAGATTATTACCATCGCGTGGTTCTATAATCGCAGCTGATTTGGATAGAGCTGAATCAGTTGTACTTCGAGAGTTGCAGAAATTTTATTTTTCAATAGAATTTCGTAGTTTAGAATCACATAAACCTTGTAGTCCCGCACTTCAACATTTGAAACCATTTTTGCAAGACGGACTCATTCGTGTCGGTGGCCGTCTGCGAAATGCTAAGTTAGAGTTTGAACAAATGCATCCAGTAGTTCTACCACGCAAGGATCACGTTTTGGATTTGTTGGTGGACTATCACCATAAGGTGAATTGTCACGCTGGTCCCGATTTATTAATGTCCATTCTTCGACAGAAGTACTGGATACTTTCCGCTCGCAATTTGATACGCGCTAGAGTGCACAGATGTGTGCCCTGCTTTAAGCTCCGCCCGCGTTTCAACGCGTCGGAAATGGCCGACCATCGTTCTTGTCGTGTTGTACAGACGGTGAAACCTTTCATACATACTGGGACGGACTATGCTGGACCGTTTAAAGTCACTATTGCCCGTGGTCGTGGTATACGTTCCACAAAGGCATACATTTGCCTATTCGTTTGTATGTCGCGTCAAAAGTGGAACACTCCTTCAGATCCAGTCACAGTCGGTACTGTGGTGATACTGAAGACTGAGAGTGCGCCTCCTTTGCACTGGCCTCTTGGTGTAGTGGAAGAAGTTTTTCCGGGTTCGAACGGAATAACGCGAGTCGTAAAGGTTAAAACCGCAACTGGATCGTACCTGCGTCCGGTTATTCGCCTCTGCCCTCTGCCTAATCAGCAGTAGTGGCATAGTTAGTTATAAGTTGTTTCGCTACCTAGTATTGATAGTCTAGATATAGTAATAGGGTTTAGTTTCGCTTTTGTTTTCTCTTTTTCTTTGAAGGTAACCCTTCAAACCCGGGGGGAATGGTTGCGCCAATTTGCTATGATCCGCGATTTTGTTTTTTTGTAATTTATTTTTTGGCCTAGCAATCCTATCCCTTCCGTTTCCCTTCCCCGCACGACCTCAAGAAATGAAATGACATTACGTGTTTGTGCATCGATTGTGAATGTGACCGCTCCGCTAACATCGCCCGCTCGAAATTACAAGAAAATTGACTATTTCGTGATCCAACCATTCAAAGACTCAACAATAGTGCAGTGTAGTGCAATACAGGACCTGGCAGTGATTTGAATGTGCGAAGTCGGGGTTCGCCGGCCGGCGCCACGTGGAACCTTCGAGGTCAAAAGGTCAGTGTTCCTCCCTAATACATCCGTCCCATCCAGGCACAGTACCTGCATATTGTTGGCAAACCTTAGATCGCTTTTTCAAACATACAGTCCACACCAAGCTTATTCGCGCAACCACCCGTGGTCCTAACGAGCATTGGCCCTACTGGTCGCCTAGGGTTTGTTGGCATCTCTTTGATGAGCGCATAGGTTACTGTACAACACGTTACACATTACTCCTTGGACAAACTGATAGTCAAACTTTTTGACGTCTGTTCTGTAATGACTGTCAAAGATCTACGAATGACAACCAGGATCAAAGGCTTTGCGCGTTCAAAGTCAAAGTCAAAACGTTTATTGCAAACCAAGTGTACAATGATGACATTATATTATTTTAGTGCTTATGACTTAGCAGCCTTTTAAAAGAATTGCAATTATTAATCATCCTTATCAGCCCAATTTGCATTGCATTGCATCAGCCTTATAATGTTCCCACTGCTGGGACTCAGGCCTACTCTGTAGGAGAGGTAATGAGCCGTAATCCACCACGCGGGCCCAATGCGGATTGGTTGATGCCACATGTCTTCGAATTTTTGGTTCTAGGACATACCGGGTTCCTCACGAGGTTTTCCTTCACCGTTTTTGAGAGCAGTGGTGATGAAATTAATTACACAAGGCACCCCAATTTAGCATACAGTAAAAATGAGGTACTTTTCCTTAATTATTTTATATTATTACAATTTAATTCCAACAATTAATTGACAACTCTTAAGTATGGCGGCCTGTGAATGTCGAGACATGGGCACCCACTGGACGACTGGACTACCTTTTTTCGTTCAATCGTCCTATAAGGATAAAACTGAGTCGTCGATGGCGCGTAGTGGTCCACACGCACCTCAAAGATATGTCAGTAAACCGGCCTTAATGGACTCCTACATTAGCGCAGATAACGCTTTTGAAAGGGATACCGTGGTCCTGGAACGCAAAGGTTACGTAACTGAAGTATTCAGATAGGTTTTGGTCAGAAAAAGCATGACGAATGCTCTCGCTACGCCCTAAACTTGACAATGATTTCCCGAATCAGTGATAAAAAAAAAACAAATAAGACGCTCAACAATCGCCCTATGACCATAAGACAAACGTGGTAATAAATGAAAGAACAACAATTAAAAAAAAAATCAAATCATTTGCATTCCTATTTGTCTGACGTTAATAAATAATCAAAGTATACTGATGTAAAGAGAACAGTGTTACTACATCATAATTACTAATTCGGACAAGTCTTGACATGACACTCTCAAGTAGGAAAAATAAATGCCTTCATAATACCGTTAGGTATTGATAAAAATGTTGCAATATTGTGTAACTTGTGGTTATAAGTTGATGCGTATTATTTCGAATTAATTAATCAACAAGTACAGGAAATGTCCTGTTAATCGAAAAATTGTGATATCTATGTACTTGAAATGTTCGGAAAGAACTGCAGTTCAGTCACCGGCTTATGATAGCTGACCTTTGGAAAAAATATATAGATTTTGTTTATTTAGCAAATAATAATGCAATCGATGACTATATTGAACCGAGTTGTGTTAGGCTGCCGAATTTTTCGAAAAGTTACCTACGGTTCTGGAGCGAAAAAGGTAACAGAAGGAATACAGGTGGATTTTATCAGTCAAATTCTACGAGGAGTGTCGGACTTTTACTGACTAAAACCCACAAAAAGCCATTTAAACTGAGCACGGAGAGCAAAAATAATAATATGAACATATCTACGAAGGTCAAAAATTAAACGAATACAGCTGTTGAGAAATCAATCCCATTTGTTTAGAATCAGGGAGTATTGGTGCAGGAATTAAACCCTTGACCTTTAAGGTGGGAAATCATCCAGTGACATCTCCCGCCCCTGGGCGGAGTGGAAGGGCGTTTCAGATATTGTCAGAAACCACACCAGCTGTGTCCTGAACTGTGACCCTTGCGTCTCAACCGGTGCTCTAAACCACTGCGCTATACAGGTCATCGCGTAATGAAAAAACGTCCAGCCCTAAAAAGTGGTTACTGATCTGTTTCTTGGTGTCTATTCTAAGGGGTGCCTGGCACACATGGTTTAGAATTCCTTGGGATAGCTCAGAGAAATAAACCTTGCGAGCCTGAGTTCTATGGAAATATCGAGTCTCAAGTCATATGCTGTCGCAACCATTTTTAGGGTTTTTTTTTTTATGGTAGGTAAAATCATCCAATGACAAATCCCGCCCTTAACCATTTTTAGGGTAAGGTTTGAAAGAGTTACAGGTGCCTAGGGAATTTTAGTTGGTAAAGCTTTGACACAAGAGCTCTTCCTACGTTTTATTGAGAGTGGGCGAAGATATTTGATGATTTCCTATCTAAACAAAAAGGACTCTATTGAAGAGTCATCATCAGCCTTTTAATGTTCCCACTACTGGGACTCAGGCCTCCTCTCTAGTAGAAGGAATGGGCCGTAATCCACCACGCGGGCTCAGTGCCGGTTGGTGGATTTCACATGTCTTCAAATTTTTGGTTCTAGGACATGCCGATTTCCTTACAATGTTTTCCTGCAACGTTTTGAGAGCAGTGGTGATGATATAAATTACACAAAATAAAGCGCCAGGCTGGGTTTGAACCCGCGACCTACGACTCGTAAGTCGGGGCCGTTACCGCTCGGCGACCACTGCACCACTGCATTGGAGAGTGAAGGCGGTAAATTGGTAATAAAAGACGGAACCATCGTCATCAGGCTTGGTGGAGCTGGGAGAAACTCCACCGAGTCTCGAAATGAATGACAAAAGATTGGAAGGTTTGTGCTCATTAGTGGACTACTGTAAGCTGATTAGATATATTATTTATGCTTAAATACTATAATAGCCTTATTTTGATTACAAGTTTTATCTATGACAACATTAGTCGAGGTTTTGTGTCTCAAATAATAGACATAGGATGGATTATTGAACTGATTCTGAGATGAGCACGTCTCAAATTTTAACTGGTACTCAAGAAAAATTAGACTTTGCTAAGTCTAAAGTGAGTTAGAAATGCTTAAGTCACATAGGTCAGTTTCTGAAAGGAAGGCCCGGCCCCAACACGATAGACAACGAAGGAACGGGGTAGGGTTTTAGTCAGTAAGAGTCTGACACTATTTCCCGCTCTGCCCAAGGGCGGGATTTGTCACTGGATGATTTTACCTACCATAAAAAAAATGCTTAAGTTCGGGAGTTAGGTTATAATGGATTTCGACCTTATTATGTTTTGAGTATATTTTGCAATTTGTAATGATTAGATAAACAAACATCCATGTTATTCAACCATGACGTATATTTTCAGTTCATGCAAAAATATCGGAATAAAAAATATCGGACGCGAGGAAGGTCATTGATAAGAGGTCGTTGACCGCGTCTAGGCAGTTATCAATATTATCAGCATTTAAATGAATTTAGATGGCAACTTAGTTCGTCTGTGACAGGAGGGGTCAATGACTTGCCTAAGGAATATTGTCGATGGAATCATGTAGAAGTATATTTTTTTGCGTGTTATTGTATTTAACATTGTAATAACATTGTTGTAATAGGTACCATATCAGGGGGCTTACTCTTGAGTTTAATTCCAATCGATCGCATTGGAATTGTGACTTTAGGTACTCTTAAATTCGATGCTAGGGCCAAATTGCGTGACGTTTTTGGGAAACTAAGTAAAATGGGGATAGGTCTTGGCCTGTGGTCACGCAATTTTAAACCAATTTGGCGCTACCATCAAATTCAAGAGTACCTAAAGTCACAATTCCAATGCGACCGATTGGAATTAAACTCGAGAGTAAGCCCCCTGGTGTGTTATGAATATTTATAGGGTGACTGGTAATTGGTGAACGATACTTAAACACGTGATTGTAGTCATGATAACAAACCACTTTTACTATAGGACCAAACCTGAAATCGTGAAAAAAACCTGCAAAGTCAGTAACTAACTGGTCAAAATGTACTGAACCTGGCAGATTTTTTTCAAGATTTCAGGTTTGGTCCCATAGTAAAAGTTGTTTGTTCTTTGAGTATCGATATATTGGTGCGCGGTACATTCTAAGCATGCGTCTCCAGCACCACATTTCCAGGTCGTCAATCTTGCAATGGGCTTGCATACTCAGCGTCAACTTCTCAGCCCCATAATTAGAGCAAAATTGGAAAGACCAAAAACCAAAATTGGAAAGACCAATCACTTCATAAATCGAACCTTTTCGTTTCTGGTTATTCTGCGGTCTTTCCAAAGAAGAATATTCACAAATAAAAATGATTTGATCTTTTAAAAAACACGCAGCATCTTATAATCTCATCCGTTTAAACCTCAATCAAACACACACACACACACACACACACAAAACAACATCGACAAACAAAAAAAAAACATACCAAGTCAAATATCTTTCACAAAACGAAACAAGTTAATGACCTGGCAAATAAGAAACGCGTCCCAAGGTATACTTTACACTACTTATGTCAAACATCCTGTCTTACCCTCCCTCCCTCCCAGCGACCTCCGTTCAATGAAAAGCTCATAAACATTGTTCCCAGAAGGTAACGTTATTTGTATTTAAAGGGTCCAGGCGGTACCGCAAACAAAAATGACCCTTACCGTCGGATGTCGAAAAGATGGAAGATTAATGGTTGGGAGGAAATGGCTTAAGTAAAGTAATTATGTGAATTACTTACTAAATAATACATACTTATACTGTAACACGTGTTTATGACGAAAATAATTAAGATGTGAAATCAATGGCTTCTCCCGCTCAGGGGCGGAGCGGGAGGGCGTGTCGGGCTTCTACAGACTAAAAACTCACCTATGTTCTTTACCTTGCGTTTCAGGACCCTAGGTTTCCTTTTCAGAAGTAGACCTGTGGCCTCAGTAGGCTTTGGCTCTGTTGGACCGCTCCCCTTTTTAATAAAATTTCTAGTTTCTTATATGCATGGTATCAAAAGGTTCCTTTTAATGGTCAAAACACACTACATTGCAATATGCGGTACACTATTTGCGGCTAAAGAAGATGAGATGTTGTTGCAAAACTGAAGAAAATCAATAGAAAATATGAGGCTCAATATAAGCAAGACTAAATCATATTTCATAGTTGTCGAACGCAGCAAGTCTCTCACTCTGGTCCACAGCATCTCTGGCTACAACTCACCGGCTCTTTCATTTGCCCTTTGCATTTCAGAGCCATGGTAGTGGCTTGCGGACGACGAGTAGTAGGAAGCTGGGTAGCCAGTAAAAATCTGGCCCTCATAATTTCAGCCCAAAGTCGTCCATTGCTAGCCATAGATCTTCCTTAAGTGTCGCCACAATTACTGGTTTTGTGCGTCTTACATCCATCGGATTACCATGACCCTCACCAGTGGTGCTAATCTCTAAAAAAACGCAGCGCTGCCGCAACGACGAACATCCAAATAGGATATATTAAATTAACAATCCAATGTATAGGTTCATTAGGTTGACAATGCAATGTGTCCTATTTGGCTGTTCATCGTTGAAGCAGCGTTGCGTTTTCTTAGAGAATAGCACCACAGGTCATTGGTCTACCTTGTATATGGTCTTTCAACACTGCGCGGGTAGACGCTTCCTAGAATAGGATAAATGAATTAATGATTTCTGACCTTAAAAAAACATCACGAATGTCTCAATTGGAGTGGAAAAGTTTCCTTCATAAGGACTTAAAATATAGGTTTTTCTATATCGTTGCCAAATACATTTTCGAGTATACCTAGTAAGAGACGGAACTGACCCAAGCCTTCCAAAGGACATCGGAATGAATAAGTAAGTAATGTCAATCAAGCCTCGATGTCCCTTCGACCGCCTTCCGTGTTGGGAGGCAATAACGGCGGGCTGGTGTCGCAAACGTGTCACGTTTGGCCCACCAATGACATTTGATAAGGAAAAGATAAAACTTCAGTGAGTTTAGACCACCTGCGGGATTTTTTTATTTACGGTAGGTAAAATCATCAAATGACAAATCCTGCCTTTGGGTGGGGCGGGAGATAGTTTCAGACTCTTACTGACTAAAAACCTACCCTGTTCTATTCATTGCAGTGTCTGGGTGTAATTTATCACTTATAATACCACAAGAGCTTCAAAATTTTCGGGTATTTCCCGATAGGTTCGTTGCAAACAAATGAAGGAGTCAAGTTTTTCAGGTTAAAAAATCACGAGCGCGAAGCGCGAGTGATTTTTCCTGAAAAACTTGACGACTTTTCCGTTTCCGACGATTTTTCCGTCCCAAATGTCGGCCAATAGAATTGCACCATTCGACGTCACGTGGTACAAACTAAAAAATTTCAAAAAATTATCAGTATAATACCATGTAGGTTGTACCACGTGACGTCGAATGGTGCAATTCTATTGGTCGATATTTGGGTCGGAAAAATAATCTATAATATGTATGTATTTAGAAATATACATATAACACCGTTAAATTTACGGTCGTTTTAATCCCGCGGAGGGTCGATCCGGCACATGAAACACTATCGATTTGTAAAGATAAAAATGAAAAATAAACAACCTTTTATTCAAACTCGAATTAATTCACGCATGTACGAAATTAATTTCTTTGTATAATTTATTTTAAACTAGTTTTGGCAGCAACTACACCTGCATGAAAAAAGATATTACAGCCTATTTCATGCAGTGATAAAATAGCATTTAACTCGTGAAAGAATTTTTAAAATCATTCCACAAGTTTTTTAATTTATTCAAAAAACAAAAATATAAAAATTCAAACTTGTCCTCATTATTTTATTGGTATAGAATTATATAAAAATATAATCCATAATAACATATATTATATATACAGTGGTAATGGTGCCGACTAGTGGTGGCCAAGTGGTAACGGTCCCGACTTACCTACGAGTTGTAGGTTGCGGGTTCAAACCCAGCCAGACGCATTACTTTGTGTAATTTATTTCATCACCACAGCTCTCAAAACGGTGAAGGAAAACTTCGTGAGGAAACTGGCATGTCCTAGAAACAAAAATTCGAAGACATTTTCCCAGAGAAGAGGCCTGAGTCCCAGCTGTGAGAACATTAAAAGGCTGATGCAATGCAATGCAATAACCCATAATAATGTTTAAAGTTATTTACTTATCTTTTGTAAACCAAATGCTCTCTTTGTGGTTTCAAACTTAACCGAGTAGGTACATAAGACCTACAAGTGACCTTCAAGAAAATAACACTGCATTTTAAATGAAAATTCGACGCAAAAAATATTACCTCATGCGTCTGTCAACTGACAATAAAATTATAAACATCATTATTTTATGATAAATCACGTAAAATTATTAATTCTTATTTTTTTTAGGGTTGCTTTCTGAAAAGAAGGCTCAGCCCCGGTATGATAGGCAACGAAGGAACAGGGTAGATTTTTAGTAAGAGTCTGACACTATTTTCCGCTCCGCCCAAGGGCGGGATTTGTCATTGGATGATTTTACATACCATAAAAGAAAACCGTAAGAGGGTAAAACGAGGGTTTGAAGTTTATGTGGAGAAATTGACTTTCACGCGGACGAAAACGCTGGCAAAGCTAATAAATCTATATACATAAAAGCGAAATACCACTCACTGATTAATCACGAAATCTCAGAAACTATAACACCTACAAACTTTAAATTTGGCAGGTAGGTTACTTATAGGGTGTAGACATCCGCTAAGAACGGTTTTTATGAAACTCTACCCCTAAGGGGGTTTTTTTTTTTTTTTTTTTTTTTTTTTATGGTAGTTAAAATCATCCAATGACAAATCCCGCCCTTGGGCGGAGCGGGAAGTAGTGTCAGACTCTTACTGACTAAAAACCTACCCCGTTCCTTCGTAGCCTATCGTGCCGGGGCCGAGCATTCCTTTCGGAACTAACCCATGACCCCAGTAGGCTTCGACCCTGCCTGCCTGCAGTTAGCAGGCTGGGCCTCTCCGGTGTGCTGACAGCTCCTTGAGGCGCGCGGGAACAGAACGCGCCGTCGACGACTTGGGCTCGGTCCGGTCGGTTACCGGACGATCGGACAGCGTGCTACCCATTGCACGCCGTCCGCAAGCCCGCGCCTACGGTGGCCGGAAATCGGGATCGGAATCCCGGCGGCGGCTGGGGCGAGCGCCCCGTTGCCTCTGCCTGATGCGGTCGGCCTCCTCCTTTGCTAGCATTACTGCTTCGCAGAAGGAGGCGACCGCCTGCCATCCCTCCTCACTACGGACCATGGCCTGAACCAAGGCCCGGCGGGAGAGATCGCTGCCGCCGATCGCCCTCACGAGGACACGGCGATGCTCCGCCCAGGCAGGGCACACCTCTACAGTGTGCTCCACCGTGTCCTCCGGATGTTCCGCACAGTGGCGACACCCGGGCGAATCCTCCGCACGAATCCGGAACAGGTACTTAGCGAACTTTCCGTGTTCGGTAAGCACCTGCGTCGTGCGGAAGTTGAGAACGCCGTGAGGTCTTTCCAACCACGCCCCAAGGATGGGCCTTATCGCCCCAATTGTGGCGCGCCCCGAACGAGGTTGCGATAGTCGCTGACGCCATTTCGCCATGAGATCCCGCCGGAGCTCTGTCCGCCATGCCTCGACTTGTCGTGGCAGCGGAATTTCGCCCCGGCGTTGCATCTCCATGCGCTTGTCGTGCATGTGTGCAAGGACTGTTGCCTCCAGATCCCACGGCGGTTGGCCAGCAAGGAGGGTCGCCGCCTCGCGGGAGATCGTTCGGTACCCTCGCACCATGCGTATTGCCATGGCCCTCTGGCACGCATTCAGCTGGGCCCTCGGTTGCTGTGTCAACGTCGGTGCCCACACCGGAGCCCCGTAGAGAGCCATGGACCGAACGATTCCCGCGTAGAGCTTCCGGCAGGAGGCGTCTGGTCCCCTGAGGTTGGGCAGGAGCCGCCCGAGAGCAGCCCCAGTCCGATTCAGTTTGGGAGCCAGACGTCGGAAGTGCTCCTTGAAGTTCCACCAGCTGTCGAGGACGAGTCCCAGGTACTTCATCGTCGACCCGACGCCGATGTGAACCCCTCCTACCGTTAGCTGGGAACGCGGCGGCGGCGCACCCCGAGGGCCGTGGAAACACATGGCCTCGGACTTGTGCAGTGCCACCTCGAGTCCCAACTGCTGGATCCTGTCAACGACCATCGCAACCCCGCGTGTCGCTAATTCGACCGCCGTCCGGTACGACTCTCCCCGCGCTAGGACCAACGTGTCGTCCGCGTAGCAGACCACGCTGACCCCGTCGGGGAAACCCCTAAGGGGGTAGAGTGTGGGTTAGAAATTTCACGCGAGCAAAGCCACTGGCAGAAGATAGTAATATATATAATATATAATATAATATATTTCCACAACTATCACACAACACCGTCTAGTCCCAAGCTAAGCAGAGCTTGTGTTATGGGTACCGGATAGCTGATAAACATACTTATATATTTCTAAATACCTACATACATATTATAGATAAATAATACTCAGACACAGGACAAATGATCGTGCTCATCACACAAACATTTGTCCTGGGTGGGAATCGAACCCACGACCTCCGGCATAGCAGTCAGGGCCACTAACCACTATACCAACAGGCCAGTCAATATAAATATACGGCATCGTCGGTGACAGCTTAAAGGTGATATGACTGCTTCATTTGAAGAGCAGGAGACAGATTAGTAGGTAGGTATTATAGTAGGTAAAATTTTACCTACGATAAAAAAAGACAGTTTTTTTCTTCTTGAATAAATTTTCAATCCTCGATTGACCATCTGTTCTGCGAGCAACGTACCCTTCCCACTGCCGCTTTTTGGCGATTCTTTAGGCTATGTCAGTAACATTGGTTCTACTGTTAAAATTTTCATTCAAGTGGTGCTATTCTCTAAGAAAACGCAGCGCTGCCTCAACGACGAACACCCAAATAGGATACATTGCATTGTCAACCTAATTGACCTATACATTGGATTGTTATTTCAATGTATCCTATTTGTATATTCTTCGTTGCAGCAGCGCTGCATTTTCTTAGAGAATAGCACCACTGATGTGATCATGCGAGGAAACTCCGAGCATAGCTGTTCCATTTTTACCCAACTACGGCAAAGCCAAAGGAGGGTTATGATTTTTACAGGCTATGTATGTGTGTATGTATGTATGTCAGTATGTTCATCTGTTCCCTGATAAGTTCTAATCTACTTATCGGAACTCGACATATGGGGTATCGTTAGAACCGTCTTAATTGTCCGCTGAACATAGGCTACGTGACGTGACACAAAACTCGATATGGCGCCCTCTAGCGGACAAAAAGTAATGTGTTAAAAAATAAAAATGAGATAAATACTCCGTGTTTGGTATCATTTGAAAGGGCTTCACTTGTACATTTCCAAAACATTTCCAAAATATCGCCATAAAGTCACTAGATCATAACCTTTCTCGACTCCAAAGAGTCTGCCTAAATATTATACAAGCACAGTGATTTAACACCAAAATTGTTTAAATAAAAAAAAGTAGAAAAACTAAAATCCGGCTACGACAAAAAACAAACGACGCTGAAAAAGTATGAAACAAGATTTTCAGGATGCTGAAATAAACAAGGTAACTTGAAAAACAAGAATAGAACATAAAGAACAGTCGTAGTCACACTTTGTAGGTACGAACACTTTAAGAACTTGTGACTACGGCTTGTCTTTATGTTCTATTCTTGTTTTTCCAGTTGCCGTCGTTTGTTTTTTGTCGTAGTCGGGTTTTAGTTTTTTTTTCTAATAAGATTGCTGAATAGAGATAGAGAGTCCTGTCTATCCAAGAGGTATCGTGTTCCCCAGTAAATAGTTTCTGGAGGTCAGATCGTCGCTTTGTAAATAATACTGAATTCAGCCTACCCAATATCAGCCATCATTTCATTCTGTTAGAAGCCGATATCCAGCAGTACACGATTACTGGTTATTATGAAATTAATTCACAATTTCGTCCGGATAATAAAGCGATTGCTTGCACGCATACCATTAAACTAAATTAAAATTGAATATCACTTATGTAGATAACTTTCCACCCATTGAGGTGTTTAGTGGATATGAATGTTGAAAAAGTTAATAAAGACTTTTTGATGACTCTTTTAGTCTAGCACAAAATCATTGTTATTGAATTTATTTTTTTATGATTATACTCTATTAGATAAACATCTAAATTAATAAATATTACAGCTCAATAAATATATATACAATCTAAAAATAATATTATGTACAAATTTTTTTTTAATGGTAGGTAAAATCATCCAATGACAAATCCCGCCCTTGGGTGGAGCGGGAAGTAGTGTCAGACTCTTACTGACTAAAAACCTACCCCGTTCCTTCGTTGCCTATAGTGCCGGGGCTGAGCCTTCCTCTCAGAAAACAGCCCTTGACCCCAGCAGGCTTCGATCCTGCCTGCCTGCAGTTAGCAGGCTGGGCCTCTTCGGTGTACTGACAGCTCCTTGAGGCGCGCGGGAACAGAACGCGCCTTCGACGACTTAGGCTCGGTCCGGTCGGTTACCAGACAATCGGACAGCGTGCTACCCATTGCACGCCGTCCGCAAGCCCGCGCCTACGGTGGTACAATCAGGTAGAAAATGAACTTACTGGGCATTTTCATCCACATTGATGACAATGGAAAAAATAGCTAGAACGCAATCAGCATCGCAATAATGATTTAGTGACTGAAAAAATGCCAGTAGTTGGAATGCCATGACTGTCAAAGGTAATAACTTTTGACAGTTTAGCTAAAAGGTATCACAACATTCATTGACTATAAAGCGGTACGATGTTCGCTTGGGCAGTTAGTAAATAGAATAAAAAATTGAAATCAGCAAAACTTGCACACATGTTATGCCTTTGATAAAATTCAAGCCAACAATCACTTAGGCGGGTTTCCAACGGAATATTTAGAACAATGCTTGCCCCGTGGTGTTTGATGACGCGTTACGTGATCGCCCTCGCGGTGTGACGCCCGCCTTATTTTGTGTACAGGCTGTTGTTTATTTCGTATTTGTATTTTTTTGTCAAGAATAATGAGGATAGACGGCCACACCGAGATATACTGTTTTTTTTTTTATTTGTCTAACCATCTCTTCCTGGGCCTACCGCATCGTCGCAAGAAATGAATACCTAGACGAATTTAGGGCGAGGCTCTCTCCCAACAGTGGGACAGGGTAGCATTGTCATAAAAGATTGTTTTTTTTTTTTTAACCAAGGCAAGCAAGATGAGATGGTTAAATTGGTTTCTTTGAAAAACTTTCAAATGTTTCAAGTTTTCATTAGTCAATTCTGTTTTTCTATGTAGATCTACTGAGGCTTTAATAGTATTTATTTAAAGTAACGAGTAAGACTACTCTCGTATTCACTTTGTATCTAATTCTCAAGAGATTTAATACAGGAAAAAATGCTAGGAACATCACTATACCTCAGTTATTTTAGTAAAGAAATAAAAAAAATCTAAATAATTCAACACGCCTTTAAATCGTGACTTTTAGTCAAGTAAGGAAACTAATAAAATTCAATGCACGCTGCATGAGCGTTCTATAATACATATGATAAAGTTTTTGCCATTTTTATATACTAATGGAGATGTTTACCATATTTTTAAATAGTAATATATAAGGAAGCTGTGCGTGTTATTTTAATAGCATAATTTGCATAGAATTAAGGCTCATTTGCAATCTAGTTTGTATTTATAAGTTAGACTTTAGAGTTATTGAGTTTTTTTTAAATAAGTATCACTATTTTGTAGAAATTGACTTAAATATTAATTGGTGTTTATTAAGTTGTTTATGTTTGAATTAATTTACAGTCAGCTGTAAATAAATTTCTAGAGAAAACAGTATATGATAAACATATAAAAATTCACGCTATTTTCCATGGGAGTAGGCATACAACTACAAAATGCCATCTGTTACAATCCTTACCTATTACTTACACAAACCACGCTAATCATTCGTGCAACTAAACAATGATTGGGACAGCTAGTTTTTCAAGTCCTACTCAAAATTCATTTTCCTAAACTAATTAAACTAATACTTATAAATTGGGAATATTTTTACTTTTGTTTGTATTATTTGTTTGTAGAACTTACTTTATTTGTACTGACATAAGCTATAATGTATAATATATTTTCCTTGCCCACGCGGGTCTTTACCCATGTAGGTGTGTGGCTTTCCACAGGCAGTAGTTGTAGTTGTTGTTGTTTGTTGTTATAACAGTTGTGCTGTGTCTGTCCCGAATAAAAGTATTTCTATTTTATTCTTTAGTTAGTTCAAAAATAATCATAAAAAACTGCATGACAGCATTTAGCCCGCAAATAAAAATAAATCCAACAGCTAAGCCCTCAAAAGGAGCACCCTGTACACCCATCATATTTCTAAGTAATTTTCTTGAAAGGGAAGCGGTGCTTATTTTGTTTATTCATTTGTAAAATAGATTTTCGGTCGGTGGGCTCTCACGATCTCTGATTCTGTTCCTACCAGCACTTTGGGACAATTGCTTTTCAATTTATGCGTTTCGTGTGTATTGTTTTTTTTTTAAGATTAACGGTTAGATAGGAGTAATCTTTATATTTCTTGTAAATATGTTTATTTGTGAATAATAAATGTAAATTTGAAAAACAAAAACTGACATTCGGACGTACTTGTCCTATTGTTTCGTGCAATTAACACTGTAGGTATCAGATAAATGTGTATATTTAAAATGGGTAAAATGTAAAAAAAAAAAATTGGTATAATGTTATAGTGTACATTTTTATTTTTTACCTGTTTGCTGGGAAGCTAATAAATAACTTATAACAACCGCACGGGGCAACCTTCCAAGTTAAGCAACGTTGGCCGTGGTCCGTCCTTAGATAAGAAATATCATATATAAACTCCTTGGTGCCTCGGATAGCGTTATGAATTATGGCGTGTCCGTCATGGGACCATCATCATTATCATCATTTCAGCCGAAAGACCTCCACTGCTGTACATAGGCCTCCTTCAAGCGTCACCATAACGACTGGTCAAGTCCACCTTTTTTTTTATTTTTTTTTTTTATCATGGTAGGTAAAATCATCCAATGGCAAATCCAGCCCTTGGGTGGGGTGGGAAATAGTGTCAGACTCTTACTGACTAAAAACCTACCCTGTTCCATTCATTACCTTCGTCCTAGGGCCCTGGGTGACATTTTCACATAACCTTTGGCTCCAGTAGGCTTCGGCCCCAATGGGCCTCTACAGTTTGCTGTTACCGGACGGACGGACAGCGAGCTACCCATTGCCCGCCGTCCGCGAGCCCTTGCCTACGGTGGCCGGAAATCGGGATCCTGCCACTCCTCCTCACTCCGGAGCATGGCTTGAACCAATCCTCGGAGCGAGAGATCGCCACCGCCGATCGCCCCCACAAGGACACGGCCATGAAGTCCACCTTGTGGAAAACCTTTCAACACTGCGTCTTCCGATACACGGTCGCCACTCCAGAACCTTTCGTCTCTAACGATCATCTTTTTTGCAAGGAATGTGCCTTGCCGACTGCGACTTAAATTTGGTGACTCTTCGGGTTTATGTCGGTAGCCTCGGTTTTCCAGCGGATATCTTTATTTCTAACGTGATCACGCTAGGAAATTCCGAGCATAACCCTTTTCATTGCCCTTTGAGGCTTCTGATGAGGCCCATTGTAAGTGAGCACGTTTCAGAGCCATAATATGGCGTGTTGCCACTGACACATTATGTCAACATATTATGTCGTTAGCGGCAACACGCACTGGTTTCACGCACTGGACTTTCGTCTTGTGGCATGTTGGTCGAGAATATTCAGCGCAGCTTCGCGAACGCCGCTCAGCCGAGTCAGATGGCAAATTATTAAATTTATCGATAATATCGCGTTGAAATTGTCGATATGATCGACTGTCTACTTTTTTAAGCTTTCAATACAAATATCGATATCACCATACACAACCCTAGTCACGGCACTGTAGCCTCGATAAAAAGCTAGTACATATATCGTACAAAAAACTGAATGTACGTCACCCAGCATTTAATCAAAAATTTTACATCTCAACAAAACGCTCTTAAACCGTATATTATATGTTAATAAAACTCTTAACAGACGAAAGAATTACGCAATTTAGTTTAATTAAAATCGTTTGCCTCCATGTTAGGGTACTACTTGATTAACTTGACGTTTTGGCGAGGATCATAAAAAACTCGACGGAAATGACGAACGCATCGGGGTTAGGGGTTGTATAGACTGGGGAACTGTCGTGGAATCAAAGAGAAGAATGGAATGGAATATAAAACTTTTTTGTTAAAGACTTTCAATTGTTTTGACACCTGAGCAACCACAATATTGGCAAAATGGTGGTGTCTCTTCCACAAAGGCCATCAATGAAGAGTTAAAGTTGAAGTTGAGCAACCACACGCCAGCTATGATGCTAAATATAGCATAGCATAGCATCAGCCTCATAATGTTCCCACTGCTGGGACTCAGGCCTACTCTCAATTAGAGGGAATGGGCCGTAATCTACGCGCGCCCAGTGCGGATTGGTGGAACATCCACCACACATGTCTTCGGATTTTTGGTTCTAGGATATGCCGGTTTCCTCACTATGTTTTCCTTCACCGTATTGAAAGCAATGGTGATGAAATAAATTACACAAAGGCCTGGCCTGGCTGAGTTTGAATCCATGACCTACAACTCGTAAGTCAGGGCCGTTACTATGCAAAATGCTTTAAAGAAAAAACTTAAACCAAATCAGATACCATTTTTTTTTGTGGCGTCCAATAACTTTCATGCTCTAAGGTGGAACGAGAGAACATGTTATATTTTTCAAAAACCATTTTATTTAATTGATAATATTAATTACCCTTTTGACAGTATCATTAAAATGGCAAGAGATCCTTGGCGTATCCCCGAAAAAAAAGTTATTATCAGCTCATCAAAATAAGAATCTTTTTTGGTTCTTTTTTTATGTGTGAAATAGTCTATTGACTTATCTCGCCCTGGGTTAAGCGAGAGGGTGTATCAAACCTTTACTGCTTAAAACCATACCTGTTCCTTCAAACTCAAACTCAAAAAAAAGAGCCCTCACTTATCCTTATCCTTTACACCCTATATACACCGTTAAATTTTGGTCGTTTTAATCCCGTGGAGGGTCGTTTCAGTACATGGAATACTACTGAATCGACCCTCCACGGGATTAAAACGACCAAAATTTAACGGTGCATACCAAGCACTTAAAATTACCAACAAAAAAAAAATCATACGAAATAACGCACTGCGTAACAGCAATCCACAATATACCTACTAAATTACTTAAAACACGACCAAACTTTACTTAATATAAAACCCAAAATTATTCACAAGACACCAACTCCACAACTTCCTTTTCCCAAATCATCTCAAAATTTTATAAAAACTTCAAAAAATCCTGAAAGGAACCATCCATCATTACCTCAAAAATAACCAGAAGAGAAATAAGGTTCCTTTAGACGTGGATAAAACCCGCAACGTTATCGCGTCGCCTTGATTCGCTGGCTTTTACGACCGAACTTACCTTATCAAGTGTGTACACTCCCTAAATTTATATTAGGAACAGTGTCAAAACATTTTCTTGACGTTTTATGAGATTTTTAAATGAGAAACGGGGTTCCACTAGAGGTCGTCATCTTATTTTTTACAGTTGGGTTCCTGGTGCATATAACCCTTGCTTACTTTCAGGATGAGTGGCTTTATAGTGACATTAAATTCGGTAAAGAATGGGGTATTATGGTACAGAGCATAATTAAAAGGGTGGTCATGGTGATCGTCTCGTGAAATTCAAGTAAGAAGGTGTAACTCCAACCTTGGAAGGGGATAGCTTGACGGGACGGTGGCAAGCCGTGGAGCCGAGTGGCAAACTATACTGTTCATCCTAATTTGTCTCCTGCTCTCCAAATGACGCAGTCAGGTTCAGGGTGCTGTTGGGGCTGCCTAGATACTGCAGTGCATCGGGCATGTTTGCTTTAGCGCGTGTGGATGATTTCCACGCCGTTATGAGGAGGAAGGCTGCCTCGTTGCTAAGCAGATCTAGGGCGAGACATGAATAAACCATGCTCTAAATTGTAATTTCGCAACTAAAGTACCAAAATATAGTACTTATAAAAATGCTTATACAGAACCCTCCACAAGGCCACAGCTCAAAGCCCTGGCAATTTTTAAACAAACACCTATTCTAGAGACCTAAACTTTGAGTAGCCAAATTAAGTTGCAACCTAGTTACGTCTTTATTAGCAGGTTTATACACCTCATAGGGATTGACAAAGTTTTTCTTGAAACACAGACCCATAAGACTGAGATTGCTCATCACTATTTTGCTGTAGCAACAACTTTTGGAGCTCATACAATAAGGTTGGTTGTTCCGTGTTTCATGTTTAAAATTATTTTGTAAACTCTTGAAGTAATAAGCTTAATACTTGGTCTAAATAATGATAAAATGTTTTGTGCGTTGATTTCGTTATGGTGCACAGTATTCTCATTACTTTTTACATATTTCACGACGGGTAAGGCTTAGCAAAATTCGTGCTTGTAATGGAACTACCTTGTACGGTTTTGGGGAGGTCTTCAACGGAATTGAAGTGAGTTTCCTTGTAGCTCGGTTTTCAGTTTAATAATAATATTTGTAGCGGTATTCTGGAAGGAATTTCTTCGTATTTTGGGAAATAGCATTGGTGTGTTGAAGGTTTCTGCTGCCTTAGTGTTTAAAATTTAAAATACTTAACAAACAAAAAGTAAAAATTAAACTTGAAGAGTAAACATATATATTGTCTCTGAATAAAAACTCTTTAGATTCTGCCTTCATCATGATAGTATTCTTAATAAAATAGCCCATCAAATAAAAGTTCTTAACTGTCAAAAATGCTGGACACTAATAATCTGAGTTACTCTAAAACGTGATAGATTAATTCTATTTTCAAATTTTCTGTCAATAGTGTCTTAGTGTGGGAAGACTACGGCGAATTTTTTCGAAAAAATAGAAAAAGTAATTGTTAATATAACGTTTATTTACTAAGTGAGATTCACTAGTTAAAAAATGTGATTTTCGTGTACGTTATTGAAAAGATTTGTCCGGGACAGTTTGTGGTTCAAAGCTTTGCGTCATCTTCCTAGATATAGTCGTATATGGGATCCGAAAGCTTCGAGTGCGTCTGTTTTAGAGGAATCTCTAAACGGTTGGTTGACACTTCCACCTATATGCTTGCGTGGTTTGTCGTGACTTCTTCCTTAGCCAATCTTCTTTTTTGAGTTCTGTCTTTGAGTTGCCATCAATACGGAGGAATATTTCTATACAATAATTGGTTTATGTTCGTGTAATGATGTTGTAAATATTTAAGCATTATTCAATTTAAATAATCGTCTGAATCGACAACGATGCGGAGGAATATTTCGATGTCATCTTTGGTTCTTGTGTGATATGTCATGACATGTTTTAAATAGATATTATTTATTTATATATTCTTTAACTTAAACTCTGTCAGTCTCAGTCGACAACAATACGAAGGAAATTTTCAATGTCATCTTTGGGTTCTTGTTCATCTAATGTTGCTAATTGGCATTACTTGGAAAAAATAAAAAGGCTTAACTTAATCATAACGTCAGCTTTATGACTATCGTTCTTGTTTAGTCTAGTGATTGTAATAAAACCTTTGCAGTAGACACTACACCAAATATCACAACTTAAATATCAGCAGTAAAATCTCGCATGGCGCCATTAAGAGTCTTCACACCTAAAATCAATACTAATACAAATAGTCCAGGACATTCACGAGTCTAGAAAAGAAGCTGGTTAGAAATATATTGCTGAAGCCGAAATCTATTATTATGTTAAAGAGGTAGCCAGAACGCTGCACTTTTTACGCGCCTTCCTCGGATATAAACATGCCGTGTTGCTTTTGCGTTGTCCTTTGTGAATGGCACAGTGTAGGAATTGGTCAAAAAATATTGCAGTAGGCCGAGAAAATATTGGTATCTTTTGGTTTTGCATCGAAAAATATAGCAAAGTTTTGATCTTGCATACAAAAAATGGCAAAGTTTTCATCTTTTATACATCAGTATTGGCAGTTTTCATCTTGTATATAGGGTGACTGGTAATTAGTGAACGATACTTAAACACGTGATTGTAGTCATGATAACAAACAACTTTTACTATGGAACCAAACCTGAAATCAAGAAAAAAAATCTGCTGGCCAGTCACATTTGTGTTCGCCTGGTCAAAATGCACTGAACTTGGCTGATTTTTTTATGTATTTATATTGTATGGCAGTTTTGGTCTTGCATGCAAAAGATCGCGGGTCGTTCTTGTCTTGCTTGATTGATATTGTTATAGATATTGATTTTTATTATGAAGTCTAGTTGCTCCAAAATCAATATTTATTTTGGAGCAACTACCAAAATCAATATTGAATGAATTAAAATTAATAATGTGAGTCAGGTAAATGACATACATGTTGGTTAGAAAATGAGAATTTTCAAATTAGTGTTTGTATTGTAATAAAAATAAAATAAAGAAATATGTTAGAGAGATAATAATAATAATTTGATGTTATGAAATATTTGTGTAATTTGGTCATATTTTGTACAGAAGTATGGGTTGGTTTCGTTATTTTTATTCATCGTTAATTTGAAATATTGCCTTGCAGTGTTAGGGTCTGAACTGATTGTTTAAAGATAAGAACTTGTCAAATCCTACTTTAGGCATAATTTTAATTTAAATGTAGTTTGACACACAAAGAATTTTTTATTTAAAAATATGAGATTAAAATGTATGTTGTCACAAATTCAATTTTTTTTTTCAATTGTCGTACTGTGTTCTACCACAATTTTGTACTCTATAACAACAGAAGAATTCTCGTTACAGCATTCGAGATAAAGTTAAAATATTATCGTACGGTATCGAGGCGGGTTGCATCTAGCGCGAATAAATGTACTAATACATTTTGAGAACAACAGTTCAATTTCCTAGCTGTAGATTTGGACGTATCGTCTCAGGGATGCGGGGAAATGCAACGAATTGTTTCTTTGATTTATCTGTTTGGCGAATTGAATAGTCGGGAATTATTTTGTTGAACGTGGCAATTGTTGGAAAAATTGTTTGGTGGCTTTTTTAAGGTGGGAAATCATCCAACGACTTCTTGCGCTCTGGGGCGGACCGGGAAGGCGTTTTCGGCTTTTGCTGACTAAATCTACATTTTTGTTATATCGACGCCTTGCGTTCTAGGACTCCAGATTCGCCTTTTTTTAATCCATGGCCACAGTAGGCTTAGGCCCTACTGGGCCGATATAGTTTTGATCAGATCTCTTTGAGGAGCATGGAACACTACGAGCCGTCAATGACTCGGGTTGTCGAACGGCCGAACAGTAAACAGTTTAAACTGTAAACGGCCAAGCAGTATGATGGCTGGAAACCGAAGTGGTACGTTTCCTTTCTAATTAATGGTATTGCCAAGTCTTATTTTAAAGTTTATAGTTATGCAGTGACTTTAGTAAAACTTTTGAAATCGTCTCCTCAAGCTCTCTTTATTTTGATACCTGACATGTCTGTCACGAAAAAATTTGTGATACTCGCTTAGGGTCTCGGGTATGCCAAAAAATATATAATTCTCGACACACAAGTTGAACCATCATGGCGGTTGACCTTGAATGCGCAGTAACCGATTTTCCGGTCCGGTCCGATTAACCGGTTTTAATCGAGGTGGGGGATAAGCGTAACCATAGCAACGGGTTCATTTTATTTGCTGCGTGCTATATATACATACAGACACTCGAAAACCATAACGCTTCTTCTGGCGCAGTTGGGTTAAGATATTTTCGAGGTATTCCAAATTAAGAACATACGAAAATACATTATACTACCGTGGAATGTATTCTCGTATGTGCTTAAATTCAAATTAATATGATTTTTTTATTTCAACTACGAAGAATCGTTTCTTTGAAATGAAATATATTCATTCCGTTCATTATATCTACTTTAATAGTAGTATTCAGCGCATTCACAGAAAATGTTCTGGAAAGCAAACCATGCCGTCGATAATTTGCTAGAATTGACAAGTACGTACCTCTTCATATCAAGCCATAATTGCCACATATGAATACTTGATGTGGTGTTCTAATATGACAGCTAATATTTAACGAATCAACCTTTGGAAATAGGTGAACTAAGTTAGGGTAGGCTGGAGTGTAACTCACCGTCCGATAAAAAATTACTGATCCATGGGACATGATTAGAGTGTTTATGGTGTTTCTTACACATTCTTCTCCATAGAGATCTAAGCTTTGAAATCATTATTTTGACTGACTTCTTGACAATTCAACAAGTGCCTGTAGGTACTCGTAAGTGGTTCATCTGAAATGTTTTGATTTACGATTTTTAATTCTTGAGCCAATCCTGTCGTTGCTGCGTCCTTTTCCACGCACGCCTTAAAGATGTCAGCAAGCTGACCCGGCAAATGTTTGTCTACCATACAAATTATTAATGATAAAAATGTAGGGGTGTAGGGGGGTAAAAATAACTTACAATCTATTCTATATTATCATATTTTATTTTATTTACCATCATCATTCATTGTGTCAGTATCGTCTTCCATTCTTCCGCCAACAATTCAAAATCTGTGTTCATGTCTTGAAAATCACAGCGCTGAGTGTATCCGAGATATGGGTGATCTGAAGTGAGTAATTGTACTACACATAGGAGCTGCCAGGAGCTGGTGTTTCCTACCACAGCTATAGTTGTTTGGCATTTTATATTTTGAATACCGCAATCATCTAGTTGCGAAACTATCTGAATTTTAAGGATTGGAACCCTAGCAATCTGTGTAGAGTAAATATTTTCTAATCTATTCCATTCTAAACCATCTAATAAACTCGACAAGAACTCAAGTCATACCAAAACTAAAACAACACCCATACGCCTAAATTCAAACTGTAAAATTCAAATTCTTGAAACAATAGAATTCCTTTTATCCCCGAAGAAACCCGGGCACCCCTATTCGGTATTTAAACGGATATATCCTGCGAATGTAACGTCTTGTGGCCGATATTAGAATGTCCGGGTCGGTTTTAAAGATCAGTCGTGGAGGGTGCAGGATTTTCTTTAGTTGGTTGCGTTACACGCTAGCTTTGTGCAGCTTCCTTTATTTATTCCTCTTCTGTTGTTTCGAGATGCATATTGAAGGAAATCGAGTGCTCAAGGATTACTTTACTGTTTTACAAAAGTGCTGTTGATGTTATTTTATTATTTATTTATTTGTAGTTTGTACGAGTATCTCTGGCTTCTTTTTATTCATTTATTGTTTTGCAAACAGGTCGAGGTCTATTTATATTGTTGTCTGTGTTAGTTTTGTATTGAAATAATGTTTATGCCTTTTTAATGAAGTCCTACTAAAAGTTAACGAATTGTTTTTTGTTACTGGAGTATTTTAATGAAATACAAAAACTTTGTAAGATTTTATATTAAGTATTTGAATCCGAAAAGTGTTTTATGAAAAAAAAAAATGATTTAGTTATGCGCACTTAATTTCACATAATCGTAAGTGATGATGAAACGTTGTGCTAAAAGTAATTTATAGCATAGCATAGCATCAGCCTTTGTCCCCACGGCTGGTGGGACTTAGGCTTCCTCTCTAGGAGAAAGGAAATGGTCCGTAATCCACCATCCAGGCCCAGTGCGGGTTGGTGGATGTCACATGTCTTCGAATTTTTGGTTCTAGGACATACCAGTTTCCTCACGCTGTTTTCACCGTTTTGAGAGCAGTGGTGATGAAATAAATAACAAAAAATAATACGCCTGACTGGGTTTGAACCCACAACCTACAACTCGTAAGTCAGAGCCGTTACCACTCGGCCACCAGTGCTCCACACAAGTGTGGGTTGACATGTTATTCCATATTAGAGATCAATATGCACTTTACAGGACATGGGCCTCTTCTACGTTGCAGTATCGCTTCGCTCTCAAACTGTAATGACTTTGAAATGTATACTGTTGGAGCAACCTCAGTGTCACTGCATGCCTCTCACAGTTACGGTGAAAAGCCTAAACAGTATCCATTACACAATCAACACACTCGATGTTCGTGGAAGACTCATTATAATTATTTGCAGATTAATTGGGATTGTAATAATTATACTGAAAAGTAATATTGTTAGTTGCGTCTATATTGAATACCAAATCATTAGTGAAAATAGGTTTTGTTCGGTTTAAGCATCAATTATTTCTAAACAATTATTTGTATGGACTAGGTATTCCGGGTCTGAATTTCTTTTGTATTGGGTTTACATGTTTGTGACCACATCCACATGATACAAGTTATTCTTAGTGTGAAGCAACGTCAAAAAATCCCGGGCAAGTGCGAGTCGGACACGCACACTGAGGGTTTCGTATAAAATGACCTATGAAAACAATATGATTTTTCCGAATCGCATTTGTTGGCAGGCAAGATAGAAGCCCTGCTGGGTTCAAAGGCCGTTTTCTGAGAGGAAGGCTCATCTTGGCATGATAGGCAACTAAGGAACGGGGTAGGTTTTTAGTCAGTAAAAGTCTGACACTATTTCCTGCTCCACCCAAGGGCGGGATTTGACATTGGATGAGTTTTACCTACCATAAAAAAGAAATCGCATTTGTTGTGTCAGTGAATCAACTTTGCAGTTTTAATACTTTTCAATGCTTGTGTTATATGAGATCTTGCTTCATGCCAAATTTCAGGATTTTAGGCCCTTGAACGGGTGTCGAACTATACGTTTTTTTGAGATATAAACGGCCGTATCTTTTTTTTCTGTTAACAGAAGTTGTTTTTTTTTATTCTTAGCTTTAAGGGACTGAAGATTTAATTTCAATATGAAAAAGTATATGGATTTTTCAATTTCAATTCTCTTACTACTCTCTCTCACACACACACACACACACACACACACACACACACACACACACACACACACACACACACACACACACACAGACACACACACACACATACTAACACACATACACACACACACACATACTAACACACATACACTACACTATACAAAATATGCATTTGATGGCAAACTTAAGTTATAATTAATTTCAATACTTTAGGCAGACTCTTTGAATTAATGACAACTGTAATAACGGGATCTTGGGCTGGCGAACCTTAATACAGGTTACTGTGTAACCTAGCTAGGACGCCAGGACACTCTTCTTCTACTTTGTAATTTGGTAATATCTATTGTAACTGTACCTCTTTTTGTGAATAAATATATATTCTATTAATTCAATATCTCTACGCGCGTGACATATAGACAGACGGACAACAAACCGATCCTTTAAGGGCCCCATTTTTCTCGTTGGAGGTACGGAGCCCTAAAAAACCAAATTTCTTTTAGCTAGATCTCTGCTGACCCCACAACGAGTCCACTCCACCTGATTCCAGCAACATGGCGCCCTAATCCGGTATCAGCGGATTCGGACGCCATTTTACGTCTTTTTAGTTCCAATGGCTTGGGTTTCAAAGTTTACTGCAGTCATAAAAGGAGATGGATGTTTTTTGATTAGATTTAATTTGTAGGACCGGTGGGAAATGGCGTCTGGTGTTTGATGTATTAAATTTTTATTAAAGGCATGAATGCAGCTTGATTTGGGATAACGTAGAGTTTTTAGTTTATTCGTATTATTATCTGTGTAAGGTGTCTAATGATAATGAAAAAAACAACTTTTACTATGGGACCAAACCTGAAATCGCGAAAAATCGGCCAAAGTTCAGTATAGTTTGACCAGTGTGGTGAACACAAATGTACTGACCAGCAGATTTTTTTTCGCGATTTCAGGACAGGTTTGGTCCCATAGTAATAGTTGTTTGTTATCATGACTACAATCACGTGTTTAAGTATCGGTCACTAATTACTAGTCACCCTATATAGCTAACCTTACCTAACGAAAAAGAAAATCACAAGTCGCTCAGACACAACACTTATCTATAGGCTAGACATTTGTCCTGTGCGGAAACCGAACTCGCGACATACAGTGCAGCCGTCAATCGCTCAACCACTGCTTAGCGCAGTGGTGCTGTGCCGTTCATTAAATACAATTTGAACTAGTAGCTTTTTAAAGTTAGTAGCTTTTTCTTTGAGGGTCAGTAATTATCAAATAACTTCTCTTGTTCTAGAGAGAAGTAAGAGGGTGCGATTTAGACCTGATGTCAAAAGAATAAAACATAATTACTGTTAAAAATAATAATTTTATATGGTATTATAAAATGTTACGTTGTTGAAACTTGATCCGGACTAAGCGTTTCGCCTCGTCGTGCAAACAATTTGCCTGCTGCGGTCTTCCCATTCGATTATAATTGGGGTGTCTTCAAGGTTAGAGTAGGCTCTTAATAAACTAGTACGCCTCACCATCAACGATTGCATGACTATTTACCATCAGGTGGGATTGCAGTCAAGCACTACTTTATAACAAATTTCCCTAAGCCGCAATTAAGTTAGGTTCAAATCTTTCCAAACTACAAAAAAACATAACCAGCACTGAACTTCAGTTATTCACCTGAGCATTATCGAGAACAAGGGTTATACACCGTGCCGCCGCCTCCCTCCCAGATGATACGGGCTTAAATCGATGCCTTGGTGCAGCAGACTTGAGCCGATCCCCTGGCTGCGGTAGGTTACAATCCTACAGGTTACCTTTCAGACTTTTAGTTAAAAATATCTTGAACATTCTGCTTCAGACGGTTTTCCGACTGAAAAGATTGAACTTGCTTAAGTTTAGAGGAATATCTGCGCGTGGTTTTTTGGTTTAATAGTGCTTATAACACTTCTTCGTTGTATAATATAATAACGCTTTTAGAGCTGTACCCTGACGGTGTAGTGCGACTGGTATGTTCGTTGAGAAAGAATTTTATGAGCCCTTGAGAAGACGAAATTACAAATCTCGAATACAGCTAGCAAAAAATAGCAAGTCTTATATGAATTTTGATGTCAAATTACATCACGCCTGTATGTACGACCTATGTAGTATTATATTTTTGTATATTTATTGATTAATTGATTAGCCAACTAATTTTTTTTCATGTATCCCCCCTTCCCCACCCCCTATTGTGGGGTGGGGAAGGGGGGATATATTCAAAGTCAAAGTCAAAGTCAAAGTACTTTATTTGCCAGAAACATGGTAATGAGGATATTGAGAACAGTAATAAGTTTCACATGATTCACCAGTGATTGGTATACAAATATTAGATATTATAATGTCATTTAAAATTATTACACACTACTTAAAATACCTACAGCATTCATAAAAACCATAATTGAATAATATATTGAATAATATTATTTTACATTTTTAACATGTCACAATCATCTATATTACAGTACATACATAGTCACTTATATTTTCTTTCCTGGTCATTCTTGTCATTAAAAAAATCGTTTAAGTTATAATAACTCTTGTCCAACAGCCATTCACGTAATCTCATCTTAAATAATCGTGTTAATTGTATTTCCCTGATAAATTTAGGTATTTTATTAAATACGCGTATTGCCATCATGCTACAGTTTTTCTGATATAAAGAACTTTTACAGCAAGTGCTTCTAAGCATCGTCGGATCTCTGCTAGGGTACAATTTTCTTTTTCCAAAAGTATCGAACAATTCTGGATGTTCTTTAACAAATACACCAATTTGCATTATATAAAGACTAGTAACGGTCAGTAAACCAAGCCTTTTAAAAAGTGGACGACACGATTCTAAAGGGCCCACACCACATAATGCCCTCACACATTTTTTCTGAACAAGAAACACTTTATTTATATTTGTTGAATTCCCCCAAACCAAAAGACCATATCTGAGAACGGAGGCAACATATCCGTGATAGGCTGTCAGTGCTGCTTTTTCACCACCAATTCGTCTTAGTTTCTTTAATGCAAAAACAAACCTATTAATTTTACTACATACCAGATCTATGTGACTTTTCCAGTTGCAGTGCTGATCAATCAATAAACCAAGAAATTTATATTGATCTGTTGGGTCAATGGGCTGTCCATTGGCTTTTACGTCATATACAATTTTTTTAGAGTTATACAACTTAAAAGTCATGTATTTTGTTTTTGAAATATTGGCACGTAGTTTGTTGTTGTTGAGCCACTCCAAGACAGAATTTGCAGCACTATTTAGCAAACAATTATGATTACTGGACGTGGTTTTTTCCTCGTGTGTAACAATTACTGAAACATCGTCAGCAAAGAGGATACATTGATGATTTACTGCAGAAGGCAAGTCATTTATATACAGTAAAAATAAAGGTGGACCTAATATACTGCCTTGGGGCACACCAGAACTATTAGTTTTACATGTTGAATTATAAGTTTTTAAATAGTTCATGTCATCTAAAGAGTTTATTTCAACACATTGAGTCCGATTTGTCAAATAGCTATTTAGCCAATTTAAAGTCGGTCCCCGGATGCCTAGTTTTTCACATTTATTAATAAGGCGATTGTGATCCACGAAGTCAAATGCTTTGGACATGTCAAAGAAAATTACAGATACCGGTATACGTTTGTCAATTTTTGCCAAGACTTTACTCATTAATCCATAGGCTGCTAACGTTGTCGATTTATTCTTCTGAAATCCGAACTGTTCTTCCCGAATTATTTTAAACTTATTAAGGTAGTCGCTTAGTCGTCTGTGCATCAATTTCTCAAAAATTTTTGAAAATATGGATATAAGTGTAATAGGTCGATAGTTGTCTAATAGAAGTTTATCATTTTTTTTTATGCAGAGGGCGAACAATGGATTTTTTGAGAAGATTTGGAAACACACCTTGTTCAAATGATAAATTAATAAGCTCTTGTAGGACAGGAGCCAATATTTCTGCACACATTTTGAGGACACGAGTACATACACCATCAAAGCCCACAGATGCAGTATTATTTAATGATAATATGGTTTTTAATACTTCCTCAGAGCTACAAGGGCGTAGGAACATACTGTGATTATGTGTTGGTATTTCATTTTGTTGTGTGTGTATATTCGTACTTTGATGAGCATTATTAGTGACCCCGATAAAAAAATCGCTAAATGTTTCCACGATATCTTCTGGTTTTTTTAAACGATTCCCTTGTAGTTCAACTTCGTTTATTGTATTGTAAGTTCTGACAGAGTCAGTGTTGTGTTTTATTACTTGCCAGGAGGCCTTGCACTTATTTTTGGCATTGTGGACATGTTTTTGGTTATAAATTTTTTGCGATGTGAGTATACATTTCTTAAGTATTGAGCTGTATTTTTTTACTTTGCTGTACAGTTTGTAATTTTTTCTTTGTTTTAAGCATTCATACCTTAGTTTGCGTTTTTGTTGACACGATATTCTGACTCCTTTGGTTATCCATCTCGGGGCTGAGATGTTAGCTTGTACTTTTTTCCGTTCCAGAGGGAAACAGAGATTATAAAGCAATGTGAATTCACTGTGAAAATTATTAAATGCTGTATTGATATCATCTTCATTTATAATATTTTGCCACCTGATGCAGGAAATGTACTCTTTGAATTTTGAAATATTTTCGACACTATAATTTCTGGTGGTAACGAACCAATGTTTAAGTCTCAAATGCTTATCCGCTACTGGTATTGCTATAGTTTGCCCAGTATTATGATCAGAAAGGTAAAGATTGTGTACCTGTCCTTTAGCATCTGGAATGTTACTTATAATATGATCTATGCAAGAGCTTTGCCGTGTTGGCTGCGTTATGTGTAATACGAGATTATAATTACTAGTAATGTCATGTAATTGTCTAGATAAATTGTTATTTTTTAATGTGTCAATGTTTAGGTCACCAGTTATCAAAAAAAATGTTTTTTTGATAAGTTATTTAGTAATAAGTCAAGTTTGTCAAAGAATATTTTTGTGTCACTATTTGGAATACGATATAAACATATGATAGTAAACCGATATGACGGCAGGTAGATACCGCAACATTCGAACAACTTTTCACACGATAAGTTCTTACAAATAGGTAACTCTTTACAATCAATATTTTTTCTCAGCAGGATACATACACCCCCTATTAGTAAAGTCTTTTTGCCAACATCTCGGAACAACTGAAAAAAAAAATTGTGTATCATAAAAACGGCTAGAAATCTCGCGAGTCTGGTGAAAAAATTATTAATGATAATAATTTTTTCTTAGATACAGCAGATCCATATTTTTGTTAATAAGTATGTACATGCCTAAAATTAAATACGCAAGTAATGTGTTCTGGATATGCCTCCCATACACAATGCCACATTAGGCAATCTGCTCGACCTCTGCCTCAACGCTAAGAGTGCTGTTGCTAGTTGCTACTGCCGCGGACAATACAATAATAATTTGTTTCAGTTCATTGATTTCACGCCATCATTAAATACTACATCAGACTGCTTATATTGCTTGTTTCGAACTCCAAAACCCTCTTTCTGAACTAAAATAAATTCACTAACTACATCAGACTGCTTATTTGTTTCCAAATTTTTAGTCATTTGGTTTCCGTTGGGTTTTTTGATACTGTCAATTTTTTTTTGTTTAAATTTAAACTTCATACATAAAGGTCTACTTGGTTTTCTAACTACGAATCTATTTGGAGAAGGTGAAGGAAGAATTCTAATTTAAAGTGTTGTAAGACGAGACTCTGGTTTTATGATGTATCGTGGTGTCCCATTTCATTGTTAGGCCAGCCTTTTTGGTGTATACGAGTGACAAATAAATATTGTGAGTTTTATATTTGGATGTTGATTTAGTTCTATCTATTTGTAGAACAGTCAGGTTTGTAAAGTACATTCTAGAAAAAAACGGTAATTTTAAAAACTAAAAAACCCGACTGCTTTTCTGAGTATTTATGAAAAAGCCCTAAAACAAGAAAGTCGTTGCACCCGATTGCACTTAACTATATAATATTTTAAATACAAGATATTTTGTAGCAGTCGGCACCCATCGGGCTAAAATCCATCGAGCCGTTCAGGCTGCAGAGTATGCCAAACAATTATACATTTATACATACATACATACATACTCTTGAAAAACATAACCCTCCTTTTGGTGCAGTCGGGTAATAAGATTGGAATTAGTATTCTAGCTTCTGTACTTCTAGCTATTTCTACGTAAAAGTAGACACTTCTCTTACCTTCTATTCATCAAAATTGGTTAACCGGTTTAGGTACGAGTTTGAAAACGTAACAAGCAAATAGACAGACTAAACGTACAGACGAGGGTCTTTCGCATTTATTTACTATCTTTTACCAACTGTTTTGTCCGCATAAAATTCATGAAAATCAGCCCATTAACCCTATCATTTTAGTCGAAAGACATTTACTGTAGGAGATAAGCCTCCACCACAACAATTTACCGGTCATCGGTTCACCTTGTGGGACGCCTACTAACGCTGCATCTTCAAATACGCGGTTACTCCTCCAGAATCTTTCAGCTCTGTTGACTATCTGTTCTGCGAGCAATATGCGCCTGCGTCTTTTTGGAGATTTTTCGGACTATGTCGGTAACATTAGTTCTCCTGCGGAAATCTTCAATTCTAAATCGACCACGCTCAAAAACTCTAAACGTAGATCTTTCCATAGCCCTTTGGGTAATTTTTAAGCCTTCTGACGAGGCCCATTGTAAGCGACCACGTTTCAGAGCCAAATGTCATTCATTACTGTCAACACACAAATTTCCGAAATCATCCTGTCATGTTAAGCCAAGTTCCAAAATTCAGTCAGCCTAGAGTTAAAATCATTTAAAAGAATATGGGTATAAATAAAAATAGCAGGTCTTTGAACTTTGTTAGTGGTGTTGGATAGATGCAAGGACACAATTACGCATATCCTTGCTACGTGACCAATGAGGTGTTTCAAAATTTCAGAACAGTCACGTGGCAATATAAATACCACATATCAGTAATGTTCCGATTTATGCTTCAGGGATTTCCCACCACTCTGTTGGCACAGAAAATGGATTATACCGTGTCTGTATTTTAGGACATTAACAAAAAAAAGTTGCGTAGTTTCTATAATTGTTGAGCAACGGTGTGAGTCAAATATGCAAATTCCGTCGTATCATTGATTGATACTTGTATTTACTTAGTCGATATGAAATGATTATCTAGGGTGACATGAAAATTTGTAAACAAACTCACAAAAATATCCTTTTATTACGCAGTTTTGATGACAATGCCATTTATCAATTCTGTAGTTCAGTACGGTACCTAGATGTTTAGAGATATAGGATATAGCAGGGTAGGTATACAGACCCCCAAACCTTCATTAAAAAGGCAGAATCCTCTGACCAGACAGGTATTATGTCTGGTCCAGCAACTGCCCGATAGTTGATTTCGGACTCGGACAAGATTTTGAATTTTAATTCCTTTGCTATGTGGTGATATAGATGTCGCTACAGTTGGTATTTATTTATTTTCGAGAGCTTTCTCGATATGTCGCAACAGTATTTTACATGAAGTGTTACTCTCTTCCTAGAACGCTGAATGAAAACTAATAAAAAAAAGCGGCCGAGTGCAAGTCGGACTTGCGCTCGAATTGTAACAATAGTGACAACAAAGTAACAACAACAGCACAGCAATAACAACAAACAATCAACAACAATAAGCAAACAAAAACAATAAACAAACAAAAACAATAAACAAACAAAAACAATAAACAAAAACATTAAACAAACAAAAACAATAAACAAACAACAACAATAAACAAACAACAACAATAAACAAACAACAACAATCTATACAACACGACACTATATTTTAACCTTTTTTTTTTGTTTTTGTTGATAAATCTTCTGTGAAAATTTCAACAGTCTTAGCTATCACGGTTAATGAGATACAGTTTGATGACAGGCAGATAGAAAGACAGACAGACAGTGGAGTCTTAGTAATACAGTACTGTACAGAACCCTAAGATGAATGTAACAAGTGTTAGGTTACGTATCTAAATATACATTGTAATACTTCCAATACATTACTCATTCTGAATGTAATATTAAAACTTGTGTAGGTTTTCTCATCACATTTTCCTCAAGTTTTACCTAAACTGAGAAAAACTGTTACATATTTAACAATATACCAACATCGTAGCGCATATTTTGTAGATGTATATTTAAGGTTTTTGCTCGTTTCTACCCTTGAGTAAGACGTCTATCATCTCAAATTATTTCATACAATATTTTACGATATGTAACTAAGCCTGATTTTTTTTGAGATGGGGCTTCATCAATTGACTTCTTCCGCTCTTGGGTGGAGTGAAAGGGCGTGTCAGACTTTTACTGATCAAAACCAACCTATAATCCTTCGTCCTAGGGCCATTAGGGGGTAACTCATTCCCAGCCGGAGCAGAAATTAGCCCTACTGGGCCTCTTCACTTTTTTTGACAATTATTTATTTATTTATATATATTTATAAAATTAATATAGGACAAACATTATTATACATAAGGGTACAATAGACGGTCTTATCGCACAGGGCAATTTCTTACAGACAACCTTTGGATGGACTGAGTGAAAGGAAATAGATTTAGGGTTGTCAGTGTACAAACATCAAAAATAATACTGTGTACTAATGTAACTATGTGAGAAGCTTCTCGCTATTAGTCCTTACCGGATAACTGTATGGCAAGTTACCTATTGCTTGTTGTCCGGAAGCCCAGGTCAGTGGCTCGAAAAAGCCCCATGACTCTCGGTGCCAGTGAACCAATGTCCGTTCCTCCACGGTTGCGGCCGTCTCCTTCACTTGTATTACTACTTCGCAGGAGAACTTCGTCTGAACAAATCGGATGTGAAATATCGCTGCCGCCGATCGCTGCCTCCAAGAGAAATAATAATAGTAATATAATAATAATAATTTTATTATTGTGGCAATGGCTTAACAGCCGAGAGGCTTGACCAACCCCTTAGGAGGCTCTCGTTAGGTGGCTGGACCAAGGGCTTGATTCAGAACTCCTAGACACGGCTCGTATTATTAGGAGGTTCCTTTCTCAGGTCCCACCGGTATCGGGAACAGGGTCCAAGCTACCGGCGTAGCTTGGACCCTGTTCCCGGACACTATTTTTTATATTTTCAAATGTTTTTTTCTGTTTTTTTTTTAAGTATTTGAAAATCTAATTATATATTATATATTCAATGAATAAAGAAAATACTCGTAATTTTATAATAATATTACACAACTATCACACAACGCCGTCTAGTCCCAAGGTAAGCAGAGCTTATGTTATGGGTACTAGACAACTGATAAACATACTTATATATTTCTAAATACATACATATTATAGATAAATTACAACCAGACACAGAACGAAATGATCGTGCTCATCACACAAATATTTGTCCTGGGTGAGAATCGAACCCACGACCTCCGGCATAGCAGTCAGGTCCACTAACCACTATACCAACAGGCCAGCCGTATAATCTTCATTTCGAATAAAACTCTTAAACTACTTAAGTGTATAAATACAGTACGGCACATGTAAATTATAGCAATGAACTATGGACAGATCACTCTGTCAGCTATCATCGTCAGAACCCTGTTGAGGCCATGACACGTGCTATCAGTGATGCCGCAGTGAGTGCGTGCATTGTTGCATAAATCTCTGAAGCACTGCATCTGCAACGCTGTGGCAACTCCATCAGAAGACGTTATTGAACTGTACACGAATACCTACAGACGTTATTGAACTGTACACGAATACCTACTTGCTAGGTGAATTCATGTTCTACCCAGTTCTCTGGTGGGGTAGAACTTCAGGTACTTGCGCTGTGGGTTGACTTGTTGCCGGACGTCTTGCTCCAGATGTTGCAGGCGAAGACAAGTCATAGACGAGAGCTCGTTGCTAAATGAATAGTAACCACACGGGTCGAACTTTGAGCTTTCTAAATTGTTATATCGAGTTTTTTTCGTGGCTTGAAAAGCACGTTCAACCGTTGGTTTTGATGGAATAATAAGATTTTATTTTTTATTATTTATTAATTCTTTATACATATAAAAAGTACAGAGGCGGATTAATGCCGTAAGGTATTTTCTACCAGAGGTGCAAAATTAAACATTACATATTATTTATCACACTTTATCTTACAACATACAACACACAACACACGCTTGCAGTAAGAAATAAAAAAACGTTATCGAACTTTTTTCAAAGAAATATTTTCCAATGAGAAAGAATGACTTGAAAGCAATATGTGAGTAGAATAAAGCAGTAAAGAAAAAATCACGCCTCAAGTAAAAGTACATAAAGTGTATATAAACAGATGTACAAGCTTTGCGAAATAATTTATTCAATTCATAACTTCCATATCGAAGCCCAAAGCGCCAAATTATAAATTCCTCACAACGGCTGCCACAAACAGGATCAAACCCTATTCTATTGAATTGGAAAGCTGTCATTCCCGACGCGGACTGAAACACTCCAGTTCAATTGTTCCACGGTTTTTCACGATGCCGATGTTAGCTTCTTGAAGGCGTATTTCTCCATTTTCGCATGTAAAACAAAAATTTCCCGCATTTTCGTTTGGGTTCGCACCGAGTTGCTGGCGGTGACGGGATTTCGGTAGGGTGCCTATGGTGCTAGGATTTGTGAGATACAGAGGGATTAATCTGGTGAAAACTGAGGAACATGGTCTGCGTAGAGACCATACTGAGCCAAAGCAAGTCTGAAGGCTTGGAAAAGTAGAAGGATGCAAAGGGAGGCTTTTACCCAGCTGTAGAATAGGCTTTTACCCAGCTGTAGAATAGGCTTTTACCCAGCTGTAGAATAGGCTTTTACCCAGCTGTAGAATAGGCTTTTACCCAGCTGTAGAATAGGCATTTACCCAGCTGTAGAATAGGCATTTACCCAGCTGTAGAATAGGCTTTTACCCAGCTGTAGAATAGGCTTTTACCCAGCTGTAGGATAGGCTTTTACCCAGCTGTAGGATAGGCTTTTACCCTGGTGTAGGATAGGCTTTTACCCTGCTGTAGGATAGGCTTTTACCCAGCTGTAGGATAGGCTTTTACCCTGCTGTAGGATAGGCTTTTACCCTGCTGTAGGATAGGCTTTTACCCTGCTGTAGGATAGGCTTTTACCCTGCTGTAGGATAGGCTTTTACCCTGCTGTAGGATAGGCTTTTACCCTGCTGTAGGATAGGCTTTTACCCTGCTGTAGGATAGGCTTTTACCCTGCTGTAGGATAGGCTTTTACCCTGCTGTAGGATAGGCTTTTACCCAGCTTTGGCCTCTTGGCCTCTGGGAGCAAATTACACAAAAGGTAACTAGAATATAATATAATGCACATCCATAAGAAACACCTCAATTAGAAAATTAAGTTAAAATCATAAATTAAGGCTCAATCATTTAACTTGAATGCTTTTAGCATGGTCATCGACGGCACTACGTTGGTAACGTATCAGAATTAGTATCTACGTACATAAATACACACTACAGAGGCAATCAAGAATTATCAAAAATTTTCAAGAATTTTAACAATAGTAATAGAATAATAATAACCAACATTTATTTTAGGTAACATACCCATATTTTAACACAAACTCAAATACACAGAAACACAAAAAGCATACTAATTACATTAATTTATTACCTACAATTGTTGTTGACATCACATTTATCATACATAAATAAATCATAAAAACTTGAAATGTTCGATTGATTTTTTGTCCTAAAATAATTCGTTTGTTTGAGGGTATTTTTTTTTTTAATTGCTGTTATTCATTCAGTAGCCGATTTGTTGGATGGGGGATGTGCGCATATTACCTGATTTAAACATTAACCGTCCTCTTCTTTTTTTTCTTTTTTGTATCATAATTCGTAGCTTGCTTTAGGAAAAGTAAGCAGACAGACAAACGTATAGCTGTTTTGTTTTAAATACTGTATAGAAATTAACAAGCATAAGTTCTGTTTTAAGGATTTATATTTTTAAGTGACACACTTTGTATTAAATTTGGTATTCAAAGAATTTTAAACGCTCAAATTAGTTTAAATTACGACCACATAATTTAAAACTTTATAACCATAGGCAATCAAGCACAAAATTAACTTTTTCGCAATTAAATCACAGATAAACAAAACTAAAAAGTTAAAAAAGACAACGGTTTAACTATGTCATCCATTACGCACGCGATTAGAGAAAAACATAATTGTTAAAATGTTTTACAAGAAACAAAACAAGCCGATTTCAAATGCCCACTATTAGGCTCAAAGCCAAGAATTTTCACTAGAGGCAGTCGGAACAATTTATTTTCTTCTCGTATTGTTTTATGAGTTATTAATAATGGTGAAACGACTCTATAATTATGGGTCGTTTCGTTAAAAGCTTAATGAATTTGCGAGATTTCTGTTTTTATTGCTCAAATTAAGTGTTATCCCACTTCCTTGGGAATAAAAGAAACGCGGCGTGCCTGAGATGTTGTTTTTTTTTCGAGCTTTCGGAGGCAAATGATGGACATAAATTTTGCGGGTGATAGCTCGAAAATTGGGTTCTATTTTTACTGTATTTCAGTTGTGGATCGCTACTGCTTTTAGTGCTACGCTTATAGAATAGAATAGAATAGAATATTTTTTATTTGCTTAGAATGTAGGTACATAAACATAAGTTGTTGATAATAAAATAGGATCCGTGTACATTCTGCCTTATATAGCATGCAAATTTAATACAATATAAAGAATCTAGGATATTACAAAATAAAAAAATAAAAATACTATTGTTTATAAAATCTTGCATAGAATTATAACATTTATCATAATATATCTCATAAAGACCTCAATCAGCCTGGACAGCAAAAAACAATTTTAAAAGATTCCTTATTACATATTGATTAATCATAAATAGCGACAGATATCAATGTCAAAGCGATGGTGTCAATATACAATACAAAAATGTCAATATAAAATACTAATGTCAGTTTACAGTGCTAGTGTGATTATACATTATTAATGTCAATATGCAATTAAAAATGTCAACATACAATACCAATGTCCATTTGCAATATTAAAGTCAATTTATAATTCTTAGGTCAGTTTCAAATACTAAAGTTATTTTTATAGTTATTTTTCCTGCTTGTCTACATTCAATACAAAGTAAGTACTAAGTTATAAAATACTAGAATAGATAATTAGAGTAGAATAAAATAAAAAAATAAAAAAACCATTACAAAAAATTATCGTTTAGGAAATCTTGCACAGAATAATAACATTTATCTACAAGTAGTTCTGTAAAACGTTTTTTAAATCTTTGTAATGGTAAGTTTTTGATTCCATCAGGTATTTTATTAAAGATTAGAGGAGCCATACAAATTACATTTCTTTTTAATAAGCTAGTTTTATATACACCCTTGCTTAACAAATTCTGGTATTGAGATCTCATAGCTGTATTTCGTTTTCTGGTTTCTATTAAAGTTGCAAATAAAGACCGATTTTTTTTTTACCTAAACCTAAAACTTAACTAAAAAGAACAAAAAAATTATAAAATGATTAATGACTAACATGCAAGGAATAATCAAAACTATACCTAAGTGACTTAACCTAATAATGTGGGGAAATCTAAAATGACTTAAATCTAAAATTGAGACAATTTATTCATAATCTAGAACAGAGTCATGTCTCCTGTCTTAGCTACTTTCATCATCAGGTCATGATTCTCATCTTCAGTCCTAGTCTGTCCTAGTAAAGCATAACAATTTGTAGCTAAAGCTTTTGCTGGATCTGTTAAAACAGCTTCCTCTATATTCTTTGAAATTTTCTTGATAGTGATGAGATCCAACTTCAAGAAAATAGTTATCCTGGATTTCTCAGGCATAGCTGTGGATTGGAAGCCAGCTCTATAGTAGCCCAACAGGTCAATCAAAGGAGTGAGTTCTTTGTCCTTTCTATGAATGATCTCATCCAACTTAATTGCTGTCCATATCATAGCAGGATGGAAGTTTCCTCCCTTATCAGTAGTTAAAGAATTGGGACAGACAGATGGTAATAGGGGGCAACAGATTGCATGAGTATCTGGTTTTACAGTTCCAGGGAATGTTTCATAAGTGACAATTTCTTTCACGGTCTTCTCATGGAACATTCTAACAGCAGTACCTGGGAAAACACCTGCAATCCTAGGGAGAGTTATAGTTCTGGACTCCAGAGATGTCCCACTTCTGTGAGTTTCATCATCTATAACATATTTCTCCTTCAACATGTTGAGTATATCCTCAACTCCACCCCTAGCTTTCTTTATTATTTTACCGATGTGGTTATTCCTGGCCAGGAAGACAGTAATCATGAAGTTAACATCCTTTGCGATGGATTCCATATTTGTATACCTGTTCTTATCCTCAGAAGCTGATGTCCACTTGAGATCATCTCCAACATTTGCTAGATCCCACATAGAAAGGGTAGGTTTCTGTGCCTCATAACTCTTTCTATTCCTAATCAATTGACTGAGGATTACTCTAGGATCAAAACCTTGATACTCTAGAGCAGTCCTCACCAGTTTAACCCAGTCAGCTTGGACATTAATAATCTCTTTAAATTCATCCTCAGAAATCTCATCTCTAATCTCCTTATCAGCCCGGAAATATTCAATAACTTCCGGCAGGGACCAAACATCAGCATCACTAGATGTTGAGGCCATCCTGAACAATAATGGAATGAGAAACAAGGTGGAAGGTTATTATTTCTGAAGCTTAAAATGCAAGCTTTCAAAGTAATCACAGTGAAAGTCTAATTTACGAATAATATGTTATTAATTGTAAACCCGACTATGTGTCCGTCAGTCACATAGTATAGTATAGTATAGTTTGTTGTTATTATAATTTGTGTAGCGTTAATAAATTGGTTGAAATATTTTTATATTGCTTGATTGTATAATTCAGTAGGTATTTATTATGAGCAATGATAAGTGTCAGTGATTTAAGAAATTAAAATTGACACATTGACACTATGCAAGTGTTGGATTAAAAAGCTTACCGTGCGTCCGTCCGGGGTGACCAAGAGCTGATACCCACTAGGACTGCGGGATTGAAAGTTACAGTGTATGTAAATGGTTAACTGAAGGACATAGGTCGGTTTTAGTCGGTAAAATCTGATCGTCCTCTCGTTCCAACAGAGCAGGAGAAGTAATTCGACAATTTCCTACCACAATCGATAAAATAAATAAAAAAGGTTGAATGAATTGTAATCAACAACCAATGTGTATTGCTCGACTTACACGTCCTAATTGTGAAGCCGATAATACTTTCCAGAAACCGGGTTTCACTCTATCAGACGTGTATTGAAAAAGTGAGATAAGTGAAATGACCGCTTGCCAAACATTTTTTTGTTTACGGATATTGTAAAGAATGTTTGTCAACTTCTTAACACATTCAATGCGGAACGAGGTCTTATCCACCTCGTACGTGTCTTCCTTGCGTTGCGGTTAAGGAAAACAAGAAAAACATAGTTAACTGATTGCATTTTTTAAATTTAAACTCGATACGTCCACGCGTTCCCGAGATAAAGGGTCTTGACAGACAGCGGAAAACAAAATGATCATATAAGGGTTCCGTTTTTTCCTTTTGAGTTATAGAACCCTAAAAATGAGTGCCGTTGTCACTGTGTACCAAAAATCTTTACATAGGACTTTATCCTAAACACTGACAGTCTCATGGCCCCCCTAGAATCGCCGGCGAATAGTTTCGCGTCTGTCAGCCACGTTTGAAGGGGATTTATTATTTTTATTATTGTTTCGCACAAGGACTCAGCCTGCCTTATTTCACTCCTTAAGTTATGACCAGCAAAAATAGAGAGAATTACCCCGACGTACGGCGTTATTAAACCTTTTTGTTTCATCCTTGGCTTTTGTTATTCCTGCAGTAATGGTATTTGTAAAATGTTATGTTATAAGTCTCTGGATTTGACGCTAGCGTGTTTGTTTCTTTGGGTTAAGATTGGAGGTTTGGGCACCAGTTTTGGGAATATTCAGTTTGTGTAGTAAAACAATAGGACTGATTTGGTTTGTGTCTGGGTGCAATTTAGGTATAAAATGTATGTATTTCGAAATATATAAGTATGTTTATCAGTTGTCTAGTAAAACACAAGCTCTGTTTAGCTTGGGACTAAACGGCGTTGTGTGATAGTTGTGGAATATTATTATTATAAAAAAAAATCAGCGTGACTTAATACTTGAACGTCTAATGACCTAAATGCTACACGCCTTTTGAGCCCAGAGGTACCAATATTATTTCACTCACATCTCGATACTTCTGATATAGCAAAAAAAAATCTCAAAAATTGCTTTATTTATTTATTTATTTATTGGTTCACAAACAATTATTTACACTGGAATTATGCTATAGGTAACATGCAATATATAAAGTACAATAGTGTAAAAATCACTAAATAAACTCCACATGCAAGGAAAAGTTCTATAAAAAAAAGCAAACTTAACTAAACCAATGCCAATTTAGCGTGACTCGGCCCAAAGGACATGTAGAATATAATACCTTGAATGACCTATACGCTGATGATCCCAGAGCTATCGATATGTTACTGATACATATCAATGCCTTTACGCTTAAAGGCAGTGTTAAAAATTTTTTCTATCTATCCCTCTACGTCTTGAAATTCGCTAGTTCTGCTGAAGAAGTCCATCGTCAGTGCCAATTTAGCGTGACTTAATACTCGAACATCTTAACCCTTTCGAACAAGTTGCCGGACGAACTCGAAGCGACTTTATTAAAATTCAAACTAACTGAAAGTTATTATTAGCCTTTGTAATTTTAAAGTCTTTTCGGACCGTTTTTGCAAAATTGTAATGTTAAAGTTGGTTCGTGTTTGGTTTTCAAAGTTGGCGTACTATGTTTATTTTTGTGAAATTGAATGTTGATAGCTTTGAAGAAAGTCACTGACTATCATTTCAGCCGATAAACGTCCTCTGTCAGACATAGGCCATCCCCCCTCCGCCGTCGTGACAATTTCGTCCCATTACCTTTTTTTAATTTATATAAACTAGTACCTGACTGCAATCTAACCTGATGGTAAGTAGTGATGCAATCTTTAATGGTGAGGCGTACTAGTTTATTAAGAGCCAGCCTATTCACTCTAGCCTTGAAGACACCTAAATTATAATCGGACGGGAAGCATTATAAGTAGAATTTGAAAATCGAACCAACTGCCACTCGTCCCACATTAGAATGCACAAACTGAATGTAGACATATATTTTATCCGCAAATAAAAAAAAATCAAAATTGGTTTATAACAGAATTCCGTGGTAAAAATATTAAAAAGAGTACAAACCGAATTGTGTTAGTTAAAAAGGTTCTAATCGTTAAGCCCACGAGCGTCAAGTTCCCAGACGCAAAAGTATTTCACTTTGGTCTTGCATTCTTTCATTTTTCTCAAATACTTGACACTTTTATAGCTAGATACAAGTAGTGGGGACGCAGTCGGACGCGAATCAAGTTCAGCGCAGTATAGGATCGCATAGTTGTGCCTGTCGCAGCAGAGGGAAAGCTGAAAAAAATAACTGCTTTTAAAACTAGCTTTTTGAGCTGCGGGTTCCGTATTTAAAGGCGAATATATCTGGATTGTTATGAGTTTAGATCGTATTAAAGCTACTTAGATGCTGAACTTCGACAGGATTGGCTCTTGTTTGCCTACTCAATTTGAAATTAAGTAATGCTTTTAATAAAAAAATTGAGGGTTAGTCCATTATGTTTGGTTTGTCGGTTTCATATTTTTTTAATACTCGTGTTTTAATGGAATATTTTTTTTTGCAGCGAGGTCCTAGCAGAATCCTGAAAAAAATATCTTATATTTCTTGTAAAAAGCCAGGTTACAACAGATATCTATGTATTTTGCAGTTTGGTTCAGCTTTGCTGGTTCTTAAAGAACGGCAGACTCACACAAATTAATGACTCCTCTATTTTTTTAATTTGCTTCAAATCTGTCAGCGAAAAATTCTGAAATCCGAGACCTTACAACAAATCAAAATTTAATCCAGCGTACAGACCCCTAAAAAAATGTCCGTAACATAATTGAAAATGCCTAAAATAACTGGCGTGCGTCGAGATACCTCAGCGATAACTTGATGCGAACAATTTAGATAATTTTCTTTTAGAAAAATTTTCGTTGTCACAAAGGTTTTCATATTAGATTCCTTCTGAGAAGCTCTCGAGGTTGTATCGATCTGATTTCTATTGATTTAAGTGAAGGTTGATACATGTGTGCATGCAATTAGACCAATTTGCATGGCATGGGCTTGCGTCTAAATTATAGAGGTAACGTGCAATTTGGTCGGGATGAAATTGTCTTCATTTGTAAATAGGTATATAATGACATTAGTAGTTAGCTCTGTTTATGGTGCTTAGCAAGTTATATCGTAACCTATCCATTGAATATTTCACAGATGTCATGTCATAATTCATTATGCCTGTTTCTATTAAAAATATTGCCACTAAATTTATTCTATCCGCCACAAGCATATTTGTCTAGAATGCCGTTTTTGCGACTTCGGGAAATGGTCACGTGGGCACTCTTCGGACAGACCTCATCAGACCTGCAACACAAACCTCCATAGTCCAGTGTTCCCGAGACGCCGTTAACCGGGATAAGTGGAGACGCATCGTGGGAGCTGCACTCGCCAACAAACTACCATTCTTTCAAGACTGAACGACTATACGCGCGTTTAATTATTGTTTCACGTGATGATGATGTAAAGTGAGGATGGAGTAATCTCACTCTTCACTCTAAAAAGGCGCGTAATTTGTAGCCAACAAGAAACACAGGCTCTAACACGGAAAATAAGTCTATAAAATAGTCAGACTTTGTCTTTTTTTATTCAATAGGCTCCTGATCAACACTACAAAAAGCCCAGCTTGAGCGTCATTCACTTAGTAAGCTAAACAGCTCCGCTCCGAATCAAATAGCGCAGAGACACTCGAATAGAAAAGCATTGCAAATGTATTCGGGCCACGAAACAAGCGATCGTTCAGGGGACCGTTCTTCGCGTAATTTTGCTTTATGACGTCATTTCGTGTAATCCCGCTGCGAATTTTACGCGTCGTTTACGCGAATCAGTCTCAAGTTCGCGTAATGTACGTAATGTTACGTGGGATTAATAATTTTCTAGTTTTATGTGGTGGTAACAGGTAATTGGTTTTGATGTCTTTTTATTTGTTTGTGTTTTGCTTGTTTTGCTTGCTGATTGTTATACGATGGTTACGACTGTTACACGACTTTCTGTTTTTGAAATGTTTTGTGTTCGGCCTTCTTGTATAACAATAGCATCTACTACTTCGGTTTCATCCTCTTCGGTTTCATCCTCTTCGGTTTCATCCTCTTCGGTTTCATCCTCTTCGGTTTCATCCTCTTCGGTTTCATCCTCTTCGGTTTCATCCTCTTCGGTTTCATCCTCTTCGGTTTCATCCTCTTCGGTTTCATCCTCTTCGGTTTCATCCTCTTCGGTTTCATCCTCTTCGGTTTCATCCTCTTCGGTTTCATCCTCTTCGGTTTCATCCTCTTCGGTTTCATCCTCTTCGGTTTCATCCTCTTCGGTTTCATCCTCTTCGGTTTCATCCTCTTCGGTTTCATCCTCTTCGGTTTCATCCTCTTCGGTTTCATCCTCTTCGGTTTCATCCTCTTCGGTTTCATCCTCTTCGGTTTCATCCTCTTCGGTTTCATCCTCTTCGGTTTCATCCTCTTCGGTTTCATCCTCTTCGGTTTCATCCTCTTCGGTTTCATCCTCTTCGGTTTCATCCTCTTCGGTTTCATCCTCTTCGGTTTCATCCTCTTCGGTTTCATCCTCTTCGGTTTCATCCTCTTCGGTTTCATCCTCTTCGGTTTCATCCTCTTCGGTTTCATCCTCTTCGGTTTCATCCTCTTCGGTTTCATCCTCTTCGGTTTCATCCTCTTCGGTTTCATCCTCTTCGGTTTCATCCTCTTCGGTTTCATCCTCTTCGGTTTCATCCTCTTCGGTTTCATCCTCTTCGGTTTCATCCTCTTCGGTTTCATCCTCTTCGGTTTCATCCTCTTCGGTTTCATCCTCTTCGGTTTCATCCTCTTCGGTTTCATCCTCTTCGGTTTCATCCTCTTCGGTTTCATCCTCTTCGGTTTCATCCTCTTAGGGGTTTTTTATTTTTTATGTTAGTTAAAATCATCCAATGACAAATCCCGCCCTTGGGCGGAGCGGGAAGTAGTGTTAGACTCTTACTGACTAAAAACCTACCCCGTTCCTTCGTTGCCTATAGTGCCGGGGCTGAGCCTTCCTCTCAGAAAACGGCCCTTGACCCCGGCAGGCTTCGACCCTGCCTGCCTGCAGTTAGCAGGCTCGGCCTCTACGGTTTGCTGACAGCTCCTTGAGGCGCGCGGGAACAGAACACGCCGTCGACGACTTGGGCTCGGTCCGGTCGGTTACCGGACGATCGGACAGCGTGCTACTCATTACACGCCGTCCGCAAGCCCGCGCCTACGGTGGCCGGAAATCGGGATCGGAATCCCGGTGGCGGCTGGGGCGAGCGCTCCGTTGCCTCTGCCTGATGCGGTCGGCCTCCTCCTTTGCCTCTGCCTGATGCGGTCGGCCTCCTCCTTTGCTAGCATTACTGCTTCGCAGAAGGAGGCGACTGCCTGCCATCCCTCCTCACTACGGACCATGGCCTCCACCGTGTCCTCAGGGTGTTCCGCACAGTAGCGACACCCGGGCGAATCTTCCGCACGAATCCGGAACAGTTACTTAGCGAACTTTCCGTGTTCGGTAAGCACCTGCGTCGTGCGGAAGTGTGTGTGTGTGCGACAAGACACGAAACGTTGTCATCTAGTTGTATTAGGGGACATTTTGTCCTCTAGTTGTATTAGGGGACATTTTGTCCTCTAGTTGTATTAGGGGACATTTTGTCCTCTAGTTGTATTAGGGGACATTTTGTCCTCTAGTTGTATTAGGGGACATTTTGTCCTCAGGAGCTTTATTATCTCGGATGATTATGGCCAATAGAAGACTAATCTTCTATTTGCACGTCACTAAAGTTACAGGTAGAGGCCAGTGTTAAATATTTGACTAGCCCTGAATGCTATTCCCGGAGGTCGTGGGTTGGTTTCCCATCCAAGGCATAGGTATATTTGTGTGCAAAGCACAATTGTTCTGCATTTGGGTATATATTTATCTATATATATGTATTTAGAAATAGAAGGTTTGTCAATTTGTCAATTATATTGTACCTACTCTTAGCACAAGCTCTGCGTCTCCAGCTCTGCGTCTCTAGTTTGGGACTACACGGCGTTGTGTGAAAATTATGGAATATTATTTCGTTTATTTAATATTAAATATTTAAACTAGTGCTAAACTGCAAACGTACCTTGTGGTGGTACATAGTCTTAAATGTATCTTAAAAATATTAAAAAACATTTAAAAATGTATTATTCTTCTTCTTTTTCTTCCTGTATTGGTTTCGTTTTATTTGGGGTCGGCGCAATACTTTAAACTATAATAATTATTATTGTAAAGAAAAATACATATGTTTTAGCACATTTTTTAACATCACTTATTTTTCTTCTCTGTCAACTTTGTACGCCATCATAGTCAACAGCGTCACTGTCATTCTCATGTCACAAGATTTAAATAAGAGGAGACTTAAACAGTATGACAGCACAATAAACTTGCAATGTAAACAGATTACAATAGTAGTATACATACAGACATACTTTCTCACTGTCCTTCGCATTGGTTCAATGTACGATACTGGCTGGCTACCGCGGGGCATAAGGTATACGATGAAGCGAATGGATAATTATGAAAAAAAAAAAACATAGTCCAGACAACATTATTATTTTAACACTAGCTGACACGGCAAAAGTTTTTCTGCCATATAAATTATCAAAGAAAAAATTGGTGGATGGGGGATATACAAAAAAATCATAAAAATTGGTCAAGCCGTTACCGAGTATGGTAAAAAAAAAACAATGACACGTGATTAGAATAATAATGCCAGAAAAAAAAAATATTCGAGGCTACGATACATTTTTTTGGGGCCTTGTTCGGCCTCTTCTGACACCTTAAATACGGGTTGTTTCAACAGTTCCACGTATGCATAAGACCCTCTATGATTCCCGAGGTTCAGGTGTGTTTGCTTGCTTGGCTTGACTGGTGCTCATCATCAAAGCCTTTCCCCAATCAGCTTAGGGTTGTCAATGTTATCCGTGTTTTCAATGGAGCACCTTCATATCAGACTCAATTACTGCACAACAAACTCTTTGGATAGGCTGTTGATGGTCAGAATTTCTGGCGTCTGACTACATTAAATGTCAAATATCTATGAATGACACCCAAGACAGACTAACCGATTTACGTTCATTCCGAGGCACGAGTTGTCAGTAATATTCTAGATAATATATAAGAATTGAATGTCGGTACTTATCTAGGCAGTTGCTTTAATCGTTTGGCTAGTGTCGGTACTTATCTAGGCGGGTTGGCTATCTCTACACTAGGTATCTACCAATCCGCACTGGGCCCGCATTACGGCCCATTTCCTCTCCCAGAGAGGAGGCCTGAGTCCCGACAGTGGGAACATTATGGGAACGCTATGGAAACATTACGAAAACGTTACACTGGGTCATGGCTTTACCGCTGCTATTCTAGGTTGAAAAATAAATCATCACCCGCTACGTGTTTTCGTTCCAGCTTCAGCTTGTGCCTTGCCCCAAGCCCCTCAGATAGCTACAGAGATAGCGAGTTATCTGGATCGGCTGCCAAGGTACGCACTACCAGACTAGTCGACGACGCACGATAACACTGTTTTTTTATTTCGGGAACTAAACATTGACACGGGATCCCCGTGTGTGTGCGTGTTTGATCAGTTGTACGGAGTGTGATAGCTAGACTAGATGTGGCTTTCGTGCTATATCCGTGTTGAATCCCTGATTATGTTGGATTGAGTCCTAGATTAGATGCAGAAACACACCAATGCAGTTGGATGTTGTGGATTATGGCTTAGCTCTTAATTTTTGACAGGCCTATTGATCTAGTGGTTAGTGGCCCTGACTGCTATGCGGGAGGTCGTGAGTTCGATTCCCACCCAGGAGAAATGTTTGTGTATTCAACACGATCATTTTTACTGTATCTGGGTGTAATTTATCTATAATATGTATGCACTTACTTCGAAATATATAAGTATTGTCTGGGTGTAATTTATCTATAATATGTATATGCACTGTCTAGTACTCATAACACAAGCTCTGTTTAGCTTAGGACTACGCGGCGGTGGCGCTGTGTGATAGTTGCAAAGACATTAAAGCAAAACAAAAAGAAATCAATTTCTATTTTTTTATTAGTTTATTAACAACATTTTGCTCACATAATAGAAGTGACAAGAAAAATGTAACCTAGATTTATGTAACTCATAATATGATTTAAAAAGAGTGCCCATGGAGTTTCTTGCACGTTCTTCTCCATAGAGATCTACGCTTTGGAACGTGCAATTTAGCTTCACTTTTTTGAAGTGACTGACATTTTGACAATTCAAAAGTGCCTGTAATTGGTCTATTTGAAATAAACTATTCTGATTCTGATTCTAGTATGAACGACTGGACCTAACTTCAGTTTATTTTCGTAAATATTTTTCGTATTTACTCTGTAACTAATTAGGATTCAATAATTTTTGTAAATAGTTCTAGAAAAAAAATTGCGTAAAAACATATAAATTACAAATTTAATTCGCATGTTTATTATTGAAAGCTAGCTGACATAGGATGACAGTTTTTCTAAGACATTTCTTCTGATGTCCGCTCTATTTGGATAGTTGTGAAAAAAATCCTCTTTGTAATTAATGTTCGGACGTTAGGAAATATTTTTACCTGTTTCCAAAAAGTAATGAGAATCTTAACAACGCTCTTCCCCAATCGTCTATCGTCAACGTAAGCATGGTTTAAAAGCTGATTGTTGTTCATCCAACGCTATTTGATGAAGAGGCAACGCGAAAAAAGAAAGAAAACCTGACAACTCTGTTGCCATTCGGTAATTCTGTCTAATGTCATCATTCAGAATATCAATGAAATATGCAAGATTTCTAGAGATATGTATTTTTATAGTTAATTTCACGCAAAATAGCAGATTTTCAGAGATCTTTACTAAATTAGTTCACACACATTTTTATTTTCATTTCAATAGAAACCTAGATACTATCGCAAAATACTGTGTGTCCAAAATATCTGAAGAAAAATGTCTAATAAAGTCTATAATCACTTTTGGCGGCTCTTAAACCTGCGTGATGCGATGCAAACTATAATGTGCATCTACAGTCAGTCATTATTATGTATCTAATGAATATAAATGAGTGAGTCTGAGTCACACTGAGTTATATATTTTTCTACATATTGACAGAGATGGAACGGAAATGGTTGCCAACTGCAAAATAAATCGAAATAAAATGGCCGACGCGTCTCGTTTCCTAAATGGATTTAGCAAAGAATTTGGTATTATTATGGTAATGTCAGTCAGGGTTTTTCAGAATATTTGTTTAATGAGTCATGTCTTGATAGATAGGAGATATCGTCAGCTGGCCATCAAATATTTTGAATATTTTAAAAACCGGCCAAGTGCGACTCGGACTCGTGCTCAAAGTCCTAGTTAATGGTACGAAACCCGTACCATTAACTAGGAAAAAGAACAACAAAATAGGCTAAAAATGGGGTTTTTTTGTTTGGGAGCTCTCTTTATTTTAATTCTATTAGTTTTTATTAAAGTAAAAATACAACTAAGTATTTTGTGAATAAACTTAGTATTTTTTGAATATTTTATGTGCTTACCTGTTGCCCTTATTGGTATCGAGCAAAAAAGGGCAAAAAAATCGCGTTAGTTGTATGATAGCCCCCCCCCCCCTATTTATTGTTATGTCTAGTTATCGCGGTTCTTGAGATACAGCCTGATGACGGACAGACAGCGAAGTCTTAGCAATTGGGTCCCGTTTTTACCCTTTGAGTGCTTAACCCTAAAAATGAAAATGTTTGAACTGTATGTTTAATCATACTACTTTCTCGTTTCAGTACTGCTTTCAGATTATGAATCATTTTTCTCTGAAGTGTCTTCACACTGGTCATCACTGGTTTCAGAAGCACTGGTCTTGGCTGTTCTTTGAATCTCTATCACTATCTAAAATAGTATCTCTAAAACTTTAAAATCTGTCAAGTTTTTCGAACTGTTTTTCTTTCTTTTTTTCTTCTTTCTTTCTTTCCTTACGACGGATGATGGTACCTACTTCTTGATCTGCTGGGGTCAAGGGCCGTTTTCTGAGAGGAAGGCTCAGCCCCGGCACTATAGGCAACGAAGGAACGGGGTAGGTTTTTAGTCAGTAAGAGTCTGACACCACTTCCCGCTCCGCCCAAGGGCGGGATTTGTCACTGGATGATTTTACCTGCCATAAAAAAAAACCTATTTCTTGATCACACTTCATGATGCCACCTATTTCTTGATCGCACTTCATAAAGCCACCTATTTCTTGATCGCACTTCATGATGCCACCTATTTCTTGATCGCACTTCATGATGCCACCTATTTCTTGATCGCACTTCATGATGCCACCTATTTCTTGATCGCACTTCATGATGCCACCTATTTCTTGATCGCACTTCATGATGCCACCTATTTCTTGATCGCACTTCATGATGCCACCTATTTCTTGATCGCACTTCATGATGCCACCTATTTCTTGATCGCACTTCATGATGCCACCTATTTCTTGATCGCACTTCATGATGCCACCTATTTCTTGATCGCACTTCATGATGCCACCTATTTCTTGATCGCACTTCATGATGCCACCTATTTCTTGATCGCACTTCATGATGCCACCTATTTCTTGATCGCACTTCATGATGCCACCTATTTCTTGATCGCACTTCATGATGCCACCTATTTCTTGATCGCACTTCATGATGCCACCTATTTCTTGATCGCACTTCATGATGCCACCTATTTCTTGATCGCACTTCATGATGCCACCTATTTCTTGATCGCACTTCATGATGCCACCTATTTCCTGATCGCACTTCATGATGCCACCTATTTCCTGATCGCACTTCATGATGCCACCTATTTCCTGATCGCACTTCATGATGCCACCTATTTCCTGATCGCACTTCATGATGCCACCTATTTCCTGATCGCACTTCATGATGCCACCTATTTCCTGATCGCACTTCATGATGCCACCTATTTCCTGATCGCACTTCATGATGCCACCTATTTCCTGATCGCACTTCATGATGCCACCTATTTCCTGATCGCACTTCATGATGCCACCTATTTCCTGATCGCACTTCATGATGCCACCTATTTCCTGATCGCACTTCAGGAGAATTTTGGAGATTTTGTTGCCCCTCTCTAAGAACAAACTTATTAAGAACAACAAATCAGTTGGAGCATCATTCTTTTCGAAGAGTTCAAATGTGAATCCACAGGGACTGTGGTTTTTATGGCCTTAACCTGAAGACCCTTGGCGATTAGCTTTCGCTTTCGCCAGAAATTTGTATTTGCCCCCAACGACTTTCAACAGATAAAGCTACTGAAGGTAACCGTAACCTTCAGTTAGAGCCATGTGGGAAGTGAATACTGCAGTCATTGTGCCGATAGTCGTGATGGCCAATGGTTTAATAGCCAAGAGTCTCAACCAACATCTGAGGAGGCTCTCGGTAGGCAGTTGGACCAAAGGCTTGATTCAGAAAGCAGTACTTCTGGACACAGTGCGCATTGTTAGGAAGTTCCTCTCTCAGGAACCCTGACCACCGGTAGCTAAGACCCTGTATAAGTGTATGTTATGGGTGACTGAGGGATCGTTTTGCTCCCGTAGACAGATGTGCGCTGGCGTTTAATGCCCGCGATAACCAGCCGTGACAACCTGCCGTGACCTGTCGTCACCTGTGTGTACTTAATTTTTAGGAAAAAAATTAACTGAGTCAATACCACTAACTATTGGAATCGATTCAGTTACTGATTCTGAACAAACTATGTTCAGGTTTTGCAATATACTCGTACTAAAAATAATGTTGTATAAAGATAAGGTGTTAGTTGTCATTCCTTTCTTATCATTAGAAACGTACAAGCCTTTCCTGAGAATAACATTTTTGTTATTTATAACCATCTTTTTCTTTGTAATCTTAAAATATCTATTTCCATCGCTTGTCCAATCTCCGTTTCTACGATCATAATTCATTCCTTCTCAGAAAGAATAATTCTCGTTGAATATTAACCGATCAAGGGATAATCTTACCTATATAAAATTCTCTTCTAGGTCTTTTGGTGTCAGACAATAATTATCTCTAAGCTGATTCTTTGAAATGAGAAAATTGAATATAATATTCTTTTTAAATTTACTCTTGTAGAAAATGATTCGGTTTTAAGACTGCTTTACTATCGTACTATTTTAATAGAACCTGGCTTTGCAATAGCTTTTGAATATGTATTATCTATATACAGTTTTTTTTTTTTTTTCTGTGCTTTATAAGTTACCGTAACCACAGGGTCCGCTATCTGTCTCTTTCAGGTTTACACAACCTCTTTCAGGTTTACACAACCTCTTTCAGGTTTACACAACCTCTTTCAGGTTTACACAACCTCTTTCAGGTTACACAACCTCTTTCAGGTTTACACAACCTCTTGCAGGTTTACAAAACCTCTTGCAGGTTTACATAACCTCTTGCAGGTTTACATAACCTCTTGCAGGTTTACACAACCTCTTGCAGGTTTCCACAACCTCTTTCAGGTTTCTCAAGAACCAACATAAATTTTCACAGATGATTTCTGTTGCTCCTATACAAAAAAATACTTAAAATAAAATGAATATTTAAGTGAGGCTTCAAGACGTGATTTTATTTCCATTGTTTGCTACGGATGGTAAGAAAAATTTCGTGTCTAGTGCGAGTTACACTCGGACTAGGCCGGTTTTTTTGGGTACAATGTACTATCCTCTTATGCCTATTATTTTAATATGGGAATATTGTAAAATCAATCGTTTTTAAGGTTCTTACCTCAATAAGTTAGCAAAAAAAAGAAAAGGTCATTTATTTCGAAAAACGTACATATATTACGTCACTCTCAAGGGACTCAAAATTCATAGAGTACTTCCCGTTAAACTAAAATGCATGTAGCCAGGTCTCTTGGAAAAAAAAACTGAAATTTGTATTTGAATCATGCATTTATAATTTCGTATTTGAAATCATGCATTTGTAGCGACATCCATGTCGTCACAAAAAGAACTAATCCTGCATCGCGCAAGTAAGATTCGCGGCGCGATTGGAACATATAGAACAAACCCGAAATCATCTATCGGGCAGTAGCCCACTAGACATAACACCCGTCTGGTCGGAGGATCCTTCCTTTTCAAAGGAGGTTAGCGGGACTTTACTCTCTGTTCCACTACCCCAAACTGGTGACCCTCGACAAAGAACGTCAGCGCAGCCTTTGTGCAGTTACTACTTCGTGACGTCATCATCACTTCCTAAAGCTTTCGAGCAGCGAGCCATACAGCCAGCACCCACGGCTATATGGGTATCCTGACCACCAGCATGCCTACTTGGTCATACCTGGTCATCACCCTCAGCCTCATCAGCGACCTTGGCTAAGCACCTGTACCTTCGGCCAGTCACATGAAGAGCCTTGAAGAACCTCTCCTGGTCGACGACAGCAGTCAAGCCCTACGTCGCACAGCACCGCTCCGACTCACTGGAGCCTGCCGCACTACTCCGACTCACTGGAGCCTGCCGCACTACTCCGACTCACTGGAGTCTGCAGCATCGTATCCCGACTCACTGGGATAGCACCACCCCGACTCACTGGGGCATCACCGCAGACAGTTCCGACTCACCGAGAACTATGCGGAACCCGGCTCCGACTCACTGGAACCAACCTCCATTGGCCTGGCACGCATCACGACGCCTCAAGAAGCATCAAGAACCATCGATCTCCGATCTCCGGAGGGGAGTGATGTAGCGACATCCATGTCGTCACAAAAAGAACTAATCCTGCATCGCGCAAGTAAGATTCGCGGCGCGATTGGAACATATAGAACAAACCCGAAATCATCTATCGGGCAGTAGCCCACCAGACACAACACCCGTCTGGTCGGAGGATCCTCCCTTTTCAACGGAGGTATGTGGGACTTTACTCTCTGTTCCAACACCCCCAAACATTTATAATTTCGTATTTGAATCATGCATTTATAATTTCGTATTTGAATCATGCATTTATAATTTCGTATTTGAATTATGCATTTATAATTTTGTATTATTGTGATTTTGGGCTGTTGGTCATTTTTATGTACCTACATTTTGAACCCTAATGCTTAAGTAGGTACTTTTCTTCATCAATTTTATCATCGTAACAAAAATCGTTTCTACCTATATCCAGACTCTAACTATATCCAGACTTTGCAACCATCTAATGAATGTACTCCAAACCGGTTTCATGAAAAGGCTACAATAAAAAGATGCGTTTAAACCGCTAAAGCAATGCATTTCAAAAAGCAAATATTATTTTTATCTCAAGAAATAAACAAAAAATTGTGTACCTTCGGGCATACCAGTATATTTGGAACTTTAAAACTAGATTAGTATCAATTTTCTAGATCACTGCGAAAATTATATCAGTATACAAATGGAACAAATTCTCCTATCAAACTGGTTCAGGCCGGCCTCTATCGCAAACCGGTTGTGTTTACACAAATGTAGTGAAAAATTGTACGTTAGTGAATAATAATTTGTAATTTTATTAGTATACACAGGTGTTAGTGCATTCAGGTAAATACTTGAATTAAATTGTTGCTTAATCCACCTTCTATTGTTTGTTGTTTTTTAAACCTTGAGTTATTCTCGTTTTTGTTTTAATGTAGGTACTCATTCCGATTATTTGCAAAATTGATTGTGTCCTTGTTATTGATTGCGTCCTTGTTATTGATTGCGTCCTTGTTATTGATTGCGTCCTTGTTATTGATTGCGTCCTTGTTATTGATTGCGTCCTTGTTATTGATTGCGTCCTTGTTATTGATTGCGTCCTTGTTATTGATTGCGTCCTTCCACTATGACATAGTTGTGTGTGTAGTTTTTAAAGGTGGGAAATCCACACTATGTCATAGTGTATCCACACCTGTGTCCTTCCGTTGCGCCTTGCGTTCTCAGACTATGATTATTTCAAAAAATCCCAGCGGCTCTAGCTGGCATGCATGCATTGGCCCTGCTGGGCCCCTACGAATTGTTGACATCTCTTTGAGGAGCGCGTGTATCACTACGCGCTATCGATGACTTGGGCTCGATCCGGTCGATTACCGGAAGGCCAGATTGCGAATTACCCATTTGTCATCGTCCGCAAGCTCACTGCACATCCCCTGCAATTCTTCCTAGGTCGGACCATAGCCTGAACCAAAGCCCGGCGCGAGAAGTCGCTGCCGCCGATTTTCCTTCCATGATTATGGTGTTTTAATGCTATTTTTGTGTGGGCTCTTCAAATTGGTATCTGGGGTGGCGGCTAATTTGAAGACGCCCTTAGTTTCAATTATATGAGAAAAGTTTGGGAGAATTTAATCAAAGCATTTAGTTTCAAATAAACCATTTACAGGCGATTTTAAATTTGCCATCAGGTCAGTTAAGAAAATCTAATTGCACACTCCAAAGTGCACACTCCAAAGTGCAGTCTCTATGGAAAAGATTGTGAAAAAAACTTTATGGGTATTCAATATTTTTTATCCATATTTCCCTCAACTGAAGTAAGTTCTGCCAAAAATGTGTTTTTGTTGTAGATTTATTGTGTTCGATTATTTTAATTATTATTTTCTTTATTCATAGTATAAACATATAAATTACATTTCAAAATATTTTTTTATGAATTTACAAAAAAAAACATTTAAAATATAAAAAATAGTGTCCCACTGGTATCGGAAACAGGGTTGAACCCTGTTTCCGATACCAGTGGGACACTATTTTTTATTATAAATAATAATAATTATTATTATTTCTGCTAATAATGGCAATCGTATACACCAGGGCAAAAAAAAGAACTTAGAGGTGTGGTTTTAGTCACTAAAATTCTGAAACACCCTCTCGCTCCTCCCTATAACGGGAGAAATGTAAAATGATTTCTCACCCTTTAAAAAAGGTCTATGGCATAATATACGTATCATACTAAAATTACACTGATCTTCACAAATAATGTCAGTGATTAGGAATTATGGAATTTTTTAAAATTAATTTTAAAATAACTTTGCTTTTTCTAGATGAATTTCAGATATACTAAAACCTACCTGTACTTTTTCAATTGCTCATTATATTCCAAGTTCCCGGTGAGTTTTTTCTAATAATCAACGCAGCAGGATTTATGGTACTTTCACGACTTTCATTACACACTTATTTCGTGTTTATTTGTTTTTTAACTAATCCACGTATCCCAACTATTGTCTCTTTTCATTCAATTTAATATATTGTCCTCGATTTCTTGTATTGTACATTCGTGCGTACATTTGTGCCGGTTCCCTCAAAGTCCCAATTTACAGACTCATCTGTGCAAATGAAATAATTCAATGGTGTTTTGGAATCCGGGTTAGTTAATTGACAAAGTGACCACGTCCAGGGTCTGAAGGGTCGTACCCTTAAATTACTGGACAATAGATTTGGGAAGGAACACCTGCTTCAATAAATAAATTGAATGCTGTATCTGAAGTGAGTGGCGAAGGAGCATTGGCATGGGTTATAGTGATTACCTTCCAATATATATACTCGTGTAGAGAGTATTCGTTATCTTTAATTAATTTGATTAACACAGTAAAAACTGTCCACTATTGTTATTTCGACACTCAAGGGAATAAAAATTTATATACGGGCACTTCCCGTTGACAATTTTTTTTTTAAATAGGTAAAATCATCCAGACATCCCCTCCCCCGCCCTTGGGTGGAGCGGGAGATAGTGTAAAACTCTCCGTTCCGCGTTCCTCGTTTGCCTTGGTTCCAGGGCCCTGGTATGCATTTTTATACCTCCCCAAAGCCCCAGATTAGGCTTCGACCCTACTAGGCCCCTGCAGTGTGCTTAACATAGAATCCTGAAATTTGGCTTGAAGCAAGGTCTTTGCACAAGTATAGGAAAAAATCTGAAAATCGTAAATTTGTAGTTACGTCATCTTCAGAGACTCTCAAGTCGGGAATTAAACTATTCATATTATTCATATGAATAGTTTAAAGTCCGACTCGCACTTTTTTTTAAACATGTTTACGCTCTTGTATTTGACACCTAACACGGCACCTTTCCAAAAACTTTCGGACTATACCAATGTTCTGGAAGATACCATGTTGAATTTATATAAGAGAATAATATAATTTATATTTATAATAATGGGCATGAAAGAAAACTATGAATGACTAAAAATGAGATGAAAATATTGCCTGTATTTTTCTCCTCGGTTGATTCCGACGAAACCGACCATTTTTCGATCTTTTCCTTTTTCATTGATTGCACATTTCATTTAGTAGGTATATTTCATCCACAGAGTTATATTTCATGCTCAGAAATATTACCTATTGTTTTTCCATAATATAAATTACTTCCAAAGCCTTTTTTAAAACTTCATTCTATATTTTCATTTGAAACGATTACAGACGTTATCATAATGACGTTTAGTTTTTTCCCTTTTTTGTTGAATCACAAAAATATACCTATTAATATCTAATTGTAATGTCATGTTTGATACGGGAAATAAACTACAATTCAGGAAAATAATCCCCGGGAGTGCTAATACTAACAATGTTGCCTTTCATTGTATTGTCGTTTTTTTTTTTAATACCAAAGATGGATTAACCTTTATAATTTTTTGTATTTGTGTTTGCCAGTTTCCCATAAACGGCTTGACCATGGAAAATCATAATAATACCTTCTGCCGACCTTGGGAGAAGGTATTATTATGACCTTGGGAGGGCGTGTCAAACTTTTGAACTTTTGTCAAACCACTACTGACTAAACCCAGTAGCTTGTGGTTGTGTTTGTGCAGATCATCATCTGCTGGGGCCGCTAGTATATTATATTATATTTATTATTTGGTAGGTCTGAGAATGACCGTATGTTATAAAATATTATTTATTACCCTACTACTACCCCCACCAATTTTTTTTTCTTTATTAATTTCTAAGGTAGAACAACGAAAAACTTATTGATGAAATTAATTCTATCGCTACCCTGCTATATTGAAGAGAAATCTTGAGTATTCTAAAACATGTTTCAATCGTTTCTTTTCGTAAAAAACTCTGCTATTAAAACCACGGTCCTCACCATCAAACGAATTTTATAGCTCATTAAATAAAACATTGCACAAGGAAAGAAAACATGGACCACTTCTGCAGCTCATAAATAACTGGGCTAAAACAATCCACTACAAAGTGACCACGGACTGGAGTATATCGGCACAATATTTGTGTAGTATCGTCTAAATCCCAGGGTCTGACGCTAGCGATAAATATTTATTGCCACTAAACGTGAAAAGGTGAAAAGTATAAGCAGCAGCGGGATGAGCAAGTTTTTTTTTTCCACAACTATCACACAACAGACATTGTTGAGTAGGCATGTGCCAGATCATCAGAGAATATGCTCTCCACTATCTTCAAGCCTTATTCGGTATTCCCGGACATCTTTAGAGCTTGTTCCAACAGCTTGCAGGGCCTAGTGAATGCTGGAGCTGCTTCAGCTTGCAGGGCCTAGTGAATGCTGGAGCTGCTTCAGCTTGCAGGGCCTAGTGAATGCTGGAGCTGCTTCAGCTTGCAGGGCCTAGTGAATGCTGGAGCTGCTTCAGCTTGCAGGGCCTAGTGAATGCTGGAGCTGCTTCAGCTTGCAGGGCCTAGTGAATGCTGGAGCTGCTTCAGCTTGCAGGGCCTAGTGAATGCTGGAGCTGCTTCAGCTTACAGGGCCTAGTGAATGCTGGAGCTGCTTCAGCTTGCCTGACAGGTTTATATTTGCAAAAATCCTTGATATCTTCGGTTCTGCAGGCAACTGAGAACCTCCTTTGTTGGGTAATCCCTCCTCTGCTCCTTAAATTGGTCGTTCTTATACCTCCTTCCATGATAGCTATCTAGAGCCAACTGCACTTACTAGATCATCATTCAACTCAACTCAACTTCAACTCTGTGCTATTGTGATCTGGCTATACTGTCAGATTCATCACATCCCCCTGCCCTTGCCTTTTCCAGCTTAACATCTATCTACGGTTTAGGTTTGGTGTGAAAATAATAATATAGTTTAGTCTACAGCTCCTGAAAGCTACAACTAGGAAGAAAAGAAAGCTTTCAAGGGGCAGCTGAAGGACATACATAGGTTGATTTTAGTCAGTGAAAATAACACGCCCTAGAATGAGATAAATCAATTGATGATTTTCTACCTCAAAAAAGTGTGTATATTTGAGAAACTAGACTTTTTTTAGTAGTATGACAAGTGGTGCATAGTGAAGACAGGGACACAAATTTATATATTACAAGAGAAGATATCGTTAAGCGCTAACATCGCAATCAGAAAATCTGGACGCGAAACTCACAAATCTACACTACCTGTGTAGTACTGATAGACAAGGACAGAGATAAGAGCCGGCGCTGTCGTGCGAACGAAATAGCGTTAGCCACCGAATGTGTGTGATGTTTTGATTTAAACTAAGGGGAAAAATGTCAAAATCAAAACAAAATCTATCATGATTTTCATGACATTCTCATAATTAGGTGCAAAATCTGAATAAATGCTGAATAAAAGCTGAATAGTGTTTCAAGTTAATTAACAAATCCAATAGTTCGTAACAAACTTCAAAGCTTCCAACTTACACCAAACGTGAAGATATAAAATCTATTTGTGCGGTACCCGTTGATTTGTCTGTAGATTGTACAGTAATTGTTAGACCCCTTCTACCGATGTTATCAGCATAATGGAGAACATTTGTTGAGCTTTGCAAGATGCCTGATTGACTAAGTTCTATTAATTGTGCTCCGGAATGGAACCTCAATTGTTAGAACCGCAACGTTTCTTGATAATTGAATGTTTAATTTTAAATGGTAGTGGTTTCGAGGCGATTTCGTCTTTATCATCCGTAAGCCTTCAATGGGAATTGATTAAGTGTCTTGATTGTATTTTGCATTGAAAAAGCTTTAGTATTTAATGTGGTCATTGTCATCGTCTATTAATAGTTTCATTTCTTCATCAAAAAGTTGCCCTAATTTATTTAAGGCGACTAGTGTTCTTCAATGTTATAGCATCTTATAAATTATTCGTCTCACTTTCATATTAGTATGCCTTTTATTATCAACTATCTTCTCGTTAATATTTCTTATTGAACTAAATATGACTGCACAAGGCATGGGTCTACCCCAATAGTTCAATAGTTCAATGCAATTGAATTGAACTCACAACCTTTGACAGTCAATGCCTTAGCCGCTGGGTTATTGTCACTTAAAATTATTAATATCCCATTAGCAGAAATGATTGCTGTAATTTAGACGTTTATGTCCAATTTCGTTAACTTTTATTGTAATGCAAGCTTCTGATACTATCTAACTTTTATTTGGTGCGTGAAAAAAAAAATTAGTTCATTACATATTGTGATAGAAATATCAGTGTTACGTATTGTGATAGAAATATCAGTGTTACGTATTGTGATAGAAATATCAGTGTTACATATTGTGATAGAAATATCAGTGTTTAAATTTCTTTTTTCATATTACTATTTCTGAATATTTTGTTTTCGGCGGTTCTTCTCAAATTGGTGTCATGATTTAAGTAATAAAATAACACTATATTTTAAGGTAACATCTTGATCTATTTTCTATAATAAATGGATATTTTTTCACTCATCGGAGGACTGGAACCAGTTTGCCTGCCTGCGGTCTTCCCGTCCGATCATAATTTGGGTGTCTTCAAGGCTAGAGTGAAATAGGCTATTAATAAAATAGTGCACCTCACCATCAACGATTGCATCACTGCTTACCATCAGGTGGGATTGCAGTCAAGTACTAGTTTAATCGCTCCTGAGATTTACCCCCAAATTTTTAATTTTAATGTCTTCATGGTCGGTAGGTATCATTTTAATACTTTTCACCATAATTAAGATAATTTGGCTTCAAAGAAATGTATAGTATGGCAAAAAGTCCCATTAAAATATACTAGCTAAGTAGATGAGCGATATTTTGTTCCTGTCACTCCACTGTCTGGCCTCTGATACTTAACGATATGGCTGCACTACAAGTAAAATTTAAAAATAAACAAACAACAATTATCTTATCGGAGAAATATCAAAATTATCGTTTGCCTAGTCCCCGAGATTATATGTCTGACATTCATCTGTACCCTACATTAATCAGTTCTCTAACCCTGTTGATTGTGTTGACTCTGTCCGTCAATATTTGTTCATTTTTATAATCAAAAGTTATAATAATATTCATATTATTATCCGCTAACTTAGATTAGGGTTGACTGTTTTATCGGAGAATGTTGATATTTTACAATATAACAATAATATAGCGTACAGTATAATTTTTATGAGTAACTTTTACTAATATTTCAGCCCTTTAAGATTTTTTCTTCTCCTTTTTTTTGAAGTCGGCTAAAAATAAACTGAGGAACCACCTTGTAACCAAGCAAGAAAATATAAACAACTCAAAGTATCCAAATAGGATTTGATAAAATAATTTCCTGTCTCATTTCGGGATTGTTTGTCGTCTTTCAGAAACATCAAAACATGCCACCTGTCAAAATCAACCTGTCTAAATAAGAGTAAAATACAGTAAAGCCATAACAAGATTTTCCGAATGTTTTCGTAGAACAAATAAATATACAAATCTTCACAAATCACCGTTTCATAGAACAACTGAAAACGGACAATCATTGCGACATATTGCTTCCTTCCTTCATCTACTTTATTCAATTCTAAACTTTATATTTGAGCTTTCAACGTTGATATTTAAACAACCAAACTTGAATCTGAATTTAAAAAATTAACGCTTTCTAAGAAAGACGTTCCATACTTCGTTAATGTTTTAATGATATTATAAGATTATGGTTTCTTGTGAAATCTATTATAGTTTTATGTTTCAGTTATTGAATGAAATTTTAGAAGGACGGTGGTTTATTTATGATTTTTTTCTTCTTCGTATATCTTAGTAGAGTAGTTTGTTTTATGATTTATGTGGTTCTATTTTTAATCGGCTTCATAAAGAAGGAGGTTCTATGTTGGGCTGTATGTTTTTTTTTATGTATTTTCACCGATATCTCGGTAAATTGTGAACTGAATTTGATTTTTTTTATTTTGTTTGAAAGACTATACTACCGAGTTGGTACCATAGACATATTGTTTTGATCTGATGATGAACTTCGAAGATATAGAACGGAACTCTTCAAAAAATCATAACAGAACTGTCGTAACAAGTAAAATTGCTTTGTTTATTTATATGTTGTCGGTGACTGACTGAAAAAAGAAGGGGAGGGGATACATAAAATTGATCAGATGATGAAGCCAGAAGGTAGGTAAAGAATTCTGTAATAAATCAGTATATATATATTAGCCATGTTTGATAGATATTAGAATTGTCGTCATGGTTTGATGATTGAACCGAATGGCGGAAGTTAAGTTTGAATAAGGGGTGACGAGACAACTAAAAAGTGTGAAATAAAAAAACTTTTTACAAAAAAAAAATGCAAAATAACTTTATTTTCGGTAGTCGGTCTTTCTATGTTAGTTTGGTCTCTTTGTTATTAAACACCGACTTCCAAAATTAAAGTTATAATTTTTTTATAAGGTGGAAATTCATCCAGTGATTTCTCGTGATCTGGATGGTGCGGGAGGGCGTGTCAGACTTTTACTGACTAAAACCACATCTTTGTCCTTCAGTTGCCCTTTTCGAGAAAATCACCTCGATAATTTATGCTGTATGCTGTATTTGATTTTCTTTATATGGTTCTGCTTTTTCTGCTGCTGAAGCTCCCAGGTAGGATCACCATTTTGCAGATCCATTCATGAAAACCTTGATAATTTCGACGGTATTATTTTTTTTAATAATAAGAATGATGTGTGATCGCCACATGGAGGTCTTAAGATCTAAATAACTGTAACTTATCTCTAATTAGAGCCCTGTTAAGGCTGACACTTCAAATTGAAGTGGGTTGAGGTGAAGATCATCATGCCGGGGAGTTTCGGATTGGAGTGTAACCCCCAACCTCTGAGTGCCTAATTTAATTGGATGTGTTGATGATTCCACTGGTCCTTACGATGCGTTCCCAAATGTCAATTTTAACATTTCGATTTTCCTGGACCTGTCAACTTATTGAAGTCAGTGATGAATGAGCTGTGAGTGATTAAACAGGGCAGGAGAAGAGTCCAGAAGAGAAGGCCTGGTTGAGGATGTTTTGTATCCAAATTTTCAAGTTTTTTATCACGTTATTCCTCTTCAGCGCTGAAAAGGATCACCAAACTCTTCACGGCACCCTTGATCGAGATACTTAACAGTGTAAACACCTACCAGCCTGTCTATAAGAGCTACCTTCGTGGCTCATAGACTCTCTCGTCGCTGACTTTCGTTTGTTTTTCTTCCTTGAGTTCATTGTCGCAGGTGGCGGTACCCGTAGTGTACAGGATGAAGGCACAGATGTTAATTATTTAAATATTTTATTTCTCGTTGAAATTTGGATTTATTTGAATTTTTAGCTAAGCAGCAACAGCCATAGTGCTCGGACATTGGACCACTAAACGTACGAATAGGTCTTCGGATCACTAAACGTACGAATAGATCTTCGGATCACTAAACGTACGAATAGATCTTCGGATCACTAGACGTACGGATCCATCTTCGGATCACTAGACGTACGGATCCATCTTCGGATCACTAGACGTACGGATCCATCTTCGGATCACTAGACGTACGGATCCATCTTCGGATCACTAGACGTACGGATCCATCTTCGGATCACTAGACGTACGGATCCATCTTCGGATCACTAGACGTACGGATCCATCTTCGGATCACTAGACGTACGGATCCATCTTCGGACCACTAGACGTACGGATCCATCTTCAGACCACTAGACGTACGGATCCATCTTCGGATCACTAGACGTACGGATCCATCTTCGGATCACTAGACGTACGGATCCATCTTCGGATCACTAGACGTACCTACGGATCCATCTTCGGATCACTAGACGTACGGATCCATCTTCGGATCACTAGACGTACCTACGGATCCATCTTCGGATCACTAGACGTACGGATCCATCTTCGGATCACTAGACGTACGGATCCATCTTCGGATCACTAGACGTACGGATCCATCTTCGGATCACTAGACGTACGGATCCATCTTCGGATCACTAGACGTACGGATCCATCTTCGGATCACTAGACGTACGGATCCATCTTCGGATCACTAGACGTACGGATCCATCTTCGGATCACTAGACGTACGGATCCATCTTCGGATCACTAGACGTACGGATCCATCTTCGGATCACTAGACGTACCTACGGATCCATCTTCGGATCACTAGACGTACGGATCCATCTTCGGATCACTAGACGTACGGATCCATCTTCGGATCACTAGACGTACGGATCCATCTTCGGATCACTAGACGTACGGATCCATCTTCGGATCACTAGACGTACGGATCCATCTTCGGATCACTAGACGTACGGATCCATCTTCGGATCACTAGACGTACGTATGAGGGGATGTATGAAAATATACCTTAGGTTGGTCACTCTTAAGATTAATTTGTGTATTTTTTTATTCTGTATATAATCCTAAAAAAATAAAAGATAACTCTCGCTGGTTGTTTGTTAGCACTCATAGAAAACTAGAAGTTAAACACTATCCATATACCACGCAATCTCTAAATTCCGGCGGAAATTAAATAAATCTGCCGATAATTTAGATTAAAAGGACAACATCACACCCTGTATACAAACATTACTAGAGCGGGCGAAACCAACGCTGGACGCAATTAGCAGGTACATTGAAATCGCATTATTGGACGTCGGCGTCGAGCGAAAACGATCAGCCTGTAGGTGTTTTTTTTGTGCAGAAAAGAACTAAGTACGGGGTTAAGTAGGGAAAACTTTGCAGTCAGAACACCTGACGGTTCGTCATCTTCACGGTTTTAGAGGTCAATTAGGGATATTATTGTACAGTGGTACAGAACTTTAGTTAAAAATACATTTCTGTTTTTTTTCATTCCCTCTCTTCATATAGATTACTTTTATCTAAATATACAAATTTCCACCGGTATCGGAAACAAGGTCTAAGTTACCAACGGTCAGAACTCCAGAGAAAAGAATGATCAACTAATCATACGAGCCGTGTCCAAAAGTACTGCTATCTGAATCTTGATCCGACCGCCTAAAAAGAGCTCCTTTAGAAGTTTGTCGACTTTTTAACGGTCCTGCGTGTCTTGCATGTCTTGCATCCATTACTCTCACCAGATCGTCTCACCTTGGGGGAGGTCTTTCAATGCTGCGTCTTCCAGTACACGGTTGCTACTTCAGAATCTTTCGATCCCAATGGCTATCTGCTCTGCGAGCAATGTGGCCGCCATTATTGGGGGTTATGTCAGTAACCTTGTTTCTCTGTTTCTCTTACGGATAGCTACATCTTGATGCGATCACGCAAGACAACTCTGAACATAGTTTTCAATTGCCCTTTGGGTGACTTTAAGCCTCTTTTTTAGCCTCTTTTTTAGCCTCTTTTTAGCCTCTTTTTTAGCCTCTTTTTTAGCCTCTTTTTTAGCCTCTTTTTTAGCCTATCTGTGAACGACCACGTTTTGGAGCACTGGACATAGACTTTCCATTCCTTTCTACTCATAATTTCTTTTCAAATAATAAAATTTGTGAGATTCCCAATAATAATTTTTGAGGTCTGACGCTATCGAAAGCTTAGAATTACGAGTACCTTGAATATTACTATCAAAACTGTGGCCATTATAAAAATGATTAACTAGTATTAAAACTTTTTAGCCCAAAGTTCAATTAGCTTTCAGAAATTTGATTGCAAAGTTTCATCACGGCGAAGTTCTAAGGGGCTTAGTAGCAAGTTCTTTACAGACTCGTTTAGTACCGATTCAGGTAGCGGTGCCTAGACTCATTGATTTTAGTGGGTAATAGATGTTTATGGTTCCTTTTATGTCAAAGTTGGAAGCAGTAAATGAAACAGTGTTTGACTGGTTAGAAGTATTGTGAGTTTCACCTCCATGGACCCCACTGCAATTATCGATTCGATTGGATTAAACTATATTGGCTAGGTATTGAGCTTAGAGTACTGACAGTTTGTTTTGGTGAATTCTATTTATAATTCTAAAAGTTTATCCAATAGCATCTAAATCAAAATAAAAACATCTATTCATTTACAGGCACTTTTGAATAGCCAAGTCTGTTGTTAGAAAAATATTGCTAATTTCACATAAAAAAGTGTAGTTTAGTTATGTATACATTGCTAAGTTAAACTCGCCTTTGTACAATTGTTTGTATCTCCATATATTATATTTTTGTGTACAATAAAGAATTAAGAATCTCAGAAACTCCATGAACACTCTTACAGCTAATCCGTATACTCCCACTGCAGGGTAAAGGTGTCTCTAAATTCTTTTCAATGATCACAGTTCCTTGCTTTCTCTTTCCAATTCTTGAGGGAGACATCCAGGTCGTCCCGCCATCTCCTTCGTGGTCTGCCGCAGCCTCATGTCGCTGTGTCTGGGCACCAATCCCTTGTGTCTGGGCACCAATCCCTTGTGTATTTGTTGTACCAATAGCAGCAATCCTATGTTATAATAATACAAATAATATTTCGGTTAGGTACTTATTTTTTACTGCTTTTATCATGTGAGAACAATGTAAACAAATAAGGTTAACATACATACAGTCTGGTTTTGATTTTAAAATACTCGTGGGACTTATCTTGAATCATTTACAGAAGGTAATAAAAATGGTCTGCTCACATGTTCGGACGTTACAAAGTTACGGTGTAGAAATGCTATCGGCAAAGACATCAAAGTGTACCTCTCTAAATCAATTGAAACACAAGCTGTCAATTCTCTTGCCTTACAATAAAGACCTTATTTCTTCCTGACACGCTTAATATTCCACTTATACCTTAAATTGTCTCGTTTTCAAGATATATCTGTTGCAGACCTACCTATTGTACCCTGAGGCCATACAACAGACCGTGCACATAGGCTATTATTTAGAAATGTACTCGCAATTGATTTAGAACCTTATGATGCAGCAGATAAAACACTAAATTGAGTTCGGGAAAAAATCTTTCGGAAGCTTTTCAATCTGCGATTAAAATCAAACTCTGTTGCAATTGAGGTAAGGTTTAATTTTGTTGTTTCAAAGGGTGGGTTGCACCGTTTCATTTTACCACGGTTATCGACATTGGATAAAGGGCTGGCCATTAATCGTACTAAGATAATATCAGCACAGTAATCGCAGATTGCTAAACGCTCTGTTAGTATGGCCGTGCGGTGCCGATGGACCTTGCTATAAGATGATACATTTCGACTTACTGGATTTTGGGTTGGCAAAAAATCGTTTTTTGTGCTACCTTTTGGGAGATTATTTATAGATTTGCGATTTAAGGAAAATTTTTGTAATTATGTTATATTGTTGGTTGTTCTGTTTCATTTTTTCTGTGAAAAAAAATGCTATGCCCTCTTTTTATCATACTAATATTTTGAAAGCGAGCGTTTGTGTATGTGATTTTTATCCTGGGTATGTTTTTACTTTCATACAAGAAAATCAGCAAACAGAAGTTAGTATTGTTTACTTGATTAGACTAAGATAAAGTTCGTACCCAGATAAACTCCTTCCCCCCCCCCCCAATTTCACCTAAAGTTACGTTTTTCCGTAGAATCATTGAGTATAGTATTTCGACACATTTGGCACCTGGAGACCATGTCCTGGAATAGCTCACGTGTATCTGAATACCTGGTTATAAGGTCTCTGTAAAAATAGTGGTGAGTACATTTTTAAATCTGACGTTTTTGATAAGGATGCAGCGACATCTATGACGCCATATAGAAACTAGAGTTAAAAAAAACCTGCATCGTGGTAGTAAAAGCTTTCCTAATACAACAACTCGAAATCGACTATTGGGCAGTTGCCCGGATCAGATACAAAAACCATTCTATTCGGAGAATCTAACTTTACAAAGAACTTTAATAAACTGTGTAGTCCATGGTCCGGAGCGAGAGGAGGAAGAAATGGCAGGCGCTCGTCTGCTGCGAAGCAGTACCTAGTGCTAATGAAAGAGACGGCCGCGTAAATGACTACAAACCACGGTAGGCGCGGGCTTACAGACAACGAGCAATGGATAACTCGCCGTCTGGCTGTCCAGACCGAGCCCAAGTAAATAGCGCGTACTCTTCCATGCGCTCCTCAAATGTCAACAAATTGTCGACACGCCTTCCCTTTCCACCCTAGAACGAGAGCAACTATTGCATGATTAAAAATCTTTAACAAGATAATGACTAAGAAGATAAAGCGTAATTTTTTCCAGCCCGTCTCATTTTATTTCCCTATATGGCAAAACGACATCATCCAATTAACTATAAATATACTCATATATAATTAGCATATAACCTTATTTATATAACACGTTTATCGACAAGTGGAAACGGTTCAACATCTCAAACAGGTCGTGACTTGCAGTGGACATGCTCCTGCCCGTCTATATGTGTGTCCCGCCCAATCTCGGTAACCTTGAATTATGGAGAACGTTCGTATAATGCTAGTAGCTTGAATCGTGAGTTTTGTGTAGGAGTTAGTTTGTATTTTGAAATGGTTTTTTCTTTACTATTGATAGGCTCACGATTGACTATCGCACTTGATGGTAAGCGGTGAATGTGGTTGACGATAGAACTGAACACGCTTGCCTAGAAATAATCCATTTTCTCTTGAGTTAATATACCCAGGTCGTAGCAAAAAAAACGGGCTCTGGCTCTGAAAGAGTATTCGACTCCTTAGCTCCTTTACTCCTTGCCTGACAGAAAAAAAAACATTCCACAACTTTCACACAACGTTCTCTGGAATTCTCTTCCACACACATTGAGAGCTAGCCCTTCGTTGGAAGTTTTCAAGCGGAGAATATGAACATTTTCTTTCAATATGACACGGAAATATGGCCTTATGTATAGGTTTTTATTTATTTATTTATTATATGTATATATTTATGTATAGTGTGCTGTACACATATCTATTTAGTTTATTTTTTAGTTTTAAGTTAATTTTTGTGCATGTTTGTTTAGTTATCCTCATGTATAAAGTTTATCTCTAATTTTTTTTTCCATGTATGGTTTGCTGTAAGAAAACCCAATTATAGGTTAAGCTCGCCTATGTACATCAACTGTCCTATTTTTTAATGTGTAAAATTGTATGTACAATAAATAATAAAGAATAAAGAACGTTATCTAGTCTCAAACTAAGTAGAGATTTGAGTTTTAAGTTTGCTTAAAGTACTAGACAACTGATAAACGTACTTGTATAATAATTATTTCTAAATTACGTCCAGACTCAGAACAAATGGTTGTGCTTGAGTGGCAATTGAACTTACGAAGTCCGGCTAAGCAGTCAAGATCACCAGCTCTATACCAACAGGCCAATCAAAATGCATAGAATGGCCCATGGTTTTTACGAGACTGAAGTCACAATGGGTAAAATTTTAATAAAGTTGGCTATCTGTAGCATTTAACAGTCCCTTTAGAAATACAGGAGTAGGTATAATGAGGTAAGTAGTAAATTAATCGCTGCATTATGGCGATTGTGTCTGTATATGTTTTCTGTGCGTATCTATCTCGTCAATTATTACTTCTAAACGGCTAATTTGATTTTGTTTTTTTTTGTTGTATTGAGTGAATTTCTAAACAGGTTTTATTTGAAATGAGTTCTGCAACGGATTCTTTTTTATTTAACCTGTTGAATACCGTAATTAGAAACACAATAGAAAGCCAATAGGTGTGCGGACGCCGGCGTCCTCTCGGGGAATAATGAATTAATATGTATTGGACAGAAATTTATTATAAATTAACTAAATATAATAGATTATATACATTACACAAAAACATAAATACTAAACACTAAAGGCTACTCCTAATTAAAATATAGCGTCAAAAAACTCCTCCGCATCGCTGTCGACTGGAAGTGTGCCCAAAAGGCTGGCGGCATTGCCACGTTGTATGGCAATGCTCAATCTCTGACCGAGGTAAAAGCCAGCCCTTGGGTCACGCGAAGTGTCAACTAAACGTTTGGAAAGTTCTTTAAAAAGTGCATGTGCACTCGGACCCCACGGCCCAAGAGTTTCAACCCCAAACGGCTCAAAAATATAACTGCCGACGAGGTTGTTATATTTCCGCCGCTTGAGGTTCTCCGCTGCCGCAGCAGCAGCACCAGCACAGCACGATGAGCTAGGAAGATGGGATGGCGCAAGAGTGTCGGCACAGGTAGCGTCCCACACTAAAGGTCTACCCATCTTCCACGGAAATAAAGACATACCATCCGGTCTCTTACCATCGTCGCGTGCCAGGCCATGAGGTTCCAAAACAGCCGGGACGCCGACGGTGACAAGGGCTCTTCGGATAATGTCGTTAATATTCGCGTGCCGCGGTATGCGTCCCGCGCTTCGACAGCATGACAGGCCGTGGTGACCGAGGCTGTTGACAACTTCGCCACAGTGGCAGCGATGAGGAGAACAGCAAGGAGCGCCAAGGCGTAGGGCAACAGCTAGGCGGAAAGTAGTATCGTCGAACAAGGTGCCAATATTCGACGACGGCAGTGCGTGAAGCCAAAGACCTGACTCCCAATTTCCCACAGCCAGTAGGCGCGCACGCTCCGCAGTAGTAGCAGATGTTAATATTAGGTTTTCCTGGACTACTTTGCAGAGTGGCTCATCCCACCGTCTCTGGGAAGCCGGGTTGTCGGGCGGATTTATATTCGGGCAAGTGATTTTCCAAGCATCTATAGCCTCGATGAAGCACGGCACATTGATATTAATCAGTGAGGATGATAGGATATTCCTGATTAATTTCTCAGTGCTGTGAACCGAGGATATAAAAGCTGGTAAACTAATACTAGAAATTTTGCGGACGCCGAGGCCTCCCATACGAATGGGAAGGGTAGCTTGAGTCCAAGCTCGGTCATCCATGGCTACGTTTAAAATTGATGTAAGGGTACGCCTGATATGTATATGTATTTCACCAAGATAAAAAGCTAACGTTTGAGCAGGTCAAATTATGAAAAAAACAATCTATGATAAAGGAAACTATTTTGATAGCAATGGATTTTGAGTTAGGGTCCTTATTTCAGAGAACCCAGTCTAACGCGCATGGCTTTATGGATTTCCTCGTGAGGAAACCGATTTTTTTTTAATATTGGTTATAGACTAGTGCTTGATTGAAATCCCACCTGATGGTAAGCAGTGATGCAATCGTTGATGGTGAGTCGCACTAGTTTATTAAGAGCCTATTCACTCTAGCCTTGAAGACACCCAAATTATAATCGGATGGGTATATCCTAGAACCAAAAATTTGAAGACATGTGAAAACCACAAATCCGCACCAGGCCCGCGTGGTAGATTATGGCTCGTTTTCTCTTCTTCAGAGCAGGCCTGTGTCTCGATAGTGAGAACAAAAGAAGATTAATTATGCCTATCCTAATTCGAAACAAAATTCTCCCACGTTTTTATTCTATAACTTTTATTATATTAAATAACACGCCTCAACATTATAATTATCCCTACATCAATACATTAGCATAAAAAACCTTGCACTAAAATACTAAAAGCAAGCGTTATTGTGCATCCACCTAGGTATCCTGCAGGTACCAACACAATAAGAGCACTAGATGTGACACCAATTAACAATATGTAAGACTGACAACATTGAGTGACTTTGTATTGTAGAGAACTGGAAGTACCACATTAAAATATTTTTTTCATTGACAATTGAACATAAAATTAAGTTTATTGTAATCAAGGCTATTTTATTTTTTTACGACAGTATTGTGTATGGAGCTACCAAATTAGTGAAGAAAATGAAAATTCCTCTTGTAAGAACTTTGGTAGCGAACCAGGCTCCTAGTTCGCCTGATACTGAGATTCCAAACAAGCATGCGGCCTTGTAATAACTATTTAACCTAAAAGTTATGTAGCCGGGAGATTTACAGGTGGATTGCATAGATTTACCATCCTGAAGGTTGACGATAATTGCCACCAATTTATTAATTTATCAAACGGATTGTTTATGTGCTTTTTTTTTCTTTTTTTCCATCCACTTGAAATCTTTTACAATTGAAGTTTTTGAGTGTTTAACAAGCAATAAATATAAGTTGATTTTTCAAATATGTATGAAAATTGTCTATTTATATGACTAACTTGTTAACACATTGAATATGTTCGCCACAAAAACCATAGAATAATGTTGAAGATGACAAGGAAGAAAGATTTCACTTCCAAAAATGTTCACTTTCAAAAATGTTCACTTTTAATTGTTTTTTATTTTAAAATTAATAAAAAAAAAACATTTCTAATTATAACTATATAATTATACACCAAGGGCCATAACTCCTCTATAAATAGGGCGTCAAAAAATAATCCAAAAATAGTTCATTTTTTGCATAAAAATATATAATTTCCCCACTACTAAATTGTATTCATGATCAATGAAGCCACATCTAGCACGTTTTAATCCGCACGACTCTCGACCACGTAGGCTCGCGCGGCAAAGACCTGAGGCCAAGGACACGGGTTCGATGCTCGGTGAATAACATTATGTTCACTGCACCCAGCCAACGGTGATGCATTGAAAAATCGCTTGGATTGTTTACAGCGCTGAAATGAGGTTTTATTTCAATATACTTAGTTTTTTTTTTTTAAACTCTGGTGGTGTTTGTTGGGTAATTTCTTTTTTTTTTGGGAGAATGTCACTACTACTTTTTTTAAACATACATTTATGTTTATTTTATATACTGTGTATACTTTGGCTGGGTATGTATTATTAGTAGAGATAATTTTCCAATTTTACTATTTATTTATTATGTTTGTGGAAGTTCGAATCCGAAACGTAACGTTCGCTATTCTTAAGCTTAATGTCTGTGCAATAGGGGTATGTCAGAATTTTTCAGATTTTTTTTTTAATTCACTAATACGACACCTGTGCTCTTCAGTTGTTTTTTGTGTTCTCAGAAGACGAGTTTGTTTTTTAAAAAAATCGCCTTTCGATGTCTTTAGGAGCGCGTGAAACACTATGAGCTGTCGACGACTTGGACTCGGTTCAGTCGATTACCGGACGGCCGGACGGCGAGTTACCCATTGGTCGTCGTCCATAGTAGGCTGTATCTATCGAGGCTGATAGTCGGGGTCGGAGTTTCGGCGGCTGTGGCGTCTGTGGCTCTAGCTGATATCCAATGCTACGTTCAAGAGATTCTTACAAATTTAACCATTTTCAAATAAAAAAATAAAATAACTCTTTTTTAGTCTAGTTTTTTTTATGTCTAATATATCTATATAATTTTGTGTTACTAAAAATGTATTTGCTTTAATCCCTGCAAATAAAATCGTTTATTAATGACTTAAAGATTCCAAAGGATCGGATTTTGACCTTACGATCGGTCAAAGACAGGCTTTACGCAAATCAATGCCCCTTGCAAAGTTAGTGTATCTATATTAATGAGTTTTATAGTTATTCAACGATGCCCATACTTGCTGGTTCTCAGTATTTTGTCTTGTGGTGAGGATGTTTTAGTTGCTTTTGAGCGCGGTTACTGTTTGGGGTCGTAAGTTCGATGCCCATGGAGGCTAATTGTTGCTGCACTTTTTAATATAAAATCTTGATTTAATGCTGTCGTTTTCGTCAAATACGTAATTGTCTTGATGGAATTTGTAGTAAACACTAATCTACAATGAAATAACTATGTATGATGATGTAATGAACCATTTGCTAAGTTTATATATCGGCTCGCTATCCTCACTAGAACACGTCTTCACTCTGCGGCGGTGGGACGCAGACTCACTCTCCCCACCCCGCACGCTGCGTGGAGTGTAGGAACGAGACGACAGATGTTTGACATTGTGTGTGTGTGGTTGTATAGTTGTGCGTGTGTCTGTTTGTATGTTTGTTATGATCGTGTATGCTACAGAATTTCTAAGTTTATCTAAAGGCTCTGTACCCCTAACTGTGCAAAGCATCTCGGTTGTCATTCGTAGATCTTACTACAGGTAGTTGAGATTCCAGAAAGTCTGACCATCAGTATATCCAAGGAGTATATCTGGGGTGTGGAGGTCTGATAGGCAGTCACTCCATGTAGAACACGTTAATTCAGTCACATCTGGCTAGACTGGATAGCATAGCATAAAGTCAAAGTCAAAATGTTTTTATTTCACATAGACCCACATGGGCACTTACAAAATGTCAGAAGCTAGTGCACGGTTCCAAATTGGTCGTTTCCTATGGAGAAGACCCGGCAAGAAACTCCATGGTTACTCTTTTAAAAAAATGGTTTGTTGTACAATATTTCCAAATTACAGTATAATTAATTATGTAATGACAGTGTAGACCAGTCAATATTGTGCCCAAAAGCAAAATAAAAATAATTATAATAATAAAAAGAAAGTGACTCGTAATAGGAATTCGCGAAGTCTACAGTGTTCTCACATTCACATTGTAAAGGAAAGCTATATAAAAAAAAATATCAGCGTTCCCACTGCTGGGACTCAAACCTCCTCTCTATGAGAGACCTGGACTGGATGCTAATTTAAAATTAGTTGAGAAAAGGCTCGGGAGATAATGTTTTTGTCATATAAGTAGCGAAATATTTGGTGGTTTATATTTCTTTTTATTTTTAGTATCTATGTCACTAATAAATGAATAATATTTTAAGATTAGTATATAATTATATGTTACTAGAAACTACATAATAAAATGTATTTTTAGAGATTTAAAAATATCACTGTAAATTCGATATTTACATTATTTTTTAAGGTGGACTGTCGGTAATAAAGAAAAAATGTCCCAGGTGAATCTTATCCATGGGACCCTAGTTGTAATGAATAGGTTTGCTCGATTTCAAAAATGGTATGGTATTTCCTAAGGTGGTCTCTCCCCTCCCCACTACTCCAGTAAGCATGTGCACTAATTTACGGGCGCACCGGGTCGTCGCACCGCCTACAGAGGACCATCCCACGCTATGTCTGGGATGCATGTCTGAACGACCGAAATCGAGCGCCCGCCGCAACGTCGGGTAAGTTCGGCTCCCGATTGAACTTCGTGTCATATTCGTAAAGGCTTTTAATGGGCGATGTTGAACTGTCTTGAAAACAATGCTGAGATTGTCGTCACTTGATATGTATTTTTTGAGCTAGGCTCGGTCTAAGTAGCAGCCCTTAGTCTGAATTTCTACCCGGTCGGTGAGGATTGACCCGCCACATAATTATTTTATTCTGGGACTAGCTGTATATAGAGAGCAGTGGTGGCCAAGTGGGAGGCACATTACTTTGTGTAATTTATTTCATCACCACTGCTCTCAAAACGGTGAAGGAAAACATCGTAAGGAAATCGGCATGTCCTTGAAGAAAAAGTTGAAAAGATTGACGTCCACTAAAGAAAAGATTGACGTCCACTCACACTGGATTCGCGCGGTGGATTACGGTTCATTCCCTCTCCCAGAAAAGAGGCCCCAGCAGTGGGAACATTACAAGGCCGACTATGTATATTGTTTATATCTATCGATGTATAGGTCAAAGCCAAAGAAAAAAATGGTTTGTCAACTTCCTTGGCGCAGTGAGTAAATTCTTCGCTTCCAGACTGTTTCGGATTTCAATCCTTACTTTTATGGTCAATATTTTTTTTTATTGCTTAATTGCAGGCATTTGAATCTTCACTTTCACCCTATGTACCATAATTAGTCACATCGGAGCTCGAAGATAAAATAAATTTCCAGGTATTTAACCTTTTATTACCCTACCTAATCAAACTTGTACCGCCATAATTTTATAATAAACGTAAACCCGTTAATTTGCAAATTACGGCAAAGCGCCACTTATGAATTTAAACGCTTCCTTATAGTTAAGAGGAACCGCACACTAGTGATATAAAATTGCCTCAGGATGTTGACCTGGCGGTAATTACGTCATAGGTAATATTAGTTGTTTGTGCTGTTAACAGAGATGCTGTCAGGAGTGACGCATTAGGCCTGATGTGTAAGAGTAGACGACACAATATTCAACTTACGGTCGGAATTTCATAGCCTAATTCGCCGGTTGGAAGTTAAGAGAGGCCTGCAGAGATCGGTGCAGCAAAGGACAGTCTCGGCCTGCAAGGAAGAAACAGATAAAAAACCCCACGGCGTGGCAGACAGGTCCCGCTTGAGCGACAGCGACCTGCAGAGACAGAAGAGCCTCTCCTCACAGTCTTAAACGGCTGGCTTGGTTAGGAGCATACTTTTTCACCCACTTAAGAGAAATAAAAAATTAATGCCGTACGTGCGTATATTACTTCGAGTTTTAGAAAAAAGTACTTTATTTTTTAATTTTGTCTTTACTAATCGATAGTGTTTCATGTACCTGATCGACCCTTCACGGGATCAAAACGACTAAAATTTAACGGTGTATTTTAATTGATTTTGTTGTTATTGTAAAGTTGGGATCCGATATATAACGCAAAAATAAAACCGCACTTCAACGCACATACTTTGGTTTTTTAATATTCCATGATTTTGTTATTTAAATAAATATCACATTGTTTTAAAACATCTAAACTCTAAACATGATAAAATTAATCAGAACGAAATCTCCATTTTCCTTAAAGGCGAACAGACAAGTGACTGAATTTTTTCACAACTTTTGATTGTCAAAATTCTATGTCCCCAAATTTAAATAACCATTTTTTTTTCCTTTAAAGGAGCATAGACAATACAAAATTCATCCACAACTGATTTGATTAATTGGCCACCATTCCCTTTCAATTTTTCAATAACAAATAACAACATTTTTATATCAGATCATATCTACCATTTTAGTGTACCTTTAATCAGAATTAGACAATCATTAATTTTTGATACCGACTGGCCTCTTGGTCCAGTGGTACAGTGGCCCTGACTCCCTGACTCCCTGACTGTTATGCCGGATATCGTGGTGTAGATTTCCACTCAAGACAAATTTTATAATATGTAGGTATGTATTTAGAACTAAATAAGTATGTTTATCAGTTGTCTAGTGCTTGTAGCACAAGCTCTGATTAGTTTGGGACTAGATGGCGTTGTGTGGAAATTGTGGAATATTATTGTGGCATGCATCAGTAATGACATGCTTGGTTTATGTGGAAAGTTTTGACAATGCCGTCTCTAGCAGTGCTTCTTGATTTTACCTGATGGTAAGCGATGATGTATGATGAAATATCATACTGAACTTGCATCTTGGGATCTCTAGGTGTAGCGAGAAGGAGTCTCAGCCATGCTGACTAAAATTCACCCGTGTTTCCTAAGATGAATTCCAGGTCCGCATATAATCCTGCTACTCTGGCAGGATAGTGTGCTTACCCAGTAGTGTTTGGCATACCGATTGGTTGTAGCTGATCCATGAGGAACTATTTAAGGATTCTGTACGAATCCGGTACAGGTACTTCCCGACCTTACCATGTCCGGTGAGAACCTGCATGGTGTGTACAAGTCTTTATGTTGTAAAATCAATTAGTTATGCGAATTCAATGATTATTGTGATCAATCTGATTTATTACGGGAGGTTGATTTCATCGAATGATTTAATATCTGCGTCAGTATATAGTTTAATCACGAATAAATTAAATTATGGACGGTAGTGAAAAAGATTCGAGTCATTGTATGTTGCAAAGCTATGAATACCTATTGGTAGTTAATAATAATTGTGCCTACTATACGTATCATCATAATATTTTATTCCTATTGTTATACTAAGTTATCAAAAAATAATTGAATTAGAATTTAGAAGGGATAGAGTGCGGGAAGAAAAAATTAAGAGGTCTATTGTAATATAAAATTATAAAAGGTAAATAGTGATAAAGAGAACCAGGAGAACTGAGAGTGCAAAAAACCCTTCAAGCAGCAGTTCAGCCAGATACATCAAGTAGCCTTTAGGGGTTGGGAGGATATGGTCGGCACTACCAATAGGAATATAAAATGAACAAAAGTGATGATTGTAAGTGCCTATACAGCGTGTCCGGACATCGACTAGCGATATTTTAAACACTTAAATATAAGCTATTTTAAAGTACAATTACACTCTAAGCTTGGGTCCAAATCACTTCCCTGCTTTGTGGCAGCCATTTTGTTTTTTTGTTAAAATTTTCTATATGAACGTACAAAAAATATCATCTCTGTACCCCGAAATGTTTATTACTGCTTAATTAATATAAACACACAAAAACCGTATATATCACGGTTAGCGTAATGATTAAGCAAGCTAGTGTGAATTAATAAAAAAAATGCAAAATACGAAAGACAAGATATTGAATTGGTAAAAAAAATACATTGAAAAAACAAACCAAATACCTAATGTCCAAATGTTCTTGACGCCTCCTTAGCAAGGTCATCTCAACTGTGGCCATCACTGAACTTTTAAACTCTTCTTTAAGCCGAGATTTTCTTCAAAATTTTCTATATAAGGATTGTTTGATTAATATGTCCGTCTTTGATAACACCCACACCAAAACGGGGTTCAATAAGTCGCCAATAACTCACTTTCAACGATTCTTAAAATATCTTTATGTTGTACACCCACATCAAGTTTGGAACTTATGTAGTATATTTTAATAACCATATAGATTTCGATATTATATTCATAAACGTATAAAAGCTAACGGGAGGTAATGATCACTTGGTTCACTTGAAGTTAGGTAAGCAATGAATTGGTGTGTAACAAAATAAATAAATAGATATTGGTGAAAATTTTAAAACGAGAAGTGTTAATGGTAGCATCTTCAAATAACGTTGTCTGTGTTTAGTGCCATTGAAGTTGAGTTACAAAATGTTGGTGCTAGAAAGGTAGTGTAAACTAGTAGATTAGTACCTATGTATTAATAAGTATTCTTAATTTTTACCTTCACAAACACTAAAAGCACATAATATTTACTTCCAATGAAGGTTTTATGTGCTACCTCTTTTTAGTTGCATCGATTTTATCTACAAAACATGATTATGGAGAGCTTACGCTTAAGTGAATCGGTGGCTTTATTTTCAGCCTACGCTCTTATTATAAATTATTAAAGGTCTACCACTCTGAGGCTGTATTAGGCTGATCGTTACCTTTGCTGATTGCATAAGTATCTTGGATTATTATAACTTGCATAATTATTGTCTCTTCGTTGCTTATGAATTACGGTATACTTTGAAGTATAATTTGTATCAAGTAAAAAAGATCACGTTCTTACATTTCGGTTCTTACTTGGTATTCCAATTTCTTCTTGATTTAATAGAATGGATTTTGTTTTATTGGATCTAACAGGTTTGTACTGAAATTGTGATAGCTTTTTTTTTGTTCTTGTCCTGTTTTACACGGCAATTTGTCATGGATATTTAGTTGTTCCTTTGTCAGAATTTTGTTGTGTTTATGTGATTTTATTGTGAAGATAAATGGTGGGTTAATTAATAAACGTAGCTATAGAGAGTTCTCATTTGATAGCCAAGATTAAAAGAAAATTGCTAAACTATTTGTGCGTTTCCACAGAATCATTAGGATTCTTCATTGCCAAGAATTCATTGTCATTATTATGATACATTTTACTAAGGTTATGGTACCAAAAAAATTGTTAAGTAAATCATCATCATTGGACTTTTTTTTTAAGGTTCGCACTGCTGGGACACAGGCCTCCTCTCTATGAGAGGGAAGTTAAGTAAATAATTATGGCGAATAAATAAAAAAAGTAGCTCTTAGTGTGATTCAAGAGAAATTTTGATAGATAAAAAGAAACAAGCCTGCCGGTGTTCTTAAACTTTAAAAGGTTAAGTTAGTCATTCAAAAGGCAATGGAAAGGGCTATGCTCGGAGTTTCCTGGCGTAAGAATGAGAATATCCTCTGGAGAACTATGGTTACCGACATAGCACGAAGAATCGCCAAACTTAAGTGGCAATGGCCAGGGAACATTGCTTGCAGAAGAGATGGCTGTTGGAGCCGAAAGGTTCTGGAATGGTGACCACGTAACGGAAGATGCAGCGCTGGCCCTCCTACAAGGTGGACGGATGACCTGGTAAGAGTTGCGGGAATACGATGATACGAGGCAACGCTTGAGGGAGGCGAATGTCCAACAAACGAAATGATGAACGATGATGACACAAGGTCAATGGCAAACATTTTAACATATTATAAAAAATTACACCAAAAAATTGCCTTATTTTGAATACAAATTTGGAAAGTTTGCCGAAAAACGAGTAGCAGGGTATGTGAAATAAAAAAAAAACACTGCATTGGAGAGATTTATGCGACCAATATTCCGGAGGGATGCAACCCGGGTGGTTTAAAAATGTATTAGAAAACTTGTATGATTTATTGTTATTGTATTAGGTATGTTTTTGAGTTTCTGTCTGTATCGTTTTAGGATTGAAACATGATGAAACGTGAGAATGTTTTAGGGAGGAACATGTAAAGTGATTTTATTGGCAAAGTTGTGCTAATTTAAACTCCTGTTCCGTAAAATTACGGTTACCGTTTTAAAATGTACAGGATGGAAATAAAAATTACTAATGGCCTGTTTTTATATTAGCATCGGTTTAATGTTGTTTACATTTTAAGTAAGTAAACTGTGAGGATTGCTCTAGATGAGCCTTTTCACATTTAGCCATACGAAGTTGATAGGTAAATAACTAAATACACATTCTTATCCAGAAAAGATAATGATTTGTTTTATAATTAGCATTTTCCCACTGCTGACACTCAAGCCGCCTCTCTAGGAAAAGGAATGTGGCCCAGTGCGGGTTGGTGAATGTCACATGTCTTAAAAACTATTAGTTCTAGGATATGCCGGTTTCCTCACGGTGTTTTCCTTCACCTGATGAAATAAATTACACAAAGTTATACCACCTAGCTGTGTTTGAATCCGAGACCTACAACTCGTAAGTTGGACCCGTTATGATTTGTTTTGTTACTTTTAAAAAATACCAGACACCCCACAATCAAGGAATTCCTTATCCACCATCTGTTGAATACAATAACAACTTGAAATATTAACAAAGCCGTGACCACATAATATTAAAGCGCATATTATTATAATCAAATAGAAAACAATAGACATGTTACGAGGTTTTTTATTGCGGGTCGTTAACCCTAGGTCGTCTGACAGTAACCTCTGTGACGTTAGTCATTCTGTAAACGATTGTCGCTTTTAAGTGTTTTATGAGAAGGTATTTTTTTTGTTGAGCTGTCAAGTTTTCATTCAGAGCAGTGGAGATAGGTTGGTGAAGATGCACTCTTGCACAAGTATAGTATACTGAAACGTGTGTTGTGCGCAAGTATCTTCCAACACACGTTTCAGTATACTTGTGCAAGTCTTATCTTGCGCAAGTATACTGTAACGTGTGTAGCTACCATTACAGGCCCATCTAGATAGGAGCTGAGATGGGAGTTTTTTTGGCTCGCACAAGTATTTTTATTTACTCCTTTTAATGTTGTTGTTGTTATAGTACGCGGCAAATAAGTTAAACCCGTTGCTATGGCTACGTGCAGCCCCCACTTCGATTGAGACCCGAAAATCAGTTAGCATTAGCACTGTAAAAAATTTATAAAACTACTTAGTAGTGGTGAGTTACTGCGCACTCAAGGTGGACCGCCATGATGATTCAACTTATTTACTGAGGGTTATATTGTTGTATGTTGTTTTAAGTCATTCGACGGAAGGGTAACCCTAGGGTCATAGAACGCTAGGCAAAGAAGGGACATAGGTTTGGTTTTAGTCAGTAAAACTCTAACACGAGGGCAGGAGAAATTATTTCCCACCTTTTTTATTGTTGTGTGTCTTGTGCGAGTTTCAACTGTCTTTCTCCTTCTTTTTTTCTATAAACGCTGCGTTTCACCCGTCGCGGTCGTTCGAAGTAGTTTTGCTTATTGTTGGTCGAAGTAGTTTTGCTTATTGGGTGTTGGTGCTGTTATTTCTACACAAGTCTTTTATCGTTGATGGTGCCTTTTCACTCTGGCCTTGATGACGCCTTTTCACTCTGGCCTTGATGACACCTAAATTATATTCAGACGGGAAGACCGCAGCAGGCAAACTGTTGCATGTCTTTCGATGTTACGCGGTATAAACGAGAAGCGAAACGCTTAGTCTGGACCGTAGAAGTTTCCACAACGTAAGGGTGAACATTCGCCGTACGTCGTCTAATTTCTGTAAAGGAATTTTTAAAAGTGGAAAATCATTAAAAATCCAGACCCCATATGCCTTCAGTTTGCCTTTGCGTTCCAGGACCATGAGTAATCATTTCAGAAGTCGACTCATGGCCCTAGTAGACTAAGGCTTTAACGGTCCGGCTGCGCTTTGTGGAACGCTATAAGCGACATCGACGACTCGGGTTTGGTCCACGTGAGCCGGACGGCGAGTTACCCATTGCTCGTTGTCCGCATGCTAAGCCCACGGTGGCCGGGGATCCTGGGGTCCGGGGGTCCGGAGATCCGGGGATCCGGGGATCCGGAGGTCCGGGGAGCCGGGGGTCCGGAGGTCCGGGGGTCCGGAGGTCCGGGGGTCCGGGGATCCGGGGATCCGGGGATCCGGGGATCCGGGGATCCGGGGATCCGGGGGTCCGGGGATCCGGGGGTCCGGGGATCAGGGGATCCGGGGTTCCGGGGTTCCGGGAATCCGGGGGTCCGGGGATCCGGGGGTCCGGGGGTTCGGAGGGTGGTAGTTGGGATCGAGATCTCGGCGGCTGGGGCGTGACGATGTCTTAATTCTTTTCATCTTCTTCAGTCTGTTCACATGCACTTAATTTGGCTTAAATAGGATGTAGATGAATATAATCATAAATATCGTGACACGTAGTAAATACGAAGGAAAACATCGATATCCTGGGTGTATCTATGTACGTATAAATATGAACTTTAAGATGACTCGAATCGTATAATTTATATTGTGCAGGTTATAATACTGTTTAATTATTGTTCTTGTAAGCAATTATTAGATTTAATTGACATCATAAAATCGTTATTTATTAGATCGTTTTGTTATAATATTATTGTTCTCGAAGATTGTACGTGTTAGTTTATGAAAAATAAGTAGGTACAGACAAAAATTTAATTGAAGCAACGACAACATTGATTTTATTCTAAACTTTTTCCTATTTTAACGATTTGTTACAGTTTATAAACTTACAACTTAGTTCCTTCCCAGATAAAAAAGTAACAAAAATAAGTAACAAAAATCAATGTCAATTATAACAAGAATTAGTGATGACACACACTTCAATAAATAATCGTTATCGATACTCCGCACGCTCGGGGACAACGTATCGACAGCCGACAGCAACACGAATACAATTTGTAAGATAAAATAATGTTTTGGGTTGCGAAACGTTGCATCACGAACCGACCGAGAAGCATGATTAAACTTGCAAAAGCAAAATACAGCCGAGTAAAGGTTAGTCGGCGGTTAGTGGCGGAATACGGAATCGATGAAATTAATGTTGAATTGGTATATGAGTTCACAAAGTCCTGTTTATTTTCCCGGAGTTAGCTTTGCAGTTTCAATTAGTGCTGTAGTTAGAATTCAAGGTATTTTAATTAAAATGTAAAAGCTTGTCTCCTATTTGATATTGAATTATTAAGTTTATGTCAAGTTTTTGTAATGTGGTTCGGATATTTTACGGTAAACGTTGAAACATGCTTTATTTTATAACCGTTCGTAAAATGAAGCTTTTCAGTTAAGTAGGAAAGTAACAGCAAACCTTATTTTTTGAGTATTCAATTATTTAAACTGAATTTGTACTTCTCAAGGTAAGGTATAATTATATTCTTTTTATGGGGGAGAGTATTAACTTTAGTGTATTTTGTATCATACTGGGGTTACTTCTAACGTTGTTTACGACTAATTATATGAAAACAAAATTTTTAATTCCCCATAGCATTTCGAAATTTTGTCTTCTTGTCTTCTTATACTCGTGATCGATTGTATAATAATATCAGTATAATTACAAATTATTTCACCGATACTTTATCGATCTTTTCCCAACACTAAAATGGCACGGTACCGATCATTGTCAATGGGTTCGTGATCAAAATATACGTATCCGCTTATTATCTTAATAATTTTGTATACAATCTCGAACGACTGACTCATTTTTGAACGAGCCAAGGTTTTATGCCAAGCGATCTGTTTTTAACTAGCCAATGGTTGTTTTATGGTGTGATTTTTTATGGTGAGTCGTAAAATTTAGTATTGATGGTTATGATGGCATGTTTCGTAAAGAGCTTCTTTTAATGTGTGGTCGATTCGTTGTACAGTAAAAGGTACTTAACCTAGCTTCCTTGAACGAGTCATATGTGGCTTTGAATTATTTATGTTGTTTTGTTGTTTACTTGTTACATGTTTCTACTGTTCTGTTCAGAATTTTTAACTTTTTCATCTTCATTAATCAATTTATAAGAGTTGGGCAACAGAATGGGCTGTGCTCGGAGTTTCCTTGCGTGATCACATCAGAATTAAAGATATCTGCTGAAAGAACGTGGTTATCGACAAAGCTTGAAGAATCATCATCAACCTTAAGTGTGGCAGTGGGCAGGGCACATTGTTTGCAGAACGATACGGACGAAAGGTTCTAGTGTGGCGACCATGTACAGGACGCGCACAGAATGGATTGTTAACGGCGACACTTGAGGGAGCCTCTGTCCAACAGTGGACGTCTTTCGGCTGAATTAGGATGATGATGAGACTTAGAGAGACGAGGAACAGGGGTAACGAAATACAACTAAATAACCTAACGCTTTATTTATTTCATTTTCAATCATATATTTTACTATTGTTGTTTTTATCAACTTTAATTAATTACACTTGAACTTTTTGCACGTTTTCTTGCGGTGACTAAATTGGTGCTGTCAAATTATTTCCCCGAAGTGATTTTCCAAACTGTTATTGCTTTTTTGTTTATAAATAGTAAAAACCTTTTATTTTCTTGCGAGTGAGTAAAACTAAATTAAATTCTATTTCAGTACAAAGTAAACTATTCTGATTCTAATATAATATAAACTGTTAATTTGTAAATACCCTTACGCAGGTGAAAGCCTCCTCCAAGGAACCTCCAATCTATATCTTAAGCTATTTCATCCAGCCAGAAGCAGCCGCGTTTTTGAGTACTGGCCACTAGGGCGCCATAAATTGGCTTCCGAAAGGAAAACCCAGGTCCTGAAACACAAGGTACAGAAGATACATAAATGTAGAACCTTTATTATTATTATTTATTTATTTATTTCTTTATTGCACACCTTAACTTATTATTAGGACATACAATTAAAAAGAAAATAAGTGTACAATAGGCGGTCTTATTGCACAGGGCAGTTTCTACCAGACAACCTTTGGATGGACTGGAAAAAAGGAAAAGAACCTTTGCCCTAAAACGGGAGAAGAAGTAATTTGATGATTTCAAAATGCGATTTTCTTTATCGTTTTCAATTTGGGCCTCACACAACCTTTGGATGGACTGGAAGAAAGGAAAAGAACCTTTGCCCTAGAACAGGAGAAGAAGTAATTCGATGATTTCAAAATGCGATTTTCTTTATCGTTTTCCATTTGGGCCTCACACATACCACGCCCATTTCCTTTTCAGCTTTATAGCATAGTCCAGGGCATCGGTGGCTTTGGTTACGATTTTATTTTAGTGTCTTATTTGATTAATTTATTATAATTAGATAGTATCTGACAAGGTAACTTGCTTTGCTCAAGCGCCCAAATATATGGTAGGTAGGTACGTGGTCAAATAATTTTCCCCCTCTGTTTCCTCCCATTATGTGGTCATGTAATTCCTCTTTGTTTTATTTCCTCACGGTATGCCTTATTACAATGCCCGCGAAATGTGAGCTGAATGTCAGTTTCGGTTGTCACAGTCAGAATTCGAGGATCATCAAAAAACTATGTACGGACTACGCTTGGTTTGTGTGGAAGTTTTGATAAAACCGTCTCTAGCAAAAATACGGTATAGTTGGGGGTCCAGTAAACGCATCGAACAAATATATATGTGTATGTCCTACAGTTGTTCCGATTTTTTTAGGTATGTAAAATCATCCAATGACATCTCCCGGCCTTGGGCGGAGCGGGAGATAGTGTCAAATTTTTACTGACTAAACACCAACTCCTGTTTTTTCGTTGCCTTTCATACCAGGGGGTCTACTCTCTTTCTCCGAAACGAAACTTTCGTAAACGAACGAAATTCAAACGCAAGTTTCGTCAGTGAACCTACTCTGTTTCATGTTCGGACACGCACATGAAGTTCGGATCCACAGACAATCTTCGTGATTGAATGGAATGAACAATATTGTGTAGGTTTTTTTATATGTCATTTAATATAAATTACGGTTTTTAAACTAATTTTAAATCTGGCTTTATTTTAAAATTTTGCATTTAATATGTGGTTTATTAAATATTACTAGTAATATTTATAAATAAAATTTAAATGTATTGCTAAATACTGATATTTGATGAAATTCACCACGACATTATAAAACATCCTTTTTTACGACCTTTGCTAACCGACTTATTTAAAGAGCACCGTTCCTTGCCAATCATCAGTACTAACGTATGACAATTAAAAATATCCGTATAATCACACGTAATGTGTCAATTATAACAAATGTCAACTTCAACTTGATTTTTAGTTTGACTTTTTGAAAAATATATCATGTTGCCAGTGCTTTTTTTACCTACTTTTCAATTGCAATACACATTTTGTATATTTATTTGTATTTTAATATATGATTTATTAAATATTTCTTGTAATATTTATACATAGAATATAAATTGAACTCAAAAAAGTACTTATTATTGGCGGCGAGGTTGTGAGGTTTAAGACCTTAGCCTGCCCAAATGGGACGAAGAAAAACAATCTTGTAACTTGTCAAAACTGTTAACTTCAGTGTTACCAATTTAGCATTATTATGGCTAAATTTAGCAATTTTATAAGTGATTTGGCATGCATAAATTCAGTATAGCATTGCATTGCATTGGATAGCATCAGCCTTATAATGTGTCCACTGCTTGGACTCAGGACTCCTCTTTAGGAGAGGGAATGGGCACAGTTTAGCATATTTTTTAGCAATTTATTCGGGAAGATATTGATACTTGAATTTCCAAAAACAAAAATAAACCTGAATAACGCGGTGATGTTTCTGAACACGAACGTAGTGAACTAGTGATCAGGGGAATCCCGCTTGAATTGAACTACATAATGGTTTATTGTATAAGTCGGCGTTGTCATCGAAGGCAAATTTGTTTTGTTTGATTCGTATGTGGCTACGTGCGTTGAATAAGAGATAGAAATAGCACTAATAGAGTTAATTAATTGACAATACCATAAAAATATCACAATTTGGGACTGGGAATTGATATCCGATTTAAAGGAGTGGCTTCAGAGCCGGTCGGTCTTCTGCTTCGGTTGTATCTAATGAAGAGGATACAAACGAAAGTCTTCATATTTTATTTGTGTCACAAAATTAGTTCTGTCAGTGCTTCCTTGCCATTATTGTTAGGATTTTTTAATAAATGCGCGTCGTTGTTTTATTTTTACATTTTCTAGAAATTTTAGTAATTTTTTTTGGCATTTTTTAAATGTAGATTTTGCAAAAAATGTTTTATAGAGTTGGCAGCACTCGTCAACTTAGGATGTTTTGTTTGATTTTTTCAAAAGATTTTTATTCCGAGTTTATTTTATTTATTTATTTATTTATTTATTTATTTATTCCCAGCAATATCCTTACAGACTAATCCAAATCGATATTGAGGTTTCTTATTACTAAATTATAAATTAGATTTATTAAATTATCTTAACCGTAACAAATTTTAAAAAGTCCTATCTTAGTAAATTCACTCAGAGTACAATAAAATATATCCACGTCTTCAGCTATGAGGTTGAGCGTGCGCAGCGCGCGCGTCAGAGGCGCCTCGCTCAGCAACTTAGTGCGCGCGCGCGGCACCGCCAGCAGGCGCGGTCGCCGCCGACGCGTCGCGTACCCGTCCGGCACACACAAACCTACCCTAGCCAAAATATCCGCATTGTGTATCCTTCCCCTAATTACCGTAAAGATATAGGTTACGAGTGTGAGTTCCCTCCTGACCCTCAGTTCATTATATCCGACCATACCTAGGATAAACAGAGTAGGATACATTAGCGGATAAAAAGGATAAACCCCGTATAGCTTCATGTAAATAAATCGAATGAATTTATTTTGCACCCGCTCCAACATGAGGCTATATTTAGTCTCATGTGGGGCCCAGATAACTGCGTTACATTCCAGTTGGCTCCTAACTAAAGAATTATATAAAGCTATAATAGCTTTTATATTTGTAAAGCCTCTAGCCATTCGAAGAACCAACCCCAAGTTCCTGTATGCTTTTCTACAAATTTTGAGTATATGATCACGAAACGTAAGCTCAGTAATAAAATGAACACCCAAATCCCTCACAGCCGTTACCCTGGTCAACTCAACTCCATCCACCGTGTACTTATACTGAATAGGTGCGCGCGCCCGTGAAAATGAGATAGTCGCGCACTTCGACACATTGAACTGCAACCCATTCTTCTTGCTCCAGCTAACGACTCTGTCTATATCTCTCTGCAGTGTTTCACAATCTTCCGTGTTTCTCACAGCGAGAGATAACTTGAGGTCGTCCGCGAACAACAGACATTTAGCCTCTTGTATGACATCCGGCAGGTCATTTACCATCAAAACGAATTCCAATGGGCCTAAATTGCTTCCCTGGCTTACGCCAGATCTGGTATAATATGGCCGCGTCCGGTGTCCTGCATACTCCACATATTGCTGCCTATCTCTCATATACTTTGCAAAGAAGTTAAGCAGATGTGGGGTGAACCCGACAGCTGCCAACTTCTTCAGCAACACGTCATTATCAACTAAGTCGAAGGCTTTTTTAAAGTCGAAGTATGCGGCGTCGACCTGCCCTCCACTGTCCACGGTCGGCACCACTTCTACCATGTAGCTGAGAAGATTTGTAGTGGTGCTTCTTGCCGGTCGGAATCCGTGTTGCGCGTCTGCAAGTTGCGAGCGCACTTGAAGGTGTATATTTTTTTGAACAACGGATTCGAGTAGCTTTGCCGGCGTTGAGAGTACAGCAACTGGTCTGTATTCCTCCACTTTTGTACCCGAACCTCCCTTCGGTACCGGTATGACCCGGGTCATCTTCCACCTCTCTGGATACTCTGCAGATGCAAGGCAAATGTTGAAGATATGCAACAGCGGTTCCGCCAGGACCATACGACAATCCCTAAACACAAATGCCGGGAGACCATCAGGCCCCGACGAGGTTTTCGGCTTAAGTTGCCGAAGCGCACCCATTACGTCATCTATATTTACCCTGTCGAGATGAATCCGCGCTGCTCCGTTACCTTTTCCCGCCTCCGCTATTGCCCTGTCCACATCCAACCTGGGCTTCTCTTTGCTGTAGACAGAATGGAAATACTTAGCAAAGTCGTCAGCCGCTTGAGCACCAGTCAATGCCTGTCCATCCTTCAAAATTTTGACCCTACTCCGACTGCCCCTTTTGGAATTAACATAATTCCAAAAAGATTTCGGGTCCTTTGCCAAGTGATTTTCTATCCGCTGCCTATACTGTTTCTCTGCTATTTCTAGCTTCCTTTTGACTTGGGTTCTACACTGAGCAAACGCTTCGTAATCTATTGCTAAACCGGTAGCCTTATATTGTTTATGAAGAGTGGCTTTATGTCTTATGTCGCAAATTATCTCACTCGTATACCACTCAGGATAAATGTATCTAGAGCGTATACGACTTTGCTTTTTTCTGGGCACACAGCTATCTGTAATGTTATTTAAGGTTTCATAAAAATAGTCTAAACATGTTTCTAATTGCAAGTTGTTATATAAAGGAGTCCAGTCAATTGCAGCAATTTTTGAGTACAGCAGCGTAAAATCTGCTTTGTTAAAATTCCAACCGTTCTGTGTGTTTACATCTGATGGAAATGAGTCCTGTGCCGGTCCTGCGACAGTACACCGACGTCCACGCGAGCTGACGGACACCTGTAAAGGCGGATGATAGGCATCCACTGCGACTAGCGGCTCCTCAGCCGAGCGCACACACACACCCTCCCCCTCCACGTAGGTGGTCAACACAAGATCTAGACAACGGTTATTGCAATTTAATATTTCATTACTCTGAGTGAATCCACAATAAGTTACAAAGAAATCATAATATGAAGTTATACTAGTGGAACACGAATATAAATTAAAATCTCCCAACACGACTACTTCGTTGTAATTGTTACAAAATTGTTCTAAAATTTTGAATAAACATAAGTATTCATTTTCACTACTATTCGGAGGTATATAAACAACACAAATAAGAAACAAAAACCTATTACCTAAATAAACTGTAGCGCTGACTAATTCAAATACGCGATCGTCAATGTTTACGTCGCATGGAACCGGTATTCTTCGCACGTCGAGTCGCGGTGTGGCCACTAAACATGCGCCGCCTTGCTTCCGCCCATCCGCTCTGTCACACCGTAATATTGTGTATCCAGGTGGTATGATTTCCGCATCGCAAATGGATTCATTTAGTCCTGTTTCCGTTATAGCTAGTAAATCTACGTTAGATGAAGACACTCCTATATAGAACTCCTCCACTTTTGTTCGTAATCCTCTCACGTTCTGGTAATAAATATCAACCAGAGACTTCTTCGGGTTTTTTATTGGGTGGTCTACGAAACCACACCCATTCGCAAAACTCCACATTTACTGGCCAAATGTCTGGTTCACATAACTTGTCATAATTACTCGCCGGCACGCCGATAATAAAGGAGGCATAGTCCCGTTCTGTCCTGTGCTTAACTCTTTCAACTTTAAGTGAAACTTTCGGTCCACAAACATTACTTAAATATTTTTCCAAATCTTGTTCTTTTGTATTTTTTTGCAAACGCCATACATGTAAGAATTTCTTTTTTTCTATACCTTGAATTTCACTTATATTAATACTTCCTCCTTTCTTCACTTCGTCGTTAGAAAATCTGTTCCTTCTTCTATTTACTATTGTCCAGTTCTCATCTTTATCAGCTTTCACTTTTTCTTTTTCGTTTTCCTTATTTAAAAGATTCTTGTTGATTTCTTTTTCTATAGAATGTACCAGTACTGGTTCCTCCAAGTTTGTAACTTCATTCGTAGATTTCGTGGCCCCACACTTTGGTGAGTCGGTTTTGGTAACTACCCGCTTCTTATTTTGTTTCACCACATCCACAAACGATGTTTTTGGTGGCGATACCTCTGTATTATCCTGTGTTGAACTTTTCTTCATAGTACTTTTAAGGAGCAGTTCGTTTTTCTGAAGTAACAATTTGATATGGTCTTCCAAAACATCAACTTTTTTGGCCTTCTCCTGGACTACCTCCATTATATTTTTTAAGTTTTTTAATTCATTTTCGGTTTCAATAAATCTATTTTGTAGCTTTACATACTGGTTAATTTGTTCATCCAACCGTGCAGTCATTATCAAACGAAGCTCTCGTACCTCCTCTAGTAACAATTTATTCTCGCACTCCATGATCGACTCGTCCGGGTTGCGACGAGCGCCGCGCTCAGTGTTTACCATAGATAATACATATAATAAGGGTATAGATGAGCCACTGACAGATCAGTTTTATTTTTAACTACTCGCCCTTCCCGCTAGTTGGCGCTAGTGTCTGCGAAAGCATGATATGTATAGATATAGCTATGTAGGTGCCATCTACGTACACACCTATAGGTATATTGCTGATCTTGCATAGAACGCATTTTTCCATGTAAAAAATGTACCAAGGCGAAAAACCATATGGTTTTTCACCTTAGTACATTTTTTACACGGATATGATAAGGATATATCAATATAAAGGGAAATAAAACAACGGAAATTGAAATAGATTATTTTATTAATTACAGCTCTTGACAATTTATACAGATAATTATTTAACGTCTCTAATGTATTGAAATTAAACCACTTTTATGCTTTTTATTGTGATATATTTTCAATATTAAAATTTTCAAATAAAATCTCTTACAATCTCCATAATAATGGCTCTTCACATCCAAAATACCAATGAGTGCGAGGGTTTTTCGGTATTCTCGCCATCGTAATCCAAAAACGTAGCCAAATTTGATCAAAATAAACATACACGTCGAAGTCCATAAAACGATGCCAGGGTCAAGCGAAATAAGTGTATTCGTCGGTATCAGTTTACGAAAAGCCAAGTAACTATGTAAGAAGCACTCTCGGGGTCCAGGAAACACGCAATGGTCAATAAAAGACAGATAAATCGAACAGAAAACTCGGAAAACTCACGGCACACACAACGAACGTCCTCGAAATAATTCAAAATAAATTGAATGAAAACTTTGAAAAGTTTTACCTACCCGTATTATGGTATTATCTATTATCAGTGTTGCCATTGGAAAAATAAGTATTAAGTATTTATATAAAAAATGTTACAGACTTTTAAAGACCAAGGAAGAATCTAAAAAATGTAAAATTAATTTTTACTTTCTATTATTAATTTACATTTCACAAATTACTAAAAAAATAAAATTTTAAGACAGAGGTCATATATGGCGACATCTAGTAATATAAATGGAATATTTTTGCCTTAGTTGGCACGTCTTCCCCGCTAGATAGCACCACTTTCCATACATTTTCTTTTCTTGACTTCAAAGTACTGTACTGTCATCCCCATGGTGTTTACGTAGCCGTCGTTCGCGCCGGGTGTGAAAGTTTTATTCAGCATAAAGTTACCTCTTACCGGTGTATCTGCATTGCCTCTCTTAGGAATAGTGCGTACACACTCTGGGCATATCCAATTTTCTTTGTATTCCTGCGTAAATGCTTCAAACTTCTCCGTTGTCAACGCTAAACATTTCAGATGGTATATTTTCTTGCAATTTTCTTGAGAACACTCCATGTACGAAATATCATAAATAACGGCATCGCAGCCGTTGCATTTCGTAGCCATTCAATAACACCGCCAATAAATTAACACGCACAACGATAAATATATATTACTCAAGTGTTGTGTTAATACATCATGATACATACTTTGTGATCGTTTTACACATTCTGTAAAAACAGTTTTAAGTTAAACTGTCGATATCGCAAGATATCGCGTAACATTTTCGGCCTCCACATGCTGCTTTGTTTTGGTTATAAGAAAGTAAATATGTATTTGTAAGTAAATATTAACATAAATTTACAATATTACTAGTATTTGTATTTAGTCGTAGGTAGTCTATTCTTAGAATTCTTATATTCACAATCTTAGTTGTGTCCGAATTTTGTTTTCCAAAAATAATAATTGATTTTATTACCAAATTTTTATGTATAAGAATTTAAAATCCATTTTAATTCCATCAATTCTTATATAATTACAATTTTTCAATGACAATTAGGTATTTAATCCGTTTTATTTTCAGATCAATGAACCAATGCCATCCACCTTCTCACCTCCTGTCAATCAAGCCAACTTCTAAACTTTTCACAGCCTGAGGTAGCTGTGAACCTAGAACCCAGCCAGGAAGATAGGCATAACCAGCCAGTCGACTACTAGTGTCATGAAAATTCCTAAATCTTACAGGGTTCAAGCTAATAAAAATTATAAACATTATACATGTATTTTAGTCTTTTATTAAAATCTCACTGAACAACAACAAGTTAAAACAGTCCACTTTCTAGCGCTTTGCTACCCTGGATACATCACAGTAGCACTCAACTTCCTAGAGTTTTTGCTACCCTGAACATATAACAGTAGCACTCCACTGCCTAGTGCTTTGGTGGGAAGAAGCCGTTGGAGGTAATAAAAGCATTATTTCCTGGCACAACTCCTCAAATAATTGCCGACTGAGTCTGTCTTTTCCTACAAACTAAGACAAGAATTTGCGTAATGTTAAGCTGCTTGCGTAAGTGATGCCGGTTCCTTGTACGCTCTAAATGTCCTTCACGTAGAGCTGCTGTAATTACTCCTCCTTGCGTTGTTTTCCTCAATGCTGAGGATCGTGACCACCCTGCTTCATCACTTTTCCTTGAATGATATTTCTCCATATGATTCTATCTCTGGCGGTGTGAAGGGTATTGTATATCGTAGAGCCGCTTTGATTTAAAGCATTTTAGAGGCCATTTTAAGCAATTTTCCTACAAAATTCACACAAACGAAGATCAAAATATAACACTTTTGGTTTCGTAGGTTTGAGGTTAAAATTCCGAATAATCCATCTTCATCGGTTGCTTGTGTACTTTAAACGTTCTTCACGTGGAGCTGCTTTTATTAAGAGCATTCTAGAGGCCATTGTAATGTATTATCACACGAAATCCACAAAAACGAAAATCAAAAGGTAACGTTTTTGGTTTCGTCAATTTGACGTTAAAATTTCGAAACATTCGTGTGTCAAACTCATTTTTTTTTTCGAAACATTGCCAGTTAGAGTAGGTTTAGAGAATCGAAACGTCAAACTATTATCGTTCGTATGAAATTTCGGGAACGAAATGAACCGTGGTAGGAAACACGCGAAATTTCTTACGAAACTTCGTTTTTCGGAGAAAGAGAGTAGACCCCCAGGGCCGAGCCTTCGTTTCAGAAACAGACCCTTGGGTCCCTACGGTTTGCTGACAACTCCTTAAGGCGCGCGGGAACAGTATGCGCTTTCGGTCCGGATCTGGGTGTCTTGCGTATGTGATTTTACATGTTTGTGAACGCATGCTCAGTAGGCTGGAGATTTTGTGCCGTAGGGTACACTTTTTTCTTTTAATTCTTTCTACACCTACGTAGATTTTTTTTTACACGAGGTCAATTGTCTATAACAGCCTCCTCACAATGCTAGCCGTATCGAGTAGCACTGCCTTCTGTATCAAGCGCTTGATCCCAACCGTGCCAAATTATTATAGGTATAACTGTTCGCTTTTAGCAGGATTGGAATAGATTTGGTATACCAAAATTTTGCATTTTATATTTTTTTTTCTTAATGTCATTATATTGTTTTTTCTGTTGGTCTACATTGTCCTTGTCAGATTTGTGAAATATTTCTAATAATTGTGCAATAGATTTCGTTTGCACAAATACATGATAACGGAAATATTTTAGTATCAGCAAGGATCTAATTCCTTCTACTATCTAAAGTCATGCATTTTAATAAACAATATTTCAAATACCTAACGTCTGTTATGAAATGCACTCGAATAAAATACTTGCAAGTTTCAATAAAGACTATAATTCTAAATCTGTATATTACTTTATTCTTATCTGTATATTGATTTTTTGTTAACTCAGTGTTGATCAAAATTCGCAACGTATACATAAGAACTATTTGCCTTAAAACAATAGTGTTTTTAATTGTGTCAATGATCAAAAAGACCGAAATTTAAAATTATTAATCTATTCCTCGTTCCAACTCCGACGAATATCTACACTTAGGTTGTTGAAACTTCTACGGTACGGACTAAGCGTTTTGCCTCGTCGTTTATACCGCGTACATTCAGGAACTGGTACAATTTGCCTGCTGCGGTCTTCCCGTCCGATTATAATTTTGGTGTCTTCAAGGCTCGAGTGAATAGGCTCTTAATAAACTATTGCGCCTCACCATCAACGATTGCATCACTGCTTAACATCAGATGGGATTGCAGTCAAACACTAGTTTATATCAATTAAAAAACAAACTCCCACGATTTTGTATACAGAAATATAAACTTTTTTTTTTGGGAGGTGGGATGCTTAATGACTTGGGTGAAGCGGGAAAAACCATTACCTGAGTGAGAGGGGTTACCTCACAGATTCCTCCACCGTGTCCTCCATGCGATCCTCACTTTGGCGACACCCAGGCCTGAATCCAAAACAGGTACCTTCCAAATTGCATATCAGATGAAGATTTGCGTCATCCGGACAATGAGGACGCTGTGGCGACTCTTCAGTCATTCCTCAACGAGAGAACTTATCACTGCGGTTGACCAAAACTATATGTATAGATACTAGCAAGTGTTTCAAATTGTATCGATCTTGAAATGAAACTCCAACACAATTCAAAATAAAAAAACGTGTGCTTTGACGATAACTTTATATCTTCTGTCAATCCATTTCTTAAAAATTTATGAATTAATTCACTTCGGGAATTTGCGTATCCGCTTCATTTTTGGACTTCGAAAGTATGATCATGTGTTGGAATTTCGAAGGCAATTGAAGTGATTACCTATTAGGCAACGTCAGGATTGCCACATTATTTCTTTTCTCTTCTCTGTTCTCTTCTCTGTTCTTTATAATCCCTACTCTCCTTTATATCTCCGTGAACGCTTTGAGTCGCTCTTCGTCTTCTCTTCTGCTTCGTCTTCTCTTCTGCTTCGTTTTCCTTCCCATTTCTCTAGTCGTTACAGTGGATCTTTCACTGTTCGTGCTGTGCGCCTATGGAACTTTCTTCCTCACACACTACGGGCTAGCCCCTCATTGGAAGTTTTCAAAGGAAAAAATTAGGGAACATTTCCTGTCTAATGTGACTCATATATATAGTATATTTATGTATTGCGTGCACATATTTTTGTATTTTATTTTTAGTTTTAAGTGTAATATAATTTATTTCATAAGTTTTGTTGTGCATATAAAGTAATATCCTCAAGTTTTAAAATTTCTTTATATAAATTTTTCAAGGTTTGCTGTAAGAAGACCCAATTATAGGTTAAGCTCGCCTGTGTACATCGCCTGTCCTATTTTTTGTTAACCCTTGTGTATAATAAAGAATATATAAGAATATATACATAAAATGCGCAATGTACACGGAATACTATGAGTACTCGCTTTCAAATAAACAATTTGCGTCGATGATGAAATAAGACGTAAAATGTCAGCTCCAATCTCTACTGTCAATTCATTGCTCGTCCAACTTCTTCGTCTTTGTGACAAAGTTTAATAAAATGCGCAGTGTATAGGAAACTATGAAGACTTGTTGCATTATTGGTGCGTAATGTACCTATACCTGTCCCGACTTGTCGGGCCTGGACGACTCACGCATATCCAATGACCTCGGTTACTAAGAGGTGTGTCCACTTAGTTTTATATTTTATAAAACGTTAAGTGTGAATCATTGTTATGCTAATTTTATTTCCACATTAATTTACGATTTGCCCGCAAAATATGCTGCTTTAAAGTACTATAGGGCGCAATTAAATAATAAGTTATATTATGAAGAGTTTATTGTATCCAGGTTTTTTTAAGGTGGGATATCATTCAATGACAAGCTGGAGAGCGTGTCAAGACTCTTATAATTATATGAAATATTATAGGTATGTTTATTTTATATAAATATATTTGAACCCTTGTTTTTTTTTTCTTTTTTTTTATGTACCTGCCATTATATCCTTGGTTGATTGGAATGCCTAAGGCATTACATAAGTCATCCTGTGTACCTTTTTATAACAAGAAGTTTCTCTTTACGTTCAAGACCCCTACTCCCTTTCAGAAGTCAACCCGTGACGCCAGTAGGATTCGGCTCTGCTGGCCCCTGGTTTTACTGACAATCTAATTTGAGGCGCACGTGGAACATTATACGCCGTTGATAGCTCAGGTTTGGTCCGGACAATTCCCAGACGCCCGGACGGCCGGATGGCAGGATGGCAGGATGGCGAGCTGATCCATCATCATCAATTAATTTCATCCGAAAGATTTCCACTGTTTGGACATTGACCTCCCCAAGTGTCACCACAATGAACAATCTTTTTTTTTTTTTTTTATATATATATCTTGTGCAACTCGCATCTATCAGATTCCCATAACGTTTACCTGGTCATCGGTTTACCTTGTAGGAGGCCTTTCAACGCTGCGTCTCCAGTACGTGGTCGCCATTCCAGATCCTTTCAGCCCCAACGGTTGTCTGTTCTGCAAGCAATGTGCCCTGCCTATTGCCACTATATAGCTATCCACTACCTGGACATATTATATGTCCAGGTAGCTATTAATTTCTGTGTTCTAGACATTTTTGTTTTCCAAATTAATGTAAAATGTCTTGGTTCATTTGGTCTAAAATTAGCATCAATTTCGATGTATCAATATTTTCAAACTTCGATACTAAACAAAAAGGTGTGCTACTTTTTTTCTTCATATAAGTTCGTTTGTTTTCATTGCTTTTGCTCTGTTTTGGTTTGTCATCTTATTTATATAATTTTATATTTAAACTAAAGTTGTTTTTTTTTCATTCTGTTTATGATATTCGTCCTGATTTATATGATTAAATATTTCCTGTTATTATGGAAACGCGTAATCCAAAGGTTACCTACAAGATATTTTTTATAAATAAACAAACGGATGCAGTTTGATATTAATTTAAATGGCGAGTAAATCACGGACCAGTACCTCATTACGGGTGTCCAAGTATATTACATACAAGTTATCTGTACTCGTAATTTAACTGCCATTATTGCGGAAATGACACCTAATGATACATACATAAGTAATAAATTGACCTTTCGTCTGAACATTAAGCTGGGTACAGACGGCTGTAATGTAACATGAGAGAAAAGAAGCGTTTCGTAGTGTGGACGCAGCGCACGCACGATCCGAGCATGTAACCTACACACAAAATGCTCTGTTCGCGCGCCTAGTGCGCACGTTAGGCGTCCTTTGGGAAATGCTACATTGCGGCAATGTGGTCGGCAAATTGTTTCATTGCATGTTACATTACAGCATGTTGGTTTCAAGCCAGATTGCCGTCATTGTTAAACCTGTTACTTGCGCCTTTATCCGGCAAATAAAAAGTTTTTCTTTCTTTCTTCTTTTTTCTTTATCCACCACATAGTCGTCACGGATAGTCCCCTGTGCAGAGCATGCTTGGAAAAGGAAGAGACAATTGCACATGTGCTCCTGGACTGCAATGGTGTCACTAATACACGCCCACGAACCTTAAAATCCCCGAAATTTCTTATTGACACCCTGAAAACCTGAAAGGCCTAATCAGTTTTTGAAGAGAGGCTGGTTGGAATAAGCCCACCCAAGATTATGGCCGCCATGGTCCGCATAGGACTACATTCTCAGACATAGCATAAAATCAAGTGTACCTTACGCACGGCATTTCAACTACGTAATGTGACTAGGTACATGCTCAGTTCGTGCGTGCGCTGCATCCATCCACTCTTATGAAATGCTCTTATCATAATACCTTGCATGCTAGTTTACAGCTGTCTGTGCACGGCTTTAGCCTTCCAACATCATTCGTACTGAGTCACCGATGACCGTTACCAATGACTAAGAATTAATTAAATCCGAAGGAACCGATAATGCAATACACAACGAAGTAAATTCAACCGTAAACTTAACGTTTAAAGATTCAAAATTGATTGATTAATAAATACCGTTAACATTTCACGAGGGATCGGAGAAAATCGCGCCAATTTAGGATTTTGTTTTAGTTGTAACTGTGGTTTTAAATTATTTTGATGAGGTAGGGTTCGATAGCCGGGCCTAAAAACAGTGTTTATGTAAAGGATATTAATTTTGAAAGGCTTTTTGTCAGATATTATTTCAATCTTTGTCTTTACACAAAATAAAGCCATCGCTGTCCGTATTTGGCACGTTTATTTATTTACCCACGATATTCTTCGAATAATTGTGTACCTACATGTGATAGATAATCTAAACGAGAAATCACCGCCGCTTAAAATCTACCCTAGGCCAAACCAAACACATGCTCAGTCCAACCACATGCTCAGTCCAACCACATGCTCAGTCCAACCACATGCTCAGTCCAACCACATGCTCAGTCCAACCACATGCTCAGTCCAACCACATGCTCAGTCCAACCACATGCTCAGTCCAACCACATGCTCAGTCCAACCACATGCTCAGTCCAACCACATGCTCAGTCCAACCACATGCTCAGTCCAACCACATGCTCAGTCCAACCACATGCTCAGTCCAACCACATGCTCAGTCCAACCACATGCTCAGTCCAACCACATGCTCAGTCCAACCACATGCTCAGTCCAACCACATGCTCAGTCCAACCACATGCTCAGTCCAACCACATGCTCAGTCCAACCACATGCTCAGTCCAACCACATGCTCAGTCCAACTCAACCCTACCCTTCGCCTAACCTATCACAGGCTCAGGCCATGCCTCTATTGTTCTAAGCGCTGTGGCCATAAAAAGTTGTCTACTGCCAAATCATTGTATTGTGTAGGCCAGGTCGTATTCTTTAACACAGTCTACAACTTGTAGTCCAGGGGTCGAAGTCTTTGCTAGCTGAGGGTCAATCATCGGCTTTAAAAACCTAAATAGTACGTGCTATATACGAGTAGCTTAGGGTGCTGAGTCCAACTGAAAAATTAATAAGACTGTATCTTGGTACACTTGACTTTAGCTGAAGTTTTAATCCCTTTTTTCACAAAAATGGTCCTTAGTCACTCCGCGATAGAAAATCCCAAACCATTCATCAGCCTGTTTCCGATCACTGAAACCGATCTAAGTCTTGTATTGTTCGTATGTATGCAGCCATCTTGAAATGCATCTTAGGTTTGTAACCCGCAGTACGGGATATACAAGTCTCATATTGAGGGCATCCACAAAAGATTTCTGAGGTACCTACCTGGATTACAGAGCAAAACAAGCTTCTTTAGATTATGCAAAAGGTGTCGCTTTCTACCACTTGAGCAAAGACGCGAAATTAACGATGTGTGCGTCTGAGCTCTTGTCAAAATTGTCTATACACGTCAATCAGATGGGTCTGCGTCAGCGACCACTTCTTCAGGCACCTTGCGCAAACTCTAATATAACACAATAATAGAACACACCGCTAATATTTCTCTGTTGTTCGATTTGGAGTTATTTCTTGAGTATGTACTTATATTCATCCACCAACCCGCACTGGGCCCGTGTGGTGGATAACGCCCCATTTCCTCCCTCTCTTAGAGATGAGGCCCGAGTTCCAGCAGTGGAAACATTATAAGGCTGACGCGCGTACTTATATTTATATGTATATATTTAGTTTATCATTTTTTTTTTATTCAATTTGGTTTTTTCTCCTCTCTTTTATTGCACCTGCCACCAGTTTTTTTCTCTGCATCATCCAAAGGTTGACTGGTAGAAAATGCCTTCTGTAACTTTATGTGCATGAAGCGTAAATAAATAAATAATATAGGCGTAATGCATATTTTCTGTGAGCAAGTAGTAGTTTTAATAAAAATTCTTGTCAACCCGGCATTGACCTTTTTTGTACCAATACGAGCACAGGAAGCGTTTAGCAAAGTCATTCTTTGCACAAAAAGTACCTCCGTATATTAATTGTAATGTTTGTTATATTGTTAATGTTTATTTATTTTACAGTTTTAGGTATTGTTCCAACTTTGTGCAACTATTTTATACACTGGGAGCAACAATTTTGTCACTATCTGTGGAAGCTTATTTAGCAATTTAGTTATTTATTAGTGTAGTTAGCTTTCTTAAAATGTAAAATAAATAAATAGCATGACCACGCAGGACTCTGTCAACCAGTTAAAAGGCTTTTAGAGCTACGACCACACACCAGACTAATTAGCTTGTTATAGTGTTCTTCTATTGTAAAATATTCCCATCTTTATAAAAGATTATCACTGTGATTTCCATCAGCTTAACAAATAAGAAAATGTTTGGATCTCTCCACTCTCGTCGATTCAAGGCGACGGGCCTATTGGTATAATGGTTAGTGGCCCTGACTGCTATGACAGAGGTCGTGGATTCCATTCCCAGCCAGGACAAATGTTTCTGTGATGAGCACGATCATTTGTTCTGGGTCTGGGTGTAATATATCTATATGTATGTATTTAGTAATATAAGTATGTTTATCAATCGACTAATACTCATAGCACAAACTCTGCTTAGCTTGTAAATAGACGGCGGCGTTGTGTGATAGTTGTAAAATATTAAAAAAAGGCGTCCCCCGTATGTCGCCGTTACCTGGACCAAGTTCCAGGTTTCTTAATTTCACAAGATAACATTTGTTGTTTTCTCAAGGAATTTCGAATTGAGAGCATTCACTGTCTGGTCACCACAACACGTAGGCCATAGTTATGGATTGCCAACAGAAGTGGTGTTAGTGTGTTATCTATGGAACGACAATCAAACCTACGACGAAATACTAATGAATTTTGGTATCAAGTTTCAACAGCGTTTCAAAAATTGTGGCAGGTTCCATTTCCACTAAATGCTGAGCAAACACAGCAATAATTCTGTACCCCACTCCAGAGAAAAATTTAAACGCAAAAAAAATTAAATATGATTGACATATTTTTTTTTTGCGTTTAAGTTTTTGCTGCTGCGACGAAAAAAAAAAATAGCCTCGTTCTAAATTTAAACATGGAAAAAAAATTAGGTGTAGCAAAAAAAAAGAAGCAGAAAAAAATATAATGCAGAATATATATAGATTATTATGCATTTTTTTTTTGCAAAAAGATTATAATGCATTTTCAATGCATAAGACACTGATAAAATAATATTGAAGTCCTCGTTTTGTTTATCCTCGATCGGAAAAATTGAGACTTAGGTATCATAAAATATAAGTCATATAAATATACACAAATAATGTTGAATGATACCTAACTTTTGCTTCTTTTATTGTGTTCTAATAGTACAAATAGATACTAAACGAGAGTTTTTGGCGGTATTTTTTCAAGTTAAGTTCATTGGCTCTTAATTATTCGCAAATTAATTCCTAGTGGCTATTATTATGTTATTAAATTGTTGTAATTTTGTATCTCGAGTGTCTATGCAGCTGGACAATATGCTGAATAAAGTGACTAAAAACTACTTTATAAACTTGATACTGGTTAAATGTAAAAACGAGCAAAGCCAAAATAAAAAAATAAAAATTACTGACATCTGAAAAGGTCACAAACGGCTATCTATGGCTTTTAATTAAACTTCCATATTGGCAAGGCAATGATACTTTTTAAGGTTTCTGATTTACAATAGTTACAGGTGTTCATATTTTGATATAATTATATTGTAGCGGATAAAATATTTTTATAGTAATTGAAGAATATACAAGCGTTTCATAGCGTCTCCACCTTCTACAATATCTAACTATTTAAAAATAAAATCACATTAAAACAATATCGAGGTCATAATTGCAACGGATTATTACATTACTTCCTCAAGGAGACATTCCAATTCCAATGGACTAATTTATTTATCATACAATGTAGTCGATAAGATAGTAGAAACATTTCCGATCGACACAAGTAATGATGAAGAAGTGGATGCAATGACGTCATTCTATATTTTATCTAATCTTGAAGCAATTGCAAGTAGGATTGGTAGACATTATGGCGATGTTTTAATCAGTAGGTATCTTAAGGCGTAGTCTATAGTGCGTAACTAAATATATATAGCTTATTCCCAAAGTTAAGCAACGCTTGTTGAATTTGCTGTAAGGATGAGACCATCTCATTCTTATCTTCCACCGTGCTTCAGAAAGTATTTAGCCCTGTGTAATTTATAAACCTCCTTCGACAGTCATTACGGATGATCACAGAAAATTTAATTGCCACCAGTCTTCTAAGAGACGTGAAAAGCCCAGAGTTGTCAACGTTAATCCATATAAAAGGCTTCACATAAAACTGCAAAGCGGTGTAATACGACGTTGCTTCGCAGATACCCGCGATGCGAAATGTACTGCGATGCGATTTCTTGTGGTAAATTATGGGTCCATGTGACCAAACAATATGCGAAGTGAATCAATTCGCAAGTTCTTGCGAACACGCCGATTTTACGATGCGACGTGAATCAATTCGCAAGTTCTTGCGAACACGCCGATTTTACGATGCGACGTTGCATCGCAGTTTTGTGTTAGGGCCCAAATTTATTAGCATCCAAGTTCATCCGCTTTAGCTGCCCACAACAGTGTTACAATTCTCACCAAAGATTTCATCTGTAAGACTGAACATCTTGATTTCTTGAAATTTTGAAATTTGGTAAATATCTATAACCAGTGCGTGTTGCCAGTGATGACATATGTACATTGACTCGAAAACGTGGTTTTGATCATAATGGGCCTTATCAGAAGTCGCCTCCTTCTACGAAGCAGTAATGTTAGCAAAGGAGGCGGCCGCATGCGTGACGGAACGGCCCTCACGCCCGACGGAACGGCCCTCACGCCCGACGGAACGGCCCTCACGCCCGACGGAACGGCCCTCATGCCCCAGCTACCGGGATCCCAACTGATTCCAGCCACACTTTCCAGCCACACTTTCCAGCCACACTTTCCAGCCACACTTTCCAGCCACACTTTCCAGCCACACTTTCCAGCCACACTTTCCAGCCACACTTTCCAGCCACACTTTCCAGCCAAACTTTCCAGCCACACTTTCCAGCCACACTTTCCAGCCACACTTTCCAGCCACACTTCAGCCACACTCCAGCCACACTCCAGCCACACTCCAGCCACACTCCAGCCACACTCCAGCCACACTCCAGCCACACTCCAGCCACACTCCAGCCACACTCCAGCCACACTCCAGCCACACTCCAGCCACACTCCAGCCACACATTCTAGCCACACTCCAGCCACACTTTCTAGCCACACTCCAGCCACACTTTCTAGCCACACTCCAGCCACACTTTCTAGCCACACTCCAGCCACACTTTCTAGCCACACTCCAGCCACACTCCAGCCACACTCCAGCCACACTTTCTAGCCACACTCCAGCCACACTTTCCAGCCACACTCCAGCCACACTCCAGCCACACTCCAGCCACACTTTCTAGCCACACTCCAGCCACACTTTCTAGCCACACTCCAGCCACACTTTCTAGCCACACTCCAGCCACACTTTCTAGCCACACTCCAGCCACACTTTCTAACCACACTCCAGCCACACTTTCTAGCCACACTCCAGCCATACTCCAGCCATACTCCAGCCATACTTTCTAGCCACACTCCAGCCACACTTTCTAGCCACACTCCAGCCACACTTTCTAGCCACACTCCAGCCACACTTTCTAGCCACACTAGGCATATGCTTGTGGATGGCGTGCAATGAGTAGCTTACCGTCCGGCTGTCCGGTAACCGTCCGACTCGAGCTCGAGTTGTCAACGGTGCGTAGAGTTGCACCCGCGCCTCAAAGAGATGTCAGCAAGCCGTAGGGGCCCAGTAGGGACGAATTCTACTGGGGCCATGGGTAGTGGGAAAGAAAACCCCGGGTCCCTGGAACGTGGGCAGGGCACATTGCTCAGAAAACTGATGGACGATGGGGACGATAGGCTTCAGTGACGACCACGTACCAAAAGAAGGAGCTTAGGAAGGCCTCCCACAAGGTGGACCGATGACTTGAGGGTTGCGGGAATCTGATGGATGCAAGTTATGGTGGCATTTGGGGAAGGCCTATGTCCTACAGTGGACGTCTTTCGGCTGAAATGATGAATTGGTGTTAGTGTGATTTTTGTCAGCACAAAATAATCTACAGTAAAATTTATCTTTTGTATGTATTTAGAAATATATTAAGTAGGTATATCAGTTGTCTAGTACTCATAACTCTAGCTCTGCTTAGTAAACCTTGTTGACTAGGAAAATACCAATACCTTTCTCATTTGTATATATATTCTTAAAAGATTTTTTTTTTAAATATTATTCCAAGAAGCAAAAGTTAATATGAACATCAGTTATTTTATCTATGTTACTGTTTAATGTAAATATAATTACTATAAACTTAGATAAGCAAGAAAAAAGCCTACGTGATGAAACAGGCATCGCACATCTTAGTTTTAATTAATCTTTTGACCCTAATTTATCACTAATTATGAATAACTTCAGTTACCAGATTTTCACAATCCTTGTCCGTTGACTAGATTTGTTTTCTCAGTATTTAGATACAAATTTTTCATTGTTATTCTTTTCATTGTTAACGTTCTCTTGTCAATACTTTTTTTTTTTAATAGTTTTAATAAATATATTACTATTTTAGTAGTATTATTTCAAAATCTGTACAATAGTAGTATTACTAATTCATTCTTATTCAGTAGTATTATCAATTCAAGTTATCAAAACTAAAATTAAACCAAATATAATATTTCAAATAGATATTAAAATGACATAAACTATGTTATAAATAAAATTAAATATAAATTAAATAATGACCATTAACACACAAAATTGTTTGTTGTTCTTCTAATAAAGTCTCGATAAATTGTTTTGTCACAATTTTTCGTCAAATTCAATTGTAAAGATAAAAATGAAGCACTTTTTTTAAACTCAGAATAAATTTACCCATGTACGAAATTGATTTCTTTAAGTAAATGTCAGCTGGTTGAGGTCAATGAACTGTAGGTAGTTAGTACGCAAAGACCGACAGCAGGTCATTGACTCGTTTACTTAAACATATTAGTTTCGTACATGCGTATGTTAATTCGAGCTTTAGAAAAAAAACCTTTATTTGTTAATTTTATCTTTATAAATCGATAGTGTTTCATGTACCGAATCGATCCTCCACGAGATTAAAACGACAGAAATTTAGTAGTGTATAACTATGATATATGGTCTTGAATATGAAATGACGTAACAGAGAAAGAACTGTAAAAAGGGAATGAAGTGTAAAAAAGAGTATTGGGCAAGAGAAGAATAATGGTGATCCTACTGCTTTGGCCTTCTCTTACTCTTACTTCTGATTGCACTCACTTTTCCTTTTTATTTGCAGTGCTTTCAATATCGGGATGGCCACTAGTCAGTATAAATTTTTACCACGTCGAATGCTGCTTCTTCGTTGGCAGATAGCACGGTGTCACCACCTTACCAGTCATTATGTGATGTACACAAAGTCCTTTGCAATACATAAACGCAGCGTTCGAGTTTAACTATTTTATTCGTACGTCTGACAGTAGTAACACAACTGATAGTTAACATTTCACTTTCAGTATCAAAAACAATATTTCATTGTGCCATTCATTACCTTTGTGGAGGCTGCCACAAGCAAAAGTACAAATATTTTACACAAATGGTAGTGTCCTTTAAAAAACCCTATAGGTATATTACTTTACTTTTTTAACGCTTGTTCATCATCATCATCAGCCTTTTTAATGTTCCCACTGCTGGGACACAGGCCTCCTATCTAGGAGAGGGAATGGGCCGTAATCCACCATGCGGGCCCAGTGCGGCTTGGTGAATGTCACATGTCTTCGAATTTTTGGTTCTAGGACATGTCGGTTTCCTCACGATGTTTTCCTTAACCATTTTTGAGAGCAGTGGTGATGAAATAAATTACACAAAGTAATGCGCCTGGCTGGGTTTGAACCCGCGACCTACAACTCGTAAGTCGGGGCCGTTACCACTCGACCACCACTGCTCTCACGCTTGTTATCTGAACTATAATAATATTTTCTTCTTTTATGCATCACCTTTATCTAAACATATTTCTTCATCATCCTTAATTGACTTTAAGTCTGTTACAAAAGTATAACTTTTATTTTTGTTGAAATAAATAAGTACCTAATAAAATTTCATAAGTAGCAATCAAATTATAGTCCTTAAATATCCTGCACTTAAATGTTTTATCATGGTAGGGACAAACATAGTATCTACTTTTACATGCGTTTGTTTTTAATAAAGATAAACAGTAAATGCCTACGTGACGCTACTGGCATTGCACTATGTTTATATTATTTTTTTATTGGACTTTTGACTCTTTTTTGCACTGTATCCAAATATATTGCTTTTGAATCAGCAACTTCTTTTCGCGATATTATTGAGATGCAAACAAATAAATTATTAGCTAACACGCTTGCTTATTATTAAGGATTATTTAAGATGATAAGCTTATTATTAGGATCAGTGGTGGCCGAGTATTAACAACCCCGACTTAAGAATTGTAGGTCGCGGGTCCAAACCCAGCCAGGAGCATTATTTTCTGTAATTTATTTCATCACCACTGCTCTCAAAACGGTGAAGGAAAACATCGTAAGGAAACCAGCATGTCTTAGAACCAAAAATTCGAAGACATGTGACATCTACCAACCCACACTGGGCCCACGTGGTTGATTACGGACCATTTCCTCTCCTAGAGAGGAGGCCTAAATCCCTAGGCCTAAGTAGTGGGAACATTATAAGGCTGATAGTGTGCTATACTATGCTAAGTTTTTTCAAGGGAGCTTTGTAATCGGATAAACATTTTTTTTTATTTGTATAATTTGATAATTCGATCTTATTTTACATTGTTAGTTATTATTTGTTGCATTTTGATATTTTTTTATGAGAGATGTACATATTTTTTAGGATAAAGAATTGAGACAAGATCTGGGTACAAAATTCAATAACTGGTAGTTGGGCAAGAAGTTTGATTCTTTCCTGTCTACCCAATATTCTATTTTTTTTTTTTTTGTCTATCATCAATATTTTTTAATCCATCAGCACACACTATCACATCATCATCGACTGTAGATTTTTTTATAATATAAATATTTAAATTTTTTATTTGGGATAACATCCAATGGCTACTCTCGCTCTAAAGTGGAGCAGAAGGGCGTGTCACTGGCTAAACCTACACCTGTATCAAGCTGCTCTTTGCGTTTTAAAACAATGAGTTTAATTTTCAGAAATTCCTCAAATATTAAATATATTATCATAACCAAATTATCTTTTTTGTGACCTACTTTATCAGCTAAGAATATTCTAAATATCGACGTAACAATTCGACGTCAGTGAACGACGACAACTGGTTCTCTCACCCCATTTAGATAAAACCCACGTGGGGTCAAATCACCAATTATGCGTCATTCGATTCGCGATACCTACGTGACTTAAATCTTGTAGTCATAGTACAAATCTGCGGTTATGTATAGTAAAAAGTTATATTACTTATGTATGTCTTAATATTATTTATATATTGCACCTGTTATGCAAGGACGTAGTAAATACTTCTGTACTTAGAATTGATTAAATTGATATGGTTAGGTACTTTTAAAAATGATTCAGCTAAGACTTCTGTTAATATAAGTCAACTACTATGCTCTGACTTTAATATTGTTCGGGTAGGATTGGTGAGTTCTCCTCGTATTTCTGCGGTGAGCTCTTCTAGATGAGGCTGGTGTTTCTATTTCACTACTCTAAAAAGAAAAAAGCGAAACATACTAAGAGTGGGGCCATGGGTCAGCTTCCGAAAGGAATACCCGGCCCTGGCACGATAGGCAACGAAGGAATGGGGTAGGTTTTTAGTCACTAGGAGTCTGAAACTACTTCCCGCTCCACCCAAGGGTGGGATTTGTCATTGGATGATTTTAAACATACTAAGAGATCAAAGTCTCTTTTAAAGTCCCATACAGCTAATGTATGGTCTGATCATTAAAACACCACCAGTATACCAGGTAAGTCTATAAAAAGATATGACTTAAGTTCATGTATCCCCTAGGTGGGGCAGAGGGCATCCACCCACATTGCGCTGCTATCTCTTTCAGTCTTCCACTTTATTTCGCTCCAGGTCTTTTCTATGTTCTTTGCCTCTGCGATGATTTTTTCGCCAGGCCTGCTACTGCTGTTATTTCGACTAACTTACAAAACATTCAATCAATATCATTCAAAAAGCATAATTTTTAATCATTTCAGGTTTAATACCGTGCAGCTCAACAAAATATGATTTTATGTGCATAAAAACCTTTGGACAATACTCCTTTATGCATACATCCATTGTGTTTGCAATCATTTGATTCAGTTCCAGTATCTTTCTCTGCTTCACCGAACCTAACCTATAAAACTAAAAGACGTGAAGATGCGACAACTGGGATCACTTGCAATAACGATGTAACTCATAACACAATACGTGGGTTGGTTAGGTCATAGGGATATCAGATCTATATTGAAATTAGTGGTATCTCAGGATCTGTTGAGCTCAAATCATTGAACCTAGGAAAGTGGGACATGATACAAGAACTTTGTTATTATACTCAATAATTGCGAGTGCGATGCTGTTCAAAACATGACCCACATGTTGGAATGTCCCAGGTGCCCTTACACCTGCACTTTGGAGGACTTAATGGGTGCCACCGATGCTGCAGTTAACGTGGCAACTTACTGGGCCCAAATAATTTAACGAGTTTACCATCGATTCGAAAAGAAGAAGAAGAAGACTCAATAATTCTACTTGTAGGAGTACATAGGCATACCTATATACGGGACAATTCTATTAGTAGTAGTCCATAAATTTTGATTGTTATAAACAACAGCTGTGCGAGTCAAATGACCTGTAGGTAGTTGTCGGTCGTTACGGACAACCATTTTACCTAAAGAAATTAATTTTGTACATGCGTTTATTAATTCGAGTTTTAGAAAAAAAAAGTACTTTATTTTTTAATTTTATCTTTACAAATCGATAATGTTTCATGTACCAGATTGACCCTCCACGAGATTAAAACGATCACAATTTAGCCGTGTATAAATCAATGTCCTCCGGTACAAATCTGACAGTATAACAAAAAAAAAAATATTACCGGTACGATACATTCGTCTCGTCGGAGATACCTCCCTTTTCAATGGAGGTTTGAGGGACTTTACGCTATTTTTCGTATTCTTCTCTAGAAATCAACTGAGAAATGTGTTGTTTAAAAAGATGAGTGTCTGATACATCTCCAGTAACATAAAATATGTTGCATTTATTGCTCTATTTATATTCCCAAGAATACGTTTCTTCACTAATAGGTTTATGGATGACAACAATATCATGAATGTACATAATTATTCTCACTGCTAGAACTCCACTCCTCCTCCCTATGAGTTCCCTATGAGAAGGAATGGACGGATCTTCCAAGCGGGCCCAGTGCGGTTGGTTATGAATACGAAAATTATAATAACAATATAGCTATAGCTGATTGTTTGATTTGTTTTTCACAACAACATTGCTTATTTATATGTATATGTATATATCTGAGTATGTATTTATTACTGTATTTTTTTTTCTTTTCTGTTTGTCTATTTATTGCACCTACCATGTTGTTTCTGCACCATCCTAAGGTCGACTGGTAGAAAATGCCTAAGGCATTAAGTCCGCCTTTTTAGAGTATTTTGTGCATAAAGTTTATACAAATAAATATACAGGGTACCTCATGTTTATGTTTCTGGCAATCTATATAATCCGGTATTCTATACATACCTAGGCAATCTGTATAGATTAGGGCTTAAAGTAAGACGGTGGTTTTACAGGTGGTGATAAAAAAAAACCAAACCTAACATGTCCGTGTTGAGGTGGCACTCTCGCCTTTACATGGCATACATTACCGGCTAAGCATTCGGTATTGTATAGAATACCTGAATAATATAAATTGCCGGTAACATTTACAATATTTGTATTTATGGCCGAGAAAACAATTTACACAAAGAAAACCTACCATCTACCTAATGCAACCATTACCAGGTCATCATTCAGTCCATCTTGTTGGAGGCTTTCCAACGCTACGTCTTCCGGTACGCGGTCACCACTTTCAGCCCCAACGGCCATCTGTTCTGCCATTGCCACTTAAGGTAAAATACGTTTTATATTAGAATATGACTAAACCTAGACAGGTCATGGACATATAAAGGAAAACCTCTTCAAATTCTTGAAAGTTTAAATGAAAATATACACAAATCCACAAAAAAGGAACACAATATGTACGGTACTTACATTTTCGTAGAAGTTACATGAAGTCATAGTGAATTTAAATATTCACATTATTTATATTTACAATTTCAATGTTTCCGAGAACTATGTGACAAACCTCACGTATGTAATGAGCAGTTTGTATTTGGGGTTTTTACCCCTCTCCTCCACCCACATTGGGTTCGCAGTATTATTTTATAAATGAATTAAGCTGAACATTAAAACGAAATCACTATCACGGTAGTTGGTACCGCACGAAGGACGCAGTGGAGAGGACACGGTAGAGCACCGCTCGGTCCTCGTGAGGGCGATCGGCAGCGATCGGTTGCGCTGAACTGTGGTACAGGCTATGGTCCGAAGCGAGGAGGAGTGAAAGGCGGTCGCTTTCTTCTGCGAAGGAGTAATGCTAGTAAAGGAGGAGGTCACACGCGTAAAGCATCTGATTCCGATCTTGATCCCAATTTCCAGCCAACGTAGGCGAGACCGTCCGGTAACCGTCCGGTAACCGTCCAGACCGAGCCCTAGTCGTCAAAGGCGCTTACTGTTCCACGCTCGCCTCAAGGATTTGTTAGCAAACCGTATGGGTCCAGTAGGGTGGAAGCCTACTTGGGGCCAAGGGACTTCTTGCTAAAGGAAGATTCGGCCCCGGTATGAAAGGCAACGAACGAAGTTTGATTTTTTCATAGCTTCAAGAGACCGCGAACTTCGTGAGTATATAGTTTTAATTTCATTTTGATACCTCTATTCGTTCCTAAGCTAAAAGGTCTTGACAAACAGACGGTCAAAAAAGTGTTCATATAAGGGTATCCTTTTTTCCTTTTGATGTACGGAACCCTAAAAATGGACCCGGTGCAGCTTTGATTGAGCTGTGAGCTTTTTCTCAGCTCTAGAATAATAAAACTTACGTCTAAACCAACAGTTTTTCTATGTACTGATACAATAAAACGCTATGCAATTACCGTACAAGAACATCAATAATAGCACCGCAAATATTAACGTCAACTCGCTTATGTGTCAAGGGTAGATGGAATCGGAGGTAAACAATAAGGTTGTGCCATTAGTAGTAGACACGCCTCCTTTATCTAGTCTATGTATTGTCGGCTAATGATTTACATTATCTGTGGTAACGGGTTACTGACTAGTTATCTAGTGCATTCGTTGTTCACTGGTATTTAGATTGGTGCTTTGGTGAGATGAAATCACAACACGTGTTGCCACTCTAAGCTAAAAGGGTTTGGCACGCAATAATTAGGCCGTAAGTCCTCTCTTTGAGGAGTGTCTGGAAAGACCTCTCGGCGTCCTCATCTTCCGCATGACGCAGGTTCTACAACTATACAACAAGCAAGTCAAACAACTATTTTTAATCATATAAACATGTGCTTGACTGCGAACCTATCTGGGTTGGACACCCGATGTTAAGCAGTAAAAAGTTGTCAAATCAGAGGTAAAAAAAACGATTGTAACGATTAAATATTTAATGTTGCGTAAAACGTAGAAAAATATGGAATTTTGCAAGACGCATCAAATTTTCCTGATTTAATAAAAATACAGTACTACATATAACTAATAAATACGTTACTAAAAGTTTTCACACGGACGTTTAGTCCTTTTTTATGTAATGACATAAATGATTGCGTTCATATAAAAAGAAGAAACGAATTGAACAACTAAGTAGGCGCTAACTAAGCTGACCCTGCAGGCGTTATCTAAGCTGACCCTGCAGGCGCTTACTAAGCTGACCCTGCAGGCGTTATCTAAGCTGACCCTGCAGGCGCTTACTAAGCTGACCCTGCAGGCGTTATCTAAGCTGACCCTGCAGGCGCTTACTAAGCTGACCCTGCAGGCGTTATCTAAGCTGACCCTGCAGGCGCTTACTAAGCTGACCCTGCAGGCGCTTTCTAAGCTGACCCTGCAGGCGTTATCTAAGCTGACCCTGCAGGCGTTATCTAAGCTGACCCTGCAGGCGTTATCTAAGCTGACCCTGCAGGCGTTATCTAAGCTGACCCTGCAGGCGTTATCTAAGCTGACCCTGCAGGCGTTATCTAAGCTGACCCTGCAGGCGTTATCTAAGCTGACCCTGCAGGCACTATCTAAGCTGAACCTGCAGGCACTATCTAAGCTGAACCTGCAGGCGTTATCTTGTCCAAAATTAAGGGTCGTAAAAAAGTATTAAATAACGCAGTTTCCAGTTTTTCTCAAGCTTACATTTTCAAGCGTAATAATTACCAACCGGAATGTGATAGTTTATAATCGTTTACCAATGAAAATTCATGCGGGCTCAAGTTGACCGGCGAAGAGATAGTCTAGCCAAATGGGATATACTAGACCTATTGCAAATACAGTGCCAGTGTGGAACCTCATCTCAGGATATGCGTCGCCTCCTTTTCCTACCCGGCATGCAACCATCTTCACCATCAAATACAACCACCTTCACCTTCCACGACCAATGAAAATAATTTATTATTATTTGTACCAGAAACAAAGAATGAAAAAAATATATTTTAAGTCTAAAACAGAATAAAAGAACAAAATAAATAGTACTAGGTAACTTAACTAAAATAACAAATTATTAGCATAGCATAGCATAGCATATTAGCATTATAGTGTTCACACTGCTGGGACTTAGGCCTCCTGTCTAGGAGAGGGAATGGGCCTTAATCTACCACGCGGGTCCGTGACTATTTGACACCAAAATACCAAAGCTTTTTATGCTCTTTCAACTTCAAAAACCCTTTACCTTCTATGCCCTTTACTTTAGGAGATAATAAGAAAAACATTTATTTTATTTTAAAAATATTGTGAGATATAATGTATCCAAAACACTCAACAGTTATCACGAAATGACAGCATGTCAAAAATTTGGTCAGACGATCACTTTCGCTTTTGTTTTGACAGGTTGACAGAATCATGAAATTGAAATGGGTCGAAATAATAAACATCTTTCAACTATCAGAGGCAAGTGACTGCTGGATCCAATTGTGTTGCATTTAATTCTGTCAATTCTGACTTGTTTCGTATTTGCTTCAAGTGTTCGTTAAACTATCGTAAAAGATAATTCATGTTTTGCTTTTTACTTTGTTTGCAACTTCTGCCTTTTTACGGCAGCAGTTAAAAACAAAATTGTACCTACCCGTGTCAAGAATAAGTATTGATAATGTCCTCTCGTTCGAGTGACCAGTGAAATTCAATAAAAACAGAGACAACTTGTAATTCTTTAAAGAAGACAGGCGTGCAACATTCGCCCTGCAATGACAGCCCAGAATATCTTGCGTCTTCTCTCTCGTCACTCTAAACCTCTCTCTTCTGCATCAACAAACTACGTCTTTGCTCCATTTAGACTCAAGCGGCGCAATTATCTGCCGCTCTAACTACGTATTAGGGTTGTGATTCGTCAAAGATCCGTCTCTGCCTGATTCCAGATTAAATCCGATCTCCTTTAAGAAATCTGAGTTCGCAAGAAATCTAACTTCGCAAGAAATCTAACTTCGCAAGAAATCTGACTTCGCAAGAAATCTGACTTCGCAAGAAATCTGAATTCGCAAGAAATCTGAATTCGCAAGAAATCTGAATTCGCAAGAAATCTGACTTCGCAAGAAATCTCATTTGACTCCGACTCCGCAAGCGACGAATAAAAGGTGAAAAACATTTTATTTTTTAATTTTGGCTCCACAACTAATAATTTTTTGAATTTCATAATTTCTCCCTTAAAAGTTATTCCATACTTAAATTTAAAACACAGAATTTCAAAATAATACTTACATTTTTTTTTTTTACCCGACTGCGCCAGAAGGAGGGTTATTGAATGTTTAAATCTTTGATCAATTGCAAATGGTATAGTAGATCAAACAGACAGACAAAAACACACCAGGTATCCTATAAGGGTTCTTTTTTGTTTTTATATTTATTTTGTGTCTGTCGATTGAACCTTGAGTGATATTAATCTTTTTTCTTTTTATCCTCCGTAAGATTTCTCGCCTCTGCCAAATGCAGCGTTCGTTACATCCCTACTTCGAACACACATTAAAGTTTAACGGCATGTCTCATAAACTGCTTTAACAGAACTCGAGATACGATTGTTTAACTAATTACTTAACTATAGGTTTATCAATGCTTTTCAAACCATTGTTTTGAATTAACTGCGAGTTAGTGGTTTGAGGAAGATTAACATTTGTGAATTTTGAATGTTTATTATTATTTAATGTAAGCTGACTCGATAGACAGCCTTTGCCCTGTATTTTAGCTTTAAATTTTCAAACGCATGAAATCATATAGTTCAGTACCAGTGGGTTTTTATCTCGATATTTTTTATCTCGATTTTTTTTATTGCGAATAAAATTCAACAAGAAAATATGATGTGTATAATAAATGATACTAGTTCGAAATAAACCATCCAGTGCCTGTGGGCTTTAGGGTGGTTTTCCACCAGAGATGTGCTATGCTACGTTGATATGAATGCGTTTGATATCCAAAGAGAGAGTGTGCGCGGGAACAGTCCTGCTGCGGTCTTCCCGTCCGATTATAATTTAGGTATCTTCAAGACTAGAGTCTATAGGCTCTTAAAGAACTAGTGCGCCTCATCATCAACGATTGCATCACTGCTCATCAGGTGGGATCGCAGTCATGCACTAGTTTATATAATTTTTTAAAAATCCACCAATCATATTCATTGGGGCACATAGCTTAGCACTGGTGAAAACGTATTCAACTAAGATTTGTTTTTTGACAGGTTTCAGGCTATAGAGTTTTTACAGACACTTGAATTATCGACAAGTTAAGATGTCAGAAAAAATGTGTTAACTGCACGTTCCAAAGCGTGGATCTCTATGGAGAAGAATATGCAAGAAACTCCACGGACATTCTTTGAATCTTATGATTTAAAAGAGTGGTCTACTCAACTTCAAACATTTAAATCAGAAATCGGTAGAAAGACAAGCTTATAAAAAACATCTTTATTTGTAAAGAAGTTTTCTTTACATTCATAATAATGTACCTGGGACTCGTCCTCGACAGCTGGTGGAACTTCAAGGAGCACTTCCGACGTCTGGCTCCCAAACTGAATCGGACTGGGGCTGCTCTCGGGCGGCTCCTGCCCAACCTCAGGGGACCAGACGCCTCCTGCCGGAAGCTCTACGCGGGAATCGTTCGGTCCATGGCTCTCTACGGGGCTCCGGTGTGGGCACCGACGTTGACACAGCAACCGAGGGCCCAGCTGAATGCGTGCCAGAGGGTCATGGCAATACGCATGGTGCGAGGGTACCGAACGATCTCCCGCGAGGCGGCGACCCTCCTTGCTGGCCAACCGCCGTGGGATCTGGAGGCAACAGTCCTTGCACACATGCACGACAAGCGCATGGAGATGCAACGCCGGGGCGAAATTCCGCTGCCACGACAAGTCGAGGCATGGCGGACAGAGCTCCGGCGGGATCTCATGGCGAAATGGCGTCAACGACTATCGCAACCTCGTTCGGGGCGCGCCACAATTGGGGCGATAAGGCCCATCCTTGAGGCGTGGCTGGAAAGACCTCACGGCGTTCTCAACTTCCGCACGACGCAGGTGCTTACCGAACACGGAAAGTTCGCTAAGTACCTGTTCCGGATTCGTGCGGAGGATTCGCCCGGGTGTCGCCACTGTGCGGAACATCCGGAGGACACGGTGGAGCACACTGTAGAGGTGTGCCCCGCCTGGGCGGAGCATCGCCGTGTCCTCGTGGGGGCGATCGGCGGCAGCGATCTCTCTCGCCGGGCCTTGGTTCAGGCCATGGTCCGTAGTGAGGAGGGATGGCAGGCGGTCGCCTCCTTCTGCGAAGCAGTAATGCTAGCAAAGGAGGAGGCCGACCGCATCAGGCAGAGGCAACGGGGCGCTCGCCCCAGCCGCCGCCGGGATTCCGATCCCGATTTCCGGCCACCGTAGGCGCGGGCTTGCGGACGGCGTGCAATGGGTAGCACGCTGTCCGATCGTCCGGTAACCGACCGGACCGAGCCCAAGTCGTCGACGGCGCGTTCTGTTCCCGCGCGCCTCAAGGAGCTGTCAGCACACCGAAGAGGCCCAGCCTGCTAACTGCAGGCAGGCAGGGTCGAAGCCTACTGGGGTCATGGGTTAGTTCCGAAAGGAATGCTCGGCCCCGGCACGATAGGCTACGTAGGAACGGGGTAGGTTTTTAGTCAGTAAGAGTCTGACACTACTTCCCGCTCCGCCCATAGGGCGGGATTTGTCATTGGATGATTTTACCTACCATAAAAAAAAAAAAAAAAAAAAAAAAAAAACATTCATAATAATTCAAAGCTGATTCTTTCGAAGGATTAGTACTTCAAGTAGCTTATTTTCTTCTCCAACGTTTTAACTTATCTTTATACTAAAATTGTTTCTCGTCGGCGTAACAAACAGTTACTTGACTCTTGTTCTTTAATATGTAAATGAATCATGGGACTATTTTGGTGTTTTAGTAGCCTGTTGAGATGCTAGATATTCAGCATGCTGGCGACGCCAAGCTTGTGACTGTTCAGGTATCCATCCGTATAGTTTAAGGCAGTTTTTCAAACCCATTTTCAAACCGTAGGCACGGGCTTCGACTGTCCAGTAACCAATCGGACCGAGCCCTAGTCGTCGAAGGAGCGCACTGTTCCCGCGCGCCTCAAGGAGTTGTCAGTCCTACCTACTGGGGCCGAGGGTCGCTTTCTGAAAAGAAGGCTCGGCCCCGGTATGATAGGCAAAGAAGAAACGGGGTAGGTTTTTTAGTCAGTAAGAGTCTGACTTTATCTCCCGCTCCGCCCAAGGGCAGGGGATGTCATTGGATGATTTTTCCCACCATAAAAAAAGTTTAATAAAGTTGTCAACAGCAAAAACCTCAGAATAGCTGGTTAGCATAGTGGTTGAACAATTGATAGCTGCGCTGCGTGTGTCGTAGGTTCGATTCCCACACGGAACAAATATTTGTATGGCCCTACAGACAGATGTTGCGAGACTGGGTGACTTGTGTATGTTAGTTTAAATATTTGTGCACCCATCAAAGGGTTAGAAAAAGAAGGAATGGGGTAGGTTTTTTAGTCATTAAGAGTCTGACACTATCTCTCGCTCCGCCCAAGGGCGGGGGATATCATTTGATGATTTTCACCCACCCTATAGAACCCAGTTTCAAAAAAGGCTGTTTTCCAATTCTGAGCTAGTAGTATGGGTGCAAATAATATACCATGTCCTTTCTATGAGTACAAGCTTACTTTGTAGGTACCAAAATTTCATCCAAATTAGTTCAGTGGGTTTAACCATGAAAGCATAACATGGCGTTAACCTTACCCTAAAGGGTAAAACGGAACCCTGTAACTAAATCCTCGCTGTGCGTCCGTATGTCTGTTCGTCTGTCATTAGACTGTATCTCATGAATCGTGATAGATAGCTAGACAATTGAAATGTTCACAAGTGATGTATTTCTGTTGCCGCTATAACATCATCATCTTTCTGCCGCTGTCCCGTTTTATTTGGGGTCGGTGCAACACGTTTTTTTTCTTCTATTCTTTCCTGTCACTTGTCACACCATCACTAAATCCCTTTTCTTTTATATCATTTCTCCCAAACAACAAAGGTGAGTTTTTTTGTCGTTTGTGCTACGAACGGTACAGAACCCTTCGTGCACGAATTTGATTCGCACTTGGCTGCTTTTTAAATTTATAATATTAGTATGGATTAGCACCGATCAGACAGATACACGTGCACTCATAACAAGCTTGCTAAAAGGGCCTAATTATGATAATGATATTAATGAACTTAATTCATACTGTACAAGGGGTATTTACGTTCGTAACGAAGTATTTACCTCGTAATAAGGCTTATTAAATTTTCAATTTATTCGATGTTAAATAAGATTGTTTATCGTACCATTTTTCTAGATAATTTTAAATCTTTGATAGAGATTTTTTATAGATTTGTGTGGAAATAGCCACTGATTTGAGATTGAAATCAAAAGGTGCAAGGGTTTGAAAACGTTGCTGTGACGGATCCTGAGGGGTGGCTAGGAGCAGCGATATACGAGGAAAATTTGAAGAAAATTTTCAAGATTCAAGATTATGGCCAAACCTGCTGTAAGACACACCAAATATTTGATAACATATAATTCTGTAAGGGAAAAGTAGTTCTATATGAATTATAGAACAACTTTCTATGGTATAACTTTCGACTATTACCGGCAAAAGCTATAATAATTTATGTAGGCCATTTTACAAAACAAAAATATTAGTTGTGTATAAAACACATGAGAGAAAACAGCTGTGAAGATATATTTACGAACAGAATTTAGTTGAACCGCAGAGCTTTAAGCGCAATTTAGACGGTACGAGTTTCTCGCCTCGAACATACGAGAATCGTAAGAGCATAGAAAAAATGTCATCGTCTAAACACATACCTAGGCGGTGCGAGTTTCTCGTCTCGAACGTACGATAATCGTAAGAACAAAAAAGCATCTCCGTCTAAACATTCATACCTAGACGGTTCGAGTTTCTCGACTCGAATTTATTTCTTACCTGTGTCTAAACACTTTGATACGATAATGTCATGGCGATTATTGCTTACGATTATTGCGTACGATTTTCTCGAACAAAACGTTCGAGAAACTCGTACCGTCTAAATTACGCTTAACTCTGTAATAAAATGCAACCATGTACGTAATGTATGTATATCGCGGCTAAGTTTACATTGCAAGCCATTTTTAACATCCCAATTTAGATTTGTTTCTTCTATAAATACTGTTGCTAAAACTATTTATTAATAGACCATTAGATTATGGATTAGTTTAAACATTATTTTTTTTTGCTACATGTTATTTCTCTGGCTAGTTTTACTGGTCGCAAGCGTCACTGTTGGCCGTCAGGTCCAGCTTTTATTCCCAGGTTTGTCTGAGGGTTACTGGGTCTGTATCGTGTGTTGGTTTCCGTACTCTGCCTATGATGGAGCAATGAGTCGTCGACGGCGTGTAGTGCTCCACGCACGCCTCAAGGAGATTCCAGTGAAACTGTAGGGGCCCACTAGGGCCGAAGCCTACTGAGGTCGTGGGTTGACTTCTGAAACGACTACTCAGGATTACCCTGGGACGCAAAAGGCAACTGGAGGAACATAAGGAGTGCTTTTTTAGATACCTGACCGACTTTTAACATGGGTGCAATCTTGAATTCAATAAAAAATGCTGTTCAAGATATGCAAACATATGTTCGCTCTATATACCAACAATAGTATATTAAAACTAAACTAATATGATATTAAAAGCAAACCAATACCTACGCAAACACAAACAAGTACGCACTAAAGTGCAACTGCGCTCGCGCCGCTTCCAGCGCGATCTCTCCCGCCATTTTCAGCCGCCATGTTAACTCGGCGGTTCGTCGACCGGGCGACGCACCAGTGGCCTTCACCTCGGCCCCAAGGTCCCTTCCCGGAACAGACTCTGATGATTAATCATCGTCACGATCTGCATTCGGACGGTTCTGTAATGTTTTCAGGTTTTAAGAATTTCTGTTTCGTACCTAGAATCTTCTTTTGACATGAGCAACTGCTTTTAAACTGAGGAGGAAAATATTCATTTTATAATAATATTGTTTTGTGGTTCTGTGTGGCCTCGGTTTTCGTATTTATATTTTACTAACTTTTGCCCGCGACTTAGAGCCAAATTCACCAATAAACTAATCGCGATTATATAATACTAAACGCGGTTTGAGCGCCTAATCGAGATTATAGCTACATTTTGCGTTTCACCGCAATGAATTGAACCCAGTTTACGCTAAACTCAGTTTCAATTCTTTTGTTGTCGCCCATGTTTACGACACGAGTCTTTAAACTAGATTACGCTGAGCTCAGTTTAGTTGTAAGTTTTTATATTGAATGATGAAATCAGCCCTTAGTCTGTACGGATGGGAAGTCGAAGCCAAAGCCATATAAAAAGTAGCTAAAATTTCTTTTCTTGGAGTTACTTCGTACCAAATTTCATCAAAATCGGTTCAGTAGCTTAACAGTGAAAGTTACATTCTCATTAAAATATTAATATGGATTAATAAATAAGGGTTGGTATATTATTATTAGGTACAGCAGGTGGATATAAAATATTGATTTATCTGTTATATTTGCAATTAATAAAAATTACACTACGTAAAACGAGGAAATTATTTTGACAATAACAAGTTTTATTTTTCTTCTGTCACCCTAAATAGGTAATATCTATACAACATCCTCCCCTTTAAACTTCTTCCCTTAAGAGCCCTTTCACATTTCGGCATTACGCAAATTTAGGTATTTTATGCATCGAGCGGGCGGCGAACTACGTTAGCGATATTTTCATTCATGCTTCTAGCAGTCTCGCTCGCACTATGATATTGTGTATACGGCGGCTAAACGATCTTGATCTTTCGTAATTGAAGTATTCAGAAAGAGTTTAGAAGATGGATATTTTTTTTTAAATGTCGTTTTAATTTAAATATGTTCAAACAAATATTTTTAATATTCTGCAGTATTCGATAAACAATCGATTGTAATATATACTATTCATAGCAAAAATAGATTTTTAAAGTTGTATATATTTATTTTTAATTCATATAAATTAGTGCTCGACTGTGATCCAACCTGATGGTAAGCAGTGATGCAATCGTTGATAACTAGTTTATTAAGTGTATATTCAGTCTAGCCTTAATTTTATGGTAGTATGGTTGAAATCTTATCGAATAAATGAAACAACAAAATGTATTATTTATTTTATTATTTGGTACAGTCAGACATCATATTTTTACATCAGAAAAATATTTCCCGCAAAGGCATTGATCGAGCTTTTCTTGAGTCGATAACTTCTGGCAGTACACATTTTTCATAAAACAGCTTTTAATTTGGGTAACATTTTTAACGACCAAAATTCGTGGTCTTTGTAGATTGTTATAGTTTTTACAGGAAAGTCTGGTCCAGTCCATATGGCAAGTATGCAGACATTTTTATTGGATATATAAAGCTGTTCTTGAATTTGGTAGAACCAGTCATGACTTTAACTAGTCTAACTTTAATAAATTCACTATCTGGTATACTAGTAAAGTGTGAACTTTATACTAATTGAAATATTATTTCAATTAGTATAAAGTTCACACTTTATTATAACTTCAATATAACGGTATATTATACCGTTCGAAAATAAATATTTACAAAGATCAAAAACTGCGTTCGTAGTTCACACGCACACAATAGCAATGCGGCAGCGTCTACGCGACAGTCGGCGCACACGACGGTAGTCACGGTAGTATCGGAACGAAAGCGCGCGGGAAAGAAACTGACATAGGTCCGACCTCGACAAGCGCTCGCGCGATACTAATCGCAGATGACCGGCGCAGTGAAATATAAAGTGTTTTTATTTATTTTATTAAAAAATAATAGTAGCGATTTAAAAAATAAAAATAATACTATAGTTTAAGCAAATGTTGATGATTATTTTGGCATAAATTTGAAGTCCAAATAATGTAGAACTTTGGAGATATTGGGGCTTGTTTTGAAGCCTTTTCGGTAGATAATTGAATTACGTAGTTTTTTTTTTCTTTACATAAAAGGCATATAACGAAAATATTACCTGTTATGATTGAAGTATAGGATATTTGAGAGCTAATAATATTTTTGTTTTTGACTGATATTTAGTAGAATCTCAAAATTAGAGCTCAGAAATGATGTCTCCGTGAATTTTTGCCGAAACATGTATCGGGAGAAAGCTTATTACTAAATAATTAAATAATTAATCTAAAATCAGTTTTGAGTTAATTGTAGTAGAGAAAACGAACTATATTAACCAAGAAATTGTTATTTCATACAACGAACATAAAACCTAAAATTTCAACGTAGAAAACTTGCAATTTCGTGTTTTTTTGTAATACGCCTCTTAAAACTTATTAGTTGAATAGTATAAAATAAACATAAATAAATCACTCTTAAGAATAGCCAAAATGATTAGGAGGACGTACAACTCGTCCCGATGAAATATCGGTGTTTCATCGGGCCGCATGTGAATGACCAGGGTTTAATCGGTTAAACCCTGGTCATTCACATGCGGCCCGGATCGAACCTAAACAGCAGGTCTTGCACTGTACTCTGAGGAGGTAGTAACACTGCCATGATGATTGGTTGATGATGAATGGTTTAATATGAAATATATTTTTCATGAAAAACTTATTATTTTGAAAAACCTTTTATGATCTTCTCGTTCGACTTTTCCGTATTTTCCGGGGTTCTCTCCAATTGTTACCAATCTATCTATTTTCTAAATCTATCTTTTTTCTAAATCTATCTATTTTCTAAATCTATCTATTAAAAGCGAAATACCACTCACTGATTAATCACGAAATCTTAGAAACGATAATATTTACAAACTTGAAATTTGGCAGGCAGCTTCCTAATGGAGAGTCCTATTCCTGGTAGATATCCTCTAAGGTCTGGTTTGTAAAGAGAAACCGACTTTCTAGCGGGCGAAGCCGCAGGCAGGAGCTAGTTTGAGGGAGTCTGGTCGCATGCGCTGGGCGCGGGAGATAATACGCTATAATCCTCGTAACACAAGTTGAGCCATCATGGCGGCCGATCTTCAATGCGCAGTTACTGATTCGAGTCTCAATCGAAGTGGGAGGCTGCACGTAACCATAGCAACTAGTTCAACTTATTTGCCGCGAACTATACCATTAGGTTAATGATCACGCCTCGCCAACCTGGCAACGATGCTTAGAAACGGGTCATGCTACAACAACTTCTTACAGTAAGAAGTTGTTGTAGCATGACCAGTTTCTATTATGCACATGCACTAAATATACGAGTAATATATCAGAAAAGGCCACCAAAAAATGTAAATAGTAAAAAGAAAAATTAAAAAACATGTACTTGACAAATAAAATTTCTTGTTTGTCTCCCAAAGTCTTGTAGGTCACGAAGGCTGAAATCGAGTTGAACATAGCTATAAAGTTTTGCCACCAATGGAACTCAAAGTCAGCATCTGTTCCGCAAGCTCGGAAGTCTCGATTCTAAAACATTGACACGTCCCTCGAAAACCAACACAAACTTCGTCAACAGACGTGACCAAACATATTTGATTTCAATCTCAAATACGAGTAACAAACTGTCTTTGAGCTCTAACTTTACATTAGAATATATATAAAAGTAAAAACAACTTTAAGTCATAAAATAAAACAGACTGTTCGATCGCGAGCTTCCGCAGCGCTCGATAGATGGCGTTGTACGCTTTTCTGAATCGCGCTATTAAGATTCTCCGCGGATAAGCTATAAGGTTTCGATTAATAAATTTTTTTGTACTCGCTTTGACAAGAATTTGTTTCATTTCATTCCCGAATTCTTGGGGCAGTGGTTGAGTGGCTAACATTTGGTCCTATCGAGTCGGATCGCGAATAGCTAAAAACGCGACCAGTGAAGTGGCAGTGTGTGCCGTTTGGTGAGGCATAGAAACCAGAGGTGGATCGCCCTGAAGTGCCTGTAAATCCCCGGAGTGTGGTGAACAGTAGCAGCGCAGCAGTGAAGTTTGCGGCAGTCTCCGCTAGGAGGCGCCACCAGTATTGAGGCGGCAACGGTGACTTCAGCAGAGCCCGAACAGCGACGACATCGGCATCAAGGGTGACGTCACGTACAGTGAGGTCATTCTCGCATCACGTGGTACGAGCAGCATCGGCGACGCACTCTCAACAGCGACGTGTTTGGAGAGGTTTGGCAAGCAAAACCGTGAGTTACAATCCCAGTGTTTATGTGTAGACTTGTGAATTTCTCAGTGTATTTTGAAGATCGACTTAGTGCAATTTAAAGACTTTAATATTTAGTAGTAATCTAGACTTAGAATAATTAAAGATAATGTGTTGAGACGGGAAATCTATGCCCGAATTTGCAGAGGTATTAATTAAATTCATAAGACTTGTGATTTTAACGTGTTTTCGACTTACTTAGCATAGTTTTGCGCAACAGTTTAAGACAGCATTTAAAATGGAAGCTCTATTTAATATCCAGTATAATTTAAATTCTACTATCAGTAAAGCAAAGTCTAATTTCAAGAAATCCCCTAAGGAACGATTAACGTCTTCATACATAGAAACTAGATTAGAAAGTTTAGAAGCTAACTGGTCAACGTTTTCTGAAACTCATTTAAAAATAGTGTCATCAGTTAAATCTGCAGAATTCGAAAAATCTAATTATAACATGACTAATTTATATGAAATTACGGAAGAGTTATTTACTGATTATAAAGTTGAGTTGAAGGAAGCGTTAAAGAAAATTGTATGTTCGGATGGTTCAAATAAAATGCCTGAATCTTCTGCGAAGGGTTCTAGGGAGATTTGTTCAGTAAAATTGCCTAAAATTGAGTTGCCTATGTTTTCCGGGAGTTATTCTGAATGGATTAGTTTTAGAGATTTATTTATATCCTTAATTCACAATAATAACCTATTAGACGATGTTCAGAAACTGCATTATTTAAAATCACACTTATCTGGAGAAGCTGAAAGTCTTTTACGTCACATACCTATAATTAGTAGTAATTATGCAACTTGTTGGTCTAAATTAGAAAATCGTTATAATAATAAAAAATATTTAGCAAATTGCATTATTAAGCGCTTCATGAGTCAAAAAAATATTGTTACCGAATCCTCCAGCGCAATTAAAGAATTATTAGACACGTCTAACGAGTGTTTACATGCTTTAGAAAATTTAGGCATAATGGTTGAGCATTGGGATATAATAGTTATTCATGTTTTGTGTTTAAAACTTGACACGGAGTCGCGTAAACAATGGGAAGTTAAAATCAGCGATTGTTCAGACGAGTTACCCACATTAAATCAGTTCAAATCTTTCCTCGAACAAAGATTTCGATCTTTAGAATTTTTAGACAACAAGGGTCAACGTCATCAGTCCAATCCAAAATCGCTTCACGTGTCAACTAGTTCATCATGTATTTGTTGTCAAGATTACCACAAGCTTGCTAATTGTAAAAAGTTCGCCAGTCTCGATACCGATAAGCGTCGTAATTTTGTCAAAACAAATGGTTTATGTTATAACTGTTTAGGAACAAACCATTCTGTCTATTCTTGTCGTCTGCAAACTAAATGTCACCTCTGTAAAAAGAAGCACCACACACTACTTCACCCAAAACCAAGTGCCAATTCTGCTGAAACCGTTAGTGGTTCAGCAGAAACCAAGGCGGTAGCTGCCAATGCAGCTACCTCCTCCAATCAAAGCGATGCCAAACCCATTTGTTGTTTTGCGGATGTAAACAACCACGGTCTGTTAGCCACAGCCCTGGTCAATGTGGAGTCGAGAACTAGTACTGCTATGGTTTTAAGAGCTCTGATGGATCAGGGCTCTCAAGTCTCTTTTATCACAGAGGCTGCAGTACAGTTGCTCGGACTAAGAAAAACACCCGCTCACACAGACATACTTCGACTAGGCGATGACGAGGGACATTCAATGCCCTCTCAGTGGATGGTTAGAATTAAATTACAATCACGTCTAGATCCCAACTTTGTTTTGTAAGTCGATGCTTATGTTTTGAACAAACTCACATCCCATCTTCCTGAGAAGAAGATCATGCAGGTTTCGGCTAAGTTCACGTCCTTAAAATTAGCGGACCCGACGTTTGATACGCCAGGGAAAATAGATCTACTGTTAGGTACGCGTGTAGTCGGAGAAGTTTTATTGGACGGTTTAGTCAAAGGTCCACCGGGGTCTCTAGTTGCTCAGAAAACTAAATTAGGCTGGATCTTGTCAGGTGAGATCCCATCGTCAGCAATCTCTAGGCCAGTATGTTATCATACTGTAGTACAGTCAGCGGATGTCAATGACCTTTTGCGTAAGTTTTGGGAGTTAGAGTCAGAACCCTCAGTTCGTAGTGTGACCTTAACGGAAGAAGAACAGGAGTGCGAGGAGTTCTACTCCAAGACCACCAAACGTGATGCGACTGGAAGATATATTGTAAAACTCCCTTTCAAAGGCGAGTCGTCCAGTTGCAGTTTTGGTGGGTCAGAGGTCATTGCCCGTAGGCGATTTCTCAACTTAGAGAACAAATTATTAAAGGAACCTGAATTTAGAATACAATATAGTGCAGTAATTAATGAATATCTTCAACTGGGACATGCTGAAGTTGTCCCTCAGACAGAATTAGGTAAGGATGCGTTCTACCTACCACATCACGCAGTAGTGCGCGATGACAAAAGCACCACTAAGGTTAGGGTGGTGTTCGACGCTTCATGTTCAGGCCAAAATAGTGTAGCTTTAAATAGTAAATTAATGGTTGGTCCAACTCTACAACCTGATCTGCGTCAAATCATAATGCGGTGGCGCTGTCATCCTATAAGTTTGGTCGCAGACATAGTAAAAATGTACCGTCAGGTCAAGGTTGCAGAAGAGGATACTGATTATCAGCGCATTTTGTGGCGTGATGACCCAAAGGCCGAACTAGAGCATATTCGTTTATTACGTGTTACTTTTGGAACATCTTCTGCGCCATATCTAGCGGTCCGGTCTCTACAGCAATTGGCCCGCGACGAAGGAAGTGATTTTCCTTTAGTGGCAGACAGAGTTCTTACAGAGTTCTATGTGGACGATCTGTTGACGGGATGTCAGTCTGTCGCCGAGGGGGAACTTATATATCACCAGCTGAATCAGCTGTTAGGTCGTGGAGGCTTCGAGCTTCAAAAGTGGTCCAGCAGCAGCGACGAGTTGCTTGCTAAAATGAACACGGGTACTGCTAGGGAGGACAAACTCGAGCTTAAGGTGGATTCGCTCACTAAAATTTTAGGATTAACGTACCAAAGAAAATTAGATGAATTTAGTTACACTGTGCAACTTCCCCCGTGCGAGGGCCCCGTTATCAAGCGTAAAGTGGTTTCTGACATAGCTCGTTTATTTGACCCTCTTGGCTGGCTTGCGCCGGTAATAGTAACAGCCAAGGTGTTTATTCAACGCCTATGGCTAGCAGGAATCGAATGGGGCGATGTGCTTCCAGACCACTTATCAAAGGACTGGCTTAGTTACAGAAATAACCTTCACCATCTTAGGGACTTTCGTCTGCCGCGATGGATTCACACAAGTCAACTTGATGTCTTGCTCGAGTTGCGTGGTCTATCTTCGATGCATTGATACGAATGGAAACATTCATGTTAGTCTAGTTGCAGCTAAGACCAAGGTGGCCCCCGTTAAACAGGTATCCATACCTCGTTTAGAGTTATGTGGCGCTGTGCTGCTTTCAAAACTTCTACGTGAAGTTTCTGACACCTTGGGTATCTGTAAAGAAAACATACATGCATGGACGGACTCGACTGTGGTACACACCTGGTTGCGCAGCCACCCCAGCCGCTGGAAGACCTTTGTCGGTAACAGAGTGTCTGATATACTTACCGTCACTGACAGTAATCAGTGGTCGTACGTTCAGTCCGGCGATAATCCCGCAGACAGTGCATCGCGCGGCGTGAATCCTTCAGAGTGCGTTGACCTAGAGTTATGGACGCAGGGACCTAGTTGGCAAAAAAACAAAGAAATTAATTAAAGTGATAGAGTAATTAAAGAAACTAACCTAGAGGAGAGGAAATCAGTAGTAGCTTGCAACACAGTAGCACAGGAAATAAACGAAGATTCATTAATTACAAAATTTTCATCTCTCAGAAAACTCATTAGAGTAGTAGCTTATTGTAAAAGGTTCTTAAAGTTCAAAAATAAAAATTACACTACTAAATTTAACAATTTTCTAACACATGCTGAAATTCAAGGAGCGTTACTTACTTGCATTAAAATATGTCAACGGGAACATTTCGGATTGGAGATCGGTAGTTTAACGATGGGAGAAATTAATAAAAAAGGTGTACTTACCTCGCTCAATCCTTATGTGGATCAAGAACAAATTTTGAGAGTTGGTGGTAGGTTGCACAAGGCCAACCTTCACGAAGACTCGAAGCATCCTATAATTCTTCCTCGTAAGTCACATATAACCCATCTCTTAATAGCTGATGCTCATGAGAGGACGTTGCATGGCGGGCCTCAGTTAGTACTCAATTATTTAAGATCCAAATATTGGATAATAAACGCAAAGAGTGTCGTTAGGCACTACGTACGTAAATGTGTCATTTGCATCCGTCATTCCGCTCGGTCTGTACATCCTTTAATGGGGTCATTGCCCTCTGCTAGAGTCAATGCTGGCCGACCTTTCTTTAGAAGTGGTGTGGACTATGCAGGGCCTATTAGTATCCGTCCTACCAAGGGTCGTGGTTATCACTCCACCAAGGGCTATATATGTTTGTTCGTATGTATGGCCACTCGGGCTATACATTTGGAAGTCGTCAGCGACATGACGTCGCAAGCCTTTATAGCAGCCTTTAAGCGCTTTACAGCGAGGAGAGGACATTGTGGTGAGATGTGGAGTGATAACGGCACTACCTTTGTTGGAGCTAATAAAGAATTAAAGGCGTTGTTCAACCACGAAAGGTCCGGTGTGGCACCTGACATTGCCGATTGGTTGGCAACCAACGGAACCACTTGGAGCTTTATTCCACCCCATTCCCCGAACTTTGGGGGGCTTTGGGAAGCTGGAGTGAAGTCAACCAAACACCATCTTAAAAGAGTGATAGGTGCAAGCACACTCACTTTTGAGGAGCTGACAACAGTGCTTGCCCAAATAGAAGCCTGTCTCAACTCCAGGCCACTTTCTACCGTCAGCACTAACCCAGAAGATCCATGCCCATTAACACCTGGTCATTTTTTGGTAGGCGAGCCTTTGCTTCTCGTGCCTGAAGTTAATTTTGAAAAGTCCAATATTGGTACCTTGAGAAGGTGGCAGTTAACTCAACGCATGGTTCAGGATTTCTGGCGTAGATGGTCGCGTGAGTATTTGGTTCAATTTCACCAAAGGAACAAATGGACACATCTAACCGTAGAACCTAATTTGGGTGACGTAGTGTTGGTTATGGAAGACGATCTTCCACCTGCAAGATGGTTGTACGGTCTCATTACCGAAAAACATACTGGCTCGGACAAAATCACAAGAGTAGTTTCATTGCGCTGTAAAGGTTGTATTATTAAAAGACCAGTGTCGAAGCTAATTGTGCTTCCCATTACCTCATAAGCAATCTTGAATGATTTTGTAAATTAATGCTAAGGATTTATTGTACAATAGTGTTAGATTTAAGTTTAAATTTAAGATTTGTATGTTTAAGATTTGTTTGTTATTTTCTATTTTTTTTACAATTTATATACAGTCCACTAGTGTTTTAACTTCCCACCAAATCTTGTGTTTGTTTCATGGTGGGCGGTCATTTAGTTTTTTTTTGTGTTGTCATGTTTAACTTGAGTTCTGGACATTCTGTCCATGGTGGGCGGGATGTTCGATCGCGAGCTTCCGCAGCGCTCGATGGATGGCGTTGTACGCTTTTCTGAATCGCGCTATTAAGATTCTCCGCGGATAAGCTATAAGGTTTCGATTAATAAATTTTTTTGTACTCGCTTTGACAAGAATTTGTTTCATTTCATTCCCGAATTCTTGGGGCAGTGGTTGAGTGGCTAACACAGACCTAGTCAATCACTGTAGATAAATAACTTATTATTATTAAAATTACAAATAATAGTTATACCTCAAGAAAACGATCTCATTCAATACTAAATAATTTTTAGTCGTCTACTTTCAAAATTGCTTTTTCATAATATATTATTATTCTTCTGTTTTCATTTTTATTTACATATAAATTTTGTTTTTAAATAATTTAATAAAACATTTAAAAATAACAACTGGGCAGGTGCAAGTCGGACTCGCACACCGAGGGTTCCGTCCAAACTAACTTAAGTAAATACGAGTAGTTCAATTCCCGAATCGAGTCTCTAAAGATTTTTCCGAATCGAAAAAAGTATTTTTTTAGTGACGTAGCTACAAATTTACAGTTTTCAGATTTATTGCTATACTTGTGCTATACGACCTTGCTTCATGCCAAATTTCAGGGTTTCAGGTCAACGGAAAGTACCCTATGAATTTTGATTCCCTTGAGAATTCCCTTGTCGAAATGTACGGTTTTTGCGACATAAACGGGCGTATGTATTTTTGTCGTCAATTTAGATCCCTTCAAGGACACTTCAATCATAGCTTCAAGGAACAGCAGACCTAAGTTTATGGTTTAAACAACTCGATACCTCGACGCGTTCCCAAGATAAAGGGTCTTCAGAAACAGACAGACACGGAAAACAAAGTGATCCTATAAGGGTTCCGCTTTTTCCTTTTGTACAGTAACGGAATGGTACGGAACCCTAAAAAATCATATGGTTGTAAGGACTAATGCCTCTATTCCATTCTTCTCTTCTCTTTTATGTAACATTCTTCTTAATAATGTAAAATTACTTAATTCAATTTATATTATAATCATATTAGTATCAAGTCTGATGATTCAGTAGGGGTCTCTTCTTAAAACAGACACTAGCTTGCTGGTATGAATTTAAAAAATATAATAAGCAATTTGTCTAGCGTTGCACTCGACTTAAAACCACTATCAAATAACTACTCTTACATAGTTTCTACGTACCATTATGCCATGATTGGCAACAGTTGGCACAGCCAGCGACCTTGGCAGGTCTCTATAAAGCACATGCCTTGACCTGAACGGTGCTCCCAAGGTCATTGTCACTTGGCAACCGATGAAGGTATGGTCAACTTCACATGAAAATACTATCAGAACCTAATGCTGGGGCCATATCTGCGTCTGTCTGTGTTTTGAATGTTTTACTCGCTAAAATTGGTTATTCTGCAAATAAAGAAAAAGAAAATTAAACCTTCGACATGCAAAAGTATCAAAGTTCATCATCAACATTATTTCAGTCGACGAATGTTCACTGTTTGGACATTGCCTCTCAAGTGTCGCCACGACAAACGGTCTTGTGCGTCTCCCATTCATCGCATTCTCGCGACTCTTCACCAGGTCGTCGGTCCACCTTGTGGGAGGCCTTCCAATGCTGCGTTTTCCTCAAACTTGCCTTAATAAATTACAACGGCCAGAAGAGCACTTGCTGTGGGGTGTTGAGCGCTTCTTAGAGCATTGCTGGGGCAGACACAGACAAACTTGGTCGAACTTAAGCTGTAGCGCGAGCTTTTAGCTACTACAGCCGGTGTTTACTTGCCGCGCGATGCATCTAGCATTTTCCACTACGATAAACGATATTAGGTAGTCAAAGAGAGCATGTGGACCACGGCTACGCACTTCGATAAGGCACCAGCCTTATCGAAGCGCGAAGCCGCCAGACGATGAACGGTGGTGTGGCTCCACCATAAACTACTCTGGAGGCAACAGTCCTTGCACACATGCATGACTTACGCGTGGAGATGCAACGTCGGGGCGAAACTCCGCTGCCGCGACAAGTCGCGGCATGGCGGACTGAGCTCCGGCGGGATCTCATGGTGAAATGGCGAGAGCGACTGTCGCAACCTCGTGCTGGGCACGCCACGATCGAGGCGGTAAGGCCCCTCTTTGAGGCGTGGCTGGAAAGGCCCCACGGCGTCGTCACCTTCCGTTTGGCGCAGGTGCTGACCGAACACGGCAAGTTCGGTCCGTACCTGTACAAGATTCGTGCGGAGACGACGCCCGGGTGTCGCCACTGTGCGGACCGCCCGGTGGACACGGTGGAGCACACAGTCGAGGTGTGCCCCGCTTGGGAAGAGCACCGCCGTGTCCTCGTGGGGGCGATCGGCGGCGATCTCTCGCGCCGGGGCTTGGTTCAAGCCATGCTCCGGAGCGAGGAGGAGTGGCAGGCGGTCGCCTCCTTTTGCGAAGCAGTAATGCTAGTAAAGGAGGAGGCCGACCGCATTAGGCAAAGGCGCACACGCCGCCGCCGCCGCCGGGTTTCCGATCCCAATTTCCGGCCACCGTAGGCGCGGGCTCGCGGACGGTGGGCAATGGGTAGCTCGCTGTCCGTCCGTCCGGTAACAGACCGGTCCGAGCTCAGGTCGTCTACGGCGCGCACCGTTCCCGCGCGCCTCAAGGAGTTGTCAGCAAACTGTAGGGGTCCAGCAGGGCCGAAGCCTACTGGGGCCAAAGGTTATGTGAGACTGTCACCAAAGGCCCCACGATAAAGGCAAGGAATGGAAAGGTAGGTTTTTAGTCAGTAAAAGTCTGACACTGTTTCCCGCCCCACCCAAGGGCGGGATTCGTCATTGGATGATTTTACCTACCCAAAAAAAAAAAAAAAAACCATGAACTACTCGACATAATTTAACTTCAGCTTGACTATCGTGCCTGGCTCGTGTCGTTAAAGCTATGCTAATCCTAACTTAACTTAAAGTTCATGTTAATAGGTTAGATTCTGTGGAAAATTGTAAAAAGAAGTTTCGAAGTCGGGCTAGTTTATTATAGGAATATTTAAAAGGGATTTTCTAGGAAAAATTACTGTTTAAAAGTGCTTTAAGAAAGACCACACTATCTTGTGAACCGGCGAATTAATGTATTCTTAAAATAACATATTCTTTCGTGTGATAGTACGTTTTTTTTTTTTTTTTTTGTAAAAATGGCTAGTCGATGCAATGTTCACGTTTGCAGTCGCAAAAATATGGTTTGGAAAAGTGTAGAGATTTTGGTTGGCAGCAGAATAAGTAAAAGATAAGAGGCCTTACCATGAAATATGTTAAAAAGTTAGTTCGGTGGGCAAAAGAGGAAAAGGGATGGAGTTATACACCCTATTCAGCTCCATCAGTTATTCACCCTATACAGCTCCATCGCGAGAGGCAACGGCCCTCACGGCCCAGCCGCCGCGGGGGTTCCGATTCCGATCCTGATTTCCAGCCAACGTAGGCGCGGGCTTGCAGACGGCGAGCTATGGGTAGCTCGCTATCTGACCTTCCGGTAACCATCCGGACCAAGCCCAGGTCGTCAACGGCGCGCACTGTTCCCGCGCGCCTCAAAGAGTTGTCAGCAAACCGTAGAGACCCAGCCTGCTAACTGCAGGCAGGCAGGGTCGAAGCCTACTGGGGCCAAGGGTTTGTTTCCGAAAGGAAAGCCCGGCCCTGGTATCTAAGGCCACGAAGGAACGGGGTGGGTTTTTAGTCAGTAAGAGTCTGACACTATCTCCCGCTCCGCCCAAGGGCGGGAGATGTCATTGGATGATTTTACCCACTACCAAAAAAAAAAAAAAACCCTATACAGCTCCATCCCTTCAATAATTTCTTCCATCTCTTTACTGATTATTTCAAATGACGCCACTAAATAAATTTAGTTTTTGACATTTTCTATTTCCTTGTTATGATCACTATAAATTCCATTATAATTCCCATTATTTGATTAATATTTACATATAAATTATTATATTTTTAAATATTCCAATCCAGAATAAAAATATAAAAAATAGTGTACCACCGATATCGAGAATAGGGTCCAAGCTACCGGCGGGCAGAATTCCAGAGAAAGGAACCTCCTAAAAATACGAGAAGTGTTCAGGAGAACTGCTTTCTGAATTAAACCCTTTGATCGAGGGATGGGAGAGGTTTGGTCGAGGTTCTTGACATATGTCATCTGTCTGGTGTATGCATTTTTCTCTTCTATATGGTTTTCACTAGATTTATTATGGTTTTTGTTATGTAGTTGTATCTTTCTTGTTATTTATATTGTCTTATTTGGGTAAAAATGAGACCAGACCAATTTTAAAGCTTCGTGAATGAAAAAAAAACTACTGTTGACATTGGGTTTTACCAGGTATTATTCCATTTATTCATTTTATAAACTTACTGATTACATTTTTAAATAAGTTTTTAAAAAACTTACAAAAAAATAACATTTTAAAATATAAAAAATAGTGTCCCACCGGTATCGGGAACAGGGTCCAAGCTACCGGCGGTCAGGGCTCCAGAGAAAGGAACCTCCTAACAATACGAGCCGTGTCCAGGAGTACCACTTTCTGAATCAAGCCCTTGATCCAGCCCCCTAACGAGAGCCTCCTAAGGTGTTGGTCGAGGCTCTTGGCTATTAAGCCATTACCCGACACGACTATTGGTACAATGATCGCCGAGTCCACTTCCCACATGTCGACAACCAGGTATTATTATTATTAATTTGGCCCGATTCAAATCTTTGACACTATATATGCATGCCTATCAAATAGATTGTATCAGGATCACAGCGCTTTGCCAACACCTTATTTTATGTACCTACTTTAACTTAACAAATAAATTATTATTACAGTTTAGGTCGTAAATTGGATCGGGATATAAACTTGTGGTAGAGCTTAAGTTCTCTGCTACATATTTAGGTCGATAAACTTTACTCAGGTTTTTAAGGAAAATACTAGAATTATTCTCCAAAACATTTTAAGAATCTTATTCGCGTCTAATTAGTAGTAATTTATTCAAACAATCAGCGGACCTATCTTTGACTGATAAGCTTCTTAAGAACACTATAATCCACGAATAGGAGGTCAATGATCTTGTGTAAAGAATTGTTTTATTTAAGTACTTGGTGCTGGGTAATTTTTGCCGAATGTTTTGTACCCTAATCGATTCCTAGGGTTAATAGAGTTGAGACACATTTAATATATCTAATGCCTTGTATTGGGCACAATTTCAAACGACTCCAGGTCATTTTTTGTTGTCCCAAGAATTAGTCGTAGGTATTCTCGATTACCATTTATGAGTTCGAGAACGTATTCTTTACGTATTAAATATTTCTTTGCTTCTTTATTGTACACAAAAAGATGAGCTTATCTCAGTAACAATTTTTCTCTCAGCAAACCTTTGAGTCATATGATAGAGAAAGATCATATTCGAGAGTAGGATGCAGTGTACAATAAAAATCTACATAACTGAGTATATATGATACATATAACTGATGATATATATATCTAACTATATTTTACATCTTGCGTTGAAAGTCTCCTCTTGAAGACGTCTAGAGAAGGGCTGTCGCGAAGGGAACGTGACAGAGTTCCAGAGACGCACTGCAGTTACAGACAAAGAGTCATCATAGCGGCATAAAGTGTGACGCGGAGTACGAAGGAGAAGAAAAGAGTTAGTGCGACGGAGTTTTTACCCCACGGACGTGATACTCTCAAATGGTAATCAAAATGGAAGGGACGAAAACTCTGACATAGCTCAGGAGTTAGTTCACTTTGGAACAAGTTTCCCTTGAAAGGTAAAAGGCAATCGAAAGCACTGACACAGCTCAGGAGAGTTAGTTCACTTTGGAACAGAAAGTTTCCCTTGAAAGGTAAAAGGCAATTGAAGGAACACGAGTGGGTGTTAGTCGTAAATAAGTCTAATACGCCATCTTGCACCACCCAGGGTAATTGATGGAAGTTTGATAGTTAACACCGCAAAAATGTAATCCAGTGTTGTTAGCATAGCATAGCATCAAGGCCACCTCTTTACGAGAAGGAATAGGCCATAATCCACCACGCAGGCCCAGCGGATTGGTGGTGGTGGCTTCAAATTTTTGGTTCTAAGACATGCCGGTTTGCTCCGGTTTCCTCCTGATATTTTCCTTCACCGTTTTGAGAGCAATGGTGATGAAATAAATGAATGTCCATGTCAATGTCTTCAATACAGTGTTATTATTTAAAGTTATTAAAGTAAAAATTCTGGCCATATGAGGGTTCACAAAATAACGATGATGACCTGTAACACAGTTCTGAGCACTTCAAAAGAAATTACCTTGAAGGACGAATATTGTCATCCCATACATTCTTTCTAAATAAAAACCCACACATCATTTTCTTGGAAGTATTATCAACAATTCGCTTTTATGCGGACGGTACTCGTTGACAAATCACTTTGACAATTCTCTCTGAAGTTCCCTTTGATGTAACATTTTGTTCTGAAAATCAATTATCGAAGCACATCTTTATTATAATCTTTTGTTTGAGCACCTGTGAAATATTTAAGAAAGTTTATTTTAAGCCAAATCTGTAGAGTCGTATTACGTAGTCAAATTATTATATATTTTTCGTGTTTCAACTTGGTACAATCTAAGTTAGTAAATAATAAGATGAGGAAAGAAAGGAATAAAGTGATAAAATTACAGTACAAACAGGTAATAATAATTCTCCTACCTTCGTATCTCTACGTTGTTGATGTAGTGGTAAACTCTCGTAAGATGCCTAGGGTGAGAGGCCAGACTAAGAGGGCTGTTTGTGGCAAACTGGGGTGGGCATTAGCGACCCCAAGGAACCAATCTCCCGAGAAAAATCTTGTTCTTCATCTCAAGTTTGCCTTTATTGGTCAGTCATAGTTAACACTGACGAGGAACAGAGCTTTCGTGTCTCTCTTGTTTTATTGAGTGTAAGTCACCCTCTGTCTTTTTTATTGATGTATATTGTTTAGGCAGGAGGCTTAACATAGTTCTTGGTAATCAGTCCACTTAGGGTATTTTTATTTTCAATCACACTTTGTTCAGGTCGCTCCCAAACCTCTATACAACCACCTCTCATCGCTCTGAAACATGCGATTCTGCGAGTACCTATCAAACCGCCGCTTATACCAGTGAAGCGGTTCGCCCATTCATAAACCTTCTGCTTCAGGAAGTCAATGCGGTTCGCCCATTCATAAACCTTCTGCTTCAGGAAGTCAATGCGGTTCGCCCATTCATAAACCTTCTGCTTCAGAAAGTCAATGCGGTTCGCCCATTCATAAACCTTTTTCTTCAGGACGTCAATGCGGTTCGCCCATTCATAAACCTTCTGCTTCAGGAAGTCAATGCGGTTCGCCCATTCATAAACCTTCTGCTTCAGGAAGTCAATGCGGTTCGCCCATTCATAAACCTTCTGCTTCAGGAAGTCAATGCGGTTCGCCCATTCATAAACACATTCACCCCTCTGTCACACGAGACATGTATTCTTGAGGGATAATACCATTCCCAAAACTAACCACACGCCGCAACAGCTCCACAATACAGGATTGAGTGTATATCAACGAGGTTTTCGCTGCTTTCAATGATGTTCTTAAGCAGCGAGTCCAAAGCACAAATAAGTGCCCTATTTTTATGTGCACGGGTAACCGTGGCAAGCAGGGCCTAAGCTCAGTCGGAGTCGATCTGTACTCACAAAGCGTATCCTCCAATACGCATCCTCCAATACGCTTTTCAGTCGATCGTTGCACTGGATACTTACTGTGACAACCCTATCATCTGCATCATTGTTATTATGATTGGACCGCGGTGAGATTGCGTTAGTAGTCAGCGTTGCCGCGGTCTGTGTTTGTGTAGATGTCGAGACGGTCTGGTTGCTCAGTACCTCTGGGCGCAGCCGATAAAGCAACCTGTGGTTGAGTTGGAAAACCCGCACCTGATCCAACAATTGTTGGGCCGAGACGTTCACGGTTGGTTCCAGGTCCTGAAAAAGAGACAGCATCCTATCATGGTACGCAGTGAGGTAAGTTCCTCCTCTTTAGACCCGTAATATGCCTGTATGACGTTTTCATTCATAGACTGAGTCCATCTCATGCGCTGCATACAACCACCAGCAGCGGGGACCCCTAGATCCCGGGCTCCTTGGTAACCGGCCTCCCCCCAGCCAACGTGCAGGTGTAGGTGACGTCGGCGGGAATAAATACTCGTCGCTCGAGCTCGACGCAATTGCAGCCGCTGGTGACATTGGTGATCTGGAACCGGCGGCGGTGAGGTGAAGCTGAGCGACGAGCCCGGGGTTTTTCATTCCGTATTTTGATTTGATTGTGTTATTTATGTCATCTCAACTATCTGGTCTGCATACTTCTTGACGATTTTCGCTTTATTTACTGTGGTTTTGATAAGCATTTATTAAATTTGTTTCTTATTAGTTATTGCTGTAAAACATTTGTAAAAATGGGACCAGTGATTTTAAACTTCGTCAATGAAAAAACAAACTTGTTTACGTTTGGTGTTGCCAGCTTTGCGTGTTAAATTTACTTGGACACTGTTGTGGTTCAAGTGCAGGTGCTTCTTATACAAAAAATGGCTTTAGCTAACAGCTTCCTAACTGTGCTTGCATTGGGGCAAAAAAAGTTGTTACCAGGTTTAAGTTTAGTAGATGATTTGGGGTATTTTTTTTAGTCTTGCTAAGCAACTCGAATTGAAGTAAGTTTATAGTAGTTTAAATAAAATTACTAAGATTATTCTATTATTGTATCTAGGCTATAATATCCCATTGCTCGCAAAGGACTTCCTCTATTCCTTCCATTGTTTTCATCTCTGAGCCACTTCATTCCTTTTCCTAAGGAAGACATTCATCATCTCCTTAATTTGCTCCAAGGCACTTACTTTGTGTCTTTGTTACCAGCCCACCGTTTGATCGGCATGTGGTAGACATGTCCACTGTGATAGTGTTCAGAAGAGGAAAAAAAAACTTCCGTAGATAATCAACTTCTATTCTTTATAATTGTTTTTTTTTTGCATCAGTCTTATAATGTTCCCACTGGGACCAGGCCTCCTCTCTAGTAGAGGGAATGGGCCGTAATCCACCAAACGGGCCCAGTGCGGATTGGTGGATGTCACATGTCTTTGAATTTTTGGTTCTAGGACATGCCGGTTTCCTCACGATGTTTTCCTTCACCGCGCGCTTGTTCGCAATTACAGGGAACGGAATTAAAGTCATCAAGAACTGGATTAGCAGACCTCGGTGGTTGCGAGGCAACAAAGTGACCATGAGTATGGTTTGCATATTTTTACATGCCAAGTTGTCTGTTGAAAGGACAAATTGATCGAAGTTCCGCCATCGAGATGTATAGATAGATTGAATTTTAATTCGCTTTTGACTTGTATCATATTTATACATAAAAATATTTTTCATTATATTGGCCTGATGTCCATATTCTAAAAGTCTATAGAAGATGTCAAAACAGTTTACCCACTATACCTTTAAAAATAATTCTGATGGCGCCATCTTACCGTTTTAAGTTTAATCAAAACCACTGGACTTACTTCGCCAAGAAAAGTGTTTGGTTAATTTCATAAATATTTACAAAAAAGATTTTTCAGTCGCAACAGTCCCAGAATCATGAAGAGCGATGTCTGTTTTGACCCAATGGTGTTACATATTATGAGTTTTCTTTATTTGTGTAAATTTTCTTACGAATTAATAGTAGGTATTCGTTATACTGTGCAAAAATAAACTCTTTTTCTTTCTTTTTTGAGGTCATCTTTGATTAACGCGATTTCCTACGAAATGACGTTTTCATTTTCCCTAGTTGTGCATTTTCCTTAGTTGTGCATTTTCCCTAGTTGTGCATTTTCCCTAGTTGTGTATTTTCCCTAGTTGTGTATTTTATTTGTATTAATAGTATGCGTTATATTACGCTAAAATAAACTCTTTTTATTTCTTTTTTAAGTCATCGTTGGCCACAATGCTCCCCAACCAAAAATTAAAAATCATATACGTAGTCAAGATTTAGTAGAAGTTGTTGAAAAATTATAAAACCAGTAACATATTTTGGAATCATATCATAGAAACTCAAGAACCAAAAGTCAACTTAGTATTGAGTCTTCCTGACAACGTTGATGACAGCTCCTCACAGGGATTCACAATGATGATAAATTGTCTATACCATTCATTAAAATTTTCTGTTACTACCATCTTTTTAAACAAAAGAAAACCGAGGAGTTCCAACTTGTATTTCTTTCTTTTTCAATTGTTCCATTTATACATTGTTTGTACATTAATATAGATTACATTTTAACGATAAGGTCATCTTTGATGCAACAAAACGGTATTTCTATTTTCCCTAATTGTATATTTTTTTCATAAATATTTCCATTTAGACATGGTTCATAAATTAATATAGATTAAATTTTTAATAATACTGATACAGTTATACCTTAGATCTATATTTTATATCAAGCTAAGCCAGAGTTCTTAAAAGAAGAACCCTCTAAAAAACTTCACGTTTTCTGGATCAAACCCTTGATCCAATTGCCTTAATAAATTCTTCTCCCAAGCATGTTTGCTCTTGCCAATCTCCACTAAAGCCAGCCAATAAAGGTAAGAGAGAAGTAGGAGCTCTGTTCCTCGTGTTCACAATGGCCGGCCAATAAAGGCAAGCCGCAGATGAAGACCAAGAATTCTCTCGGGAGATCGAGTCCGTCGTCACTAATGCAACAGTTCGCCAAAAACTACCTTGCGGATTGTATCTTAGTCTGGCCCCTCACTCTAAGCATGATACGGTAAAGCAAAAGCCTACCGATGGAGACTAGAGTTTATTGTAGGGTTTTATACATAATAAATGGGATAATAATCCCCATAGTCGTATCTCACCTTCCCTCTACGTTGACGTCGTGGTGGGGATTGCGCGCTAATCCATTCTGAGAGACGTGGTGCCGATACGTTGACAGTTGGCTCAAGCACCTGAAACAGAGAGCATCCAACCACGGTACGCAGTCAAGTTAATTTCCCCCCTCTGTAGCCCCAAAGTATGAGCGCATGACATTTTCATTGATGGATGGTGTCCATTGCATACGCTGCACGTTTCCAGCGGCAGCCAGAGTTCCTCGAGGTCCCAAATTATTTCTCGTCAACGGTGGTGGAGTCACCGGTGGCGAGAAGTACTCGTCGCTCGAGCTCGACGCAACTGCAGCGACCGGAGTCTCTGAACTCACGGTTGGTGCCTGTCCCGGCGGCGGCGGCTGTGAAGCGGAGCTGAGTGACCAACCCGAAAATGATGGGCATCATTTCAGTTCATTGTAGTTGCATAGCCATGTTGTCTTTTGTAGATGGTAAGGTTCACAGCGATATTATTTCTTATTTCTTATCGTTTCAGGGTGGGCGGAAATCTTGTTTGAGTTATTGTGAATCCATTTATTGTAAAATATTGCAGTGAAAAATTTTTTTTGAAAGTCAACTTGACAGCTGGGCCACAGATTATTATTCTTTTTATTTCGATTACATAAACTTATTAATTAGGTACATTTTAAATAATTCTTAAAAAAAAAAAATATCATTTATTACTATATTTTAGATAGCCCAATTTCCACCGCTGGGCAAAGGTCTCCCTCCAATCTTTCAACGGTTGCGGTTCGTCTCTTTCCAATTCTGTAAAAAGACATTCCGGTCTTCCCAGCATCTCCTTTGTGGTCTGCCACGGCCCCGTGTGCTGTGTGTGGGCACCAATGGTGTATTTTACGGGCCCCTCACTTGGCAGACAAATGTCCTGTCCAGTCCCATTATTTCGTTTATTATCTTAAATATACATCTGTATTATATTTTTAAACATTTCATTAAAAAAAGAAACATAAAATTAGCTAATTTATATTTTAATGCCAAGCGCGTACTTACAATAGTCACCTAATAATCTTAGTATTCTCGCAAATCAGTCCATTTGAAAAAGCAATTTAAAACAACTGTTACACATTGAGAGTTTGAAATTGATCCGTTATCTAATTGCGCTGTAGATTTGGCGTAAAATTGAGATATCTGCAAACATTTACAATTAAACAAACTACCATTATTATTTTTTTCTTTAATTTAAATCTAGATACAGCATATTTGCAATTTAGCGATAGTACTAGATGCAAGAGAATATACCGTAAAATAAAGAAAATTTAGCATGTGGAGCACGAATCTGACCCAGACAATCTGAAATAGATTTTTTAGACAATATTATAACTTTATGATTATTCGGTCTGCTAGCTTGAATATATCTAAAGCGAATAAATAAAGATTGACGGGCTGATATTATGCAGGATTGTTTAGGAAATCAGCACTAAAGGTTATTGAACTGATATCTTTTTAGAATTTCTTTGATAACTGGCGACCTGCCCCAGCTTTAAATGGGTGTAATCTTTAAATTTTCAGCTTTAATATGCATGCACGGTGAAATCTAGAATCTGTCTATTTATTGGCGAAAATAGCATAAAAATGCGTTCAGTAGCTGTTCGTAAAAGTGGTAGGTAGGGGACTTTTTCTTATTGTACGAATTTGTTTATCTTGTGTCCTCATCATGGTTTATTTCGAGCTGAAACTTACCTTATTTTCTTGTAGATTCTAAAAAAAACTCTCGTCTGGGAATAATCAACCGTATTTTTAGATTCGAATCGTAGTAAACAAAAGAATAGAAAAATATACAACTTTGACGTGTGTATTTTGCAACACATTGGATGGAAAATCTGTTGTAGAAATGTCTATCAGATATTGTGCGCTCTATTTTTCTTTAGTACATATTAAAGCAATTTTTGTTTCTCGTTTACAACTTTGGGATTAGTACTCGTATCACTTTATTAATCCCTGTGATATTTCAATTTATTCTAAATGTTGGTTTGTGAATTTAAAAAACTTTATTGTTTCAAAGAATGTTATCTACTATTGCTTTTTCATGCAATCTTATCCAATTTTTTTCTCATCGTTTACAATTACAAGACCCAAATATAGAATTTACTCAATAACTCCAATTTTATTTCCAAGTTTTTATCTAGGTAGTTCTATCCTATCCTCTTGTTAATCAATAACCCTATCAAATTTAATGGCATCATAATCTTTTATATCTATCCATACGTACAGGAATCGGTTACGCCCGAAAAACAAATGTTAGGATATTCGTTCCGAGTTTTTAGGACCTGACTTTTTATTGGGTCCAATTATTTTTAGCTAATTGTGGGGCTGGGTTGAAAAGATTATGGCATAATAGCTGGGTGGCGCAAAAAAGGGCATGACTGAAGCTAAATTTTAAATCTTTGGACACGGTTCAGTTCACTTAATTTAAAGGATCTATACCTATATTGTTCATTTTTTGGCTTGTTTTTTTTTTCTGGTTTGTCCTGATTTCGTTTGGGATCAAACTTTTTCATGTACTACTGATGGACTCATAATAAATTATAAGACGTGACCAACTTTTTTTTAAGAAATCTGTCAGTAATTGGATTGACTTTATTGTCCTTTACCGTTTTTATTATGAGTCATTTGTGATTTTGAGTTTTTGGCGGCTTTTTTGCTGATAAAAACCTATGTTTTGCTATGTTTGTTAAAATTGATTTTCAATTATCGAGTGCTTGCGATTTCACCTAACGTAAAGCAGTGATTCAATCGCTGATGTTTGCAGAGCTTATTCACTCTGTAACCAAAGTATCTAAATGATATGTTTGGTGCAACCGCACATACTGCAGGTCAGCATTTACGCCTCACACTCATTTTACTTTATAAATTATTCAACAATCTTTTATTCTATTCAACCCACATCATCGTAAAGTAGTGTGAGATCTAGCAAGAGATCGTACATTACTTTGCTTCTCTTTGATAATAATTCTTACATTAGATTTAGAGAAGCTTCCTGATCTCATCGCCACCAAAAAAGCGTTCAATGATATAAAAACACGAACTGCTCCCAATGTTTTCCATTTTTACTCTAAATCTTAATGTTATCCATGAGGCACGAATATTTTCAATATTTTTCTCCATTGCATCGAGTGTTTACTTAGTACCTCGAGGCAGTTGGTTGAAGGTCAAAGTTCGACGCTCGTGGTCAATGATACTCGGTGGGCGAGACGTCTACAACGCTTACCTTAATGGGATTAGCAGTGTGTATACCGATTGGAAATGTTTTAATACTAATGCGGTGTGTTACGACTTTATGAAAGTCAAAAGGGTGTAGGTTCATTTTTGGTATGTTTGACTTATTTCGTATAGTTTGTTTGGTTTTTTTTTTTGGGTTTTAGTCAAAATAGATTTTTTTGTTTGCTATTTCGAATCATGGTATATATTAGAGACGATTTCGTTGCAGTACCAGGTTTTTTGAAATTTTAATTTTAATCTCCTGAGGTTGAAGAGATCAATGATTCTTTAGAATCTCCTCCAAATTCCAAGATATTGATAATAGTGGCAGAAATCACCTTTTAAGTGCCTATTTTATTATATTATTTCAATAGATAAAATATTGTATTATTTATTGAAATTTGAAAATAGAAAAGATGCGGTTATTAATTTTAATTAGATCTATTTCTTCTCTGTCTTTTGTTATTGACAATATTTCTTTATCCATTCTCTTTGCCATATCAAACTAGTCATCGTTAGTTATTAGACTAATTCATTTCATAAGTTATAAAATTTGGCCGTCGGTATTCAACTCTCGCTTTTCTGACAACGCTGAACTAAGTATATCGCTCTTCATTCAGAGCAGCTCAGAAGTATAAACTATTTATAAAACTATGAACTATATATATACTCCACAACTATCACACAACACCGTCTAGTCCCAAGCTAAGCAGTGCTTGTGTTATGGGTACTAGACAACTGATAAACATACTTATATATTTCTAAATACATACATATTATAGATAAATTACACCCAGACACAGAACAAATGATCGTGCTCATCACACAAACATTTGTCCTGGGTGGGAATCGAACCCACGACCTCCGGCTTAGCAGTCAGAGCCACTAACTACTAGACCAACAGGCCAGTCAAATGTACGAGTACTAATTACTCAGAAAATAGAATGTATTTTTAAATTATGATTAGTAAGATAAATTCAATACATAAATGATTTAATTTTCTGTTTTAGTATATCAATAAAATTATTAAGCACAAGTTCGATCGTGTATGGCGTAGCTCTCATCTTTGGGACGAGGTGTGAGTTAATCCCTAGTCGCATGTTTATCACAGACATGTAATGCTAAGTTGCCAAAGCTTATCTATCAAAGTAATAAACATTTCTTGGAGACAGTTTTAACGACTACTCCTATGATAAGCAGCTGATACACCCTATGTTTTACTTCACATGTCAACGTTCAAGTCTTTACGACTTTTTTATCGCCTAATTAGTTTTTACTAATGATTGCTTATCATTATTATAAGAACATTACGATTCATGAAGTTCTGTGTGATTCTCAGGTTGGATAGTGTTGATTTCTTTTTGAAATTAGAAATGGAAAAAATAGTATTCTATTGCTTAAGGTCTGAGGTCAATCATAAATAACTTATTAAACTCTGGCTGGAACGAGAAGTGTCAGACTTTTCTTTTCTTTCAGTTATCCTTAGCGTTCTTCAGTTGCCCTCAGCGCTCCTTCAGTTGCCCTCAGCGCTCCTTCAGTTGCCCTCAGCGCTCCTTCAGTTACTCTCAGCGCTCCTTCAGTTACTCTCAGCGCTCCTTCAGTTACTGTTTATAGAGCCGGGGAACTCTTTCGAACAGTTCCGTACTCCCAAACGATACCGTCATCATCGTCCTCATCACCATGGTCATCGCCATCGCCGTCACCATCGTCATCGCCATCGTCATCGCCATCGTCATCGCCATCGTCATCGCCATCGTCATCGCCATCGTCATCACCATCGTCATCACCATCGTCATCACCATCGTCATCACCATCGTCACCACCATCGTCACCATTATTATTTTAACCGAAAGCTGTTTACTGTGCTGAACATCCAACTTCATCTTCTAGCCCCAAATAATCGCATAACCCAGAATCTCGCAGCGTTGAATTATTTATTTATTTATTAAAACTTTATGCACTAGTAAACACTGGTACAAAGGCGGACTTTGCTTTAGGCTTTCTCGACCAGCCGACCTGGGAAACAAGGAACAAATAATCTCACAGCCCAGTATAATCTTGAAACTCCGAACAATCTTGTAGTAACCCAATAGTAACAGTCTGGATTTATAGCAATAAAAAGTGGAAGCCACTTCATACTGCTTACAGTTTAGCTATCTTGGACCTAAGCTCTGACATATTGTAGACACCAGTAGAAAGAAAAAAAAAAATCTTTATTGTCACAGAAAAAGCGTGTGCCAAAAAAAAAATCCTCTTAAAAAATGTAATTTAATTTTCTAAATACAGACGCGTTAGTAAAACGTGATATTTATACACAGCAGCTCATGATATGTATCAATAATATTTCTGGTACATTCGACTGTACTATGTTTGAGGTCGCAACAGTTCAACCGGGATTTGAACTGGCGACCTTCTGACCGCAACATGGCATTTTTGGTTTTATAGTCTATTTATATTTGGCTTAGCAAACGGAATTAACAATAAGCGAATAACAGCTATTAGACTACTTGATCATAATATAGATTTATCAACACCTCTGTTTTTCCCTGAAGTGGTAGGCAGTGGAGATTGTTCCGGAAGAGAGATTGTTCCGGAGGAGAGATTGTTCCGGAGTAGTCTTTTAAGAGGTAATGGCGCCCGCCCCTTCTATGTGCTGATGGTGATCACTAAGGCGGTTTTAGATGGGTAAAAATCCCACAGTCTCCGGACGTATCCGTAAAGTCCGGGCGCCTTTTGAAGGTTCCCTCATAAAAACAAAATAAAGGTGCCTTATCGAGTAGAGATTATTTTTACCAAAAATGCGTAAGGATATTTAGAGCCCAAAAGAGTGAATCGAAAAATTTATGCTGCCAAGATTTAGTAGAAGTTTTAGAAAAATTGTAAAACCAATTTCATATCGAGGGCTAGCTTGTTATTATTACCAAATATTGCGTAAAGTTGTTAGCTCAAAACATTAAATCAAAAAATGTATGCCATCAAGATTTAGTAGAAGTTGTTTAAAAACTATGACAAATTTTTAAAATTTGTACCTATTATAAAATAAAAAAATAAAGCATCTTGAATTGTGCAATCAATCAAGGAAAAATTGATAGTTCGATGCAAGCACACGCTAATAGTACAAATATATTTTAGAAAAAAATGGAAATTTAACTATTTGACATGGTTGACGTTGCGTGTTACGGGTACCATTCCCGATGGATCAATTTTTTGTATGGTCTACAAAATATATTGTTACAGGTTGGTACCTTATATAATTATGTGAGTTTAGTAAATGTTTATGTACACACCCACGATACAGAAATAATTTCTAGTGTAAAAGAGAAAAAAAAAGAAACTATTCTCATTTACAAAAACAAAAAATATTTAAAATAATGTAAATGTGTAAAATGCTATTTAATTGCTGTTTAACCCGAATCCAGATTCTACTGGAATTTTCCGGTTAGTTTACATATATTTTAGGCACAAATATATCAGCTAGCAGTAGCGTCATTCGATGCAGCAATTTTGTTTAACGTCGTATTTTGTAGCGAAAAAAAAAACACTTTTCACTGCTATACATTTGATTTGTTAGGTTTTTCAAAAGACAAAATAATAATGTCGATGATACACGATTAATCAAACAGGACATTTGTGAATGTACGAGTACTTGTGTCTATAAAAAAAAAAAACTTGTTTATACCTACTTATTGTACCGCTTATATCGAAATATTGGAACAATTTGCCAGAGGCGGTCTTCAAGGCTAGACTCTTACTAAAGTACTGCGATTCTCCTTCAACGATTGCATCATTGCTTACCATCAGATGGGATCGCAGTCAAGCACTAGTTATTATTTAATACTTACTTAAAAAGAAATAACACTGCTTTTATTATTTACAAAAAAAAAAACACTTAAAAAAATACAAATGAAAAAATACAGGATATGTTTGCAATGTATTTACGTGACATCTCACAAAACTTCCGCACGGAAAGCAAGCACTCAACGTTTTCCTTCATTCCAAAAATATGTGTTTTTCCGTGTACATAAAAAAGTCGCTCAATTAACCTGTCGATGGTAACATGGCAAGAGTCCTGAAAACGACATGGTACACTAAAAACGTGATGTTTACGACGCATCTACGTAACCGTCATTTTTGAACCCCAGTGTACTATATCGAGCAATTTATTTCCCACGAAAAACGGGAAATTGAGATTTTTATGTGAAGATATTTATAAAAAAATGTGTATTCGTTTGACGAACGCATTCGCCTTTTGCGTTTGAGTTAGGTAAGAACCGTGAACATATGTTTGGGGTGAAATCTTGATACGATTTCACTAATATTTTTTGCTGAATCGGGAATGAAGAGAGAAGGAATAGATTGAGCCGGCTGATTGCAAAACTGATACATTTGCGGTGTTCATATTTCATGCTTTCAGGCTAGTAAAATTCTGTACTAATGTTGTTGTTACCCAGTTGTACTCCGGTCTAGATTTTTTGTTAGTTTATAAACAACTTTTAGTGTTTAACAGCTTTCACACCTCGTAAGTATGGAAATGATTTTAAATTTTTAGACATTTTCATAATTTAATGACAAATTGATGCTTTAAAACATTATTTGATATATATACTCGTATATACGTATACAATGAGAGCTTATTAGATTATAAAACGTCAGAAGTTCATATTTCCAATTGGTCGTTTTTTATGAAGGAGAACCGGCAAAAAACTCCAGGGTTCTACCCTTTATTTTATTTTTTTATTTCACAAAATTAACAAATACCTGTAAGAGAACAGTGTAAATTCCCCAATCAACATAATAATACTCGTATAACAAATGATATTAAAAAATACAATAAATAAAAAGTGGAACGAATTCAGGTCTTGTTCTAATATTCACATCTAACTGTAATATGTATCCTTATTAAATAAATACTACTCGAAATAATCGCAAAAGGAAGTAACTGGCGAAATCTATTCTCTGTTTATACATTATTCTTATTTATACTAAAACCCTTTTGGTTGTTCCCACAAATAGCCCCAGTTATTACAAGCTGGTAAGTCTCTCCTAACTTTAGACTTATCCAAATTACAAACGTTTAAAATTCAGGAGTTTTGCTCACTAATCTCTTACTAGTTCGCGCCAACCGCGTCCGATGTACAAATATTTACAGGGACGACCCAGCTGAGGTCAATTTTCCTACAACCCGCTACTGAAACATCATAAAAATCACTAGACTGATAAATCTATATCAACTTTATACGACCAACAATAGAGGTTTTTTTTTTTTTTTTTTTTTTTTTTTTTTTGGTGGTGGGTAAAATCATCCAATGACATCTCCCGCCCTTGGGCGGAGCGGGAGATAGTGTCAGACTCTTACTGACTAAAAACCCACCCCGTTCCTTCGTGGCCTTAGATACCAGGGCCGGGCTTTCCTTTCGGAAGCAAACCCTTGGCCCCAGTAGGCTTCGACCCTGCCTGCCTGCAGCTAGCAGGCTGGGTCTCTACGGTTTGCTGACAACTCCTTGAGGCGCGCGGGAACAGTGCGCGCCGTTGACGACCTGGGCTTGGTCCGGATGTTTACCGGACGGTCGGACAGCGAGCTACCCATAGCTCGCCGTCCGCAAGCCCGCGCCTACGTTGGCTGGAAATCAGGATCGGAATCGGAATCCCCGCGGTGGCTGGGCCTTGTGGGCCGTTGCCTCTCGCGTGCGGCCTCCTCCTTTGCTAGCATTACTGCTTCGCAGAAGGAGGCGACCGCCTGCCATCCCTCCTCGCTTCGGACCATGGCCCGTACCAGGGCCTGGCGCGAGAGATCGCCGCTGCCGATCGCACTCACGAGAACACGGCGATGCTCTGCCCAAGCGGGGCAAACTTCGACCGTGTGCTCCACCGTGTCCTCCGGGCAGTCCACGCAGTGGTGGCACCCGGGCGTCGGTTCCGCACGAATCCGGAACAGGAACCTCCCGAACTTACCGTGTCCGGTGAGAACCTGGGTCATGCGGAAGGTTAGGACGCCGTGAGGTCTTTCCAGCCACGCCTCAAAGAGGGGCCTTACCGCCATAATTAAGGCGTGCCCAACCAACAATAGAGGTGATTTTGGATTGTTCGAACAACAGTCGTAAAATTGAAGATGGGAGCAATATAATCTACGAAATCGAATTTTAAATTTAGATTGCTAAAGTTCATTTTGGGTTGGTACGATCGTAAAAATCTTTACTAATCCAAAATGATGTAGGTGATATGTACTTGCTAAGTAATTTTGCACTGTTTAGTGTTATATCAGGGTATGTTTTTGAGTATTTTCATGAGATACAAGTGCAGTGCACTTTGCCTGCGGTTCAGTGATGCACCTCAGAGCACGAGACTGATTTATGGTTATAATAAATATATGGGTGTTTAATGTTCAAGATTATCTATAGTGAGTAATAAAAGACGGTGTTTGTGTGTAAAATCTGTATGTTAATGTGAATTTTATGTCTAAGATTATTTTGCTCGGAAGTTGGAAAAAATATGTGACATTGTCTTGAATTTGACTTTAAGAGAACTGGCCTTGAGAAAATTAAATGGATTATGATACAGATCGCCAGCTATATTTAGTCAGTGATTAGGTCAATGAACTGCCGTTTAGTTCTCACGAGCTGTTTAGTCTTGTTAAGTACCTCTTTTAGTTTAATAACATTAGTCACACAAAACTCTACCATTGGTAGGTCTTCCATGAATGGACCTCTAACGTTTCCCAATGCTGGGATACAGACTTTTCTGTGAAAGCGAGTGGGTCGTAAATCATCGCATGGATTTTTGAGGTAAATCATATTATAACATCTCTCGCTCTATGGTGGAGCGAGAGGGCGTCTGACTTTAAATTTTACTTTCTGATTAAAATCACACCTGTATTCTTCATTTGAGGATAAGAGTTTCCTAGGATAAGAGTTTCCTTTGCAGAAGTTCCCCGTGGTTTTAGCCGGCAACGGCCCTGTTGGACCCTTACAGGTTTCTTGACATCTCTTTGAGGACCACGCCGTTTATAATGGGGAGCTGGTTTCATGATTCGTTCACTGTTGTTAGAGAAATGGTGATGAAAAAGACTTTAGTTACACCAAGTGCTGTCCAGGTTCTCATCTACAACTTAAACCTTTCTCTTTCTTTCTTTCTCTTTCCTATAGAATGATTTTTGTCTAGTTTTTAGTTGCGTCATTCCGTGTAAATAAACTGTTTTTCTTTCTTTTTTTATATGGCCCATTGCGGAGTCTTGTCATACAGATCGGGGTAGTTAGCATGGTTGAGATCAGGTTGTCGTTATCGATTGTCGCCAAGACAATTGGGTGCTTATGAGAGAGCTATCTATCAAAGTTCACTTTCATCTCGATAATATTCCTTCTTCCGCTTGGAGATAATGTTTTAATTTTGTGTTAGTGCTTGATTGTCAATTGATGTTCTATAGTCGTTATTTCATATTTGTCCACCAATTCCAGTTGGGTTAGTACTGTTAGTATGATGCGTGAGAGGATTTTGTCATGTCAGCTATGCCAAGCTATAAATTTTGAATTATATTTCCAATATGGAAAAACTTACCATGGTCCTCCCATATACGGTCCTAGCTTCTACTTCATAGTGTTAGTAGTAGTTTCGTGAACCTCATTATTACGCAGAGTGCTGCATATTAGATGGTTTGATTGCTTCTTCTGTTCCCTTTACTTCCAACTTTCCTTCCAACTTTCCTTCCAACTTTCCTTCCAACTTTCCTTCCAACTTTCCTTCCAACTTTCCTTCCAACTTTCTCTCTGCTACTGTGACGCTAATAAGTCACTACATGCAGCAAATATGCTACAATGAGTAATTTTTTTTAACATTAACTAGTGCTAACTAGTGCTTGACTGCGATCCTGCCTGATAATAAGCAGTGATACAGTGGTTGGTGAGGCGTACTAGTTTATTAAGAACCTATTCACACTTGCCTTGAAGACACCCAAATTATAATCGGATGGGAAGAACGCAACAGACAAATTGTCCAGTTCTTCGATGTACGCGGTATAAACGACGAGGTGAAACCGTAAAGGCTTCAACAACGTAAGATAACTATTTGATAACACCATCTCTTCCACTCAGGTGAGAAAGTGATTGAACTCAAGATATATAAGATATGTTGTACACCATTTTGCCCATTAATGTATTGGCGGTTTTAAAAACCTAGTATATCAACCTAGTATAGGCTTTCAATATGTCTACACTCTATTCCTTGTACATTTCTGGAAACTTTATTATCCAAGACTGACGATATTTCCAAACCAAAATCTATATGAACTCTCATATAATACACGCGATCGCACTCGTAATTTATATTGGCCGATGTACGTAAACAGAGTGTGTTTGTTTTATTTAGCAATGGTTTACATTAGCTGTGCATGTGATTTCAAAATCACCTTGGATGCAACGAGATGTGTGCTTCGTTCAACATTTTGTTTGGTTTTGAGCAGATATTTGGTTGCTGTAGTAAATTGCTGGTGGATTTTTATAGGGGGGAGAGCTGATGTTCAAATTGAATATATTGTTGAATAGTACTCTGCCTTGACTGAGCACGGTGGTTAAATCCAAAGGTAGTAAGGCACTGAATTTATGAATATATTTAAAGAAGGCGACGGTTTTTATGCCGTTTTTTATATCTAGAATTCTACAATCTATATTCAGATTTTCAGTGTCAGATTATTTCGCTATTTTTTTGCTTTCAAATAGTATTTTTATTTCTTAGTCTATTGATCGTTAGGTTTTTTATATTAATACTGGGTCTTTTTTTGAAAAAAGTTCGTCAATACTAGACAAATTATGGCTTAACGTGGAACCCAATAAAATGCTTGCTACGTCCAAGTTGATGTGTTCAAAGAGAGTGTCATTTGATTTGCACATTGCTCGAATAATATGTACCAGATTGCTGGCATCCAACCTTCCTCGCAAGGACCAAGTCGTGGAAATACCCCAGAAATCAACCGGTATCACCAGAGATAGCTATAAAAGTTATTTTCGTCGCACAATTTGAGCGAAAATGTGTTGTTTATATGTAAGGACGTTCAGGTCAAAAGCCGAACTGTTTCACTCAAGCTGTTATTATTGAAATATACCCAAATTTACGAACGGGAAATATTTATACTTTAATAGGCACTTGTAAAATGCAGGGAGGAATGCACTGGGAAGTTTGCGTAAATCATGATCATGTGTGATGGGCGCCAAAGCGTCGAATGCAGCTTGTGGATGTGGAGTGCGTTTCACGATAAGTCTGTGTCGTTCCAATAGCTGTAACAAATGTAACGATAGATTTAAGTTGAGGATTAAATGTAGAGAGAGATCGTGAGACTAAAAACGAAATTATTGGTCCTTGTGAGATATCATAACAATCAATTTAAATGTCCAAAGAAAAGAGAAACAGAATATAAGCAGCATACTGGAGGAAGCCCACGAGGAAGCCCTCGAGGAGGCCCTCGAGGAGGCCCTCCTAGTAGCCCTCACAGAACGGAAGGCTTAATAGCCAGCCAGATTTAATGTCCTAGAATCAATTCGAAGACATGTGACATCCACCAATCTGCACTGAGCCCGCGTGGTGGATTACGGCCCATTCCTTCTCCTAGAGAGGAGGCCTGAGTCCCGGTAGTGGGAATATTATAAGCCAGCCCAGGGAGATTCGAGTAGGCCCAGCGTGACCCCCGCTGCAAAGCCTGGAGAGGATGCAGATTAAAAGCAGATCTCATGTGGCTTTTAAGGCTCAGTGAGCCCAAATCAGGCCTTGTGTTGAAGAGAAGCGGCGGAAGTGACCTCGCAATGGCTGTCAGAGGCCATGCAATCTTAAGAGGAGGAGAGGAGGGCTAGGCAATTTTGCATTAAAGATGTGAACTGTAAAACTGACACTCAATCACTTATACAACAACAAATGACCAAAAATTTTCTCGGCTGATAACCAAACCGACTTAAACTCAGTTTTTGAAATATCAAATTTGGAACCAAAAAAAACCAACCCTTTGATTGCCTTGCTTTTAAGTGGTGTAAAATAATTATTTGAAATAGAATTTAGACAAAGATGATGATAAATTTTAATAAAACAAGACATATTGCATAAGATTTGGTTTCAGCAAATCACACGCTTAATTAAGACAAGAAAAATAACCTTCATTATCAACCAACTGACACACGTTTAGTAAAAAGAAAACAAATATGTAATGACATTCTCATTTCAAATGTAGGTAATGGGAATCAATGAAATGTTGTTAAAGAATAATTGAAATTAATAAATGTAATAAATTGTACAGTGAGTATAGTAAGTATAGATATTTCGATAGCCATATCCTTACTTACTATATCAAAAGTAAACCTACGTTGGTAAAAATCTAATATTACGTTGAAACTATGCAACAAAATAGAAAAAACACAAATTCACTGGGTTCATAGTACGTAATTACGATTCTCTACCCCCTAAGCCTAATTGAAATATATAAATATTTTTTTTACATCACGTCAAGTTTATTAGTGAAAGGTATTTAGTGATTTTAATTAAAATTATATGAAATCGGAATATAAATTGTTATTCTACATGAAAAAAACCTTTTTTTTTTGAACGATTGGCTTTACTCTTATAGTCATTAGTGTCAGTGTCCCTCTGAAGGATCCTACGGTAGTCCACAAGCATGACTGGCAACCATCTACCTTGATAACGCTTTTTATACCCTGTAATTTTTTGATGAAATCTTTCACCGTGTTCATCACTTATTACAACCATGTATCCGAAAAGAAACTTAAATGGGAGTGTAAAAAATGGATTTTCAAAAACATTTTGCATCTTCGCTTATGATACGCATTTAAAAACGTGTTAAGTTTTTCATAGAAGTCTCGTAACTTGTGATTCTAAAGGATTTTTTTGTAAAGTCAAATTAAACTGACCATGCATTTTTCAATGGAACTGAGGCTAGATAATAAAGTGGAATCTTTGATTAGTGCTCATATGCCAGGACCAATGAAATTGTCATTGATTTTTGTCCCACTTAGTGTTTGAGAAACAAAAATTCAGATCCGTCTTTGGAGTGCTTTTACAATTTTTTTTTTTTTATAAAACCAACTTATGTGTCTGGAGAATTAATTATCTTCATTGTCACTGATGACATATTAGCATACTTCACTGAAAGTTTCGAGTTTTTGAAAAACCTTTCACAGTTGTTGTGTAGTCAAAGACGTAAACATGATTTTTAGGTTTACAGCCCTGCATTAGTCCACCAAAAAGTATCTGTTTTTTAAATATTACACATAGGACAACTCCTCAAATATTTATAACATTTTAAACAACATACTATTAACCCACAATTAGTGCTAGATTATTGCTTTGTACACATTAATGATCGATCTAATCGAACATGTACGTTCGAACAAGTGTTGCGCAAAGTAAACAAAGTGAGATTTCGGTTTTGGGATGTGATATCTAAATATAAATGTGTAGTTTATCGTTTATAAGGTATACTTAATACGAATCACCGTCCGGAATATCGGTGATTTTTTCGGTGTGGCATAGATCGATATGAAAAATGCTATCAAGATTTAGTAGAAGTTTTAGAAAAATTGTAAAATTGATTTTAAAATGTTTTTATTAAACATAGTTCAACGTACAAAAATAGCAAAAATAGAAAAAAAATCCTCTTTCCGCTGTTATTAGAGTATTTCCTGAATTGTATCCGAATTAGCAACGCTATTAAATTTATTATTATTATTTCCTTTATTCATTTCCTTTAACATATTTTTAACATTTTTAAATATTTCCTAAAAAAAAGTATAAAAAACATTTAAAAATATAAAAAACAGTAGTCCGCCGGTGTCGGGAGCAGGGTCCAAGCTACCGGTGGTTAGGGCTCCAGAAAAAGAAACTTCCTCACAATGCGAGCCGTATCGAGGAGTATTGCCTTCTCTATCAGGCCCTTGATCCAACCGCGCAACGACAGCTTTGACAGATGATCGTCGAAGCTTTTGGCTATAAGGCCGTTGGCAGTCACGACAATCGGCACAATGACAGCCGAGTCCACATTCCACATGTCGACAACCTCGTGTGCTAAGTCGAGATATTTGATTTGTTTCTCTTTCTCAGCTTTCACAAGATTCTCGTCATGTGGGATGGTGACATCGACTATCATTGCGCGGCGCGCTAATCGGTCTATCACCACTATATTCGGCTTATTGGCTACAATAGTCCGGTCAGCGATGATAAACCGATCCCAGTACAACGTGGCATGGCCATTTTCGAGAACTGGGTCGGGCACATAACTGTAATACGGTACCTCAGAATCCACTAGGTTGTACTTCAAGGCAAGTTGCTGGTGGATAATCCTGGCTACAAGGTTGTGCCTATGCAAATAGTCTCCTTTAGCCAGACGAGAACAACCAGAGATAATATGTCTGATGGACTCACCCGGACGATGGCATGCCCGACACACGTCAACCGTCCCGTCCTTCATAATATGTCTCCGGTAGTTGTTCGTTAGGATAACTTCGTCCATAATCGCACATACAAAACCTTCAGTTTCCCCAAAGAGGTCGCTGAAACGTAACCAGGCCACGGATGCCGCGAAATCTACATTGGGCTCGTGAAGAGCCCGGTAAAAGCGCCCGTGGAGCTCCATGCCTTTCTATACTTCCTTGCGGTCCTCAGTAGTAAGTACCACAGGTTTGCCACCAGTTCTCTTTAGCCATGGACAACGGGGTGAGTCCCTTGTCCACTGCGACCACATCGCGGTGCATACCCACGTCGGTTTTGAGAAAGTATTCTCTGAGGTTGCACACCTCGCGGTTGTGCAGGGTCTTCGCGTTTAAAAAACCTCGACCTCCACACTTCCGCGGGATGTACAGCCTCATCACCGACGACCGTGGGTGATACATCCGGTTTGCGGTCAGTAGTGTACGGATCCTCCTATCCAGAGCGTCTAGTTCGGACTGAATCCATTTGAGTATGCCGAAAGAGTACATTAAGACCGGCATGACCCAACCATTGAAGGCACGCACCTTATTTCCACCTGACAGAAGGCTGTTTAATACCTTCTTCAGGCGGCCAAAGAAGCACTCCTTCAACGATTGCTTCATGTCAGCAACGTTAATGCTTAACGCTTCCGACATACCCAAATACTTATAGGATTCGGTTGAGGAGAGGGTTCTGAGGTGTATGGAATACGCGAGTTGGATCCCCTCAGATTTTGGCAATTAGTTTCAGATCATCCATGTAAAGAAGGTGGGATAGAACCTGACCACCTCTTCTCAACCGATAACCCAAGCTTGATTCCTCTAGCAATGTGCTTAGAGGATTCAGAGCTAAGCAGAACCAAAGTGGACTCAGACTGTCGCCCTGGAATATTCCCCGTTTAATCCAAATAGGCTCATCGTCCCTCTGGATCAATCGACATCCTGGATAGCGAAGGACTGTGTTCCATTGTCCCATACATGACTCAAGGAAGGTGCGTAGAGTTGCATCTATTTTATAGAACTCCAACACCCTCATGAGCCATGTGTGTGGCACAGAGTCATAGGCCTTCTTATAATCTATCCAGCATGTTGACAAATCCTTACGGGATCGACGAACCTGTTGGCTTATGGTCATGTCTATGAGGAGTAGCTCCTTAGTACCACGAGACCCGTTCCTACATCCATTCTGAGAGACAGACATAATTGAGTTGCTATCAACGTGTTGGTTAATTTTTGTTCTCAGGATGGATGTAAGAAGTTTATAGACCGTCGACAAACATGTTATCGGTCTATAGTTCTTGGGTTCCGCAGTACTACCTGTCTTATGGAGCAGATGGGTGACGCCAGTTGTTAGAAACTGAGGTAGCGACCCAGACTCTAAAGATGACTGGAATTGAGATGCTAGGAGCGCGTGTGAGCTGCTATACCATTTAAGCCAGAAGTTGTGCAGTCCGTCCGGTCCTGGAGACTTCCAATTCGGCAATGGACGGACTGCTCTGGCCACATCAGTTGGGTTAATATTTACTTTTTCCATTTCTGGTATAGCTTCACACACGCGCTCGACTTCACGTATCCAGCCATCCTCAGTGTGACAAACGGGCACCGACCAAATATTGCGCCAGAAAGCTTTCGTGGCAACAGGATCTGGGCGAGTCACGTCAGTCACATTTTGTGTATGTCGCTCCCAAGCTCTATATACCCATCTCTCATCGCTCTGGAACATGCGATTCTGCGAGTACCGGTCGACTCGTCGCTTATACCGTCGAATACGGTTGGCCCATGCACAAACTTTCTGCTTCAGGAGGTCGATGCGCTCCGTGACACGAGATAAATATTCTCGAGGACTGCTTCCAGTCTCCGAAAACGCTCGCCTCACGTAGTGCATCACACGTGGTCGTGTATTGCCCTCCCTGAAGCAGTATAGTTTACCAATGAGTACTCTGGCCCCATCAATACGCCTCTCAATCCTACATTGCCAGGCAGGAGCGGCAGGCTTTGGTCGAGTAGCTTCGTCACAACTTGGAAATTTTACATTAGCTAAACGACATGCCGCAATAGCCCCGCAATAGAGGATCGAGTGCGTATCAGTGAGGTTTACGCTGCTCTCAAACACATTCTCAAGCATCGAGTCCAGAGCACACACTAGCGCCCTATTTTTTTTGTGCATAGGTAACCTGGGGGTAGACGAGGCCTAAGAGCGATCGGAATCGATCTGTACTCGCGGAGTGCATCCTCCAGAGCGCTCCTCAATCGATCGTTGCACTGGCTACTTACTGCGACAGCCCTATCATCTGCTTCATCATCAACATGATTGGACTGCGGCAGATTGGCATCTGCAGCCCGTGGTGCCGCAGTCTGTGTTGGAGTTGAGACGATATGGTTGCTCATTACCTCTGAGCGCAGCCTATCAAGTACGGCGTCGTCCAACCTGTGATTACGTTGGATAACCCGCACCTGATCCGATAATCGTTGTGTCGTCACGTTAACGGTTAGTTCCAGTTCCTGAAAAAGAGACAGCATCCTAACACGGTACGCAGTGAGGTTAGTTCCCCCCTCTGTAGACCCGTAATATGCGCGCATGACGTTCTCGTTCATAGACTGAGTCCATCTCATGCGCTGCACACAACCACCGGCAGCGGGGACCCGGCTCGAGGCCGGTTGGCCCCTAGATCCCATGCCGTTCGGTGGCCGGCCTCTCCCCGGCCGACCTACAGGTGTTGGCGACGTCGGCGGGGAAAAATACTTGTCGCTCGAGCTCGACGCAACTGCAGCCGCCGGTGACACTGGTGATCCGAGGTCCGGCGGTGGCGGGGCGGAGCTGAGCGACGAGCCCGGGGGTGGAGGGCGTGCGCGTCGGGCAGCTGCTCTCTTCAACATAGTGGTTCCTTGTCCATTATCGTCATATTTATTTCATCATCAATATCGATTAGACGTATGACATGAAATGTCATCTGTCGGTTTTATGCTTCTGTTTGTTCCGTTTGTTATTATTATTATTTTTATAAATATAATCTCATTTGAGTTATCAAAAATCTAATGCAGTTTGTTTTCATCAAAATCGATACCGAGACACATATAACCGAGATACGTGACCAATGACGCCCACTTGATAAAAATCTTCTTGAATTATGTATTCCCACTTGATAAAAATCTTCCTGAATTATGTATTGTTAGTATGAGTGGGTCAGGTGTATTCAAAAGGCTCACCGTGGGGTAAACTTTTACAATTTCTTTTCATGAGCTATCAGTGACAAACAACAAAAGTCAAGATGCTGACTGAAATTCTCTGGGTTGTTGTTGTTACATTAATGAGAGCAACCAAAAGTTTGACACCTTCTCCAGCTTCACCTAGTGTGAGAAAATTTAAGAAGCTTTACACAAGATGGAGACGTTTCAAATTACACTGTTCAGGAAAAAATATATCACATACTGCCAGCAGTTTCGCCCGCGTGAGTTGGATTCTTAGTACAAATTTTGGAGCCCTGCTTCTTGTCTTTACGGGGGATGATTTTGAAAAGTCGTTTTTTATTTGTTATTAAAATCATAACAGAAACCTCTGTGACAATTTCATCGTTCTAGAACCAAACGTTTTGTGGAAATGACAGTGAGCAAGTCGGACCGTTTTTATTATTTTTTCATCAACTGGATTAAAGTGCTTTTTCACAATAAATAAATAATGCAGATTTTTTTTTTTAAAGAGAGCCAAGAATCATGTCACCAGTCACCACAATCGAGTTCCTTGAACTATAAAACTGAAACATTCACACAATTTTCAATAGAATATAACATGAAACAACTTGCAAAAATCTGCAAACGTGATACACGGTTTCCTCGTAATCTTCCATCTAAACTCGCGAGAATTAATATTACTAAACATACATAAAAAATGGCTGCGCATTTATCATTTCCAGCCATCCGAAATCTGCGCGTCCGTCTGACCGGAAAAGCGTCATTATCGGACGGATTCTTGCTCTCTGGTACGGAGCCAAGTTCACGGCTATCCTCGCAATTCTTAAAAAAAGTGCTTGATTTTTTTTGTAGCATTTTCTAGGAAAATTGTCTAGTTTGTTTTGATATTTTGTCTCATTTACGAATGTGCAGAGGTTAATTACTTGTTGAGTAACACATTCGTATGTTCTCGTTTTCATTTTATTTAGTGAGCGTTGACAAGTTCTCTCGTCAATATTATCGTCAGCATTTGTTTTATTTTGTAACTTCATTCATTTATCTTTTTTCGTACTTTCTACAATTTCATCTGACCATTGAACGCGTAGTTTGATCAAGAATTATATTTTAATGATACAATTTAGGGTAAAAGTGTACTCCGCTTTGGCAGAGCATGGCAGTATCCTCGTGCCGCCGCTCACTGCTCGCTCGCCGCTCGCCGCTCCGGCGGCGACATGTCGCGCCAGGCCCTGGTACAAGTCATGATCTAGACCGAGGAGAAATGGCAGGCGGTCGCCTCTTCTGCGAAGCAATAATGCTAGAAGAAGGACGCCACACGCGTGAGGAAACGGACTTCCTCACGCTCTAGCCACCAAGATTTTTGCAGCCACGGTAGGCTTGCAGACGACGAGCAACGGTTAGCTCACCGTCCGGCCGTCCGGACCGAGACCGAGATCAAGACTGAGTCCGAATCTGAGTCGTCAACGGCGCGTAGTGTTCCACACGCACCTTAAAGGGATGTCTGAAAAACCTGAGCTCAGCAGCAGGGTCGAAGCCTGCTGGGGCTATGGGTTGAAAGGGATCCTCGGGGTCTTGAAGCTCTGGTTAGGAAAGAGCATAGGTGTGGTTTTAGTTAGTGATTTAGAGGAAGAAAAGTCATTGGATTATATCCCACCAAAAAAAAAACCATTTATCTATTCTGTTAGTATATAAAAATTTTGCTGATCATGGTTAAATGTGTGTTTTGATCAAGAATCATACTTTTACGGTGCAGGTTTTTTAAAGTATTTTACCCATACTAAGAACTACTCCTGTATCTTGAGTGAGTTCACAAAGTTTTTCAGAACTTTATAGAACTTTTTCGTTAGTTCAAATATGACACTCTGTAGGTTAATATATCAAATAAAATAAAAGTTAGAGTTAAAGAGTAAAATTATAACTAGGTTCTATGCGATTGATTCCGGACACATCTCAGCAAAATATGATTTGTCTTCGTCTTCGTTACATGTACTGCAAATAGGAATTTTAACTTTTTAACCATAAAACCGAATTTATTGAGAGGCATATATATACCTGAACAGAGCCTAAATAATATGGTTAAATCCGCCCGGTAAAAAAGTGTGTTAACTCACACACAAAACATGATGTAATTACTACCAATAATACATTTATTGATCGGGGAAAACTAATATGCAAATATAGAAATCTAGGCCAGACGAATGAGGCACCCTCTCGGTTTCAAAGAATCACCCTCTAGGACAAGCCAGCTTCTTCACGATGACCCTTCCGCTCATAAACTACGATCATACATAATATCCGTTATTTTTTTTATTAAACATTTAAATTTGTAGAGTGTGCTGTTGCAATATTTACACATGCAATGATCCACGATCCATTGTGTATATAACCACAGCTACACTAGTCCAACACAGACTTCCTTATTACAATTGTTATAAGTACTGTAACATATTAACTACTTTATGGCCTAATGATTAATACCTACAAGGTAGCAGTAACTCATTCGATCTGCATACCTAAATACTTGCCAGCGACAGTTGGACGCCTGCCCGATTATAAATGAAGAAAATACCTGAGCGGAATTTGTACTTACGATGTTAATACTAGAATTGTGATATCGTGAAGAGTAAAAATTACGAAGCTAATGAGGCCCGGTATCCAACAAACGGGAGAGGAGAGGATACAAAAGGAGATGTGTTTGAATAAACCGATCCGATTTAGTCTCCTCTCCGCTTAGCTTTGGTGGAAATGTATCAAGCGGAGAGAAAAATGAGACATCTTTCCTGATGTTTTATTTTTCTATAGAATTTTGTGCAGCGAGCAAGCAAGCGGTGTGCGGCAAAGCGAAGAAGTGTCTTCTCGGGCGGCCGGGTAGTGCCCGCATTCGCGCACTTCTCCCCACGCCTTTCCTCTCATAGTTCACACAAAGCTCACAACTCCTCTCCGCTACACTTCTCCTCTCTGCTTTGGGGAAATTACCTGCCAGCTTCGCAACATATCTTTTCTCGTCTCCTCTCTTCTCCGTTTGGGTGGAAACTGGGCCTAAGAAATGTATATCGCCTGATCAATACTTTTATCATTCCAGTCACCATGTGGTCAGCATCACCATGTGGTCGACTGGTGGTTTATGCTTCTCGTATCCAGTGGAATGCTGCAAGTCCTCACCAGGTAATCGGTCTACTGAATTTCCAGACCTCACTAGGCCACATCAGGACCCAAAACCGCGTCTCCCTGTACGCGGTCACCACACTAGAACTTTTCAGCATGTTCACGCTCTGCCAGCAATGCTTTTGTATTATTTAGCAATTTTTATATAGTGGAATCTATTTTTTTATCTTTGTTTAAAGGGTAAACGCTTGGTCATATTTTACGTTAGTTTCAATAAGTGTTGTTTTTCATTGAATAACATAAGTGGCCCAGTGTTAAGTCGTGCTTTACTTTGTGTATTTTTTTTTCATCGTCAATGCTCTCAAAGCAGTGAAGAAAAATGTCGTGAGTAACCCGGATTAGGCCCGAGTGGTAGATTACTGCCAATTCCTTCTCCTAGAGAGCAGGCCCAAGGCCCAGAAGTGAAAACAGTAAAAGGCTGATTGTTCTTCTACTTGCTAACCTATAATTCCTTTTACGTATAGGTAGATGTCAGATGACTGATTGTCAAATCCAAGTCTTTCTTATACTAAAACATTATTATGGACAAAAAATAGGCAACTATGACAATAATCCTCCCCTATGACAAAAATCCGTATCATTGTCAGCTATTCCATTTGGTCCAAGCTTGATATATCTACTTTCTCAGTCGTAAAATAAATCATATTACAAAACAGGACACCGGAATTGAATGTCATAAAGTTTATATGTATCCCTTTGTGAGTTGAGTGTTGACTAATCTGTCTGTCCGTCTGTTATGGCAGGAGGAGGGAGGGAGTGTGGAGATATAATTATGCTAGCACAATATACCTACACAATTCAGAACAACAAGTCAATTCAAAGAATTTAATACACCAATTGACCTTTGAATAAAAAAAATAACATGAAAGGGGGCAATTTAACAACCGGTAGATGTTCTAACAATTTCTTCAATTTTAATTAAAAAAAAAAAATGAAGGGGTGCAATTTAGAAACCGGTAGATGTTTTAACAATTTCTTCAATTTTAACCTTACAAACAGATAAATCAGTTAAACAGTTTTAAAATAATCCTTCAACATATTTGTTGCAATTGATTGATTTTTATAATGCCATAAGCTATGGCGTCTTAAACACTTTTTTTAGGTCCACACTTCAGTTAAGACTATTCATTTTGAAGATAATAATATAATCAATGATTATATTTACTAATCACTATGACTGGCGACTATATTATGTAGGCGTAAGTATAATAATTTTATTCTACGTACAAGATTATCGAAACATTTGGTAAGAATTGATAACAGTGCCATCTATCGATTTCACCCGATACTAGAACGAACCTTGACCGAGTAGCGGGGTCGTTAACCTATGACGCATGACGCAATAACCTGAAAAGTGCGCAGGAGTTTACTATTGAATGTTTTGATAATAAAAATAATGGATTGTGGTTACTTGCTAATGACAATTTTGTCATATTTATTTTGTTGCCAATTTGTAATGAGGTTAGTTATGTTATTATCTTAGTAAATTGATGTTGTTAGACAATTATTTGAATTATTATGCGGTGGGTTGTTGTGTGAATGAACTATACATTACTAAATCACTATTTTTTCTTTGTTTGCTTAGGTTGAAACCCAATTCCATACTCAATTTACGGTATTTTTACTCGAGATAGATTTCTATCTGAAAAATATTTTGGAGCCATTTTGAACTTTATCAGAACAATGCTGAAATGATTGTCATTGACAGTTAAGTGCGTTTCACTGTTAAACTAATTTAGTACGGTGAGCTACGGCAAAAAACTCAAAATAGCCGGTATAGTTGCCACAGTGGGTGACCGATTGGTTGCTGCGATGCGTGTCGTAGGTTCGTATCCCACACTAAAAAAACGTTTGCATGACCTAATAGATAGTTGTTTCGGTGTCTTATGTATGTCAGCCAGAAAAAGTAAATAAAAAGAAAAAAAAAGTGCCTTTTTTCGTTTGTTTCGGTCAAGTAATTGTTACACTTTTACTACAGGTAAACCAACTTCACTTGCTGTCTGTACTATAATACAGTGTAAGTATGGTTTAAAAGGTTGTCAATAAAGAGGAGAAAACAACTAAACACTCTCCTGGCAATCAGTAATTTCGTCACACAATCGAATATTTTATGAAACTAATTCCATTCAATTACCAACATTCAGAATCTAGATTACATGTACAAGGTTTTTAGATGAATATATATGAAGGTTCGAAGTTCACGCAAAATAGCAGCTCTTCAGAGGTCTAGTTTATATAATGTAATCTTCATGCAACTAAAGGTACAAAGGTGGACTTAATGCCTTAGGCATTAGGCGGGTCCACACACAGCGTGCTGCCTAGCGAGGTATTTGCCTCGGCCGAGACATGTGTCCACACTAAACGAGCTGTTTCGCGTAGCAAATGCCTAGCGAGGCAACACGCTCTTTGTGGACCCGCCTGCCTATTTTCTACTAGTCAATCTATGGTGATAGACAGACAAAACCAATTTATATTTTGAATGCAATAGAAACCTATATACTGTCCACAAGATAATAAGATGTGTGTATTATATTATAGATAATAAGATATGTTAGGTATTTCACGGGTTGGCCGCTCTTAACACCTCCAGTTGTAGTTCGTGATCTAGCTAGAGTTTAGTATTAACTGTTATTGATACCCATGTTTTGAATATAAATTCATTAGTTGTTTACAATATTTATTATGTTGTTGGCATTGGTTGTTGTTGTGTTTATTTAGTATCTACGTATTACGGCAATACGTCTTCTTAAGTCGTATACTCATTGATGATATATTTTCAATACATTTACTCTAAAACCTGCTCTTATTCCTACCACAAGGTTTACATGATTTGATTTTTTTTTTTTTGGCGAATCCTCAGTTTATGTCAACATATCGCCTCGCTCGATTTTGCACTCATTCATCAGTGCAAGTTCGGTCAAGGCGTACGTGAGGTACCGGGATTATTTACCAGGCACCTCCACCATTAGGTTATGTGATAGCGAAACTAAAAAGCGGCCAGTCTTCTTTCTATCAAATATGAATATCTATGCTATATTAATTATAAACCTTAAAACAATATTATAGCTGATATGAGCGGAAGAGCGTGTCAGTCTTTTACTGACTATAAAACCCACTCTTAAATTCTTTCGTTGCCGTTGTTCCGGAACCCCCTCGGGGTTCTCTTCGACCTTGTTGGGCCGCTACAGTTTGCTGACATCTCCTTAAGGTGCGCTTGAAACACTACGCGCCGTTGACGACTCGGGCTTTGGCGATACCAGCTCCGCGGCCGGACTGTAAACTATACCAGCATGCGACCTCTTTTGATATCATAAATAGTAAACTTTCTTAATTAAAACAATGAGCCAGTTCTTCAATTTGCCCCCATTAAACGACCTTATTTCTCTTGTACACTATTAAGAAGATAGTTTGATACCCCAATCAGCAATAAGACCTACTTACATAATGACATGAAATTAATGAAATCGTTCATTCAGCGTAATAGGTTGATTTCTTTCATTTGTATCAATTCATATTGAGTCTAAGTATACAGAGTCTAATAGGCCTATCGTAATTACCGTGAAAATTATTCTTAGGCAACTATTGTACAGTAATGGACAAAAGTTATAAGAGTTTTTTTTTTATTGGATTTTTACTCGTTTTCTACTGCTAAAAATGTAGTAGGTTAAGCCTTTTTTATAAGTAGGATATCATCCAATATCTTCTCTTGAACTAAGGCAGAGCGGGAGAGTGTATCAGACTTTTACTGACTAAAATCACATCTAATCTATGTACCTTATTTGCCTGGCGTTTCAGGACTCCGGGTTTCAGACTCGGAAGTCAGCCCAATTGGGTCTAAGAGGCTGAATAATTTATTTTACTTTATTTTCAACTGAACCTGAAGTAAATTTTTTAGATGTTTTAAAACTTTAGTTAAATACTTGATATCATGGGTAGCATGACAGCAGGACGAAAATATGGATCTCTAAGATTAGAGAAAAGGAAGACTTTCCATACACATATTATTATCATTGCAAAATTTTTGCCAACTACCGGATACAAATGCGGAATCATCATGTGCGCGTATTTTGTTAGATATCCAAGAGCAGTCTTCCGTGCGGAAGCAGGATTTTAATTAGTTTCAAGGAAGAACGTTGTTCAAGTTCATAGTCATCCAACATGCAGATATGCGGAAGGATTCGTGTGATGGCACTACTTTATTTGTTGACGTTTTATTAGTAAAAAAAAGAAAAAAAAATACTAGCCGTTCTCCGCGATTGTAGCCGTGTCTTTAGGTTTCGCTCCTATTGTTCGTAGCGTGATGTTGATATCATCCATAACTGTCCTTAATAAATGGGATATCGAACATATTGTATACTCGTTTATTTTTCATTTAAACGAGACTACATCATTTAAACGACAACTCTTGAGATTTAGGGCGCTTTCAAATTAGCCGTCGCGTATTTCTTCTCTTCGTGTATTTCTTCTCTTCATGTATTTCTTCTCTTCATGTATTTCTTCTCTTCACGTATTTCTTCTCTTCATGTATTTCTTCTCTTCATGTATTTTTTCTCTTCATGTATTTCTTCTCTTCATGTTTTTCTTCTCTTCATGTTTTTCTTCTCTTCACGTATTTCTTCTCTTCGCGTAGTTCTTGACTGGCCTGTTGGTCTAGTGGTTAGTGGCCCTGACTGCTTTGGCGGAGGCCGTGAGTTCGATTCCAACCCAGGAAAAATGTTTGTGTGATGAGCACGCTTATTTATTCTGTCTGGGTGTAATTTATCTATAATATGTATGTATTTAGAAAAACAAAAGTATGTTTATCAGTTGTCTAGTACTCATAACACAAGCTCTGCTTAGCTTGGGACTAGACAGCGTTGTGTGATAGTTGTGGAATATATATATTATTATTATTTTCTTTATTCATTGAACATACATATAAATTATATTTTTAAATATTTAAAAAAGAAACAAAAAAAAACCATTTATAAATACAAAAAATAGTGTCCCACCAGTATCGGGAACAGGGTCCAAGCTACCGGCGGTCAGGACGCCAGAGAAAGGAACCTCCTAACAATACGAGCCGTGTCCAGGTGTACCGCTTTCTGAATCAAGCCCTTGATCCAGCCACCTAACGAGAGCCTCCTAAGGTGTCGGTCGAGGCTCTTGGCTATTAAGCCACTATTATTATATATTTTATTTATATGAAACAAAGCAGCGCGGTACTTTGCGGCTAATTTGAAGGCGGCGTAACGCATTCAAACAAACAAACTCTTCAGCTTTCTAATATTAGTAGACTAACTTCTGCCAGCGGATTCACGCGCGTGAAAGTCAAGAATTAACATTTTCTGGAATAAAGCATTAAGTCCTATATTTTATCCCAGGACATGGTCTACATCCTGCCAGGACTTGCAGTTCGAGGGAATTACCGCAGCCGTCGCAACGTCAACACTACTTCCACCAGTAGCGGGAGGAATTATGACATGGCTGAATAGTCATCATCATCATCATTTCAGCCAAAAGACGTCCACTGTTGGACATAGTCCTCCCCCAAGCGTCACCACAATGGCCGGTCCTGTGCGTCTCGCATCCATCGGACTCCAGTGACCCTGACCAGGTCATCGGTCCACCTTGTGAGAGGTCTTTCAATGCTGCGTCTTCCGGTACGCGGCCGCCACTCCAGAACCTAATTGTTCGGCTGAATAGTATACTTACCAAATTTCATCCAAATGCGTCCACGCGTTCCCGTGAATAAGGGTCTTGACAGACAGACAGACGGACAACAAAGAGATCCCATAAGGATTACGTTTTATATTTTGGGTACGAAACAATATAAATTATAATAACGAATAAACATTATCAAAAAAAAAAAAAGTTTTTGTTACTTTTTTGTAACACTTTTCTACGCACCTCTCCCACGAATCGTCCGTTCCTCTGACAGAATATATAAATTAGGCTTAATGACAGTCATCAGCCTCCTCGTTTCTCGTTTACATCATTCCACAATCACATTACATACAATTTGTATGAAACCACTTTAGATAGTTAAATGATGAAATAAATTGTTCCCGTATTATATTGAAAGAGGTGCATATCGGAGATTGTTGTAAGTGGAATAAGCCTTTGGTTGCAATGTACAGTCAATTTTGCTCAAGTATACGTGGTTATTTTGGTGCAGAAATCATAAGAACAAAATATATAGTTGATTGTTTTGTTTATGTTATTATGCTTTAAAATATCCAATTTATATATTATATCGGGGCAGAAACAAAAGCATAGGTACTCGTACACTACAACTTCTTTAAATCGAAATTAAAATACACGACTAAATTTTGTTCATTTTAATTCCGTGGAGGGTCAATCCCACACATGTTCAATTAGTAAAAATTTATAATAATAATAAACATTTATTTCAAGTACGATACCCGTATGTTAACACATATACTCAGAAGAAACACATAAAGCATAAACAACAACATACTAATTACATTAATTTATTACCTAGAATTATATAGGGTGAGTGGTAATTAGTGAACGATACGTAAACAAGTGATTTTAGTCATGATAACAAACAACTTTTACTATGGGACTAAACCTGAAAACGCGAAAAAAATCTGCCAAGTTCAGTAAATTTATGTTCGCCTAACTGGTCAAAATGTACTGAACTTGGTTTTTTTTTTGCGATTTCAGGTTTGGTCCCATAGCAAAAGTAGTTTGTCATCAAGAATAAAATCACGTGTATAAGTACCGTTCACTAATTACAAGTCACCCTATATAGTTGACAGCACATTAAATTAATAAATATTTTTTTTTTTTTTTTTTTCTAAAACTTGAATTAATATCTGCATGTGCGAAATTAATTTAAGTAAACACCAGCTAAGCGAGAGTGAGCCAAACCTATCAATGAAATTAATTCAATTTCCGAATCGAGTCTCGAAGATTTTTTCGAATCACAAAAAAAAGAAATATTTTTGGTGACGTACTTGCAGTTTTCTGATTTGTTTTCCTAATATTTTGTGCTGTGAGTCCTTTCTTCATGTCAAATTTCATGATTCTAAGTCAACGGGAAGTAACCTATGAATTTTTATTCCCTTGAAAGTGTCGAAATATACTTTTTTTTCGTCACTTCTGTATCGTTTTTTTCGTTAACTTAGAAGGACTTTTTCACAGCTTCAAAGGCCTACAAACCTCCATGTGTTCCCGAGATAAAGAGTCTTGACAGACAGACTGACAACAAAGTGATCCTATAAGGGTTCCATTTTTCCTTTTGAGGTACAAAACGACGTAAACGTTGAATTGTTTAAAAAAATGGTGAAATCTATACAATAATCGTCCTTCAAGTGACATTTTTACTAAACGGTCATCTTAAATCCCACTTTTTAAGCAATAAGTAGGTGCTACTTTTAAAAGATATGGGACAACAGTACTGTTTATTGTAGTGATCGATCTGGGGTCGATTTATCAACTTCAAAGTTGGTTTTCAATTATTCGCTGGTCGAATTCAATTATTCCCTAATCTGTCTGTTCTGTCGCAGAGGTGGATCGCAGTGACCGCTGCTTCCAGTGCGGTCAGCCCGGTCACAAGGTCGTCAGTTGCAGTTGAGCGTCTCGCTGCTAGACGGCTGATTACAGAGCTGAGAGCAGGATCTGTGATTCCCCGCCAAGGCCAAGGGCAAGGTCCTGAGGCCCATCCCCGCGGATGTGCTCACCGCTGCTGCCGCCTCTTTAGCCGTTGCTGCTATTTGTTTATCAATTGCTTGCTATACTTGCAGTATCCACCAACCAACAATTTACGAACAAAAAAAAATTATACAAAAATTTATCATTTCTTTAGTGCTATAGCTTCAGTAGCAGGCGCCGCTCTAGCTTCAGTAGATGACGCCACTCTAGCTTCAGTAGACGGCGCCGCTGTAGCTTCAGTAGACGGCGCCGCTGTAGCTTCAGTAGACGGCGCCGCTGTAGCTTCAGTAGACGGCGCCGCTGTAGCTTCAGTAGACGGCGCCGCTGTAGCTTCAGTAGACGGCGCCGCTGTAGCTACCGTAGACTAAAAGACTGTAAATTACGGCGGGTTGCATTAAGTCCGCCTATGTACCACTACTGTATATGAAGATTGAATAAATATATAAATAAGTGTGGCCCGCTCAGGATCTGTTGCTCCAGAGCATGGTGCAGTGATCGATCAAAATCGCCGTAGTCTCAGTCCAATACCTTATCTTTTATTATAGACAACCACAAGTACTGCTCACCCCTTACATAACACAAAAAAAAAAACATTCAGCGTAAGCATTAAAAGCTAACTATCAGCTAATTGTCGTCGATCAATATTCGACCACCGTCCATCGTTTGCTGTAAAGACACGCGAAATAAGGGAATGGTAAATATTAGCTAAGAAACAATATTATTTTCTTTCGCTACGGCTTGGAGTTCTCCCAATTTGTAGTCGATATGGGTTCGAGGGGGCATAGATTAATAATATAATCATAATTTGAACAGAAGTGACAACGGTTTTATTTTTGGACACTGTACAGTGTAGGTTTTGAGTAGTGGTAGTAATAGTTAGTCTATTGCGTCCCACTGCTAGGCTAATGCCTGCTTCTCCTTTTCCACACACGTCTGACCTCGCCTTTTCCTCATCAAGCTCATCTCTCGCTTTGGGCTCCTTTGCCTTGGTCTGCTGCGATATTACCTTGCGTTTAATGTCCAGAATCCAGAAAGCGGTTTTTTGGCCCATATCTCATCTAATGTGCGTTAGACAGTTCCGGCCCAACTTCACTGTAGCAGGTTCTCTATTTTTTTCCAGTTTTGTCTTTTATGCGGTCGGAAATTTGAATTCCCAAGATACTACGCTCCATGACTCGCTGAAAAACCAAAAATTATATATAGTTCATATAATTCGTATTAGTTCAACTAATACGAATGAACTTTCCCTAGACACACTTTTACTTTATTCAATATGACGTTAAAAAATTCCTCTGCATCGCTGTCGACTGAAAGAGGATCTAAAAGACCAGTAGTATTATCTACTACTTTAAATTATAATGCTTAGTATCTGGTCGAGATAAAAGGTCACGTGAGTGAAGTGTCAACTAGACATTTGGATAAATTTTCAAATAGCGTGTGATCACTCGGACCCCTGAGACCAAGGGTTTCAATCTACTTGCCGATGAGGGTGTTATATTTCCGCCGCTTGAGGTTCTCTACGGCTGCAAGAACATGGCCAACAATAGGAAATCTCATCTTCCTAGCTCGGCATGCTGTGCTTGAAGATGGAATGGTGCAAGACTATCGACTCATGTAGCGTCCTACAGTAAAAACCTACTCATATTTCCGACCTATTCCCCTATGGTGGTGGCGTGTCAGGCCATAGATTTCTAAAATAGCCGAAACACCGAAGATGACAGGGGCTCGTTAGATGATAATATTCGCGTGCCGGACTGTGACCCGTGCTTCGACTGTATGTCAGCCCGTGGTGACCGATGCTGTTGATGTCTAGGCACTATCTATTGTTCTCATCATCGCTGGGCAAGAAGTGCCAAGGCCAAATTAAATAATTACATTATTTACTTAAGGAACTTGTACATGTTTAGTAATTGATTTATTAATGTATTTACCTTATATTTTCTGTTTTCTACTAAGAAATAAAAGTTATATGATGTTCCGCGTAACTAGATTTACATATTATTCAATGATCTAGCGGCTGAGGGTCGTGTGAATGCCATACTTCAAGCCTTTGTCCCGCATTAGACCTCTTTTGGCTGAAATGGTCATGGTGATAGTATTGGAAATAGTACATTTTGATACAAGTACAGAAAGTTTGTCATAGCGACTGAGGCGGAATTCGCACGAGCAGTAGGCGAGAGTGATATGGAGCAGAAGGCTGCAGCACCAATTTGCACGTGTATCAAACGACGTTTTTCAATACATACGAAGAAATACTTTCTCTGACAATTACGACGCATTTTTGTTCATTTTGTACTGAAGAAAATTTTCTGAAATTGCCATACATTTTAGTTTTGATTTACATGAAAGCAGGCTACTTAAAAAATTCTCTTCAAATCTTAGATTCAACAAATTCTCTTCATATCTCGGATTCATAAAATTTTCTTCAAATCTTAGGTTCAACAAATTCTCTTCAAATCTTAGATTCAACAAATTCTCTTCAAATCTTAGATTCAACAAATTCTCTTCAAATCTTAGATTCAACAAATTCTATTCAAATCTTAGATTCAACAAATTCTCTTCAAATCTTAGATTCAACAAATTCTCTTAAAATCTTAGATTCAACAAATTCTCTTCAAATCTTAGATTCAACAAATCCTCTTCAAATATTAAATTCCCCTTTTTTTACAAATAACTCAAATAAATATGTTAGAGTGTTTAATAGACATCTTTTTCGCGTTTAAATTAAATCGTGCCTTTTTCAAACATATTTCCAATAAAAACTCCTCTGATTTCTAATATATGTACATATATAATAAGGTACCTATTAGATCCAAAATCGTACGAGTATAGAATAATATTACCTAATGTAGCGACAATAGTACCTAATTTGCATCTTATTTCCCGTGCTCGAAAGTAGGCATAAACGGCTGCACCAAGTCAAGAAGCACTGCTTCTGACGCGTTCACATAGTCTTTGCCAATTTGTCAACAAGTCCGATCACGTAGCCCGCCGACCGACCACCGTAAGCTCAGTTAGAGCGGTGCATAAAAACTAAGCTTTGCTTTGAACTTTGAAATTCAAATGTATATCGATACGCCAATATGTCTGCCTGCTATATTTTGATAGTACTTTTTACGGTAACATATATTATATGGGGGTACCACTCTGCACTGTAAGTAGAGTGGGTTTGTTTAGAAAACGGTGATGTACGGTCACCTCACGAACGTAGATGTCACTTTTGGATTTTGTCACATTAAACTCGGTTGTTGACGTTTCGCTTTTTCTACGTTGATATCTGCATCATATAAATATGACAAGGTTCTAAGTTAAGTAAGGAGACCAAGTTCACAAGAAAATCTATATCAAAAGATAGATTGTGTCTGAAGGAAAAACTAGTGCAAAGAAAGTGGTGAAAGCTATTAATAAAATTATTTTTTGATAATACACCGTTAAATTTTGGTCGTTTTAATCCCCTGGAGGATCGATTCAGTACATGAAACTATCGATTTATAAAGATAAATGAAAAAATAAAGTACTCTTTTTCGAAAACTCGAATTAATATACGCATGTACGAAATTAATTTCTTTAAGTAAACGAGTCAATGACCTTATAGTGAGTTGTCGGTCGTTGCATACCAAGTACCTACAGTTCATTGGCCTCGATCAGCTGACCTTTACTTAAAGAAAGTAAATTAACTCGAGTTTAAAAAAAGTACTTTATTTTTCATTTTTATCTTTACAAATCGATAGGGTTTCATGTACCGAATCGACCCTCCACGGGATTAAAACGACCATAATTTAACGGTGTATAAGTGCACTAGGTTCGACAGTTTCTTTAACTAAGATTTATGTTTATGGCTGCAAATTGGAATACTTACTAAGGCTCCGCTGAATGTCCGTCAATCTGTCAATCTGTCTGTATGCCCGTTTGTCAGCGAGCTGTATCTTTTTACCACAAGACGTAAAAAAAAATGTTTTTTTTTTTTTCAATGTGTGTTTAGGGGGTTCCAATACAAGAAACGTTATTTTGCCGGCGTATTTTTCTCGATTTTAATGTTACGTGTGCAACGTAGTGCAGAAACCTTCGTGAACTAGTCCAAATCGCACTTGGTCAGCTTATCAAGCTTTTTTTAATGTATTTTAGTTTAATCGATAATTATTGCGCAGTCCTCAAACGGCACGAATAACTAAAAACAGCTTTCATTACGAGCTAAACGTTTCTCACTTTAATTTAACCGAGAATCGTGCTCACAAAATTCAGCATGGCCAAAAACCTAAGCACATCAGCATTTATTTTCACAGTTCCTAGGTCTTCTTTTTATGACAGCTATATTCTGGCACGAAGAAGAATTTACGTTGAGATCGTAAAAAGGCATGAAATGAGTAGATTTTGCACGTACTTTGCCTCGCTCGTGAAACGCCCGGCGATTATTCTGATCACGCTCCGAATATGGGATACTTTGCTGTGACATTGACTGCGCCAAATGCGAGATTTGAATCAATCTTGGTTTTGAGATTTATTAAGTGGTTTGTTGAAGTTTCTATACTGAAGAAGTGGTATATTATAATACTAACAATAAGCTTTATCCAGAAAGCAGTACTTCGAGACACGGCCCGTATTGTTCAAAGATTCCTCTTTCAGAAGCCCGGACCATCGGTAGCTCGGACCCTATTCCTGATGCCAATGTACTACTACTTTTAATCTTTTTAAATGTAAATTATTAATATTGTTATTTCCAGGAAATAAATAAATGAATCACAGGTTCATTTACATTAAAAACCCTTGAATAGCTGCGGCAAGTGCGTGCTGAAAATTGGCAGCTGCGCTGCGTGTGTTGTCGCAGGTTCGATTCTCAGACGAAACATATTTGTACGGACCTCCAGACAGATGTTGCGGGACTGGGTAGCCTATTTAAATGTTTGTAAACGCATCAAAGATACAGGAGCCATTTCTAGCGTGAACGTTTCTTTTTTCTATAAGTTGGTCAGAAGTGACTAAGAACAGAGAAGAGTGGAAGAATAAATAAGAATGAAGAAAGAAAATATTTTATTTGGCACGCATGGATACACACTGTAAAACCAAATGATAAAACTTAAAATAAAAACAAGAAGAAAAAAAGAACAGACAATGTGTATCTCACGGCTGCGCCAAATAGGTCCAGATTAGCAAAAATGCCAGACAACTACACGGTAGTCAGTGGTAGTTACAATATTAAGTTGATTTAGTTGCAAAATTTTGCAAGTCTTTTAATAACAGAGGAAATAGGGTCGAGTTTAGCTTGCACGAATACATTAAGCTCAATATTTGTAAAACAGCAAAATACACAGTCTTATCAAAGTACAAAAAGCATCACAGTATTAACGCAAAAAAAAAATGAAAATAATTTCAACATCAAAATGATAAGCAAGTCACAATTAACGACGACTTTGTTTTAATTTTACGAATGACAAACATTTTGTCATCACCGCATCAAAATGGCATCAATAAAAACAAAAAAATATTTTCTCAAACATAAAAGTCAAAATCCGCTCTCATACAAATTTCTTGAGTTAACGTCTTTGGCAGCACTTGGTTCATCAGATAAGTAGGTACGTTTTAGCAGAAATGGCAAAATTCCCAAGTTTTTCTTCGCGGCCTCGTAAATTTTCATTACTTTACTAAAATGAGAGAAAAAAGCATTTTTGGAGCACACCGCGGCCTCTAAATGTATCATTGTAATGCATAATTGAGATTAAAAATTTCTTAATGGATGTAAGGTCGAGGCTTGGCAATGATGCTTTTTTGTTTTTGGCTTTTCGTTATTGTATTTTGATTTACCCTAATCATAGACCTATATTTGGATCTGTTTTGAGTTTCTAAGTATTTGTGTTTTAAATGTTTTATTTTTATAGTATTATGTTGTTGATGGCTATGAGAGACAAGGAACTTGAGGAGTTTGAGGATAAGGGAAAATGACAACCACATCATACTAATTGACAACTAAAAATTAATCTAGTGTGTCGACAGACAGACAGACAAACGGACAACTAACTGATCTAATAAGGGTTCCATTTTTTTCTTTTGAGGTACGGCGCCCTAAAAAAGCTACGAGTATATAAAATCAAAATCTCATAAATAAATAAGGCCTAGTTTTCTTAACCAAGTTACAAAATAATTTATTTGCACCAAAAATAACGCGTCCTATTTTTATTTCCCGAATTCAAAAGCCAACCATTAAAGCATTTTAACTGAATATAACAGTCTTTCGTCTGATACACAATCTGACCTGATTTACATAAACGAATTATGTGCTATAAACAGCGATAAAAGAAAATAAGTCTTTCGCTTATTTTGCAATTGAGAATAATGTTTATTATTATCTTCTAAAGGGAATTAGGGTTAAGAATTGTCATAATCATTGCTTTAGAATCGCCATAATCATTGCTGCTTTAGAATAACTATAATCATTGCTGCTTTAGAATAACCATAATCATTGCTTTTAACTATTATTAATTAGCCTCCCGCTTGACCACTATCTCATTAATGGTAAGCGATGATGTGGTCGATAATGGGGCAGGCTTGTTTAGAAAAAAATAAGTTTTGGATTAAATATCTCCAGGTTGTAGCTATCAGGAAACTTAGACTCCGGCTTTTATTTGTAGCTCTTTGACAGAAGTTACGGAAATTCAGAATTAAAAAAAAATAGGCAGCATCTATTTTGCCAATAGGGTTATTGTCTAGTCCAGTACGTAATTGGGTTTTGGAGATGAGACCAAAGAGCTTCATACGAAGTAATAATATTGGTATGCAAAGGAAGTCGACTCTAAATAGTGTCATCAAAAATACCGCAGCACTTGATTATCAATTCAAATGAAAAATGTCATTTGTTGATCTTACTGCTTAACTTCTTTATAATCCATACTCAATATTATAAATGTGAAAGTAACTCTGTCTGTTACGCTTTTACGGTTAAATTACTCAACCGATTTTATTGAAGTTTTGAAAAAAGAACTTTTTATTTGACACAACAATCGACACGGATGAGTCGTTTCATATAATTACATATATAGCACTTCGACGTCTTCTTGCATCAGTTTGTCTCTTGCTGCTGAGGCCTTCCCCAAGCTCCTCCATTAGTCGCAGTCTCGTGTAGCTCTGACCCACAAGGTATAGACATCTCAACTTTGTCGTGTTCCCAGCATTTGCGTTGTCTTCATCTACTTACTTAGTTTCGAAACGTCTTTGATTTGCTATTCCGTTATAGCCTTAGAACAGTTATTGTTTCTGTTGCGGATCATGTGCCCAGCCAATCTCCATGTTGTCTATGAGTTTGGTAATACATATTTCTCACATCTTTAGCTCTCTTTTTATCTTTTCTTAAGATTTTTTATAGAGCTTTTTGCGTTAATACCCCTATTTGACAGCCAAAAAGCAATCAAGATGGATGGATTGTGTGAGAAGTGATGTGAAGGAAAAGGAAGTTAGTGATAGCATGACAAGTGACAAGACAGAATGGGAGAAAAAAACGTGTTGCACCGACCCCAGATAAAACGGGACAAGAGCAGGAAGATGATGATGTCCATATTTTACAGTCATAGTTAAGGCATGGAAGAATAGGTACTGAAGAGTTTTCTTTTAGAGGATGTACCTTTCTTTATGAGGAGAAATGATCAAACAATTTCTCTGGGTGTAGCCGGAAAGAGTGTCGGACTTTTTAATAACTAAAACCCACAGTGTTCCTCAGTTGCCCATTGCTAGGGCTTCGATAATTCTTTCAGACAATTTGCAACTCGGGCAGGCGTCAGCCCTGACTGGCTCCATCAATTTTACTAACATACTCGTATGTTTGAGGCACGCGTGGAACACAACGCGCCGTCAACCCGGGTTTGGTCGGTACCAGACGGCCGGACGGCAGACTACCCATGGCTCGCTGTCCGGTAGAAGATATACGATCATGTTTTACTGTTTTTTATTTAACCCCAAATTGAAAGATTTAATTCAGTATGGAATTAGCCAATTCTAACGGAAGTATGTTTCCCTAGTTCCAGTACAATTAAGTAGTTTGAATTTCTCGGATCGCATCAACAAATGTACTACCATTGAAACAATTTTGGCGACCCAGTTAAAATTGGCATTGACATAGTGGTCCAAATCTGGCGCTCTTGGCACTCCAAGTGCGTAAAACATTTACGGTAAATAACCTATATTTGCTTTGTCTATAAAAAGATTTCTGTCCATCTAAAGAAATATTGATCAATCTATATATATAAAAGAAGAAACTAACGCACGACTGCAACTACAAGGCCTAAGAATGTGAAATTTAGTGAGCACTAGGAGAGGATTTTTCAAAATTCATCTCCGGAGTCCAAAGGTTTTATGGGGAACCTATCAGCAGGTCTAAAAAGGCTACTTTTGTAGAAACATAATATGAAACATATTTTTTTATACGGCAATATTTACAAGGAATATGATTCTGATATGCAGTGAATTGAGTATGATTCGAATAATTTATGCAACCATTTTACGAACATTAGAAGAATTGCTTATGATCTGCTAGGAATTCGGAATATGATTTGCTGTAGATGAATTGCTCATGTGACCTTTTTAGGCCCGCTGATCTATCTATCAGAAACTAGTCTAATTATAAAAAAGAAGCTGACTGACATATCAACGCACATCCGAAGCCACTGGGTCTAGGAACATAAAATTTTGCGCAAAACTTCCTTTTATGACATAGACGAGCATTGAGGGTTTTTGGAAATTCAACCTTTATGAAGATGAAAGGCAGTTTTTCATTTTACAAGCTTTTATTTAGTTTCACCTGTCCTGGTGTTTGTCTGTAATCCTTGCAAATTAAATTTGATCTACTCCCCGGTTACCGATTGAGCTGTGAGCATGTGTAAATCAAATGACCATTCAAAATTATTATGAGCGATCTGATGATAAAACCGAAAGGTAGCCACAGGAACTCGGTAGTTAAACGACACAACCCCATCGAGTTTGGGCTAGTATGGTTCGTCTTGACGAGTACTTTGGTGCTTAGATAGTAACCAGGCTCTGATGATGGAGCTGGAAGATGTTCAAAAGAACTTGGTAATAAGCACAATAAGATAACTCTGTCGTGTTTGAAATTTTTGAAATGGTCTTGATGGGTATTAATTATACACCGTTAAATTTTGGTCGTTTTAATCCCGCGGAGGGTCGATTCGGTACATGAAACACTATCGATTTGTGAAGATAAAATTAAAAAATATTTTTTTTTTTTTTCTAAAACTCGAATTAATATACGCATGTACGAAATTAATTTCTTTAAGTAAACGAGTCAATGACTTTAACTACCTACAGTTCATTGGCCTCGCTCAGCTGACGTTTAGTAAGGAAAGGCCATCATAGTGGGTGTTATAGTTTCATGAAAACATTCTAGCGAGCGAAGCCGCTGGCAAAGTACTAGTGACAATCTCAACTGATGAAATGGCACATCAGGACTGACACGGGAGTTGGCTAGTAATTTATTAGGTATAATTAGCTTCCTATGAATGTCGTCATAGTAAGCGTTGGAGTAACTCCTATTGGGACAGACATGACAGTTTTAAGATTTGAATAGATAGGTACTATAACGTCTGCTACCAAAATACGTTTCAATTTGCTTGCCAAGTTTACTGTCAGTTACTAAAAAAGCATTTTAGTAGGACCGAGGAGGAAGAGAACTTAATAAATTAGTGCGCTTCAAAATTAAACCTTTGAAAACCCACAAATTTAAAAAAAAACACCATGACAAAATTATTTTATTAAAATTGACCATGTCACCAACCGCTGGCCAAAAATGAAACCATGATATAAATTAGTTGACTTGATAATAAAAAAACGCAAATCTCTCCCTACTTTATGATTTAGCCCTATTTTAAAAAAAATTCAAAGGCATTTATTTCAAATAAACCATTTACAGGCACTTTTGAAAGGTCAAGGTGTCAGTCTGTCAGAAAAAAAATGATGCTAATTGCACATTCCAAAGCGTAGATCTCTATGGAGAAGAATGTGCAAGAAACTCCATGGACACTCTTTTCAATCATTTTATGTATAACAAATATCTCTGTTACATGTTTCTTGTCGCTGCTATTATGTGAGAACAATGTCAATAAAATAAAGTAAAGACAAAAAAAAAGGCATTCTAAATAAAGATATTAAAATAAACCACTGGCAGCTAAGAGATGACCAGTCTCAACTGACAGCGCCCGTTCACGGACATGACGCGCATATCAGCACCACTCAGCTCAACCATTTTGAAGGGAACCGAATGATCCAACACACGCGCCACCATCAGTGAGACATTTGAGTGAGCATGACAAACTCTCAACCACCATGCTCATTTATGTCAAACAAGTCCAATATCCAAAAACCGTAAATTGCTCCACGGTACTCACATTTACAAACTTTGAAAATAAATGCTTCTACATTATACAATAATAATTTAATATTAAATAAAAAGATAAAAAAAAAGTATTTTCCAAACTAATCAATTTGTACGCCCTGCTGGTAGTGGAGCTGGACCAGCATTAACCCAAGCATTTTTATCTTGAATATAATCCTCCAAGCTATAATATGCCCTTGTACATAGTGTGCGTTTAATACAAGATTTAAATTTTGTTTCATTGAGTTCTAATATGTGAGGAGGTATTTTATTGTAACATTTTAAACAGTACCCCATGAAAGAAGACGCTACTTTAGCCAGTCTGAAACCTGGTTGAACTAAAAGGTCCCTATTCCTTGTAACATAATTATGCCTATCGCCTCTTTTACTAAAAAGGTGAAGATTCTTTCTAACGTACTTGATGTTTTCATAGATATATTGACAAGGCACCGTCATGATGTTAATATCTTTAAAAAGTTCCCTTAGAGAATCGCACCGGCGGAGATTGTATATGGCTCTGATGGCTCTTTTCTGTAATATAAAAATAGAGTGGATGTCTGCAGCCCGTCCCCATAGTAAGATACCGTATGACATGATACTATGAAAATAACTAAAATAGACTAGTCTAGCGGTATCAACATCCGTAAATTGGCGGATTTTTCTGACAGCATATGCAGCTGAGCTAAGCCGTCCTGCAAGAGATGTTAAATGAGGACCCCACTGTAGCCTTGAGTCAAGCGTTATCCCCAGGAAAACCGTTTTATCGACGAATTCTAGTTTCTCGTTGTTCAATACTATGTCACATTCACTACTTTTGACATATTCGGTAAGGAAAATCTTATGCATTTAGTTTTCTTCCCATTCAAAACTAGATTATTAGCAGTGAACCAGTTTTGGACCTGCAGTAGGGCGTTATTTTCGTCGTCAAGATTATTAGTCCTTCTATTTACCTTAAAAATCAAAGAAGTGTCGTCGGCAAACAACAACATATTAAGTTTATTTTGCAACAAATGGGGTAAATCATTAATGTAAACTAAAAATAAAAAAGGACCTAAAATCGAACCTTGGGGTACTCCCATTTTAACATTTAACCCCGACGAATTGACACCGTTTATCTGAACTAATTGCTGTCTATCATTCAAATAAGATTTTAATAAGTTTAACGCTGTTTTGCCTAGTCCGTAATGCTCAAGTTTCAAGAGTAATGTTTCATGAACTACACAATCAAACGCCTTAGACAGGTCGCAGAAGATGCCTATAGCATCTTGTGCCTCTTCCCACGCATTAAAAATGTGTTTTAGTAAGGAGATACCAGCGTCAATTGTACAACGTCCTTTGGTGAAACCATACTGTTTATCGTGTAAGATGTTATTTGTGTTAAAATGATTAAGCATTTGATCTAACATCACCTTTTCAAATATTTTGCTAAAAACTGGCAACACGGACACTGGCCTATAATTATTAGAGTCTTTACTGTCCCCGGATTTAAAAAGTGGTATAACTTTACTATATTTCATTAGATCCGGAAAGACACCTTGATCTATACACAAATTAAATATTAAAGCTAGGTATGGCGCTATAGTCGCAATAATTGAGGTACAAACTTTGATAGACGTACCCCAAAGATCTTCAGTTAATTTAACCTTGATTTGTTTAAATGCTTTTAGTACTGTTATGGGGTTTATATGCTTAAAGTTAAATTCAGTGGGGCAGGCTGCAACATTAGCCTGTAATAAACCAAAAGCACGAGATGGTGATGAATTTAGGGCTTCAGTAGTTTTTATTGGTACACTGGTAAAGAAATTTACAAATTCTTCCGCAACTACTTTGTTATCGCTAATAAGACCATGATGAGTCTCTAATATGTAATCATTATTATGTATTTTGTTCGTGTTGATTTCATTATTTATGATTTTCCAAACCGTTTTTATTTTATTATCTGCTATTTTAACCTTGTTGCTAATATATAAGGCCTTAGCTGCCTTACAAGTATTTTTAAACATTTTTGAATAGGTAGCAACATACTTATTAAAAGTTTCAGTGTTATTAATAGGCTTAAGGCCATACAGCTCGAAAAGTCTTTCCCTACTTATCCTGATTCCTTTAGTCGCCCAGTCACTAAATCTAAATTTAGGGCAGATACTTTTAGTTTTCTTCTCAAAAGTCTTATTAAATTCGGTTTGGACTATTGAAAAACAATCGTTATACAAAATATTACCATTGTTCTTTGCAAGGTTCCAATTACCTAACTTGTTAATTAAATTGTTGTTAAATTTATTCAGTTTACCGGATGTTATTGGTCTGGATTGTATTTGCACTTGTTGTATTGGTATAATGGATTCAAAAGTTACCAACAGGCCGCTATGATCAGAAGGCAGAAAATCTACAATGGACTTTTCTAAATAGTCACAGCAACAAAAAACATTATCAATACATGTAGCAGAAGTAGTGGTAGTTCATGGCCATCCGGATGATCCGCGGATACCGTACGGTGTCCTGTGAAGCGGCGAGCCTCCTTGCTGGCCTACCACCATGGGATTTGAAGGCAACAGTCCTTGCACACATGCATGATTTACGCGTGGAGATGCAACGTCGGGGCGAAACTCCGCTGCCGCGACAAGTCGCGGCATGGCGGACAGAGCTCCGGCGGGATCTCATGGTGAAATGGCGAGAGCGACTGTCGCAACCTCGTGCTGGGCACGCCACGATCGAGGCGGTAAGGCCCCTCTTTGAGGCGTGGCTGGAAAGGCCCCACGGCGTCGTCACCTTCCGTTTGGCGCAGGTGCTGACCGAACACGGCAAATTCGGTCCGTACCTGTACAAGATTCGTGCGGAGACGACGCCCGGGTGTCGCCACTGTGCGGACCGCCCGGTGGACACGGTGGAGCACACAGTCGAGGTGTGCCCCGCTTGGGAAGAGCATCGCCGTGTCCTCGTGGGGGCGATCGGCGGCGATCTCTCGCGCCGGGGCTTGGTACAAGCCATGCTCCGGAGCGAGGAGGAGTGGCAGGCGGTCGCCTCCTTTTGCGAAGCAGTAATGCTAGCAAAGGAGGAGGCCGACCGCATTAGGCAAAGGCGCACACGCCGCCGCCGCCGCCGGGTTTCCGATCCCGATTTCCGGCCACCGTAGGCGCGGGCTCGCGGACGGTGGGCAATGGGTAGCTCGCTGTCCGTCCGTCCGGTAACAGACCGGTCCGAGCTCAGGTCGTCTACGGCGCGCCTCAAGGAGTTGTCAGCAAACTGTAGGGGTCCAGCAGGGCCGAAGCCTACTGGGGCCAAAGGTTATGTGAGACTGTCACCACGGGCCCCGGGATAAAGGCAAGGAACGGAAAGGTAGGTTTTTAGTCAGTAAAAGTCTGACACTATTTCCTGCCCCACCCAAGGGCGGGATTTGTCATTGGATGATTTTACCTACCCAAAAAAAAAAAAAAAAACTAGGGGTCCCGTACCAACTTACTATGAAAACAGTTATATTTCCAAAAAAAATCCGTTTTTTTGTGACGTAACGATCAATTTGCCGTTTTCAGACTTGATCTTAGAAAGTATCCTAAATTTTTTTTAGAAATTTGATTTTTTCTCTGCTTCATGGGACCGCGACTAGTAAGTAGAGTATAGACAGCCTGGTAAAAGACTTAGTAATAGAGCCCTGTTTTTACCCTTTGGCTACGGAACCCTAAAAAGACCCTCTTCGGTTGAGCACAATTGAACCACAAAACCAACGATACAGTTGTCTTGACACAGTAACATTGAAAAGCAAAAAAAACTCGTGTAAACCTACACCCACGAATTTATCGCAACTGTCGCCAACCAAGGCCGCTACCTAATTTACCAAGTTTATTTTGAATACAAATTTAGTCGTGCGCTAGTATTTGTGACCTTGAGCGTAGAATAACGTATGTAGGTAGCAGGGGCGTAGCTGCCGCCGTAATATGGGGCCCCCGGGCTACAAGAGCCCCAAAGTGTGCAATAATTCGTAACATGTTATCCACAATCTTAAATTCTCTTTTTGAAAAGAGGTTTCTAGTTTATATAATGACAATAATTGATAAAGTTCCAATATTATAGCTCACTCCTCTCGTTCTAGAAGTTTTCTTCATATAATTACAATAAAAAAATTACTTTACTTATCCTAGTACAGAATACTATATTAAACTAGGTCATTTGATTGTCAATTGGAATTTGTCAGCCTATCAAATTAATCAGTTATGAAAAAAACATTCAAAAATATTTCGACTGTCCCTAGGTAAACTATCGGAAGTGAAAAAGCTTACTTAACAGGATAAAGATTTGAAGTTTATTTTATGGACAACTTAGTCATTAATATTTATATCTGTTTATAAATTTAGTTTCATTGTTTAGGTTGAGAATAAGAATACAAAAACAATAAACACGCAAACAAAACAAAAGAACACAAAAAGCAAAAACACACACAAGACAAAAACACAAAAAAAGACAAAAGACAGAACACTTAAAACAAACGACAAGACACAAAAAAAGACAAAAGTATTTTTTTAGTAAGCAAGCTATATTTTATTAAGCTAGCTATAGTTTATTAAGCTAGTTATATTTTATTAAACTAGCTATATTTTATTAAACTAGCTATATTTTATTAAACTAGCTATATTTTAATAAGCTAGCTATATTTTACTAAGCTAGCTATATTTCATAACCCTAGCTATATTTTGTTACGCTAGCCATATTTTATTACGCTAGCTATATTTTATTAAGTTTATATACCCAAAGACAGTCAATTTGATACAGGGCCCCTATCGAGCTAGCTACGCCACTGGTAGGTACATGATAAGAGATTAAACTGTCTCGGTGTATCGCGGCTGGCCGAAGCGGGCGCGTGATATGAATTCTGAACGTTTCTGCTGAGGTCAATGCTGCACGATTGCTTCCTTTACAAATGCTTGCAATGAACTGAAAAATGCGAATGGTTTTGTCGTGTTTCTTTAATCGATACTTTTTGAGTTCGTACTATATAATTTTGATGGGAATATGATTAGATGAATTGTAGAGAGTAACTGAGAACACTGAGGCTGGATTATATGAAATTCTACTGGACCGACATGACCTTGATTCGATCATTTTTCATGCAATGAAGCCCTATACATGAGGTTCTGCTTTGTTCATGACAGCAGTGAAAATCTAGCGGAGACGGTTCCGCCTTCGAGTTTGAGGTCGTAGGTTCAAAGTCGGGTAGAATTACTTCGTGTAATTTATTTCATTAACACTGCTCTCAAAAACAGTGAAGGAAAACTCCGTGAGGAGAAATTGGTATGCCTAGAAAAAATCTAAAACATTGAATATCTATCATACCTGTACTGGTAATCGTCCGTACCGGGCCCAGGTCTCGTCACTTACTGTTACACGCGCGCCTCAAGGAGATCAGCAAGCTGTAGGGGCCTAGCAGGGTCCAAGCCTACTGGGGCCAAGTGTCTGCTTCTGAAAGGAAAACTCGGCCCTGATATGAAACTAAGAATCCACTCCTTTTTAGTCAATAAAATACTGATACATACTAGCACCACGCCGAAGGCCGAGAGATGTCATTAAACGATTTTTGCACCTAAAAGGCCCTACTGGGCTGGATTTCGACCCATTCCCTCTACTAAAGACAAGGCCTGAGTCATTGAAGTTGAAAACATTATAAGACTGCTAATGCTATTGTTAGACTAAAACAAGTCGATTAGTGGGCGCATCCCTATGTCACCGCATCCCATCGCCCCGCACTAGCGTCTTGGACACTGGACAGTCGAAGAGAGAATTTCCCGCTCTTTTGCACGGCGTCATACTTTGAATAGTTTGGAGTTGTAATTAAATGATTTATGTGTTAAAACAACGTTTATCTTTATTAGATTTCAGAAGTGGCATAATTCTCACGTGCGTATTTGTTTGTAAAATTCGATGATTAAATTACCTGCAAAAGTGCATACTTTGGTGAACGTGATATTTCAATGGCAGAAAAAACGGGAGCGAAAGTGATAAATTAAATCATAGGACGCATTAAATGAGCATGAAACGGGTTATTGAGCTTATTTAAGTGATGTGTTTACAGTGTGTCTAGTTTCAAATGCGATTTTAACCAAACGTAAACAAAGTGGACAAGTTCCAACGCGTTCAGTTTGGCTGGCGGACATTTATTTCTAGGAGTTACTTGCTTGCTCTGGTGCGGAGTGGTATTGCTGAAACCTTCAGTGGCTTATAGAACAGCTAATTATTTTCATAGATTGGTTTGCATGAAGATCTGGGTGAGCTCAGTCCATTTTATACTAAATATTGACTTTTGGTTCCAAACTTAAATGTGGTGATGAAAGTAGTGTTTTGTGGTTTTAGAAAGAACACTAATCTGGTTTCAATTGCTCTTGCATGTCAAAACATTCACAGTGAAGCTTATTGCACTGGTTGTGGTGATACTTATGTGAAATTTGAATTGTTGGACCTAAACTTAATTTTAATTTTCTTTGCTTGTGCAAGTGAAAAGCTATTGTTTAAGTTTTGATTTAGCTATTGGTACCATGGTGATTATTAACTAAACATACTTTAGATTTAAATCTATTAAAATGGACCATCACAAGAGGTGAAAAAGTAGTAGGAGTTCATGTTCTGGAAGTGAACATAATGTGGTCTTGGAAAGGAAATATAAGAAAAAGTTGAAAAGAAGTAATGAAGCATTAAAAGGTTTAGTCCGGGAGCTGTGAAAGAAAAATAGTTCTCACCGGGATACCTCGGTAGAAGTTTTAGGGCCTTCTACCTACACCAAATGTTATGTGGGTTAAAATGATTTTATTCCATAGTTTGATTCTCAAACAATCTCAGTTTCAATAGAATACTGAATCCATAATTTGAAAGATATTTCAAAGATACATGGCTGGAATGAACCGGTACCTTGATTTGTAATTGCACATCAAATCTATGTGGTTATGCCAACAGTCAGTATATGAGATGAGCTGGAGAAATTGTAAAAAACCAACTTATTAGGGTTTTCCATTTACAAAGAATAAGCTCATTCAAATAAAAAAAAAAATTGTAATTTGCATGCCCATGTGATGGCAAAATATGGAGGACTCTATAATACAAAAATAACATCTTTGTACTATACCCATGTTTGCAAAATAAATGTTTATTATTATTATTATTTATTATTATTATTATAAAAAAAAGACTTTTAATACAAACAAAACAAGGTTACTTGCTGAAAATCCCATTGAGTTTATCACAGTAAGCTTGGTATTGGCATTTCATGTCAGCTTAGTGATGTTCTAATTGCTAAAGCTACTATGGGTATGCTTGGTAATAGAGTAAAATTTATAAATTTGTCTAATTTTATTAATTCAAATATTTACATGTGGTAAGGATGGACATGAGGTCTTTGTTTGCCACCACTCAGGGAAATGTTATGGATGACAAAGTGTTCACTTTGTGACTAGCTGGGTCATGTTAAGGCAACCTTGTCTAGAAAGACAAACTTAAACAAATTTTGTTTTTGTAAAAGTAAGAGGCATGTATAGTAGGAAACATTCTACAGCAGGGTTACCAGCTGAAGCTGTCAGAAAGGTTCAAACAGTTAACTAGCTCTTAATTCAAATGGGAAGTATTTTAAGACTATATTTTTCATTGGGACCACCGCTAATGTGGTATATTGTCATGCAATATTCTAGTAAAGAGTATTACTGACTAATTGAGATAATCTGGTAATCAAAGGTTATGGTGATGCTTTGACTGTGTCACAAGTTATTGCTGCAAGAATTTTGACTAGAATATTTTTAGGTAAAGAAGGTGTGTCAACTATAAAACTTGTCAATATTGCCAACGAAGCAGTCCAAAAAAAAAATAAAAAAATAATAATAATAAATAAAGACAGTTTCTTGGTTGATTGCATGAAACTTTGTAAAATTGAGGATAAAGTTGTAAATTTATACACTGTACAAGACATTGTTTCACAAGACAGATTGATTAGCAAGTTGTTACTGATATTTTGGCGCTGATATGATGTTGCATTCTGGGATGGTTGATAGTAGATCAATTTCATCACATGCAAGTCCTATGCTGTTAATCAAGACGAACGAAAGTCGTCATTACATGTTTGGCCTTATTTAGAAAAAGTACTTTAATTGATTGTTGCAGCGGGTGGCAAATTAGACTGTAACAAATTTTCATTTTTAATAACTGAAACTGTTGAGTCTTGTGACAACTTGATAATGGGGTGGGGAGATTCGTCCAACCCCTCCTAAATCTACCTCTGTGGCAGACTTGAGAGCTCCGCAGAATGTTCATGACATGAAGCTCAGACGTTCTTCGGTTTAGTGAGTTATTTTTGTAAATAAACGGTTAATTTAGTTGACTAAAAAAAAAAGTAGAAGAGTGACTGGACGCTGACAGGTCTCAGTGGTGTACTTTTCTGACATCAAGATGGTGGTGAGTGGAAAGTATATCAGATGGAAAATATTGGTCACACCATCGGGTTTTCATAACACGGTGTTCCAATCTGAGTGCTTGACCATTTCCCTGGTAGCCTTGGAAGTCGCAACCAGGAAAGTTAAGGACCACTTGATGCGCATACTATCGAACAGCATGGCTGTACTGCAGGCGCTGAACAGCTACACGGTTGGCTGTGGGCTCTGGGCTGGCTTACGAGTGTCACCAACGCCTCAACCAGGAGTTACAGACAGGCCACTGAGCAGAGTCTGCATGGAGAAGGACGAGACAGCAGCACATCTGCTTCTAAGCTGCCTTGTTGTCGCTGGATACAGGGCACAATACTTCGGAAACTCAGGTAACCTCCGCGAAATAGTAACAACACTAAGGCGTTGCTGGCCTCCTTGAGGAGCTGGGGTGGATCGAATGATACATTTGTCCCACCCGTACGTAAAATACGCGCTTTAGTTGTGCAGTTCCGGATACCAGCCCAAAATACAATACAATACAAAGCATTGGCTACTGGAACTAAGTAAGTTTTAAACTTGAGGTTCTCTCGGTTGTTTTTAATACTCATATCCAAAAGTTGGACTCTAGTTCAGTGTGGTAACTGACTATTCAGCGTTACAGTTTGTCGGCTTGGTGTAAACGAGACTTGTCTCTCTTGCTTCGCTGGTGGCTTGATCTTCTGGAGTTTGCATGTTGAAGCCGGAATCAGGTAAAATTTTCTTGAGTATGTTAAATAAGAGATACAAGGTGTGTTGTGAATCTGTTACAGATTAAACCAAATAAAAATAAGACAGGTGGTCTGGCAAAAAGATTTAAGGTGGTGAATGGACTGCTTTGTCGAATTATTTAAGGGGAGCAAGGCCAGTGAAAAAAATAATAATGTGGTAATGATGGGTAATTGAAGCTTGTAATGTGTGTAGAAGCTATACAAGCTAAGTCAGCCTTTTTTTAATGTTCCCACTGCTGGAACTCAGTCCTCCTCTCTAGGAGAGGGATTGGGCCGTACAAGCTAAGTTATTAGTTTTCAAAGCTTAAAAGCGTTGGCAAGTATGTGCACAATTGTATTGTGAGCCAGTTTCCTAAAAGTCTACTGGGAAGCGACCAGGGTTAATACATCCTGTACTCAGGATGATGGTTTCATTTGATGTTCTATATGAGAACCATTTTGGTCCCTTTTGTGTGAGCAATGGTAAGGCTTACGTATGTGATGTGTTGGTTTTAGATTTGTTTGGCTTGAGATTGTGGCAAGTGTGAGTGTCAAAGGTGTTATTGCTACTTTTAATACCTAAGTTAAGCCAAGTGTTTGGTTATCCATTATGAATAGCGAGTGATAGAGGCACTGCTTTTATTTGAAAAGAATTAAAGAGTAATGTGAAAAGGCACAAAGCATTTGTTAAATGCGGTAGCCTTCCGAGAGCGAATGGGCTTGCAGAGCATCAATTTTAAGTTCTCTGATCGCTTACATGGGCGATAGTCAGAAAGGGGTTTTGGAGGATCCTCCGACCGGACGGGTGTAATGTCTGGTGGGCTACTGCTCGATACATGATTTTGGGCTGTTCTATATGTTTGGTTCGCGCGGAGAATGTTACTTGTGCGATGCAGGATTAGTTAATTTGTGACGATATAGATGTCCCTACAGGTTTACTGGTTATCTTCCTGAGATACAGCTGAGGAGGTTCATGTGACTTGGTGTTGAGGGTAGAGGCAACAGTGAAAGTTGATGAAGGGCCGATATGATAAAGGTCGACGTGTAACAAAACCAATTGCATTTGGTTCTTTGGTTGGTTTTACCAATGGTAAATTGGTGCCTCGATTTGCAGGACTTTACAAAGTTTAAAGCTGTGTTGTCTAATGACCGTTATGAAGTCAGATCGGCCGACAGGGGCAAGAGAGTAACTTCAACTGGTAATTAATGTTCTTGTGGAAGAGATAAGGCAAGAGTATTGTCGCTCATGACAAGTTGAAATTGTGGAATGCTTGAATTGAGAGTACATCCGATGAGGATATTTTGATTGATATATTGACTGAACCTTACAAATTTTAAGGTTAAAATTGTTTATGTCGAACATTGCGAATATTTTTAACTGCCGTGAGGGGCTAAGGTTTACAAAAGCTGTAACTGCCGTAAGGGGCTGTTGGTTACAAACGCTTTAACTGCCGTGAGGGGCTAGGGTTTGCAAAAGCTGTAACTGCCGTAAGGGGCTGTTGGTTACAAACGCTTTAACTGCCGTGAGGGGCTAGGGTTTGCAAAAGCTGTAACTGCCGTAAGGGGCTGTTGGTTACAAACGCTTTAACTGCCGTGAGGGGCTAGGGTTTGCAAAAGCTGTAACTGCCGTAAGGGGCTGTTGGTTACAAACGCTTTAACTGCCGTGAGGGGCTAGGGTTTGCAAAAGCTGTAACTGCCGTAAGGGGCTGTTGGTTACAAACGCTTTAACTGCCGTGAGGGGCTAGGGTTTGCAAAAGCTGTAACTGCCGTAAGGGGCTGTTGGTTACAAACGCTTTAACTGCCGTGAGGGGCTAAGGTTTACAAAAGCTGTAACTGCCGTAAGGGGCTGTTGGTTACAAACGCTTTAACTGCCGTGAGGGGCTAAGGTTTACAAAAGCTGTAACTGCCGTAAGGGGCTGTTGGTTACAAACGCTTTAACTGCCGTGAGGGGCTAAGGGTTACAAAAGCTGTAACTGCCGTAAGGGGCTGATGGTTACAAACGCTTTAACTACCGTGAGGGGCTAAGGGCTACAAAAGCTGTAACTGCCGTAAGGGGCTGTTGGTTACAAATGCTTTAACTGCCGTTAGGGGCTAAGGGTTACAAAAGCGGTAACTGCCGTTTTGGGGCCTTCATGCTATTGCCGCATGTTGATGCTTGCAACCCTGTTGCAAGGGACCACTTCTACGAAGACTATCCGAGCAAATGGAAATGAAATGTAGCAGTTTGGATGGAAGATCGAAAAATCACGGACTAGCTGTCGGAGATCCTTCGAGGACGAAGGATAGCAGGACGGCCGAACTGTTAGACTAAAACAAGTCGATTAGTGGGCGCATCCCTATGTCACCGCATCCCATCGCCCCGCACTAGCGTCTTGGACAGTCGAAGAGAGAATTTCCCGCTCTTTTGCACGGCGTCATACTTTGAATAGTTTGGAGTTGTAATTAAATGATTTATGTGTTAAAACAACGTTTATCTTTATTACTATGTATCCTTTCTTATACTTCGTTATCAAGATTGACGCGCAATACGTAATTGTGAAAAACATGTTTTTTTTTTGTAATGTTTTATGTCTTGTTTTTGTTTTGGTATTGTGTAAATGTTTACTGTTTTTCTTCAAAAGATGCGCAGCTGCACACTCTTAATTAATTTATACTTAGTTTTATCGCAAGACAAGGACGAATTTAACATTTATATATTGTCTATTTTTTTCAATACCGTATTAACTCAACAAGTTCAACTGTATCAATCTCTACCCTACTCTACCTTACTCTACCCTACTCTACCCTACTCTACCCTACTCTACCCTACTCTACCCTACTCTACCCTACTCTACCCTACTCTACCCTACTCTACCCTACTCTATCCTACTCTACCCTACTCTACCCTACTCTACCCTACTCTACCCTACTCTACCCTACTCTACCCTACTCTACCCTACTCTACCCTACTCTACCCTACTCTACCCTACTCTTCCCTACTCTTCCCTACTCTACCAGTCGTGAATCTTATCTGCCAATGTATTTCTTAAGAAGTGATCTTCTTCTTTCTTCCCTTGTCCCATGTTAATTTGGTTTTATTCTTCCATTATAACCTACAGCCATCATGCTATCACAAACTCTATTTAATTTTTTAGTCATATCACTCCTCGCACAATCCGTCTTTTCTTTGGCCTTCCTCTTCTTTTCCATCCAAACATAGTCATGTATATTCATAACCCTTTTAGTAACATGCGTTTCATTTCTCCTCTTCATATAACCATAACAAAATGAGCGATTTCCTTTCAACTTTGGAGCCACTTTTAAAACTTTTTTTTTTTCTAATGTACTAATTTCTTTAATAAGTTACAATATTTGTTGATTTGAGTAATTATTTGTTAGCTTGCACCGTTTTTAATTCTGTACTTGGGGACTACGAGCAATGGGTAGCTCGTCGTTCGGCCGTCCGGCCGTCCGGTAAACGTCCGGACCGAGGCCGAGTAGTGCAACGGCGCGTAGTGTACCACACACGCCTTATGTCTTAAAGAGATGTCAGAAAAACCGTAGGGGTCCAACAGGATCGAAGCCTACTGGAGCCATAGGTTGGCTTCCGAAAGAGATGATATCCAGGATCTTGGAACGAAAAGCGAAATAAGAGCGGGTTTTAGTCTGGCACGCACTTCTGCTCCGCCCTAGAGCGAGAGAAGTCATTGAATGATTTTCTACCTTAAATAAAACCCCTTCTTTAATTTCATTACTTGATTGTTATTTTTAATTAGATAATAACCTCACAAAGCCACATTCTATCAAAACTTGGCTAACTATGCTACAAATAATAGTGTTATTCAATCCTTTGCGTCACACAAGTAACAGTAATTTTGCATGGCAACGGACACGGAGCCTTGCTGTATGCTTTATTTACCCCTTCTTGCCAGGCCCTGTCATGTTAAAAGCGTTTATGTCCATGGAGCAAGGCTCAATTTGAAGTTTATCATCGATGAGTTTCTAATAACCGCCTATTTCCGCCGACAATTGCGAAGGAGCCACATCAAGTGTGCATTTTCCCTCGCTTTGGCGCACCAAGACGTGTATTTATGGAGCCCTTTGTAATGGACAGAATTTTCGCCCTCGCATATTTTATTAGTGTGTTGAATTTAGTCTTGTTAAGTTTCGGGTTGTTTTCTAGTTTGATGTTTATGGAACTGATAGATATTTTTACGTTTCGAGAGTTCGAAATTTCAAATGTTCAACATTTCGAGAATTCGAATTTCGGATGTTCAACATTTCGAGAATTCGAATTTCGGATGTTCAACATTTCGAAAATTCGAAGTTTCGGATGTTCAACATTTCGAGAGTTCAAAGTTTCGGGTGTTCAACATTTCGAGAGTTTTCGGGAGTTAAACAGTGGGTTTACTCTCTACTTTAATTCCGATCGGTCTACATTGGAATTGTGACATTAGTACTCTTTAATTCGATACTAGCGCCAAATTGGTTTAAGATTGCGTGACCACACGTCAAGCCCAATCCCTATTTTACTTATTTTCCCAAAAAGGTCATACAATTTGGCCCTAGCACAGAATTCAAGAGTACCTAACGACACAATTCCAATGTCGACCGATTGGAATTAAACTCGAGAAAATAAGCCCACAGTTCGGGGAGTTTAAAATAAGTAGATATAATAAACAAATCTAACCTCCCTTTCCGTAACCTATGGAATTATAAAAGGGTTTGTTTCTTTTTTTAATTTTATGACACCATATAAAATTGTTAATCAACAAAGAACAACCGTGAAGAAATTTTTGATGAAATTATTATTTACATGTCACCATGATACATACCAGCGAAGTAATTTACTAAATTCAATCAAATCAAGCTAATGGCCAGTATAACTTTCGCAAAAAAATCGTCGTAATTGGAAACTGAATTGACTAAATTTTTTACGGTGATAAATATAATCATGGCTTAGTTTTTTTTTTTTTGCTGGCTTTGCTTCATGACCTTTAGTTAAACTGAACTGACATTTTAATATTTTAATATTGCCACTAATATAAATCTTGATCACGTAACATAATATGCTTTGCTTTAGATACGCATCACCACATAGTATGAATCAAAGTCGCTTCCTGCTGTCTGTCCCTATGTATGCTTAGATCTTTAAAACTACCTAACGGATTTTGATGCAGTTTTTTTTTTAATAGATAGTGATTTAAATAAATGATAAATGATATTTATTTTGCAAATAGGTTTTTTAAAAACACTTTTACACGTCAATATTTAAGAGGAAGGTTTATATATTATAAATGCATAATATCCCGCACCCGTGCGAAGCTGGGGTGGGTCGCTAGTTAGATAATAAAAAAAAAATGTGTTTAGAATATAGTAGTAATCACAAATCGTAGTGCAATTCAAGTTTGTTGAAAAATTTGTTTATTGATTTTTTAAATTCATGAGACTAATGTACGTTATACATAATCTCACCATTCTATCTATCTATAATCTTTAAACTGATATACCTTTGAAACTAAGATTCTATTTATAGTAATTTCTAAGACATTTCAAGACTTTTGTATATTTTTTATCACGTAATGTTAAAAAAAAAGTAAGTAAATTTTTGTGAGTCTGCCATCACTTTTTTAAATTGAAATCTTTCAAACAAAGCAAAATAACCAATATATACACCAGATAGCTTTTTTTTATTGATTTTGTTTCAAAGTCACGTAATAAGATCCTTTTAACCGTAGTGTTGTGATTCTATAAAGAAACAGAAAGAAAGAAAAATAATTTATTTGACTGCATCCCTATACTGCAATCTGTGAAAACTGTCAAACGGTACTTTTTAGATTTGTTGGACTTTAATTGTAAATCGTTTTTTGACTCATAATTTCTTTATAATTTTTTAATAGAAAAATTATTTCAGAACACTTTTTTCTTTATTTTAATACTATAACGTCTACAACAAAAATAACATTTTGTTTTAATTGCCATCGTTGTTATAATACGTCTCTTTTTTATTCTTGTATTTTTTTTTTTAAATTATGTTATTTAATTGTAAAAAAATGCTATAAAATAAATACTGCTGCTACATCCACAACTTGCGTAAAAAACTAGCATCGAAGGAAGTCAAAAATCTACGTACGATCAATCTCAGTAATATCTACGACTGCAATTTTTTTTCTAGGACATGAACTGAAAATCCAATAAAATGGTACTTATCACTGTATAGTGTATAATGACATTACTAAACCAGTAGGTAGGTCTGGATATATTTCAAAAAATATTTCCAAGGGCCACCAACTAACACGTGCATTCTTATATATTTCTAAATACCAATATAGATAAATTACACACAGTCGCAGAATAAATGATATCGTGCTCATCACACAAACATTTTTCCTGGATGGGAATCGAACCCACGACCTCCGGCATAGCAGTCAGGATCACTTCATAGTTTTTCTCATTTCATAGTTTGTTTCATTTCATAGTTTGTTTCATTTCATAGCTTTTTGTTTCATTTCATAGCTTTTTGTTTTATTTCATAGTTTTTTGTTTCATTTTCATGATTTCATAGTTTTTTTGTTTCATTTCATGATTTCATACTATTTTGTTTCATTTCATGATTTCATAGTTTTTTGTTTCATTTCATGATATTTGTTTCCTAATTATTGAAGTTTTATTGTAGACTTAAGCTCGTTGCAACCTTCAATTACTAAAAGAATCCAATTTGTAGAAGAGTTTTTGCATTTCTTTCATTTCTAGCTACTGAAAATAAAATCAGGGACATTAAGTGAATATTTAATAGTACCGACTGACCGTCTTTATTAGAGACGAGCGATTTCGATGAGCCTAACAACTTAATTGTAATTTAAGCCTGACGTAAAAGTCATGAACTTTTAGCGGTTTTTTTTAGGAGGGGAAACCGTCCAATGACATCTCCGCGCCCTTGGGCGGGGCGGGAGATAGTGTCGGACTTTTACTAACTAATTCCTTCTTTGCTTGCGTTCCAGGGCCCCAGGGTACACTATCACATAAACCATGAATGAACTGTTAACGGAGTTGATGTAAAGTTGTCAAAGTGTAAACGGCCCGTTTTGATATTTGATGTTTTTATTATTCAGGTGCAATTAACGCTCAAAACGTTTTGGGAACCAACGCTCAAAACCTTGTGGGAACCAATGCTCAAAACCTTTTGGGAACCAACGCTCAAAACCTTTTGGGACCCAACGCTCAAAAAACCTTTTGAGAACCATCGCTCAAAACCTTTTGGGAACTAATGCTCAAAACCTTTTGGGAACTAACGCTCAAAACCTTTTGGAAACTAACGCTCAAAACCTTTTAGGAACTAACGCTCAAAACTTTTAGGGAAGTAACGCTCAAAACCTTTTGAGAACTAACGCTCAAAACCTTTTGGGAACTAATGCTCAAAACCAAACCAAACCAAACCAAAACCAACCAAACCAAACCTTTTTTTTTTAAATAAATAATAATAAAACCATTTTTTTCTTTTTTTTTATAAATAAATAATAATAAAACCTTTTGGGAACTAACGCTCAAAACCTTTTGGGAAATAATGCTCAAAACCTTTTGGGAACTAACGCTCAAAACCTTTTGAAAACTAACGCTCAAAACCTTTTAGGAACTAACGCTCAAAACTTTTTGGGAACTAACGCTCAAAACCTTTAGAGAACTAACGCTCAAAAGCTTTTGAGAACTAACGCTCAAAACCTTTTGAGAACTAACGCTTAAAACCTTTTGAGAACTAACGCTCAAAACCTTTTGGGAACTAACGCTCAAAACCTTTTGAGAACTAACGCTCAAAACCTTTTGAGAACTAACGCTCAAAACCTTTTGAGAACTAACGCTCAAAACCTTTTGAGAACTAACGCTCAAAACCTTTTGAGAACTAACGCTCAAAACCTTTTGAGAACTAACGCTCAAAACCTTTTGGGAACTAACGCTCAAAACCTTTTGGGTACTAACGCTCAAAACCTTTAGGGAACACATTAATTATGAGTACAACTAAGGAATGAAATCTCCTGCCGGTGTGTCAGTATTTCCTGAAAACTACGACCTGGGAATAGAATAAATAGGTTACTTCTGGACAAGCGCGCTCTATCGTCGACCACATCGTTGCTTTCCACCAGTTGAGATAGTGGTCAAGCGCGAGATTATCAACATAAGAGACATAAAAAAAAATGAAATCGCTTTTACTTACACCACAACCAAAAACGCAGCGTTTAATGAATGATAAGTAATTTCCAGAGCTGGCACTGCAGTTTCGAACTTATTTATTGATAGGGGCCTTTGATTGGCCCATTAAATTGATTATTATGTTTTATACATTAGATAAATAATACATTTTATTGTAGCACGTGGAGAATCGAGGTTTGAAATATGTGATTGTTGACCTAAGATTTGAATCAAGGGCCAATTAATTAAAATGAGAGGCAATTATGATTTGCCCTACTAACGGTATGGATGGGAAAAATTGTATGATTGGCAATGGAAGATTACGCAGTAGTCTTGATTTTTAAATTTTCTTGTCAAATAAGTTTTTATACTTTATTGTTGTTGTTTGAAAGAATTTTTATTTTGTTGTAAATTTATTTCTCATGGGATCTTTTTAAGTCTTGTGTAAGAATGTTAATAGTTGTTATTTATTATTTTTTTCTTCTTTATGAGGGCCCTTTCCGATCAGTCTATCGTCGACCTGGGCATGATTAAAAAAAAAAAAAAATTGTAATAATTTTTATTCTCAAAAAAAAACTTAGTACAATATTACATTTCATTTGGCAATATATTTATAGTCTAACAAATAAATCTAGCATCTGTAACTGATCTAGGCAAAGCCTGTACTTCAGTTATCAGCACGAAATTCCCTCGTTTTGGAGTAGCCAACAGTAAAAATTAAAATAATTTTACTGAAAGCATTTTATAGGAAACTAAGTTAGTAGTACAAATGTTTATGTATGAATATGTTAGTAAATTTGAAAGTTGTGTACGTGTGCGTGTGTGTGCAGATGATGAGTACGTGGGTGAAAATGTCTATGAGGGTGTGTCAATGTATGTGTAATGTGAGATAGTTTTTGTTCCTAGCATTACTTTATTCAACTTAGTGTAAGTAGGAGTTGTTCAGTTTCTTCATAATCAAGACTCTGCAGGGTATTGGCTTGACTCTCATTTTGCTTCGTTTTTTATTTAGGGAATATATGTCTAAAGTTTTGTTGATTTTATTATATAAATGTGGCCCTAAAAATCCAGCAAACCTTTTAATAAATCTAGTTTTAAAACCCGTTGGGTTCATGCATACCATATGTTTACGACGTTTCTCCAGCAAAAGTGTGTTATAAGTCAGTTCAGTGTACTGACGTAATATTACACCAAGTATAAATAATTGTCTAACACTTAAAACCTCGCATATCTGATATAGGGTTTTAGTGGGAAAAACCTTTTGGTTTATCCAATGCAATGTAATGCAGTGCTTGATAAAAAGGTTACGCGAAAAATGAGATAAAGTCCGAACGCTGTTGACATAAAATTCGGTTATTTCGTCGTAATATTTCACAAAACTTGTTCCAGAAAATAAGTGTTTTTAAATACTTTACACGTTTTCAGATTAAAAAAAAATGTGATTGCCTTCTCTTGTTCTCTTCTTCTTGTTCGAATAAACATATTTTTTAACTTTTTTAATTTATGACTGAGAGAGATACATTATGAAGGACCAAAAATCAATTAAAATAGCAGAGGTCTCTACTGGCATATTTAATTTTAATAGAAACCTACATAATATCCAAGATAACTTAAGATAACTTTGTAATCACGTAAGAGAGGTTTTATCAAAAAAAAAAAAAAAACGAACATATATCTGGGCTTGGCCGCTCGCAAACTTCCTCTTCAGTACCCACATTTAATCTTAACTAGCTTTCTATCTGCGTCTTTCTTCTGCGTGAAAGTAAAAATTACCCTGAAGAAAAGTAAACATGGATAGAGGATACAGAGGATTCTACACGTTACCCATTTTTCATTCCAACCCATTCAGCCGTTCGAGCGTGAAGTAAATTTTCGCCATCATATTAGTAGAAATGATGTCGTTTTTATTTTAAACTCTGTTCCTCAAACTATCCTCATTTGAGTGGTGACGCAGTTTCTCAGTTCGTCGTTTAGTCCTTCCTCACTTCGTGAATGTACAATGTCATAATATATCTTCATCCTAGTGTATTCTTGGCCCTTTGCCACCGTCGGTTATACTGAACATTGGGGAAGTCATATTTCTGGAACGTGTTGCCACCACTGTTTTAGGTAAATGCTATCAATAATTTCTTGGTTCTGAGTATTATCAACACTTTAGTGAGATGGTGGTAGCGATTACTTTTTGTAACTTGCTTTATCGTATGATATAATAGATTTCTTAAAGGTTTTAAATGTTCAATTATTATGCTCAAAAAATACATTACAATCAAAACATTTACAAGCATTAATTAATTTGTTGGGAATTAGTGAACCAAAGAGATTAAACTGTTTGGCTATTCTAAAGCGCACATCACTTGTGTGAAAAAAAAAACTTTAACCAACTCCATGGATACGTTTTCGAAAGAAACTAGTGCCCCTCATAATCAACGATTGCATCACTGGTAGCACAGTCAAGCAATAGTTTATATCAATTAAAAGTCAATAGCAAGAAGAATATATGCGGAAATAATATGGTCAGCTAAAGCAAAAGCTGTTTTACACACGAGCGGCATATTTCCAACGAGAGAAATAACTGCAGCCGCCGACTCGGGTCGGCAGTAGCCATAACTGCAGCTGTCAAAAGAGAAAGTTGCAAGATAGATTCCAAAGAAGAAACCATTGTCATTGCTTGCTTTTCTTCGGAGCTGTCAAATTCTTGATATGCATACCGGCATCCATACTATTTTTTTATTACTGTAGTTTTTCAATTTATAATTCCAAATACAAGCATTTTTCTTTACTGCCAGAATTAGCAATCCTACATCAATTTCATCCCTAAGACTCATTTTACTGACCCGTGGCTGCAGATAGCTACCTCTGCAGTTAGCAACATGCCGCTCGTGTGTATAGAACGCCTTTTGATTAGAGTAATTAGAGACACAATAGAAAGACAATAGGTGTGCGACACCGGTGTTCTCTTGGCGCTTGACAGTTTAAAATTGTGACCAGTTTACTTTGCCCACGATGGGGTAAAATGGTGGAGTAAAATAGTAGGGTAAAATAGTAGTGCAAAAAGGTTTTGCAAAATGATAGGGCTTGTTAGTTGTGACAAGACAAATACAATTTAAATAAATACGTTTTGGCAGCAGCTAGCAGATCTTGAATCTGTCGGAATGCACTAATTAATCATTAGTTGCATTTGCCAATCCTTGAGTAGATATTTCGAGCCATAAACGTCACGCTATCAGAGTCATTCCTTAAATGATTTCAGGTCAGAGGTTCAATGCACAGGCGATAATTTATTTACCACTAATACAGAGAATCCTTTTGAAGAACAATAACCCAATAAAATGGTGTTATCGCAGTATCGGTCAACAGCAAGTTTATGGTAGCAATTGATAGTATTATCTGCTTCATTCTAATTTGCTTTCCTTATAATGTTGATTTGGTTACTTGTACCTCATTGTGGGCCTTTTATGGAACTGCTTTTAATGGAGCTGGAAAAAAGTATTTTATAAATGAGAAATTATTGGTATTGAAATTGAAACCATAATTACAACGAGGTCAAAATAAAATAAATGCCACTTTTCCACCCAATTTGGTTGTTATTTTGAAAAGACAAAGTTGTGCTGGTGCTTGTGAAACAATATATTTCATTAGTACAGGTACCAACGCAAACTTAAGTATATTTTTCCTAAATAAATAAACTGTTGTTATTCCATTTATTTATTTTTATATTGCACATATTTTCTTTTTTAAATTTTAAAGAAACAAAAAAACATAAAATAAAATATAGTAGCACATCGGTAACGGGAACCAAGCTACCGGTGGACAGGGCTTCTGAGAGTGAGCTCCTAACAATACGCGCCTTATCCAGGAGTACTGCTTTCTGGATCTCTTGATCCATCCGCTCAACGAGAGGCTCTTCAGATGTTGGTAATGGCTCTTTGATATTAGACCATTTGCCGTCCCGACTATCGGCACAATGATTGCTGTATCTACTTCCCACATTTCGAAAACCTTGCAAGTTAAGTCAAGATACTTAAGTTTTCTAATCTTTCTTAGCTTTCACGAGGTTCTCACCAGCAGGGATCACTATATCAACAATCATTGTGTGACGCTCTAGTCGATCTGCGACCACTGTATCAGGTTTATTGGCAAAAAGTATAGGTCTGTCAGTAATGATTATTTACGGATTTTAACGCATAACTATTGCAAATGGCTCAACTTATTTGCCGCGAACTAAACGCCTTTTCTACTCCAAGATCATCAGGCCACCTGACGTGCTGGACAGGTGCCTTGTCTCACAAGTACATACCCTCACTGGGACATAATTATGCACATACTAAGTCCGTGGCGTGACAAATAGGTACATTGTTCGTTGTTTTCCATACTAGTGCGTGCGGTGGGTTTGCTTGAGCTTTTGTTTCCTGTTGATGGATTATTGCTATAAGGCAGGTTTTTTGAAGTTTCATTTTTCATTCGATTGCGGTGATAGAAGTTCTGTGTACTGATTTTTAGCATTGATATTTTATACGATCTTTGACATTGAAGCTACTTACTGTATGTAAAGTATTATTGGGACAATATTTTAAACTTTAAAGCAATTTTCAATTACATTCATGATTCATCAGATTCATCAGTTACGCTTTACTACTGCTTTTCTAGGAATTTATCGCTTTATTTTGATTGTCCATCCTCCAAAGTGTCCCTGTTATCTGCACTTTAGGGCCATAAGAGGTCATTATAAACTTGGCAACCTACTGGGCCCAAAAATTGGAAACAGAAAATCATTTGAGAAGAAAGATCATTTCTTTTTCCAGTTTTTTGGTAATTCTTTCTAATATTTAAACAACTTTCTTTACAGATTATAAAATTATATGAAAATATTTATAGGAAAACCTCCCAAGTTTTGAAGCCAATCTAATTAACTCATTACTTGTAACATTTTCACGTTTTCTTCCATAAATGATATCCATTTCACACACACACACTTTTCTTACTAGATGCAAAACATTGGCAATGAACGTTCAATGTCATGCGGGCTGGAATTCCGTTCGTAGTGTAACGTTGAAAAAATCCGGAAGAGCACGACGCCATTGCGCAGGAGCTTGTTTTATGCTAATCAACACATAACTATGACAGAAAGCATTTCTATGTTACATCCTTGTGACGTTGGCAGGTTGCCGCGTTCCGGGTTTGTTTAAAAGATTCAAATGATTGTATTGTTGTGGTTGAAAATAATAATATAACGAGAAGTAGGAAACGTCAACATACGAGTAGTATAATAAATAGACGAGGGTTTTGTAGACCCTATGAGATTACACGGGTTTATTTCCTGAAGAATAATTTCAAAGAGCATATTAATTTCATTTATGCATTCGAATTTTTATTTTGCATAGCGTATCTCTCTTTTTTCAGGTTGCCTCTTTATCAAAAATTGCCCTGGATTGCAATTAATGAACCATCAAACATTAAAAACACGTTGATAATAGACGGATTCCCGATCCGTCTATTATCAACGTGATTTTAATGCCTATATGAGCAATCTAGTAATTTTGTGCAATTTTGAATCATATCAATGTGACAATTGTTAAAATGGCGTTACAAATAACGATAACTTTAATTGCCGGAATTCGCGCAGTCATTGTTACAGTTAAAAAATATGCCAAACAATAACATAATCTCTACCATCTGCTTTGTATTTTTACAAATATTGAATTAAAATAAACTCCTGTTTTTAATGGAATACTAACTTTATTAGGAATATATTTTATTTTATTCACACATTACTTGTTACACTACATAAGAAAATCAATCACTTCCATCCATCCACTGAGGTTGAAGTCATAGATCGTAACCAGTCCGTAGTATCTTTTGATCTTAAAGTTTAGGCAGCTGACCTCCAGGGCCATCACATCTCCAGGCCAGGGCCATCTCATCTCCAGGCCAGGGCCATGTCATCTCCAGGCCAGGGCCATGTCATCTCCAGGCCAGGGCCATCTCATCTCCAGGCCAGGGCCATGTCATCTCCAGGCCAGGGCCATCTCATCTCCAGGCCAGGGCCATGTCATCTCCAGGCCAGGGCCATCTCATCTCCAGGCCAGGGTCATCTCATCTCCAGGCCAGGGCCATCTCATCTCCAGGCCAGGGCCATCACATCTCCAGGCCAGGGCCATCTCATCCCCAGGCCAGGGCCATCTCATCCCCAGGCCAGGGCCATCTCATCCCCAGGCCAGGGCCATCTCATCCCTAGGCCAGGGCCATCTTATCTAAAGGCCAGTTTTAAGCATCATCATTATTTTCAGATCAAAGAACATAGACCTCCTCTAAGTGTCGTCACAACGACTTTAAATCCTGTACGTCTCGCATCCATCGGATTTTCGTGACCCTCACCAAATCGTCGGTTCACCTTTTGACGCCTTCCAACGCTTCTTCTCGTGAAAATCATAGTGAGATACCAAGAAGATTTGAATATCCAGAGTATCCCAATTTTCGTTGACAGTGTACGCCGGGGCCCTAAAACGTAAGCAAAGAAGGAACAGGAGTGGGATTTTAGTTAGTAAAATTCTGACACTATCTCCTGCTCCGCGTAAGGGCGGAAGATGTCAATGAATGATTTTCCTGCCTAAAAAAATACAAATCGACGCTGAGTAACTGGTTTTTCAAACCCGTTCCACTAAAATCACAAGACGTCTGACGATGCCTCACCGGTACGTGCTGGATATCGTCATAAAAACCTTTTTGGACACACATTCATTGTGCTTACCTACAGCCGAGCTAAAGAAAGGAATTCCCTGTGAGAGTTTGATGAATGTACGCACCTACAGCTGAGCTAAAGAACGAATTTCCTGCGAGAGTTTGTTTCTTGATAGCTAAGTACAATCAGGGCATAGACAGGCGTGCTCTTACGTTGGCTACATCATCGCCGTTTCCACACTAGTGCGGAAAAAGCGTGTGCTCGGTCTCGCCACAATTTTATTGTAATTAAACTGTTTGGTATCAGGCTGGGCACGCGTCGACCGTCACGAGGCGTGGGTAATTGTCATTGCAGCTCTCACCTTCATAACACACTCACCTACGGCTCGTGCGAATTCCACCTCAGTCGCGATTCGGGGCGAAACTCCGCTGCCGCGATAAGTCGCGGCATGGCGGACAGAGCTCCGGCGGGATCTCATGGTGAAATGGCGAGAGCGACTGTCGCAACCTCGTGCTGGGCACGCCACGATCGAGGCGGTAAGGCCCCTCTTTGAGGCGTGGCTGGAAAAGCCCCACGGCGTCGTCACCTTCCGTTTGGCGCGGGTGCTGACCGAACACGGCAAGTTCGGTCCGTACCTGTACAAGATTCGTGCGGAGACGACGCCCGGGTGTCGCCACTGTGCGGACCGCCCAGTGGACACGGTGGAGCACACAGTCGAGGTGTGCCCCGCTTGGGAAGAGCATCGCCGTGTCCTCCTCCCGATCCGAATCCCGATTTCCGGCCACCGTAGGCGCGGGCTCGCGGATGGTGGGCAATGGGTAGCTTGCTGTCCGTCCGTCCGGTAACAGACCAGTCCGAGCTCAGGTCGTCTACGGCGCGCACTGTTCCCGCGCGCCTCAAGGAGTTGTCAGCAAACTGTAGGGGTCCAGCAGGGCCGAAGCCTACTGGGGCCAAAGGTTATGCGAGAGTGTCACCACGGGCCCCGGGACAAAGGCAAGGAACGGAAAGGTAGGTTTTTAGTCAGTAAAAGTCTGACACTATTTCCCGCCCCACCCAATGGTGGGATTTGTCATTGGATGATTTTTCCTACCAAAAAAAAAAAAAACCTCAGTCGCGATGAAAAACTTTCTGCACTTGTATCAAAATGACTAATACAAAAAATAACTATATTGACATAAAAAAGAACAACGTAGATACCAAGAGGAGATAATGAATACAGCGAAGAGGCAGCATTACTATGAAAGATCTCTGCAATATTGGCAATACGCCTGGGTTCTTGTATTACTGTTTGTTTTATAGAAATTACACATTAACGTACAGTCGAGGATGGGTTTTAGTTACAAAAAGTCTGACATGGCCTTTCGCTCCACCCTGGAGCTTGAGAAGACATAATTATAATGATTTCCGATCTAAAAAAATGGAGTAGTAAGACATCCCACCATTTACTTTTTGGCAACACATTCATTGTATGTACAGCTAAGGAGTGAAATTTCCTACCGGAGTATGTGTTCCACAGCGACAATCTAAGGGTCTTTAAGTCAAGAATGAATAGGTCTAGGCAAGCGTGCTCCGTCGTTCATCACATCGTCGCTTTTTAAATAGATGGTACAGTGGTCAAACACGAGCCTAACAATAATAAAAAAAGACATCCTACAATGTTGTAAGGTGTCCCATAATATATCATATTTTGTTTACCCGCCGTTTTCCCGAATTTATGTAGGAAGATCTCAAACGGCTTGGTATAAGGGCCATAATAATTATATTATTTGAGATAATTTCATACACTTTTCGGGTACTACATCTTTCTCGTTGATGACCACATTTTAAATGATAAATGATATTAATTTGGCAAAAACATTTTTAAAAAACAATAACACGTACATTTTTTCGCCATTTTAAACTAAATGAGCCCGACGTTTTGTGGGTAAAGAAGAAACATAAAAACAAATTCAGGAGCCAAAGTATCTCTTAAAAGCCATTCGAGTCAACGTCAAATTATGGTCTGAAATGGTCTTTTGAGGAAAGAACTACACAGATTTGAGTGAACCTGTGTCTAGTCAGTGCAAGCATTTGTTTGTATAGCTCAACTCAGGACTACTAAGATATCTGCCCAAGGAGTTTTGAGTTTTTGTGGTGCCATCTTTCATTTATTTTCACTTGGTTAAAAATAACAGCCACACAGATTGTTCCCCATGATCCAGCAACGCTTTGCAATGCCTATGGTGAATAAATTTCCTCCCTGGCTCAAAAAGCAGGGAATCGAAATTTCTTCCAAAAAGCTATTAAAAACATATTTTAAAAGTTACTCAATTTTAATTTTACAACTACATAAAACTTTAGGTTTTTTCTTTTGCGATGCCGTCGCAAATCCTTAATTTATTTTTATTTTCTTCACGGAATTGAATATGTTAGTATTTTTGAGTTAATAACGTTTCTATAACCTCATACAATAATTTTGTTGTAGTACTTTGGTGTACAATAAAGTTTATTCTATTCTACGGTTTGAATAGAAATCGTCCTCAACAAAGAAAAAGGCTTGGCAGAGATCTTTTATCCATTTTTCAACGATCAGAACATTGATGAATAATTTTAATAGAGTAACCAGATGGTTACTAAATACAGATGCAGTGTTTCTTTATAGTTAAAATTTAGGGATCTTTAAGTCAAGAGCCTATTCAAGGACCTTGACCTATTCAAGGTTACTTCTAGACAAGCGTGCTCCATCGTCTACCACATCATTGCTTACTATTAGGTAAGATAGTGGTCAAGGGCAAGCCTATCAATAATAAAAAAGGGATTAGTTAAAAGAAAAAATATATCTCTTTAGTGATTATCAACTGGAAGTTGCAGCATCTGCGGCTAACAGTACCGTCCAAAAATACATATTTATAAAAATAATAATCACCACGATACCGCAGAGCACTGTAATAATATTCGTCATTCGGTCAATCACTCTTAAAGAAAATATCCAAACACATAAATAACACGAATTCATCTCCGACCGCATCGCCAGCAAAATAACGATCGCTAATTTGACAAATGTCAAAAAGGAGGAGTACACACAACCTTGGTGAGCGCAGTTTACATTATGATCCCGAAATAAACGTGCTCACTTCCTTTTGATCTCGGTGAGACATGCAGCTCTGGATATATGTGTCCGTGGCTTTACACCGACGTTTAAGTGCTCTCGTGTGCATTTCGAAATATGGCCGATATTGCACCCGATATACTTTGCCTAGTTCCTGGCAATGAGAGGAGTAACGCTATCGAAACAGCGATGGCGGATCGGTAAAATAAATAACTCTGTCTTTCATCGTATTTTGCTGAGCAGAAATTGTCTGGTTGGTATTAAAGTTTATTTACATTTAAATTAAAAACGTCATCAATGAAACTGAAAACATATAGTATGCTCGATCAATACCTACTCCATTCGAAGTATGATTAGACGTGTAGCGACATCTATGTCGTCACAAATGAACTAATCCTGCATCACACAAGTAAGATTCTCCGCGCGATTGGAACGTGTACAACAAACCCGAAATCATCTATAAGGCAATAGCCCACCAGATATAACAATCCGTCTGCTTGGAGGATTCTCCCTTTTCAACGGAGGTATGTGGGACTTTACTCTCTGTTCCGCATACCTCTTAAGTTTGTCAACGAACCCTTTCTTATTTATTTGATTTTAATTTTTATTTCGTTGCTGGCGTGCTAATAATAATAATATAAATACATAATATATATTTATTAAATGTTAAAATATTTAAAAATATGGTTAGAAAATAAATAAACGAAATAATATAAATAAAAAAAATCAGCACAATACAATCACAATATACAACAAACTGCACATACAGAAACAAACAACAATGCACAAAAATGTATGGACACCAATAAATAGAATCTGCAGAAAATAATTGGTATTGTAACCACATATTTGCTTTTAATGCAAATCTTATGCGTACGGAATAAAAGTCAAAATCGTTTGAACGGACAGTAAAAAAGGTTTGTTTAAATACGAGTATCTAGTTTTATTTCGAATGGAGTATCTAAGTCATGTGACGAAAAGTCTCGAAAGATTTTAATCATCTAATTTCCGGGTATTGTCTCTTCATTATGATCTGAAAATGTCATTGTCATGATGAGTTAACAAAACTGCCGTGTCAATGACATGACCAAACAGTTTAGTGAAGTCAATTGTGTGTGCACTATTATTGTACAGCCGTTAAGTGCGTTACTTTCCAACCGCATGAATAATTTGGTTTGAAGCGGTTATTACCTTCGGCATAAGATGGAGGACAGATAAATAATGAGAGGTTTGAAGATTATTATTAATTATTTAGGTGCAAATGTAACCAACAGATTTTTTTTGTGTGTTATTATTCAGTCAAAATGTGGACTGTATAATTATCTAATGGAATGGAAATAAAAATGTTAATTACAACGTAATATTATTTATTATGCTTAAAACTAAAACTAAAAAAGCCAGTAAATATTTGTTGGTTGACAGCAGATGACACCACAAATAAAAAAAAAAAACAAAAATCTAAAACGTAGCATTCTAAAAATATATATATAAATATCAAAAGAGGTTTATTATAAGGCTCCAGAAAGTCGCCAATAGAAATAATTATGTCACTGCTAAATACAGGAAGTGACAAACGTAAAACAAAGAAAAAAAAATGCAACCGAATTGAGAACCTCTTCCTTTTTAGATCGGTTTAAATTATGAACCATTACTATTTAATACTAAATTAATTTCTTTAAGTAAACGAGTCAATGACCTTGTAGATAGTTGTCATTCGTTGCCTATTAACTACCGCCAGGTCATTGAACTCGCCCAACTGACGTTTACTTAAATTAATTTTGTACCTACGTAAATTAATTCGAGTTTAAAAAAAAAGTACTTTATTTTTTAATTTTATCTTTACAAATCGATATTGTTTCATGACCCTTCACGGGATTAAAACGTACAAAATTTAACGGTGTATAAGTTATGCCACATGTCACAATGGCGAAAGTGAGTCATTTGCCCAGGTGACGCAAACTTATCACCATCATTCAGCCAAGGCCTCCCCTAAGTGTCGCTACAACGAACTTCACTGTGCGTCTCGAATCCATCGCATTATCGTATCCTCACAATTCGCACCTCAGATCCATCTACCTTGTGGGAGACCTTCCAACGCTTCCTCTTCTAGTGCGCGTTGCTGCTTCAGAAACTTTCGGATCCATTGACCATCCGTTCTACGAGCAATGTGTCCTGCCCACTGACACTTAAGGTCGACGATTCTTTGGGCTATATCGGTGACCTTAGTTCTCCTGCGGGTGGGTATCTTCATTCCTAATGCGATCACGCAAGAAAACTCCGAGCTTAGCCCTTTCCATTGGCCTTTGGGTGACCGAAGCAGTGGAAATCATAAAAAATTAAAAAGCTAAAACCCGACTATGACAAAAAAACGCTGAAAAAGTATGAAACAAGATTTTCAGGATGCTGAAATAAACATGGTTATTGGAGAAACAACAAAAACAAAAATAAAACAAGAAAAAAAGCCGTGGTCACAGTTTATATAGGTACCAACCGTAACACTTTAATAACGTGTGCGTACGGTTTTTCTAGACGGTTCTATCGATACCTCATAATGTCGAGTTCTGATAAGTAGATTAAGAGCTATGTAGGAACAGATGAACATATACTTACTTACATACATACATAGCTTGTTAAAATCATAAACTTCCTTTGGCTTTGCGGTAGTCGGGTAAAAAATTTAATCTATCAAGCAGCATTTTTAGTGTAGGTAGTTGTAAAGAATTCGTGTCATCTAGTTCAGCTTCCCAAAATCCCGTGACTTTTTCTGGAATTTTCCAGATCTTCAGTTAATCCTCCATTAACCCTGAGGGGTCACCCACCCTTATCCAATAATAATTCCAGCGAGGTCGTTTCACTTGCGATCATTTACGTTGTAAACGTTAATCAGCTAAAGTTTTTTTGTTTCGTCTGCCGTGTATCCTGTGCGAGCTATCCGTCAATTTGTCTGTTTGTCTGTCTGCTCGTTTAGGTGATCATTAAGGGTGTTAAGAGATGGGTGGTTCTACAGTAAATGTAGTGTGATGTTGTGAAAAATAATTTGTTTATTATTTAATGAAAAATTATATTTATTTTGCTAATAGGTTTTTCAAAAACAGTTTTACACGTCATTTTTTTTTTTGTCAGTTTAAACTAGATGAGGCCGGTGTTTCCTAGCTCACTGCCCTGAGAAGAAACACCGAAACAAACTCAGCGATCTCTGTTTACGTGCATACAGAAAAAGTGTCTCTTAAAGTCCATACAGCAAACATGTAATGATCAAAAAATATTAGAACCTTGCAGATAAGTTTCCGAGGCGGTCTTTTGAAGAAATAACCATACAGATTTGAGAGGACCTGTCCAGTCAGTAATATTAATTAGCTTTTAGTCACGACGTTATAGCGGGCGCGATGTCGAAGTAAGCATAATAAACTACCGTCTATAAATGCGTAGTTTCATAGACGTTTATGCGTCATTATACGCTTGGTATACGCCTGAGTGAAGCATACAGACAAAACTATGAAAGTGTGTCGACGAAGCGGCAGAGACATCGGCGAGTCGTGCCGTTGTGTCGCGTCTATAAAGCTACGTGTCTGTGATCAGTAGGCCATAGTGTTGTATGTAGGGTTCACGAAGGCGTACACCAAGCGTATAAAAAAGAATACACGTCTATGAAGCTACGCGTGCGTGGATAGCCTTACTTTCACATTTACAATATTATATGTAGTATGGTTTTTTCTCTAGACGAATAAGAACAATATCATTATTGCTTTATTCTCGGCCTGAAACCGAACTGTTACTCAATTTTTTTTCGAAGATACGCGAAGATAAGATTTATCAGACTCGGCGATGCCACCTGGGAATTCACCCAGTATTTATCGCAGAGTTCTTCACGATACCTACCAAAAAACTTAAGGAAAACATTCAGGAAACTCGTCTAACAAGAAATGGGCGTGAGCGAGTCACAAAAATATACAATATACACGCGAAAAATATTTTTAGAAGGTGAACCAAGTATATTCTTACATATATGGCGTCAAGTAAATCTACTTTAGAATTCTGAATCTCAGTTATTGAAATAAGTCAGTTTTTCGGTAAGTATATTGAACTTTATAACACTATTAATATACCGTTAAATTTTGGTCATTTCAATCCCATGGAGGATCGATTCGGTGCATGAAACACTATCGATTTATAAAGATAAAATTAAAAAATAAAGTACTTTTTTATAAAACTCGAATTATTATACGCATGTATGAAATTAATTTCTTTAAGTAAACGAGTCGGTGACCTTGTAGGGAGTTGTCGGTCGTTTCGTACTAACTACCTACAATTCATTGGCCTCGATCAGCTGACGTTTACTTACTACGGTATTTTTCATTTTTATCTTTAAGAATCGATAGGGTTTTATGTATCGAATCGACCCTCCGCAGGATTGAAACGACCAAAATTTAACGGTGTATATTTATTTAAGAAAAGTAAAGATATGTGTTTTTATTTGTAATGAATGAACTCAAAAATAAATCTCACCAAAAGAATGCCATTTTAATACTGAGTGACATGAACTAATTTATTTTTTATTTTTACGCGGGTAAAACCACTAGCTAAAGCTAGTCATATATAGTAAAACCAGAGCTAGATATCTGACGCTTAGCAAATGTTGAGGTGATCAACCTTTGGTGCGGCATGCTCTGCGCATTCTGTACTTTTGCTCTTTTTTTGTAACATTATTTGAGCCTAAAAATGTCTACTGTTGGATATAAGCCTCTCTCAAGTGTTGCCACTGAAGCGGGTATTGCGTAAGATGTAGATGATAAATTAATACGAAATTAAAATAGAAATCCGTAATATATTTGAAGACGAAAATTCACAAGGGAAGTGACAGGACATATGATACTATGTTTTTATATTAACACTACACTAAGGAGTTTCAATTATGGACTAAAAGAAGTTCCGCTACACCACAATGAACGGTCTTGTGCGAATGAAGATATATGCAGGAGCACCGACGTTGCCGACATAGCTCGAAGAATCACCAAACTTAATGTAGTGGCTGTGGGCAGTGCATTTTACTCGCAGAACAGATAATCAAAGGGGCCGTGGAGTGGCGGCCACGTACCAGGGTTGAGGGTCATGGGAATCCAATGGATGCGAGACGAACAAAAACATTTCAATTCTACTCTATACATTTTGCTTTGAGTTGAACTTCTGTGTATCCTTATCAGCAGTGTGTTGACAGATAAATATCATCTATCACATTGGTCATGAACTCGCATCAAGAGCCAAGTTCTGTAACAGACGATTTAGTAATTCTGCTTACTGTACAGGGAAAATGGTACTGTGTGTTAATTTTAACTTTTCGTAATATTTGCTTGCTGATTGTACTTTCGACCAAATTTCTGTAAAAACAAAAATATTTTTTACAGAACACACAAGCATATAAATAAACATAGTAGTAACTAGTAAATACGTTACGTTGGTAAAGCTGAAAAATCAATTAATCTGAAATCTATATTTTTTTTATTATTGATAGGCTCGCGTTTGACCACTATCTCACCTGATGGTAAGCAATAATGTGGCCGACAATGGAGCATGCATGCCTAGAAGTAACTTATTCACTCTGTAGCTATCAGGAAACACAGACTCTGGCAGTGAATTCAACTCGTCAGCTGTACGCTTATCAAATATTCCGGTCTTGGAGTAATCAATGAAATAATCAAACTTCTAACGCAATCTATTAAGGCTGTTTAAATATATTCTGCTTAGGCGTTCATTTTGACACTCTCAAAGAAAATAAAAACAACATCCATGATCAACCCATCAATATGCGTTAGCGCAACTACACTCGTGTATATAATCAGCCTTTTAATGTTCCCACTGCTGGGACTCAGGCCTCCTCCCTGGGAAAGAGAATGGACCGTAATCCACCACGCCGTGCGGGTTGATGGATGGAATTTTAGGTTCTAGGACATGCCGGGTCTCCTCACAATGTTTTCCTTCAACGTTTTAAGAGCAGTGGTGGTGAAATAAACGACACAAAGTAATACGCCCGGCTGGGTTTGAACCCACGACCTACAACTTGTAATTTGGGGCCCCATTGCTCTCGTAAATATTCCAAAACTCGTGTAAATAGTCCAAACTGAATCCGGTTTAAAAGTAAAGGGATCCGGGCCGGTCCGGCTCGGTGGCTAATGCTATGGCAAGTTGTTCACGCGACGATTTTGGCAGACTCTCAACTGTCACACGCAACGTACATGACTCGAGCTAAAGCTGTGGAGTAGTGCAAGATGTGCGATATATTAAGAATATAAAATATGTAAAGATATTTAAATGAAAATTAATTGCCGCAATTGCCGGATTTTTTCGCTGAAACGGTAAGACCACGTCTTGGAATAGCACTTACTACACTTTTTATTCCGGGGTTATGTACTTTTAGGATAATATTCTACTTTGTTTGCGTTGGTTTGTTTTGTTTGGCATCTAACTGCTCCTGAACTGAACGGCTTGACCGATTTGAAAGTATTTTGTGTGTGTATTTGAGTGGGTCCATAAATGGTTTGAAAATACAATTGGACTCAGTTTACGAGCAAAACGACATTTATCAGGATTACCGTTTTCTTTTTATTAACTTTTGTTTAACATTTTTTTAATTATTAAATGTGACTTTCTGATGTGAGTAAATTTTAAATTATGTAATACTCTGTTTATGACTTGTAAGAATCCTTTAAATTACTATGACTATTTATATATTTATTGACCTCACGTAACGAAACTGTTTTGCTTAATCAGTAAAGTTTAGTTAAAAACCAGTGACAGGCAACTACCACGTAGGCTAGCGTTTTGCTGAACTGAACCAGTTTGGCGCAGCTATGTGACATAATTATGTGTCTAATAGCTGCATGTTGTTTCTTTTTTTACCTCCTTGTTTCTACAATGCGTGTGGCAAATAAATATGGTTTCCTCTTTTCTCACGCGAGCAAAGCCACTGACTGAAACTAGTTATTAATTATGGTACCTCCATTCTCTGCGCCGCTACAGTTCTCTGGCTACACCGCCATACGTAGCAGGCTATCGCTTCATAGCTATCAATACAGTCGCGCCCTAAGACGCGTTGCAAAGGAATTTCCTATTCAGCCCGGGTCATATTAATCTCTTTCACATTTCCGCGCTAGACTCCGGGATATTGCCAAACGTAGCAGCTAATAGTTGGGATTGTTCTGTTTTAATTAATATCTCATACGCACTGATTTTGGCTTACTGCACTTGTTTTAAGTGTCTTCGTTTATGAAGAATATTTTGGATTATTGAAAAATAAGTAATGTGCTTTTTTATTTACGTTATACTTGAAAATAAATGTCTATGTTTACGACCGAAAGTTTCGTATTATTCAAATATTTTTTATTTACATAAGCTTACATGGGCGTAAAACGTCAGAAGCTAGTGCACGGTTCCAAATTGGTCGTTTTCTATGGAGAAGAACCGGCGAAAATTCTATGGTTACTCTTTAAAAAAAAAATGTGTCTTATAATATTTCCATATTACAGTATTAATAATTATGTATGGATAGTGGAGACCGGTCAATATTTTACCCAAACGAAAAGCACAATAAAAATAATATTGTCAAAATGACTGGCGGTGCGACAATATAACATTATGTTTTCATAATATTTTTTCTACAATTGCTCTACAGACAGTAGTAGTAGTATTTCTTTGGAAAGACATTGACGCAACATTGTCACAACGCAACTGTCTGTAAGCACCTTAACTTTGTTATGCTGTAGCTACATTAAAGGAATTTGGCGTAATCGTGACAAATGTGGCCAAGTAGTTCGTCGAATCATAAAGTATTTGCACAAATTATTTTTCCTTTTCTGTAATTTTACCATAAAGTTTGGCAGTTTTGATTACATTATGCAGCCTACCTCAATGTCCTTTCTTTTGTATTGTTCGTCAAGTCGTTGAGCTCCTTAGTAGTCCTGAATTGAGCTACATGAATACTGATACTTGCACTGACTGGATAATTCCACTGAAATCTGTGTTTCTTTCCTCAAAAAACCATCTGAGGCTCTAATATACATCTATCTCATATAAATTGATCATCACGTGTTTACTGTATGCATTTAGAGACTGAGTTTGCTTAGGTGTTTATTTTCTGGCTAGTCATCTAGGAAGGCCTTATCTAGTTAAAATTGTCAAAAAAATTGACATGTAAAAGTGTTTTTTAAATACCTATTTGCAAACAAAAAAACACGTATACTTGTCGACATTAAACGGTCGCAATGCAATGCGATTGATCGCTAATTTAGACATCGCGTATACTCGAATACGATGTGACGATTTTCGCACGTTAATGTAGTCACAGCATTACAGTGGACACAAAGAACAGGTTACACAATTGTAGATAATAAAAACTACGCACCAAATAACAGTTCAGAATGAGTTAAATTGAGATAAAAGCCAGGAAAATTAGTGGTATGGCTTTTTAACAGCTAACTAAGCAATTATGTCTAATAGAGCTGTGCTGAGGGAGAATGCGTAGTAGGAATATGATACGGGACTAATTTGTTATTTCAGTCTAGATTAAACTCAAGGTATAATACCTACCCGGCAAATACGTGCAGTCCCATGCACTTCGATTGAAACTCGAAATTCGGTTGTGCATCTAAGGTCGGCCACCATGAAGGTTCAACTTGTGTGACGAGGATTATAACCGATTTTCGTGACAATCGAAGGCTGCGCGTAACCATAGCAAATGTTTGTTTGGCGCGTATTATAAGAACGTGGTCGGCCCCTACGAAATTGCTGTCTAATTACTGATAGACAAAAGAAGCCTTGGTTGTTTGAATTTTGAACTGGTCTACAAGTTGACCAAATTGAACGATATTTCCGTTAAACGCTCTGTCTTGTTGTAGTTGATAGATCTGGTTCATCCCTGTCAAGCACGCTAAGATCATTGGGTTTGTCGTTATGGAGGCTGCGGATTCGAATCCAGAGGCCTTTCACATTACACAATACACATATTTTACTCGAAAACCCGCTCTTATACTATCTGTAGGCCATACAAATATTTGTTATATGCGGGAATCGAACCTGCGACACGCAGAGCAGCAGCCAATTGCTCAACCACTGAGCCAATGTGCTCATACAAGTAATATGAGACAAAACCAACATTTGTATATCTATGAATATACTCCATCCATAGTTAACTTAGCGGCGAGACAGAACATGTCTGAACACGTATAGAAGATAATACCCATACTGCGGCGTTGCTTGTCAAATTATCGTCCACGTCGGCTCGCCGAAGCGGACGTTTTACTCGGCAGAATAGACAATATTCTCGTAGATTTTATATGCATGGCTATTCTGAAAACTATTATAATGTCTCAATTGTTTTTTTTTTTTTTTGGTAGCTGTGTGAATAGTTTGAGAGCGTTCTTCTTATTTTGCAGTGTTGAGGAAGCTTCGTCACGGATATTTTTTTTCTAAAAATACTTTTTTTTCATGATATTTGTTACTGATTCACTGTAAACTCCCAAACTTTAAACATATACTGCTGATTCAACTCGGGTTTTAACGCGATAACACTTGGCAGCGTCAAAGTTTTTAACCGACTTCGAAAAGGAGGAGGTTCTATGTTCGGCTGTATGTATTTTTAATGTGGACGATGGACCTAATTGATATTTGAGCATGGTGGTGAATCAAAATTGTCTAAAACCTCGCACGTCTTTTCATGCAAAACGTTGAGTTACACCAAATAAAAGAAAGGCCATATTTTTGGCTCTCAAAAAAGACACACTGAGATTTGTGTTTTTAAATTCAAATATACGTTTTGACGTCACGACAACACAGAAGATCTATTTAAATATGACGGAACGAACTTACAGGCAGGACTAGACCACACTGATGATGCCACAGAAAAGATGTTTGGAAAGAAAAACTACGGCCTCTTTTGAAACTGACAAACAAAAATAATGAATACCTGGGTACATTTTTTCTAATGATGTCGGTCTGAATATTAAATTTTAATACCGGTTATTTAAATAGTAATAGCTCAAAAACTGGACGTGCCAGATTTAATCTGTAAATGGATTCAACAATCTAAAGCCTATAAGAATCGCATGGCAATCTTTTAGTTGAAATTTCGACTAGTGTGATACAGTCTGCGATAAAATAAGTCACTGTGCTAATCGTCAAATGAGCGTCCGTTTGAAATTATTTTATAATAAGAAGGTCAACACCTTATTTATTTTTTTGATGTGGAATCATTCAATAACATCTCCCGGTCTAGAATGGAGCAGGATGGCATGACTCCGACATTTGCCCTTTGTGTTCTAGGACTACGGGGTTCTTTTCAGAAAATCTTCGTGGTTCTAGCAGGCATGGGCCCTTCTAGACACCTACAGTTTTGCCGACATCTCTTTTGAGGCACGCGTGGGACACTACGCGCCGTTGACGACTCGGGCTCGGTCCGGACGGCTGGCTACCCATTGCCATTATCATTGCATTCATCGTCCACAAACCCGAGGTCAATACCTAAGGATATATTTGCACAAAACACAAGCAATATTACAAAAAAGTTCAGTATCAATCATACGAGACATCCACGTATCTTACATTCGACCCACATCTCACAACAAAAAACAGACAGAATTTTTCCACAGTATAACAATCGCTTGGATCACAGTGCAACGCTCTTCAAAACAGCAGTAACTGTGCCATTTTCAATACAGTACCGTACATTTGAGTATGAATGTGTAATTATTTAGCATCCTGCATTATAACGGGTAACGGTGGACCCATTGTATCTGATGGACAAATGATTGCGAATTTTTTTCTTCTCTTTCGCACTGGTTTTTTGTCCGCACAAAAGAGTTGGCGCAACGTGCGTACGATAAATGTTTCCGAGAATTAGGATGCGATACGTTGGTTATGGATTTGTGTTGTTGACCCGTGACCTTTGCTTCTTAAGCGCTAAGTTTGTTGAAGGTACAAAAAGTAGCATTTAAAATCATCAATCTTGGACTACATTGAATCATCATTGCCTTTTTGTATTTTATTTATACTAATTTAATCGGGGAGGATACATTTATATCATTTAGCAGCCTTTTTTGTTCTCTCGCGACGTTCTCCATCAGCCATTTTCTCTCTCTTGCAATCTCTGTTCAATGTCAGAGATCTGCAAACTCTATCAGCCTTTTATGATGCCTCGGTGACATATGTTAGCCGTTTACGTTCTTTCAGCGACATCAGTCAGCCGTTTTCCCTCTTTCTTCAATCTCTGTCAGGCGTTTCGTCAATCTCTGTAAGGCGTCTTGCCAATTTTTTCACCCATTTCTACTCTCTAGGGCGATCTCTATCAATATTTTCGTTTTGTAACACTTAGAATCACATACTCACTGAAGTCATTGCTAGTTCCTCCTTTAGCAAAACATTAGCAGTATTCGAGAACAATTTATCCCCACAATTTAAATTGTATACTTATCTAGTGATGTGTAGTCTCACATAATCTTCAGTCTAAGTAAATCCGCGTTGCCGAAAGCCGAGAATTAATTCCCGCTGTGCAAACAGCGAACTATGCTGAAGCAAATACTATTAGTAATTTAGTCAGTAATTGTCTGCCGTACGATAATGTAAACAAGGAGTTCCTTGGCAAATATTAGACAACACAATGTTAGTGTTGTCGAGTTCTTTGCTTAAAATTTCGTTGTTAAAACTTGATGTGATGATATCATGGTGTAGGACGGAGAAAGTTGCGACATCACGATTTTTTTATTTATACAATTTTTTTTGAACTTATGGATATTCCTCTTTTCATTTCCTATCTTATTTTATGAAAGTTTAACTGACAATTGAATATTAGTTTTTAATAACTTTATAATGTCTATTTTTAAAAAAGGCTTTGTTATTAGGAATTGCTTGTGTATCGTGGGTACGTTCACAAACATGTAAACTCACATACACAAGATACCCAGTAACTATCTAGTCCATACAAATATTTGTTCTGTGCGAAAATCGAACCCGCGATACGAAACACAGGAGACAATCGCTCACCCAATGGCCAACCATGCCTGTTTGCATGCATGTTTATTTTACTTTAAAATTTAGGCTCACAAACAGTACAAAAAATAAGTACCAACGTTAATGAGTTTATATTATAATTGAACAATGTGAATGTTGTTCTTTTAGAGCCTTTAAATTAAAAAAAAAAGATATCCAACAAGGCTTAGCTGAAAATTATTCATACAAAGCGCATGTCAATTTAAAAATATAAATAATTTTTCGTTTATTTTTTAGTGTCGTATAATTTTTATATGTTTTGAAATTGAATTTTTTTTATTGGCATAATATTTTTACTTTAATTTGTGATGGTTGAATCTGAATTTATTCGCTTTTATACCTATCTACTGAATATAATGACTACTTAATTTTGATGACATATACCTTATTATACAAAAGGGTTATTACGAAAATATGCTTGAAAGCATTTAGCTTATTATGTTCTCAAATTTCAATTCCATAATATAATAACCTTTGTTTTGCTGTGTAGAAAGTAATGTTGCGTTGATTTTGATAATTACCTACTAACTAACAATTTACACAAAAACACAGAAATTAAATTTACAAAATCGTCTCTCGAGCTCGGTGCCAAGCTATCATCACTATGATTCACTTTACAATGAATTCCGCTTATCATCGCAATGTTTTATTATTTCGGAGAATCGCCATCGAGGTAATATGATAATTTAGTTGTAAATAATGTTTGTGGCTTTTCTAATAAGCGTTGTTTTATGGCACATTAAAGTAAGGCGATTGTGTGGTGACCCGCCTTGATGTAGCACGAATGTTTGTTTAATAACACAATAGATATTGTTGTTATTTATTTATTTTTTATTAATTACAACGGTCTTACAACCAATTACAGTAACTAAACAAACTTAAAAAAAGGAAAAATATAACAAAACACAAAAATGTAACGAGATATGTAAGTTATACTCATACATCAATCCCTCTCACAGTACTTCTGACATGCCAATAAAATCGTCTTCCATTCATCCGCAAACAGATCGCTGGTTGAATTGGAGTCCAAGAGACTATTTAGTGCAGCCAAAGTGCGAGGTATTGGTGACTGAGCACGGGCAACAGTGCGACACTGAGGCACAGCGAACATCCTGTGCTTTATACCGCGGCAGTAGTTGTCTGGGACAAAGAAACGTGCCAGCACAGCAAGTAGGTCAGGCGCATCAATAGCCCCACGGAGCGTCTTGCAGGCTATAGTGAGCTGATCTCGTGCTCGTCTTACCTCTAGCGAGTTATATCCGAGGCAACCAGTAGATATTTTGTCGTTATACTTTGTTTAAAAGAGAAAGGCTTAAAGGATCACCCTTTTTTTGATGGTAGAATCATCATCGTCATCATCATCATTTCAGTTCAAAGCCGTCCATTGTTAAACATTGGTGGAATATCATCTAAAACTTTTTTCACTCTGGATCGAGCAAGAATGACTGTCTGACTATCACTGACCCCACCAGTGTTTCTTTAGTTGCCATTTGCGTTCCAGGGCCGTGGAAACTCTTTCGTACAATAATATTTTATATTACTTTCTTTACTTCATAATAGTTTTTGATATTCTTTCCTGGAGACCTTGTTGTTTCGACACGATATGAATTTTATTTTGTTTTTTTTTTTCGTGGCGTAGTTAGTCATGAAAAACAATTTGACGCCAAAATATGTATACACAAATTGGTACCAACAATCAATCAACATAAACCTCCTTCAGTGGGATAGAAACAGTATTTCATCGGTATCAGAAACATCGTTTAAGTAACTTGCGCACGACGACAGTCAGGGCTCCAGAGAAAGTAACCTCATAATAATATAAGCATGTTGTGTTACCTGGTTTTTCACACAAACACATGGTCACCGGCCCATCAAGGAGATTGAAGGGTTATTTGACTCTCGCACCGAGCTGTGCGCTGTTTGCTAATGCCCGCAATGGCCTACCGTGACCTGTTTTGTACTTTTTTAATAATAATATGCTGTAAAAAATATTGGAATCGATACATTTACTGATTCTGAAAAAAATATATCAGGTTTCGCATATACTAAAAGTAATGTTGTATAAATTATGTCAGGCACAAAATGCAGTTGATCGCATGTTACAAAGATTAAAAACAAAACGGGTCCCCACCAGGAAACGAGCCGTGCGTGTGTAATAGAAAACTATTGCGCACGCTAGCCCGCTGGGTTGTCACTCAAGCCATGGTACGACCTATGCTCTGTGGTTACCTTCCTCGAAGGTTCGGGTGCGGGTAGCAGAAATCGGAATTGGAAACGAAAGGTCGGAGCAATTGTGGTTACAGAAAAAATGGATCTAATTTCGGAATGAGAATAAAACTTTGGCAAATTTCTTGTGGTATTTTAGCTAAAGTTTGATTTAAGAATCAGGTGCTATCTATATATTCTATCATCGATTTTATTACTAGTTGCTGTAAGTGGTTTCGCCAACGTTATAACAGGCTTATTACCTAGGGGTATAAAAATATTCTACGATCTATTCTCATTCCTACCAAATAAATGTCTGATCAGAAGAGTACAATTGATAACTGGCTGACATATCAACGCATAGTTGAAACTTGAGTAGAAATGTGAAATTTTACCTTATGATGTAGGCGAGCATGATTTTTGGGAAATTCAATTTTCAATTTTAATTCAGGGAAAATGGGAAAAATTCATTGGTATATTATAAAATTTTATTCTATAGGTCAAATACTTAAAAAGTTAATTATTTTTTCAAATACCCTCTATTAACGAACTAAGAGATGTTAAAGGTGGTTGAACATTATTTCTTGGGTTAATAAACTTGAAACACGACAGAAAACATACAACAAAATAATAAAATTATCAAATAAATAAGTAAAAACGATGGATCCAATTAAACTTTCTAAAACTACCCTCAAAAGATGGTTTAAACGTGTGTGTCAAAGTTTCTATAAAAATATTCTCACGAGTAAAATCGTGGGAAAACTGCTAGTATACTGTTTGTTTTCCATTTACAATAAATTAATTAATTAATACTTAAACAAATGCATCTTTATTTCATGAAACCTACTATAGAATTATTATGCTTTCTGCTTTCTTTGACGGGTTTTTCCAAAGCCTGTAAATAAAATTAACAACCAAATAGCAATTAAGAAAGTGTAAACAGTGTTTCAGACGATGCAAGTCATTGTTGCTTCAATTCTTTTGTATTTACACGCAAGAAACTTGCATTGTACAAAAGGGGCCATTAATGTTTTATTATACACTAGCTTTGCCTGTGACTTCCTTTGTGTCAGTGTCGATTATTGTGGACGTGAAGTGGAAGTCGAAACCAGATAAAAAGTAACCTATGTCCTTGCCTTGATTAAAGCTTCATCATCATCATCATATCAGCCGAAAAACGTCCACTGTTGGACATAGGCCTCCCCCAAGTGTCGCCTCAATGAACGGTCCTGTGCATCTCGCATCCATCGGATTCCCGCAACTCTTGCCAGGTCATCGGTCCACCTTGTAGGAGGCCTTCCAACACTGCGTCTTCCGGTACGCGGTCGCCATTCCAGAACCTTTCGGCCCCAACGGCCATCCGTTCTGAGAGCAATATACCCTGCCCAATGTCACTTGTACGTGCTATGTCGGCAACCTTGGTTCTCTTGCGGATATCTTCATTCCTGATTCAATCAAGCAAGGAAACTTCAAAGTTCAAGCTTACTCCCTACGAAATTTAATTAAAAGTCAGTAGTTTAATTGTAAAAGCATAACAACATACAGACTTTGTTTAACCGTTAAAGCGTAACAACAGACAGAATTTCAGTCTTATAATGTTACCACTGCTGGGACCTCGCTAGTAGAAAGAATGGGCCGTAATCCACCACGTGCGCCCAGTGCGAGTTGGTTGATGTCCCCATGTGTCCAAATTTTTGGTTCTAGAATATGCCGATTTCTTAATGATGTTTGCCTTCACTAATTTGGGATTTTCACCATGATTTTTTCTCCATTTTGGGAGTAGTGGTGATGCAATATATCACACTAAGGCCCGTATTACAGAACTACAATCAAGACTCAAGCATTACTTAAAACTAGTCTCAGTTGGAGTTTTAATTTTAGAACTTAACTTGAGCAGAGAAACTACAATCAATAATCACCTGAGCAATGTCACTTTAAAATGACATTTTTTACGTATTATAGAACTGTGCTTGAGGCTTGACTGAGCTCCACTCAATGTGTCCTTATTTTAAAATCACAATCAGCTCAGAATCACTGCTTGAGGCGAGATTTGATCTTTGTTTTCGCAAGTATAGTCAAGACCACGCTTTTGCATAGATTCTCATGAATTTTTTTGTGGATTTGGAGTGAATCGAGTACCTACCTAATCAAAATGGATATATATTTGCAAAAGTAGATAATACAAATCAAACGTTTAACTTAAATGTTCCTCTGAGATATTTACGAGATACGCAGGACCCTTATAATTTTGAAAATTTTAAGAAGTACCTACAAGTTTTCAAAAGATGTCGTGAAAACTTGAGTTTGTCCGCCTCGTCATCCGGTTTTGATCCAGTTTAATCGTGCAAAAAAAAAAAATTGCAATAGAAAACAAACTGTTATTCAGGGTTACCACAATGATAGCTTACTCACATAATCAGAGATCAAAATCTCTACTCAAGCGTAGTTTAGTTTGATTTGAGTTTGAGGATAGTTTTAAAATAAACTGAACGCTTAAGTCGAGATTCTTCACTCAAGTAGTAATCGGTTGAACACAGTTTAAGTAGTACTTGAGTAAGGTTCTGTAATACGGGCCTAAGTGTTTAACTGAGTTTGAACTCGCGACCTACAACTCAAGTCAGGGGTACTCTATGTAACGTAACTGTATGGGTCGTAGGGGCCCAGCAGGGTCGAAGCCTACTGGGGCCAAGGGTCTGCTTCTGAAAAGAAAGCTCGGCCCTGGTATGAAAGGCAAAGAAAGAATGGGGTGGGTTTTTATTCAGTAAAAGTCTGACACTATCTCCTGCTCCGCTCAAGGGTGGGAGATGTCATTGGATGATTTTACTCACCATAAAAAAAAACTATGTGGTTACCTAAATCACCATAGTGTTTTTTGACTGTCTACTGTGGAGATTAGACTGAAGCCCTCCTGGTATTTGGACACCTGGAAATCATCGATCTTTTTCTGGTTGTTAAGTCCAGCACCACATATTTAGTTAGCCTTCGTCATCCATTTCAGTCACCTTTTTTAGACCGAGTTTCAGCACTACGTATTTAAAAATCCTATTTTAATGCCAAATTTCAACAGGTTTTGCAGGTGAAAGTAGACTTTGAGAAATACTTATTTTTAAATGATAAAAACTAGTGCTGGACTGCAATCTACCTAATGGTAAGCGGGCCGGACCTTGCGGACGGCCAGTTCGGATTTCGCAGGAGGCGCTCCACTGTGGACGCCATCATGCGCGTGCGAGCCCTCACGACGGGGGATGCGGTGTCCCGGGGCAGGTGTGTCTTGGCGGTGTCTCTGGACATCGCCAACGCCTTCAACTCCCTGCCCTGGAGTTGCATTGGTAGGGCACTCCGGTACCACCGGGTGCCCGACTACCTCTGTCGGGTGATCGAGGCCTACCTGTCGGACAGGTTCATCATCTACCCCGGTCATCAGGGGGAGTTGAAACGGCGAGAGATGTCGTGCGGTGTTCCGCAGGGATCGGTACTAGGGCCGCCCTTGTGGAACATCGGGTACGACTACGTGCTGCGCGCCGACCTCCCCGACGGGGTCAGCGTGGTCTGTTACGCAGACGACACGCTGGTCCTGGCGCGGGGACGGTCGTACCAGGCGGCGGTCGAACTAGCGACGCGCGGGGTTGCGACAGTCGTGGAGAGGATACAGCAGTTGGGACTCGAGGTGGCATTGCACAAGTCCGAGGCCATGTGTTTTCACGGCCCTCGGAGCGCGCCACCTCCGGGCTCCCAATTAACGGTAGGAGGAGTTCACATCGGCGTCGGGTCGACGATGAAGTACCTGGGACTCGTCCTCGACAGCCGGTGGAACTTCAAGGAGCACTTCCGACGTCTGGCTCCCAGGTTGAATGCGACTGGGGCTGCGCTCAAGCGGCTCCTGCCGAACCTAGGGGGTCCAGACGCCTCCTGCCGGAGGCTCTACGCAGGCATCGTTCGGTCCATGGCCCTTTACGGTGCGCCGGTGTGGGCGCCATCGCTACGGAAGCGAGTGGCGGCCCGGCTAACCGCCTGCCAGAGGGTCATGGCCATCCGGATGATCCGCGGATACCGTACGGTGTCCTGCGAAGCGGCGAGCCTCCTTGCTGGCCTACCACCATGGGATTTGGAGGCAACAGTCCTTGCACACATGCATGACTTACGCGTGGAGATGCAACGTCGGGGCGAAACTCCGCTGCCGCGACAAGTCGCGGCATGGCGGACAGAGCTCCGGCGGGATCTCATGGTGAAATGGCGAGAGCGATTGTCGCAACCTCGTGCTGGGCACGCCACGATCGAGGCGGTAAGGCCCCTCTTTGAGGCGTGGCTGGAAAGGCCCCACGGCGTCGTCACCTTCCGTTTGGCGCAGGTGCTGACCGAACACGGCAAGTTCGGTCCGTACCTGTACAAGATTCGTGCGGAGACGACGCCCGGGTGTCGCCACTGTGCGGACCGCCCGGTGGACACGGTGGAGCACACAGTCGAGGTGTGCCCCGCTTGGGAAGAGCAGCGCCGTGTCCTCGTGGGGGCGATCGGCGGCGATCTCTCGCGCCGGGGCTTGGTTCAAGCCATGCTCCGGAGCGAGGAGGAGTGGCAGGCGGTCGCCTCCTTCTGCGAAGCAGTAATGCTAGTAAAGGAGGAGGCCGACCGCCTTAGGCAAAGGCGGACACGCCGCCGCCGCCGCCGGGTTTCCGATCCCAATTTCCGGCCACCGTAGGCGCGGGCTCGCGGACGGTGGGCAATGGGTAGCTCGCTGTCCGTCCGTCCGGTAACAGACCGGTCCGAGCTCAGGTCGTCTACGGCGCGCACCGTTCCCGCGCGCCTCAAGGAGTTGTCAGCATACTGTAGGGGTCCAGCAGGGCCGAAGCCTACTGGGGCCAAAGGTTATGTGAGACTGTCACCAAAGGCCCCAGGATAAAGGCAAGGAATGGAAAGGTAGGTTTTTTAGTCAGTAAAAGTCTGACACTGTTTCCCGCCCCACCCAAGGGCGGGATTCGTCATTGGATGATTTATACCTACCACAAAAAAAAAAAAAAAAAAAAAAACCTAATGGTAAGCAGTGATGCAATCGTTGATGGTGAGGCGCACTAGTTTATTAAGAGCCTATTCACTCTAGCCTTGAAGGCACCCATATTATAATCGGACGAGAAGACCGCGGCAGGTAAACTGTTCCAGTCCTTCGATTTACGATGTACTTTTTTTTTAAAGCTTGTTTGACCTGTTGACGTGAACAAGTATACAGACAGTCTTTCATATGGATTTCTAGGGCAAATTATATACTGAACCAATTATAATATTTGGTGGCTGAAAAACAAATAAAAAATGCTCTGAAATTTTCTAAATATCTCAAAAAAAAAAAAACTGTAGACATATTGTAAAAATTTTAAAAGCCAGTGTGGCCTTAGTGTTCCAGGATTGTGGCGACACTTTCAAACAATCCTGCAACTATTTGAAAGCTCATACGTAATTCTACAACAATGAACACAAGCTCGATGAAACCCAACCTACACCAATTAATTGTCAAAGCGGACAAAAGCAATAGCTTGTACGAACCATATTATTATAATAAGTCACTGATCCATTTTTACCGACCCTTAGAACCATATTTCATGTTTCGATCGCAAGTTCAATTTATACTGGTCGTTAGTTACTACGCAGTAGTATGACTATGTTGAACCCTTATTGTCTTATTAAGTGTTTGGTGAGAGGGCTCAAGTTGTATTTGGTAAGTCATGCACTACGCAATATCGTCACCCTTGTTAGTTTCTGCACAATGTTTGCGTATTACAGGGAATGCAGTAAAACAATAGATTTATTTATGCTTTTTAAGAAGGTAATTTGTCCAGTTGTGAAGATTTATAAAGTTTTTACTTACCATAATCATCATCTTTCTGCCCCTTGTCCCGTTTTATTTGGGGTCGGTGCAACACGATTTTTCTTTCACTCTGTCCTGTCATTCGTCACGCTATCACTAACTCCCTTTTGTTTCATATCAGTTCTCACATAATCCATCCATCTTTTCTTTGGCCTTCCTCTCCCTCTCCATTTATCCACATGTAAACTCTTAACTCTTTTAGTAACATGCGTTTCATTCCTCCTGTTCACATGACCATACCAAGACATCCGATTATAATTTTTTTTTACTTACAATTGGTAATGAAACAAACCTTTTTTAATGCTCTCTGCATTTGTAGTTTTCTCTCTTTTCATAATTAAAATATGAAATACACATTTTAAAGATCTTTGTGGGCTGGTTCTAAGAGCTTGTCCATACGACGCGTTTTATGCACGTATGGTCTCGCGCGTTCTCCAGATGTCTCGAACGAAGAACGCGTGCAAAGCGCCCAAAATGCCACGCGTGCAAAATGCCCTCGACTCGCTCGGTATAAGTGACAATACACGCGAGGTATACTCGGCCGTCATTTATTTCTCCATTCATTATCAAAAGTAAGAACTAAATAAAATAGTTGCTCATAGGAATGCGCGTAAAATGCGGTATCTGAACGCAATGCAAATTGTAGTGAGCGAGTGGCTTCGCGCGTAAAACGCATCATCTGAACAGGCATGTAGACCTTGTCCAGATGGGCGCATTTTCATTGAATATGTCTCGTGCGTATCACGCTTGATCACTGCTTCCAGAAAGTGCGTACAAACTCCTATTTCCGTATTAAGATATTGGCGCCCCATTTCCTTCAATACGTGCACGCGCTTTGGAGATCGACGCAACAAAACATCTCTAGTATATTGACTCGCCCGCAAAACGCGCGAGTCGAGAGTCTGGCGTTTCGAGTAAGACGTATGGCCATCATAGTTGAAACTAATACAAAGTCACCTTTATATAGAAATTCTAGGTGCTTGCTACTAGGCTTGTCCTTCTGTCTCCCCCAGTGCGTGGTAAGCGTGCAGTGCGCGGGCGTTCCCTCGTTGCACTCATTATTAGATAATTCGAGTTAATCTGCGTGTGCGCACCAATAGGTGTGGGGTTCGCTGAACTGCTAATAAATTGGACAAGTTGTTCGTTTAATGGCTTCATGTTAGCAGCCAGTTAGTGCTGGTTACTCTTGTTTGTTTGTTACAACGTTAAACTTGGCCATTTTGTGAACTGACGAGTTATTTTGCTAGTTTGGTCAGAGGATAACGTACTTATTTGGTACACGGCAAATAAGTTGAACCTTTTGCTATGATTAAGCGTAGTTCCCCACTTTGATTGAGAAACGAAAATTTGTTATAGTACTCGGCAAATAAGTTGATCTAAAATCGCCGTCGTCGCTTGGGTTGCGCGTGCTGCACTTAGATTGAGACCCAAAAATCTGTTAGTATTTTAGTTCAATTTATATGTCACGTGTTGTACCTGTTGATACCGTAAAACGGGGTGAATAGAAACGCAGGGGTGAATAGAAACAGAACTTTGGTTTACAGGGGTGAATAGAAACAGAACTTTGGTTTATTTTTACTTTGACACCATATTCGGCTTCTAACAAAGCACCGACTTTTTAGAATAAAAATTTATTAATAAATTGATATAGTTAAACCCTTGAAAAAATATTCAAATATCGTGAAAAAATATTCTTTAAAGTTTTGTTTCTATTTACCCCATTTTACCCGGTACTGATTTTGTGCTGGTGTGGGTACAATATACGACTACCTGACATTGAGTTTTACTTATATTAATTCTTCGTATTATTAGAATTTCATATGTACGACTGTCTCTCGATTTGACTCTCGATTTGATTGCAATTTTTTAATATTTATTGAGTTCAAATTCGTGTAGTGTGGACCGACTCCAGAGGAGACGAGTGCGAGCGACACTACACGAATTTATGCTCTGCTCGTGCTCGTGCTCGGCTTCTTCAGCATATCTACACTGTGTTGGTAAAAATATTCTATGGTCTTGAGAACTCTCATAATAGTACACTTTGGTAAAAGTGCAGAAAGCTTTTCATAACGACCGAGGCGGAATTCTGCAGTGACAAACTTAAAATGACGTTTTTAATACACTCACGATTCGTGGTGGTCGCCATGCTCCCAGCCTGATGCGATTTTATGTAATAAAATTGGCAGGGACGAGTTCGCACACTTTTCTGCACTAGTGCGGAATACAGTGAATTGCGTGCCTAAAAGCAGTCGGATAAGAGTGGGTTATCGAGTATTCAATAATTATTTTTTTTGTTTTTTTTTTTTATTTATTTTTTTTATATTGTATAAACTAGCACTTGACTGCAATCCTACCTGATGGTAAGCAGTGATGCAATCGTCGATGGTAAAGCGCACTAGTTTATTAAGAGCCTATTCACTCTAGCCTTGAAGACGCCTAAATTATAATTGGCCGGGAAAACCGCAGCAGGCAAATTGTTCCAGTCCCTCGATGTACGCGGTATAAACGACGAGGCAAAACGCTTAGTCCGGACCGTGGAAGTTTCAACAACGTAAGGGTGGATATTCGCCGTACGCCGGGTTGTTCGATGGTAGAAAGGAGATGGCGGTATCAAGTCATGCAATTCCCGCGCACACTCTCCAAAATGCAATTGTTTGAAGGAATCTATATACTCGTACCTACTTTTGGTTTAATCTTAAACCGGCGGGCCTAAAAACGTCACATGAGCAATTCATCTAGAGCAAATCATATTCCGAATTTCTAGCAGATTATAAGCAATTCTTCTAATGTTCGTAAAATAGTTGCACAAATTAGTCGAATCATACTCAATTCACTGCATATCAGAATCATATTCCTTGTAAATATTGACGTATAAAAAAAATATGACTCATATTATGATTTTGCTAAGTGGTCTTTTTAGCCCCCCCCCCCCCCCCCCCAGGTCTAATATAGCTATAATTTGTATTTTCATCCCGAAGTGTGCTTTTTATTTATTAAAAAGTTGTATATTTTTTGTAAAACGGTTTTCATTAAAATATCTCATATCCTTAAATTCTGAAAACCTCGAAATATGATCAACAAAATATCAATAAACCAAAAAATATCGAAACGTTCATCAGAATTCCAAAAACGTAACACTTAACATAAAACGCACACCGCTTACTCACAAACTGCAATTTTGCGCTCAAGTTTACGTTTACGTTTGATGGCCGTACAAATCCGCTTACATTTCACGTGTTTACGTTACTGGTTACGCACCGTTTGTTCTGGCCATTTGCGATTATTTATTGCGGATTTAAATGAGTATTCTCTTAAATATGTACGTTGTGTGTTTGTGTGTTAAATAGATATTGTTTTATGTATGTTTGTGTATTATTTATTCGTTAAAGCAACTTTAGATTGTAGAGAATGAGTGGACATAGTGGGACACCTACCAAGGAATTATTCTTGCATCATTAATTCTTGCTTATTTTTTTTTTTATTCATTTATTTCTCAACTTTCAAACTAAGCAGAGCTTGTGTTTTGAGTATTAGACAACTGATGTTTTCTAAGTAGATAAATGTAAATTACACCTAGTCACAGAACAGATAACCGTGCTTATAACACAAACATTTGTCTTGAATGGGAATCGAAGCCATGGCCTTTGGCATAGCAGTTGGTATTGCCGGTAAGGACTAAACCAACAGGTCAGTCAGTATTTAGGACAAAAGGTATAATATAATATATCATCTAGTTAAAAAAGAAAAAAATACTCGTACACCGTTTTTCTTGTGTGTGTGAGTTATTATTATCATGTTTGGTAACTCGCCCACAATACAGGGATAATTCGTAGATTAAGGCAAGGTTAAAAAAAAAACCTAGTATCTACCTCTCGAACCCCGGGACCCTGGAATGAAAGCAAAGAAGGAACAGGAGCGGGTTTTTAGTCAGTAAAAGTCTGACACTATCTCCCGCTCCGCCTAAGGGCGGGAGTTGTCATTGGATGATTTTCCTACCTAAAAAATGCTCAAAACTCAAATATTTACTTTTTTTTTTGGCAAGCGGAGATCGACATTTATTATGCTTGTGTCTTCTTTAAGAATGATAGATAAAAGATCTCCAAAATATTTTACGTTTTATTCCAATGTTTGAAGTAATTTTTTACTACGATAACAAATTAAATATTTTTGTATTTTTTTAACTGATATAAACTAGTGCTTGACTGCGATCCCACCTGATTGTAAGCAGTGATGCAATCGTTGGTGCTGAGGCGCACTAGTTTATTAAGAGCCTATTCACTCTAGTCTTGAAGACAGATGCAATCGTCGATGATGAGGCGCACTACAAAACAACAAAAAATACAAAATCATACATATTGAAAATAATAATTCACATTTAGTAAGGTTTATGCAGCTTTTCAAAAGTGAAAATTCATGCATAAACTGCATGAAGTCTCATAACCGGGTTTCAACAACCAGGATTATGCCAAAACTCTGGAACGTACACCTGTGTCGTCTTTGTTTCGATGATAGGAGGGGGCGTTTCAATTCGATGGAATTCAAAATTCAAAAAAATTTATACGGCAATATTTACAGTATCTCAAATCGTGGATTAAAAATTTATGTACACACATATAAGAACTAGTCCAGAAAATAAGCAAGTAATTACGGTTTTTTGAACTTTTATTTTAAGCAGTTCTTTTTTTTTTAAATGATATAAACTAGAGCTTAAACTGTAAAGAACCAAGAGGACACCGATGTCATGTCCACACACCTATATTCTTTCTATTGTGTCTCTAATTACAGTATTCAAAAGGTTAAATGCGACCCCACCAGTGACGCAATCGTTGATGGTGAAGCGCACTAGTTTAATAAGAGCCTATTCACTCTAACCTTGAAGACACTTAAATGATACTCAGTCTGGAAGCTGTTATGGACCAGTGTTGAAGGAATTAAAAGTAGCTTAAACTTCCAAGATAGCAAACGAAGCTAAATTTAATAGGCCCTAGCATTGAAATAAACAACAACACAACAAATATTCTACAAATTTTCGCAAACATTCCACCGCAATACTTCGATACCAGCTTACATGCACAAAAACGCACATGCCACGGTTTGGAGATGGACGCAAATAAACTGACGCACACAATTTACGACTGCGCTCAGCGCACGTGGCGTTTACTGAGTTTTTTTATTGGCGCAATAAGTGATGGTATTGTTTCGTATTTATGCAATTAAGTGTATTTATGTTTGCGCGATTTGTTTAGGTATTTGTTTTAGGTTATGTGAACTTTGAATGAACTCTTCGGTCTACATTACTTTTTTCAAGGTAATCTACATTTAAGGGATCTACATTTAAACTCATAAATATTCGGAATCTTAAATCTAAAAAATAACTGAAATCTATTAAAATATACATGTATAAAAATCATAAACAGATATTACCGAAAGATAAAAAATACTCTTATGAGATAGTAACAGGCTCAACCAAGTCATTATCTTCTAATTTTAGGTACTCGCTAGTTTTTTAACTTTTTCTTTTTTTTTCAATTTTATTTCATTTGAAATAAAATTATTTTAGTACCTCTAACAAAATCAACAATAAAAATTATGATTCAACTACGAGTAGAAAAGCTGTCACAACTAATAATACTGTTATCGCTATTATCTGAAATAAATAAATAAAATAATACAATTATAAAATAATAATAAATAATACAATTAATTAATTGCTAAATAAATTTTAAAATATAAAATAACATAAAATATATACGACAGAAATCTATATTTGTGACGTAAAAAAGTCGAAAATGGCATTAACATCAATCTAATCAGACATTTGCACCTAAAAGATCATAAAATGAAATCATTGCTACCCATAAAAAGCTAACGCGAAGTGACACATTATAAAAAAAAAAAATATTACGCCAAAAAAATATTGTATTTAATAATACCTCTCACAATGTCAGATGTAAACTCAAAGCGTACATAATAATAAGAGTCTGTCTGTCAGTCATCAAAAGATTTCTCGGAAACGTAACTCGACAAAGGGATTGTCACTTTGTGCCGAATTCGGTTTTATGGACGATAAATTACACGAGAGCCGAAATTGCGAAGTCGCGAATTAAAAATAATTGTGGAGCTTTAGTTATTGTGTAGCTTAAAACAAATTGAACTAACTGTACTTTTACGTCACGAAAATTACGTAATAAAAAGATATTAACTTATTTTTATGACCTTTTTCAAGGTGTGGTTTTTTTGCCAAAAAATATTATATTTTTAGTTTTTGTGATTGTTTCCTGAATAATTCAGTGCCTTAGTATTATGCCTAAGTAGTAGAATCAATACAACTATTTCCACCGATTATTAAATTCAATCACACGTTTAAATTTAGTATTTAAATCATACTGTTGGACATCAATCGTTCTAAAGTCAAGAATCGAAGCAGTTACAAGCACTTTTGAATTGTCAAGTATTCAATCAGAGCAATGATGCTAATTCTAATTGCACATTCCAAAGCACACATAGATGAAGAATGTACAAGAAACTCCATAGACAGTTTTAAATCATGTTTATAATTATTACAAATATCTATGAAAATCAATGTTAATAAAGTGATTCAAAAACAATACCGAATATAGATTTTAAAAAATAAGCCACCTGCAGTTAAAAGATGACCAGTTTCAACCGCAGCGTCCATTTATAAACATGACGCACCATTCAGTTCAACCATATTGGCTCCTTCCGAACCTTAGGGGTCCCGACACCTCCTGCTGGAGGCTCTACGCAGGCATCGTTCGGTCCATGGCTCTTTATGGAGCGCCGATGTGGGCGCTGTCACGGCAGCAACCGAAAGTTTAGGTAAACGCATGCCAGAGGGTCATGACTATATGGATGGTGCAATAATACCGCACGGTTTCCCAAAAAGCGGCGAAGCTCCTTGCTGGCCTGCCACCATGGGATCTGGAGGCAACAGCCCTTGCACGTATGCATGATATGCGCGTGGAAATACTCGTACAACGCCGGGGCGAAACTCCGTTATCGTTGCAGAGTTCCGGCGGGGATCTCATGGACAGTGATGAACTCTTACGCCCCAGCTGCCGCCGGGATTTCGATCCCAATTTCCGGCCACCTTATGCGCGGGCTTGCGGACGGCGAGCAATGGGTAACTCGCCGTCTGACCGTCTGGTAACCGTCCGGACCGAGCCCAAGTCGTCGACGGCGAGTATCGTTGAAGTGTCAGCAAACTGTAGGGGCCCAGCAGGGTCAAAACCTACAGGGGACAAATCGGTTTCTGAAAGGAAGATTCGGCACCGGTATAAAAGGTAACGAAGGACTGTTCCTTCATTGCCTTTTTGCACTCCTGTGGAGTGGGTTTTTAGTCAGTAAGAGTCTGACACTATCTCCCGCCCCGGCCAAGCGCTCGGAGATGTCATTGGATGATTTTCACAAAGAAGAAAAAAAAAGGATGGATCGTAAGAACTTAAAATAACACAGGAACTAGTTTGCGGTGTACTGTTAACAACTACTTAAACACTATAAATAAGAAAATATATAAAAAAATTATAAAACTAAAGTAAGTTTTCACACCTCGGTAACGTTTTTCTAAAATAAATTTAAAATCAACCAAGAAATATTTTGGCAGTCTACATAAGTTAGATGTGACTGTCCGTCACGCTTCTCAAACGTAACCTAACGTATCGAATCGAGTTCTAGGAAGCAAAATATATTTTTATATCATAACAAAATTAAATATTTCGACCGTCCAAAGTTATTTATAACGAAACTGTTTGATTTTACAGCTTCACCAATGGTTCCGTACGTTTTAATGTTGTTATTTGAAACGAAGTAAATCAAAATCGGGGAGATACAATACATCATATCATTTTTCTTAAGATCTCTCTCTCAATCTTCCAACTTATATAGGGTGACTGGTAATTAGTCAACGATACTTAAACACGTGATTATAGCCATGATAACAAACCACTTGACTTTACTATGGGACTAAACCTGAAATCTTGAACATTTTGTGTTCGTCTAATTGGTCAAAATGTACCTTACTTCGCTGATTTTTTTCGCGATTTCAGGTTTGATCCCATAGTTAAAGTTGTTTGATATCATGACTACAATCACGTGTTTAAGCATCGTTCACTAATACCAGTCACCCTATATAGCTGGTTATGCCTCTCCCTTCTCATGATTGTAAAATGTAGGTGGGCACGTCTGCAGGACAGTATTATTGGCGGGCATGGCTATAGGCAATTGTCAGAGGCGAGCATGGCTATAGGCAAGTGTCATCCGTAGCCATGGCATGGCAATAAGCTAATGTCATTAGTGGGCATGGCAATAAGCTTGTGTCTTTAGTGGGCATGGCAATAAGCTAGTGTCTTTAGTGGGCATGGCAATAAGCTAGTGTCTTTAGTGGGCATGGCAATAAGCTATTCTCTTTAGTGGGCATGGCAATAAGCTAGTGTCTTTAGTGGGCATGGCAATAAGCTAGTGTCTTTAGTGGGCATGGCAAAAGCTAGTGTCATTATTGGGCATGGCAAGGTGCAAGTCATAGCCTACACTGCCTTGGCGGCTGTATGTTTTCTGACGTCCCTATCATATCGTAATATATTTATTATTTGAAGGATTAAGTAATATCATGTCTGATTTGGCTCTAAATAAGGTACCACAAGTATCGACAATGTACCAAACAATACATTTTGTAGTTAAACTGCAGAGGTCGCAGTACCGTTATCCAATTCTACCCCATAAAAGACGACACGGCCAAAGAAAATACGGCTTTCCATTCAAATTTCACACTTAACAAAATGCAAATGATGAAGAAACATAAAATTTGTATTGCAAACAACGATGTTGTATGCCTTTCTTTGAAATAGGCTCAAATTTTAAGGTGGGTAGTAAGTTGTTTAAAGACCCGTTTGCTTTTGAAACGTCATTAGCTGATCGTAAACGTTGACATTGCTGCATATGAGTCTTTGACTAACTGCCAATGAACTTGCCATATTTTTACTAAGTTAAGTTTAATTTTACCTTATCTTGGAGATGATGTTTACTTTTTTTTTTTTTTTTTTAACGTAGGTAAAATCATCCAATGACGAATCCCGCCCTTGGGTGGGGCGGGAAACAGTGTCAGACTTTTACTGACTAAAAACCTACCTTTCCATTCCTTGCCTTTATCCTGGGGCCCGTGGTGACAGTCTCACATAACCTTTGGGCCCCTATAGGCTTCGGCCCTGCTGGACCCCTACAGTTTGCTGACAACTCCTTGAGGCGCGCGGGAACGGTGCGCGCCGTAGACGACCTGAGCTCGGACCGGTCTGTTACCGGACGGACGGACAGCGAGCTACCCATTGCCCACCGTCCGCGAGCCCGCGCCTACGGTGGCCGGAAATTGGGATCGGAAACCCGGCGGCGGCGGCGACGTGTGCGCCTTTGCCTAATGCGGTCGGCCTCCTCCTTTACTAGCATCACTGCTTCCGGCGACCGCCTGCCACTCCTCCTCGCTCCGGAGCATGGCTTGAACCAAGCCCCGGCACGAGAGATCGCCGCCGATCGCCCCCACGAGGACACGGCGATGCTCTTCCCAAGCGGGGCACACCTCGACTGTGTGCTCCACCGTGTCCACCGGGCGGTCCGCACAGTGGCGACACCCGGGCGTCGTCTCCGCACGAATCTTGTACAGGTACGGACCGAACTTGCCGTGTTCATGATATGTTTACTGGATTGTTAATATAATAATATATCACAACTTTCACACAAATTCAATAAAAATCACATAGAATAAAAGGAATTTATATATTAAATCATAATGAATAATGGCGACCATCAGCTCATTCTTGGCTTTTTTTTCTTCGCAAAGAAACTCAAGTTTGCACCACGTTTGATTGTTTTAGGTGTGTGATCGCCGGTGCTGCCACTTCAAAAGAAAAACATACATATTAGGATGTAATTTCTGTGGACTAGGTTTACAAGTTGCCGAAGTGGGGTTTAACGTTATCCTGTCAGAATCGATTGTTCAATTCATCCTATCTTCTTACGTTATTTCCTAGCTATCCGAATGGATTTCTTAATTATCCGGGCGAATTTCTTAATCAACCTTCTACTTCCACTAAAGGATAGAAAAATAATATCCTTTTTCAGATTTTTACGATCATTCTAAAAAATATGTGGAACCCAAAAGCCACCGGTGCAATGTAAACTTTACATCGTGACGAATTGCAAAACGTTCAAAAAATTTACTAAACGCGGCGCTTTTGATGTTTTAATTATTATTTTGGTTTATTACCCGTAAACGGTTATTACTTGTTGGTTATCGCAACCTTCCTGTTTTTATTGGTTTGTGTCGGTAATTTGAGTAACTGTTTTGACTCCTGCAGTAGTCGGTCATAAAAGCTGCATTTTTGAGGTTGGAGATAAGGAAATTGTTAATTTTTTACAGTTTATAGTATTTTAAGAGTAATAAGGAATGTAATATACTCGTGCGTATTACAATTATGACTTTACGTTGATAATGAGTTTGTAATTACGCTAGCACATACACAAAAGATTTTCCAATCAAATTTTAGGCAACTTGAGTACTTGTAAGCAATATTAAAAAAAACTTCAACCGGTTAACTGCTCAGCCGTATACCCTATATTTAAATTACGTATATCAGAGCATAGCAGCAAAGCATCAGCCTTATAATATTCCCACTTCTGGGACTCAGCCCTCTTTTTTAGGAGAGGGAATGGACCGTAATCCACTACGCAGGCCCAGTGTCACATGTAGAAATGCCAGTTTCCTCACGATATTTTCCTTCACCGTTTTGAGAGCAGTGGTGATGAAATAAAGTACAAAAAGTAATGCGTCTGGCTGGGTTTGAACCCGCGACCTATAACTTCTTTCGCAGGTGTGCTGGAAGAGATTTCTTTAGAAATAAGCATCACCTTCGTACCGGTTTTTCTTTTATTTTTAAATGTGTACTGTCGAACCCTTGCTGCTGCAGGCTCGACTTCCGGAATCGATGATTGTAGAAAAACGACTTTAGACTTTTCTCAACGATATACCTATTAAAAAACTAGATGTGCCCGCAACTTCGTTCGCGTGAACGACGAAACTTATCAATGAGCTTTTTGTGTAAAGTGCTATTTGTGTAGAACGTTATCTATCGAGCATACCGGTATTAATACTTCTGTCTCGGCGCGGGCCCTTTGTGGCTAATTACAATAGAAACGGGTGACGTAACCTGCGACAAACTTATTATTTGCGGTTGGTACAGTAATCGGGCTTAGGGATTGAACCGCAAAATTAAGTTTGTTTTTTATTGTATATGTTTTTCCAGGATAAATAGTAGCCAGTGTGATGCCCAGGATATTAAATAATAATTATACCAAGTTTCATCGTAATCGAACCGGTAGTTTTTGCGTGATGCCTGAACAAACAGAAAGACAGACAGACAGACAAAAATTTTTTAATCACATTTTTGGGTTCGGTGTCGGTATGCCTTCTGCCATTTTTTTTTTTCATATTTTCAATGTACTTACAGAATTTTTACTTCTACAAATTTATTATAAGTATAGATTACTTCATTTCACTTCGAACGAATACGTAGCACTGACTATAAAACAGTAAAATATTCTTTTCTTACAAATATTAAAACACATTCTAGAAGATACTAACATCCTTCGAACTACTATCCAACCAGTATGATAACTTACGATTATAAGTATGAGTCTGCGTATAATCATGCAAACTCATTACTCTGACGTAACAGTACCTACATCAATCTATATAAATAGAAGCTAAAAACCACTCTGTGATTAATCACGAAATCTCAGAAACTATAATACCTACAACTTAAAATTTGGCAGGTATGTTCCTTATAGGGTGTAGACATCCGCTAAGGACGGATTTTACGAAACCTTACCACCTAAGGAAGTAAAACGGGAGTTGGAAGTTTGTATGGAGATACCGACTTTCACGGGGGCGAAGCCGCTGGCAGATGCTAGTAGTTAATTATAATTAAAAAAGACTTACTGTGAACCGGTGGTTACGTCAGATGGTCAAAGTAAAACAAGAAGACTTCATATATTAAACTATACTATGATTTTTTATTAGATGAAGTAAAGTGACAGCTATAATAATGGTTGTTTGACAGTTGGGCATTGTTATGTGACAGTTGGGCATTGTTATTTGACAGTTGGGCATTGTTATTTGACAGTTGGGCATTGTTATTTGACAGTTGTGCATTGTCCACTGCTGTCACTTTGGTTCAACTAATTAAAAATCATGGTATAGTTTATAATTATAATCCAAATATTCAAATAGAGTTATTTTCTTACCAAGTTATCTCCTTAGTTTCTTAGTTCCGCTTGAATTACTAACAGACAACAGGCTAAAAGTGAAATACATGATTCAGATGAAATACGTGAGTCAAAAGGAAATTTCCCTGCTGATGTGGGCCAGATAGCGCGTCAAACTGTGAACGTTGCGTGCAAGTTGTTCGCGTCAATTGAAGATGAATTGTGCACGTAGGATGATGATGATGGGTGTCCCGGTTTAATCAATCTGGACTGATCTCATTGTTACTGTTTATTAAAGATTTTAAAGGGTGATTCTTTGAAATCGAAGGAACATCTCATTCTTAGCTTTCGTAGGCTTAGCTTTCGTTCCTATTTATTTTGTCATATGCCACTGGCAGCAAATGAGTGCTCTTGATATATTTTGATATATGTAGTGGTCTGGAAAAACTAATATGTAAATAATTGTAAAGAAGAATCTGGGCCAGACAAATGAGACACCCTCTCGACTCCTTGGAAACAATGAGAAAGGCGAATGTTTTGCGTGAACCTTTTTTCTTGATATTTTTTTTTCGTTGGGAAATTCATCCAACCAAGGACATCTCCGCGCCCTTGGTTGGGGCGGGAGATGAGTCAGACTTTTACTGACTGAAAACCCACTCCTGTTCCCTTTTTACCTTCGTCCTAAGACTCCGGAGGTACGCTTTCACATTATCCATGGCCTCAGTAGGCTTCGACCCTGCTGGGCCCCTACGGTTTGCTGACATCTCCTTGGGACTTGCGTAGAACGATACGCGCCCTCGACGACTTGGGCCCGGTCCGGACGGTTACCAGACGGTCGGACGCCAGCTCGCCTCTACGGTGGCTTTTTCTTAAGGTGGGAAATGTAGACCTTTAATATATTTTTTCCTATTTTTTTTTACTAACCGATTGTTTTTCGGTTCGTGTTACGCTTTGGAACATGCAATTAGCATCATTATTTTTTTGACTGATCGCCTTCTTGACAATTCAAAAGTGCATGCAAATGGTTTATTTGAAATACATGCTTTGATTCTTGATCCTCACTTTAAAGTTAAGGTGTTTGTGTATCTTAATTAACGTATTTTAATTCTTTCTTTTTTTGTAAAACTTCAGTTGCAATTTGCGTTCCTGGGCCGCAGTACTTATAATAACTCGCCGTCAATGTTCTCATCACGATCAGAACTTACTTATATAACAGATCTAATACACATCTAATCAGAAGATACCACCTTTTCAACGGAGGTATCTTATTCCACATATCTACCTCTAAACACACATAACCCTCAACTAGAGAGAGGCCACCGTAGGCGCGGGCTTGCGGACGGCGTACAATGGGTAGCACGCTGTCCGATCGTCCGGTAACTGACCGGACCGAGCCCAAGTCGTCGACGACGCGTTCTGTTCCCGCGCGCCTCAAGGGGCTGTCAGCATACAGAAGAGGCCCAGCCTGCTAACTGCAGGCAGGCAGGGTCGAAGCCTACTGGGGTCATGGGTTAATTTCCGAAAGGAATACCCGGCCCCGGCACGATAGGCTACGAAGGAACGGGGTAGGTTTTTAGTCAGTAAGAGTCTGACACTACTTCCCGCTCCGCCCAAGGGCGGGATTTGTCATTGGATGATTTAACCTACCATAAAAAAAAAAAACTAGAGAGAGGCAGAAACCTTAACCCATTGTGTCAAACATGCTGCACTCAAAATGCTGATGATAACGATTACAAGAAAGCCATCTACCTCATCTCACTTCCATCGACTTCCAAGGAAGAAATCTTTACAGAATACTCGTCTAATACAATTACTGAAACAAGTATGATCTCTTTCGTGTTATCACCCGCTACATGAACACGCGATTTTTTTCCACGAATTTTTGAGTTCAGTTTTCCTCATTCTGAAAAACTGTGGGAGATTCCGATGACGATGCTAATCACATATGATATGACTAAACGGAGGCAACGTTGCGTGTAATTGCTTAGTAATGAGAGATTCCATTTAATTTCATACTTTGTGTTGATTGAACTTTTTCCTTTTGGAATATAATTATGAGATGGCACTGCATTTTTTTTGTATTTTGTATTTTTTTTTCCACAACTATCATACAACGCCGTCTAGTCCCAAGCTAAGCAGAGCTTGTATTATGGGTACTAGGCAACAACTGATAAATATACTTATATATTTCTAAATGCATGCTTATTTTACATAAATTACACCCAGACACAGGACAAATGGTCGTACTCATTACACAAACATTTGTCTTGGGTGGGAATCGAACCCACGACCTCCGGTATATCTGTCAGGGCTACTACATTTTTTGTAAGGTCGGTTATAAATTGTATGTTTTTACATTTTGTTACGTAATAAGTCTTTAAGCAGTAGGTTCTTTCGATTCTTGTGGATTTCGCAGAAATATAGATACTTAGATAGACAGATATATTCTTTATTGTACACCAAAGATAAAATTTACAATAGGAACTTAAAAACATTAAAGAAAAAAAAAATGGATAAAGATACAATACTATTACTGTGTTTATATGTTGCTCTATGTACCGGCGCAGGACTATTTTTAACCGACTTCAAAAAAAGGAGGAGGTTCTATGTTCGGCTGTATTTTTTTTTTTTTTTTTATGTATGTTCACCGATATCTCGGTCAATTGTGGACCGATTTCGAAATTTTTTGTTTTGATTGAAAGATTATACTTCCAAATTGGTCCCATAAAAATATCTTTTTGATCTGATGATAAACTTCGAAGATATAGGACGAAACTCTTCAAAAATTCATAGCAGAACTGTCGTTTGTATGTGTTTGTTCGCCGATATCTCGGTCAATTGTGGACCGATTTTAAAAAATTTTGTTTTGATTGAAAGATTATACTCTCGGGTTGGTCTCATAAAAATATTGTTTTGATCTGATGATGAACTACAAAGATATAGAACAGAACTGTTCGCCAAAAACCTTAGCAGAACTGTCGTAACAAGTAAAATTTCTTTTTTTATACATGTAGTCAGTGGCTAACTAAAGGAAAAAGGGGAGGGGGTACATAGAACTGATCTGATGATGAAGACGGAAGGTAGGTAAGAGCCGGAACTTTGTAATAAATCAGTGTATCCTAGCCGTGTTTGGTATTATTAGAATTGTCATGATGGTTTGATGATGAAACCGAATGGCGGAAGGTACCTATCTATTTAAGTTTCGTTATTTCACACTTTTTAGTAGTAGTACCCACTACTACTAAAAAGTGTGAAATAAAAAATTTTTTACAAAAAAAATTCAACCGACTTCAAAAACCACTAAAAAGTGCAAAATAACTTTTAATTTCGGAAGTCGGTGTTAAATAACGAAGAGACCAAACTATTAAAGAAACACCGACTTCCGAAATTAAAAGTTATTTTGCACTTTTTGGTGGTTTTTGAAGTCGGTTGAATTTTTCAATTGACCGTGACGTCTCGCGCCGAGCCCTAGTTCAGGGCATGGTCCGAAACGAAGAAAAAAGTAATGGCACACCCTCCCGCTCAAACCTACAGTGGGAGAAGTCAGTGGATGTGTGCACAAATCGAAACAAAAAGAATTTGTGAACCTATGCCTCTTGAAACTTTATAAAAACTAGTGTCAAGTTTGGTATTAAGTTAAATGCCGAAGGTATTATTACAGTTTTTATTTAATTACTTAACTGTGTAATTAGACAAACGATTGTTTACTAGCTGGTTATTAATTCTACTATTACATCCAAAAAGGTTGGTTACGGCTGTTGTTTTGCATAAATACACGATTATAAGTATTAATTCAAAGTTATAAAATTATTGATGTGCGTATTATGATATTACTAGGTAAATATAATTAGTGATTAATGTATTTGAATTGGTTTAGTATAAATATTTAATAGAGTAATAAAATGGATTGCAACGTTTGATTGGTAGGTAAATAGTAATAATAACGAATAGTCGGCTGTAAAATAAATTGAAACGTTGTAATAGGTAATGCAGAATATTGTTTACAGAACAAAATTAAGCTCGAAAAACAGATGGTGGGTGGGGCTGTAAGATTCTGGAGTGGCTACCACGTACCAGAAGATGCAGTGTTGGAAGACCAGACGTGGTGGACCGATGATCTGTTTAGGACCCCGTGAGTCCGACGGATGCGAGACGTGACACTTGGGGAGACCCCTACCTATCTAACAAATGATCAAGAATCACTCTAATAATAGCTATAATACTCTTTGATATCCCTAACTAACATTCAGTGAGAAAGAAGCCTGGATAATGACAACGTCATGTCACATACAAAATCAATAAACCTTAAATGCAAAAGTCATAAGAAATTACAATTATAAACTAACAGAAAGCATTATTACAATAAAAAGGCATTAAAACAGAGAATAAGTAATGTGAGTAAATTGAGTATAAATGATACTACAGTATGTAATGGACAATAATAATCATAATATTTCATACATTGACTGGACGCCACAAGTATTCTATACATTACATAGGTTTTTTTTTTTTAAAGTAGGTAAAATCATCCCGGAGCGGGAGATAGTGTCAGACTCTTACTGACTAAAAACCTACCGTTCCTCCTTTTCCTTGGTTCCAGGGCCTGGTATGCATTTTCATACCTCCCCAAAGCCCCAGATTAGGCATCGACCCTACTGGGCCCCTTCAGTTTGCTGACGACTCCTTGAGGCGCGCGGGAACAGTGCGCGCCGTAAACGACTTGGGCTCGGTCCAGTCTGTTACCGGACGGACGGACAGTGAGCTACCCATTGACCGCCGTCCGCAAGCCTACGCCTACGGTGGCCGGAAATCGAGATCGGAATTACGGCGGCGGCTGCGGCGTTGCCTGATGCGGTCGGCCTCCTACTTTGCTAGCATTACTGCTTCGCAGAAGGAGGCGACCGCCTGCCACTCCTCTTCGCTCCGGACCATGGCCTGAACCAAGGCCCGGCGCGAGAGATCATCGCTACCGATTGCCCCCACGGTTGCCTAGGTATTGTATAGAGTAGGTACGTGAATTATACAGATTGCCGGAAACAACTATTTTAAAATCGTAATTAACACGGTACAATACATGTTGTGGTAGAATGTAAAGAACTAACACCGCACTATGTGACTAACTTCATAACGACAAATAAATAAATTAAAAACAAATATCGAAACGGCCAGTTTTATGCACATAATTGCGATTTAAACACAATATCGTGTACGGAAAGTAAACACTGGTCGACCTCGGGTTATCGAACCCGTAGTACAACTAACACCTACTGTGCTTTGTATACCTACAAATTTATTATAAATATTATTAGTTCGCTTCAGTAGCTACTATGTTATTCTTGCTAATATTTTTTTTCTATTGCGGCAAGTTAATTGGATATCCTTTTCAACTGTTTTGTATAATAATTGAACTCCACAAGACCACCAAGGTTACCGACATAGCTCGAAGAATTGCCAAAATATTTTTTTATTTTTTCCAAAACAATCACACAACGCCGTTTAGTCCCAAACTAAGCAGAGCTTGTGTTATTGGTACTAGACAACTGATAAACTTATAAATGTCTAAATACATACATATTATAGATAAATTACACCCAGACACAGAACAAATGATCGTGCTCATCACAAAAACATTTGTCCTGGGTGCGAATCGAATACACAACCTCCGGCACAGCAGTCAGGGCCACTAACCACTAGATCAAAAGGCCAGTCAAATTTTTGGCAAAAAAATTGCTCGCAGAAGAAATTGTTGATGGATATGAAACTTTCAGGAGTGGCCATGGTGAATGTACCGCAAGATGCAGTGTTGAAAGGCTTCCCACTAGGCAAACTGATAACCGCTCTCTTGATGGTCGCGGGAATTTGGTGGTTTGATAGTTTTATAGAGCCAAGTACAGACTGCAGTGATAAATTTCTAATTTGTTCAATACACTTACGAAAAAATAAATTAAACGATTGTCGTAGATGCGGTGTTCACTAAATCACTATTTAGGGATTTGGATTTATAAACTAAACAACAAAATTATCAGTAAGTAGGCACAACTAGAGAATTAATGGTAGTCGGGGGAGGGGGGGAGGGCAAATCGCGAGTGCCCACGACATCACACTTCAGTTGGTCTTCATTTAATGGTCGCATAGCGCCAGTCTAAGTGGCGGGGTCAAGTTCATGCACTTTTCCGCACTAGTGCGGGAAACAGCCAATTTTGTGCATAAAAAGCGTATTGATAAGAACAGGTTTTCGAGTAAGTGTGTTAAAAAAATAATTTATCTAAGCCTACTTACTGGTTTTTTAACTGCAACCGTGTTAAGTAAGCTAAAGATAGGTAGGTATACATTGTTTACACTCTCAGCAAAATAATGAACACGTGTGCATAACTACATTATATGAGCAAAACCACATAAGGTTTTAGGAGTAGTGGAACAGAGAGTAAAGTCCCACATACCTCCGTTGAAAAGGGAGGATCCTCCGACCAGACAGGTGTTATATCTGGTGGGCTACTGCCCGATAGATGATTTCGGGTTTGTTCTATATGTTCCAATCGCGCCGTGAATCTTACTTGCGCGATGCAGGATTAGTTCTTATGTGACGACATAGATGTCGCTACATCACTCCCCTCCGGAGATCGGAGATCGATGGTTCTTGATGCTTCTTGATGCGTCGTGATGCGTGCCAAGCCAGTGGAGGTTGGTTCCAGTGAGTCGGAACCGGATTCCGCATAGTTCTCGGTGAGTCGGAACTGTCTGCGGTGATATGCCCCAGTGAGTCGGGGTGGTGCTATCCCAGTGAGTCGGGATACGATGCGGCAGGCTCCAGTGCGTCGGAGTAGTGCGGCTGGCTCCACTTGGACAAGTCGAGATTAATATTATAATTCCCTTCTTTCGAAATAGTGGACGCGATCTTGTCCATTCTCTTTGTAACTTCAAGCTCTGTGTTGGTCATCGTTTGTTCTCTTATAAAGGGTAGGATATTATCGCTTAATGACTTTTCAAGAGCTACCTGGAGTAATCTCATCTCATATGTCTGCTTACAGAATACCCTCCCCTGGATGTTTAGTTCTCTTTCTTTTCTACATAGTTGGACGATATCATCTCGCTGGTGGTTATAGTAAAGTTTTTCCTGTTCCCCTATTTTCTTAGCTAGCTCGCCCTCATCACCCTTAAGGCACCGCGATAATACTCTGGGTTCATAAGTCCCCGAGCTCCTGGGCTTCTTCTGGTTGTAGAGGATCTTGAAAGCACAGGGATCGTACGGAATGTACCATTCAGTCCTTGGGGGGGTACAGGCAGTGTCTTTTAACAGCTCTTTCTCATCTATTTCTAGAGCTAACTCGTGGTTTTTCTTCAATTGAATACTTCCCCAGTCACTGAGAGGTATCATCGGTCTTTCCTTTGATGTTGGCAACCTAGAGTCATCCAAGCAGAGCCTGAGTTGAGGGCTTATCTTTCCGGAGACTTTGTGATTGGGATAATGCCCTCTTTTCTTATAAAATGAAAACATATATGTTTGCCTGAACTTCCATAGTGTCCTCATGGCGAGGGTTTCATCCACATCAGTGTGCTTCTTTGAATTTTCTCTCAGCTTCGCTATACCGTCTATCGGGTTCAGAATTGGGTGTCCATAGTTCTTACAGAGATTTGCAAAGAAAAGGGACAGATGGGCTGCCTGCTCTCTATTTCTTGATATGGATTGAGTTGTTAGGAAGTTGATCCACTTGTCAGCATCGTATCGGTCCATGATTTCATAAGATTCCTGTAGTAGGGTGTCACGGAGAGTAACAAAACCCATGTCATCGACTTCATCTGAAACAATAAACCCAATGGCGAATGCATCCCAGTTCTTCATGATCTCGAAGAATCGCATTCCGTACTTCTCTCGAAGGTAAAGGATAAAGCGATGGAGTTCCTGGTAAAAGTCGAATAGTCCGGGTATGTTTTCCTCAGATTCTTTAATATCTATATATATTTGGAGGTAAAAACGGGATTGTATGTTATCCATAACACACATCAGCATAGTGGTGGGAAAGAGGTACTTCCTGGCCTGATAAGTCACTATGGTTAGTTCTTTCTCTATGTAAATGTCTGGGGAAACCTTATAAAAATCTCCCAAAAGATGTTCCTTTTCAGTTAAAGCTGAAAAGGAACAGAGAGTAAAGTCCCACATACCTCCGTTGAAAAGGGAGGATCCTCCGACCAGACAGGTGTTATATCTGGTGGGCTACTGCCCGATAGATGATTTCGGGTTTGTTCTATATGTTCCAATCGCGCCGTGAATCTTACTTGCGCGATGCAGGATTAGTTCTTATGTGACGACATAGATGTCGCTACAAGGTTATATACCTATTGTAGATAGCGCAGGGATGCGTCATCAGCTGGTGCGAAAAATTGAGATTTGCACGCCGTTTTATTACTGTGTTGTGATGTTTGATTAGGTTCAAGGATTTCTGTAAACATGTTTGCTGATTACTGTTCATGTGTTACTAATTTAGTGCCAGAACTAATAAACAGGTTTGGAGAAGCCTTCTTTGCTTCAGGAATATTTGGCTTATTTTTTTTCTCTACTTATTTTATTTAATGCACTTTAAATGTTTACCAGTGTAATTGATACTAGTGGTAGCCACTGGCTACCAGTAACGTCACGAGTTGTCATTAATGCACTCACTGTTGCTCTCAAAACGGCAAAGGAAAACATGGTGAGGAAACTGGTATGTCTCAGAACCACAACATTGAAGACATGTGACATACCCCAGCATGTCGTGGGCACTAAACCCATGAAAAGAAAAGAAAAGAAAGAAAAAAGTTAGATGACAGCCCATTCCCAATCCTAGAAAAGAGGCCTGAGTCCCAGTAGTGGGAACATTATAAGGGTGAATTTAATTTTTTTTTAATTTCTTCCACGTCTATCCTTGATTAACTGATAACTACAATAACGGTTAATATGTGCACTTGGTCTTTGCGTTATTATGTACCAAAATATTGATTCTCCGAGGCCCTTCTACGACCCTATGCAGGTGTATTAAATCACTTAATTAATAGCATCCGCGATTATTTTATTCAGGCATGGTCGCTGATGACTCGATGAAAAAGACATGACCTTGAAAATCTTAAATTTTTAAGTCCGTGGCAAAAAATCTCTACGGGGGGGGGGGGGTGTGGATGATCTCTGATCTTGTCTCTCCGTAGTCCATGGCCCACCTTTTATCCTGTTACTTAAAAATAAGCTGCAAATGTTATATTACTACATAAATCCAGGCTAAACATAATTTTAAAAAGTATAGTTGCTCATCAACACGCGAAAAAGAACAATTTAATATAAATATGAAGTACACAGAGATATTTGAAGCTTTTGCTCCTGAGCTAGATAACACTTTTTACAAAAAAAAAAAAAATACAAACAACTTCAACAACATAAAAAAAAAAACAAAAACGTCCAAAATAGCTTTAATTTCAGAAGGCTGTTTACACAAAAAAAAAATACAACCGACTGTAAAAAAGACCCAAAAAAACGGTGTTGTTTAATTCGGTTCCTGAATCATTTTATTGTTGATTTTGGTGGTTGTGGGTTGTGTTACAGATTATATCATTATATCCCCCCCCCCCTCTTGGCCAGGCCATGGTCGGGAGCAAGGAAGAGTGGTAGACGCCTCCTTCTGCGAAGCAGTAATGCTAGCAAAGGAGGAGACCGACCGCATCAGGCAATGGTGCTCACGCCGCAGCCGCTGCCGTATTTCCGATCCCGATTTCCGGCCACCACAGGCGCAGGTTGCGAACGGCGGGCAGTAGGTAGCTCGCTGTCCTTCCAACCGGTATCAATCCGGACCGAGACTAAGTCGTCGAGGGCTTACACTGTTTTCGCACGCCTCAAGGAGTTGTCAGCAAACTGTAGGGGTAGGGCTCCAGCAGGGTCGAAGCCTACTCTGGTGCTCTGGGGAGGTATGAAAAGGCAATGAAGGAACGGGGTAGGTTTATAATCAGTAAAAGTCTAACACTATCTCCCGCTACGCCCAAGGTAGGGGGATGTCATTGGATAATTTTACCTAGGTACCCCCTTTCTTCCTTCAGTCAGTCACCGACTACATTAATAAACAAAGCAATTTTGATTGCTACGACAGTTCTGCTACGATGTTTTAAAGAATTCCGTTCTATATCTTCGAAATTCAATCATCAGATTAAAACAATATTTATATGGGACCAATTCGGGAGTATAATCTTTCAATCAAAACAAAAGTTACAAAATCGGTCCACAGTTGACCGAAATATCAATGAACACACATAAAAAAAAACATACAGCCTCACAGAACGTAGAACCTCCTCTTTTTTGAAGTTGGTTAAAAATGATAAATATAATGTATGTTGAGCTAGCACGTACTCCGTAACACCCGTGTATTTTGCGTGTTACTGGTAATGTCGCTGAGTGTACCTGAGTTTTTAAAAAGTGTGAAGAAGTCTTCACTTTTCTTTTTTAACTGTCGCATAGATTCAAACCCAAAGTGGAAGACGCAGAGTTGAAAGGCTTCCCACAAGGTGGACCGATGACCTGGTGAAAATCGCGGAGGTGAAACTTGGAGGAGGCGTATGTCTAACAGTGGACGTTTTTAGCCTGAAATGATGATGACAAAACAAAAAATAGAACAAATGAAGATAAATAGGTAAAAAAAACTTGCTATTGGTGCGTATAATCATGACTAAGCCCTGCGTAGTTAGGAGCTCGGTAATGGAGGTCGAAAAATATGATCGTTTCGGTAAATATTGGGTGATATTTAAAGCGCACTTGCCCTTATTTTTCCTCGTGTACTAATTAAAAAATACACACACTGTATATTTAGGTTTTGACAGTAAGTAAATATTTTCAAGCGACAGATTAAAAAAAAATATATTTTATACTGTTTGCTTCTGCGTCTTCGCTTGCATGAAGGTTACGAGTAGGTTTCTTAATACAAACTTTGTGGATCCCTGTTTAATCCTCTTAAACGGGTGATCAACATACGAGCCTATACCGCAGTTTTAAAAATTGACTAGCGCTTAAAACAGTTTTGAACGAAAATGAAGCAAACACGACGAGCCTGGCTCACGGCTTGTCGTGGCGCACAACACACCGGCCAGCTTTACCGACGAGCCATAAGACCGCGGTCTTACTCGGCCGTGAATCAGAGCTTTAAGGCGTTGAATTTTGGAAAACTCTTATCTTTCGTTCATGCGTAAATTAATTCGAGTTTAAAAAAAAGTACCATATTTTTAATTTTCTCTTAACAAATCGACAGTATTTCATGTACCGAATCGACCCTCTGCAGGATTAAAACGACCAAAATTTTACGGTGTATTTACAGATATTATAGATTAAAATAATACAATTGTCGATTGCGCTTACATTGTTTACACTCTCAGCAAAATAATGAACACGTGTGCATAACTACATTATATGAGCAAAACCACATAAGGTTTTAGGAGTAGTGGAACAGAGAGTAAAGTCCCACATATCTCCGTTGAAAAGGGAGGATCCTCCGACCAGACAGGTGTTATATCTGGTGGGCTACTGCCCGATAGATGATTTCGGGTTTGTTCTATATGTTCCAATCGCGCCGTGAATCTTACTTGCGCGATGCAGGATTAGTTCTTATGTGACGACATAGATGTCGCTACATCACTCCCCTCCGGAGATCGGAGATCGATGGTTCTTGATGCTTCTTGATGCGTCGTGATGCGTGCCAAGCCAGTGGAGGTTGGTTCCAGTGAGTCGGAACCGGATTCCGCATAGTTCTCGGTGAGTCGGAACTGTCTGCGGTGATATGCCCCAGTGAGTCGGGGTGGTGCTATCCCAGTGAGTCGGGATACGATGCGGCAGGCTCCAGTGAGTCGGAGTAGTGCGGCTGGCTCCACTTGGACAAGTCGAGATTAATATTATAATTCCCTTCTTTCGAAATAGTGGACGCGATCTTGTCCATTCTCTTTGTAACTTCAAGCTCTGTGTTGGTCATCGTTTGTTCTCTTATAAAGGGTAGGATATTATCGCTTAATGACTTTTCAAGAGCTACCTGGAGTAATCTCATCTCATATGTCTGCTTACAGAATACCCTCCCCTGGATGTTTAGTTCTCTTTCTTTTCTACATAGTTGGACGATATCATCTCGCTGGTGGTTATAGTAAAGTTTTTCCTGTTCCCCTATTTTCTTAGCTAGCTCGCCCTCATCACCCTTAAGGTACCGCGATAATACTCTGGGTTCATAAGTCCCCGAGCTCCTGGGCTTCTTCTGGTTGTAGAAGATCTTGAAAGCACAGGGATCGTACGGAATGTACCATTCAGTCCTTGGGGGGGCACAGGCAGTGTCTTTTAACAGCTCTTTCTCATCGATTTCTAGAGCTAACTCGTGGTTTTTCTTCAATTGAATACTTCCCCAGTCACTGAGAGGTATCATCGGTCTTTCCTTTGATGTTGGCAACCTAGAGTCATCCAAGCAGAGCCTGAGTTGAGGGCTTATCTTTCCGGAGACTTTGTGATTGGGATAATGCCCTCTTTTCTTATAAAATGAAAACATATATGTTTGCCTGAACTTCCATAGTGTCCTCATGGCGAGGGTTTCATCCACATCAGTGTGCTTCTTTGAATTTTCTCTCAGCTTCGCTATACCGTCTATCGGGTTCAGAATTGGGTGTCCATAGTTCTTACAGAGATTTGCAAAGAAAAGGGACAGATGGGCTGCCTGCTCTCTATTTCTTGATATGGATTGAGTTGTTAGGAAGTTGATCCACTTGTCAGCATCGTATCGGTCCATGATTTCATAAGATTCCTGTAGTAGGGTGTCACGGAGAGTAACAAAACCCATGTCATCGACTTCATCTGAAACAATAAACCCAATGGCGAATGCATCCCAGTTCTTCATGATCTCGAAGAATCGCATTCCGTACTTCTCTCGAAGGTAAAGGATAAAGCGATGGAGTTCCTGGTAAAAGTCGAATAGTCCGGGTATGTTTTCCTCAGATTCTTTAATATCTATATATATTTGGAGGTAAAAACGGGATTGTATGTTATCCATAACACACATCAGCATAGTGGTGGGAAAGAGGTACTTCCTGGCCTGATAAGTCACTATGGTTAGTTCTTTCTCTATGTAAATGTCTGGGGAAACCTTATAAAAATCTCCCAAAAGATGTTCCTTTTCAGTTAAAGCTGAAAAGGAACAGAGAGTAAAGTCCCACATACCTCCGTTGAAAAGGGAGGATCCTCCGACCAGACAGGTGTTATATCTGGTGGGCTACTGCCCGATAGATGATTTCGGGTTTGTTCTATATGTTCCAATCGCGCCGTGAATCTTACTTGCGCGATGCAGGATTAGTTCTTATGTGACGACATAGATGTCGCTACAAGGTTATATACCTATTGTAGATAGCGCAGGGATGCGTCATCAGCTGGTGCGAAAAATTGAGATTTGCACGCCGTTTTATTACTGTGTTGTGATGTTTGATTAGGTTCAAGGATTTCTGTAAACATGTTTGCTGATTACTGTTCATGTGTTACTAATTTAGTGCCAGAACTAATAAACAGGTTTGGAGAAGCCTTCTTTGCTTCAGGAATATTTGGCTTATTTTTTTTCTCTACTTATTTTATTTAATGCACTTTAAATGTTTACCAGTGTAATTGATACTAGTGGTAGCCACTGGCTACCAGTAACGTCACGAGTTGTCATTAATGCACTCACTGTTGCTCTCAAAACGGCAAAGGAAAACATGGTGAGGAAACTGGTATGTCTCAGAACCACAACATTGAAGACATGTGACATACCCCAGCATGTCGTGGGCACTAAACCCATGAAAAGAAAAGAAAAGAAAGAAAAAAGTTAGATGACAGCCCATTCCCAATCCTAGAAAAGAGGCCTGAGTCCCAGTAGTGGGAACATTATAAGGGTGAATTTAATTTTTTTTTAATTTCTTCCACGTCTATCCTTGATTAACTGATAACTACAATAACGGTTAATATGTGCACTTGGTCTTTGCGTTATTATGTACCAAAATATTGATTCTCCGAGGCCCTTCTACGACCCTATGCAGGTGTATTAAATCACTTAATTAATAGCATCCGCGATTATTTTATTCAGGCATGGTCGCTGATGACTCGATGAAAAAGACATGACCTTGAAAATCTTAAATTTTTAAGTCCGTGGCAAAAAATCTCTACGGGGGGGGGGGTGTGGATGATCTCTGATCTTGTCTCTCCGTAGTCCATGGCCCACCTTTTATCCTGTTACTTAAAAATAAGCTGCAAATGTTATATTACTACATAAATCCAGGCTAAACATAATTTTAAAAAGTATAGTTGCTCATCAACACGCGAAAAAGAACAATTTAATATAAATATGAAGTACACAGAGATATTTGAAGCTTTTGCTCCTGAGCTAGATAACACTTTTTACAAAAAAAAAAAAATACAAACAACTTCAACAACATAAAAAAAAAAACAAAAACGTCCAAAATAGCTTTAATTTCAGAAGGCTGTTTACACAAAAAAAAAAATACAACCGACTGTAAAAAAGACCCAAAAAAACGGTGTTGTTTAATTCGGTTCCTGAATCATTTTATTGTTGATTTTGGTGGTTGTGGGTTGTGTTACAGATTATATCATTATATCCCCCCCCCCCCCCTCTTGGCCAGGCCATGGTCGGGAGCAAGGAAGAGTGGTAGACGCCTCCTTCTGCGAAGCAGTAATGCTAGCAAAGGAGGAGACCGACCGCATCAGGCAATGGTGCTCACGCCGCAGCCGCTGCCGTATTTCCGATCCCGATTTCCGGCCACCACAGGCGCAGGTTGCGAACGGCGGGCAGTAGGTAGCTCGCTGTCCTTCCAACCGGTATCAATCCGGACCGAGACTAAGTCGTCGAGGGCTTACACTGTTTTCGCACGCCTCAAGGAGTTGTCAGCAAACTGTAGGGGTAGGGCTCCAGCAGGGTCGAAGCCTACTCTGGTGCTCTGGGGAGGTATGAAAAGGCAATGAAGGAACGGGGTAGGTTTATAATCAGTAAAAGTCTAACACTATCTCCCGCTACGCCCAAGGTAGGGGGATGTCATTGGATAATTTTACCTAGGTACCCCCTTTCTTCCTTCAGTCAGTCACCGACTACATTAATAAACAAAGCAATTTTGATTGCTACGACAGTTCTGCTACGATGTTTTAAAGAATTCCGTTCTATATCTTCGAAATTCAATCATCAGATTAAAACAATATTTATATGGGACCAATTCGGGAGTATAATCTTTCAATCAAAACAAAAGTTACAAAATCGGTCCACAGTTGACCGAAATATCAATGAACACACATAAAAAAAAACATACAGCCTCACAGAACGTAGAACCTCCTCTTTTTTGAAGTTGGTTAAAAATGATAAATATAATGTATGTTGAGCTAGCACGTACTCCGTAACACCCGTGTATTTTGCGTGTTACTGGTAATGTCGCTGAGTGTACCTGAGTTTTTAAAAAGTGTGAAGAAGTCTTCACTTTTCTTTTTTAACTGTCGCATAGATTCAAACCCAAAGTGGAAGACGCAGAGTTGAAAGGCTTCCCACAAGGTGGACCGATGACCTGGTGAAAATCGCGGAGGTGAAACTTGGAGGAGGCGTATGTCTAACAGTGGACGTTTTTAGCCTGAAATGATGATGACAAAACAAAAAATAGAACAAATGAAGATAAATAGGTAAAAAAAACTTGCTATTGGTGCGTATAATCATGACTAAGCCCTGCGTAGTTAGGAGCTCGGTAATGGAGGTCGAAAAATATGATCGTTTCGGTAAATATTGGGTGATATTTAAAGCGCACTTGCCCTTATTTTTCCTCGTGTACTAATTAAAAAATACACACACTGTATATTTAGGTTTTGACAGTAAGTAAATATTTTCAAGCGACAGATTAAAAAAAAATATATTTTATACTGTTTGCTTCTGCGTCTTCGCTTGCATGAAGGTTACGAGTAGGTTTCTTAATACAAACTTTGTGGATCCCTGTTTAATCCTCTTAAACGGGTGATCAACATACGAGCCTATACCGCAGTTTTAAAAATTGACTAGCGCTTAAAACAGTTTTGAACGAAAATGAAGCAAACACGACGAGCCTGGCTCACGGCTTGTCGTGGCGCACAACACACCGGCCAGCTTTACCGACGAGCCATAAGACCGCGGTCTTACTCGGCCGTGAATCAGAGCTTTAAGGCGTTGAATTTTGGAAAACTCTTATCTTTCGTTCATGCGTAAATTAATTCGAGTTTAAAAAAAAGTACCATATTTTTAATTTTCTCTTAACAAATCGACAGTATTTCATGTACCGAATCGACCCTCTGCAGGATTAAAACGACCAAAATTTTACGGTGTATTTACAGATATTATAGATTAAAATAATACAATTGTCGATTGCGCTTATTAAGTGTGGGAGGTATCTACGTTCATTTATTGAAAACAACATGTTGTCCAAGTAAAAAAATAAACATGATCTAAACCTAGTTTTGTTGCGGTTTGTACAATGAATAAACAATGGTTTCCCTACTTGTTGATGTAAATTGAGCCTTATATAGCTGTTGTTTATGATAACTTTCGGGCATCAATATAGGTATAGTAGTATTTTGATCTGCGTTTCATAGGGAAGACAAAGATGTGTTGTATAAGGAAGTATTTTAAAAGTAATTTCGTTTTAAGTACTATTCGATTTTATGTATTCCGTCTTTTCCTTTTCGTGTCGACAATTTTTTTTGACCAGTATTGCTCTGTATGGTTATGGCGCTGTTGTCGCCGCACACTTACAGTTTGCTGACAATTCTTGAGGCACGCGGGAACGTTACGCGCCGTCGACGACTTGAGACCGGTTCGGACAGTTACCGGACGGTCGGACAGCGACCTACCCATAGCTCACCGTCCTCTAGCTCGTGAAAAAGTAATATATAATTCCATATTGCAGAAATTGTTACAAAACGAAATTACTAATAAAAGAAAACCTAGAAATAACCTTCAGAGATTCATATGTGTGGAATGGGAGTGTGTGTAGGATTGCGTAGCCTAATTCCACCTAGCCCGTTCCATCATCGGACTACCAGACGTACGGCGTTGCGCCACCGGTACATAGTGGACATCCCACCTATACGCACAAAGCGTTTTGGGAACACTTTTATTATGCGTACAGCTAAGGAGTGGAATTCCCTGCCAGAGTCTGTGTTTCCTGATGGCTACAACCCGGGAATCTTTAAGTTAAGAGTGAATAGATTTCTTCTAGGTAAGCGCGATCCATCGTCGACCGTATCTTCGCTTTCCATCAGGTGAGATAGCGTCAAGCGCGAACCTATCAATAATAAAAAATATATATATATATACTCACGATACATCCATTCAGATCGGTATACGTAAAATATTAAACAATTTTATCTAGGGATTTGTCTTGTCAAATTTCCAGGAAGCTTTCAGAAATACATGTAGAAATATAAATTATTCGGGAAAGGCTTGAGCCTAAAAATTAAACAATGATAATAATAATTTTGATATAAAGTTACTAAAACACGTTATTGATACCAATATTATTTATACTCATATAATATGAATATAACTCTGTCTGATTATTACTTTTTCATATTATCAAATCATTGAATAAATTTTGATGAATTCTGGTATGTAGAAAATTATACCTAATTTTATTTCGGAAATACGTTCCCAGGGGATAATTTTTGACTTTCGTGCGGGCAAAGCCACAGTTAAAAGCTAGTCTATTCTATTTTTCGTTAACGGCAAACACTTGGTAAAAGTTAGTCATTCAATGATATTAGATATATTTAAAAAACAGGATTAGGAAAGAATTATCGCATCACTGAAACGCTTGCACGACTGATATTTTAACACGTCTTCACGTCATGGTAAGGCCACAGTACCTAGTGATTGAATAGGGGGTAACATCGCCATTACCTTATGAATGGTACTGGGTTGGCATAACATCGCCAAATTATCACAAACACACAACTGTAACGAGAGCTTCCAGTATCAAACTCTCGAAAGTGTAGACACTGCCGACACCAACATATCGTCGACTGTACCGTGTGTAATAATACTTGCAATTAGAGCAAATAGCAGTTGCAAGTGTCATCGCGCCTGCAGACGCTCTACACGTAACGTGACACTTGGCGTGTCGGGAGCTTGCACGCTGGGTGAAATGTACGCGACGAGGACAAAAAACAAAAGAAAATTTTGGAGCTTTTATTTTGTTTTTTCTGCAGGTTTTCAGGCAGGAGATTTTACCGGTTGTAATGGGATGGTAGTGAAAAGAGCGGACGTATGTTTAGAAATTACTTTGAGTTCTGATGCAGCATAAAAAGATAGATAATATACTATTATTATACATTAAATAGTATTTTTTTTATTTGATATAAACTAGTGCTCGACTGCGATCCCACATGATGGTAAGCAGTGATGCAATCGTTGATGGTGAAGCATAATTAAATTTAGTATAGCCGTTAGCAGCAGCAATTTATACACTAGATGCTGCCAGTGGCTTCGCCCGCGTGGAAATATAAAATTGCCCCAAGGGAACATACTCTCGGAATAATAAATGTGCTATTCCAAGACGTAATCTACCCGTGTACCAAATTTCATCCAAATACACCCGCTAACTATCGCCTTTATAACATTCTGTGATATAGTATGATTACTAAAAATTAAGGTTTAACTATGGGCAGTTTTATTGCCAAAATCTAACTTTTACAAAAATCACGCAGGTAATAAATTCATGGTGCACTATTTACGTAGGTTTAGGAGTGGTAAAATTGATATAAAGTAGACAGAAGAGAAGGATCTTTAAACAAATGTTCAAGTTAATATCGATGCCCAGCAATAGAAGGCTCAGTAAGGAATTAATGATTTTTGGATAGTTTACTCAATCCCGTAAAACAAACTAAACACTATTAAAAATAAACAAAACTCTTCGTTTAATACAGTTATAAAAATAAACTTACACTTTCCAAACAGAAAAAACCTTTAAAATTAAAATTCTTTTTTTCCAAACACATGCAGTGTGTTCCACAGTGTGCTCGGTCTCTAGCGACGACTTACGCCATAATCTGTCTTACTATTCAGCGCAAAGCTCTGGCGTGTTCAGGTAGATTCTTGAAATTCTGCCGCTGAAAGTAGAATTTTAGAGGACATTTCAGTACAGGTTTTGCACAATTTTTTTTTGTTTCTTGAGTCTTTTTTTAGTTCAAGGACTTGAGTCGTCAAGCGCAGTTTTTAAGGGTAAGGAGGAAAAAGGATATATATAAATTCGTAGCTGTGTTTTGGGTCGTAAGCCTTGCTTACCTGTGTCTGGGTACTCTATGTTTTTGAGAGCTGAATCAATTTTTGGTTTTATTGTGTTTTCTGGAAGCGTGTATTTTTGGAAATAGAAAGTATCTTTTTCTAGCAGTGTAACGTGAAAACCCCTTCGTAGTCGGTCATTGAGTAGTTTTTATTCAGGATAAAGATTAAATCGAGTGCCATCTTGAGATTTTTTTTATTCAAAATTAACAGAATATTTTTTATAATTATACGAACAATGCTGCGCTCTATAACTCAAGTAGCAGATGTCACGAAAGAATAGTCAGGCTGCAGTGGGAGTGGGCTGGCCACATCGACGAATATAACTGGACAGATGGGCGAGATTTGCCACTCACTGGACGCCTGAGAGATGTCGACGCCTATGGCGTTAGGATCAAAATAGATCGCGCGATGGTTTCGTTACCGAGCAAATCATTTATTAGTTTTGGTTCTTTTTTGTAATAAGGATTCTGTTTTGGAAGTATTCGGAACAAAGTGTAAAGTCCCGTAGACGTCCGTTGAAAAAGGAGGATCCTCTGAAAAGACAGGTGTTATTTCTTGTGGGCAACTACCCGATAGATGATATCAGGGTTGATTTCGGGTTGTCGTATAATTATAGTCAAATCGCGCGGAGAACTTTGATTGCGCGATGCAGTATTCTTCTAGTTCTTATGTGGCGCCATAGATGTCGCTGTATTTTGTTGAAACAACAGTCTTAATTAAAACAGACGGACGGACGGTGGAGTCTTAGTAATAGGGCCCTATTTTACCTTTTGGCTACGGAACCCTAAAAAAGGTCGTTTCATTGAGTGCTCTCGGCTTTGGTCCTTGAAATCTTGTTCGTGTTTCTAGGAAATATAAGCAGCTTTAGGATATTTATTGAAAGTTTTATTATTATTGTTTATGGTGCATAGGCTTGCATAGGCTTGCATTTGAACTCGTATCTGACCTGATGGAAAGCGATGATGTGGCCGACGACGGAGCATGCTTGCCAAGAAGTAACCTATTCACTCTTGACTTAAAGTTCCCTCGGTAATAGCTATCAGGGAACACAGACTCCGGCAGACAAATAATAATAATATTATTATATGGTTTGTACCTTTACTTGAAACGATTGTATTGTATTACATTATAATAATAACATAATATTATGATCAATGAGTAATATTATTCTCGAACATAAATTCCGATCAAGAATTATATCCAGCTTACTACAGCTAGGGACTAGAGTGATCATTGGCCTAAGTAAGATTAAAGAATTGTGAAGTTTGACCTCTTACCAAAGTACCTACACTGATGAAACAATAATTATATTATTTGTTTGCTAATAAAAATAAACCTCGTATTTGTACAATATTGTTCTGATATCTTCGATTGTATACAATAACAATATGTATGTCTTGGATTTAATTAATAAATGGAACATATTTTATTTTGATAGCCATGAATAAATTACAATTGCGGTCACCGACATTCTTACTGGATAGGTATTATATGAGCTACCGGCATGATCAAAAGCTGGGGACCGACAAAGAATATATAATGAAATAGATTTGTTCATATTATATTTCTGGAATGTTTAAGACATTTGAAATTTTGTATTAAATTTTATAAGAAAAGTTAATTTTAAAATGGCTATAAATTATTCTTTTACGAAACTGCGATGGGATCTTTTAATGAAGTTGTTTTTTTTTTATTTGTTAGTGTTCTAGGTATTGAAGGCGACATTGAACTTGTAATTTCACAGAAATAATTGATCCCAGTTTATATAATATAATTATATATTGTTTTCTTCTGTAAGGTAATTGCTGTATAGTTGCTTTAGTTTATTTTTTGTTAAGCTTTACAAATAAATTGTGAAGTATATTATAATCTATAAATGGCCATGCTTTTTAAATTTTCTGATTCTAGAACATTTTCGCACGTTTAAATAAAGGGATGACGAAATAAAATTTTAAAAAGTAAAGCACCTACTTGAGTTCGAATTAAAAAAAAAATCGAAGTCACCACTGCTCTGTAAGAAAACTAACTAAGTATGAAAACCTTTCGACGCCCCCAGGCAATAAGTCGGTAATCGCAAAAATTTGTTTTTCGATTACCGACTCTATTGCCCGGATAATAAGTCGGTAATCGTAAAACGAATTTTTGTGATTACCGACCTATTGTCCGGGGGCGTCGCTTTGTTTTTTTTTTTCTATTATCTTCGTATTTTTTTGGGTCGAGATCTTTTTTCTGACCTGTATTTGGAAACGCTCTTTCAAGCAACACGAAGGCCCTTCTATCATATTTCTCATCAAACAGATTTCTACCTAATTAGGCAATATACGCATAAAACATCATCCAGTCCTATCTACATTAAATTCTTGGTCAGCAACTCGACAACTGACTCACCAACACAGCTGCGCTCGCGCCACTTGAACAGATAGTCATTTTAATTTAAATCTCCACACGCGTTTGTTGGAAAACTGCGGTGTCTGTAATTGTTTACATTACTCCATTACGGACTTATCTCTGTGACCTCATTATCTCCTGGTACTATTTATTGCTAACTAGCTACCCGTGGCGTTGCCCGCACATAACAGTATAGTACATTTTGATACATGTGCAGAAAGTTTGTCATTGCGACCGAGACCGCGCCCAACCTGATACGATAAATATAATAAAATTGTGGCGGATTTAGCATGCACACTTTTCTGCACTAGTGCGGAAAACAGTATATTGCGTGCCTAAAAATGGGTTTTTGATTAAGTGCATTGAAAAAAAAATATCGCAAGGGCAGAAACATACGAAGAATAAAACATGTACTGCAGTATATGGTCATTTTACTCAAATTAGTAGTCAACACGTGATTCCCGTTTGCAATAAATAGTGAGAATTTACGGACAGCGAGCAATAGGTAGCTCGCCGTCCATTAAGGACCAAGCCCTGGTCGACTTGGCGAGGTTTGTTAGAGCTGTTGCCAGCTAGAGCTACGGACTGTTCAAAAGAGTTACCGTGACCCTCACAAAGCGGCAATTGAAGGAAACGCGAGTTTTAGTCAGTAAAAGTCTGACATTCCCCCTCACTATCCAGAGTAGGAAAAGTTTTTTAATGATTTCCCAAACAATGTTTGTCAAATATTGGCTCCAAAATAGGTTTGGTCAAGTTTCTCCTGGTCCTATGATTCATAAGTTTTGAGAATTAGTTTAACAATACTCATGTCGCAAATATTGGTACCAGCGTCCTTCTGTCTGATATCAACAAAACATTATAATTGCCAATCTGTCTACCAATACCAATTGCGCTGACTAAAATGGCTTAGTCAACGCGTTGTTCATTGACATGGACATAAACACTGTAATATTGCGGCATTTCAACGTTTATGCGATAAATATAATGAGCTTTAAATCTTGCAAACTATAAGACGCCTTACTGGTCTGCCTGCTCACCTAAAATTGTAAAGCCACGCACCAAGTGCGGTGCTAATTTAGCACATGAAATCTAAACTCGGTCAGTACCTCTACCATGAGTTTTAAGCAATAGTATTCGTCGCCACTCGATATCGACGCCGTAAATATTTTATATGGCAAATTTTGCTGCGCTTCTATCGGACACTTGCAGAACCAAAATTTTCCATGCAAAATATTTACGGCGTCGATATCGAGTAGCGACGAATACTATTGCTTGAAACTCATGGTAGAGGTACAGTTCGTAGCTCCGTGAATTACTCACGAGCATTACGGTCTTGTTGTACCAAAAGGACCAAACGGAAACTCAGGACCAAAAGACCGTTTTGGTATTAATGGCTCGCCCCGATGTGGGCGCAATTCGAAGATTTTAATGATCGTGCGTTATGCCGCCCGGACGGTGTGGCATTGAAGATGTGTTTAAGGAGCAATTAATTTGCGAGGTTTTTTTGCGTTAACTGGTTGGTTAATATTTGTTGTTAAAGGAAGGTTCTTTACAATGCCTGTTAGATATAATTCGTTTTTTTTTTTTTAAGGTAGGAAGTAGGTTCGTCTCAGCTATGTAATTTATACATCTGTTACGATACAAAAGTCTCTCACAGTTTATTTATTTAATCTACATGCAATACAGAATTATGATTGGTCTTTTGGTCTAGTGGCACTAACCAAAAAAGTGTTGATCAAGTTACTTGTGTTGATATAAAGGAAAGGGAACTAACAAACAAAACCACGATATGCCATGTTATAAACTAAAAAGAGTTAAACATTTATGCATGGAAGTTTTTCATTAATATTATTATTGTGTCCTAGTTTCAAGTCTCAGGAGGAAAGGGATGATTTATTTTTAGCAAAGGATGTGTGAGTCATGCGGTGTCTAATTCCTGGATTTAGCTGTTTGTGTCAGAAAAGGAAGCTAAGAGAGTAAAACAAATTAGTAGCAGGTGTTGTCTTCTAGGAAACAAACGCGGATTCAGCGCTGTGGGCACGATGGCATGCCCACAACTTGTGACGTTACATTTTAAGGCGTTCACTTTTGTGATTTTCGTAAGCAAATAAACTAACATTTTACAGGCTTGTTGTTCAAATCAAATGTTTTCACTCATAATATGAGTTAAAAAAGAGTTCATGGAGTTTCTTGCGCGTTCTTCTCCATAGAGATCTACACTTTGAAATGTCCAATTTAGCTTTACTTTTTTCTGACTGACCGACATTTTGACAGTTCAAAAGTGGTGGTATTTCAAATATTGAAATAAAAGCTTCTGATTTTTTAAATACTTTTACGAAAAATAGCTGTTCTACTGTGGCCAATACAGAGAATATTATTTATTTATTTATTCTCAGCAATATCCTTACAGACTAATCGAAATCGATATTGAGGTTTCTTTTTACTAAGTTATAAATTAGATTTATTAAATTATCTTAACCATAATAAATTTTAAAAAGTGCTTGCTATCTTAGTAAATTCACTCAAGAGTACAATAAAATAGACCCGCTTTTTCTCAAATTTCTGATTTTTTAATAATTTTTAATTTATTGGTGTTCACTCTAATGCTTTGTTCACGTGAAAATTTATAATGTACTAATGTACAATGTCTTGATTGCCCTGCATCATACATTTTAAAAAATCAAATCAAATCTTTAATAACAATGCTATATATCTACGAAAAGCGACTTAATATTTCGATTCGTTCTTTTCCGGTGGCTGTGAGTTGTGACCACAACCTTTTTCAGGGTTAGATCCGCGCTTGCTAAGAAACTAAGATTTATATAGCTACTGTTACCACGTTGTTGTAATTTTCCACGCTAACAATGAGAGAAATACATATTTATGATGATCGTATCGGTTGATTGTGATCGAGTGTGATGTTTATCGGTTGATTAATGCTAATTGGTGCAGGTGCATTTTGACAAAACATCATGAACAGTCATAGTGTGATTTACTTCTTATGTTTCTTTGTAACTGTCAAGTAAGTGATCGCGAATGAGAAGGAGTGTCAGACTTTACTAACTCACACCTGTGTGTAACGTTTAAACAATACTGCAGGCCAGAATAGAATAGAATAAAACTTTATTGTACACCAAAAAAATTAATCTGTAACCTGTACGTAAATCTAAATCTACGGGTACAATGGCGGTCTTATCGCTGATAGCGATATCTTCCAGGCAACGTTAGGATGGATCGTGAGGACTTGAAAAATTACAGGGGGTAGTCTGTGGTGTACCCAGACTTGGACCTTTGAATTTTAATAATAATAATATTTATTTAATTCAGACATCGTCCATAATTACATAAAATTAAAATTAAATTTAAATCAATTAAATCAAAAATAAATAAAAACATTAAACAAAAAATCAATATTAAAATAACAATGTCAATGTCATACACACATTTAAATTAAATATAAATAAAATGAATGAAAATACACAGTTAACACATGAAATTAGACATACACAACAATTAATAAACACAGTCATACAATACGAGGATTTTGTCTTATTGTTTCTTCTCTGTGTATAGGGTTCAATAAAACAGTTTACAAAATAATTCCTTTTTGTATCTATTAATTAATTCTGATGTAGTCATTTTTTGAACATTGTATTTATATGGTAAAATAGCTCTTACAATTTATTCATTTTAAATATTTATTTTACAGCTTTCACACAACACCGTCTAGTGCCAAACTAAGCAGAGCTTGTGCTATGAGTACTAGACAACTGACAAACATACTTATATATATTTTAGATACGTGTATGTATTTATATATTTCTAAACTCGTATGTATTTAAAAATTGATATGTAATTTATTTATTACAAATGATAATGATTATCATTTATAATAAATGTACAAAATCTTAAATATTAACTAAACTATTTATACTCGTAGTAAAAACCTACCTATGTGCATATGATGCAAAACACAGTGCACTCAGGTTATATATTAAAGATAAAATTTACTTGCGTTAAATTACTTGCCTTAAATTTACTTGCGTTAAATTACTTGCCTTAAATTTGCTTGCGTTAAATTACTTGCCTTAAATTTACTTGCGTTAAATTACTTGCCTTAAATTTACTTGCGTTAAATTACTTGCCTTAAATTACTTGCCTTAAATTACTTGCCTTAAATTACTTGCCTTAAATTTGCTTGCGTTAAATTACTTGCCTTAAATTTGCTTGCTTTTTGATAAACTTTTCTTGCTGACCGTACGTAAACTGCGCAGTTCAGTTTGATAAATAATAATAATCAGGCAGCTGACAAGATCTGTTTTCCGTCACCGGGATGATTATGGGAACAATCGTGGATTCAACCGACGTGTTAATGTCATAAAGAAGGATTTAATCCATAAATAAATTGGCAACATTTTAAAGGATTATTCACACAAATGCAGCTTGTTGTTGTATGTAAAAGGACCAATGTGAGTTATGCTTTATTTGGTGCAAAGGAAGATTTAATTTGTACGTTTTAGTAATTATCCATTTGAGATTTTATGTTGTAAGTAATTAAAGTTAAGCTTGAAAATGAAATGAGAGATAAAAATATGTTTTTAGAATGAAACTAGTCTGTTCAAAATAAACTTATTTTTAAAAGAAACCATTCATAAAGCGTCTTCAGAGAATACAAATTTCTTATGTAAATTTTCATTTTTTTTCTTTAAAACCCGTTTCTCTTATTGGGAAATATATTTTACTTGTTTACGCATAACAATCGATTTTTTCCAGATTTTTTTTTAAATTTTAACGTAACACGAACAAGATTATGAAATTATACCTGCTTTAAAAGCGTTTCAGAGATTATTTAAAGGTGTCAGTCGCATAACCTTGTTAAAAGTCGAAAAGAAAAAATACCTACGTTTACATATTTCATAAACAAGAAGAATCAATAAAAACATTCAGAAAATATTTTTGATATGCATTTGGATCTTTTCTGTACAGGTTTTTAGCGTCTTTCATGCAAACAAATAAAAAAGTAAAAAAGATATCTTTGAATTCAAATCAAGTTTGTAAGTTTGTTACTCTTTCACGCTCGAATACCTGAACGAAAGTAGTTGAAATTTGGTACAGGGGTAGACCATGCCCTGGAGTTTATATTTATTATTTTTTAGAACACTAACTATATAACAAGATACGCTGTGCAAATATGTCAATTAAAGGTGTACACAGTTTATAAATTTTGATGATACATATTATTTATTATTGTATAAATTAAATTATTATTGGATATAAATTGAATTAAACTAGATAAAATTTTGTTTATATGTCGGAAGTACGTTTCTTTTATACTTTCAGAAAGTTGAAGCTGTGTTGGCAAAACCTAGTGACAGAAAATTTGCATGTTGTCATTACATTATCATCATTTCAGTATTAAGACGCCACTGTTAGGCATAAGTCTCTCCCAAGTGTCGCCATAACGACCGGTCATGCGCGTCTCGCATCCGTCGTATTCCCGTCACACTAACCAGGACATCGGTCCATCTTATTGCCTTGCCTTCTAAAACTGCGCCCTCCGGTACGCGGTCGCGACTCCAGAACCTTTCAGCCCCATCGACCAACTATACTGCGAGCAATATGTCCTGCTCAACAACCACTTAAATTCTTCAGGCTGCGACGATCGACTTCTAAACATATTCAAAGTTCATTCTAAGTAATGTGTAGTTTGATATTCAGACTGTTCTCTACCTACCTCAAGACATTTAACATAAAATTATACGTATTAAATAACATTCTGCCACATTCATTTGCCTTTCTGATGAGCATCAGATCGATCACTAATCCATATTCATACCAGGAAATATCATAACGCAAGGAAGGACTAAATGACGCATCGGGACCTATATTACGATAATTAAATCGGAATACGACCCTAAGCGCTCCTAAATGCACGGGAGCAGGGCAAAGACTCTACCAAACAAATATAGTGCGCATGAGTTGAATACTCGAGAATATTTTATTATCTGTAAACATTCACACACACGCGCGTATAGGAGGACTAAGCAGTCTTGATCGGTTGTTGCGGAATGATCAAGCTATGTGCAGTTCTTTCAAGGTTACCGGGACTGTATCACGATAAATATGTATGTGTGTATGTGTGTGTGTGTGTACAAAGAAAAAACTAAAACACAGAGGTAGATAAATCAGTAAAAGTTTTGCACGTGGTCTCCTTCCACCCTAGAGTGGGAGAAGTCATTTGATGATTACTCACCTCAAAAAAGGGTAACCAGTCCCTTAAGTGAACAGTTAGTCAGCAGGTAAAGCAAAAAAAAAAAAACAAATAATAACCACAAACCAAGAAACGCGAACAAAACTTTAATTACGTAATTAAGTGGTTTTCTTCACTGCCAATTAAAAACAATGAATCAACTCATCCCTTCATATTTTAATAAACTAATGTTTTAGTAAAGTAACTAAAAGTTATCTAGTAATATTTAACCTAAATTGAAGTAAAACATTGGAAATTGAAAAAGTTTTGTAATGAAAATAGTAATTTCAGTTTGGAGAAACTGTTCTCCTCTAAAAATATTTAGGCAGCCAAAATAATGTTTTGTTCAACTTTGATTAATGATAGAGTAAATATTACTAAGAGAAAAGCAGGTGTTTGCAGACTATCAATATTGTTGTGAGTATTAGCTACTACTTGACTTTAGCTTCACCATCATCTCTTGCTTCATCAGCTTCATCAGCTTCATCAGCTTCATCATCATCTCTATAGTTTCATCATCATCTCTATAGTTTCATCGTCATCTCTATAGTTTCATCATCATCTCTATAGTTTCATCATCATCTCTATAGTTTCATCATCATCTCTATAGTTTCATCGTCATCTCTATAGTTTCATCATCATCTCTAAAGTTTCATCATAATCTCTATAGTTTCATCATCATCTCTCTAGCCATTGCCCAACTAACTTGGGTCGGTTTCCAGTCATACGCAACCGTATGCGGCTGAATATTCAAGCAACTGCTACGAAGCTGCCCCGCTCTATGCTGAAGTGAGGCTCTACCACAAATCCTCAATGCGGTCTATTTGACGACCTAAACTGAAATTTTAAAATGGAGCTATATAATATAGGACTATATTGGACATACAGGTCCTAAATAGGATAGGTCCATCTCTCTTTCTTGTCCATGTGACTATGACGTGGTAAACCACGCCATAGACCTTGGCATGATCGTCACTCACTGGGCAGCTGAGCAGGTAATGCATGCCTTGTAAATAGGCTCCATAGCCCATAGAGGCAATGTGTATGAGATAGATCGGGAAAGCCCTAATTGAACAAATTTTTTGTCTATGTACTATTCTAGACACCCACCAATTACTACCACTTAAACTTTGCTATATTCTTAATTATGTATGACCTTGACTATAAGTTCTAACAATATCTCCATACTTCTTACAAGCTCAACTAAAAAAAAAACATACTGCAAATCGATCAAAACTAGTCATCGCGCTACACTACCTACATTTGTGTTGATGTAAACAAGCCGTCGACACGCGCTGACACACACACGCGAGCGCGCATGTGTGCGTCGCATGTACGCGCGTAGCATTGAGCCAGGTCGTGGCTCCCGCGCGTGCGCTGGGTTTATTTGTACGTTTATGCGCGAGTATCTACGTTAGGCCTGGCATACACTGCAGCTATGGACTGCAATGAACACATTATAGAGCAATGTACAAAAAATATTTATTAAAATCAAAGAATGTATATTTTGATATAATTATCTGGTACGATTAGGCACGCACGTCAACAATAGGCTTTAGGTACACTGCAACTTATTTACAGAAATGTATAAAGATCATTACTTTTTATTACTTTCAGAAATGTACATTTTTGGAATACATCCTAAAATATTCAATCATTTTTTACATTACAGCACTTGTGCATGCTATTTAATAATATTTGTTACAGCTTGGAGGACTTACGTATATTCTTCATTCATCTGCTACAATACTTGTAGATTTGCAAGCAGAAAATATTTATAAGGACAGATTAATGTTCATTTTGCAAATAGGTAAAAAAACGCTTTTACAGGTCAATTTTTTTAACAATGAAATAAAATAAAAAGGACGGACAGGAAGATGACGATAATGTATAGAAATATATTACAATATACGTGTATTCATGCTTCCATGCCATGTGCGACTACCTTAACTAGTATATAACAACAGATTGGCTCTTGATTGAACTTATTACGATGTAATGGAATACTGGATTTTGAAATTGTGATTTGATTAAGGGTGCTTTGGTTTTATAATCTAGGGTAATTGTGACAGAAATGTTGGTTGGTAGAAGTGTGTTGAGAAAAGTTGCTGTGTAAAGGTTTTCACTTTGTTCAAAGTCAGGACGCAAGAGCCATCTAGTTTTAAACCATGCAACTAACTTATATAATGTAGAAAATTATTTATAAATTAGTTGCTGCCAAATGGTTTTCGCTGTGTGATAGTTGATAAATAATTAATTATCCCAAGGGACCACAGACCAGGGTTTAAAAAAAAACAATTCAGCCGTAAAGTCAGTCAAATTTAAAAGTCAAGTGCATTTATTTCGAATAAACCAATTACAGGCACTTTTGAAACGTTAAGAAGTCTGTCTGTCGGAAAAAAATGATGATGATGATGCTAATTGCACATTCCAAAGCGTAGATCTCAAAGTGGAGAAGAATGTGCAAGAAACTCCATGGACACTCTTTTTAATCGTGTTATGTATAACAAATATCTCGGTTACGTGTGTTTTGTGGCTGCTATTATGTGAGAAAAAAAATAAAATAAGGAATAAATAATGGATATTAAATAGATATTAGGACATGAAGATAAGCTCACCAGATTTATAAAATAATGATAATTATGTACTTTTTTAAATTACTGGACTCAATTAAATCTATAAAGCTGTTAGACATGATGTCTGTCTAAACCTAAGGCAAATATTGAGACCATGAAATTCAATATCAAACTGAAATATGAAACTTTGGCAGAGCATACTGACAGCAAAACAGACTGACAAGATGGCAGGTTTTACTGCATAGATTACGATTGGTAAGTAAGATAATTTCTTATAGATTTACAGTCATAATGACCTCGGTAACTATTGCGATCAGAAACCGTTCTATACCTACTATAAAGGTCTATGCTAGAGATGCCGAGCACGGGCCGAGCTCAAATTCGTACAGTGCTCGGCTCCTCTAGAGTCGGTCCACAGTACACGAGTTTGTACTTGACTCATATTCGGCTCCTCTAGCGTGGAACCCACCTTTAAGTGCTATATTATTGTAACGGAAATATACAACAAAGTTAAAATATTATTTTTTTGTAAGCAACCCAGTTTTTGCTTGCAGTAAATAGGTGTGACTAATAAAATGTATGGTTTTCCTCAACTGTTGTATTCAATTACACATTTCAATCTAGTTTATCGGGAAAATAACACAGTTTCATTATTATTATTGCATTTACCTAACTCGAAAACGAGGAATTTGTAGATTTATAAACGAAAAAGGCAGTGGTATATTTTTTTGTTTGGCCCATCCTGTAAGAATAAGCAATTCAAATAAAAAGCTTTAAATTGGTTGCGGACCCTGGTAGGCTTTGCTAATAGAACTTGACGAAATTGGGGTTTATAGAACCGTTAGAAGTGCGTGCGGTGTCCCTGTTCGGAATATGAACCACACGTAAGTGGGTGATTGACGTACGAGCCAATACCGCGGTTTTAAAGAACGTCGGTTTTACTCGCGGCTCGTTGGTGCTGATCGACTAGCGAGTAAAACAGTTTTGAACGACGAGCCGAGTAGAAAATGAAGCAAACACGACAAGCCGCGAGCCAAGCTTGTCGTTCGTATTGCAATATACACCGGCGAGCTTTACTGACGAGCCACAAGACTGCGGTTTTACTCGCCCGTCGATCAGCGCCTTTATACTGCCACAAGTCTCCATACACCAGCACTTAAGGATTAATTATTGCCACCAATTCTGCAGTTAACGCAGTGATCTACTGGGTCCAAATGATATCAAATATCACTTTTTTTTCTTCTTTTCGTTTCGTTCGAGTCATTGATTTCTTATCTTGAGCTACATAACGGCTTGACAGGTCGTTTAAACTCAAAGGCTTTTCCTAAAAATACCATTTGAAACACTAATTTGCATGGTTTTCATATGATTTGACCATTATACTTGTACGTATGGACTGTAAAAGAGACTCTGAGTTTGTTTCGGTGTTCCACGTTGGCGTAGTCAACTAGGAAACACCAGCCTCATCTAAAGAAATTGACGAGCATAAGTTTTATTTATAACTAATTGCAAAATAAACATTTACTTTGAGTAATTTACTAGACCTATGTAAGATGAGAGAGAGAAAACGTTATTTTTATTTTAATCTTAGCTCTGTTTATTTCCTAAATTTTACCTGATATGCCTATTTCTCCTCCAAAATTAGAAACTTACATCGTTTACTTTGTCATAACATTACATAACCTATAACCTCGATATTTCAGCGTTCTTGATTAAAATATAATTAGCATAATATATCACCATTGCACCCATGCGAAGCTGGGGTGGGTCGCTAGTCAATAATATATGCCAGTCATAATCAACCTTTTTTTCTTCTCGGGCCACATAATACGAGTATCACGATGGGCCGCGTAAAGTGAAACTACATTTAATAGTAGGTACTACGCAAATGGGATGTTTGACAAATGGATAGTTTTAGATAAAATTGCTATTTATGCTGTGACAGAGTTAATCATCCATCATTGATTTACTCATCAACATGGAGTGAACTAGTAAGCAGATTTTTTTTTCCAGTATATCTAATACCAATACATAAAATAAATATGAAATTATACCATCAGTATTGTGCTAGACTACACCACTCAGAAATGCTTCAAGCCTCAGATTGAGTATTGCTGATAATACCCCACGCCATATTCAGGGACCATTGCTAAATTTCATTCGAATCAATACTCATTTTACTCTTTCTCAATTTTTCCGCTGCTGGTATACCTAATAGGTATTTAACAGATTTCAATAAAACTTGGTACTTGGAATAGAACATAGTCCCGGACAATATTCTACTATCACGTAAGAAATGCTGGCAGTATCTAGTTCTAACCATAAATTTGTCCCTCATACTAACACCAACCCACACTGGGCCCGCGTGGTGGATTACGGCCTATTCTCTCTCCTAGAGAGGGGGCTTGAGTCCCAGCAGTGGGAAAATTATAAGGCTGATGCTATGCTATGCTATACTTTTTTCTTACCACCAGTTTACAAAGGTTACAGTAAGCACGTATGTAATACATTATTCACTTCCTCAAAATTAAAGAGGAAGGAAATCTTCCTTTCCGTCGTGTTTCCTCAGGAAGAGGAACTTAGATATAAATACTGAATAATGTTAATGGTTAATGTTAGTATGTTTGTAAGTAAATATATCCTTCCATTGATTTAGTTGGTTTAGTAATATAAAACTACAAGGCTTTTGTTTGAGTACTAGTTGGCCCAATCGATGTTGTTCTAGTTCACGAATTTACGATAAAAAATTACATAGAAATGACGCGTCCAGTCTAGTCTAAATTTTCCGGTATCCTTTTTCTTTTCCTTAGGAGCCTTACCCATCCTAATATTGAAGAAAAAAAGACTTCATAAGTGATGTGAGAGTAGGTAGTCGTGGCTCAGTCCTAACTTCCTCGGCTTATAAGGTGTTATGTAGGTCGCGGGTTCAAACCCAGCCAGGCGCATAACTTTGTGTTAATTCATAACTAGTGCTCTTAAAATGGTGAAGGAATACATCATGAGGAAGACGGCAGGTCCTAGGACCAAAAATTCGACTGCATATGACACCCACCAAACTGCACTAGGCCCGGGTGTTGGATTACTGCCTATCTCTAGGAGTGGAGACCTGAGTTCTAGCAGTAAATATTTTAAGGCTGATTATGCTTCTTTTTTTAATATAGATGTAATTAATTAATTAAATTAAATAAATAAATAGGTAGATTAGTGAACAATAAAGAAAATATCTAATTAAATTACATTAAGAACTTTAAAAATTAATAGGGTGGATCTTACCGATGAACAGTATGGCGTTTTTATTTATACAACCTTATTTTTAGTAAATGCGAACCCGAAATACGTGTCTAGTATTTTTATGTAAAGAATATGTAAAAAAATTCAAAACTGTGTTATGAAAAATCATAAAGTTACAAGATTGTTATATTACCTGATTGTTCACACAAACACATGGTCACCGGGCCATCCAGCCAACTAAGGGATTATTTTGCTCCCGCACCCAGCTGTGTGCTGATACTTAATGCCCTACCGTAACCTGTGTTGTACTTAGTATCGGTGGTGTCCAACTTATGACCGACTTTAAATATTTTTGGGAAAAGTATAACATGGAGTTTTTTTTTTTATGGAAGGTAAAATCATCCAATGACAAATACCGCCCTTGGGCGGAGTGGGAAGTAGTGTCAGACTCTTACTGACAAAAAACCTACCCTGTTCCTTCGTTGCCTATCGTGCCGGGGCCGGGTATTCCTTTCGGAAGCTGACCCATAACCCAAACAAGCTTCGACCCTGCCTGCCTGCACCTAGCAGGCTGGGCCTCTACGGTTTGCTGACAGCTCCTTGATGCGCGCGGGAACAGTACGCACCGTCGACGACTTGGGCTCGGTCCGGTCGGTTACCGGACGATCGGACAGCGTACTACCCATTGCACGCCGTCCGCAAGCCCGCGCCTACCGTGGAAGTATAACCTGGTGTAAAATTATTGGAATAGATTCATTTGCTGACTAATGTTATTAATACTATTTTCAAGGACTACCAAAGTAAGGTCTTCCGTACTAAATACGTCTAGCATCGATACGATTTAGTTTGTGAATATATTTTACTCTATGACTAAGATGGAGTAGACGAAACGACACGAGCTAAATGTTGCATGAATTACAAGTAATCGGTTTAAAATGCATTAGGTTTAATGTTGCTTCAATATAAATTCTCTTGTTTTTTGAGGTGAGAATCGATTTTGCATCGTTTTTGTTTCCAAAAGACGTCAACTGCTTGATATACCTACCAAAATTTGGTAAGTCTTGGAACTTGATCATGGTCTTGTCTTATGTGACGCAAAGGATTATATTGATTTGAATCTACTGTTTACACCTAGATACATAATTATCTCACCCTTCAATTTGTTTTCATTTGGAAAACCGAGAGTACCTATATTTTTTATTGCTGAAAATTTTGGATGGCATTTGTTTCAGTTTAACAATATTATGTGATTAAAACAGCCATTATTGAAGTTTGATTGATTGCACGAACGAGTAAACTTTCAAATTTCATATTTGTAAGACAGCTTTAATAAACCCTCATTTAATGCTTAAAAAATAACATTAACTTAAAACTTCCTATCATACGAACGTCCTTAACATCTTCAACACATAAATAATTGACCATTTACGCATGACCTAAATCTAAAACACGCAATCTGAAACAAATATGCAAATGGACGTGTAACTTCTATTTCATGTCTAACGCTACACGGAAGATCGCACTAATTAAACTAGTTCGGATTGCTCTTCATATGCATATCTCTTTAAAAAATGGTGCATATAAAATCTCAAAGATTACTAGCAAGATAACACATGTTGTTTTATAAACAAGTGCACATCAAGATGATTTAAGTCCAAAGACTATTGTAGTGACCCCATCCCACCTATACACACAAATCTAGAATCACACGCAATCTGACACAAAGCCTGGAGCACAAGCGTAGGGTAACCAGCCTGTCAGGAACTGCATGACTTATTCCAACATCACCTTTGTACCATCGTAAAATGTACGGCGAGTATCGTTGCCTTCGTTGTTGAAGCCTCTACGATCTAGACTAAGCGTTTCGCCTCGTTGTTTATACCGTATATATCGAAGGACTGGAACAATTTGCCTGCAGCGGTCTTACCGGCCATTTACAATTTAGGTGTCTTCAAGGCTAGACTGAATAAGCTCTTAGTAAGCTAGTGTGCCTCATCATCAACGATTGCATCGCTGGTTACCATGAGGTGAAATCGCAGTCAAGCACTAGCTTATATCAATTAAAAAAAAAAACAAACGTGCAAACAGACATGCAACATCTATCTCGTGTCTAACGCCACGCGGAAGGCTGTGATAATTAAAATTCTACTCACGAGGAAACAATTGAAAAGGTCATACATACGCTACACTGCATGGTAGGAACACTCACGGAAAAGTGGCGGCCGTGAATATGCACGCCTTGATTAAAGACTACCTTCTGACAGTGGCTTTGCCCACATGAAAGCCGGAAATCATCCCAAAGGAACACTTAACCGTATTATTAGCAATATCAGCCTTTTAATATTCCCACTGTTGGGACCCAGGCCTCCTCTCTATAAAAGAGAATGGGTTGTAATCCACCACGCCGGTCCAGTTCGGATTGGTGGATGTCACATGTCTTCGAATTTTTGGTTCTAGGACATGCTGGTTTCCTCACGATGTTTTCTTTCACAGTTTTGAGAGCAGTGATGATGAAATAAATTACACAAATTAATACGCCTGGCTGTGTTTGAATCCGCGACCTATATAACTCGTAAGTACCTTAACTCGTAAGTGCCTTTATCACTGGGGAACCACTGCTCTATGCGGTATACTACCGGTTTAAATAATATTAATTTAGACTAAAAATACTGTTGCAGAGTTGTTAAACATGTGGCTAAACGTTATCTCCCTATACGGCCGTTAGTTTAGGCGGACTTACACGGTTATTTTTTCGTTCATTTGCGTCTTTCATTCGGCATCTTTCACTTGAAATAAAACACTTAATCGCACTTAATATTTCATTTTAGCATTCAACATCATTCACTCCCATAAAAAAAAAAAAGTGAAGTTTGATCACAAGAAGAACGTCAATTCGGGTTCGCCCATTTCATTGCAAGTCCTTTCGTATTCCCATGATATCATTTGAAGTTTTTTTTTTTTTTTGTAAATTTTGCCATGTAATCAGTTATGTGGACTATAAACAGATCTACACCACTATTTGTTAATTATGGCAAATACTTAAAGGGCCTATTAGAAAAGGTCTTGTTATTATTTAAATAAAGTCTCAATGCATAATATTCATAAACAGCAAAGTTATAAGCGTGTGTTTATTTCCCAAAATCTCACTCAATTTATGGAAACATTGGACAGGTTATTGTTTATGAATATAAGAATGTCAATAAAAATTGAAAAACACTGCGCGTAGTATTTTCTAGTAGTAGTTGTTATAAATGATGATTCAATTATGAATTTACCAATAATAACAAATTTTCGTGGAGAATTTTGGGATTTCGTTTTTTGTACTTTTGACTACAAAAATATGATCAGTAACGGGTACTGACTGAGCCCCATTTTTTTGGTGCACTAATTAAAAAATAGGGGTGTATAAACAGTCTGGATGGTTTGTAGGCTGCTGCCCCCTGCGGAGTCTGCCCTTCCTTAAGTGTAGTCACTTATGTGTGACTTTTCTGGTCAAAGATGTCACGCCGCTTCTTCAGTCGGCGAATACTTTCTGGAATAGTTAGCTGTCCTGCTAGCTGGTTTGTGTGCTTTTGGAGACGTGACTTGTAATTAGCACTATGAGAAATGATCACATCTTTAACCATTGGCACATTCAGAATTTCATGGATCTCCTCTGTTTTGATGAAACAAGGTGCATTAGTTATCTGCTTGAGAATGCAGTTTTGTGCCCTTTGAATTATTATAGTGTTGAAGCCCCTCGGTTCAATGCCATAGGTCTAGATTGGCTTCAGCATAGTTTTATAAATAATAATCTTGTTATCAATTCCTTGTTTTGAGTTTCTACCTAGCAACCAGTAGAGACCTCTATATTTTAAATTGACCTCGTCTCTTTTTGTTTCTATATGTTTTTTCCAGGTCAGCCTGCGGTCCAGGTGTAATCCCAAGTTCTTGACAGTATTTTGATGTGGAAGTTGCGTACCGTTGAGAGTAACTGGAGCACAGTCCGACGAAATATAAAGGTAAGGTAAGGTAATATAAGTTAAGGTGTGCAATAAAGAAATAAATAAATATTTAAAAAAGAAAAACCCGACCAAGTGTGAGTCGGTCTCGTGCACGAAGGTTTCCGTACCTTTATCGATACAGCATTACACTATTATTATAACTATCACGTCTGTCGTATGGGAGCCCCACTAAAATTTTGATTGTACTACATTTTTGTAACAAATTTGCTGAGATAGCGGCATTTAAAAATTTAACTAACTAGTTAAAATTTCAACTGTCTAGCTATCACGGTTCATGAGATACGGCCTGGTGACAGACAGATGGATATAGGGTCCCGTTTTTATGCATTACCCAATGGAACCCTAATGAAACACGCACTCGAGTAAACATTCTTTCAAGTGTACCGTCTAATTCCACCTTTAGATATAGCGCTTGTTAGTCTAAAAACTGCAAATAGAGGAAACGATTGTAAAGGTCATGCTCGCCACATTAGTTACGCGGTACGTGGATCCAAAATGGTATGTTTTGACATTTGGTTCCGCGTTGCCACTAGATATGGCGCTGACGGAAAAGTAAACCACAAGTTATGTTGTTTCTTTATGGTAGTGGAACACCAAGATCGTGTGTTGTTGGAGAAGGACAACCGTGTTGTTATGAGTTTTCGAAGCCTTGCGGTTAAATTTTACTCCATTTGTTTCTATCCAACTATTAAGAGGACTACAGGACCTAAACCAAGGTCACTCTTGCTGGTAGCGATGGAACGAAGTGGACTGTAGAACTAATGTGACGTATGAAGTGTTGATAACACACGCAGAGCCTTTTAAAATATATAATATTAATAATTTAAATAAAACAAGAAAACAAAGCAGAAATTGACCAAATGAAAAAACCATGACAACTATTGACAATAACATAGATAGAGTCAAAACAACTTAAAAAAAAACCTTAAATTAAAAAATAAAAGTATAAAGTAAAGAGTTTGCACTGCCAGCCAGTCAGCTACACTTGAACTTCATAAAAAAAAGATAGAAATGCGCAAAGACACAAATTATTTAAAAAATTATACTATTAGAATTCTCAAAATTTGCCGACCACATTATACCCTAAAACCCAATATAGACCAAGATGAGTTAGGTCCAAAGGCTATTGTAGTGACCTTATCCCACCACACCTATAATACACCAAACGTTTTGGAATGACAAGACATTCCATGTCCGTATAACTAAGGAGTGAATGCCGGAGTCTATTTCCTGGTTTGCAGACTGGGAGATCTTTAAGCCAAGAGTGAATAGGTTACTTCTGGGAAAGCCCGCTCCATCATTGACTATATCTTCGCCTATCATCAGGTCAAATAGTGATTAAACGCGAGCCTGTAAATAATGACTGACTGTTGACTGGCCTGTCAGTCTAGTAGTTAGTGGCCCTGACTGTTATACCGGAGGTCGTAGATTCGATTCTCACCCAGGACAAATGTTTGTGTGATGAGCACGATCATTTGTTCTGTCTGGGTATTTATCTATAATAATATGTATGTATTTAGAAATACATAAGTATGTTTATCAGTTGTCTAGTACCCGTAACACAAGTTCTGCTTAGCTTGGGACTAGACAACTGTACTAACATCGTTTTTCATCATCACTTCAGCCGAAACACGTCCACTGTTGGATATAGGCCTCCCCTAAGTGTCGCCATAATGACCGGTCTTGTGCGTCTCGTATCTATCGGAATTTCACGACCATCAGTTCATCGGTACACAAATGAAATATAAATAAAGAAAATATTGGTTATGTCTTATTATTTTGCATAGTGCATTTTGTTTGTGAGCAATACAACATTTATTTTTATTTAAGGTACTTAATGGATAATGTTTAAATAACACTACAATAAATAATGGTGAAGAAAAACTTCGCGGGATACAGCAACATTTTCCACGACCGAGATCGAATGGGTGACCTAGCAAATTCTTTACTTGACCTCCTCCGTAGTACATTTAGATGCAAATATCTCTTTAACAATGCAATGGGCAGGCAGTTATGATAATGATAATAGAGATTCCTACGAGATGATCTCATAATTTTATGCATAAGTTTTCATGATGATGAAGGGAGAACCGTACGAAGTAGACAAAAAAACAAAAAAAAAAGCTTGAAAAGCGTATTCATTAGATATTGGTTGTGTATAGGGTTGGATACCTTTTGCATTATACAATAAAGGCTTTGCGTTGACGTAATGTATATTTTCTTTACGGTATAATTTTTTACCCGAGTATCCCAGAAGGATATCTTTTCTCAATTCTCTAATAATTACAAGATATAAAAACTGAATCTGTAATTTCATTTAATATAACGATCAGTTAATATTAACTAATTTGTATGCCTATAACGTGCATCACCAAAGTATAAAACAAAGTCGCTTCCCGCTGTCTGTCCCTATGTATGCTTAGATCTTTAAAACTAAGCAACTGATTTTGATACGGTTTTTTATTAATAGATAGTGATTCAAGAAGAAGGTTTTTAAGTATAATACATGCATAAAAATTATTTAATATCACCATTGCACCCTTGCGAAGTTAGGGCGGGTCGCTATTTGAATATAAAGTCTGTAGATATACTATTTAAAAGATTTTTTTTTCTTAGCTTTCACGAGTCAATAAAATTATTGTGACAATATTAATTTTACATTGAAAAATTTTCCACCTTTACCAGATCATAGTTATACACTCCTATTTTTTAATTAGTGCAAAAAAAAAATGGGGCTCAATCAGTACCCGTTACTGATCATTTTTATGTAGTCAAACGAAATCCCAAAATTGTCCCCGAAAATTTTTCATTCGGTAAATTCACAATTAAATCAATCATTCATAACAGCTACTACTAGAAAATACTACGCGCAGTGTTTTTCCATTTTTATTGACATTCTTTCATTCATAAACAATAACCTGTACAATGTTTCTATAAATTGAGTGAGATTTTGGCATATAAACAAACGCTCATAACTTTGCTGTTTATAAATATTATTCATTGAGATTTTACTTAAATAATAACAAGACCTTTTCTAATAAGCCCTTTAAGTATTTGCCATAATTAAAAAATAGTGGTGTATAATTCTAACCACAACTACTAGATGTTAAAACCAGTCTTAACACACGCTACTTACTTTCGATGCACGTCCATTTCCACGACAATAATAATCTAATTATTAATTTTAATTACTGTTTCAAAGAAGTCTTGTTGAACTAGTTGTATTTCTCATAAAAAATAAATTGTGGAAGCAAAAATCCCCATTCGTATTATATTTAAATTCAGTGACCCTGAAAATAGGTACAGGTTTGTAGTATACGTAAGGATTATAGATGATTTTAGGATGTGTGTCAAAATGCATACGCAGAATTTTCTGAAACCATAATTCTTGAATATGTATACACCTAGAATCTATTAAAAAGTTTTCCATTTATCTCCATAACAAACACATAAATATTGTGTGTACAGCTTAGGTGCCAAAGTCTTTCAGTAAAAGTCCGAAACGCCCTCCAGCTCCATCCTACAATGGGAAAAGTCATTGGATGATTTCCCAATAAAAATAAATCAATGTATTTCCTGCCCCCCAGCCAAGTTACAATCGTTTAGTTTAGCGTGAACGCTTGGAGTTGGCCACGCCCCTAATCCCTTTGTTTTGACGTCATCTTAACGCTTAGTCATGTGGTCAGAAAAAAAAAATTGGTGGCGTGTAATGGGGGGGGGGGGGGGGGGGGCTGATAGCTATAACTTTGGAGTCTTTAAGTCAAGAAAGAATGGGTTACTTCCGTGCAAACCTGCTCCATCTATAGCCACTCCATCGCTATCATAGGCGATAAAGGTCAAACATGACCCTAGTACAAAAAATAAATATTACCTAAACCATTTAATAATTCCTACATAATGTAAGTCAAATACTTTTGTCTAGGCTGATTCAAGATCCTAAAACAGTCTGCATCATGGAAACTTAGGTTAGTTTCTCAATGTTCAGGCCTGTGAGACTGTTTGGATGAGCCGTGTCGGATTATTTTTATTATAGTATTTAGTGTCCCACAGCTGGGCAAAGACTTTCTCTTGTTCCTTCCAAACCTCTTTGTCTAGAGTGATTTCTGGTCAAGTCTGCCCCGCTAACATGATGACATCGTCACACCACATTTGACGCGGTCTGAAGAAACTATTATTAAAAGAAAGAAACCAATGTAGGATTGATTTTTTTATATCTATTGCTCTACCATCGCTTCAAGTGATTTTAAATAAGTTATAAAGTTCTTACTACCGATAGTCACTTCGAGACATTTTACTGCTAATAAAAAAAGTTATGCTCAATAAATAATTGAAATGGCAAACGCCATCAACTCTTCTCGTTCATCAATTAACATATCATAACAATCCTAATGACGTCTATAAATTAAATTAATAGTCATTGTTCTTTTATGTGCAAACCGCGCGTATACTACGCCATGTTTTTTTCCATTGTTTACGTTTTCATCGGAAGCGCTCGTAAGTGTTCGAGTTTTTCCGGTGTAGCAGGCTTTTGTTAATCATCTGTTGGTTAATTCCGGTTTTATGGAGAAAATTGGCGGAATGTGATTAATTGACGTGAGATGAGGGTATAATTTTATACTTGTGTTTAGAAATGATTGGTGGTTTGTGTTGGAACACGTGTAAGGCTGCGTAGTACTTGAAGTTGTACGACGTAGCTTTCTAGCTCTTGCGATTATGGGAGTATTTATTTATTTATTTAAACTTCTCGCACAAGTAAAAACTGTACAAAGGCGGACTTAATGCCATAGGCATCTTCTACCAGTCGACCTTAGGTAGGCAGAAACATAATATAGTAGGTGCAACTTAATATTAAACAAACAAATAGAAAATAAATACATACATACATAAATACATACATACATAAATACGTATACTATTACTCTCTCTACTCTGAGAAACAAATCCAACCAATCAACGCAGTGATGACTCTACCAACTTCTTGCGAACGTGTTCACGTGCCGTTACCTTAAAGGAGAACCGACTGGATGCCATCCTGGTGTACAGTGAGTACAGTGATCCTGTCTCTCAAGGTGAACTCCCCTTGTAGGCAATTTGATGAAATGCTGTTCTGACTTAGACGATATAAGACTGTAGTGATCATGACTTGCGGATAATAAAGTCCTTAGCTGTTACCAAGTAAATAAATGTTATGAGTTTATCTTTATATTTTATAGTTTTAAACTAGCTAAATGGTTTCCGTATTGTCTGAGATAGGAACAAATTGTTTTTATAGCTAATCTAGTTGTTTAGAGTCGACAAGATACGTCGTTTTTTCATAAAAGGAGCTCATTAGTTCTGTGTATAGAGGCTTGACTATTGATTTTTTTCTTGCTAATTTTCATGTTGTGTATTTTATTTCATCATCACTGCTCTCAAAACTATAAAGGAAAAGCATCGTAAGAAAACCGGCATGCCTTAGGACTAAAACGAGTGTACCACGTGAGATCGACAAATAGATGTGCAATTAGCGCTTGTCGCTTGTCGCTTGCAATGTGTCGGACAAGTGTGCAATCGAACTATTGTGAGTCGCAGTACAGTTTTGTCGCAGTACAGTTTTGTCGCACAAGCGTTAATTGCACATGCGTTAATCGCACATCCATTTGTTGATCTAACGTGGTCCTCCTCCTTGCGTCGTACTCCTCAATGCTGAGGGTTGTGACCTCCCTGCTTCATCACTTTCATTCGCACGACATTTCTCCATCTATTTCTGTCTCTGGCGGTGTGAAGGGCATTCTCACGTGGTACACTAGACTAAAACGTACTATGTGGATCTAGTACGTTTTAGTCGATATACACAATATAGTATGATTTTCTCTTCTAGAGAGTCCCAGCAGTGGGAACATTATAAGGCTGATTATACTATGCTTTTATATGCTAAATTTGGTGGTTTGGTTGCCTAGATTTTTAGTTAATATTATGTTAAACTGATCTCTATTTTAATTCAACATAAAATGTTTTGTATACTAATTTAAAAACAGATCTATTTTCCAGATAACCTTCCGATAAGTACGTGGTTGCGCCTGCGTCTCGTCAAATGAATAACACTCTCAGGTTCAATAGCTCGCCAAGGTCGAAAGGACAGTCTTTTTATACACTTTATCGTCCCCGTGACAAACATTAAATATTTCGCAAAAGCAGTTGATGGACCTTATGCAAAAGTGCAGGTAACATAGAGTATTTAATTGTGGAAACTGTACAGAGTGTTGGCTCAATTTGGGGTGTACTTTGAGATTTTCTTCTTAGGTAATAAATTCATTAATATTTTACCCATTACACCCTAAGTACGACAAATAAAATCACAGTATTTTTTAGGCCGCCGATAGTATGTTTTTCTTTTTTCTATGGTTTCCTTTTATAATAATTGTAATCTTGTTGTACAATATATTAATAAACAAATAAATATTTTTAAAACTAAAAATATTATTACGAGTGTAACCGTCAACCGCAGTGTTAGCTTTTTACATCTATTTTATTTCTGTTTTTGCAATCATCACCAACTACGAAACATAAGTAGTCAAGTAATTCTGAACAAATTCTCGAAATTCTTTAGCTGATGGTTCATAAAATTTCATTGAAAAAGTTCTACTAAAGAAATATCAATTCATCGGAATGAATTTTAAACTAAATTATGTACTTTCACAATTTTGAATTTCACAAGTTCTGCTACGATGGCAAAAAAAAAATAATGCCGTATTTTTTCCGTTTAGCCCAAAAATTCCAAAATCAATACTATAAAAAAAGTAGCAGTAGTAGTTTGAAAGTTTTTGTTACTATTTAGGTGTACAATAAAGTATATTCTATTCTGTAAAACTTTTACACCAATTGAACCTCTGTTTCAACTCTCTACTCTGTGGCAGCGATGTGCAGTTAGCTGCAAGTTCGCTGCGTTCGTAAGCCGCTGTGCAAATATTGATTTAGTGATTTAAGCCCCATGATTAATTACCTGACCAGTTTATTGTCTTACTGCCTTGTTTGGACGGCAATATTGGTAGTTGGTAGTGTGTAAATTACTTGAGAGCGTTGACTTTCTAATAACAGACTGTTTTCTGAGGAGTTTACGTGTTCCTGACTTTAAAATTAAAGGTAATTATGGTGCATTGTATATTAGAATAATTACTGAGTAACAGTCGCACGAGTTGATCTTCCAAAGTTAAGCAACACTTGGCGGGATTAGATTGTAGATGGGTGACCGATAAAGCAAGAATTCATCGTCGCTTAGAAAACACATAGCGCTGTTAGTTCTGGCTGCCAATATTTGGTACATTTTTTGACAATTTAGTAAGTCAATTGCTTACGAATCTATTGCAAATCTTGATAAGAAAGGGGTTTCGTTTTGCCCAGTAAAACAATGCTGGCTGGACTGATTTTAATTATCTTTGCTTTATTAGATTCGTCCCCGCTCCGAATAGCAGAATAACTATTTAATATCAGAAAAAGAAAGTCTACGGTTCAGACTAAGCGTTCGCCTCGTCTTTTATACAGCGTACATCGAGGGACTGGAAACAATTTGCCAGCTGCGGTCTTCTCGTCCCATTATAATAGTGTGTCTTTAACGCTAGAGTGAATAGGCTCTTAGTAAACTAGTGCGCCTCACCATCAACGAGTCAAGCACTAGTTTATATCAAATAAAAAAATATGCACACAACCCAACAAACATTAAAAACCCACTTTAAAAAATTGACAACCCGAGAACCAAACCCCAGTGCTATCAACCACCGACACTAATGAAACATGTAATTAAATTTATAAATATTAATCAAGCGACAGGGTAAGTACGGTGAACACGCGAACACGAATGATGGAAAGTTTTCAACGTTAAGTGCAGGAAAAATTAGGTTTTAACGTTCAGAAATGAATTTTTAAACCGTTTGTGCATGTGTTATGTCGACTGAAGTGTACTGCTGTATGTTAACATAATAACATACATTATTTGGAGGTTTATGATACTTAAATAAATGCGCATCCTGAAAGCAGTATAATCAGAGTAGGCTACTGCGCCAATGTCAGTTATTTTAAACATAATTACCTACTTTTTTTATACTAAACCACGAATCGTAGGGGCCCAGCAGGATTGAAGCCTACTGGGGCCAAGAATCGATTTCTGAAAGGAAGTTTCGGCCCCGGTATGAAAGGCAAAGTATTAACAGAAGTGGGTTTTTAGTCAGTAAAAGTCTGAAACTATCTCCCGCTCCACCCAAGGGCGCGGAGATATCATTGGATGATTTTCCCACCGAAAATAAAATCCTTAACCATGAATTTCGAACTTATTATTAACGACAAAAAATATGTAACCAAGATTTTTGTACGCGTACCTCATTTGAAAGTGTCTATGGAGTTTCTTGCACGTTCTTCTCCATAGAGATCACGCTTTGGAACGTGCAATTTAGCTTCACTTTTTTGATTGACCAAAGTTTTGACAATTTAAAAGTGCCTGTAAATGGTTTATTTGAAATAAACCTTTGTGATTTCTGAATTGTTTTTAGATGATTTTTTTTGAGTCGGTTTCAAAAAACGAAGAAATAAAACCAAAAACACTGAGTTCTAAAATTGTTCCAAAGTTTGGCATGAATTTCTTTTAAGTCGGTTGTATTTTTTTTGTTTAAGTTTTTTGCATTACAACGGTCATTGCAATTTGAAGTCCCTAGATACATAGAAAGCTTACGATACTCATATTTCCACTTAATATGAGTAGTATTTATATTGAACCCACAACGACGAAGGTTGGTGCAATTAGGTGCGATGCCTCGCGGAAACCTAGGATATCAACTACGTATAAATAATCACTAGCACTCGGTAATTATCTATGAAACGCTTAATTGGCATCATTGATTGACGTAATTCTGAAACATTTTTTCCGATATTTTTTTAGTAATACCATTATTTTTTTAATACTATGACCATAGTAATAGTATTAAAAAAATAATAAACTTCTATATTTTGATAATTTTGTAGCGTCAAAAATATCTCTTTAAGAATTATTATTTTAAGGCTATTTTACAGTTTCTAGCCGAATTCCTCGAAGGAATCCTCCATTTCTGTAATAGGTAAAATCGGTAAAACAATAACTTCAAAATTAGTAAAAATTGTGTATTGAACTGACTGATACTCGTAGTATTCGACACGTTACAGTATCAATCAATCAAATAAGTAAAATATCAATCAATCAAATAAATAATTATCTAAATATATTTTATCTATATATAAGACGATTTATATTCATTTTTGGGACTTGCAAAATAAAACAATTGTGTTGCTCTGAAAATTCATAGAAACGACAATTAAAGTTTATTATTAATTCAATTTCAAATTCCCTTTACTTGACGGAGCTTGTTATGTTTTTTAAAAAAGTATCCATAGTCTACAGATAAATAACTTAAATTAAAGGTTTAATACCTTACATATATAAATACAATTTAATTACCACATATATGTAATTTATAAAAACATATATAATCGCATACCTTCAGAACGGCAGCACTTATTTGGTTAGTTCCTTGTTTTTGTTAAGTTTTAAATTGACAGAACAAAGTTGAAAGAAAATTTAAGGCAATAGAAGCAGAAAATCTCCGTCACTCTATTCATCTGGTCACATTTGGTTCTTAAAGCAGGTTATATTTTATTTCTCGGTTACGGATTCCCAAAAATGAATGAATTAATATTTATAAGTTCCATTTCGTGAAGTGTCTGTTTTTTGTTTTTTACTCTCTTATTTCGCTAACATTTTCCGACGCGTGTCAAATCAAAGTCGAGATTGGTATCGTTGAACAAGTGGTTACGTAAGACTGTCATACAATATAATTATCGACTAGTATCGACTGTGGGGCGTCTCGCTGTCTGCCGTCACGTATGCACTAATAAGGCGAGGCATTTGTGCTAAGACATTTCGCAATAGAAAGGCAAAATAGAGAATTAATTTAAAAATGCTTTTTTTATATTTAACACTGGTGCTTTTGTCTGCGATCCCACCTTGATGGTAGCAGTGATAGCATAGCGCACTAGTTTGTTAAGAACCAGTTTACTCTAACCTTGAAGACACCTTAATTATAATCGGACAGGAAGAACGCAACAATTTGATTGTTCCAGTCCTTCCAAGACGCGATATAAATGACGAGGCGAAACGCTTATTCCGGACCAACAGATGTGAGCTTCAACGTAACCTTATTACACATTATTTCACATATTTATATTAATGTAAACTAAAATAAGCGAGAACCTAAAAATATTTTAGTCAATAGGACAAATAACTGCTGAATGACTGCTATTATACGACATATTTTCTTGGGTGCCTCCCAGAAGTAAATGAACTTAGTATTCTCAAAACGGCAAAAGAAACTAAATATTTAAAATATCAGACATCTTCCCACCTGCACTATAGCCATAACCAGGGTCTGGTGATGTCATATTCCGGCCTCTTTACATCTAAAAAATGGCCACCTGATCTACCTTGACCGATATGCATTCGCAGAGGACTTGAAAGAGTGGCCCTAGAACGCAAAGGGCAACAGCAGGACATAGGTGTGGCTTTAGTCAGTAAACTTTTTTTTATTTAACATTTACACGACACACATTAACATAATTTTACGCTTTATATCAATGTACTATTTTTTTTTTATTATTATTTTATTATTACGATATCTAGTTTATTTAACATTCCGGAGTGTTACCGTGACATCACCGCGGGCCCTAACAGAATACCAGCGCTGCGTTATTTAACGTTCTTAAATATCGCAGCATATGCTGAGTGAGTGAGTGAGGCCTTTTTGGCCTCGCACAGATTTTAATGTTGTTTATTTTTTATTTTACTGTATGTGAGAGGTCGAATAAACGATTTTCTTCTTCTTTCTTCTTCTTCTTCTTCTTCTTCTAAAAGTCTGACACGGGCGTGTCAACTTAGAATAAGAAAAGTCTTTAGATGATACATAACGTAATTTAAGAGTATCCATGGAGTTTCCTGCACGTTCTCTTTTAATATAGATCTACGTTTTGGAATGTACAATTAGCATTTATTTGCGTACTGGGTTCTCGATAGTTCAAAAGTAAATGAGTTATTTGAAATAAATACTCTTTTTTATTTCTAAATGAATTAAAACTTCAAAAAAGACGTCTGTGCATTTGACAGGTTAGTGATAGATAAAATAAATAATGATCATCACTATTCATTTATTTTTGATCCACTTTAATCAATCAGACCTAGACGATGCATGTAAACCTTGAATCAATTATTTGATTTAAAGTAAAACTTGACCTCGAATCGATTAATCTGATTCTAAACGATTCTCGATTTGTATTCGATTCTCGCGTTGAGGCCGATCGTGTGGAGGTTCATACCATCGTTACTAGGAAGAATCTAAGACCCGAGTAACCGAGGTAATTGGTGCAATAACCGCGAGGTAAACACTTTCGATGTACGCTATTATGTGATTGTGTATGGCGTTAATTAGTAGTCTGTTTACAAAGTAGTGTGGTACTTGAGTCACTGATAAACACTAATGTGTGAAACACGTGTTTAGCTAGAAATACTCGGAGATATTGCGCTCTTAGAGGCTAGATTTATTTATTATACACATACAGGCAAAGATTTCAGAGCTGCTGGAGTAATAACATTCTATAACTTTCATACAACGCCATCTAGTGTCAAACCAAGCAGATCATGAGTACTAGATAACTGATACATATACATACATATTTCTAAATACATACATATTTATAGGTAGATAAATTACAACCTGACACAGAACAAATAGTTGTGTTCATCACATAAACATTTGTCTTAGTTGGGAATCGAACACACGAGCTCTGGCATAGCAGTTTGCTAGAGCAGTGGTGGCCGAGTGGTAACGGCCCCGACTTACGAGTTGTAGGTCGCGGGTTCAAACCCAGCCAGGCGCATTACTTTGTGCACAAAAACGGTGAAGGAAAACATCGTGAAGAAACCGGCATGTCCTAGAACAAAAAATTATGTGTCATCCCCCAACCCGCACTGGGCCCACGTGGTGGATTACGGCCCGTTACCTCTCCTAGAGAGGACGCCTGAGTCCCAGCAGTGGGAACATTAAAAGGCTGATGATGATGATAGAAATGAGAACATGGGTTTACTCTTCTCAACCACTACACGGAGCCTTCGTGATAATGTACCTACCTCAGTTTTTCCTCATTGCTACAATGACAAGGTTATAAAAGAGGTTCGAGGTATTTAGTGCATCAACCGCCCGGTGTACACACCTACAATATTTACATATATGAATATGTCAGTAAACTGCGGGTTATTATGTATATCGGCAGTGGAGACTCACTGTCTATTATGTGTTGTTTTGAAATTAATTTAACAACGAATTCAAACTGCTTTATACATCAACTGATTTCTGCTAGTGGCTTCATCATCATCATCATCATCATTTCAGCTAAAAGACGTCTACTGTTGGACATAGGCCTCCCCCAAGCGTCGCCACAATAGCCGGTCCTGTGCGTCTCACTTCCATCGGACTCCAGCGACCCTGACCAGGTCATCGGTCCACCTTTTCCTTCCAACGCTGCGTCCTCCGGTACGCGGCCGCCACTCCAGAACGGCCATAGGTGGCCAGTGGCTTCAAATTTCATCCTATGGCACCTGAATTTTGAAAAATCCTCTCATGATCTGCTCGCTTATGTTATTTAAACGAAACCTGGTGCAAAATTTCACAACTCTTGTCCCCGTAGTATCGGCTGTGTGTTAATATGTCAGTCGGTCAGTTTCTCCATTTGATATACACCGTTAAATTTTGATCGTTTTAATCCCGTGGACGGTCGATCCGGTACATCTACTATCGATTTATACAGATAAAATTAAAAATAAGGTACTTTTTTGAAACTCGAATTACGTTTGTACGAAATTAATTTCTTTAAGTAAACGTCAGCTGGGCGAGTTCAATGACTTGTAGGTTAATTTCGTACATGCGTATATTAATTCGAGTTTTAGAAAAAAAGTACTTTATTTTTTAACTTTATATTTACAAATCGATAGTGTTTAATGTACCGGATCGACCCTCCATGGGATTACAACGATCAAAATTTAACGGTGTATATAAACTAGCTTCAGCTTTTCTTGTGTGAAAGTAGTTTTCTCAATCCAAGCTGTAGAACCCCGGAAAATCCTTTCTTATTCTTTGTATGCGTTGACTGGCCTTATTGGTCTAGTGGTTAATGACCCTGACTGCTATGCTGGAGGTCGTGGATTTGCTTCCCACCTAAGACAAATGTCCGTGTGACAAGCACGATCATCGGTTTCGTGTGTAATTTATTTATAATATATAAGTATGTTTATCTGTTGTCTAATACGCATAGCACAAGCTCTGCTTAGTTTGGGACTAGGTGATGTTGAGCTACACATTGCTCGCCGTCCGCAAGCCCGTGCCTACAGGTTGGTTGGAAATCGGGATCGGAATCCCGGTGGCGGCTGCGGCGTGACCGCCGTTGCCTAATGCGGTCGGCCTCATCCTTTGCTAACATTTTGTCGTAGGCTATTTTTTATCCCCATTTTTTTGTTTAATATTTATATGGCAAAACAATGTTTACTGGGTCAGCTAATTAATGCTATAAATAGATAAACAATAGTTATTGTATCTAACGCAACCTCCCCCCACGCTTGGTATCAACGTGACTTGTCATGACATCTGGTAATTAAAGTAAAAACTTGTGGACATGCAACAAATAAGATGTAACATTGTGTAAGTGGTTTTTTATTTATTTTTAGGGTTCCGTAAATCAAGAGGAAAAAAGGAACCCTAATAGGATCACTTTATTGTCTATCTGTCAAAACTATAAATTTGTTGTTAAGTCATTTTTTTTTTGGTGGTTTGGCTATATCTTCGAATCTCCATTCGGGAATTAAACTACTAACAATAGGTGTTTGTATGGGTCCCTCAATACACGAGTCCGATTTACATCCCCAGTTCTTTTTTTTTTAATTTTGACTTCGCATGGTTTTTGTGCCAGCGTCAATGTCAAGTTTAGAAACCATTAAGTTTACATACACTCACTTTAAATTATTTTGAGCTCCATTAGAATGCGGATGTAACATAGTCTAATGTTTTTGCCGTATTTGGTAGCAAAACCATATCCAAACTATTGGCATGGTTTACTTTTTTCTTTTCACCAGATTTCAGTTCAAATGGAACCTAGGCTATATGTTACAGAAAAATTCGAGAAATCGATAGCAAAATAAAAAACGGTAATTTGAAAAACTAAAAAACCCGACTGCTTTTCTGAGTATTCATGAAAAAGCCCTAAAACAAGAAAGCCGTTGTACCCGATTGCACTTAACTATATAATATTTTAAATTCAATATAAATTGTAGCAGTCAAGACCCACTACGCATTATAATTGCATAATATAAACTTTATAAATAATTAGGTACATATTTTACTATCGGATATTTGCTACCTATCAACTCGTAGTTTACATAATCAACTTTATTTGTTGAAAGTATTGTGAGGTCATAATGATCCAATGATTAAATTGTGAGGTTATAATGACCCACTGATTAAGGCTCCCACCTTTTATGCATGAGGTTGCGGGTTCGATACCAAAGAAGTACAATAATAGAATAGAATAAAACTTTATTGTACACCAAGAAAGTTACATAATCAATTCTTGAACTTAAATCTGTGGGTACAATGGCGGTCTTATCGCTGAAAGCCATATTTAACAAGATAACCTTTTTTTATTATTGATAGATTCCTTAGGATGGATCGTAAAAACTTAAAATAATACAGGGGGTAGTGTGTATTTTTCAATTTATATATACTTTTCGAAGTTTATCTAAAACATTACTGACGCCCCGTGTCTAGGAAAGAACGTAAAGCCGCTGGTGCCGGCTGTCACTCGTCACTTGACAGGTTTAAGTGACTTTGACAGTCGTTATAGATAGTCAGGTGCCGGAAAGTCTGACTATCAAACAGTGTATCCTATGAGCATCGTGTTTCTCAGTAAGTATAAAATATAAGCTCCATGTAAAACATGGATATTCAGCTAGTTGGGAAAAGCGATGATGGCGATGATTTGATGTGCTGTTTCTTATAAATTGTGTATCTTTGATTGAGAGCTAATGTTTGGAAAAATGTTGATTGATAATAATGAAAAGAAGAAATACGGGTGGGTTTTTAGTCAGTAAAAGTCTGACATTCCCTGTGGGCTCACCCAGAATTAGAAGTTAATTTAAGATTTTTACCCTAAATAAAACTGTACTAGTACATGCCGTCAGCAAACTGTAGGGGCCCAACAGGGCCGAAGCCTACTGGGGTCAAAGGGTATGTGAAAATGGCACCCGTGGCCCTGGGACCAAGGCGAAGAATGGAACGGGGTAGGTTTTTAGTCAGTAAGAGTCTGACACTACTTCCCGCTCCACCCAAGGGCGGGATTTGTCATTGGATGATTTTACCTACCATAAAAAAAAAAGAACTAGTACATGCCGTCTATCCAGTCTATTAGTGAAAGGTGAAGTGTACTCAATGCATCAATCAATCAAATCGGTTTTTTACAAACATGTTATATAGTGGTTGGAATAAAATTTAAAGTTTTCAAACATGCGCCCTGTAAGAGCACTACAAAACAACTAAATTACAAAAAAATTAAATAGGTACATTTTACAAGTATTAAAATAATTAAATAATATTAAATCAAAAACATTTCAAAATAAGTATAAATTTCAAAATAGTCTCTCTTGAAAAAAAAAAGTACCGATTTCAAAATAGGAACCAGGCACAACTCCCCTGCGTTTATCATCTCTATAACAACTATACATAAGTATGAATATAAAATGATTACCGTCACATACGACCTTTTCGTCTCGGCTCACGTTATTACAACAGTAAATTATCAAAGGACTGGATCTGAGTGAAATCCTCTGCATGCAATTAGCACTACAGACGCTAAAAGCATCGGTTTATATCGTTACAACGCATACGTGAAGGATTTTATCTTCACTGCAATCTGGGCCGCTAAAATGTGCACGTTGTGTACATCTGAAGGATATAAAAAAAAACTTATTTTTTTAATTGTTTTATGGGTATTTAATTTTTAAATTAAACAATAAAATAATATAAAAAATGGAAAGAGTGGAGGGAGGCCTTTGCCCAGGTGTGGGACAGAACCGGCTAGCAAAAAAAAAAGGCAAATAATGTTAAGTCACATTGCGATGAATGACTAATAAATCACATCTCATTACACAAATACACTAACAACCTACCAGATAAACAAGAAAAAAATTCAATGAAATTTAGCTGAATCAAAAACAATTGTATTAAAACAATATTTAAAAAAAAACCTGAAAATCCTGCCTTTTCTTCTTTTTAAGTCATTGATTTTGTATAAGTCGTATTGTTGAGTGACCTGCGTATAAAATGGATGGTGATAAAAAATAGTATGTCAATCGATATTTAGAGCATTTCGTAAAAAATTAAGATAAAAATGAATATTATATGACAAGACACGCAATAATTTGCATGCGACGTCTACATGGGTTATATTGACTAAAAAGCTGTGAAAAATAAATGAATAAATACCATAATTTAATAAATTATAAACTAAACGACCGTCTTTTGTTCCAAAACTTTATCGTTTTAAATGTTAACAAGATGACTTCGCTCGGGGTGCCCTTTTCGCCGAGTCACTCGTATCAGCTGTTGATTATCCTCCCTAAATTGAGACGCTTAATTGAGGGAAACTGTGGCCTCTTTGTAATTATTAACGGCCCCCGAGTCAATGATTTTCCGGCATAGAATTAAATGAAGTAGTTTTCTGCTTTGTAGCTGAAAGAGGAAGTTTTGCAGGATTATTAGAAAATTTCGCACAAAACCATATGTCCATATATCATTATGCAAATAAATGAACTAATAAAGAGTATTTTCTATTGTAGTTGTATTTCTTAATACATTCAACCTGGGGTTGTTTAAGTAAAGAATGAATAAGCTTTTTGAAGCGTACTCCGTTAACCACATCATCGTCTACTATAAGTGACTGAAGGGCTAACGTGAACCTGAAGCCGTGAACTTGATTAATTACAAACAAAAATACAAACATAATAATCATACCTCTTTATAATATTAGTCTACCTATTTTTTTTTTAAATAATAGACTTAAACTAGTACTTGACTGCGATCCCACCTGATGGTAAACAGTGTGGTGTGTGCATAGGAGTATGTTTGGTCACCTGTCTACTGTTTGATTTAAACAAGCTTTATTTAACCTGAAAACGGGCCAATTGCGAGTCGGACTTGCGCACAAACGGTTCCGTGCCGTCTACATAAAAAAAAAGGAAAAAATGGAAAACCTTAACACTTATTTTATTCTGTTTTAGTATTAATTACTATAGCAGCAACAGAAATACATTATCTATAAAAGGTCTAGCTGTCAAGGTTCATGAGAGACGGCCTGGTGACAGACAAACGGGCAGCAGAGTGATAGTATTAGGGACCCGTTTTTACCTTTGGGTACGGAATCCTAAAAGCCGACTTCTTCGGGATTTAGCAACGATCTCTGTTGATCTTTCAGTCCTTAAGGCATTTTATATTGGATAAGGGCTAGATATTTTGAAGGGAACACCATTTTAGCGGCCATGGTGTACATATGCGTCTGCACCACGGGTGGCAGTGCGCACTCAATCGTGGTGTTTTTATTAAATTACCTTAATTACGCTTCGGTTTACTGCTTAATAGCTAGGAAATGGCACTATTGTCCATGTCCAGTAACGTTTACAAGTTGCTGTCTAACTTTCTAAAGCCTGGTGTCCACGGGTGCGTAGCTTCATAGACGCATATTCGTCGTTATACGCATGGTGTACACCTGCTCACAACTTACTTATAAAACTATGACAATGTCAATGAAGCGACCACGTCGTGCCATCATAGCTTTGTAGCTTTGTCGACAGAGCATCAGCGGGCAGGCGTAAACCAAGCGTATAATGACGAATATGCATATATGAAGTTACACATTCATGGACAGTTGGCCTTAACCATCCTATAAATCATTGCATGCTTTGAGTGTAATTTTATCGGTATTGAATTATATTTTAGCGCTATATTTTGTGCTTTATAGTTGTTTTTAACACCCGTATTTATAAACAAGTAAAACTAATTAACTTGACTAAAAGTAACTACTTAAGTAACAATTTATATTCTATGGTTAAAAAAAAAAAAAATTTCATGAAGATTTCTAACCTCAAGTAATTACTTAATTGTAAACATATTTGTAAACTTTTTTACAAATATGGGTATTAGTATCAACTTATGACAATAAATAAAGGATCATTATGCTAAGGAAAATGTGACCATACATTATCACGTTGTTCCTGAAATCAACCTCATGAGGTTTCACAACTTTCGTCTCCAAGCTCACTAAGTTGTATTTACATACAGCAACGTCTATAACGTCATCTAGGAACTAAAATTCAAAATCCTGCATCACGATCTTGGAGTTCTTCAGGCGATTAAAACATATATGTTTATACCCGAAGTAATTTATCGGGCAATTGCTCGGACCAATCAATACACCTTTCTGGTCGGAGATTCAACGGAAGTATGCCTTTATTCTCTATTCTGTCTACCTCGTCCACTGGTGATCCTCGACCCGGCAGCCTTTGTGTAACTACTACATTGTGGACGTCATCATAACTTCTTTAAGCTTCAAACAGCAAGCCATGCAGCCAGTACCCATAGGTTTAAAGGGTATCCTAACCATTAGCATGCCAACTTGGTCGTACGTGGTTATCTTCCTTAGCCTCATCAGCGACCTTGGCTAAGCACACTAAATCTTCAGCCAGTCTCATGAGGAGCCGTGAAGGACTTCTCCTGGTCGTCGCCAATATACCAAAATTGTAACAGTTAGAAACTTAAATCTACGGGTACAATGGCAGTCTTATCGTTGACAGCGACATCTACCAGACAACCTTAATATGAACTATAAAAACTTAATCTAAAAAAGGGTCTGCGATGTATTATTAGCAAATATTAAGTAATATTAAACAAAAATGTAAAATACAAATATATATATACTCATACAAAACTGAACAATATGTGTACCTTTCAGATTAAACTCAACACTGACTAATTCATCAGCACCTTACATGCATTTTTCACCAATCTTTGTTGAAACAATCACCATGTAGCAATGTACATGTTTCCGGCTGTTAATTAAAAACTAATTCGCAGTTACTGCCAACAAAAGCTCATTAATAATGCTTGATTGTTACACCAACACCAATGTAACGTCTTGCAGACAAAGGATGAAGCATCATGCACTTTATCGCACTCGGGTAAATGAACTTGCGAACACCGGGTCTTTTGTGAATAGGGAAATGTTGGGAAAATTGTTAAGTAGAAATATTGAATGTTTTTTTTTTCAGGTGTCACTATGCAAAGGCCCACTGTCCACGAATGCGTAGCTTTGTAGTCGCATATTCGTCATTATACGCTTGGATTACGCCTGCGTGATGCGACTATACTAAACTATGAAACTTTATCGAAGAAGCAGCAGCTTCGTGTCATTGCCGCTCCATCGACAGAGTGCTTACAAATCATCTTCATCTTCCTACCCTTGTCCCGTTTTATTTGGAGTCAGCGCAACACGTTTTTTTCTTCCATCCTGTCCTTTCACTCGTCACGCTATCCCTAACTTCCTTTTCTTTCATATCTCTCCTCACACAACCCATCCATCTCTTTTTTGCCCTCCCTCTCCCTCTCCATCCATCCAAATGTAAACTTATAACTCTTTTAGTAATATGCGTTTCGTCCCTCCTCTTCACATGACCATACCAAGACAAACGATTTTCTTTCAACTTTTCAGTCACTGGCGCGACAGAGTACTTACAAATATTTTTAAACATTTAGTTTCACCTGTTCCGATGTTTGTCTATGATCAAATCTTGCAAATTAAATTTGATCCATTTCCCGGTTACCGATTGAGCTGAAACTTTGCATGCATGTGTAAATCAGATGACAATGAAAAATTATTATGAGTAGATAGATGCAGCGTTGGAAGGCATTCAATAGATGGCCCGATGACTTAGTGAGGGTCGCGGAAATCAGATGGATGCTCGGGAAAGGCTTGAGTGCCAGCAGTGGATGTCTTTCGACTGACATAATTTTGATGATAAAGGAGATAAGAAACGGAAAGAGAAGCTGTTTTTTTATTTTATTGTTTGTGATATTGCATCGTGTCTGTGGTGATTGATCCATAAAATAACTTTCCCAGGTCTTGACGCACAGAGAGGGGGAGTGTCATTTACTGACTAACACGCCCACGTTTACTGTACAACAAGATTACAATTATTTATAAAAGGAAACTATAGAAAAAAGAAAAACATACAATCGGTGGCCTTATCGCACTCGGCGATTTCTTCCAGACAACCTAGTATGGACAGAAATTGCCAGGACACAAAATGGGGTTGCACTTGTGCAAATATAAAAGCAAACAAAAATAATAAATTATTAATACTAATATAATTTATAATTTTTGTTTTTGTTTTAAATTATTTCTTTTTGCGTTTTAGGGGTCATTATGACTCTTTTGGACAATCCTAAAGTCCTAGCAGTAAGGGATATACTTTTATTTCAATAAAGAGAGTAAATATTTTAGTCATTTCGGTCCCAAAAACTTTTGCGCTTATATTGCAAGTATCGATTAAAACCACAATTACTCAAGCTTCAAGCGGACACCGGTGTCCGCTCACCTATTGTCTTTCTATTGTGTCTCTAATTACGGTATTCATTTTTTTTTCTATACCTAATTGATTAAAAAACTTATTGACATAAATTCAAACATACTCTGAAAAGTACCGTTATACTGGGTCAATAGGACCGCTATTGTGAATATAAAATTCAACCCTGCATTCCTCCTTCTCGTCCTTTCAAAGGTAAATAGGAACAAAACTTTGATCAGGATTTTCAGTTTGAATTTTCACTTTGCTCGTATTTATAGTATTGATTTCAAACAAAGAATCTAATTTTTTTTAGGACGAATGTTTGTGTGATGAGCACGATCATTTTTTTTTGTGTCTGGGTGTAATTTGTCTATAATATGAGTATGTATTTAGAAATATATAAGTATGTTTATCAGTTGTCTAGTACTCATAACACAAGTTCTGCATAGCTTGGGATTAGACGGCGTTGTGTGATAGTTGTGGAAAAAAAATATAATATTATTATATTATTTTTGTTACAATTAATAAATAAATAAGAACACTAAAATGCTGAAAAAAATTGTTAAATAACGTGAGCATGTTCTTCGATTTTTTTTTTATTCTTATTCACATCGTTTTTAATAGTAAATACATTTCTACAAAGACCAAAGCAGCTAAGTAATCTAAAATGTTATAATTCCTTACCGTATGATGTGCCAATCCAATCTCAAAGCAAATGAAAAACGAAGAATGGCAGATTCCAGATTGACTCGGAAATCGAAATGCATTTTTTCTAAGTTTGATGAGATTTTTAGTTCAATCTGACTTATTTTACCATTCATGCTTTGGGAAATGAGATGCATCGAATTTGAAGCAGACAGCTAGTCAATCAATCCTTTTTTGTACGTTCATTATCAAGACTACCTATTTGTTTGATGGCAAATCAGTGTCATGTATTTTAGCTTAAATATAATTATTGCCATGTATTTTGGCTTAAACATCATCATTTCAGCCGATTACGTATTTGTTTGATGGCAAATCAGTGCAATGTATTTTGACTTAAACATATTGCCATGTATTTTGGCTTAAACATCATCATTTCAGCCGAGTACGTATTTGTTTGATGGCAAATCAGTGCAATGTATTTTGGCTTAAACATATTGCCATGTATTTTGGCTTAAACATCATCATTTCAGCCGAAAGACTGGGAGTGTCGCTACAACGACAAGTTCTGTGTGTCTGCATTGTATGCCCGCAAACCTCTCCAGGTGGGCTGGTGAGTCCACCTTGAGGAAAGCCTTCCACCGCTGCGTCTCTAAAATTTATGATCGTTATTTTCAGTTCAGGTTTTGCCACATTCATACCTGTATTGTGTTTTTGCTTCGAGTTGATTATATTATTATCTTCAGTTTCTTCTTCAAACTGTTATTTTTTTAAGGTTGCAGGTGATGCTTCCGTGTCAAATCTCATAGTTCATAGTCAAGTTCTTGTCTTTAGTATTGCAATATCAAAAGAGATCGCATTTCTGATATTTGTGCTCTTATTAAATTGCAAACTGGCAAGATAATGATACTTTTATTTTCTTTTTTTTGCTTCATATCGAATAGGTGTTCGAATACGATAGGAAGAAAAGAGGATTGTTTTGTTATCTCAAAGGAATCTCGAAGGCTATCAAGTCAAGTATGTAGTGCTTTTAACAAAATAATCTATCTAACAGTAGCTCATTGACCTAAGATAGATTTTGACAGTATCAAGAAAAACTACTCATTTCATCCCGATGTATTTCACAATATTAGTAGATAAAATTATCAAATATAAAGATATAACCACGCAAGTTAACTAGAGAAAAAAGGTTAACTCGAATGTGTGTAGGAAACCCCTCCAGTTTTCTAAATAGTACATGTTTACAAAAGAGTTTAGCACACCCATTTGTCTTCCCAACTATGCCACTTGTAACTTAATTAAGTTTTAAAAATCCAAAGCTTCTATATAAAGGTAGTACACAAAATAAATAAAAACAAATATCCTCTCTAAAAATCTTTCTATAAATAGAAAAAAAAAACAAGTAGCTTAGCAACCTTAAAGCTCTATACCTGGTTACCACTTAAAGGTCTTAAAGCTAAAGCAGAAATATCTATACATCTTCAAACCACTCCACTAGAACAGCGCCCCAACCGGGCGGATAATACTTTAAAAGCGTAGACTATAAAAAAACATGGAGAGGCAAACAGAGATATAAACGGTCGGGCTGCATTTACATACAAATGAGCCCGATGCGAAATTATTTCAGTCAACGGAGGCGGTGCAATGGCGGACTGGAAAAAATACGGGTAAGCGTGAGCGTGATAAGCTTGCCGGGTTTTTCGAGAATAAAATGTTGTACAAGTTTTGTTTTTGTCTCATTTATTAGATATACTTATCTAAATTTAGTAAACTTTGCTTCAGAAAAGAATCATATGAAAGAACTTGGAAAACAAACTTATTTTTTTTGATGTTACTTAAAATGTCTCTGATCAAAAGGGATGTCATAACCAAATAGCATTTTCTGCTTTTTGGTAAATCTTAGACCTTAAAAGGATTTAAAATTGGAAGGTACTGCTGATGCAGCAGCAGCAGCAGAAATCTCAGCAGAAACATCTCTATTTTACACTTAGGTTACATAGGCTACAAGGCTAGAGTGAATAGGCTCTTAATAAACTAGTGCGCCTCACCATCAATGATTGCAAGATGGATCAATTGCAATTGCTTACCATCAGGTGGAATCGCAGTCAAGCACTAGTTTATATAAATTAAAAAAAAACTGAACATCAAGACTAGTCACCTACCTGCATGGAGTTCTTTGGCATGGTTGATGGCAAACGACCAAGGGGCCGCAGCCTAAAAGGATGGGCAGATCAGGTCCGCTCTGCACTGAACAACCAATTACACGTCGCACTTCATGACGCCAAGAGCCGTCACAGATGGCGTAACACCATCAACAAAAATGTTCTACGTGGTCTACCTACATCTCTAATTTCTTTCTAATCCGCTCAGCTTTTACGTGAAAGAGCAACAAAGATACCTGAAATTTGGTACACCATGTAGTTAGAGTAGACAATACATTTAATTCCAGAAAAAGGTTTCTTTGGGACAATATTGTTTACTTTCACGCGAGCAAAGACGCTGGCAGGAGCTAGTGAGATAACAAAACAAGTAATATCTTTTAGGTCAGATAAATCCTTTGCTGTCCAGGCTGCTCGTTTGTGGATGTGGATATGCATTGTCAAATCCTATAAAATGTGCTCAATCGTTTCCTGTATTCAAAAGACTTGTTAAATAGCACTACCTGTCTCTGCGATTATCAAAAATCGTCATTTTTTTTATTGCCTGTATTTTTGGTATGTAAGTATGTATTTATGTATCTATTATATAGCATAATTATGTATGTATGAGATCATTGAATGCGATAAGGCCGTCAATTGTTTATACTTTAGACATAAGTTTTCTTATAAATTTCTAAGTGCCAACAATAAAGTGTACAATAAATAAATAAAACTAAGAGTTCAGCCATTGCCCCACAGATCCCAAAAAGCGTATGCTTCTTTTTTCACAGACCATTTGGTGTGAAAACGGTCAGTCCTCTATTTGCTATGTTTGTTTTTGGAAGGAGTAGGTACTTTATTTATACTGTATCGATCTTTATTGCTTCCAATTCAATTTGAAAGGTTTAATTGTGTAAGTGTATTGGTGGAGTCGAAATGGGCGGAGATGTACGTGTGCATTCGAGTGGGCCAGGTGTGGTATGTTTGCAAATTAATGGCTGGGAGTGGCTTAACGTGGGTCTGCCTGAAACCTTGCTCTGTGGCAGTAGGTATTGTTTATTTAAAAGCCTGATGATACAGGGTCAGTTTCTGAATTGAATTTTTTTTTTTTTTGTAAATGGAAAGTTTGCTAGAGAAGAGTTTTTCTTCTCTTTTAATTAATGTGTGACATTTTCCCTTCATTATTGCCAATGTGAGGACTATGTGGATTGCATTTTTTTTCTTTTCTTTTCAGTAATTTTAATGGATATATGTCAGGCAATTTGAGTATTTTCTGCGGCCTATCCAAATGTCCTGTCTTTAGTATTGTTCGTCAAATTGTTGAGCTCCTTAGTAGTCATGAGTTGAACTACACGAATACTGACAAATGCTTGCACTGACTGGACAGGTCTACTCAAATCTGTATGGTTCAAAAGACCATCTCAGACAAATCTGCATAGTTCTCATGTGACTTGACCATTACAATTTTACTGTATGGACTTTAAAAGAGACTGTGACCCCTGAGTTGGTTTCGGTGTTTCTTCGCAGGGTAGTCAGCTAGGAAACACCGGCCTCATCTAGTTTAAACTGACGAAAAAAAATATTGACGTGTAAAAGTGTTTTTTGAAACCTATCATCATTTTATCATTGTCATTCTAAAACGCATATTAGAATGCGCATGTAGCACTCTGTTTTTTGCAATACAATACCAACTATAATAAACGTTTCAGCTTCATTTTACCAAGATCGCGTCTACTTCTGTGAGTCCACTTCTTTTCCAGTTGTGAGTCTAACAAAAACTAAATGCTTTCTAAACGTGACATTGGGTAAATTCGCAAACCATGTAAAGGCAAAAAAAGTAATAAAAAAGCTCTACTGCTATTTACTTCTTATTTCTTAACGAGGGTTTTACCCAAAAATAGGCAAACAGAAACTGAAAATGATATAACAATATTTCTGTTCACAGAAACAAAACTTGTTAACGTCGTTGGCCAGTTATTTTATCAAGATTGTAGCAATGAAATTAGATTGATTCCAAACTTTTGTAAATTAGTACCGAAAGGGACTTACTTTGTATTCAATTAAAATAGACTCAAAGTTTGAAATTCAAAATTTGGACGGACGATATAACAAGAAGAGATTTTGTTAATAAAATAACTGCCTCGTGTAGCCACCATGACATCCGGCTCGAAGGACCATGTTTAGTTTATATTTTAATGGAATTTGGCACTTTATTAGCAAATGATAGACCTTAGGGTAAACCAGCCAGTCACACATGCCCCAGTCCGGTACGTGCCCCAATTATACGCGTTTAAAATTACTTAAACATCATCGCTGACATTGTAATCATAATTATAAAATAAACAGATCGGCTCAAATAACCACCAAATTTTAAATGTCTGTTGTCTTAGATTTGTAGGTGAGGCTAGTTACAGGCTGGGGGCATCTATGTCTGATATGCCATATAGAAAAAATGGATACGAATCATATTTGATGTTCCTTTAAGATTTTTAGGTGTACATTTTTTTCTTAGTTTTTCTTACTTTGTAGGGTTCAATATCTAAAGGGTAAAATCGGGACCCTATTACTAAGTCTTCGCTATCTGTCCGTCCGTCTGTCCGTCTGTCACCAGGCTATAACTCAAGACGGTTCTTGAGTATTTAGCTAGACAGTTGAAATTATCACAAATTATGTATTTTTGTTGACCTTATAACAATAAACACTAAAAACAAAATAAAATAAATATACAAGTGAGGCTCCCAATCTCCCATACAACAAACGCGATTTTTAGCCCTGTTTTGCTAGATATTAATAATGGCAACAGGTGCACTTGAAATATTCACAATATACTCAATTGTATTTTTACTTTAATAATAAATGATAAAATTAAGATAAAATAAATATTTAAGAGGGGCTCCCATACAAAAAAAGCAATTTTTAGCCTATTTTGTAGTTATTTTGTTGTTTACCTAGTCAATGGTATTGAACCCTTCATGTGTGAGTCCAACTCGCAATATTATATAGAAACAAACTTAATACAGTAAACAGTAATTTGACAATTTATGTACAAAGGCAAGCCAAAGTTTGTTAGGTGTTGACACTTAAGCAGAGTCTGACAACACACAACTATAAATTGTACACTTATTTATACTATATGCGAAACCCAAAACACGGCTTTAGTACTTTGCAAATAATTTATGTTCAAAATTTCAAAACTGTATCATGAAAAATCACAAAGTTATAAGCTTGTTATGTTACCTGGTTTTCCATACAAACACATGGTCTCTGGGCCCTCCCGGCGACTGTAAGCTTGTTTTGCTTCCGCACCAAGCTGTGCGCTGGGCCCTAATGTAATGCCCGGTATGACCTGCCGTGATCTGTATTGTACTTAGTATCGGTGGTGCCTAAAATGCGTTCTTTTTAAAAAAAAATTGGGATAGTATATATACACCCGTCAAATTTTGATCGTTCTAATCCCGTGGAAAGTCGATTCGGTACATGAAACACTATCGATTTGTAAAGATAAAATTAAAAAATAAAGTACTTTTTTTAACTCTAATTAATTTACGCATGTACGAAATTAATTTCTTCAAGTAAACCTCAGCTGGACGAGTTCAATGACCAACGTAGTTAGTACGCAACGATTGACAACTACCTATAAAGTCTAAATTATTGAAATCGATTCAGTTACTGATTCTGAACATTCAGGATTTGCACATACTAAAAATAATGTTGTAAATTCAAAAATAGACACACATGAGTCCTCATTATGAGGTGTACAAAGAAGTATTGGTTGCGCAAATTAGCTGTGGACTGTAGATTTTAAAAAGCGATCTAAGGTTTGTTAACAATATGCAGATACTGTGCCTGGCGTTTATTAATGGGATAAATGTATTAGGAAGGAACACTGACCTTTTGACCTCGAAGGTTCCACGTGGCGCCGGCCGGCGAACCTCGACTTCGCACATTTAACCACTGCCAGGTCCCGTATTGCACTACACTGCACTATTGTTGAGTCTTTGAATGGTTGGATCACGAAATAGTCAATTTTCTTGTAATTTCGAGCGGGCGATGTTAGCGGAGCGGTCACATTCACAATCGATGCACAAACGTCAATGTCAATCCATTTCTTGAGGTCGTGCGGGGGAAGGGAAACGGAAGGGATAGGATTGCTAGGCCAAAAAAAAACAAATTACAAAAACAAAATCGCGGATCATAGCAAATTGGCGCAACCAAGTATAATTACAATAAATGAATAATAAAAAGAAAAAACAATTCTGCTTCTCAATATTTTCTTTATTTAAGTACTAACGTTCTTGAAAGGTCTTTTATACACCCCATTTTCCTGTTATATGCGAATATCTCTATAACCATAACCTTTTACATCTCCATTGCCTCTACCCAAACCATTTTAATCTATGGCCGCAACTGCCCCTTTAAACGGAGCCTCCAAATGGATTAAGCAATGATACGAACCACAAAATAAACCTTCACTCGATTCCCATGCAAATCCCATTAGATTAGATTATTAGATTTTTAGTCTAATGGTAGGCGAGGCGGAATGTATGACGGTCTATGTTTCTTTGAATATAATAATAATATAATAATATCTTAGGAGGCTCGCGTTAGGGGACTGGATCAAAGGCTTGATTCAGAAAGCGGCCTGGACACGGCTCGTATTGTTAGGAGGTTCCTTTCTCTGGAGCCCTGACCTAGTAGTTCGGACACTGTTTCCGATAGCGGGATACTATTTTTTTATATTTTTAAATGAATAATAACATAATAATAACTTAGGAGGCTCGGACTTTCTTAGCAAGGCTTAGCTTGGACCCTGTTCCCGATACCGGTAGGATAATATATTTACCCGACTGCGCCAGAAGGAGGGTTATGTTTTTTATATTTTTTTTACTAAGATATTTAAAATATAATTTAAATAGTAATGTTAATTTAATAAACTATCACACAACGCCCTCTAGTCCCAAGCTAAGCAGAGCTTGTGTTATGAGTACTATATAACTGATAAACATACTTATATATTTCTAAATATATACATATAATGGATAAATTACACCCAGACACAGAACAAAATGATCGTGCTCATCACGCAAACATTTGTCTTGGGTGGGAATCGATCCCACGATCTCAGGCATAGTAGTCAGGGCCACTAACTACTAGACTGTTACTGGATTAGTTTTACTCTAATATATGTTTTGATTTCTATAAAAGTCTGGATAATATCCACAAAATATTTGGAGAAAGATGTGTAATAACATCATGATCACGTCAGAGCGGGTTGTAAGAAAATGTACCTCGGGTTGGCTGCTCTTAAAGGCTTTACTTTGTTATTACTAAAGAATAGTTGAAATTAGTCAAAAGCCGATACTTTGACGTTGTACTACTAGTTATTTCAAATCCATTGACGGGCCTACGTACTAAATTCTGTCTCTTGCATTTGTAATAATAATTCCCACTACTGGAACGGATCTGATCTTACATTCTGGTATGAGAGGGATTGGGCTGCTATCCGCCACACGGGATTGGCAAATAGATATATACCAATACAAATTTTCGGTTTTAAAACGTGCCGTGTGCGTTTTAAACTCGGAGGTTTTTTTTGTGTGATCGAATCAGGAATGAAGATATCCACAGGAAAACCAAGGTTGCCGACATAACACGAAAAATTGCCAACTTAAGTGGCAATGGGCAGGGCACATTGCTCGCAGAACAGATGGCCGTTGAGGCCGAAAGGTTTTGGAGTGGAGGCCGCGTACCGGAAGACGCAGCGTTGGAAGGCCTCCTGCAAGGTGGACCGATGACTTGGTAAAGGTTGCGGGAATCCGATGGATGCGAGACGCACAAGACCATTCATAGTGGTGACATTTGGGGGAGGCTTATGTCCAACAGTGGACGTTTTTGGGCTGAAATGATGATGTTGATGATGAATTTTTTTACGAGCTTTTCATTTACCGTTTAAAAAGGGTCATATAAATAAATCCTGTAACGACCTCATACAGAACTTAGAGAATACATTCCTCCCACCAGCTGACCGCTAGATGATCCATTAATACCAACCATCAAGCCATTTTAATCTAATTTTAATTCCCTTACTGGCCGAACACGATACATGACCGCAAAATTAATCACCGACCACAGAGTAGCACCTCGGTCTGGCCGCGTGGGTAATGGAGCTATACGTTAACTATGGTTATATGCTAGTCTGTGGCCGGCTTTAAATATGACATGGAATTTTTCTATGTAAGTGGTGGAAAAATGTGTCGATGGTTTTTTTGGCGGGTTTTTCAGTAAAGTTCAATGGTTGTTTTAATTTTTTTGCAAATTGGTTTATCTACTAGAAATTGTGATGTAAAAAGTGATGAATTATGCACTATTATTTATATTTTTATAACTGATATATCACAGGCTGGGTTATTTTATTGGGCTGTTGGTCTAGTGGTTAGTGGCCTTGACTGCTATGCCAGAGGTCGTGGGTTCGATTCTCTATTTAGAAATATATAAATATGTTTATCAGTTGTCCAGTACTCATAACACAAGCTCTGCTTAGCTTGGGACTAGACGGCGTTGTGTGATAGTTGTGAAATCTATACTATTCCATTTTCATAGTGTTATCTATGCGCTCACCTAGAAAACACTTGCAGACGACGATCAATAAGTAGCTCGCCGTTTGTACCCCGGTAATAACCAAGGCCGAGTCGTCGACGGTGTGCAGAGTATCTCGCGTACCTCAAAAAGATGTAGAAGTCCAATATCTCCGACCCCCCCTAGGGTTATAAGATTGTTATAAAAAGTTATCGTGACTCAGGAGTGCAAAAGGCAATTGAAGTACACAGGTGGGTTTTTAGTAAGTAAAAGTCTTACATGCCTTCGCGCCCTACCCTGCAGTGAGAGAAGTCATCTCATGATTTTTGTGTGTGCATTGGAGTGGCCGTCACACTCCTGCAATGAGTAGCTCGCCATTTGACCGTCCGTCTGGACTAGGGTTGCCAACCATACTGTTTTAAACAGTATAATACTGTTTTTCACTAAATTATACTTTTTACTGTTGAACAAAAATAAAGTATACAAAATACTGTTTTCAGTATTAAAATGCTAACACATTATGTGTTATTAGACGCTCACACAAATTTGTTTTTATTTAGTCAGAGGGCGCTCACTGCTCAGTGTAGCGCAGCCACAAACAAATCACTTTGAGTTTCTAAACGAATCTGTCAATGTCAAATATTCGAGACTGTCACTCACTGACAGACGTGCGATAGTGTGCAAATGCGTTCTCAGAACATAACCTTTTTTCGTGTGGACCTTGTTTTTGTTTCACAACTTTAATAACATTAAAGTAATTAGGTATAAGTATAAAAGTGAGTGTGCAAAAGATGGAAAGTGATAATGAATCACTTTCTCCTCCTACAACGCCAAGAAAGAAAGCCAAACTATCAAAGGTAAAACAAAAATATAAGCACGCATGGGAATGCCAATATGACTGGTTAACGAGTGATCCTCTATGCGAATTTAATGCTAAATGCAAAATATGTGCTATAACATTTACTATTTCTCACGCAGGTGTTGGGCAGGTTTGTTACTTTTGTTTGCGTCTTACTTGCTTGATCTCCTCTTGTCTCTTTTCTGATATGCATTAATTATTAGATATTTAGGTAACTATTTTGCATAAAATATATATTTCGTTTCCGTATTTTTAGGTTAAACAGCACTTGACCAGCAAAAAACACAAAGCAAAAACGGAAATGAGAAAATCTAATGTATTGTTACAAAAGTTTTTTCCTAAAACTTCTGTTTCTACATCAGGCTTGTCTTCCCCTTCTAATGAAGATTCCAAGTTAACAGCGGCCGAGTTAGCAATAGCATACCATACTGTCAAGCATAATTTATCGTACAATAGCCAGGACTGTGGTGTGAAATTAAATAAGATTATCTATGTTGATTCTAAAACAGCCACTAACATACGATTGGCTAGGACAAAAATGGAGACATTAGTAACCGAAGTTCTTGGCCCACAATCCTTGCAGTCTGTTATTGATCAGTTAAATAAAGACAATTTATTTTACTGTCTACAAAGTGATGCCTCCAATAAAAAAAATATTAAATTGTTTCCTCTGGTAGTTCAATATTTTACCCCTAAAAATGGAATACAACAAAAATTAATTGATTTTTATGAAAATCCAGACGAATCAGCCAATGGGATGTTTTCAGCCATTAAAAACTCCTTAGAGTCTTATCAACTTCCTTTCAGTCAATTATCTTGTCTTAGCGCTGACAATACAAATGCAAATTTTGGTCATAATCATTCATTATACACAAACTTGCTAGAGGTTGTGCCAGACTTAATAAAAGGAAATTGTCATGCCCATATTGTGCACAATTCAGTAAAACATGCTATGAATTGTTTAAATTATGACATTGAGAACATTATATTAAAAATCTATAGCCATTTTTCAGTTTCTGCATGCAGAAGAGAAGAATTAAAAAGATTTGTAGCGCTTGCTGAAGGAGAGTTTCATGAAGTAAAACGACACATAGGAACTCGTTGGCTATCTCTTCTACCAGCAATTGATACAATTTTACTTAATTGGACACCAATTTGCAACTACTTTGTTAGTTTGGATGTTGACTGTCCAGTGGTTATAAAAAAATTGTTAATGTTGGATAATAACATAGAAAATAATGTAGTTCATAGTTACCTTCTTTATGCAAGTCATATATTAAATGTTTTCAATAAAACAATCAAAAAATTAGAAGGAAATAATGTAACTATCTTAGATGTTTATAACATTATGACTGGTTTAACCTCCTGAGTCCGCCATATTTGTTTCCAAAGATGTCGTAAAGATCGGACGTCCTTTAGGACAGACAAAATGGAAGAACACCCCAAGTCCTGAGACTTCATTTGAAAACTACAGGGCTACCATTGCATAAAACGAATTTTACCTGAACAAATGTCATAGATATTTTTTTTGTGTTTTTTTTAATATATTTAGTTTTGACGTACCAATTGTCCAATGAAAAGGACTTCCGGTCACAATAGATAAACATAGTAACTGGAAATTGTTCGCTAGATTGGACTTTCGGGTATTATAGGATGTAAACTAGTAGAATAAGTATAGTAAACACATTTTCAATTTTATCAAAAAAACAAATTACATTTCTATTATATTAACTTGAACAGTGTTTCAATAAATGAAATAATATCGTAAAATAAAAATAACTTTCGGGAATCCTCTTCTTGCAAAATAGTTTGAGCAAAATTAACTATGAATCAAAATCAAAGAAGAAACAAATCTAACTTTTTTAACAAAATAAAAAATAAACATCCTTTTTAAATAATTAATAATTCTTTGTAAGAACAATATAAAAATCAAAATATTAATGTTAATGATAATTATCATTAAATGTCTCTATTCTTTAGTCCCTAACTAAAGAATTCAAAACAGTAACAGAATGCTGTGATAAGTTTTGGTAGTATACCAACACTTATCACAGCATTCTGTTACTGATGTTAATGATAATTATCATTCTACTATATAGATATTAATGTTAATGATAATTATCATTAAATGTCTCTATTCTTTAGTACCTAACTAAAGAATTCAAAACAGTAACAGAATGCTGTGATAAGTGTTGGTAGTATACCAACACTTATCACAGCATCCTGTTACAAAAATCAGTCAGCTTGCCTAACAAGACATAAAATATTTTAGGATAATTAACGAGTAAGTTCCGCAATATACTATGAGATCACATACTTTATATAAAACCGATCAAGATAGAACTAATCTCTGCTGTGAAAGATTTTAAAGCAGTTCCTTTTTGTTGTCAAACATAAATGATATTTATTTTGCAAATACATTTTTAAAAACACTTACACGTCAATTTTTTTTCGTCAGTCTAAACTAGATGAGGCCGGTGTTTCCTAGCTGACTACCCTGAGAAGAAACATCGAAACAAACTCAGGTGTCAAAGTCATTAAGGTATATTACAACCTTGATTCCTGCAACGATTCTGAACAGTAGACATATCTGGTAAATGGTCGATTCCGTGCTTTCTTCTTGCCTTTGATGGCAGTAGTACTAAAGGCAGTCGCCTGAGTTACATTTCTTTGTGTTTCTGAAATACCATTATCATTAAATGCCGAATTTCTGTAAACATTATCATCAATGAGGTATTCAGCAATTTGCCTCTTAAATTCGCGCAGTTGCAATACTTTGGGAGTTATTAAACTTTTCGCAATTACTCTTGTTTGTACTGGTGTTGTTATGACTTTCTCCAGTCACTTCCTTCTTCAGGTTCTTGAAGATGCGCACTACTGCCAACACGAGTACGTATGCCACGTGAACGTCCTCTAGTTCCTCTAACACGGACTCGACCTCTCGTTCGAACTCCTCCTCTCATCCGAACTCCTCTTGAAACTAATTCCATGAAAGGAATGCTTGGAGTATCATTTTCCGATTCAGTGTGATGGATTTTAGCGTCACCATCACAGTCAGTAAAATCAGCCTCATCATCTGAGGCTGACCTGATGACCTGATGATGAGGCTGATTTTACTGATAATTATGTCCTCAAAATCTGATTGATTCACAATTTCGATCAATTAGCTTTCCGATAAATCGAAAATAAATTATAAAACACATTTACCTCGAAATAGAATTATCCTAAAAGAGGTGGCAACTATAAAATGTGAAATAGGTGAATAGTATTGAATATATGAAATATATAATAATAAAAGCCTGGAGTACTACAAAACGAACAAAAACTGTCAAGCTCTGGATATAGTAAAAACCGAGATTCCGTTTAAAAGGACAATTTTATTAGCGGCGTAATTTATACTAAATCTTACAGATATTTCATAAAAAATAGAGACAACTATAAAATACAACATCATTGCAATATAAAGACGTAATAGGAGGCCAAATAGAATTAAAGACCAGCAAGAAATACAAAGATTAACTAACCTCTACTCCGGCAGCCTCCCATTTTTAACCACGCACACCGGTTAAATTAACGATTGTCAATGTTTTCATTGGCTCATTATATAGAGGAACACTATAAAATCTGGATTCTCATTGGCTGACGAAACAACGCGCAGCAGTACCGATTTTTAATCAAAAAACTAATATGTCTGTTAGGAAGGACGTTCGGTCATTACAAAAGGCGACCGTTGCAAAATGTCAGGACTTTATGACATACGATAATTTGTCCGTTATAATGACCACAGGGACTCAGGAGGTTAAAGACTGAGCTAGTTCAAAGGAAAAATGATAAGTATTTTGGCCATGAAACAAAAAAAGTATTAAATACTATCACAGAGTCTGCCCAAGAAGTTTATAATAGAACTATTAATAACTTCATACTTTTTATTGATAAGGCTAATTTGTATTTAGAGAAATGGTTCGATTTTAGTCAGACTAACTGGCTTTCTTTAATTAGCTGTTTGTCATTGAAGTCTTCTATCACATTTGATCATTTTGAGAAAATTATAGATAATCTAAATTTGTATAGACTCAATATTGGTATGGATGATTTATATTCAGAATTAACAAATTTCAAAGTAATTTATGAAAAAATATCAGAAGACAAAGATTTTCTTGAAATGAGTACTGACCAAAAGTGGAGCCATTTATTAGTAAACACTTCAGAAGAATTTAAAAACATAACTAAAATTGTCTCATATCTACTTTCTGTTCCCGCCACCTCAGCATTTACTGAAAGAGTTTTTTCAGTAATGAATGCTAAGTGGCGGGAGGATAGAAATAGAGCATCTATTAATTTAATAAAAAATGAGCTCCTCATTTATTTTAATTTCAGTTATGATTGTGATGAGGCGTATGAAGTTTTTAAAAAAGATTGTAAATTAGTAAGTTGTGCGAAAAGTTCTAAAAAATATGTATTTAAAACAATAAATAAATAAAATACTGTTCATTTTTCTAAAATACTGTTTAATATTCTTCATAGACCTGAATATACTTTATTTCCTGTAAAAAAAGTTGGCAACCCTAGTCTGGACCGAGGCCATGTGATCGATGGCGCGTACTGTTCCGCGCGCGTCTAAAGAGTTGTCTGCAAAGCGAAGGGACCCAACAGGGTCGAAGCCGAAGGGTCTGCTTCTGAAGACTAGGCCCTGGTATGAAAAGCAACGAAGAAATGAGGTGGGTTTTTTAGTCAGTAAAAGTCTAAAACTATCCCCCACTCCATCCAAGGGCGGAATATGTCATTGAATGGTTTTACCACCTAATAAAAATGATTGGTATATTTTTTTTTCTGAATAAGTAATTGAAAATTCCAACTAACAACTTTACATTTAAAAAAATATTTGTTTTCAAAATGGGCAACCCAAAACTAATAACTTTAACCCAAAACTAACAACTAATAACTTTACATTTAAAAAATTATTTGTTTTCAAAATGGGCAACCCAAAAATATACCCAGCGTCAACATTTTCAGTTGTCATATAAAAGTCTGTGACCGACCGTCCGACCGTCCGATTTGAGCGATAAATCAATTTATATAGCGGACGTCGGACACGGATTAGCATACGCAAATGACTCGCACATGGTTGCATGTGTGCCATCGTTTTGCGGCATCTTTTAATTATGAACCGATTTTATCTTTAACACGGCTTAATAAGTTGTTTAGTCAATGAAAAATTAATACCTATTATATATATTATAATAATATACCACAACTATCACACAACGCGGTCATTGACTCGTTTACTTAAAGAAATTATACCATTTACGTATATTTTAGTAATTATATAAATAATAACAGTTTGTCCTTTTTTTTAGTTACATATTAAACCTATTGTTTATGGTTACGCCGGTCAGCGTCTCACCGTCAACGACGGCTAGCGCTGAAAATCAGCGCTGTGCCTCTGTCCTGCACACGAGCTCCAGCATTTTGCTGAGCGCTGACCGTTTTGCGCGGATGTGACGCATATCTTATTATGTACTTTTTTTATATAGAGTCAGTGTGTGTAGCTGTTATTTTAAGATAAGTATGCGCCATGTTTATGGCAAATAAACTCTTTTTCTATATTTCTTCTTTTTAAATTAATTTAGAGTTTAAAAAAAGTACTTCATTTTTTTTTTACACCACAAGTTTAAAACGATCAAAATTTAACGGAGTATATTTTACAAAACATATTATATAAAAATCAGTCATAACAATTTGAGTTAATAACTCCTTATTTTTAGTTCCCTTTCTCACCCAGCCCCAAGGGGAGCCTCTACAAGCAGTCCGATATTCAAAGCACATGAGACGCTACTGAGAACCTTAGGCTTCATCCATGTGAAAATAAATTATGTCAGACAACTCTGGGATCTGTTCTACAAGTTTTATATCGCCAGTCAACGGCAGATTATAAGATATTCGCACATTTACTCCGAATTCTCAAAGAAAGATTTAACAAATACTCAACTTGTAATTTTTACTAAATAATCGGGGAGAAAACAACGGAATTAAAGGAAAATTATATTTGTTACAAGTATCGTTAAGCACAAATAAAATGCAAGCTCTTGTAAGATTAAATTTTATTCGTGCTATATAAGACATAAAAGCGACTAAAAACATAACAATAAACCATAGTTTTATTAAATTAATATTGGCATTCTTACAACCAATGCGATTACAACGAAACTTTTCCTTTATTAAAATGTCCGCCATGAAAAACCATTACAATAACAGAAAACATCAAAACCTTTGAAGTTAAACTTTCCAATTCAAATTCAAACTATAAAAGTTAAGTATAAGTCACGTTTAGGTGTTACATCTATTGTGGCAGTAGCCAAGCGTAATAAAAATGAACGTTTTTCTCTCGATGTGCACAGGACATTACCAGATAAAGGCGAAGTTCACTGCGCGGGAATTTCGAACACGGTTGTACCCCCCACTACTTGCGACCCTGAGGCACACAAGGCTAGACCACTAAAGAGATAGGTACACAGAAGTCAATCTAAATAAAAATCGCGCTCGAGCAACGCACACATAAACACTTCTCATGGACACGATATCTCGGCCCAGTTGAGACCAGTGCGAGCGCGAGTGTCATTCGCATGAGAATCTGTGAACTTTTTTGTGTAATAATGAAGCAACAAATAAAAAAAATATTTTAACTGTTCAGTGGATGAAATGAATTATCGTTTTTTAAGTTACCAGTGGTTTTAGAAAGGTAAATAGGTATTTGCTTGTATTTCCAATGGTTCGTTTTAATGTAATACAGAACAGTTAGGTAGTTTAACGCTCCGGCCGACATGACTTTGTTGTCATGAAGTATTTCTTTTTAAGTATCTATTGTAGTACAAGTTGTGTTTAGCTGTGTGTACAATAATCACGAGATAGCACAAAACTATCAACAATAAAAAAAATCAGTTAAGAACAGTTCGGCGAGCCGGCTGCTGGCTGAAAAGAGAAGTACAGTCAGGGCTTAAAAGTGCAGTTGCACTCTACCGATATTAAAGTGTCTAGATTTTTTTTATAGAACAGGATCAATGGATCATCACTTAGTTCGTTTGTACCATAGAACCTAAAGAATTAAATAAACCAGTTGTGGCCCAGTGACCCTCTTTTACAAAGAAATTTTATACACTTTAGCATTAGTAGAGTGCAACTGCACTTTTGACCGCTCACCGTACATACGAATGATATGAGATTGACTTCTGTACCTATCTATTTTGTGGCTACACAGACGTTTCGATCGTTACAGTGTGTGCATTTGGCTGCACTGTCAACAGATTTTGCTTCCTCTGTGTGTTTTCAGCGTACTTTTTCGTGAATGTATTGTGTTTTTAAGTGAGCCAGTTATACTTTTCAAGCATTACAATGGACACGGCAAAACTGGTGTCATATTTTCTTGAATATGAGTTCTGTACAATACCGGCTTCCGAGACGGCGCTTCCGTCTTTTTTGTTGTTATTTTTTATTGTTCTTGTTTTTGTTTATTTATTGTGTTTGTGATTTTTGTCTGAGGTGCAGATTGTGGAGGGTTGTAGGGTGGTGGTAATTAAGTCAGTCTGTAAAATTTATGTTTTATTTTCTGTACTTACTTTGGCTGGGATATCTCTAGCATTCTTTGTATGAGTAGTAAAGCCTAAAAAAAACAATTATGAACATGTTTTTTTCCGTTCTTAACAGGCTTAAGTTTTTCTCCAACAAATTTTATTTTCCTTATTTTGGATTAATCCTTACTATGAATGTATTAACATACTACCTCCTGCAAGCGGTTTCACCTATGTGATAGTAGAAAATTATCCCAAAGGATCATATTATCGCGGAAAAACGTATCCTAGCTACGAATTTAGGACATGATTGTGTGCCAAATATCATCTAAATACGTTTAGTTTTTCGAGCGTAAAGAAGTAACAAATACATACACACACACACACACTCACAAACTTTCATCATTATATTATTATTAATGTCCTTTATTCATTCTAAAAGCTTATTAATTATATTTTTAAATATTTTTTAAAAAACTTACAAAAAATAAAAAAATAAACTTATTAATGTGATTATTACAATCCTTCACTACTAAATAATAAATAAAGATAACTGGTAACAGCGACCAACGTCTTCAGGCGGCACAGTAATCCTCACCCGACCGGCCCACACTCGACCCTTTACCAGTACCATCTTTGTTTTTAATTAATTAATATGTGATAAAGTTTTAAACCTGTCTGGTTTGAAAAATATTCTTTTACAATGTTTTCGTTTTTTGTCTTCTGTCTAGTGAATTAATTGTTTTCTTTTTTTTAGTTAGTACTTTGCACCTCTGTAAGTGACAAACTCACTATGCTTAAAACTGGGTAGTTCGCTGTCCGTCCGTCCGGTAATAGACCGGACCGAGACCAAGTCGTTTACGGCGCGCACTGTTCCCGCACACCTCAAGGAGTCGTCATCAAACTGTAGGGGCCCGGTAGGGTCGAAGCAGGATCAGAATCAGAATAGTTTATTTCAAATAGACCAATTACAGGCACTTTTGAATTGTCAAAATGTCGGTCAGTCCAAAAAAAAAGTGAAGCTAAATTGCACGTTCCAAAGCGTAGATCTCTATGGAGAAGAACGTGCAAGAAACTCCATGGACACTCTTTTAAATCATATTAAGAGTTACATAATCTTGGTTACAAATTTATTGTCGCTTCTATTATGTGAGCACAATGAAGAAAAAAAATAGAAAGCAATGAAACCACAAATAATGAAACATATAATAAACTAATAAAAAAATAGTAATTGAATTCTAAGAAGGGTCGAAGCCTAATCTGGGGCTCTGGGGAGGTATGAAAATGCGTATCGGGGACCTGGAACCAAAGCAAAGGAGAAACGGGGTAAATTTTTAGTCAGTAAGAGTCTGACACTATCTCCCGCTCCGCCCAAGGATATCTCCCACTCATTTAAAAAAAAAAAGAAAAACTATGCATAAAACTGTGTGTTTTTGTTTGTGTATGTCTTGGTGAGTAAGTCGTTGAGGTAATAATAACAAATAAATAAAAATAAAACAAATAAACAATACCTGGCAACCAGTATTAACTATATCAAAACTTTAATTTTTCAAATATCGCCGGTAAAGTGCCACTCTCCTAATCTCTAAACTCCTAATCTTCGTAGTCAAGAATTCACAAAAACTGAAAAAAGCCTTGGAAAGTTAAATATTGGTTCTATTGAATTTATTTATCGAGAATAATAGGATAGTTTAATAATGTGCCAAGTAAGGAGATTACCATAAAATAGACACATTGGTTTATTTAGGAGGTATTTCCACATTTAAATATAATGGAGTTGTAACTAATAATACACTTGAGAGATTTCAATAAAGCGCGCTGAAAAACACCTTCGAATTCAAACGGATAAAAAAATATTTTCATGAAAATTGTCAGTTAGGTGGTATTAACACTTCACCGTCGATATAATACAGATTTTTCCAAAAACATCGTCCATTTATAATGACAAAACAAAGAACCGATTTGAAGAAGAAAACTGAAAACTAGAAAGCAAAAATGTATTGAAAATAAAATCTACAATAAGTGTAATGCACATTGAATACGCTAGAACACATTTCAACTTTTAGAAATGCAGTCAAACAGTTCTCAAAAATAAAAGATTCGAGACGTTCAAACCTTCAGTTTCATATATACAGTATACACATACGAACGAACAAACAATTCCCGTGAGGGAACAACGTGCACTAAGCTCGATGGCTGACTTGCCTCGGTCAGGAATCGAACCCGGAACTCTTACCTCCCACGGGCATTACTCGTTCTTAGTTTTGTACGTCCATTTTATTTTGTTTTAAACGGAAAAGAAACGAAATAAAGGCTTTTGTCTGGCGTTTTCATATCGGACGAGAATTTTCAAGTGACTTTTGTTGATTTCTGTTTCAGCGAATTTTAAAACGGAAAATATTTTATAAAAGCCAATGCAAAGTATTGGCATGATTTAATTTTTTCTTTATACCAAAAATGATACCTAGGTTATGTGTTAAAGGACTATACGAGAACTCAATAGCAAAAAAAAAACAGGTCCTTATACCGTAATCGAACTAAGATACGTATAGAAGCGTTGCTTGTAGTACGTAATATTAAAAATAGATTACTTCGTAAGAAATTAATTTCGTACATGAGTTAATTAATTCGAGTTTAAAAAAAAATACCTTTTTTATTTTATCTTTACAAATCGATAGCGTTTCATGTACGTAATGTCGAATTGACTATAGAACCAAAAATTTCTAAGACATGTAACATTTACCAATACTGGGCCAGCGTAGTAGATTACGGCCCATTTCCTCTCTTAGAGAGGAGGCCATCCCAAAAGTGGGAATATTAAAAGGCTGATAATGCTAATGCTAATAATAATCGTTTTTTGACAATAAAGACTTTAATTGTTGAATTTTTTTTAGTCAGTAAAAATCTGACACGCCCTTCTCCTCTACCCTAGAAAGGAAAGAGCCGTTGGATGATTTCCAACGTTCAAAAAAAAGCCTCTACAACATGGCAATTTTTTCGACCGTCCTAACTTCTCGACTCAGAAGCACTTTGTTTTACTTAAGCCCGGGTTAACTTCAACTTTAGCCATCTACTATTAGCATAAAGTTTACAAAGACGCTGCAAAGTATTAAAGTTTCTTTGAAATTGATAAGGCTCCTACTACCAGATTTTAACGTACCTCTTTATAAATTTATTACCCAGAGATGAATCTCTTTAGCATAATTTATAAGTTTTTTGGCAACTGTATGGCGATTTGTTAAGTGTTTTGAGATGGGAAGGATTTAGCTTTCTTTTTTAATAACATTATATCGTCGAGGTTACAAAGCTAGAATAAATAGATTTTTAATAAACTAACACTTCACCATGAATGATTGCATCACTGCTTACCATGTGGGATGGCAGTCAAGCTCAAGTTTATATCATTTCGGTATTTTACAGGATGCATTTTGGAGAGTGTGCGCGGGAATTGCATGACTTGATTTCGCCATCCCCGTTCTACAACCGGAAAACCCCATGTACGGCGAATATCCACCTTTACGTTGTCGAAGCTTCTACGGTCCGGACTAAGCGTTTAGCTTCGTTGTTCATTTATACCGCGTACATCGAAGGATTGGAACAATTTGCCTAATGCGGTCTTCTCGTCTGATAATAATTTGGGTGTCTTCAAGGCTAGAGTGAAGGCTCTTAATAATCTAGTTCGCCTCACTATCAATGATTGGATGACATCATCAGGTGGGATCGCAGGTAAGCACTAGTTTATATAAATTAAAGAAAAATTTGAAAAAAACATCTTCACCATAATTACCATCCTCTTAATAATCTAGTTCGCCTCACTATCAATGATTGGATGACATCATCAGGTGGGATCGCAGGTAAGCACTAGTTTATATAAATTAAAGAAAAATTTGAAAAAAACATCTTCACCATAATTACCATCAGCCTGCTGAAAGTGTCACCTTATCGACCAGTCCTGTCCGCCAATTCCTTGCAGGAGGCCTTCAAATGCTGCGTCGCTCGTCCGGTACATTCGACATTAGAATCTTTCAGCCCCATCAACTATCTGTTTTATGAGCATTTGACTGGCCTGTTAGTTGGTCTAGTGGTTAGTGACCCTAACTGCTATGCCGGAGATCTTAGGTTCGATTCCCAACCAGGACAAATGTTTGTGTGATGAGCATGATCATTTGTTCTGTGTGGGTGTAATTTATCTATAATATTATGTATATATTTAGAAATATATATGTATGTTTAACAGTTGTATAGTACTTAATACACAAGCTCTACTTAGCTTGAGACAGCGTTGTGTGATAGTTGTGAAATATCAAAATTACTATTATTAAAAATGTGCTTACTGCCATTTAAGTTTAGCAATTCTTCGAGCTATGTAACCTTGATTCTTTTGCGGATATAAAATAATAGTATTGATAGTATTTGAAGGTATATCATGCTTCAGATTTAATTTCGGTGAAGTGACAAGATAGAATTGCTATGACCACTATCTTCCAAAACCTGGTTTCAAAATTGAGAAAATGTTGTTAACGACGGCGACGTGTAATTTATCAAACTTTTAATATAATTCTTATTCATTAAAAAAAAACGCGGAACCTTTATTTTGTCCATTTGAGAAAATGAACCGATTTCTAACCCTCGATTTTTGCTTTTGAATTTGAGTATTATTCTAACTCACACAAGCTTTAAAGTAGAAATTGAAGCATTTTCAACTCAAAATACTTTATTTAGAAACACGCTTAAAATTGACAATTTTGAGTATTTTTCAAATTATAGAAGAGTAAAGTTTGTATCTCCAAATACAGAAACTGGCATTGTCGAAATAATGTTATTTGACATGACTCAAATGTATAGCCAACATCAGAATCTTTACGCGTCGTTTTGAGAATCCACCTTCAAAGTGTTCTAAAACCTACTTAAAAAGGGGCACGTCAACAATTCCGAATACAAACAACCTTCCTATGTATTCTGCAACACATAATACATTTGTTATCTTAGCCATAAACTCCCAAAGGGTAGGTTTACCCTTTTCGGGGGTAATCCACTGTTGCTACGGAACCCGCCCTCCAGGTTATAATGACCAATTAATTAAATCTCTATCTACATAGGCCAAGGCCTCGAAAAATATGAAGGGGTAATGATCAAAAAGCTTTTAAAAAGTTTTGTCAAAATTAATTTAATATTTCTTAGCAATTAAATGGAGAAAATCAATTTTGAAGTTTAATAATGAGTTTGGATATGTACTTTTCACGTTTTATTAACTTTTGAAAGGGTGAAGAAGGTCTTTTAACCATGTTAAAACTTAAAAAAGGATTGTTTTTAAATCGTGTTTTGACTCTTCCTATCAATAATATGAATACAAGCTTCAGTCAGCGGGTTCGCTTGCAGAAAAGTAGATAATTAGCTCAAGTGAATGTACTTCAGGTACTAAAAGTAAGTATTCTATGTGATTATACAATATATATAGACCTCCTGTCTAGGACAGGGAATGGGCCGCAATCCACCACGCGGGCACAGTGCGGGTTGGTGGATGTCACAAGTCTTCATGAAGTTTTGGTTCTAGGACATGCCGGTTTCCTCACGATGTTTTCCTTCACCGTTTTGAGAGCAGTGGTGATGAAATAAATTACACAAAGTAATGCCCTTTTCCCAGCAGTGGGATAGTAACGGCTAAAAAAAAGAAAAAAAAAAAAACGCATGGCTGGGTTTGAACCCGCGACCTACAACTCATAATTCGGGACCGTTATCACTCGGCCACCACTGCTCTCTGTATATTTCCACTGTCCTCTGTATATTTCCTATGTCTCTGTATATTTCCACTGTCTCTGTATATTTCCACTGTCTCTGTATATTTCAGAGGACTAATTACATTTTGATACTAAAACTGCAATCAATGGTGGTCTAGTTTCTGTTCAAGCCAAGTTTTCTAATTCCTTTTTAGTTCAAGCATTATTTTTTTTTTCGGCATTGTTAATTTATTTTTTAAATCTTACCATTGCTAAGGACTAACAATCAATTAAAATAACTCTTATCTTTCTTTGATAATAATAATAAATTATGCATCTGCAAGCGTGTTTAAACACAGAAGATGTCATAGGATATGATTGACTTGTTGGTCTAGTGGTTAGTGACCCTGACTGCTATGCCGGAGGTCGTGGGTTCGATTCCCACCCAGGACAAATGTTTGTGTGATGAGCACGATCATTTTTTCTGTGTGGGTGTAATTTATCTATAATATGTACATATTTAGAAATATATAAGTTTGTTTATCCGTTGTCTAGTACTCATAACACAAGCTCTGCTTAGCTTGAGACTAGTCGGCGTTGTGTGATAGTTGCGGGAAAAAAAATAGGCCTCCCCAAGTGTCATTACAATGAACGGCCTTATGCGTCTCGCAACCATCGGATTCCTGCAACCCTGGACTGTTCATCGGTCCACCTCGTAAGAGGCCTTCCGATGCTGCGGCTTCCGCTATGTGGTCGCCATTTTCGAACCTTTCGGCCCCAACAGCCACCTGTTCTGCGAGCAATGTACAGAAAGAGTTCATTCGGCATAAAAAATCTTCCACATCACTGTCAATGAAAAAATAACCTGAAGACTATCAGCTTTAACAAATGACAATTTTGATTCTCTGATCAAAGCAATGGCAAGCTCTCTGGTCACGTGAAGAGTCTACCATCCATAAGCCGGTGTCCCGAAACACTGTGAGCACCTCTCCTAGAGAGGAGGCCTGAGTTCCAGCAGTAGGAACATTATAAGTCTGATGCTATGCTATGCTATTTAATTCCGTAGTTTTCTCTCCTTCTTCAGAGTAACGCACAATAATTAAGTTATAATAATCATTATATTTAGAAAAGAAAGAAAGAAAATCAGTTTATTTACACGGAATGACGCAACTAAAAACTAGACAAACATAAAATTATACAGGAAAGATATGCGTCACATCCGTGCAAAACGGCCGAACGCTCAGCATAAAGCTGTGCCCTCATGCACAATGCGATGAGCACACAGCGCTGGTTTTCAGCGTTGGCCAGTGCTGAAAAAAGACACCGATTCCAGGAACAATATTACAAATACCTTATAGACATACATAACTATATTAAATTATTACATTAATTTGTTAGTAAATCTGATTTAAAACTATTTTAGTAACACTTCACTTCACAATATATTTTCTTGGTTCCTGTGGCCAAAAGTCGAATCAAAAATATTTATTTGTAAAACAGTTCGCATTACAAACGCCTTAAGATCACCAACCCCAAAAACTGAGCTCCATACAACCTCTATAGCAAAACCTCAAAGTCCACCCTCTCATAATAACAAGGCATGAAGGTATATTAAAATGTAAAATATAAAGCGTTTTACTTACACGTGGCCAGTCATGTATAACTAATACTTCTCCAAAGTGCATGATACTCCTTTGAACTCAACTGTACCTGAAGTAAATTCTGCTGGCTTTCTAAAGTATAATAATATTTAATGCTTCTTTCTGAATAAATAAAATAAAACTAAAAATGACCTTTATTCCTTTTTAGAAAAACTTAGTACAAAAACTATTGCAAAATATACAAATGATCTGCTCTCCTTCTTAAGAGGGGTGAGCACCAAAAAGGCTCTTAGTTTTTAAAATTTCTAAAAATGCACCGCACTGCATGACACAAAAAAAATGAAGAACCTAAATGGATGTACCAACAGCTTAACCTATCCTTGATTTCGAGGAAAAAAAATAGTTTTTTTTTCAATTCCACTCTTTAAGGAAGTGAAAAAGTGTTTATCTGAGTGAAGCCACGGGCATAAAGCTAGTAGAATATCTTTAGAAAATCTCAACAATACCTATTTGTCTCGCCCTATCGAACCCTTTATCGCATGTCTGAAAAACCCTGATTACATCAACTGGACTAATTGTCTCTAAATTCTTAAAATTAAACATGTATATATTCTGGAAACTGTCGATTTCATTAGTTTTTTTTTTGTTTAATTAGTTGTTAAAGCGTATACTATAGTTAATGTAGAAAAGCTATTTTTTAAGTGGTGAAGCACTATTCTTGTAGCGACATCTATGTCGTCGCAAAGGATTTTAATTCAATCAAAAAAGTTCTCCGCGCAGTTTGAATATATGTTCAAACCGCGCGTAGAACTTTTTTCTCGCGCGATAGATGATTCCCAGAGATGTGATGTGTGTGATGAGATAAGATGAGCTCGATAGATCATCTATTGGGCTATAGCTTACCAAACATAACACCCGTCTGGTCGGATGTATGTGGGACTTTACTCTCTGTTCCGCACTCCTCCAAATTCTTAAGATTGAAATTACTTATTGTTGGATAGCCAAATCATCATCATCATCATCCATCAGCCGAAAGACTTCCACTGATGGAAGTAAGTCTCCCCCAAGTGTCGCCACAATAAATGGGCCTGTGCGTAAATTACAATCAGCCAAATAAAAAAATATGTAACTAAACAGATTATTACAAAGAAGACAGATACGCTTTCATACAATGTTGGGCCTGGGTAGTAAAGAAATGAAAGTGATGTCAGTTAGTAGCTAATATATTTTCAACCATTTGCTGAAAATTCTGCGGAATTTATCAGTCAGAGAGAAGAGTTATCAGAGATTTAGTAAAAGTGAGGTTATGTAAGATATTAAGTTTTGATTGACAGTATTTATTTATTATTGAGAGTTTTGCAGAATGAAAAAATATTAAACAACCCATCATTCATATATTTAGGGTAAGGTTGTATTTTTATTGAGGTGGAAAATTATCAAAAGACTTCTCCAGCTCTAGGGTAGAGGAGGAGGCCGACCGCATCAGGCAACGGCGCACACACTGCCGCCACCGCCGGGATTCTGAACCCAACTTCCGGCCACCGTTAGCGCAGGCTTGAGGACGGCGAGCAATGGGTATCTCGCTGTCTGTCCGTCCGGTAACAGTCTGAACCGAGGACAAGTCGTTGACGGCACGGACTGATCTCGCGCGCCTCAAGGAGTTGTCAGCAAACTGTAGGGGCCCAGCAGAGCCTTGGGGAAGTACGAAAATGCATACCAGGGCCCCAGAACTAAGGCAATGAAGGAACGGGGTAGGTTTTTAGTCAGTAAGAGTCAGACACTATCTCCTGCTCCGCCCAAGGGCGGGAGATGTCTTTGAATGATTTTACCTACCACAAAAAAAAAGCTCTAGAGTAAAGTGGCGAGTCAGACTTACTTTCTAAAACCGTCTCTGTCCTTCAATTACACTTATTTCAGGAATCGTTTTCAGAAACTATCCGTTACCCCAGCGAACATCGGGCTCGTTGGGCTTCTACGGTTTTGCTAACATCTACGGTTTTGATAACTCTATGAGGCGCGCGTGTGAAATACTACGGTCGTCGGCGTCTCGGACTCGGTCTGGACGGTTAGTAGACGGCCGGAAAGCGAATTACCCATTACTCATCATCCTGCTGGCTGGTAGTCGGGGTCAGGGTCTCAGTGGCTGGGGTGTGAGAGTATCCATTTCCTCAGGCTGCCGCAGTCTCCTTCGCAAGTATTACTGCTGCGCAGAAGGAGGCGACCACTGCTTGTCCCCTCTGTCCTGTTTTTCGAGTGGTCCGCACAATGATGACCCGGGCGTTTCTTCCATCTGAATCCGGTACAGGTACCTCTCGAATTTACCATATCTGGGGAGGACCTATGGCACGTGGAAGGTTTGACGTCGTGACGCCTCTCCAGCCATTCCTCAAAGAAGTAACTTACCGCCATGATTATCGCGTTCCCAAATGGCAATGGTAAAGCAAAGGGTCATATTTAATTTATAATAAAACAGTTTACATATAATTTTTTTTTTCATAAACACCATGCAAACCAAGAATTTCCGTTTCGAGGCATAATCAACAATTGAATAAAATTATAAATTCTCGATTCACGAGTTGCATGAAGTAGTGATTCGTGATGCAAGAGAACGACCACAGTGGAGACCAATACAACTGTGGCCGGTATGTATTGTTTCATCAACAGACGACCTTTGAGCAAAGTCCCAGTAAGGTTGATAAATGTAGTCACTATCGATTACCTGAAACATGGGAATAATAGTTTATTCAAAAAAGAATTTAGTAAAATGTAAATAATATCAATGTTCTCTAAAAATATATTTTTATTTGTTAATATCGTGGAGAAAGAAAACGATGCATCGTAGTAGATGCTGGTTAATAATAAAATGTGGGGTGATTATACTTACAGGTTGTGGCGCCATTAAGAGAAATCACTGACAATATCATTTCAACATACATAGGTCGTCGACATAGTGCATTTCAGCATTTAATCTGGAGTGCTTAGATGGTGTGTAGAAAATACACTATACTCTAGATGCAGTTCAATAACAACAATTATATTTCAACTTCAACTCTTCATTGATGGCCTTTGTGGAAAACAAGAATTTTAAAATAGCTTTTTATTAGTGACGTTTCTATATTATGTCAGTATATCTCATCGACATAATAACTCTATGCCGTTTAGCCGCAACCTCTTCCGTCCTATGCCGTGACGGAAGAGGTTGCAACTACTAGTCATTATACCGCAAGGAACCGAAGAATACGAGACGAGTGACTAGGCATGTGTTCGATATATAAAAACGAATTTAAAAGTCAATTTCAAACACACTTTTATCGTTTTCTCGGTCTAGAAAATCAGATTTATAAAACCGGCCTAGCCAAGCTAAACGATATAAACAACCAAACTAATCAGAATCGACGAATAATAGCACTGGATAAGTAGATGTAGCTGGAGCTGAGAAAGGCCAAAGGAATTTTGTGTATAGCCAAACTCAAACTGACCAATGCGTAAAAATTCGCTTTTTCTCTTTATATAAACGTGGAATAAAAAATACAGTGCGAATCGCACAATTTAGATTTTTATGAAAATCTATTGCACATTGAAATAAGCAAACAATATCATCTTATTTTTAGTGATCTTATTAATACTGCTATATTTTATTTTATGGTTTATTGTTAGGCTAGGCGTTACTAAAACCGAATATCTAAAAACAGAAAATCTATTTTGAAGTCTGATATCGGATTAATATCCGTATGTACTCAAAGCCAGAAATGCCCATGTCTACGACTAATCATACATAGAGTAGAAAAGTAGAAAGGAGTCTTGTCCACAAAAATTAAAAAAAAATACATCATACAATCGATAAATAGTTTATTCCAAGGAGTTAGTCCTTGGAATAAACTATTTTTCGATTGTATACCTAACCTAAAATAGGTTACTCATGACTAAAACTTATTTTTTAGATATCTCATTTTCCTCACTTCAACTAGGGCTAGATTTTTTCTATTTTGAAATAGAATTATGTAACGAATTTTTAAAAGCATATCTCAATCACTTACATTTTTGGCCCAGAGGTCCCACTCTCCTTTCCAGACCAAATCCTGACTTAACAGTTAAGTAACGACAGCAAAAAAATAAAAACCCAAAAGAAATAATTACGAGGAAACAAAAATATGACTTGTTTTTTGCATTTGTATGTTAAAATCATTATAATTAGTCCCCTCTTTGTTCAGACCGGCTTACACACATAATTCCTAAGAAAAACACGCCGCCTCGCCAATTAGATGTGTTGGAAAACGGTGAATGCGTAATAATTCAATTTTAACAACATTTTCAGAACATTATTGTAATAAGAGCATCACGATTGTAACGGAAACTATATTATTTAACTTAAGGAACAAAGGGCTTTGTTTTAAACACCTTTTGAAAAGATTTTGTGTTAATTTGTTGTAATTTTTTTATTGAAATGGTCAAATTAGATTTTAAAACCAACCACTAACCCACACTGGGCCTGCGTGGTGGATTACGGCCCATTCCCTCTCCTAGAGAGGAGGCCTGAGTCCTAATATAAGGCTGATGCTATGCTATGCTATCCTAGATGTTAAAAAATGATTAAGTAAATTATCTATCATACCTTTTTATGATAACTTAACACACTCTGGACAAAAATAGAGCAGTGGTGGCCGATTGGTTACGGCCCCGACTTACGAGTTGTAGATCACGGGTTCAAATCCAGCCAGGCGCATTACTTTGTGTAATTTATTACATCGCCACTGCTCTCAAAAACGGTGAAGGAAACCAGCATGTCCTAGAACAAAAAATTCGAAGATATGTGACATCCACCAATCCGTACTGGGCCCGCGTGGTGGATGACGGCCCATTTCCTCTCCTAGAGATGAGGCCTGAGTCGCAGTATAAGGCTGATGCAATACAATGCAACACACTCTGAATAAAACTTGAGTGAGAGGGAGTGACATATTTATGCTATCTAAAACTCTCCTGTTTTCCTTTGCCGCCGTTGTAATTCTTTCAAAAAGTCCCGAAGCGCTAGCATATTCTTTTATAATAAGCTTTAAACTCTCAGTTCATAAACCTGCCCTAAATAATAATACTTACATTAGAAGCTGGGTATGTCACAATCGCAGCGGTAAGTCCCCTCCTTACTGGGGCCATGGGTAATGTGAAAGTTAAACCCGGGGCCCTAGAACGAAATTAAAGATGGAACTGGAGTGAGTATTTAACCAGTAAAAGTCTGCCACTATCTCCCGCTCCGCCCAAGGGCGGGAGATGTCATTGGATGATTTTCCCACCTTTAAAGAAAGTCCTCTCCTTGAAGATTGGCTGGAAAGACATCACGGAGTCTTCACCTTCCGTTTGACCCAGGTGCTCACTTGACATAGGCTCGCCGTTTGAAATTTCCTGTTTCAGATTCAGGTGGAAAAAATGCCCGGGTGCGTCTCATCTTTCTCGTCTCTCATCTTTGTGCGAACCACCAGGAGGAGACGATGGAGCATACGGCGAAGGCCCAGTTTGGGCGTCCACCGTGCTCTCGTGCTCTCGTGGATGCCATCGGCGGCGGCGATCTCTCGCACCGGGCCTTGGTTCAGTCCATGAACCGGGACGAGAGGGAATGGGATGCAGACGTCTCCTTCTGTAAAACAGTAATGCTAGCAAAGGAGATGACTGCATGCGTGAGGGAAAAGATTTAATTGAGTTTTCTTGAAGTCGTACTCCTCTTTATCAAGGAGTTGTCAGCAAATCGCAGGGGCCCAGCAGGGTTGAAGCCTACTGGGGCCATGGGTTATGTGAAAGTGAATCCCGGGGTCCTGGTACGAAGGCAATGAAGCAACGGTGTGGGTTTTTTGTCAGTAAAAGTCTGACACTATCTCCCGTTCTTCCCAAGGGCGGGAGTTGTCATTGGATGATTTTTACCTACCAAAAAAAAAACTCTTTATTGAAGTCAATTAAAAAACAAAAGACACTCATCGCAGGTGGCCCGGAAATCCTCATTACGTACAAGTTCGGCTACAAACGGCTAAAAGCTATAAAAATTAGCCGACGTTATTTTAATTACACTTGGATGCATATTTTATTTGTGACTGTATGTGTACATACATGAGGGTTCTTTTGAACTTGTTTTAAAGTAAAAAGTTTCTCGACTTTTGGTACCGATTTATTTATTAACAAGTAATGTAAGAAAATAAATGTTAACTGATTCTTTTATACTTATATATTTCTAAATACATACATATTATAGATAAATTACACCCAAACATAGAACAAATGATCGTGCTCATCACACAAACATTTGTCCTGGGTGGGAATCGACCTCTGGCATATCAGTCAGAACCACTAACCACTTGACCAACAGGCCAGTCAAAATTATACCATAAGACCATGAATTAATAATTCAAAAGATTTTCGGGGCCAGATTCGTGTGCCCAACCGTAATGCTGCCATAAAAAATAATGGCTCTCTGTTTCGACTGCGTTTGACGTAACGATATGACATGGAAAATGTATTTTGACGTTTTTTTTTTTTATAATGAACCAACAAGCTGCAGAATGAAATTTTAACTTCACTTTTCGTCAAATTACTTTTTTAATTAATTCTTGCAGATTATGATTGGGTGTTAAAGTAGTAATAAATTTAGTATTTTTGTTATTAATTACATTGTATTTGTTTTCAGTGCGCAAATAAAAAAAGTTCTGAAAGTATAATTTTTTTCCTCCGTTCCTGCAATTAAAAAAATATTGTAACTTGCTAGCTTAGTAAGAATCTGGTTCTAATAATGTAAATTAGTAATAAAAATATACTGCAACACATCCGCCAAGAAAATCAAAATTTTTGTGAAAGAGTCAGAATATATGTATTTAGAAACATACAAGTATGTTTATCAGTTGTCTAGTACTCATAGCACAAGCTCTGCTTAGCTTAAGACTGGATGGCGTGTGAAAGTTTGTAGAAAAACAAAATATAAAAGAAAAACAATTTCTTTAAATAGCACTTTCGTATTTTATTTCGCCAAAATAAGACCTCATCACTGAAACCTCAGAAGCATAGTGAAAACACCCCTTATTTGCGTTCAAACTAATGGAATATTGGAATATCGAGAGCACACAAAGCTGTGTAATGCGTCCCGTATACGTACCGTGTACCTGTCGTATACGTGCCGGATACCTGGCGTGTACGCCCGGTGCATTAGTGCTGTGATGAATGAACTGTATTCGATATTAGGTTCCCTGACTAATAAAAGTAAAGTTATTGTGTGAGCTGTCTGTGATGCCTTGCTTACCTAATCTGTGATTATATAATTATAAAATCTGATAGCGATACTTTTGTAGTTACATCTTCAACATTAATTTTATTTCTTTTTTATTTTATTTAACAATTTATTTACACAACATAATAAAAGAAAAGAATACAGAAACAGAAAAGTAAGGACATAGGTGATGCTTATTTCTATAGAAATCTCTTCCAGCATAGCCATGAAACTCGAAATATGTGTTCTAGTAATTTTGTGTAACCTATGTACATTCGAAACTGCATCATGAAAAATCACAAAGTTTTAAGATGATACGATGATTTTACCTGCCATAAAAAAACCATCAGGTTTTTTTTGGCAGGTAAAATATATGTCCGCGAAAATACATGGTCATCGGTCCATTCGGGCGTCTGAGGGGTTGTTTTGCTCCCGCACCCAGCTCCCGCCCGCTAGTTCCTAATACCCGCTATGACCTGCCGTGACCTAAGTTGTACAGTTTCCCACGTAAAATAATAAAGTGATCCTAGTCATTTCTAGCTAACCAAGCGAATTTAGCCTACGATTCGTCTTTCAACTACCCACATAGAAATACTGTATGTATGACGTAATTAAGTCGAGCTAGCACAGGTACTCGTGCTAAAAATTTGGCAGTTTTCCCTTTTGCACGGAGGGCCCTCTTCAGAGTTCTAATTAGTGTAACCTTAATTGAAGAGCGTCGCGTTTATCATCATGTTGTTATGTGATATTTGAAAACGAAAAACATACTTTGTAAAAACTAGCTTTATACCCCGGCTTAGTTTATGCTACGGAAATCGTATATATATCCTAGTTAGGGCGCCTTCAAATTAGCCGCAAAGTGCCGCGTGATGGCAGCGCGGTTGCAGCGCTGCCGTCACGCTGCTTTGTTTTCAGGCGGGTCCACACAAAGCTAGTAGCCTCGCGAGGCATTTGCCACGCTCTGTGTACCCGCCTAATACATATAAATAAAGACGTGCGACTGCCGCGCTACAATCGCGCTTCGGCCGCGCGTCATTTATTATATGAAACAACAACGATTCATTTGATGACACCCTTAAAAAGCCGTATCATTTTCAGCGATACATTAGTTTGCTATCAGTGAAAAAATGATCACAATCCGATTTGTAAACAAACAAATTTACTTCTTTATAATTTCAGCTTAGATCTCTATGATCTGTCGGTTATATAAAAGGGTTACTACGGTCCTAGAATGCAAAAGGTAACTGAAAACAAGAGGGTTTTTAGTTTATAAAAGTCTGACGCTCGCTGTCGGCTCCACTCAAAGCAAAAAGAGTCATACCTCAAAAGAAGAATCACAAAAGATCTAACTCTACATTTTGTATGACAGAGCTCTAACATACACATAAAAGGGAATAAAACTTTCACTAAATTGTTTTGTTTTAGTCCAAGCTAGACTACAAAATACAGCAAACTGTATTATTCATCAATGGTTTTGGTCTAATCGAGTGTGCTCTTTCGCTAAACTGCAGGCATTAAACGGGCAAACTAGACATACACATATAACATATGGGCTGTTGCTGCAAAATACCACCTGGCAGCTTTGAACTCGCTGAAAAGGCGTGCGAAGAAGCTAATTGGTGATTCAGATTTGGTTAAGTCCATCTTCAAAGCCTTGAGCACAAGCTTAGAGTAGCCAGCCTTTCAGTTTTTTATAGGATGCATTTTGGAGTGTGCACGGGAATCGCATGGCTTGATTTTTTTTTATTGGGTATAAACTAGTGCTTGATTGCAATCCCACCTGATAGTAAGCAGTGATGCAATCGTTGATGGTGAGTCGCACCAGTTTATTGAGAGCCTATTCACTCTAGCCTTGAAGACCCCGAAATTATAATCGGATGGGAAGACCGCAGCATGTAAATTTTTCCAGTCCCTCGATTTGATTCCGCCATCTCCGGACACTTACGTTGTTAAAACTTCTACGGTCCAGACTAAGCGTTTTGCCGCGTCATTTAAATCGCGTACATCGAGGAACTGGAACAATTTGCCTGCTGCGGTCTTCCTATCCGAATATAATTTAGGTGTCTTCAAGGCTAGAGTGAATAATAAATTTCATAATAAACTAGTGCGCTTCACCATCAACGATTGCATCACTAATTACCATCAAGTGGGATCGTAGTCAAGCACTAGTTTATAAACAACTAAATTTTGATCGTTTTAATCCCGTGGAGGTTCGATCCGGTACATGAAACACTATCGATTTGTAAAGATAAAATTTAAAAATAAAGTTTTTTTTTTCTAAAATTTGAATTAATATACGCAAGTAAGAAATTCATTTCCTTAAATAAACATCAGCTGAGCGAGTCCAATGACCCGTAGGTAGTTTTCGGTCATTACGTACTAATTTCTTATTATTTAAAAAAAATAAACTCCTAATAATTTGCAAACATCTACTTCCTCTGCTGACTCCATTACAACTGAGTGTGAAGTGCATTATTATGTATTAAATAATTTACAAATTACAATTATGTCGTACAGGTTAAGCGTACGGGCAAGTTCTTCGTTGAATGCAGTTCTAGTAATGCGTTAAGTTTGAGAGCCGCGGTGATACGCGAGGGATAGGGTACTATCGACAGTTTTAACGTCGATAAAATAACAATAATAACGTTATTACTCTCAGATTAACGGTGTAGACAACTTGTCTGCTGAACGCTGTTCTTGTAATACGTTGGCAGCGTTGTGCTGAAGCGGTAACGGTAGGTAATGTCGATAGTTTTGATTTTACCCTTTTCGTTAAGGTTTTTTATCGAGCAGGCACAAAGTGAACATTTTTAATACTCAATACTCAATTCTTTATTGCAATCCACAATGTAAGCTTAGGTGGTAAACATTAACATAAGAATCAATTATGGACCCTGTCGGGCACAGCAAAAGAAGGGTATGCAGAGATGAGGACTCATTCTTTATGTATTCTATAATTTAACTTAACCTAAATTCTAAATACATTCATACAAAATAATTAATTAATTAATAATAATATTTTATGTTATGTAGGTATCAAATAATATATTGTAATTATATGAATGAAGACATATTAATAAATTAAACATTTTAAGTCTTATATTTTTATGTGTTTTAGGGTTTTATTTTTAAAATACTCATCGACACTATAATAACATTTGTTTATTAATAGCTTTTTTAATTTGTATGTAAATAGGTGGAGCTTCTTTTCTTCTCTTATTGATTCGGGCAGCATATTTACATTGATATTGACACTTTTACGCTCTCCAGAAAGATAAAACTGTGATATAATTTTTACATTTTTATTTTATTTGTTTTGCACAAAAATTTAAGATAATAAAATTGTAGTTATGCGCTTACCTATTTTGTATTTCCCAACTACAATTTTTCAAAAATCATTGGAGTCGATTTAACCAGAACAAGACACAGAAACTCTATGTATTAAAAAATAATAAATTATGTTTCAGTTGTCTAGTACTAATAGCACAAGCTCTGCTTAGTCTGGGACTAGATGGCGTTGTGTGAAAGTTATGAAAAAAAAAACTTTATTCTTTTGTCATTTAGGCTCAAAACACTTAATCACTATCTTACCTGATGGAAAGCGAAGATGTTGTTGAATGGAGCTCGCTTGGCTAGAACTAACCTATTTACAGTTAACTTAAAGATCCCCAGATTTTAGTTATCAGGGAAAACAGACTTCGACAGGGTATTCAACTCCATAACAGTACGCACAATAAATATGGTGTATTCTGCCTTGTACTGTACCAAATAATTTCTTTTTCTTTCTATCTTTCAAATTTTTTTCTGCTTATGGGTAGGATGTCGATATACTGATGAAGCGTCATTGTATCGGCCGTCCAGTATCCATCCGGACCGAGCTCAAGTCGTCGACGGTGTGTAGTGTTCCACGCGTGCCTCAAGGAGTTGTCAGCATAACCGTAAGGGCCCAGCAGGGTCGAAGCCTCTGAAGCCACGGGTTCGCTTCTGAAAGGAAAATCCGGAGCCTTGGAATGCAAGGCAACGAAGGAACATAGAAGTGGATTTTAGTCAGTAATAATCTGACACGCCCTCGTGACCAAACGAGTGCATCATTTGGCCATGATCCTCTTCTCTGACGTATGATCTCTAACATGTGTAGTACATATAAGAGGAGTTAGTGTTGTTATCGATAATATTATCCTTACGACGCAAGACATCACTAGTAGTTAATAGTAACTCGTCGTCTAACAGGGAACGTCTTTGCTCTCTTAAGACAATTTCCAAGAGTACGCGCCATTGCATCCAGTTTAAGTTCTTCGTTTGCCACTATTCTGGAACTGCAGGACGAGGTAGATGCCAGATGGATAATCTGATGACATGGTCGGCACAATTATTGAGCGACTGGCAGCTGCACTGCCGTTCGCGGATTCGATTCCAACAACAAACATATTATCTTTGTATGACCTAAGGTGTCCGAGTCTGAGTGTCATGTGTTGATCAGTTTACATGTTTGTGAATGCACTCACAGTACATACCACAGTAATACGTCCCAGTGTAACCACTTTTAACATATGACGTAACAGGCCCCTAGTCCCAAAGTTTGATATTGTGTATTTTCTCTTGTTGTAAATTTTGATATCACCCTTCAAACCGAAATAATGGGATGATCGAGATCATCAATAAGTATACAAAATATGGGTTTGATAAAGGGGTGTTGGAAGAAATAATTCTTTAGTTTTTTTATGAACTATTACTTTCTGCTATTACACAATATTATAAAGACTAAAGTTAGTGCGTGTGTGTGTGTTTCTATGTTTGTTACTTCTTAACGCTCAAACATTTGAATGGATTTGGATAGTAGACCATGTTCTGGTAAAGCACATAAGATTATTAAACAATAAAATCATAATTTATTAGAAACACCTAAACTAATAAATATTGAAACTTAATAGGAAAGAAAGAAAGAAAGAAAGAAAGATAATTTATTTGTCAAACATGCGTTTACATAAACTGACTAATCAGACATGCAAGGTATTAAAAGTATAGGTATACACAAACTGGAAATAATAATATGTACGGATAGGAAAAGAACTCATTGGGCATCAAAAAATTCATCTACATCGAAGTCAATGAGAAGACGTCCAGAACGCTAGCAGCGTTGCCACGTTGGATAGCAATGCTGATACATTGACTGAAGAAAAACCCAGGAGTCGAACAGCTGTTTGCTGAAATTACGAACAACTCGATGAGCGCTCGGATCCCATGGCCCTAGTGTTTCAACTCCAGTCTCATAGGACACTTTTGAATTATTTTGTTCTTACAGGTCAGTCGAAGCCAGTGACTTCTTAGTGTTAAATATTCAATTTTCTTTTTTGCAAACTAGCTTTTGCCAGCGTCTTTTCTCGTTTAAACGTAAGTTTCTCCATACAAACTTTGAACCCCCTGTTTCATACCCTAAGGGGATCAATTTTGTAAATATCTCTTACGTCATAAAAGAAAACCTTTTGCAAAATTTCACGCTACTAGTCTTAGCAGTTTCGGCTGTTCCTTAATATGTCAGTCAGTCAGTTTCTCTTTTTATTTATATGGATAAAACAATTTACTTTGAAATGTCAAGTAGTCAATCAGTCAGTAAAATGATGCTAATGGCACATTCTAAAGCGAAGAGAAGAATGTGCTAGAAACTTCATGGAGAAAAAAAAGTTAGCGTTATTCGTTTAAAAATATAAAAATCCCTTGAGTTCGATTCCCAAAATATGTACCAGAATAAGTCACCTTTGCATCTAAACGACGCAATACCGACCCTGGTTTTATCTTTCACGCCACTAATACAATATAATGGTGAAGCGAACCGTTCCCACGCCGTTCCAACTATCCATTGATTGTTTATTGAAAATACTTTGCTATCGCACATCTTACATGACATCGTTTTCCAGTCTCGAGTCGTGACGACTATCGGTGGTGTCGAGAAGTTTTTATACCGTAAGAGGGTAATAGTGACCAGGAGAATTGTCCGAAAAAATCACCGCGTCTCTGAAACGCAAAGGGCAATTTAATCGTGGGCTGTTATACTAACTAAACAATATAACCATTTATTAAGTATCGTTTGTTAACTGTACTTTTTGTGGACCCGAAATCCCTCCCCCCCCCACTCTTTGCGTCGTATTCATCAATGCTGAAGATCGTGACCGAGATGCTTCATCATTTTTACCCGTACGATATTTCTCAATCTGTTTCTGTCTCTGGTGATGTGAAGGGCATTGTATACCATAGAGTCAAGAACAATGTGGATCTGGTCGGACCAACGAACTGGGCTGTGTCCACGAGGCCTTTTCCCATCCACGTTACCAATCACGATAAGCCTCTCGAGGTTGCCACCGTCTTTCCTTGCAATGTGACCGAAGTATTGTAGGATCTTGCAGAGACACTGGGACGACAACCGCGATGAGATTTTGAGTTCTCGCAATATGGATATGTTGGTCCGAAATGCTGTTCAAGGGATACGGAGCATTTTTCTCCAGCACCACATCTCAAAGGCGTTGGCAGTCTGCAGCTTTCACTGAAATTTCTTCTCAGGACCCGAAAGAGTCTTCAAAAAATGATTGTATTTAACAAGTGGAATCTGGGACCGTGGTCCCGGTCCAAAAAGTCGCACGAACCAGGCAATCGAAGGAATACCGGTTAAAGTCAGTAAAAATTTGACTCTCCCGCTCTACTTCTGGGTTAATGGGAGAAGTTATTAGATGGTTTACTAAGATCTAAAGCAAAAAGGGAGAAAAGTGATTTAATTTTCTTTGTACTAGAGTTTGTGAGACTAACCATGTAACCGATTTTTACTTTGAGGTTCTGTACCCCAAAAGGAAAAACGGACCCCTTATAGGATCACACACTGCTGTCCATCTGTCTGTTTGTCTGTCGAGATCTTTCACCTTGGGAACGTGTGGAGGTATTCAGTTTAAATTAAAAAAAATACTCAGAACTGCAGTTCCTTGAAGCTGTAAAAAAAAATTAATCTTCTTAGTTACCGACAAAAAAAAATTATATATATTTATTTTTTTTGCTAATTTCGCGTTTGACCATTATCTCACCTGACGGTAAGTAACGAAGTACTCACTCTTGACTAAAACAACACAGACTCTGACAGAGAATTCCACTCCTTAGCTGTATCCATAAATGTGTTCCCAAAATGTATTGTAGGTACGTATAGATTGAGATGATTTTTCACTATGGAACATGTCTCGTGGTCCAATGAAGTAATGGGCTTGCACATTGCTTTTAGTACCATATGACCATTGGTAATTATAACTAAAATTTAGTATATTTTTTGGAGTTTAGGGCCCATAAAATGCAGTGAGCCCCACAAGCATTGATATTATTAAAGCCCATATTATCTGCCATTTTGATAAATTGTTTTGAACCTACTATTACCCTCCAGATTCCACATTAACTGCTAATAATAAAATATTCTGTTTATCGGCTGTTTTTCATTATAGCCAATATTGAACAATAACATTCCAGTCATAACAAACTGTAGTAATGAAACTGAATAGTTTGGATGAAGCCTAAAATTTTAATTAAAACAAACGCCGATGGGGAGGTATTTCTCGTTAACATTTAGTCGCAGATTTTTCGTCCACTACCTACCAAAAATAAGAGCCTGCACGCATTTGCGTTTTAGCTACTAAATCTTAGCTAAATCTATAATGTTAACTTAACATTATAGACTCAGCTAAGAGAAGATAGAAGAGTCCATAATGATTAATAAATCAATAAATCTTCATAAATTACCAAATTGTTTCTAAGATAGATTAGTGATCGATTGTTGTGGCAACACTTGAGGACGTCTTAAGGCTGAAATGATGATAATGAATCACCAAAAATATTTTCGGCAAATAATAAAGAATCTTTTACCAAAAAAATTATAAACTTTTGCTAAATATCTATAAAAGTTCACCTGGTCAATATCTCATCAGTATACTTTGTTTTGTTAATTAATTAACCTCAGCCTTTTTCCATCGTGGCTGAGTTTAATTCTTTTAATGCTGTGCACCTATTATTGTCCACATTATCTGTATACCATCAGGTGAAGTTGTGAAGAAACGTAAGCCTATCAACGATAAAAGGGATCTTTATTTCATAATTTAAACGCAAACACATTTGTCTCCCGATTTCCGAGGAAGGCACACATTTAGTGTCCGATGTGCGCCCGCTCTTACTATTTAAAATATTTAAAGCGTGGTTTTGTTAGCCCCTCTGTACTGCAGCCTGTTCCATCATAATAGGAATTTTATTCAAATGACAAACACAATTCAATAAACGCTTGGCATTTGATATCTGCATTTTGTTGTCTCTGCTCGGAACAGGAATAATCAGATTGTGTAGCTAAATATTTCGTATAAGCTTATTAGTTGCAATTCACTTAGCCTTAAAAATTTGGTAGCCATGCCATTCATCTTTCTGGTCCTATGTTACTTCAGATCGGCACAATATCGTTCTTCTCCATTCTGGCTTGTCCACCGTCACACTGTCACTGACTCTCTTTCCTTTCTCTCTGAAAGCCACCTTACTATGTACTGTAAATTACCATTTAGGTTGTAATGATTTACCAGATCCTATATCTTTTATTCATATTTTACCACTAGTTGTGTAAGTATCGTAAGTAAAATAAGAGTAAATTTTGGAACCGAATGTTTTTTATGGCAGATCAAAAGTCATGCCAAAACGTAGGCATAGAGATATTTAAATGAGTCCGGTCGTTTATGCTGCCTGTTAGTCTAGTACAATATACTATTTCAAATGTAACATGGGTAAATATTATTCCAAGATACATTAACCAACCAACCATTGTTCTATCTATCTATCATCAAGTTTTGCAGTGGGTTGGGCACGCCAAATCACGGCGTTAAGTTCTCTTATTGAGGTGTGGCTACTAGACAGCCTGACACTGGTTACTACCAGACAGTTCTGAAGGTTCCTGTTTCATATTCAAGTGGAAGAAACGCCCGGGTGTCATAGTTATGCGGATCACCCGGAGGTCATGGTGGAGTATATAAGGCCATGTCCTCGTAAAAGCGATTGGAGGCTACGGCCCTGGTTCAGACGGGTAATGATCACTGAGTATGGGTAACTCGCCGTCCGAATCTCCACTAAGGGATAAGCCTGAGTCGACCGAGCTCAATGTTCCACACGCGTTTCCAATTCTTAACTCAAAAATAACGGTCTATAAATACTGCAATATCAATAAATTTGCAATACATAACTAGCTAAACCAAACCACTAAACTCGCTGAACACAATAACGATGTCGTTAATATTTAAAAGGGCAATTGTAACGTTTAAATATTTGGTGTTTGAACTAAGTTTGACAATCGAAACGCAATAGGCATTGTGTGGGGCCCGCGGCTGCGTTTCGGTTAAATACACCTTCACACATATACACACACACACACACACATATTGACGATTAGTCGCAAATGTGGTTTGTGATGTCGCAAATTAGATATTAGTTGATTGACTTTGACTAATTAAGGATTTGTTTCATGCATTTATGGCTGTTTAGCCGTGATATTGCAATCAATGTTAGATGCTTTTATTAGCCAGCTTTTTCGACTTTATCAGGGAAATGACGTAATCGAAAAAAGTTGTTCAGATATTACACTTACCTACCTACTTTAAACAAACAAAGGGCCATGGGACAAATTAGTCTCATTGGTCACTTAAATTGTTAGAAAAAATATATTTTATTTGGCACACATACCTAGATACACACAATATAGACACAACATGTAGGTAGACACTTAAGTTTAAAAAAATGTACAGAAAACTAACATTTTGTGTCTCGCGGCTACGCCAAATAGGTCTAGTTCAGTTATCTGTTACTATTAACAACACATTCAATACCATTACAGAAAAATATATGCAGCTAAATAGGTGTTGTAGCTAAAGACAATTGGTCACCAATTTCTTGATCAATATTGGACAGATTTCGAATTAATTATTTTTGTTTGATAGGGTATATTCTCGAAATGGTCTTTTTGGTGGTATACCATCAAGTCATTTCTCTTGATTTGGGTGGAGCGAGAGACTTTTATGGTGACTGTTCATCATCATGCCTATATTAACTAAACGTGTGTGTGAAGAAATTTTGATCAAGTCCATTTAGCAAAACTGGATCAAACGAGGCATGCTGGTGAATGGCCAGCATTACTAGCTAAAACTTACTTGTCTTACTTTAGTTGCACTTGTCGTACGGTGAGCTACATATTGCTTGCATCGATTGCCCTACGATTTTCGATGTCCGGGGCATCTCCTGCGTCAATTATGTCATCACCTGCGACAATTAAGGAATCTCATGCGTCAATTAGATCATCTCCTGCGTCAATTAGATCATCTCCTGTGACATTAAGGCATCTTCTGCGTATAGTCGGGCGTGAGGATGTCCTCTTCTCTACGCTTTCTGCTACCCCCGTTACAGCTTAGCAGACAGAGGTGGCTGCTTCTATTCCCTCTTATTCCGGACCATGACACATAAACTAAAAACGAACGCGAAAGGTCTTGGTCTTCGATCGTCTCCACTAGGACACGGCGCGGTACTCGGCTCAAAAGGCGGACCTGATTGAGCGTAGGAAACAACCAGGTCCAGTGAAGACCTGCATTAGATGAAATATGAGGATGCCATAGCGCGTCTGTACCCACCTCTCAACGCACTAGGTTTGAACAGTTGCCGTCTCCATACATAGGCATGAGTTCACGCCAGAGGTTAGTCTGCCATACCACGTGGCAACGGATTTTCGCCCCAGCGTTGCACTTCCATGCGCCACTCAAGCGTGTGTGTAAGGACTTCCTAAGTCCAAGTGCAAAAATAATGGTTTAACGTAGTCATGAAACAAAAAACCTGATAGCTATCGTGTTATTTGGTTATGAAGTCTTGGAAGACAGTAGCTGGTATTCTTCTGCATACCGTTAGACTGGAAGCTACCCCAAATGCAGTTGGAAAAAGGTTACGTAGACCTGTTCGCACTGTTGTTGCTTCTCATCACACTCACATTTCACTAACGATGCCTCATCAACGTAGAAATCTGGGCGGCTACTGAGAAATTCCTAATTATAGGAATATTATAAATACATACATAATATTATACAAATGCGATATTAATTACAGTGTACACCATGACTAACGCTCCGTATACAGCGGCGAATGTTAATGATCAACTTTGTTAGTCACTCGTCTGTGTCATGCCTTACTTCCATGGGAAAGATAATTTTTTTATCATTCGCAACAGAAGATAGCTCTTCTGAACAGAATATAACTACAATAAATATATATACACTGTTAAATTTTGTTCGTTTTAATCCCGCGGAGGGTCGATTCAGTACATGAAACCCTATTTGTAAAGATAAAAATGAAAAAATAAAGTACTTTTTTTTAAACTCGAATTAATTTACGCAAGTACGAAATTAATTTCTTTAAGTAAACGAGTCAATGACCTTGTAGGGAGTTGTCGGACGTTGCGTACTAACTACCTACAGTTCATTGGCCTCGATCAGCTTACGTTTACTTAAGGAAATCAATTTCGTACTTGCGTAAATTAATTCGAGTTTAAAAAAAAGTACTTTATTTTTTCATTATTATCTTTACAAATCGATAGGGTTTCATGTACCGAATCGACCCTCCACGGGATTTAAACGACCAAAATTTAACGGTGTATATATATGCCGGATCCGGCGTTGATTTGTTGACAACAAAACAAGGCACGCCATCTAGTGGCGACTAGAAGAAATAGAGGTGGCGCGCCTAGACAGAGTCAGCCGTTTCCGCTTTGGGTACGAGCTTGGAGAGGGAGAATCCGCCGAGTACAGCGGTCACTCTCAGCCAGGCCGTCGCAGAGTCAAGACGTTCTGAAACTGTCCGTTTTGTTGTTTGTACCTAGCTAATAACAGTGCACTGTACCGAAATGTATTGAGAAGTAAACTGATTCAGTTCCTAACCGTTTTTATTCATTGCACGATACCCACGTAGGCCCACCTGGTAGATGACCAGAGCTCGAACCATCCTGAACGAGCCGTCATATATTTATTCATCAGTCATCAGTCATCCTTTTAGGCCCCGTGACTGACTGTTGAGTCTTTGGGGGAACAGAGAGTAAAGTCCCACATACCTCCGTTGAAAAGGGAGGATCCTCCGACCAGACAGGTGTTATATCTGGTGGGCTACTGCCCGATAGATGATTTCGGGTTTGTTCTTTATGTTCCAATCGCGCCGCGAATCTTACTTGCACGATGCAGGATTAGTTCTTATGTGACGACATAGATGTCGCTACAAGTCGAACCCAAGATCCTCGATTCAAAAACTTATGGGGCTTTTCTATTAAGAATTACTCTGTAAGAGTCTGACAGTATCTCCCGCTCTGCCCACGGGCGGGAGATGTCATTGGATGATTTTACCAACCAGCAAAAAAAAAAACGCCCTCATGCCTCGGAAAGCACGTAAAGCTCTATAATGTGATAGTCTTGTTTTAGATCTCTCTCCAGAAGTGTTGGATTGCCAATTACATAAGTATTAACTAATAGTAATTGATTTATGGACAGCTATTTTACGTCCTACGACTACATAGGATGCGTCTTCAAGTTTTGCAATAAAGACAACCCTCCCAAAAACAAAAGACGCACCACAGGTGAACCCATTGTTCGGACTACTCTCGTAGTCCAAGAGGTTTACGATCCAATACAACTGGGAAGAAATTAAGTGTAAGGCTCATGACTTTACGTGCCTTCCTAGGGAAGGAGGTATAACACCACCAATACTACCATAGGCTACTTTAGGGTACCATAGGATGTTACAGGCTACTTTAGGCTACTTCAGACTACTTTAGGCTACCTTAGGCTACTTTAGGCTACCTTAGGCTTCTTTAGACTGCTTTAGGCTACCTTAGGCTATTTAAGGCTTCTTTAGACTGCTTTAGGCTACTATAAGCTACCTTAGGCTACTTTAGGCTACCATAGGCTACTTTAGGCTACTTTAGGCTACTTTAGGCTGCTTTAAGCTACTTTAAGCTACCTTAGACGACTTTAGGCTACTTTATGCTACTTTAATAAGCTACCTTAGGCGACTTTTGGCTATACTATATGCTACTTTAGGCTACTTCAGGCTTCTTTAGGCAACCTTAGGCTTCTTTAGGCTACTTTGGGCAATTTTAGGTTACTTTAGTCAACCTTTGACCACTTTACGCTGCTGTTTATTTCAAATAAAATTAACAGTTTCTGCTGGATAAACTACGATAGCGAAGCTGCGAATAAAAGCTAGTCTGGTAAATTAGAAGTGACAACCAACTCGCAATCCTAACATAAATTAAATACACAATTAGCAGCATTTAGATCATCACAATCCAAGAAAATAAAATGAATCCAACTATTTTTCTCACACGAGTCATTAGATCTCCTTATAAGACTCCTCACGGCCGCCACGAAGTCTGTCAAAGGTAGCTGCCATATTAGATCAGCGATTATAGAAAAAATGTAGACAAGCTTGAGTGCCTCAATGTCTATAGTTCCGCATGCCCGAACTGGTTACGTCAGTTATGACCATTAAGAGATAGTTCTAATTATGAAAGTATTTATTGTGAAACATTTGTGTTCTAGAGAGAAGAATCCTGATATTCTAGCAAGCATTGGCCCTGCTGAGTCTCTTGAATCATACCGACATCTTTTGAGGGCGTAAACCTTATTGGACGGCGAAACTAACCGTGGTTCGCCATCCGTAACCCTGTGCCTATAGTGGTCACTTTCTCTATGATTCCCGACGGCCTGGATGACACCTCCAGCAAGCGCGGTATGAGAATTCCCTCCCTCTCACTTTTTGCTCTTAAGATTCTCTATAGGACTTTGAGGCAGAAAGCATCCACAATTCCACAGTAGTCATCCATCACGATCGGTCTTGAGCGTCATACTTCACATCGTTCTGCTCCATTTCGATGCCCGTCGCTTTGTCAACCACGGTGCGTCATTATGTTACCGGCGACAACCAGGCTTTTGTTTTTGAAGATTCCAAACTATCGTTTTATATGTATCTGTGTACCAAATAAACGTGATTTTTATATTTCTTTCTTTCTCTTTAAGTCTTTGATTAGCATCTCTCTGAAGTGTGTGGGCAATCTTTCTTAACTTATGGTGCTTGATTTGGTACCAGCGGTGGCTGGTTTTCGTACCAGCCCCCGTAGCCAAGCTACAATCGTCTCGTTTAGCGATATTGCTTGAAGTTAGCCACGCCCCAAATTCTTTTCATCTGACCTCGTTACTGAGCGTTGAGATGAAGAAAGAACAAAGATACCTATTTGGCCAACTCAAAGCGTTCACGCTAAATGAAATGATTGTAACTTGGCTAGGGGAGCTGTGTATTCCGAGGATGCAACGAAAACATCGGTGTTGATGAAATCCGGGATTTGCGTGATGTGTTTTTTGTTACCTTAGCTTGCTTTAGCTTGCGTAGAATGGCACGGATTTATAAATTGGTTCCGATGATTGTAGTTTGATCCTTTAGAACAGCTGAGCTAAGTGAAGGTACCTTATAAAGTTCCTTCAGTCTCTGGCATGACGCTCCTGAGCTATATGACCTTATGATCATACTCTACTGCCTACATGCCCATTAGCAAAGCTAAAGAATCCTTCAGCCCTGTACGCAAGGTTTTTTCGCTCATTTTCATTTATTTTGGACCAACCTAAAATCCCAATATTTCAAAAAATTAAACCTCCCATCTATCCTGATACTAAATTATTTTACAATATCGCCGGCGAAGCCAATATTTTACCAGATATGTCAATTTTGCCCGATCCGCCATTATTAGAGGGAGTATTTTCAAAGACACTGCCCGCACTGAAGTTGAAAGATTCTGGGAAATGATTTCTTGAAATAGGGAATATTTCTAAAGACTGTTTAAAATATTAATACTTAAGTGGGTTTATTTATAAATAGAAAGATCAACCATTTATTCAAAACCGGACAGCTCAGGGCCGATGTAAGGACCAGTTAGGTACATATGAAACAATTAAAATATAGATGATAATATTTTTATCATCTATATTTTAATTGTTTCATTGCTATCCTGGTCGCAAACGCGACTGTTGTTCATGGGGCCGTGAGTTTGATACCCGGGTAAGAATAAAGAAAAGGGATGGAGCATAATCAATGTAATGATAATTATATATGGATGGATTTGATCTTAGCAGAAAAAAATAATAATGTTATTAAATTATTTTAAAATAGAATTTAATAACTACGAGTATCACACAACGCCATCTAGAACCAAGCTAAACAAAACTGGTGCAATAAGTACTAGACAACTAATAAACATATTTATATAATTATTATATTTATATATTCTCTAAATGCATACAAATACATAGCATCAGCCTTATAATGTTACCGCTGCTGGGACTCAGGCCTCCTCTGTAGAAGAGGGAATGGGCTGTATACAACCACGCGGTCCCAGTGCGGGTTGCTGGATGTCACATGTCTTCGAATTTTTGGTTCAATATTTATTTATTTATTTATTTATTTACACTTTATTGTACAACAAGATTACAATTATTATAAAGGGAAACCATAGAAAAAAGAAAAACATACAATCGGCGGCCTTATCGCACTCGGCGATTTCTACCAGACAACCTAGTATAGACAGAAATTGCCAGGACACAAAATGGGGTTGCACTTGGTGCAAATATAAATGCAAACTAAAAATTATAAATTATTAATACTAAAATAGATACATATATACATACATACAAAAAATATACAGGCAAGAGAATAAGTGATACATCGAAAGCAATGTCACAGTGTCAAGTAATGCTCCTTCACAAGCTTTTTGAACACAGGTAGTGTTTGCGCACGTTTTATTGTCACAGGCAATGCATTCCATAAACGAGCGGCCTGGACAGTGAATGCCTTATCCAGGAAGGTACTTGAATGCGTTGGTATTTTAAGTTTCAAATTATCTGATGATCTAAGAGTCTTCATGTGGGAGTCGCAAAGAAATTGGAACCGTTCTTTGAGGTAAAGAGGGGAAGAAGGGAAAAAGAGCACCTTATACAAAAGGAAAAGAATATGAGCATTACGGCGAAGGCGAATTGGCAACCACTTGAGTTTAACACGAAATTCAGAAACATGGTCATATTTGCGTAAACCGAATATGAACCTTATACAAAAGTTTTGAAGTCGCTCAAGTTTATCCAGTTGTACTTCAGTGAGGTCAAGATAGCTGGCATCAGCATAATCAAGGATGGGTAGAAGGAGAGATTGCGCAAGCGATATCTTGGTGGCAGTCGGCAGAAAATTACGTAGTCTTCTCAAAGATCCAGCAGATGCGAATAACTTACGGCCAACTTCCTGTAGCTGGGCAGTCCAAGAAAAATTCGTGTCGATGAATACCCCCAAGTTCTTAACTTTGTCACTGAAAGGAATTACTGAGTTGTTAAAAGACACTTGGGGAAGAGTTGTTCAGTCGATCCTCGAGACCAACCTAGAACTACCCACCACCATAACCTGCGTCTTTACAGGGTTCACCATTAGTCCGTACCTTTTGCTCCAGTCGCATATACGGGTCAGATCAAGGTTAATGGCCAATATAGCCTCAGACAGCTTGCCAAGAGGAGCTCGTGAATATATTTGAAGGTCATCTGTATAAAGGTGGTAGGAGGAAATTAATTCGTTGGAGATTGAGTTAATAAAAACTGCGAAAAGTAAAGGAGATAAAACGCCACCCTGTGGCACCCCGGCAGAAGTACTACACCAGGAAGACATGATCTCTCCGATGCAAATACGTTGCCGTCGACCAAACAGGTAACTACGAAACCAGTCAATCACCGATGGAGATATATTAAGAGAGCATAGAATACCAAGCAAAACATCAAAATCAACAGCATTAAAAGCATTACTGAAGTCTAGCAATGCCATGACCGTCAGATTACTACTTTCCATGGCTGACCTTATATCTTCCGTAATATTGAGAAGCGCTGTAGTGGTGCTATGACCTGGACGGAAGCCGGACTGAAAGGGGTTGAGGAGATTATTTTTGGAAAGGAAAGTACTTAATTGGTTGTGGATTAAACGTTCTAGGACTTTGGACAGGAATGGTAAAATGGATATGTTCAACACACAAACATTTGTCAAGGGTGGGAATCGTACCCAAGATCGACGGCACAGCAGTCAGGACCACTAACCACTAGACCAACAGACCAGTCACAGAAAAAGAAGATATTTTTTTTTATCTGTAAAATTCAAATTAATTTATTTCGTCAGAATGTGGTACATATTTTTGTCTTGAATCTTTATGGTCTCATCACTTTACAATTGAATTTCCACATTTAACAAAATATCTTGATTAATTTCACGTGGCTTTAACTATATATTTGAACCTATGACCTCCCCTTTACCAAGTAAGCCATTTTGCCATTGTCGTTTATACCACAGTAACAAAAGTTTCATAATTTAATTACGGAACTCTAACCCGTAATTACCATTTGGGTAAGCTACCATGTTTGGTAGAATGCGGTAGAAAATCTATTATGGTGGTACTCGATAACCCGTTTGGTACTGTATGATTTAATTAATGGTACCTATGTTGTGTGCAAATAATTTATAGAAGAATAGTGACTGTCGTCGCTGTTTTGATAAATGAAAGCTCTGGTGAGCCGTGGGTTCTAACCCTGTATAGGTCCTGGGCGGAGCATCGCCGTGTCCTCGTGGGGGCAATCGGCGGCAGCGATCTCTCTCGCCGGGCCTTGGTTCAGGCCATGGTCCGGAGTGAGGAGGGATGGCAGGCGGTCGCCTCCTTCTGCGAAGCAGTAATGCTAGCAAAGGAGGAGGCCGACCGCATCAGGCAGAGGCAACGGGGCGCTCGCCCCAGCCGCCACCGGGATTCCGATCCCGATTTCCGGCCACCGTAGGCGCGGGCTTGCGGACGGCGTGCAGTAGGTAGCACGCTGTCCGATCGTCCCGTAACATACCGGACCGAGCCCAAGCCGTTGACGGCGCGTTCTGTTCCCGCGCGTCTCAAGGAGCTGTCAGCAAACCGTAGAGGCCCAGCCTGCTAGCTACAGGCAGGCAGGGTCGAAGCCTGCTGGGGTTAAGGGCCGTTTTCTGAGAGGAAGGCTCAGCCCCGGCACTATAGGCAACGAAGGAACGGGGTAGGTTTTTAGCCAGTAAGAGTCTGACACTACTTCCCGCTCCACCCAAGGGCGGGACTTGTCATTGGATGATTTTACCTACCATAAAAAACGCAAAAAAAACGCAAAAAAACGCAAAAAAAAACGCATAAAAGACGCAAACGGATTTTTTTTCGCGATTTCATGTTTGGTCCCATAGTAAAACCTGTTTGTTATCATGACTATAATTACGTGTTTATGTATCGTTCACTAATTACCAGTCACCCTATATAGGGTGTATAGCTGCATCACTCTTTTTTGCTCGCACGCCTTTCATTTTGACTGACTGACTGACCTGTTGGTCTAGTAGTTAGTGGTCCTGACTCCTATGCCAGAGGTCGTGGGTTCGATTCCCAACCAGGATATTTTTTTTTTTTAATAAGAACGATAATGTGTATTATTTTGAGAGCAGTGGTGGCCGAGTGGTAACGGCCCCGACTTACGAGTTGTAGGTCGCGGGTTTAAACCCAGCCAGGCATCTCAAAAACGGTGAAGGAAAACATCGTGAGGAAAACGGCATGTCCTAGAACCAAAAAATCGAAAACATGTGACATCCACCAATCCGCACTGAGCCCGCGTGGTGGATTACGGCCCATTCCCTCTCCTAGAGAGGAGGCCTGAGTCCTAGCAGTGGGAACATTATAAGGCTGATGCAATGTATTATTTAGAAATAAATTAGTATATTTATCTGTTGTCTAGTACTCATAACACAAGCTCTGCTTAACTTGGAACTAGACGGCGTTGTGTGATAGTTGTGGAAACAAAATGATCACGTCATGGTACGATCCCAGGGCCGTTACTACTGGGCTAGTAGTGCACGTACATTTTAATATGTCCTACAAAAACTAACCATAATCGTGCAAAAAATGTACGTTAGATTTTTTTTCTAATGAATGTGAGTCAGTTTTTGTGTAATGAATAATAAATAGGTTAAGTCGGCGGTTATCGCTACTGCGCACTACTTTGGTATTATCAGCTGTCCGCTATACGTTGATAGATAACGTGGACGATGGTCGGCAAGAGTGCTGCAAAATTTTAAAGCTAAAGACAAACGGAGTCAACTTACAGTAAGCGGCAGATGGAGCTTGGCGAGTGTGATGTTAAAATCTACGAACTTTAGCGCTTGTGCACTCGAAACAACTGTCATTGTTATTTATTTTTTTAAACAATTTATTTTTTATGAGTGCATGTGCTAAAATTCGCAGAGCCTAACTTCACATTTGCCAAGATCCGTCGACCGTACTGTAAGCTACATACTAGACAAATAAGTTAAACCAAAATGGCCATCGTTGCTATCGTTACGCGCGGCTCCCGCTGTGCCGCACGTTGATTGAGACCCGAAAATTTGTTTCTACTCATTGAAAAGCGATCGCCATTTTGGTTCTACTTAGTATACGTATTATGACATTCTAAACTCTTGAATTTGCTGAAAACACATGACTTACATGGAACGATAATACGATTACGTAGATGAAGATATTACGTAGTAATACCTACTAGTTCATAGTCCAAAACTAACTAACAATTAAGCTGCTTCAAATTATGTTTTTTATTTATTTAACATTTCATGTACACACAAAAATTAAGTTAAAAGAAAAGAAGAAGGAAACAGAAAAATAGGCACATAGGTAATGCTTATTTCTACAGAAATCTCTTCCAGGATACCTGCGAAAGGAGAGTTAGAAAATAAAGAGATGAAGACACTGTGTGTAAGAGTAATAGGAAAAAAAGAAAAGTACAAACAAAACAGAAATTAAAATATACAATAAAAATATATAATATCATAAATATATACATACATAGAATAGAATAACTATAGCAATAATACATAATGATTAACAATATATAATAATACTTATGTAAAATAAGCAACTATAACGAAATAGAAAGATAGTGTTCTTCCATTCCTTTTTTGAAAAATTTTATTATTTGTCAAATTGTGATATAGTAGTTTAAGAGTTATAAAGGAGCAGATGAACATACCAATATGCTTGCGGATTCAAATCATTACCTCTCGCATTTTAGGTTCACCGTTGTTGGGAAGAACGAAGAACGAATAGAAAAATGCTTGAGTTCTTTGGGATAATCCCGCACTAGGAATGAGAGCAGTGGTGGCCGAGTGGTAATGGCACCGACTTACGCGTTGTAGGTCGCGGGTTCAAACCCAGCCAGGCACATCACTTTGTGTAATTTATTTCATCACCAATGCTCCCAAACGGTGAAGGAAAACATCGTGAGGAAACCGCATGACCTAGAACTAAAAATTCGAAGACATGTGACATCTGCCAGTCCGCACTGGGCCCGCGTGGAGGATAACGGCCCATTCCCTTTCCTAGAGAGGAGGCCTGAGTCCCAGCAGTGGGAACATTATAAGGCTGATGCTGTGCTATGCTATGCACACTAGGAATTACTGCTATATCGTGGATGCGTTCACAAACATGTAAACTGAAAAACACAAGACACACAAATCCAGAACGACTGTCTTTAGGCCACACAAATATTCGTTCCATGCCGGAATCGAACCCGTGACACGCAGCGGATCAACCAATCGCCTAAACATTGCGCCAATCATGCCGACAATTCTATGATTTAGAGACTGAGATAGGTGTTAGGTTAACATAAGACCAGTTGTAACTTATTTATTTGGTTAATTAATTAGTTACAACTGGTTCCTTACAGAATTACTCGAACCGTAGCAAACGGCGCGCACTTATCAATGTTTCACTTTTAATAATTATTTAAGTAAACTAATTAATTGTTATATCAGAATTATGTTTATATATTTACATAATAATGCTCATTATTATTTTGTTTGTAATTTCTTAAATTAATATAACAGGAAGTCTCATGGCAAAAGGTTATTTTTTGCGGTCACCGTCAGATCTTTAAATAATTGTGAGTCATTTTGACATTTAAAGGGGATTGTGTCAATCATTATAAATATAGTATATAACAAAGTTATTAATATTAATAAGTTTCATCAGCTCTCTATTTAGATAGTAAATTGAATATATTTTTTTTTGTCCTTCGCCAATAACCCGAGCATAAAGTTAAAAAAAAAAAAAACTAAAAAATTTACGTTGTAATAAAATGTAAACCTTGTTCTCTATAATATATGATTATAGAGTTGGTTATTCCAAAATTTGAACAATATCTCACATTCTAAATTCAAATAAAGGTAGAAAGCTCTTTTGCAGAAAAAAGTACTACCAACATTCCTTCTTCTGAATTCCTGTCTTTCAGTTTCATCATACATCTTTAAAAATCAATAGCTGTTCCTTAGTCTCGCTAAAACTCAAAAATCGTTTGACTAATTTAAACCTTTTTTTTAAGGTAATAAATCATCCAATGACTTCTCCTGCTCTGGGGCAGAGCGGGAGGGCGTGTCAGACTTTTATTAACTAAAAGTCACTCCTATATTCCTTCTTTGCGTTGCGTTCCAGAACCTCAGGTTTCCCTTTCGGAAGTCAACCCATGGCCCCAGTAGGTTTGGCCCCTGCTGGGCATCTACGGTTTTGCTGACATGCCTTTGCGGCCTATCTCTACCTTATGCTCTACCGTGTCCTCCAGGTGGTCTATACAATGGTGCTATCCGCGCGTTTCTTCCTTACCATGTCTGTTGAGCATCAAGCGGAAGTTGATGACGCCATGACGTCTCTCCAGCCACTGTTCAAAGCGGGAAGGGAGGGGAGGGGACTTACCGCCATAATTATGGCATGCCCAGGAGTACTACCCATAGTAGCAAAAGACATGGCGTCATCGAGCATGATTGTCATGGCGGGCTTATACTTTAATATAGGTACAGTTTGAATGAAAAAAAATAAAAAAGAATAGAAGAAAAAATAGAGGAACAACAGTTCCCAAATGACTTGTATATTTGAGTGGGTCCTTTGATTGTTTGAAAATACAACTGAATCGAGTAGGTGGGTCTACAATTGGGTTTCCAATAATTTTAATCTGACTTCTTTCGGGCAAAACAACGTCTACTAGGAGCGCTAGTGGGCTATGTATTTTCTACTTTAACACAGGCAAAATCGCTGGCAGTAGCTACTACAATATATAAGAAAACATGTTAGAAGTAGACCTATTATTAATTTCACACGTAAACTAATTCAAATTACATCATCTCCTAATTTACCCCCTGACCGACAGATATCGTGTCAAGACTATCACACACGTTACGTTAATATGCAGCTGTAAGGTCAAAGTTGCGTCATAAACACTAACAAATTGGCTGGGTTATAGTAAAAACAATAATTAGTTAGAAATCAATCAATCATAGAGATAACCCCTATACAGTTCACACGGGTAAATTATTAGTAACAGCTGGGCTGGGGCCTTAAAAATAAGTTTTATCAGTTTATTATCAATAGAGTAGTAGTTTTCATTTATTTTGTGCGTAGAATATTGTAGGTCACCTGTTACTCATGCGTGTTTTTCGGGTTAAAGGTGAAATCTTAAAGAAATGTGTGTTAAAATGCGCGTGTATGACCAGATGTTCAAATGTGGGTGGAGCAAACGCATCGCGTAGTGATCGTACGACTTGGTGGCGTTTTGAAATTTCTGCGCATCTCCCTAGTTAAGAATGTACGATTTTATGTTTTTAATTTTTAGGAGTGTCCATGGAGTTTCTTGCATATTACTACATAGTATAAAACAACGTCGCTTCCCGCTGTCCGTATGTATGCTTAAATCTTTAAAATTACGCAACGGATTTTGATGCGGTTTTTTTTTAAAGATAGAGTGATTAAAAAGGAAGGTTTATATGTATAATACATGCATAATATATTTAATATCTTTATTGCACCCGTGCGAAGCTCGGGCGGGTCGCTGGTCTTCTAAATAGAGACCAACGTTTTGGAATGTGCAATTAGCATCATTTTTTTCTGACAGACTGACTTCTTGATCTTTCAAAAGTGCGTGTAAATGTGTTTATTCGTGCTTAAATTTTTGCTTTGAATCTTTTGAAAATTATTTCCATGTACATACAAAATAATCCTTCTACAGATCTCAAGGAGCTGTCAGCAAACCGTAGAGGCCCAGCCTGCTAGCTGCAAGCAGGCAGGATCGAAGCCTGCTGGGGTCATGGGTTAGCTTCTGAAAGGAAGGCTCGGCCCTGGCACGATAGGCAACGAAGGAACGGGGTAGGTTTTTAGTCAGTAAGAGTCTGACACTATTTCCCGCATTGCCCAAATGCGGGATCTGTCATTGGATGATTTTAATCTACCATAAAAAAACCCTTTTACAGATAATACTTTAAATTTCACACATCATCCTTTACGATTTCGGGAGAACAACAAATTTATCGTACGAGCCCCTTAACACTACGTCAAATCGCGAAGTTTTTATTTGCCTGTTGATCCCCTTACTGCTCCACGTTATGGGCCATTATGATGTATTTGAACACATTTAAACATTTTGAATGCTTTCCAACTTGCATTTAATGGTGATTGTCAGGTTTTTGAACCCACATTTCATTTTTTTTTCTGAGTTATTCGAGAGGTGACATTTAAATTGTTTTTTTTTTTAAAACCAGTTGAGAGGGCACCGTGAAGTGTTATCGTTTCATCTTACTGTTACTCTTTTCCTTGGATTATTGCGATTTTTTTAAGGTGGGAAGTCGTCAAAACCGACGTATGGTGTGTGACCGCCCTTACTTAGTTGACACCTCTACGGTCCGGGCTAAGCGTATTGCTTTGTCATTTATACTATATCGCTTACATCGAAGGACTTGACACGCTGCAGTCTTCCAGTCAGATTTTAATTTAGATGTCTTTAAGGCTTGAGTGTCTCTTAACAAACTAATGTGCTTCACCATCAACGATTTCATCAGTGCTTACCACCAGGTAGGATAAAAGTCAAGCACTAATTTGTTATTTAAAAAAATCTCGCGTTCTGGATGACGCGAGAGGGAGTCTCACATCCGTTTTTATAAACAAGTAAAACTAATTACTTGAGTGAAAGTAACAATTTGTGTTCTATAGAAATATATTTAATTTTTTATTTTTTGTAAAGATTTCATTAAAAAAAAATATATTTAAGGCTTACAGACTAATACCAATAACATAAAGATAGGATGAGATGTATTACCTATTACCATATTGCTAATTAAAAGCCTCCACATACAGTCTATACATGTCAATTTAAAGATTAGTATTTTTTAATGCATTTTTTTTTTTTGGGAATTTTGTCTACAAGGATACGTCAGATTTTTGTACCTTAAACAAAATATGCAAAAATACATTTAACAATATTATACTATGAATTATTTAGTTACCAGAGAAGTTAGCTATCATTGAAAAAAGGTCGTGCCATTTGCAGTCGTAAAGTCGCCACACTGTGCACTGATGCAGAACAAGTCGACTTAAAGGTCCCTAGGAAGTAAATTAAAATGAAATACACTCTATATTGAATAAATGTTTCTCGTATGATTATTCAGGTTAACCTCCTCGCAGTTGTCGTCCGACTGTCTTCGCAAGATTCTACAATACTTCGGTCGCATTGCAAGGAAAGACGGTGGCAACCTCGAAAGACCTATCATGACCGGTAAAGTGGATGGGAAAAGGCCTTGTGGACGCAGCCCAATTACGCTGGTCCGACTATATCCGCACCGCTCTTGACTCTACGGTATACAGTAACCTTCATATCGCCAGAAACTGAAGCCCTCAGCACTGAAGAATACGGCGCAAGGAGTACACTTAAGAGCGATCAACCTGAGGTACATTTTCATACAACCGCTCTTACGTGATTATGTTGTTAATACACATCTTTCTTCAGATATTTTGGATACACAGATATCTTGTGGGTATTATCTAGGCTTCTATAGAAATTTTGTGAAATTATTCCAGCAAATTATTGCTTTCCCTCTCCTAGAGAGGAGGCCTGTGTCCCAGCAGTGGGACCATTAAAAAGCTGATGATGATGACGAATCCAGCAAAGAGCAGAAAATCTGCTATTTTACGTGAACTTGGGCTTTCCGTAATGTAGTCATATATTGAAAAAATAGAAAAGTACTTCTGAAGCCTTGCACATTTATTCGAGATTCTAAACGATGACAATTTTCTCAAAAACTTTTAAGGATTTAAAAAAAAACACGTATTTTCTGGAACAAATTTTGTGAAATATTCGAGTAAATCACGGAATTACCGAATGCCAACAGAGTTTTCAGGCGATCTCTTTTTTTTCGCGTTGCCTCTTCATCAAAAATCGCGTTGGATTGCTTTAGATGAAGCAACAAGCTTTTATAACCATGCTCGACGTTGACGATAGGCGAGTGGGGACACCTTAGTATTTTTCACTAACATAATCCCATTAGAGATACTTCTTATCGAGGGTGTATGATCTCTTGGGGTAATTTTGTACTATCACGCGAGTGAAGCCGCTAGCAGTTGATGTATATGTATGGGAGAGCGATGTAGGAAGGCAGCTATAGTGGCGGCAAATAAATTGAACCAAAATGGCCGTCGTTGCTGTGGTTACGCGCAGCCCCCACTACGCTGCACTTCGGTTGAGACCTGGAAATCTGTTAGTGCAGAAATCAAAATCGTTTATTTCAAATAGACCAATTACAGACTTTTGAATTTTCAAAATGTCGATCAGTCTAAAAAAAGTGAAACTAAATTGCGAAAATCGCGATCACCATTTTGTTTCAATATGCCGCATATCAAACAGGAGAACCTGAAAACCGACCCCATACGAAATTAGGGCAGGTTCATTGTGGACCCAACGTCATTCACCCAGGGTTGTCCACCCAGCTACATCCACCCAGTCTCCCACACACCCTTATAGTTTTTCCATTCACCCCGCAGCTCTGCTAAGCGTTTCGCCATATTTTAATGCCGGGATAGTTGGGCCATAAACTCGTTTGATTTATTTTATGATCGCTATAAGTGTGCGGTCGTTCTGTTAGCGATTTTTTTAAATATAATATTAATTTATTTATCAAATTAATTAAACTATTATAAAACATTCAAAAAGGACAATTAATTACTTAAGAGAGCTCTTTCCCACTCGTCTACTATAAACCTGACTATAGTTTAAAAGCTTCTTGGTTTATCCAACGCAATGCCTTTTTATCAAAATAAAATGGCAGCGCGAAAAATAAGAACAAACACCTCGGTAATTCCATCATTTACTCGATGGTTTTCATAGAAGTTGTTCCGAGAAATTCGTGTCTTTTTGAAAACTGTAAAAATTATGCAAAAAATCGTTTTCAATCAGAATTTTTATCAGAACTTGATCAAAATACATATTTAGTTGCATTATTTAATTAATGAGTACACTATGATGGACCAAAATTCACGCAAAATAGCATTATATATTCCAGAGGTTTTTAATCAATTAGTTTCAAACGAATTTATGATTTGATTTCTGTAGAAAACTAGATTGACACACGCTACGATAGACGAAACTTACACTTACGATTTCTGGGTATGGAACAGACTAGATACGTCATACCAAATTCGAGTGTATATTAACACTATTAGACACACTATCGCAAAATTATTTTTCCTTTAAACTTTTTTCCGTACGTTGTTGAAACCGCTACGAAGCAAGACGCTTAGTTACAAACTAAGCGTCTTGCTTCGCCGTTTAACAGTTTTTCTGCTGCGGGCTTACCATCCGATTATAATTTAGAGTGCCTTCAAGACTAGAGTGAATAGCCTTTTAATAAACTAGCGCGCTTTACTTTCAACGATTGCATCACTGTTTACCATCAGGTGATTGTATCATTCATATTATTAAAAAAAAAACCTGCCGCTGTCAGTGGCACCCCACCCGATAAGCTAGCATGAGCTTGGCCGGGATTAATGGTGCTACCCTAAAGAAAGCGTTCTTATTAGATAATGGACGCGATCGGTTAATGTGCTATTTTAATATTACGCTATAAAGTGAAAAACTTGAGAGGGGTACTTAGTCTTTTTAGCCTTTTTCTTGATGAGGTAGCATCCATTTATCTTTGGGAAGCTGTTTAAATTTAAGGTGAAGGGCTTTTGTTGGTAATGTAAGTAGAATGTTTGATTTTTTACCTCAGAAAAGTAACGTGCTTATGGTTAACTATAATTGCTATTTCAATTGTAACATCATCATCATCATCATCATTACAGCGGCTGTAATATATAAAAGAGTTATTATGGCGCTAGAACGCAAAGAACATTTGAGTGAAGACAGTCGCCCTCACTTTCAATTTAATCATTACAAATCCTCAGAAAAAAAAGTGTAAATGGAAATATAACTGCTGGACACATGTAAGCCAAGTGTCGAACGAATTTGTGCATCTCACATCTAGCAGACTCCTGGAGGCTTCACTAGAATTTGGTTTACTTTGTGGGTAGTCTGCAGTTAACGCTGTCTTTCAGTATACAATCTGCAACCAGAGCCTTCTGTCTCATACAAAATCTATTCTGCGAGCAATGTACTTCGTATGTACTTTGCTCGCAGAAGAGATTTGAATTTTGACAAGTTTAATTTAAAAATAAAAATATACATAATAACATACGGGTATGTATGTAATAATGTACCTACATATTTATTTTTTAATTAATGTTATGAATTGACTTTGGATTTGGAATTACGAATAGTAAAATTTTACTTGCATCTCTGCTGGTGAACATAAATTTAATAGTTTAATAAAAACATTTTTTTTTCTTACCCAATTACACTTAGAAACCTAAGTGGTAGTGGCCATACGTGTGACATAGCCCGAAGATTTACCAAACGGTAACCTTGATTCTTCCATGATTCTAATTGTGTAAAACCTACCTATAGAAAATATATAATTTAGATTATGAAGTTTGAAAATTTCATAATTTATTGTATAAAACGATATAAGAGCAGTGACCCAGTGGTGAGCCAGCTCAGCCTTGATGAGCCTTGACTTACGACTTTTAGTGCTCGATTACGGAGACGCGGCGCGATGCGCGGCGCGTCGGGCGGTCCGTCGTACATTGCCATATGTTTGTGTTTGCGCGAGCGCTGTCGCAGCCCGCTGCTGCAATGTACTTACGACGAAACGCCCAACGCGCCGCGCAACGCACCGCGTCTCCATAAACACAGCCTTACGAGATGTAGGTCGCAGGTTCAACCCGAGCTAGACAGGCATTACCATGTGTGCGAAATTCATGTCATCACCTGCTCTCAAAACGGTGAAGGAAAACATCGTAAGGAAACCGCCGTGTCCTAGAACCAATAATTGAAAGACCCATCAATCTGCATTCTCTCTTCTAGAGAGTAGGCCTAAGTCCCAGCAGTGGGAAAATTATAGGGCTGGTTATGTTACTGGCTGTTATACTATATATCAAAATTTTGATCATCATCATCATCATTTCAACCAAAGGACGTCCACTGTTGGACATAGGCGGATGACTACTATACTTGAGGGATGTTTTTAATTGCCCAAGTGTCGCCACAATGAACGATCCTGTGCGTCTCGCATCCACCGCATTCCCGCGACTCTCACCAGGTCATCGGTCCACCTTGTGGGAGGCCTTCCAACACTGCGTTTTCCGGTGCGCGGTCACCACTCTAGATCCTTTCGGCCCCATCGACCATCCGGAGCAATATGCCCTGCTCACTGCCACTTTAGGTTGGCGTATCAAAATGACCTTTTGTAATTCATCAAGTCACAAAAAATCTCTTGAACCGCAAATAAAAAATTAGATTATATTTTAATGTTTAAATAAACAGAAAGTACCTTCAAAAATAATCCAATTTAAGCTAACTAGGCTCTCCAAAAATAATTCGACCCAATTAAACGAGCATTAGAATTTAAACGAAAATGTTTTTAATTGAAAATGTAATTATAATACGTTACGAGATAAAAGGGATGATCCACTTAGTATGTCTGGACTAATCTTGACAAAACACTCGGGCGGCTAAACCACGGCTGTATGAGTTAACTGATAGGTAAACCTTCGGTCCTGCGGGATTATGTAAGTTGTACTAAATCATTGACATTAATTTCGAAGAACTCTCTCGTAAATCCTAAAAGTAAACTAATGTAGTACGCAGCAAGTAAGAATAGCATAACCTTATAATGTTCTCACTGCTGGGACTCAAGCGTCCTCTCTATGAGAGGGATGGGCCGTAATCCACCACGCGGGCCATTGCGGGTCGTTGGATGTCATATGTCTTTTTTTTATGGTAGGTAAAATCATCCAATGACAAATCCGCCCTTGGGCGGAGCGGGAAGTAGTGTCAGACTCTTACTGACTAAAAACCTACCCCGTTCCTTCGTAGCCTATCTTGCCGGGGCCGGGTATTCCTTTCGGAAGTTAACCCATGACCCCAGTAGGCTTCGACCCTGCCTGCTTGCAGTTAGCAGGCTGCGCCTCTTCGGTGTGCTGACAGCTCCTTGAGGCGCCAGATTTTTTTATCTAGGACATGCCGGTTTTATTCTTTCGCCGTTCTGAGAGTAGTGGTGATAAAATAAATTTCATAAAGTTATGCGCCTGGCTTGGTTTGAACCCGCGACCTACAACTCATAAGTCGGGGCTGTTACTACTCGGCCACCGCTGCTCTATTTTTTTATTTGGAAAATTATAAATAACCTTTTATGGAGCGCCAGTGTGGGCGCCGAAGTGACCGGCGGATAAGTTGAACGCATTTCAAAAGGTCATGGCCATCCGGATGGTGCGGGTAACCGCACGGTCTCCCACAAACGGCAAGCCTCCTTGCCCACCTGCCACCAAGGGATTTGAAGGTAACTGCAGTTCTTGCATGCATGCACGATTTGTACATGGAGATGCAACGCCAGGGCGAAGCTTTGGCGTTGCAACAACTTGCATCACGGCAGAGAGAGTTCCGGCGAGATCTAAATATGGAGACAGTGACTGTCATAAGCCAGAGCTGGGCACGCTACAATTACGGCAGAAACTCCCCTTTTTTTAGCAATAGCTAAAAAGTGCCAAGGCATCCTCTCTTTCCGCCTGAAGTCCTCACCGGACATGGCCAGTACGTGGGTCTTGTTTCGGATTCAGGCGCCTGGTTATCACCACTGACGAATCGCGCAATATAAATGACTGTATAGCATTTTTTTTGTTGCTCCACAATATGACCTACTCCTGTATCTTGGCTGCATTCATAAACATGTAAACTAATATTCACAAAATACTCAGGTCCGAAACACCTATCTGCGGGTCTAAAAGATCACTTTTAGCATTCATTTCCTGAATTCCTGTCATACTTACGATTTTTTAGCAATTCTGCTAATATTCGTAAAATTTTACGAATTTGCTGTCATTTAGACCCGTCTGTCAAAAAAACTGTCAAATAGATGAATTGCATTGCAGAATCATACCTAATATGAATATTGTTTATGTATAACAACATGAACTGCCAATTCGTGACCATTTTGTGATTTTTGACATGATTCATATTATTATCCGAATGCAGATCTGCGGCTATACAAATATTTTTTCCTTGCGCTCATCGAACCCGCGACAGGCAGATTAGTAGACCATCGCTCAACTGCTGCGCCTACTGTGCCGTTTATGTCTACAATTTTTGTGTCCCCGAAACTAACTTCATAGGTAGATCATGACCCTAATTAAGACATAGAATATCAGTAAACAATTACGTAGTACGTACACGTGGAATAAATTTTGATCCCAATTGTACATTTTTTTTCTTGGTTTTGTGTTACATGTATTTTTTTAAATAATAGTTTTGAATTTGATTTCTGGGCAAACTTCACTGAGGTTGTCAATACTACAATAAAATTGTCAGCTCCATTTTACCGAGATCACCCTTCTTTCAATGATTTCACATATTGTCCAAGATACAAAACTACATCAATTGCTTAACACCATATCCACTGGGAATCAACTAAAAAAATTAAAACTGCCGCCAAAAATCCTGTCAAAATTAAACACAAGAAGAACAGCTCCCATAGAAAATATCTAACGTCAAAATTACGGGCTACCAACCTTAAATTTTTATTTTGTCAAACGTTAATTATTCTGAGTGACAGCTCACTAACTGCCAACCCTGGAGCGACGTAAGCGCGATAATACTCAACCAATATTCATATTTCATGAGACTGCATGTTTATGTAGTGCTTCATGTCTTAGAAATAATTGCGTTCCTCACTTAGTGCTTTAAAACTTAATTTATGTGTGTAGGTAAATATTGCCTGAGGCTACTAGAAAGGAAGATGGGTAACAGTCTTAGTTCAATTTCCTTAGAGTTAAGTAACTCAGGGTTTCCAATTTTGAGGCAGCACCAAAAACAAACAGGCATATCAATCTATAGAAATTTTGGAATATATAGATAATTATATAAAAGGAGCAACTGGCTGGCTAACATATCAATGCAAAGCTGTAACTATTGGGACTATGAATGTGATTTTTTGCAGTAGATTTCATTTTATGATGTAGGCGAACATCAAAAGAAGATGTTCCAAAATTGACCCAAAGATTATATGCAGAGACCTACTTTCTTCCAGGCAAAGACTTTGGCAAAGGCTAGTACTTAATATGGATTAAAACTAGTTTTTACGAACAACAAAGTAATATGCTAGCTAAAATAATTATAAATTCTATTTCATGCGTCAAAGTCAAAATAAATCAGTGACAGATTCCAACGAATAATTAATTTGGAAGTGGTGACAACCGTAATAATTATACTTTTGTTTATTGTCATATTCAGTGGTAGCCGCCATATTTCACTGAATCACAAACAAAACGTCACGCATAATTACAATTTATGACTGAAATAAAATTCTAAATCACTCTCGTTGAACAAAACAAGGTAAAATTCAATAATCTGTATTGGATTACGTCCGCGCCATAGACGAGTATTTTATTATCTGTCAAAGCATTGTTTACGGCGTCCATTTTAATTCGGATTCCCGCCTTTTTGTCATTATACACCGGTAGGTTGGTATTACGTGTAAAAATTGCAGAGTCAATTGCTATCCATGGATAGACGAAAGAAATTAAGATTCGAAAACTTATAAGACCGTATGACACTTACACTTACACTTATCTTCAACATCTTTGAATAAGTTGGATTATACCTGTGAGACCAGGTAGTATTTTATTTTATCACAACGCAAACTGCACCTCTATGTGGGCAGACCAGAAATATTCTATTTCAGATCATAAGACTTAATTTCATAAGATAAAATTTGATGTCATCGACACAACTTTAAGAAACAAAAATTAGTCTTGAAAAAACGCGTCCTAAGTTAACATCATAAATCCTTATTTACTTCCAGCCACCGTAAGCGCGGGCTTGCGGACGGCGAGTAATGGGTAGCTCGCTGTCCGACTGTCCGGTAACCGTCCGGACCGAGCCCAAGCCGTCGTGTTCCACGCGCACCTAAAAGATTTGTCAGTAAAACGTAGGGGGCCAGCATGAGTAATGTGAAAGTGAACATCAGAGCCCTAGGACGAAGGCAATAAAGGAACAGGAGTGGTTTTTAGTCGGTAAGACTCTGACACTATCTCCTGCCCCGCTCAAGGGCGCGGAGATGACATTGGATAATTTGCCACCGAAAAAAATAATCTTATTTATTTATTCAATTAGCATTTTTTTTTTTTAATCATTCAAAGTTTAGCCTGAAAGTAATCAGAGCCCCATTGTTATATCTAAATCGGTGTGGTATGTATAAAACGTATCTACAATTGGTGACGTATGTACAATTGGTGACGTATGTACAATTGGTGACGTATGTACAATTGGCGACGTATGTACAATTGGCGACGTATGTACAATCGGCGTATGAGGGGCTAAGTGGCAAAATAAATATTTACGAATTTATGTTCTTCTTCTCAGTCGGTGCACTCTTGTCACAGTGGTCGTGGTCATCACTGTGAACCACGATGAGTGATCATCTTGGTCATAAGGCGCTATTCATCGCGGACTGTAGCTTTCCAGATACATTCGTAGACCGAGCATTTATTTGCGGCCTTGATCTGGTCTGTCCATCACATTGGTGATTTACCACGTGAAGCTTGGTGCTCTCAACTTATGTATTATGTGGTAAATTTTACCCGGTAGTGTATGCTGCCAACCCGGCTACAAGTAACATGGGACAAGCCCAAAACTATAATAATAGTAAAATTTTCCGCTTTGTATCCCATATAACACACTAAAAGCACCCCAAATAAATATTTTTTACAATCATCAATATTATAAAGTGTCAATCCTTTGTCACTTTAAATATGATTGATTAGGTGATTGGAACCTTGCAGTGAACAATGGTAATATTTTGTATAACGATTTTTTTTCAATAGTCCAAACCGAATTTAATAAGACTTTTGAGAAGAAAACTAAAAGTATCTGCCCTAAGTTTATATTTAGTGACTGGGCGACTAAAGGAATCAGGATAAGTAGGGAAAGACTTTTCGAGCTGTATGGCCTTAAGCCTATTATTAACACTGAAACTTTTAATAAGTATGTTGCTACCTATTCAAAAATGTTTAAAAATACTTGTAAGGCAGCTAAGGCCTTATATATTAGCAACAAGGTTAAAACAGCAGACAATAAAATAAAAACGGTTTGGAAAATCATAAATAATGAAACCAACAGGAACAAAAAACATAATAATGATTACATATTAGAGACTCATCATGGTCTTATTAGCGATAACAAAGTAGTTGCGGAAGAATTTGTAAATTTCTTTACCAGTGTACCAATAAAAACTACTGAAGCCCTAAATTCATCACCATCTCATGCTTTTGGTTTATTACAGGCTAATGTTGCAGCCTGCCCCACTGAATTTAACTTTAAGCATATAAACCCCATAACAGTAATAAAAGCATTTAAACAAATCAAGGTTAAATTAACTGAAGATCTTTGGGGTATGTCTATCAAAGTTTGTACCTCAATTATTGAGACTATAGCGCCATACTTAGCTTTAATATTTAATTTGTGTATAGATCAAGGTGTCTTTCCGGATCTAATGAAATATAGTAAAGTTAAACCACTTTTTAAATCCGGGGACAGTAAAGACTCTAATAATTATAGGCCACTGGCCTGACTCCGTGTTGCCAGTTTTTAGCAAAATATTTGAAAAGGTGATGTTAGATCAAATGCTTAATCATTTTAACACAAATAACATCTTACACGATAAACAGTATGGTTTCACCAAAGGACGTTGTACAACTGACGCTGGTGTCTCCTTACTAAAACACATGTTTAATGCGTGGGAAGAGGCACAAGATGCTATAGGCATCTTCTGCGACCTGTCTAAGGCGTTTGATTGTATAGTTCATGAAACATTACTCCTGAAACTTGAGCATTACGGACTAGGCAAAACTGCGTTAAACTTATTAAAATCTTATTTGAATGATAGACAGCAATTAGTTCAGATAAACGGTGTCAATTCGTCGGGGTTAAATGTTAAAATGGGAGTACCCCAAGGTTCGATTTTAGGTCCTTTTTTATTTTTAGTTTACATTAATGATTTACCCCATTTGTTGCAAAATAAACTTAATATGGTGTTGTTTGCCGACGACACTTCTTTGATTTTTAAGGTAAATAGAAGGACTAATAATCTTGACGACGAAAATAACGCCCTAATGCAGGTCCAAAACTGGTTCACTGCTAATAATCTAGTTTTAAATGGGAAGAAAACTAAATGCATAAGATTTTGCTTACCGAATGTCAAAAGTAGTGAATGTGACATAGTATTGAACAACGAGAAACTAGAATTCGTCGATAAAACGGTTTTCCTGGGGATAACGTTTGACTCAAGGCTACAGTGGGGTCCTCATTTAACATCTCTTGCAGGACGGCTTAGCTCAGCTGCATATGCTGTTAGAAAAATCCGCCAATTTACGGATGTTGATACCGCTAGACTAGTCTATTTTAGTTATTTTCATAGTATCATGTCATACGGTATCTTACTATGGGGACGGGCTGCAGACATCCACTCTATTTTTATATTACAGAAAAGAGCCATCAGAGCCATATACAATCTCCGCCGGTGCGATTCTCTAAGGGAACTGTTTAAAGATATTAACATCATGACGGTACCTTGTCAATATATCTATGAAAACATCATGTACGTTAGAAAGAATCTTCACCTTTTTAGTAAAAGAGGCGATAGGCATAATTATGTTACAAGGAATAGGGACCTTTTAGTTCAACCAGGTTTCAGACTGGCTAAAGTAGCGTCTTCTTTCATGGGGTACTGTTTAAAATGTTACAATAAAATACCTCCTCACATATTAGAACTCAATGAAACAAAATTTAAATCTTGTATTAAACGCACACTATGTACACGGGCATATATTATAGCTTGGATGATTATATTCAAGATAAAAATGCTTGGGTTAATGCTGGTCCAGCTCCACTACCAGCAGGGCGTACAAATTGATTAGTTTGGAAAATACTTTTTTATCTTTTTATTTAATATTAAATTATTATTGTATAATGTAGAAGCATTTATTTTCAAAGTTTGTAAATGTGAGTACCATGGAGCATTTTACGGTTTTTGGATATTGGACTTGTTTGACATAAATGAGCATGGTGGTTGAGAGTTTGTCATGCTCACTCAAATGTCTCACTGATGGTGGCGCGTGTGTTGGATCATTCGGTTCCCTTCAAAATGGTTGAGCTGAGTGGTGCTGATATGCGCGTCATGTCCGTGAACGGGCGCTGTCAGTTGAGACTGGTCATCTCTTAGCTGCCAGTGGTTTATTTTAATATCTTTATTTAGAATGCCTTTTTTTTGTCTTTACTTTATTTTATTGACATTGTTCTCACATAATAGCAGCGACAAGAAACATGTAACAGAGATATTTGTTATACATAAAATGATTGAAAAGAGTGTCCATGGAGTTTCTTGCACATTCTTCTCCATAGAGATCTACGCTTTTTTTTTTTTTTTTTTTTTTTCTCCAATCCATCGACAGGAGATTATGGCTGGCACTCTTGTGCATCCGCCAGTGTCAAGTTGTTTTGATGTTTATTTTGGACGGGGTTTGAAGAGGAAGGTAGGGAAACATAATTATAATGCGAAAATTAACGGAATTTGGAATAACATGGATATAGGATCAGGAATGTGTAAAAAACCTATTGTATATTTAGTTATTGAAAATATTACGTAAATAAAAGGGACAAAAATCTATTAAAATACTAATAAATATTTATACATTTTACAAACGGATATTGTTGTCATAAATATAATCAGAAAGAACACTATATATGGAGGGGTTGAAAGAAAAAAGAAGAGTTTTCACTGATGTAGGGAAAGGGACACGGAGGGATATCAAACAATTTAAAAAGGAAGTACGGTCATGAATCGGGCAGGAAAAGAATATATGGTTCAGATCCCCAAAGTCATGTCCACATTCACATTGAGGACTATCTATAATACGGAAGCGTGCAAGGTGCGCTGGGCAAGTAGTATGACCTAAACGCATTCTTATTAAAATGGTTGTCGCAATTTTGCCAAGTTTGAGGACAGAGAACCAAGGTTTACATGGAATTTCTGACTGTATGCTAAAGTAGTATTTTCCTTTTGAACGGCTACTTTCTGCCCAAACTCTATCCCAGGAATCCCTAAGATAATGTCTAGGAAGAGTAGCCAAGTCTTGAGTATAATTTTTGAATGGAACAGTATCCCCACACACCACAGCCTCATTAGCAAGTCTATCAGCTTTTTCGTTACCTTTTATACCACAATGACTTGGTATCCAGACAAAAACAACAGAAAAGCCCTTCACAACACAGTCAAAAAGTTTTCTCCTAATATGTGTTATAAGAGGAGACGGTGTTTTAGACTTAAAAGGATATCTTAAGAGCGCCTGAAGGGCACTCATGGAATCAGTTAAAATTAAACTATTTCTAAGCTTTAAAAGTAAAATATATTCTACAGCTTTAAGGATACCAAGACATTCACCAGTAAAAACAGTTGCTTCAGGTGGGCACTTTACTTTCTGGACAATATTGTACTGCGCGTGATATATTCCTACCCCCACACAATCATTAGATTTATGTTTGGAAGCATCAGTGAAAATATGATGCCGCTCAGGCCAATTTTGTTGAACGATAGAATTAAAATGTGTATTAGCGTTATTTTTATCAATATCTGCAATGTACTTAACAGATGGAGTGTTAGTCAAGGCTTCGTATTCAATGTTAAACAAATCAAGTTTTGGAGACCGGTGTGTCGGTGCATTAAATGATTTAAATCGGATATAACTTTTAACTAAACAAGGAATAGATTTGTGATTCCAATAATTTGACGAGTCAATGAGATCAGCAAGCATTTGAAGTTTTTGAATTAAAAGGCTATTTGTAAACTGTAAAACACGAAAGAACAATCGGTCCGCTAAAAATTGACGTCTTAGACTAAGTGGAGGTTCATTACACTCAATTTGTAATGCGTTAATGGGACTAGATTTCATGGCTCCTGTGATTATTCTCAAGGCCCTTGATTGGATGGAATCCAGTTTCCCAAGGGCAGCTACGTTACAAGGCTCCAATAAGAAGATTCCATAATCAAGAACACTTCGAACTAAAGCATTGTAAAGAAGCTTTAAGGAAAACGGATGCGCACCCCACCAAACACCTGATAGACATCTCATCAAATTTAGAAGTTTTTGACATTTGTTTAGAACATAATCGCAGTGAGGAATACCTGAAAGTTTAGAATCCAAAACGATTCCCAAAAACTTGGCTTGATTTTTAACTGGTATTTTATTATTGTCATACTCTACAGATATCGGAGGTTGAATACGTTGGCGAGTAAATAAGACTAAAGAACTCTTACTCGCTGATATGTTCAGGCCATTTTTGTCCATCCAAATTCTTAAACCAACAAGAGAGTTAGATAGCAGAGTACAAAGAGAATTTGATGAACTTCCCGTAGCGTACAAAACTAAGTCATCTGCATATTGTAGGATGCTTGTTGAATTTTGAAGTGAGGAAGCCAAATCAAACGTATACAAATTAAATAATATAGGGCTGAGTACTGAACCCTGTGGGAGTCCTTTCCATACCAGCCTACTGTCATCCTGTGTTTGATCTAAGTTAATTTTCCTGCCTGAGAGGAGGTTAATTATAAAACGACACAACATTTCAGGAATGTGAAGCATCTCTAATTTTTTTTTAAGAACATTCAGGAGGACACTGTCATACGCTGATTCGAGATCTAAAAATACTGCAAGTACCGATTGATTTCGTGAAAACGCAACTCTTATATCTGTTACCAATGTAGCCACACTATCCAATGTACTTTTGCCTTTCCTAAATCCAAACTGAGACTCTGGTATAATTCCACGGTTTTCAATAATCCATTCAAGGCGGTTTTTAACTAAATTTTCAGCTACTTTTGCAATTACGGGCGACAAAGCTATTGGGCGGTAAGATGAAGGTTCTAATGGTGTTTTACCTGGTTTCAAAATAGGAATAATAGATTGAGATTTCCATGATGGAGGGATATTACCTGATAACATAACTTTGTTAATTAGGTCCAAGTACAGTTCAAGTGAAGATTTATTTAAATTAGCTAGGAATGAGTAAGGAATACCGTCTTCACCTGGAGCGGAATCTTTAACTGAGGATAGAACGCCCTGTAACTCCTGCATTGTGAAAGGAGAATTTAGTAGACTTTGGTTATGAGAGATAGAAGGAGGAATGTTATCATAAATAATATCTTGCTCTGGAACCGATGGTGGAGCTAGGCGATTAAGGAAAGAGTTTCTTAAATTTGGTGGAATGCTAGAAACATTAGAAAGTGTAACTCCGTTTCTAAATTTTCTGATATTTTGCCAGACAATAGACGCGCTGACATTAGGAGAGATCGAAAGGCAAAACTTTTTCCATCCTTCAATTTTTTTTTCTTTGAATAATTTTCGTGCTTTCTCCATAGCATCACATAAAATTTTGAAATTACTTTCTGTCATGTTATTTTTGTAATTTTTTTCGGCTTTCTTTCTGACTTTCACTACTTGGGAACATTCCTTATCCCACCAAGGAGGGGAAGGAATACGACCATTGGCTGAATTCTTTAAAGGAAAAGTTTCATCTGCAGCTTGTATAAGTGCGTTTGTGAAATTATTATTACAATCAATAGGATCCTCTAATAAATTATTTTGTAAATTAGAAAGCTTACTTTCTACAAGAGTTTTAAATTTATCCCATAACCCATCCTCACCAAGTTTATATTTTAACCGTGGTTGCCTCGGCAGACTAGGAGACCTGCAAGGATGTGTAGGAGATATATGAATTGGAAAGTGGTCGCTTCCATAAGAAGATGGCAAAGTGCACCATAAAAGAGATGAAGATAAATTAGGAGTACAGATGGAAAGATCTATTGCGCTTAAGTTTTCTTTTGGCCCTGTATGTCGAGTGGGAGACCCGGAATTTAATAGACAAATATTATGTTGGTCAAATATATCTAATAATATGTTACCACAATATGATGAAATAGTACACCCCCAAGAAATATGGTGACAATTGAAGTCACCTAAAATTAAGAAAGGACGAGGAAGAATAGATACAAGATTGTTGAATTGTTGAAGAGTTGACAAAGAAGGAGAAGGAATGTATATAGAGACAACACAAGTATTATTAATCTGTGCAGCTACCACAGAAAAATCATTATATACAGGAAGGGATAGAGGACAGTAAGAGACAGTATTTCTGATGAGTATAGCGGCCCCACCGTACCCATCAGACCTATCATCTCTGAGGCAAGAAAAGCCATTGATTTTGAAAATCGAGTCTGGTTTTAACCAGGTTTCCGAAATTGCAAACAAAGAAGCATTATACTTATTTAACAAGTAAATGATTTCATTTTTTTTTGAAACTGCACTTCTACAGTTCCATTGTAGTATGTTCTGAATTTGTACTGACATTATTAACAGCAGGTTTTTTATAGATATTGACTAAAGGGGCAACGTTGGACGGTATTTCTATGTTATATTGAGTAAGGGTTTGAATGAGAGTTTGTATTATTTCTGACATTGACATCATTGTAGTTGTTGTATTTGTATTTAAGGCACAGCCGTTTTGTGGGCTCGGTAAGTTATATTCATTAACAATCTTTTGGTGTTTTTCTCGGTCGTACCCTTTACCTGGTTTAGAAGGAGGCCGACGTTGTATGTAAACTGTTTTTTTATTAGAGCTTTGTGAAAGAGAATATTGTGTATTAGAAGAGTTTGGATGAGCGTGAGTAGTAACAGGAGAGCTAGTTACATTTGCGTACGATTTAGAAATAGGTGCAATCAATTTAGTAACTTCACCATATGAAATACATTTTTCAGCCATAACAGTTTTAATCTCCTTTTGCCGTAAAAATTCAGGGCATATTTTTGAGGTAGCGAAATGTTTGCCAGAGCAATGACAGCAAGATAGATTTTCGTCTTCAACATTACAAGTATCACCAGTATGTTCCTGGCCACACTTGTAACATTTAGGTTTGGACCTACATTGAATTTTGGTATGCCCAAAACGACAGCAATTGTAACACTGGATAGTGGGAAACACATACAGCTCTACAGGTAGTGAGTTGTAACACATAAATATTCGTGGAGGAAGAACCTGACCGTCAATCGTTACCACAACGTTCTGCGTTGGTTTCCAGACAGGTGAACCTTCTACAACAGTTTTGTAATTTATTCTCCTAACTTTAAGTATTTTTCCACAATTATCCGGCACTGAAGCATTTTCAATTATTTCTTCAGGCGACCAATCAGCTGGAACACCACGTATAAGGCCCATTCTTGTTATGTGGAAACTCGGTATAAATGCTTTTAAATTGCTTTTTGGTAACTCTGGATTGTAAATAAATGAATTAGCATTGTTAAAGTTTGAGAATGCTAAACAAATTCTATTCCTGCCTATCCTCTTAAGAGATCCATCTACAATGTTTTGAATGGCATGGCTCTTTAAAAACTTGCCAAATGTGACCGGGTGTAAGGTGGTATTATCGTTGGGTGATTTAATCTCTTTAATGATGTGTACTATATAAGGGCCGATGTCAGAGACCTCATATTTATTTCTAGCGATACCAGATTCTGAAACCTTGGGACTCGGACCACTAGTCGGTGTGACAGTGTTGAGTGAGGTGTTAACAACAGGGGCAGAGTCACTATTTTCACTCTCTGTACTAGCACAACAACATCCTGTCTTACCATCAACCGCCTGACTGTGCTTCCTTTTTTTTTTATTACAGACTCTGCATATTTTATGCAGTCTATTCCTTTTAAGACCACGTTGAACATTAGAACCATCCGTCTCCATTCCAGATTCATTCGATAACGTTGACGAAGGAACTGTTACAAAATTTGTAGCCGGGGGTACAAAGACCCCCGGGTCCGCCAAGTCAGGCGGCTCGTTCATTGAAAAATATCAAAAAACTTACCGAAATCGGCAAACTATACACTAAAACTAATATATGTACACTAAATATTAATATAATTTACAATATAATACAAAACTGATCCTTAAATAGAAAAAAAATAAAATTGAAATTTTTAACAAGAAAAAATGCACCGATCCGCTCAAAGTTTCCCGCGCTTTTTTTCGATCTACGCTTTGGAATGTGCAATTAGCATCATTTTTTTTCTGACAGACTGACACCTTGACCTTTCAAAAGTGCCTGTAAATGGTTTATTTGAAATAAATGCTTTTGAATTTTGAATTTTGAATTTTGAATTTTGAATTTTGAATTTTGATTATTGATATAGAGCAGTGGTGGCCAAGTTGTAGCGGCCCCGACTTACGCACATTACTTTGTTTTATATTATTTATTTTATCACCACTGCTGTCAAAACGGTGAAAGAAAACATCGAGAGGAAACCGGCATGTCCCAAAACCAAACATTCGAAGATATGTGACATCCACCAACCCGCACTGAGCCCGCGTGGTAGATTACGGCCCATTCCCTCTCCTAGAGAGGAGGCCTGATTCCCATCAGTGGGAACATTATATGGCTGATGCTATGCTATGCTAATCATTTGTCAAATATTTTTCTATAGCAATCTGGATATGTGCAACAGTTAAATCAGACGATAGCAATACAAATAAAATACGTAATACAACCCAAGCTACTGTTTCAATGAATGTTAAAATTAACAGTATAAGTATTGGCAATGTTTAATTAAACCCCTCTTGAATCGTTACACTTTCAGGTGTTTCAGGAATTCGCTGAAAATCTCCCTTCCGCCGGTGGAAACGATTTACTAGGCCTTGACGGCCAGAATTCAAATTAAGTACGCCCATCAAAAGTTCATTGGCTGTTTAGTAAAATGTCATAGCCCCTTTTAAATTTCTATTAAAGGTAAAAAGGAGTGTTCGATATTTAAATTGAAAGGTGAGTAATTTTTGTAAAGTTTAATCAAATATGTATTTTTTAGGGTTCCGCAGGTACCTTAAAAGGAAAAAAACGGAACCTTTTACTTTGTTGTCCGTCTTTCTGGCTCTCTGTTAAGACTATACCATGATTTTTAATTAGACGAACCAAAGTGACAGCAGTAGACAATGCCCAACGGTCAAATTACAATGCTCAACTGTCAAACAACCATTGTTATAGCTGTCACTTTAGTCCATCTAATAAAAAATCACAGTATACTTATCTCGGCAACGCGTGGAGGTATCCAATTGAAATGAAAAAAAAAAAACACTCAGGTCTGCGGTCCCTTAAAGCTGTGAAAAAATGAAACTTCTAAGATAACGACAAAAAGATACGGCCGTTTATCTCACAATAAACGTACCTTTCGACACTCTCAAGGGAATCAAAATTTAGAGTATTTCCGTTGACCTAGAACTCTGAAAGGCATGAAAGAAGATCTCATAGCACCTAGTAAATAATAAATCTGAAAACTGTAAATTCGTTGTTACGTCACAAAGAAAATACTTTTTCAATTGAGACTCAATTCGGGAATTGAACTATTTACTTTAGTGAGTTTGTACAGAACCCTCGGTTTGCGAGTCTCACTCGAACTTGCCTAGTTTTTTTTTTTTAATATTCAACTTTACTGTTCCCACAAAGGCAAGATAACCCCTTCGAACAATCTAATTGTTCGATCATTTGGTCATTGGTATTAGCTGGTCCCGTCACTTTGCTGACAGCTGTTTATGGTGTGCCTGGATCACAAATCGCTGTTGATCGTCGCCAGGTTTAGTCCTAACTGTGTTGGAGTATAACAAAAACAAATCTATCCTACTTCAACACTGTGGGCTTTCTCTTTCTATCTCTTTCTAACCAATAAATATTGTATTAAATCGGTCTGAGTCCCTTATCAGCAGTTGACTGAAATCCCTAGTATATTTACAGTTACTGTATTCCACTAGCGTTGCTTAGAAACACACGTATCACGTAATAATACTGAAACACAACTTCTCTTCTCGATCTTTCACTGTTCATGCTGTGCGCCTATGGAACTCTCTTCCTCAAACACTACTGGCTAGCCCCTCATTGGAAGTTTTCAAAGGAAGAATTAGGGAAAATTTCCTGTCTATGTGACTCATTATATGTATGAATCGGGATGGGGGGGGATTATGTATATATGTATATATATAGTATGTTTATGTATTGTGTGCTTGCACATATTTATGTAGTTTATTTTTAGTTTTAATTGTAATATAATTTATCTCTTAAGTTTTGTTGTGCATATAATGCAATATCCTCAAGTTTTACAATTTCTTTATATACATTTTTAAAGGTTTGCTGTAAGAAAACCCAATTATGGGTTAAGCTTGCCTGTGTACATTGCCTGTCCTATTTAATGTTAACTCTATAGTCTATATACAATAAAGAATATAAGAAAGAAAATGTCAATAAACAGTTATTATTGAAATCCTTAAAACAATGTTTCTCTTTGGCATCAACCTAAGTATTAACCCTAACAAACTGGACGGCGAGCTACACATTGCTTATCGTCTGCAAATCTGCACCTATAGTGGCTGGAAATCGTCCCTAGATGCCTTTGTCGAGCGAACTAGTTTTCACCCTGCGGTTTTATCTGCCCGCACTGATTTCTTTTTAAAAGCTTTTTATTAACTTGCAATGTACTTAACTATTTACATAAGTTATAAATACTTGTTTCGTTTTCGTGTAACAATTTTTCAGTGTTATTATGTTGTTGCTTAACTTGTAAGGTTTTTAGCGTGATGTAAGCCTATAAATTTTGTTGATTTATCAAATAAAAAAAAAAAAAATCAAATGGAGACTTCCAACGAGTAGAGCTTCAAACAAAAAAAATATACTATAGTCTTTAGTACTATGTACTTTAATTAGTACTATTGATTATACTTTTAAGCTGGTCGGTCCAATTAATGAGCGCGTAGATTATGCAATACAAACTAACTCCCGAAAATGATTTCATACTATAAATCTGCTTTAATTACCACTACACAATACCGTCTGGTTTCTAGACATGGAGCAAAAACAAACACCATTCCATCCCTTTCCAACACACAGAGTTACGTATCTCCATCTCTTTCTCACTTGTACATGTCATTAGCAATCAAATCAGACATGGGTATCGACAGATTGGTAGCTTACCACTTAATGTTGGCAAAAAATTATAGATTAACATTCATAAAATTATTAACATATAATAAGACACTATGTTCTATTAATATACATAGTGTTAGATCATTAAAATGAATGTAAAAAAGGTTGTGGCCATTAAAAATCACTTTTGAAAGCTTGATTGTCGATTCTTAGAAATTAATTTCATGGCCAATGTATGAAGACAGATTGTTTCTAAGAACGCGTTTCTGTCATAAATTCTGCACTCATTAAATGTACGGATAATAGAGCATCAAGAAACCTATACTTGTTATACAACTTTATTTATAGTATTTGGTTGCGCCAATTTGCTATGATCCGCGATTTTGTTTTTTGTAATTTATTTTTTGGCCTAGCAATCCTATCCCTTCCGTTTCCCTTCCCCGCACGACCTCAAGAAATGAAATGACATGACGTGTTTTGTGCTTCGAGTGTGAATGTGTCCGCTCCGCTAACATCGCCCGCTCGAAATTACAAGAAAATTGACTATTTCGTGATCCAACCATTCAAAGACTCAACAATAGTGCAGTGTAGTGCAATACAGGACCTGGCAGTGGTTAAAGGTGCGAAGTCAGAGTTCGCCGGCCGGCGCCACGTGGAACCTTCGAGGTCAAAAGGTCAGTGTTCCTCCCTAATACATCCATCCCATCAATAAATAAAGGCACAGTACCTGCATATTGTTAACAAACCTTAGATCGCTTTTTCAAACATACAGTCCACCAAGCTTATTAGCGCAACCAGTATTTGCTTTGAATATAGATAGATAGATATATTCTTTATTGTACATCAAAGATATAGTCTGTTCAGAATCAGTAACTGAATTGATTCTAATAATTTTTACACCATGTTATATTTTTTTCGAAAAATAATTAAAAACATTAGACACCAGCACAAAGCTGGGTGCTGCATCATTGACCCGAATGGCTCGGCGACCATTTTTTTGACCATGTGTTTGTGATTTTTCTTGATACAGATGATATTTTGTGATATGTGATATTGATATTACGCAGCCATCGCGGTTGCGATTTTTACCCGCAAACCTGGCGGGTGATTATCCCTGCACTCTATCTGTCACTCCTCCTCTTGCGTCCTACTGAGGGTTGTGACCTCCCTGCTTCATCACTTTCACTTGCACTACATTTTTCAATCTGTTTAGGTCTCTGGCGGTGTGAAGGGCATTGTTTACCGTAGAGTCAAGAGCGGTGTGGATCTGGTTGGTCTAACGTATTGAGCTGCGGCCACAAGGCCTTTTGCCATCCATTTTACTGGTCACGATAAGCCTTTCGAGGTTGGTATGGCGGAAAGAGTTCAGGCGGGATCTCATGGTGAAATGGCGACTGCGACTGTCGCAACCCAGTGCTGGGCACGCCTTAATTATGGCGGTAAGGCCCCTCTTTGAGGCGTGGCTGGAAAGACCTCACGGCGTCCTAACCTTCCGCATGACCCAGGTTCTCACCGGACACGGTAAGTTCGGGAGGTTCCTGTTCCGGATTCGTGCGGAACCGACGCCCGGGTGCCACCACTGCGTGGACTGCCCGGAGGATACGGTGGAGCACACGGTCGAAGTGTGCCCCGCTTGGGCAGAGCGTCGCCGTGTTCTCGTGAGAGCGATCGGCAGCGGCGATCTCTCGCGCCAGGCCCTGGTACGGGCCATGGTCCGAAGCGAGGAGGGATGGCAGGCGGTCGCCTCCTTCTGCGAAGCAGTAATGCTAGCAAAGGAGGAGGCCGCACGCGAGAGGCAACGGCCCACAAGGCCCAGCCGCCGCGGGGATTCCGATTCCGATCCTGATTTCCAGCCAACGTAGACGCGGGCTTGCGGACGGCGAGCTATGGGTAGCTCGCTGTCCGACCGTCCGGTAAACATCTGGACCAAGCCCAGGTCGTCAACGGCGCGCACTGTTCCCGCGCGCCTCAAGGAGTTGTCAGCAAACCGCAGAGACCCAGCCTGCTAGCTGCAGGCAGGCAGGGTCGAAGCCTACTGGGGCCAAGGGTTTGCTTCCGAAAGGAAAGCCCGGCCCTGGTGTCTAAGGCCACGAAGGAACGGGGTGGGTTTTTAGTCAGTAAGAGTCTGACACTATCTCCCGCTTCGCCCAAGGGCGGGAGATGTCATTGGATGATATTAACCACCACCAAAAAAAAAAAAAAAAAAGCCTTTCGAGGTTGCCACCGTCTCTCCTTGCAATGTAACCGAGGTATTGTAGAATCTTGTGACTATAATCGCCGTTGTCACTAGCGTGAATTTATTACAAGAGACAAGGTAGGAACTTGCAAATTTTATTTTTCGTATTTTTTTATTAGCGTTCATTCAATATTTTTTTCTAATTTTAATTAGTTATCATGATTTTATTATTATATTGGTTAGTGCCATTATAATTTTCGACTGAACAATTTATTGCCTTACCCGGATTTGAACCCACACAACTTCGTGCCTACCATCGAAGCTTTAACCACTGGCTTTTACTATTTCTTATTCTATACTACTAGCACTCGTATTTATTAACAAGTAAAACTAATTACTTGATTAAAAATAACTACTTTACTTAAGTATACAGTACAATTTCTATTTGAATTTTTCACGAAGCTTTCTAACGTCAAGTAATGACTTAATTAGAAATTACCTAGCAACAAGCAATTACTTCTTTACAAATACGAGGGTAAGCCATCAAATTTGAAATCGTCAACCCATCTACATCATCATCATCATCATCTTCCTGCCCTTGTCTCGTGTTATTTGGGGTCGGCGTAACACGTTTCTTTCTTCCATTCTTTCTTGTCACCCGTTATGCTATCACTAACTCCTTTTTCTTTCATATCACTTTTCACACAATTCATCCAACTTTTCTTTGGCCTCCCTCTCCCTCTCCATCCATACACATGTAAGTTCATATATTTTTTAATAACATGCGTTTCAACCCTCACAAACTATTCCCTTTTAAACCATCTACTACAAAGAAAGATTTTTTTTTCGATCAAAGAATCAGCATTGCCATCCAACGTGGCAATGCTGCCAGCATTCTGGACACTTTTCCCATTATCAATATCGATGAGGAAAAATTTTTTGATGCAAAATAAGTTCTTCAACAAGCTTGTAACTTTGTGATTTCTCATCTTATAATAATTTTGGGCTTGTGGACAGGTTGGGGGCCATGAATTATGTGAAAGTGAACCCCGGGAACGAAAGCTAAGAAGGGATAGGGGTGGGTTTTTAGTCAATAATAGTCTGACACTATCTACCGCTTTGCCCAAGGGCGGGAGATGTCATCGGATGATTTTCTCACCTACAAAAATCCCCTTCTCGCTTCCCTCAATGCGAAAAAGGAGGCTACGAGTATTATTCGGCTCTTAATCGCCATGGCAACACACTTTTTGCGTCACCTTGAGAAGGATAAACTGCCAAATAAAGCGTACAGTTAATGTATATACTTACTATATTATACATATATAAATATACCAACCGTAATATTTTTTGTCGGCCGTCTGGCGGTCACTGTGTTCCTATAATATATTACATCACATTAATATAAATATACAACAGAACATAAATATATTATGTATGCCATGAATCTGTTTTTTATGTGACAACGTGGACAGATAACTTTTGTGCTGGATGCGGCATGTGTCATAATGTATATCTTTCGATTTTTTATACATTTTAATGTTAGCCAATAATAGTAAGTTATTGCATTTATTTAAAAGCATATACTAAGCGGCAAATAAAATGAACCATCTGCTATGCTTACGCGCAGCCCCCACTTCGATTGAGACCCAAAAATCGGTTACTACACATTCGTAAGTCGACCGATATAAAGGTTCAACTTGTGTGACGAGGATTATAAGGCTACGCGTAACCATAGCAAATGGTTCAATTTATTTCCCGTGAACTAAACTTCCCTTACGGTAAACTGGTAAGGTTTGAAAGAATGAACGTGGCTCTAGAATACAAAAAGCAACCGAAGGACACAGGTAGGTTTGAGTCACTAAAAATATAATAATCGTTCCATCCTAGAGTGGAAGAAGACGTTTGATGATTCACAAGCTCAAAAAATCTTTCCTAATAAAGCATACACCAATATGCACAAGTTAGTAAGAATAAAAATTATATAATATGTTCTAGTAAGTATAAAAAGGATGAAAAAGCTCCTTGGGCATGGAAAAATTCGTCGGCTTAATTGTCTGCGGTACAGACGCATAACTTTTCACAACATCAATTTTTGTAAAGGATAAAACGCGAAAAAATATTATATTGGTCTCACATATGAATATGAATCAGTATGTTGGGCTGTGAAAAAGATAAATGAAAAAAGATTACACGTGGCGGAAATGAGAACGTTGAGATGGATGTGTGGTGTGACGAGGATGGGTAAAGTAAGAAATGAGTATATATTAGAGGAAGTTCGAAAGAAGTGCCAGTGACTGAAAAGTTGAAAGGGATTCATTTGTTTTATAAGAAGAAAATGGATGAAACGCAAGTTACTAAAAATGTATATGTGGCTGCATGGATGGAGCGGTAGAGGGTAGAGAGAAAGAGGATAAAGTGGCATTGTGAGTGGGATGAAAGAAAAGGGAGTCGGTGATAGAGTGAAGTGAATGAGTGAGAGTGAGTGTACTGAATGAAAAAGAAAAGTATTGCGTCAATCCCAAATAACAAGGGTAAGAAGATGATGATAAACCAACCCACATTTATAGATCAAAACGTTTAGATTTCTTATGAAAATATAAAAATACATGTATTTAAAAAAAAAAGTTGTTACATAGCTTTAAATGAAACAATTAACAAACAGACTTTAAATATCTTAAACTAAAATAAAAAACACTTTAAAAATGTCTAATTTCTGTTCTTCTGTCTCATCTAGTCATCACACTTCCATGACGCGCTGTGATCAAAGGGCGGCACCGTCAAAGCACATTGGAATCCACTAATTACTGCTCAACAACCATCGATGTTCATCCCGACATCGCTAACCACACTAATATCTATGGCATACGCACTATATTAACTGGGAATTCGTAAACAGATTCTGTGAATTAATACAGATGGATTGGTAATGTTCGGTTTGTGGGATAAATTTTGATTGAAGATCATGACTTATTTGAAAACTAGCGACCCGCCCCAGCTTCACACTGGTGCAATGGTGTTATTAAACATATTATGCATTTATTATACATATAAACCTTTCTCTTGAATCACTTTATCTATTAAAAAAAAACGCATCAAAATCCGTTGCGTAGTTATTAAGATCTAAGCATACATAAGGAGAAACAGCAGGAAGCGACTTTGTTTTATACTATGTAGTGATGTGACAAAATAATAAAAACAAACTATTGATTGATAATTTGTAGTTTTGATATACGGAGTATCCCAGATTAACTGTTACCACTAAGACAACTTAACAATACCTTTCAAGTTAAAATACAATCAGCCGTTTTGATTCGTATTCTAGGACGTGCTAAAGAAATAGTCATCTATACTAATATTAAAAAGAGGATTTATTAAAATGAATGAACTCTAAAGGCCACTGGACCGAATTAAATTTTATTTTCACCATTAGAAACTTTATTACTGTTTGACATCTAGCAAAGGAGGAGGTAACAACCCTCACGCCTGGCCGTCCGGGCTGAGCCCAAGTCGTCGACGGCGCGTAAAGTTCCACCCGTGCCTCAAGGAGATATTAGCAAACCATAGGGACCCAGCAGGATTGAAGCCTACTGGGACCAAGGGTCTGCTTCTGAAAGGAAGACTCAGCCCTGGAATTAAAGGCAACGAAGGAACAGGAGTGGGTTTTTAGTCAGTAAAAGTGTAACACTATCTCCCGCTCAGCCCAAGGGAGGGAGAAGTCATTACATTTTCCACCTAAGTCTAATTGACATAATATATGCTGATTTTTTCTTCATTTATGCGGGCAAAGCCGATTGCAGAAGCTAGTACATTTGAAAAACATAACCCTCTTTCAGGCCCAATCGAGCAAAATAATAAAACTGTGCTTGTGAAAATGTACCGGAAAAAATATACATTATAAACAGGAAATTGCACTATAATACACTAGTATAATATTGTAACGACCAATTATTAATAAAATCAAAGAACAATAAAAAAAAATATAACATCTACCCACATAATCTTAATTTTCAAAATTGTTCTAAGCTTTAATCAAAAGCCGAGATTCTCAGAAATGTTATCACATAATTAATTATTAGAATATAATATATTATTGATGGTTAGTCGTAAAATAATTTACATGATAAAAAGTTTAATGTTTCTAGCTCATCAAAAAGCTATAAAATTATTTAACTAACATAGCCATAAAATTAAATTAGTATTTAATTTTGATGTGTGCCTTAAACAAAGTGTAGGTAGTTTGGAGTATGTCTTTTGTTTCTTTATTATGCGCAATGTCCAAAAGTATAGGCTCTTAATAAACTAGTCTGCCTCACCATCAACGATTGAATCAGTGCTTACCATCAGGTGAGATTGCAGTCACGCACTAGTTTATATAAAATTAAAAAAACAGTATTAAAATATATATTTTTTATTTTATTATAAAAAATAAGACAATTATATCAAGAAGAATCGCCAAATTTAAATGGCAATAAGCAGGGCACAGTGCTCGCAGATCAGATAGTCGATGGAGCCAAAGGGTTCTGGAGTGGCGAGCGCCTACCGGATGTCACAGCTTTGGAAGGCCTCCCACAAGGTGGACCTACGAACTGATAAGTGACGCGGGAATCTGATGGATGTGACATGTGCAGGACTGTTTATTGTGACGGCATTTGAGGGATGTCTATGTCCAATAGTGGACGTTTAATGATAAACTGATATTCCTGTGTAACAGAAAATTGTGCAAACTTGAGTTTTTAGCACTTTCTGCACGAAGGTATACAATTCTACAATAGGCCACCCCTAAGGATATACATACAAGCAAGACATTCATTCGAAATAAGGTTCAGTTAAAAACCAGCGTCAGGGAACTACCACCACGTCAGGCATTTATGCTAAACTGGACCTATTTGGCGCAGTCGTGTAACACTCAATGTTTATTTCCTTTTTTTTTAAATGTAATCTTTAATGTTAATAAGTTGTTTCTACATTGTGTGTTTGTATGCCAAATAAAATATTTTTCTTACTTTTCGAATCTTTAAACATGTCACGGACGACCTTCTTTGTGCTAAAGGTAATCTCTGGGGTTTTTAGTAAAGAAAAATTCGTACATTCCCGTGTCGCATAAATACGAACGCCACTAATCAAAGTTTTGAGTGTGTCTGTGTATGTTTGTAACTTATTCATGTTGAGGCCAGGTTCTACTTGAACTTTTTTAAACCTCTGGAAATCCACAAATATAGAAGAGAACACTATGAAAATGTATTCTAAGATAAAAAAAAAAAATCGGGGATCTGACCCTAATTTACGATTTCAAACGTATTTTATCTACGAGATTACGTTACGGAAATATTTGAAAGTTTCAAAAAAAAATAAAGCTTGTTATTTAAAAGCGCTTCACAAAAACAAAAATGTGGAATAGTTATTTTTTTTATATAAAGATAAAACCTCTGTTTTGGGGTCGCGAAGTCGACATAGTCCCGAGCGAGGTTCATACAAAAATAACAAAAACAAACAATTGCTACACTACAATTAGGATTGGTTAAGATGCCATAAAAACTCTTACATCAACATGCAAAATTGCGGTCAACTTCAACGACTATAAAAGATTGTTTCTCTTGTCTTTAAATCGGACACATATCACCAATTTAAGAAAATATTTTATTTTTATTTTGTTTGTATGATTGATGTGTAATAAGTAGGTACGACGAGATTGACATCTTCAAAGTTGTGTACGAAAATCCCGTAAATAAATAAGATAAAAAAAAAAACAATTCGGGGAGTATGTTTCTTTGGAATAATTTTCAACACACAAACGAAGCCACTGGCAATAACTAGTACTAATCCATTCTCGACCACTGTGCCAATTCGGATACTGTTTGTTATCGTCGTATAATTCTGTGTGTGCAAAAAAATATTAGTGGCTTATCAATCATTTATTTTTTAATTTTCATTCAAGCATAGCTAACTAGCTAAATTACTAAATTTAAGCTTCAAAGATGACCTGTTAATGTACTCTACAATCTAGAGGGCGTGACACATACGCCCTTCAAAATCCAATAAACGAAAATATCGATAAAAAGAATCGATTAATTACAGAAAACACTCAAAAATCGATTACCGGGGTAATTGGAATCGCTTCCTTATAGATATGTGCTATGTGCCATTTGAAACACATTTACGTATTTTAAAGGAGTCGGGCGTGGTCTCAGTGTCGGCGTTTGAGTGTTCGTACAAGATAAAATTATCATGTATTCAGATTTTTTTTAAAACTGTTGAGGCTAAATATAAAGACAACATAGTTATAGCAAAAATCTAAGTAATTAATGGCTATGAACTATAAATATTGTAGGATTACTGTAGATTATCACAACCTAGCTGCCACTACAGGAGACGCTCCTGGTATTAGAAGTTGCAAAGTGATTTCCAGCCACTGTAAGCGGGGCTGGTGGACAATGAGTAATAGGTAGCTCGCCGTTCAGCCCTCCGGTAAACACCACACCATAGTCGACCGCGTGTTTTGTTCAATGCGCGCCTTAAGAGAGGCCAACCCGAGGTACATTTTCATACAACCGCTCTTACGCTCTTTCTTCAGATATTTTGGATACACAGGTATCTTGTGGATATTACGAGTATCAAGGCTTCTATAGAAATCAAAACATAAATTTGTGTAAAACTGACCTAATAAAGACTTCTGAAAATCTGCTATTTTACGTGAACTGGGGCCCTCAATAATTTACTGGTACATTAAAAATATAAGTCCGTCACCCGTGTTCACACATATCAGGGAAATCAGTATCAATATAAAAATGTTTAAACTTACCATCACACTTTAATTTATTCTTTTCCTATATTATCCCATTATTTCTTCTTAGAATTCAAATAATGTAGATTAGAAAGATCGTTGAACAGGATTCAGGGTCTGTAGGCGAGAACACCCAATAAAACGTCACGCACTGTTTCAAATTTGCATTATGTATTTACACTTTACTAGGGGTCGTATGGAACTGCCATGACAAAAATATTCAAACCTATATATAGTTTGCTAGGTAACGAAACCGTAGCGACTTCTAAATCGACGCCAACATCATCTATCGATTTTGTGGGTACTAATTGCCCAGTATCTTATTAATATTAGTCGCTGTGATTCCGCCCCTTTTAATCTAAACAATCGTAAAGTATATTATTCTATCGAACACGTTGTATCAACTTTTCTGTGTTCATGTTGTGGTCAACGTACCTAGATAAAAATCGGATAGTACGGTCAGTGCGTCCGAGCGTGCTCCGCGACACTGACGATCCGGATGTCTCAGACACGGAACTATGTGAACGAGTTCGCACAAATTGTACGTGACGGAACACGGCAGGGCCGGCTACCCAGGAAATGCGTGGATAGCGCTTTAGACATGAAACCGTAACAAACAAAGAGATCTCTCATTTAACTCATTTCTAAACTCGCGATCTCTTATAACTTGTACCACACGCACATACATAAAATTCATGTGATAAAACACAAGCTATCAATTACTCACATGTAAATCGCTTAAGCGTGTTCCTTACAATATAGTGGCTTATTTAAATAGCCATAATGTTCTTTGTTATATATTTTATAACTGACCTGACAGATGTTCTTTCATACTACGCAATAACTGTCAAAGTCAGACGTTGTATCATAAGAAGACAGTGTGAAATCGGATGAATTAATGTATTCATAGTAATAAACTAAGATCCTAGAGCTTTCTGACATACCTTATTTTCACATGGATGAAATCTTAGGTTGTCAGTAACGTCTCATGTGCTTCGAATACCTGTCTGCTTGTGGAGCTCCCCCTTGGGAGGCCAGAGCAGGTACCAGGTGAGAAAGGGAACTAAAAATAAGAGTTACTTAATTTTTTATGGCAAATTTTTATACAAATGTTTTGTAGAATATTATTTTAAAGTAGTATCATAAGTGTTAGACACTTTTCATTGACCAAAACTTCTGTCAGACGCTTTAACGCTCCACAAAAAATAAATAAACAAAGTAATATTTCATTAGTCAGACAAATTGTAGACAGCTCTGGGATCTCACTCTATCTATAAGAAACGTGTTTTAAATTTACGGTGGAGGTCATGTTTGAGCTGAGTACCGCCGTGTCCTCGTGGAGGCGATTGGCGGCGGCATACTCTTGCGTCAGGCTCTGGTTCTATGCATAGTCTGGGTTGAGAGGGAATGGAATGCGGTTACACACTTCTGCGAAACAGTAATGCTAGCGAAGGACACGGCCGCACGCGTGAGGACCACGGTCCTCATACCTCAGCCGCCGGAACCCTAAGGGAGAGAACTCACGAAGCGGTTTTTTTTCCGCGGCCGACACGCTAGAGGAAAAGGGTATTTTATTTCAAAACTCTCGAAGCGGTTGATCACCACCGCCGCCACTACCATGGCGGTTTGCGCCCGCACGCTCTGCGGTCGGTTGGCGACGACTACGCCCTATCGGCTTGCGGTCGAAAATCGCATCAGAAGCTGCGGGCCCGCTATCGTGGCGGCAGCGGGAGAAAACCGTTTCGTGAGTTCTCTCCCTAACTCCAGTTTTTAGCCACCGTAGGCATAACTGTAGGGGTCCAGCAGGGCCGAAGCCTACTGGGGCCCAAAGGTTATGTGAGACTGTCACCACGGGCCCCAGGATAAAGGCAAGGAATGGAAAGGTAGGTTTTTAGTCAGTAAAAGTCTGACACTGTTTCCCGCCCCACCCAAGGGCGGGATTCGTCATTGGATGATTTTACCTACGTTAAAAAAAAAAAAAAAAAAAAACCGTAGGCATGTGCTTGCGGGCGACGAACAATGGGTAGATTATCGACAGCGCGTAGTGTTCCATGCGCGCTTCAAAGAAATGTCAACAAAACTGTAAGAGCCCAGCAGGACCAAAGCCTACTAGGGTCATAGCCTACTAGGGCCATGAGTTGAGTTCCGAAAGCGAAACCTGGAGTCTTGAAACTCAAGGCAAACTGACACTGTTTTTTATTATTCAGATAAATTAAAAACGTTTTCTGTTAATTTGAGAGATTTCAGATTTTAAAATGCTCGTCGCATATTTGACGAAGTTAAATTTAAAATTTCATTTTTCTGTACAAGTAAAAGTATGACAATCGGATCACTGCACAGACCTCAAATCTCTTATATCCACTTTTCGACATGTCACAAAACCCTTGAATTCATAATCAAGCCAAGCAAAAACAAGATCATACCGCAGACTGTCGCAAATTCTCTCAAACATTCCCTCTCTATACAACATAACATGTAAATCCATATGGTTGCACTCGACACGCTAATATCCTTTAATAAAGGTAATGCAACTTGAATTGCGACTGCCTGCAGGCTAGGGTTGGTACTGACTTCTTTAGTAAAATGTTTGTTATGATATTATGAGTACTACTATGTACAGTCAGGGGTCAAAAGTGCAGTTGCACCCTACCAATGCTTAAGTAAATGAAATTTCTTTGTACAAGAGGGCTAATGGGCCACAACTCGTTATTTAATTCTTAAGGTTCCTTCTATGAAACGAACTGAGTGATGATCCATTGATCCTCTTCTTTAAAAAATTCTAGACACTTTAATATAGGTAGAGTGCAAATGCACTTTTGAACCCAGACTGTACATAGCAAGGTAAATTGTGAAATAGAGATATGACAAGAACAAAAATAAACAAACCACACCAAATAAAAACAATAATCAACATCAACAATTATGTTTGTAAATATTCATCATCTTCCGGCCCTTGTCTCCTATTACTGGGGGTCAGGGCAACCTTTTTTTTATAATAATAATAATATGCGCTGCACACTTCCGCCGAGGTCTGGGACCCTATCAGAAGCAGGTGGGCCTCGAGGTCCTAAGCTGCTCGGCGGCCGAAGTCCTTCTCGTCGACGCGCAGGTGGTGGTGTCGTCGGCCGAGAGAAGAACTCGTCGCTGGAGCTCGACGCAACTGCCGCAGTCGATGTCACAGCACTCTTGATGGGGCTGGGTTCCGGCGGTAGCGAGGTGGAGCTGAGCGACGAGGTCGGAGGTGGTGGGCGTGCTCTCCGGGTGGCGGCTCTCGTTAACATAGTAGTTCCTTGTGCATTATCTTCATATTTATTTCATGATCAATATAGAATATACGTTTGACTTGAAGTGTCATCTGTCAGATTTATGTTTCTGTTTGTTTTCATTTTTCAACCTTTTTTATTACGAAATGTTTAGATTTTTAGTTTTTGCTAGAGCTTGTGCTAGAAATTTTGGGAATTTACGATACCGAAAACTATTAATTTGTTGGAAAAATTTGCTTGAGCGACAAGTAACACGTTTGATATCGAGAGACACCAATGATACTGTCAAATGATAGAGTTACGGTTGTTATCATCTTTTTTCTAGGTGGAAAATCATTCAATCACTTCTCCCGCTCTAGGGTAGAGCCGGAGGGCTTGTTAGAATTTTACTGACTAAAACCCACTCCTAATTTCTTTCATAGCCTTCGTTTCTTCTTTGCCTTCGTTTCAGTGCCCCGGAGTTTTCTTTCGCATCTAAGGGTAAGATACTGTAGAACCTATTTCATAAGTACCTACTCTTTAGAGAGTGTTGCACTAGGGGCACATCTACACTATAATGCAGAAAAGTTTTTGATTGTTTAGAGGCTTTGAAACTACCATAGAGATTGAAAACTCTTTCTTTTGCTGAGCGTGATGGCTTGTCAGATTTTTACTGACTAAAATGACACCTATGTTCATTCTTTGTCTTTGGTTTCCCGGACCACGGGTTCCCCTATCGGAAGTTAATCTATGGCGCCAGAAAGCTTTGGACCTCGTTCCTTTCCCTGCTGGACCTTAGCGGTTTTGCTTGCATCTCTTTATATACACTGTTAATTTTTGGTCGTTTTAATTCCGTGTAGGGTCGATTCGGTACATGAAACACTATCGATTTATAAAGATAAAATTAAAAACAGAGAGACTTTTTATAAAACTCGAATTAATATACGCATGTACGAAAGTAATTTATTTAAGTAAACGACTCAATGACCTTGTAGGATGTTGTCAGTCGTTACGTGCGTTTCGAATTCGAGTTTAATAAAAGTACTTTATTTTTCATTTTTATCTTTACAAACCCATAGAGTTTCATGTACCGAATCGATCCTTCGCGGGATTAAAACGACCAAAATTTAACGGTGTACTTATATAACTATTCTTAAAATTGCATTTATTTAAAAACTTTGCCGTAACTGGACAAATGCACATCCCTAGAACACCTGGACGCTCCCCAGTTTCGTTCTAAGGCCCGCATTAGCATACCATAGTGTCTCAAGAATAAAATTATTCATATTTCTACCAGCCAACGTTATGACGGCTTTAAATGTCATATTTGTTAGTTACAGTAAAATCTTTGAATGTTTTAGCGTTCATTATCTTTGTAGGATAGTCTTTAAGAGAAATTCAAGGTATATTGAAAAAGTGTATGTTAATAAACATACACTTCTTCACGCAAAATTCATTATATATTCGGCCGTCTAAACAAAAAGTGTCACATCTGCCATTTTAGGCAAAATTAAGTTGTTTACATAATTTGAATAAAAAAAATATCATTTATTAATAAATTAATAAAATAGCATTTTTTATATTTCTCTTTATTTTATTGTTTATATATTGGAACAGTTTACCTGCAGCGGTCTTCTCGTCTAATTATAATTCAAGTGTCTTCAAGGCTAGAGTGAATAGGCTCATAATAATATAATATCATATTGTCTAAATTATTATTGTTTGTGTTGATATTAGTATGAAATTAAATATCTTCATAACTTTATGAAACTACATACAAACATTCAGGTTTAAAATACAGCTAAGAAACAAACTAATTAAGGCTACCTAAAATTAAGCGAAACAAATAAGACTATTAATCCTGAGACCAACAAACTTTCAGGATAAAGTTTTTCTATAAATTTAATCTAAATTACGTCATGACTTAAGTCATGGACAATTATTTCACAGAATAGAATCCCGATCAAATATTAAGAGTTCAAATTATAATGAAACTTATTTGGAGCCGTCAATTTTCATCAGGAAACTGGCGCTTTTCGCGATAGGTGAATTTTTCAACCGTCACTCATAATACTGGAGTGCCGTATAATAATTTAGCTTTAGATTCAATAAAGAAAAATTAGAATATCGAATCAGGATTCTTCAGATGCGTTCAAATATTTAGTCGTTTCACAGAAAATGTAATATAGTTTTTATTCAGTGTGTAGGTATTTTATGGGAGCCTAGTAAAACGGCCCTGGCTTAACGTATTGTGGGTTTTTATTTTTTGAGATTGGGCATCATCCAATGACTTCTCATGCTGTAACAAGAACCATACAATCAGTTGCCCTTTGCTTTCTAAGACCATAGGTTTCGTTTTCAGAAAATACCTAGCTGACATTTTCTTACGGACCGTGTGAACTACTATGCGCTGTCGACAACTTGTACTCGGGTCGGACGGTTACCGGACGGTCGGACGGCGAGCTACTCATTGCTGGCCGTCCGCAAGCCTGCGCCTACGGTGGCCAGAAACCGTGATCGGAATCCCGGCGGCTGAGGCGCGTGGTGCCTCCTCCTTTACTGCTTACTCGCTTACATCACTGCTTACTCGCTTTGGACCATGACCTGAACCAAGGCCCGGCGCGAGAGATCGCTGCCACCAATCGCCCCCACAAAGCCACAGCGGTGCCCCTACTGAGATTACGGAACTCTAAAAAAGTACCTAACCTATTGACTGAGGTACATGCCACAGGCCTTTACGCATAAGCTGACAGTGTAGCAGGTAATTAGCCGACAAAATTACGCGTCTCACAAGGATCTGCCGGTGCCTGTGCGCCGCAACGCGATGGTAACAAAGCTTGCTCATTAACTCCTCGCAAACTGACGACGCCGCTATGAAATATAGACTAAGCGGCAGACGAGACCAGGTATAAAAGCCAAGTTTTCTGCCTAAGACTGTGTGACGTTTTCTTGGACTTTATGTCTTCCCTGGATTATTTTCTACTAGCTCCTACCAGCGTCTTTGCCCGCGTGATAGTAGAAAATTAGTGAAGAAGCAGCAAACAGACACACAGTTTCGCCTTTATAATATTTTTATGGGATTTGTTTAAGAACACATTACACTCATAATAAAAAAAAATATTCATACAGATAGAAGAGCACAAAGGTGCTGTTGGTTAAAAATAAATTTCTTCCTGAAGACCTACGACAGGAAAGTTGGATGAATAGATAATTTTAGGAAACTTAATATAGAAAAAAGTTACAATTCAGGAGCAGATCAGAGTGAAAATCCTCTAGAAAAAATATTGTGTGGGGACAACGAGCCCTGAGTTAGTTTCTAGTCACTGGTTTATACGATGACCGAAGATCAAGAGTGTCAGGTTCTTGATAACTTCTTTATTGTGGATTTAATGTCAGGCTCTGTCAAGCTTACGTGTTTCTTCACCAACACACAGGTAAAATACAAAATTTGAAATTAAATTACAGAATTGTAGAGCTTTATTTAATGAAAACTAGCTTTTCTGATCACTTCTCACCTGTGGCTTATCCAGCAGGAACCGTAAATTTTTCTAGTATAAGAGTAAATTTAGGTTAGGTTACCTTTTCCAGAAATTATGCAGGTATGTGATTGGTTAACTTCCGATAGGGAAACCCGTAATCCTGAAAGGCAAAGGCAAAGAAGGGATATGGTGTGGTATTTGTTAATAAAAATCTGACAAACCCTCCAGTTCCACCATACAGCGGGAACAGACATTGGATGTTTTCCTACCTTAAAAAAAATTGATATGCAAGAATTCAAATCAGGATCAGGTAGATATGTTGGTTGAAAATATTTACAAATACTGTTTCCTATCTTCCAAAATTTCTTACTCTTTGCCTACATTTGAACAGAACTACGAAGATGGAAAATTTTAATAAAATATGTTTCCCGCGTAAACGTCTCGCGCGTCACGTCTCTAACAGATCCCTTAAACACTTGTAATATCACATACAACTACCTTCCTTTCTATTACAACAGCTGTAGAGTTCAAATTCGCCTGTGCTGACTGTAGAAGAGAGTGGTAAAGAAATGCGCCATAAGGATGCACCCCTGATTATGAGAGATATTATTTCCTAGTTGCAGTTAAAATAATTTATTTTAATGTGGAATTTAATTTGTAAGGATTCTATATTTATGGCGCGTTTTATCTTAATGATTTTAGCTTTTAGTTGAAGTTAGAAAGCTTCTTTTCGTTTTTCATGTTTATTCGGCTAAATTACTGCCATGATTATGGCATGACCATCTTTATTCTTTTGGTGTAAAATCATCCAATGACTTCTCACGCTCGTGGGCGGAGTGGGAGGGCTTGTCAGACTTTTACTGACTAAAACCCATTCCTACTCTACGATTTTTAACTTCGTTCGATGGCCCCAAGGTTCACTTTTACATAACCCATGGCCCTAGTAGGCTTCGACCCTGCAGGGCTATATGATTAATGATTATTATATATGATTTGCTGACATCTTAAGGCACGCGTGAAACACTGAGCACTGTCCAAGACTTGGGCTCGGTCCAGACGTTTTGATCGGCTGGACGGCGAGCTACCCATTGCTCGCTGTTCGCAAGCCCACGACTACGGTGGCTGGAAATCGGGGTCGGGATTCCAGCGCCTGGGGCTTGAGGGCTGAACTCCAATTCAACCACGCTCTTATCAGCTTCGATTAGAAGTTTATCGTTAGGTTTTTTAATGTAGATATGTAAAACAATAATATATTAGATAAATAAAGATGGTGATTTACTTGATTATTATTTAATTTGGTATAGGTTATACCAAATAAAATAAAATTAAATGACTATGTGCAGTTCAAGGGCTGTTGACAGCTCCAGGATTAATTGAAAATGCCTCTATGGTCTTGAAACACAAAAGGCAACTACAGGAACACACGTGGGTTTTAGAAAAAGGTTTGTTGCTTAATTTTTTGTGAAGTTAGAAAAGAATCAAAACTGATTTTAAAGACTTTTATAAAGTTAGATAAATTGATATCTAGCATATAAGATCGTGAAGCAAAAAGTGTATTCTATTTTTTGGGAAAACCGGGGGAGAGGAATGTAGTTTTTGTAATTGTTAGTGATTGTATTATCAAAGAATAGTCCGTTTAAGATTACAGTACCAGTCGCATTATAAAATGCTCGCAGATTAGATGGTCGATGGGGCCGAAAGGTTCTGGAGAGTAGCAATCGCATACCTGAAGACACAGTGTTCGAATGCCTCCCACAAGATGGACTAATGACCTGATGAAATTCGCGGGAATCCGATGGCTGCGAGACGCATAGGACTGGTCGTTATGGAAAGAAGGAAATAAATAAAATATTTAAGTTCAAGTTCATTCAGAATTCGAAGGTTTATATTCATTTTATGCTTAATACTGGCCAACCCGCGGTACATTTTCATACAATCGCTCTTACGTGATTATGATATTATTACACATCTTTCTTCAGATATTTTGGATATACAGTAAATCTTGTGGATATTACCTAGGCTTCTATAGAAATAAAAACATTTGTTTAAAACGAATCCATTAAAGACCTCTGCTATTTTACGTGAACTTTGGTCCTCCATAATGTATTCGTATATTAAAAATATAAAAAAGTATTTCCACAGAAGCTTTTCACATTTAATCGATATTCTGAATGACCACAATTTTCCTCAAACTTTTCTAAAGGTTTTAAAAAAACACGTATTTTCTGGAACAAGTTTTGTGAAAAACTCGAGTAAATCAAGCAATTACAACATGCAAACAGAGTTTTCAGGCATTATCTCTCTAAATTCAAATTCAAATATATTTTTATTTAAAATGGGCCTACATGGGCACTTATAAAATGTCAGAAGCTAGTGCACTCTTTTTTCGCGTTGCCTTTTCATCAAACATCGCGTTGGATTGCGTTAGATCAAGCAACAAGCTTCAACGCAACCATGAGGTGAGTGAGGAAGCTCTTAAGATGATAGTTTAATGGTCAATGAACACCACTTGCTAAGCAGTGGGTCGCGTAATAAATGTCTCCACGCGTGAACACATTGCCAAAGACCTTCAGTCAACAGATTTTTCCTACGATCTAATCACGACTTTATTATAAAGGAGGTGACACATAAAAGCCACAGAACAGTGTTACCATGCAAAGCCAAAAAAAAAACATAAAACGGAGCTTAAACACTTTTTTTGGCTCCGTTTGTGTATACACTCTCTGGAAAATTCATAAGGTACTTTCCGTTGATCAAGTATCCTGAAATTTGGCATGAAGCGAAGTCTAGAAGAAAAAATAAACTTTTTTTGCGATTCCGAAAAATCTGTGAGACTGGATTCGTGAATTCAACTATTTTAATAACAGTAGGCAAAGAGATTTAAAGAGACAATAAAGAGCGGACATCAGAAGAAATTTCTTAGATGAACTGTCATCCTATATCATCTAGCTTTCAATAGTAAACACCCGAATTAAAGTAATTTATATGTTTTCTTAATTTTCTAGAACTATTTGCGAAAATTATTGTATTCTAAATAATTACAGAGTAAATACGAAAAATATTTACGAAAGTAAATTGAAGGCAGGTCCAGTCGTCCACACAAGACTGAGCGACTTACTACCACTAGGTAACAAGTCTCGGATTACGATTTTGTTCGCTATGTCCTTTCTATTGGTAGTACATATTAATGTCTTTGCTAGTAGGTAAGTTTGTATGAAACCCTCAGTGCGCGAGTCCGACTCACATTTACCTGTTTTTTTTTTATAAAGGGCATTTCAAACATTCTTTGAACTGAAATTTTTAGCCACCTAAAAATATTTTAACCCCAGTCACATCTGTATGCATCTCAAGCTCGTAAAGCGTTTTTACAATAAAGCCATCAACCCACTGGACCGTAACATCAGATAAGTAAATGATTGTTTTATTATCATTCAAAGGCAGTCGAGTATTTAAAATTGCATTTTCAGCTTCGTGAACTTAATTTGATGCTGTGATTATATTGTTTAAGTTCTCATAATTAAAATTATATGAAGAGTTTAAGCGCTGTATTAATTAATAATCAAACTAGCTTCTTTGCCCGTGTGATAGCAGAAAATTATCTTAATTGAATATATTCCTGGGATAAAAAAATGTTAAGTACTTTTCCAAGACATGGTCTATACCGTGTCCCAAATTCGATCAAATTCGTGCGTGAAGAAATAACAAACACACACATACACATACACACACATACACATACACACACATACACATACACTATTACTCACAAGCACGCCATAATCATGCTAGTAAGTCCTCCTCTTTGAGAGTGATGGGAGGGCGTCACGGTGTCCTCACCTTCCGTGGACATTGGTATGCTTAGGAGGTTCCTATTCTGGATTCAGGCAGAAGAAACGCCCAGATTTCCCTACTGTGTGTGTTTTTAAAAAATACTTTTACACGTCAATAAAGTGGTTAAGAAATTACAGGCGATCGCCTCCTTCTACGGACATCTTCACGCTCCAGCCGCCTCAAACTGGACAACATGACTGGCCTGTCGGTCTAGTAGTTAGTGGCCCTGACTGCTATGGGGGAGTCGTGGGTTCGATTCCCACCCAGGACAAATGTTTGTGTGATGAGCACGATCATTTGTTCTGTGTCTGGGTGTAAATTATCTATAATATGTATGTATTTAGAAATATATAAGTATGTTTATCAGTTGTCTGGTACCCATAACACAAGCTCTGCTTAGCTTGGGATTAGGCGGTGTTGTGTGAGAGTTGTGGAATATTATATTATATTATATAAACTCGGCCTCGATTACCAGACACATACGGTAGCCGCAAGCTTGTGGACGACATGCAATGGGTAGCTCCGTGCGATCGTCCAGTGATCGTCCATACCAAACCTAGGTGATCGACAGCGCGTAGTGTTAGAAACGCTCCTCTGAGACATGTCAGCAAACCGTAGGGGCACAGCAAGGCCGATTCCCGCTACGGCCGCGGGGATTTTCTGAAAGTAAAAGACACATTTATGGTTTTCGTCAGTAAAATTCTGACACGCACTCTTGCTTCACAATGGAAGACATTATTGGATGGTTTTTCGAAGAAGAAAATGTCATCGCAACATGCATCACAATTCACACATAACATAAAAAACCTAAAACGCCAAAACAAAGAAGAAAATATCACTCTTTCCTCACTCAGCACATATGTAGAACTGGATATCTTTAACGACAAGCTGTACAAGTAAATATATATATTTATTTTTAAGTTTCTTGTAGTTTTATTCACATATATTATGTTGTTTGAAGTCTTTAAGACTTTAGAATATAAGTGTTTTGATCTTTTACTGTAAGCTTATATTTTTAAATAAATAAATAATCACACTATTAACAAACACACAATAACTGTGACACTGAACAACTCTTTTTCTTTTTTCTCTTGAACATCTTTCATAAATTTTAGTTTATTATTTGATTTAGTTTTTTATTATTATTTTGTTTTTAATTGTACTTTAAAAAAAAATGTATATATACCTACTTGTGACTATTCCCTATGACAGGGGATTTCAACTATCTTTTTTAATCAAATGTTACCTCGTAACCTATCTAGAAGAGCAGTAGTGCACCACTAAAGTAAATATGTCGCTGTGTAACTCAAAAATGTACCAGTAACATTTACACGTTAAAAAGGTAGATTTGAAATAAGGATCATTTATTAGTGGATCATACTTTGTACAGTATTATGTACATGGGCACCGATAAAATAGTATACTTCACTTCTTCTGGATTTCAGACAGATGTCGTCATAAAAAAACAGTTTATAACTATACCTTTCATGTGATAATTATGTACAAGTACCCCCTAATAATTACTAGCACAAAAGAAGATAATAATTATTATCTGCTACTCTCCCATTTACAAAATGTCCTTTGAAACTGAATCATATCTTCAAAATGTCCCTGAAAGCTAACAATTGTACGCTAAGGTTAGCTATACTATAAATTCACGTGTCCTTATCTAGAATATCAGTAACTTTGAAGGTCTTACAAACCTTGATAGAAGGTCCTTCGTTGCCAAGGTTACGATAATCTCCCAGAACTGGTCTTTGTCTTGTTATATGCAGATTTCATCTAGGAAAACTTTGAGTGTACTGTGTTAGAATGTTTTAATATATTTTTCAATACACTTTCTCAAAGACTGACTCTTATCGCATTATGATTAGGTTCAATATAATATAATATAATATTCCACAACTATCACACAACGTCGTCTAGTCCCAAGGTAAGCAGAGCTTGTGTTATGGGTATTAGACAACTGATAAACATACGTATATATTTCTAAATACATACATATTATAGATAAATTACATCCAGACACAGAACAAATGATCGTGCTCATCACACAAACATTTGTCCTGGGTGGGAATCGAACCCACGACCTTTAGCATAGCAGTCAGGGCCACTAACTACTAAACCAATATGCCATCTACATCACCCTCGTGTTTTTTTTCACAACAATTTTTTTTTCTGATTTCGTCACGGTTAACGGTGATATTTTTTTTAAAGAGGCGCAGATTTTTAAGGTTTTAAAATTAGCCTGTTAAACGTCTAATTTACTAAACTGCAAATACGCTTTTGTGCTTTGTGTTGTGTCAAAAATATCTGTGTTCTTTCTTTTTTTTTTCTTACTTTATTTCTTTCCTTTTTCCTTTTCTTCCTTATAAATCTTGAGGATACAATATTAATAGGGATGTCTTAAAAATCATAGTAAAAAAGTCAGTCGTAAGAAGTTTGTATACGAGTATATTTTTTTTTCAACAGCTTCGTTTCCAACCAGGGTAGTACAAGTTAGTACAATGATAAAACGTAATTAATGAGTGTGATAGATAAACACACCTTGTATGAAAATGGAGTGATGGATGTTATCGTCCTTGTGGCCTTTATTGGCCGTCCAACATGCGAGGTGTTTTATTAATGTTCGTCTCTCGATAGCCATCTAAATTACTCTCACATAATTAAATCACGATCAGAAAAAGCCTCAGAATGTCTTTTTCATTGTCCGTCGTTCGCCATATTTAATTAATGTACTTTTTAACTCGAGTATACAATTAAACTTTATCGCTTTGTGTCCGAAAATTTGGCAGAAATTATCATTCGTTTTGGCGATAACTTTGAAGCTACTTCAATTCGAAATTCGTCCTAATTTTCGAGACATTAAAGTTGGATTTTGAGTATTATTTGGTGACTAATGTCTTCCGTTAAATTATAATCAAGTTGTAATAAAAAACACAAATAAATCATTTCCCTTTGTCCTGAGGGGCGTGGCCAGTCTGCCAAGTCCTGGGCGCAATAATTAATATTTAATTCGGATGAAAATTTTTACTTTGTTAGATTTTTTGTGGCCTACATTGGACGATGATTAATTCCCTGTTTTCTGCACATTTTTCTTTGGTACGATTTAATAAAGTCCGGAATGTATTGTTCAGTATTTTCTATATTTGAGAGTGTAGTAGTACTTTTAGATTGTTTTCTGTTTTAACGCAATTTATAGGCGTGAATTGAAATAAATCTTTCACTGGAGTTGAAATATGTTGTACTGAAAAAAATAATGTTTTTAAATTGGAGTAACCTGTATATCATTTTAATACAAGATGTCTGACAGTTATTTTTGTAAAACAGTGTAACTAAATGTCACAATATTATGGCCACACAAAACTTCTACAATGCCGTAAATATTACTTTTTTTCATGAAAATGACTATCTTGGGTGGAGCGAGAGGGCGTGTCAAACATTTACTGACTAAAACCATACCTATGTATGTTCCTTCAAATACTTTTGGCGTTCTCGGATCACCAAAATCCCTTTCATACGTTTACCTATTGCCCTAGCAGGCGTAAGCTGAGCCCCTACGTTTTGCTGACATCAAAGCTATAAGGTAAATTCTTATTTGGAGCATTTTTGCATAACATGCTGAGCATATTTCCCGGCAAGGCAATCTTGGAATGTTATGAAACACATGCTGTTGTGGCCATACCATCAGAACAAACTATCACTTTGTCTGTAAGAGCCACCATGGAGGTGACATCAACTAGATGGGGCTTTTACTGGCGTAGTTATCAAGGCAATGTATAACGCCGTACGTTACGTTGAATATACACACATAAAAAAAGTTTACGTTCACTTAGAAATTTGAAGATGTTTATTTTTTATTTAAATAAAGGAAATAATAATAATAATTTATTTATTGACATAATAACATTCACAAAATAGTGAGGCCCTGACTCCTGCGCTAGGCATAGTACCTGTGTTACAGGAGCCAGTGTCTTCTACCAATTACATGCGTCTTTTCGTTTTATGCAATAAAATCCAAAGGACAAAAATACAAAATAAAAACAAAGTTAAAAATAAAAAAATAAAACAAGAATATGTATGTGTTGTGTTGATGTATGTGTTAAGTTGATGTGTGTGTGATGTTGATGTAATGTGTGATGTTGATATTTATATGATGTTGATGTAAATATGGATGTTGGTATGTAGTGTTTATTAATGCATAAATGGAATGTTATGTAGATTTAAGCAATTTAAAAAAACTATTTAAATAGGATGAATGATAAAATATATGAAAAAAAAGCATGTTAAAAGTAAATAGTAAGTAGTTTAAACTGACGAAAAAAGACGTGTAAAAGTGTTTCTAAAATGCTATTAAATTTGCAACATAAATATTATTTACCAATATTAAGTCCGATGGCGACTTGCAACTAAGATTTAAGTAGGTTTGATGAAGTTTTACGAATTATTTGAATTGAACGCAAATGAACGCGAACTTTTTGTGGTTCCCACTGCTGGGACTCAGGCCTACTCTCTAAGAGAGGGCATGGGCCGTAATCCATCACGCTGGTCCAGTGCGGATTGGTGGGTATCTGGTGTATGTATCGTATAATATATATATATATTCTTTTAGAAGAATGATATATTTTGTGACGAATTGCAGGAAGAGGCATCTAGCACGTTCTTATTTTGAGTAAATGATTAAAATTTTGTAATTTTTTTTCGTTGTAATTTGTTTAGTAAATGTATTTGTTATTTTGTTTTTATAGTATTTATTAGTTTTTTATATTAGAATAGAATAGAATAGGATATCGTTTATTTATAAAAAGGCAACTGAAGGACACAGGAGTGGTTTTAGTGAGTAAAAGTCTCGCGGGCTTGCGGGCGGCGAGCAATACGTAGCTCGCCGTCCATCCGTCCAGTAACCGTCCGGACTTGGGCTCGCCCAAGTAGTCAACGGCGCGTATTGTTCCACGCGCGCCTCAAGGAGATGTCAGCAAACCGTAGAGGCCCTGTAGCGTCGAAGCCTATTAGGGCCAAGGGTCTGCTTCTGAAAGGAAGACTCGGCCCTGGTATGAAAGTCAACGAATGAACAGAAGTGGATTTTTAGTCAGTAAAAGTCTGACACAATAAGGTGGAAGATGTAATGAGATGATTTTCCCACCAAAAAAAAAGGCAGTAAAAGTCTGACACGCCCTCACACTTCACCCAGAGCGGGAAACCTCAAAAATATTTTTTTTTATTGTGTGTACCTTTTTTTTTCAGTGTGTGTAAAAACCTTTTACCAAAATAAGTTGCATCAAATCAGAGTAATTCAAGAAACGAGAAGTCCGGTTCACAAACACTCCGTCTAATTAAGTGATATAGGTTCGGTTCCCGTTTGAATACAACTTCATCGGTAAGTTCAACTCTACTTTCAGTTGAAGCCCGAACTTCTAGTTTAAGTTACAAAACGTGTGCAAGTTGTGTTAGATCTTTGAAATTAATTAATTTGTGTATTTCGTAGTTTGTTGAGATTCATGTGGGTATCATGTGTGGTAACTGGGGGTCTGTATTGTGGTGCGTGGAGACGTAAATCAAAAAGCTTTTTATTCTTATATTGTGATGCTATACGATAATGCTATACGAATACTGACAAATGCTTGCACACTGACTGGACAGGTCCACTCAAATCTGCGTGGTTCTTTCCTCAAAAGACCATCTCAGACACGAGTCTGTATGGTTCTCATATGTTTTGACCATTACATGTTTGCTGTATGGACTTTTAAAAGAGACTTTGACCCCTGAGTTTGTTTCGGTGTTTCTTCTCAGGGTAGTCAGGTAGGAAACACCGGCCTCATCTAGTTAAAATTGACGAAAAAAAATTGACGTGTAAAAGTGTTTTTGAGAACCTATTTTCAAAATAAATATAATTTATCAATTATGGACTTTTAAAAGAGACTTTGACCCCTGAGTTTGCTTCGGTGTTTCTTCTCAGGGTAGTCAGCTAGGAAACACCGGCCTCATCTAGCTTAAACTGACGAAAAAATTGACTTGTAAAAGTGTTGAAACGAAGCCTTATAAAAATAACTTTTATATATTTCCTATTATACTTTTTGAGAGTCTCTTCCAAAACTCTCTTTCCTTCCTAACTTCTTTTTAACTTCAACCTTCAAAGCTTATACTACGTGCCAGTTTATGACCTGTTGGGTCGCCACAGTGCACACCGAGACGTGGCTTGCTATTCACTTTTTGCTAGCACTTTTAAAGGTAGCGAAAGAATCAATATCATCATACGGCGAGCTCGCCGAATAGGTAGCTTGCGGTTCTGCTGTCCGGTAACAGTCCGGATCGAGCTTGTACTCATATCTATTAATATTACTATATGAAAATATTGTAGAAACAATCACTTTTTTAAAAGAATAACTATGGAGTTTTTTGCCCGGTCTTCTCCATATAAAATAACCAATTGGAACCGTGCGCTAGCTTCTGACGTTTTGTAAGTGCCCATGTAGGCCTATGTAAAATAAACGATTTTGAGTTTAAGTTTGAATCGTAGACGGCAACTTGAATACGCCATCATTTAAAAAAATCTGAAAATTGAAAATTAGTAGTTACTTACGTCACAAAAAAATATTTTTGGGATTCAAAAAAATATTCGTAACTCAATTCGGGAATTGAACTGTAAGTTTGTACGGAACCTTCAGTGCGCGAGTCCGACTCACACTTGCCTGGTTTTCTATCATTGGACGTTCGCCTCGTCATCTTTACCACATACATTGAAAGATTGATATGTCGGCGCATGATGGCCATCGATGTCGACGTCACACAAAATTCACAGTCACAGTAATATAGAACGGCAGGAAATATTATAGTGATGATAAAGAAATACCTTACTTCAGTTCAAGATGTTTATTCCATGGCCGCCAAAAGAGTGCCTTTCAAAACACATTACATCGGTTTTTATACACAGAAATTGACAAGCATCAAAATCACTATGAAGGTAGAAAACTATTTTAAATAAATAGAACGGAAATCGTCACAGTAAATTCTTATTTAAATATGGCCGGATGCTCTGATATTTTAAACAAATAAAAAGGAACTGGTCAAGTTAAATCCTCACAAGTTTAACCAGGTACTGTAATATGTTTTTAAAATAAGAAAGGAAGTCGTTATTTGATTCGTTATAAATTGAACAGGATGTTGTAATATTTAAAATAAATCGAAGGAATGTTATCAAATTAAATCCTAGTTTAAATTCAACAGGATATTGCAATATTTTAAAAGAAATAAACAGGAAGTGACCAAATTAAATCCATATCAAAATTATCAAATATTGGTTTTGCGCCCATAGATACAATTTGCCTGCTGTGGTTTTGCCATCCAATTATAATATAGGTTCCTTTAAGGCTAAAGTGAATAGGCTCTTAATAAACGATTGCATCACTAGCACTAGTTTATATCAATAAAAAGCGTTATTTTCTACACGCAAAAACCTTTCTTTCCTTTTTTCATTCCCGGAATTTTCTTGGAATGAGAAACCACAACATACTTCATGATAACGCTTCTCGCGCAAAACTGCGTAACGTGTATTCTGTGTAGATGCAATCTGCGCATGTATCACGACTTTATCTATCCAAGCCACTGGGCCCACATTAACTCGTCAAGCGCCTGTACGGGAACTCCCTGGGGATAATGTTAGCCGTTTTCTAACATAAAAGTATATTGGAATATATATAATATTTACTCTGACCTGGTAATCTTATATATAAAAATGAATAGCTGTTCGTTAGTCTCGTTTAAACTCGAGAACGGCTGGACCGATTTGGTTCATTTTGGTCTTGAAATAATTGTAATAATCCAGGGAAGGTTTAAAGGTGAGAAAAAAGTATTAATTGATTATTAGGCGGTACGAAGTTTGCCGGGCTACCTAGTCTTATTATATTTAAAAATGAATAGCTGTTCGTTAGTCTCGCTAAAACTCGAGAACGGCTGGACCGATTTAACCAATTTTGGTTTTGAAATAATCGTGATACTCCAGGCAAGGTTTAAAAGAGAGAACGAAACGAAAAATATCGGCGGTACGAAGTTTGCCGAGACAGCTAGTATACCTATATATATATTTATATTATTAATTAAATTGAAATAAACAAACACACTACAGACACTAATCCCTAATTTGAATAAAGTATTTGAATTAAAATTCTGAGCATCAAAATAACATGATCGTAACAAGTCTCAAGATACTTGACTCAGGTTTCCGATTATAATTTGGGTGTTTTCAGAGCTAGAGTGAATAGGCTCTTTAATAAACTAGTGCGCCTCAACGATTGCGTCATCGCTTACCATCAGGTAGGATTCCACAAACCCATTAACAAATAAAAAAAACAATGTTATTTTTCTTCTTTTTTTGAGATGGGATATCATCAAATGACTTCATGTTCTAGCGTGGCGAAAAAACACGTCAGACTTTTACTGACTAAAAACCCACTCCTGTTCCTCATACCGGGGCTGAGTTTTTCAAACTGAAACTCAAAATCGTTTATTTTACATAGGCCTACATGGGCACTTATTAAACGTCAAAAGCTAGCGCACGGTTCCAATTGGTTGTTTCCTATGGAGAAGAACCAGCAAGAAACTCCATGGTTACTCTTTTAAAAAAGTTATTGTCTACAATATTTTCATACTACAATATTAATAGATATGAGAGGACAATATAGGCCGGTCAGCTTTGTACACAAAAAAATGTAATACTTGAATCTACGGAGTCTACGGTGTTCTCACATTCACATTATAAAAGAAGCTATACAAAAAAATAAACCTGTCAATAAATTAAAGATGTTTTATATAATATAAAAAAAATATATTACAAAAACAATGTCACAGGAGAGTAAGAGGGGTGAAAAAAAAGTATAAATTTACACTATGAAGTTAAAACAAAGATGGAGCAGTTAATCGACAAGTATACAATAATGCAATTAACGAGCTACCAGGCAAGCCACACGTGCAGAAGTAGTCATTGCCAAACCAGCGTGTCTTCGACGTAGTCTTTAACCTTGTAATACGCTTTCCTGACAAGGACACGCTTAATATGGGTCTTGAACTTTCCCTCACTAAGTTCCGTAACCGACTTTTCCTTTCAGAAACAAACCCTTAGCTCCAATAGGATTCGACCTTGCTGGGCTCCTACGGTTTGCTGACATTTCCTTGAGGCGCGCGTGGAAAAGTACGCGCCGTCGACGACTTGAGCTCGGTCCGGATGGTTACCGGACGGTCGAACGGCGAGCTACATTGCCAGTGTCTCTAACTTTTCCTTTGCTTTCTAAGGCCATTGTAAAATCTAACATTTCCACAGCCTTAACAAGTCTTTTAATGCGGTGAGTATTAGCAGAAGAATAATGATTTCTGTACAATCAATAAAAAAGCCAACCTTTTTACACGACTGCCCAAAAAAAAGAGTGATATATTTTCCTTCTTACATGCAAAACATACGCACTACCGCCATTTTGTATTCCAAGATCCCTCCCTCCAGTGTATTATTTATCTACACGTCACTGAGTAAGTATTACCTCATCACTGAGTTTTATTCGCGTTAGGGCAGACAGTCTTCAGGGAAATTAGTGTATGGAGTCGCAAGTGATATGAAAAGCGCAGTTACGAGGTTCTTGTTTTACAGTCATGTGCGGCTTTTTAGATTAGGATTCCTACTACTTTGTAACTTAATATGTATACTGTAATGTCTTTTGGTAAAGCCAGAAAGTCTGTCAGATAAACTAAAACCTACATGTGTTCCAGTTGCTTTGAAATCCAGGGCCTCTGCACGTACAGACGTCGGCCATAGCGGGCCCGGTCAATACCAACACCGATTATACCTACTTTAAAATTATTTAGGTATTATTTCTGGCTCTCAAGGGGGTCAATGATGGGTTTATCGAAGCAAAACCAAATGTTGGTTATTCTAATTAAAATTTTTAAAAAGTCGGACTCTCAAAAGTTCTGCCAGTTGCTTCCTAGTACATTAGATGTTTTTCGCCAACGACATAGATATTTAACGCCAAGCTTAAGTGGCTGGGGGCAGGGCACATTACTCGCACAACAGATCGCTGATAGCGCCGAAAGGTTCTAGGGTGTTGACTACGTACCAGAAGACGCAGCATTTGAAGGCACCCCACAGGTGGACCAATGACCTTGTGAGAGTCGATGCGAGATGCACAAGACGGTTAGTTGTGGTGACATTTGGTAGAGGCCTTTGTCCAACAGTGGACGTCTTTCAGCTGGGATGATGATGATGACGAACTATTTTTAAATTTCTGAAATAAAACAACATTCCCTTCTGACAAGCTGTAAAGATCAAATCCTCAAGCTCACTCAATAAAGATTACAAAGGCATTTAAATGAAGTAATTACCTTCAGATAACACAAAATACTTCAGTCATTAAAACAATACAAAATAAGGAATAAAATAAAACAAAATAACTTTAAAAGTTTTTACTACTTTAAGTATAATGAAGCTTTTAAAGTAGAGGGGTGGTCATAAAACAATTTAATTGCACGTAAAAATCTCACCGGGCCGGCTGCTCGGCGGGCTGTACCGATGAGTATGCGACTCGCATATTTGCATAGTTATCTTTTAGATGGTATCTTGTGACCAAATTTTTAAGTACTGGCACGTACGGTTGTTAGGATATCTTTATTTGGAAGAAATATATTTTTACGGTCAGTTTATTTTGGTACCAGGTTGTTGCAGAATTTAATAATGTGGTATTCGTTTTTATTAGGCATATCAATCGTATCTTTATTGCATACTTTGTTATTGACTGAACATTGTTTTGTATTGTCAGGTTGAGCATAATAATAGGTATCTGAAGAGCGTTTAAAGGATTTCTAATTCTATGATCTCTGCTTCTTTCTTTGAATTTCTGATTTCTAATTCTATGATTTTTAATTCTATGATCTCTGTTCTTCATTAGAAGGCTTAACGTTACCCAAAGGTATTGACTCCGAGCATAGCCTTTTCCTTTGGGTAAAGGCTATGCTTGGAGATTTCTTTCTGCTTTCTTTCTGTTTCATTCTTAGTTGACTATGAGCACCGTTGTAAAAGTCACCACTTCCTTCCTCTGGAGATATGGTGTCATGTTGGAGACGTAAATCTGCTGATGTGTATCGCAAATGGCTACATTGACAGTCCTAACTCGTTGCTGATTTTGCATTACGCACGAACCTAATGGGATTAAGTCAGCGACCAATATTGAGTGTACCTTTCGCATCGATCGATAATATATAAAATGTTATTTCAATAGGGAGTGCACTTGATTTTAATAGATGTTCTAGGTACCTTGATACCGACTTGTTTTGCACCAGTGCACAGTGCACAAATTGTTCACTGATTAACTTAATCACACGTATTTGTTGTCTCATTTATCTAGCCTAGTTTTTTATTTATATTTGATATTTTTTTCGTATTAGTTTTCACCGATCACTAAATATATCAAAGGCAAATCATTTGCGCCCTGTGGTTTTCGATACAAATTGTATAGGTACGAAAGCTAGGACAGATGAATATGCCGTTCTCTCGATTTTAAAGAATCACCCATTGTAATTGACTTGTGTGTACTTTCTTATATTCTATATTGCACACAAATTACATTAAATTAAATAATAGAACAGGTGATGTACACAGGCGAGCTTAACCCATTATTGGGTTTTCTTACAGCAAACCTTTGCATAAATTGTGAAATTTTAAACATGAGGATAACTCGTATGAAGAACAGAACTTAACCTACTCAGAACATAAATTGTTTTTTACTTAAAACGAAAGTAAACTATACAAATATGATCAAGTACACAATACAGAAACATACTAATACAATAAATAAATAAAACCTGTATATACATATTTATGGGTCATGTTGACAGGTTTTTATCAATTTGATTCATTATATCATTTTTCTATTAGTCAAATAAAAGAACTAAGCACGCGTCCATGGACAGTTGACAGACAGCCTACACTTACCTACTGTAGGTAAGTGTTTTTTTTTTTTTTTTTTTTTTTTTTTTTTTTTTTTTTTTTGTTGTGGTAGGTAAAATCATCCAATGACGAATCCCGCCCTTGGGTGGGGCGGGAAACAGTGTCAGACTTTTACTGACTAAAAACCTACCTTTCCATTCCTTGCCTTTATCCTGGGGCCTTTGGTGACAGTCTCACATAACCTTTGGCCCCAGTAGGCTTCGGCCCTGCTGGACCCCTACAGTTTGCTGACAACTCCTTGAGGCGCGCGGGAACGGTGCGCTCCGTAGACGACCTAGGTAAGTGTAGGCTTTACATTTCTTAGATGTCAGACATTTATAACGCTGGAATCAATAGTAACTGAGATTGAAATAACGATATTTACCACCCACGCAGTCTACCTAAATGAATAGAAGTATTTTCCAATTTATGAAGGTAACTTTTATATGACATTGGTGGCTTAATTTACTGAAGAAATATGAAAAGATTTATGCTATTTTAATTTAAGCTTTAGAAGTGTATTCAAAAGAAGATTGCTTTATTAATTATGAGACTAAATTCTCTATGAGCCAAGAAAACTGATTAGATAAGATGTGTCTACGCATGTTATTTAATATTTCTAGCGAAATTTAATATTTGTGATATTTTGAGTACTTTTTAAGTGTGAGTGGTTTGGGCTCTGAAGTTGTAATGAACCTGAATATAAGATGGTTGTTTTTAATTCAGTTTCGTTACAATAATTGGGTAGTTAACTCTATGTTTTTTTTTAATTGAGAATTTATATAAAAATGTAACTTTATCGAAAATCACAACAAGTAAAATTTTTTCCCAAATTCGTTCAAAATTAAGTAAGTTAGTAACCTTTCAAATCTGGTTGAAGTGGACACTGAAAAGTAACAGAAAAAGGATGGACTCACGTTGGCCACAGGCTTTTCCTAAGTCACAATGAACAGTCCTGTTGTACGTCTTGTATCCAACGGTTTCTCGCGACCCTTACCAGGACATTCGACCAACTTATGGTAGACCTTTCAACGCTATGTCTTCTGGTACGCGGTCGCCACTTCAATATCTTTCGACCTCAACGACACTTTTCTGCAAGCAGTGTGCCCTCCTCACTGCTACTTGAACTGACTATTCTTCGATCTATGTCGGTAACTTCAGTTCTCCTGCAGATCTTCATTCTCCTGATGAGATCCTGAAGAAACTCTGAGCATAGCTATTGCATTAGTAAATTTAATCCTCCTGATGAGGCTCCTGTGGGTGACTAAGTACGTTTTAGAGCTATAATATGTCATCACAGGCAACACGCACTGGTTACAATACGCGGTATATAAGTTGAACCAAAATGGCGATCGTACTTGAATGCGCAGTAACAGATTTTCTATTCTCAATGGGACTACGCGTAACCTTGCAAAGACAGCCATTTTGGTTCAACCTATTTGCCGCGTACTATACAGATTTTTATCTTGACACACTGTTCCAGAGTTATTTGTTGTTTGGCATTACATATTGCACTTAAAAAACGGGTCGGATCGGATGATAAACATTAGCAAATGCCCAATTACAGTGATGTCTAAAAGCTAAAGTATTAATCTTTAACATTTTGGCGCTCGCTTGTACTTGTATCGCCATCAAACGCGTTGGTTCAATTCATCCGTCACGCACGCTGCGCACGCGTCGAAGCGTAACGATTTTTGTTTAATCCTCGCTTTGAGTAAAGCTCATTGTATACTGTGTTGACCTGTCATTTTGACAGCTCATTGTCCTTCACCAGAAACACATCATTATTTTTTAACTTTGCGTAATTCTAGAATATTGTCTGCTAGTGCTAATTAGTTTTAATGTTCTGTGCTGAAGAATTGTCAGCCATAATCAGTGTGCTTGTTAGAGATAATATATAATATAATATTTTTTCCACAACTATCACACAACACCGTCTAGTCCCAAGCTAAGCAGAGCTTGTGTTATGGGTACCACGTATCTAATAAATATACTTTTATATTTCTAAATATATACATATTATAGATAAATAACACCCAGACATAGAACAAATGATCGTGCTCATCACTCAAACATTTGTCCTGGGTAGGAATCGAACACACGACCCCCGATAGCAGTCAGGGCCACTAACCACTAGACCAACAGGCCAGTCAAGATGTCCATAGAGATTTTTTACACATTCTTCTCCTTACAGATCTATGCTTTGGAATATGCAATTAGCATCATATTTAATTCATTTTATTTATTGAACAGATTTATTGATTGCACTTATCACTGTACAATGGCGGATTTTAGGCATTTTACTGACTGAAAACTTGACAATTCAAAAGTGCCTGTAAACGGATAGCGCTTTACTGGCAATATCGTACTTACTTCCAAAATCCTGTACAAATTTTTTAGGCCAGTCAATATCAACACAAAAAAGTACAAACATCGCAAACGCGCTTGTAACTACGTTTATTTTTTATATTTTGTCCCTTAGATCCCTTATGAGTAGTTAAAATCCAAGTTTGCAACTCTTAATACCCTTCGCTACCACCATGGTAAATGATTTAGTCAGTAAAAGTCTGACACTATTTCCCGCCCCACCCAAGGGCGGGATTTGTCATTGGATGATTTTACCTACGTTAAAAAAAAAAAAAATGGTAAATGATAAATGATATTTTATTTGGTGATTTGATATCATGGTGCTCGAAAAACTGCGAAATTTTGGCACGGGTTTCAGTTTTTTCGAAAAAAAAACTAGCTTAAAGCTCTTTTTCAAGGCTTTTTTTTAAATTTAATAATGCCAAATAAATTCACTACAACATGAGCTTAGCCCCAGCACTCTAGGTCCATTGGTTGTAAAGATACGATTCGTTTTGGGGTAAGGAACCCTAAATGAGTAGTAGAAGTGCGATGGCTAATGGCTACATACACAAATGGTGACAGAAACTGACCACAGACATAAAACTGCCTGGAAATGGTATAGCAGCTTATGGGAAGGCCCATTTATAGCAGTCGAGATCCATGACCTATGGTTATAATGGCATGTTGCCAAAAAGTCATTGAACTATCACATAGCAATCAACAAACTTGGTACACGTATGTTTATGCAATTAACATTATCAAGACGTTGTATTTTTTTGGATCTACGAGACTTGAATAGCAATAGGAATTGGCAGGAATTGGCAAGAAGCACGCAGAAACGGGAAGAGTAAGAGTATATGAAATGGAAGCATTTGCCACATAATCAGAGGTCGGAGTAGGTAGATTGATTTAAGGTCGTTGACGTCAAACGTAGATGATAATATGGATATGCCTCCAAAATACCGGAACTCATCATATTTATTGTGATATTTGTACCGGAATTTTGAAAAAAGCACGAATTTGTGTTTAAGGTGAAAAACGTATTAATAATATCAATCTACGCTGCCAGTGTTAGCTAATGGTGAATGAAATCAGTATTTTATTTTATACAAAAATACCTTGGAATAGTTACACCGTATTTTGTCCCTTACTGTTGAATTAGAAATGACGCTTAACAGTATGACGCTTTATTTTATTTTAGTCCATAATTCCAATCCCGGAACTTTTTCCGGTACTTCCCGCACATTATGGATAAAATGGCATGTCCATATTATAATATCTTGACGCAAGTATATAAAATCAATCTACCTACTCCGACCTCTGCACATAATAGAGCAGTAAAGGTAATAAAAACAATAATAATTATAATGAAGACAATGAAATTGCTTTTTAATATTTTAATAACGAAAAATATAACTCGGTAAACTACAAAAAAAAAGCGGCCAAGTGCGAGTCGAACTCGCCTATGAAGGGTTCCGTAGCATCAAGAAACATAATAAATTTCTTGTAGTTCGCTGTAACTTTGATCGATGTTTAAATAATATTGTATTTAAAAAAAAAACTACTTACGGCGGTTCACAGAATACATCTACTTCCGTTTTTTTCCATTTGGCTACGGAAACCTAAAAATGGGATGTAGAAAAGTTGATGATGATAAATTTTATTACTAAGTTGAATCAAGTGCTTGATTCAGAAAGGGTACTTTTACTTTTAGACAAGGCTCGTATTATTAAGATGTGTCTTTCTTTGCAGCCCTGGCCGTCATTGTCTTAGACCTTTTTCCGATATCATCGATACATTGTTTATTTTCTTTATGTTTTTATTTTTTTTATATTATTGAAATACTCGTACCTTAAAATTTTGTTTATATAAAAATTAATACAGATATAATAAAATAAGACTTTCATTTAATCCTCACAAAAAGTTACTTAAAATTGCAACTTCGACATCGAAATCCAATGTAAAATCGCTCTAATACCATCCGGACAGAACAATGCAGGCTGCAATCACAATAAAAAAAAAAAGAAAAACGCATATCTTTCAAAAATACACGAAGGCTCCATACAATTTGCTCCGCGATGCGTGACCAGACAAACCTTAATTATACATGTACAAATCAAAATGACTGTAGCTGTCAAAAGAATTATGTTTGCATGGAGGTTTTTCGTGATTTTTTTTGCAGATTTCCAAGGTTAGCTGAAGGAAAATGCTGGATGTTTTGTAGTTTCTATTGAATTTTGTCCCTTATAAAACCTTGGGCATGAGTCGCCTTTTATCGGAATCTAGTTTCCGCATTTATTCCTATGCAGACTATTGTGAGTGGGCCATGGCAGCCAACTTTTGATGGATTATTGCAACCAACCCAACTCTCCACAAGTGATTAGGCCACCAAGGTTTTTTAGGGCATCTGTAAGGGAATTCAAGGATCCTAAGGATCGCATGCGTATATCAGAGAAACCTCTGCAGTCATGAGTCACCTGTCTTCAACCTTTTACAGTCCAACTGGGTGCAATTAAAAGGCAGTATTTCATACAAATAGTGACTGACATCATCTCATCTTTACGACCTAGTAACTGGACAACACGATACCTCTTGACAAGCTCGGGGTCAGATTTTCTATCGTCTTAAGTATAAGTAACGTTTTTTGGCTAAAATAAATCAACCCAATCTATTTAATATGGTGCTACCTGCTTCCCTGGTATCTGAAGAACAAAAATATGTATGAAAATGTATATTATAGCCACTATCAATATAATCGGTTACAATGCGTACAGCTAAGGAGTGGAATTCCCTCCCTGAGTCTGTGTATCCAGATAGCTATAAAATCTGGGTCGAGTCTTTAAATCTGTGAATAAGTTACTTCTAGGCAAGCGATCTCTATCGTCGACGAAATTATAACTTAACAACAGGTGAGAATATGTTCAGATACGAGCCCATCACTAAAATCTATTTCTAAGCCACTAACTTCTATATTTATCATACCACAAATTACTGGGGAAACCCATTGTTGCTACTTCTTTTCAAACACCATTGAAATGGTTAACTACGTTTAAAGACCCATCGAGAAGCCTTGAAAATTCCCTCAAAGGCCTTCATTTGAATGAAAAATATACAAGCTCACCATATCAGTGCGGTTCCCGGGTCCCCCAGACCGCACACGGCAGACCTTGAGCGACAGACAGACAGACAATAGGCGATAAGGGAAGCTTGCGGTTGCGAACGTGAAAACCGATGACATCTGCATACAACACATTGATGGCCAAGCACGCAGAGATTTTGGAGGAGGCATTATTGTTCCAACCTGTGTATATTAATGCACATAATTTTGTAAGTCTGCTCCGTTAATGTATTTTTAATGTTCTGTAATTCCTTATTAGTTGACAAAGGTAGGTATATTTTTGTGAAAATATATACACCGTTAAATTTTGGTCGTTTTTATCCCGCGGAGGGGTGATTCGGTACATGAAACACTATCGATTTGTAAAGAGAAAATTAAAAAATAAAGTACTTTTTTTAAAATTGGAATTAATTTACTCATGTACGAAATCAATTTCTTCAAGTAAACGTCAGCTGAGCGAGGCCAATGAACTGTAGGTAGTTAGAACGTAACGACCGAAAACTACCTACAAGGTCATTGACTTGTTTATTTTAAGAAATTAATTTCGTACATGCGTATAATAACTCGAGTTTTAGAATAAAAGTACTTTATTTTTTAATTTTATCTTCACAAAACGATAGTGTTTCATGTACCGAATCGACCCTCCGCGGGATTAAAACGACCAAAATTTAACGTTGTATAAAAAAATATTTTAGTACATATCTATTAATAATAGTTTGTTAGTTGTGTAGGTTTTTTACTAACGATAATGAATTGTATAATTGAAATTAGATAAGATTTAGCTTCACTTTTTTGACAGACGGACATTTTGAGAATTCAAAAGTGCTTGTAAATAGTTTATTTGAGGTTTTTGATTTAATTTTAACTTTCAAAATTTAACGGTGTATTAGTACACATATATCCTCCACTTATTTACGTACAAATTTAAAGAGCTATTAATAATTAAATATTATTATAGTGTCGATGAATATTTAAAAGACTTAAAATGTTTAATTTTATTTTTATGTCTTCATTCGTCATTTTAACTTATTTGATACGTTATTTAATACCTACATAATACAAACTGTTTTTATAATTGATTAATTATTTTATAATAATGTATGTATTTAGATTTTAGATTATGTTAAATTATAGGATACTTAATGAATAACAACCGTATTTATAAAGAAGTAATCACTCGTCGCTAAGTAATTTCTTATTAAGTCATTACTTGACGTTTGAAATTTCAATTCTTCTAACTACAGAGTACAAATTGTTACTTAAGTAGTTACTTTTACTTAAGTAATTAGTTTTACTTGTTTATAAATACGGGTGAAAGTTTTCGTCTCCGCCTACCCTTCTTTTGCTGTGCCTGACAGGGTCCACGATTGTTTTATTTGCTAATGTTTATCACCTAATCTTACATTGCGGAATGCACTATAGAATTGAGTATTGAGGACTAACAGTAGTTGGTAATTACGCCTTTCCAGCCATTTCTCATAGATGGAACTTACCGCCATGATTATAACATGCCTAACGTTAAAGGGTAACAAATATACATACCTCTACCATGAGTTTTAAGCAATAGTATTCGTCGCTACTCGATATCGACGCCGTAAATATTTTGTATGGCAAATTTTGCAGCGCCTCTAGCGGTCACTGGCAGAACCAAAATTTGCCATACAAAATATTTACGGCGTCGATATCGAGTAGCGACGAATACTATTGCTTAAAACTCATGGTAGAGGTATATGTACTACAATAACTTGAGACAACAAATTATTTTAAGTGTTAAAAAATATTAGTGTGATCTTATTTATGAGACTGAAATATCCAAATTTCTTACCTCCATACTATTCATTTCTTATTCGCATACATCTTTATGATGTGCTGTCAATTATTACTAATCTTCGATTCGCTGGCGTCGTGCCAAAGTGCGAAAAACAGCATTCGCGAACATTATCAGCTATTTGTATGCAAAACCCGTTAATGTTGTCCGTCTGTACGTGTCGGGACAGAAAGAGTCCCACTTGAAGCTAAGCGAGAAATGAGCGAGGTCGGAGATGAAATTGGAATGTCATTTTGATTTGCATGCGTTTTGAAAATTATTAAAGTGCCTTGTTTTGTATGGGAGGATGTTATGCATGGGGGATTAGGAATTTCTCTGGTGAGTTTTTATGTGGATGAGAAAATAGAGTTAGCAAATATTATGTTAGTGAAAAAAAAAAAAGATTTTTATAAAAAAGGAATATAAAAACTGAACTGCATTAAAAGGGGAATCAAATTTTTGCCAACCATTGCTGGCATATATTTTTTTTTTCTTTTCGCCAAAAGTGAAACCTAGGCTACTTCTCAAAGGACTTTATGAGAAATCAATAGCAAAAAGTCTGCAAAATGCAAAATGTCTACCAACCGTAACCAAACGAAGTTAGAAACCATTTAGTAGATTGTATATATATAAGTTATATATACAAACTACAATTATTTATTTAACAATTCATGTACACACACTAATAAAAGAAAAGAATACAGGAACAGAAAAGTGAGTATTTTTGTTTTTGTTTCGTTATTTATGGTTTATAAATAGTGTCAGTATTAAATAGTGTCAATCACTTTCGCAGCACTAACGTATATCTTTAGAATTCGATTATCACTTTATTTTTTATTTTTACTAGATTTAGTGATGAAAAACTGCGAGTATTAAAAATTAAAACAGTAATAACCAGCTTAATCTATTTTATCAATAGAAGCATGAAACAGCATAGAAATAGCATACAAATTCTAAAAACTAACATGCAATGTAACAAAAAAAAAATTGGTGACGATAGTGCACACTGCGCTTTTATTTTGAGGTCGGATTCTCGACTTCTCTCGCTATTGGACGGAGTGAGAGGGCCTTTCAGACTTCTATTTACTGAAACCACACTTCAGAAATCAACTCTTGGTTCTAGAAGGCATCGGCCCTGCTGGTCCCTATGGTTTTGCTGACATCTCTTTGAGGAGTTATTTTTGGGTTATTATGTAATGACTTTTACTGACTAACCTGCATGCATAGCAAAGCTTCAGCCTTATAATGTTGGGATATACTGCTGGGACTCAGGCCTTCTCTTGAGAAGAGGGAATGTACCGCAATCCACCACGCGGGCCCAGTGCGGGTTGGTGTGTGTCACGTGTCAACGTATTTTTGGTTCTAGGACATGCCGGTTTCCACAGGATGTTTTTCTTTATCGTTTTGAGAGCAGTGGTGATAAAATAAATTACAAAAAGTAATGCGCCTGGCTGGGTTTGATTCCTCAACTTGTAAGTCGGCGCCGTTACCACTCAGTCACCACTGCTCTCCAACTCTGCTGCTGACTAACCTGCATGAGTCTTTTAGTCTCTTCATTCTAGTCAACTATTTTGAACATTCTCGCAGCCTTAACAGGCATCAGTTCTACTGGACGCCTACAGTTTTTCTGACATCATCTATCTATATCTTTTTTTTTTAAGGTAGGTAAAATCATCCAATGACAGATCCCGCCCTTGGGCGGAGCGGGAAATAGTGTCAGACTCTTACTGACTAAAAACCTACTCCGTTCCTTTGTTGCCTCTCGTGCCGGGGACGGGCCTTCCTTTCAGAAACTTGTAACTTTCTTTGATTTATAGATAGGTGTATTTTTAATTATTATTGATAGGCTCGCGTTTAACCTTTATCTCACCTGATAGTATTCAATCGTCGGCCACATCGCCGACGATTGAGCACGCTTGCCTAGAAGTAACTTTTGACTTAAAAACCCCCCTAGATTGTAGCTATCAGGGAACACAGACTCCGGCAGGGAATTCCACTCCTTAGCTGTACGCATAATGAATGTGTTCCCAAAATGCATTGTACATATGGGTGGGACGTCCACCACGTAGGTACAGATGGGGCAACGCCGTACGTCTGGTGGTCCGATTATGGAACAGACTTGGAGGAATTAAATTGTGCAATAATAATAATAATAATAAATCGTTTATTTAGGCACCTTGGCCCATAGATACATACCTTACAGCCTAACATATTATATAAAGTAAATACAATTTATAGTTAGTAAATAAGACTTAGGCACTAGGTTCATTTCGTGCTGTTCTGTGGCACCTGACCGCGGAAGCGTCGCGAACGAAGCGACACGTGGGGCAGAAAACTGTTCGGGACTCGCACCACGCATCACAACGCACGTGGAGTGTGCGTTGTGTGTGTGTAATCTGTGGTGTGACATTAAATTTACGAATAGTTCGTGTGTCGTTTAGCAAACCTGACTAAAACCAGAAGAAAAGCACTATACCAACTTTCATAAACAACACTAATTCCTGAGGCCATAATTTCTCGCGTCACCGTCCTCCGTCACCCTCCTCCGATACTGAAATTCAAAGCGTTATATTTTTACGAGGGGCACACTCGCGGCTGCTATTATCGCTGCGTCGACTTTGATGGCACATAAACCGGACGCAGCTGGAGCCAGTACTGGCAGCGAGTACTAGCGAGGGGAAATATGGGCAAAATTGAGAAAATATTTTTGCGTCACTCAAAATTGTTGGTTTTGGTTTAAGTTTGAAAAATTATGCGGCAAATAAGTTGAACCATTTGCTGTAGTTACGCGCAGCCCCAAACTTCGATTGAGACCTGAAAATCGGTTATAATCCTCGTCGCACAAGTTGACCCATCATGACGGTCGACCTTAAATGCGCAGTAACCGCCCCCTAAGGGGATTTTTGCTTTTCGGTGGGAAACCATCCAATGACATCTCCCGCCCTTGGGTGAGGCGGGAGATAGTGTCAGAATATTACTGATTAAAAACCCACTCCCTTTTGTTCTGTTACCTTTCATACTGTGGCCGAACCTTCCTTTCAGCAACCGACCCTGGCGCCAGTAGGCTTCGACCCTGCTGGGCCCCTACGGTCTGCTGACAACTCCTTGAGGTGCGCGTGAAACGATTCGTGCCGTCGATGACTTAAGCTCGGTCCGGACGGTTACCAGACTCTCTCTAGAAGTCTCTGCCTCCTCCTTTGCTAGCATTACTGCTTCGCCGAATGAAGCAACCGCCTGTCACTCCTCCTCGCTTTGGATCAAGGCCTGTACCAAGGTCCGGCGCGAGAGATTGCCGCCGCCAATCCCCCAAGGAGATGAATCAGAGGTCCAAATATTATATAGAAAAACCTGTGGTGCTATTCTGTAGGAAAACGCAGTGCTGCCTCAACGACGAACACCCAAATACGATACATTGGATTGTCAACCTAATATTCCTATACATTGGATTGTTAATTCAATGTATCCTATTTGGATGTTTGTCGTTGCGGCAGCGCTGCATTTTCTTAGAGAATAGCACCACTGTTTTTACGCGAGCGAAGACGCTGGCAGAAGCTAGACCATTCTAAGCCAAAAATCGTAAAAGTACGTGTACTATATATAAGTATGACTAATTTTAAATATCTTTAGGGGCGAACCTTAAACATTAAGCAACCATAACTCCCAACTCTCCTGCCACGTCCGCCCATCGTATATATTTCTAAAGAAGGTACAACTCTTATATTTTCCGCTGTTTACAACCTCACAATATTGAATAATCTTCGTCAAATATTCACATCATAGCTTCGGAAAAGTTATGGTTCTCTAATTCACTTATAAGTTACTTTATGGTGTACCCATGGGGATTTGCAGCTGAGAAAATTATGTAAATCTGATTCTGTGGGTTTACCTGTTTTGGATTTAAGTAAGGTAGAGACGTAAGTTTTTGTGTGGTTAAAAACAAAATGTGATTTTTTTTCACCATCCCTATGGGTAGTATTAAGTATAAAGTTTCATTTGAGTATTTTCTTTTTTAGTTTGGCTTGCATTTAGCTAATATCTTACCTAAGAGTGTTTTCAATATCTTGCGGATTTTATCACGTATACGGATTTCCTCCGCATGCACAAAATTTCAAAAGACCAAAAATCGCATCCCACGTGCGTATTGCACGCGTTACAATAAATACTTGTATGGAAAGGACATTTGCGGAGGTTACACATGCGGATCAAATCCGCACAATATTGGAAACTTCCTAGTGGAAAGCAACTTTGTGGTCGAAAATGTAGCACGCTTGCCTATAAGCTACGTATTCACTGTTGATTCAAAGATCCCCGGGTTATGAGCTATCAAGAAACGCTAATGAATGTGTTCTCAAAACATTTTTTACGTCAATAGTTTTTTAATCAAAGCATCAGCATGCTTTGAACGACTCAAATAAACTGGCCAGGTATTATTGGGGTTTCGATCTGATATTTTTCAGTTGCAACACGGAATCTAAAGGCAAGGACAGTGACAGGTTCACTTCTGTCACCATGAGTCTTAAACAAGACATGACAACGTTTTTTTTTTGTAGTGAAAGAAAGAAAAGAAAGAAAGAAAAATATTTTATTTGACACAATATAGACACACACAAAACATAGTGGGAAATCATCCAATTACTGTTTCCGGTTTAGAATGGTGCAAGAGAGCGTGTCAGGCGGTACTTCGCCCACGCAGGGCAAACCTCCACTGTATGCTCCAGTCCACTCAATGGCGACATCGGGGCGTTTCTTCCGACTGAATCCGCAACAGGATGTCCTGAACTTACCCGTCTCTATTTCTACATAGTAAAACAAATTCCATTTATATATCGCTAGCTTTCTATACAAAAACTTAACATAGATCCTACATAGTGTTTGACAATAATTCATATAGAAAGACGGAGTCTAACTCAACAAATGGGTCCCTGTAAACAGAGATTACATTTGAGGGCAGGATTCAGTATCCAATAAAGTCTTATATGTAAAAAAAATAGGTAAAAAAACAACAAACAATATACTAATAAACTCCCCCTTCACCAAGTAGTGAATTTTGATGCAGTTAAACTGATAGAAAGTACGATAAACAAGAAAAAATTTGTGTTAATACCTCTATGGTCCGAACTAAGCACTTTGCCTCGTCGTTTATATCATGTACATCGTAGGACTGGATTGCCTGCATCGGTCTGATTATAATTTCAAACTAGAGCATTCACTCTAGTTTGAAGACACCTAATTACCACCATCACCAGTTTATTAAGTACCTATTCAGGCTCCTTAATAAACTGGTGCGCTTCACCATCGACGATCCACTGCTTACCATCAGATGAAATCACAGTCAAATACTAGTTTATATCAAAACTTCACAGGTTACTGGATAAATCATAATCCAAAGCTACTTAAAACATTTGGGATGCATATTAAAATGCCAGCAATCATAATAACAAGCGTAAAACAGGAAGCAAAGAGTTTGCGCATGCGTTGAATGCGACTCATTTATAAATATCGTACTCTCACCTTCGCTTCTTGGCCAAAATTATCACGCTGTCGGTAAACGGGACAAGCCATAAGAGGAAGCGTAAGTAGGTAGTAGATTCAAAAATATAAGAGCTTTAATATTAATGTTTTCTTTTTTTGTTATTATCTCGAGATTTTGTATATGATCGACGATGAAGCATGCCTACTGCTAAAAGTAGTAACCTATTTGCTCTTGACTGAAAGAAAGACCTTTCAGATTGTAGCTCTAATCTGCATGAAATCTTTCTGTAGAACAGGAGAGATATAGGCTTTATGATTCTTATAAACTTAATTAATGTACAAAGTATAAATATAGATTTGTAACGCCTCATATTAAAGAGTTTTGGGTTTCGTCTGTATATTAAACATTTCTTTTGATTAATAAATAATATTATTTTATTAGAACACTATTATTTATAAAAATAATAGCGATAACGTTGGAGGACGTTGTTGTAGTGATCTTTATTGTAACAATAGCTTCAGTATAAGAAATACTGAAGCTATTGTTAGAATAAAGATCTTTTTGTAATTTTGGTAACTACATTCCTGATTATATTATCTATTTATGTAGTTACACACAAAACCCGTAGAGGAGAAAAAAAAAACAAGTCAAATTATTGGTTATTCTATCTCTCAGTGTTAAATGATATTTTATTCTTGAAATCTAAGTATATAAAAGAAATTCGTGTTAGTTCCACTATTTATATTTATAACTCAAGAACGGCTGGACTGATTTGGCTGAAAATTAGTGGCAAGGTAGCTTGAAACCAGGAGACGGACATAGGATATTATCCAAACCCGGCTCATTTATTGGTATAAGGTATAGTAAAGTACAGTAGGGTAGAGTGGGAGCAAAGTCGCGGGCAAAAGCTAGTAGGTTTTAAAAACACTTTCACACGTCATTTTTTTTTTCGTCTCTTGTAAACTTGGCCGGCCATCTACAGTTTCCTTTTTTATTTTCCTACTCGGTAGTTTTTTGGTTTTATTAATTACAAACAAAAATTTAAACCTTTTTCTTTTAAGTATTAGTGTAGATAAATAGAATATGTACTTATCTGTTTACAATTTACAAATAAAATCCGCTTCAGCTTATGCCACGTTCCAAGGCCAGAGTGCAACACACTGAAGTGTTTGGCCATGACTCTACTGAGGCCAGTTGTCTCAACGCATTTGCAAATGAAATACAGTGGTTTTTTTATTATTTTGTTTCCCAGAATATTTTAGTGAGTTATGAATAGTGAAAAAGCTGGATCACCGTAAAATTAACATGAAATTATTTAGTTTCAGCTTAATTCTGATTTTGGCCATATAATCAAATCATTGTATGATTGTCTCAGCGTTCTAGTCGGGGTAACTGGATCGGCCTTTTTTTATTTCTTTATTTTATCTTTTATTTCTCTTTTTTCTTTCTACTTTTAATTTTTTTTCTTTGTTTTCTAAAACCATATGCTTCAATAGAATAATAAATGAGAAACCAATTATGTTTTATTTGATTTTGCAAAAATAGCCCGCTATTGCATATGTCATGATCAATCGTCAGAGTGCAATAAACCGATGCGCCTGGCCATGACTGGCCTAAGGTTAGTTGCATTGCCAATTTTATTCATAGCGCATTTTTAAATAGATTATTGACCGTTTACAAATTGCCTATCGTTTAACTGAGACGACACCATACCATTATAATATACTGTGGTATGTGGTGTCCGGACGTAAAGGATGGCGTGGGTGTCGTACGATTTAGGCGTACTATCCACAGACGCGTGGCTTCATAGAAGCGTATTCGTCACACGCTTGGTGTACGCCTGCTTGAACCTTACATACGAAACTATGAAACTGTCGACGAAGCAGCAACGACATGACGGTACGACGTTGCCGCTTCGAATACGCGTTCAAACTACGCATCCCTGTCCGTAGCTTCATATACGCGTATTCGAAGCGGCCTACCGTCCACGAGGATAGTAGGCCTGAGGGACACGACGTGATCGCCAACCCGCTTGCCAAACGCGGAGATTATGACTAACCTCCCTACATGAAAAGCACAATGAAGAAATTACCTCTAGTGCCTGCGGGCTTGCGGACGGCGGGCAATGGGTAGCTCGCTGTCCGTTTGTCCGGTAACAGACCGGACCGACCCCAAGTCGTTTACGGCGCGCACTGTTCCCGTGCGCCTCAAAGAGTTGTCAGCAAACCGTAACTCCAAGTAGGGTCGAGGCCTAGTCTGGGGCTCTGGGGAGGTATGAAAATGCATACCAGGGCCCTGGATCCAAGGCAGGGACACAAACAGTGTAGGTTTTAGTCAGTAAGAGTCCGACACTATTTCCCGCTCCGCCTAAGGGCGGAATTTGTCATTGGATGACTTTACTTACCATAAAAACCCCTAGTGCCCAACCTGGCGATGTTCGCAGAAATCCGATGGATGGGAGACGTAAGGAACTGGTGTTTGTGGTGACACCTAGGAGAGGCCTACGATTATATTCAAAAGTAAACAGCTACCGTAGAGCATAAATATCCACCTTTACCAGGCCGTTACAACATATCACTGGACTGCAGGCTTTTAGCACATCTTTAGGTCATTGAAGAATTAAAATGGTAACTATATAAATATTCAATACGTATCCAAGATCAAACTTTAAAAGGTATCATGCATTATAAACACGCTATACCTTATCACGTTTAAGACATTACTACTTAAAACTATTCATTTTGCTATTCAAACCACGTTCCTAGGCTATTTAGAAGCAATTACTTTGACGCCATTCCACGACCAGGTTAATAAACCCATTCGAAGTCATTATTTATATGTATAACCTTCATCATTTCCTGTTTCCGGAGCTATTTTAGATGACCTTTTGGTTTAAAGGTCTTGGTAAACATCTCCTTAAGATTTTAGTTCCAGAGATCGAGAGAGTATTTTTTTTTTTCGGTATGAAAACTATACAACGGCTTCTCCGCGCCCTTGGGCGAGACAGGAGAATGACAGCGTCAGACTTTTACTGACTAAAAACCCACTCCTGTTCCTTTGTTGCCTTTCATATCGGGGCCGAACCTTCCTTTCAGAAACCGATCCTTGGCCCCAGTAGGCTTCGACCCTGCTGGGGCCCTACGGTTGGCTGACAACTCCTAGAGGCGGGCGTGGAACGATACGCGCCGTCGAGGACTTGGGCTCGGTCCGGACGGTAAATGGACGGTGCTACCCATAGCTTGCCGTCCGCAAGTCGCATACGGTGAACAAGAATACTGGTAAGTCTTGCCCTTAATATTTTCCAAGGTCGGCGTAAATTCTGAGGCATAAATGTCTCACCATTTACTTGGAACTCACACCTATATTTATAACATGTTTAGTCCATATTTAACAGCCAAGGGCTTTGCTTTTAACTTGAAGATAATGTATGTTAATTTGTTGATAGCGTATCCTTGAGAGTTGGCGATGCCCTCGGATACGTCTCGAAAGTAAACACTGAGTCAGTGAAGGATTTTCACATGTGGCAGCGAATTTTCGTGTCCTTTTTGTCGTTTTTAGTTGTGAAATATGAAAGTTTTGGACATGTTTGTTTGTATAATTTTGTTCGAGTGTAGAAGAAAAAGAAGCACTCTTTCCTCTTAACTGAAATATTTATATAGGATTAAATTATGTTGATATTTATAATATTTGTTTTTTTTTTGGACTTTGTGAAATTATACAATGACTTGCAGCACTAGGGTGAAATGAAAAGACATGTGAGACTTTTACTGACTAAAACACATTTATTGTTTCCTTTAGTTGCTATTTGCGATCTGGAGTCACGGGGACTTTTTCTTTATTTTTTATAATTTGCTCACCTGAGATCGCCCTGCGTTTCTCGATGCCTAGGACATCAATTGCAGTGGCAGTTGTAAGGTGACCACAGGTGTCATCAGGTGACACCGATCGCCTCCACGGGCCCACGATGGTGTTCCGACTAAGCGGACACACCGTGAATTGAAGGGCACAGGGTGCAGTCAAGCATACATTATTTTAACATCTAGACCTGGTTACACCGCCATGGCATCCTAGTGAAGCGCGACCTTAATAAACCCTTCAATTATTACCTTTTAAGTCGACATTTTGGTACCTATTTAAATACCATTTTATTTTTTCGGTGGGAAAATTATCCAATGACATCTCCGCTAGATAGTGACTTTTACTGACTAAACTAACTTCTGTCCCTTCTTTGCCTTTCATACCGAGGCAAAACCTTCTTTTTAGAACTCGATCTTTCACCCCAGCAGGCTTCGACCCTGCAGGCTCAGCAGGGTCGAAGCCTGCAACTCCTTAATCGGCGCGTGGAACACTACGCTTGGTTAACTCCTTTGACGACTTTGGCTTGGTCCGGACGGTCGAAAGTCCGCAAGCCCATTTAAATACCACTAGACTAGACAAACACTATGTCAATAGAAATTTAACATCATCTGACAGAAAATGCTCTACTCGCAATACCAAGCTATTGATCCTTAAAAATTTACACCCTGCACCATTCTCTCTTGAACCACAAAAGAAAAACAATGACTCACTTCGCAGAGATTTCCACATGTTGTAATACATTTTCGTCCAATTAAACTTTAGACAAGATAATGGTTGTTTTCTCCATGTTTTACTTGACTGGAATGCTTTTCAACACGCGCCAATTGTGATTCAACTGCCACCGTTTTAATTATTGTGAAGTAAATTCTTAAATGTAATGTCTTGCAAACAGCTGGTTGACATTAATAATTTTTCAATACACTTACTCGAAAACCCACTTATTTCCAATTTACTTTTTTACACTAGCGCTGCAAAGTGCGCTTGCCCGCCCCCGCCACAATATTGTTTCAGGCTGGGCGCTAACTGACCCCCACGAGGCGCGCGTCAACCGTAAGTGAATTGATACACGTGGAGCTTTGTCACTGTAGCCCGCGGTTAATTACTTATTCTATGCCGCAGGGCTATAATACCCTCGCCTCTGACTCGGGTGAATGCCGCCTCGGTCGCAATGACAAACTTTCTTCACTTGTATCGAAATAAACTATATCAGTTGTCTATGATCATGTTTCGGGTTTATTATGCCCTTAAGCCCTTTTATTAAGGGAACCTATTATTTTGTAATTACGAACCGTCCATATGGGAAATCATCAAATGACTTCCCTCGCTCGGAGTGGAGCGTGACGGAGTGTTAAACTTTTACTGACTAAACCCACCCGCGTTCTTTCAGCTGCCTTATGCGTTCCAGGACCACAGGAGCTATATCGATCAATCCCGCTTCCTTGGTAGCCACTTTTTAGTCACACGTGCGTTACTAATTATACACGAGCCCCTTTTAGTTCCCATTTTCAACAAGTTTAGGAAAATTCCTACTTAATATTCCACAAACTTTGAATTAAAGTAACGTCTTTCTCAAACGTTCTTAACTGAGAAGGTATAAAAGCGGTTCGCAAATAACCTCCTTCTTTCTTTGAAGTCGGTTAAAAAGTGCTGTCATCACCACTGATACGGCGCTAATTTCCTTGGCCGCCAGTGTAATACTAACATTAAGTTCTATTGTTTGTTCAACTACCCTCCGAACAGGAAAAATTTAGTATCTTTACTTGAATTCTGTTGAAATAAATTGTCATTTACGAAAAAAGAAAACGTGTTTTTTTATTGATATTTTCTTACTGTAGAGACTGCTATAAAATTTAGAAGGCATTTACCTATTTACGGTATTTTTATTAATTTAATAATACGAAGTTGACACAAAATATTAAAAAAAGTTAAAAACTTATTAAAAAAAAATGTTTTGTTGACAAACTGTTAATACTTAAATTTAAAATGTAAATACAAAGGTACCTAGATATGACATCATTTCAACCCTGCTTACCGTCTGGTAGAATTGCAGTGAAGTGCTAGTTTATTAAATTAAAAAAAAAAACCAAAAACGTCCACTGTTAGAAATAAGTCACCCCCAATTGTCGCCACAAATACTGGTTCAATGCGTATCGCTTCCGTCAGATTCCCGTAACCCTAACCAGGTCATCGATTCATCTTCAATCTTAATAAGTTTTCATATTTTCCCCAGAATCGAACCTAAACACTCGTCTACCCCCACCATTGCACACAATCACAGCAAAAAAATCGTCAGATGATCACCGTCCTTCGAACGGAAATGACGTTTCCTCAATCTAGCAACTAACGTCCCTGGCTGAATGGAATCCTTTCTAAAGTAAACGTTTGTTTTTTAATTACCACTTAGCTTGAACGTTTCAAGAAAATGGAATGGGCTAGTTATGTCCGTGGAAAGATTTTTTAGAGGATTTAAAAGAATTTGCTGGCATTTTGCTGGTCTTTAGACTGTGTATTTTTTTTTGTGATTGTTTTTGTACATAAGTCAGTAGATATTTGGTTTTATTTGATGAAATAATTAGAAATAGCTGTTTTTAGCATATGTTTTTTCTAGAGAGGGGGGTTAGTAAGAAGAATGAAAACACGTGATGAATGATGAGCCCACAGAAACACATAATAAAGATAAACATTTAGGAAAAATTATAATAAATATTAATTTTTTTACGCCTAATGGCAAAGCATAGAGTTCCAACAAAAATTTAACATCTCACACTCATGTATGAGACACTCACACATTTATGTGTAGTGTGAGATAACGGATGTTAACAAATACGTAAATGAATCTGAATCTGAACGAAGTATGTAGAAACTTAATTGTGTATTTCAGGGACACAGGAACAATTTACCTGCTGCGGTCTTTCCGTCCGATTATAGTTTAGGTGTCTTTATAAAGGTAAGAGTGAAGCCTCACCATCATCGATTGCGTGACTGCTTACCAACAGATGGCATTACAGTCAAGCACTAGATTGTATGAAAAAAAAATAGGTCTAGTTCAGTATAATGCCAGATAACTAGGTTTTTAGAGACCAATTCAAACACATATTTTTTTTAAGTTGGGAAATCATCCAATTGCTTCTCTTGCTCAAGGATAAAACGTACTAACTGACTAAAAGACTAAAATTTGCAATTTTAAGAACTTTATATTCTAGAGAAGTAAATTAATGAAAACAAATTTTAATCACCCATTTCATTTAGTAGAATATTATAGACCATGACCTTTAACAGGAGCTATCGGAGTTATAGTTCTTGTAACAGGTATAGTAAAATGATTCCATAATTATACATACCTATGTTTTTTTTTATGGTAGGTAAAATCATCCAATGACAAATCCCGCCCTTGGGCGGAGCGGGAAGTAGTGTCAGACTCTTACTGACTAAAAACCTACCCTGTTCCTCCGTAGCCTATCGTGCCGGGGTCGAGCATTCCTTTCGGAACTAACCCATGACCCCAGTAGGCTTCGACCCTGCCTGCCTGCAGTTAGCAGGCTGGGCCTCTTCGGTGTGCTGACAGCTCCTTGAGGCGCGCGGGAACAGAACGCGCCGTCGACGACTTGGGCTCGGTCTGGTCGGTTACCAGACGATCGGACAGCGTGCTACCCATTGCACGCCGTCCGCAAGCCCGCGCCTACGGTGATACATACCTATGTAAGAATTTTAGTCAAAAATCACAACTGTGTCCTTCAGTTACGAGATCGTTTAGTCTCGAGATCGTTCGAAAGACTCACCGTGGCCCTGCGAACATAAAAGGCAACTGAAAAACACAAGTGAGTTTTAATTAGTAACTGTGATAGTTTTCACTAAGCACTGAAAACAAAGGCCGTCGGCGATTACAGCTTGAACTTAGCTAGCCTAGGGTAATAGGTAGTGCTTATGAAAAACAGAGGCCATTTTATACTGGTTTCGTTAACTCTATCATGTTTTTTTTTAGGTGATAAATCATCAACGTTCTCTTCCCGCTCTGGGTAGTATGTGGAGCGCGAAAGCATGTCAGACTTTTACTGATTAAAACCCTCAAGTGTTCGATTTCGAACGTTTTCGCAGCCTTAGCATGTTTTTAATTTCGTGCGGATTTCATCACGCATGCAGATTTGCTCACAAGTATTTGTTGTAATGCGTGCAATACGCACACGATACGCGTTTTTTTGCCTTTTCAAATGAAATTTCTGCATGCGGAGCAAATCCATATAATATTAAAAATAACCTTAGGTTTTCGTGTGGCCAATAAATTGTCGTCTGAAAAAACTTAATATTACTTCAGTTTTTCTTAACAAAAACAAAACTCCAACTTCAGCCTGAACAAAACCACAGGTAACATTCCTATTAACGTTTTTATTATTTTCTAGACTACACCTCAAAAGTTTAACACAATAATATTTCTCTTTAACGATAGCAATAATTCCACGACTCGCAGAAACACAGCATTACAAAATAAGTCATAATTAATTCCCCACAGTGCTGCGGAGTAGCAATATTGTGGCCAAAAATGAAAAAAATACAACCCTAGTGGTAATAGCGTTGTAGCGTTTTAGTGTACAGGGTGCTCGGAAAATGGGAAACTAACTTCTGCTACTGGCTTCATCCGCTCGAAAACTGTTTTATTATCGGGAACTTACTCAATACAAACGCGTTGGAAACTCTCCTACAATGTGGACGGAAGACTTGGTGATTCAGCTGAAAGACGTTCACTGTTGAACATAGGCCTCCCCCTACGTGTCGCCAGAACGAACGGTCCTGTGCGTCTCACATCCATCGCATTCACGCGACTCTCATCAGGTTATTGGTCCACCTTGTGGGAGGCCTTCCAACGCTGCGTCTTCCATTGTGCAAATGCTATTCCAGAACCTTAAAAACAACTTACACCTAATTTTCAAACTAAGCTAAGCTCACATAATTCGTACAGTTTAGTGAACAACCTGTACAAGTTGACACTGGGGTAATAAATTAGATATAAAAACGCTAACATAAAACAGTCGCACCTCGCTTTACCCACGGTTATGAGCGAGCCAACTCACAACGACCGGGTTCTCACTCGGAAGGGTTAGTGTCCGAGTTTCTTGTATATAGTAAGGCACCTTTTTGGCCTCGTACAGATTAAAATTTCTTTTTTACAAGCTTTTATTTAGTTTCACCTATTCCGATGTTTGTCTGTGATCAAATCTTTCAAATTAAATTCGATCCACTTCCCGGTTACCGATTGAGCTGAAATTTTGCATGCATGTGTAAATTAGATGACAATACAAAATTATTATGACATGGAGCTGATCTGATGCTGTAATTTTTGAAGAATTCTCTACCAGTCAACCTTCGGATATTAATACCTTTAACATTGTTTTTTTTTTTTTTAAATAAACAACGGCATGAAACGGCATCATATGTTATACCGTTTCATGCCGTTGTTTACCTACTTTTATTTAATTTAATATTTTCATTTTTTTTGGAGTCATATGTTCACACGTTTATGCATAAACTGTGGTGGCCTATAATTGAAAAATAACTATAAATTAAAAAAAAAATGTGGTAACAAATCACATTTCTTTTGTAACGGTCCGTGTGAGTTGCCAGCCCTCAAGGGTCACAGTAAAGATGGCAGCCGACATAATACGGAACATTGTTCGTTATTGCTCTAATAAAAACCTCTACTGGCCTGTTTAGTGCGCGCCTTTCATAAAAACTTTGCCCACGGGTTTGTTTGAATAATTGCTGCTATTTTCATTTACATGTTAGTTATAATAGTTCGTAAGGATTAGGTATAATGCCTGCCCCTGTTGCAACCAACTGGATTAATTTTCTAATTAGATAACAGGCTAGCCTGATAACTAAACGGCCGTTTCACTATCGGCCTGATGAATGGTATTCAGCCGCTGCTTCTAAGAGTGTACAATGGGTGTATGCCACGAATGCGCCGCCAGCCACTCGCCCGCGACCTGCTTGGTGGTGGCGACCCCTCGCAACGGGCCTTGGTACAGGCCATTGTCCGGAGCAAGAGGCAATGGTACAGGCTATTGTCCGGAGCGAGAGGCAATGGGCGGCGATCGACTCCTGCTACGAAGCAGTAATGCTAGCGAAGGATGCGGCTACACAGGACATTTTTCAGGAAAGGACATTTTCACACCCTAGCCGAGACCCAGACCCCGGCTTCCAGCCTCTGTAGGCGTGGGCTTACGGACAACAAGCAATGCGTAACTCGCCGACCGGCCGTCCGGTAGCCGTCCAAACCGAGCCCGAGTCGACGACAGCGCGTATTGTTCCACGCGCGCCTTAGAAACGTCAGCAAAACCGTAGGGGCGCAACAGGGCCGAAGCCTGCTGGGGCTATAGGTTGACTTCTGGATAGGACGAAAAATGATAAAATCCTATTAACTCACAGGCTAATAATTCTTAAGCCAACACAAAAGGGTGACGTGATAAAAAATCTTATGACACTCCAACATGGACTGATTGGTTCATTTGAACCCTTTTTTTGTTGAAGTGGAAAACCACCAAATACCCTCTCCCGCTCTAGGTGGAGTGGAGTGATAGAGAGTGACTTTTATTCCATCTTTGCTTTTGCATTCCAGGACCGCAGGTTTCCCTACCGAAAGTAAACTCATGACCCCAGTAGGCTCCTACGGTTTTGCTGACATTTCTTTGAGATGCGCGTGAAACACGACGCGCCGTCAACGACCCGGATTCGGTCCGGACGGGCCTGACGTACGGTTGGTGGGCTAACCATTGCCTATCATTTTTTTTTTTTTTTTTGTATAACTATTTGACAATTTTATTTTATGTGTTTTTTTTATTTTATTCTGTATGACGATTTTATTCTTTATGACAATTTTATAGTTTTATTTTATATGACATTTTATTTGGTATGATTCGTTTTACATTTTTATTTCTGTTTGACTAATTTGTTCTTTTCAATTGTAATTAATTCCAATTTTATTTTTGTATACTAGTTATAAGCGTTTTGGTCCCAGTACTGTTAGCTTGTAATGTATTACTAAATAAATAAATCATCCGCAAGCTTCAATTACCGGTGGTGGTGTTTTATCAAAACAAAACATTAGGCTGCAAGACTCACATCTTCATCCTTTTATTCAAACATTTATGGCTCATTTCCCAAATTCTCTTTTCCCAATCAATACACCGAAGTCACAGCCTGAAAGTGAACAATAATCCGTGCTCACTAGTATTTGACCGTAGCCATTGAACCGACAAATTAAAATTAATAAATAATAATGTATATTTTCGAAGGAATTGTTCACAAGTGCACCGAATCCATCGCGTGCTAGTCGCAATAAAAAAATATTAGTGTCGATTTGCAGTCCGCTATGAGCAGGCATAAAGGCATTCAAAGAAATAACAGGCAGGCAGTTGAGTAGTTTCACTCTATTCAATTATTTTAAAGCTAAATAATGGTATTCTCCCTCTCTGTGTGGAGTGAGAGGGTGTCTCAGGCTTTTACTAGCTTTTTTTTTTAGATGGGATAGTCATCTAATGACATCTCCCGCCCTTGGACGGAAAGTAGGAGGGTGTGTCAGACTTTTACTCACTAAAAACTCACTCCTGTTCCTTCGTTGCCTTTCATGCGTCATCGACGACTTGGGCTCGGTCTGGATGGTTACCGGACGGTTGGACGGCAATCTACCTATTGCTAACCGTCAGCAAGCCCCCGCTTACGGTGGCCGGAAATCCGGATAGGAATCCCGGTGGTAGAGGTATGAGGGCTGCTCCTCCTTTGCTAGCATTACTGCTTCGCAGGAGGAGGCGACCGCCTCATGTAACCGCCTGCCACTTCTCGCTCCGAACCATGTCCTGTACCAAGGCCCGGCGTGAGAGATCGTGGCCGTCGATCGCCCCCACGACGACACGGCAGTGATTTGCCCAAGCGGGTCACACCTCTATCGTATGCTCCCCCGTGTCCTCCGGGCAGGCTTTTAATGACTAAAACCCACCTGTGTATCAGTTGCCCTTTACGTTACAGATCCTGGGTGAGTCTTTCGAACGGTCCCGCAACCTTAGAAGCGTCGATTACAGAGTCCTGTTTTGTTCTTTCTGCTTCATGCCGAATATCAGGGGTCTAGGTCAACGGGAAGTACCCTATGAATTATTTTCTTGAGAGTACCGAAATATACGTTTTTTGCGACAGAAACAGTCGTATCATTTCTTTTTTCGTTAATTTAGAAGTTTGATTTTTCCGCAGCTTCAAAGGACGGCAGACTTGAGTATTTGGTTTAAATTTCAACTCTTTGCCTCCACGCGTTCTCGAGATGTCTTGACAGATAGATGAACGGACAACAAAGTTTTTTTTTTTATAAGGGTTCTGCTTTTCCTTTTGATGTACGGAGCCCAAAAATAACTTTTTTATTGAAACAAAAGCACCGACATGTCAATTTGGTAATTACTGTTTTTGTGCGCCAAAGTACGAGTAGTTTTAATTGGTTCTATTTTAGGACTCAATTAATGACTGATTATCTGACCGACAGAGGGCGAGATCACCAATTAGTGAGTATAAATAGCCGAGGCTGTCTGGCTGAAATAATATAAAGAGTCACGTATTTGGATAAAATATAATAATAATATATTTCACAACTATCACACAACACCGTCTAGTCCCAAGCTAAGCAGAGCTTGTGTTATGGGTACCAGACAGCTGATAAACATACTTATATATTTCTAAATACATACATATTATAGATGAACAACACCCAGACACAGAACAAATGATCGTGCTTATCACACAAACATTTGTCCTGGGTGGGACTCGAACCCACAACCTCCGGCATAGTAGTCAGGGTCACTAACCACTAGACCAACAGGCCAGTCATATAATATGGACACAACTAACAAGACAATTTTGGACCGAAACTTAAAGATCCTGTATTGGATAACAAGAAAGTTTTTCTTATCACCTGGTTGTCCGTCTGTCTGTCTGTCTGTCAAGACCCTTTATCTCGGGAACACGTGGAGGTATCAAGTTGAAAATGAAAACCATATACTCAAGTCTGCGGTTTCTTGAAGTAGTGAAAAAATCAAACTTCTGTTACCGAAAAAAAATTAACCATTTTGTGAAATTCTGGTACTCTTCTTAATTTTGTTAAAGTGGAAATGGACCCTTTCATAGTTAATAAAATGTATGTACATCAATGAATCAATTCAAATCAGCGCTAGGTGTATAACGCCCAGCGAATGCTGAGATGATAACCCTTTCGGTACAGGCACGCTCGGCGCATTCTTTACTTTTCTTCTTCATCTTCGTCGGTATCACTCTTGACAGAGTGGTCGTGGTCATCACTTCAGGTGTTGGTGGCAAGCTTCACAAAACGCCGCCACTCCTCTCTGATGGCCACCTTCCTCGTGCATTCATACAGTGATGATGAGCTATTTGTGTACTTTAAGAGGCATACTGATATCATCACGCATGCAGATTTGCTAAAAGAAACGCGTACTGCATGTATTGCACGCATTACAATAAATACTTGCATGAAAAGGACATTTTTTTTATTTTTTTATTGTTATAAACTAGTGCTTGACTGCAATCCCACCTGATGTTAAGCAGTGATGCAATCGTTGATGGTAAGGCGCACTAGCTTTTTAAGAGCCTATTCACTCTAGCCTTGAAGACACCTAAATTATAATCGGACGGGAAGACCGCAGCAGGCAAACTGTTCCAGTCTTTCGATGTACGCGGTATAAACGACGAGGCAAAACGCTTAGTCCGTACCGTAGAAGTTTCAACAACATAAGGGTGGATATTCGCTGGGTTGTCCGATGGCGGAATTGAGATGGCGGAATTATGTCATGTAATTCCCGCGCACACTCTCCAAAATGCATCCTGTAAAACACCGAAAGGCTGGCTACTCTACGCCTGTGCTCGAGGCTTTGTAGATTGGACTTAACCAAGTCTGGATCACCAATTAGCCTTTTCGCACGCCTTTCCACATTTGCTGAGGTTCCGCATGCGGAGCAAATCCGCATACGTTATGAAATCCACACTATATTAAAAACACCCTTATTCTCTTTTACTTTATGTTTTTATCCGTTTTTATATCTATTGGAGTCTGGTTTCCGCACTTAGTCATATGCAGGCCATTGTACGTGAGCCATGGCGGCCCAACCTTCAGAGGGCTTATCCTAACCAGCCCACCTCTCAAGGCCGATTGTACATACGTTTGTACAACTTGGATAACCTTGAAAATCGTTAATTATCTTACTATTCATTGTGATTCACATAAATATACGAAATTCATTTTTTTGAAAATTTTTGTTTCCATACCTTTATTTTTCCTGTGAAAAACCCGAAAAAGCTTTATATTTTTATATGATTTTCTAAAAAGGGGGGCTATTACGTAATAACAATACCCCCTGGCGTGTGATGGGTTAAAAAATGATTAGGCCTCCCAGGTTTTTCAGGGCCTCTGTAAGGGAATTCAGGGATCCAAGGGTTCACCTGTGCAGGCAAGGAGCACATGTGGAACCGCATTTTAACCATTGTACTGAGTCTGTCCCGAACAAAAGGTTTTCTATACTATTCTAAAATCACAACTAACGAGTAATGCTAGCAAAGGAGGAGGCCGCATGTGTGAGGCAACGACGGTCACGCCCCAGCCACCGCCGGGATTCCGATCCCGATATCCAGCCACCGTAGGCGCGGTCTTGCGAACAGCGAGCAATGGTAGCTCGTTGCCCAATCATCCGGACCGAGCCCAAGTCGTCGACAGCGCGTAACAACGTGGAACAGCACGTGTGCCTCAAAGAGTTGTCAGCGAACTGTAGGGGCTCAGCAGGGTCGAAGCCTCCTGGGGCTAACGGTCTGCTTCTGAAAGGAAGGGGTCTTTTTTGGGTTTTTAGTCTGTAAAAGTCTGACACTATTTCCCGCTCCGCCCAAGGGCGGGAGATGTAATTGGATGATTTATCCCACCAAAAAAATGGTTACTGGAAAAGCTTTTGATTTTCACCCAGCCTACGCTCATTAATTTAATAACCAAGTAATTGTATTTAAGGCCGATGTCTGCCAGGATTTTGGGACTGTTTGAAAAGATACCATCGCCGTTTATATTTTAGTAAAAAAAAATTACCGACCGAAACCCACTCCTATTTGCCATCTTTCCTTGCGTCCTGGGACTCAGAGGTTCCTTTCAGACAACTCATGGGTCGCGGCCCTAGAACGCACAAGGCAAGTGAAGGAATAGAGGTCAGTTTTAGTCAGTAAAAGCCTGACACCCTATCTCCGTCCACCCAGAGCGGGAGGAGCCATTTGTTAATTTCCGAACACAAAAATAAAGGTAGTTACATACTTGTATTTCTGCAGCGCACTGGTCAGTGACGACCATAAACTGTAAACGAGACTCTTTAACAAACACCGTCTTAACGTCTGTGAAGTCGTGCAATACAGCATAAAACCCCATATAAATGGTGTTTTTAGGGTTCCACATCATACAAAAAATAATAAATCCCATCCCTATATCCCTGTTGTCTTTGTTAATTTCTTTTGATCTTCGCCCAGTAGGACCAAAGCATACTGGGGTCAAGGCTTAGGTGAAAATGAACTCCGGGGCCCTGGATCGAAGGCAATGAATGGAACAGTAAGAGTCAGTAAGAGTCTGACACTATCTCCCGCCCCACCCAAGGGCTCGATTTGTCATTTGATGATTTTACCTACCATAAAAATAAAAAATACACAGAATGGTAAATTCCATCCCTATATCCCTATAGTCGCCTCTTTGTGAATTCGTTTTGATCTTCTTCTTCTTCTTCTTCCTATTTTGATCTTTTATGAGATAAATATTGAATGGAATTCAACAAAATTCATGGTACACCAAAATAGTAACAAAACTTGTAGTAACTTGCAGTAAATGACTTGAAGTTAATTAATTAATTTGGCCTTACGACTATTTGCCGCAGATATATTATTTAGTTCGATATTGATTAAAGAAGACAATAAGGTAAAAAAATCGGCTAATCAAGTCATATCATCAACTTTTATCGAAAGTAAATTGTGATTGTTTTTCATAATTGCTTATTACATTAATATTGTAACAGCGATTTGTATGTATGTGGGTATGAGCGGATGTGTATTATTTGTACATTAAACTGCTGAATACACTACACACGTATAGACAATGCTCTAGAATAGAACATATTTTATAATTCTTCTAGTCATAGGTCGTTTGAGATATTTATTTTTTAAATAATATAAAATAGTGCAATCGTTGATGGTAAAGCGCACTAGTTTATTAAGAGCCTATTTATTGCATCATTGAAAATACCTAATTTTTTATCGGGAAGATAGCAGCAGGTATACTGTTCCAGTCCCTGATTTTCTTCTTTCATTCAAGAAAAACCGGTAGAAGAAGCTTTCTATAAATTCTTTAAAAAAAAGGAAAGAGTAGATTAAGTTAGGTTGCTATACCTACGCCTGAAACTTCGCTCACGCGTTGTGTTGCACTGAATTTATGTACGGAACCGTTAGTACGCGCGTACCACAGTCACTTGTCGGTTTTTTTCTAGCAATGCACAAGCTTATGTGTTTGCATAGAAAGGGGTGCCATCGCACGGTTTATACTGACGCTAATTTATTATTTAAACTGCGACGCTAAACGTCACGCGATCCTTTTCAGCTTGTTGGAATATTTTCCTGCTGTTTTGTGTAAATAGGAAAACTTACTATACAAGAACATTTAATTTTAGTTAATTGAATGAGAGCAGTGGTGGCCGAGTGGCAATGGCCCCGACCTGCGAGTTATAGTTCGCGTGTTCAAACCCCGCCAGGCACATTACTTTGTGTAATTTATTTCATCACCACTGCTCTCAAAACGGTGAAGGAAGACATCGTGAGGAAACCGGCATGTCGTAGAACCAAAAATTCGAAGACATGTGATATTCACTAATCCGCACTGGGCCCGCGTGGTGGATTAGTGCCGATTCCATCTTCTAGATAGGAGGCTTGAGTCCCAGCAGTGGGACCTATAAGGCTGATGCTATGCTGCTAAGCTATGCTAAATAAATTACCATCATCACCATCAAGGTGGACCGGTGACCTGGTGAGAGTCGCAGAAATGCAGTGGATGAAGAGTTGGAAGTGTCCCACAGTGGCTGGTCTTGTGCGCCTAGCATCCATCGGATTCCTGTGACCCTCACAATTCATTCATCTATTTTGCGAGGAAACTGCCTTTTACGGATTATTTTTTATTGTTGATAGGTTCACGCTTGACCGCTATCTCACCTGGAAAGCGAGGATGCGGTCGACGATTCGAAAGATTCCCGGGTTGTAGCCATTAGGAAACACGGACTCCGGCAGGAAATTCCAATAGTTAAATGTTAATTAATGAATTCAATTTAATTTATGTATACGGTTCGTATCATTTTCCTGTTGGACAGATGTAAAATGTATCTCTGCTGAAACTAGAAATAAGGGGGGGGGAGTACTTACACTGGACTAATCCATTAGTGATTTTAGCAAACCTTTTTGAAAGAAAGAAAGAAAGAAAAATAATTTTATTGGTCATAGAAACACACAATGCTGAAACTACATAATTATAGACACATAAAATTAAATAGTAAATTAAAAGAAAATTAACATTGTGTGTCTCCCAGCTGCGCCAAATAGGTCCAGTTCAGCATAAATGCCAGACAACTACGAGGTGGTAGCTGCCTGGCGCTGGTTTTCAACTGAACCTTTGCATCTGCATTGACTTTATATTATTAAGTAAATTAAGTCTTTTCAAGTGATTACACCATAATAGAAAATATGTGCAATAAAACTTAATTCAATAAATTGAGTTTCATATTCTATAACTATCAAAATAAATGCGGTGAAATATGTTGTAAAATTCTTAACATAAAAAAATATAACCGATTTCAATGTAAAAAAAAAAACCATTAAAAAGTGCAAAGTAAGTTTAATTTTGGAATTTCTATTATTTAATTTCTATAATTAAATGTTTTTTTCTCTTCGTTACTTTATATATTAATTTATTACAGATATCCAGTGCCTGCCTTCCGGCTTCGTCGTCAGATCTGTTCGATATATCCCCCCCTCCTCTTCCTTCAGTGAGTCATCGACTACATGTATAAACAAAGTAACTTTACTTGTTACTATAGTTAAATTCTGTGATCCTATAAAGTTTCGTTTTATATCTTCGAAGTTTATTATCAGATCATAACAATATTTCTTAACTCGGAAGAAAGGTTATCTTTCAATCAAATAAATAATATAATTTTCGAAATTGGTCTACAATTGACCGAGAAATCGGTGAACATACATAAAAAAAAATATATGTGATATACAGCTATGATGTGTGATATGGCTGGCTTGTTGGTCTAGTAGTTAGTGGCCCTGACTGCTATACCGGAGGTCGTGGGTTCGATTCCCACCAAGGACAAATGTTTGTGTGATGAGCACGATCATTTGTTCTGTGTCTGGGTGTAATTTATCTATATTAAGTATGTATTTAGAAATATATAAGTATGTTTATCAGGTGTCTAGTACCCAAAACACAAGCTCTGCTTAGCTTGAGACTAGACGACGTTGTGTGATAGTTGTGGAATATTATATATTATATTATAAACAGCCGAACATAGAACCTACTTCTTTTTGAAGTCGGTTAAAAATGGAGTGTTATTATGTACAAAATAACTACTGTTGTTACAGAATTACTGTAAAATTTATAACATAAAAACGTAGAGTAAATTTTCTGTAAAATACCAAGTGCGATGTAAAGCTCAATGATTTGATTTTTTACAAATAAAGTACTTGGTTCCAAACCGATGAATGCTGTGTGGTGGCATCTATTCCAAAAGTCTTTATTGAGATGGTTTTTCGTCACTCGCCGATCCTCAACGTCGAGCATAATTTAAAACCTTGTTGCTTCATCTAAAGCAACACGATGTTTGATGAAGAGGCAACGCGAAAAAAGAGAGATAACGACCAAAAACTCTGTTGGCATTCGGTAATTCCGTGATTTACTCGAATATTTTTTATTTTAAACTCTGAAAACTTTTTGAGAAAAATTGACATCATTTAGAATCTCAATTAAATGTGCAAGGCTTCTATAGAAGTACTTTTTTACATTTTTATTAAATGAATACAGGGCCAAAGTTCACGTAAAATAGCAGATTTTCAAAGATCTTTACTGAATTAGTTTTAAACAAATTTATGATTTGATTTCTATAAAAACTTAGATAATAACCACAAGATATTTGAGTACCCAAAATATCTGAAGAAAGATGTGTAATAACATCATAATCGCGTAAGAGCGGTTGTATGAAAATGTATATCGGGTTGACCGCTCTTAAGAATTAAATTGGTAGCCGACTTCTGAAATTCTCAACTTAATGAAAAGAAATGTCATATCACTTTCAGCTTGCAGGCGGTCGCCTCCTTCTGCGAAGCAGTAATGCTAGCGAAGGAGGAGGCCGACCGCATCAGGCAGAGGCAACGGGCGCTCGCCCCAGCCGCCGCCGGGATTCCGATCACAATTTCCAGCCACCGTAGACGCGGGCTTGCGAACGGCGTGAAGAAAGAAAGAAAGAAAGAAAAGAAAGAAAGAAAAATATTTATTTGAGAATCGCACATGACAAAAATATATATACAACAACAATACAAAAACTATAAATAGGTTTTACTACATAAAAAAAAACAATAAATAAAAGAACACAAAAAAAAAGATTGAAAATAAAAGACCCGTGCGAGGTCAAAAAGGCCTCTATCTCAAGGCCTCTATCTCAGCATATGCTGCGATATTACCTACCTAAAAAAAAGGTATAATAACGCAGCGTGCAATGGGTAGCACGCTGTCCGGCGCGTACTGTTCCCGCACGCCTCAAGGAGCTGTCAGCAAACCGTAGAGGCCCAGCCTGCTAGCTGCAGGCAGGCAGGGTCGAAGACTGCTTGGATCATGGGTCAGCATCCGAAAGGTAGGCCCGGCCCCGGCACGATAGGCAACGAAGGAACGGGGTAGGTTTTTAGTCAGTAAGATTCTGACACTTCTTCCCGCTCCGCCCAAGGGCGGGATTTGTCATTGGATGAATTTACCTACAATAAAAATTTTAAAAAAATATCACTTTCAGCTTTCCGACACATACAAAATTAACAATTTCAAAAGAAATATTCGCAATACATTCCGCGATAGTCGACAGCAATTCAGTTTCAAAGTATTGAATTAAAGTCTTTTTTTTCTTTGAAAGTAACGACACTATTATAGACAGGTTTATAGGAAATTATAGACTTGATGAAATTGCTCCTGGAATCGAATTAGAATTCATTTATCGATTGGAATTAAATGCTTTGTAGTAGGTATTGTAGAAAAGTGGACGATGTGGGTAAATGTTAACATAATTGAGTCCAAATTACGTAACTACACTTTACACGTAGCACTTTTAGTCATCTTTTTGTGTGCATTGTTTAGTGATGAATTGCTTTTTGAGTATATGGGTTACGTAATCATCTACCTGAAATAAATTAATTTTAATTTTTAGTTTTTTTTTTATGGTAGGTAAAATCAGCCAATAACATCGGGCGGGAGATAGTGTCAGACTCTTACTGACTAAAAACCTACCCCGTTCCTTCGCTGCCTTTCATACCTGTGCCGAACCTTTTTTTTCACAAGCCGACCTTTGGCCACAGTAGTCAGCGCTGCCAGCCTGCAAGCAGGCTGGGCCTCTATGGTTTGCTGACAGCTCCTTGAGGCGCACGGGAACAGTACGCGTTTTACTTTAATGTTTTTTAAAAATCAGGGAATTTTTATAACTTTAATTACTCGTACATGTAAAACGTGACGGCTGCTAAAATGTATTCATTATTTTGTTACTTTGAAAGATCCCATTTTAATTGCAATTAATTTTGTGCATATCTATAGAGGCTGGATTTTTAAAAAGAGCGTTTTTAAAATGGCAGGCACCTAAACCGTTACAGTTAAAATTGTTTAGAAAAAAAGAAAAAAATATAAAAATAGTCAAAACAACAATTATTTTCAATAAAACCTTTTCAACTCACAAAAAGCAACCCGAAACCAACTATTTTGAAATCCAGGTATTTCCAAGCTTTTATATTTTTCTGTGAAAAAAAAAAATTCGACAAAAAAATTTTTCATTGCAATTCTTTTATTTCAATACAGGTTCATCACAATTCCTCTTTGGGGCCATCCATAAATTACGTCACAAGTTAAGGGGGAGGGAGGGGGTCGACGAAATGTGACGTTGTGTGATAAGGGGGTGGGAGTGGTCCTAAATTTCGTGACGTCACATTTCAAAATGTATTATAATCTAAGTGTTAAAACACGAACTTTGAACTACATATTACTTTACGAAATAACATAAACTACTATTTCTGTGTAAATTACACCATAAACAGACATAACTGTATATTTTTTGAGGTTTCCACTAGATAATTAATCGTTTTTTGTTTTGTTGATTGTTTGATTTGATGTTACTTTTATTAAAAACTAATTTAAATGGAAATAAAACTGATTTTGGAACCGCTGTTTTCATTCAATAATTTCTAAATATAAGTTTGAAAAATATGTGACGTCACACTAGGAAGGAGTCTCACAAATGTGAGAGCTGTGACAAGAATGGGAGAGGGGGAAAAAATCAAGAAATTGAGACGGAATTTATGGATGACCCCTTTTATATTTCATAAAAGATTACATTGCAAGGAAAACATAAAAGAACCCAGCAAAAACGTAGTTTATTTAACCACTGCAGTGTTCAAAGGGCTTTTACGGAATTCAGGGGTACGCAACAGTTATTAATCCCGGATAGCTCTAGAGCGAAATCAAAAATTGTTCTCGACAAACAGACTACAGTTTTCGGTTTTCAAACTGTACCTCTACCATGAGTTTTAGGCAATAGTATTCGTTGCTACTCGATATCGACGCCTTAAATATTTTGTATGGCAAATTTTGCAGCGCCTCTAGCGGTCACTTGCAGAACCAAAATTTATATAAAATATTTACGGCGTCGATATCGAGTAGCGACGAATACTATTGCTTAAAACTCATGGTAGAGGTACTGTTAATAACTTCCCTGTGGCGCTTTTGGTGAAATGTAAAGGGAATCGAGTTTATTTCAGGGTTCCCACAAATAACTGCAATCTGATGCGAGACAAATTGCTGCGATGCGATCGTGTTTGCCGTTCTGCAGCCACATATGGGCTTTTTTTTTGGCTGGAGCTGCATATTGCCATCTAGCAGCTTTGGACTCAGTGGCTTTCCACTGCTTCCATAAAGTCTAATTGGTGAACCAGATTTGGTTTTAACGCCAATCTACAAAGCCAGAAGCACAGGCGTAGTTTAGCCAGTCTTTCAGTATTTTACAGGATGCATATATAAGGTGACTGGTAATTAGTGAACGGTACTTAAACACATGATTGTAGTCATGATAACGAACAACTTTTACTATGGGACCGAACCTGAAATCGCGAAAAAAAACCTGCTGGTCACATTTGTGTTCGCCTAACTGGTCAACATGTACTGAACTTGGCCGATTTTTTTCGCTATTTCAGGTTTGGTCCCATAGTAAAAGTTGTTCGTTATCATGACTACAATCACGTGTTTAAGTATCGTTCACTAATTACCAGTCACCCTATATATGGAGACTGTGCGCAGGAATCCCAAGACTTGATTCCGCTGTCACCGTTCTACCATCAGATAACTCAATGTATGGCACATGGTCTACCTTTACATTGTTGACACCTCTACGATCCGAACTAAGCGTTTCGCCTCGTCGTTTGTACCGCATACATCGTAGAACTGGTAGTAAAATTGGCCTACTGCGGACTTCTCGTAGGATTATAATTTAAGTGTATTCAAGGCTAAAGTGAATAGGCTCTTAACCCTAGAAGGATAACCATATTTTGACAGCCACAAAAGATAACCATGCGCTTCGGAGGCGCACGGTATATTACTGTTTTTTATTTTATGAAAAACCTATTTATTGTATTTTTACCCGACTGCGCCAGAAGGAGGGTTATGTTTTTCGAGAGTATGTATGTATGTATGTATGTATGTATGTATGTAAGTATGTATGTATGTATGTATGTATAATTGTTTGGCACGCTCTGCAGCCTGAACGGCTCGATGGATTTTAGCTTGAGAGGTGTCGTTAGATTCGTATTTACTGTGAGAGTGACACTGGGTATATCAAAATAAAAAATAAACAAAATGGCGGATTTTTAGCGCCAAATTCAAATGTTTGGCACGATCTGCGACCTGAACGGCTCGATGGATTTTAGTTTGAGAGGTGTCTTTAGATTCGTAATTACTTTGAAAGTGATATCGTAATAAAATAAAACTAAAAAAATAAAAAATAAAAAACGGTAATTTAAAAAACTAAAAAACCCGACTGCTTTTCTGAGCATTCATGAAAAAGCCCTAAAACAAGAAAATCTGGCAGTCGGGACCCATTCTAGAAAGTCAGCCGTCTAGTCAATAGATTGGAGTAATCTGCAATGTAATATAGGTATGTGCTCTCAATTCTAGAATGGGTCCCGACTGCCAGATTTTCTTGTTTTAGGGCTTTTTCATGAATGCTCAGAAAAGCAGTCGGGTTTTTTAGTTTTTTAAATTACCGTTTTTTTTACTTAATTGTTTTAATATGTGGTTAATGAACTAATAATAAAAAGCTTTTTTTAGTGAAAAATTTATATATTTTAATTATTAAACTTAAATCAAAAAAAGCTCTTGGAAAAATCAACAAAATTAGCAGTCTTCTGTTTACAGGAACATAGTGTCAAAAATAATATCTTTTTTCATAAAACTAATTATATTATTTCTTGCCAACTAATCAGCTAAAAAAAATCAGTCAAAATTATAATCATTTGGTTTGATAAGCATTCGAAACAAACATTATTTTTATGTTCGCCGCAAACTTGCATTTGGCGCAAGTCATCTTAGACATTCTTTTTTTTTATTAGTGTAAAAGGTGCAATACCGTCAATTCTTGGCTGGAGGTTCTTCTTCATTATAGGTATCGTTCTGCACAACCAGTTTCGGAAGAATATTTGCGATGTTATCTCGCTACTTTGGCAAAGTAGGAGCTTCCAGTCTTTCCTTCATCCACGATTCTGATAACTGGGTGCTTAACTTTTTCATATAATTCCTTCTATTTAGAGGCTTTTCATTTTGCGCAAGAATTTTATGACAGTATATAACATAAGAATTGACGAATGCTATGTTCAGAATGCCATAAAACATAGACATTGGCCATCTATTGGTTTTCCTCGAACATGACATTGAGGAACACATTTGATCGAAAGTGGCCACCCCGCCTTTGGACTTATATCATCTTCATTTTGTGTATCATTCATTTGTTGAGGCACCTCATCATCGATAAACTCGTTTTCGAAATCACTCTGTATGTCATCGTCACTCAAAATGATCTTCTATCTCACTGTCACCTTCTTGTTCTCGTTCATGCTCGTTCTCTTCTTCTCCAGCGATCAACCCAGATATTGCATCATCAGTTAGTGTTCTCCGGCTCGTCATGATGAAGGCAAAAAGATTTCATGCTAAAAAAAGAAATAAACAGTTATTATAAACATTTTATGTAAGTATAAACAAATCCTTACTCTCACTAAATGTCACACAAAAGATAACCATGCGCCTTTGGAGCGCAACATTTAGTCGTAACTGCAAAACTATGGTACTTACCGCGTTAAACCGCCCGTCCTGTGACGCTGTGTACCGTCCATTGAGCTAAATTAGAAGGACAGGTAGATACGCGCGCTCATTAGGAAGAGACAGCGATTTCAAACCAACGCGGGCGCCTCTGAGGCGTAGGTTATCTTTCTAGGGTTAACAAACTAACGTGATTTACCGTCATCGCAATCGCGGACGGTAAATCGGTAAAAATAAAATCGGTAAAAAAGAAGTAAACAGCACGGTGGGATCGCCATCAAGCACTAGTTTGCATACCAGGGCCATGGAACCAAGGCAAAGGAGAAACAGGGTAGGTTTTTAGTCAGTAAGAGTCTGACACTATCTCTCGCTCCGTCCAAGGGCAGGGGATGTCATTGGATGATTGTACTTACTTTAAAAAAAAAACTAGCACTTGTTTGTCATTAAAAAAAGCGATTACGTGCGACAAAATATCGGTTCAGGTGACCATATAATGTGCAATGCGAATCAATTCGTGTGAACTCGCAATTTTGTGTTTGAGCCCTCTAGATAAGAATTTTATTATTTTTGTAAAAAGAATTACTTTTTTATCGGTTTTCTTTTTTTTTTGTACGGTTTGTGCATTTAGCCAGTGTCACAAATGTCGCAGTGTTGAGCTTAGAAAGTTTTTTTTTTTAATTTATTTAATAATATTTTTTTATCTTTTGCGGTGTATGGCTGCAAATGTATCGATGCCAGTTTCTCAGAAACTTCGCTGAAGTAGTTAAATAAACGTCTCACCTTCGTTTACCGAGATCACGCCTGTTTTCCATATAATTATCCAGTTCCGTAAAAACATGAGATACAAAACTAACTACATCAATTTTCTATAAAAAAAACACACCCTCTCGAAAAAATTGTACCGAAGTCACAGCCCGAAATTGTTATTGTACAGGATTTAAGCTAGTGGTTTAATGGATTTATATTATTTTAGACTGCAAGACTTATTTTTAAATTGGGAAATCATTTAGTAACGCCCGCTCTAAGGTGGAGTGGGAGGACGTATCAGACTTTACTTGACTTAAACCATGACTATGTTCTTTCTTTGTCTTTCGCATTCCATGACCACGGGTTTCCCTTTCGAAAGTCAACCCATGGAACCTTGGGTTTCAGCTCTGCTGTCCCCTTGTAGTTCTGCTGACATTCTTTCAAGCGCGCAAGGAACACTACGCGCTGTCGACGACGCGGGCTCGGTTTGGACGGTTGTTAAACGGCTGGACGGTTAGCCAATCCACTCATTGCTCTTACTCGTTGTCCGCAAACTCACGCTAACAGTAGCTGGAAGTCAGGGTCAGGGTCTCTGTTGTAGAAAAGTAAGGTCGTCCGTTCCCTTAAGCGTGCATCCTTCTCTAGCATCACTACTTCGCATAAGGAGGCGATTGCTGCTCATTTCCTTTAGCTCCGGATCATGGATTCATTGGCAAGACTGGTGTTAGATTTCCTTACTTCTGACTGTCCATAACGACTGTCAAAGATAATCAAATGAGACAAACAGCGTAAAGTTATTATTATTTACCCACGAAAGAGGAGTTATTTTTTACCAAAAAATTCCATTCCAATCATCTAATTTAAATAGTTTCCCTAACTTGCAAAATCCGACCAAAATTCAAAACATCTGTTTACTTAATACTCGTAAATCATTGTTGACATCCTCGAATACCGAACACAGCGTTTTAGGAATACAGCTACTGCAATCGATTTGCAGCGCTGCGCTTTCAGCTGACGTGGCGCTTTCGGCTAGCGTTTGTTGTGCGCCCCCGAGAAGGTAAACATTCGTGTATTGGTGTTTCACTAATATTGTGAATGGAAAAGTTTGGGATGTTTTTGTGAAATTTACGTGAGATATAAATAAGTGGGAAAAGTTACAATGTCTTGTTTTTAGGGTTCTATACCTCGAAAGAAAAAATGGAAGCCTTATAGGATCATTTCGTTGTACGTCTGTGTGTCAAGACCCTTTATCTCGGGAACGCGTGGAGGTATCGAGTTGAAATTAAAACCATATACTCAGATTTTTATTTCCTAGGAGCGGTGAAAAAATCTAACATCTAGGTTAATGAAAAAAAGATACGAGCCATGTCGCAAAAGACGTTTATTTTGACACTCTCAAGTCAATCAAAATTCATAGCGTACTTCCCGTTGACCTAGAACCCTGATTTTTAGCATGAAGCAAGTACAGGTATAAATCCGAGAACTGGAAATTTGCAGTTCTTCTTTTTCTTCCTGCCCTCATCCCATATTGCTCGAGTATTTTCCAGATACCTATAAAAATAAGAGATGACAAACAACTTTAACATCTTTGGAAAGTTTCTATATGTGTGCATCTTAAAGAACTTGAACAATTTGCCTGCTGCGGTCTTCCCGTCCGATTATAATTCTGGTGTCTTCAAGGCTAGAGCGAATAGGCTCTTAGTAAACTAGTCAGATTCACCATCATCGACTGCATCACTGCTTGCAATCAGGTAGGATCACAGTGAAGTACTTTTTATATCATTTAAACGATCTCAGTACTTTTTTATATAATATAAAAAAGATCTCAAAAATACATTTCAGCTTTAAAAATATTAAGTTATAAACTCTTTGGGACATTGCATGTCCTGATAAAGATCTTGTAGATTTTAATTTCAGTAATCATTTTGTTTTTATGCGCCTTCAGCATGAATAAGTCATCAAAACAATATTTACGATAACATCAGAAGTTTTGAGACGATTCAAAGGCAAAATAATTTGTAATGTTTATTTTTAAGATATTTTTTGTCAATTTACTTCATTAAGTAAAAACGTCCATGTATTCTCCATGACAAGTGGGAAATAACCACTTTTCAAACGGAGGCTAAATTAAAGATGGCTCGGCCCCGGTATGATAGGCAACGAAGGAACGGGGTAGGTTTTTAGTCAGTAAGAGTCTGACACTACTTCCCGCCGCGCCCAATGGCGGAATTTGTCATTGGATGATTTTACCTATCATAAAAAAAACCACCCATTCCCGAAGAATACAGTGGAGCACACAGTGAAAGACGAAAGATTACAAACCTGCATGGGACGAGACAGCAGCACATCTGCTTCTGAACTGCCCAGTTATCGCTGGATACAGGGCAAATTACTTCGGAAACCCAGGTAACCTCCGAGTTGTCAGCATAACCGAAGGGTTCAGTAGGGCTGATAGGGCTGTAGGAGCATTTGAAACACAACTGGGCTGACTGACTTATTGGTCGTGGGTTCGTTTACCACCCAGGACAAATATTTATGTGAGCACGATCATTTCTTATGTCTGGGTGTAATTTATCTATAATATGCATGACGTATTTAGAAATATATAAGTATGTTTATCAGTTGTCTAGTACTCACAAAACTAGCTCTGCTTAACTTGGGACTAGACGGCGTTGTGTGATAGTTGTGGAAGAATAATGAACACTTTCTTCTTTTTCTTTTAATTTTATGATTCTGCACCATAAAAAAAATGGTACATTGTGCTCATTCACTCCACACGTACCTACAGGGAAAACAAGGGAACATTTAAAAAAGAAGATCATTAAAGCGAGGTCACAAAGGGTTCTTAGGGTTAGCATTTGAGTTGACTTGAAAAAAGGCCACGCCAACAGCGCATACACGACTTCGTTCTTAGCGACGACCGTCGCGGCAAGCGGGGCCGTATCGGTAGGTGATTGGTCGACGCAGCATACGGCCCCACTCGCCGCGTCGCTCGCCACTAAAGCCTTTGCCTCGAATCTGGCAGCGGGGCGGCGGGCGGCGGCGGTGGCTTGAGAGCAGCAGAATCTTATGCGTAAAATCAAACAGGCCCTCGAATATACAAGCGCGGGGGCGGGTAGCGAGTAGTGCACTCCAGTCAAGCGGTGACTGCCCTCGCCACCGCCGCCGCCGCCGCCGCCCCGCTGCCTGCAAGATTCGAAGCAGAGGCCTAAGACCGAAGTCGAGAATAAGCCCTAATAGTGTGCGATTTTTTTACAGCACGTGGCGTTAGCAAATTCATGATATATACGTTGTATCTATCAAGAATTTGCTAACGCACATGTAAACTTATATCGACGAGTCACCATATTAGATCAACTGTAGACCATACGAATATTTGTTCCGTGTGGGAATCGATCAGGCGACATGCAGCACAGCAGCTAATTGCTCAACCACCGCGTTAACCATGGAATCAAAAGTACAGGCATCTACAAGTAAATGTTTAACATAAACTAATCTAATTCGAAATTGTGCTTGTCAATTATTTAAGTTCACATACCTAATACCACAATGCAAAACACTTTGATACATGAAGCCAACATTTTGAAACACAATATCACAATTTTAATTGCATCACACAACCTCAACAAACTATAGTATCGCTTAAACAAAACCAAACAAACCTGATTTGAACAGTGGAATGCACTAATAGAATGCTGTTTTATTCAATTACAAAAAACACAGTGGGTACCTGAAAAAAACCGTTGGTAATGCTTTGGGTAGTGGTCACGCAATACCGATTGATTTTCCGCCCGCGTTGTGGTACAAAAGAGAGATAGATACAAAAGTCAGTCTACAAAATGCCCGAAGTACATTTTCATACAACCGCTCTTACGTGATTATGATGTTATTACAAATCTCTCTTCAGATATTTTGGACACACAGATATATCTTGTGGATATTATTTCGGCTTCTATAGAAATCAAAACATAAAATTGTGTAAAACTAATAAGTAAAGACCTCTAAAAATCGGTTATTTTCTGTGAACTTTGGCCCTCCATAATGTACTCGTATACGAATATTATAAAAAAACCACTTCTATGGAAGCTTTGCACATTTAATTGGGATTCTAAATGATGTCAATTTGTCTCAAAAACTTTTAAGGGTTCTACAAAAACACCTATTCCCTGGAACAGGTTTTGTGAAATATTTAGAAACACAGAATTACCGAATGCCTACAGATTTTTTAGGCGTTATCTCTCTTTTTTCGCGTTGCCTCTTCATCAAACGTCTTATTGGATTTCATTAGATGAAGCATCAAGCTTTTAAACCATGCTCGACGTTGACGATAGACGAGTGGGGAAGCGGAAGGCAAGAAAAAGTAAAGTTTTGAAAACGCAGTTTTTAATTTGTCCCAGTTTTTGAACGGTCGCTCTCACGTAACCAGAGTTCCGCTGTGCCAGTTTGTGCTCGGCGAGCCAGTAACAGTTGTTGGAGAGGTGTCCAACCAAATATCTCTGCGTTGGTCTCCACGTCGTCTACCCATCGAGTATGTTTGGGAGTAGTACCGCCGTCATCTGCAACATACTTGAGCTGGACGCCAACGTCGTCTCACTGTTCTCTTGCTGGGCGGCTTTCCATTCCGGTTGCCGGCTTCGTCGTTTTTCTCGTGGCTTTTTCATTGTGCGTTCTTCTATATTTACTATCTTTGGTGTAATGCGTTAACTTCTCTCTGTCATCCTTTGATTATATACCTGCTGTCATCCTTCCTTCCTTTCTCACGCTTACCATCTCATTCATTTAACTGCGTTCAAAATTTCCACATATATAACACTAGCGACCTGCCCCAGCTTCGCACGGGTGCAATGGTTAAATTAAATATATGCATGTATTATACATATAAACCTTCCTCTTGAATCACTCTATCTATTAAAAAAAACCGCATCAAAACCCGATGCATAGTTTTAAAGACATAAGCACACATAGGGACAAACAGCGGGAAGCGACTTTGTTTTATACTATGTAGAGTTATATAGATTTATTGGAGAATAACCTGTGTAAACCTTGTGTTCAATAATCTAATTAAAAACTATTAACGACAATAGGTGAGCGGACACCGGTATCCTCTTGGGGCTTGCAAGTTTAAGATGGGAACTGGTCGGCAAGCCGGTCATCCACGCAGACACCACCGCCACCCTGCCTAACGCAAGAGAACGGCAACCCTAGCCCGACTGCCGAGCGTAGGTATGAAAAGTGAAGTACATACACGAGATTGACTTCTGAACCTTTCTGTTTTGTGGTTGTAGTTTCTGCATTCGAGTTTTGTCTTCCATGCTTTGTACTACGCCTCTAGTGTCTGCGACCCTGGTACTTTGTTTTATTGATTCGTTTAAAAATGCACTGTTCATTGATTTGTAAGTTAGTTTTAAATCGCAAGTAAAAGAAAGAAAAACAGTTTATTTACACGGAATGACGCAACTAAAAACTAGACAATAAACATAATCATTATAAAGGAAAGATATGCGTCACACCCGTGCGAAACGGCCGAACGCTCAGCATAAAGCTGTGCATTCATGCACAATGCGATGAGCACACAGCGCTAGTTTTCGGCGTTGGCTGGTGTTGACATAAAGACGGCAGTGAACAAAAAACAGTGCAGTGTGCAAAAAGATAAAATTCGAATTTTAAATAAAAAAAATAAAAATAAGGAGACCTATATGAAGTGAACACACTATGGCGCGCCCATAGCACTTTATGTGCATCTCATAGATTTTTTACTAAATCTATGGTGCAGCTTGATTACATAATCTGTGGCAATTTGCATAGACGCTAATACAAGGGAGTTCAGTGGCTGTTTTAATTATTCGCGAATTGATTCCTAGTGGATATTGTGATGTAAAATTGGTGTAGTTTTGTATCTCAAGTGTCTGCGCAACTGGACAATATGTGGAATCATTGAAACAGGCGCGATCTCGGTAAAATGGAGCTGAGAATTTTATTGTAGTGTTGATTACCTACCTCACCGAAGTTTGCCGAGAAGGTTGACTTGATACAATTGCTGCCAAACACTACAAAACAAAAAAAAAAAAACATTAGAATGTGTACATCCATATTCTAATGGTAAACCAAAGTTTCTACACGAAGACATGGCTTAAAGGACTTAGTATCCAAGCCAAAAATATTAACAAAAAAAAAACGCTAATACAAAATTACTCTGTGGCTAATATTCGATTGGATGGCCAGCCCCCCTAGCCAAGTTACAATGGTTTCGTTTTGCGTTAACGCTTGGAGTTGGCCACGCCCCTAACTCCTTTGTTCGAACAAAGGAAATGGGGGCGTGGCCAATTCCAAGCGTTAACGCAAAACGAAACGATTGTAACTTGGCTAGGGGGGCAGGACGCGACCATGACGTTTTTGACGACTAGTCAATTATGTTACTGATGCCATGAACAGATTTCTGAAAGGAATGTCCGGCCCCGGTATAAAGGGCTAAGAAGGAACGGGGTGGGTTTTATAGTCAGTAAAAGTCTGACAATATCTCCTGTACCGCCCAAGAGCATTGGATGTCATTGGATGATTTTTACCCATCGACAAAAAAAAGTCTGTTATGGTAAAACTAGCTGCTGTCAGCGCATATGTCAACATACGCCCGGAAAACAATAATTATTATGTGCTATTTCATGACATGGTCTATCCGTGTTCCAAATTTCAGACAAATCTGTTCACCCGTTCGAGCACGATACACACTTGTAAACTTTTGCCTTTATAATATATATAATATGACCTTGTTTGGAGATAAAAAAATATCGGGCATTATTTTTTTTTTTATTGATAGGCTCACTTTTGATCACTATCTCACCTGATGGTAGGCGATGATGTGGCCGAAAATGGAGCACGCTTGCCTAGAAATAACCTATTCACTCTTGACTTAAAAGCCCCTAGGTTGTAGCTATCAGGAAGCACAGACTACGGCAGGAAATTCCCATTCCTCAGCTGTACGCATAATGAATGTGTTCCCAAAACGCTTTGTACGTATGGGTGGTATGTCCACCATGTAACGAGGGTGCAAGGCCGTACGTCTAGTGGTCCGATGATGGAATGGACTTGGTGGAATTAAATTGTGCAGAAAACTGACAGGCCAGCAACTCGACATCGATGCTCAAGTTTAGTTTGTTAAGATTTGGAGTTTTGACTCGACAAGTGCATCATCACCGATTATTTCCTTGGTGAGCTTCTTAATCGACTCCAGGGCATCAAGCTGATATGATGAACTAAGGATCCAAAGTTCGCATCTGGCGATAAGACCGTCCTTTTTTACTATCTATTATATGAGTATTATAAGGTTCTACTATATTTTTTCGCGGTGTACAATATATCTACAATTGATCTAAATAGATATTAGATACTAGTATGTAAGCTAATTTCAAGTAGGTAAGTATAATTTTACTTAGCACAAGTTGTATTTTGAAATCTGATCTGATAGTATTATAGTGCATTCATTCTGCAGTTTATGCTGATTTTAAAACGCTACGGCCTTTTATGTGTTGCTATATTTAGATACGATAAAATTGTGGATTGTACAAAAATATTTTTGTTTCATTTTAAAAGTATTTTTTGAAAAATCTGAAACCGAAGCGCTTGCTGTTGGTGGCTGCAAAAAAAAATACAGAGCAACAAATAAATAAAATCGTGCACAAACCAAAAATGCCATAATAAAGCAATAATTCAATATCCACGATCCTCCAGTAAATCTTTTGCAAACTTTTGGCAATAGCGTTCAGGTTTTAAGCCAAAACATATGAAAAATCAAATGCAGCGGCCCGCTACCCCTGATATATGGGGCGGGCTTATTATTTTCCACCATTAATAATTTCGAATGGTCACGTTTTTTTTTCGCAGCAGAGATTTCTGGCAGTCTGCCGATTTCGGTCGACGTTATATGATTTTATTTCGACCAACCCAGCGCGTTGGAGCTATAAATCAATTTTTGCATTAACTAATTGAATTTATGAGCTGTTTATTGCTTTTGGAAATTGTTGTTAAACGACTATTATTTTTGTTTCTTTTTCTCCTCTCAAACAGGTTTAGCTAGGATTTTGTTGGGAGTCGATAAACGGGTTCAAGAGATTAAAAAAAATGTATGTTTTACGGCTCAACATTCTGATCCATACAGTTCTTATCACGGACTTGTAGATTTTACTGTTCAACTTGAGGGGCATCCGTGGGTCACAAGTTGTTCCCGTGAACTGTCGCCATTTCATCCATCCTGAATTGATCCGATGTACCTCGCCGTCTCCTTGGACAAGCGATCCGAGATACCGAAAGTTGGAGCAGATCTTTCGCTTCGCATAGAAAATCTCAAAAGTAAATTTGAAACTTGAAGTCCTCTCAACATTATTTAGTTCATCGTCATAATTGTTGTTTTAAGTTGTCATATTTATAATGAGTCGATAGTTACCATAAATTATATTTATTAGTATGTAATTTTAGCATAGGTATATATATGCCATATTTTATTATTCTAAGCAACTTGGTTTATTGATATTTCATTCTATTTTAAAATATCTATTATTTACGAGTATTTATAACATTGCACACCTAAGACATGTAATTTTTTCCCAAAAGTTGACAGAGATAGTATGCCTTGTTGCATTAGGGTGTTTTTACTATCGTGCAGATTTCATCACGCATGCGGGATTGCTCCGCATGCGTAGCCCCGCAAATGTACTTTACATATAAGTAAGTATTTATTGTAATGCATGGAATACGCACGCGGTATGCGGGGCGTGATATTGGGAAGCAGCCCTCCTCACGATAATAAAAACACCCTTAAGTCTGCGTTAAAATAAAAAAAAAAGTAAGTATAAAAAAATATATATTGGCGAAACTTCGCATTATGACGCATTCTCTACGCAAATCAAGTCGTCAAAAATGCAGGATGTCATAAGCCTTCTATAGGTTCAAAACTCTTTGAAAAACGAAAAAAAAATAAAAATAATGCGACTCATAAAACACTGTGCCAAAAACTGAAAATTATATTTAAATGACAAGAAAAACAATAACTGCTAAAAATATGAGAAGTTTCAAAGAAACGATACATCATTCGGGTGCATAGGCCCCTGGTGTCAGTGGCCGAGGTGTCAGTAGCCACGTTGGCCTAATTCCCGATGCATTTACTCACACGTTATACTTATTTTGCAACGTATTGTTGCATCTGTTTGTCATAAAAACGGTGATCGGATGACATTGTTCTTTTCTTATGACACATGTTCTGTATTCTAACCCATGATTGGTTCAGCTGACGGCGCAAAGATCATGGAGCGTCCTATATGCCAGAAATCAGCCAATAGCGGGCTGCTTAGATGACAGGACAAGCGCCCTCTCCCGGTTTTTCGTGTTGTTGAAATCGGGCCGCCGTGCGGTAACTTTCTTTTTGAGCGCGCTCCTCAATAAATCGATAAATCAAGGGACAAAGTGAGCATAACCGTGTTGTGTGATCAGTAACCAGCTTCAACAGTGCTGCTTCATCCAGAGTACTTCGAGGAAGGCTGAAAAGGCGATAAAGGTAAGACGTTTCTTTGGCTTTGTCGTTTGTCACTTTGTTCCAAGATTGGGTAAGCTCAAACCGAGTTTCATACAGAACAACCACCAACACCAGCTATTTAATACAGTCCAACTTCTCTATTCCACATTCTGGTCCATTCGAGACGGATTCTCATTTTCATCTCTCCAATAAGATTCAAATAGGAAAACATTTGGCTAGCGCTAGACCTACGCGTCCAAAATGGCGGAGGTCTTAGAAATGAAACGAAAAACGTTAACATGCAGGAAAGAATATTTATTTGCAAAATTACAAAAGCTTTATGATTATTCCAAAAAGTTGGGAACAGAACCAGATATATTGCCAATGTTTACGGTATTAATGTCTGAAATGGAAAGTGTCCGTCTGAGATTTGAATCCACCATATTTGATTTGTTCGAAATAGAAGTACAATTAAAACCTACTAAAGTGAAAATGTCAACAAGTGAGCTGGAATCATTTGACGAAATGTATAATGCGTGCCAGTTAATCGCTAGTAAATATTCTAAATTGGAAAATGATTTCTTCCCTGCGATAGACAAACAGGATTTAGTAAAACCCGCGTTACCAAAGATATCATTATTTCAATTTGACGGTGAAACAGAAAATTGGATGACCTTTTATGACACGTTTTTATCATTAGTTCACAATCGAAATTTCACAGATATCGATAAGTTTCATTATTTACTCTCATGCGTAAAGGGCCCTGCCTTAAATATAGTTAAAAAACTGCCGATAACTGCCGCAAATTACGCATTAGCTTGGCAAAGCTTAATTGATAAATACCATGATCACAGAACACTAGCATGTAGGTATTTCGATAAAATGTTGAACTTTACACCGTTAACAAAAGATACCTCGTCGAATTTAACTTCATTTATAGAAACCTTTGATCATTCTCTTAAAGCGATTCAAGCATTAAATATTAAGAGGCGTATTACAAAAAAACACGAAATTGCAAGTTTTCTACGTTGAAATTTTAGGTTTTATGTTCGTTGTATGAAATAACAATTTCTCGGTTAATATAGTTCGTTTTCTCTACTACAATTACCTCAAAACTGATTTTAGATTAATTATTTAATTATTTAGTAATAAGCTTTCTCCCGATACATGTTTCGGCAAAAATTCACGGAGACATCATTTCTGAGCTCTAATTTTGAGATTCTACTAAATATCAGTCAAAAACAAAAATATTATTAGCTCTCAAATATCCTATACTTCAATCATAACAGGTAATATTTTCGTTATATGCCTTTTATGTAAAGAAAAAAAAAACAACGTAATTCAATTATCTACCGAAAAGGCTTCAAAACAAGCCCCAATATCTCCAAAGTTCTACATTATTTAGACTTCAAATTTATACCAAAATAATCATCAACATTTGCTTAAACTATAGTATTATTTTTATTTTTTAAATCGCTACTATTATTTTTTAATAAAATAAATAAAAACACTTTATATTTCACTGCGCCGGTCATCTGCGATTAGTATCGCGCGAGCGCTTGTCGAGGTCGGACCTATGTCAGTTTCTTTCCCGCGCGCTTTCGTTCCGATACTACCGTGACTACCGTCGTGTGCGCCGACTGTCGCGTAGACGCTGCCGCATTGCTATTGTGTGCGTGTGAACTACGAACGCAGTTTTTGATCTTTGTAAATATTTATTTTAGAACGGTATAATATACCGTTATATTGATGTTATAATAAAGTGTGAACTTTATACTAATTGAAATAATATTTCAATTAGTATAAAGTTCACACTTTACTAGTATACCAGATAGTGAACTTATTAAAGTTAGACTAGTTAAAGTCATGACTGGTTCTACCAAATTCAAGGACAGCTTTATATATCCAATAAAAATGTCTGCATACTTGCCATATGGACTGGACCAGACTTTCCTGTAAAAACTATAACAATCTACAAAGAAGACGAATTTTGGTCGTTAAAAATGTTACCCAAATTAAAAGCTTTTTATGAAAAATGTGTACTGCCAGAAGTTATCGACTCAAGAAAAGATCGATCAATGCCTTTGCGGGAAATATTTTTCTGATGTAAAAATATGATGTCTGACTGTACCAAATAATAAAATAAATAATACATTTTGTTGTTTCATTTATTCGATAAGATTTCAACCATACTACCATAAAATTAAGGCTAGACTGAAAATACACTTAATAAACTAGTTATCAACGATTGCATCACTGCTTACCATCAGGTTGGATCACAGTCGAGCACTAATTTATATGAATTAAAAATAAATATATACAACTTTAAAAATCTATTTTTGCTATGAATAGTATATATTACAATCGATTGTTTATCGAATACTGCAGAATATTAAAAATATTTGTTTGAACATATTTAAATTAAAACGACATTTAAAAAAAATATCCATCTTCTAACCTCTTTCTGAATACTTCAATTACGAAAGATCAAGATCGTTTAGCCGCCGTATACACAATATCATAGTGCGAGCGAGACTGGTAGAAGCATGAATGAAAATATCGCTCACGTAGTTCGCCGCCCGCTCGATGCATAAAATACCTAAATTTGCGTAATGCCGAAATGTGAAAGGGCTCTTAAACACTTGGACGACTTTCTATTGTGTCATTTAGCATTACAAAGACTCGACCCTCATACGCGAAAATTATTCGAAGAAAGTCGGGATCAAAAGTTAATACCTACTTTCGAAGAACTTATGCAGTTTGTAAACAAACAAATTAAAGTTCTAGAACATTCGTTTATAAATGTGGCTACTAATAACCCGTCGAAGTCTAGTAATAACCATTCGCAAAATAAAAATCAGAGATCTTCGTCAAAGTCGATTCTCAATACGGCACGAACTCCGCAAAATATTAATAACCGTAATGCAAACTTAAGCTGTGTGATTTGTAAACAAAATCACATGATTTATCGATGTGATCAATTTCGTAAATTGTCCGTCGATGAAAGAATGAACCGTGTTCATTCACTAAAACTGTGTAATAATTGTCTTAAATCTGACCATCAATCGAATGCTTGTAAAAGCACAATGAGTTGTGGGGTCTGTGCAGAACCACATCATTATTTGTTGCATAAAGATAATACGTTATCAGATAGCGCGCGAACATCGTCCGTGACGGTGCAGTCTCCTTCGCTCGCACTAAACGCTGGTCGCTTCGTAAGTGACGTCACATGCACAAATACACAACAATCATTCATGAGTAATAACCTGTGTGAATATGAGGTAGTTCTAGGTACTACTCTCACTCATGTAATTGATTGTGTGGGTCAGTTTCACGATTGTCGAGCCGTTATAGATTCCGGGGCACAAAGTTCTTTTATAACAACTGAGTGTGCTCAAAAACTAGGATTAAAACGTAAAAAATGTCCTTTTACTATTCATAGGATCGGCGGAGGGGTAGTAAAAACTCAAGGAATGGTCACGTGTACATTGAAACCAAGACAGGCGTGTGGTCCGACGTTTCGAGTTAATTTAGTAGTTATTTCAAAGGTGTCCGCGGACATGCCTAATGTTTTATTTACTGAAAATGTCATTAGCGAATATAAAACTTATAAGTTGGCGGATCCATTGTTTTTCAAGCGTTCACGAATAGAGATTTTGTTGGGGAATGACATAGTCCCAGATATAATTATTGATAAACCATTCGTAATTAGGGATGGTATTCCTAGTGTGATTAAAACAGTTTTTGGTGATGTAGTTAGCGGAAAATTATATCCGTTTAATAAATATAAATCGCAAAATCTTAATTTATCAGTTTCGTATGACGACGAACAGTCAATTGACAAAACATTACGTGATTTTTGGGAAGTTGAAGAGGTGCCGTGTACCCCGTCAACAAGTCCAATGGATCAACTAGCCGAGGAGATATTTTCTCATGAATATACGCGGGAGTCGAACGGCCAATACGTAGTTCCAATGCCGTTCGCACCTAACCCCGCGCCATTGGGACAATCGCGTGCCGCGGCCGAGCGACGACTGATCTACTCGGAGCGTAAACTCGCACGTGTACCTGAGTTGAATAACAAATATAAGGAATTTATGCGTGAATATGAAAAGCTCGGTCATATGGAACTTTATCAGGGTGATCAGCCTAGTAAATACATTATTCCACATCACAGTATTTTGAGACCTAGTAGTACCTCAACTCCGTTGCGAGTAGTATTTGATGCGTCTGCGAAAACCACCACAAGCGTCTCGTTGAATGATATTCTATTGGTCGGCCCTAAGCTGTATCCGGACATTGCGTCAATAATCTTGAAGTTTCGACTATTCGAATATTGTTTAGTGAGTGATGTTTGTAAAATGTATCGCGCTATTGCCTTAAGAAAAGAAGATCGCTGTTATCAACACATTTTATATCGGGAATCCCCTAACGATCCAATTAAATTATATGAATTAAAAACTGTAACCTACGGACTCAGCTGTTCTCCATTCTTAGCTATTCGCACGCTGCTCCAGTTAGCGAAAGACGAGGGTGAACGTTTTCCCCTCGCTGCTCAGGTCCTCCGTGAGGGAATATACATGGATGATATCTTATATTCATGCCAAACCCTTGAGCAAGCTAGCCTAGTCCAAGATCAACTAATAGGTATTTTTGAAAGTGCCAACTTTACGCTAAAAAAGTGGATGAGTAACAATGAGGAGTTGCTGCAACGCGTTCCGTCTGAAAATAGGGAAAATTCCGTAACGTTCGTTAAAGACGAAAACGACAGTTCTATTAAGGTCTTAGGACTTAAATGGACTCCAAAATCCGATCATTTTTTATTTTCAGTTAATTTATCGGACAATGAAACAACCAAGCGATCGGTACTAAAACTGCTAGCGTCGATTTACGATCCCGTGGGTTTTATCGCGCCATGCATTTTAGTAGCTAAGCAGATTATGCAAGATCTGTGGAAGCTAGGTATTGGTTGGGACGATAAGTTGCCAGATAACATTAAAAAATCGTGGCAGCACTTTATTTTTGAACTTCCGCGGTTAAGCGAGTTACGTATCGAACGCCATATGCTGTTACCGGGCGAAACGACTTGTGATTTAATCGGATTTTGTGACGCTTCTTTACGAGGTTACGCAGCCTGCGTGTACGTCATCAGTCGTGACCAAAAGGGTAACGCAAAGGTTCGTCTAGTAACAGCGAAATCCAAAGTAGCACCAATAAAACCCGTAACAATCCCTCGGTTAGAATTAATGGGAGCGGTTTTATTAAGTAAATTAATAAAATTCGTTTGCGATACATTTGTTACTCGAATTAAAATTAACCAAATAACTGCAGTATCAGACTCGACAGTCGTACTGTCCTGGCTTCAAACGGAACCTTATAAATTAAAAACCTTTGTCAGTCATAGAGTTACTCAAATTATTGAAATCTTACCCCCTCATTTTTGGCGGCACGTTGGCAGCGAAAATAACCTAGCAGATATTTGTTCGCGTGGAGCGTCTCCGGCGCAACTGATAGACTGCACCCCACGTTGGCTACAGGGTGCCGATTGGATGTATCAAAATTACGTCGATTGGCCTCTGACGGTGTTTGTGAATGAAAGCAATCATAAACTACCGGAATTAAAAACTTCCACTAATTTGTTGCTGAATCACAATATTAGTGATCATATTATTGAAACTAAAATGGAATTTTGTGATAGAATCTTCGCACAATTTTCGTCATTTTCCAAATTGCAAAGATCTTTTGCTTGGATTTTAAGATTGACTCGCAAACAGGGTGATATACCCACCCATGCTAAATCACACGTGTTATCAACCCGTGAACTGAACGAGGCACGCGATAAATTAATAAAGTTAGTTCAGAATACTTACTTTGAAACGGAAATTAAAATGATAACAGATAAAAAATACGTACCATCGTTACGAAAATTATCTCCGTTCATTGATAGCGATGGGTTTCTCAGGGTAGGGGGTCGCATCGGTTATTCCGAACTTCCTTATAATGCTAGACACCCGCGACTTCTCCCTAAAAATAGTTTATTTACAAAACTATTGATTAAATATTTACATGAAAAATATTTGCATGTCGGACCGCGAACCTTGCAAAGTGTTGTTAATGAAAACTTTTGGATATTATCGGCTCGTAGCGTTATTAGATCCGTTTTATCTAAATGTAAAACGTGCTTTAAATGTAGACCATCGTTACTTCAGCCTGAAATGGCCCCGTTGCCAACAACTCGGTTGATACCTAATAAGGTATTTTCTAACGTCGGAGTTGACCTCGGAGGTCCATTCTTAATTAAAGAAAGCTTACGTCGTAATGCTAAAGTGACAAAAGCGTACTTGGCACTATTTGTCTGCTTTTCAACTAAAGCAGTACATCTCGAAGTGTTGTCTTCTCTCTCCGCTGATTGTTTTCTCGCATGCCTGGATAGATTTGTGGCTCGCAGAGGTCTGTGCGCTGTTCTCTATTCTGATTGTGGAACTAATTTTGTTGGCGCAAACCGACATCTGTCGGAGATACAAAAGTTCTGGCGCGAGAATCAAGATGACATTTCGGGTGGTTGCGCTAAACGGCAGGTTGATTGGAAATTTAATGTCCCCAGTGCTCCTCACATGGGTGGTCTCTGGGAAGCGGGCATTAAGTCAGCCAAATATCATCTAGTGCGGTGTGTAGGGGAAAAGTCCTTAACGTTTGAGGAACTTGCTACGATATTCTGTAAGGCAGAAGCCATAATGAATTCGCGCCCTTTGTGTCCGCTTCCTTCAAGTGACAACCCCAACGAATTTAACGTATTAACCGCCGGACACTTTCTAATTGGACGAAGTTTAGTCTCCATTCCTGAGTACGACGTGCGAGATATTGATATCAATAGGCTGTCACGGTGGCAGTATATCCAGAAGTGCTCCCAACTGTTCTGGAAACGTTGGAGTTATGAATATCTAAACACTTTACAACAGAAAGCCAAGTGGTTTATCTCTTCTTCTAATCCTAAAGTTGGAGATTTAGTAATAATTAAAACTGACAATGTTCCCTCTTGCACTTGGCCTCTCGGCAAGATTGAAAAGTTACATCCCGGTCCCGACTCAATAGTTAGGTGCGTGACACTGCGCACAGAAAAGGGTGTCTTACAGAGACCTATAAATAAACTTGCCCTATTACCTTACGCCAATTAATTTCAAATAAAACGTTTTTTATTTAATTTAGAGTATAATTTAAGATTAGTTATCAATGTCCTAGATAGTATAGTAATCTCATTTTTAGGAAACCATCACTATGGTTTCGGTAGGGGGTATGTTCTGTATTCTAACCCATGATTGGTTCAGCTGACGGCGCAAAGATCATGGAGCGTCCTATATGCCAGAAATCAGCCAATAGCGGGCTGCTTAGATGACAGGACAAGCGCCCTCTCCCGGTTTTTCGTGTTGTTGAAATCGGGCCGCCGTGCGGTAACTTTCTTTTTGAGCGCGCTCCTCAATAAATCGATAAATCAAGGGACAAAGTGAGCATAACCGTGTTGTGTGATCAGTAACCAGCTTCAACAGTGCTGCTTCATCCAGAGTACTTCGAGGAAGGCTGAAAAGGCGATAAAGGTAAGACGTTTCTTTGGCTTTGTCGTTTGTCACTTTGTTCCAAGATTGGGTAAGCTCAAACCGAGTTTCATACAGAACAACCACCAACATCAGCTATTTAATACAGTCCAACTTCTCTATTCCACAACACACTTTATCATATTTTCTACCTACCTTCTTTTTTATTATGAATAGGCTTGCGTTCTCGACCACTATCTCACCCGATGCTTGTTGCCGAAGATTGTTTTTTTTATGTGGGAAATCATCCAATGACAAGAACAAGAAAAGCCATAGACAAGAAATAACTTTTAACTCAGACCAAGGCAACTGTGTTCTGCCTATTGTCTATGGTGCAACACAATACACAATAGTAATGTCCGGTTCACACATGGCTGGCAGTTTGTTAGATTTTGTGCGTCTATTTGGGCAAAATAAACATTTTTTCTTTCTTTTCTTTCTTTCAATGACTTCTCCCACTCTAGGGTGGAGCGAGAGTAAAACTCACTCCTTTGTTCCTTCTTGGCTTTGCGTCCCAGGACCCCGAGGTTTCGTTTCGGCCGACGATGGAGCACGCTTGCCTAGAAGTAACCTATTCACTCTCCCCAGATTTGTAGCTATCAGGAAACACAGTCATTCCACCTTCTTTTAAGGGTTTCATACTTATAAGATCAATTTGCAGTCCATCTCTCCGTCTGTCAGTATCCTATTTCTCAGAAACATGTGGAGGTGTTAAGCTAAAATTAATATTAAATAGTCAAATCTGCTACCCTATAATACAGCAATGAAAAATAAGCGCCCAAACTGTCTTATCTTTATATTGTGTTAATTTCTAAATCAACAATCTAAAGATAATGCCGCTTAGGTGCATATTTTGATTCTTACTAGGATCAAAAACTTTAGGGTACTTCTTGATGAATAATTGATGAAAAAATTGAGAATCTAGGATTCTGGAAATCAGAAAGCAAGGTCTCATACAACAAGTAAAGAAAGAAGTCTGAAAACCGTCAATTTTTAGTCATATCATAAAATAATTACTTTTTTACGTTTCGAACAAATCTTTGACTTAATTCGGGAACCAAACTATTTGCGGACGTTTGTACGGACGCCTCGACGAGCACGTCTACCTTGCTCTTGAGCGGTTTTTTTTTTGAAGTAGGTCTTATTTTTCTTTATAATCATAAATCTACCAGAGTCATCCGGGTATTAACCATTACGCTTATCATCAGTTATAGGCTTTTCAATTATTCAGCACTAATCGCTGCAATGATTCCCAATTATATTTAGTTAAGTACCATATTATAATCATGACATATCACATCTCTGCTTATGTATTTTGTGACAAAGGCATAGTTTCTTATTAATATAACCTAACCCATCCCAGTGTTACACAAGCACACTGATTGTGTCAGTTGTTTTTGAGTTTATCACGGACAAGCAGGCCGATAGACGTGGAGGGGGGGGGGGGGGGTTTCTTTTATAATATTAATATGTATTACCTACACTTGTACTTAATAGATATACACGAAGGAAAATGATACCTCATCATCATCATTTCAGCCGAAGGATGCCCACTGTTGAACATAGGCCTCCCCATATTGTCGCCACAATGAACTGTCCTCTGGGTCTTGCATCTATCATTCCCGCGACTCTCACCAGGTCATTGGCCCCTCTTTGAGGCGTGGCTGTAAGGACCTCACGGCGTCCTAACCTTCCGCATGACCCAGGTTCTCACCGGACACGGTAAGTTCGGGAGGTTCCTGTTCCGGATTTGTGCGGAACCGACGCCCGGGTGCCACCACTGCGTGGACTGCCCGGAGGACACGATGGAGCACACGGTCGAAGTGTGCCCCGCTTGGGCAGAGCATCGCCGTGTTCTCGTGAGAGCGATCGGCAGCGGCGATCTCTCGCGCCAGGCCCTGGTACGGGCCATGGTCCGAAGCGAGGAGGGATGGCAGGCGGTCGCCTCCTTCTGCGAAGCAGTAATGCTAGCAAAGGAGGAGGCCGCAAGCGAGAGGCAACGGCCCTCACGGCCCAGCCGCCGCGGGGGTTCCGATTCCGATCCTGATTTCCAGCCAACGTAGGCGCGGGCTTGCAGACGGCGAGCTATGGGTAGCTCGCTATCTGACCGTCCGGTAACCATCCGGACCAAGCCCAGGTCGTCAAAGGCGCGCACTGTTCCCGCGCGCCTCAAAGAGTTGTCAGCAAACCGTAGAGACCCAGCCTGCTAACTGCAGGCAGGCAGGGTCGAAGCCTACTGGGGCCAAGTGTTTGTTTCCGAAAGGAAAGCCCGGCCCTGGTATCTAAGGCCACGAAGGAACGGGGTGGGTTTTTAGTCAGTAAGAGTCTGACACTATCTCCCGCTCCGCCCAAGGGCGGGAGATGTCATTGGATGATTTTACCCACTACCAAAAAAAAAAAACCCAGCCCACCTTGTGGGAGGCCTTCCAACACTACGTTTAGCGGTGTGCGCTCGCCACTCTAGAACCTTTCGACCCCATCGACCTTCCATTCTTCGAAATGATATAATGTATTATATTTTTCATTTTTCACTAAGTTTAGTCTTCATTTAATAGACTCAAGAACATTCTTCAGTAACAAGAAAATTTTTACTCAACAAATTCTTTCTGAGAGATATTTATATTTCTTACAAAAAAATGTTAATAATAACAAGGCGACGACCTGAAAAAATCTCAGGTGTTTCGGTCTCTGAACTGAAAACAAAGTGTTTAAAATACTTGAAAGCTGAAACGCATTTGTTACATTCAAGGTTCGTTAATTTGTTAAGACAAATAAAGAGAAAGTCGTAGGTGGAATTAATGCTTAGTTTATACATGTAGTCGGTGACTGACTGAAGGAAGAAGGGGATACATAGAACTGATCTGATGATAAAGCCGGAAGGTAGGTTTTTTTTATGGTAGGTAAAATCATCCAATGACAGATCCCGCCCTTGGGCGGAGTGGGAAATAGTGTCAGACTCTTACTGATTAAAAACCTACCCGTTTCTTCGTTGCCTATCGTACTGGGGCTGAGCCTTCCTCTCAGAAAACGGCCCTGCCGGAAGGTAGGTAAGAATTCTGTAATAGATCAGTTGATACTAGCCATGTTTGGTATTATTAGAATTGTCATGATGATTTTATGATGGAACCGCGTGGCGGAAGGTATCTATTTAAGTTTGGCTGAGGGGTACTACAACTAAAATGTGTGAAATATTTTTTTTTTTTTTTACAAAAATAATACTACCGACTTCAATGTAAAAAAAAAAAACAAAAAAGTGCAAAATAACTTTAATTTCAGAAGTCGGTGTTATTATACTAAGAAGTGGTTAAGACACCGCTCATGCACGAGGTTGCGGGTTCGAAACCGTGCAAGTACCAATGTAATATTTGCAATTCATTAGTACTTCTCAGTTTATCTAGGACATTACAAACACCCCATGCCACGGAAAGCACGTAAAGCCGGTGGTCCCGGTGGTCATTCACAGATCTTTGGCAGGCATTACAAGTAGTCGAGACAATATGAATTCTCACCATCAGTCTAACCAAGGACCATCGTGTTGCTCAGTCAATGGGTTGTGGAGGGCTGATAGGCTTTCTGTCCACTTAAAACACGGGCAGAGTCTGTCTAAAAAGTCAAATGGCTTGGAAATTTTTAAAGGAATTGAATTTTTTTTACGGGCTACGCAAATTTAGTTGTTATTCAATAGTTAAAAACCGGTACGAAACAGTTTGATACTTTTATATTATTTGTTTTTCTTATTTAGTAGTTTTTATTTATCATTAAAGAGACCGAAATATATTATAAATGAAAATCTTTTGCATTTTTTAAATGTTAAAAAGTTCTCAAATAATATTAAATTGTTAAAAAAAAAACTTATACTCGTTACGTTTTGGTTCTAACAGAAAACAATGATCAAGACTTTTTAATCAACTTTGATTATTCAACCAGTTTTGACTACATCCAATTTTACCCAAGTCGTTTGACTTTTCAGACAGACTATTTAGCCGCTTCCGGTTAATCGGATGCCGTCCTAGGTTAGGGAAATCAAAACGCTAAAGTAAAGCTGATGATAAAATTAAAAAATGTAAATAAAACTAAAAAAAAAGTTAGATATCTAAAAAGTTCCAAAAGCGTCGCAGGTTCGACGATAAAAAAAAAAAACTTAAACTTTATTATATATTTAAAGTGTGCATAATAATAATCAACAATAATCACTTGATATTAGTTTCGCAGAAAACCGGTTCGATCACCTATCAGGAAACATAAAAGGACATCTTATTATTTCAACAGTGCCGTTAGGTAAGGCACCTCATTTTATAATTGAACCTCTTTCAAACTTCGAACGAGACATTACACCACATTAAAAAAAAAACTGGTAGTGCGAGCCGGATTCACGCGCTGAGGGTTCCGTACAAACTTAACTATATTATTTAAATAGTTCAATAAATGGAGTGTCGAAGATTTTTCGGAATTGCAAAAAAGATTTTTTTAGTGACTTAACAACAAAGGAGACAGATACGCTTTCATACAATCATGGGCCCAGGTAGTAAAGAAATGAAAGTGATTTCAGTTAGTAGCTTATATATTTTCAACCATTTGCTGAAAATTCTGCGGAATTTATCAGTCAGAGAGAAGAGTTATAATAGATTTAGTAAAAGTGAGGTTATGCAAGATTAAGTTTTGATTGACAGTATTTATTTAATATAGAGAGTATTAAAGAATGGACAAATATTAAACAACCCATAATTAATATATTTACGGTAAGGTTGTATTTTTATTAAGGTGGGAAATCATCAAATGACTTTTTCCCAACTTTTTTGGCCAACCGCATCAGGCAACGGTGCATACACCACCACCACCGACAGGATTTCGATCCTAATTTCCAGCACCGTTGGCGAGGGCTTGCGGACGGCGAGCAATAGGTAGTTCGCTGTCTGTCCGTCCGGTAACAGTCTGGACCGAGCCCAAGGAGTTGTCAGCAAACTGTAGGGGCCCAGGAGGGTCGAATGCTGCTCTGGGGCCTTGGGGAAGTATGAAAATGAAGAATCCTTGGTTGACTGGTAGAGATCTGGCACTATCTCCCGCTCCGCCCAAGGGCGGGAGATGTTTTTGAATGATTTTACCTACCACAAAAATAGCTCTAGGGTAGAGTGAAGTGGCGCGCCAGTCTTTTACTTACTAAAACACGTCTCTGTCTTTCATTTACACTTACTTTTTGGAACCGCAAGCTCCGTTTTCAGAAACTGCCCGCGAGGCCGCGACCCCAGCGGACATCGGCCTCGTTGGGCTTCCACGGTTTTGCTGACATCTATTTGAGGCGCGCGTGTGAAATACTACGCGTCGTCGACGACTCGGACTCGGTCCGGACTGTTAGTAGACGGCCGGAAAGCGAATTACTCATTACTCATCATCCTGCTGGCTGGTAGTCGGGGTCAGGGACTCAGTGGATGGGGTGTGAGAGTGTCCGTTGCCTCACGCGTGCCGCAATCTCCTTCGCTAGTATTACTACTGCGCAGAAGTAGGCGACCACCGCTTATCTCTTCTGTCCTGTTTTTCGGGTGGTCCGCACAATGATGACACGGGCGTTTCTTCAACCTGAATCCGGTACCTTTCGAATTTACCATGTCTGGGGAGGGCCTGTGGCATGTGGAAGGAAGGGACTTCGTGACGTCTTTTCAGCCACTCCTCAAAGAAGGGACTTACCGCCATGATAATCGCGTTCCCAAAAGGCAATGGTAAAGGAAATAGTCATGTTTAATATAAAATAAAACAGTTTACATATATATTTTTTTCATAAACACCATGCAAACCAACAACTTTCATTTCTAGGCATATTCCACTATTGAATAAAATTATAAATTCTCGATTCACGAGTTGCATGAAGTAGGTGACTGATTCGTGATGCAAGAGAAAGATCACAGTGGAGATCAATACAACTGTGGCCGATTTGTATTGTTTCATCTCAGGTCATCTGCTACGACCTTTGAGCAAAGTCCCAGTAAGGTTGATAAATATAGTCACAACCAATTACCTGAAACATGGGAATAGTGGTTTATTCAGCAAATTATGATCTACTGAAAAATATTCTGTCAGTTTCAGAATTTAGTAAAATGTAAATAATCTCAAAGTTCTCCAAAAATATATTTTTATTTGTTAATTTAACGGAGAAATAAAACGGATAATCGTAGTAGATGCTGGTTAATTAAAAAATGTGGGGTGATTATACTTATAGCTTACTTACAGGTTGTGGCACCAGTGGAGAAATCACTGACAATATCATTTCAAAATACATGGGTCGTCGAATAAGTGCACAGCGATAAATCTGGAGTGCTCAGATATTGTGTAGAAAATATTATACCCCAGATGTAGTACAATAATAACGATTATATTTAGGAATTTTAAAATAGCTTTTTATTAGTGACGTCTTTGTCAGTATATCTCATCGACATAATAACTCTATGCCTTTTAGCCGCAACCTCTTCCGTACTCTGCCGTGACGGAAGAGGTTGCAGCTACAAGTCATCATACTACAAGGCACCGAAAAGTACGAAACTAGTGATTAGGCATGCGTATAATATATAAAAACGAATTTAAAACCTGGTTTCAAAAACATTTTTATGGTTTTTCTGTCTAGAAAATCTGATTTTTAAATTAAGTATAGCCAAACTAAACGATATAAACAACCAAACTAATTAGAATTGGCAAATAAAATCACTGGAGACGTAGATGTAGCTGGAGCTAAGAAAAGTCAAATGAATTTTGTGAATAGCCAAATGCAAACTGACCAATGCGTAAAAAATCGCTTTTTCTCTTTATAACCAAACGTAACATAGAGGAATGAAAAAGACAGTGCGAATCGCACAATTCAGATTTTTATGAAAATACAAAGCAAACAATATCATCTTTATTTTTAAGTGCTTATGACTATTTTCGAGAATACTGCTATATTTTATTTTATGGTTTATCGTTAGGCTAGACATTACTAAAACCGAATATCTAAAAACAGAAAATGTATTTTGAAGTCTCATATCGGATAAATATCCGTATGTACTCAAAGCCAAAAATACCCATGTCTACGATTAATCATACATAGAGTAGAAAGAAGTAATATAAGTCTAGTCTACACAAATTAAAAAAATACCACCTTAGAATAAACTAGGTATACAAGTTCCTTGGAATAAACTATTTGTCGATTGTATACCTAACCTAAAATAGGTTACTCATGACTAAAACTTATTTTTTAGATATCTCATTTTCCTCGGTGGAACTAGGGCTAGATTATTTCTATTTTGAAATAGAATTATACAATGAGTTTTTAAGAGCATATCTCAATCACTTACATTTTTGGCCCAGAAGTCCCCGTCTCCTTTACTGTTTTCAGATTTATTCCTTTACCTGTGCATTAAGACCTTGATTTATGCCAAATTTCAGAATTCTGGATCAACGGAGACTAGACTAATCTAGAAACAAATTTTGTCTTTAAAATATACGTTTCTTGCGACATAAACAGCTGTATTTTTTTCGTTAACTTACAGTTTAATTTTTTCACAGCTTCAAGAAAACGAAGACTTGAGCATATGGTTTTAATTTCAATTTTATACCTCTACGCGTTCCCAAGTTAAAGGGTCTTGACAGACAGACGGACAACCAAGTGATCCTACAAGGGTACCGTTTTTCTTTTGAAGTACAGTACTCTAAAAAAACTTGTCATTTTTTCTTTGACGACTGTTCTTATTTTAGTTCGTTCACTTTGATCGTTTCATATTGAAACAAAGGCCTTCTGCCTTACGTATAGTTATGCTAATTATTATGACTCACCCCCGCTAATCGAGATGCAAGCATAATGCTTCTCTTTGACTTACTTCCCTTTGTTAAACTGCATTTTTCCACGAATAAAGTGACAAAGTGAGATGAAACGAAGGGCCCTAATTAGCGGTGGGTTAATACGGGGATTTAGTTGGTGTGGGCGCGCCAGAGCTATGCTTTTGTACTCGCTTTTTAATGTTTTTTTTTTATTTAACTGTTTTAAATCTGCTTTAATGTTGGCTACATGTGCCTTTGAGGATTTTTCGTTCGTTGCGTATCGCAGGTTTAATTGCTGAAAAGAACAAATATTGTAATAATGTCTTATGTTTGTTAAGTTTACATGTTTGTGAAAATATACGATACAGGAGTAAATCCTAGAGTTCATCATCGTCATCATTTCAGCCGAAAGATGTCCCCTGTTGGACATAGGCCTCCCCCAAGTGTCCATCGGACTCTTGCGACCCTGACCAGGCCATCGGTCCACCTTGTGGGAGGCCTTCCAACACTACGTCTTCCGATACGCAGTCGCCACTCCAGAACTTTTCGCCTCAAACGGCCACATATATGGCTAGAGAGTTAAAATAAGCTTTTTATAAGATTTTGCTCATTCCAAAACGTGGTCGCTTGCAGTGGGCCTCAACGGAAGACTGAAAGTCATCCAAAAGTACATGGTTGGAGTTTCCTTGCGCGATGGAATCAAGAATCTGGATATCCGTTGAAAAACTTTTCACACAAAAAAAAGCAGGGCAAGACCGAGTCGGACTTCTTTTTGTGATGTATCTAAAAATGTAGTGTTCTGATTTATTCCTATATATGTGCTAGAAGACCTTGCTTCATGCCGAATTTCAGGATTCTAGGGCAACTGAAAGTACCCTATGAATTTTGATTACCTTGAGAGTGTCGAAATATACGTATTTTGTGAAATGGCTGTATCTTGTTGATTTTTTTCACAGCTTCAAGGGACCACTGACCTGAGTTTATGGCTTTAATTTTAACTTGATACCTTCACGCGTTTCCGAGATAAAAGCTCTTGACAGACAGACAGACAAACGGACAACAAAGTGATCTTATAAGGGTTCCGTTTTTTCCTTTTGAGGTACGCTACCCTAAAAACAAAACATCCTTGACAGTCGTACCATTAGTCATCGAATCGTAGCGTCCACGCACATAAAACGCATCCCTGTACGCTTCTCAACTCGACGTTCAGAGTATGACGCTGCGTTTTCGAGAATGTCATGCGTTGCGTTTGACGCGCTCGTGAAATCCACACGTTGCGTTATTGATATTGTTATTTTTAGCGCACCCTGTATCGTTGCACTGCGGAATTTACGCAATGTCCCGTTGGCTGTCATTTTGAGCGACGCATTTTTGTTGTAACGTTACTTCGGTCGCATTTTCGCGTTAAATCAGATCAGGATTTTGCAGTCACAAGATATTGCATTATTGTAATTTTTTTACTATAGTTAAATTTCTACTAAAGTTAAATCTACCTTCATTTTTTTTTAGATAGGAATATCATCTAATTACATCTCCCGCCCTTAGGCGGGGCGGGAGGGTGTGTCAGACTTTTACTGGTTAAAAACCTCGTGTTCCTTCTTTGCCTTTCATACCAGGGTGAAGACCTTTCAGAAACAGACCATAGTAGGCTTCGATCCTGCTGGGCCCCTACGGTTGGCTGACATCTCCTTGAGGCACGCGTGGGACAGTACACGCCGTCGACGACTTCACGGTTACCGGACGGTCGGAAGGTAAACTACCCAGTGCTCGCTATCCGCAAGCCCGCGCCTAGGGTGGCCAGAAATCGCGATCGGGTTGGAGTGTGAGGGCCATTGCCTCGCGTGTGCGACCGCCTCCTCGACTCGCTAGCATTACTGCTTCGCAGAAGGAGGGGACAGCCTGCCACTCCTTTTCGCTTCAGACCATGGCTTGTACCAAGGCCCGGCGCAAGAGATCGCTGCTGCCCTTACATAGACGTGGCGGTGCTCTGCCCAAGCGGAGCACGCCTCTACCGTGTATTTCACCATATACTCCACCGTGCCCTCCGGGCGGTCCACACATCGGTGACACCCGGGCATCGTTTCCGCACGATATTCACAATATTCCACATTTGCGAAAAGGCCTCCCCAAATTCTGCCATATGTCCTTTTTCTGAGCCACTCACATCAGCTTTAGCTGTAAGTGCACCTCGCCTGCAGTTCCTAGGCATACTTGGGTGGAGCCACCGTCCATCTTCTCTCAGGAAATAATTTTCTTTTAAGACTATTGCCCAGCTATCACCATGTTTGCAGCTGAGGGGATCAGCCCAATATTAATTTCATCATTATAACATCAGAGGCTGCCCCCAAGTGTCACTACTACGAACGGTCCTCTGTGTCTCGCATCAATCGTATTCCCACGACTCTCACCAGGTCATCTGTCAGTGTGACGATGCGTAGAAAGTGTTCAAGGTATGGGTAATTCCGAGTGCGCACTGTACGACACATCAGAACTGGCCTCTCAAAATAAGAGCGTTTACGAAAGAGCTGTAGCGCTTGCAAAATGTTTACCAAGATGACAGTTTAAAGGTCACAGCTCATCAGAGCCACCCGGAGACCACTCCACACCGCCTCACCTTCTGCAGCTAGTACTGTTTATATGGACTTGTTTGGGCACTCCACTGCACGTCCACTCCGTAGCGCCACCGGATCGCTTCGGTGGTAAGTGGATGTAGTGAGCGCATACCCATACGGCGAAGCGGTACGGAAGGGGTTCCAGGTGGCTCTAATGAGCATTGACCTTTTACCCGTAAAAAATTGTAAAAATTCTATAAGCAAGTAAATTGTACAGTAAATACATACCTATATTACGCATGGGCGAGTCCACTTTGATCTCTCCATGGTGATTATACCTTGAATAATTCATCACTCACCCGCTCTGCTATAATGTGGTCGTAGTATGTATTATTTATTGAACCTTTTATATTAAGGGGCGATGTTTATAAATAATAATGTTTTATGTACTAGGAACTTGTGAAAAAGAAGAAAATATTATTGGGTCTAAAGGAAAATATTTTGGTGTAAAAGGTGTTTGGGTTTCATGTTTTATACAGTCGATATTTATTTTGAAAGGCTAGCTAAAGATATTTTTTTAGTTATCTATCATTTTATTTTTAGTAGAACCAGTGTTTTCTAAGATCTCTCTTATTTTTTTTTTATTTTTTTTTTTAGTTTAATCATGTGCAAATTTGTGAACCTATAATTGACACATTTGCTCAAAATTAATCTTTTAATGTAACTTATGTAGCAAATAAATGTCACCACATTTATTTCCAACATTTCCATATCCACTATATAGGGTGACTGGTAATTAGTGAACGATACTTAAACACGTGATTGTAGTCATGATAACAAACAACCTTTATTATGGGACCAAACCTGAAATCGCGAAAAAAAATCTGATGGTCAGTACATTTGTGTTCGCCTCACTGGTCAAAATGTACTGAACTTGGCAGATTTTTTTCGCGATTTCAGTTTTGGTCCCATAGCAAAAGTTGTTGATTATCATGGCTACAATCACGTGTTTAAGTATCGTTCACTAATTACCAGTCATCCTATATGCAATATTTTCATATTTAGTTCATTTAGAAATTCAATACATTGGACAATTTCACATTATAAATGCCATTAAAAATATCAAATAAACACCATGTATCCTTATTTTCGTCCTTGTCAATAACACGGCGAAATATATGTACTAGCAAATATTGAATGAAGCGCGGTACCTAATTATGTACCATAAATATACTCTATTTGTACAAGTACGGACGATACATCACATTAACAAATTAGCAAGACGTAAGCATACACGAAGAGGACGCAATTCTGTCCGATCCCGCCTCACTTTCACCTCATTTTTAGCCACAGAGTAAAAAATGTTCAGAATGTGTTATATACAGTATTTTTTTCAATTTAAAACCAAGTATTTAGAAGGAGGCTAACAAAAAGTCACGGGAGAAGTTTTAGATTTGCGGGTATTCTATGGGTCAACGAACTGGAGCCATGGGTAATCCGCGGCCATGGGTAATGTGATTGGGGCCATGGATAATGTGAAAGAGAACCCCGGGGCCCTAAAACAGAGAAAAGAAGGAACAGGAGTGGGTTTTTAGTCAGTAAAATTCTGACATATCTCCCACTCCACTCTCTTTCCGACATGAAAAAAAAGAATGTGTCAAAAAAAGTTCCCTATAGGTTTTGATTTCCTCGCGAAGGTTAAAATATGTGCCTTAAGCGAGAAAGAAACGGTCTTGTCTTTAGATCACATTGACATAGAAGCACACAGACGTGGTCTACCCGTGTACGAAATTTCATCGTTATCTGTCTCGCCGTTCGAGCGTGAAGAAGAACAAACACACACACTCATGACGGCGAGCAATGGTTAGCTCACCATTCGGCCCTCCGGTAATCGTCCGGACCGAAACCAAGAGAATAATAAACACACACACACACACACACGACGGTGAGCAATGGGTAGCTCACTGTCCGGCCCTCCAGTAATCGTACGGACCGAGACAAAGTCGTCACAGCGCGTACTGTTCCTCGCGCGCTTCATAGAGTTGTCAGCAAATCGTAGGGGCTCAGCAGGGTCGAAGCCTACTGGGGCTATGGGCTATGTGATAGTGCGTTATGCCTAGAGCGGGATGGACGCGCCATAATTATGGCGGTAAGTCTCCTCTTTGACACGTGACTGAAAAAGTCGTCACAGCGTCCTTATCTTCCGCATGATGCAGGTCCCTATCGAACATGGTAAGTTAGGGAGGTTCCAGCACCGGATTCGTGCGAAAGAAATGCCTGGGTGCCACCATTGTTTGGACCGCTCGGAGAACAAGGCGGAGCATTCGGTGTACTCGGCTTGGGTGAAGCACCACCTTGTACTCGTGGGGGCGATCGGCAACAACGACCTGTCGCGGCGGACCCTGGTACAGGATGGTCCGGATCAAAGAGGAAGAGGAGGGTCGTTTAGTTAGTAATAGTCTGACACTATCTCCCACTCCGCCCAAGGGCGAGGATGTCAATGAATGATTTTCACCCACCATAAAAAAAAACTCACATACTTTCTCCTTTAACTGGACTTCTGTTTTGACTGGCCTGTTGGTCTAGTTGTTAGAGGCCCTGACTGCTATGCTGGAGGTCATGGGTTCGATTCCCACCCAGGACAAAAGTTTGTGTGATGAGCACGATCATTTTGTTCTGTGTCTAGGTGTAATTTATCTATAATATGTATGTATTTAGAAATATATAAGTATGTTTATCACTTGTCTAGTACTCATAACATAAGCTCTGCTTAGCTTGGGACTAGACAGTGTTGTGTGATAGTTGTGGAATATATTATTATGTTATTATGTTTATATTAGTAGGTATGTTGTTTTCCTGACATTTTCGAGTATCTACTCGGTCTTGAAGGTCATTGATATCGAAAAATTCAAAGAAAAAAAATATAAATAACAATTTACCAGAAATGTGTCTCATTTTTAAAATTCCCCTGATGGCCTCAACTGGTGCCAGACGTTTTGGAAATGAAAGTAGGCGACTCTGACGTGTCTGGGCAACTTGGAAATGAATAATTTGCTTAGGACTTATTTATTATTTTTAACCGACTTCGAAAAGGAGGAGGTTCTATGTTCGACTGTATGTATTTTATTTTTATTTAGATTATTTTGTAAAGTTTATAGTACCTGAGATGCTGATGGACAGTTGCACACAGTTCGATTCTCGAACGGAACATATTAATATTAAATATTTGTAATATTTGATTGATTTTTATTCTTCCTTGTGTATGTGAGTTTACATATTTGTGAACGCACCCATGATATAGGATTCCACGCGCGCCTCAAAAAAATTTAATCTAAACTGTAGAGGCCCAGCAGGTCTGAAGCCTTGTGGGGTCATGGATTGACTTTCGAAACGCAGACCTGTGGTTCTGGAACGCAAAGGGCACAAAAGGAACAGAGGTATGGTTATTTCCCTCTTAAAAATAATCCACGATTCAGGAGTTCCTTGTTGAGGGCAACAGTTTTATAAAAGAAAAAATAATGTTTTAAATAATTCTTCTTCTTCTCGTATCGATGGTTTTCTTTCAAAGTTTTTGAGCCGAGTAGGTTACCATGTTTATAGTGGCATCAGTGGCGTTTTTTAGATAAAAAACACATGGCTTGATACCGCCTCTCCTTTCTACCATCGAACAACCCGGCGTATGGCGAATATCCACCCTTACGTTGTTGAAACTTTCACGGTCCGGACTAAGCGTTTTGCCTTGTCGTTTATACCGCGTACATCTCTTATAATTTAGGCGTCTTCAAGGCTAGAGTGAATAGGCTCTTAATAAACTAGTGCCCTTTACCATCAACGATTGCATCACTGCTTACCATCAGGTAGGATAGCAGTCAAGTGCTAGTTTATAAAAATTTTAAAAAAAGTTCCTCCAAAAAGTGGGCCGCTTTCCCACGGATGGGCGTAGGCATCTTAAAAAAAACATATTTCGAAGTTTTAGGGTTTTTTTTTTGGTGTTGGGTAAAATCGTCCAATGACATCTCCTGCCTTTAGGCGGAGCTGGAGATAGTGTCAAACTCATACTGACTAAACACCCACCCCGTTCCTTCGTTGCCTTTCATACCAGGGCCGAGCCTTCCTTTCAGAAACAGACCCTTGGCCCTGGTAGGCTTCGACCCTGCCTGCCTGCAGCTAGCAGGCTGGGTCCCTACGGAAGTTTTAGGTCGAAAGTTCCACTATATTCTGTAATGTCGGAAGGAGGTTGCGTGAGGTACTTGCTTGTTATTAAACGGACTGGCTTCTTAGATGTTTTGAAGGATGTTGGCATTCTAGAATATATTTGAAAATTGATAGGAAAGATGGATTGTCTAGTGATTCTGGGATAATATAGTGACGTTTGATTTGTAATGATATAAGTTTAACACGTTCAGATCGGCACCTCAGGAGTAGGTACTTGGTATGCAACGGCGCAAATCTTCATATGGCCACATCACCGCCCCATGAACCAAAAGTCTTGCCGAGCGGGCAGCGCCACCGGTGGACACGCACAGGATTAGACAGGTATCATGTTTTCTCTCTCTTTCTAATAAGCAAGTAATCGTAATATAAGATATTTGAAATTTAAAGTGTAGTGTGACGTGGCCACCGGTGGTACACTCCACCATATCAGCAAATACTCCGTGCTCCACCGGTGGTACACGCCGATCTGAACGTGTCAAAGAAAAATATAAATGATTACTGCAACTCCCAGCCTTTTATATTAAAATACAGACCCCGAACCTAGCCCTGCCGGAGCTAGATTCCTCCCAATACACACTTCTAATCTATTGTATAAGCATATACTTAGTTTATCTGTAATACCTAAATATATAGGTACTACATAACATGTTATTAGTTATTCGCGTTTCAACGCGAGTTGTAAATTATTTCGCAAATTGAAGCGACAGGGCTTGACGAGGGCCCGAAGGGTCACGGGTTCGAAACGTTTTCAACTTCGCTTACATCTGAATGTTGTACCGACTACATTGTTGTACTATATGCTACATCATTTACCAACATAATGTATATGTAATTAAGCTTAAGCTAATAATAATAATTAGAAAATAATAACTTTAAGCTTACTTAAATAAAGTAATTTCGTATATGCGTATATTAAATCGAGGTTTTGAAAAAAAATACTTTATTTTTTAATTTTTTCTTTACGAATTGATAGTATTTCATGTACTAAATCGACCCTCCGCGGGATTATAACGACTAAAATTTAACGGTGTATAGATATATATAAATAATACTTTCATCTAGCTTACCTACAACTAATGAGTGAAATTCTCTGCCGGAGTCTGTTTCGTGATAGCTACAAGCCGCGAGTATTATTACCAAGAGTACCTTGTATATAAGTCCCTTCTAGGCAAGCGTGCTCCATCGTCGACGTCATCACCGCTTACCATCAGGTCAGATAGTGGTCAAGCACGGTCAATAATAAAATGGGTTTTAACGACAACATTACAAAAAAATGGGTATAATAATAAAATGGGTTTTAACGACGACATCACAAAGAAAGAAAGAAAAATTCATTTATTTGTATTACAAAACGGAAACAGGTTAAAATTAAACAGAAAACGTACACTGAGTAATGCCAAAAAGGCCACAGCTCAGCATAATGCCAAATGGCAACACAAGGCGGTAACCTGACGCTGATTTTCAGCTGCAGCCCTTGGGTGCCATATGCTCAAAAACAGTAACGTACTCGTAATTGTTGCGATTATTATTTCACAAATAGTACAAAAAAAAGAGGTTTATGTGCCCATTTGAATCAAATAAAAAAAAAAACAGATATCATTTAAAAATATTAAAAACAGTTAAAACTGTAAACAATTAATAACATTGATAAAATTTAAAACTACAAAAACATATAAAAATAGAAATTAAAACATGTGTAAAATTTGATACACGTTTTAATTTTTTATTTTTATATGTTTTTGTAGTTTCAGTTCTTTTTTTTTAGGAATTAAATTGTAAAAGTAAACTCGGCAAAACTTATTAGAAAAAAAAGACATATACGGAATTTAGTTGGTTTTTTTTTTTGGACATAAACTAGTGCTGTGATCCCACTTGATGGTAAGCAGTATTGCAATCGTTGATGATGAGGCACACTTGTTTATTAAGAGCCTATTCACTCTAGCCTTGAAGACACCTAAATTATAATCGGATGGGAAGACCGCAGCAGGCAAATTGGTCCAGTCCATCGATATACGCGCTATAAACGGCATGTTGATTTACCTTCTAATTATTTGTTTTACTTTAATTGGTTTCATATCTTTTCTTTTTATTAATTTGACATTGTTTAATCAAGTCACGTATTTTTAATATTGTTATTGCTTTAATGCCAATAAAATACTATGACTACTATCTAAATGCGTGTGTTAGAATTTAGGGTGGTTAACTATATTTATATATGTTTATATCAAACGTTAAATAATAATACCCCACCACCTTCGACCAACCATCAAGATTATCATAATTTAACTTAAGGTCTTTAATTACCATTGTTATATAGTTAAACAGCGTTAAAACAAAATAAGATCATTTGAAAAATATTACAACACTTTGATTTGTATTTCTTATTTAAAAAAAATATAATACCAACTGACAGTTCTGTATTAATCGTCTTATCAACTTATTACAACAGAGTAGCAATATAAATGGCAAGATAAAGCTTAATGATCATTAAAAAATACGTAATAATTTAGGGGATTATCATCAACACGTCTTTTTAGAAGTTTCGAGTTTTTTATTTGTACACACATTAATATTTTTCTTGGTAGGTAGTTTTATATTTGATTTGAACTTCACAAATGTTACCAATGTATAAAACACAACAAACAACAATAGCGAAACAGTTGAAATTCGTAATTTAATTAGTCATACATACTAATATATAACACGTGCTTTAAAAACTTCAAAGTAAAAAGTGGCCATGTACCTACTGAAGTATTTTGCGTGCATGTGAATAGTGAGAGTACCTTTGTAGTACAATGGCCACTATACCCTGGGCCGTAGGTCACATTAGCCATACGCAGATTGACCACTTCAGCCTCTACTTAAGGGTAGGTTGCGCTTACAAAAAGAGTGGTCAAAAAGGACAGCGTATTCAAAAGCTGCTAATGGTTAGTATGGACTTTCATTTTGCACTTGAGATTTCTTTTTAATACTTTTTTCAATCACAGTAGGAAACTAAAAGCTTTATAAGAGGTAATTATGATTTTATATTAATATTTAAATTATAAACTTTATACGTATTTATGTGTGTGTGTTGATTAGTTCTTCAAATTCAAACGGATGAATGGATGTTTATGAAAATTTGTTCACAGGTAGAAATTGCCTTGCCATGTAAAGAAATAAATCTGTTTTAAAAATCGTAGCTTCCATAAATCTTAAAAAAAAAAACAGAACAACAGTCAACGCGCAACGGCTGACTAAAACAAATGTTCTAAAATTTAGAAACAAAACATTTGTTCCGTTCCATATGTAACAATGCAAAACATATGCAAAATCAATATTACAAAACAAGTCACACACAGAATAAATATGTACGTATTGCAAAAATATTGCAACCGAGCGCTTTGCCACAAAGTAAAAACCTATATTTTGGGGTACTGAAATGACAGGCCTTCGCAAATCGTGTGTTGAATATATATACATATGATATACATATCTGTGACCTGTTAGTACATAGATGTTGCAGCCAACTCGCTTTATTCGCCTTTTCATTAACAGTCTAGCCTTTTTACTAAACGGCGCCATTAAATTATACTCATCTATTCAATCATACTTCTAGTAATGGTAATAAAGGGATGTATACATATAATGGAAACAAAATAAAAGAAACCAATTGGTTATCGACAGATTTTTGATCTTGTTAATTTTCCACGAATTTTAACCGTTTGTGCCACCGTAGGTGCGGGCTACCCATTTGTCGTCGTTCGCAAACGGCAAGCAATGGGTAGCTCGCTGTCCGACCGTCCCGTATCCGACCGGACCGAGCCCAAGTAGTCGATGGCGCGTACTGTTCCTGCACTCCTAAAGGGCCTGTCAGCAAACCTTGGAGACTCAGCCTGCTGGAAGGCAGGCAGGGCCGAAGCCTACTGGGGCCAAGGGTCGGCTACTGAAAAGATGGCTCAGCCCCGGTATGAAAGTCAACAAAGGAACGGGTTCAGTGTTTAGTCAGTAAGAGTCTGACATTATCTCCCGCTCTGCCCAAGGGCGGGGAATGTCATTGGATGATTTTACCTACCATAAAAAAAAACTCTACAATCAATTGCAAAAAATTTAGATTTTATTATGGAAAATTGATAGAGGTGACTTAAAGAGTTAGAACCAAGTAATTATATTCTCTGAGAGTTGATATTAACTTTCCTTTTACACAGTTTTAGAACTTCTATGACTAAACGAATATTGAGTGACAGCAAAGTTAATTCAGAATACAAAACTAATCCATAATTGGTGACCGTAATTATTTTTACTTAAAAATACCTCCACTGGGTCTGCGTGGCGGGTTATGGCCCACTCCCTCTCCTAGGTAGTAGGTCTGAGTCACAACAGTGGGATCAAGACTGATTATGTGTGATAAAAAAACCGTGAGTCTAGCAGATTTTTCTGACGGCGACAAATCTTTATTTTACTATTGATAGGCTCACGTTTGAGCGCTGTCTCACCTTATGTGGTGGACGATAGAACATGATTACCTAGAAGTATTATTTCTTATTTTTAACCGACTGCGAAAAGGAGGAGGTTCTATGTTCGGCTGTATGAATAGATTTTTTTATGTATGTTCACCGATATCTCGGTCAATCGTGGCCGATTTCCAAATTTTTTATTTTGATTGAAAGATTATACTTCCGAATTGGTCCCAAAAAAATTATCTTTTTGATCTGATGATGAACTTCGAAGATATAGGACGAAACTCTTCAAAAAATCATAGCAGAACTGTCGTTTGTATATGTTTTTTCGCCGATATCTCGGTCAATTGTGGACTGATTTTGTTTTTTTTATTTTGATTGATAGATTGTACTCTCGGATTGGTCCCATAGAAATATCGTTTTGATCTGATGATGAACTTCAAAAATATAGAATGGAATTTTTCAAAAAACTAAAGCAATTTTTCTTGTTACGTATATAATCTTTCAATCAAAACCAAAATTTTCGAAATCGGGCCACAATTGACCGAGATATCGGTGAACATAAATAAAAAAATACATACAGCCGTACATAGAACCTCCTCCTTTTCGGAGTCGGTTAAAAACTAAAATTCATAAACACTTGACTGCCCACAAAATTAACATATCTCCATGGAAATATTGTAAACAAAAAGACAGGAGACTCATCGTTTATATAGCTTTTATGAGTGTTATTATAATAAGCGAAATGAGCGGAGTCATATGCGGAAGAGTACGATGCGTTTGTACGCTGCCCACGCGCAGTTTTAGTGTTGCAATTGCGCGCACGCATGCGGCAGGGAGACTGCAGAAATACCATTCGTGATTATTTAGTGTTAGTATGTGATATAGGTTGAAAGAAAAAATAACTAAAAATAAATTTATATAGCACACAGACACACACAATAAGAAATAAATTAAGTATAAAATAACATTAAAAAAAACAACAATATTTCCTGTTTTTTAATTATTATGTTGACAGGATAGAGTGGAGGGAAAAACGTGATGTGCTGACTCCAAGCCATCATCATCTTCCTAACCGTGTCCCATGTTATTTGTGGTCGGTGCAATACGTTTTTTTCTACCATTCAGTTCTGTCACCCATCACAATATCACTAACTCCCTCTTCTTTCATATCACACCTCACACAATCCGGATCCATCTTTTCTTTGGCGTCCCTCTCCCTCCGTCCACATGACAATATACTCATAACATAACTCTTTTCCGCAGGAGAACCAAGGTCACCGATATAGCCCGAAGAATGAGGGCACATTACTCGCACCGGAAAACGCAGTGTTGGAAGGCCTCCTCTCCTCACAAGGTGGACCGATGACCTGGTGAAAGTCGCGGGAATGCGATGGATACAAGACCGTATGTTGCGGCAACACTTGGGGGAGGCCAAGGCCAGGCTTAGACATAATAAATAAATAAATAAATACCAACAGTGGACATCCTTCGGTTGAAATGATGATGATGATAACTCTTTTAGTAGCATACGTTTCATCCCTCCTTTTCACATGACCATACCAAGACAAACGATTTCCTTTCAACTTTTCAGTCATTGTCTTGGAAGACGGCAGTAATGGTGATGATAACGAGCGCCGTAGGTCCACCCAGACCAGGTTTCTTTGGTTAACTTCCCACTGAAAAAAAGGCCTACTGTTCTTGTCTTTTATCTCACGAATGGATCATCGCCTCGTTCGGCAAGTGAAGTAAATTTATTGACCGGGCCCACATTATAGTGTCTGTATAAATATAATGACATATAAAAAATATTAAACATCCATGCAGTCATCATTACGACAGGTCATTATAAATAACTGCTGGTTTTGCGATGAAATTGCTTGTAGGTGTTTCTCTTTATACAAGTTGCGACATTTTAAAGTTATGTATGTGACTTTAGGTTTTTGAGGTCAAAGTCTAAAGGAAATTAGTAGATTTTTTATGTGAGGTTGTTAAGGGCTTTAAGGCGAGCATGGAATAATATGCGCCATCGACTTGGACTCGGTCCTTACCGATCAGTCAAATGACGAGCTACCCATTGCTTGTCGTTCGAAAGCTCACGCTTACATAGCTAGTAATGTCCGGTGAGGAACCTGCATCAATCTTGTGTCATGACTCTTCTCTAACTACTCCTCAAAATAGTGATTTTTCACCACAATTGTGGCATGCCCTGACTAGTAGATATCTCATCTAAACTGACCAGGGCACGCCACGATCGAGGCGGTAAGGCCCCTCTTTCAGGCGTGGCTGGAAAGGCCCCACGGCGTCGTCGCCTTCCGTTTGGCGCAGGTGCTGACCGAACACGGCAAGTTCGGTCCGTACCTGTACAAGATTCGTGCGGAGACGACGCCCGGGTGTCGCCACTGTGCGGACCGCCCGGTGGACACGGTGGAGCACACAGTCGAGGTGTGCCCCGCTTGGGAAGAGCAACGCCGTGTCCTCGTGGGGGCGATCGGCGGCGATCTCTCGCGCCGGGGCTTGGTTCAAGCCATGCTCCGGAGCGAGGAGGAGTGGCAGGCGGTCGCCTCCTTTTGCGAAGCAGTAATGCTAGTAAAGGAGGAGGCCGACCGCATTAGGCAAAGGCGCACACGCCGCCGCCGCCGCCGGGTTTCCGATCCCAATTTCCGGCCACCGTAGGCGCGGGCTCGCGGACGGTGGGCAATGGGTAGCTCGTTGTCCGTCCGTCCGGTAACAGACCGGTCCGAGCTCAGGTCGTCTACGGCGCGCACCGTTCCCGCGCGCCTCAAGGAGTTGTCAGCAAACTGTAGGGGTCCAGCAGGGCCGAAGCCTACTGGGGCCAAAGGTTATGTGCGACTGTCACCACGGGCCCCGGGATAAAGGCAAGGAATGGAAAGGTAGGTTTTTAGTAATGATTTTACCTACCCAAAAAAAAAAAAAAAATCTAAACTGACCAAAACTTACTGATTTTACCCACAGCTTATGATACTGGACATTGCAGGGGACACTGCTAGACGAAAAAAAAACGGACTACAGCCAGTGGAAGTCACATTTGGTGACCTTTATAGGGAATGGCTTCCATGACCCAGACCCAAACTGGATAGAAGAATTAGCAATAAACTAAGGGTTCCTAATTAATTCGTTTCAGATCATGTTTCTTTTTTTGTTACACATATATATTTTTAAAGTATGTCTTGTTCATCTTAATCATCTACATTTCGGCCGAAAAATGCCTTCTCCTGGGCATGAACCTCCCAAGCATAACCACAACAACCGGACTTGTGCTTCTCGCATCCATCGGACCCCTGCGACCCTCACCAGGCCATCGGTCTACCTTTTAAGAGGGCTGCAACGCTGCATCGTCCCGTACATGGTCGTCACTCCAGAACTTTTTGGCTCTATTGACCATCTGATCTGTGTGCGATTTGTCCTGCCCACTGCCACTTAAATTTGGCTATCCATTAAGCTGCATAATCAACCCGCACTGGGCCCGCGTTGTGGATTATGGCCCATTCCCTCTCCTAGAGAGGAGGTCTGAGTCCCAACAGTAGGAACATTATAAGGCTGATGCTATGCTATGCAAGCTACATACATTATGTTGATAACTTAAGTTCTCTTGTCAAGAAATAACTTTCATTAACCTACTTAGCAAGAACACAAGAATTTTATCGATTTGATTCTTCTCTTATAGCTATATCAAAATTAATATTAATTATTAATATTGTTTTTACAAAGATATAAAATGCAAAAATATTCTTTTTATAATAAATATATCAATTAATGTGATTTATTTAATTGAGTCCCCAATTCAATTAAATAAAACGCGAATAAACTTTTATTCCACAGCATAACATAATGGAATATTTGTTATTCTGTTGGTACACTCAGCACCAATTCAAAATGTCACATAATTTAAGCGAAAAACACTTTAGGTTGAGACTGCATGCCTGTATGTATGTATATATGTTGCGTTTAATATCAAAATAAGCGCATCGGCGTGCGTCAGTGCAACCTTGGGGTGTTCGCATTAAATACGGAAACTCACGCGCATGTTTATTCAACTCATAAAATTAAACTTACAGAGATGTAAAGAGAATGGATGAGACAGTATTTACTAGCAGTAAATAGCCTACGATAGCCAACTTTGTTTGTGTTCTATATTTTTGCACGTGATGAAATTTTAAGAAGATTCTATAATATCTCGGGCTTCTTACTATGTAGGCGAAGTGTCATTCCAAAATATTTGGGATTGACCACGTGATATTTCGGTCAATTATACATTTATAACTTTAGGATCACCCATAAATTACGTCACATATTTTGTGTTTTTTTTTGTCCCCTTCTCCTCGTCCCAGTCAACACACTTCATAATTTGTGAAACTTCCTGATGTACATAAAAGCGTAGTTTCGAAAATTGTTATTTTTTTTTTAAATATTTTTTTACAATTACTATTTTTACAACAACATCATAAATACAGATACAAATATTTTTAAGTTTTTCGTTAATAGATGTAATTTGAAATTCTGTTAGGTACTCAGATAATGAGAATCGTGACATCACGAAACATGAATGCACCTGGAAATCTTTATCATACCTACATTGTCACTCTCCGTCGATCCCCTCCTCTCTCCATAACGTTTAATGTAATTTATGGATGGCTCATTTCGCTGAAAGAACGTTTTTCAATTTGTTTGAAGACTTGCTCATTTTAGAATATTTTGCCTGTGTAGTTACTGTCGTAGGTTGATTCATTTGTATCTATGGCTGTCACTCTCGTGTCGATTTTAGGACATTAACGTAATCACTCTTCTCTGCTGGACTGTTCAGCAGAGATTATAAAAAATATCTTGCAGATAGTCACTTCCATTAAACCTACACTTGTGTGATAAGTGCCATGATCTGGTGAGCTATTTGGTTTCATTGCATTCATATAATGTTATTATTGCGCTTCATATGCTACTGAAAATTATTGTATTTAATATTGCACGTCTTTTGCATTTTTATTAAACTTAATATTTATTTGTTTAATTTATTAAGTTACTAGTTGGTGTCAGCGGCTTTACCCGTGTGTAAATAAAAAAATATCCCAAGGGAACGTGCTCTTGGGATGAATAGACATTTTATGTACTATATCAGAACATAGTCTACTAGTGTACCAAGTTTCATCCAAGAGACTTCCCTTGCTTTAAGGAGCCGTTCGAGTATGAAGAGGTAACAAGCATAAACGAAAAATTTCGCCTTTGTAATATTAAGCTGATTATTTTTAATGCCATTTTTTCTCTCTCGTAGAGACGAGGCCTGAGTCTTAGCAGTAGGAACATTAGAAGGCTGATTATGCTATTCTATTTTTATGCTGTCGATATTTTTTAAAGCATTGTAGCAATATAATTAGCTTACAATCTTGTGAAATTTGACTGGTGTATCTTGTTTATTCTTCGAGGAAAATAATAATATCTACATGATGTTACGTTGGCTTGCGAACGATGACCAATGGGTAGGGTGTCGTCCACCCGTCCGGTAAAGACGTGGCTCGAGTTCACGACACGTAGTGATCTACGCGCGCTTCAAAGAGATATTATCAGCAAAACTGGAGGGACCCAGAGCCGATGCTTGCTAAGGTTGTGAGAGGATTTGAAAATGTAAACATGCGAACTAAATTTTGTAATTTATGTTCTTACGCTATTATTTAGAACTATTTGCAAAAATTATTGAATTCAAATTAATGTAAATACGAAAAATATTTACAAAAAAAAATCTGATTTTAGTTCCAGTCGTCCACACTAGACTGAGCGATTTACTACCCCTAGGTGGCGTAGAGGTGTGCCCGGCTTGGGAAGAGCATCGCCGTGTCCTCGTGGGGGCGATCGGTAGCGATGATCTCTCGCGCCGGGCCTTGGTTCAGGCCATGGTCCGGAGTGGTTAGGAGTGGCAGGCGGTCGCCTTCTTCTGCGAAGCAGTAATGCTAGCAAAGGAGAAGGCCGACCGCATTACGATTCACAAACAATGTTCGAAAGTACTTGTAGTACTTTAAAACCTATGTTAATCGAAGGGCTGCAGCCATTTCATCATTTTATTGTATAACAAAACTAAAATGTCTGTCTGAAAAAAGTTATAGCGATATGAAGAAACCGGAATCAGTAACTACTATGTTGATGTTTTTTATTTAATTCCTTTTGGTCTTCTAGAATATGTTATTAATGACAGACTAATAAACATTCTAGGACCCTACTCTATTTGAAAATCAAGCGGAGAAGAACGCATATCATGAATAACATTTATATCGTACCTATAGATTCATGCGCCTCAAGGAGTTGTCAGCAAACCGTAGGGGCCCAGTAGGGTCGAGGCCTAGTCTGGGGCTCTGGGAAGGTATGAAAATGCATACCAGGGCCCTGGAACCAAGGCAGGGAAGGAACAGGGTAGGATTTTAGTCAGTAAAAGTCTGACACTATTTCCCGCTCCGCCCAAGGGCGGGATTTGTCATTGGATGATTTTACCTACCGTAAAAAAAAAAAAAAAAAACCTATAGATTCATAGGGCCCGGGGTTGCACAAACCTCTATATCATAGAAGCCTTGCATTAAGATATATTCCCGGGCGCTGAAGCAGCTGGTCCAAGAGCGCCTCCTGGAAGCCGCAAAGGTGTACTGATTATAGCCGCAGATAGCGGGTTTGCACAGCACGTGCAATGACCTTATAATATATCAATGGTTTTTTTTCATCTCAATTAGGGAGCTTTGTCACTATATTGACTACGTTGCTCCATCGTAGCCAAACTTTGAATTAACATCATAAAAAAATTGCTTTTTGCGATTTTCAAAAATTTTTAAGACTGGGTTAAATAGTACTATTTACATGAGTAAGTTTATGCGAATCCCTCGGTGTGTGAGTCAGACTAAATACATCCTTAGGTTGTTGTTAATCAATAAGCCTTCTTAGAGCCCTTGTCCCTGCTACCTTAGTTTAGAAACGACAACAAACAACCTTCATAACTACCCTCAGAACTATGGATAAAACAATCATATATCAAACAAAACAATAACTATTATCTCTATAACTAATATCGACTTTAATACCCGAAACTCGAGATCAAAACTACCCTCCTCTCGACTTGATTGGGAAAGTTATCTGGAGTGACACACTCCAGTTGATACTTTTACACGACAGCGTCTAAGTCTATCACAAAACTCTGCTAGCAAGTTTGAGGAACTTGTGAATTCATTTGTCTGTCTGGTAGTTTCAGCGGCTGGATGGAGCGTACTGGTGCGGGGAGCGGCGAGCCGAATGTTGTTCAAGTTTCACCAGCATCATTTCAGCCAAGAGAGGCCCACTGTTGAATATAATCTTCTCCTAAGTATCGCCATAAGGACCGAAGCTGTACGTCTCGCATTCATTGGATTCCCATTGCCCTCATTGGGTCATCGGTCACCTTGTGGGTGACTTTCCAACACTCTTACAATCCAACCAAACCTACTATACCACTGATACATTTTGGGGATAGTAGCTGAATGATCCTGTCAACGAGGCCCAAGCCAGCTGTTGAATTTTCAGATTACATCATTGTTTGATTCCTAAAGTAAGTAACGACGTATACCTAAGTGACTTAGGTGTAACCTGAACCTGATGGTCCGAACCAACACGTACTATGTTACTTACATGTTAACCATTCGTCCCTCAGACGTGATAGACCCGGCAAGATACGACAACATAACGTTCACATTTTACGTGCCAACATGTTGGCCGACAACAAACTCGCTAGCCTACCAACCAGTAGTTACGTTTCACAGATTTGAGAGTAACCCGGCGGGGCTTACACTAGATGTTCATCTGGACTGTCAAGTCTATCAAACACTTCGCTCACCAACACGTTAGCTGACACACTCGCTAACCCAGTAGCCCGTACGTCTAGCAGACGTGTAAGTATGTTTAACGTGACTATTAAGCCTACCAGACTCTTTGCTTTCCAACATGTTAGCTGTGAAACTCGCTATCCTACCGATCCGTACGTCTCACAGACGTGTGAGTGACCCGGCGGGGCCTACACTAGCCGTTCACCCCGGCGGTCCAGACGACCTGTTACACACTTCACTTGCTACATCATCATTATGAACACCATGCTGTATTTTATGTGATTTGCATCCTAATACCATTTTTATCGAGCGTTTAATCGAGTTTGATAGAAAATTAGCACTCGACTACGAAACTTAGTAAGTTTTTTGAGAAGAGAAGAAATAAAAATAAAAATAAAGTCATAAGCAAGTGCATGATGTTCCAATTGGTCGTTTCGTATGGAGAAAAACTGACAAGAAACTCAAAGGTTACTCTTTAAAAACAAATGATTGATTTTACAATATTCTCATATGTCAATATTAATAGGTATGACAGGACATACGGCGCTCACTGTTCCGGCGCGCCTGAAGGAGTTGTCAGCAAACTGTAGGGGCCCAGCAGGGCCGAAGCCTACTGGGGCCAAAGGTTATGTGAAAATGTCACCCGGGGCCCTGAGACGAAGGCCATGAATGGAACAGGGTAGGTTTTTAGTCAGTAAGAGTCTGACACTATTTCCCGCCCCACCTAAGAGCGGGATTTGTCATCGGATGATTTTACCTACCACAAAAAAAAAATTATAGGACAGTGCAGATCTGTCAATATTGTACATTCAAATTAAAAAGAGGCCCTATCCCTTATTAATTACAAGGGTTCAGAGAGATTCAATCTTTGGAATTTACCATTTTTATATATGGAGAAATCTGAAAATAAATTATTATTATTATTATTAATTGGGTAAAAGAAAACTATTGTAATAAAAAAACTGTAAACATAGGTGCTATTAGACCATTTTATAAATAAATCTTGCTAGACCAAACATCTAAATAAACTAAAAATTAAAAGGAAACTTCTGTCATAGAAAGTATACTTACTACCACCGAATCTTTTGGTCCCGCCAAGAAGCCATATCTACTAATTCCTAGTTTGAAAAAATGACTGGTAAAATGCACACATGCGATAGAAAAAAGTATATAGAAACTTAAAAAAGAAAAGTCTTATTGTTTGTGCCACTTAGGTCCAGAGGTCCTACCACAAGCTCTTAACGCGATCTATTTTAGGACCTAAACTGAACTGTTAAAAAGATAGCGCTATATAAGGTGTGTAGCACCATCCCCCTGTCTCGCTGATAGTTTTAACGACTCATGGTAAGGCCTTAGTTCAGCAAAATGCCAGACAACTACCTCACCTTATGCATATCCTAGCTTATTAATAATTATCCGATTTGTTCTTTGTTTGGCCCACTGAGTTTTATACCACACAAAAAATATTGCGTCGTCCACAAACTATATTTATGCTTCCTTCGACCTTTTTTGTATTGTTGCTACGGCCCATATTTTGTTGTAATAGGTTAAACTCATAATTTTGTGCAAATAAAAAAGCCTTTTATTTCATACAATTCAAAACAAATAATTAATTCCATTAACATGCGATTGTAACAAGATTATTACGCATAATTTAGTTAGTGACACAATTTCAATAATTTAGCCATCAAAATTTCTATAAACAATTTTCATAACATAATTATAATTTATGTATACCTACCTAATATAAAATTTTTGTTAGTTACATAATTTCAATATGATTAAATACTTAATTTTTATTATATATTTAACATTTTAATCGTTTTTAAATACATATTTATTTAAATCAAATAAAACAAAGGACTCCCACCAAGGTATTAGGTAAGTATTATTAAATATTTAACATTAATCAATTATACTTTAACAAAAAAAGTGAGATTGTTGTTCAGTTCAAAGAGGTTTCGTTTCTAAGACGCACGTAATTTAAAGTGCCATTTATTTTGCAAGCAAGTCATTGACCGGGCCAAACATTTTCATACAAATTAATATTATAGATCATACAAAATAAATGCTAAGAAAGATCAAGTGAAACACTATGATAAACATAATATTATATAGATAATAGTAAAGATTACTGATTTATGGATTTTTCTGAATGAATATAGAAAAACAAGTACAAAGGTTATGTTTATTTATATAACAATTCATGTACACACTAAATAATAAAAGAAAAGGAGACAGAAACAGAAAAATAGGTACACAGGTGATGCTTATTTCTATAGTAATAATAGTAGTGACGATATTTTGTTCTAAAGAAATCTCAGCATAGGTACCTGCAAAAGAAGAGTTGGAAAAAGTGACGTAGACACCGTGTGTTAGAAAGAGTAGCAGGCGACACTGACCAACAAAATAAAAAAAATAATAGAAAATTTGAATTTCACAGACTACCTTTTTTTAAATGAGAAATCATCCATTGACTTCCCCCGCTCTTGGGTGGAGCGAGAGTGAGTGTCAGACTTTTACTGACTGAAACCCACTCATGTTCCTTCTTTGCCTTCGTTCCTGAGCCCCGGGGTAGGTACACTTTCGCACAACCCATTACCCCAGCAGGTATCGACCCTCACCGTCGACGACTCTAGCTTGGTCCGGACGTTTGCCAGACGACCGGACAGCAAGCTACCCATCGCTCGCCATCGGCAAACCTACGCCTACGGTGTCTGGAGTACCTTCACCTTAAAGAAAATTATGTTGCGACTGTACTTGTGACAATGCATCATCGTAATTTTACGACGCAAAGTTCAAAAATACTTCCTACAATAACGACACAAAGAAAACACTTGCACACTTATTCAAATAAGGGCCCAAGGTCTTTCATAATTGACTTCTACATATCTAGTGCTAAAACCCTTTGTCACTTCCGTGTTACCCTCATAAGTACTTCGCAACAAAGACCTATGAAAGTGCACTGACTCATCGGCCGGTTAATTATAACGAAGCAATTACGGAGTTATTGTTCGGACAGACAGACCGACGAATTAAGGTTCGGTTAGGAGAATCAATTTGTTAATTGATTTTAGGGTATCGATGTTTGTTGTTCTCTTTGTTATTTGTTTATTATTTATTTATTTGTTTATTGCACACCTTAAACACATATTTATAAAGAAGATAAATGTACAATAGGCAATAGGCTTATTACACAGGGCAATTTCTACCAGACAACCTTTGGATGGACTGGAAGAAAGGAAAAGATTTTTTTATTGAAGTTTTGGTAATAATATGTTTGAAGTTTAAATCATGCCCACTGATTATTGTATGTTAAAATGCAATTTTGCTATCAAATATAATACGTCTTTACTTGGTTGCGAAATATTAGTCAGAATAAAATTAATTTGAGTTCATCGGTTTCTTTGTATTTTCTGTATATCAGTAGCAAATATTTTTTTCCGTGAGGGAATTGAATCCGCGACACTGCGCTGCAGCGAATCACTTAACAATCGCAGCAACCAAGCAATCCAAATCTTTGCTTCTACGAAAATAATTGTCAGAATTTTCAGCCTCTCATCATCTCTTCAACACAATGTTATTATATTGTACTAGCAGCTGCCAGTGATTTCACTCACGTGACAGTAGAAAATTATCCCAAGGGGATATACTCCCGAGATGAAAAGGGGATATATTCTATGTGCTATCCAAGACATGGTTTACCCGTGTACCAAGTTGCATCTAAATCCATTACCACAGGTGTACCCGTGAACCAATAGAGTTAAGCATCGCCATTTTCTCGTAGCGACGATCGGCGGTAGCGACCCTTCGGGCTGTGCCCTAGTACAGGCCATGGTACGGAGTGAGAAGGACAGCAAGACTGTCGCCTCCTTATGCGAAGCAGTAATGCTGGTGAAAGAGGCGGTTGCATGCGCGAGAGAACAGACTTCATCGCACTTCAGCCGCCGGGACACTGAACCCGATATCCAGCCACGGTAGGTGTGGACTAACGGATGACAAGAAATCGGTAGCTCGCCGTCGGGCCGAGCCGTCAAGGGTATGAAATCGTGAAGAAGTAACAAACATACACACACACACTTTCTTCTTCAAAATATTAGTGTAATTACTGTGATACCTACATTGTTTGTAAGCTTCAACAGCAAAACATTCGAAAAATATTAATAAAATAATCTGCGGAACCATCACACTAAAACTAATTAAGTATGCAAAGTCTGACCCACTAAAATTGAATACTGCGTAAAATTTTCAGCCGCTTAACGTTTGTTAGTCATTAAAATGATTCACGGCGTTAATGTTTAAATTGCTAACAAAATCATAATTGCTACTAGTTCATATTTTTAGATTTTAACGCGTAGTTTGAATGTGTCACTTTTAATTTCTGCCTTATGAAGAGATGTGTTAATTTCCGTGTTGCTATATAATTGTTTACACAGATGTTTTACTACAAATAGGTCTTTTGTTTTAGGGTTAGTTCACACCGAACGCGAAGTGACGCTATTCTACGCGAAGAGCAACTCAAAATATAACTTTATTTACTACACTAAACGATACACGTTTCAGATCAAGATACGTGGCAATGCAGCGTTGCATGGTGGAAGCCAAACTAAATTCTCTCACTTACCCTGCGTGTCGATGACAAAACCGCCGCCAGGATTCTGATCCCGATTTTTGGCCACCGTAGGCGCGGGCTTGCGGATTGTCCGGTAGCCGACCGGACCGAGCCCAAGTCGTCGACGGCGCGTTCTGTTCCCGCGAGCCTCAAGGAGCTGTCAGCACACCGAAGAGGCCCCGTCTGCTAACTGCAGGCAGGCAGGGTCGAAGCCTACTGGGGTCATGGGTTAACTTCCGAAAGGAATGCCCGGCCCCGGCACGATAGGCTACGAAGGAACGGGGTAGGTTTTTAGTCAGTAAGAGTCTGACACTACTTCCCGCTCCGCCCAAGGGCGGGATTTGTCATTGGATGATTTTACCTACCATAAAAAAAAACCCTTATAGGATCACTTTTTTGTCCGTCTGACTGTTTGTCAAGACAGAGGGTCTTGAAAAACAGACAAAGGATCTTGACATTATTTTTAGTATAATTATGCGAAACCTGAATATTTATTTATTTATTTACATATATAATGTCCACTTCGAGCAAGGCTTAAAAGTTTTTAGCTTCATCTAAAGCAATCCAACACGGGGTTTGATGAAGAGGCAACGCGAAAAAAGAGAGATAACGCCTAAAAACTCTGTTGGCGTTCGGTAATTCCGTGATTTACACGAATATTTCACAAAACTCGTTTTAAGAAATATAAGTTTTTTAAAACCCTTCGGCTCGGCTTCTTTAGGACTACTTTTTATATTTTTAATACATATATGAGTATATTATGGAGGACCAAATTTCACGTAAAATAACAGATTTTCAGAAGTCTTTACTGGATGAGTTTTACACAAATTTATATACACCCCTATTTTTTAATTAGTGCAAAAAAAAATGGGGCTTAATCAGTATCCGTTACTGATCATATTTATGTAGTCAAAAATAAAAAAAAATAAAACGAAATCCCAAAATTGTCCACGAAAATTTGTCATTTGGTAAATTCATAATTGAATCAATAATTCGTAACAACTACCACTAGAAAATACTAAGCGCAGTGTTTTTCCATTTTTATTGACATTCTTTCATTCATAAACAATAACCTGTACAATGTTTCCATAAATTGAGTGAGATTTTGGGATATAAACAAACGCTCATAACTTTGCTTTTTATGAATATTATTCATTGAGACTTTACTTAAAGAATAACAAGACCTTTTCTAATAAGCCCTTTAAGTATTTGCACTAATTAAAAAATATATATTGTATTTATATTTTATATTACGGTGTATTTTGACTAGCTGTCCCGGAAAACTTCGCACAGCCTAATAGTCAATTAAGTTAACCTTCCCTGGACTATTACGAACATTTCAAGACCAAAATGAACCAAATCGGTTCAGCTGTTCTCGAGTTTTAGCGAGACTAACGAACAGCTATTCATTTTTATATATAAGATTTCCATAGAAGCCTAGATAATCCACAAGATATTTGCGTATTCAAAATATCTAAAGAAAGATGATGAAGAGATCTAATAACATCATAATCAAGTAAGTTCGCTTGTATGAAAATGTACCTCGGATCGGTTGCTCCTAAGAGCTTATGGTAGGTCCTCTAACATTACATTTTCATTACATAGGTAACTAAACTAAAGACTAAATAGTTTAGTATGGATTAGCAGTTAGTTTGTGAGTAATATGTCTCGATAATTGTGTAGTGTAGCGAGACACTGCTGTTTACTTGAAGCCTCTAGTCCACGGTAGGGTTGGCAAAAACATACAAATATAAATACAAATAATATGTTTATTGTTCCAAAAGGTACTCGTAATTAATTACATAGCATTTAACAGATCTCTGTACTCCACACTAGGATTTCCTTGCCGTTGAGTCCAGTCTTTTCCATTTCATCAAATAAAATTAGAACAGAAAATATTACTATACCATTTTTATACAAAACACATGGCACGGTTTTGTTTAAGTGTGAATGAGAGTGAGAAGTGTGTGTGAGTGTAGGGGGAAGTGTGAAAGAGTAACTAAGTGTAGGGGGAATGAGAGGGAGTGCGAACGAATGAAAGAACGTGAACAAAAAGAATTTCCTTAGTTTAGGTTTTTTTTTTATGGCCAGCGGGAATCAAAAGAGTTACTGTAGGCATGAAGCAATACTTAAGATTAAGAATAAGAGAGATAAGGTTTTAGACTGTCACGCCTTTTCCCTCCATCCGAAGCGGGAAAAGTTCATCATCATCATCATCACTTCAGCCAAAAGACCTTCACCAAGTGTCACAATGACCGGTCTTGTACGTCTCGCATCCATCGGACTCCTGCGACTCTCACCAGTACTCGAGTTGGCCACGCCTCCATTTCCCTCGTTTTGACGTCATCTCAACGCCCAATCACGCGGTTAGAACAAAGGAATCGGAGGAATGACCGACTCAAGGCGTTAGACGCAAGAGTCGTACGAAACGGTCGTAACTTGTCTGCAGGTCACCGTTTTGCCCTAAGGGAACGTGGTCGCTTCTTCAAAAATTTTCAGTCCCATCAAACATATGTTTTGCGAGCAAAGTGCGCTGCTTACTGCAACCTTGGTTATTCTGCGGTTATCTTCATTTATGATCCGATCACGCTAGGATACACCGAGCATAGTCCTGTCCATTGCCCGTTGGGTGGACTTTAAGCCTTCTGATCAGACCCATTGTAATCGACCACGTTTCAGAGCCATATGTCATCACTGGCAACAAGCACTGGATAGGTATAGACTTTTGTTTGGGCCGGATGGCCTAGTGACCATGTATTTGTGCGGACAACTAGGTAACATAACAAGCTTATAACTTTGTGACAAATACTTTACATAAAAATACTAGACACGTGTTTCAGGTTTCGCATTATACTTAAAATAAAGTTGTATAACAGTAAAATAATTTATAAATTTCCTCGAATTTTCTCTGCCATCCCTACCCATATCCGCTCTTTACTTTTAATCTGTCTTTATTTTCCGTCCGTACGCGAGGGTGTTGCGTATTTGTCTTCTGTCTAACGACTCCAGCGGACTGGAAACAAGAGATTGTGTCTTAATACAGACAGTTATATTGTTTTAATGTATATCAGCGACATGGAGGCTTCTCTACTTCCCTAAGATTAGATCTAGAAGATTATTTTCTTGGTTGTTTTATGATACGTTATTATTTGAGTTTGCGCGGGAATTTCGTGCCTTGATTCCGTCATCACCTATCCACCATCAGACAACGACGTACAGCGAGTGATGTACAGTCAGGAGTCAAAAGTGCAGTTCCACTCTACCGATATTTAAGTGTCTAGAATTTTTTTATAGAAGAGGATCAATGGATCATCTCTCATCTTCATAGAAGGAACCTTAAGAATTAAATAACGAGTTGTGGACCATTGGCCTTCTTTTACAAATAAATTTCATTCACTCAAGCATTGGTAGAGTGCAACTGCACTTTTGACCCCTGACCGTACACCAAAGAACTGGAACAATTTGCCTACTGTGGTCTTCTCGTCCTATAGTGTAGGTCCCTTCAAGGCTACCGTAAATAGGCTCTTAATAAACTAGTGCGCTTCATTATCACTAGTTTATTTCATTTAAAAAAAAATGTCTTCAGCATTTTCTACCAATTTACCTTTGAGTGATGTATGGTAGCTTGATGGTTGATAGTACAGAATAGAAGAAAAAACTTGTTACGCCGACCCCAAATGAAATGGTAAATAGGCAGGAAAACCTTTGGGAGATGCAGAGACAAATAATGAACCTACTTTTTCCAGAAGACTTTTTCTTATCTTTATGGTCTGCTTTCCGCGAATCCTTAGCGCACCAACGTACGTGGGTCATAATGGTATTTATTCCAACTAGCTTTTTTTTTTCAGAAGCACATGAGGCTTTCCAGTTTAAGCAAGGCATCAGTCTGTAAAGGAATTTGCAGATCCCAAATATGTGCGTTAAATATTTCGATAGCGCCAAGCGTCGGTCATACTTTGGACACGTTCGCTTTTTTGACACCCCGCCCTTTTTGGCATGTGATGCGCCCGAATTATGGGATGTCATGTCGGTCACCATTGTACTACGTGGCCTGAATAGAACATTTTCTGGCGGTCACCATTCTCCAACTCGGCGTCTAACGTGTTTGAGAGATCAATGAACTTTAACAAGCCAATACAATATTACGAGTAATAATCAAACGTTTACTTTGAACAGAATCCATTAATATAAGTAGCTTAACTTAATCACTTCAGGATTCTGGGGAGCACATGTTTAGAATCATTATTCTGAAGCAGTGTTCGTTATTTTAACGGGTTTGTTGCTTAATCCATTTTTCCTGGTAGCATTATCATACATAGTAGTACAAAAGGAAGATACATTATCTATTTTGCTGTTACAACCCGAAGTGCCATACAAAAATGAACCATACAGAACTGAAATAAGAATAACATATCACTTTCAGGACTGTATGTACGTTTAATTGTGGTAATGGACACGTTTTGGCTCAGTTTCATTTGGCCTTGAGGTTGAAATTGCTTTTGCCTTCAATCATGCAGAATTGGACTTTATTTTGTGAGCTTTAAAGGATTTTGGACGTATAAATTATAAGTTTGTATTGAAGACTTGATATTTGTTCAGTTTATGTTGACAGATTTAATTTTATGAGACACTGAATTAGTATTTTGCTTCCCAAAGGGTGGCTGGTTTGAATAAAAGCAATAACTCCGGTCACAAATGGAGAGAATTACTACATAGTTGGGTTGCTGATAAGGAGACACGTGGCTAAATGGCTGAAGCGGAGATCAAGCGATATGCGAGGATGAACGGCCACCACTAGAAGAGGACCTTTTATTATTCATAGAGACTCTTCCCTCTTGTGATGGCCAGTTGTTAACTCACCCGCTTCTCATACATGCGGTTTCGAATTCGAAACCGGGCAAGTACCAATGTCAATTTTTCAATTCATATGTTTAAATTTATGACATTGCTGACAGCCCGTGCCTAGGAAAATACGTGAAACTGTGCGTTGGCATCAGTTGTCATTCCTAGATATTTGACAATCGTTATAGGTAGGCATTCTTTCTCTTATAGATAGGAAGCCTGAGTCCCAGCAGTGGGAACATTATAAGGCTGATGCTATGCTATGCTATGCTATAGGTAGACGCCAGAAAATCTGACAGTGCGGTGAAACTGTATTCCATATATAGGGTGACTGGTAATTAGTGAACGATAAAAAACCTACTGGTCAATACATTTGTGTTTGCCTAACTGATCAAAATGTACTGAACTTGGCTGATTTTTTTCTCGATTTCAGGTTTGGTCCCATAATAAAAGTTGTTCGTTATCATTAATGCAATCACGTGTTTAAGTATCGTTCACTAATTACCAGTCACCTTATATACAGTACATATATGCTATAATTTTAAATATAAAAAAAAAACATTTGAAAATTAAAAAATATTTGTCCCAGCGGTGTCGGGAACAGAGTCCAAGCTACCGACGGTCAGAGCTCCAGAGAAAGGAACCTCCTGACTATACGAGCCGTGTCCAGGAGTACCGCTCTCTGAATCAAGCCCTTGATCCAGCCGCCTAACGACAGCCTCCTAAGGTGTTGGTCGAGGCTCTTGGCTATATAGCCATTGGCTGAAATGACTATCGGTACAATGATCGCCGAATCCACTTCCCACATCATCGAACCAAGTCAATTATTATTATGCTTATTATCATAATAATCAATATAAAGCAATAAAAATGATGATCGCCGATTTATAAATAAATACTTTTCAACCCTAAGTAATATAGGATAAAGGCAAGAAGAAGACTTCATTATAGGTGCGGTTCTTATACGGTTATTATACAGCTCCTTATCGTTTTTGAGGACCAATTGCAACATATTCAGTTTCTTAATGCCTTAAAAAGACATTTGATAACCAACAGCATTTAATGAGCTTGAGCCAGAATTTCTTTATAAGTGTATTCTTTTCTATCCCATGTGCTGACCAATTGAACTCTATCAGTTCTTTAAGCCCCATGACCCCCGATATAAAGTCTCACTTCACAAACAGTTAATCAAAATGACAATTAACGAGACAATTCATAACCAGCAGAGTTTGGTGAACTCGGGCCTGAAATGTCCCGTCTCTCAAGCTTATGCTACCTGCTAATCTATCACAGAGCTTTAGCCTCCCCTAATGAGATTGCTAAAGGTCTACATCGAGGGTACAATAGCTAGGTATGAGCTGCGGCTAATATTCGTTGTATATTGCACATCACGGTCGGAGGTCAGTCACCGCGTCTCGACGTCTTACACCTAGACTGTGTTGGGGTCCCTGGATGTACGAAAAGAGGTCTGCTCAAACTTTGTTTTTGAAAAAACATGCCGTAGCATATATAGGCCTCTCCTAAATATCACCACAATGACAGGTCCTGTATCTCACATCCAACTTATTTTAGCATTCCACACTAAGTGATTTGCCCACCTTGTGGAAGGCATACCAAAAATGCAACTCCTGAACACCAGGAACAACAGTGGTGACCAGCAGAGAAAAAATAAAACAGAAAAGAACAGCAGAGAAGTAAGAAAAAGAGAGTTTCTACTTCCTTCCATATCAAGCAGAAGATGGGATGGTCTGCATTGCATTGCATTGCATCAGCCTTATAATATTCCTACTGCTGGGACTCAGGCCTCTTGTCTAGGAGAGGGAATGCGCCGTAATCCACCATACGGGCCCAGTGTGGATTAGCGGATATCACATATATTCGATTTTTTGGTTCTAGGACATGCCGGTTTCCTCACCATGGGACAGTCTATTATCTTGTATTCAGCCTTTTTCAACTATCTTGTTATTGGCTAATTTGATGTACCTTGCAGTGAATGACAGTACGATATCCCAATCTCCTAACCTCTACAACTCTTGAAAGTTGAAATCGGCAGTTGCGACATCGGAACATCTGTCGAGAAAATGAAGCTTGAAGGAACGATTGAACTGTTTGAGATCCTGCAACGAAATCAATAAAAAAGTACAGTGCATACTTTCTTCTATAACAAACAGAAGACAAATCAGAACTAGCATCACCATCTGTTCTGTTTTTTCCATCTACTTTGAGGGTCACTTTTATATTTAAACTAGTGCAAGAAATGCAATTTTATTTTTGTTTCTGAGTAGATCACGTAAGAAAACTCTGAGCATAGCCATCTCTATCCACCCTTTGGTTGACTTTTCCCTGATTTCTGATTTAAGCATTTGAAGTAGAGTATTTCTCAAATTTTAGTTTAGCCTGAAAACCTGTCAAAATTTGGTTTTAAAGCAGGTTTTAAATTGTTCTTAACTTAGAATACTCAATGCAGAATCTCACATTTGGAGTTTTCTTATGGGGCCCATTTACTTAAGGCTCAAGTAGAACTTCAAAATCAAGAACTATTTAAAGAACTTTCGCCACATCCATAATTATCCTGTCCCTTCGCACCTTCAAGACGGTGTCTCGGCATTTTGTATATAGGTATAAACATCAATCGCGCACGGGGACGGCCAGACGGCTTGCGATATTTAAATTTGGAGACTTTAACTTTTATAGCCATTTTGTTAAGCGCACGCTCGAGGAAATGGCAAATGGAAGACGTGATTTTTAAGAGGATGTGAATACGTTACTGGCTCCGGCGTTTCAATTTGTGGGTATTATTCAATTCGGTAAAACGCTGTAAGTGTTTTTAAGTTGACACTGCGCGTAGCCCAAAGGCTGACTTTTGCCTCAGTCAGAGATTATTTTTTGTCATATAACGTGGCAATGCCGCCAGTCTTTTGGGCATACTTTCAGTAGACAGTGATTTGGTTTTTTGAAGTTGTAAATTATCTAATCACGCTCTACAAATTCATGTAAATTATTGTTTAAGTAAAACGGCAGAGCGTGTCAGACTTAACTGACTAAAACCACACCTATTTTCCTTCAGGTATCTGGCGTACTAGGATCACGGGTTTCTCTTTCAGAAGTCGCCCTAGTAGGCTTCAGCCCTGCTGAGCCGTTACGGGTTTGCTGACATCTCTTTGAGGCGTACATGGTGACTACCTGCCATTGACTATTTAGGAATCGACAGCGATGCGGAGGACTTTTTTGCCGTGTAGTGAAGTGTATGTTTATAGTTTTAATTAGTAAAGTGATTTAATTTTCATTATTTTAGTATTTCATTAAAATAAATGACGAAGCTCCAATATTGTACCACCTTAAAGTGGGCTGAAATCGCGATGTAAAGACTAAGGGTGTTTTTAATATCATGCAGATTTCATCACGCATACGGATTTGATCCACATGCGTAAGATCCGCAAACATCCTCTTCATACAAATATTTATTGTAATGCGTAGAAGATGCACGTGGGACGCGTTTTTTAGCACTTTGTTTTTTTTTGAATGCAGAGCAAATCCGTATGCGTGATGAAATCCGCATGATAATATTAAAAACACATTTGAAGATTGAATTGTACATTTTTGAAATCTACATACTAATACAATATTTTTATGTTAGAAGATTATGACAGTTAATAGATTCGGTACGTATTTTTAGCCGACAATTTATCCGTACTTTTGGTTAGTACAAAATTTATTAGGTACTCGTATTGTTAATATTGGGCGCTATAAAACGGTAAAGGAAAATTAATTAAATATTTTGTACATACTGCCTCATAACATTTTACAACAAATTGATTGCGTCGTAAATTTTTATTTAGCAATTAATTAATGGTAGCAATCAAAACAATATTACTTTGATTTATATTCGTATATAGCAGGGTACTATGCAAAGTTGCTTTAGCGCGTATTAAACCTATAAGTTTAGAGGACTAAGGAGTGGATCTTGATGTTGTTAAGTTCAATGATAATTATGACGGTAAGTCCCCTCTTTGAGGAATGGCTGAAAAGACCTCACGGCGTCCTTATCTTCCACATGACGCAAGTTCTCAGTCATCAGTCATGGTCAGTTCCGGAAGTTTCTGCACCGGATTCGTGCGGAAGTGACGCCCGGGTATCATCACTGTGTGGATCGCGTGGAGGATACAGTGGAGCACACGGTAGAGGTATGTCAAGCTTGGGCAGAGCACTGCCATGTCTTCGTATTCCACGCGCGCCTCAAGGAGTTGTCAGCAAACCGAAGGGGCCCAGCAGGGTTGAAGCCTACTGGGGCTACGAATCGATTTCTGAAAAGAAGGTTTGGCCCCGGTATGAAAGACAACGAAGGAACAGGACTGGGTTTTTAATCAGTGTAAAAATCTGACACTATCTCCCATCCCGCCCAAGGGCGCGAAAATGTCATTGGATGGTATTCCCACAAAATAAAAAATTGGGTGTGAATAAAAAAAGACCGGGAGAAGAACAAAAATATAAAAAATAGAATAACGTTTACTGTACACATAAATAGTAAGAATTTCACAGAAACTTAAATCTATGTGATATCTATTAGACAAAAAAAATATATTTTTTTAGATTATATTATTATTTCCTGATAGCTACAGCAATCGTAGTTCTATTGTAGTATGGCCTAGATATTCTTATAATAGTGCTTAGTACCTCTAAACAAATTATGATAGACACAGAACAAAGATAAGACTGAACTCCAAAAGCTTAATACACGAAAAATGTTACAGCATTTAACACGTTACACACCATTAAACATTCAATAACACGCAGATATTGTTGATCACCAAAAACAAAACTCATTTGTAGCTCAAAACGTTGTTATTGCGAGTAAAATTAATAGCAACTTTCGATAATGGCCCTCGAAATTACTGCGATATCAAATTTAATTACTCGGGAAAATTATAATGTATCGAACGTTTCGATATAACGGCGCAGCACTATTATCCATGGTTACGGCTCATCACTAGCATGTACGGGATGAATTTCGGTTTGTATTTATTGTCTATTGTTATTGAAGCTGATGACTAAAATAACAAGTTTATTTGTACGTAAAGCAAAAATACAGAATATAACATAAAGAAAGAGTCGGATGTAGTAATGTAAAATTAATAAAAGACAGAAAAAAAAAAACACTTAGCAAGCTAGAAAACTCGGCGTTCTTGCAAAAGTCTGACGGTACTTCACACCGGGACAGCTTCTAATGTTACACAAAGCACAGGTCCGGTCGTGTGTGGAGTACAGTAGCCACATACGGGCTGGTGCTGCAAAATACTACCTAGCGGCTTTATACCCGGTAAAAAAGCGTAATTGGTGATCCAGATTTGGTTAAGTCCAATCTTCAAAGCCTTGAGCACAGGCCAATAGCCAGCCAGTTTAGTAGCCAGCTTTTCAGTTTTTTATAGGATGCATTTTGGAGAGTTTGCGCGGGAATTGCATGACTTAATTCCGCCATCTTCGTTCTACCATCGGACAACCCGACGTACGATGAATATCAACCCATACGTTGTTGAAACGTCTACCATCCAGACTAAGCGTTTTGCTTCGTCGTTTATAACGCGTACATCGAAGGACTGTAACAGTTTGCCTGCTGCGGTCTTCCCGTCCGATTATAATTTAGGCGTCTTCAAGGCTTGAGTGAATAGGCTCTTAATAAACTAGTGCACCTTTCCATCAACAATTACATCACTGCTTACCATCAGGTGGGATTGCAGTCAAGCACTAATTTATAAATGAAAAAAAAAAAACTTTTTATAAGTCATTTTTACAAAACTACCCCTACAAAACAATTCAAGGGGTATTAAAGTTTGTATGGGGGTTTCTAATTGCGTGGGTTAGACTTGAAACTTGGCATAAATGCTAATCTAAATTAATAATGATACTGTTAATTACTAAAGCCCCAAGCGAAAGCCGGCGTTCGCTCACCTATATATTTCTATTGTCTCTAATTACGGTATTCAAAAGATTAATACTAGTTTTTTAAAACTAGCTTCAAAATACAGTTTAAAGGATGCGTACTCTAACGAAGCTCGGGGGTCACTAGTGCTATTATAAAGACAGGAATCACTCTTCAACTAAATCCCTCACTCCCTAAATGCATCACTGCTTACCATCAGGTAGGATTGCAGTCAAGTGCTAGTTTATAAAACATAAAAAAACCCTGTTTCCTCGAAACTCATTTTGATTGGCTTCCAAAGGTACCTACAGTAGTCACATAAAGCAACAATTTGATTCAAAGCCAGCGACCCGATCAAAGCTATGTTACTTAATTAGCGAAAACAGATCAATACCTGCCGCCTGGTGTGACATGCTATGTAGGCATGTATTTAATTACTGTTTATGGAACATATAAATAGACAGACGAATTAATTAATATAGGTGTACGCAAGAAGGTACCTGAGTAGAACTGGGTGTTATAAGTATCAACAAAATAATTTGATTAGTAATCATTTTATTTGAACTTTATTACATAACTATATTACACTAACTCCTGCCTCTGGTAGGTTACAAAAAAGGTGTGGTGGGAAGTATACACCGTTAAATTTTAGTCTTTTTAATCCCGCGGAGGGTCAATTCGGTACATGAAACACTATTGATTTGTAAAGAGAAGATTAAAAAGTAAAGTACATTTTTTTAAACTTGAACTAATTTACGCATGTGTTATATATTAGTATGTATGACTAATTAAATTACGAATTTTAACTGTTTCGCTATTGTTGTTTGTTGTGTTTTATACATTGGTAACATTTGTGAAGTTCAAATCAAATATAAAAGTACCTACCAAGACAAATAATATTGATGTGTGTACAAATACAAAACTCGAAACTTATAAAAAGACGTGTTGATGATAATCCTCTAAATAATTACGTATTTTTTAATGATCATTAAGTTATAACTTGCAATTTATATTGCTACTCTGTTGTAATAAGTTGTTATGACGATTAATACAGAACTGTCATTTGGTATTATATTCTTTCAAATAAGAACTAAGAAATATAAATCCAAATGTTGTAATATTGATCAAATGATCTTATTTGGTTTTAAAGCTGTTTAACTATATAACAATGGTAATTAAAGACTTATAAAATAAGTTAAATTATGATAATCTTGATAGTTGGTTGAAGGTGGTGGGATATTATTATTTGAAGTTTGAGTGAAGTGTCAATCCACCGGTTGGGTTTTACTATAAAAAGGGTCTCTGCCTTTTTACTTGCCACTTTTGATGCAGCAATAAACCACTACTGACCATCAAAGTTCACTTAAGTTATTTAATATATGATATTTTAATGGTGTTGATTCTGTGTATGTGTCATTGTGGCTTATGTTTTTAAATATGTTATACGGTATTGGAGAATACTTATTCAAATTCTTTACCCTACTATTGTGAAATGGCCCATGACATAGAACATAGAATTACTTGTAGATATTATTGTGACAAACTTTAAATAATGATATTGTAATATGTCTATAAATACTATAATTGAAGCTACCACAGGTTTTCTTGCTTGTTCTTTCCTGTGATGACCTAGTTTTGGAACAAGCAACAAGTTTTTCGATTAATTGACAAGCCTATTTTAAATAAATACTTAGTCTTGTCTTTCTGTGCTTTTCTTCATAAAACCCTTTCCTTACACAACACAATCATAGAAACTTTGATATAGAGTAAATAACCGTTACCCATCTTGACATTTTAGAATGATATATAGTTAGATATAAACATATTATTATATAGATATACTTAACCACCCTAAATTCTAACACACGCACGAAATTAATTTCTTCAAGTAAACTTCAGCTGAGCGAGGCCATTGAACTGTAGGTAGAAATTAATTTCGTACATGCGTATAATAACTCGAGTTTTAGAAAAAAATACTTTTTTAAATTTTATCTTTACAAAACGATAGTGTTTCATGTACCGAATCGACCCTTCGCGGGATTAAAACGACTAAAATTTAGCGGTATAATATAATGACTTCTCCAGTTCTGGGATGGAGTGAGAAACATTCTTTAAAGAAAAAATCAGATGACTTAAAAAAGAAACCTACCCTATTCCTTCATTGCCTTCGTTCCAGGGTCTTGGGGTTTACTTTCACACAACCCTTGGCCTTAGTAGGCTTTGATCCTGCTGGGCCCCTAAAGTTTCCTGACAACTCCTTTCTGGGACCTCCTTTTTTGAAAATCGGTTAATATGTGGACTAAGCTATGCCATTAAAATGATTTCAGTTAATTCTTAGACGTAAAATGATATTTCGAACTAACTCAATGTTATTCTAATAATACAAGATACACTAACTTAGGTTGTCATAACTGCGGGTAAGTGAATTTGTGTGTTAATGAAATGTGTTGTTGTTTGTATAATAGAGGTATAAGCAGAACCCAAATAATAGTTTTTGTACTATCTGATGTTAGCGGTTTCGCCCGCGTGGTAATAGAAAATTTATTTATTTATTCTTTATGCATTCAAAAAGTAAGTACAGAGGCGGACTTAATGTCATAAGGCATTTTCTACCAGTCAACCGTTGGGTGATGCAGAGATATATTGTGGTAGGTGCAAAATCAAGCATTACATAGTATTTATCACACTATATTTTATACAAATATATACTTAAATACTATAAATACAATATACCTACATGATATATCTATATGTACTCAAACTAGAAAAAAGGAAAAACAAGAGAATACACGAATCTAGTGATAGAATTGGTGCAGAGAAATCATCATCTTCCTGCCTTTATCCCGTTTTATTTGGGGTCGGCGCAACACGTTTTTTTCTTCCATTCTCTCCTGTCACTCGTCACGCTATCACTAACTCCCTTTTCTTTCATATCACTCCTCACACAATCCATCCATCTCTTCTTTGGCCTCCCTCTCCCTCTCCATCCATCCACATGTAAACTCATAACTCTTTTAGTAACATGCGTTTCATCTCTCCTCCAATTAGTGCAGAGAAATATTGAGAAATAAAATTAGCGCTGACTCTATACTGCTGCCAACTTTCTTACGAATGTACTCGCGATCCTTCTTTTTGAAGGTCAATCAAAAATAAAAAAAAAATAAGACCTAAAAGAATAATGGAACATATTTATGGGATAAGTATTCTGTGTACTATTTTAGGACAGGGTCTACCCGTGGGCCAAGTTCCATCCAAATCCGTTTAGCCGTTTGAGCGTGGTCAAATGGGGTGAATAGGAACGTAAGGGTGAATAGAACCACCGTGGGCGCGGGCTGGCGGACGCCGAGTAATGGGTAGCTCGCCGTCTGACCGTCCGGTAACTGTCGGAACCGAGCTAAAGTCGTCGACGGCGGGTATTGTTCCACGCACGCCTCAAGATGTCAGCAAACCATAGGGGCCTATCAAACAACGAAGCCTACTGGGACCCTGGAGCCCTGGTACGAAGGCAAAGAAGGAACAGGAGTAGTTTTTAGCCAATAAAGCCAGCCTGGGTTTGAACCCGCAATATGCGACTTGTAAATCGCGGTAGTACTAATGAGCTTCATTAAAACTATCACACTTATATTAAAAAGTTACGTTGAATTTACGTTACAGTCAAACAGAGCGAATAGAAAAGCAGGAGTGTATAAGAACAAAAAAATTAAGGAGATTTTCGCGTTGTTTAATCCTTTTACTTTTTTGCTGGAGACGGATGCTTGGAGTATCATCGACAGAGTTTCGTACGAATGATTCCATCTTAAAAGAACTCGGCATCAGACAGCATCTATCATCCTCAGTGCAGTCGCGCATTTTGGCCTTCTTCGGCCATGTATCTCGTCGTGGTAATGACTCCATAGAGCGTCTCGTAGTGCAGGGCAAAGTTGAGGGCACCAGGCCACGTGGTAGATCACCAATGAGATGGACAGACCAGATCAAGGCCGCAACTAATTGCTCGGTCTACGAATGTACCCGGAAAGCTGCAGTCCGCGATGAATGGCGCCGTGTGACCGGGATGATTACTCATCGTGATTCATAGTGATGACCACGACCACTCTGACAAGAGTGTACCGACAAAGAAGAAGAATCCTTTTTCATAGCGTTTAATTACGCAATCAAACCCTGGAAATCATCCAACGACATCTCACTTTTACTGTCTAAACATAGATTGTTCTGGGGTCGCAGTGACTTCTTCAAAGAATCCTGCAGATTTGGCTATCTAGTGCCTGCAAAGTAGCACCTACTCCACGATAGTCAGCAATTTTGCTACAATTACCTAAATAAATGAAAGAGTTTGTCTTTAGCTTAATGGTAACTAAACATACCATTAAGTTAAGCTAAGACAAACAGGGCCCATGTATGCTGCACATTATGACATCTAGACTTTGCTAGAAAACTGACAACTTACGTGGGACGCGTGTGACTGCATTGCGTTTACAAATTACCTTTCTGTCTGTGAAGTCATCTCCTCATCATCATATCAGCCGAAAGACATCCACTATTGGACACAGGCCTTCCCTAAGTGTCGCCATAATAACCTTTCCTGTACCTCTCGCATCCATCGGATTCCCTCGACCCTCATCAGGTCATCGGTACTCCTTGTGGGAGGCCTTCCAACGTCATCTGTGTCCAAGCAAATTCAAGAGTTTAGATATCATAATTCGTATAGCACGCGGCAAGTAAGTCGACCCCGTTGCTATGGTTACGCACAGCCCCGCACTTAGATTGAGACGCGAAAATCGGTTAGGTACTGCGTTTTTCAAGGTTGACCGCCATGATGGTTCAACTTATATTAACGTGATTGTAACAAACGTGGTCGTCGGCTCAGTTTACATCGTCCTGTACAAAAACACAACACACTTCGGTCTTCAGTATAAATCGTTTAGAAATAAATAAATCATCAACGAAAAAACCCACACACAAAGAGAATAAAATCTTCAATGGGGGCGTAAAAAATCGCACGCTTCCCTGACACACTAAACTAAATCGTCGAGTATAAACGTACGGAATCGGATGCAATACGCACGATAAATGAAAATGGTCCGGAGTTCAGTGCCGGCGGCTACAAAAGGCGAGTCATAAAACAACCGGATTAGGGGTGGACAGAGAGCTAGGGGCCATTAGGTAAGCTGAGTAAAGAATATAAAAGAAAATCACGAAAGAACTGCAAGAAAAGATCTTTTTATTACAAAAAAGAACAAACTTCCTGAAAAAAAACACAAGTATTTTTAATTTCAGGAGTTGTTTTTTTTTTAGAAGTAGGCGTAACAAGGTGAAGGTCCTACCAAATAGGTGTTGTGTCTGGTCTGGACAACAGCCCAATCGTTGATATCGGATCATATAGATGTCGCTACATATATTGATGACATTTTGCAATTTTGTTATTTTTTTATTCGTTATTACAAAAATAATATATTTTTTCTATGTTTCTATCATTAGGTACAAGTAAACATCCATCTTAACAGGCACACGACCACTCTGTCAAGAGTGATATCGACTGAGAAGAAGAAGAAGAACAGGCACAATCAATCTCGTATCTCTTTGAGGCAATCTGTAAAAAAATAGTAAGTTTAATAAGTTAAGTAAGTAAATAGCTAATAAGTTTGCTTTGCTATCCAAAAATATTTTATAACATTAATGAAACGTAATAATATAGATAAAACTGAAGGGTATTAGATCTGAGGCAAAGTAAAAATAAATGTCTGAAATACTAGGTACTCTTTTTAATACTATGTAGCGACATCTATGGCGCCACATGAAAACTAATCCTGCATCACCTAAGTAAAGTTCTCCGCGCGATTTAAACATTTAAAACAGCCCGAAATCGTTTATCAGGCTGTTGTAGGCCACCAGACTTAACACTCATCTGGTTGGAGGATCCTCTCTTTGCAATGGAAGTGTGCGGGACTTTTTTTGTATCGCCACAACTATTTACAAAAAGTAATAAAAAAATATTGTAATTTTCTACCTAGTTTCTGCCTCGTAAATCATACTCCTTGACCCGTTACCCACTTCTGGCAACCCGCTCACTTCAAGGCCTGCACCTAATTCCCTAAACTTGCAACCAGAGCCTGTAGTACCGCGGCTATTGGGCGAACTATAAAACGAAGCCGTAATAAAACTAGTCCCTTTCTGCGCATCCATACATCACTAATGATTTACAACGTACATTGAACGCTCGCTATGAATGACTAAAACCCGTCTCCAAGTCTAACAGGCAGTGAATAGTGAAGTATGAGAGATATAGGTACGTTTTATGGCCTGGACCCGCTCGTTAACTTAGGTGCAAATATTTGATAGCGTTATGTTGAAGTTTTTACGAGTTCACACAAGATAATTACGCGTCTATTGTTTTGTGGGATTGTTTTTTAAATGCGTTTTTATGTGGGTTGTTAGCTTGACTTTGTGTGAAGCCTTTTGTAGTGAGTTATGACTTCGAAGATAATATGTTTCTCGACACAAGCCTTAAGGTGGGCCTTCCCCACTCGCGTCAACGTCGAGCATGGCTTAAAAGCTTGTTGCTTAATCTCACGCTATCAAACGCAATGTTTGATGAAAAGGCAAAGCGAAACAAGAGAGAACGCCTAAAAACTCTGTTGATATTCAGTAATTCCGTGATTTACTCGAATATTTCACAAAACTTGTTCCAGGAAATACGTGTTTTTTTTAAAACCCTTAAAAGTTTTTGAGGAAAATTGTCATCATTCAGAATTTTATCGTCTTCTACGATGCCCCTCACACCGCTCAGGGTTTATCCATTCCTCTTTCTTTGTCCAGGCGATCTCCCTTTGGAATGCACTCCCTCTGAATATCAGGACGGCAACCAGTCGGTTGTCCTTTAAAGTAAAAGCACGAGATCACATTCGCAAGAAGTTGGTAGAATCATCACACTCTTGATTTGTTGTATTCGTCTTTTCACAATATCGTTCTTTATTTGTATGTATGTATCTAAGTATATATGTATTATTGTTCTTTTGTCCTTTCTGTCTGTCTTCTTTTAAGTTGTACCTGCCATGTTATGTCTCTGCACCACCCTAAGGTCGGATGGTAGAAAATGCCTAAGGCATTAGTCCGCCTTTGCACACTGTATTTTTAGTGCATAAAGTTATAAATAAAATAAATAAATAAAATAAATTTTAATTATATGTGCAAGGCTTCTATATAAGTACTTTATAAATGCATTATGTAGGGCCAAAGTTCACATAAAATAGTAGAATTTCAGATGTCTCTATTGGATTTGTTTTACATGATTTTATGTTTTTATTTTTATCGAAGCCTAGATAATATCTACAAGATATTTGTGTATCCAAAATATGTGGAGAAAGATGTGTAATAATATCATAATCACGCAAGAGTGATTGTAACAAAATTTACCTCGGGTTGGCCACCCTTAAAGAGGCATGAAGAAAATATAACACGGTTTTAACTCACGAGCTATTTTATGGCCTTATGTTATGTCCTTCAACTCGCCACTACTTCGAATTATATGAAATACACAATAGGTTTTTTTTCACTATTGATAGGCTCGCGTTTGGCCACAATTTCACCTGATGGAAAGCGAAGATGTGGTCTACGATGGAGCACGCTTCATCATCATCATCATCATCAGCCTTTTAATGTTCCCACTGCTGGGACACAGGCCTCCTCTCTAAGAGAAGGAATGGGCCGTAATCCACCACGCGGGCCCAGTGCGGGTTGGTGAATGTCACATGTCATCGAATTTTTGGTTCTAGGACATGCCGGTTTCCCCACGATGTTTTCCTTGTGTTTTGAGAGCAGTAGTGATGAAATAAATTACACAAAGTAATGCGCCGCCAGGGCAAGTAATGGAGCACGCTTACCTAGAAGTAATCTATTCACTCTTGACTTAAGTTTGTAACTATTAGGAAACACTTACTCAGGTAGGGAATTCCACTCCTTAGCTGTACGCACTATGAATGTGTTACCAAAACGTTTTGTGCATATAAGTGGGATGTCCATCATGTACCGATGGCGCTTTGCCACCATATGTACATCTGATGGACCGATGATGGAACGGGCTTCCTGGTTACGTAATAACGACGCACACTCCCCAAAATACAACCGGTGGAAAACCGGCAGATCCATCCCAAAGGATGAGAGCATTACTTTTTTGAGTTTGAGTTGAGTTTAAAAAGGATGAGAGCAGTACTCACGTCCGTACACGTTTGAATACACTTTCGAACTTGAGCTTGATAAAGATTTTATTGAGATTAGTCGAGGGTTTTTCTCGTTTTTATGGCGACAACACAAGTGGAAGGTTCAACAATTGCATCACTACTTACCACACTTCTTATGGTAGTTAAAATCATCGAATGACAAATCCCGCCCTTGGGTGGGGTGAGAGATAGTGTCAGACTCTTACTGACTAAAAACTTACCCTGTTCCATTTACTGCCTTCGATCCAAGGTCCCGGGATTCATTTTTACCTATCCCTGGGCCCCAGTAAGTTTCGGCTTTGCTGGGCCCCTACAGTTTGCTGACAACTCCTTGAGGCACGCGACTTACCATCAAGTGGGATCGTAGTCAAGCACTAGGTTTAAACGAAAAAAAAAAACAGTGGCCTTACCATGACGTGTTAATGTCAAACTTGCGAGCGAGAAGAAGGGATGGAAGGAGGGTAAGGCATACAGCTTCATCCCTCTAACAGTTCACTTTAGGTTCTAAATTGGACCGCGTTCACAAGCTCGTGATACAGCCCCTGTACTCCATACACGAACGAACTTGCACTTGATGAAGTTATTATTGACATTAGTCGAGGCTTTTTCGCATTTTGGCGACAACGCGAGTGGAGGGGAATGTTCTGACATATCCGCTACGTCCTCGGAGTTTTGCAGCCAAAGTAGACTATGCATTATGCAAGTCACTTGACGGCGCAACAGAGCAACACATCTGAGTTCACAACCACCATGAGGAGTCAAGAAATACGGTAGCTGTGACGGAAATTGACTAGATGGGTTAATCATCACACATTGGTATTCAATCAGAGGTAATAACGGGACGAGTTTTATTAAAACCACTCAAAGTTTAAAAAGATATTACCTAGCAAGCGAGATAGCTATGAGATGTCGCCATCACTCTAGCTACATCACACGTAGACTTTTCCATTCTAGATTATAATCTCTATAAGCTCTTAAACTTTATCATAGATGCAAAACTTAGGAGTACTTCGAGGGATTGCTGCAGTATTTTTAGGAAACACTCACACGTTGGTGTTGTATGGAATTTTTTTAAGGTGAGAAAATAATCCAGCGACTTTTTCCGCTCTAAGGCGGAGCAGGAGGGCGTGTCAGTATTTTTGTGACTAATACTACACTATGTTCCTTCTTTGCCCTTTGCCTTTCAGGACCACGGTTGTCCCTTTTAGAAGTTCGGTTCTGTTGTCGCGTGGATCGATGTGATCACTAATAAAAGTTTAGAGGAAAATACACTCTTAATTTTTTTTGTTTACACATTCTTAAGCGTAAAAAAAATATTGTTTTTTTACGCATAAGAGGCCGTGGAAACACAAATCACACGAATCCTCGTTACATCGGCTAATGTAGGCAATATATACATAAACACCGTTTAATTTTAGTCGTTTTAATCCCGTGGAGGGTAGATTCCGTTTATGTAACACTATCGATTTGTAAAGATAAAATTTTAAAAAGTACTTTTTTTTTAAACTCGAATTAATTTACGCATGTACGAAATCAATTTCTTCAAGTAAACATCAGCTGAGCGAGGTGGATGAATTATAGGCAGTTATTACGCAACGACCGACAACTGCCTACAAGGTCACTGACTCATTTACTTAAAGAAATAAATTTCGTACTTGCATATATGTATTAATTCGAGTTTAGAAAACAGTTTTAGTTAGGAATTTATTTATTTACTAAAACTTTATGAACCAGTAAGAAATTCTGTATATAGGAGGACTAAATGCCTGAGGTATTTTCTACCAGTCGACCTCATGTAATGTAATGCAGAGACATAAAATGGTAGGTGCAACTTAATGGTTAAACAAAAAGAAAAGAAATACAATAATAAACATAAATACTTTAGATAAAGAATAATATATTATATAATATTTCCACAACTATCACACAACACCGTCTAGTCCTAAGCTAAGCAGAGCTTGTGTTATGGGTACCAGACAGCTGATAAACATACTTATATATTTCTAAATACATAGATACATATTATAGATAAATAACACCCAGACACAGAACAAATGATCGTGCTCATCACACAAACATTTGTCTTAGGTGGGAATCGAACCCACGACCTCCGGCATAGTAGTCAGGGTCAGTAAAAAAACACAAATTAACAATGTCAGTACCTATGAGAAACGAATCCAACAAATCAACGCTGTAATAGTTAAACCAACTTTCTGCGAATTTGTTCACGTGCCGTCAACTTAAATGTGAACCGACTGGAAGCCATCTTAATTTTCAGTAAGAATATCACTTAAGACAAACTGTTTATTTACTGTACCTTTACATAAACAGCACAAATAGAGGAGGAAGCAATAATACTAGCAATATTTACGTAGCCACAGTTAGCGACGATTATCGGGACAGTTAAGACAGATTTATCTCCACAATAAAAGTAAACACTGGGCGCTTTCGACCGAGTACCATTAGTGAGAGGGATTCCCTGGGTGGGTGGCGCAAGTCACAAGCGCGAGGACCGTGAATCGTTAGCCTATTATTATTATTTTTATTCTATTATTATTATTTATTATTCGTGAATCGTTATTTGTCTTTTGAATTGCTTTCATAGAACGGGGCAGGATACAGATTGGTGTGGCAGCTACATATCTATAATCTTCATCTAAAATTAAGTACACAAAGAACGCCCGGCTGTCGCAAATGTGTGGACCATCCGGAGGATATGATGGTCATACAGTGGAGGTGTGCCCATACGACCACCTGTGCTTGTGGGGATGATCGATGGCGGCGACCAGTTGCGTCATAACCTCATGGGGATGTTCAGCTGTTTTGACCTCTCACACTTGGCTCTGGTTCACGCTATGGTCCGGAGCGACGGCCAATGAGCTGCAATCGCCTCCTTCTGCAAAGCAGTAATGCTAGTGAAGGAGGCGGCCGCATGCGTGAAGGAACGGATGTCCTCATGCTCCAGCCGCCGAGACCCCAATTCCGACTATCAGCCACCGTATGCGCGGGCTTGCAGACGACGAGCAATGGGTAGCTCGCCGTACAGTCGACCAGTAATCGAGTCCAAGTCGCTTTAAGAGAGTTATTCTGAATAACACTCAAATTTAAAAAAATAAATCTGATTCGTATTTTTCTATATTATGAATTTTATAACAACCCCTTTTAATTTTGTGCAGTTTCAAAACTGCACTATATCAAAATATAGTTAAGAATAACTGTCTGCAAACTATTTCATGTATGGAAATATTTTGGTCTGTTTCGGGTCCAGTTACAGCTGAAACTGGAAAAGTATCCAAACATTCGATTACGGTTTTTGCTACAAATCGTTACTAATTGTAATGCTTAATAAATGTAAATCTCTCTTTGTTAGTTCATTAACATCTAAACTCCAAATTAATAATTAATTAAATAAATAACTTATTAAAAAACAATAATAGTCCTTATAATCAGTTTCCTTTTTTCATGTTTTTGATTAATCCGCAGAAAGTAGTGTGAGTTTTATGTTTACCTATTTAACTAATCATTTTATTTTTTTCTTACCTTAACATCTAACTGTTTTTTTTTCCTAATAAATAAATTTAATTAAATACTGCACGGCACCTGAAGTGTTCACAAGTTGTTCTAATCCCCGCTCATCGCATGTAACTTGTACCATAATATGTATTAGTTGATGGGGGCGGGGGTTTGGCGAAATGTTCTGAACTGCCTCAGAGCTGATTGTCAGAACTAAATGGAATGAACTGTGATGTTCTGTACCAGTAGTTGGTACCTCTGCTGTTACATTTTATAGTTGCCGTTCCGGTTAAAATGCTGTTTATATTCTGACTCTTTGAAATATAATGGTCATCGAGCATTTTTTAAAAAGGAACCACTAACCTTAGTTATTTATATTTTTTATATCTCAGTATAAGCCGAGTTACACGCCTCATAGCCTTTTTAGGTTTTCTTTTTTATACACCGTTAAATTTTTGTCGTTTTAATCGCGCGAAGGGTCGATTCGGTACATGAAACACTATCGATTTGTAAAGGTGAAATTAAAAAAGAAAGTACTTTTTTCTAAAACTCAAGTTAATATACGCATGTACGAAATTAATTTCTTTAAGTAAACGAGTCAATGACCTTGTAGGTAGTTGTTGGTCGTTGCGTACTAACTACCTACAGTTCATTGGCCTCGCTCAGCTGACGTTTACTTGAAGAAATTAATTTCGTACATGCGTAAATTAATTCGAGTTTAAAAAAAGTACTTTATTTTTTTTATTTTCTCTTTACAAATCGATAGTGTTTCATTTACCGAATTGACCCTCCGCGGGATTAAAACGACTACTAACGTGTAAGTATTTATGTTTATATTGATACCCAGGTAAGGTAGGTATCAATATAAGCAGGAAATTTTAACAATGCTCTTTTGTAAAGCCATCAATGTGTTGCCGATTATTTTTGAAATGTCTGATAAGCTCGCGTTTAACCACTATCTCACCTGACGCAGTGTGATGTGGCCGACGATAAAGCACACTGACCTAGAATAAACGCAAAAATGAGCTTTACAAATTCAGGTGATTTATTTCAGATAGTTCAGTTGAAAGACCCTCTCTTTTCTTTTTCACAACTACTCGTATCACACAACGCCGTCTAGTCCCAAGCTAAGCAGAGCTTGTGTTATGAGTAGATGATAAACATTCTTATATATTTCTATATACATACATATTATAGGTAAATTACACGCAGACACAGAACAAATGATCAACCTCATCACCCAAACATTTGTCCTGGGTGGGAAACGAAACCACGACCTCCGGTATAGCAGTCAGGGTCAATTGGTTAGTAACCACTAGACCAACAAGATAGTCAACTTCAGGACTTTTGGACGTAGGAATTTCGGATAGTAAAGCTACGTTTTTAAAAAATCGTTTACAATCTATTTTTCCTACTACCTCGGACCCGTTACCCATCAAAGCATGTCAAGTCAAATCAAAGCATTAATTTCAAATACACCATTTACAGGCACTTTTGAACTGTCAAGATGTCAGGCAGTAAAATGATGTTAATTGTATATTCCAAAGCGTAGATCTCAATAGAGAAGAATATGCAAGAAACTTCACAATCTTTTCAATTATGTTATGTATTACAAAAATCTCCGTTACATGACTGTCTTGTCACAGCACTACTCAGCGACTCAGCTCAACTATTTTGAAGGGAACCGAATGATCTGACACGCGCTACCGTCAGTGAGACATTTGAGTGTGCATGACAAGCTCTCAACTACCATGCTCACTTATGTCAAACAATTCCAATAGCAACCTAAAACCATACATTGCTCCTTGGTACTCGCATTTACAAACTTTGAAAAAATGCTTCTAGATTTTAGAATAGGTAATATAATAATATGTTTTCAAATTGGAAAAAAATAATAATTTCCAAACTAATCAATTTGAGCGCTCTAGTGATAGTAGAACTTGATCAGCAAGAATAAATTGGTATCTTTTAGCCTGACTCGCTCCATCTTAAAGGTCATTTATAGATTCCTATCAGGTAAGATCGAGGTCAGGAGATCAGGCGCATTAATATCCTTCAGTACACGACGTAAACAAGAGAGTACTGGTTGGTTGGCAGTGAAAGTGGAGGCAAAATTGATAAATATGAGTCAGAAGCCAGTTGCGACAGGTCACGCCACCCACCAAACCTGTATAGTGTAGCTTTTACTTTTTGAGGTGAGCAGAGTACGCGGTTATTAGGCGTCTTTCCCGATGGAAGACTGGCCACTAGGCATGTGTAACTCTTTACGGAACCGACTCACTGTTCCAAAGCATTTAGTGTTCCAAAAGATTGGAACATCAGATGCATAATTTGGAACAATTGAAACACTGAAACACTCTTTACTTTAAGTAGCTGTCTGCAGCCTGCAGTCTTTTTAAAATTCCAATTAAAACGTAAACAGTGTAAATATAATTAATGACCTGTACTAAGAAAAATATTCTAAAAATCAAAACTGATAGTGTATATGTTATGATGCGACGTAACGAATCACGATTCATAACTGTCAGTGTCTGTGTTTGTATCTTTTGAGGTATTTCCAAATTATACATATCACCTAACATTTCTGTCTCAGTGTGACTACGACGCGAAGTAACAGATCACGATTCATTTGAGCCGATGTTCCTAATGTTCTGTTTGAAATCTTTTGAACAGATGTTCCAAATGATACATATCAGTGTTCCGGAACATTTCGATTCAGATGCAAATATTCCAATTGCAAAGATAACACACTTTGCCTACGCCTACTGGCCACCATTTTTACGGTGCCAGTTAGCTTTAAAAAGGGACTATCAGTATGACACTAATATTGTACAAGTGAAAGTTGGTATGTATGTATATGTATTTGTTGCACTTTCACGCTCAAATGGCCGTACGAATTTGGATGAATTTTGGGATACTAGTAGTCCACATTTTGAAATATTATAATATAATATTTATTCGCTGTACCTATACTGTATTCGCTTCATATTTGGCCTTCGTACATATGATCCCATTTTTCTTCTTTCCGTTCTCAGCCAGTAAAATATCTGTTACTTATTAATTATGCACAGCTACCACAGTGTTGTCATTTTTAAGCCAAAGGTTGACTGGTAGAGAATGCCTATGTGCCTATTTTACATGAAGTTTAAATAAATAAAATAGTTTTTGTCCCGGAATTAAGTTCTTTATGTGGTATTCAAGGATAATCGCGTATTAAGTTTCAAAATCTGTTGAGCCGTTCAAGCTTGAAGAAGAAACAAACATAATATGTACATACAGACACAGTCACAAGCTTTCACTTTTATAATATTTGTGTAAATAATTGGTCTTCTTGCGGTTTTTGATTAATAGCCTAGGTTCTTATAAAAAACTTGAATTTCTCATAAACGTACGATATGCGAGTAAGGGCGCTTTCAAATTAGTTGCTAAGAGTAAGTGCCGCGCTACGAGAAAAACGTGCGACTGCCGCGGTACAATCAAACTGCGGCCTCGCGTCATTTATCTACACCGTTCAATTTTAGTATTTTTAATCCTGCGGAGGGTCGATTCGGTACATGAAACCCTATCGATTTGTAAAGATAAAAATGAAAAATAAAGTACTTTTTTTAAACTCGAATTAATTTACGCATGTATGAAATTGATTTCTTGGCGCATTACTTTCTGTAATTTATTTCATCACCAATGCTCTCAAAACGGTGAAGGAAAACATCGTGAGGATTTTGCCATGAGCCCCCAAATTACTTCTATACCTTTCATAACATACTGTGGATCCATAAACTTAACTAAAACGTTTTCAGTTTAAAGTTAAACTGTGATACGGTTTACGGTCTCAGTTAGCATACTCTTGATATACTGAACGTTGGATAACTTGGACAGTTAAATTTTAACTGTTGAGACTTTAGAGTTATGTTTTCAGACGTTAAAATGAGTTTTATAACTGAACTGTTAAGATTATGGTTTAATGTGAGAAAATATTTTCTGTAATTTGTTTTTAGTGGTTGAATTTTAGTGCTGTGGTGATGACCCTGGTTTAATGTGGTTCCAGGATGGGATTTTTTATACTTTTTTGGGTATCGTAAATTGCTACTGGATGTAAGAGTCACAACTTAGCCAACTTTCAAAAAAGGAGGAGATCCTGAAGTCTGGTTTAAAAAAAAATGTTTGTAACTTGTTCAGCGATAACTTCGCCGAAAATCAACCGATTCTGACGATCCTTCTGATAGTTTTTTGTCTGCCAGCTGGCCTTAGTAGTAAGTGATAGTAAATCTTCCAAGATTGCTGCAATCAGATATTTGCATATCATAACATCACGCCAGTATGCTCTCTAAGGGGGTATCTTAAATGTGTAAAGGTCACACATGTAGAACCTCATAAATTCATCGATTTAAAATAGAGTTGTAATCAACTCTGTAAATCAATCATCAACTGCGAAGACTCATAGATTTTTTCTACTTCGATCCACTTTTTTCATTTCTCTATTTCGTCATATGTTGACTGGATTACTATCTATTAATATTATAATATGGACATTGGACATATTGAAAAATAATTTCTTTTTAAGATTTTGGAACCGTGGAATTTCATTTCAGTTCTTCTCCATTGGAATACGACTAATTAAAACCTTGCAATAGCTTCCAACGTTTTATAAGTGCCCATGTAGGCGTATATGAAATAAAATATTTTGAATTGAATTGAATCACAAACATTGGCGCCAATAAGCCTCAAATCCTAACTGACAATCACGTCACAACCGCGACGGATCAGTCAATAATTATTAAACCACTCCACATTAATGACATTATTGATGAAATTTGCGTACATTTGGGCTTACAAAGGATCCCCTCTAATAAATTATTGGCAATCCCACCAGCTCGGTATAGGAACAAATTAATAGTAACTGAGTTTAATTGAATCCTAGTCGGCGAAGTAACGTTGAATGGAAACCACTGACTTTCAACGAATTTATATATTAGTTTAACAATTTGCTTGAGTAAAATTTGGGTGAGTATGCGGAGGGACGATTAGGGAGATCCCGAACGGGATAGTTTGCTTGGATCATTATGAAATGGGTGAATGAAGTGTAAGTTTCCGTGTATTAAATTTATTAAGTTAGTATGTAGAAAGCTTTAATAAATAAATAATAAGTTTAACAATACAATTTTCACATTTTACATAGACCACTTAAAAAAACTAATACGGTGAAATATTTAAGACAGAATCTACTACTACTGTTATTTTGCATAATGATGTCACAAACAAAACTTAAGTTTGACTCTTTTATTATAATCGTGACAGATAGTAACCGACAAAAATATAATTGACTCTTGAATTTCTGAAAGGAAGGCTCGGCCCCGGTACGATAGGCAATAAAGGAACGGGGTAGGTTTTTAGTTAGCAAAAGTCTGACACCATTTCCCGCTCCGCCCAAGAGCGGGATTTGTCATTGGATGATTTTAACTACCATAAAAAATTAAAATTGACACTTGACTTATAAACCTCAGGTTGTCGTTATCTTATCTGATCTTCTTATATATAAAAATGAATAGCTGTTCGTTAGTCTCGCTAAAACTCGAGAACGGCTGGACTGGTTTGGCTAATTTTGGTCTTGAAATATTTGTGATACGTCAGGGAAGGTATCAACGGTGAGAAACGGTGGTATGAAGTTTGACGGGTGAGCTAGTTATGCAATAATATAAAATAATTTTATTTACTTAACGATAAAATAAAACAAAATAAAACAAATTTTCAAAATGCAAGAGATGAAGAATAGAGAATTGATTAACGTATAATTCCAACCATACCAATCTCGCCACAAATCTAATCTCGTCAAACGATCGTTTTCCCATCGTCCCACAACATCGGCAACCATTGAACTCAATACGTCGAATCTCAAAGGATACGAAGTTTAGTAACTCTGGTAAGATTTTAACGTATTTCCCGCTATTGATCTCTGTACCGACTTAAGTGGAATAGTTCTACTAACGTAATCCTCAGTATTAATACTGAGTAATGTAAGTTTGAGTAGTTTCAGCCTGCTGGGGCAGGGTCACGCACGAGTACTTTGATGACTGATTCTGGATTCCGCTTGTTACGCTGTGGCTACATTATCGCACGAACATTCGGATCGGGAACATTCATGTGTAGACGCAGCGTTAGAACGCCTCTCAAAGAACGAACGAAAGTTCCCGACATAGCCCGAAGATTTGCCAAACATCATACTCTCAGAACAGATAGTTCATGAGGCCGAAAGGTTCTGGAGAGGCGATCGCGTACCGATTTGATGCAGTGCTGCAAAGCCTTCCATAAGGTGGACGGATGACCTAATAGGGTTGTGGGAATCCGATGGATGCGAGACGTGTAGGAACGGTAGTTATGGCGACACTTCGGAAGGCCTATGTCCGACAGTGGACGACTTTCGGCTGATGATGATTCACGTTATCGCGATACAAACATCGTATTCGAGCATACGCGATGTGGTTATCTACATTAGCAGTAAATCGCATTTCTACGTGGCTGTGTGACAAACATTCGTGTTCGTCCGAATACTTTGCAATTCGACGACTACTCGGCCAGATTTGTCGCGATGACGCGAATATTCGCCGAATCCCGGTAATGTAGCTACAGCAATACATACGTGTGTCAGAAAAATTTAATGGCTTTGGTTTTAGTAAGTACTGATAGCGAAATTATGACCTAACTCAATGTCAGACTTATATGATTTCTTGCATAGTCGATAATTGTGTAAGCCACAATCACGGTGGTAAGTCCTCTCTTTGAGAAGTCGCTGGAGAGGTGGTGCAGGCTTACAACAACGTCTGCCCACTTCCTGTCACCTGAATACTTCAACTCGGGGAGAATGTTCGGGCGCTCTCGGCCACTCGGCATTTTTCGGCTGCTGTCGTGAGACATTGGAGTCGGTGAGCGGCGGCGGCGGAGCCAAGAGGTGCGGCGTGACACTTGAACACTCGGCTACCGATCTCCAAAGACGACGCGCGCGCACTCCTAACGCTCACTATTCGGGAATTATAATCAGCTTAAATAACAGTTCATTTGCCTTTCATCAATAGTCTTTAGTTAGGTCCCTAACAAGAAGCGCCACGGCGTCCTCACCTTCCACATGACACAGGTCCTCACCAAAAATAATAAGTACGGGAGATGCCTGTTCTGAATTCAGGCAGAAAAAAGTCCAGTATAACTATTATTCGAACCACTCGGAGAATTTACATTTAAGACACTTTGCACTGATTTTATATAACTATAGCTACCAGGAATCAATTTGCGAATAATTAAAACAGCCACTGAATTTCACTCGACTTTAAAATCCCTCCGAAAAACCCCATTTTACAATATATCTCTCAGATTCAGCTACTAAGTACAGTCAAGCGGATAATTATGTCATCAGCAGCAAAGATTTTAGAAGCTACTAGCATTTTTCCTACGACTTTCTTCGTGAGAATGTTTTCATAAAACTTTAACACCTTTTAAACCGTACTTTGAGGATAGTTTTGAATAAATAATGATGTCAGTATTTGTAATTTATTTTGATTAGAATTTGTACCAAGTTTCAGGTTTACGACCCAAGGAATAAGGCTCTTCCTACAAATTTTAATACCCCCAATAACCAAATCGGTTTGTAGGGATAATTTTGAAAAACTAGTAATGATAACTATCCAAGACAAATGTTTGTGTGATAAGCACGATCATTCTGTTCTGTGCCTGGGTGTAATTTATCTACAATATTTATGTATTTGAAAATATATAAGTACGTTTATCAGTTGTCTAGTACTCATAACACAAGCTCTGCTTAGCTTGGGACTAGATGGCGTTGTGTGATAATTGTGAAATATAAATTATTATATTAATCTATCTTTATGTCAAAATCGAATAAACAAACAAAAAACATTTAAAAAAATATTAAATAAAATTAATTGCTATTAAAATAAGTGGAAAATATAAAAGTCAATCAATGAATAAATACCAAATGAAACCTTTAATTACATGTCAGAACTTTGAAAATCAATATTTATTAAAGAAATCAGTAGTAGGTGCAGTGAGCAGTGGTGGCCGAATGGTAATGGCCCCGACTTACGACTTATAGGTCGCGGGTTCAAACCTGGCCAGGCGCATTACTTTGTGTAATTTATTTCATCACCACTGCTTTCAATACGGTGAAGGAAAACATCGTAAGGAGCGACATATCCTAGAACCAAAAATTCGAAGACATGTGACATTCACCAACCCGCACTGGGCCCGCGTGGTGGATTACGGCCCATTCCCTCTCTTAGAGAGGAGGCCTGTGTCCCAGCAGTGGGAACATTAAAAGGCTGATGATGATGATGATGAGTAGTAGGTGTGCCAGTGTTATTATGTGTGAGTGTTGTATAGGTGTTCATGTATTTGTTTGTGTTCAGATATTAATCATCTCTGTGGACAAATTAAATTTTCGGTTTGGTCATACGTCAGATCTTGTAACCATCTCTAACACTTTCTTGGCTTCTAATATATTCCTAAAGATCCGTATTGAAGATGCGTTTTTTTTTTAATTGATAAATACTAGTGCTTGATTGTAATCCATCTGATGGTAAGCAGTGATGCAGTGGTGGACATTGGCTAAAATTATGAAAGTGTCATAATATTATATTCAAGATTGTTCAGATTTCACCTTAATACACAGACTTCGCCTTAACGACTGGAGCTGCCATCTACCTCACAGCGATTGGTCGCCCACGCATGACATCGACGAATCACCACCGAGCTACCTATCAATGTTTTTCCAAAATATTCTTTTTCTCGATCCACCTTTACATCGCACGCACTATACCAATATATATAATTTCATCCAATTACATGTAATATTCGCAATATATTCGAAGTTAAAAGCAATTCCTGGTTTCGCCTATTATTCCAAGCAACATTCAGTCTCTAAACACGCAGCAGAGCTGAAATCGAAACAATGATATGTCACTCTAATAATATAAAGGATAAAGTTTAGGAGTGTGTATGAAAATGTTTGTTATTTCTTGGTGTTGGAACAGCTGCACGGATTTCGATGTTACTTGTTACATGGGTAGACCATCTCCTGGAATAGCAGACAGGATACTTTTTATTCCGGAAATATATATTCTCTTTGATAATTTTCTGATTACAAGCAGACAGAGCCGCTGGCTGAAGCTAGTTGTAAAATATTTCGCTTTTACCAATATTTGATGTGGAAAAGCGTGCTTTCGACAAAAATAAAATGTTTGACGGTCTTTGTTTTGAAATACCGGGCATTTCCCAGACATATTACAGTAAAAACAGTTTATTATTTATCTAAAAACAGTCACAATTAAATAAATAAAAAACAAAACAAAACAACCATGTGAAAAAGCGAAATAAATCACATAACAACCTCACCCGAGGCCTACTATTCAATAGCAGCTAATTTTACACTCGCTAACTTTAAAAGCATTTAAATTTTGATATTGACGACCAAAGCCTGTCAAATACACTGTACAAAGTAATGTTGTATTTATTTGTGTATTATTTAGTTGTGTATGTTTTTATATTAGTAGCGTGGAAAATTGAATTGGTAGGTGTTCAGTGTACTAAATATGATGGAGGTATTAGGTTATTGAAGCAAAAGATAGGGGAAAATTGAGGGCTTAAAAAAAATAGATTTCTGTGGGAAATTCAAAACGTGTCAGTTTTGGATTTCCATCACATTTTTTTTTTAACTTTCATATTTTTTTGTTATTGTAATATTGATACCTTGAAGGTGTTTGCCTTTCAGGGAGGCCTTTGCCCAGTGTGTTTTCAGTGGGAAAGTATCGGCTAAAGAAAAAAAAAAGAATAAAGAAAAAAAAATTGTTTTATTTCTGGCCAACTTAAGACCCATTTTGATATTTGTATTAGGTACCACTAGTGTAACAGTTTTGGTACCTTCAGTATCAAAATTAGTAGGATTCGGGATTAATTTATTTTATAATGAAATATTTTAGTATTCAGTCATGATTTAAAGACCCCTGGGTTGTAGCTACGAAGAAGTACAGACTCCAGCAGAGAATTCCACACTTGAGTCGCACGCACACACAATGAAGATGTTCCCAAGACAATATTTTAGGCTCAATTACTGGCTCCATATTATTCTGGATGCATGAAATTCATCTGCACAGGGCAAAAGGATCAACTTAGTTACTCTCATTTTCGGTATAAAATAAGTTAATAAACAATTTTGCCTTTACAACCTTTTATAATACCCCCAAAGTACCAGAACTAATTCAGGCAATTTCGTTAATTTCCATAAATTCCCTAACCACCAACATAGAACTTAAAGTCTTTGAAGTAGGTTCATTTGAATCCTACACTAAATATCACCATTCTTAATATAATGATATAATTTCATATTAATATTATCGTCCCAAAGTTTATGGGGAAGCGATCCCCATCAAAATGCACTTTACTACTCTTTTGGCATTTATGGTGAATATACGATGCGAAGATAAGTTTGCAAACCCATGGTGAAAACTCACAAAGAATTTTAACCAATAATCCGTTTGATTAAGGATGAAAATTGTGTGATCGTTTTTGGATAAAGGACAAACATGCGATCGCTTGTGTACAAAAAGGTCTGTTATATCGGAATTTACAATGAGGCCCAAAGGTACAATAATTTGAGTCATTAATTCAGCTGTGAAGTTTTGTATTAATGTACTCCTTATTTTATTAAGGTGTAGCTTTGGGAATAAATGTATGACAAATAGTTTGATGGATGGAACTTAATTGAATGAAATAACTGTTAAGGGTAAACTCGACTCGGTATCAACAGGGATTTCATTCAGTTTCGGTATTACGGTAATTCGGATTAATTTGGGCACATGAGTATAGTTTATGATGTAAAGTCCCAATTACTAATATGGGTTTTATAGTTTAATGTATCTATTAAATAATTTTGCTTTTCATTTTAGAGAAGATTACTAGACGAGTTATGATTATACATGTGGATGGATGGAGAGGGAGAGGGAGGCCAAAAAAAAGATGGATGAATTGTGTAAAAAGTGATATGAAAGAAAAAGGAGTTATTGATAGCGTGACGGGTGACAGGACGAAATGGAAGAAGAAATACATGTTGCGCCGACCCCAAATAAAACGGGACAAGGGCAGGAAAATGAAGATGACTTTCGAGAGGGTTTACTATAATCGCCGCGCTTGGTAAGTGGGTTGCCGATCGCAGTGTGGTTGTTGCAATGCAGAGACAATTCGCTGTCCATTCTCTGGTGTGTCCCCCAGTCGCCTCTTATGACACCCACGGGAAGAGATAGGATAGCTTCTTTACATCCAAACATCATAGTTATGGAATGATATTTGGAAGGCCTATACAAGGTGGACCAATGTCCCAGCGAGGGTCGCGGGAATCCTATAGATGCGTTAGATAGTGTCAGACTTTTACCAACTAAAAACCCACCCTGTTCCTTCTTTGCCTTTCATAGCAGGGCCAAGCATTCCTTTCAGAAGCAGACCTTGGCCCCAGTAGGTTTCGACCCGGCCTGCTAGCAGGCTGGGCCTATACGGTTTGCTGACAACTCCTTGAGGCGCGCGGGAACAGTACGTGCCGTTGATGACTTGGGCTCGGTCCGGTCGGTTACCGGACATTCGGACAGCGAGCTACCCGTTGCTTCGTCGGCAGCAGCTAGTTTATAATATGTATTATTATGTCCAAACGCCATTTTTCTTTCTATAAAAGTGTTTTCTGACTATCGTCTTAAAAATCATAAGCATAAGTATAGTATAATCAGCCTTTTAATGTGCCCACTGCTGGGACTCAGGCCTCCTCTCTAAGAGAGGGAATGGGTCGCAATCCACCACGCGGGCTGCCAGTGCGGGTTGGTGAATATTACATGTCTTAGAATTTTTGGTTCTAGGAAATGCAGATTTCTCACGATGTTTTCCTTGACCATTTTGAGAATACTCGGGCATTAGGATTCGCAGGACGATTCCCAGCCTTACAAACAACGAGCATTCGGTAACTCGTTATTCGACCGTCCGGTAACTGTCCAGACTGATTACCCAGGTGCGGTTTTAGTCAGTAAAAGTTTAACATCCCTCTTGCTTCATCCTAGAGCGGAAGAAGTCATTGGATGATATTCAACCTCAAAAAAAACCTAAGTAATTCTCTGTTAAAACTTATGTAACGCAAAGACCAAATACCCACAGTATTCGATGATATATCTGTTCCACATTTCAAAACAAAAATACCTCTTGACAGAAAAAATCTCAATTTCAACCGAAGTGACTCCAGCCCAACACCGCTGACAATTTATCACTTTCCGAATGAAATATGCTTATGAAAACATTGCAAAATAACCCAGACACCTTTCCTAAGTAAGTATTCATTAATTTTGAGCCGAAAGTACTGTCTAGACAAGTAAAAACTTCCAAAGAGCCATTGTGATGGAACTGCGTAAATAAAACAGTGAGCTTTTGACGTGAAATGAGTAATGGGGGGTTTGAATGTGGAGTTTGCGTTGTTACTATAGTGTGGGAACCTAGCTCAGGTTTGTAGGCTTTAGTTCCTGGGACGTGATCTTAAAAAAATCATAATATCTGCACTTCGTAGTACAGGAAGATGCAAATCCTGGGTCTACCTTCCATAGCTATGTATTTATGTTTATATTAACTAACTAACTTGTTGGTCTAGTGGTTAGTGGCTGACTGCGAAGGTCGTGGGTTCGATTCCCACCCAAGACAAATGTTTGTGTGATGATCATTTATTCTGTGTCTGGGTGTAATTTATCTACGAGTATAATATTATACACCGTTAAATTTTGGTCGTTTTAATCCCGTGGAGGGTCGATTAGGTACATGAAATACTATTGATTTGTAAAGAGAGAATTAAAAAATAAAGTACTTTTTTTAAACTCGAATTAATTTACGCATGTACGAAATTAATTTGTAAACGTCACCTGAGCGAGGCCAATGAACTGTAGGTAGTTAGTACGCAACGACCGACAACTACCTACAATGTCATTGACTCATTTACTTAAAAAAAATAATTTCGTAAATGCTTATATTGCCTCGACTTTTAGAAAAAAACACTTTATTTTTTAATTTTATCTTTACAAATCGATAGTGTTTTAATTGACCCTCCACGGGACTAAAACGACCAAAATTTAACGGTATATGTATTTAGAAAAATATAAGTATGTTTTATCAGTTGTCTAGTACTCATAACACAAGCTCTGCTTAGCTTAGGACTAGACGACGTTGTGTGATAGTTGTGGAATATTAAATTATATTATTTTGTTGGTGTATGACTATTTTACTTTATTTTATTTTTTTGTTTTTTCTCGTGTTTACGTTCAAAGTTTTTGTGTGCCTTTATATTTGTGGCAAATAAATGTAGCCTTTTTTCTTTTCTTTCAAAATACCCGTTTTCAAATGTCACATTCAATTTGAAAGTTCCTTCTACGGAAAGAAAACTTGTAACGCCACAAAATCTGTCTGTGGCATTTCTCAAACGTGTCGGAGTAGCGGATATAGAGGCGATACCCTTATCTTAACAGCGCTAACTTCCTCGTAACATAATACCCCGCGACAGATACCGCTTGCAAATAAATTCGACGGTCGACGCCGCTGACCGCTTCCTGCGGTTTCGATTTTTTTTGCGGCTTGTTTTTTATACTGACTGTACTTGTAGTTGTGGGGCTTGAGTGAATCATGGAGCGTGTTCGTGTATTGATGTACACGTAGCTCCTTTTTATTGGGGATGGGTAGAGTTTTAGGTGTCTAATTTTATGACTATGAGTTTGAGGGTCTCGACTGAGAGCAGTGGTGGCCCAGTCGTAATGACCCTGAGTTGCAAGTAGTGAGTCGTAAGTTCAAATCCAGACAGACCTATTCCGCCCGATTTCCGGCCACCGTAGACATGGTCGCCGTCTGACCGTCCGGTAACCGTTCGGATCGAGCCCAAGTCGTCGAAAGCGCGTATTATTCCACGCGTGCCTAATGTAGATGTCAGCAAATCGTAGGGGCCCAACAGGGTCGAAGCCTACTGGGGTCTACTTCTGAAAGAAAGACTCGGCCTTGGTATAAAAGCCAACGAAAGAACTGGAGTGGGTTTTTAGTCCGTAAAAGTCTATTTATTTCATCCCCATTGCTTTCTCAAAACGTGAAACCAAAAATTCTTCCCGACTGCCAGTCACATGTCTTTAAATTTTTTTCCAACCCGTACCTTCCTCCGCCCACTTCCTCTTTAAGAGAAGATGTTCTATTTCCAGCAATGGGAACATTATAAAGCTGATTATGAGTTTAACCTTTTCATGAAAGTCTTCTCAGAGAATAAATATGTAAGTAGGTAGGTACGTATGGCCTAAGTTTGTAGATTAGTAACCATTTTTAGCTTCTATATAGATAACAATAGGTCAAATCAGTATCTAGTCTAAAATCAATCTTTGTAATTATAGCAATCCTTTTTTTTCTAGAGCGTATTCTACGGCTCGCCAACAGAATGGCACACATATATTCGCACAACACAACCGCTCCAGTCAATTGCCGAATGGCCACTGACTCGTGTCAAATACATTATGATGAGACTACCCACATCGCTATGCACTATAGTGAGAAATCAAACAAGTTCTCTCACTTTGCTACTTTTTTTATTTTTATTTTTTTTTATTCCACATTCTTCACACAACACCGTCTAGTCCCAAGCTAAGCAGAGCTTGTGTTATGGGTACCAGACAGCTGATAAACATACTTATATAATTCTAAATACATACATATTATAGATAAATAACACCCAGACACAGAACAAATGATCATGCTCATCACACAAACATTTGTTCTTTGTGGGAATCGAACCCACGACCTCCGGCATAGCAGTCAGGGCCACTAACCACTAGATCAACAGGCCTGTCAAAAACTTTAAAGGGTCTATTACACTACTCGATATTCAGACCGGTTTTGTCGACGTCGCGTAGTGTAATAAGGGTCAGATTGTCTTACTCAGAAGTAAACTTTAAGAGAGTCTGTGTAACTTGTGTGGAATATCGAGTGGTGTAATAGACGCTTTACTGACTAAATCCTACCCAAGTTAAGTACTACAGTGGTCCTTCAAGATCAAGGCGCGATGACTTTTTCAAACAATCCCAACTATAGCGATCCTTAGAACCCATTTATTAAAACACTCATTAAAATCTTATGTTTAGCAGAAAAAAAAACGTTTTAATTATGACGATGAAAACCGTTGTCACGTGTAACCAGTTCTCGCAATAAACAAACAAGCGAGACGCATTTCACCAACTTTTTTAGTCACACCAAAACGGTCGTATTATAAAGCTGTCCTCACACACACTGTGTCACATACACAGCAAATTAAAAAGCTTGACTCTCACAAATCCTTTTCACCCTTTAAGTCAGGGGTCCCCAATCTTTAAGGCCTTAGGGCCATAATGATTTATTCAGTTTTTTTTTTTTCATTATGCACAGGCTCGAGTTTGACTAGTATCTCACTTGGTAAGCAATGATATGGCCGATGACGGTGCACGCTTGCCTAGAAGTAACCTATTTACACTTGACTTAAAGACCTCTAGGTTATAGCTATTAGAACACAGACATAATGAATGTGTTTCCAAAATGCTTTGTGCGTTTATGAGTGGAATGTCCACCATGTACCGTTATGCGTTGGCACAACTTCGTATATTCCAAGAGCCAAAACAGTTTTATTTTTACCCGACTGCGCCAGAAGGAGGGTTATGTTTTTCGAGAGTATGTATGTATGTATGTATGTATGTAAGTATGTATGTATGTATGTATGTATGTATAATTGTTTGGCACGCTCTGCAGCTTGAACGGCTCGATGGATTTTAGCTTGAGAGGTGTCGTTAGATTTGTATTTACTGTGAGAGTGACACTGGGTATATCAATATAAAAAAAAAACAAAATGGCGGATTTTTAGCGCCAAATTCAAATGTTTGGCACGCTCTGCGACCTGAACGGCTCGATGGATTTTAGTTTGAGAGGTGTCTTTAGATTCGTAATTACTTTGAAAGGGATATCGTAATAAAATAAAACTAAAAAAATAAAATATAAAAAACGGTAATTTAAAAAACTAAAAAACCCGACTGCTTTTCTGAGCATTCATGAAAAAGCCCTAAAACAAGAAAATCTGGCAGTCGGGACCCATTCTAGAAAGTCAGCCGTCTAGTCAATAGATTGGAGTAATCTGCAATGTAATATAGGTATGTGCTCTCAATTCTAGAATGGGTCCCGACTGCCAGATTTTCTTGTTTTAGGGCTTTTTCATGAATGCTCAGAAAAGCAGTCGGGTTTTTTAGTTTTTTAAATTACCGTTTTTTATTTTGTTCTTATAATTGGGTTGTGCGGAAGAAAACCCAGGTCACTGGAACAAAGGCAAAGAAGGTACATAGTGTGTTGTAGTCAGTAAAAGTTTGTCACGTTGGAGAGGGTGTTTCAGACCTCCTACCCCTCCTAGAGCGGAAGAACACATTGGATGGATTGGATTGGAAAAGTACAAACTATTGTCGGTGAAAAATCTCAATGAATTATTATTTGTTAGTTATTAATATACTTACATACGTAAATTAAGTTCTCTGCGTCATCATTTCTGTTATCTAATTTTATTTTGCAAATAAATAAAACCGAGTAATTATGATTCTGTATTTTCTTCTTCGACTTATCACAATAATAATAGTAACAACATTAAGACATTGACTATCATGGGCCAGATTGAAAGCACTGTAGGGCCGGATATGGGCCGCGGGCCGTAATTTTGAGGCCCCTGCTTTAAGTGATAATCCGCGAATCGGAAAACCGACAAGCAAACACAAGAAGACTTTGTAAACTTGAAACAGGGACAATAAATTAAAAGTTCCATTCTAAAATAAGCAGCGACATTGTTTAACGTGGTCCATCGTATCATCGGGCCGATTATTCGCGAAAACTTTAATGAGAATGTATGAACTGATGACAGTTTTACGTTTCACATTGTTTTTCATAATAAAACCCGTATTTTGAAATATTTCAGACTAGGGGTGGCAACCTGAGATTAATTATTACAAGAATCGATTTTATAAGTCAAGAAAATCGATTTCAAACAATGGATCGATTCTGTGAACCGATATAAGAAACCTGAATTTGACGATTACTATCTAAAACGTAAAAAACACCTATTTTCCTCAAGCTAATTTTTATATGAATCAGTTGTACAACCAATTACTCACCAGTCATGAAACACATATTGTGTTGTGTAGGATCATCTGTGCCGTGCTTTATTTGATTTAGTACCTAAACGGTAACCAACGTTCCATCATCGGACTACTATACGTACGGCGAAGCGCCACCGATACATGGTGGACATCCCACCCATACGTACAAGCGTTTTGGGAACACATTTATTGTGCGTACTACTAAAGAGTGGAATTCCCTGCATCTGTGTTTCCTGATAGCTACAACTTAAGGGTCTTTAAGTCAAGAGTGTATAGGTTACTTATATGCAAGCGTGCTCCATTTTCGGCCACATCATCGCTTAACATCAGGTGAGATAGTGGTCAAACGCGAGAGCTATATATGATAAAAAAGAACTCGATTTATCACTAAATCGATTCACTCCGACTTCGATTCGAATCGAATCAAAAATCGATTTTCTTTAGGAAAAACTGCCATCCCTATTTTAGACGTTTTTGATGATGTGAAAACATTGGGCTTGTTATGTTCCATTGTGATTCGGAGAAAACAGTGTTGTTTGGCAAAGCGTGCAATATTGTAAAAGCTGCATATGAGTTTATTGTGACAGTTTATTGAGCCTATTGTGTGAAGAACTTTCCTTTGTATCAACTTGATCACCGAAATCAAATTGCTTTTGCGTAAATTGCTGACTGACTTTAACATTTTCTACATATAAAACCAGAATCTAACACTTAAAACTTGTATTAGGTATCTTATCCTGGGCCTCAAAAGGTTGCCCAACTTAAATAGGACTACCATGTCAGCCGCATGACCGACATACTATAACGCCGAAGTAGCACAGAATCGATGTCATGAGACTGTAAGACGGTAAGACGTGACCCTCCGTAGAGGCCCAGCCTGCTATCTGCAGGCAGGCAGGGTCGAAGCCTGCTGGGGTTAAGGGCCGTTTTCTGAGAGGAAGGCTCAGCCCCGGCATGATAGGCAACGAAGGAACGGGGTAGGTTTTTAGTCAGTAAGAGTCTGACACTACTTCCCGCTCCACCCAAGGGCGGGACTTGTCATTGGATGATTTTACCTACCATAAAAAAAAAGACGTGACCCTGTCAAGGCAGACCACGAAGGAAATGATGGTATGAACAGGATCACCAGAAAACTGGTAGAATTAGAAATGAAAGAAAAGTGATTACGGGCTACCAGATAAAAAGGAAAACATAAGACTTGTGTTGCTTAACCTCTGGGATCGACGACCGCTTTTTACCCGACTACGGCAAAGCCAAAGGATGGTTATGATTTATTATATTATCTCGCCTGGTAGTAAGCGATGACGTGGATGACAATGGAGCACGCTTGCCTAGAAGTAACCTATTCACTCTTGGCTTAAAGACTCCAAGGTTATAGCTATCAGAAAACACACTCCAGTAGAGAATTCCACTCCACTTTACGTATATTTGTCCGATCGTAGAAGTAACCTTACTTTTAGTATATAGAACCTGTGTCTCATTTACTTATTTATTTGTACCTATACATCCACCCAAGATCAATCTAAGCCACCAAATGAAGCTGCAGTTGCACAATCGCAGCAGATCAAGAAGAAATTATAGCTGTAATAAAGGTGTAAACATATATTAACCAATCAAGGTGCTCCGTTATCCGCCGCTAGGTGGCGCCGCCGATCATTACGCCGTCTGCGCAGGCGCCGCAGTAGATTTGAAATTGGATGCTTTACATTGCTGGGTTTATGTGTCAAGTTATTTTATTTATTTAGTGTTATGATTTAAGATACTGACTTTTGCAAGTGACTTCGCTCGCATGAATATTGGATATTATTCCAAGTGTAATGAAGAAGGAAATTTTTTTTTTTTAATTGATATAAACTAGTCTGATTGAGATATAGATAGAGAGTCTGTTCACAAGCCTTGAAGACACCTAAATTATAATTGGATAGGAAGACCGCAGTAGGCAAATTATTCCAGTCCTTCAATGTATGTGGTATAAAGGTCGGATTCTGAAAGGAAGATTCGGCCCCGGTATGAAAGGCATTGAAGGAACAGGAGTGATTTTTAGGCAGTAAAAGTCTGATACTATCTTCCGCTCCGCCCAAGAGCGCGGAGTTGGCATTGGATGATATCCCAACGAAAAAAAAATACAAAAAAGGAGGCACAGATATAAACCCGTCAATGTACTCGGTCCACCGCACTAAAGTCTTGCGCGTACGCATACCCGCGCAGCAAAGCCGTTAGCTTGTCACCGTACCGGCGGGGTAGGGCTGCCACGCATCGTAATCAATACTTTTTGTATTTAGAGGAAGCCCCGTAATAATATTGTGATAAACAGGAAATTGAAAATATATTGTTATACGAAAAAGTAATATCGATATTGTATCCGATGAGATTGCGAGTAACTGTGGAGGAGATTGTGTTCAAGTTATATAATATCTACTTTATTGTGTGATGCAAAAACTTTTTTGTTATATTCAAAGAATACTTGTGAATCTACAGTGTTTTTTTTTTTTTGTAAAAAAACACTACTTTCCAAAAAAACATCATCATCATCGCCGTCATCAATTCAGCCGAAACACGTCCACTATGCACATAGACCTCCCCCAAATGTCGCAAAAATGAACGGTTCAGTGCGTCTCACATCCATCAGCTTCCATCAGTTCACCTTGTGGGAAGCCTTCCTACACTAAACTCTCTCTCTCTCACTCTCTCTCGTCTTCTTCAACCTAGTGTTCCTAAGTAGAGCTCGGGATAGATGCTTTAGAAACGTTGTACTCGAGAAAGAAGCCAAGAATATCATAGAATCAAATGGTACTAAAGAGCACAAGGTAGACGCCTTAGAAGTGTGCTGCCGGAGAATAAAGCTGGGAATATCTTAAACTGAGTTTCATACGCACTCGTAAAGTTGAAAATCGCTTTGCGCAACAGTGGGAACAAATAGGGGAAAAAAAATCTTAAAATTTTAGATTTTTAATAATTATGTTCCAATACACTGTTAAATATATTTAGAAATATACAGAACAAGATGTAAAAACATATCCTACGACCATGCAGAATTTTATAGTTTTTAGTTCTAACATGGCGACATAGATTTTTCTAAATTTTTATGTTAGTACTTTTTCATATGCCAAGACTGCATTTTGCACAGGTTCCTATCGACCATGCCGAGCTAATATTTTTTTACCACCTATATCAGAAACCAATTAACCCATTAAGCCGTCACACAGGTCGCGGCAACCCTAGCCACATGCGGGTCACCCTGTTTTTGCGATGGCGTGATTAGAACGCGGCGTTTATAAGAAAATTGTCCGCACCGAACAATTATCGTGAAACTCATTTAATGGACCATTTGAGACACGCTTACCTTTGTATTTTACATATTTAGGTCTATAATAACTAAATAATAACATTATTTAATTTCGGTCTGCTGTGCATTGGTAATAGTGATGGCCCCAGGTGGTAGCGGCGACTTACGCATTAGATCCGGGATTGAAATATAGCAGGCACTTACTTTACTTTCTCTCGCTATGAAAACGATGAAGGAAAACATCGTGAGGAGATCGGCATATCCAGAACAAAACATTTTGAAGGTTTGAACACCATCACTAAGATTAGTTATATAGGGTAACTGGTCTGGAAGTCACGAAAAAAATCAGTAAGTTCAGTACATTTTGAGCAATTAGGCGAACATAAATGTACTGACCAGCAGTTTTTCGTGATTTCAGATTTGTTCTCAAAGTAAAAGTTGTTTGTTAACATGACTACAATCACGTGTTTAAGTTTTGGTCACTTATTACCAGTTACCCTATATAAGATACGATATGATATGGTATTACAAAACTGCATCAAAATCCGTTGCGTCGATTTAAAGATCTACCTTTAAAACTACGCAACGGATTTTGATTGGTCGCTCACAGTGAGCCTCAGCAGAAGGCTTCAAATCGCCCACAAAGCGCAATGGAAAGGACTATCCTCATAGTTTCCTTGCATGACCGCATCAGAATGAAGATATCCACAGGAGGACCAAGGCTACCAATATAGCACGAAGAATCACCAAACTTAACAGAACAGATGACCGCGTACTGGAAAAAGCAGCGTTGAAAGGCGTCCTACAAGGTGAACCGATGATCTGGTGAAGTTTGTAGGAATGTGATGGATGCAAGACTTGCTTTAAGTGATGCTTGTCACACACAAGGCTTAAGAGAAAGGTCTCCGCAAACTTTAAGACCTTACTGAGTAGACGAAACAGCACAACCATCCACGAGATTTTTTACAGGAAACGAAAAACAATCGGCCTCTCCATCCAAACTGTCCAATCAAGGTTAGGTCCACTCAGAACTGTGTGGTTCTTTCTTCAAAAGACCATCTCACACTACAATCTGCATGGTTCTCATATATTTTGACCAGTACATGTTTGCTGTATGGACTTTAAAAGAGACTTTGGCCCCTGAGTTTGTTTCGGTGTTTCTTCTCAGGATAGTCAGCTAGGAAACACCGGCCTTATCTAGTAAAAATTGTCGAAAAAAGAATTGACGTGTAAAAGTGTTTTAAAAAACCTATTTGCAAAATAAATATCATTTATCACTTAAGCCTGCCGAGAAGACTGACTAGATAAATTTTCTGCGAAATACTACAAAAATATTAGAATGTGTTACAACTGCATTCTAACGGCACGGTCGGAGCAGTGGTGGAGCGAATGACTGATACCCTACGTGTCGCAGATTTGAGGCCCATCATTTCAGATTTCAAGGACGTCCACTGTTGGACATAGGCCTCCACCAAATGTCGCCACAATGAACGGTCCTGTGCGTCTCGCATGCATCGGATTCTCGTAGCCTTTACGAGGTCATTGGGCCACCTTGTAGGAGGCCAACTCCAACTTCCAACGCTGCGTCTTCCGGTACGCGGATGCCACTCCAGAACCTTTCGGCCCCAACGGCCATTTAAAGAAATATCTGTACGGCTTATATATAGGTGTTTCGAGTCTGGGTGACTAGTGTATGTGACTTTACATGTACCTTGCTTCGAATTGCTTCAGCCCACCTAAGCTGGCATTAAAGCAAAACTCTTGTGCCAAAGTCATCCAATCATTGAAACAATCTCCAATGATTCATCACCAGCCTCTTAACCAAACTTGCAAGGTCTGAACACGCCATTATTATCACACTTTCAAATGCGCAACAGCCAATCAGAGTTTGAAGTTCCAGATAAGGCACGCTTCAGACGAACTTGCGAACTCACTTGGCTCCAAAACGTGACGTGCTTTAATCATTTTGAATTACAATTGTTACATTTTAGAACATTCTGTTACTAAATTATGCTGGCTCTTGATTTTGAATTGAGTGTGTGCGATTGTTATTATGAATTTGTACTTGTAATTTTAATTGGGATCGGGTTTCGTAAGTAGTTAGAAAGGCTTCGCGGTATTATCAGCGTTGGAAACTGTTTCAAGATATGTATTTAGTTTAGAATATATGGAACTTGAAACAATTGTTACTGTAAAGTGAACCTAATTTATTTTTAATGTAGCATCTATCAGTGGCTTTGCTCGTCTAACAGTAGCAAATATATACATCTTTAAATTTTGGTCGTTTTAATCCCGTGGAGGATCGATTCGATACATGAAACACCATCGATTTATAAAATACTAGTACTTTTTTTCTAAAATTCGAATTAATATACGCATGTACGAAATTAATTTCTTTATGTAAACGAGTCAATGACCTTGTAGGGATTTGTCGGTCGTTGCGTACAACTACCTACAGTTCATTGGCGTCGATCAGCTGACGCTTACTTAATGAAATCAATTTCGTACATGCATAAATTAATTCGAGTTTTAATTTTATTTTAGCAAATCGATAGGGTTTCATGTACCGAATCGATCCTCAGCGGGATTAAAACGACGAAAATTTAATGGTGTAGAATAGAATAGAAATAAAAAAACAATTCAGTAGTTTCTGGGTTTATTCGTTACAAACATATGTACATAAACATATGTATGAGGTTTGTATTTTTGATACAAATCTTTCTTCGAGATCAAATCTACATAATTCGTCAAAATTAAGGACAGGACAAGAAACAGGAGTCAGATCAGAGTTATTTTTACATAATATTAAGTAATGAAGGTCATGCACTCTATATTTGACTCACAATATTTAAATTACAATACCTCTATAAAAAATATATAATTGTGAAATACCACTCACTGATTAATCACGAGATCTCAGAAACTATAACACTATAAACTTAAAATTTGGCAGGTAGGTTCCTTATAGGGTGAAGACATCCGCTAAGAACGCATTTTACTAAGGGGTAACACGGGTGTTGGAAGTTTGTATGAAGAAACCGACTTAGACGCGGACAAAGCCACTGTCAGAAGCTAGTAAAAACCTCTATATAAACCACGTAACTGTACCTTGTACCTCCACAACGCAAGAAAATAGTTACTAATTAGCCCACAATTTATGTCGCAAAATTACTCCATTAAACTACCGTTTAGTCTAAAAACTAAAACGTAATGTTGCTAAAACATGAACGCTACACAAAACGCCTTTCAGTTTTGAATAGCAATAAGTGACAGATCGTTGTTTAACGTAAGACTTTCCTCTAAGGCGTCAGCATTGGGGAAAATACAAAAAGGTAAGCATAAGTAGATAAATTCACATACGAATACGCAAACGTATCACTGTAGAAACAAATAAACATCTACAATAATATCAGTATTCCTTTCACACCTCAATAAGGATTACCCTTCTAGGACAAATAATAAAAAAGGGGAATCAGCCAAGAAATCGTTGAGTTTGCCCGACGCTTGATAAAAATCAATTCAATTTTGGAGACTGTAGCTGTCATATCGACCTACGTGAGGCGCGCGTGACAAGAATACCAAATGGGAGACGTACAGAGTGGAAGCAGAAGTCAAAGTTAATAACGCTCTTGAGAATTACCTAGAAATATACAACTTTAAACACATTTTGTAATTCCTTTACATGTGAACGGCCAAATCGACCCTAGTTTTTTTTTAAAAGTCATCAAATAGCTTTTGATTTTGCTATGAAGCGAAAAGGAAAGAGAGTACCAGGCTTTTACTGAGTTAAACCCACCTATATTTTAGGCAAACGGCCACGGCGTTCCAGGGCCGTGGTAAGTCTTTCAAACAATCCTACAGTCCGTCAAATTGGACCTGACTTCACACAATAACTAACGATGCGCTCATTCATCAACTCTTAGTAGCACACTAACAGTACAGAACCATCTTCTTTTTTAAGTGAAAAATCATCATCAATGACATCTCCCGCTCTTGGGCGGAACGGGAAGACGTATCAGACTTTTATTTCTTTGCCTTGGTTCCATGACCCTGGGATTCTCTTTCGCACAATTCATGGCCCTTGTAGTCGACCCTGCTGACATCTCTTTGAGGCGCGCGTGGAGTACTATACGCCGTCCACGATTTGGGCTCGTCCTGAGCGGTTACCGGACGGTCGGACGGCTACCCATTGCTCATCGTCCGCAAACCCGCGCCTACGGTGGCTTGAAATTGGGATCGAGATCCCGGTGGTTGGAGAGTTAGGGCATTTGCTAGCATTAGGTACTGCTTCGCAGGAGGCGACCGCCTACCACTCCTCCTCGCTTCGGACCATAATATGTACCAAGACCCGGCGCGGTGCGGTGTTTGGGTGCTCTGCCCAAGCGGGGCACACTCTACCGTATGCTTCAAAGTGACAGAAACATCTCCAGAGAGTCGTTTAACTTACTGCATATTTCTCTACCGCGTGACCTCTGTATTGAAATTCGCCGTAGCTATTTGATTCCGCTGACGGCAACTTAAAGCCAGCTGATTTGTACGAGTCGTCTTGTAAACTAACTGGTTGCTGAGCCAGCTGGCTCGTTTGCACTTGATTAGTGAAAGTAATTAGCACGTTATGTTAGTTCGCTGATGAATCGCAAAATGCTGCCAAGTTCGGGACGCTAGTTCGATTTTTAAGTTCATCATCATTTCAGCCGATAGACGTCCACTTGACTGTTGGACATAGACCTCCCCCAAGTGTCGCCACAACAAACGGTCTTGTGCGTCTTGCATCGATTGCGTTTTCGCAACTCTCACTTAGTTATCGGTTCATCTTGTGAGAGGCCTTTATATTGGCCCTATGGGGGACTTTAAAGAGACTATGGGGGTCTCATTAGAGCCACCCGGCACCCACTACGCACAGCCTCGCCTCCTACGGCTAGTATTCTTTACATGGACTTGTATGGGTATGCGCTCACTTCATCAACTCCTAACATGATGAGTCATATAGATACCTATATAAGACAAAGCAAAATGTGTCCAGCACGCCTCGGTCACGATTACATGACAGACTTAAATACTAATAAATCTTATAAGAAAGTATTGATTTTCTTGTTTGTGTTGTTAAGAGAATTTGAAATCGCTGAATAGTTCGTTGGCGTTGAGAGCATGCTTTTCCATTTTTGACTTGGCGGTCAGAAGGTCACGAATGTGATTTACAAATGTTATTTGGGGACAGTTTCCTTTAAAATTTGTGTAATGCAGTTCTATTTTCTATTTTTTTTTTCCCTGAATTTAGCAGAAATCGTGCATCATAAAATTCAAAATCGTGCGGGCAGACAAAAAGTTAGGGTTTTTCAAATCAATTCTTCTTTTGCGACATAAATGTTTGACATTTAGCGCCGTCTAATTTAAGTGGCGAACTTGAAATAAAAGATTTTTTATGTTGAGCAAATTATATTCAACAAATTATAGTTTTATAAATAAAAACCAATTTTATCCAATTGATGTTTATGATTTCTTATGTTTTTTTTTCATGATTTTGATGAATTTTTATGTAATTTTATGGATTTTTATAACGTTTTATGAATTTTTGTGAATTGCCATGTTTTTTTTAATGAATTTTCGTGATTTTTTATGTTACCTTTTCGGTTTTTAATGAATTTTTAAATGATTTTTATGGTAGTGTTTTAAGTTTCTGATTTATTGTTTCATGCATGAGGTATTTGTTAGTGATTGTTGCGCTGATGTTTAATTTTATATATGTGTTATGTTATTGTATTCAGTGTATACAATGGTTGGTGAACCTAATTTAGTAAATAAATTTTAAAAAAATTCGTCAAACCGCCAAAAGTTATTTATTTAAGTTTATTTATTTATTTAATAATAATAATAATTTATTGATAAATTTGGAACTAGCTTACGTACATTATTGGGTTACACATCGACGTAAGCTAGTTCCAAATTTATCAATAAATTATTATTTATTTATTTATTAGACATACAGCTATCATTACAGAGCTATCCAAAGCGATAGTGTAGTGTAGTTATGTGGCAAAGAGAAGGAAAATCATAGAGAAAATCTAAATGATTATTCTAAATAGTGGGTCCACACAGAGTAGGTACTGTAATCATGTTATAATTTATATTTTATGTTTTTAGTGTGATACAATACCTACAACATAATGTGGAACGCCACAAATGTTTTTGCCAAAAATTCATAGTTTGTCAGTTTTATTTACTGGGGAAAATAAACAATAACACATTGAGTATTACACTAAGAAAGAGTTTACAAAAGTTTTAAAATATATTTTCCTGATACAAAAAAAAATTACATAATTTATCAGATTTGACAAAGTTTTTTGAAGTTTTTGCCAAAAGTTCATAATTTGTCAGTTTTGAAAAAGTTTTTAATGCATTGCCCAGATAAATCTCTCTCTTTTTCTTTCCTCTTTAAATCAAAACACTCTAAACAAACAATCAACTACACTTTTCACTCCGACACCAAATCATTAACAACCGAGTATTGGCACGAGAAAATACGCAAAAACAGCCAAATGGAATCCAAAAATTGCAACGCCAAGTAGAATGGAGCCACCCAAGTCCAGTCGGACTCCATTTTATCTGTTTCAATTCTTTCATTAAGCACTATAAAGACTTCCACAATCAATTTCTACCCGCGATCCGCCTTAACTGGGATAACTCTGCGGTTTCTTTAACCTTTATTAACTCAAGTAGAAGGTCTAAAATCGAATGGATTAACAGTAAATATCTACAGTAACGTACGGAGTCTGTACTTCGTTGTGGAAAGCATAGATTGATGGGCGTGGTTGGCGAAGCTAAGTTACCCACAAGTGAGGGCTCGTTAGCGTGTACGATCTTTGGGATCGTGTCGTTATTTTAATCGCATTGGCATTTACTTAGATGGACATTACTGCTTATGACGGGCCTCAAGTTTACGGAACTTTTAAGGTAAAAAAGATCATTAAATTCGGTGGTCGTCTTCAGCCTGGAAGTGAATTGAGTGCTCTACCTATATGGAAAGCACTAAATCGATTGCGTACCCAGGTAAGCCACTGCAAACGTAACTTGCTGAAATGGGCTTTTATAGACCCGTAGGATACTCTATGTGAGTGCGGTGCTCCTGTTCAAAACATGAGCCACATGTTAGAGGGTCCCAAATGCCCTAACACCTGCACTTTGGAGGATTTAATGAGTGCCACCGATGCTGCAATTAACAAAGCCAAAAGGTTAACCAAGTTTACCATCGATTTGAAAAGAAGATCAAATTCGGTCCATATACAAAAAGTTATGACCCTAACAACATATAATTTGGACATTATTGCTAAATGCTATATCAGTGCGAACTTAACACATCTGCGCATATTCTATCTTATGAAATGGAGTTAACAATAAACAGACATGTGATCGCAGCAAAAAAGTTTAGCTATCATCTGCTGAAATATTCCATTGTATAGACCCCCAAGTCGTTCATAAAATCATCACTAAAATTAAATGGGACCACTGGGGGTCAAGGGTCTGATTCTGAAAGGCAGATCCGGCCCTGGTATGAAAGGGAACGAGGGAACAGGAGTGAGATTTTAGTCCATAAAAATCTGACACTATATCTCGCTAATTGTGTAACTTTTTTTGGTGTACAATATGTTATAAAGTTATATTCTTTTATATTCTCGCTCGATGTCATTGAGTGATTTCCACCACCTAAAAAAAAATAATTAAAAAACAAACTAAAAATCAAAAAACAAGATGTTTCGATGATGATTCGAGATGATCAGAAAAGTGAAGAAAGTAATCACTCGTTGATTAAGCACGGAATCTCGGAAACTACTTGATCTACAAAACTGAAATTTTCATCGCAGTCGGGGGACTTTTTATACGATAAAAAAGTATTTGACAGTGGTAGCGACTGCGATGAAAATTGAACTGAGTCTTTTTAACACTCCTTTTTTGGGGCAATCGTGTAAAAAGACGGTCCATGACGAAGTACGGTCATCATTACCCGATCGTAATCGTATCGGACACGTATCGTACACTGTAAATGTTTTTTAGGTTAGTTCAGATTACGAGGTGGAACTAAGTTGATGTATGGACGGTGTTCAAAAGAAATTTAGGTAGAATTGTGGTCTGAAGGAAAAAGGGATTGGCTGAATAACCTCACGATGGCTTTAAAAGACCGATCTTAGGGTTGTTGAGAGTCTGTCTAGGTATTTAGTTTTATTGGGCTGTTTATTATAAGAGATTTGAATTAAAATTGAAGTGCGCTCAATTTTTTAAGACTGCGGCATTCAATTCTATTCAAAATACTTCTTTCAAATAGAACCTGTGATGCTAGTGCACAGTTCCAATTAGTCGTTTCCTAAATTCGTAGAAATCAATGGATAATTGAAACGTAAAAAACAACTGAAGGAACTCAGATGGATTATAGTCAGTAAAAGTCTGACACGCACTATCGTGCCACCTTGAGTGACAGAAGTCTTTTGATGATTCAATATCATCATCATCAGCCTTTTTAACATTCCCACTGCTGGGACACAGGCCTCCTCTCTAAGAGAAAGAATGGGCCGTAATCCACCACGCGGGCCCAGTGCGGATTGGTGAATGTCACATGTCTTCAAATTTTTGGTTCTAGGACATGCCGGTTTCCTCACGATGTTTTTCTTCACCGTTTTGAGAGCAGCGGTGATAAATTAAATTACACAAAGTAACACGCCTGGCTGGGTTTGAACCCGCGACCTACAATTCGTAAGTCGGGGCCGTTACCACTCGGCCACCAATGCTCTCACGTAGGTATCTACGTTACTTTAATTTTATCGCTTCCTTTAATACGAAAATTAAATGTATGAAAATACCTATATCATATATTTAGTTTAGGTACCCTGCAATAGACAAAACTTTTCTCCTTCTAACATAATTCTCAGTTTTTTTTTTTTTTAATAAGTATTATCCTACCTTTTTACACGAAAATGAGAACCAAACTAGTCGTACCTACCAACATTACAGAGCTATTCCTTTTTTAAAAATCCATGCACGTATCCCATTGGCTAAAATTAACAAAAACAGGACTCAAAAATTTTGTAAAACAAAAGCATTTTGGAACCAAATGTATACTACCCTCTATTTGGCTGCAAAACAAAAAGTATATAATAACAATTCGAAGGACACTAACTATTAGCACTGTCCACTTTTGTATATAACTTGAGAACCAAGTTAATTTTGTAACTAAGCTTAACTTTCTTCACCCTTAAGTCGTTTGGATAAAGTTAATATTTGATTGGGAATGATTTAAATAGATGCATCTGGGGGGTGGTTTAGCAAAAAGTTGCAAGCTTGGCAAGGTTGCCAACTGAGCTGGTCACTGGAGAATTGTTTAGTTGGCCAGTTCACATTCAAAGTTGCGCTGTTCCACTCTGGTGGGTGGTCATTTTCAAATGGTTTTAATACATTGCTCTGTTAGACTAAATTTTCTTTAAGAATGAAGAAAGAAAGAAAACATGTTTATTCTGCCCAAAATATTTCAGCTTATCACAAACTGAAATAAATAGAAACCAATTTGACTGTCGGACCATGATCCGACAGTCAAATTGGTCGGACCCATAGATCGGGCATATAGGGGCCCAAAAGGGCCGAAGCCTACTGGGGTCAAGGGTTATGTGAAAATGAACCCCGAAAACGCTTAGTCCGAACCGTGGAAGTTTCAACAACGTAAGGATGGATATTTGCCGTACACGAATCGGTTGTCAGATGGTAGAAATGAGATGGCAGAATCAAGTCATGCAATTCCCGCGCACACTCTCCAAAATGCATCCCGTAAAATACTGAAAAGCTGGCTACTCTACGCCTGTGCTCAAAGCTTTGTAAATTGAACTTAGCCCATTCGCACGCATTTCCACCAAGTCCAAAGCTGCTAGGTCAGTTACAGTACTTAAAGCCGCGTTAATATAATAATACAATACAAATACATAGGTATGAGTAGCTGTTGTATAGTTTTACCATAAATATACACAGGATCATTCTAAATTTTAATCAATTCACCGCCAACAAATACATAACAATATTTCCAAAAAACCTACTTATTACAATTCCCCAATGTTTGTTTGTGAGTGCTTTGGTCAATAAACTAATTAATTAACGGAAAATATTGTTGTTTCAAATGATTCTCATTTAGTCAGTGATATTGCAATAAAGTATTGAGTTGCATTTATGTATTTTAACTATGGAAATACAAATGAATGGCTATTTATTTACTGTCTAATTTTTCGCACTTTTGTGTTGCTAAGCGAGAAACTTGAGAATTACCAATTTGGATGATTACTTTGAAACTATTTGTTGAATTCTCAGAGGAACTTTATTTATTTATTTGCATATACACACTGACGACTTATTCACAAATCAACAATATAATTTTTTTATGGTAGGTAAAATCATACAATGACAAATCCCGCCCTTGGGCGGAGTGGGAAATAGTGTCAGACCCTTACTGACTAAAAACCTACCCAATTCCTTCCCTGCCTTGGCTCCAGGGCCCTGGTATGCATTTTCGTACCTCCCCAGAGCCCCAGACTAGGCCTCGACCCTACTGGGTCCTTACAATTTGCTAAAAACTACTTGAGGCTTGCGGGAACAGTGCGCTCCGTAAATGACTTGGGCTCGTTCCGGTCTAAATCAACAAATACTTAATAATAATATTTATGAGGTGATCCTGTGTACAACAAACCCTTTACAGATATGTCGTTAGAAACAACAGATCTCCATTTTTTACCATCTTTACTAAATTTAAACTAACATTAAGTTCTTAGGAAGCAATGTAAAGCGAACAAGAGGAGAGTATCGCCGCTGCCTTGAGCCAGCCACCGCAGACACCCGTCCTGCCAATTCACGCCCATGCCGACATATTGGAAGAACAAGGCAGCATATTTTTATAAAACTTTTATAATGCTATCATTATTGTTTACTTTTATAGACTGAGTTTTTTTTCTAGGTGTGAAAATCATCCAATGACATCTCCGCGCCCTTAGATGGGGCGGGAAATAGTGTCAGGATTTACTAACTAAAAACTCACTCCTGTTCCCTCTTTGCCTTCTTTCCAGGGCCGCGGAATACACGTTCACATTACCCATGGCCCCAGTAGGCTTCGACGAAGGAGATGTCAGCAAAACTCAGGGCCTAGCAGGGTCGAAGCCTATTTGGGCCAAGGGTTTGCTTCTGAAAGGAAGACTCGACCCGACCCTGGTATGAAAGGCAACGAAGGTACAGACTCCCGCTCCACCCAAATGCGGGAGATGTCATTAGATGATATTCCTACCAAAAAAAATAGGTATGTGTTTTTTTTATGGATAGAAGCTAGTCTTAATTACATGTAAAGACAGAAGTTGCTTTGATTACAACAAAGTCTTGAAGCTGTCGAAGATAGTGCGTACTCGTCTAGAGCCCATTCCCAGGACCAGATTAAGTAGCCTGGATGAGATCTATCCTATACAAAATCAGACTACTTCTGACTGAGAATGATAAGAAACCCATTCATCCATGACTTTTAAAATTGTCTTGTTAGTGAGGATCTACCAAGGCTCCGACCAGACGAATGTTGTCTGGTCATAGAGAGAATACATATGTCCAATAGCTGACGCTTATGTGTATCGTGACTCTTTCGTGGACCAGTAACTCTTCCTGGCATATATGTATAATTGTATATTATGATCTTATCAATTATTACGTAACGGGAAAAAACTCGACAAAGAATTTCACTGTTTAACTGAAGTATAAATTATTCGGAGTCGATCTTTAACAGTTGTCTGTCCCACCCTACCCTCTGCCCAGGAACGGAATACCAAAGACTTGAAAAGTCATAATCAACTCAAATCACGTACCTAAACTGTCCGTGAACCAATGAATCACGCGCAAAAAAATAACATAATAAATTACAAATAAAAAAACTTTTTTAAAAACAAGCTTTCAATTAAATTGGCTAAAAAGAAGAAAATAAACTTTTCCTTTATAACTTTTACAATCAATTTATAACGGCATTATACAATTTATAAGATACAAAAGCTTGTCGCGAGATTTAGAAAACATTAAAATCAATAGATGAAGTTATTTAACTTATTTAATTAATGAAGTTATTTAGCTGTGTATTTACAGAGTTAAATCTCGCGACAAGCTTTTATATCATATAAATTGTGTAATGCCGTTATAAATTGATAGTAAAAGTTATAAAGGAAAAGTTTATTTTCTTCTTTTTAGCCAATTTAATTGAAAGCTTGTTTTTAAAAAAGTTTTTTTATTTGTAATTTATTTTTTACTTTTTAGTTATACCTTATTTAAATCACATTTGTATTACTATTCTCAGCAAGTCCTTTTATTTGTTACCCATATTATAAGAAAGCATAAGAAACTTAGTTTTCTTTAGAAGTTTTCTTTAGTTATCTTTAGAGGTCTGCCAGGATTTTTTTTTTACTGGTTGGTAAAATCATCCAATGACATCCCCTGCCCTTAGCCTTGGTTCGGTCTGTTACCGGACGGGCGGACAGCGAGCTACCCATTGCCCGCCGTCCATAAGTCCGCGCCTACGGTGGCAGGAAATCGGGATCGGAATTACGGCGGCGGCTGCGGCGTGAGCGCCGTTGCCTGATGCGGTCGGCCTCCTCCTTTGCTAGCATTACTGCTTCGCAGAAGGAGGTGACCACCTGAGAAGTCTACCAGGTTGGATTTATTAAACAAAAATGATGGTGGTGGATCGTAAGACTAACAATCAACCTAACTTACATGAAATAGCCAATTGCGAAGTTGTCCGGAGTTTATCTACCTGGGATCCACAATCACAAATACTGGGAAAGGCGGAGAAGATTCAAGCACCGTAAAAAGATTGACGCTTTTGAAATGTGACGCTGGAGGCGTCTACTGAGGATAAAACAGACTGTTCACCGTACTAACGCTTCCATTCTTAAAGAGCTTTGCATTAAAACAAAAACTTTCGTCGATTGTGCAACAGCGAATTTTTAAGATGTTTGGATATATCATAGGCAATGAAAGCTCTTTGGAACGTTTAGTGGTACAGGAAGAGTAGAGGGTCTACATTCTCGCGGCCAATCGCCTACCAGATGGACAGACCTCACTAAATCATCTTCGAAGTGTTCCCTCATTGAATGTACACGAAGTTCCATGAATAGAGAGAGATGGTGAAGTCTCGCAAAAGCCGCAACCAACCTACCAGACGATCCAGAAACACTACCACTCCACCAAGAGTATGACTGAGAAAAAGGAAAATATTGGACTTAGAGTAATGTCACTTTATTTTTCAAGTTACTCTCTGCAAGCCCTTTCAATTGGTACCTATTTTGTAGGAGTATATTAAAACTAATTAGTATGATCGATGGGGTTGTGTCGTTTAACTGCGGAGTTGCAATGACCACGATCCAGCTCCATCATCAGACCCTGTTTACCATATAGGATCCAAGTACTCGTCATTAAAAACCAAATGAGCCTAAACCGATGGGGTTATATCGTTTAATTGTGGAGTTCTTATGGCAACCTTCCAGCTCCATCATCAGACCCTGGTTACCATATAAGATCCAAGTACTCATCAATAAAAATCAAATGAGCCCAAACTCGATGGGATTGTGTCGATTTCTTACGAAGTTCCTATGGTAACCTTCTAGCTCCATCATCAGACCCTGGTTACCATATAGGATCCAAGTACTCGTCATTACAAATCAAATGAGCCTAAAGTCGATGGGGTTATATCGTTTAATTGCGGAGTTCCTATGGCAAACTTCCAGCTCCATCATCAGACCCTGTTTACCATATAGGATCCAAGTACTCTTCAATACGAATCAAATGAGCCCAAATTTGATGGGGTTGTATCGTTTAACTACGGAGTTCCTATGACCACCTTCCGACTCTATCATCAGACCCTGGCTACCATACATAATCAAAGTACTCGTCAATACTAATCAAACGAGCTCAAACTCGATGGGGTCGTATCGTTTAACTGCGGAGTTCCTATGACCACCTCACGGCTCCATCATCAGACCCCGGCTACCACATAGGATGAAAGTACTCGTCAATACAAACTAAACGAGCCCAAATTTGATGGGATTGTGTCGTTTAAGTGCGGAGTTCATGTGACCACCTTCCAGCTCCATCTTCAGACCTTGGTTACCATATAGGATGAAAGTACTCATCAATACGAATCAAACGAGCCCAAATTCGATGGGGTTGTAACGTTTAACTGCCGAGTTCCTATGATAACCTTCCGGCTCCATCATCAGACCCTGGCTATCATACAGGATCAAAGTACTCGTCAATACGAATCAAACGAGCCCAAATTCGATGGGGTTGTATCGTTTAACTACGGAGTTCCTATGACCACCTTCCGACTCCATCATCAGACCCTGGCTACCATACATGATCAAAGTACTCGTCAATACTAATCAAACGAGCTCAAACTCGATGGGGTCGTATCGTTTAACTGCGGAGTTCCTATGACCACCTTCCAGCTCCATCATCAGACCCTGGCGAGCATATAGGATGAAAGTACTCGTCAATACAAACTAAACGAGCCCAAATTCGATGGGGTTGTGTCGTTTAAGTGCGGAGTTCCTGTGACCACCTTCCAGTTCCATCATCAGACCTTGGTTATCATATAGGATGAAAGTACTTGTCAATACGAATCAAACGAGCCCAAATTCGATGAGGTTGTATCGTTTAACTGTGGAGTTCCTATGATCACCTTCCGGCTCCATCATCAGACCCTGGCTATCATACAGGATCAAAGTACTCGTCAGTACTAATCAAGCAAGCTCAAACTCGATGGGGTTGTATTGTTTTATTGCTGAGTTCCTATGACTACCGTCCAGCTCCATCATCAGATCAGCTCCAAGTCATCATAATGTTGCATTGTCACCCGATTTACACATGCATGTAAAATTTCAGCTTAATCGGTTGAAGATATTTGCTTCAAAATTGAGTTGCAAGATTTGAGCCGAACATACATAGTTACATACAGTGCAAGCTAATAGAAAGCTTGTAAAAAAGATTATAGCTAGTTAAACACCGAACCGTTAGGTGATGAATTTTAAATAAAAACCAACTGACTGTAACACTGAGTCACAAGCATGGTACACATTAATTAAATAAACCAAGGCCTTGCTGAACACGTGCTATTAGTCATTGGTTACTAAGTTAGATAATAGTTACAGGATTTGACTGCTAAGATTAAAAAAATATATCTAGCTGCGGCCAGAGGCTTTGCTCGCAAAAATTATCCTAAGGGAACATATTCCCAGGGTAAAGAATATTTTATGTGCTATTTGAGGATATGGTCTATCCGTGTGCCAAGTTTCATCGAAATCTTTTCAGCCGTTATAGCGTGAAGACGTAACAAACATACACATAAACTTTGGCAGTCTCTGTTTGCTGCCAGTGGCTTAATTCAATTTCTATTTTTATTTTTTTTCATTACTTTTCTACATTGTGCTCACATAATAGAAGAGATAAGAAATGTGTAACCAAAATTAATGTAACTCATAATATGATTTTAAAAGAGTGTGCATAGAGTTTCTGGCACGTTCTTCTCCATAGACCTACGCTTTGGAACGTGCAATTTAGCTTTACTTTTTTTGACTGACCGACATTTTGACTACTCAAATGAGTTTGAGTTTGAGTGAGTGCACCTCTTTGCCAGTTTTTGAGCTCATTGCATGCTGGTGCACAGGCTTGCAAGGTGCGAAAAAAAAATCAAATACCGGGCTACCAGACATTGTACATCTGTAACCTGTTCCACCACTATAAACAGAAGACTTTCATGTCCTATGGATCCTCTCTTTTTAAGCATAAGCATAATATTAGCCTAATCAGCCTTATAATGTTCCCACTGCTGTGACTCAGGCCTCCTCTTTAGGAGAGGGAATGGACCGTAATACACAAATGAGTCCAGTGCAGGTTGGTAGATATCACGTGTCTACCAATTTTTTATTTCTAGGACTCGTTTTCATGGTTTCCTCACGATGTATTTCTTCACCGTTTTGAGAGCAGTGGTGATGGAATAAATTACATAAAGTAATGCGCCTAGCTGGGTTGGCTTTACCACTGGGCCGTAACTGTTCTCCTCTTGTCAAGGTTGCAGGGCTATCTGATAGAGGCTCTGAGTCTACAGTCACCTGGAACGCTAAGGGCTACTGCTGGAAAACAAATGACGATGATTTTAGTCAGTAAAAATCTAACACTCCTTTTCGCTCCACAAAGAGTGAACCTGAAAGAAGTTATTTATGATTATTTCCCAATTATTATTATTCCTTATAGCCATAGCTTCGACGACCATCTGTCGAAGCTGTCGTTGCGTGGTTGGATCAAGGGCCTGACACAGAAGGTAGTACTCTTCGATACGGCTCGGTTTGTGAGGAGATACCTGTCTCTGGAGCCCTAACCACCGGTAGCTTGGCCCTTGACCCTGCTCCCGACACCGGCGGACTACTGTATTTTTTTTATATTTGTTTTACAATTTATTTAAAAATGGTAAAAAATATACAAAGGAAATAATAGTAAAATATTTATTTGCTAAAAACATTGTATAAAATTGTCGAAATTAAAGGATAAGTAGAAATGAACCCTATGAAAAGCACTTCGAAAGACAATCCCTTTCATTTGCCAAAAGAAATGCAATGTCACATAAATATGTTAGCAAATAAATGAACTTGTAATCAATATAATTTTTGCTGGGTTTGTACAACATGTTACAATAAAAACAGCAAGATCTGATACTTATTAGGTATTCTTATTTCAGTAAAAATTTCTATGTGTATCTACAATATACGTATATGTTTGTTACTCCTTCACTCTGAATGGAAATGGATGACATTTGGCGGACAGGTAGACCGTGTCCTAGAATAGTAAATATGATAGTTTTTATTTCAATAGTATGTTCTCTTGAAATATTTTTTTTAGAAGTTAGTTGCGGATAAAAATCTGTAACTACGAGAAGATAAGTCGAAAATGTTAGTTGTTTAAGACATCCAATTAGTCCAAAATAGTTATAAATCAGATCAATGTTTACAGAAACACGTACAAAATGACTGTACAAATAAACGAAATATCGCACAGTTCAAAAGTCCGCACGGTTAGCTGTCCAGAGATGAAAATAGACAGTTTGGTAGCGATATATCAGTTAGTCACCCAGCACTGTGACTCACCTCCCGCCGAGCTGAGCGTGACAATCATACCGACTGTTATAGATGGCACTTCATTATTTACATATTAATGCGATGATGAAATAACCATATTGTTTAATATTCATATTTTATCTGAAAAGGAAAAAACGTAATCCTGGTCGACTTCTGAAAGGAAGGTTCGGCCCCGGTATGATAGGCAGAGAAAGAACGGGGTAGGTTTTTAGTCAGTAAGAGTCTGACACTATCTCCCAATTCGCCCAAGGGCGGGACTTGTCATAGGATGATTTTACCTACCATAAAAAAACTCTTGTAGGATCACTTTGTTTTCTGTCTGTCTGTCAAGACCTTTTCTCTGAAAAACACGTGGAGATGCCAAGTTGAAATTCGAAAACCGTTTAGTCAGGTCTGCGCTCCCTTGAAGCTGTGAAAAAATCAAGCTTTTAAGAACAAGAAAAAAAAATACGGCTGTTTACATTACATTACATAATCTCAAGGGAATCAAAATTCGGTACTTTCCGTTAAATAATCCGCATAAATATAGGAAAAAATCTGAAAACTGTAAATTTGAACTTACGTCGCAAAAAAAAAACACTTTTTCGATTCGGAAAAATTTTCTAGACTAGATTCGGAAATTGAACTGTTTTCATAGGTAAGTTTGTACGGAACCCTCAGTGTGTGAGTCCGACTCGCACTTGGCCGGTTTTTTGTAGGACGGTTCCATTTAAAGTCTAGATAGTAAACATTCGTATATTTGAAAGTTTATTCAATAAAACTGTAGCGACATCTATGTCGTCACAAATGAACTAATCCTGCATCGCACAAGTAAGATTCGCGCCGCGATTGGAACATATAGAATAAACCCGAATTCATCTATCGGGCAGTAGCCCACCAGATATAACACCTGTCTGGTCGGAGGATCCTCCCTTTTCAAAGGAGGTTTATGGGACTTTACTCTCTGTCCCACTACCCCCAAAAAACCATAAACAACTACTTTTAAATAATTTAACTAATAAAATATTATAGCTTATTTTTATTTATTTTAATAATAAAAAGCCTTGCCCCACACTAGGAATTACTTCTGTCATCATAGATTTATTCTCAAACATATAAACTCACATACTCAAGACACCCGGACCCAAAATACCTATCTGTAGGTATACAAATATTTGTTACAAAGTAACCATTACTTTGTGTACATTACACAAAGTAATGCGCCGGACACAACCCTTACAACTCGTAAGTCGGGCCCTGTACCACTCGGCCACCACTGCTCTCAAGGACGTCTAAATTTAAACTAATTAAGAGTTACATCGAAGAATTGCTTAACTTAAGAGCAGTTGGTAAGGCACATTGCTCACCAGAAAACAATGGTAGATAGGCCCGAAAGGTTCTGGAGTGACGACCGCGTACCAGAAGACGCAGTGTTGCAAGGCCTTTCATAAGGTGGACCGATGATCTGGTGAGAGTCACCAGAAACTGCTGGAAGAGTGACGCACAGGATCGGTCGTTATGGCGACACTTTAGGGAGGCCTATGTCGAACAGTGAATGCCTTTTGGCTGAAATAATGATGATTCAATCCAATAACTATCCTTGAGATTTAGACAACAGTGTAACTAATATAATATCACTACATAGTATAAAACAAAGTCGCTTCCCGGTGTCTGTCCCTACGTATACTTAGATAAAACTACGCAACGGATTTTGATGCGGTTTTTTTAATAGATAGAAAGACTCCAGAGGAAGGTTTATGTGTATGTAATACATGCATAATATATTTAATATAAACATTTAATATAACGCGGTCTTGTCCCAAGCTAAGCAGAACTTGTGTTATGAGTAAGTAAGTAGACAACTGATAAACACACTTATATATTTCTAAATACATACATATTATAGATTAATTACACCAAGACACAAATGATCGTGCTCAGTACACAAACATTTGTGCTGAGTGGAAATCGAACCCACGACCTCTGGCATAGCAGTCAAGGCCACTAACCACTAGACCAGCAGGCCTGTCAAACTTCATTAAACATAGAGAATTTCCATCCGTGCCTACTCGAGCGAAATAGAAGCGGGTCGCTACTTAATACATATTAGTTATCAATCTAAATACCGACCAAATACAAACTATTTAATGAAATACAACACATAGTATTACATAGTCTGCCTCCATCCAATATCGACGCCTGCGCTCTTGTTCGCATACTCATAACATCAATTTCTGTTCACATAATATTTTCATGGCGCGCTCCTAAATCACGATATACCAAGTTATTTTCAAGGAAAATGTCTTTTATAGCTTATTTAGAATATTCCTTTATGCCATAAAATTTGCAGACGGCCAGTCGAGACTGCCTATGTTCATAAATATATCGGTGTACACTACCTACGTGTATCTTGTGTGATTTGCTCATGCGATATACAGCAAGATAGATTATAATTTTTCTTTTTGGTTTGTGGCTAATGACTGATTTGACTGGTTCTCCAGCGAATATATTTATTTCTGATTGAATACGGGAAGTATTCCTGTTTCGGCACCTAAGCTATTCCTCTTTCGGCACCAATAGGTATTTTTGGTATGTTGTTTCCAGATTCGGCACCAAGCTAACATACCTATTGGTGCGGAAAGAGGAATAGCTTGGGTGCCGAAACTTTTGGTGCGGAAAGAATTGGTGCCGAAACATGATTACTTCGAATACGGATTTGGAATTAAGAATGTTTGAAAATGTACCGTGAAAAAAAAGTTACAGTTTAATAGGGGAATTCAGTGTATTGACTACAATTAGATACCTACTATTATACCTTCAATTATACCATTTGTGAGCAGTGGTGATGAAATAAATTACACAAAGTAATGCGCTTTTCATAAGTCTACCATAAGTTCATAGCTAGCTCTATGGACTTGCGACTTATAAGTCGGGACCGTTGCCACCGCTACCGAAAACAATGTGTTCTAATCCGTTATACAAATTCATAGGAAAGTCTAAAATAATGAAGCGGTTTTGGGGACACAAATGGAAGATATTCTGCCTGTCCCCTTTTATGTGTCTTGCGATGACGTGATGACTGGAGCCAGAAGTAAAATCCAACTTGCGGTGTTTAACATGTTTTTATAAACATTCATCATCATCATCATCAGCCTTTTAATGTTCCCACTGCTGGGACACAGGCCTACTCTCTAGGAGAGGGAATGGAATCCATCACGCGGGCCCGGTGCGGGTTGGTTGGTGGATGACACATGTCTTCGAATTTTTGGTTCTAAGACATGCAGGTTTCCTCACGATGTTTTCCTTCACCGTTTTTGGAGCAAACTTTGGTAGTAACAATTACTAGTAGACCGATGAATAGTCCAACTAACGATGTGTGTGCGGATGAATGGTAGATGATTTTATTGGCATGTCAGATATTATCAATATTTCGCAATCTGTACCGCCGCGTCATTCGTCATTCATTCATTGTTAGACCGTTGTAATTATTTAAATAAATAATTAAAAAAAACTATTTTGAAAGTTTGGACTAATGACAATATGATAAATAATCTAGTCTGAGTTTCGAGACAGTTGAAAGGCCAGAGAGCGAGAGACGCTAAGGGTAGTGCCCCAAATTCTGGACTTGTGTTGCCACTTAACTAACTTAACAATATTGACTTAAATATTAACATGCAACACTAAATCTAAGGTGCGTTTACCTATGCCATATGTGACGCCACACGGTCATACCTACAGATAAACATGAAAAGCGTCTATTAATAGGCAGGTACTATGTTGACGACCTTTTACAAATCACCTGAAAAAAAAAACAATTCAAAAGCCTGACGAAGTTCTTTGAACCCTGAAGAACAATTAGTGCATCAAACCTTCATTGTCCATAGTTTACGGCGCATCGGATAAACAGCTGTGCTAATATTTGATATGGCAACACAAAGCGACGCCGATGCACCAAGTTCGTTGCACCATATTTTAGTTGGCAATGTTTAACAAAGGCCCTTTTTGATAACGAAGAATTTTGTGACTCATGGATTTTAGAGACGTATGCTAAGGCATGGGCTGAAGCGATTTAACCCAAATAATTCCACTTCAAGCATAAATAGTTGATTGTGTCTCATTAGCGTCAGCTGACGCCTTTGCCCGTGTGAAAAATGAAAATGATTCCTGGGTAACATAGTTCTGGTATAAAAAGTATCCTATGTGCAGGACATGGTTTATCCATGTTTTATTTAGGAGCAGTGGTGGCCGAATGGTAACGACCCTGACTTACGAATTGTATGTCGCAGGTTCAAACCCAGCCAGGTGCATTACTTTGTGTAATTTAATTTATCACCACTGCTCTCAAAACGGTGAAGGAAAACATCGTGAGGAAACCGGAATGTTCTAGAACCAAAAATTCGAAGACATTTGACATCCACCAATCCGCACTGGGCCCACGTGGTGGATTACGGCCCATTCCCCCTTCTAGAGAAGAGGCCTTAGTCCCAGCAGGCAGTGGGAACATTAAAAGGCTGATAATGATGATGATGATGATGAAGTTTTATCCGAAATGCGTTTAGCTTTTTAAGAGTGATGAGGAAACATACGTACAAACTGTTACCTTTCTGTGTTAGTGTGAAGGATTAACCTACGACACGACGCCAACGCATAATTGAAAATATTTGAATTAAAATTATGTCAAACCAATCATATTTCTTTATTGCATTTTTAATTAAAATCTAGTATTGTAAGTTTTGTATTAAATAATGAATCAACTAAAAAAAGATTAAAAGTTTTTTTTTTAATTATACAGACAGTTAAAGCTATGGAGAAGCCGAAACCTCAATAATAAACTTAATATAAACTGTTGGTAAAGAAATAAATATCTTGTTTTACTTGTAGTTTGCTAATTAATTTAGAATTGAGAAGAAGATTTATTTTTTTCTTGTATTGTTACAGCGTACTTTGAGACAATAGCTAAGTGATGTCTAAGAAAAAAACATTTGATGGTTTGGCAGCGAGTAAGGTATACAAAGCAAAGACAAGGACAAGGCTACATTCAACATTAGGTGAAGAGCAGTATTTTATTGTTGATGTCATAGTTTAGATGTTTTTTTTTTCTTTTATGCATAAATAACAATAAAAACTAATAATGTAATAAGTCAGTCTTTACAGCTTTTGAATCATGATTGCACTTTTCTTACACTTATTGTAGGTATATCGTTTACTTAATTATTTTCACACCTCCAACCCGCTAGCTCTCATGACTTGGACCAAAACGCAGCGAGGTGCAGTAATTAGTACAGTGTGGTCAGCCAAACAGTTTTGCTTCTATTTTTCTTGTATTTCACAATTGTATTGTATTGCATGTTTGTATTGCTTGGTTGCTGTTTTAGTTCTGTTAATGATATCTAATATTTACTCGTTATTTAGTGTCGAAAGTGTTAAGTTTATTTGAACGAAAAAGACTATGTTTTATTGGGCCATTTTTCTTTCTATTTCAATTACAAAAATATTACAACTACCATGAAAAATGAGACGTCACTATAAGACTGCCTCGGCCTGGAGGCCGAAGATTGAATCTCACACAGCACCGTCGCCTTTATAAGACTAGATAAGTGATAGGTAGAAAGAAGTTTATAAATGACATTAATAATAAAAAAATAACCAATAGTCGTGTCAGGTACTGGCTTAATAGTCAAGAGCCTCGACACCTTAGGAGGCTCTCGTTAGGCGGCTGGATCAAGGGCTTGATTCAGAAATCGGTACTCCTGGACACGGCTCGTATAGTTAGGAGGTTCCTTACTCTGGAAACCTGACCGCCGGTAGCTTGAACCCTCTTACTAATACTCGGTGGGATACTATTTTTTTAATATTTTTAAATGCTTTTTTTAAACGTTTAAAAATGTAACAACTGTGTAAGTAAATGAAATAAAGGAAAACAATAAAATTTACGAACAAAACTATACACAACTAAACGTATCTTATTTTTTTTAATGGTGTGAATGTACCTATGAAATGGTCGTTTTATGAAACTATACATTTTGAACAGTTCAATTAAACTATATATTAAAATATGTTATTCCCTTATAAAAAGGTTCTTGTTTTTTTGGTTTTTCTTTTTTCTGTACCTAGAAGAAACTACATATATAATACCAATGCTGCCAGTCTTCTGGGTACATTTCCGGATGACAGCGATGTGGAGGAGTACTTCGACGCCTGAGTGTACTGTGTTTTTGTATTATATGTACATAGGTAGGTTTTAGTATAATTAGTTTAGTTAATATTTAAGGTTTTGTACATGTGTAGATATAATTTAATTAGTTATTTATGTATTTTTAAACTTAATAAAATCTGTTAATACCAATATATATATACACCTAGGTATTGTACAAACATAATGTATAAACGTAGGTTATAAAACTTATAGTTTGTTAATATTTAAGTAATGTAAATACATTATTTTTGTTATTTTCTGATAAAAAGTGTTACAAAAATCAAATGTATCATGCTGTCGGTACCAGGGCGACAGGTTTGCGTAAAGAATGATCGATGAGCAGTATATTAGAGCAGGTGCATCCGTGAAATGAGTCATTAGTCCATCATTATGGGCTTATAATTGCTCAGAGAACATGCACCTCGCGATTATGTGCTCCTGGTACTCTAAACTATATGTAATATATAAATATAGTTAAGTGGGGAAAAGATTACTTGGTGATTAATGTACCTACAATTAAGATTGCTATTTTATGTTTTTTTTTTTTAGTTTTTCACTGCTTCTTACTTACTGGTGACAGCGACTTCGTTCACATCAGATTAAAAAGCAAACAATGTCATTTGGTCACAATTTTTTATGCGCATTAGATACCTAAAGTAGCCTAAATTACTTCTTATAACATAAAGTATATGCCAGTGAAATTGCCGCCAAAAACGGTTCAACAGTTTCGGAGATTATCCGGAACAAACAGACAGACAAAACTGATATTGATTATGCATTTAGTAAAAAAAAAAAACAAACTGACAATTCAATTTTATTTACTTACCAGTTTCGCACGGCTTTTTTTTAAGGTGGGAAGTCATCCAATGACTTCTCCCTCTCTAGGGTGGGACGTAAGGGTGTGTCAGACTTTTACAGCGTAAAACCTACACATGTCCTTCAGTTCCCCTTTGCGTTGTAAAACCATGGCTGCTCTTTCAAATGTCCCCAAAGTATTTATATATTATAAGGGAAGGCACGTTACGCGCAAACATTGCAATCAGAAAACCTGGACTCGAAAGTCGCTCCTCTATAATCAGTGTAATCACAGTCGCAAACCTATAGTCACTGATAGACAAGGACAGAGATAAGAGCCGGCGCTGCCGTGCGAGTAAAATAGCGTTAGCCGCCAATGTGTGTGATCGTCGTGACTGATGTGAAATCGTGCCATATAGGCACAATTTCAGCGGTCCACGTGCTAGAGGCCAGTCACTTATCTTCGGCTGTTTTGATTTAATCTAAACATGATTATTGTACCTACCTACAATTAGAATTGAGATTTCTATTGCATTTTTATTTCTAGCGATCGGTCCCGGATTCGCACGGGTACAAATTTTAAACACAAATCTACTTAGTTTATCGCTTTTTCCATTGTTAAAAACCGTATCAACATCTGTTGCGCGGTTTGGTTACGCGAAAAAATAGAAGGAGGTATAAAGATTCAAAAATTCAAAGCATTTTATTTCAAATAAGCACTTTTGCAATGTCAAGAAGTCAGTCTGTCAGAAAAAATGATGCTAATTGCACATTCCAAAGCGTAGATCTCTATGGAAGTGTGCAAGAAACTCCTTGGACACTCTTTTCGATCATTTATTTATTTATTCATTATAATTACACTTTATTGAGAGATGAAAATGTTGAGATGGATGTGTGGTGAAACGAGAATGGATAAACTGAGAAATGAATATATTAGAGGCAGTTTGAAAGTAGCACCAGTGACTGAAAAGTTGAAAGGAAATCTTTTGTCTTGGTATGGCTGTGTAAAAAAAGAGGAGGGATGAAACGCATGTTACTAAAAGAGCTATGAGCCATGCGGATGGAAGGAGAGGGAGAGGGAGACCAAAGAAAAGATGGATGGATTGTGTGAGGAGTGATATGAAAGAAAGAGGAGTTAGTGATAGCGTGACGTGTGACAAGACAGATTGGAAGAAAAAACGTGTTGCGCCGACCCCAAATAAAACGGGACATCAGCAGGAAGATGATAATGATAAAATCATTGATGAACACATATACAATGGGCAGCCTTATCGCATTCCGCGATCTCTTCCAGGCGTCCTGGAATGTACAGTAATTGCCTGGACAGGAAATGGGGCTGTCATTCATTTTATGTATTATAAATATCTCAGTTACATATTTCATTTGGTGACTTTGTTTTATGCTACACTGGGTTGCTGAAATTTTGGATGAAAACTTTATATTTATTTGCGTTACTAGGTAGTAGTTATGTTGTTTGTTTTCTGGATCTGAAATATCAAGGTCAACTGAAGGAACATAGATGGGTTTGACTCAGTAAAAGTCTGGCTTTCCCTCGAATTCCACCCAGAGCTAACACACAGAATTTTTGACACTTCACGTGACCCAAGAGCTGTCAGGCTCTTACCTCGGACAGGATACGCATTGCCATACAGCGTGGCAATGCCGCCAGTCTTTTGGGTACATTGCAAGTCGACTGCTATGCGGACGAGTTTTTCGACGCAATACTTTAGATAACTTTTATTCTTTTTTTAATGTATATTTAAATTCACAATGATAGTTGAGTGTTTTTTAGTACGTAATGTTAATGTAAAAAAAAGTATCTCGATATATTCGTATACTATCCTAACTTACGGTTTTGCTAACAATTTAACTTTAATATCTAAACGAACATTTCAACAATCTTAATTAAAGATCAAAATAAACGGAACCCATTAATCAAACAATAAAATAAGCGGTGATTTCACACAATTATTTGAATGCACGCGAACTCCCAAGCCTCCGATGATATTTGATGATTTCCAAGAATCACAAAAAAGCCGTATTTTATTCGAGCGAATTTTTCGCGTTTACTGGACACAACTGACCGTGAAATAAGCCAGTATTCTCAGAAATAACATTGATAATATTATCCTTCTAAACCGAGACGTCAAGGATAAATTTCGACTAGTAATTCGGCTCGACATCGCCCGTGCACGTGGGTATGCTACGCCTGAAGGAGTTTTCAGTGAATAAGACGTTTTAAACCTAATTGATTCGCTGAATTATCACGACAGTATTATTATTTAAATCTTTTGTGTCTGTCTAGTGGATTACGTAGGAAGTGCGAGGCAAATTGATCAGCGAGAGACTAAGAGTCAACAATTGACCGTGAATATGGTTTTATTAAGCATGTCATAGGAAAGCCATTGCTAATCAGCGAACGGATCGATGTCGTTTTTATTTCAGTCTTGAAAAGTTTAGTGCAAATCAAGTGACGAAGGCATTCTTTTATTCTAATTGTACTGGATACACTATTTTTTTATTTGTATAATCAGCTATAATTCTCGTCACACAAGTTGAACTATCATGGCGGTCGACCTTGAATGCGCAGTAACCGATTTTCGGGCCTCAATCGAAGTGGGGGCAACGCGTAACCATAGCAGATGGTTCAACTTATTTGCCGCGTACTATAATGTCATTGTCATATATTTTGTAACAGAAAATTCATGTAACATTTGAACATACAGGCCCGTGTGGACAACGCATCTTGTTCCACGCACGCCTCAAAGAGATTTATAATTGAAAGGCTCATTAGGGCCGATGCCTGCTAGAACGGGATACGGGAATTACGGGATAGTTCACTAGGGTTACTGCGGCCCTAAGATGCAGAGGGCAGCTAAAGGAACACTGCTGGGTTTTAGTCAGTAAAAGTCTAACACACCCTCTCGTTCCGCCTAGAGCAGGAGGAACAATTCGATAATTTCCCAATAAAAAAGGTACTGGATACGCTGGAGATACGATGCAGACTGCTTTTGGAGCAGAAGACAATCTCGTCTTCCATAGTAAAATAATTGCAATATGTTAGTTCATTATATGTTGCTAGCTGGCTTTTTTTTAATTGATAAAACCTAGTGTTTGACTGCAATCCCACCTGATGGTAAGCAGTGATACAATCATTGATGGCGAGGAGCACTAGTTTATTAAGAGCCTATTCACTCTTACCTTGAAGACACCTAAATTATAATCGGACGGAAAGACCGCAGTAGAAAAATTGTTCCAGTCCTTCGATGTACGCGGTATAAACTACGAAGCGAAATGCTTAGTACGGTCCGTAGAAGTTTTAACAACGTTGTTTGTTACATAGTGTATTGTTTATTCTTCATTCTGTTCCCAAAGACAGAAAAAAATGGTAGATATATTGTTACCAAGAAAGGCTATTTTCATTAATTCCTACCATTTTATCCCATCCTGTAGTTTTTCAATCCAGATCACTACTGCTACCGACACGATTTTGGCATCACCATCTCCTATGTTGGCGTCCCCATTTCCTTCTACTCCTTCAGGTATTTGAAAGTAGAGAATTATCCCAAAAGACATGGTCTACCAGAGTGTAAAATTTCTTTCAAATCCGTTTGGCAGTTTGAGCGTAAAGAATTAGCAAACACACACACAAGTACATAGTCGCGGGTATTTTCTAAAAAGGAAACCCGTGGTCTTAGAACGGAAAAGGCAACTGAAGGACACAAGTGTGGTTTTAGTCAGTAAAAATCTGACACTTCACGCTCCGTCCAGAGCTGGAAAAGTCATTGGATGATATCCCAAAAAAAAAAATTATATATAATTATGTTACCGGCAGTCTATATAATTCAGGTATTCTATACAATACCGAATGCGCAGCCGGTAATGTGTGTAAATAAAAAACGAGAGTAGGGAAGGAGGTGATGTAATTTTAGGGCACCCCGACACGAACAGGGTAGATAAGGGTTATTTTTTTTTATCACCACCTGAAAATAAAAGCTTTACTTTGAACCGTATCCTATACATTGCCTAGATATTGTATAGAATACCGGATTATATAGATTGCCGGTAACATATACATGTACACACACACACACTCATAGAAACGTTTGACTTTATAATATTAGTATGACAAAAACACTCAGGGTTTCTGTTAGATTAAAACCAAAAAAAAACTAAAAGAAATGCTGACTTAACATCAGGTACAAACAGGCATTCAAAAATAATTATCAAAGGAAGCGAAGCATCCACAGAAATGTCGCTGTTATTTACGAAGTGTATTATCCCAAGAATAAATGTTTGGAAACAAAAATTACGAAATACTTTCGTTCTGACCTGGACAGGAGTAGATACGCAACAGAGGCCGACTCTCATAACATTGCATTACTTTCTCCTTCCGTATTGCTACTATCTGTAAGTATTTTACGGCATGGTCAAATTATCTATTAGCCAGTCAGCAAGTTTTTGACGGAGCAATTACCTAGAGCCTAGAGTAATAATTTGAAAATGCGTCAGATTAATCACAAAAATGACAAAATTGTCACATTTATACAGCTTATTGCCTTTATACTGCTATCGTAAAACCAAGCAGAAAATGTATGAAAAAAGATCAATATTCACAGATTGTGTCACGTATCACCTGTTAAAAAATATAAAGAAAGGCTTGATGGCATGTCATCAATGACAATAAAATTTTACTATATTCAATAAACATGAACTAAATGTGTTTGAAATTATGGCTATCTCCAACGGTTTTGATTTTGACTTTAAAACTACAACTTGTGATTACTCATTAGATCCTTGGCTATACATTACTCAATCAGATCTTGCAGTATATTTTTTTATTTATAGAAAAACTACACTGTGTAATTTTCGTGATCAGATCATATTTTCAGAGTAGTTTTTGATACAAACGCAGTAACATACAAAGAGCTCTCTGTCATATTATTTACTCCGTCACCATACTTCTGAACATACATCAAATTCTCAAACACTTCAAAGACTCCATTTTTGTTAGTCCTGCATCTGATTTAGTGCTTCAACGTACGCCATTAATAACTCCAGCGTGTAGAATGTAATATGCCGCTTATATGCGTCAATGTCGGTATTCTTGCTCGTGTTTTTACGTAAATGTCTTTATGTGACAGTCCTGTTTTAGGATTCAGAACCTGCCCAAGATTTAAACTGAAATCGGGATTTCAGTTTACCTTTTGCTTAGGGACTGTACCATATTAATAATAATATTCCACAACGCCATCTAGTCCCAAACCAAGCAAAGCTTGTGCTATGAGTCGTATTAAACAACAGATAAATAAATATACTTTAAATATATTTCTAATGATTATTTTTTATTTTCAAATTAAATAAATTGAAAAATAGACAAAAAAAAATATGTCAAATGTCAATTAATAACCCGCCCCAGATCGTACCCGGTGCAAAAGTGCCCATAACACTCGCCGCATTACCTCGCTGAATAGCGATGGCCAACCTTTGCACCAAGAACGACCTAGACCGGGAGTCAACCGTAGCCTCCTTGAGCCTACGGCTCAAATCCCTTACAGAACACTGAGCCTCCGTAGCCCAACTGCCCAGAGTTTCCACAGCTACCGGCACAAAATGGTAAAGCCGCTCCAAGCAAGCATACTTTAGCCCTTTTTTTAAGGCAGGCGTCTTCAGCAGCGGCAGAGGCAGTATGCTATTTCTAAATACATATTATGGATAAATTACATCCAGACTCAGAATAAATGGTAGTGTGACGATCTGATTATATTCGCGGGGCAAGATAGGCCATAGATCCCCCAAAACAAAGAGGTTCGGGAGGAAAAAGGCTTCTCGCCCCGCAGTTGAAAAAAATAGGCGATTAAAAAAATCTCCACAAAATTGATCACTCCTATAACATGTGATTCGAACATAATTTACTCTTTCTCTGCCCACGCAGTAAGGTTGTGGAACTCTCTTCCGCCTAGCATTCAGCAGCAGTTTTATTCTATTCTATTCTATTCTTCTATTCATTCGAGATCTGAAAACTATTTCACTTTTTAAAGCCAAAGTAAAAGAGCACTATCTTTCCTCTTTAGTGTGATAAATACATAATATTTATATACATAAACATATAAATTTATCACACTAGAGGTGTATCTAAGTTTATATTCTTTTTAGTATAAGGTATGTATATATATTTTTAGTATATGTTATATAAGTATTTATTAATTTAATTTTAGATATCACTATCTCTTCTTTTCTTTTTTTTTGCACATTATCGTCTACATTTCTTCCAATTTCTCCTTTCGCAGGTCTGCTGGAAGAAATTTCTTTTTAAAATAAGCAGTACCTTTGTACAATTTTTATAATAATGTATTTTCTGTATAAGTATATGTGTTTACATAAATTGTTAAATAAATAAATAATTATTAAAACTAGTATTTTCAGGGTGTACTGTCACATCTGCAGTACCCCTTCCGAGCAACCAGTGAATGTTATATTATGGTGTTAACAATAAACAGATATATGCAATTGCAAAAGTCCTAGAGGATTTACTACCATATTTTGAAGTGTTCCATTGTCTCTGTCTGAAGTTTTGAATCATATCTTTACCAAAAGTAAAGGGAACCACCACAAAAGTACGGAGTCATATCATTTAACACGAGTTATTACAAATAAACGCTCTGAATTGAAAAACTTCACTGTAATATTATAATACAGTAAACTGACGTTTAGCCAGATTTTAATTCGGTTGAAATAAAGAGAGAAAAGGAAAGACTTTCGTTGTGCAACATTTAGCATGCAATACAAGGAACAGTGTTATTGCTCATAAAAATATCTTTAAAACATTTGGCCCATGTTGTTGTCGTTCACGTTGATTAATATACTTGTTTCATGTAACATTCCACTTCAAGAGTAACAAATAAACTTTTTTTTTTCGCTATATATTACATCTAATATATAAAAATATCGTGTGTTTTTAAAGAACTCGTCTGTACCGCTTTTTATGATTTTTTTTTGTGCATGTTTTGTAGGGTGCAATTCTAACTTATGTATGATATCAATTCAAATGTTTAAAGTGTAAAGAATGCAGAAACGCCACTGAGTATCTAACGGGAAGAGTCTAAATAAAAATGCAAATAGTCCGATTCAAACCACGTCTAATTGAACACAGCTGCAGGCAGGCTGGGTCGAAGCCTGCTGGGGTCAAGGGCCGTTTTCTGAGAGGAAGGCTCAGCCCCGGCATGATAGGCAACGAAGGAACGGAGTAGGTTTTTAGTCAGTAAGAGTCTGACAGTACTTCCTGATCCGCCCAAGGGTGGGATTTGTCATTGGCCGTCTAGTTCCAAGCTAAGCAGAGATTGTGTTATAAGTACTAGACAACTGATAAACATACTTATATATTTCTAAATACATACATATAATAGATAAATATTTCTAAGGCAGAATAACATTTGACGAATCAGCAAGTAAATATTTAAATAGATATATGTATTTTACAAAACAATATCGGTTTTCGCTTCAGTCTTTTTTTCTCTGACTCCTAAACCACTAAACAGATTTTGATGCGTTTTTCATTAATTGAAAGAACAATTGATGAAAAAGATTTGTATGTGTAATTTGCACTCGTGCAAAACTGGGGAAAATCACTAGTGTGATTTTAACAGGTGCAATTTAAAACTAGATTCTAAGCACCTTAATACTGATACTTGATTAAATTTTCCATAGATCTTATATAAATATGAGAGTGCAGCTGATTATGTCAATATGTAGCCGGGACGTGTACTGCTCTGTACCGAACTTGCACATTGTCGGTAAACCTCTCCACAGAACAGCTTTTTGGCAATAGATAGGACTCATCTTTGTTCACACATCTATACCTTCATTATTTTTATTCTACAACTTTCACACAACGCCATGAAGTCCCAAACTAACCAAACCTTATGATATGAGTATTAGACAGTTGATAAACATACATAAAAAATTCCAAATACTTACATATTACAGGTCTTATAATATATAAATAAATAATTAAAAATATAGAAATGAATCGTTAGTCTCACTAAAACTTGAGAACGGTTAGACCTATTTAGCCATTTTGGCCTTGAAATATTCGTGATACTTCAGGGAAGGTTTGGCAGTGAAAAAAAATTAAAAATTCCCGAAAGAAATTCCGAATACAACGCCATCTCTAATTAAAATGTAATTTTAAATTAATTATGCTGGTTCTGATAATGCCAGTTTAGATGGCGTTATCCTTTGACAGTTCAGTTAAAAGGTATCACAACATTCATTGACTTAGACTTATAAATTACACAAACATATCTTTTGAGTGAAAATCGAACTCATTACCACCAAAATGGCAGTCAGATCCACTAATCACTAGACCAACAGGCCAGTCAAAATTATATACAATATAGACTGTCTGTCCCTGTTGGACAGGGCAAACTACCCGCAGAACAGATGGCCAATATGGCCGAAAGATTTTGGAATGACGACCACATACTGGAAGATGCAATGATGGAAGGTCTCCTACAAGGTGGACCGATGGTCTGGCGAAGGTTGTAGGAATCCGATGGATGCGAGATGCATTACATGCTGTGTAGACACTTGGGTAACGCTTATGTCCAGCAATGGACGTATTTCGGCTGAAATAATTGAAGTTTCGGTTACGGCCGAAACTGGAGGAGAAGCTGCAGCTGCATCAGCACTTGGTTACAGTAATTTCGGCAACAAATCATTTTTCTGTCGGTCACTATACAATAGTGCCCAGAGCCTCAAGTCCATTATTACATTAAGGGTCAGAATAGTCTATCATTGATTTTATTATTATTTGTATTGATAAGTTTGATAATCTACTAATACTCTTATAATGGCGTCATTATGAATTTCCAATGATCAACCACTGATGCATCATTCAAAGAAATGTCATACGAGTAGAATAGTAATCTCGTACATAATGACAAATGAATACCTGGCGTATGCGGTAATCTGGTAAAATTTTGACAGTTTCTTTGATCAGTGACCTACCACTAGAACGTCACTGTGCAGTAATTGCTTTTATAATCAACACAATTCTATTGCGAGACCACTGACCGACCAATGATCGGTCATAATGAATTAATGGATTTCGGAACTTTTAGCAAAATAACAATAGGATCGAATTGGAATGACGAATTTGTAAAAATAGCAGACTAGGGTACCTGATCTTGGCTACCTACCTGCTTTCTGTCGCCTCTGCAAAATTCCCTGCTACTCTATGGCGGTACAACGTAGACGTAAGAGGATTACGGAGCTCCACCGCGAACTAAGTCAGGCTAATGCAAAATTATTTAATAAATATTTACTGAAAGGGCTTGTCGGCGAGAGCGCTTTATGGCGAATCAGATCATCTGCCAATAAAGAGATGATAGGATTTGGTGAAGTATTGTTAAGCGTATCATTTTATTATACGTAGCTTCATTCTTCACATACAAGTAACCATGTAGTGCCTTTACCCTATAAGGCTCTATTCGCACATTCAAAGAATCGATTTTTAATCGAATATTTTTAATCGAATATTTTTAATCGACTATTTTTTTTATCTGTCAACCTTACTAGCGTGGCGTGATATTCGTTCTGAGTACTTCATTCCTCTTTCTAGCGAGGCAACGTTCGCACGTGCTTTACTATAGTGAATACTTCGTGCCCAAAAATTATCCTTATTATGCCGAAAAGAAGAAATCAGGATAAAATTGAACGTTATCAACGTTCTTCAATTCAAGATCAACAGAAAATATTTAGATTAATGTTTTGATGAATGAATGATTTTGATTAATGATTCATAAACTCGTTGAAATTATTTGTTGGAAACCATCGTTTAAACTGTTTTGCTGATAGATTTAATGAACAATGATTTATGTTCCTTTACATGTTACTAAACACACATTCTGAAAATAAAATGCAGAGATTAGACTCCTGAATCCAATTCAGCTATTTGTTTACTCTAAAATAATAATCCAGAATTAGTTAGTTCTTTAGCCCATTGTGCCCCACTGCTGGGCGAAGGCCTCCCTCTCCCTTTTCCACACACGTCTGTCCTCGGCCATCGAAGGCCAGTCCCTCCGGTAATTATCCAGCTCGACTTTCCACCCTCGCCTTGGTCTGCCACGATGTCGCCTTGAGTTTAATAGGATCCAATAAGTGGCCCTTTTAGCCCACAGCTCATTTGACATACGGCAGACATGTCCGTTGTGGAAAGACAGCCAGACGTAGTATAACTTCGCAGATCATTGAACTCACAATTTCACAATAAAATAGCGCCTAAGCATCGATTAACCTGAACGATTTTGGCTAGCCTGCTGAAACAATTAATCTCTTTAGCTTTTAATACAATATGTAACTTGAAAAATACACACTCTTTTAATGATACTCCAATAAAATTGAAGTTAGAAATAGTTTTGCTTTTTTTTGGTAGGTAAAATCATACAATGACAACTCCCGCCCTTGGGCGGAGCGGGAGATAGTGTTAGACTTTTACTAACTAAAAAACCCACCCTGTTCCTTCTTCAGGCGGTCGCCTCCTTCTGCGAAGCAGTAATGCTAGCAAAGGAGGAGGCCGACCGCATCAGGCAACGGCGCACAAGCCGCAGCTACCGCCGTAATTCCGATCCCGATTTCCGGCCACCGTAGGCGCGGGCTTGCGGACGGCGGGCAATGGGTGGCTCGCTGTCCGTCCGTCCGGTAACAGACTGGACCGAGCCCAAGTCGTTTACGGCGCGCACTGTTCCCGCGCGCCTCAAGGAGTCGTCAGCAAACTGTAGGGGCCCAGTAGGGTCGAAGCTTAATCTGGGGCTTTGGGGAGGTATGAAAATGCATACCAGGGCCTTGGAACCAAGGCAAAGGAGGAACGGAGTAGTTTTGTAGTCAGTAAGAATCTGACACTATCTCCCGCTCCGCCCAAGGGCGGGGGATATCATTGGATGATTTTACCAACTTTTAAAAAAAAGTACCTCGTTCCTTCTTTGCCTTAGTTCCAGGGCCCTGGTGCTCACTTTCACATTAGCCATGGAAGTTAGACATGGTAGGACTGAGGTAGTGTTTTTTTTTTTAATGAAGACCATTTAATGGATTGTATGGAAGATTTTTATTTATGGGGTTTTTTTTTATGGGGTTAATAAACTTCTGTACATAATCTGGCTGAAATGAATAATATGATAATAAAAGACGGTTTAGGGAGTTTTTTTAATTACTTTATAGAAGGGAAATCGTTTGTCTTAGTATGGTCGTGTAAAGAGGAGGAATGAAACACATGTTCCTAAAAGGGTTATGAGTATACAGGTGACAGGGCAGAATGGAAGTAGAAAACGTGTTGTGGCGACCCCTAAATAACATGGTAAAAGGGCAGTAAGATGATGATGATAATGACTAGTACTTGACTGCAATCCCACCTGTAAGCAGTGATGCAATCGTTGATGGTAAGGCGCACTAGTTTATTAAGAGTCTATTCACTCTAGCCTTGAAGACACCTAAATTATAATCAGACAGGAAGACCGCAGCAGGTAAACTGTTCCAGTCCTTCGATGTACGCGGTATAAACGATGGGACAAAACGCTTAGTCCGGACCGTAGAAGTTTCAAAAACAGGAGGAGTGTTAAAGTTATATTTTGTTGATAAATTGGTTAGTTAACGATGATATTATTAAAATATTATTGTTAGTTAGCAATTTTTTTTTTTTCATGAATATTCCATAATACATTCTACATAAAACAACACAAGTCTGCCTACCCCTAAAGCGGCACGTATAGGAACACGGCAAAAGGTGTGGTATTAACACTGGGAATCAATTCAAACGCAGACCACGCGCCGCATTACTCATTTGAACGAACGTGGTTGAAGCGTTTGGGTTGCCACGCTAAAAGAAAAATGTCCCCGCAACACATATTAAAATCTGTGATTTTTTTTGACTTTTTTTATACCATGGGTAGTTGACTAAGATGGCCAGAAAATTAATTGGTATATAAAGGGAAGAGGAAATTTTATGGCCTAGAGTGGGACACCTTAAAGATTAATTTTATCATAAGATTTGGATACATTGAGATTTTTGAATGTGTGCTTTTAATTAACTTATGGAATGGTAATTGCTATTGTTGTAAATAGGTCCTGATTTGACGAATTTAATTGCAATTGAGGTAACTACTTTAATCTTAAAAAGATGAATATTTCCAAAATTGATTCATATGGGTGCTTTTCATAATCAAATCTCGAAATAAAAACTTTGGATTTGGCTTAAAATTGAAAAATTTACTTCACTGAAACATAATTCTTTTTTTCGATAATCAGCCTTTAATTAAAATTATTTATTTACTTTTTTAATTAGCTAACGAATAATTTTATACATTGACAAATTAAAAATGTTAGTGTTATAATTTCGTTTAAGTTAGCACCGCATGCCCCAAAAAATAAAAAAAACTACATGCTACATTAATACTCAAATTAAGAAGAAATCATTACAAAGTATTAACCAGATTTATCTAACACAATAGAAAAAAAAATACAACACAATATATTTATATTGCCTCTGGCTATTTCATCATCAAGATTCAAAGGAAAGGTTTCAAGCATTTTTTATTTAGTCTTAACTTTTTCACTGCTGACCAAAGGCCTCTCCCAACTTCAGTCAAGTATTTTTTTCTCCAGCCATCTCGAACTAGCCCTTGCGGTAGGCGTCTAAAGTTCACATCAACTTACTGACTGAGGCGATCCGGTGACGCTACGGTTGGATGTAGTGAGCTCATACCCATACAAGTCCATATAAAGAATACTAGCCGCAGGAGACTAGGTGGTGCGGAGTGGGTGCCGGATGGCTCTAATGAGCTGTGACCTTAAGACTTCTCGTTACCTTTTATCTTAAATGAATAAAATCCTGTATTTAAATATTACAATCATTTAGATGTTTTTTTTTTTTTGAGCAAATGGATATATACGAGTAGATAGTGATATAGTGAAAATATTATTTATTTTGAGTATGTCAGAATTATTTTAATAGTATATGCTTTGCTCGCCTGATAGTAGAAAATTATCCCAAGGACCATACTAACCTTATAGACCACACAAATATTTCACAGAGATTCTGTAGAAATAAGCATAACCTATTTTCTGTTTCTTTCTTCTTGTTTTTTTTTTTATATAAGAGTGTACGGGAATTTTTAAATTAAATTTACATAATTTCAACACTCACACAGGCAAAGTCACTGCTAGGTGCTTTTAATATATATTTTTCATAGAGTGATTACGTAACTAACCCCTACAACCCAACAACTGGGTTAAACTCCCTCGTTCCCGGGAAACTCGAAGCTGGCAACACACACAAGCGGTGTGCGGTAACATTTTTATTTTTTCCATCGTTTGTACATTTGTGGCAACATGTCGCTGTAAATTCAACGCGTTTTATATACGTTTGCATTAAAACCTCTCACACACAAACACACATACGAGCAAGCTTTTATTGCTAGTCGCAGAGGAACTTGACGTTTTTATGGGAGTCGTATTAAAAATGGTCTAATTTTAAGTTCTTTTCACATCAGCTTTGCTAAATATTATATTCATGACTTGTTTTATGACTCAAAACAGATGGTAATAGGTCTTTACCTATGATTGGCGTTTTCATAAACGAGTTGCTTGGAAGTGGTATAACTTTGGATTGACTTCGAAATATAAGTTCAAATTAACTTTATATTAAGGGTACGTTATACTTTTTCGAATTAGGTATTCATTGGTTTCTTTGTGTTTTGTATTTTCTGTAATATCGCAATATTTATAACCAATTTTGTACAAAATCTAAGAAAACATGATCGTGTGTTGCTCTTCAATCTCCATAGCTGACAAAAGAGGTGACGAGATCGAGTATTTGGTCATGTACTTACGACCCTGCCAGAATAAAAGCGAGAATCTTTTTCAGAAACATCTGACAGAGGCGAAAATGAAGCCAAATAAAAAGTAGCCTTAGTCCTTCTTTGAAGTCCAAACTTACCTCGTACCAAATTTCATCAAAATCGGTTCAGTAATTTAACTGTAAAAGTGTTAACAGACAGACGAAATTAGTTTTCATCATCATTTCAGTCGAAAGACGTCCACTGTTGGACATAGGCATCCCCCAAGTGTCGCCAGAATGAACGGTCTTGTGCTTCTCGCCTCCACTGGATTCCCGCAACCCTAATTACTTTTACGTTCTTATTATTAGTATAAAAATGGGAAAACCTAATTAAATACAATTATGTATAGGTATTTCTAGTTAAACTGCTATCATAAAGGCAATGGTTTGTATGTATGTGCATGTGTTTTGTTTGTTACTTCTTTACGCTCAAACGGCTGAACGGATTTCGATAAAACTTAGAACATGTGTAGACTATGTCCTGGAATTGCAAATAAGATAAAGTTTATACCAGGAGTACCTTTGAGATGATTTTTAACTATTTCGCGGGCGAAGCCACTGTCAGAAGCTAGTTCGTATTGATAGTGATTTAAATTATTTCTACACATATTCTATGCTGTTTTTGGTATAGTAGCGACATCTAGGACGTCATGTAGGAGTTTCCGATCGATTTGAATTATTAAAAATCAGGGGGTCTACTCTCTTTCTCCGAAACGAAACTTTCGTAAACGAACGAAATTCAAACGAAGTTTCGTCAGTGAACCTACTCTGTTTCATGTTCGGACGCGCACATGAAGTTCGGATCCATAGACAATCTTCGTGATTGAATGGAATGAACAATATTGTGTGGGTCTTTTTATATGTCATTTAATATAAATTACGGTTTTTAAACCAATTTTGAATCTGGCTTTATTTTAAAATTTTGCTTTTACTATGTGGTTTATTAAATATTACTAGTAATATTTATAAATAAAATTTAAATGTATTGCTAAATACTGATTTTTGATGTAATTCACCACGACATTATAAAACATCCTTTTTTACGACCTTTGCTAACCGACTTATTTAAAGAGCACCATTTCTTGCCAATCATCAGTACTAACGTATGACAATTAAAAATATCCGTATAATCACACGTAATGTGTCAATTATAACAAATGTCAACTTCAACTTGATTTATAGTTTGACTTTTTGAAAAATATATCATGTTGCCAGTGCTTTTTTTACCTACTTTTCAATTGCAATACACATTTTGTATATTTATTTGTATTTTAATATATGATTTATTAAATTTTTCTTGTAATATTTATACATAGAATATAAATTGGACTCAAAAAGTACTTATTATTGGCGGTGAGGTTGTGAGGTTTGAGACCTTAGCCTGCCCAAATGGGACGAAGAAAAACAATCTTGTAACTTGTCAAGATTGTCAACTTCAGTGTTAACAATTTAGCATTATTATGGCTAAATTTAGCAATTTTATAAGTGATTTGGCATGCATAAATTCAGTTTAGCATTGCATTGCATTGCATAGCATCAGCCTTGAAATGTGTCCACTGCTTGGACTCAGGACTCCTCTTTAGGAGAGGGAATGGGCACAGTTTAGCATATTTTTTAGCATTTTATTCGGGAAGATATTGATACTTGAATTTCCAAAAACAAAAATAAACCTGAATAACGCGGTGATGTTTCTGAAAACGACCGTAGTGAACTAGTGATCAGGGGAATCCCGCTTGAATTGAACTACATAATAGTTTATTGTATAAGTCGACGTTGTCATCGAAGGCAATTTTGTTTTGTTTGATTCGTATGTGGCTACGTGCGTTGAATAAGAGATAGTAATAGAACTAATAGAGTTAATTAATTGACAATGCCATAAAAATATCACAATTTGGGATTGGGAATTGATATCCGATTTGAAGGAGTGGCTTCAGAGCCGGACGGTCGGTCTTCTGCTTCGGTTGTATCTAATGAAGAGGATACAAACGAAGGTCTTCATATTTTATTTGTGTCACAAAATTAGTTCTTTCAGTGCTTCCTTGCCTTGCTCGTTAAGATTTTTTAATAAATGCGCGTCGTTGTTTTATTTTTACATTTTCTAGAAATTTTAGCATATTTTTGGCATTTTTTAAATGTAGATTTTGCAAAAAAATATTTTGTAGAGTTGGCAGCACTCGTCAACTTAGGATGTTTTGTTTGATTTTTTCAAAAGATTTTTATTCCGAGTTTATTACTCAAGTGCTGTGTTAATACATCATGATACATACTTTGTGATCGTTTTACACATTCTGTAAAAACAGTTTCAAGTTAAACTGTCGATATCGCGAGATATCGTGTAACATTTTCGGCCACATGCTGCTTTGTTTTGGATATAAGTAAATATGTATTTGTAAGTAAATATTAACATAAATTTACTATATAACTAGTATTTGTATTTAGTCGTAGGTAGTCTATTCTTAGAATTCTTTTATTCACAATATTAGTTGTGTCCGAATTTTGTTATCAAAATTAATAATTGATTTTATTACCAAATTTTTATGTAAGTATAAGAATTTCAAATCCATTTTAATTCCATCAATTCTTATATAATATAATAATTACATAATAACAATTTTTTTATGACAATTAGGTATTTAATCTGTTTTATTTTCAGATCAATGAACCAATGCCATCCACCTTCTCACCTCCTGTCAATCAAGCCAACTTCTAAACTTTTCACAGCCTGAGGTAGCTGTAAACCTAGAACCCAGCCAGGAAGATAGGCATAACCAGCCAGTCGACTACTAGTGTCATGAAAATTCCTAAATCTTACAGGGTTCAAGTTAATAAAAATTATAAACATTATACATGTATTTTAGTCTTTTATTAAAATCTCACTGAACAACAACAACTTAAGACAGTCCACTTTCTAGCGCTTTGCTACCCTGAATATATCACAGTAGCACTCAACTTCCTAGCGCTTTGCTACCCTGAATATATCACAGTAGCACTCAACTTCCTAGCGCTTTGCTACCCTGAATATATCACAGTAGCACTCAACTTCCTAGAGTTTTGCTACCCTGAACATATAACAGTAGCACTTCACTGCCTAGTGCTTTGCTACCCTGAACATATCACAGTAGCACTCCACTGCCTAGTGCTTTGCTACCCTGAGCATATCACAGTAGCATTCCACTTTCTAGTGCTTTGGTGGGAAGAAGCCGTTGGAGGTAATAAAAGCATTATTTCCTGGCACAACTCCTCAAATAATTGCCGACTGAGTCTGTCTTTTCCCACAAACTAAGACAAGAATTTGCGTAATGTTAAGCTGGTTGCGTAAGTGATGCCGGTTCCTTGTACGCTCTAAACGTCCTTCACGTAGAGCTGCTGTAATTACTCCTCCTTGCGTTGTTTTCCTCAATGCTGAGGATCGTGACCACCCTGCTTCATCACTTTTCCTTGAATGATATTTCTCCATATGATTCTATCTCTGGCGGTGTGAAGGGCATTGTATATCGTACAGCCGCTTTGATTTAAAGCATTTTTGAGGCCATTTTAAGCAATTTTCCTACAAAATTCACACAAACGAAGATCAAAATATAACACTTTTGGTTTCGAAGGTTTGAGGTTAAAATTCCGAATAATCCATCTTCATCGGTTGCTTGTGTACTTTAAACGTTCTTCACGTGGAGCTGCTTTTATTTAGAGCATTCTAGAGGCCATTGTAATGTATTATCACATGAAATCCACAAAAACGAAAATCAAAAGGTAACGTTTTTGGTTTCGTCAATTTGACGTTAAAATTTCAAAACATTCGTGTGTCAAACTCTTTTTTTTTTTCGAAACATTGCCAATTAGAGTAGGTTTAGAGAATTGAAACGTCAAACTATTTTCGTTCGTATGAAATTTCGGGAACGAAATGAACCGTGGTAGGAAACACGCGAAATTTCTTACGAAACTTCGTTTTTCGGAGAAAGAGAGTAGACCCCCAGGGGGTCTACTCTCTTTCTCCGAAACGAAACTTTCGTAAACGAACGAAATTCAAACGAAGTTTCGTCAGTGAACCTACTCTGTTTCATGTTCGGACGCGCACATGAAGTTCGGATCCACAGACAATCTTCGTGATTGAATGGAATGAACAATATTGTGTGGGTCTTTTTATATGTCATTTAATATAAATTACGGTTTTTAAACCAATTTTGAATCTGGCTTTATTTTAAAATTTTGCTTTTACTATGTGGTTTATTAAATATTACTAGTAATATTTATAAATAAAATTTAAATGTATTGCTAAATACTGATTTTTGATGTAATTCACCACGACATTATAAAACATCCTTTTTTACGACCTTTGCTAACCGACTTATTTAAAGAGCACCATTTCTTGCCAATCATCAGTACTAACGTATGACAATTAAAAATATCCGTATAATCACACGTAATGTGTCAATTATAACAAATGTCAACTTCAACTTGATTTATAGTTTGACTTTTTGAAAAATATATCATGTTGCCAGTGCTTTTTTTACCTACTTTTCAATTGCAATACACATTTTGTATATTTATTTGTATTTTAATATATGATTTATTAAATTTTTCTTGTAATATTTATACATAGAATATAAATTGGACTCAAAAAGTACTTATTATTGGCGGTGAGGTTGTGAGGTTTGAGACCTTAGCCTGCCCAAATGGGACGAAGAAAAACAATCTTGTAACTTGTCAAGATTGTCAACTTCAGTGTTAACAATTTAGCATTATTATGGCTAAATTTAGCAATTTTATAAGTGATTTGGCATGCATAAATTCAGTTTAGCATTGCATTGCATTGCATAGCATCAGCCTTGAAATGTGTCCACTGCTTGGACTCAGGACTCCTCTTTAGGAGAGGGAATGGGCACAGTTTAGCATATTTTTTAGCATTTTATTCGGGAAGATATTGATACTTGAATTTCCAAAAACAAAAATAAACCTGAATAACGCGGTGATGTTTCTGAAAACGACCGTAGTGAACTAGTGATCAGGGGAATCCCGCTTGAATTGAACTACATAATAGTTTATTGTATAAGTCGACGTTGTCATCGAAGGCAATTTTGTTTTGTTTGATTCGTATGTGGCTACGTGCGTTGAATAAGAGATAGTAATAGAACTAATAGAGTTAATTAATTGACAATGCCATAAAAATATCACAATTTGGGACTGGGAATTGATATCCGATTTGAAGGAGTGGCTTCAGAGCCGGCCGGTCGGTCTTCTGCTTCGGTTGTATCTAATGAAGAGGATACAAACGAAGGTCTTCATATTTTATTTGTGTCACAAAATTAGTTCTTTCAGTGCTTCCTTGCCATTATTGTTAAGATTTTTTAATAAATGCGCGTCGTTGTTTTATTTTTACATTTTCTAGAAATTTTAGCATATTTTTGGCATTTTTTAAATGTAGATTTTGCAAAAAATTATTTTGTAGAGTTGGCAGCACTCGTCAACTTAGGATGTTTTGTTTGATTTTTTCAAAAGATTTTTATTCCGAGTTTATTACTCAAGTGTTGTGTTAATACACCATGATACATACTGTGATCGTTTTACACATTCTGTAAAAACAGTTTCAAGTTAAACTGTCGATATCGCGAGATATCGTGTAACATTTTCGGCCACATGCTGCTTTGTTTTGGATATAAGAAAGTAAATATGTATTTGTAAGTAAATATTAACATAAATTTACTATATAACTAGTATTTGTATTTAGTCGTAGGTAGTCTATTCTTAGAATTCTTTTATTCACAATATTAGTTGTGTCCGAATTTTGTTATCAAAAATAATAATTGATTTTATTACCAAATTTTTATGTATAAGAATTTCAAATCCATTTTAATTCCATCAATTCTTATATAATATAATAATTATATAATTACAATTTTTTAATGACAACTAGGTATTTAATCTGTTTTATTTTTAGATCAATGAACCAATGCCATCCACCTTCTCACCTCCTGTCAATCAAGCCAACTTCTAAACTTTTCACAGCCTGAGGTAGCTGTGAACCTAGAACCCAGCCAGGAAGATAGGCATAACCAGCCAGTCGACTACTAGTGTCATGAAAATTCCTAAATCTTACAGGGTTCAAGTTAATAAAAATTATAAACATTATACATGTATTTTAGTCTTTTATTAAAATCTCACTGAACAACAACAACTTAAGACAGTCCACTTTCTAGCGCTTTGCTACCCTGAATATATCACAGTAGCACTCAACTTCCTAGAGTTTTGCTACCCTGAACATATAACAGTAGCACTTCACTGCCTAGTGCTTTGCTACCCTGAACATATCACAGTAGCACTCCACTGCCTAGTGCTTTGCTACCCTGAACATATCACAGTAGCACTCCACTGCCTAGTGCTTTGCTACCCTGAACATATCACAGTAGCACTCCACTTTCTAGTGCTTTGGTGGGAAGAAGCCGTTGGAGGTAATAAAAGCATTATTTCCTGGCACAACTCCTCAAATAATTGCCGACTGAGTCTGTCTTTTCCCACAAACTAAGACAAGAATTTGCGTAATGTTAAGCTAGTTGCGTAAGTGATGCCGGTTCCTTGTACGCTCTAAACGTCCTTCACGTAGAGCTGCAGTAATTACTCCTCCTTGCGTTGTTTTCCTCAATGCTGAGGATCGTGACCACCCTGCTTCATCACTTTTCCTTGAATGATATTTCTCCATATGATTCTATCTCTGGCGGTGTGAAGGGCATTGTATATCGTAGAGCCGCTTTGATTTAAAGCATTTTTGAGGCCATTTTAAGCAATTTTCCTACAAAATTCACACAAACGAAGATCAAAATATAACACTTTTGGTTTCGTAGGTTTGAGGTTAAAATTCCGAATAATCCATCTTCATCGGTTGCTTGTGTACTTTAAACGTTCTTCACGTGGAGCTGCTTTTATTTAGAGCATTCTAGAGGCCATTGTAATGTATTATCACATGAAATCCACAAAAACGAAAATCAAAAGGTAACGTTTTTGGTTTCGTCAATTTGACGTTAAAATTTCAAAACATTCGTGTGTCAAACTCATTTTTTTTTCGAAACATTGCCAATTAGAGTAGGTTTAGAGAATCGAAACGTCAAACTATTTTCGTTCGTATGAAATTTCGGGAACGAAATGAACCGTGGTAGGAAACACGCGAAATTTCTTACGAAACTTCGTTTTTCGGAGAAAGAGAGTAGACCCCCAGGTCTCGGACAGTTGCGAAAATCAGACTTAGTAACTCCTGTTACGTCTGCGTAATGAGTTTGCATAAGATTATATGCAGACTCATGCGTATACTCATAAGTTAGCATACTGGCTGTATAGTAGTTCGAAGGATATTAGTATTCTAGAATTAATTTGAATATTTGTAAGAGTAGATTTTTTTTATTGTTTTAAAAAAGTTCTATGTAGTCGTTCAAAGTGGAAGGAAGTATTTTTTTTAATATATCATCGTTAAAACCCTCAAGCAGTTTCATTGTATAAAAGTATAGATCCCGGTAGTCGTGCTTGGACACTCCCTTCTGGTCGGAGGACGCTCCCTTTGCAATGGAGTTTTGCAGGACTCTAATCTGTTCAAAATACTTCTAAAAACTGACCAACCGAAATGATGTTTATGAAATATTTAAATACAGCGCGTACATTTAAAACAACAGTGGGCAAGTGCGAATCGGACTCGCACACTGACCGCCTTATTCCAAAACGCGATCTAAAATAGTTGTGGGACTATTACTAGTTTTAATTGCCATTAAATCTAATAATAGTCTCGAAAATAAATTTCGATCGCTTTTAATTGGTATTAAATTTAGTAATAATCCCGAAAACTACATTTAGATAGCGTTTAATCGGTATTAAACCTAGTAATAGTCCCTGAACTATTTTAGATCGTGTTTTTTAATAAGGCGGTGAGGGTTCCGTACGAACTAACTTACGTAAATAGTTCAATTTTTTTTTTAATTGATATATCTAGTGCTTGACTGCAATCCCACCTGATGTTAAGCAGTGATGCAATCGTTGATGGTGAGGCGCACTAGTTTATTAAAAGCCTATTCACTCTAGCCTTGAAGACACCTAAATTATAATCGGACGGGAAGACTGCAGCAGGCAAACTGTTCCAGTATCTCGATGTTCGCGGTATAAACTTACGCGGTATATCTTTTTCTTCTTCTCTGTCAAATCCATCCAAAGGTTGTCTGTAAGAGATCGCTTTTAGCGATAAGACCGCCCATTGTGACACCCTATTAATTTTAAGTTCTTAATGTAATTTTACTTTTTGGTGTACAATAAAGAATACAATATCTATCTATCTATAAACGACGAGGCAAAACGCTTAGTACACATGTGGCTTGCCTTTGGAATCGAGTCCGAAGATTTTACCGAATCGATTTTTTTTGACGAAACTACAAATTTACAATTTTCAGATTTATTCCTATACTTCTGCTATAATAATGTATTATTTTGATGCCCAATTTCAGGGTTCTAAGACAACGAAAAGTACCCTATGAATTTTGATGTCTTAGAATGTCGAAATATACGTTTTTTGCGACATGTACGGGCGTATTTTTTTTCCCTTGAAATTTAATTTTTTACAAGTTTTTGTGCACCCTCCGATTTTATTACTCGTTCTTAAAACAGGCTAATATTAGAAGATTTCCAGCTTCAGCTTTTGTAAAAAAAAGTAATGATTTTTTATTATATTTTAAACTATTATCATTTTATTTCAAATTATTATTAATACCTACATCTAATCTAACAAATATTACAACTTAACATGTGTATATACAAACCAAAAATAATAATATGTACAAACGGGTAGGAAAAGAGCTCATAGAGTATTTGTTAGATTAGATCTATAATAATAATTAGTTACTAATACTTTAATCAATATCCCTATCATTGTCTGTCAATAAATAGATGTTACACACAAAATCATTATTATTATTAAAATATGTCTATTACTTATTTATTGTGCACACCTACCATAGTATTATCTTTTTAATTCCAATGTTGGTTGGTAGAGAATGCCTTGTTGCACTTAGAGTGAAAATAGAAATGCAAAATATTGTACCCATACCTATTGCTAGAAGCCTTTCAAACTAATACAACACCACTTTATAATTTAATAGCGCGAACACTATTGTTTGCTCGAACCAATTAAATACGGTACAGTCAACTAAATAATTATGTTTACACTCGACAAATAAGTAATAAAACAAAGTGTAAAAAAAGTTAGCGTGACGTGGCTCAACTATTAATAATAAATTGAACTTCACAAGCACGGTCACAAGTCTACCGCTAATATGAAAAACGGCGCATCTCATCAAGACAAAAAATTGAGAACAAATATAATAAATCTGCGGTTAACTGCGTAACAAATGTCATGCTCGTAAATTTTTACATTAATCGCGATGCCTTACATAAATATACAGATAATTTAATGGTATTTATTAGATACAATTTTTACATTGTGAAGTACTACAATAAAAAAAAATAAGCCATTTAGTTGTGGTAGAAAAAGCGATTAGGAAGTTACGTAATTATCCTTGATTTCTGATTTAAGCATTCGAAATCGAATATTTCTCAAACTTTACTTTAGCCTGATAACCTATTATGGCATTTAAGTAGGATTTGACACGTATTTAAACCAAAATACTCATTTTAGAAATCAATCTAGTAATTTGACAGCTCCCATCCAAAAAAAAACAGACACTAAAATCTTGAACATTTGTTTAGTGAAACTTTTCACTAGTTTAAATCGAACTTGGAACCTCTTTGAAAATACAAACATAATATATATACTTACATACATCGATGCGTCTTGTTTCCCTGATTCTGAATATGTAAATGACTCAACTTTGCCTAAACAGTGAGCGGGCAGATGTGCCCCTTTTTTTTGTGCGGCAAAGTAAACAACACGACGATATGTACAATGTAAACTTATAAAGTGACTGCACAATACACGCGCTGACTGTACATGAGTCGCTAAATAAATATCCTGGTTGTCCTGCATTTTATCTGATTATGGAAAGAGGTATATTTTAGTAGAAAACTGTTTTTTGATTATGGGTTTGTACTGGTTTTGTTTTTAAAATTTAATGCGAAAATTACTCAATTGTGGTTTTATTGGGTTTGTAGCTAGGAAATTAAAACTCCTGTTTTTTTATACAGCGATTTGCCTACCTGCCTGAGTTTATATATGGATATGTTACCGGCAATCTATATATTCGACAGGCCTGTTGGTCTAGTGTTTAGTGGCCCTGACTGCTATGCCGGAGGTCATGGGTTCGATTCCCACCCAGAACAAATGTATGTGTGATGAGCACGATCATTTGTTCTGTGTCTGGGTGTTATTTGTCTAGAATATGTATGTATTTAGAAATATATAAGTATGTTTATCAGCTGTCTGGTACCCATAACACAAGCTCTGCTTAGCTTGGGACTAGACGGTGTTGTGTGATAGTTGTGGAATATTCTTATTATTATTCCGGTATTCTATAGAATACCTTGGCAATGTATAAAATAACTATTGTTTGGCAATGACTACCTCTGCACATGTGGCTTGCCTGGCAGCTCATTAATTGCATTATTGTATACTTACCTATTAACTGCTTCATCATTGTTTTACTTCATAATGTATACTGATACTTTTTTTCTTCTCTTCCTCTCCTATAACATTGATTTTTTTTAAAATATTATTTACAACAATGAATTCAAATTCAATATAATAAAGAAAGAAAAAACCTAACCTAACTCTCACCCTAACATTAGTTCAGTAATACGTGGTCATTACATAGCAATTTGATTTTATTCCAGCGATTACGGACAATGCTACTATCGAGTAATTTTTTCTATAATTTTGTTAAAAATAAAAATAAAATATGCATCGAATATACAATAAGTGATATTGTTATTATTATTATTATTTATTTATTTGTTTATCCTCACATCGGAACGCCTTACAGCAATTACACCAATGGAGCACAATTAGTTCAGGTGATAGGTCGCGTCGAATTTTTGGATCGTCTCACCTGCTATTAAGCTATAGAACAATAAAATAAGTATAGATTATAGGCAATAAAAAAATAAACAAAATGTACTCAATTTTACACAACACACAACGCCACATAGCCTCTAAATAAGCAGATCTTGTGCTATGAGTACTAGACAACAAATAAATAAACGTATATAATTCTAGATACATTCATTTATAGACAAATTACACCCAGACACAGAACAAATGATCGTGCTCATCACACAAACATTTGTCCTGAATTCATTGAAATTTCTTCGAAACCTGCATATACCTTTATGGGATTTTCTCTCTTACCTGTGATTTAGTACTTACCTTATACTTTTTTTAATGTGGGAAATCATCCAATGACTTCTCACGCTCTAGGGCGAAGCACAAGGGCGTGTCAAACAGACTAGAACCACACATATGTTCCTTCTTTGTTTTTTAGGACCACGGGTTTTCATTTCGGAATTCAAGGCCCCAGTGTCTTAATCTTTAAGCTTTCTCTTTCGTATCGCGTCACCAGTATAAAAACAAACGTTTTTTTTTCTATATCTTTCTTGTTTGAAAAAATAACTGTTGATGGAGTTTACGAAAAAAAAAAAACAAAATGAGTACAAATCTCAGAGATTCGATTATTTATTTTTTCTGTCTGTATCTCCATATATTATGTTATGTTTTTGTGTATTATAAAGAATTAATAATTAAGAAGACGTGTAGTACCTATAGATTTTTTTTTGAGGTTGGAAACCAATAAAAAAAATCAAGCTTGTAGCGACATCTATGGCGCCACATAAGAACTATTACAAATACGAAATCCTGCACCGCTCAATTAAAGTTCTCCACACCGTTTGAACATAATATATAACAGCGCAAAATCAACTTCGATCGGGCACAGACCTGGATGTTAGTGGCATATCACCCGTCTGGTAGGAAGATCCTCCCTTTTCAACGGAGGTTTGCGAGACGTTTCATCCTGTTCCGCATACCACTAAACACTCCTCTCGCTCTGACCTATGTTCATTTAGTAGTCCCTTGCTTTCTAAGGGCTCGGTACCTCTTTCGAAGTGAGGTTAAAGACTTACCCATGACAGCATTCCAAAAAACGTTTCTACACGACCCAGAAATACTTTAGTTATTAAAATAAAAAATTACTCTAACACCTCATTACGTTCCTATTACTGCAATAATAGCCAGTTAAGTAAATACTTATGCTGTTCATATTTTTTTTAAGTTAAGGTTGCGGGAAATCGATAGATGCGAGACGCACAGGACCGTTCATTGTGGCGACATTTGGGGGAGGCCTATCTCCAACAGTGGATGTCTTTCGGCTGAAAGGATGATGATGAAGTAAAAATGTAATTTAATTAAATTAGATGTTAAAAGAGTTTAGAAAAAAAGTACATGTACCTAATCATTCCATTTCATTATTATTTTAAGTTTCACATACCAGCAATGGTGAATATGAGGATCTTTACTGTAATATTGTGTAATTTATCATTCTTGTAACATCTATCTACTCATATTATGCGGATCAATTACTTGAATTTGAAAATTTACACACGTGCTGCTGTAGGTCCTGCTAAAATAAACAAATGACTATCAACAAGCATAAACCAGCCTTTCACAGCCTTTCAGTATTTTACGGGATGCATTTTGGAGAGTGTGCGCCGGAATTGCATGATTTGATTCCGCCATCTCATTTCTACCATCGGACAACCCGGTGGATATCAACCCTTACGTTGTTAAAACTTCTACCGTCCGGACTAAGCGTTTTGCCTCGTCGTTTACACCGTGTACATCTGACTGATACAATATTTGCCTGCTGCTGTCTTCCCATCTGATTATAATTAATGTCGGTATGGAACTGGTGAATAGATTCTTAATAAACTAGTCCGTTTCACCATCAACGATTGCATCACTGCTTACCATAAGGTGGGATTGCAGTCAAACACCAGTATAAACTACAAAAAAAAAACCACATGCTCTTCATGTGGTTTTTTTTAAATGATATATTTTTTTTAATTGATACAGGCAAAAAATGAAGAATGTCCACTTGAACTGAATTAGAGAAAAACGGTTTTAAAGAAGAAGTGTAATTATTTCTAATGAGATGTGACAGTGCAGTATCGTAGTCTTATCGATGAGATTTTATTCAAACCAGTAGCTAAGATTGAAATTACATTACACAGATAATAGCAATAAAGAACAGAGAACATTCTTATTTAATGATTTTGAGAAAAACTATTTAAAGTTCAGAAGATTATTTTTTTTATTGAGGTCAAAGTTTGCAGTAACGTAGTTTAAAAAAAAAAAATTATTTATTTTATAATTTATGACACACATATAAAGTTAAGTTTTTTAATACGTAGATGTGATACTATTATAAAATACCTACAAATATACAATGATTGTGACATTTTGACACTCCCTTTCCTTTGCCTGCACCCTTCACATGGAATAATCTCACCATTCAACTTATCGACCAACTCAAGTCCCAAGTTTCCCAATCGGCACCGACAGACGAACAAACAAAAATTGAGCAGCAAAATCGGGGAGCTCGCTCTTAAAGTGGGATATACTTTAAACCGGTAAAGTTATTAAGTCCAAAAAGTCGTGTTGTTGGAGTCGGGACACGTAGGGTGTGTTTGGGAAACAGAGAGACTGTCCCAGGGACGTATCAGAGCAGATGCGATTAAATTGGAAAACATTCACTCAATTTCCTGAGCGAGGGGATCGGCTACCGGTTGTACGGTCAGCAGCAGATTGTGAGAGAAATATTTTTAACTGTTTCTTTTTTTAAATTATTTAAACCAGTGCTTTACTGCGATCCCACCTGTTCGTATCCTAAAAAAAATAATAGTTTATGTTTTTGAAATAAAGCACTGTAATCGATTCGATTATATATTTTGTATACAGTACATAATTGTGTTTAGTATCGGAAATTTCAGAGAAAAAAGAAACATTTATTCCATTCCTCGTATTTACCGTCTCTTGCTCTATGCTACATGAATGTACGAAGTTATAAATAGTGATGCGATTGCTGATGGTGAGGCGCATTAGTTTATTAAGAGCCTATTTAATCTAAACTGTATTTTTATTTTCATCATCACTATCCTCATTTCAATATCGACTGCTGTTGGCATAAGTCTCTTGTTTCTTGTGTCCCTCTACTTAATTTTTACATTTAGTTTTCTTGTGATAGTTAACATTGAATCAATGAAAAGCTTATTTATTTTTGACTTAACGAAGGCATTGTAAATTAATACTTATGTGCACGTGAATTTGTTGTTATTGAAAGTCACAAGTCATACCTAGTCATATAAAAAACAAAAATAGTTTGTCCACAAATTACCCTTATATCATATTTAAAATAGATGAATTTGTAGGAGATATGGAGTGTAAACTTAGCCCTAAACCTGTATTTTAAAATGCCAAGCCCTCCATCATCAAAACTTTAACTATTTGCCCATACTTTAGTATTCAGAATCAGAATATTAACACTTCGATCCACAACTACCCAACTTGTTCATACAAAAGTAGACTTTAAACATCGGAATTAAGGCCTATAGTGGCGTGGATGTGAGAGGACACCGGTGTCCTCTGAGCTAGGACAGATTAAAATATATTAACATGTACCTAAAAACCTTAGCCGAGACCTTTAAAATCATCATAGAATACCTTCCAATTTCCACGTCTCCTCTATTTATGCACAGCGTATAAAATTCAAAAATCAATTAAAACAATATTGTAATTTACGTCTGCCTATTTTGCGGACGCTATATCAACGAGCACGTCGCATCTCTAGCCGGCTGCTGGCTGACAAATCCACGGCGGTGAGTAGCCGATAGTAAGTCGTATATATTTGCTGACGCTACCCGCCCGCAATCTAAAGGACGCTACGTTTTTAAATTACTAAGCGTCGCTGAGCATGCAATCCTCTTAATATGTTTTTATCAGTTATGCTCAGACTTATTGATTTTATTGATTGATTGATTTCGAGATTTGTTAGCCTACTACCTCTTTTTGGTTTAAAATAGTAAACCTACTCAATTTCTAATCTTATATGTTGTAAATTGATTACACATTGTGAGTCTTAAATATCAAAAGTTTAGGGCATACAATTTTATATGGTTTGGATTTGAGCGCCTGTGACTTTGAGCTTAGCAATTAATGCACAAAATGCAACTTGTAGTTAAAAGAGTTTTGACAGGCGCTCGTTATGCTAACGGATACATAATATTATAATATTATTATTATAGCTAGCCTGTACTGACCCACTGCTGGGAAAAAGCCTCCCTACATTCTTTCCAATTATCACGGTTACTTGCTTTCTCGTTCCAATTCTCAAGCAAGACATTCAAACTTCCGTGCTGATCTGGGAGGAAAAGCAAAACTTAGAATGTATCAGCTACTTATCATTCTGCACAGGTCGTCAAAGTCGATCAAGAGAAATGTTTACTCTACTATCATTATATAATCAAAAGTCATCTTAGGGCATACGAGTTGCTACAGTATGCAAATGGCATAAGTTGGACAATTGGCGTAAGAACAGGACGTCAATTGAGGGTGGTGATGGTATTAATTTTAATATTAACCGCAGCGCCCACGAACCGAGTGAGCAGGTTCACTGTTCACCCATCAACCCGCAACAGACAAGCGTAATGGGTAAAAAGTCTAATCCCCTCCACAAATATGATGAAGAAGAAGAATATTATAATAAGTAGATTTAATAATGCTTTAGCGAAGTAGACACTCTTGTTTGCTAAATATTGAGAATAAAACATTTTGGAAATAAAATACTTAACCTTTTTAAATAAAAATTGTTTAATTTAGATTTATTTTATTTTATTTAAGCACCTACTTTCAAGTTTGCGTCAAGAACTCTCGTCGCATTATTTATTAACACTATACTTAAGTTTTCAACTAGAAAATCTATCCACAAAGCTGCGTATCTTACATGATAAACCTAACAGCCAAGTTAATAATTCAATAGCCTAGATTTCTAGACTGTTCTATATTCTCAAGAATATTTTAGGGATAAAACCGCTTAAAATATGCTCATTGCTAAACTAAAATGTTGAAACGAAGTCTTACATATTATTATGTGCTTTTTGCCACAAAATGAATCTTCTATTTATTTATTTTTGGCGAACTTTACGGGTTTATGTCACACCGTAATGAACGAGTCTAAAGAAAGAAAGAAAGAAAAACACATTTATTTGAAACTCGCACAAAAAATAAAAGAAAACAATATTTAAAGATTAAGAAGACGAGTGTCACAACTGCGAGGCCCACAAGCCTCCCACAAGGTGGACCGATGACCTGGTCAGGGTCGCTGGAGTCCGATGGATGCGAGACGCACAGGACCGGCCATTGTGGCGACGCTTGGGGGAGGCCTATGTCCAACAGTGGACGTCTTTTGGCTGAAATGATGATGATGATGATGTGCGAGGCCAAAAAGGCTTAATACCCAAGTTTTATTCACTGCTAAATAATTTTTCGCTGATTGGAAAAAGCAGGTAGGACTGCTACTCAAAGATTTAGATCTTTTAAATCTAAATTTTTGAGTAGTAGTCCAATTGTTTTAGGAGTGGAAAATCATCAAATAACTACTCGATTTGGATGGAAATAGATTATTAGTCTTTTAGTGACTAATGCCCACACCCTTCTTCAGATTAATATAGGCACATATTTTATACTTTCACGCGGGCAAAGCCGTTGGTAGAATCTAGTGTTAAAAAAAAACCCGGGCAAGTGCGGCTCGGACTCGCGCCCTGAGAGTTTCGTACAAACTTACCTATCTATGTAAATATCTCAATGATTATTCCGAGTCACAAAGTGTTTTTTTTTTCGTTACGTTAAAAAAATTTACTGTTTTCATATTTATTCCTATATCTGTGCTATGAGACCTTGCTTTATGCCAAATTTCAAGATTCTAGGTCCACGGAAAGTCTTATTAATTTTAATTTACTTGAGACTTTTTTTTATGGTAGGTAAAATCATCCAATGACAAATCCCGCCCTTGGGCGGAGCGGGAAGTAGTGTCAGACTCTTACTGACTAAAAACCTACCCCGTTCCTTCGTAGCCTATCGTGCCGGGGCCGGGCATTCCTTTCGGAAATTAACCCATGACCCCAGTAGGCTTCGACCCTGCCTGCCTGCAGTTAGCAGGCTGGCCCTCTTCGGTGTGCTGACAGCTCATTGAGGCGCGCGAGAACAGAACGCGCCGTCGATGACTTGGGCTCGGTCCGGTCGGTTACCGGACGATCAGACAGCGTGCTACCCATTGCACGCCGTCCGCAAGCCCGCGCCTACGGTGGTCGGAAATCGGGATCGGAATCCCGGCGGCGGCTGGGGCGAGCGCCCCGTTGCCTCTGCCTGATGCGGTCGGCCTCCTCCTTTGCTAGCATTACTGCTTCGCAGAAGGAGGCGACCGCCTGCCATCCCTCCTCACTACGGACCATGGCCTGAACCAAGGCCCGGCGAGAGAGATCGCTGCCGCCGATCGCCCCCACGAGGACACGGCGATGCTCCGCCCAGGCGGGGCACACCTCTACAGTGTGCTCCACCGTGCCCTTGGGTGGGGCGGGAAATAGTGTCAGACTCTTACTGACTAAAAATCTACCCTTCCATTCATTGCCTCGAGAGTGTCGAAATATACGTTTTATTTGCGATATAAACGACGTTATCTTTTATTTGCGTTTATTTAGAAATTTGAGTGTTTTCACAGTTTCGAGGGACCGCAGACCTGAGTATATATATGGTTTTTATTTCAACTCGATACGTCTACACGCCGTGATAAACGGTCTTGATAGACAGACGGACAACAAAATGATCCTATAAGGGTTCCACTTTTTCCTTTTGAGAAAACGAACCCAAAAAAAAAAACAAATTGTACATAGAATTAATTCCTAACATTGAACGAAGCAAGCTTGTAATGTAGGTAAAATACCTTGCCCAGACAATAAAACAATCCAAAGGGTAGCCAGTAAATCAGTTGACCACTGGCATGTACTTAGTCCCAGTTGTATTGGAACTTTAATTTACTTAACATTGTACGCAAACCGTGGTCACAGGTGGTCCAGCTGTCGGTTTAAAGTATACATAGTTTATTAATGTATAGTTTACTTACTTACTATGTACAGTCCGTGCCCTAAGTTGCCTAACCTTTGATAAACTACTAGAGGTTTTTTTTTATGGTAAGTAAAATCATCCAATGACAAATCCCGCCCTTGGGTGGAGCGGGAAGTAGTGTCAGACTCTTACTGACTAAAAACCTACCCCGTTCCATTCTTCGCCTTGGTCCCAGGGCCCCGGGTGCCATTTTCACATACCCTTTGACCCCAGTAGGCTTCGGCCCTGTTGGGCCCCTACAGTTTGCTGACAACTCCTTGAGACGCGCGGGAACAGTGCGCGCCGTAAACAATTTGAGCTCGGACCGGTCTGTTACCGGACGGACGGACAGCGAGCTACCCATTGCCCGCCGTCCGCAACTATTATAGAGGTGGATCAGGTAACTTAGGGCACTGACCCTACTAATGACGAAAGACATTGCAATGATTCTAAACACATTAATCCAGTAACTATCAAAAGATACACAATTAAATTCACTAGCTTTTATTGACGAGTGCTGCTATTTGGGGCTTAACATTTGGGTTGGAAACTTTTCAGACCACCTGTGTAAGTATTATTTTTAGGGTTTCGTATCCCCTTACAGGATCACTTTGTTGTCCATCTGTCTGTCAAGACCCTTTATCTCGGGAACGCGTAAAGGTACCATATACTTAAGTCCGATGACCTGGTCAAGGTCGCTGGAGTCCGATGATGCGAGACGCACCGGACCAGCCATTGTGGCGACGCTTGGGGGAGGAATATGTCCAACAGTGAACGTCTTTTGGCTTTCGTGCGGAGGATTCGCCCGGGTGTCGCCACTGTGCGGAACACCCGGAGGACTAGGTGGAGCACACTGTAGAGGTGTGTCTCGCCTGGGCGGAGCATCGCCGTGTCCTCGTGGGGGCGATCGGTGGCAGCGATCTCTCTCGCCGGGCCTTCGAAAGTTCGAATGCATGCTTGTTCTACACACTGAAGCTCGACGTTACTCTAGTCCGACAAACGATTGTGCGACAGTAGTCAAACATCTAAATTAACGACAAAAAAAGATGTTGTTTATGTCGTAAAAAACGTATATTTCTACACTCAAGGGAATCAAAATTCATAGGGTATTTCCAGTTGACCTAGCACCCTGAAATTTGGCATGAAGCAAGGTCTTATAACATAAATATAGGAATAAATCCGAAAACTATAAATTTATAGTTACGTCACAAAGAAAAATATTTTCCTCTCAGTGTACCAGTCTGAGTCGGACTTGCCCAGATTTTTTTCTTGGGTTCTTTATGACAGTCATTTCAACTCTGCTCTCATCAGACTGAAGACAGTCTGTTGAGAGCAGTGATGGTCCAGTGATAACGACCCCGGAACTAAAAGAGTTGTAAGTTGCGATTTCAAACTCAGCCAGGCGCATTAATTTGCGTAATTTATTTCATCACCACTGCTCTCAAAATTTGTGAAGGAAAACATCGTGAGGAAACCGGCATGTCCTAGAACCAGGAAATTTGGAAGACACATATGTGATATCTACCAAACCGCGTGGTAGATTACGGCCCGTTCCCTCTCCAAGAGAGGAGGGCTGAATCCCAGCAGGGGGGACAGTCAAAGGTTATTTATACTATGCTGATGAATCGTGTCTCCCGGACACATCGGGCAATAGTTTGCCGTCCAGCAAGAAGCAGGTCCAAGAACAATATGTTCCGTAGCATGCCTCAAAGACATGACCGCTTACCACAAAGACTTGTATACCATGTCCACACTATTATCTAATATTAGTAATAACAAGTCCATCACGGTAATGTGCGTATCGTGTTCGTACAGCGAGCAGGCAATAATACGTGATGCGTATCTATTAGTGCTACTCTATAAATAATACGCTATAGCTCTATGGTAAGGCTGCGTACTCAATCGCTAAGTTCATTGAGGTGTGATTTAAGAATCAGAGAGTTTGTACATACTTACCCCGATTTTGGGTTTAAGCATTTGAAGTTGGGTACACAAATGAATAATAATATATATATATATTATTTTTTTCATTTCTCCAAAACTGTAACATAACTTATTTTATATGAGGACACAAATAGCAAAAAGTATTATGTCTATCAACCGTAACTAAATGAAGTTATAGACTAGTAAATCACTATAATATTTTTATCAGGCGTTATTTTTGATTTTGGATTAGGAATCTAAGGTGTGTATGCACTAAATAGTATCAATCACTATCACAACTCTAACGCGTATATTTTCGATTCGTTTTTTTTTTTTACTAGTTTTAGTAATGAAAAACTGTGGGTGTTTAAAAATATAACAGTAATAACCAACTTAATCTATTTTATCAATAGAAACCTCAAAATATTACGTACAATGCTTCTATATTTAAGGACCTGTTTTTTTTGCAATTGATTTCTCGTATTGTCCTCTAACATATAATCTGGAATAATCTAAAAAAAGTAAATAGTACCAATAGTTTATATTTCACATGGGCCTAAATGGGGTGTTTCTATGCCCAATAAAATATTTTTCTTTCTTTCTTTCACTTATAAAGCGTCAGAATTAGTCAGAAGCTAGTGCACGGTTCCAAATTGGTCGTTTCCTATGGAAAAAACCCGGCAAGAAACTCCACGGCAGAAAAAGGCAAGAAGCTATTCACCTTATTATAGATCCGTCGCTTTAATAATTCTGTTTAGATCGTCATGGATTGCATGAAGAACTCATGGTAGGAACATTATTCGGTCACCCGTCATGCTATCATCACTAAATATCTTTTTTTTTTCATATCACTCACACACGGCTGAACCCCTATAATTTTGCTGACAATTCTTTGAGTTGCGCGTTGAACACCATACGCCTTCGACGACCCGACACTTCTGTTCGGTTACCGGATGGCTGGACGGTGAGCTACTCATTGGTCGTCGTCTACAAGCTTGCGTCTACCGTGGCTAGTTAGTAGCCGAGGTCTCGGCGGCCGGGTCGTGAGCGCGACGATGTCCAATTGTCCATTTCCTCAGCGCTGGAATAGATATATAGGCCATAACACTGTCTACAAGGACAAAAGTGTGCCCTACCCTTAACATCAATAGCTATATAATACACTAGTAACATAATCCGATGCCGCCGGGTTCCCAATTACCCACAGTAATGGTTCATAATTTAACTAAACGCGTGGCGTGATAATTGATACCGCCGGTTATGTAGCCTTTACATACCGGCTGATTAGTTCATAGATGTGTCTTTAAACTTTACATGCAAGATTTTCATCATCATCATCATCTTCATCATTTCAGCTGAATATCGGCCATTGTTGGAAATTTGCCTGCTGCGGTTTTCCCGTTAGATTATAATTTGGGTTCTTCAAGGCTAGAGTGAATAGGCTCTTAATAAACTAGTGCGCTTCACCATCAACGATTGCATCACTGCTAACTATCAAGTGAGATCATAGTCAAGTATTAGTTCACATTTTATTTATTTATTCATTCATTCATTGACATAACTACATAGCAATTTGATTTATTTAATTATTATTATTTTCTTTTTATAATATGTGGATCTTGACATTAATTTAATCGATAGTTTTTGTGATTAAAAAAAATAAATTATTTATGTAATATGATTTAATTTTAATGTAATGTTTTGAATTTCATTTGATTTCATTTTAATTATAATTTAATTCTGTATTTCTTTCTTACTTATTTTTTTTTATGTCTTGTTTTTATTTTTATTTGTTATTAATTCCTTTCTATTGCCTTCTATACTGAGAAACTGTGCTGTCGCATATAAACCACCTGCATAATGTGTTAATCACCTAGGCCACCAAGATACAGGCTACGCATAGTTTTAACGCCACGGCCACTTCTATAGTGTACTGTCTGTCTTATTCTAATTGTTTATTTCTTTATTTTCTTACTAACTTGTGTGTGTGTGTGTAATAAATTATTATAATTATTGTTTAAAAAAAAATAGGCCTTAAATGTAGCAACATCGAATGGTCTCACACGTCTCTAGCGGATTTCCGCGACCAGCACCAGGCTATCGGTCCACCTTCTGGGAGGTCAACCTGATGAAGGCGACACTAAAGACCAGCGACTTTGAGCGAACAAAAGAGGAACTAGTGTCGCTCCCTGCGCATCAAGATTTTTTTAATAATAATAATATGTCCTTCATTTATTAAACACAATATGAATAAAAGCCAAATATGAATATTAAAAGTTTGGTAATTAAATTATCTTTTAGTTCGTGAAAGTTACATAAAAATACACCTGCCTGACCTTCGCTTTTTGTCTGTGTTAGACGTAAGTTTGAAAAAAATTTACACCAAGTTCTAAGAAAAAAAATGTAAATATTCGTATATTATTATGCTAAGTCTAGTTTAACATTTTTTTTCAAAACGTTCGGACTAGCCGTTTAGACGTGATTTTTTTTAACCTTATTTTATCAATCGGGAAACACCGACTCCAGCTAGGAACTCCACGTCTTAGCCGTACGCACATGGATGTCTTGTGTTCTCAAATCTTTTCGAACGTATAGTGTGAACGACTTGAGCTCAGACCGGTCTGTTACCGGACAGACGGACAGCGAGCTACCCAGTGCCCGCCGTCCGCGAGCCCGCGCCTACCGTGGCCGGAAATCGCGATCGGAATCCTAGCGGCGCGGCCTGATGCGGTCGGCCTCCTCCTTTGCTAAAATTACTCCTTCGCAGAAGGAGGTGACCGCCTGCCACTCCTCCTCGCACCGGAGCATGGCTTGAACCAAGCCCCGGCGCGAAGTGTGGGTGGGGTGGGTTGCCCACCATGTACTAATGCCTACATGGCAATGTAATCTAAATAAATTCGCAAGAAGTCAACAAAACTATATTATTTCGAAAACCTTTCTTATATATCACCTTAAATAGCATTAAATTAATACTATAAGACTCTAAAGCCAGTTACATTTGCCTTTTTTAATGGAAAACGTATTCAAAATAAATCAAAGAAAATCTTCGTGAAGTAACAAAAATGATCTTCGGCCGTCCGAGTGTGTTATCAATTTGAAACTAATGGTCCAATTTGGATTCAGGGGGGACTGTGCCGATAATAAAATTCATCATAGAAAGCTTCCAGAGCAAAAATTAATATTCCAATGATGTAACGGCCAGTGTTTGTTGTGGTCCAAGATAGAAGTAATTAGCGGTCTCCTAAAACTTTTTACACATTATTGAAACATTAGAATTGCATTTCAAAATGTTAGTAACAGAAAAATGAAATTTACATCATTACAAATACTTAACTAATTATATTAAACTTACAAATAACTAGGCCCAGAACATTTGCAGTATGGCCACGTTGAGTATTAATGCTGAATTGTTGGTCAAAAAAGCCCAGCCCTCTGTTCACGTAAAGAGTCGACTAGCTGTTTGCCAAATATCTCGAACAATTAGATTAGCACTCGGACCCCATGGCGCATATATTTAGTAGTACCTGGCTAACGTACGGAGAAGATATTATATAATGTTCAACAAACAAGCTCGCCTAAATATCATATAAAGTAATTAAATAACAACAATGAAAAAACAAATTCAAAGCAGACAAACCGTGAAGTTAAAACTCCGAGGAAAATTGCCTTATCACCTTATACTAATATAATAAAGGCCCTGATTGACGGGCGAGTAAAACCACGGTTTTATGGCTAGTCGATAAAGCTCGCTGGTGTATCATTGCAATACGAACGACGAGCCTGGCTCGCGGCTCGTCGTGTTTGCTTCATTTTCCAATCGGCTCGTTAAAAACTTTTTTACTCGCTAGTCGATCAGCACCAACGAGCCGCGAGTAAAACCGCGGTATAGGCTCATACGTCGATCACGCACTTTACTCTTGCCAGTCGCAGTTCTTTCCAAATTATTCGCCCAAAAACGTAAACATAAGCAAAACGCTATCGCATAAGACTTGCGCCGGCGACCTCGACCGGCAGCGATGAATTACTGCAAATTAAAATTGTTTAATGAATCAACTTTATTGCTTCAAAAGATTTGTTTTTGGTTAATTAAGACGTGTACTTTCTGTTTCCATAGATTTGGATATTTAATGAAAAACTGTTGTAATTATTTTGTTTGTTTACTGTCCAATCTTGAGTAGGGATGGTACGCATTCAGGTGCCTTCAGTGTAAGCATAGGGCTTGCGTTTATATATAATAGGGTTTTTTTAACGTTGAAATCATCTAGTGATTTCTTTCGCTCGAGGGCAGAGCGGGTGGGCGTGTCAGACTTCTATTGACTATATTCCTTCAGTTGTTCTTTGCGTTCTAGGACCTCGGTTTTCCCTTTCAGAAGTCCACCCATGTCCCCAGTAAGCTTTGCCCTGCCAGGCCCCTGCGGTTTTGCAGATATCTCTTTGAGGTGTGCATGGCACACTACTCGCCGTCGACGACTCGGGTTCGGTTCGGACGGTTATCAGACAGCAACACGGCGAGTTATCCGTTGCTCGTCGTACGCAAGCCGACGCCTACGATGGCTAAAAGTTGCGGTCGGGGTCTAATAGCACAAGGCATTATTTTTATCCCAGAACTATTTTCCCTTGGGATAATTATCTACTACCTCGCGAGTAATTAAGTAAAATAGACTGCAAAAATCCATTTGGTTCACTCTATTCGATAGTAAAAATACAATGTCTCTAATCACTTCACAATCCTTTTACAGTAGAGTTCCCCAAGCAAACAAACAAATCTAAAACCCAAGATATCCAGGAAGAATTCCCCGTAATAACATGACAAAGAAAACAAACAGTGTTACATAAATCGCCGGTTACCGAAACTCTTAGGTAGTTATTCAGATTCGACGGTAGATTATGTTCGGGACAGCGTTACTTATCGTCAAATTATACTGCCCGTAATGTATGTCCGAACGATGCGATATATGGCAACTGTATGTAAATGTACTGGTGAGCACAGCGGTGGTTACGTGCGGAGATATTTTGGGGAATGGCAACATTCGGAGAAGGAAAAGAGGAAAGAAAAACTAGTTATTGGCGGAAAATGATGCAATCTTACTTGGCTATAGGATTGCGTCATTTTCTGTAAATAAATTGTCTTTGTTTTCTTATTACTTTATAGCTTTTGTAAACAAATATGACAAATAAAGTTATAGGCGAACACCCTTCATCACCTGAATAAGCCATGTCTTCAAGGTCCTGATCAGAATTTCATCGGAATAAAAGCGATTCATGGAATACGTGGTGCACCCGCCGTTGACGTTCAGAACATCTCCCCATCTCCCGTTCAACATGGCCGCGCTGACCATCGCCTCGACGCTTCACCAGACTGACAGCAGTCAAATCTCGTAACGAAGTAGTTCCGAAGGAAGTAGTTCTTAATTTATGCGCCGTCAAAGTTAAAATATCTTCATCAACAATAAAGTTATAGAGCTTCAAAACTGTTACATATTATGAACGAGAAGTCTGACATAGTCATGGCTATGACACTCGTAGGGCCGCCATAAAACATGGTGTCTTGGCCAGCAAGACAGATATTATCAGTTTTTTTTTTAATTATGCTTATGCTCACTTTTGACCTCACCTGATGACAAGTGAAGATGGGGAAATGCGGTCCACACCTAGTCTATTCAAATAACTTCCACAATTTTACCAAGTATTTTTCTGCACTTCGTAAGCTTTAGCTCATGTTTTCATTTAATGTATCGCCTTCCTCTGTTTTTCAGTCCATCTCTGAGATATTATTCCATCACAACAGAACATGACTTAGGAAAGATCAAGTCAGCGTAATAATTTAAAACTCCTGAGTACTTTTTACGTGACTGTACCCGACTCTAGGATAATGGGCGAAGAAATAAAAATGTAGAGAACGCTAGGTGCTAACACTAGTTAAATCATGTGCAGTGACAATTTATGTAAGCGCGTTACTTCGTACTTCCACCGGTGAGTTCGCGTATAAGCCGGTCAACGTGGATAATGTATGGTGGCATGCATTTTTCGTGGTTCTTACAGCAGGCAAGGTTCCAAAATGTTATACAGGTGTATTGGGTGGCTAATTTGAAATTGATTTGTTCTTATCCGGTTGAAAAATTAAAATTTTTAAGGTTCCATACCTCAAAAAATAAAGCGGAACCCTTATAGGATCACCATGTTGTCCGTCTGTCTGTTTGTCTGTCAAGACCCTTTATCTTGAGAACACATAGAGATATCGAGTTGAAATTAAAAACATATACTCAGGCCTGCGGTCCCTTAGAGCTGTTTAAAAATGAAACTTCTGTTAATGACAAAAAAAGATACGGCCGTTTATGTTGCAAATAACGTACATTTCAACACTCTCAAGGGAATCAAAACTCATAGGGTACTTTCCGTTGACCTAGGACCCTGAAATTTGGCATGAAGCGAGGTTTCAAAGCACAAATATAGGAATAAATCTGAATCCTGCTTTGTAGTTACATAGACAGAAATAAAAACCTTTTTCAATTCGGAAAAATCTTCGAGACTCGATTTGGGAATTGAACTATTTATATGAGTTAGTTTGTACGGATCCCTCGGTGCGCGAGTTCGACTCGCACTTGCCCAGATTTTTTTTATTTTTTCTGACAAGTCATGTTTAATTACAGCTTAAATGACAAATTATAGTTTATTAGAAGTACCTGGGTGCAACGAGATCCGAGTGTCAGACTTTTACTGACTGAAAACCCACACGTTTTATTTCAGCGAAGGCAGCTAAGAGCAACTTAGCGTGCTGATACTACGTGTTTCCTTTACAAAAATTACTTGCAGCCCTAGCAGACATCAGCCCAGCTGGGTTTGCTAAAGTCTCTTTGAAGAGCGCGTGGATCACTTCGCGCTGTAGACCACTTGGACTCGGTACGGACGATTACAGGATGACTGGACGGCGAGCTACCTATTGCGCGACTCCCGCTCCACCCACAGCGGTAGAAGTCAATGGATGATTTCCCACTTTTAAAAAATAGCTGTGGTGTTTCTTTCGAACAATACCGCAGCCTAAATATTATGTAATATATTAAGTTAGTAACGAAACTCAAGAACCTTAATTCCCAAAATGAAATACGGCTAAATAAATACCCGTTAAATTAAAACATCGCTTAATTCCCTACACATTTCGCATGTCAGATTACGCAAAACAAATAGCCAAATAACAGAATATTTTTAATAAAATCCCAAATGAAACAATTATACGTATAAATTGGTTAATTTACTTTCTGGATACGTCACCAGCGTAATAAAGCAACGCGGCCAAATAATATAGGTCTGTAATGCCCTATTAGCTCAACGAGTACGCGTTTAATTTTATTTTTGTCGCATTATATTGGATAATTATGATATGTGCGAACGCAAATTGGAAGAATAAAGGCGGGGGCTGAGTGGCGGTTATTCGATTTTTTATTTGTTTATGGTCATTTAAAATTTTATTCGATCTTTGAAAAGGTGAAACTGATGTTGGGTGCTTAGCCTTGGGAATGACTATAAAGAAAGCGGGAACTACATTTGCACACGTGGGCCACGCCTGATTTGTACGTAGAGTAGCGTCGCGTGGCGTGGATCTAATGTAGCTCTACAAGTCTAGTTGCCATATAAAATGTATAGAGACCGACGCGCCCAGATCGGCGTACGTGACCCACGTGTGCGCAATGTAGTCCTACCTTAAAGCTGTACAGTTCGAAAGAAACAAGTATAATAAAGTTGTGGGAGCAAAAGTGTGATTTCAAATTTTTTTATTCGTACTTTTCCGTATTTTTTTTTTGGGAAATTTTATGTTACAATTTAATAGTTATATACAAGGCAAGCTTCTGACAGTGACGTTGCCCGCTTGTATGTGGAAAATATAATTATGCTTATATATTTATCACTCAATGATAAAGTGACATTCTACTAAAGAAAGATTTTTTTTTAATCGCTCCAGTAGTATTTGAGTTTATTCCAGTTATCGATAAATGATAAATACAATCAAGTAATACAATTGGGATTTGGCAGTTTTTGGTTTCTACTAAAGAAAGATTTTTTTTAAATCGCTCCAGTAGTATTTGAGTTTATTCCAGTTATCGATAAATGATAAATACAATCAAGTAATACAATTGGGATTTGGCAGTTTTTGGTTTCTACTAAAGAAAGATTTTTTTTAAATCGCTCCAGTAGTATTTGAGTTTATTCCAGTTATCGATAAATGATAAATACAATCAAGTAATACAATTGGGATTTGGCAGTTTTTCTTTTTAATATTTGAATTATTTGCAAATTCAATGGTAGTTAATATTGTGATGTAAATTTGATGTAGTTTTGTATATCAACACAACTGGACAATATGAAGAATCAGTGAAACTGGCGCGACACGGTAAAATGATATTCGTTGTAATATTTGAGTACCTCAGCGAAACTTGCCGAGAAGACTGCCTCAATATATTTGCTGCCAAATGCAAACATTAGAATGAGTTACATTTACATTGTAATTAAAAACAAAGTGAGATTGTATTCTGTAACAGAAACAAAATACTAATGAACAAAGCCATACAGTCATCATTATTTCAATATTGTACATAGGCCTCCCTCAAGTGCTGCCTCAACGACCGGTCTTAGACATCTCGCAACCATTGGATTCCTATGACCTTCACCAGGTCATCGGTCTACATTGTGAGAGGCCTACCAACGCTGCGTCTTATTTTTTTCAGACCCAGACCGAAAAACCATCTCTTCTACGGGCCATGTGCCTTGTCCAGTAGCACTTAAGTTTGGCGATTCCTTGCGCTTTTCGATAACTTCGGAAACTACGAGCACAGACCTTTCCATTAACCCTTCAGTTATATAATTATCTTAGATTTAATTTCTTCTTTGGTACCCTAGCCAATAGTTAGGTAACTAGAATTAAATGACATCCATCATCATGATCATCGTTTCAGCCATTTCATTCATCAGATGCAAGCGACCGTCATCAGGTCATCGCTCCATCTTGTGGGAGGTCTTCCAATGCTGCGTCTTTCAGTATGTGGTACACCACTCCATAACCTCTAAAATGGCTCTCTAGTTAGTCCTTAAGTGGTAATTTTAGTTTTGTAGTTTCACAATAAACATAATTATTTATACTCATCATTTCCCAAGTCAACCATTATATTATCACACAAACTAGCAACAGTATTCAAAGGTAAACAAACGATATAACACGTATACAATAACTAGATAGTTTAAGAGCTCGCTAGTACGTGTAGTCACGGAGCCGGACATCGGTACAGTTATACAATTCAGTTATACGCTATACGCTGCGCTCGTCTCAGCTATGACCAACACAGGGTTTGGGTCCCAGTGGAAGCGAGAAATGAGCTTGTGACAAACATTATCTGGTACACATTGCTAAAAATTGAATGTTGGGCTGAATTTACTTGTAACATTACAATAAACAAGATGATTATTTTTGTTACAAAAAAAATCCATAATGGGCATGTAATGTAAACCTCTTTCATTTTAAACCACTTAAGAGCAACCTAACCTATATTCCAGATTTTACCATTATTATTTTATAGGCTCATTAAAAACTAGTACTCGTAATAGCTATGTTGAGTTTCTTAAGCTTCCCGCTTTCAATATGTCTCGTTATCCGCCTTCAATGTGTCTCACTTCCCGCTTTCAATCCATCTCACTTCCCGCTTTGAATTTCTCTCGCATTCCGCTTTCAATATGTCTCGCTTCCTGCTTCCAATCTATCTCGTTTCCCGTTTCCAATCTATCTCGCTTCCTGCTGTCAATCCGGCTCGTTTCTAACTTTCAATCTATTTCGTTTCCCGATTTCAATCTATCTCGTTACCCGATTTCAATCTATTTCGCTTTCCATTTCCAATCTATCTTGCTTTCTGCTGTCAGTCCGTCTCGCTTCTGACTTTCAATCTATTTCGCTTTCCGCTTTCAATCTTTCTCGCTTCCCACTTATAATCTGTCTCACTTCCCGCTTTCAATCTATCGCTTCCCACCAACAATCTGCCTCGCTCCCCGCTTTCATTGTGACCCCACCATCAGGCATTTGCAATGCTTGTTAATGTTAATAGGGAATCTGAATTCAACGTGCGATCGCTTTCCAGCTTACTGAATATCCATTTCAGGCGCATTACTGCATTTAATGCATCTGTAATAATATTACTTAATGTCTTAACCTGATAATCGGTTGTGTACGTTGACAGGACAATTGTAAGGCCTGGTTTGTTGTAAGCAAATGTGTGTGATTGGTTTGTCCTGGTGTACGCAAATAATGAATAAGTTTCCAAAACACTTTGTATGTATGGGTGGAATGTCCACCAAATATCGATGGCGTTGCGCCGTACGTCTTGTGGCCCGAGAGTGGAACGGACTTGGTGGAATTAAATTATGCAATTACAATGCAAATGTGCATTGGAATTACCTTAAAAATTTTTTTTTTTTTTTTTTGCTTTATTAAATGGATATAACCAGTACCTTCTTTGTCGTTTACTTAAAATAGAGTAATATCTTCTTAATAACAAATAAGCATAAGTTAAAGACGATCCGTGGAAAAGAAACGTCTATCCACACTCAAAAATCTCAAGACACTGGTTATCCCTGTACAACAATAAACTCCGAAAGTTGCGTTGCGGTGACGCGAAAAACAGTGGCGGGCGGCATTGCCGATTTTAGCGTTGCGGTGACTCAACGCGGTTATGTGTTTCGGCCCTGATTTCTTACTTTCACATTATAACTACTATTTCAACCAATAATACATAGAAACAACTCAAACTAACTCTGACTTAATACAATATCGCAAGAAACAAATCCACCGCAAGAAGTCAAACATATTCTCGATACTCGCAACTTATAAGTTTCACAGAACATCATCTGAAAGACTAACCGCTAACTTCACATTTACATACATAAGTTGGAGTACATAAGACAGGCTGGGCCGCCCTGGGCCAAGCTGGGCCAGGCTGGGCCAATATCGGAGTATCTCAGGACGAACTAACGACACAACTTTGCCACAGCGGGTTAACAAAGAAAAGTTTGGGGCGAAACGAAACTGTCAACTCCAGGTATCGGAGGAGTTTCATGTTAATGCTACACGAGTTGGGGATACCTTTACTTTAGACATATATCCTTTCTAAGGTTCCGTAACTCAAAAGGAATAAATGGAACCCTTACAGGATCACTTTGTTGTCCGTCCGTTTGTCTGTCTGCCTGTCAAGATCCTTTATCTCAGTAACGCGTGGACGTATCGAGTTGAAATTAAAACCAAAAAATCAAACTTCTAAGTTAACGGAAAAAAATATATCATCATCATCCTTTTAATGTTCTCACTGCTGGGACACAGGCCATTTAATCGAGATTCTGAATGACAATTTTTAATATAAACAGATTTTTTTTATACAGGAAATCATCACATGACTTCTTTCGCTCTAGGGTGAAACGAGAGGGCGTGTCAGATTTATACTGATTTACTAACTCAAACCCGTTTTTTCCGTTCCCTCTCAGAAATTTCCTTTGGCCCCAGCGAGCATAATTTATTTATTTACTTACAAGTATTTAAAACTTTATGCACTAATGAAACACTACAAAGACGGATGATGCCTTAGGCAGTTGCTACTAGCCCACCTCAAGGTGGAGCAGAGACATAACATGGCAGGTGCAACTTAATAGAAGACAAACAGCAAGAAAGTAATAACAATAATAAATATATACTTAGACCCAATACAAATGAATAAATAATGATATTAAGAAGTCAACAAATTATGAGTGTGATGATCAGAGGTCGGAGTAGGTCGATTGATTTTATATACTTGCGTCAAGATATTATAATATGGACATGCCATTTTATCCATAATGTGCGGGAAGTACCGAAAAAGTTCCGGGATTGGAATTATGGACTAAAATAAAATAAAGCGTCATACTGTCAAGCGTCATTTCTAATTCAACAGTAAGGGACAAAATACGGTGTAACTATTCCAAGGTATTTTTGTATAAAATAAAATACTGATTTCTTTCACCATTAGCTAACACTGGCAGCGTAGATTGATATTATTAATACGTTTTTCACCTTAAACACAAATTCGTGCTAATTTCAAAATTCCAGTGTTTCAAAGTTCCAGTGATGATTCTACCAACCTCTTAGGAATGTGTTTTCATGCTTTAAGAGAACCGACTGGTTACCGTCTTGATGTTCAGAGGATACGCATTTCAAAGGGAGATCACCTGGATAAATAAGAAAGAGGAATGGACAAACCCTGAGTGGTGTGAGGAACATCGTAGAAGACGATTATTTTGTGGACCGAAGATTTTTACTTAGTTTTTCAATACGAATGGCTGGATCCACAAGCTCCTGTATTCTTGTACCCCAGAATATGAAAAGACGTCTGCACGATAGTTCAGAGTCTGCCGCGATTTGTTTAGACTTTTTCCAAGGTGCAAGCCTGAAGTAAATTGTTTTCAAACTAATATAAATTCGTCTCCAATACCCGTGTTTATTGGAGGAAATTATTTAGTTTCTTTATTTCGAGGTACCTTTGTAGTTTGGAGTTTGTGTAGGAAAATGTCTACAGCTGGATGGTTTATTTTTCAGTGCAGTTACTGATATTTTTTTTAAATGCGAAAACAACTGTGCCTTTTGGTTACGTTTTTACACCTAAACCGCTTATTTTTTTTTTGTGTCGAAGTACTCAAACTGTTTTTTTTGTTTGACCAACATTTTTGAAAACCTGTATACCTCTGGTATTGGCCTCGTATATTCAGGATGAGCAGCACAGCAGGTGACGCATGTACTTTGCAGCGGCTCCGCTCTGGCATAATGTTATAGATTTTTTTTTGTGGATAATTTCATCCAATGACAAATTCCGCCCTTGGGTGGGGCGGAAGATAGTGTCAGACTTTTACTGACTGAAAAACCCACCCTTTTCTTGCCTTGCCTTGGTTCTAGGGCCCTGGTGTGCACTTTCACATTTACCCAAGGTCCCAGAGTTGGCTGCGACCCTGCTGGGCTCCTACAGTTTGCTGTCAATTCCTTGAGGCGCATGGGAACAGTACGCGCCGTCGACGACTTGGACTCAGTCCAGCCAGTTACCGGACGGTTGGACAGCGACCTATTGGTCGCCGTCCGCGATCCCGACAATTATATAGATGGATCGAGGAAACCCCATTTGGCCAGACTGTTTTTACAGCGGCTAATTAGTCATGATAAAACCGTATGCTGAAGGTGAATGATTGACTGCTACACTGTGTGTCACGGGTTCGAGTTCCGGGTCTGGATGTATTGTATAATGTGAGTTGTAAATATTTTTAAACGCATCTTTAAGTAAGGACTAAAGGTAGAATTACACTGGGCCCACGTAGACTACGTACGCCGATCCCTGAAGATCCCCCTCAAAAAGTGCTGAAATCCCTGAAAGTCTATGTGTGTTGTGTTAAATCTACCAGTATTGTATTTCAAAAGAGAAAAAAAGAGCCAAATTAAAAAAAAAAAACAGTTAATTCTACTAACACCAAATCATACAAAAGAAAACACGAGCAGTCGTAGACTCAATCTAAATAATTTACCCGACCGCACTCCATGAAAGGGAGGTGCATTTTTTGTCCGGCACCAAAATGTTTCCTGTATTTTCTATTCAGATTCGAAAAGAGCATCTATACGGGACACTGCTGGTGTATTTTTTAATCCATTTGCCACACTTACGCTAGATTTGGAGCAGTGAGTGGCGTTACTAAGGAAACTCACTTTTGTAAATCAAGTTAAAAACTTGTTGAGAATGTGAGTGAGTTTGAGTTGTCAAAATGCCATAATTTATGCGCCTATTCGGCCTTGCATAGATTTTAATTTTATATTTGCATATAAAATTTATACGGTTGTACGAGGCACGATTTTTTTTTATAATATGCTGATTGGCGTTTATGGAATGACTCAGAGTTACGATTCCATACAAAAGTTTAAATTTGGATCCCCTTTGAATGTGGTCGCTCAGCAGTATTGGAAACACGTAGGAATATTATATATTATTATATTATATTATAACGAATGTTACCGACCTTATTTTGACTAAACTCCCATAAAGAATGATAACTAATAAAAAAAGGAAATTTTTAGTTTTAGTTGTGCAATCATCAAATAAATATTTCGCTCTGAGTAAAGAGAGAAGGAGTGTCAGACTTTTTGAAGGGGGTTTACGGCAATCCTTTCAAACAATCCGATAGTTACCGAAATAGCCCGAAGAAAAGGCAGGGCATATTGCCCGCCGAACCTGGTGGTTGATGAGGACGAAAGGTTATAGAGTGGCGACTACACACCGGAAGACGCAGCGTTGGAAGACCTCCCATAAGAAGGACCGAAGACGTGGTGAAGATTGCAGGAACTCGATGGATGCGAGTCACACAGGACCGGTCGTTATAGCGACACTTGGGGAAGGCCTTTGTACATTAATTGACTTTTTTCAGCCGAAATGATGATGATAATGATGAGACCACTTATGGATGTGTGACAAGACTTATTTTATATCCTAAAGTGGGTAATCGACGTACGAGCCAATACCGCGGTTTTATAGAACATCGGCTTTACTCGCGGCTCGTTGGTGCTGATCGACTAGCGAGTAAAACAGTTTTAAAAGACGAGCCGAGTAGAAAATGAAGCAAACACGACGAGTCGCGAGCCAGGCTCGTCGTTCATATTGCAATGATACACCGGCGAGCTTCACCGACGAGCTATAAGACCGCAGTTTTACTCGCCCGTCGATCAGGGCCTCAATAGTTACCGCCCCACTCCCAAATAAAATAAACGAACATAAACTAAAGATAATAATTAACTATGGTTAACTAATCGACTTCCTTAGTAAGTCAATTATCAGGATTAGATCACGATTAACTTGGTATTAGATTTACAAATTTGCACAGGCAGTCAATGTCCGTAATCTCCGCCATTGAATTAGGGATTAATGGTCAATTTGCGTAAAGGTTGAATAATCACTGGTGACGGGTGACTGTGTTTAATTGTGATATTATTCATTGTTAGAATGCCATAGTAATTGAGTTCGGTCAATCAAGGAAACGGTCAATCGCGATTGATAATGTTTACGTGAATGACGCTAATTGATGCAAGATCGTTTACTTTAAAGGAGCGCTTATGCGGGCAATTTTTTGAGATATAATTGATCGGCAACACGAATGGATCAATCCGGAGTAAAGCGATATGCAGCTATTTAAAAAAGGCAGCAATTGTTTTGGTTATATTGCTTCTAATTGAACCACATGTTCAATATTGCTTAACGTTGCTGATACGAACTGCTCAATATGCAGTGGATATACTGGTAAAGAAATTAAAGTTTTTTTATCACATATGCACTTATTTATTTTGCGGGTTCCGCGGGGAGAGCGAGGGAGCGGGTGGAATTTCTTGGAGTGGCTCCATATCACTCAATCTACTTCTTCTTCTTTATTTTTTATTGTACACAATAAAAAACTTAATATGTCACAGTAGTGACAATTCATATACAAACGCGAACTTAACTCAACAATGAGTTTTCTCCCAGCAAACCTCTGAGTGACAGATAGAGAGACAACAATCAAGAGTAGAATCGATTGTACAGACGCCAGCACATCAACCTACCTCAATCTGTCAACTTTCTTTAATAGATTTTCAACCTTATCACAATACTGGAAGGTTAATGTTTGATTGGTAAAATTTGACAAATTTGGGTAGATTAACGTGCTGGCGTCTGTACAATGTAAACCTACTTAAATTAACCTGCATATATAGCATAGCATCAGCCTTATAATGTTCCCACTGCTGGGACTCAGACCTCCTCTGTAGGAGAGGGAATAAGCCGTAATCCACCAAGCGGATCCAGTGCAGATGTAACATGTCTTCGAATTTTTGGTTCTAGGACATGCCGGTTTTCTCACGATGTTTTTCCTGACAGTTTTGAGAGCAGTGGTGATGTAATAAATTACACAAAGTAATGCGCTTAGCTGGGTTTAAACCCGCGACCTACAACTAGAATTCGGGGCAGTTACCACTCGGCCACCACTGCTCCATATATAAGTCTAATCTAAAAAAAACATTTTGCCAAATTGATGCTTGTTGGCGTTGCCATAACTTGCTTGATATTTTGTCACGTCGCAGACGACCATCATCAGTCGAAATTGAGCAATTGTTGTTGCCCATGTAAGTGCATCAAGGCAAAATTCTGTATGTTTTGTGTTAGTGTGTGGCATATATTTCTTGTCTGCTTTTTCATGCTCGAATGGCTAAACGGATTTCGATGAAACTTGGATCACGGCTAAATCATGTTATAGGATAATTTTATCCAAACATTGTGTTCCCTTGGTATAATTTTCTACTATCGCAGGCGAAGACACTGGCAACAGCTAGTATATAATAATTCACTAAAGTGAATGATTTATTAAGTATTTTTAACCATGAGTAATTTTGATTGACGTGTGTGATATTTTGTACATTTGTTTGCATAAAGAATTTAATAAATAAACACGGTACATTTCCAAAAACTTCACAAATATACCGGAATCCAATCAGAAATAAAAAATAATAAACTTCACTATTTCAACGATATTGGTCTGCTATAGTTTCACAAAAAAAAACAACTTCATAAAAAAATCCTATCATTTACAAGTTTGAAATTTCATCGGAAAAATCCAATGAAATTTTGTACGGTATTTTTTCCAGCCAGTGGTAACGGACGCCCTCTGTCCAGTCGCATTTTATTTATTCTTCAATCATTGATTCTCTTTGTACTGTTTTGAATTTTCAGTGGAATCAGCTTTTTAAAGCCAGTATTCTAATATAACAGCGAATATAGACGGAAACTAATTTGCAATATAAACTTCTAAAAAAATAAAGGCTTAAAATATTTTTTCTATAATAAAAAAGTTTTGGTTTATTTTTAAGGTTTCGTACCTCAAAAAGAAAAAACGATACCCGTTTAGTATCATTTTGTTTGTTCAAGACCTTAAGAAGACTTTATCTCAGAACCGCGAAGAGGTATCGAGTTGAAAAAACCGTACTCTTAAGTCTGTGAAAGACATTTACTATTGACCTGCCCCAAGTGTCGCCACAATGAACAGTCCTATGCGTCTCGCATACATCGGATTCTCGCAATTCTTACCAGGTGATCGGTCGACCTTCCAACGCTACGACTTCCGGTACGTGGTCGCCATTCCAGAACCTTTTGGCCCCAACGGCCATCCGTTCTGCGAGCCGTGCGGGCATTGCCACTTAAGTTTGGCAATTCTTCGTGCTGTGTTGGTAACCTTGGTTCTCCGGCGGATATTCTCATTCCTGATTCGGTCACGCTAGGAAACTCGGGGCATAGCCCTTTCCATTGCCCTTTGGACAAATTATCTGTATTTTACCATAACCTATTTCTTTTGAATAGCTCATCGACAGCTCGACAGAGACTCTAAATTTTGAATGTGTTCGATATGGAATTTGGTACATGCAGAATCCTGGAGAAGCGCTGGCCTGACGCTGTCTAGGCAAGCCTACGTGATTTTTTTTCTTTCATTCTATGCGTCAGTTCGAGCGAATGATACTGAACGAAAGAAGCGAATCCGCCGTCTGATTCCGCCGTAACACGTAATTGTTATTTAAATTCAAACAAAAATAGTGTTCTTATTTTTCAACCTACTTAAAAAAAAATTAAAAGACCCTTGCACGCTGAACCTCATCTCACCTTTCTTCCGCCACATCCACTCACTAATCCCTAACCACCGATCTAATTTCCCAAATTTTTCTCAGCTGCACCAAAGTACACTGTATAGAGTACACAGTGTAGAGTACAAAGTGTATTCGTAGAGTACACAGCGTACCGTACACAGTCCGGTCGGCAGCCGCTAAGTAGCCTGGCACTCAGCGCTCGCTACACGATCCACCGCTAAGCTCATTTCGCCCGCTTTGGTTTTATAAAACTGGGTAAATTCCAACACAAAATACTTGGATCGTGGAGGACTGGTGCGTACATGGATGTGGTATATTTTACTTTGAACAAATACCATTAGTTCATTAGGTATTTATATTGGAAATAGCTTGACAGGAAGACAAAACCCTGCTGAAATCGAGCCTAAATATTTTTATTTGAATGAGAACTATATAATAACTATCAGCTGCCAGCGGCTTTGCCCGCGTGATGGTAGAAAATTATTCCAAAGGAACGTACTCCGGGGATAAAAAGTATCCTATGTGCTTATACGGGACATGAACCACCCTTGTAACCAAGTCGCATTGAAATACGTTCAGCCATTCGAGCGTAAAGAAGTAACAAACATGTACACACACACTCTCACAAATTTTCGCCTTTATAATATCAGTGTGATAAATTCCATATCTGAATGAGAAGTACCTTTGTGGTAGAGGGTACTTCTGCACATTGAGGACAGTCGCAGTCGGTGATAGGCAGCTTGACACACTTTTCCAACCACTGCAGCTCCTGAAAACTGTTGAGTCAAGGAAGCTATGACTTCTGGAGAAACAATTCAAATGTCTTAGACCCCGCAGTGAAATTAATCAGAAAAAGTATATTGTCAAAATTTTTTAACTATTGATTTTTGCCCCAGTAAACCTTCGGAGAAAAAATATCGACAGATATTTCTTTTTGATAGTCTATTGTCTGTCCCACGGCTGGAAAAGGGCCTCCCTTTTCTCCAACCCAAACTTATCTGTCCAGTGTGATCTCTGGCCAAATTTGACGAAACATGATCTGATCATCACACCACCTTCGCCGCGGTCGACCTCGACGGCGTCGACCTTCCTCAGGCGTCCAGTGAGTAATTATCTTCGCCCATCTGTCCGGGTGCATTCATGCGACGTGGCCAGCCTTCAGCCTGGCAGTTTTTCCCCAACATCTGCTATTTGGGTTATGGAGCGCAGCGTGGTGTTCCTAACGCGATGTATTCGCTTAACACCTCATACTCGTATACTACGCTCCATCGCCCTTTGACAAATCTTGAGTTTGGATGTTGTCCAGTAAGTGACCAACTTTGAGCACCGTAGGTTAGGATATTATTATTGAAAATTAAAAATGCCGCATCCTTAAACATCATTAATTTTCTTCGGAGCTCGGTCACCAGCTCCCCTAGAGTCCGCTGGCTGAATGAAATTTCAGTAATTTGGTAAAGCGAATGCTAGGTACGGGTCCCGAGCGGGATTTTCTTACAATCCGCGCTTTGTTTTCAAGTCTATTTGAAGCGGAACGCCCAAAATTAGCTGACCTACCCCTCCTCGCTCACATCAACACTTAGCCAACTAAATAAATGAAATCTCACCGACCACCAGAGTTCATTTTAATTGGTCATAACATTTTCAAATTATGCGGTTGACTTGTTACTTACCGTGTTTGCGTTAAAGGTGATAACTGCTTGGTAAATAAAGTTGATAAGTTTGCTGAGCTTTGAATATTATCTGTTTGCGCAGATTAAGAATGTTGCCATTTCGATGCTCGTTTCCCTGTCGTTATGATTTTGAGTTGCTGCGATACAAATATTTGCATAATTTTCTTATTTCATCAGAGATTTAGAGTACTTAGGGATTTTGTCATTTACATATTTTCAGGTCATCTGGGAAATCTGTGAGATTCCTTAATGTTCTTATTGAAAAATTCAGAATATTTGTTGTAAATCCCTTCATAAATATTTGCGAGCTATTTTCACAAAATTTACTTGAATTTTCGATGAAGAAGACATCATCGCATCGCTTCGAATTTCGTTATGTTTGATTACTTTTTTCTAGGCAGAGTTTCATTTAAGAAATCAAATTAGAAGAGTTTTTTGACGCCATATCTTTAGTTAGCCGTAGTTAGCGCAGGGTTTTTATTATATTACTGTAATATAGTTAAATAAGTATTGTTTAAGTCAATACTTATCTAACTATATTAAATGTATTTATAATATTAAAATACAAGTTCATTACTTATAACAAAAAAGATCAGTCTAGATTTAACATACCGATTTCTTACCTCTGTAAATATCCTTACATATTAGAGTATTTTTAATAGCATGCGGATTTTATTACGCATGCGGAGTTGCTCCGCATGCGGGGCTGATGCCCGAGACCATGCTTCATGCCAAATTTCAGGATTCTAGGTCAACGGGAAGTGCCCAATGAATTTTGGATCCCTTGAGAGTGAATTTCGTTAATTTATAAGTTTGATTTTTTTCCACAGCTTCAAGGGACCGCAGACTGGAGTATTGGTTTTAATTTCAACTCGATACCTTTACGCATTCTTGAGATAAAGGGTCTTGACAGACAGACAGTCTCACGGACAACAAAGTGATCCTATAAGGGTTCCGTTTTTTTTTTTCATTTCAGAAACGGAACCCTGAAAATCAACTAATTGTATAAACCAGCTCTAACTACTGATAATATAAAGCTGAAGAGATATTCCGCTACCACCACTAGGAGCAGAGCAGTGACCATGAGTGACGCCGCGGGAGTCATTTATACTTATAATAAAGTTAAAGAGACTCTTTGTGAAGAGTATTTGAACGCGCTAATCCCAGGAAGTACTGGTTCGATTTGATATATTCTTATAGTGTTGGATAACTTAAAGGACAAACTGACTGATATATAGCAGCTGAAACTAATAGGACTAAGAACGTGAAACTTTGCACCAGGTTTCCTTATATGACGTAGACGAACACTAACTAGCTCGAGAGAGATAACGCCTGAAAACTCTGTTGGCATTTCGTAATTCCGTGATTTACTCAAATATTTCACAAAACTTGTTTCAGGAAATACGTTTTTTTTTTTTAATTCCTTAAAAGTTTTTGAGTAAAATTGACGTCATTCAAATTTCGATGAAATGTGCAAGGCTTCTATAGATGTAGATATTTTTATAATTAAAAATAGGAGATTTTCAGAGCAAAGAGCTGAGAGCTAAATTAGTTATTACAAAAAATTATGTTTTGATTTCAACAGAAGCTGTCGGCAGCCTCGGACACCATGGCATGTCCTGCTGCAGGAGCGCAGGCCGCATAGCACGGCACGCTAGCATCAATGACATTATTCGTCGAGCTCTTGTCACTGCCGGCGTACCTGCTGTATTAGAACCTAATGGCTTGGTGCGTGACGATGGGAAGAGACCAGATGGTATGACATTGGTGCCGTGGAAGGTGAGTAGGCCTCTGGTGTGGGACGTAACCTGTGTCGACACCCTTGCGCCTTCTCATGTTCCTAGTTCGGCAGGATATGCCGGCGCTGCCACTGCGGCTGCTGAGACCCTCAAACGGCGCAAATACAGTAACCTTATTGGTAATTACAGTTTTGAGCCGTTTGGGGTCGAAACGCTTGGATCATGGGGTCCGAGTGCGCGTATCCTTTTCAAGGAAATTTCACGTCGCTTGATCGACACTTTGCGTGACCCGAGGGCTGGCTCATTCTTTGCCCAAAGAATCAGCATTGCTATTCAACGTGGCAATGCTGCCAGTCTTTTGGGTACGTTTCCGGATGACAGCGATGTGGAGGAATACTTTGACGCCTGAGTGTATTTGGTGGTTTGTATTATATTTGTACATAGTTAGGTCTAGTATATAGTCTTAGTTTAGTTTTTATGTACATAGGTACAGAAGCTTAGATAATATCCACAAGATATATGTGTATCCAAAATATCTGGACAATGACGTGTAGTAACATCATAATCACGTAAGAGCGATTGTATGAAAATGTACCTCGGGTTGTCCGCTCTTAAGGAGACGTTCAAAGTTTTTATGGAGAAACTTACTTCAGGCGGTCGAAGAAACTATATAACATCATACTGCAACCAAAGACGCGTTTGAAACCACGATGGAGCGGTAATCTATACTTATAATAAATCTGTAGAAGTAAAAATTCTGTACATTGAAAATATCAAAAAAAATAAATGGCAGGGGGTGTTACTAGAACGACACTAAACCTAAAAATGTGATTTAAAAAATTTTTGTCCGTCTGTCTGTCTGTCTGTCTGTCTGTCTATCTATCTGTCTGTCTGTCTGTCTGTCTGTTTGTTCAGGCATCACGCAAAAACTACCGGTTCGATTACGATGAAACTTGGTATAATTATTCTTTAATATCCTGGGCACCATACTGGGTACTTTTTATCCCGGAAAAGTATATACAATAAAAAACAAACTTAATTTTGCGGTTCGATCCCTAAGCCCGATTACTGTACCAACCGCAAATAATAAGTTTGTCGCAGGTTACGTCACCCATTTCTTTGTTATAGCGGTAGATAACATTCTACACAAATAGCACTTTACACAAAAAACTAATTGATAAGTTTAGTCGTTCACGCGAACGAAGTTGCGGGCACAGCTAGTCCAAAATAAAATGCAATTCCCCTTCAACAGAAAGCAGTACACAACGTAATTCAATGTACAATATCACAATTTATCAGTTATGCCCTTCGCGTTTTACCAATGGGACTGTATAATACTAGAACGAAGGTTACAAGGTTTCACAGTCATCCTTGAACTAGTGCTCGCAACCTAGAAATACTTTTCTAGCCACGTGTATTATCTAGATTATATTCTAGATATAAAATGCTTTAGTAATATTACTGTGAAAGTTAGTACGTTTGGATGTTTGTTGATCATCTAGAGTGAAAGAAATCATTTAATATTATATATATATATAATATATATATATATAATATATATTTCATGATTTGATTTGATGATTAAGAAAGAAGGAAATAAAAACACCTCAATGGCTGACCGAATTTTGATGATAAACGATATTTTTTTAGTGGAAATATCGTCCAATGACATCTCCCGCCTTTGGGTGGAGCAGGAGGGGGTATCAGTCTTTTACTAACTAAGAACCCACTCCTGTTCCTTCGTTGCTGTTGTGTTTCCTTTGTTGTTTGTTCTGACTACTCTGAAAAGGAACACTGAAACAAACCCATGGGTCAGTCTCATTTAAAGCCCATACAGATAATAAAGTAATGCAGATTACTGTCCAAAATAGTCTTTTTCGGTGGGATTGGCTTTGCCAAACATTTATATTTTTTTTTTTTTATTTGTTTACATTGTACTCACATAATAGTATGTAGCGACAAACACATGTAACCGAAGTATTTGTTATAAATAAGATGATAAAAAAGAGTGTCCATGGAGTTTCTTGCACATTCTTCTACATAGAGATCTACGCTTTAGAATGTGCCATTTCCATATTTTTTTCTGTCACACCGACTTTTTGACCTTTCAAAAGTGCCTTTAAAAGGTCCATCCAACACGACGTTTTTCAATACACTTACGACTCGTGGGGATTGATACGGTGGGAGTTCAACGCGTGCCCCTCTGATACGATAATATAAAAATACAATTTTGACAGGGCGAGCACGCGCTTTTCTGCGCTAGTGCGGAAAACAGTTAAATGCATGCCTAAAAGCAGTGGGATGATAGCGGCTTTTCGAGTAAGTGTATTGAAAAAATAATATTGTGTTACATGTAAAACATGGTGGTTTGAAGATCGCAAACGGAATAGAATCAAAATGCATTGCTTTAGACATGACATAAAAGAAACAAGATAAAAGAAAACTGATACGTATGGTAAAGAATATATTATTGGCTTTTTCAAGACATCTGACACCACGCAGCCGACTGCATTCCCCACAGGAGTACGCACAGGTGAATGTGTAGAACTCCCAACTTCCGCAAGTTATATGACAGGACTATGCTACAAGGAAAAAGTGTGAAAACTCGATGGGTTGCTTTTTGCATGAAAAATCAACAAGTCTTACACCCGTATATAGAAACAAGTAAATCTAATTACTTGAGTAAAATTAACTACTTAAATAACAATTTGTATGCTATAAGATAAGTTGTCGAAGATTTTTAACCTCAAGTAATGACTTAATAAGAAATTACTTAGCTACAAGTAATTACTTCTTTATAAATACGGGTGTTAGTAACTTCTCCTGTTCTAAGTAGAGCGAGTTTGACTTTTATAAAACTCACTTGTGTTCCTTCAATTGCCTTTTACATTCCTGGGCCAGAGTGACTCACTCTTTCGATCAATCCTACATTACCTGGATAAAATGTAACGCTAGCTTATCCACATGGACCACACGAGTTATGTTTACTAATTTGTGACAAGTGATACCGATAAATAGCAATTATTATAATAATAATAATCTTTTAAGATTATTTTTTTTAAGATGCTGGTAGGGCTCTTGATCGTACGTTCAGGATTGTTCTGATAGTCTTGATAAGCCTCTCCACTCCTCAAGCACCTCAGGACATGTTGCCATGTTTTAGTTACGTCATTTCGTTCTAGTTTCGTCTTTGGGGGCCCAATTATAGAGTGTACAAGTCACCCCTTTTTTTGTCGATGGATATTATTAATAATTGTGAGGTAAACTTTACCACTTTATCAAACTGAGACACCTATTCAAGAACACTTACACTCGTATTTATAAAGAAGTAATTACTTTTTACTAAGTAAAATCTTATTAAGTTATTACTTGACATTTGAAATCTACATTCAAAATTCTAATTTTTCTTATCTATGAATAGAAATTTATTGTTTTACTCAAGTATTTAGTTTTAATTGTTTATAAATACGGGTGTTAAAGTTCCAGACAATTTTGAGCAATAATGTAAGCTTTAAAATATTTATTAAACTAACAAAAATTTGAAGGAAATCCGTAAAACTAAATTTTTTGAGCGATCGTTGTTAAGCACCCCTTCGGGCGCCGCAGCCCAATCGCTCACTTATTTCTTTACATTAGAATACTCTTGACAAAGATCGACCGAGGTTTGTGACCGAAATTAAAGTGACGGATAAAGGCCTCCCGGGAACAGAAAATTTTGTAGCTTTTTTTGGTAAGTAGTCGGAAGTCATCTTATAACTTCTCCCGCTCTTGAGGGGAGCGAAAAAGGCGTGTTTGAGCGTGACTTTTACGACTAAAACACATTTGTTCCCTTCGAATACATGGTAGAAATCCCACCTATACGCACAAAACGTTTTGGGAACACATTCATTGTGCGTACAGCTAAGGAATGGAATTCCCTGCCGGAGTCTGTGTTTCCTGATGGCTACAACCTCTACAGCCATCCCGCATGCTGATTCGCAGAAAGAAGCTCGCGCGCGCTTTTTGTCCTGTGCGAGTCTCAAATAAATGTTTTTCTTTCTTTCTTTCTTTCTTTTTCCCTCCCCATGGCTTGAACCAGAGCCGGGCGTGGTGCTCCGTCCAAGCGGGATACTTTTCCACTGTATGTCCCACCATGAGCTTCGGGCGGGTAGCACAATAGTGACACCCGGTCGTTTCTTCCCCTTGGATACATCACAAACAGACCCCAAACTAGCCATTTTTGGCAAAAACCTGCGAAAAGTGAGTAGCCAATTACACCTCTCCAATGGATCCAAGCGGCTACAAGTCCTTAGAAATAAAAGAAGAAAAGAAAGAAAAAGAGTTTATTTGCCACAAACATGGCGCATATCTTAAAATAACAGCTACAAACACTGACTCTATATAAAAAAAAAGTACATAATAAGATATGCGTCACATCCGCGCACAAACGGCCAGCGCTCAGCAAAATGGTGGAGCTCGTGTGCAGGACAGAGCCACAGCGCTTAAAATACAATATTTTTTTTTTTATTTTAATCATTTGGATCAGAACATAATTCCATATAAAAGTGTCAATAAAACTTACAATTATGTTAGTACCATTATGCTTACTTATTCTACTCTTATAAATAAAAAAAATAACACAATAATAGAAATATTGCTTTAAAAACAATAAATTAACTGAATTCCTGCCAATAACTATCGACTTCCGAAGCTAAGGCCCCGACATACCTGCACAACACACACTTATTACCGTTTGTGATGTAAAGGCCCCTTTTATCCTTTTGAGGTCAAAGGTCCCTTACGATTAAGGGTGACATCATAACGAGGGATATTGGGGTTTCTTTGTTCGTAAACCTTTTGCGTCGCCATTAGAATAAGGAAACTAGAAATATTAGTTATTATTTAAAGATCATAGTAGCATTTAAAAATATATTATTATTATTTTTTGCTGACTTGGAGCGTGGTAATAGAACAGAATAGAAGTAAATAAACTTTATTATACTCCTGAATAGTGGCCGAGTGGTAACGGCTCTTACTTACGAGATTCAAACTCAGCCAGGCGCATTACTTTGTCTAATTTATTTCATCACTGCACATGCTCTCAAAACGCAAGGAAAACATTGTCAGAAAAGCGGCATATCTTAGAACTAAAAATTCGAAGATAATTATGTTACATTCACTAACCCGCACTGCGCACGCGTGGTGGATTACGGCCCATTCCCACTCCTAGAGAGAAGGCCTGTGTCCCAGTAGTGGGAACATTATAAGGCTGATTATGCTATGCTTATGCTATGTACTCCTGAATAGTCTATAGTATATTCTCGTTCAATATAATGTCCCAAGACAAAACCCCAATGTGTTTACAGTGATGACTCCGAAACGTGGTCGCTTACAATGGGCCTCATCAGACGACTTAAAGTCTAAAGTTTTGTCTAGTCTTAAGTATATTGTGTACACTGATCGCCCCAAATCAATCTCCTTTTGTTTCAGTCCATCCTAAGGTTGTCTGTAAGAGATTCCCCTGTGCGATAAGACCGCCCATTGTACACTTAGTTTTTTAATATTTATCCTGTGTTCATTATGAGGTCTACAATAAAGTATATAATAAATAAATAAATAAAGGGCAACGGAAAAGAGTTCGGGAAGATATTCGCAGAAGAACTAAGGTTGCTGATAAAGCACGAAGAATCGTCAAATTTAAGTAGCAGTGTGCAAGGCACATTGCTTGTAGAACGAGTGGTCGCACCCCAAAACCTTTCGTCCCCATGACGTAAGGTTTTGGGGTGGCGACTACGTACCAGAAGTCACAGCTTGAAGGCCTCCCACAAGGTGGACCGACGACCAGGTGAGGGTCGTGGGAATTCGATGGATGCGAGACTCACAGGACCAGTAGTTATGGTGAGGCTTGGAGGAGGACTATCCATCAATGGACGTCTTTCGGTTGAGAAGATGATATTGATGATGATGACACCAGAACAGTAACAATTTAACAGAATGAGGAGGTGTTCCTAACACAAGGAACGGATATCCTCACGCCCCTGGCACCGTTACAGGTGATCAAGGGCGTTAAGAGTCGAAGGGTGATCCCGGCTGCCGTAGGTGCGATCTTGAGGACGACGAGGAATGGGAGTCTAAAGCGTGTACAGAGAAGCCTACTTTAACGCAGGCAAAGCGGTTTGAAAAAGCTAGTTAATTATAAACGCATCAATTTCTTTAATGTTTCTTTAGCGACGAGTGCTCACCCACTGCGCAACCTTACTCATGAGGGTAGATTGTAACAGCGGTGACGTCACAGCGTCATGCAGCTCTGAATTAACACAGCTGTGAGAGCCTTGCGTTAACAAGTACAAGGTTACGCTCGCTGGGAGTTAGCACCCACGCCACCTAATATAGATTAAGCAAGTAAGTTGTTCACAGATATGACAGTTCTTTACTGATGCCTTTTTTTAGGTGAGAAATTATCCAATAGAGCGAGAGAGCGTATCAGACTTTTACTGACTAAAATCCACTCTCATGTTCCTTCTTTACCTCAGGGCTCCGGGGTTTCTTTTCAGAAGCGAACCTATGGGCCTAGTAAGCTTTGGCCCTGCTGGGCCATATGGCGTGCAAATTTGTCACTGCAGCCCTCGGCTCCTTAACACACTCGCTCGCACTGACAAACTTTCTGCACTTGTATCAAAATGTACTATTTGTTCTTGCTACGGTGCCGGCGCCGACGTAGCAAATGATGCTACGCTATTGACTTAGCCGTAGCAACAGCTACGCGACGAATTATAGGTCTCATCACCACACACACACACAAAAAAAAACACTGATATTATAAAGGTGTGAGTGTGTATATTCATTATGCTAATTCTATCTCTTTTTCACGCTCGAAAGTCTGAACAAAGGAGATCATTTATTTTGGTCCAAAAACAAAAGTGCCGGCCAAGAAAAAAAAATATGGCAATCTGTTAGAGCTTGACCCTTTGAGCATTTTTTATTATCGCACCAAAACTGTAGGACCATTGCCCTGGGTTTTATTTAAGTTTTAATTTTCCGTACATTTTCGGTAACATGAATTGTAAAAACAAAGAGTTAGAGCTTGAATAAAAACTTCCAGGTAGCTGCCGTTTACCACCACACATCCTCCCCTAGCCACTGAACACTCGCCCCACCTCGAATATCTTATCTGTTACTTTAGTAGGTACCTAAAACAACGCGTGTGATATTGTATCACTCCCGTCCCAATTGATCATGGACGGGAAGACTAAAATCTACCATATTGAATCAGTTAGATTCCAGCCCCGACTCTTGAGTCTCAGTCGCTGATATGACAGCAGCGTTCGATTCACTTATGAACCAAGTACGATCCGTCCTGAATGATTTTTCAGGGGAGAGCACAGTGACTGATGACCATCACATGCTGGAAACTCCTGAGCAATGCATGTGGTGTGAAAACCGAAAAGAATGCAACTCCCGGCGAAGTAAACAAAGCTCAAGCAACAGAGCAGCGTGCCGCGCACTGGGATAAAATGTGAGCTAGAACCCATTCACCTCGCCTTCTAGCACCTTCAGAGGAAGTAGAGGCTTCTATGTCTGTGCTTATTCGCCACGATAAGAGTTTTTTTTTTTTTTTTTTTTATGGTAGGTAAAATCATCCAATGACAAATCCCGCCCTTGGGCGGAGCGGGAAGTAGTGTCAGACTCTTACTGACTAAAAACCTACCCCGTTCCTTCGTAGCCTATAGTGCCGGGGTCGAGCACTCCTTTCGGAACTAACCCATGACCCCAGTAGGCTTCGACCCTGCCTGCCTGCAGTTAGCAGGCTGGGCCTCTTCGGTTTGCTGACAGCTCCTTGAGGCGCGCGGGAACAGAACGCGCCGTCGACGACTTGGGCTCGGTCCGGTCGGTTACCGGACGATCGGACAGCGTGCTACCCATTGCACGCCGTCCGCAAGCCCGCGCCTACGGTGGCCGGAAATCGGGATCGGAATCCCGGCGGCGGCTGGGGCGAGCGCCCCGTTGCCTCTGCCTGATGCGGTCGGCCTCCTCCTTTGCTAGCATTACTGCTTCGCAGAAGGAGGCGACCGCCTGCCATCCCTCCTCACTACGGACCATGGCCTGAACCAAGGCCCGGCGAGAGAGATCGCTGCCGCCGATCGCCCCCACGAGGACACGGCGATGCTCCGCCCAGGCGGGGCACACCTCTACAGTGTGCTCCACCGTGTCCTCCGGATGTTCCGCACAGTGGCGACGCCACGATAAGAGTATCGCTTTCGATAACTCTGACAAAGCGAAATACAACGAGAAAACAAATAAATACCCTCAACCAATAGACAAAACTCACCTTGATATATAGAGAGACGCTAAAGTTGAACGTAGAGGTTCCCTCGCACTCATCGAAGATCCTAATGATCCTTTGTCCCCCTTTATCTCAGAGGAGGTGGGAAACATCATCAAAAAGCTCCAGAACCGGAAAGACCTCGGCTCTGACGGTGTCATCAACAAGGTGTTTACTCTTCCCATCCCAACTCATAATACTAATGACCGTCATCTTCAATGGTGCATTAAGGAATAACATGTTCCCTCAAGCGTGGATAAAGGTCACTGATATCGGTATTCCTAAACCATGCAAGTTTAAGTCAAGTTTGACCCCCTCCAGCTACCTTTTCATCAGTCCATTCAATGTCCTCGATAAAATCTAAAGCGGTCAGAGATTATGCTGAAGTTAAGAGTGTTATTTCCAACGGTAGTTTGGTTTCCGAATCGAACAAGTCCAGCGAATCGTCGAACACCTATGCAATGGTTTCCAGCATAACGCGATGAGGGACGTCTAGTTTTTTGACTCAGCGAAAGCTTTTGACAAAGTGTAACATAATGGTTTATCATTTAAGCTATATCAACTCGGTGTGCCAGATTGTCTAGTACTCATCTTGCGAAACTTTTTGTTGAATCGTACCTTCCACTATTGAATACCAGATGGTAGCGCTCCCTCTATGCGATAGTGGGGAGATCTCCACCCATACGAGCAGGAGTTCTTCAAGGGTCTCCCTCTGAACACCACGTACCTATACCAATCCGATCCCTTGGGAGAAGCAAGCTCGGTGTGATCCTAGATCAGCATTTGACCTTAGCTGAGTACATAAAGCAAACTTGTACGTATGCGTGCCGTATTCGCACAAAGCAGGCTCCATTTGATTCTGCCAACCCGTACTCTGTCTTCGCAGATGCAAAGCCCCACCATCTCCATATAAGGCAAATACTTCTAAAACGATTCCTAAAAATCTGCGAGGCCTATCATGTCTGAAATGAGAGTTCTTTTTTATCACAAAAGGGGTTTGGGGGTAGTGGAACAGAGAGTAAAGTCCCACATACCTCCGTTGAAAAGGGAGGATCCTCCGACCAGACAGGTGTTATATCTGGTGGGCTACTGCCCGATAGATGATTTCGGGTTTGTTCTATATGTTCCAATCGCGCCGCGAATCTTACTTGCGCGATGCAGGATTAGTTCATTTGTGAGGACATTGATGTCGCTACATCACTCCCCTCCGGAGATCGGAGATCGATGGTTCTTGATGCTTCTTGATGCGTCGTGTGATGCGTGCCAGGCCAATGGAGGTTGGTTCCAGTGAGTCGGAACCGAATTCCGCATAGTTCTCGGTGAGTCGGAACTGTCTGCGGTGATGCCCCAGTGAGTCGGGGTGGTGCTATCCCAGTGAGTCGGGATACGATGCTGCAGGCTCCAGTGAGTCGGAGTAGTGCGCCTGGCTCCAGTGAGTCGGAGCGGTGCTGTGCGACGTAGGGCTTGACAATTTTTTTTTTTTTTTTTTTTCGTCAATTTTAATTAGATGAGGCCGGTGTTTCCTAGCTGACTACCCTGAGAAGAAACACCGAAACAAACTCAGGGGTCAAAGTCTCTTTTAAAGTCCATACAGCAAACAAGTAATGGTCAAAACATATGAGAACCATGCAGATTAGTGTCTGGGATGGTCTTTTGAAGAAAGAACCACACAGTTCTGAGTGGACCTGTCCAGTCAGTGCAAGCATTTGTCAGTATTCGTAAAGCTCAACTCAGGACTACTAAGGAGCTCAACGACTTGACGAACAATACCAAAGAAAGGACATTTGGGTAGGCCGCAAAAAGTACTCATAACTGTCAGACATTAATTAAAATTAGAGAAAAACGAGAAAAAAAAATCCACATAGTCCCCAAATTCACAATAATAAAATATACAAAAATGTAATTTTACAGAGTTAATATTGCTAAAATAAAAAAATAAAAATTATAAAAGTAATTGTTAATGTCAAATTGTAAAAATAAACAATGTCATAATTGTATAAATAAGAATTTAAAAAAAAAAATTAAATTAAAAAAGTTAACAATGTCATAATTGTAAAATAACAATAATCGTCAAATTAAATAAACAAATAATAAAGAAGGGCAATTTAAAAAAAAAAACGCAAATGAAATAACAACAAATATAGTGAGTACTCAGGTCAATCCCAAGCCGTTTTGTCCTCGAGATACTCTTTTACAGTATAAAAAGCCTTCTGGCAAAGTTTCCGTTTTACAAGTTTTTTGAATTTATTAAGGCTAAGTTCCTGAATAGGACTGGGAATCTTATTATAAAAGTGTATACATTGGCATCTAAATGAGCCTCCTATTTTTCTGAGTCTAGTCGCAGGAACCACTAATTTGTGTTTGTTCCTAGTATTCACGTTGTGAATATCACTGTACTTTTTAAACAAATTTCTATTTTTGTGAACATACAAAATATTTTCATAGATATACTGAGATGGCACAGTCAAAATATTAATAGTTTTAAATTTATCTCTAAGGGAGCATCTGGGACTTAATTTATAAATTGAACGAATAGCCCTTTTCTGTAAAACAAAAATTGTCTGAATATCAGCGGCATTTCCCCACAATAAAATACCGTACGACATTACGCTGTGGAAATAACTGAAATAAACTAAGCGGGCTGTCTCTAAATCAGTTAGATTTCGGATTTGTCTAACAGCATATGCTGCAGAACCAAGTTTTTTTGACAACTTATCAATGTGTGGGCCCCACTGAAGCTTAGCATCAAGAGTTAAGCCCAAGAACACTGTAGTACCTTCAGGACTCAATTCTTTACCTTTTATTAGCACACTAGTTTCCACTTGCCTAACATTAGGCATCGTAAACTTTACAAATTTAGTTTTTTTTTCATTAAGAAGTAAGTTATTAACATTAAACCAGTGTACTATTTTTGAAAGGGCAATATTTATATCGTCAGTAACCGGCTGCTGACGTTTAAGTTTAAACAAAAGCGAAGTGTCGTCTGCAAACAACACTATATCATGGTTATCCTTTATAAGGTAAGGCAAATCATTTATATAAATAAGAAATAAAAATGGGCCAAGAATTGAACCTTGGGGTACACCCATTGACACTACAGACCCGGGTGATCTTATTCCGTTTACGTCAACTCTCTGAATCCTATCACTCAAATATGAAGTAAGAAGATCCAGGGAGGAGTTCCGGATTCCGTAATGGTGAAGTTTCCTGATTAATGTTTCATGGAGAACACAATCAAAGGCCTTGGACAAATCACAAAAAATGCCCAGGACATCGCATTTGTCTTCCCATGCATTATAAATATGTCCTAAAAGTTCAACACCGGCATCGGTTGTTGAACGACCCCTTGTAAAACCAAACTGTTTAGTGTGTAATAATTTATGTGTATTAAAAAATCTTTGTAACTGTTGTAAAATTAGTTTTTCAAATATTTTACTAAAGGTGGGTAGCACTGAGATGGGTCTATAATTCGTGGGGTCAGATGTACTACCCGTAAACCCTTACTTGCGCGATGCAGGATTAGTTCATTTGTGACGACATTGATTTCGCTACAGGGGATTTTCAAGGGAGATCATAAAATCTCCATCATCCAGCATTTTTATGAAACGCTTTCCAAGCGTTTCTTTAACACAGCTATGAGACACAGCTATGAGACACCGGAACCCCGACTTTTGATATTGACCGTCCACTCATTTTCGAAATTCACCGTCTTAAGCTTTTTATTTTTATTATTTTTTATTATGTTTTTGGGTTTAGAAAATATTATTGTGGTTCTAAAAGATAAATATATGGGTACTTGTTATGACTTTTCTAAACAATTAAAGCATTAAACATTACATATACTGGTATTTTTATTCTTCGAAAATCTCAATAAATACAAAAAAAAAAATAACACAATAAAGACACAACTACAGACAGGCTGTTTTTTTTTTGTTGCATTTTTAAAAACTATTGTCATGTATAGGATATTTCATTTTTTGAGAACGTTTTTCTTTGAAAAATAATAATTTTTGAACTTAAATAATACCGAGGTTAATGTTCGCACAACATTGTTGCCATAATAAAAAATGTTCGTAAGGACAAGTTCTAACAGAATATTGTATTTTTTTTCTTTGGCCGGCCGACTTTTAAATTTGGACCAAAAATGTATGGACCGTGGGTGATGTCCTTTCTACATTTAGTACATGGGTAAACCATGCCCTGCTAAAGCACATAAGATACTTTTTATCCCAGGAATATTTCCTCTAACATTTTTGGTTACCTCTAAAAAAAACAGCTCGGAAAACTAAAATTAAAATTGTTAGCACCGATCGACTCTGTGTAAAATAATGTTAGCTTCACACTTATTTCCCTGGAGGACTCTGTCAGTAGCCACCAGCCACGAGCCACGTTAGATGCCCGCCAGTTGAAAATATTAGTTTAACCTACTTCTCCAATAGAATCTAGGTTTCGGTCTAATACCGATGCGCTACCAATGTAGTGTGTCGATACTAGGGTTGCCAACCCTATAGTATTTTACTATATTTTTATTCTATGTACTATATACTGTTGAAGAAAAATATAGTACGCAAAAATACTATATTTTCAACTTTTGACTTATGCGGTAGCGAATACCCAAACGTATCTATCTTACTGCGTTAGGTCTTACTATTTAATGTCAAACGAATGTTTGATTATTTGTCTGCTGTTTCCGTTCTTTGATTTTAGTGATTATTTTCAATTAAATATTGCCGTTTTCATTTATAGTTAAAGTCTTAAATAAAGTAGTTATATAGAAAATAGGAGGGATAACAAAAGTTGGTCGAAAAAAAGAAAACATAAAAAAAAATTACCAAAATATAGAACAAAAATATAGACTTTTGATTTATATTTATTTTAAAATTAAATGTAATAAAGCATAAAACACTTTTATTTTAGATAAAAAAAATGCAAGAAGTGCAGACAAATATAGTTTTTATTTAAATATAGATATGTCTCTCTATTGTTTGCTTTTTCCGTAAAATACTATATTTAGTTTGCAAAATACTACATTTCGTCGAAGAAATGTTGGCAACCCTAGTCGATACCCATATTATTTATCCACTAAGAGGACAACGAAATTATTAAAAAAAAAAAACAGTGCGAGTGGGACACGCACACCGAAGGTTCCGTACAAACTAACTTATGTAAATAGCTCAATTAGCGAATCGAGTCTTGAAGATTTTTCCAAATCGTGAAGTAAAATCTACAAATTTACAGTTCTCAGATCTGTTCCTATTCTTGTGCTATGAGACCTTGCTTTATGCCAAATTACAGGGTTCTAGGTCAACGGGAAGTACCCTATGAATTTTGATTCCCTTAAGAGTGTCGAAATGTACTTTTTTTGCGACATAAACGGCCGTATATCTTTTTGTCGTTAACTTAGAACTTTGATTTTTTCAAAGCGTCAAGGGACCGCAGACCTGAGTATATGTTTTTAACTTCAACTCGATATGTTTACGCGTTCCTGAGTTAAAGGGTCTTGACCGACAGACAGACAGATGGACAACCAATTGATCCTATAAGCGTTTTTGTCCTTTTGACGTATGAGTACTTAAGTCCTGATTTAAACTAAATAGCCTATTTGGTCCTTCTGTTAGACGCTTTCCCATGTAACTCTGTGCTTTGCTAGTATGTGCCAGTCTTGATTTCAACCAGAGGCGTAGCTAGTCAGTCCCACAGAGCCCCCGTATCAAAAGTCCCTTAATGTGCCCCTTATAAAAAGAAAATGCTGCTTTTTTACAAATGTTTGGTTTACTCAACGGCTGTGGGTAATATTTTGCGAATTTTTGCTCAAGTCGGGTCCCCTGTAGCGGGGGCTCCGTGTCATTGATACGGCAAATACGGTGGTAGCTCCGCCCCTGAGTCCAGCTCGTGTCATCATCGCCATCATGTCTCGTCTGGCATTTAATGTGACCGATTTGGTGATTCTTTTTGCCCATTTCTTTTTGACATACGTCATACAAATACATGTCAGACCCAACCTCCATTAAGTTATGCGACGTCTATACTCAATACTTTATTGCGTTCCATAATGTTACAGATTTTTTTGTTTTTTTTTTAAGATTTAATTATGGACCCTGTCGGGCACAGCAAAGTCTGTTTTATAGTCTATTCATGATTTTATGTAGGTTTATGTGTATATATCTGTGTGGTAAATGTACCAGTATACTTAATATTAAGAAGTACAAGGTTTTTTTGCTTGCAAGCGCTAATCTCAGATATTACTTGGAGAAAAAATCTCACTATTGTGTAGCCTATTTTTTGAGGAACCCTAAAAGCTACATAACATCACGCTACCACCAAAAGGAATGGAGCAGCAACCAAAGGTGGAGGTAAAACTGTGGGGGTAGCTAGTTATTAGAATAATTATAGTGACGACTCCGGGCAATACCGACTTTATTTTCCGAACAATAAACCGGTAACCGAAAAACTATATTTTGCAATTACCGAGTTATCGCCCCGAGATATCGATTCGGTATAATACGCTCAAACTGTCCCAGCTGTTCCTTCCTACATACTCTTTGCCGACCAACTCTATGAAATGAGTAAGCGAATGCATCGACTCGGATTACGAACATTGTATCACGTAGCCTTGGGCCCTTGCTGCTAGGCCAAGGACTTGCCACAAGGATAATGGTCCCAGCTTTGCAGATTACAGTCCATTCTTATATTAGTGGTATAAATTGACTTTCCACGGGTTGCTTCGAAAGAGTTATCGCGGAAAAAAGGAACACTAGTGGGTTAGTCTTAGATTAAATCAAAACATCAGAAAATGTGACTCGCCTCTAGCGCCGCTGATGTCAGGTCCGTCGCCTAACTTCGAAAACGTGATTTCACTCGCACGTCAGCGCCGGCTCTTGTCTCTGTCTTTGTCTATCAGTGACTGTAAGTTTGCGACTGTGACGACATTGATCATAAATGTGTGAGTTTCGAATCCATGTGATTGCGATGTTAGCTCGTATATTCCTTTGTAATATATCTATAGTTTTAGTCCGGAGCAAGGAGGGATGGCAGGCGGTCGCCTCTTTCTGCGAAGCAGTAATACTAGTAAAAGAGGAGGCACTCACGCCCCAGACGCCGCTGGGATTCCCGATCCCGATTTCCGGCAACCGTAGGCGCGGGCTTGCGGACCGGACCGAGCCCAAGTCATCGACGGTGCGTACTATTCCCGCGTGCCTCAAGGAGCTGTCAGCAAACCGTAGAGGCCCAGCCTGCTAACAGGCAGGCAGGGCCGAACCCTACCGGAGCCAAGGGTCAGCTTCTGAAAAGAAGGCTCGGCCCCGGTAGGCTAAGTAGGAATGGGGAGGGTTTTTGAGTCAGTAAGATTCTGACACTATCTCCCGCGGAAGATAGTGTCAGATGTCATTGGATGATTTTCACCCACCGTAAAAAAAAACCTCCATAACCCAGTAATTGCAATGGGCAACATGATACCTCTTAGTAAGACCGGTGTCAGATTGGCTGGCCTGGCTTCTGCCTATCCATACGTAATGGCTTTCAAAAGGTCCACGAATAACTAGCCTAGGTAATCTATTCAAAGACTGACCTCGCCAAACCTTGCTTAATCTTGGAGGTTACTCCATGCTGCTCTTATTACCCTAGTCTCGAGCTCTTTCTACTTACAATACATCTAGCATAATTAGCCTTTTAATGTCCTTCTCGCTAAGAGAGGGATCGGGTGGTAATCCAACACGCAGATTGGTGGAAGGCACATATCGTCGTTGCGTCTTTCGTTACGTGGTCGCCAGTCCAGAACAGGGGAGGAGGAAGCATATATCCTTCAGTTGACGTCATTCTGGCTGAAATGATGATGATGATAATGACATATCTTCTAATCATTCTTCCAATAAGTACACCTAAAACTCGATAAATCGAATGCCCCTAATACCGATTTAGGTAATTACCTCGAAAAGTAGACCGTGCTGTTATCGATATTGTGATCAAACAGACATCATTATGAGAGATCGGTGTCGTAGATCGTCATAACGATTATGGCGGGTTGGCATGTCGGCTGACAATGCTGACAGGTGTATTGTAAACTGTTAGGTTTTATGATACCCCGGTATGCGATGCGAGGTTAAGGCAGCTGTACACTAGATCGTAATGTTACAACTGATGTTAATGAAAATCGTGATTCAAATTCAAATTCAACCTGACGAAGACATGCGACCAAAAAGTGATGACGCCGTGTCGCCTTTGTAGAGTCTCGATTATGGCATGCCCAATACTGGGTTGCGACAATCGCTTTTTCCATAGTATCATGAGATTCCGCCGGAGCTCTGCCCACCGTGCCTCGTTTTGTCGCGGCAGCGGAGGTTCACCCCAGCATCTACATGAGGCATTCGTGCGTGTATGCAGACTGTTGCCTCCAAATCTCCACGAAGGGTCTATAAGTAGACTCTAATAAATACTGTATGTAATCCCGTTTTTATATTGGCTCCTCATCCTCATTTAAGCAAAAGACATCCTCTGCTGGAGAAAGGCCTCTAACAATTGTCTAGGAGGCCTTCTAAGGCTCCTTCTTTCGGTACGTTCGCAAACCTACAATAAATATTATTTATTATTTATTTATTGTACACTTTATTGTTGGCACTTACAAGAAATACAATAACGAAAACTTATGTCTAAAATATAAACAATTAGCGGCCTTATCGCATTCCGCGATTTCTTCCAGGCAACTATGAATGGACTGGATTCTCAGAACATGAAATAGGGCTGTCATAATAAGCACCAAAATTTTATTAAAATATACTATAATAGATACACAGATACATACATATGCTATAATATTGTACATTTGAAAATAGATTTTGTAACACAAAACAAAGGGCCTTGTCACAACGCAGTGTGCACTTACCTTTAGGTGCGCTACGTGCATACTTAATACAATATTTCCTGTTTTAAGTTCATTAAAGTACAATCTGCACTATATTATACAAGTAAAATACGAGTATATCTATCGTTGCGTCCGTTACTCAGCGGTGTGAGCAGTATAGAAGCACGAGGATTGTACACAAAGATAATATACAAAACGGTATCCTTCACATATACATGAGACATTTCTACACGATTTTCTTTTAAACTAAATTGCTTCATATTAAAATCGTATTTATAAGTCTTAATTTGAAGTACCTAATAATAATTAATTTACGGATAAGTTAGAGCAGTGATGGCCAAGTGGTAAGCAGCCCCGACTTACGAGTTGTAGGTCGCGGGTTCAAACCCAGCCCGGCAGCATTACTTTTTGTCATTTATTTCATCACTACTGCTCTCAAAACGGTGAAGGAAAACATCGTGAGGAAACCGGCATGACCTAGAATCAAAAATTCCAAGACATGTGACATCCACCAACCCGCACTGGGCCCGCGTGGTGGATTACGGCCAGAGAGGAGGCCTGAGTCCCAGCAGTGGGAACATTATAATGCTGGTGCTACGCTAATGAACTTGATTAACTTATATAGAAACTGGCAAATCTTATTATCTATCACTCTATCGAACATTATAAGGCTGATGTTATGCTATGCTATGCTACATTTACGTTACAACACTTTCATTGATTAACTATACATTCCAAAAAGGGACTAGTAGTAAATCGGAAAATTTAAATAATAATAAATACTTGCACTATCCCCGTTGTAATAGCTAACAAAGTTAAGGAACTTAAATCGCCTCAGCAGTTTGTTTCAAAGCTTCAGTTCTTCGGTAGGTACTGCAGATTTTTCACCTGAAGTTAAATGTTATTCTAGTTCAAATCTAAATCTTTGTTTTTTCTATTACCTACCTAGAAATCGTAGAGGCCCAGCCCTCTAGCTACAGGCAGGCAGGGTCGAAGCCTACTGGGGCCTATGGCTGCTTTCTGAAAAGAAGGCTCGACCCCGGAATGATAGGTAACGTAGGAACGGTAGTAGATTTTTAGTCAGTAAGAGTTTGACACTATTTCCCGCTCCGCCCAAGGGCGGGATTTGTCTCTGGATGATTTTACCTACCATAAAAAAACCTACCTAGAAATCTACTTCGAAGGGCCCATATTGTAAGTCCTTTTAGGGTTAAGGCTGCCAGATTATTCAAAAGTGTTAACTGTTGCTCTGGACCGCTAAAAATGGACCAAAAAGTGGATTTCAGTTAGAAAAATTCTGACACTCTCTCTTGTTCTCTACACTCCATTTGTTCAGTATTTAAGTAAATTTTCTTGACGTGTCTTTTATCTAAAAATTGTTTTTTTTTATATGTTTGCAATTAGTTATTTACCTAAACCGATGTTAGGTAATTAACAAAATTTATATCATCTTTTTATGTCTTCAAAACGATTTTTTTTTAATGAAAAAAAAACATAATCATCCAGATTGTTTACGTTTAATTAAGTACCTAAACAGATGGAGAGAGTATAGGTGGACCGAGAGACAGCGTCAGACTTTACCTATATCATCCAATGACATCCCCCGCCTTTGGGCGAAGCTGGAGATAGTGTCAGAATCTTACTGACTAAAAACCTACCCCGCTCCTTCTTTGCCTTGGTTCCAGGGCCCCGGTACGCATTTTCAAACTTTCCCAGAGCCCAAGATTAGGCTTCGACCGTACTAGGCCCCTACAGTTTGCTGACGACTCCATGAGGCGCGCGGGAACAGTGCACGCCGTAAACGACTTGGGCTCGGTCCAATCTGTTACCGGACAGCGAGCTATCCATTGCACGCCGTCTGCAAGCCCGCGCTTACTGCGGCCGGAAATCAGGATCGGAATTACGGCGGCGGCGGCGAGACTTGGCCTATAGTGGGAATACCTACACACCTACCTACATTTGATGATTTCCAACTGCACAAGAAGAGTCAAAGTCCTTGAAAATATGGTCCTTTAATGCAGTAACATACTATGTAACAAAGCTCGCCATCCAAATATACCTCGAACCATATAAAGATAGGAAAAAATGTGAAATCGATAGCCCGTAGCCCGTACAATGACACTATCTTCTTCTGTGTCATTACATTCTGTGACTTTTCATTTGTTATTATCACGTTTATGGAGTTCGACTACTGAGTAAGTAGGTGCAGAAGATCCACTCATTCGTTGAGGTATTTGAAGACGCAGCGACGCCTAGGGTGTGGAAAGTCGCAGGACGATTTTTGGCTACCGTATGCGCGAGTTCGTGGACTACAAGCAACGTGGTGACAACGTTCGTCATAGTGGGTTCTTTGTAGATCTTTAACTTTTTCATTAAAGAACAATGTAAATAAACTAGAAGGAGCGTGGCTTCTGTTCAGGTGAGCTCTGAAGGTGAAAAAGTGAATCAATTATTTTTAGGGTTCGTTACCTCAAAAGGAAAAACGGGGCGCTTAAAGGATCACTTTTTCTGTGTGTCTATCAAGCCAGTGGATCGCGTGTAGGTATCGAGTTGAAATTAAAACTATACACCCTTAACTAACTTTTTTTTTAAACTCGATTAAATTTACGCATCTATGAAATTAATTTCTTTAAGTATACGTCAGCTGGGCGAGTTCAAAGACATGTAGGTAGTTAGTACACAACGACCGACAACTACCTACAAGGTCATTGACTCGTTTATTTAAAGAAATTAATTTCGTACATGCGTATATTAATTCGAGTTTTAGAAATTAAAGTACTTTATTTTATTATTTTATCTTAAAAAATCGATAGTATTTCATGTACCGGATCGATCCTACTAGTCGAATCTTCCTTTCAAAAACCGACCCTGGCCCCAGTAGGCTTCGACCCTGCAGGGCCCCTACTTTTACCCCTACTTTGCTGACAACTCGTTGAGGCAAGCGTGGAGCAGTACACGCCGTCGACGACTTGGGCTCGGTTCGGACGCTTACCGGACGGTCGGACATCGAACTACCCATTGTTCACTGTCCGCAACCCCGCGCCAACGGTAGAATCATATCCTGGTGCAAGTTTGTCGGTGCCAATGCTAGAAACACAATGTATGTTTTTAAAGACTTGTGAGGTCTAGTTCTTCTGTTTCTCTTTTTCTCACGTCATGGTTTTACTACCATAACGCAGTTCCTACGAGATGTCTTCATAGTTAAAATGGCAGTTCACTTGATAGTAAATTTTTGGACTAGTTTAAACCTGTCGACAGTTATGTAAGTCACATTTTTATTACTTTACTGTCGGTTTTGCAGTTGAAAATGAATATAATGTGTCAGCTTTTGTTACGTAATCTCAAGGAAATAAAATTGAGTTGGTAATCTGAAAGCTGAAATGATCAGCCGAAAGAGGTCCACTGTTGGTCGTAGGCAAGGCTCGAGGCCGAAGAATCATCAAATTTAAGTGGCAGTGGGAAGGACACATTCCTCGTAGCTCGTAGGACAGTACCTCTACAATGAGTTTTAAGCAATAGTATTCGTCGCTACTCGATATCGACGCCGTAAATATTTTGTATGGCAAATTTTGCAGCGCCTCTAGCGGTCACTTGCAGAACCAAAATTTGCCATACAAAATATTTACGGCGTCGATATCGAGTAGCGACGAATACTATTGCTTAAAACTCATGGTAGAGGTACAGATGGTCGATGGGATCAAAAAGTTCTGGAGTGGCCACGTACAAGAAGACGCAGCGTTGGGATGCCTCCCATAAAGTGGACGGATGATCTGGGGGCATAGGGGGAACCCAATGGACGCGAAACACTCAGTACCGAACATTATAGCGATACTTGGGGGAGGCACTTGAGAATGATGATAAATGCTTATGTCAAAACAGTTTTAGCTCGGAAAATTGTCAGATAGCACTAACTACATTTCGACCACTGGTAGCGGAGCGCTGATCTCCATTATCAACTTTTTTTATTACTATTATTGTTACAACTTCGCTTGACCACTATTTCAGCTGACGGTAAGCGATTGAACAAGCTATCCATTATTGACTTCCATGGGGAATGTGTGAAAATTAAACCCGAGGCCCTGGGCCCTGGAACGAAGGAGGCAGAATGGGTTTTTATTCAATAAAAGTCTTACACTTTCTCCCGCCCCGCCCGAGGGCGCGGAGATGTCATTGGATGATTTTTTCACCGAAAAAAAATCCACTCTTGACTTTACTTAACTTAAGGACCCCCAACTTTTAGCTATCTGGAAACATCGACTTCGACAGCGAATTCCGCTCCTTAGCTGCACGCACCCTTTACTGATTAACCTGAAAAAAAAAAAAATTGCTCAACGCTCCGTTAAAAAAATTTGAAATGTGAAAGAGTACGGGTACTTTATCTATCACGTTACAGTTAGCGAGGTTTATTCAGTAACTATACGATTGGGTATGGTACTACATTAGTTTATTTTGTCCTTATTACCTTTTTCTTCATGTTATTTTCATGGCCTCTGAGAACAGTCCTGGCCCAGCAGTGACAGCCTTAACTTAGAGGTCGCAGATTCGAACCCAGTCAGGCGGATTACCTTGTGTAATTTATTTTATCACCACTACTGCCGAAACGGTGAAGGAATAGAATGTGCAATGCCTTAGAGCTAACTCAAAGACGTAACATCCACCAATAGAGATGAGGCCTGAGTTCCAGCAGTAGCAACATTATAATGGTGATTACATGCATTATCTATAAATCATCATCATCATCATTTCAGCCGGAGTACGTCCACTGTTGGACATAGGCCTCTCCCAAATGTCGCCACAACCAACGGTCCTGTGCGTCTTGCATCCACCGCATTCCCGCGACTCTCACCAGGTCATCGGTCCACCTTGTGGGAGGCCTTCCAACACTGCGTTTTCCGGTACGCGGTCGGGCCTCTAGGTAAAAACTTTTGGCCCCATCGACCATCCGTTCTACGAGCAATGTGCCCACTACCACTTTAGTTTGGCGATTCTTCGGGCTATGTCGGCGACCTTGGTTTTCTTGCAGATATCCTCATTCCTGATGCGATCACGCAAGGAAACCCCTAGCATTTCCCTTTGGTTGACTGTAAGCCTTCTGATGAGGCCCAAAATGAGCGACCATGTTTCAGTACCATTATGTCATCACTGGTAACACACACTGGCTTTTACGTTAGTTAAAAAATTACACAGTAATTTTAAAACATTAAAAACTCATCCTCGCATACAACAGGCCTCCCTGTTTCTACAAAATAATATACTGTACACAACACAACTCCTCCACTATTTTTCCTTCACACACAAATGACGAACATAATATCATGAAAACACTCGACATAAAGCAACATACGGGTATATCACACCGAGTGAATACCTGCCGTCTGCCAAAAATATTCCCCCTTTGTTTCTGATGAAAATCGAAAAAGAATCTCTCGTTCATTAACGAAGGGTGTAAGTTACCCGGGGACGCGGGGCCTATTACTGACGCACGCGATATATTTACATGAAGCTGTAATGCGTTCGAAATTGATGCCGATTGAGTTTTTGTGTTTGCATTTTATTATGAAAATGCGTGGATTGTTTTTTTAGGATCGCATCGGAGGGTTGATTCGCGATTTTTTTATTTGCCCTTATTTTCGTAACACTTTAAGCGTACGTTAAAATAATTTGCTTTTATAAATGAAGAAGCAGTGAATACTTAGCTTCGATCGATCCTACCTTTTTGTAAATATTAATGTGGACAGATGAATAGGGAGAGGAGAGGGAAAGCAGTCAGTGATACCGTTTCCCGCGCGCCTCAAGGAGTTGTCATCAAACCGTAGAGACCCAGCCTGTTAGCTGCAGGCAGGCAGGGTCGAAGTCTACTGTGGCCAAGGGTTTGCTTCCAAAAGGAAAGTCCGGCCTTGGTATCTAAGGCCACGAAGGAACGGGGTGGGTTTTTAGTCAGTAAGAGTCTGACACTCACTACTCCCGCTCCGCCCAAGGGCGGGAGATATTATTGGATGAATTTACCCACCAAAAGAAAAAAAATACCGTCTAAAAAAATCGTCAAAAATATGTATTACAGCACCTCAGAGGTAACACTACACAAAAGCAGGAAAATAACGATCGATCATAATTTGTATAAAGTCCTAGCAATATAAATATATTTCTGTTATAAGATTAAACACGAGCACATAATTATTTATTTTTCTTACAAAAGTTTATTTCTACTTATGACTAATCAGTTAATTGATTGGTTTAATATTTTTTTACGATGTATTTACATATACGTACAATTTAATGCTCTTTTTAACCGAAATTTCTGGATACTTCGATATCGGAAGAATCCATTAATGTTGTCTGTGGCCTTTCCATTAGGAATTTTGTGTCCTAAAATTACCTTATTGATACTTTTAACAGGTCAGTAATAGCCTTTCTTCCAAAAAGTATACTTTTATATCAGAATAGTCCCCACCAAAGCATTTTTAATTTGTACTTGAAGTAAAACCTGAGGGCACACGAGATGGTTTGCGAGCGAGCGAACAGAGAAAAAAAACCGTTTTGTTTTGACATAAGCAGGGGAGGCTGATTGAAATGCTAAAAATATTTGTATACTGTTACTCACTGCTCACGAATTGATGTGTTTTCTTGGCATTTTAAATGGAATACCTGTTAGGGTACGGTTTAAATTATGAGGGAGCTCTTCAAGCTGCCAGCTTTGTAAGTAAAGCAACTAATCGTGAGTTTGAATTTCAATTCAGTAATGAGAAACAAGCTCAGAATAACTCCTCTTGCTTTAGGTGAAGCGAAAGGCATGTATCAGACTTTTATTGATTAATACCCACCTGAGTTTCTTCAGTCTCCCTTTGCGTTCCAGCTGCGCTGGTTTAGAGATGAGCGTTGTAAACAGAAACACCCAACTCCTCCACAATTCATCCAAACATCACCCGTCTCCCCTGGATGTAGACTGCAGTGACCATTCTGGAGACTCTTCGACTGCACAAAGTACACAAACAACCTAGCCGAATGGGGTTTTTTCGACCCATCTCTAACACAGTGTCAGTGTGTAACCGCTGCTCAGGACGTCCGCCATCTGTGATGCTGCCCGCTATTCAGGATTTATACGAAGCCAATAACAGAAACATACAGGATGCCAAATACTGGTCAGAAAAAAAAAATCATTTGAATTCATCGACGAAAGACGTCGAAGAAAAGAAGAAGGGTTATATTCTATGTTAGATTTTTATTTTATTATATAATTCAGATAATGACATCAAAAACGCACGCAAGGAGGGCCGATGAACTGAGGGTCGCGGGAATGCGATAGATGCAAGATACACAGGATCGTTTGTTGTAACGATACTTCGGGGAGACCCATAGGTCTCTCCCAAACTGCTGGACATATCCAGCAGTAGACGTCTTTCGGATGAAATGATGATGATGACGATACGTGGACGTGACGAACGTCTTCAAATTTTCAAAATTCTCGTGTAACAGAGAGATGCGAAGCTATTCAAGCCATAAAACGCTATCCCTTCAACAAACGTGGTATTAAAACTATCTAAAGGCATGCAGCGATTCGAAAAAGAATGAAAACTATCAGTATATCAATAGCACAGCATAGCATAGCAAAGCTTATCGAGCATAGCAGGCGGCAATTAAGCAGATTGCATTTATATGGGTTCCACATAAATCAGGGATCCGTACGCTCCGCGCCCGCTGGAGAATTCCCGGAGGGTACGGCAATGAAAACAGCGATTGAAAACACATTTTTTATCCTTAGTTGTCGCTTTGGTAGTTTACGCTTCCTGCCTTGAGGAGCTGGGGCTGATTGAATGACATATTTATCCCACATGTAAGCATACAACAATATAATAAAACTTTATTTATTTATTTAATTATTTGCTTACATGTAAAACACTGGTTTATGAGGCATGCATTAAAATTTCATGACACAGTATTAAAACATGCACCCTGTAAGGGCACTGCAAATTTAAAAAAAAGGTATTAAATTACATTATAATATTATGTCGATTAAAATTAACATTACTATTATAATTTATTAAATGCTAAATATTAGTCAATAATTAATTACATCTAGTTTTAAATTAAATTAAATAATTATTATCAATTCATTAATTCATTTTATAGTCATACAAGTAATTTATTCGTTTCATATTTACGTTCAAGAGATTTACAATTTTTCAGTTTATTCATACATTCATTTAAAAGAGTGACACAGATGAATTAAGTACTGCGGACTCGACCATTAAACTCATTCATAGTTATATTTCATTTTTTTTTTCGTTTTTTATATGAAACTTTTTCTACTCTAATTGTTGCTCCTGTATCGTGGGGCATTCACAATCATGTAAACTAACTTCAAGACACCCAGGCTCGGAACATCTATCTCCAAGCAATACAAGTAATGTCTGTTCTTTATAGGTGAATTTAGTTAGAATATATTATAGTTAGCCTATTTAACTGCAAACATCAATCCTAAGAGTACCTAGGTATAGAATAAAAATTAATAAAAGACGCTTCAAAAACAAGAATGTGACACTATACGGGAAGACCGTTATTTATAGTGATGCATATAGCGCACTGTGCGCCCTGGTTCACTAATTAGGAGTCCAACACAGCATGTGTCAGGCAAATATACCTGACGCTGATATTGGATGGCGGGATCCCTGTGGAGGTATACGGTCGTCACCCTAAATTCTCCATTTAGAAACATCCACTACTCCCCCTATCAACAAAATCCTTTAACCCCCATCCCGCTGGCTTCATAGCCCGACACAATACTTAGCAATATGTCTTCGCGTGATTTACTTTAACGTAATTAACGCTTTCGCATGTAGACATTTTGGGGTTCCGTGGGGACACGGCGCGCCATCTCGTATGATTGCCAACAATACGATTTCGGCGATAATACGAGTATTAGAGCATTCTGCGTGAAAATATTGCTATTTGATGGGAATAAACAAACAGTGATTTGGTAATGAAATTTTCTTCGTTTGTCTTTCTGTCGTTTTTGGGGGCGAAGCAAATCAGTACACGGGATCTCCAGCTGGTTCTAACCAGGTGACATTATCTGTTGGTAGATTTCGACCGCTGACTTGTGCAAAGATGTACAGCTAAACCGGCTAGCCGTGCTCCAGTATGATGATCAGTGTAGCCAATTCAGAGAAGTTGGGTCGAAATACCTGTTCCGACGAAGGTAAATTAACTGACTGGCTTACTCTGAAATGCATATGTATTCAGGATGCAATGGAGATTTTCCGGGAGAGCTCTGGCGCCCCTGCAGTCTCCAGAATAGTCCTGACGATATGGACACTGTGTGTACTGACACATTTTTATTTCCAATTTTTTTTTACTGACGTTTCGGACACACAATTTTTAGTAAAGTCAGATAAAAAGTTTCAAAATATAATATTGGTAAAAAGCGTTACCAAAACTATTTTAGGCTGGATTTAAGCTGGCAAATTCAGGTAATTTTCTTTATATTATATTTTATGTGACTGTACACAAACAACAACAACAACTGTAACAATTTTGCTTGTGTCCGAATCGTCAGTGTAAAAGCATTTTAAAAAACCAGGCAAGTGCGTTTCGGACTCGCGCACTGTGGTTTCCATACATATGTACATATGAAAACAGTTCAATTCACGAATCGTGTTTCGAAGATTTATCCGAATCGCAAAACAGTTTTTTTGTGTCGTATGTAACTACAAATTTACAGTTTTCTTATTTTCCCTATATTTGTGCTAAACGACCTTGCTTCATACCAAATTTCAAAATTCTATGTCAACGGGAAGTGCCCTATGAATTTTGATTCCTTTGAGAGTGTAATATACGTTTTTACGACGTTTAGGATGTATTTTTTTCGTTAACTTTGAAGTTTGATTTTTTCACAGCTACAATGGACCGCAGACCTGAATTTTGACCTTTTTGAATTTCAACTCGATACCTCCATGCGTTCCTGAGATAAAGGGTCTTGACACACAGACAGAAAGATAGACGGACAACCAAGTAATCCTATAAGGGTTTTATTTTTCCTTTTGAGGTACGGACCCTAAAAAGTGTTAATTGAGACAGTGTCTGAATATATTTTGTCCGAGTCGTCAGTAACTCTTATTAATGTCGTTCTTTCAGTGCATGATTGGAAGTTAGCAGCATGGCACCACATTTAAATTCCTTCTCCTCTCCTTCCATCACTCATGCCAAGGAACAAAATCGAACTCATACAAAATGCACCTCAGTATCACATCTGCGATGAAATCTCTTCAATAGATAGGCAGGTTATCTCATCGCCATAAAATATTATGATGAACCTACACAAATCTATATAAATATGTATATATAAAAACGAAATACCACTCACTGATTAATCACGTAATCTTAGAAACTATAACACCTACAAACTTTAAAAAGGTAGGTTCCTTACAAGATGTAGACATCTGCTAAGAACGGATTTTACAAAATTCCATCCCTAAGGGGGTAAAACGGGGGTTGGAAGTTTGTATCGAGAAACCGACTTTTGCGCGGGCGAAGCCATAAGAAAAATTTAAATTTTGAATGAAGATTTCAAACGTCAAGTAATGACTTAATAAGATTTTACTCAGTAACAAGTTTTACTTTTATTTTTTATTTTACTTAGTTACAACTTCTTTATAAATATGGTTAAGAGTCTCAAGACAAAAGTCTACGACCAGTGCGTGTCGCCAGTGATGACAGACGTCTTTGAAACATGGTTGCATTGGTTGCTCACAATGGGTTTCACTAGAAGGCTTACAGTCTCCCAAATGGCAATGGAGAATGGAATACTCGAAGCTCCCTTGCGTGATCGGATCAGAAATGAAAATATCTTCAGAAGAACCAAGGTACAGACTTAGTCAACATAGTGCACGCTTTTCGGCATAAGTGATAATGATGAAGTGTACTTTTAAAGAAAATATCTTCCACTTATAAAGAATTGCTCTCAGTGTAAAAAAACTATTGATTAATATCAATAAATATCAAGCAACTAGTTGACCCGGCAAATTTCATACTGCCTAACGGTCGAATATATTTTTCTTGAATTTTTCCGTATTAAACCTTCCCTGAAGTATCAAGAAGACCAAAATTTGCCAAATCGGTCCAGCCGTTCTCGAGTTTTAGCGAGACTAACGAACAGCTATTCAATTTTATATAGTATAAGAAGATGAGCTAAATCAATCGGATTGAGTCGAGGGAAGAAAATGACTCAGAATGTAAAAGATAGCCTTGTAGAACAGTAATATAATAATATTCTATGCTATGAGTACTAGACAACTGATAAAAATACTTATATGTATCTAAATGCATAGATATTATAATTACACCCAGGCATAGAACAAATGATCATGCTCATCACAAAAACATTTGTTCACCCACGACCTCAGGCATAGCAGTCCAGTCAGGTCCACCAAAAACTAGTCCAATAGGCCAGACAAAATTTGGTATCACCATAGACACCCCACACTTAATAAAACTCCTAACCCACAAAACCATACATCAGGAAGGATAATCCTTCTCAATAGAAATATAACCGCCCCGAAATTAAGGAGGTATTACCTAAATACTTAATGTCACGAACCAATATGGCCGGTATCGGAAAAAAGAGTTGCAGCGATGATTCAAAGCCGCTTAAAATATTACTTCAGTCCGTATGAGGGTGTGGGGCAGAGCATAAGCGTTAGCGGATTATATTACAAAGATAAATAATTCTACTGAATAAAAGGTAACATTATTTATTAGGTAGAACTATATTCTTATAGTCCATCCTAAAGTTGTCTGATAGATATCGCTATCAGCGATAAGACCGCCAATGTACCCATAGATTTAAGTTCCTGTGAAATTGTTACTATTTTGGTGTACAACACAATTGTCGCGAAATGACCCTTCCATCCTGAGAGTGAGGCATTTATCTTTTTCCCTTGACTTCTGCCTTTCTTTGCTTTTATCGGCAAATCTTCGAATAGAAATTTGGTGTGGCTTGAATGTCATTTGGTTTCGATTTCGTAACTATATCCAGCGTTTATCACCTGTGACAATGTTACATTAAAAGTCTATTCTTGTCAACTCCGTCATACTTTTCAAGCGTTGAGCGTCACTAATATAAACGACGGCGTTTTTGATCCTTTCTCAAAGCATGAGATCTTTATCCACGTTGTACTTTCTGACGCTTCAATGTTTATTTATTTTTAGAAACTTTATGCAAATAACACTGTACAAAGGCGGACTATTAAGTCAGCCGAGATCGAGTAATGCCTCCGGCATTTTCTGCCAGTCGATCTTAGGGTGGTGCAGAAACATAATAAAGTAGGTGCAACTCAAAAAATAGGCTAACAGAAAAGAAACAAATACAATAATTAATACATACATTTATATAAGTAATGTTATTGTGAAAAAACAAATCCAACCAAAACAGTTCATGTTCATGTTTGTACTCGACTCATACCAATGCCTAAAGCTGATCAAATCTGTTAATATGTTACCTTTCTATGAACTTGTATCATTAGTGACATGCGTTTTATCCCTCATCTCCACATGCCGTACCAAGACAAACGATTCCTTTTCAACTCTTCAGACACCGGCGCCACTTTTACACTTTCTGTAATATATTTTTACTTTTTAGCACTTTCTAGTTACTAATTTATTAAAATCGCTATCTCCTAGAGCTTGTACCACACCAAAGGGTTCAGTTCGTGTGACATTCCCAGGGGAAATCTTTTCGACGCCGACAGGGGTGAAGTCGGGATTAACTCCCGTTTCATTCGTCAACGCACGAGCCTAGCCGTACAACATGCATTTTACATCATCAGCCATTGGAAAACTTGCCTTTTGGTGACCCTAATGCATTGTTTATACAGAGCTATTATTGTTTATTCGCGCAATACCCTTCGATATCGTTAGCGATTAGGGTTGCCACGTGAATTTGCTTGATAGGTTCTGTGCTGGATTTATTTTCGTTTTTTACCTATTTTAGCATGTTGACAGTGGCACAAAATTAATTATGCCGCTGTTTTATTTTCATTTCTGCGGTACGGGATGTTTAATATCTCGTTTGTATCATTATTAAGGTAAGGGGCTTATTAGGCCTCATAATTTTTAAGAAACTATAGGTCTTTTATGCTAAGTGCGGTATGAAGTGAAAGTGACTGCATAATGCAGTGCTTACGAGGACAGATGCAGTCTGCATTCTATTTCAATAGGGCTTATTAGGCATGCACACGGCTAAATTTTGATCGTTTTAATCACGTGGAGGGTCAATCAACATAGAACACTATCGATTTGTAAGGATAAAATAAAAAATAAAGTACTTGTTTCTAAAACTCGATTTAATTACGCATGTACGAAATTAATTTCGTTAAAGTAAATATCAAAACAAACAACCCGTTTTAGAAAACGGCAGATTCAATGGTAAAGACCTATTACTTCAAAAAAAGACAAGCATAATTCACATCTGACTTTATAAGTCTACTTAATTACAGATATTATTATTAGATAGATGAAGAGCCTTACCATGGCATGTTATAATGTCAAGCGTGAGAGCGAGAAAGATATGGAGCTATACACCCTAGCTAGCTCCATCTCTTTCATAGTTGACCTGCACGACAGGCCTGTTGGTCTAGTGGTTAGTGACCCTGACTACTATGCCGAGGGTCGTGGGTTCGATTCCCACCCAGGACAAATGTCTGTGTGATGAGCACGATCATTTGTAATATATAAGTATGTTTATCAGCTGTCTGGTACCCATAACACAAGCTCTGCTTAGCTTGAGACTAGACGATGTTGTGTGATAGTTGCGGAAATATTATTATAATATTATAGTTTAGTTTAAATTATTTTATTTATATTTATTTAGTTTAAGGGCTTCTGATCATTTTCTGCACGTCACAAACTCTTTACAACTAAACCTACACGAAACTGAAGAAAACGTAATCTTGGAAAGACCAAAACAAAATAAAATGAACTCAAACCCGGCACAGAAGCCCGTCACGTTCTAGCGAGACGAAAAACGAGCAACATGCCTCCATCATTACCTCCAAAAGATTCCTAGAAACGATAGCACAACACCGCTTCTTCACCTTCTAAAGAACGGGTTTGAAGACCTGGCTTTAAGGCTGGCCTCATACATCCGGAATAGATCATAATAGATTCATAACCTATAATTTATAATTTAAATTCCGGCAAGTAACCTCCGCAAATGTCCTTTTCATACAAGTATTTATTGTTATGCGTGCAATAAGCACGCGGGACGAGCTTTTTGCCTTTTGAAATTTTCTGCATGCGGAGCAAATCCGCGTAATAAAATCCGTATTATAAAACAAAAAAAAAAAAAATAGGTTCAACATAAGGCACAATACAATAAATAGGTAACACAAAAAATATAGATGTACCTATGCCTCACGACTGCATCAAAACAGGTCCAGTCCAGCATGAATGCCAGGCAACTAGTGTCTGACGCTGGTTTCCAACTGAACCTGTGGTTGTGACGTAACGGACGCCAAACAGTTAAAAAAAAACACCCTAATGAAATCATAGTCTTAATGTACCTGCATCATACAACCATTTCGAATGTTTGAGGCCAGCCTAAAAGCCAGAGTTTTCCACCGCCATATTTATCTGAATATCATCCTAGTTGGTGGTTTTTTTAGCCATTATGCATGTCTTGTTAACATAGGGGCTGAAATAAAACTTGGCGTCTCCGAGTGAACAAATAAAGAGATGAGACACCCCTTTTGATCTCGACTGTGGAGTAATGAGCTCGCGGTGTTTCTCGCTGAATATGTGTGCACGATAATACACTCAATTTTTGCTGTGTGTTTTGTGTTGTAAGATATTTATGTATCTTGAAAATCAGCGTTGGTTGTTTTGATATTTAGCTTTATGCTGATCTGAAGGCAGTTTTGTTACTATGTCAGTAACAGTGTTTTATTTCAGTGCATATTGTGTTTTGTGTGTATATAGTCTTGTGTTACTAAACCTATTTCCTTTCGTCATCTTTATTTCTATTATCTATTACAACGGTCACCGTTTGTATGTGGATATGTACGAGTATGTGTGTATGTTTTTACTCCTTTACACTTGTAGCGACATCTATGTCGCCACATTAGGAACTATCCTGCAACACGGTACTAAAGTTCTCCACGATATTAGCACATATTTATACAACAGTCCGAAAACAACTATTTGGTTTCCAGTTCTCAGGACCAGACACAAAATCCGTCCGGATGAATTCTTCCTTTACAACGTAGGTTTGCTTGATCGAACGGCTGTACGGATTAGGTTAAAAACTAGCACACGTGTAGACCATATCTAGGAATAAGACCTAAGTTACTTTTTATCCTGAGAGTATGTTCTCTTAGGATAATTGTTGACATTCACGCAGACGAGGTCGCTGGCAGAAATATTAGGTATCAAAAAAATATTTAGAGGCAAATGTTCTGCGGGTTAACAATGCCTTCAGGGCGCTGCAGCGGCTTCCACGTTTCTGTAGCGCATCAGTAATATTTGCTGAAGCACAAGCAGATGGCTTCGCAGCTACCTGGCCCAAAAAGACCGCATCTTTTATCGTTGGCTGCGTGGAAGTCGCCACAGCATTATGAGTGTTGTAGCTAATAGACACGATTGTCCACTATTAGTAGTAGCCAGTTGACATCTCTTCTATAGCACGTTGCCAATGCGATCAATGCGCGTTAGCACCGATGCCGTCGCGAGTACGGAAACTAGCCTCCACTAGATAGATAACAATAACAATAATATGCACTCCTCAAGCACCTCAAAATATGTTGCCCTCTTGTTGCTGCGTCACTTCGTGCTAGCGGCCGATTTTGGAGGCCCATTTACTGAGTGAGGGTGACTCACTCATTAAATGGGCCTCCAAAATTGGCTTGCTTTCTAATCGATGGGTATTAATAACATTGTTCAGCAGGGGCCATAGTCTCAACATAGTTTTTGGTAACCAGTCCACTTAAAACTTCAAAAACCATAGCCATCTTTGTTTTCCATATATTGAAATAGTTTTAACCAACCGGGGTTTTTTTTTGTTTTGTCCTTGGGTGCATTAGCATAGCGCGCACAGGAATAATCGTCGGTTGGCATCACGTTCTATTAAAAGTGTCTAAAGGACGTCTGGGAGTTGGTTCCGGCTCCTCGTACGCCTTCTAAAAAGGTCCTTGACTTTTAGAAGGCTCATGCTTCTGAGATAAATAGATGAATAATAATAATATTCCACAACTGTCACACAACGTCATATATAGACAGTTGATAATACTTGTATATCTCTAAATACATAGATACTATAGATAAATTACATCCAGACACAAAGCAAATGATGGTGCTCATTACACAAACATTTTTCCTGGGTAGGAATTGAACCCACGACCTCCAGCATAGCAGTTATGGCCAATGACAACTATACTAACAGGCCAGTCAATATAAAGATAGAAACCACCCTACCAAGCTCAAGCTACAATAAAAAATAAAAGAAATATCCGTTTCTCTCAACTAACACACAACTCCAAGCAAGCCGTACACACTCAACGGGACTTGAAATAAAAACTCGCACAAGAGTAGTCGGGGCTTCAAATAAAGCTCGAGGACAAGTAGTCGGCGATTCGCATGCAACAGTTAGCGCTGTGCGAGGCTGAAGTGGGCGCCCGGGGCAAGAGGCTTGGGGCCTCAAAGGCCTCGCCTCGAGGACTTGGTCTCGTAAAAAGACATCTCGGACTCCCGTTTTGTTGTAGTAATTGCTGTTTAATGTGAAAGTTCCGTATTTTTTTGACGTGCTCGTCGAGTAGGTATGTCAATAGCTCTCCCGAAAAACGTGTTTGGAGATTGGACAAGCATTTACGGAGTTAAATTAAATGTTTAGGGTGAGGAAAATCGAGTGGAGGGCGGGGACTTTTGTATCGTTGTAATTAACAATTTGTAAGATAAACCAGCGTCCTATAGATTTCAAAAAATCTATTTAGGTAATAGAGAAATACCACTCACTGATTAATCACAAAATCTCAGAAACTATAACACCTAAAGACTTAAAATTTGGCAGGTAGATTTCTTATAGAGTTTAGAGATCCGCTAAGAACGGATTTTACGAAACTCCAGCGCTAAGGTGGTAAAAGGGGGTTGGAAGTTTTTTTTTTTATGGTAGGTAAAATCATCCAATGACAAATCCCGCCCTTGGGCGGAGCGGGAAGTAGTGTCAGACTCTTACTGACTAAAAACCTACCCCGTTCCTACGTTGCCTATAGTGCCGAGGCTGAGCTTTCCTCTCAGAAAACGGCCCTTGAACCCAGCAGGGGGTTGGAAGTTTGTATGGACATACCGACTATCATGCGAGCGAAGCGGCTAGCAGAAGCTAGTATAATATATCTTAATAAAATACCAATCATACGTGACCCAGTCAGTAAATTGCCCCACTTGCAAAACTAAGAAACGTATTTTAAATTAAATAAACTATACAACGCAAGTTATACTTGTATTATATGGTTTACATTGCCTTCATTCTTATAGACAGACCAGGGCCTCAAGTCTGCTATTACAATAGTGCCAGAATTGTCTATAATTGATTTCATCATGGTTGGTTTTGACAAGTTTGGACTTGTAGACTTTCCAACAGTCAATCACTAACGCACCATTTAAAGAAATGGTAATCTCGTACAGAATGACAAATGAATTTCTGTCGTAAGGGGTAATCTGCTAAAATTTTGTCAGTTTCTTAGATTAGTGACTTACCATTAGATTTGTCTAAATACGACAAAGTCATTTTAACACCATTCGTTTACGAGACCAATAACCATCCAATGATCGACCATTATGATTTAGCAGATTAAGAACTTTTACGAAAAATGACAATGGGATTGTGTTGGAATGTCGCAAAAATAGCAGACTTGGGCCCCTGGGGGCTTACTCTCAAGTTTAATTCTGATCGTTCGACATTGGAATTGTGAGTACCCAAGTACTCTTGAATTCGATACTAGGCCAAATTGGTTTAAAATTTCGTGACCACACGCCAAGCCCAATCCCCATTTTACTTGTTTCCTTTCCTTAGTACCTAACGTCACAATTTCAATGTCGACCGATCGGAATTAAACTCGAGAGTAAGCCCTCTGATCGACTCAAATAAGCACCAAATTTTAAATGCGTGTCTTCGTTTTGCAAGTGGTGCATGTTACCGACTGGGGCATGTCTGCCTGGTTTACCATATACATATATTTTTTGTAGGTAAGTACATATTTAAAGATGGTAGTCATTTTTAGTTTGGGTTGGCGCCACTTAGCTAAGTAAATACATACTACCAAATGAAACCCTATGCCTAAAACTGATTTTTGTTGCTATTGTTTTTGTTGTGCTTCTACAAATTCCACGCAGACAAAGCCCCTATCGCCTACACCACATCATCGCTTACCATCGGTTGAGATAGTAGCCAAAAGCGAACCTATACATAATAAAAAAAAAAAATCCCATCTTTAAAAAAACCCACCCCTCCAATAGCGCAATCAATATAACAATAAAACCTACAAAAACCAAGTTCCTTTAAAATGAACGAAAAACCTAATGACTGACGATATTTCTCGCAACTGCAGCGAGCCCGACGGTACACAGCTACTCCGACTAAATTATTTGAAGTTACATCAGCAGAACTGAAAATATTGCAGCAAAACATCGCTTCCTGTTCATAAGTTAACAAAAACGCTCGAAACACGACCTTAATCGAATTTTGTATACACGGGAATTAAAGCTCGCCATTAATGGTGCGTTTAGTCGCGTAATTTTTGTCGCAAAGATCATTAGTGCGTGGTGTTCAGTGCGTGGTATTCCACTGTCTAATTCATCAGAGAATTTGAATTTAGAATTTGCTTAGTAGAGACTTTTCTAAATGTGACCTTTTTGACGTTTGGTTTTGTTTACTTAATTATACAGCGTTAAATTTTGATCGTTTTAATCCCGTGGAGGGTCGATTCGGTACATGAAACACTATCGATTTTTAAAGATAAAATTAAAAAAAAAATACTTTTTTAAACTCGAATTAATTCACGCATGTAGGAAATTAATTTCTTTAAGTAAAAGTCAGCTGGGCTAGTTCAATGATCTGTAGGTAGTTAGTACGCAACGACCGACAACTACTTACAAGGTCATTAAGCCAATAACCCAAGCCGTCAAACATAGAGCTGCCGAGCGTTGTATTGCGAGAGAGGCGGTGGTGCAAGATTCGACCAAGACATATCCATGATCACTCTATCAAGAGTGCACAACTACAAAGAAATAGTATAACTAAAATAAAAGTAGATATAAAAAATTAAGCTAAAACAAGAAAAAGTCCTATAAATGTCGCAAGTTGATCGGCTAATGAACAGCCTTCCTTAAACGCATACGTATACAGGGTGATTAATCGAGCAGACGGCGTATCTACGGGGTGTTTCGTTGTATCCTCACAATGATGGATCACAGTGCAGTCCAGTGTGTATAATACGTAGTAGTTAGTTATTTGTCGAGTTAACTTACTGAATGGTGACTGTGGTCAACAGAACTTTATTATTAGAAAAGATAGAATTTGAAGGCACGGTTGGTGGAGTGGTTGAAGGGATTGGTTTGCTGCACTGCGTGTCTCGGGTTCGATTTCCGGATAGAATAAATATTAGTTTTGCTTACAGATAATGGGTTCGGGTGTTTTGTGTATGTGAGTTTACATATTAATTGTGGACGCACCCACGATACAGGAGATATAAAAATGTTTTTTCGTGAGATTTTGAATCAGCAGAAATTAGAAAATGTAATTCTTATTTCTTTTACTATAAGTACACAAACATTTAACACAGTACACAGCGATTTGACAATTTTTGTACAAAGGCGAGCTTAACTCAACAATGACATTTCTCCCCCCAAACCTTTGAGTTATAGCAAGAGATCACATACGAAACCCAAACTTTATCAAGCGCAAGTGCGATCGTGTATGGAGTACTGCTCTCATCTTTGGGACGGATCTGCCCGATACCAGCTTGATGCGCTTGAGACTATTGAAAGGCGAGCCAAGAGGATCATTGGCAATGATGCACTCGTCGAGTCGAGGCTTCAAAGTCTTGAGCATCGACGCCGAGTTGCTAGCCTGTCGGTTTTCTACCGGTTACATTTCGGGGAGTGTGCGTCGGAATTGCATAGCCTAATTCCACCTAGCCCGTTCCATCATCGGACTACCAGACGTACGGCGTTGCGCCACCGGTACATGGTGGACATCCCACCTATACGCACAAAGCGTTTTGGGAACACTTTTATTATGCGTACAGCTAAGGAGTGGAATTCCCTGCCAGAGTCTGTGTTTCCTGATGGCTACAACCCGGGAATCTTTAAGTCAAGAGTGAATAGGTTTCTTCTAGGTAAGCGCGATCCATCGTTGACCGTATCGTCGCTTTCCAGCAGGTGAGATAGCGGTCAAGCGCGAACCTATCACTAATAAAAAAAAAAAAAAAACGATGATAGGATCAACTGTACAATATAAACCTAAATACATACCAGGGCCCTGGATCCAAGGCAGGGAAGGAACAAGGTAGGTTTTTAGTCAGTAAGAGCCTAACACTATTTTCCGCTCCGCCCAAGAGCGGGATTTGCCATTAGATGATTTTACCTACCATAACAAAAAACATAAATTACCCTAATATATGAAAATATATTATACATATTAATAACTACATAAATACTAATGAACGGTTAAATATGATGCTATACGCAAAACTTGATACTCGTAATTACTGGTCCAATTTGAATAAACTTCTTTTTTTAACTATATAATTGATGCCTCAAATAAGTTCATAAAAAGGTAATTATATTCAAACTGGTAATTATTAAGCGTAATTTAGACGGCACGAGTTTCTCGCCTCGAACATACGATAATCGTAAGAGCATAGAAAAGTGTCATCGTCTAAACACATACCTACCTAGTTGGTGCCTATTATCGCCTAGTGATTATTGCTCACGAGTCTCGTATGACATAATCGTATGTGAGAATTTGTTTCTTACCTGTGTGTAAACACTTTGATACGATAATGTCATGGGGATTATTGCTTACGATTATTGCGTACGATTTTCTCAAACAAAACGTTCGAGAAACTCGTGCCATCTAAATTACGCTTTAAGGATAGCTGTCGAAATACTTTAGTTTATAAGTAGATTTAATAGTTATTCTTCTAACGATGTCACATTTGTATAAGAAGACAATGTCGGCTTAGCAAGTATACTAATAAATAACAATATACCAATACTAAACTCTAAAACCTTGACAATTAAAATCAATTTAATTATTATTATTATTATTTATGATTATTTGATTTTGACGTGAATTTAATTGATACAATATTTTTCTCTTGTCTGTAATTTTATCAAAAAATAAATTTTAATGTAATATGATTTCATTTGAATGTAATGTAATGTTATGTTTTGAAATTTAATGTTTTGAATTTCATTTTAATTGTGATGTTATTCTGTATTTATTTTTTGATTATTGCTTTTATTTTATTTTTATGGAATGATTGCGTAATCGTTTAAAAAGTCCCCGCAGCCCTATGCAACGCAAAGGGCTGCTGCAAGACACAGTGGGTTTGAGTTAACAAAAGTCAGACACACCATTTCGCTCCACCCAGAGCGGGAAAAGTTATTTAATGATCCAAAATAAGAGGAACGATTGCGTAACTGGCTGAATATTTTCGTTAACTGGCACAGGTAAATATTTCCTAACATTCTATATAAACAAACCCAACCAACCAAAAAATGTTGTACAAAAAATTCCGTTTCGACTCAAAAATATTAAAATGGCATCGACAACAAACTATCGTGTAACATGACCATAAAATAAAATAGAACGCGGTATCTAACATTCAATATTTTAAAAAGTCGTGTATGATGGATTGCGCTTTGTGCATGTTATCATGTTATGGAGATAATAAAAAAACTAGAGCGTGCTGTGATAAATTATTTACATGGATTACTAGATTTATGGCTAACAAATATTTTACATATTTTGTTGACATTGGTTTTAGGAATTTATTAGAGATGACCTCACTTTCATAAATGGATTTTTCTCTCGTATCCACCCTAACTATCAAATGATTTATTTGGTTTTAGCCCATTCGCCAATATATGATAATACTAGCTTCAGCCGGTGACTTCGCCCGCGTGGAAGTAGAAAATTATATTTATTTATTTAGTACATACAGCTTTTTGCTTTATTTTTTTGGTGGTGGGTAAAATCATCCAATGACATCTCCCGCCCTTGGGTGGAGTGGGAGATAGTGTCAGACTCTTACTGACAAAAACCCATTCCTTCATTGCCTTAGATACCAGGGCCGAGCTTTCCTTTCAGTAGCAAACCCTTGGCTCCAGTAGGCTTCTACCCTGCCTGCCTGCAGCTAGCAGGCTGGGTCTCTACGGGAGGACTTACAGCTAATAGAACCAGACAAAAAAAGAAACCATAAATATTAGAAAGCCAATTGCAAGTCCTCACGTATATGCATTATAATACATTAAAATGTATGGTGTGAGTACATAAACAAAAACGCTTCGCATTTAAGGAAGATACAGCTTAAATCCTTTTTTCAATCAAATAACTATTCACCTTAATTTAATGCCTACAGCGTACACACCAAAAATAAAAAATAATGCCCGATAATAAAACGTAGTTATAAAGTAGATTGCTCTATTAACTAGTATTTAAACTCGTTTGGTTACGGTTGATAGACATAATTCGTTTTGCTATTGATTTTTCATACAGTCCTTTAAAAAATGGCATAGGTTTCACTTTTGGCGGAAAGGAAATATATTATATGCCAGCTATAACTTAACTTTTGCCATTCATTGCAAAAGTCTCATTCACCTTTGGGACATGGCTAAACCACATACTAAAATACTCGTAGTACATTTGATACTGTTTATTCCGGAAGTGTATTCTCATATAGGTGGTGTATGTATATAGATGTTTAAGCCTCAAATTTTTCAAGTATCATTAGGTTTAATATAAAATTTCTGGGTTCTAGGTCAACTGGAAGTACCTATGAATTTTTATTCCCTTGAGAGGGTTTTTTTGCCTTTTTTTCGTTAGCTTAGAAGTTTGATTTTTTCAAAGCTTCAAGGGACCGCAGACCTAAATATATAGTTTTAATTTCAACTCGAAACATCTACGCGTTCCCGAGATAAAAAGTATTGACTGATATACAGACAGGCGGACAACAAAATGATCTTTTATGGGTTCCGTTTTTCTTTTGATGTATGGAACCTAAAAAGAACCTTAACTTCCCAAGAAAAATCCATTCCAAACCAAAAAAGTTTCAAATTCGCCAATCCACACTTTCAAACTCCACCGACTGCTACCTACCTTCTTAAATCCCATCTTACAGCAACTTTAAATCCTTTTCCACTTCAGGAAGACAGGGAATTAAAAAGTAAAATATACCTGAGAACTGCCATAAATCATGGGCTTAACGTTTTAATTAAAATGATAAATATTGGCCGGCGAGTTCGCGACGGGTGCCGAGCACTCGACTAAAGGTACAAGAACAGATTTACTTTTTTATTTTATAGGCCGGTTGGTTCATCGGCCTATAACGGAAAAACTCGGCAAATGCGAGACGGCCTCGTGCGTTTATTTATATCGACACGCTCGAACTTGGCACCCAGCTGTACGCTGGCGTCTAATGCCCGTTATGACCTGCCGTGACCTGTGTTGTACTTAGTGTCGGTGGTGCCCAACTTGTGAACTTTTAAAAAAAAAATTGGGAAATATACATGGTGTAAAAATTATTAACAAACTATATTCAGGTTTCGCATACACTAAACATAATGTTCAATATTTGAAGACATGAGCGGATGAAGGGGATATAATACAATTTGTAAATGTTGAGAAAACAGGCATCAAAGTTTTGTTGCTTGTTATTGAGATAAATCGATTTTCTTTTTGTTTAATTACTAACTATTGATATCAAATTATAGTAATTATACAAATCTACTAATATGGAGTGAAAAAATAAGATAAAAGTGTAAGAATACGTATTTATTTTAAAAAAACGAACATAACTCCTTCATCAGTTGCTTTTTCTAAAACTGAGCTTAAACAGCGTTGTTTTAAGGTTTAAAATAGTTTGTAAGTACATAAGACCTTCATTCGATGCAAAAAAAAAATATTAAAACGTTACATATCCCCTTCATCCACTCAAGTCTTCATTTATATTTTGACAGCACCATCGCTAGTACTTAGTTTGCTCCAACTCAAGCTATATATATACATATATACGTAGATATCACATAAGCCATGGGTTTCTAAATCACCATTGATATACGGAGCCCGTTCATGTGTGCCCGTTAATTTGTCAACCTTTACTTAAGGGCCTAATGGTTAATTATCAGATATAGTATAATTTATAGGGCGCCTTTAGTGGAGCGGAATTCTGCGGTACATGTTGCTCAGGGGTTTGATAACAACTTAGATCAAGATATGTCTATACAGAGTCAATGGTAATCTTTACAAGGGTTAAGATAGGTACTCAATAATACACAGCTCATTTAGTTTACTTTAGTTATTTTCATAGTGTCTATTTATTTTATAATTTATGTACATACATAGACAGGAAGGATATACAGTATTAAAATTAAAAAAATGTACAAAGGTACTGCTATTTCTAAAAGAAATTTCTTCCAGCAGACCTGCGAAAGGGGAGATGAGAAGAAATGTAGACAATTGTGTGTAGAAATAAGAAAATAAGAAATTAAATACAAAATATATATTTATATGTACACCACTATTTTTTTAATTATTGCAAATAATTAAAGGGTTTATTAGAAAAGGTCTTCTTATTATTTAAGTAAAGTCTCAATAAATAATATTCATAAACAGCAAAGTTATGACCGTTTGTTTATATCCCAAAATCTCACTCAATTTATGGAAACATTGTGCAGGTTATTGTTTATGAATGAAAGAAGGTCAATAAAAATGGAAAAACACTGCGCTTAGTATTTTCTAGTAGTAGTTGTTATGAATGATGATTCAATTATGAATTTACCAATAATGACAAATTTTCGTGGTCAATTTTGGGATTTCGTTTTTTGCACTTTTGACCACACAAATATGATCAGTAACGGGTACTGATAGAGCCCCATTTTTTTGTGCACTAATTAAAAAATAGGGGTGTATATATACATACATAATTATCGTATTAAATGACGCCGATGTTCAAACAATTTTTGTTTTAGAGAAAAGGGATATTCGGTCTATTTATAAATTAAGCCCCAGAATGATACTCACTCAGAGATTTAAGAGACATTTATATAATGACTGTACCTGGCTGGACTAGTCCTCTCAAATCTGTGTATTTTTTCCTCAAAACATCATCTCAGATACTAATCTGCATGGTTCCGATGTGATTTTTATTTGGAGTGTAAAAAACATCTAATGACAACTCCCGCTCTTGGGCGGAGTGGGAGAGAGTGTCAGACTTTTACTGACTAAAAAACCCACCTCGTTCCTTCATTGCCTTTGTACCTACCAGGGTCCTGGTACAAAGGCATACATACTTTACTTACTGTATGGACTTTAAATGAGACTGTGATCCCTGAGTTCGTTTCGGTGTTTATTTTCTTAGCTTATTATTACATGAAGTTTAAACTGACGAAAGAAAATTAACGTGCAAAAGTGTTTTTAGAACATATTTGCAAAATAAATATCATTTATTAAGGTAAAACCAACCGCTTCTGTGTACAGGATTGTTCAGGTATAGTTAATAAATGGCCTAAGTCTTATACAGTCACCAATTAACTAACATTCTACAGCATCCAGCATTCATAGAACCCTTTCTCGTTAATTACTCTTCATCTATCAGTGAAAACGCTTCAAAAAAATTACACAAATTACAAATTTAAACAAGAAAATTATTTCAATTTGTATAAAATTGTTATCCTAATGAACCCCAATGTCATTTTTTATTAAAAAGTAAACACTTTAAACAAACAAAACCGCTCATTTTCATGAAAACGTAACATTTCACCGGACATATTAATAACAAGACAGCAAGCGCGTTCACAAATAATGTATTATCACAAGGGTGTAGCCACACTGGCGGCCGTAATTCACAAAATGATTTAAGCCATGTTCACACCAGCCCTATTTTTATTTACCGCCGCCGTATCGCTGTTACCCATCTACATATTTGTTGCTTTTAGCAATGGGAGAGTGATATTTTGGGGACACCGCTGTTTTTTGGGTTTTAATTAACGTTGTTATAAATACGAGGTATCTTTAAACACATTTTCACATGAAAAACATTAAATTGGATTTTTTTAGTTTTGGTGTTAATACATATTTTTTTTAATCTACTTATTTTACATCCTGAGGTATCACGAATATTACAAGACCAAAATTAGCCAAATCGATCCAGCTGTTCTCGAGTTTTAGCGAGACTAACGACTTACTGTACTTGGATTGAGGTCGTGGTTTCGATTCCCATCCAGGACAAATGTTTGTGTGATGAGCACGATCATTTGTTCTGTGTCTGGGTGTAATTTATCTATAATATGTATGTATTTAGAAATATATAAGGATGTTTAACAGTTGTCTAGTACCCATAACACAAGCTCTGCGCAGCTTGGGACTAGACGACGATGTGTGATAGTCATGGAATATAATATTATTATTATTATTATTGATGCAAAAGGATGATCAAAACATACCTTCATATTTTGATCATACTTGGAACTCTAATGTAAAAGTGGTCTACGATTCTACAATCATTCTGAAATCCATACTAGCCTCCGCCGTCCCTCCTCTTTCGGGTCTGTTTATGCAAACACGTCGTTTGGGAGACGACGTCTACGAGGATCCACAGATAGTGTAATGTATTCAGCACAAGTGTATCCAGTTTTTGTAAACCTGCTGTTTGTCTTAGACTTCTTATTCGACGTTAATAGGTTAAAAGTCTCCACTCCTTGTTAGACATAGTCTATCCATGTACAAAGTTTCGTCGAAATTCATTCATCAGTTCGAGCATAAAGAAGTATCAAACATACTCACAATCTTTCGCCATAATTTATAATATATAAAATGTCGTAGATAAAAAGATATGCAACAATAAATCAATACACAGAATAAACGTCTGGACTGTCCAAAGAACATACATTTGCAAATGTAGTCCAGCGATCACCGAACGATTAACCCTCAACCACTCAATCCCCGGAGGCGAGCGAAAATTTTAATCAAAGAAAACTTTAAATTAGGAAAATTTCGAGCAAATAGCCCACAGCGTGCGCTGCCAAGAGTGGGTGTGCTGTGTATTTAAACAAATATAAATAGTTCAATTTTATACGGGTTCTGTTATGGCGCGAACAAATAGCGTGTATGATTAACCCCTACTACGTTTCAACTGAGATACAGCACGTTGCTAAATAAAAACACGTATTTTCAAAGTTAAGCAATGCAAGGACGGTCTTAAGAAGGGTGCTCATCCGTTTTACACCGAGACTCTTGCGTGCCTCAAAAGGCACACTACACCGTTGCTGATCACCCTAACGGTCTATTTAAAGCTTTGACAGACGTTACAGGAATTCAGTAACCCGAAAATCTCTTCTCTATTGTATGTCCCAGTAACTGAGTTATGCGTGTAACTGCAGCTAAATGTTTCTTTGGCACACTTGCTATTTTCACGTAAGATAAGCCACTGCTAGAGTGAGCAGGTCTCTTCTTCTTCCTTGCCTTATACACCGTTAAATTTTGGTCGTTTTAATCCCGTGGAGGGTCGATTAGATATATGAAACACTATCGATATCGACACTACACGACTGTCACTATCGATTTGTATAGAGAAAATTAAAAAATAAAGTACTTTTATTTAAACTCGAATTAATTTACGCATGTACGAAATTAATTTCTTCAAGTAAACGCTAACTGAGCGAGGCCAATGAACTTTAAGTAGTTAGTACGCAACGACCGACAACTACCTACAAGGTCATTGACTTGTTTACTTAAAAAAAATTCGCTCATGCGAATATTACCTCAACTTTTAGAAAAAAAAGTACTTTATTTTTTAATTTTATCTTTACACATCGGTACTGTTTCATGTACCGAATCGACCCTCCACGGGATTAAAACGACCAAAATTTAACGGTGTATATCCTTCATTCGTGGTCGTTTCTCTTCGTCTTTAGGCGCCAGTATAGTCTATCCTGAGTTGTTTATGTGTCCAGCTGAGCTCCTTTCCGAGATTGCTTTGCTTGCATCCTTTTTATTTGATAAAAAATAACATTTATAAGCCATTAGTAGCACCAATTGGCTAATCAAACAAAATATTTATGAATGCATACACCCGTTCACCGGTTGCAGCATGTTTACTATTGTATGTTTACTTTGAATACAAGTTATTACCCGGGTCTGGTCGGGTTTTAAAATTTATGATATGCACACCGGCGATTCGGTGGTAATTTGCGTAAATAACGCTTTAAAGTAGCCACAGACAGGCACAATGTGACATACGAATACACAAAAAAAAAAATTACGCTCCTTTTTTTATGAGGTAGGATATCATCCATTGACTTCTCCTGGCTCTAGGGTAGATCGTGAGCGCCTTCAGTGGCACTTAGCATTTTTGGACCTCGAGTTTCCTTTTCAGGATATCCCCACGGCCCTAGCGGGCGGCGGGCATGCGGGCTGATAGGCCCCGACGCGACGCTGACATCTCTTAAATAGCGCGAAAACCACTACGCGCGGTCGATGACTTACTCAATACTCAATACTCCGATCCGCGCCATTACACAGCATAAACGTCCTAAAACGTCAATAATAACGTAGGCGGCAAATAACTTAACTAGAGATTTTCATGGTTTTTTTTTTTTTTTTTTTTTTTTTTTTTTGGGTAGGTAAAATCATCCAATGACGAATCCCGCCCTTGGGTGGGGCGGGAAACAGTGTCAGACTTTTACTGACTAAAAACCTACCTTTCCATTCCTTGCCTTTATCCTGGGGCCTTTGGTGACAGTCTCACATAACCTTTGGCCCCAGTAGGCTTCGGCCCTGCTGGACCCCTACAGTTTGCTGACAACTCCTTGAGGCGCGCGGGAACGGTGATTACTGACTCAGTGGTCGGGATTCGAATGTTATTTATAGTGATGTAAGAGACTAAAGTCTTGGAGTCTTATTTAATAAAACTTGAGCTATTTTTGAAGACTCATTAATAATACTTAGAGCTCAAGTCCTTCAGGATTTGTAGTCCTTTGTAAAAAAGACTTGAGTCCTTTTTTTTGTTGTCGAGAGGAAACCTTCAAAAGGCGCCCGGACTTTGGGGATAAGTCCGGGGAGTGTGGGATTTTTACCTCACTAAAACCACCCTGGTGATCACCGTCAGCACGTAGAAAGGGCCCGTTACCTCTCAAAAGACCATTCCGGAACCCCCTCAGTGCAACGCCTGTACGGCACATCCCTGAAGAAAGTTTTCCCAAAAAAAAAATCAAAGACTGAGTCTTTTTTAAATAACTCATGGCTAATTAAGTGTAATTTGAAGTAAATAAAATAGCAATGAACAAATTATTGATTTATTAGGAACGTAACTATTACATATATTTGTTTATTATTTTATTTAGACATTTTAACTCACATTTTGATTCAGCAAATCGTCAGTCTTCAGGTGGATACTTTTGATTACAAATTATTGTGCGATTTATTTTCAATCAGTAAATAAATATAGATAACGATATAAAATCACCCAGTATTACTTATTATAATACACCAACCCAAATTTATGACTCAGTCTAGTTCAAAGAACTTAAAAGACTCTAAAGGACTCGGAAGACTCAAAGGACTCGGACTCATGTGACTAATGAGAGTCATGAAAATCTACTCTAGTCTTGAAATGAAGACTAAAAGACTCGAGTTTCTTACAACACTAGTTATTTATTTTCTTCTTTTTTCTACGAGTAGTTTTTTTAAAAATTTTGCTTATTATATAGATGCATAATTAATTCCTATTGTGAGATGCGCTTGACCACTAACTCACCTGATGGAAAGCGACGAAGTGATCGACGATGGGCCACGTTTACCTAAAAGTGTCCTATTCACTCTTGACCTAAAGATCCCTAGGTTGTCGCTATCAGAAAACACAGACTCCGGCAGGGAATTCCACTCCTTAGCTATACGCACAATGACTGTGTTCCTAAAACGTAGCTTCATTATGTGAGAATAATTCTCATCGTAAATAAAGTAAAAACAAAATGCTTCGACTGAGCTCCTCCACTATTGTCGTCTCGTCATTTTTTTTTTTAAGTAGGAAATCATGGAGGGCATGTTAGACTTTTACTGACAAAAACTCACTCCTTGTTACTTCTTCCCTCTGCCTTGCAATCCAGGACCCCCTGTTTCCCTTTCGGAACAGGGGGCTTTAGGCTTTCAAAAAAAGAAAATGAAATTTGACGTCGCGTGTTTTTTAAAGTTGCGTTAAGTAATGAACACACGGTCGCGCCGGACGGCCAGCTGATGGCAGGTTCGCGTGCCGCACTTCACACCAGATACTATTTCTATTAATCGCCTCGTGATAGGATGTCACTTGTTCGTGACTCACTGTGGGGAAGGATATCGAGCTATTGTTGAAAAGATTTTTAATGTGGAAATCTTTTTAAAGTTGAGATTTTTGAACTGGATTTTTATCATTCAATGACTTCTCACGGTCTAGGGTGAAACGGGAAGGTTTTTCAGATTTTTAGTGACTAAAACCAAGTGTCTTTCAGTTGCCCTTTGCTTTTCAAGGTCACGGTACCCCTTTCAGAAATTCCCATGACCCTTTGCGGACATCGGCCCTACTGGACCCCTCCGGTTTTCCATTTTTGATATATTTGTTAGGGCTCGCTAAGAAATAACCTATTCACCGTTGACTTAAGGGCCGAAACACATAACCACGTTGAGGCGCCCGCCGCTGTTTCGCGTCACCGCAACGCGACTTTTAGCGTTTATTGTCGTATCCTACACGGATAACCAGTTTCTCGAGATTTTTAAGTGTGGATAGACGTTTCTCTGCCATGGATTTCAATAAACTTATGCTTATTTGTTATTAAGAAGACATTACTCTTTTTTAAATAAACGATAAAGACGATACTGGTTATATTTATTTAATAAAGCTATGGTATTATTAATGTATGATTCTTGGCCTCGCACTGATATGTCTTTTTTTTTGTGTATTTTTAATTTATACGATTGTTTGAGGCACTAATAAACGTTTTTCTTTCTTTCTTTTTGTATTCACGGCGCGATGTACACTACAAAATTTTGCGTTGCGGCGGGCGGCACTGCCGATTTTAGCGGCGAGGCGTTGCAATGCGTTTGTGTGTTTCGGCCCTTAAGATCCCCAAGTTGTAGCTATCAAGAAAACAAAAGGATTGTTTGATGTTTCTTGGATAATGAAGTTACGTTTGTTTTTCAATGATATAAGTTTAAAGAAATACGAAAATATAAATGATTACTGCGACTCCCAGTCTTTTATATCAAAGCTAATAGCGACCCGCCCCAGCTTCGTAAGGATGCCATGCAATATGCATGTAATATTCATATTAACCTTCCTCTTGAATCAGTCTATTTATTTAAAAAAAAACCGCATCAAAATCCGTTGCGTAGTTTTAAAGATCTAAGCATACATGGGGACAGACAGCGTGAAGCGACTTTGTTTTATACGATGTAGTGTTTTATACTATGTATACAGACCCCGGACCGAAGCCCTGCCGGTGCTAGCCCTCACACGATCAAGAAAAACAAACTCCGGTAGGAGTTTGTCCACTACTTAGCTGTACGCACAATTTGTTCCCGTTTGTGTTGATTTCGCGAGCCGTATGTCTCGCTATTAACGAGTGTTATAAAAACAACGATTAAAAATATTGGCTGAACGGCATTGCGGCGTTCTGGCGATTTGTCAGCCGACATCATCGACATCGCTGTCTATCCATCATTCACTATGGTTAATGGGGATTATGGAAAAAACGTATCATTTATTATCAGTGAGGGATCTAATCATCATTTTTCCTAGACTTTTTGCGTAGGCTGGCGAATGTCCAAGTCGGCAACTCATTTGTCGTGTGTTTTGCAACCTGTACCACAGAACAGATGAGTACAGAAGTTCATTTATGTACGTACTTCACTCTTCATACCTAAGCCTCGGCGGTCACGTTAGAGAGAACTCACGAAGCAGTTTTTTTCCGCGGCCGCCACGGCAGAGAAAACGACTATTTTATTTCAAAACTCACAAGGCGGTTGATTCGCCGCTGCCGCTGACACCGCGACGGCTGCGATTTTCGACCGCAAGCCGCTGGCCGATAGGGCGCGGTCGCCGCCAACCGACTGCAGAACGTGCGGGCGCAAACCGCCGAGGCAGGGGCGCCGGACAGCGGCAGCCGCGAACAACCGCTCACACCGCGGCCGTAAACTGCGTCGTTTAAACTGATTTAATTTTTTATTTATTTTATTTATTTATTTATTTTATAATTTATGTACACACATATAAATGAAAAGGACAAAAGTATTATGACAAAAAAAATGTACAAAGGTACTGCTTATTTCTAAAAGAAATTTCTACCAGCAGACCTGCGAAAGGAGAGATGAGAAGAAATGAAGGCAATAGTGTGTAGAAGTGAGAAGAGTTAGTGAAATCTTAAATTAAAGCAATAAATACTTATATATATAAGCTATAAATACCTTATACTAAAAATAAATACATAATACATATATATATATATATATATATTTATATATATAATTAATATACTAGAGAGGAAAGATAGTGCTCTTTTACTTTAGCTTTGAAGAGCGAAATAGTTTTTAAGTCACGTATACTAGGCGGAAGAGAGTTCCACAACTTTACTGCATGGACTGAGAAGGAGTAGGAGTAGTAGCTGGATTTATGTGGAGGGGATTTAAGGAGGGATCTTAGGTGTGATCTGCACGGGGCGTCGGACGGACGGGCGTAAGAAAATCTGTCGCGCAAATAGGAGGGATAGGACGGGTTGTGAAGGATGTTGAAAAGGAGACATAAAATCCGAGTGTTCCTGCGAAGACGGATAGGGAGCCACTTGAGTTCCTTGCGAAGATGAGAGACGTGATCATACTTACGTAGACCAAAGACAAACCGAATGCATAAATTTTGCAGTCGCTCAAGCTTGTTTAATAGCTCCTCAGTAGCATCCAAGTAGCAGGCGTCAGCATAGTCTATAATCGGCTGAATAAGAGTTTGGGCCAAAGAGATTTTCGTTTTCAAAGGCAAGAGACCCTGAAGACGTTTGAGCGAATGAAAAGCAAAGTTTACTTTCCGACTGACTTCATTGACCTGCGCACGCCACGAGAGATTGGAGTCAAAAATAACACCCAAATCTTTTGCAGTTTCGGAGTAGTCAATCCGAACACCGTCGAGAACTAAAGGCTGCAGAGAAGAAACTACAGCCGCATTGCGAACGAATCTACTGCCTATGATCATGGCCTGCGATTTAGCTGGGTTGATCTGTAGGCCAAATGACTTAGCCCAAGCACTGATGCAAGCCAGGTCATGATTCATAGCAGCAATAGCAGAATCCGCGTCGGCTACAGTAAAATGGCGATACAGCTGCAAGTCATCTGCGTAAAGATGGAAGGTGGAAGAGATTACTCTGGTAACAAAGTTAATGAAGATAGAAAAAAGAAGAGGAGAGAGAACGCTACCCTGAGGAACACCCTCAGTGAGACTACACCAGTCAGAGAACACTTCTTCAAGACGGACACACTGAGAGCGACCCCGAAGATATGAATTGAACCAAGTTAAGGCGGAAGAAGAGAGATTAATGGATTTAAGGATGCCGAGTAAGATGTCGAAATCCACTGAGTTAAAAGCGCTACTAAAGTCAAGCAGTACCAGGACAGTAAGGGACTTGTTCTCCATAGCCCAGCGGATATCGTCAGTTACTTTTAAAAGCGCAGTAACAGTACTATGACCCGTGCGAAAACCAGATTGGAAAGCAGATATAATTGAGTTTGACGTTAAGAAAAGAGATAACTGTCTATGGACTAAGTGCTCAAAAACTTTCGAAAGAAATGGGAGAATAGAAATTGGTCTAAAATGCGTTAGTAAAGAAGGATTGTTAGTCTTAGGTAAAGGTATAATATAAGCCTGTTTCCAGACTGACGGAAAGGAACATGTGGTAAAAGAGTGATTGAAGATATGCGTGAGAACAGGAAGTAATGAGGGAAGGATGAGAGTAATCATTCTAGAGCATAACTTATCATAGCCGACAGCAGAAGAAGTAATCGCGAGAACAGATTTCTTAACGTCATCCTCAGTAACATCGCTAAAGTTAAAGTGAGGATACTGTGGCAATGGCAAACAAGAAAGACCATCCAGTGTCGCAGCTTTGACACGAGGATCTAAGGAAAAGGGAAGAAGAGAGAAATGCTTGTTGAGATCATTAGGGTCCACATCCTTACACTGGTTGATTGGTGATTTGCCTATGCCAACAGACTTAAGAAATTTCCATACGTCGGAAGAACTACGGTTAAGAAGTTGTTCGTGGAAATAGAATTAAATTTTACGTATATATTTGCATTCTACAGAAGCTGCGGGGCCCTTTAGGGTGGTCAACTTTGACTTAGGTATGTGCAAAAAACTGCTGCAGTAGTGAGACTTTAGTTGTTTTTTTTTTTATTTATTGTTGAGAATGAAACAGGAAGAATGGAAATATAAACATACTTAAATGTAAACTTACCTCTCTTAAGCAACTGGTAGCTTAAAAAAAAACGGCAATTCACCGTTTAATGTTGAACTTAAACAACCGTCCACTGAAAAGTTAAAAAAAAATTCGTTGCTCATTTTGCACAAAAAAGTTCACAGACGTCTCAAGCAGATGACAATCACGCTCGCACTGGTCCCAACCGGTCCGAGATATAGTGTCCGTGAGCGATGTCGAACGCACTTTGTATGTAAATTGACTTCTGGACCTGTCTTTCTTTTTTGCCTGTACTCTATGTAATATATTGAACACGCTGATGTACGCGGATTCATTCGCATTTTCTTTTGTAAGGTCACATAGCCAGGAAAAATGGCCACAACCATGAACTCATCGCAACGGGTATTGTAGGACAATTTGATAGCGTTACGTAATACATGTTGGGGGACATTTTGACCCCTAATGTATCTGAGGTGTCACATTCAAGAAGTCTCAAGTGTGTTATAAATAAAGAACATGGGTCAAAACGTACCTTGTAGCAAATTGATATTGATACCATTAGAAAGGTCTTTAAAAATATATTTATTTGTTTTTGTAATGCTTAATATTGTACCTACCACAATTTGTCTCTGCATCACCCAAAGGTTGACTGGTAGAAAATGCCTTAAGGCATTAAGTGCGCCTCTGTACTTTTGTGTGCATAAAAAATTAAATAAATACACTAGTTTATTAAAAGCCTATTCACTCTAGCCTAGAAGACACCTCATTATAATCAGATGGGAAGACAGCAGCAGGCAATTTATTCCAATCCTTCGATGTACAGTACGGCCGTTCTAACTTGGCGAACTTTAGCGCCTGTGCACTTGTAAAAAAATAATTGGCTTAAAAAAATATATGCCATTAGTTAGTTGTTATTGCTGTTAAAAACTTTTATTGGCATTTATTTTTAAAACCAAGTTATGTACTGTACGCGGTATAAACGACGAGGCAAACCACTCAGTCCGGACCGTAGTGGTGTCAACAACATAAGAACGGACACTTATTGCTTGTTTACGGAGACGCGGCGCGTTGGGCATTCGTCGTACATTGCAGCAGCGGGCCGCGTCATTCCGCGTCCGTCTCGCGCAAAAACAATCATATGGCAATGTACGAAGACCTCCCAATGTGACGCGCAACACGCCGTGTCTCCGTAAACAAGCACTTATCGTACGTCGGGTTGTCTGATGGTAGAAAAGTGATGGCGAATTCAAGTCATGTGTGTCTTGCACACAGTCTCTAAAATGCATCCTATAAAATACCGAAAGGCTGGCTTACGCCTGTACTTCAAGGCTTTGAAGATTGGTGTTAACCAAATCTGGATCGATGATAACATCACGCTTTGTCTAAGTTCTAAAGAATCCTTCCAAGAATAACTTTAGGGGAGAGAATTAAGCAATTCAAACTAACTAGTTACCCATTGAGGCTGAGCTACTTGCTTTATAATAACTAGATTCTAAACATGAGAATTTGGCAACACGCTCAAATAGCTACCATAGACTTATTGGCCAAACTTGTGGCCAAAATTACCCATTGTAAGTCGAAATAACTGTTCTCTAGAGAACGCATTAGAGCTCCACAAAACAATATAGTTTTTGAATAGAACTAAGTAACAATAGAGGTGGCGAGTACGAATGTAATGTAACTTAATGGTTCTGTACATAGTATTTAGAAAGTTTGTGATACCGCGTCATTTTTTTTTGGGCTAAGTACTTCAAAAGGAATTCGTAAAATAGTAAAGCACATTATCGCTTACCATCCGGTCTAATAGTGAAACTCAAACATAATAAAAGTTTAAAAAAAAGATACAATTTTGAAATCGAATACGACTCCTACGGCGAAATGATCTATAAGTAACATTGATATATTTTATGGGAAGATGAACGGAACGGTGAAGGAAAACATCGCGAGGAAACCGGCATGTCCTAGAACCAAAAATTCGAAGACATGTGGCATTCACCAAGCCGCACTGGGCCCGCCTGGTGGATTACGGCCCTTTCCCTCACTTAGACAGGAAGCCTGAGTCCCAGCAGTGGGAACATTTAAAGGCTGATGATGATAATGATGATGATGATGGAAGATACGTTACGCGCTAACATCGCAATCAGAAAACGTGGACTCGAAACTCACACATTTATTATCAGTGTTTTCACAGTCACAAACCTATAGTCAATGATAGACAAGGACAGAGATAAGAGCCGGCGCTGTCGTGCGAGCGAAGTAGCAGCCGCCAAATGTATATGATCGTCGCTACCGATGTGAAATCGTGCCATATAGGTACAATTGCAGGGGTACATGTGCTAGAGGCGAGTTACCCATCTTCCGCTATTTTGATTTAATCTAAGATCGGTAAAAAATAAATAAACTACATCTAAAGTAATTATTTTGGTTTATCTCTCTTAAAAACAGCACAAAATTTATGCCCAATTTCCTAAAAAGATACGCATCAAACACCTTCGCGATTCACTTACGTAAATGATAAAAACCTCTGGTTTAAGGAACCCTAAAGTATAAAATAGCCGGTGGGCGTACACAGGGCGTTAATTAATTACCTGCAGAACCCAACCGCGTGTTTACATACGAACAAAAAGACTTGGGTAAGCAGCAATGCTAGTTTGAACTTGCAATTAGTGTTGTTTCATGAAGATTTTTTATGAAGGTGAGAGCGAAATTAGAATAATATGTACATTTTCCCCATTACCATTAGTAAACTGCAGCCTACAGGGTTCTTTATTTAATGGTGGAAAATCATTCAATGACTTATTGAGTCCTTCCTTTGCCTTTTGCGTTCTAAAACCACGGATTCAAGGAAATTTCCCCTGACTCTAGCGGGTACCCACCCTGCTAACAATTCAATTGAAATAAATGCTTCAAGTTTATTTTAAAAAGGAACTAGATTTATGTACGAATTTTAAGTTGATTTATTAGCTAGCTTTTTAAAAAACACGCCACGTACATAACACTTTAATCCCACTAATGCATCACAGTAAATATTTAACCAATATATCTGTCGAGTCCCGTAACAACACTACGCGCTAGAGATGTCATAAAGAATGCATTAACAAACGCGGGACTGCACAGCATTACTCTTTCCCGGGACGAAGGAACTTAAACAAGAGAAAAAAAAAACAAAATACATTAATCCCCTCCCTATAGAGTTAAGAGGGAACAAATGTCAGAAAATTTTCGTAACATTTTTCTTAGAAATTATACTTTTTGAAAGAGATTGGATGGAAGGTACTGCCTGCGGGCTTGGCTGTTTTTTTTGACTGAGTTGTTTTTACAAATCTATCATGCTAATATTATTTTGTTTCTTTTAAAAGTTCCTTAAATATTTTGTAGGTGTAAGGAATTATTCTGCTTCTCTGACGTGATCAAATCTTTTTCTGGGATCCTTGTATGGGGATAGTTAATGACTATTGTACCTTACAAGCAACCTTACAAGCCAAACCCTACAAGCTTAACCATAGTTTTCCCTTGCAAGCCGGTTTGTATACGAAACAACGTGTAAAACTGTATGAATGTTACCAACCACACGCACGATGTTTCGTGTGCAGACCGGCCTGCGCAGACTAAACTGTGGTGGCGCGTGGTAAGCCAATATCATCTTAACAAATGACATATTTCTTGATAATTATAAATTTCTAAGTCTGAGAAACAACCTTATTTTTAGTATATACGTCTAGTATTTTTATGCAAAGAACCTATATACTAAATAATTGTATAATGAAAAATCACAAAGTTATATGCTTGTTATGCTACCTGGTCGTCCACACAAACACATGGTCACCAGGCCATCCGGACCACTGAGGGGTTGTTTTGCTCCCGCACCCAGCTGTAGCCTGGCGCCTCATGCCTGCTACGACCTGCCGTGACCTGTATTGTACTTATTATAGTGTCAGTGGTATTAAACTTGTGACTATTTAATATGAACAAACTATGTTCAGGTTTCGCATATACTATAAATAATGTTGTATACAACAACCAGATGGATAGATTGTTGGTTCGAACGTCTGGCTACCTGTAAAGACTGTCAATGACCTACGAATGACAACTGGTACTTTAACTTTTTGAGGCCAGGGAGTCAGTGATATCCTAGTTCTTCTTCTTCTTCCTGCCCTTATCTCATATTACTTGGTGTCGGTGCAACGTGCTTTTTTCTTCCACTCTGTCCTGTCACTCGTCACACTATCATTAACTCCCTTTTTTTTCTTTTTTCTCACACAATGCATCCATCTTTTCTTTGGCCTTCCTCTTTCTCTCCATCCATCTAGTAATATCCTAGTTAAACTTAGAAAAGTACATTATAAATTGAAAACTTCACATTGGTCCTTGCCCGGTAACAAACCCACAAGCTTTTGCTTGAAAAATGAGTGCCATAAACACTGAGCCATCAGGCCACACATACCATCAATAATAATTTAAAAAATGTTGTTCAAGAAAATACGTAATTTTCACTGCTGTTATTTAAATAATTTATGAAACACCATTTAACCTCACCGAACGATAAATCGGCGAAAAATTTAGCAAACGGATCGTTCATTGAAATTAAGAATCTGTTCTTTCCTTTCGAGATTTTTCTACCATCCAAAAATATTTTTCCTTCAATACGTAATTTTCAGTTCAATCAGTCGTAAATTTCCGCCGATTTCCCTCAACTTCAGCTAAACAGATTCTAATTCCACATTTAGTGAACATAAATACTTTTCTCTAATGATTAAGCTTTATCAAGACGGGATTACACTACACAACAAAACACAATTTGTGTGCAATTAATGTCAATTCACACGACTTGAAAGCGCGGGCTTTGGTAAACTTGGGGCTCTGAAAACAGCGAGTCCTACTCGCTGCCTAATTTTTTTTTTTTTGGTTCAGGCATTTGCCCTGATGTACCGCGTCAACTATACTAACACCTGCTACGATCCTTGCATACTATGTTAAGTGTGATTGTGATTACTATGCGCATGGCCTTTCTGAAGACCATAATAGCAATAACTTTATTTCAGGAGACATAGATCTATAGAAATCTTAACCTAGTACGTATTGTTTTTATTTTTTCACCATGACTGGCTCCGCCTACTCAAGACATGAATATTTCAATTATGTGGATGTTCTTCTAGGCCGGCTTCGATGACGCTTTCCCTCTGCAGGAACCCACTGCATGGTGACAATTGACAAGCGATAATTTTCCATGCATCTGATGTGGACATCAGACTTTGCGTTGGTTATATTAAACTTAAATGGCTCTCATTCGAACTTAATATAAGATTTCAATTTAAAAGCATTTTCTGCAACAAATAACTAGGAATAAAGGCAAAAAAAAGTGATTTAAATAATATTTTTCGTCCTTTTAGACCAGCGGGGACCACGTGGTAAGCCCGTGGTCCCCGCTGGTCTAGTGGCCACACACGACGGCGACGCGTTGCGCTTCGCCGTGTGACAAGGCGCCAATTTGGCCGGATTAAAACTTCTATTCACTTTGAACTGAAAGAAGTTTATTGAAAATATAAAATACGTGTTTTATTATTTTATAAAGGCGTGGGAATGAGCGTTAGGTTCAAAGATTTAAGATTATACCTTGAGAAAGGACTCTTCAGAAGAAATGTACATTTACAACATGTAACAGACAAACATCCTGAAAGCAGTTGCTTCAGAATGCGCTACTGAATTGATAACAACTAGTTTTGTAACAGGTCATTTGTTTATTTTACAACAATCAAAAATTATTTTAGAGTAAGAATATTAATTATTTTGCTAAGTCTTGATGGCGTCACTAGTACATTTTGGTGTGCTTGCGCTATACGAATACGCTACAACTGTAACACGTCGATTCCCATATTATTTGCAAACAATTTAAATAATGCTATAAGATATGGAGTGTTTGATATTAATTTCAGCTTCACACCTCCACACGTTCTTGAGAGAAAGGGTCTTGACAGACTGACAACAAACTTCCTCGTAGGCGATGCTTCTGAAAAAAGACTGGTCGATTACAATTCTAACTTCTAGCACTGGACAAAATTTATATGTATATAAATATCCACAAAATCGAGTCCATGAACGTCATCAAGAAATCAGCAAAACCTACAGGAACTCTTTACCTTATTTATTTATGTATTAGCCTGTTCTGTCCCACTCCTGGGCAAAGGCCTCCCTCCACTCTTTCCATTTCTCGCGGGCCCGCGCTCTAATCTTTTAAAATAAAAACAGAGAATCTGATCTAAAAGTTGAAGACCCTGCAGGGAATCAATCTTTCTAACGGTAGAGAGACTTGGGTCATGCAATATGAAATGAAGATAGTGTCTGTGTGTGGTTTAGTTCAGTTTTAGTTTAGTACAAGAAACAGCTAGCACAATATGTAAAAAATAATTATAAAATATCTACTGAAAGATTGAATGCATTGAATGAGTTTAACAACTTACGTTCCTACGTGGTAACGAACCCATATTATACACCGTTAAATTTTTATCATTTTAATTCCGTGGAGAGTCGATCCAGTACATGAAACACTATCGATTTGTAAACATAAAATAAAAAACTGAAGTCCTTTTTTTCTAAAACTCGAATTAATATACGCATTTACGAAATTATTTTCTTTAAGTAAACGAGTCAATGACCTTGTAGGTAGTTGTCGATCGTTGCGTACTAACTACCTGCAGGTCATTGAACTCATCCAGCTGACTCGCGAACTCGAATTAATTTACGCATGTACGAAATTAAAGAAATTAACTTCGCACATGCGTAAATTAATTCAAATTTTAAAAAAAGTACTTTAATTTTTAATTTTAACTTTATAACGCGATAGTTTTTCATGTACTGAATCGACCCTCCACGGGATCAAAACGATCAAAATTTAACGGTGTATATTAATATAGTAAAAAGAAAAAGAATTCTTATAAAAGCGACTATGTGTCTTTTTTGAGAAATAAATATCTTTAAACCTTAATCAATAGAGAAAGGTACATTTTCAGTTATTCCATTAGAAAAACCCTAAATAAATTGGTAGTCGTTTTATTTATTTAAAACTACTACTACTTACTACTTTTACTTATACTCTTCAAAACACTTATATTCTAAAATCTTGAAGACTAAAAACAACTTATGTGAATAAACGACTTAATGTAAAACAGACCACGAGATGTTTGGGAAGAGGTACAAAAAATATTTTTAAAATAAACCAACTTCATATCAATAAAAAAAGAACTTTCATGAGCGCAAATAAAACAGGTCACCACCATTTTTGAAGCAAGAATGAGCAATCTACTGATTCATTGATAACAAGCAACTCAGTAAAGACCAACAAAAACTTTTCAGCGGTCTGGTGAATCAATCTCTCAGCGACTCAGGTGGTGACATCTATATTGTGTCTAGGTACTAAATCGCAAATAGAGTAAAAACTATTGAATATATTTTTTTTAACATACATAGGCTCGCGTTTGACCGCTATCTCACTTGATGGTAAGCGATGACGTGGCCGACGATGGAGCACGCTTGTCTAGAAATAACCTATTCACTCTTGACTTAAAGACCCCTAAGTTGTAGCTATCAGGAAACACAGACTACGGCAGGAAATATAGTCGTAACGTATCGCTCGGGGAAAGCTTATATCTATCAATGGTCGTCATTCTGCAGAAATGACGAAGATTATATTTTCTAATCAAGAACAACATAGTGTTGTATGTGATGAAATAAACAGTTTTCAACACAGAAAATTTTCAGCTATTCCATAATATGATGTCATGAATATACTCGTAGTAATAATTAAATAAATTGGAAGATCATTTTCAGTTATTAAATTTGAATTTGAAGTGGTAACGGCCCCGATTTACGAATTGTAGGTCGCGGGTTCAAACCCGGCGAGGCGTATTACTTTGTGTAATTTATTTCACCACCACTGCTCTCAAAACGGTAAAGGAAAACATCATGAGGAAACCGGCATGTCCTAGAACCAAAAATTCGAAAACATGTGACATTCACCAACCCGCACTGGGCCCGCATGGTGGATTACGGCCTATTCCCTCTCTTAGAGAGGAGGCCTGTGTCTCAGCAGTGGAAACATTAAAAGGCTGATGATGATGATGACCTTAATTATACAGGTAGTTTGCTCGATAGAATACCGATCACAACATTTTTGGGTAGTGCGAAGATAGACGATGTCTTTAAAAATCATAAACGACAAAGTTAAAAAAAGAAAAGAAACATTTCATGTATACAAACAAAACAGCGGGCAAGGCTAGTCAATTTAACTTTCCAGTTATATCACCACCATTATAAAAGCAAAAAATAAGCAATCTACTGATAAATTAATAACGAAAAACTTGATAAATGTTCTACCAGCAAAAACTTTAAAGCGGTCCAGTGAATCAATCTCTGCGACTCAGGTGGCGACATCTATATCGTGTCTAGGTACTAAATCGCAAATAGGGTAAAAACTCGTGAATACAGTCGTAACGTATGGGAGCAAGGCACGCCAGCATTTCTATTTGTCAAGTCCTGTGATTTATTTGTGTTCTTTTATGTTTAACTTTTAGTAGAAAATGTTTTCGTTCAATGTAGTTTTAGTTAAAGTTAGTGGAAATGATACACTTTATTTTTAAGATCATGAACTATCAATCTGCTTGGTTTTATTGGGGTTGCTTCCAGTATAACCTGCCCCCCTAGCCAAGTTACAATCGTTTCGTTTAGGACGAACGCTTGGAGTTTTCCACGCCCCCGATTGCTTTGTTCTGACGTCATCTCAACAAAGGAATTGGGGGCGTGGCCAACTCCATGCGTCCTGTAGTATCGGTTGTATACGTATAACTTGTGACCTTTGTTTCAATATTTTTGAAAAAAAAATATAACATAGTGTAAAAAGTGAGCGTAGTTCAAGCGTAAAAGTGTGGAATGTCTTAATTTCAGTTTAGCAGATATTTAGTGTATGACGTCCTGTAAATGTGTATGGTAAGTTCAGATTTGTGCATCCAGCCATTCAGCAAAATATTCAACAAAAACTGTTTCCGCCAGGACTACGTATTCTCAGCGTAACTTTTTTTTTTTCTATGGGCATACAAGAAAACAAATACATACAATAATTAGTGTGTAACGAGATGTAAATGTGTATGTATAAATGAAATTTGTGTGTCTTATAATTACGAAGATATCCAAGTTTCCGCTGCGGTGACGTTTGCCAATTTGATGAAAATCATATAAAACGGTTTAGTAGAAAGTTATAATTTTTTATGCACGTTACTTTCGATTTGTGTGTAATGTGTGTAAAAGCAGAATTTGAAAAAAACATACCGTTCAGAAGATATAAAAGTAAACGTAAAATGAGGTTATTAGGTCAAAGCTCTTAAAATAGGAACTCTAGAGTCTAACTTTTTACATGTATCTATAACTTGTAAGGCTCTACAATGTCCTCCAAAGTTTCATGTATGTGCGCTAAGTAATTAATGAGCAATCGCATAATTACTACGACTGGACCACTATATTTTATGACATCCGATTATAGGACTTTTTAATGGAAAAAGCAAAATAAAATATATCCCAATCATTAGTGTATTAATGCAACTAATCCTATTTGAAATTTCAGCTCATTACAGTAAATAATTAAAGAGATATAATAAAAAGACCAGAACAACTACAAAACATGGATAAACCGACCAATTTTGAATGGGTACGAAAAAGCGGCCGTACAGTACTTAGACCTAACGTTCTAAAATTTCCAGTATAATATTGTTATTGTGTTGAATGATTTCGTACAGGTGCGTACACAATTGTTTTGCAGGAAATAAAATAACTTTCTATTAATAAAAGTATTTATTAGGTAATGATTTAACTAAAACAAATAAACGACATTAATAAAAAATAATAACATAGGAACTAACAGTAAGTATCTAAGTACGTGATTTATGATCTTACTTTGTTTATCTTCCAATCATTCTCACTACTGGCTCAATAAGTATGGCACATAGTCACATACACTAGCTACGTCAATATCCGAATCCAATAAGTACCTACATAATATTACGTTGATGGCAAAATAAACAGTGCATACGCACGTTGTCTTTGGCTGCACATTTGTGACTGCTACTAAACAAAACGGAACAGGAAGCGCGCGCTCAGAAGATACTTGCCTACTATTCAAACATGAAGTCGAAGCGAATGCCGCATGCCGGTTTGCGCAGGATTCCCGCCATTCTGTCTGTCAAACTCCAAGCGAATGCTAGAATTGCGGGATCCGCGTAGATTATAAAATATTGAGTGATCTATATGTAGGGTACCTACTTATCCAAGAACGTAAATAAGAAGTAGTAAAGTCTACAATGAAGTCTAAACCTCAATTCTAATTCTAAACCTCAATACACTTTATTTCTAGTAAAAAAAAAGTTGGTAACTCTACCATCAAGGACCAGTAGCGCCTTTTTCGCGGGTAGATGTAGAATAAGGATAGACATATCTCCGAATTTAATTTATTATTTTAAATAGTAATACATATTAATCTTGTCTAATTTCTAATAATTATAAGTGCATAACCCCCACTTAAGACATACTCACGTTTGTAGCACATTTATGTGAGTTCTAGAAATTTAACACCACCTGCTAGTTTATCATCATCACCATCTCATCAACATCACAGTTCACTATGTCACAACTAGAAGATATTATATCAGCACAGAAGATCCTTGAGGACAGCTTTGTTCGGAAGATGGGTGAACTCGAAGCTCAAATACAGAGTGCTGGACCTGCTAAGGACACTGTGGCAAGGGTTGCTGATGAGTTTCGCACCTTCAGAGAGCTAATTTTCAGCATGCTCAACCTGCTTCGGAGTCAGATCGGCGAGTGTGCTCGGCAGATAGACAGTCTGGAGACTAGACATCGGCGAAAGGCACTAATTTTCCAGGGTGTCAAAGAGGTTGACGGTGAGGTCTGCAAGGATGTCATTATGGGTTTAATGAACAAGACGTTGGCCCCCAAATCATTGTCAGCATCCTCCATAAAAGTCTGTCACAGACTTGGCATAGCCAATAAAAATCACCATAGGCCCATCTTGGTGAGATTCTCCTCTCATGATGACAAATCTGCAATATGGAGAGCCAAGAAGGGTTTTAAAGGCACGTCTGTCTCGGTCAAGGAGTTTTTGACTAGAAGCCGGCAGAGTATTTTTGGAAAGGCACGGCTTCACTTCGGCATGCGATCGTGTTGGACTCAGGACGGTGTAATTGTGGTGAAGGCCCCCGATGGGAGTAAGCACAAAATTACAGCGTCTGATGAACTGAGTTTTCTGCTGGCGAAGTATCCGGAGGCTCCAGGGCGTGATGGTCTGCAAAATAAGACGCGTTAATTATGGTATTTTGTTTATTTTTTCTAATTTGTTTTGGCATCCACAGTAGTTGTTTTTACTTACCATAACAATCTATAATGTTTTTAACTCCTGACTTTTCACTATTCCTCTTATTTTTCACTTGTGTTATTTTATTTTATCAACTAATGAAATCCATATTTTGCACTTAGACCTTCGTAATTTTAGGTTGTGACTTTAACTATTCTGTTTACCCTATACAATCACCTTTCTTTTCTGTTTTTATAAGTACTAAATATTAAATAATCGTTATTTTTTGTCACCGTCAATAAAATTATTGTTGACTTTACGCCATCTGACGTTTACAGATAATAATTATCACAGATAATTTAACGGAAACGTTCACAGCGTTCCGTTCTAGTTTGATTTTGTCTGGGTGCATTCCGAATACCAAATTATTTTAATTTCAAAACTTTGTTTATGTTGTGTTACTTAACCTAGTTTTACTGATTTAATGTGTGTTATTATATATACCTAAATTTATCATGGTGTTAGCTGGCGGGTGGTGCAGAAATGCAAACGCCGCACAAGCGTGTTTAATTATTTTTTTTTTTCTATTGTTTTAATTTTAAGTACTTATCTTATTTATTTGTATTTTAGTATGTCATCTGATAACGAATCGTTTTTTTCTGCCAACGAATCAACTGCCTCTTCTTGTTATGATAGCTTTAACTCCTTGACAGACACTCTTGGTGATCTTTTGCGCCAAAAGTTCGACTTAAATCCGGGCCGACTGTTTAATGTATGCCACATCAATGCCCAAAGCATACCCAGCCATCATAGTGAACTTTATGATACGTTTTCCGTCAACAATGTTCACGCCGTCCTGATTTCCGAGACTTGGCTCAAACCCGAACTGCTTTCTACCACTTACTCTCTTCCTGGTTTCATTCTTCTTCGGAATGATAGGATCGGGAGGAGAGGGGGTGGTGTTGCTATTTACCTTCGTGCTGACTTTCCTTACAAAATTCTTACTACTTCTTCTTCTAACGACTCTGCAGAGTTTCTTTTTCTAGAGGTTTGTGTCAAAGGAGCTAAAACCGTTCTAGGGGTCGTCTATTGTCCCCCCACTCTTGATTATTTCACTGAATTCGAATCAGTACTTGAATCTTTGGGTTCTGAGTATGCTCATCACATCATCATGGGAGATTTTAACACCAACCTTTTAATCCAAAACTCCCCTCGGTCCCGCAAACTCCTAGATATTGTCGAGTCAGCCAGTCTGCATGTGTTGCCTCTTCAACCGACTCATCATAATAAAATCGGCGATGATACTTGGCTTGACCTTATCCTCACCTCTAACCTTGCCTTAGTGTCCTCTCATGGTCAACTCGATGCCCCTGCCTTTTCCCATCACGATCTTATTTACCTATCCTATTCCCTTAAACCCCCTAAATCCAAACCCATTTTCCTGTACAGGCGTTCCTTTGCAAGTATGAATAGTGAGCAACTCCGAAAAGACGCATTGAATATCGATTGGTCACCTCTGCAGGAAGCTGCTACAGTTGATGAGAAAGTTTGCGTTTTCAACGATATTGTGACCAAACTATACGACACGCATGCTCCTGTTAGGAAAATTAAGTTGAAGCGTCCACCTGCTCCGTGGATGAATGACGAAATTCGGATGGCTATGCGACGAAGAGACCGTGCGTTTCGGAGATTTAAAAAGGATCGCTCAGAGGTAAATTGGGCCTTTTTCAAGACTGCTAGGAATCAGTGTAACCAGATGATACGCAACGCAAAACGCCGCCACATTCTTAATAACGTTACTATTTCTTCTTCTGCCGATATCTGGAAATTCCTTAGAACTTTAGGTATCGGTAAATCACGATATTCAGACCCTCCTAACACAATTAGCTTGGACGATCTAAACTGTTTTTTTTCCACTGTTCCAATGCTAGATAATCTAGTCAAATGTCAAACTATTGACTACCTCAATGGTCTGACGCGTCCTAATATTACCCGCTTTGTTTTCACCCCAGTCGATCCGGGAGAGATTAAAAAGATTATACTGTCCATTAAATCCAAGGCCGTGGGCTGCGATGACATCAGTCGTCATATGGTCGTGACGGCTTTGGATCAACTTCTTCCTGCCATATCCCACATCATCAACTTTTCTCTTTTTTCTGGTACTTTTCCTTCCCTGTGGCGAAAAGCCTATGTTCGGCCTTTGCCCAAGATTTCTAATCCCACTCTTTCTAGTCACTTTCGTCCAATTTGCATCCTTCCGTTTATGTCCAAAGTGCTCGAGGCCTGTGTTCACAAACAATTCTCCAATTTCATATACCGCAACTCCCTTATCACTCCATATCAATCCGGTTTTAGACCCGGGCACAGTACTATGACGGCTCTTCTAAAAGTGACTGACGATATTAGGCGGGGGATGGAAGATACTAAAGTTACCACTTTAGTGTTAATAGATTTCTCCAACGCATTTAATACCGTCAGTCATGAAATCCTTCTATCTATCCTATCTTATCTTATGGTCTCTCACGAGGTACTGGCATGGTTTTCCTCATATCTTCAGGGACGTCAGCAGTCGGTTCGTGTTGGTGACTGTGCGTCAAGGTGGTGCGACCTTGCAGCTGGCGTTCCTCAAGGCGGCATCTTATCTCCTCTTTTGTTCTCCATTTTTATAAATCTTATAGCTACTAAACTTCAGTGTGCGTATCATCTCTATGCTGATGACTTGCAACTGTACTGTCAGTCGGATGTTGACAAAATTGGGGATGCGATCGAGGAGCTAAACCGGGATTTACGGGTAATTAAAAAGTGGGCAGATAATTTCGGGGTGGCGGTTAACCCTACAAAGTGTCAGGCTATTACAGTAGGTAGCCGCCATAGTCTGAGGAAGCTAGATGGCCTCACCGTACCACCCATTATTTTCAACAGCACAGTAATTCCGTTTGGCTCCGAGGTTAAGGATCTTGGATTGCATGTCGACAGTTGTCTTGATTGGCGGAAGCAGGTCGCAAGTGTCAGTCAGAGGGTCACCGGAACATTACGGTCGCTCTATCGACTCAAGAATCTTCTTCCAGCTCATATAAAGGCAATGCTTGTACAGTCTCTAATCTTTCCTATAATTGACTATGCTGATGTGTGCTACTATGACCTGAATGCAGATCTCCTCAATAAACTGGACCGCCTTCTGAATAACTGCATTCGATTCGTCTTCAACCTCCGTAAGTATGACCATGTCTCAACACATAGGTCTCTTTTAAAATGGTTACCTATTCGCCAGCGTAGAGCATTGAGGGCCTTGACAACCCTATTTTCTCTGTTAGATAAGCCTAATTCTCCTTCATATCTGAGCTCAGAAATTCAATTTCTTTGCTCTGGGCACAGTAAAAATCTGCGATCTACAAATAATCGTCTTCTACGATGCCCCTCACACCGCTCAGGTTTTATCCATTCCTCTTTCTTTGTCCAGGCGATCTCCCTTTGGAATGCACTCCCTCTGAATATCAGGACGGCAACCAGTCGGTTGTCCTTTAAAGTAAAAGCACGAGATCACATTCGCAAGAAGTTGGTAGAATCATCACACTCTTGATTTGTTGTATTCGTCTTTTCACAATATCGTTCTTTATTTGTATGTATGTATCTAAGTATATATGTATTATTGTTCTTTTGTCCTTTCTGTCTGTCTTCTTTTAAGTTGCACCTGCCATGTTATGTCTCTGCACCACCCTAAGGTCGGCTGGTAGAAAATGCCTAAGGCATTAAGTCCGCCTTTGCACACTGTATTTTTAGTGCATAAAGTTATAAATAAATAAATAAATAAATAATTGAAATTAAAACCGACACGCTGGTTTTGTTTTTAACGCACTTTTAGGCCGTGTTTACGGAGACGCGGCGCGTTCTGCGTTTCATCGTACATTGCAGCAGCGGGCCGCGTCATCGTTCGCGCAAACACAAACATATGGCAATGTACTATGCGGTCCAAATGAGAATAGGATCGATTGCCATGTTGTGACGTCACGTCGAACTGTCAAATTGAAGAAATTGGGTACGGTGAACAAAAAAAAGATTTTTTATAAATTTAATTTATTTACGAATCGTTAACGAAAATTTTTTTATCAGAATTCAGTTCTTCAATTTTTCTCATCTCAGCGTCACTGTGTGAAGTGTCTGATTAGTGGCAAATGGAAGAAAAAGGCGAATTATTCCTAACAATGGAAATAAGAAAGAAAATAGTTTTTATTTTTAACTAATTATGACTTAAAACAATATAATTAGCTAATTTATATTAAACAATAACGTTTTTACTTCACCTAGACTTAACTAAGACTACGTAATACAAAGCAAAAAATAACCCTTTATTGATACGCAAATAAGATTTTTTTGCAAACCGTACTTTTCACTCAACATTTGACAGATCGAGGTTATTGACTTTCCTATTCTTATTTGGAACGCATAGTACGACGGACTGCCCGACGCGCTTCGTCTCCGTAATCGAGCACTTAGATAAACACAATGTGCTATACAAATACTTTATTGCCTTTTCTAGCATTTTTACAAACCACATTTTGTATTATTTACGAGTTATGATTTTTTAAACTGGCGGCGTTAGTAAATATGTACCTACTAATCAATTTTTTTGTAAATATTACGTCTGCCAAATAAATGCATTTGTTAATAGGTTTTTTTTTATGGTAAGCAAAATCATCCAATGACAAATTCCGCCCTTGGGTGGAGCGGGAAGTAATGTCAGACTCTTACTGACTAAAAACCTACCTCGTTCCATTCTTTGCCTGGGTCCCAGGGCCCCGGGTACCCTTTGACCCCAGTAGGCTTCGGCCCTATTGGGCCCCTACAGTTTGCTGACAACTCCTTGAGGCGCGCGGGAACAGTGCGCGCCGTAAACGACTTGAGCTCGGACCGGTATGTTACTGGATGGACGGACAGCGAGCTATCCATTGCCCGCCGTCCGCGAGCCCGCGCCTACGGTGGCCGGAAATCGGGATCGGAATCCCGGCGGCGGCGGCGACGTGTCAGCCTCCTCCTTTGCTAGCATTACTGCTTCGCAGAAGGAGGCGACCGCCTGCCACTCCTCCTCGCTCCGGAGCATGGCTTGAACCAAATCCCGGCGCGAGAGATCGCTGCCGCCGATCGCCCCCACAAGGACAGGCGATACTCTTCCCAAGCGGGGCACATTTGTTAATAGGTACAGATGCATTTATTAAATTGTAATAATTTCGTAAGTCAACGTCGTCAGTAAACAATCACGTAATCACTACTACAAATTTGTAGGTACTATTTTTTATCACAAATTCGTCAAGAATTGTGTACGCATCTGTACGAAGCTATTACACTATATTACACTGGAAATTTTAGAACGTTAGGTCTAAGTACTGCACGGCCGCTTTTTCGTACCCATTCAAACTTGGTCGGTTTATCCATGTTTTGTAGTTGTTCTGGTCTTTTTATTATATCTCTTTAATTATTTAGTGTAATGAGCTGAAATTTCAAATAGGATTAGGTGCATTAATACACTAATGATTGGGATATATTTTATTTTGCTTTTTCCATTAAAAAGTCCTATAATCGGATGTCATAAAATATAGTGGTCCAGTCGTAGTAATTATGCGATTGCTCATTAATTACTTAGCGCACATACATGAAACTTTGCAGGACATTGTAGAGCCTTACAAGTTATAGATACATGTAAAAAGTTAGACTCTAGAGTTCCTATTTTAAGAGCTTTGACCTAATAACCTCATTTTACGTTTACTTTTATATCTTCTGAACGGTATGTTTTTTTCAAATTCTGCTTTTACACACATTACACACAAATCGAAAGTAACGTGCATAAAAAATTATAACTTTCTACTAAACCGTTTTATATGATTTTCATCAAATTGGTAAACGTCACCGCAGCGGAAACTTGGATATCTTCGTAATTATAAGACACACAAATTTCATTTATACATACACATTTACATCTCGTTACACACTAATTATTGTATGTATTTGTTTTCTTGTATGCCCATAGAAAAAAAAAAGTTACGCTGAGAATACGTAGTCCTGGCGGAAACAGTTTTTGTTGAATATCTGCTGAATGGCTGGATGTACAAATCTGAACTTACCATACACATTTACAGGACGTCATACACTAAATATCTGCTAAACTGTAATTAAGACATTCCACACTTTTACGCTTGAACTACGCTCACGTGTAAAAGTGTGTTATTGGATTCCATTCAGTTACTGATTCTAAACAAACTATGTTCAAGTTTCACATAATATACTAAAAATAATGTTGTATATATTCAACTTCATCTTGAAAGTCGATCCGTGCGGTTGTCAATATTCAACTACGAGGTTGTCTGTTATATGATCATGAACAAAAACGATAAAATATGAACAAAGCCCATTGGTCAGTGCTACGCCGTAGCCCGTTGCTACGGCGTAGGCGATATTCGGCGCTACGAGTACTACGCACTTGGTATCAGAAAGAACGGCTACGCACCACTAAAAATTTACCCAAGAATGACCGGTTTTTTTTTTAATTTACGAAATAACTAGATATTTTTATATATAAAACTTCCGGTAACCACCTGGACCGAGCACAAGTCGTCGACGACGCGTATTGTTCCACGCGCGCCTAAAGGAAATTTCAGCAAATCGTAGGGGCCCAACAGGGTCGAAGGGGTCATGGGTTATGTGAAAGTGAACCCCGGGGCCTTGGAACGAAGGCAAAGAAGGAAAAAGATGAGCATGATGATGGGCATTTCCCACTCTGCCCAGAGCGGGAGAACTCATTGTATGATTTTCCACCTAAAAATAAAAACAGATACACATTTAGGAGGCTAGGCAGACATATTGTTTTAAGCTACTTTATAAGCTACTTAAAGAAAAATCAGACGGAAAAAACAAAGCTCTACAAATGACCTAAAAACTTTCTAAACCGAATTATTTATACTAACCCAATACCCTAAAAAACAATTGAAATAAAACCCATCAATTGGCAACAATCGATGAACGAATTCGAAACACGAATACCGATATAACAGGTATTTACTCGATATCGCGTTACAAGTAACGACTAATATTCCACTTGGCATAGCTCTTATAACTCCAAAGGAACTTACAACCACCACCTACACTTGTGTCATGCAAAAATAAACTTTAAGTCTATAGAAATAGTAACGTTCACGTGTGCAGATGTAACTTTGTTTGTGGATTGGTTCGCCAGGGAAATTATTAAAATGGATATCAGGTCCATACTTGGCAGGTATTTTAGCAGATAAAAGATATTTGTTTTGTTCAATTGAGGTTGTTCAGGAAAATTCTCACCACCAGTTGGCGCCATTTAGCCGTCAGATCTTTTCCTTTGAAAACGTATGAAACGTGACATAGACGTTCACGTGATGACGTCTAACTAATGTCATTAACATAAGCGTTTTGACAGGTACCTGGACCTGACGCGTCTGTGCTGCCACCTGGTGAATTTAGAACACTCTCATTGAAACCCAGTTGGTATAAGGTATAGTACGCGGCAAATAAGTTGAACCATTTGCTTTAGTTTCGAGGACCCCCCCACCTCGACTGAGACCCAAAAATCTATATTTAAGGTGACTGGTAATTAATAAATAATACTTAAACACGTGATTGTAGTCATGATATCAAACAACTTTTAGTATGAGACTAAACCGCAAAAAAATCAGCAAGTTTAGTACATTTTGACTATAATAGTTAGGCGAACATAAGTGTACTGACCAGTAGAATTTTTCACGATTTCAGGTTTGGGTCCATAGTAAAAGTTGTTTGTTATCATGACTACAATCATGTGTTTAAGTATCGGTCACTAAGTATATACCAGTCACCCTAATAAAGCTAAATTAATCACGAAATCTCAGAAACTATAACACCTACAAACTTAAAATTTGGCAGGTATAGACAGACATCCGCTAACAGCGTCAACCTTGAATGCGCCATTACACAGTCATGCAAGCGTCAATCATTTCCATCAATCATAAACAATCATGAATGTTTGAATGACGGTGAGTACCGTTCATTCATGATTGTTCAGCAAATGGGTCAACTTATTTGCCGCATAACCTAAAAGTACTATTAGTATATTACGAGGTCGGTATAGATATCTTTAGAGGTAACTTCAGTTGTGTTATGAGGTCGGCACAGTTTAGTTGAGGGTTAGCGAGGTTATCATTACTTTTGTTGAATGTTTGAGAGCTATAATAATGTCGGTTTTCAGCAGTTTGGTTTATCTGTTTTAGGTGCACGAAACTGAAATGGAGGTTAGTCTTTCTGGTGTGGGAACTTGTAACATAGTTTCTTGAAGTAGAGCATTCAAAAAGTATACAACTTTAGTTTTAGTATATGCGAAACCTGAAACATGTGACTAGCAGTTTTATGTAATATATAATTATATATAATAATATAATATACTATTCCACAACTATCACACAACGTCGTCTATTCTCAAGCTAAGCAGAGCTTGTGTTATGAGTACTAGACGACTGATAAACATACTTATATATTTCTAAATATATACATATTATAGATAAATTACACCCAGACACAGAACAAATGATCTTGCTCATCACACAAACATTTGCCCTGGGTGGGAATCGAACTCACGACCTTCGGAATAGCAGTCAGGGTCACTTACCACTAGACCAACAGGCCAGTCAAATATAAAGACAAATTACAAAGTTGGCTTGCTATGTTACCTGGTTCTCCACACAAACACATGGTCACCAGGCCATCCGGGCAACTGAGGTGTTGTTTTGCTCCCGCACCTAGCTGTGCGCTGGCGACAAAAGCCCGCAAAGATCTGCTGTGATCCGTGTTGTACTAACTCTCAGACGTGTCCATCTTGTGACGCTTTATAAGTATTTTTGAAAAAAAATAATAATATGGTGTAAAAACTATTGAAATCGATTCAATTACTGATTCTGAACAAACTGTATTCAGGTTTCGTATATACTAAAAATTATGTTGTATATATATGGATACTCATTCTTTTTGCCTAAATTCATCATAATTCAAATTATATTTTGACCCTAATCTGAATAAATAATTATTATGCTGTAAGTGTTAAATGTGCATGTTGTGGTCCCCTGTAACTGAAGGAACACACGCTAAACGACCTCTTGTACTATTTGTGATTTTGGTATGTTTTTACTGTGTATTCTTAGTTGGAAATCCCAATAAATAAATGAATAAATACTCCATTGCTACTTCTCATATGACTGTAATTCGTTTTATTTTTGTTTAACGATCCTACTAATAACTTACGTTTGCTGCGATCAGACGATCGAAAAAAAAACGAAATTATTTTAAATAAATTTAATTACTAAACTAAGATTACAAATGAACCCTATGAATGATGACTAACTCGAAGTGGGTTGATAGAATAATTAATCATTCTTACAATTTATTGCTAAAACGACAAGTTGCGAAATCAATGGACGTCTTAGATACATCAGCGATTTAAATCTTATATATAAAAATGAAAAGCTGTTCGTTAGTCTCGCTAAAACTCGAGAACGGCTAGACCGATTTGACAAATTTTGGTCTTGAAATATTTGTCCAGGGAAGGTTTAAATGATGAGAAAATATAGAAAAAATAAAATCGACTATTAGGCAGTACGAAGTTTGCCGAGTCAGCAGGCTAGTCTTATATATAAAAATGAATAGCTGTTCGTTAGTCTTGCTAAAACTCGAGAACGGCTGGACCGATTAGGCTAATTTTGGTCTTAAAATATTTGTAATGGTCCAGGAAAGGTTTAAACAGTGAGAAAATATGGAAATTCATAGACAATTAGGTTGATACAAAGTTTGCCGGGACAGCTAGTAAATAATAAATATTGGCGCGGTTGCAACATCAGCGGTCCTCGTGTCACTAATATGTAATTCATATTATAAACGCGAATATTTGTATGTATGGACGCATGGATGTTTGTTACTTTTTCACGTAGCTAGACTAGGTCCTGGAATAGCATATTGAAAAAGAAAAAAAAACAGTTTATTTACACGTAATGACGCAACTAAAAACTAGACAAACATAACATTATATAGGAAAGATATGCGCCATATCCGTGCAAAACGGCGGATACTTTTATCTCGAGAGTACGTTCCCTTACAATGATTTTCTGATAACACGCGGGCAAAACCGCTGGCAGCAGCTAATTAAAATTTAAAAATGAATCCCTTGTTCACGTTACCACGCATAAACTGGTTGGACCAATTTCGCTAATTGTTATGGAAAGAAAAATTAAGAAAATCGTGCAGAAAATTAGAAAATTAAAACTACGACTATTTATTACCACTGGCTGACATTTGGGACTCTTAGATCTTGGGGCGATGGATACGACTGCACGCGGTCAAATAGACATTCCCCAGGTTCGGTGTGTCTCACCCAGCTTAGTATAAGGACCCATTAGTTTATGCTTATTATTAGTTGGTTACTTTTAAAGTTGTTTATTTAATGTTTATGGGCCTTAACAGCCTCAAAATAAAGAATTATTATTATTTAACCGTTGCTTAACTTGAAGTTTTGGAAGGACTTGAGGGAGGCCTTTGCCCAGCAGTGGGACAGTAAGGGCTATTAAAAAACCCGTTGCTTAACTATGCTTTAGCTTGAACACCCTTGTTCAACATTTAAAGTATAGTTTGTTTAAAGTACTCCAAATACTGAATTCAGTAACCGACTATAAAACTTCAGGAACAGGAGACAGTAGATGTTACAAAGATCACATGCAAAACAGTGCCCACAGCGAATCGATTATCGAGTACGTTCGAGTAGTCGGTTCTGAAATATGCGAAGTCAATGTCTGGCGTATTCAGATTATGACGCGGCCGTCGACCCCGCCGTGATGACACAAACAGAATTATGTAAAGCGATTGCCGATAATGCCTTGATAGTGTTCTTACAAGGTGATCTACGTGGGTGCGTAATAGCGATTACTAAGCGATCCAACGCTGTGTGTTGTCCTAGGTACGTGCGAAGTAGTCGCTTCAGCCGCAATGTGAGTGACCCTATGCCGGAGGTCGTCGGTTCGATTTCCACCCAATACAAATGTTTACGTGATGAGCACAATTATTTGTTCTGTTTCTGGGTGTAAGTTTGTCTATACGAGTTATATGTATGTGTTTAGAAATAATATATAAGTATGTTTATCAGTTGTCAAATACTCATAATTTGTGCTATGTGCTGTGTAATTATACGCTTGGTGTACGCCGGCGTGAAGCGACCATACTAAACTATGAAACTCTATCGACAAAGCGGCAATGTTCTACCATCGTTTCATGATCTCTGTGAACTGTAAGCTAAGACATCTTGCACAGTTCGTGAACTAAATATAAAATTAAATAAAAATCCGTATCAACAATACATCAACGGATGAATATTCCTCGCTTATTATTGAAGAACAAACAGAGCTACAGTGGAACGTAACTTTACAGCGGCGAGTACCAAGCAAGTACCAGTTGTTAGTAAGTACTAAACAAAAATAAAAGTAGACTTCATTTATAGCAGGTAACTTCTTTCAAACGGCGAACAAGAGTACGGCGAACTCGCGGATGCGAAGAGATTGGATAAGAAGTGATGGGCGTCTAATCCAGCTTTTTATTTTACTAGTGGTAAAGGAGATTTATTCTTTTTACAAATTTTGTACCTACCTAAATTATATTTCTTTTTTTGTAGCAGATAAAATCATCCAATGATATCCCCCGCGCTTGGACGGAGTGGGAGATAGTGTCAGACTCTTACTGACTAAAAACCTACCTTCCTTTCAACGAAGGAGCCGAGCCTTTTTTTCATAAGCCGACCCTTGGCCCCAGTAGGCTTCGGCCTGCCTGCTAGCAGGCTGGACCTCTACGGTTTGCTGACAGCTCCTCTTGAGGCGCGCGAGAACAGCATGTGCCGCTAGGTACTAATGTTATAGAGGAGAACGTTTGTGAATGTGTGTTATGTTTGTTACTTCTTCACGTTTGAACAGCTAAACAGATTTAGATGAAATTTAACTCATGGGTAGAGAAAAATCCCGCCCGACTGAAATCACGCACACATCCCTGAAGTATGTTCACTAGAAATATTTTTATACTTTCAAGCGAGTGATGCCTCAGGCGGCAGTTAGTTGTAACGTATGTTATTTTGTAACACTATTTAAATCAATAGCTATAATAAGGCAATTTGGCGTAAAGGATGTGCCAATCTTTTAAACCAGCCTTGTATTAGAGCAAACAAAACAAAAAAAAATTCAAACCAGTCGAGTCGTTTTTGAGTTTTAATGACACTAACAAAGAGCAATTCAGATTTATATCTTAATGTGTTGGTCACCTAATTCCACCTAAACGGTGTGACCGATTCAGATGAAACTTTGACTGTATTTAATTTAGTCTTTAGGTGGTTTAAAAATACAATTGAACCGAATAGGCGGCGCTGCTATCGGATTCACAATTTTTTTTTTTTGACGAAATGCCTGTTTTCGGTCAGGACAACGTTCGAGACTGCTAGCACAAGTATATATTTATGTAAAGTATGGAAAGTATCTTCAAGATAATGAGTAAGCTTTAAAAGTTTAATTTGTCTAATACTTCGTGATTAAAACGTGATTACTTGCATACTAATTAATTATCGTTAAGGTAGGTGATCGATGTACGAGCCAATACCGCGATTTTATAGAACGTTGGTTTTACTCGCGGCTCGTCGGTGCTGATCGACTAGCGAGTAAAACAGTTTTGAACGACGAGCCGAGTAGAAAATGAAGCAAACACGACGAGCCGCGAGCGCGCGAGTTTTACAGTGATACACCGCGAGCATTACCGACGAGCCATAAGACCACAGTTTTACTCGCCCGTCGATCAGGGCCTTTAAGCTACATTACAATACTGTCCAAACACTTCTTATCCATCTTAACATAATCGCGATGTTGAACTCAAATGGCAAAGAAACACGGTCGGAAAGAAGCGACAGGCAATTCATACGAGCGTCTGCGCTGGCGACACAACAAGTCGCGTAGTGCTGTGACACACTCACTTATTGTTATAGCAATTTATTCGATGAGAACAGACGTTGGCCTTTTATGTGTCGCCTGATACCGCATCCATAATATTTATTTATTTCTTTATGCATACAAAAGTACAGAGGCGGACTTAACACCTTAGGTATTTTCAGCCAATGCAGATATACTGTCGTAGGTGAGATATTAAATCATTAGTTTTTTGTTGTTAATGATATCCGTAAAACCTAGTAGTCGGTACCATTAGACCTTCAGAAGGAGACCGGTTTCTAGGTTCAATTAACTTGTCGACAGCATACTTACATAAAATACTATATATAACTATTCCTATTTATATTATTAAAATGCGGATGTTACTCTTTGCTACCTCCAATTCAAATAAATTTTTACACACCATATAAAACCCACAGACAGGATAGAATTTGGACCACTACTAACTACAGACTCAGTCATCAGCGCTCGTTGATATTTTTGCCTTCAAAACATTTAGATAAATACAGTAAACACGTTTTTAGTGAGGGTAAAGGTGGGGATAAACTTGCCTTTAACAGCATGCAAGTAGTATTTCAGTTCAAAAATAAAATGTCGATGATACCAATTAGTCGACAGAGCTCAACACTAGCTCGTAAGTTTGACGAGCTCCGCCCGCCGACGCCGACACCAAACTATTGTCCCGCGACTATTTCACTTTTTGTCCCCCGACAGAAATGAATTGAAATAAATGGAATGAAACATCAACATATGTTTGATTTCGTACAAAAAGTGACTTGCGTTTCGTAAATAATAGAGCTTTTTGTTAAATTGATTGAGGAAGTTATGGACGGCGATGGAAATGTCTGGAACAGAGGTTCTACTACGAGCTCTTAAAGCGATTCATTTCACGACCTGAAACGAACTGCTAAAGGGATGGACCTACAAAAGGTATATAGATCCATCTCTCTTTCTTCCTCACACACCTGCAATTGTAACAAGTTATGGTAAGGCCCCAGGTTGTGAGTTGAACTAGATGCAGGATTCGTGAGCTTGCGGACGGCAAGCAAAGGGTAGCACGCCGTCCAGACCGAGCCCGTCGTCGATGGCACGAATTGAACCAAGCGTGGCTCAAGGAATTGTCAGCAAACAGTAGGGGCCCAGCAGGATCGAATCCTGCTGGGGTCGGTTTGAGAAAGGAAGATTAGGCCCCGGTTTGACTAAAAGTCTGGCACTATTTCCTGCCCCGGCCAAGGGCGCGGTGATGTCATTAGAGAATTATTTCACCTGAAAAAATATATCCAGGATTACTGACACTAATATGCGTGCACTGACTGGACGAGTCCACTCAAATCTGTGGTTCTTTCACAAAAGAACATCTTAGATACTAATCTACATAACAGGGTCCACTAGGGCCGATGCCTGCTAGGGCAACGAGATTGTTTGAAAGTTATTGATGCCCTGGAACGCAAAGGAAATCAGGTGGATTTTAGCTAGTAAAAGTCAGACAGACCCTCTCGCTCCACCTAGAGCGGGAGGAGTTATTTGATGACTTCAAACCTGAAAAATAAGGAACTTATTAAGAGCGGCCACCCCAAGAGACATTTCCTATCTTGTGAAATCAAAACATAAATTTGTAAAATCTTCTATCTCGCTTCAAAACATAATTTGTCTACCGGTACATCCTGAGGGCCTGATGACCAGTAACACGGGTATTCTATGCCTATTTTGGACACCAGTCTCTCACAAATGTTTATATTTTATTATATTAAATTAAGAAGGTACTTTTTCATTGTAACATTTGCAATGAGAAATAAAATATATATTATTATTTAACAAAATGGGTGCCGTCCTGGGGAATATAATCCCATTTGTCATCGATACACTTAGTGCTCGATTAAGGGGACACGGCACGTTGCGCGGCGCGTTGGGCAGTTATCGTACATTGCCATATGTTTGAGTTTCGCTCGAGCGATGACGCGGCCCGCGGCTGCAATGTACGATGAACGCCCAACCCGCCGCGCAACGCGCCGCATTTCCTTAAATAAGCACTGAGTGCTCGATTACGGAGAAGCAAAGAGTCGCGCGGCGCGAGGGTCAGTCCATCGTACATTGCCATATGTTTGTGTTCGCGCCTGCAATGACACGGTTCACCGCTGCAATGTACGACGAACACCCAACGCGCCGCGTTTCCGTAAAAAACCCTTAGAAATTGTACCTTTTTTCTGTGAAGTTTTTCTATGAAACGACTATCATAACAACACCCACATCTATCTCATCTTCCCAATCTTCCCAACAATATCTGTTAACTAATTACATATATCAGAGCCCCCCCCCACTTCCTCCCCCACACGGCGCGCTATGAGCTCCCTCATGCATATTCATAGGGCCCGGTACACACTTGCGACCAGACCTTGCCGGACTTCGTTCATGTCTGTGGTATAGCTGTAGCTAGCGGCTGTGTCTTCACAGCCTGATTTCGTGGTCTTGAGATTCCTAGGTATCGTTGGTCTAAAGAGAATCTTGAGTTGGTACATTCAGAACTAATATCTGACTCACTTAGTAGGTTTAAAAGTGTTATATATAAATCATTTTAATATCAATACAATGTTTGGGCTAGCATGTTAACTTAGTTGTAAGTTCAAAAAATTTAGTTATAAGCAGTAATTATGTTCGTTGAGTAATTTAGTTTTGGCATCAATTAACAATAAAGTTACGCATGTTGTGCTTACCTGTAAGTAATTGCTACACTAGCCTATAAGTTTATTTGATGTATTTTATATCCTTGTATATGTGTAGTCAATTGTTGGTTAGCCAAATAAATAAAATAAAAATAAAATAAAATAAAATAAATATGATGCAAATGGTGACAAACACTTAAATTGAAAATACATACTTCTTCTAGAAGTGTATTGTATACAAAGATGTGATAAGCTATGTATAACATGACATTCATATTCCACTTTGGTTGAGAGAATTTCCCTTAGGCCGTGTTTACGGAGACCCGGCGCGTTGGGCGATTTGTCGTACATTGCAGCAGTGGGCCGCGTCATCGCTCGCGCTAACACAAACATATGGCAATGGACGATGGACCGCCCGACGCGCCGCGCAACGCGCCGCATCTCCGTAACCTAGCACACATGACTAAATTTTGATCGTTTTAATCCCGTGGAAAGTCGATCCGGTACATGAAACAGTATCGATTTGTGAAGATAATATTTAAAAATAAAATACTTTTTTATAAAACTCGAATTAATGTACGAATGTACGAAATTTATTTCTTTAAGTATACATCAGCTGATCGAGTGCAATGACCTGTTGGTAGTTAGTACGCAACGACCGACAACTACCTATAGGTCATTGGACTCGCTTGTAAAATAACAGACTTTCAGAGGTCTTTTCTTTTTTACACGATTTTATGGTTTTATTTTTATAGAAGCCTAGATAATATCCACAAGATATCTCTATATCTAAAATGTCTGAAGAAAGATGTGTAATAACATCATAATCACGTAAGAGCAGTTGTCTCGAGTTGGCCGCTCCTAAAGGTCTTCCGATCTGCGCGTCGATACAAATATTCAGAATCCAGGAAACCAAACACGAGCCTTCCCAAGTGTTATGTAATTACTGGGTGGTGGAGGTCTGATAGACAGCCGATTCATGCAAAATACAGGTACTCAGATCCCAACATAAGAATACGAAATTTTATTTGCTCAAACATGCATACATATGCATACAGAATTAAAACAATACATGCATGCAAGATCTTAAATAAGAATGGCTCACGACATGCCTGCCATTTTTCATGACGTGCAAATATGTTAGGTTCAATAAATTATATAGTATCCATGAATTAATTCTTTGCAAAATATCACTTATATTAAACATTGGTTAATTAAACAAATTTCTGATAGTCAATTATTTACATTATCAAATTATATTATTTTCCTTGTCAAGCATTACAGATTATAATTTTCACTATGAAGATTTGCATCATTTTAATAAGTATACAAGTAACATATACTTTCACAGTACGGTTGACGCAGTGGGTGAGCGATTGACAGCTACTCTATGGACTCTATGGTTCACGGGTTCAATTCCCGCACGGAACAAATATGTATATAAAATGTATTTATGTGGCCTGCAGGTGTCTAGATGTGTGTTGTGTACACAGAGCTTACATGTTTGTGAACGCACCCACGATGCAGATGTATTTTCTAGATTGGGAAACATAAAAAAATAATAATAAATAAATTGTGTTGTGAGACGCACAGGACAGGTCATTATGGCGACACTTGGGGGAGGTTTATGTTCAACAGTGGACGTCTTTCGGTTGAAATGATGATGATAAATAATAATCACATTAATCTCATTTAGGACTGGAATAGTGCCCAAGTCCTGGAAGCTTGCCAATGTACAACCCGTGCCCAAAAAGGGCAGTCGTGCCGATCCTAACAACTATCGGCCGATTTCGGTAACCTCAATACTCTGCAAGATTATGGAGCGTGTATTGAACTCGCGCCTCATGGCATACCTGGAAGGTAACGATCTCCTCAGTGACCGACAGTACGGGTTTCACCGCAATCGATCTACTGGGGACCTACTAGTTTATGCCACCCACTTGTGGGGCGAGGCCCTTGAGAGGAATGGGGAAGCGATTGCGGTTTCTCTAGACGTCTCGAAGGCCTTCGACAGGGTATGGCACACTAGCCTTTTGAGTAAGCTTCCAGCGTACGGCATTTCCCCTGGCCTGATTAGTTGGGTAAAAGACTTCCTGAGTGAACGGTCTCTCCGAGTTGTTGTCGACGGATGCTCATCAGAGCCCATGACGACTAATGCCGGAGTTCCTCAGGGGTCTGTTCTCTCTGCAACTCTCTTCCTCCTGCATATCAACGATCTGCTGATGCCCGGTATCTATGGGTATGCAGATGATAGCACAGTTGTAGACAGATACCTGCCAACTCCTCGGGCTAGTAAAGAGCTAATCCAGGCTGAAAGGGAGGCTATGGTGGAGCGGACGAATGCTTCACTTCAGGCAGTCTCCAAATGGGGCGAAGCCAATATTGTGGGATTCAACGCCGCCAAAACACAAGCGTGTCTGTTCACCGCCAAAAGGAGCCCGTTCACCTTGGCTCCTGCTTTCCGGAATGTATCCCTGGAGTGCACCGACCACCTTCAGCTCTTGGGGGTAGAAATTTCCTCAGACCTCAACTTTGGGCGGTTCATTGAGTCCAAAGCTAAGGTAGCTGCTAGGAAACTCGGCGTTCTAGCAAAAGTCCGGCGATACTTCACACCGGAACAGCTTCTAATCTTATACAAAGCACAAGTCCGTTCGTGTGTGGAGTACTGCAGCCACATATGGGCTGGTGCTGCAAAATGCCACCTAGCAGCTTTGGACTCGGTGGAAAGGCGTGCGAAGAGGCTAATTGGTGATCCAGACTTGGTTAAGTCCAATCTACAAAGCCTCGAGCACAGGCGTAGAGTAGCCAGCCTTTCGGTGTTTTACAGGATGCATTTTGGAGAGTGTGCGCGGGAATTGCATGACTTGATACCGCCATCTCCTTTCTACCATCGAACAACCCGGCGTACGGCGAATATCCACCCTTACGTTGTTGAAACTTCCACGGTCCGGACTAAGCGTTTTGCCTCGTCGTTTATACCGCGTACATCGAGGGACTGGAACAATTTGCCTGCTGCGGTTTTCCCGGCCAATTATAATTTAGGCGTCTTCAAGGCTAGAGTGAATAGGCTCTTAATAAACTAGTGCGCTTTACCATCGACGATTGCATCACTGCTTACCATCAGGTAGGATTGCAGTCAAGTGCTAGTTTATAAAATATAAAAAAAATAATAATAATAATAATAAATATTAAAATTGGGTTTTTTTTTTTTAAATAACAAAATATCACATAATAAGAAATATCAACAATTAAACTTAAAACTAACAATTCAATTAATGATCAGTTTTATTCACAATAATCAAGAAATATATCAATGAAGCTCTTCATTGAAATCTGACACTAACATAATTTACTTACAATAAAAATAAAATTGAACTATTTAAGAATAAAATAGATAGCATAATTAAATACTCGTAGGTTACAACATAATTATTTCAGAAAATTAGTTAAGCACGTACAATACGTGGTATATAACTTGAGCTAAAACGGCGATCAACCTTCAATGCTCAGCACCAGATTTTCGGGTGTCAATCGAAGTGCGGCACAGCGCATAACAATAGCAATGACGGCCATTTTAGTGCAACTTATTTGCCGGCTCGGGCAGATATTATACTGAATCGACAACTTAATATTAAAATGTCTACAATTACCAAAGCCATTGAGGCAAGCGAGGGAAATTGATAATGATAGCGTATTTAATATGAAAAAACACGCGTAGGGAATAATTAAAAGATAATCCAACGAGTGAAGCGAGAAAAACGGCTCGATCGAATGGGGACCGAAATGTTATAATTTCAGTATCCAGATGAGTATTCTTAGGGAGGCTGTAGATTTGTAACTTATTTATTTCTAGCGAAATGTAAGCTATGGGGTAGACAAATCACTACATACTCGTAGTATAAAACAAAGTCGCTTTCCGCTGTCTGTCCCCATGTATGCTTAGATCTTTAAAACTAGTCAACAGATTTTGATGCGATTTTTACCCGACTGCGCCAGAAGGAGGGTTATGTTTTTCGAGAGTATGTATGTATGTATATATGTATTTATGTATAATTGTTTGGCACGCTCTGCAGCCTGAACGGCTTGATGGATTTTAGCTTGAGAGGTGTCATTAGATTTGTATTTACTGTGAGAGTGACACTGGATACATCAAAATAAAAAAGACAAAAAAATGGCGGATTATTGGCGCCAAGTTCAAATGTTTGGCACGCTCTGCGGCCTGAATGGCTCGATGGATTTTAGTTTGCGGGGTGTCGTTAGATTCGTAATTACTGTGAAAATAATATCGTAATAAAATAAAACTAAAAATAATTAAGAATAAAAAACGGTAATTTAAAAAACTAAAAAACCCGACTGCTTTTCTAAATAGAAAAAGCCCTAAACAAGAAAGTCGTTGTACCCGTTTGCAGTTAACTATGTCTATATAATATTATAAATACAAGATAAATTGTTGCAGTCGGGACCCATTCTAGAAACTCAGCCGTCTAGACAGTAGATTGAAGTAATCTGCAATGTAATATTCAATTGACTAAGCCTCCATTTCGAGAATGGGTCCCGACTGCAACAATTTATCTTGTATTTATAATATTATATAGACATAGTTAACTGCAAACGGGTACAACGACTTTCTTGTTTAGGGCTTTTTCTATTTAGAAAAGCAGTCGGGTTTTTTAGTTTTTTAAATTACCGTTTTTTTTTTAATAAATAGGGTGATCCCAGAGAAAGGTTTGCATGTATAATACATGCATAATATATTTTTTATACCCGTGTGAAGCTGGGGTGGGTCGCTAGTCTATCTATAAACATCATTATTTTTAGTATCTTAGCGAAACCTGAATATAGTTTGTTCAGAATCAGTAACGGAATCGATTCCAATAATTTTTAAACCATTTATATTTTTTTCCAAAAAATATCTAAAAAAGGTCACAAGTTGGACACCAACGAGACTAAATACAATATAGGTCACGGCAGGTTATAGCGGGCATTAGGCGCCAGCACACAGATGGATGCGGGTGCAAAACTAACCTTCAGTGACCCGGATGGCCCGATGACCATGTATTTGTGTTGCCAACCAGATAACATAACAAGCTTATAACTTTGTGGTTTTTCATGATACAGTTATATTTTGTACATAGATTCTTTACAAAAAATACTAGATACGTATTTTTAGTTTTGCGCATACTAAAAATAAGGTTGAATATAAAAGCGAAATACCACTCACTGATTAATCACGATATCTCAGAAACTATAACACCTACAAATTTAAAATTTGGCAAGTAGGTTCCTTATAGGGCGCAGACATCCGCTAAAAACGGATTTTACAAAACTCGATACCTAAGGGGATAAAACGGGGGATGGAATTTTGTATGGAGACACCGACTTTCACGCGGGAAAAGTCTTATGTCCCTACATAGGATTGGGTTTTAGTCAGTAAAAGTCTGGCACGCTCTCCGCTCCGCCTAAGGGAGAAGTCATTGGATTTTTCCCACCTAAAAAAAAATTTCACGCATTATTATTTTTTTTATGGTAGGTAAAATCATCTTTGGAGGTAGTGGAACAGAGAGTAAAGTCCCACATACCTCCATTGAAAAGGGAGGATCCTCCGACCAGACAGGTGTTATATCTGGTGGGCTACTGCCCGATAGATGAATTCGGGTTTGTTCTATGTGTTCCAATCGCGCCGCGAATCTTACTTGCGCGATACAGGATTAGTTCATTTGTGACGACATAGATGTCGCTACACATCCAATGACAAATTCCGCCCTTAGGCGGAGCGGGAAGTAGTGTCAGACTCATACTGACTAAAAACCTACCCCGTTCCTTCGTAGCCTATCGAGCCGGGGCCGGGTATTCCTTTCGGAAGTTAACCCATGACCCCAGTAGGCTTCGACCCTGCCTGCCTGCAGTTAGCAGTCAGCATTTTTCAGTCCAAAGAGTATCCTGTAAATCTTCTCACTTCCACCGTCTGTTGAATGAATGTGCAAGGCCTTTAACACCCGTCCATATGCCCGGAGGCTCTCATTAAAATTTCAGCTTTCCTATACGTACACGGTTTTGTAGCAGGCGCGAATAACTCGCTTTATTAAACGAATAATCGTGTCTAATATTACATACATACGTTTTCCTGATTAGTTACTGATGGAGGAATATTCAGCTATTATTTTTATCTATATAGAGTTACTGGAATTAGTGAACGATACTTAAACACTTGATTGTAGTCATGATAACAAACAACTTTTACTATGGGACGAAACATGAAATTGCAAAAAAAATATGCATAACATTTATGTTCGCCTAACTGGACAAAATGTACTGAACTTGGCTGATTCTTTTCAGTTTTTTTTACTTCGCTTTTTACTTTTTTCTGAAGTAGGTTGATGTACTACTACTAGTGTAATTTCAACAACAATTTTGTAGTAATTCTTTAATTTAGAAAAAAAATAATAGCCAGATATTTACCAACTCGGAAATAAAAATGGCGCTTTGACAACATTTGTAAGGAACGCACTCATATGTACAAACAGCCGTAATTATTCTTTAAGTACACTGACGTTTATTTGTGGTAGGTAAGTAAAGACAGATTGAAATCAGTGTTTAAATAAGTCTGATTCAGGGTCAAAGCCTGCTGGGGTCATGGCTCAGCTTCTAAAAGGAAGGCTCGGCCCCGGTACAATAGGCAACGAAGGAACGGGGTAGGTTTTTAGTAAGTAAGAGTCTGACACTAGTTCCCTCTCCACAAAAGGGTGGGATCTGGCATTGGATGATTTTACTAACCATAAAAAAAAACTATTGAAAAACATAGCTTTGAAAAGCAAAGCAAAGGTTTTGGATCTATACTCGTACAAATACCTTAATGATTTGTTTTTCTCATAATTGGTTAATCAACCTTAACAATAGAAGCGACAAGAAAAATGTAACCAAGATTTATGTAACTCATAATATGATTTAAAAAGAGTGCCCATGGAGTTTCTTGCACGTTCTTCTCCATAGAGATCTACGCTTTGGAATGTGCAATTTAGCTTCACTTTTTTTATGGACTGACCGACATTTTGACAATTTAAAAGTGCCTATAATTGGTCTATTTGAAATAAACTATTCTAATTCTGATTCAAATCAAAAGCTTGGGATTTGAGTTTGAATTAGCTTTATTTGTTAGGATAAATATAAATAAAATAACACTTAAGCGCCAGTTGCATTCACAGAGTATTTTGTGGTTTATAAATATCGAGTTCGTGGCCCCATAATACCGATTTAATTTTTATAAAAATAACAGGAACTATTCAAGATTTTTGTGTTTGCTAGACCCTTTTAAAAAACAAGCTTTATTATTTTATGTAACTTTCAAATATTTCCGTGACGTAATCTCGTAGATATACACGTATAAAATCGTAAGTTAGGATCAGATTCGTGATCAGTCGGTGCCATCGGCTTAATTTCCCTTTCGAGACATGGAGAATTTTGACGGTTGGCGCAGTGGATGAGCGATCGTCTGCTTTGCTACGTTTTACGACTTCGATTCCCGCACGGAACAAAAATTTGTATGTCCTAAAAATAGCTGTTGTGGGACGAGACAGGAATAATTCCTAGAGTGAAGAAACGTTTAAAAAAAACCGGCCAAGTGCGAATCAAACTCGCGCATGAAGGCGCTACAGAACAACAACAAAATAGGCAAAAAATTAAAATATTTATTTATTATTAAATATTTATTTTATTTATAGTATTTGTTGCTATAGCGGCAACAGAAATACATAATTTGTGAAAATTTCAACTTTCTAGCTATCGCTGTTCTTGAGATACAGCCTGGTGACAGACAGACGGACAAACAGTGAAGTCTTAGTAATAGGGTCTCATTTTTGCCCTTTGGGTATGGGACCCTAAAAACAAAATAGAAAACTATATTTAGGTATGTTTAGATGGCTACCCATCTGCACACTAACCTCACCAAGCGTTGCTTACCCTTAAAGATCAACTTTTCCGCTATTATTACTCTTAAAAAAATATCCATGTGGTAGAATAACATAGCATAAGCCCAGCCCTCCCGTAGTTTGACTTATATCCGTCATATCCATCCGCCTAAGACAGCCATTCACGTAACGCGGGCTTTTTATCATGAATCACTTAGTGGGGTGCGAAAAATGCGGTCGTCGAATCACTAGTGATGTCCCTTTAGTCGAGTTCGTTCTCAGACTTAGTCGATTCTATTACGTAGTACGATCAATATCATATTAATATTATAAAGATGGAATTTTGTTTATATGTTTATGACTCCTTCACGCTTAAACGGCTATACTGATTTGGATAAAACTTTACTGCAATATAGTCGTAGCTTACTAGCGAAGCGACCCACCCCAGCTTCGCACAAGCGTTAGGAATATGTTAAATTTTTGACTTTTCTCTATTATATTTTGTATGTTGCATGTAATAAACACTTTCCTCAGGGATCAGTCTCTATATTGTAGAAAATAGCATAAATATCCGTTCAGAAGTTTTTCAGTTTATCGTATTCATACAGACAGACGGAGGCGGTGTAGAACTAAGTTTTTTTTTTAATATATATAAACTAGTGCTTGACTGCGATCCCACCTGATGGGAAGTAGTGATGCAATGTGTGAGGAGTGAGTGAGGTGCACTAGTTTATTAAGAGCCTAATCACTCTAACCTTGAAGACACCTAAATTATAATCGGACGGGAAAGCTGCAGCAAGAAAACTGTTCAAGTCCTTCGAAAGTCAAAAAAAGAAATCATTTAAAAATTTGTAAAATAATGAAAAAAATTTATCTAAGGCCTCATAATTTTAATTTTATATTAGTTGACTAGTGTTACCATATTATGTAAATACTTTGTTGACTTAACTATCGTAAATGACTACCGTGCGTGCAAAAGCTTGAGATTAATTCTATAATCCCCGTAATTGCGTAATTACGTGAAAGCGCTCCCGTGCCGTTACCACGCCTTTTTACTATTAATTATTGTAATGTAACATATTACATTATATTACATTGTTAGTAAATTATTCAATATTGTGATGGTTTTAATCGTAGCTGACCAACAAAGTAGTAAATTAAATTAAAATGTATTCTTCAATTTAATTGATTGACTGGCCTGTTGGTCTAGTAGTTAGTGGCCCTGAATGCTATGCCGGAGGTCGTGGGTTCGATGGTTCCCACCCAGGACAAATGTTTGTGTGATGAGCACGATCATTTGTTCTGTGTCTGGGTGTAATTTATCTATAATACGAGTATTTATGTATTTAGAAATATATAAGTATGTTTATCAGTTGTCTAGTACCCACAACACAGGCTCTGCTTAGCTTGGGACTAGATGGCGTTGTGTGTGATAACTAAAGTAAAAAAAAAATTTTTTTTTTTAGTTTATATATTCTGTTATAACAGGCGTGATAGTTAAACGTGGGGTCCAGCATTCTGTTTCTAGTTCTTAAAAGTGTTATTGTGTTTCAGGAACAGCTCAAGGAATGTCTGCCCATATAAAAATAGGTTTGGGAGTGGACTAAAAAAAATCATTGGTGCTGAAACAATTTTCTTTTTTAAACTCCGAAATGTTCGTTACTACATACTACTTAAAATCCTCTCAAACTTATTTTGAGCTTCGTTATAATTATTATATTCTAAGTTATCTTTATTATAGATAATGTTTAGGTATTTATTTTTTTATTTATTTTCGTTATAAGTACGTAATCTTATATCGTATAATGATTCTTAATTCCATTTAAAAAAATATTTATTTATTGTGCACAGCTACCGCAGTTTAGTATTTGTTAATCCAAAGGTTGATTGCAAAAAAATGTCTTATTGCATTAATTCCGTCTATGTAGGTATCACTACTAAACATAAAGTATAAATAAATATAGTACATATAATGTCCTTGTTACTCATCAAACTTTATCGATAATCGACACTAAATTCAACTTACGACAAATCGATATAACTGTCGACGCACATCACTAGCAACATAACGCTGCCATACGTATATTCAAGGCTCCGGCACTTTTTTATAATGTTATCATGATGTTATAGCGGGGCCCACATATTCATAACTTATGAATGGCTATCACCATGCTTCACCGGTTTGGACATGGTGAAAGAACCCAGAATGTCGCATAAGACCCTTTCTGCTGTAATGGGCTTAACTCCAAAAATCACAGCTTTGGCAATGAGCAAAACAAGAAAAAGTTTTTCGAAGAAGATTTTAGAGCTTCAAGGAAATCTAGGGTGGTAAAAACCGATTTTTTGTATCGTTACCAAATTTTTTTTAATCGTTAGGAGTAGCGTTAAAAACTGAGTTTAATAGTAATAATACTAATTTAATTCCAGGTTGCCTGGATGAAATGGCCGAGCGCAAATAGGCCAACGATTGTATGTTTATTTTATTATACAGGTTCCATTCATATATATTATAGTCTTGGTGTACAATAAAGGGTATATAAATAAATAATAATAAGTTATTTTTTACATAAAGTGTTAAAATATTTTAATGCGATCGAGCTATTATAATTTCTATTATTTAATTCTATATTTATGATTTACGACGCAAAATTTAAAAAAAACGTTTCGTGATTCTTGTTATAGAAGACAAATTGAATTTATTCTCAGTAACTTTATTTTATTCTTTTTCTTTTCCATATGTATATATTTAATACATTTTTAAAAAATATCGAAAATCGTCACGAAAAAGAATTAAGCGAGAATAGAGATTGAAATTGAGTAGTTAAGTGTAGTTCGCGCTTATTTTTTTTTTTGTGTGCGTCGGCACACGTGGGCTAAGGTTAATTTGTACCTAGAGTCGCATCGCGTAGCGTGGATCTAATGTAGATCTACAAGCCCAGTTGCCATATAAAATATATGGAGACCAACGCGCCCAGATTGTCTTACGTGGCCCATGCGTACCCTGTGCAGTTTTTTTTTTTAATTAAAACCAACATAAGCAGAGAGTTAACAATAATATTTTATAGTAATTCGAATAAATAACTATATTCAAATTAACAGGAAAACCAAAAAAGAAACAATACAATAAATGTAATTTACAATATTTTTATTACATGGGTCAATATATTTTTTTCCTATTTTGTTGGCGAAACCCTTTCTTCAGCTTTCATGAAAATTAGGGACCTGAATCCCGCGACCACCGAAAACCGAAGAAAAAGTTTCACCACTTCATTCAATTCGGATAAAATAACAATAAAAATATAACAATATTCAAATTAAAAGAGAAACAAAAAAAATACAATTCACAAATAATATAAAATGCAATTTACAATAATGGTATAACAATCATTCATTTAATTCATTTATATTATAATATGTCCAACAGTGGACGTCTTTTGGCTGAAATGATGATGATGATAATGATGATATTATAATATGCCAAAAAAGACGGATACGAGTATGTCATACTGAAATATGATAATACAATTCATTCTAAAATATGACTTTCATATAATAATGTTATCCTCTGATCTATTACGTCTATCCTCACAAAATCACAATACAGGCTGCTCTCGTAAAAATAACAACAATACAGAAAAAAACGAGAGAATACCTCAAATAAATCCAATACACAATAATTCAATTCACAAATCAAGGAAAAAGCGCAATATTCCTTAAACGCGCCATAGCATTCAATCTTTCCGTGGTATAAGCTGTGCGGCACACGAAATGAGGAACCCGTCTTACATGAATCCATGAATCGTTTAATTTATAAATTGGGCACAACACAAGACAAACAAACAATGGTTATGTTACCAAGAAACCAAAATAAAAACCGAAAACACAACGTGTGCCTCACGGTTACGCCAATTGTAACTGTTATTATCTTTATCAATCGGACCATGGCCTGTACCTAGGCCTGACGCGAGAGATCTTTGCCGCCGATGGCCCCCGCGAGGACACGGCGGTGCTCTGCCCAAGCGGGGCACACCTCCCAAGGCGTCACTTCCGCACGAATCCGATGCAGGAACCTCCCGAACTGACCATGTCCGGTGAAAACCTGCGTCTCACGGAAGGTGAGGACGTCGTGTTGTCTACTTACCCATAAATGTGACGTGCCCAGCACTGGGTTGCGACAGTCGCTGTCGTCATTCCACCATAAGATCTGGCCGGAACTCTGCCGCGATGCCGCGTCTTGTCGTGGCTGCGAAGTTTCGCCCCGGATCTACACCGGACCAGAGAGACGGGACCAGAGTCTCAGCAGTGGACATTAAATTGTTAATTGTGAATCTCACATTGCTTTGGCCGAATACTGGGCCAGGCAAGGAATTTAATAATTTTTGCCATCGATACGCTAAGAAGAAGAAGCAATGGGAACATTATAAGACTAATTATTATACTTAAATAGAAATATATACCAAAGATTATCACACATTCTTTCTCTCAGTTGGTATTATCATATTTAATGCTTTTTCATCAATACAACTTGACATTTGCGACCTTTAGGTACCATCAAATTTAAGTAAAACAAAAGTGTCCCCCATTTTGAATCCGTGTCACGCCATGGGGAGTTAACGAAAAAACCCACAATGGGCTCTTTATCGTAACCAAACCACATGTTTTTATGGCATCCCCGGCCGTTATAAAGTGCGTACAAAAGAGAAAGTTATTTATTTGTGGGAGCACTTTGCTCACACAAAAGTCGCAAAGTTGACGGCTGCCAAGGAGGAATATCGTCTCATTATGTTAGAGAAACGGGTTGAAGTCAAATATGTAAAATAAAGTCGTGATGGCCCAGTAGTTAAGACACCCGCCTTCCATGCAAAAGGTTATGGGTTTGAAACCGAGTACGTACCAATGTGATTTTTTTTAATTAAGCGTTGACTGGTAGAAAATGCCTCAGGCATTAAGTCCGCCTCTGTACCTTTATGTGCATGAAGTGTAAAATAAATAAATATATAAGGACACTACTGACACCCCGTGCTTCGGAAGACACGTAAAGCCGTTGGTCCCGATTGTCATTCGTAGATCTTTGACGGTTATTATACTAACTGATAATCAGACGCTACAAAGTCCGATTATCAGTCCATCCAATGACTTCCCCTGCGCCACACGCGCCACCCGGGTGTGTCAGGCTTTCACTGACTAAAACCCACTCCTACATCCTTTGCCTTATGTTCCAGGGCGCCGGCTTTACCTTTCAGAAGCAAACCCATGGCTCAAGTAGGCGTCGACCCTGCAGGGCCCCTACAGGGCGCCCGTGGAATACTACGCGCCGTCGACGAAATTATGAACTTAGACAAGTTTTACTATGTGGACTAGTACCTCTACCATGAGTTTTAAGCAATAGTATTCGTCGATATCGAGTAGCGACGAATACTATTGCTTAAAACTCATGGTAGAGGTACAGATAATTGTGTGCAAAGCCGGGGCGAGTCGATAGTCTAACCAATAAAAAAATCATGTCAAAGTGTTAATATTTTTTTTTAGGTTTGTGAATATAATTATGTCGTATGATATTTGTTACCATCGTACCTCCAGCCCCCATGTTTTTCTTTAGTAATTTACCTATATGACAAATGAAATGAAAAACATTACCGAGTCTAGTTACAGTCCAAGTCGACTAGTTTACAACAAAATTAATTTAAAAATATGCAAAAACAAAAAAACGGGCAAGTGCGAGTCGGACTCGCACACTGAGGGTTCCGTACAAATTGCGGTATACGATTTATGACGTATTAAAAAAAGCTACTTACTAGATCTCGTTCAAACCAATTTTCTGTGGAAGTTTGCATGGTAATGTACATCATTGTTACATTCGTGGGGGAAACCCCCCAAATTTATAGTATTTTTTCTATTCTTGTGTGAAAATCTTAATGTGGTTCACAGAATACATCTACTTACCAAGTTTCACCAGGTTCTTATAGTTTCGGAATAAAGTGGCTGTGACATACGGACGAACGGAGAGACAGACATGACGAATCCATAAGGGTTTCGTTTTTTGCCATTTGGCTACGGAACCCTAAAAACTAAACGCCTTCAGACGCCTTCCGCCGTCTGTGCCACCGCCTTATTCCCAAAAAAAAAAAAACAAAACCCCAATTTAGGTACTTTTACTCCAACATTCCTTGCCATGCATACTTTATAATGTAGCGACCCGAGCGTCGTGTTGCCAGACGTCACTCTATTTCCACGGCTCCCTTAAGAACGGCGCGCCTTCTGACGTTCCACACGCGTAGCCGGCGTGCGGGCTGAAATCCTAATGCTGGATTATTCTTTTACTTAACATAGTATCATGGTTTTATTTCTACAAACAGCTAGGCAGAGAGATAGGGAACAATCTAGACAACTTGACATTCTATCGGTAATGTGCTTTGATGCAAAAGATTGACCTTTTTTAACTACGATAACGGGACTGTTCGGACGCTAGATCCTTAACATCTGAAGTGAATATGTAATTCAAATAAATCGGACCTTTGCAATCGCTCGTTTTATCACTTTGAACGAAGAGTTTGTATTCATGGCTTATCGAATTTTCAGTCTTTTATGGTTAGGTTTCAAAATGGGTCTACTAACCACAATCGCTTACACAATTATAATTGTCCTCATTGCGTAACTTCATTTTCTTAACTCGTTTACCCGAATCTCCCGGGCTATTGATGGCCAGAGCGATATCACTCCCAACCTCACAGCTTAACATGTTATTTATTTGCAAAACTATGAATTGTACAATAAACAACAAATAAAATTAGAAATACTTAAGACAATTTCGTGAAAAAAATCAGATCTGAAAAAAATTGCGCCTTTTCCTTTCAAATTCCGACCAAAAAATTCCACTAATATAAAACCAAACATATTTAATTGAGGCAGGAGCCTTTTTAGCCTCACAAATGTCTTCTTCTTACTGCCAGCAGTTTCGCCTTCTTAAAGTAGAAAAGAATCCCGAAAGAATATATTCCTAAGATAAAAGTTCCAGGACACAGTCTACTCGTGTGCCAAATTTCTCCCGTTCAGAAGTCGTTCGGAAGTCGGTGTTCAACAACGAAAAAACCAAATTATATAAACACTGACTTCCGAAGTTAAAGTTATGTTGCACTTTTTTGTGTTTTTTTTTTACATTGAAGTCGGCTGTATTTTTTTTTTTTTGTAAAACTGTTTTTTATTTCACACTTTTTAGTTGTAATACCCCTCAGACAAACTTAAATATATACCTTCCGCCATTCGGTTCCATCATCAAATCATCACGACAATTCTAATAATACCAAACACGGCTAGGATACACTGATTTATTACAGAATTCCGGTTCTTACCTACCTTCCGGCTTCATCATCAGATCAGTTCTATGGTTCCCTCCCCTTCTTTCTTCTGTCAGTCACCGACTGCATGTACAAACAAAGCAATTTTACTTGTTACGACAGTTCTGCTATGATTTTTTGAAGAGTTCCGTTCTATATCTTCGAAGTTCATCGGGAACGAACAGGTTCGAAGCCTAATGGGGCCATAGGTTTACTTCTGAAAGGAAGTCTGACACGTCCTCCCGATCCGCGAGTCAGAAGTTGTCATTGAATAATTCCCAATCTAAAAAAAAAAAGTAAATAACATGGCCTAATAATGTCAACGTTCAACGTGAAGTACAAAGCGTCAGAGTTTAATGAATACTGCCGTCACCGAAAAGTTACAAACACCAATATTTGGTTACCGCTCCGTGCATGTTAACAAACGTGGCATATTATATTAACCGAAACTGAACTTGAGGAAATTTATTACAAAAGCTGTAAACCCACCCCTACTGTACCACCCTCGACCGAAAACATACCACAGTGGCAATCAACATACATCGCTGCTTTTATTTAAAATAAAATTCTTATGATATAACAAAAGCAGCATTGAATATTATACAGGGTGATAATGTAGGGTGACAATGATTTTGTCCCGAGTTTTGGAATACGTGCTAAGTATGAAGGGTGCTAACTTTGGACAGCCCGTCGGCTGCATCGTCCCGAGACGGCATGGCACACAAATGCAAGTTACAACTATGACACATTGTTGCGATATTAGACGTCCTACCTCCTCTTATTACCTTTGCGTCTGCTATTCAAAAAGGACTTGAGTAAACATTATATTTTCTGTTGTTGCGAAAGTTAACGACTTTTTTTAGTATGGTGCTTACATTATTTAAAAAGCTAGGTTATTCAAGACTTGCGCTTGAAACTTTACAAAAAAATGTAAATTGGTTGTAATTAGTTGGTTGGTTAAATTTAAGTACCTATAGATTGTGTTACTTCTTTGGTGTACAATAAAGTTTTATTCTATTCTATTGGTAATTTGCCTTAAAGTTTTTTTTTTTCTTAATAAACTAGTGCTTGACTGCGATCCCGCCTGGTGACGAGCAGTGATGCAATCGTTGATGGTTTGGCGCACTAGTTTGTTAAGAGCCTATTCACTCTAGTCTTGAAGACACCTAAATTATAATTTGATGGGAACACTATTTTTTATTGTAACTACAAGCTAAACACTTTATACCAAAGTATGAGTTGTTGAGTTATTAGCATATTAAGGTTAATTTTGTTCATTGTATACATTAATTTAACATAATGTACAGTGATTTAACAATTATGGAACATAACACACAACACAACATAACAAATAAAATTAACAGCAATAAATTTGAAATTAAGTTAAAAACAGTCTGAACAATAAACTTCATTATGTTTCGACACAACATTTAAACATTAGAGCAATCCATACATCTATAAATAAATGAAATAAAATTTCAATTAGAATAAATAATAATAAGTTAAGTTAAATTACTTATTAGTCTTTTGGCTATATTGTAGTAAATTATTAAGAAATTTGTTCTCAATTAAGAACTCTTTTTTTCCTTATTGTTAAAAGGAAAAAAAGAAATATAAATATTACATTACATCTATGTTCATTATACGAGTAATATGATTCACGACCGTAACATAGATACATATGTGGCTTTACGGAAATGTATAATCATTACCTAAATTCACCAATTTGTTTTATGACATACCCGTTTAAAAGGGTAAAGCGAACTGAGTGTTGATTTTAATTATCCGTAAATAAATACATATTACGCCTGCCAATGTTATGTTAATCAACATACAACGTGACAGTGAACTGTAAAATTTGAATATTTAACAAAATATTAAAAAAAAATGCGATTAGATTTGAGCATTCCCCAGTGACAGAGAGAATTTACATTCTAGAGTAGGATTCAGGGTTTTATATATACCTTCATAAAAAGTATAATAGATATATTAATTAATATGAACACTAATAACTCCAATATGTACACAAATTATGTCCATTATGAAAGGAAAAAATTTCAAGCTTCAATTCCCCAAAAAAGGAGTTTGTTGGTAGAAAAGAAAAACAGCAAAAAAAACTTGCTTGTCGGTAGAAAAAAAAAGAAAAAAGCCAGCAAGTTACTAGAAATACCAAAACGGTTAAAAATGTCCCGAGCATAAAACAAAAAAGGACAAGGTTGAATAGAACTACTTGAAAACGTTTTACTGGCAACCCATTAACGTTTCAGATTATTTATTGGGCTAGTTAGGCCAGGCCTCCTTTCTGGCCACATTGGGGAAATTGCGATAACCTTGCGCGGTCATAACTCTGAAAATAGTCCTCGAGAAAAATGGTTTTGCTACGTAAAAATCGATGTGCCGGTGTACGAAGAAAGATTTCATTCAAGATTTACCTTCAGCTAGCGGCTTCTTCTGTGAGAGAATCAGAAAGAAATCTCGAGATAAGAAAAATATTATTTATTTATTTATGTGCAGACAAACACTTAAAAACTGGGCAAGCGCGAGTCGGACTCGCGCACTGAGGGTTCCGTTCAAATCTACCTATGATAATAATTTAATTCCCGAATCCAGTCAGTTCAATTTACAGATTTTTCCCAATATTTGTGCAATGAGTTCTTTCTTTCTTTCAAATTTCAGTATTCTACGTCAACGAGAAGTACCCTATGAATTTGGATTCTCTTGAGAATGTCAAAATATAATTACGTTTTTGTGACATAACCATTCATATCTTTTTTTTTTTCGTTAACTTAGAAGTTTGATTGTTTTTACAGCTTCAAGAGACCGCAAACCTGAGTATACGGTTTTAATTTCAACTGAATACCTCTATGGGTTCCCGAGATGAAAGATCTTGTCCGACAGACAAGAAAGTGATCCTATAAGGGTTCTATTTTTTCTCTTTGAGGGACGGAACTCTATAAGTGAAGAGAACTTATTTTAAATGCCAATATTTTATGTTTCTTCAAGTATCTATCTCTATATTGAAATCCAGCGAAATACAGCGGTAAAAGATAAACAGACAGAGTTTCTTTCATAGTTCACCATCATCATCATCATAGCAAAGCACAGCATAGCATAGCATAGCCTTATAAAGTTCGCACTGCTGGGACTCAGGCCTCCTTTCTATAAGAAGGAATGGGCAATAAATAAATGAGAAATAATCCACCACGCGGGCCAAATGTGGATAGTGGATCCGGACACTACCAAAGTTCAGTTGAAAACCAGCATTAGGCAACTATCACGTAATTGTGTAGTATTTTTGTTGAACTGGACCTATTTGGTGTACCCATAAAAAAGAAAACTAAAATTGTGACTGTGAGTCTCACACTCACAGTCACAATGTTAGTTTGGTTTTTTTAATCTTAAGTTTCTACATGTTGTTTCTACACTATATGTGCCAAATAAAATATTTTTCAATACACTTACTCGAACACCTGCTTAAGGCTGAAACACGTAACCGCGTTGCGTGGCCGCAACGCTAAAATCCCCGTGCAATTGTACGTACAATGTACGGAGCGGCACCGCCGATTTTAGCATTGCGGCTTTTAGGCACTCAATTCCTGTTTTTCGAGCTCGGCACACCCATAACACCCTCGCCAACGGCACGTGCGAATTCCGCCTCGGTCACAAAGACTAACTTTCGCTACTTGTAAAAATGCCCTGTTTCTATTTTTTCTTTCTATATACTAAAAATGTTTTTAAAATAATTAAAAGCACAGATAACTATTCTCTCTACGAAAACATCGTAAAAAGCAAAATCGTTACTCATTAAAGTAATATCTTATTAAAAAGTTACGTTTGAGCTATAAACTTTTAAGAGCTATGAAAGTTAATCGCGCATTCGCAGTAACAGATTTCCAGTATGCAACTGCAAAAATTATCGCCAAGCCTAATTAACATTTAAAACGTTCACCCGTTTTAAATTCATGAATTTCACGTTTCAAAAAACCTCCCAGTTGTAGAAAAAAAAAAGAGTTTGTTTCCACAGCAGTGTGGAACACAAGAAAAATCTTGCTTTGTTGGTACACTCAGACGGTCGACTGTTTACTAATTAATGTTGCCCGCATGTTAACTGGTAGGGTGACCATGATTACAAAACATGCAGATCCAAGCATTTCTTACAATACACCGTCAAATTTTGATCTTAAGGTAGTTGCTAGTAGAAATACCAGCAGTTTAAAAAAAAAACACATTTGTTTTTTGCTTGTAATCTCGGGTAATGTAGTCATAAAGTCTTCACGTGTACAGAAAATACGGTACAAAATAAAAGAGCAGTCACTAAGTGGAAATAAGCCACACATCTTGCTAAACATACTACTATTACTAACAAAGGGCTTGCTTTTACTTTAGCACAAGCATTACCACACAACGTAGCAATGCTTGATACACATTACCAGTTGGCAGCGACGTGATGATGCCATATTACTCATATTTAGTTTGTTTTTAAGCTTAGCTAGGAGTTTTTAAGTGTACCTAAACAACATTATTTTTAACCGGCTGCGAAAAGGAGGAGGTTCTATGTTCGGCTGTATTTATTGTTTTATGAACATGCATAAAAAACAATACATATGTACAACCAAACATAGAAACGAACCGATATCTCGGTCAATTGTGGACCGATTTTGAAAATTTTTGTTTCGATTCAAAGATTATACTCCCGAATTGGTCCCATAGAAATGTTGTTTTGATCTGATGATGAACTTCGGAGATATAGAACTCTTCAAAAAATCAAAGCAGAACTGTCGTAACGAGTAAAGTTGCTTTGTATATACATGCAGTCGGTGACTAACTCACAAAATGTACACACAAAACGTTTTGGGAACACGATCATTGTGCGTACAGCTAAGGAGTGAATTTCCCTGCCGGAGTCTGTGTTTTCTGCTGATTGGTTACTTTTAGGCAAGCATGGTCCATCGTCAACCACATCATCACTTTCCATCAGGTGAGATAGTGGTCAAATCGAACCTATCAATAATAAAAAAAGCTCTTTTATACAAATTTCCAAGAAGGTACGAGTATATAAACAAATTAAAGTCTCATATATTCACCATGCAAATCCTGCCTAAATCATGGTCCCCGTACAATTTCCGTCGGCGCACGCTCGTCTGTAGTTTGCGTTGTTTATTTCTAATTACTTGATGCGTTTCGGATTGGAATAAAATCTGTCTCCACACTCCGCCATTACGCGGGTGTGTGGTCTAATTGTCGGAGTTGTTGTGTACAAGCAGTTTTTAAGACTAGGTTTGGGTTTCAATAGTTGATGTTTGTACATTTTTACAAAGATCTTGAAACAAATCATTTGCCCTAAAACAAACCCTTGAAGGTGTGAAGTCACAAGTATCGGAAATCTGAAAACTGTAAATTTATAGTTCTTTTTCTTTGCGTGTCGATTAACTCAAACTATTTTTTTTTTCTGGCCAATATTTTCGATGAATCAAAAAAAAAAAACTTCGAGACTTGATTCGGGAATTGAACTATTTGCATAGGTAAGTTAGTTTGTACGAACCCTCACTGTGCGAATCCAATTCGCACTTGCCCAGATTTTTTCTTTTCTGATTATTTTTGTTGCAGTGTTTATAAGCATCACACTGAACGGTCCAGTGCGTCTCACATCCATCTGATTCTCACGACCCTCACCGGGTCATCGGTCCACCTCTTGGGAGGCCTCCCACTTTTAGTTCCCTTGAGAGTGTCGAAATATACGTTTGTATTTCTTTTTCCGTTAACTTAGTAGTTTGTTTGTTTTTCACACCTTCAAGGGACCGCAGACCTGAGTCTATGGTTTTAATTTCAACTTGATAGCTCCACACGTTCCCACAATAAAGGGTCTTGACAGACAGACAGACAGACAACAAATGATCCTATAAGGGTCGGTTTCTCGGTATTTTTTGTTTCTTATTTAACACCGACTTCCGAAATCAAAGTTATTTTAATCCTATTAGTGTTTTTATTTTTAATGAAGTCGGTTATTTTTTTGTAAAAAGTTTTTTATTTCACACTTTTCAGTTGCGATGCACTTATAATCAGAGTGGCTATTTCTCATGATAATACCAATAAACTAAAATACATTGTTTTATTATGAAGTTCTCTTGTCTACCTTCCACCTTCCGGCTCCATCGACGGATCAGTATGATAGTACCTTATAGCCAAAGTGCATCTCATGACGATTCTAACAAGCCCAAACACGGCTAGGATACATTGATTCATTACGGAGTTCCGGTGCCTATCTTCTGGCTCCGTCATCATCATAAGGTTTCCGTGATGATACCATTTTCAACATAACTATGTTTTCAGAACCATTTATTTATTTGTATTGTCATAGTCGCTTAACTATCTTCATTGTGATAACTATGCGAGTATATAGTTCCGTTGGCCATTTCTGGTCTTCTTCATCAGTTCCACTTTATCAAATGTTACTTTTTGTTTGTAAATGCTTAAGTCCTCGATAAAAATACCACAATTACTTTACAATTGCCTATAATATTTGAGGAGTTCCCTCGATTCCTTAATAGATCTCATCATCAAAACTGGATTTTGAAAAAAATGGGACCAATCTGGAAGCATACCCTTTAAGGAGAAAAAAAATATTTGCAAATCGGTCCATGAACGACCGAGTTATCCGCGAACTAACATAAAAAGCATATATACGGTCGAATTGAGAAACCTCCTTTTTTTGAAGTCATTTAAAAAGTCAAGTCCACACACGAATGTCGTTAAATGATATAACCTTTACTAAAACGAGGAAAGCATGTGCCAGTCCCCCGGGCCTGATGGCTGCAGCAGCACAGACGGGCCGGTGATCAGCTAAAAGGCGATATATCTAACAAACAGTCAAATTAACCCGAAGTTGTGCCAACTCACTCAGGTTCGTACTTAGCTTCTGTTAAGGGGAAGCTTTCTCTCGAAGATTTTTAGTGGGCAGCGCTAACACCGTCCTGGCAGTGATTGCCGACAGACGGGATTGGCCGTACATTCAGCAATGCTATAATTATGTATGCAGTTAAGTGTATCAGTTTGTGTGTTATTGTGTAATTGTGATCCTCCGCTCAAAAAGTGTCATATCTCAAAAATCAAATGATTGAGGAAAAGGCCTTAGATTGTAATAATTAACACTTCGATCCACAACTACCCAACTTGTTCATACAAAAGTAGACTTTAAACATCGGAATTAAGGCCTATAGTGGCGTGGATGTGAGAGGACACCGGTGTCCTCTGAGCTAGGACAGATTAAGGGACGTGACGCAAAATATACATACTTAATTAAAAATGGGTCACAGAGAGCGATTTCGCACTACGTTCGATCCAAATCCGATCAGTCAAAAACCCGCTCTCATCCCACCGCTGTTAGGCACGCAAATGACAGTTTTCCGCACTAATGATGAAAAGTGCGCGTGGTCGTCCCCGCCACAATTTTATTGTAATGAAATAGTTTCGTAGGTCTATTCATTAATAGTTCTACACCCCTATTTTTTAATTAGTGCAGAAAAAAATGGAGCTCAATCAGTACCCGTTACTGATCATATTTGTGTATTCAAAAGTATAAAAAACGAAATCTCAAAATTGACCACGAAAATTTTTCATTATTAGTAAATTCATAATTGAATCATCATTCATAACAACTACTACTAGAAAATACTAAGCGCAGTGTTTTTCCATTTTTATTGACCTTCTTTCATTCATAAACAATAACCTGTACAATGTTTCCATAAATTGAGTGAGATTTTGGGATATAAACAAACGCTCATAACTTTGCTGTTTATGAATTTTATTTATTGAGACTTTACTTAAATAATAACAAGACCTTTTCTAATAAGCTCTTAAAGTATTTGCACTAATAAAAAAATAGTGGTGTATAATGAATAGACTTACGAAAGTATGGTCCGTAACTATACTTTCACGGGTTCGGATCGGACATAGTGTGAAACCGCTTTTATAGGTAAAAAACTACAAATATGACACTATCTGAGATGATGGTATGATGAATTCTGAAAATAATGGCATAATTATCAGCGAAATAAGCAAAAAACATTTTTTGAGTTGCCACTATTTGAACGGAGGTGCGATATGTATGTTTAAATGAGTGATGTCACTTTAAACAAAGGAATTTTGTTATTATTTAGTGTTCCTTTCAGATATTACAGTGCTCACGTATGTGCCCAAATACAAGTGCACTCTCTGTTCCTCCTTTCTTATAATACAGGTTAAGTACCCACGACTTCCTTGCGTGTAAGATCGCTTGTCATCAACAATCATCGCATTCTTATTTAGAAAACTAACCAAGCGACGACTTGGGCTTGGTCCGGACGGTTACCGGATGGTCCTACCCATTTTCATTGCTACCTATTGCTTGCCGTCCGCAATCCCGCGCCTACGGTGGCTATCGCGGCGACGGCTGGGGCGTGAGCGCCGTTGCCTCACGTGGTCGCCCTCCTCCATTGCTAGCATTGCTGCTCCGCAGAAGGAAGCGACCGCCTGGAGGGAGAGTGTCTGCCGTTTACAGACAAAAACCCACCTGTGTGGGTCAGTGGCGCTTTGCGGTCCAGTCCCGCGGTAACTTTTCCCCCGGAGCCCTGGGTATAACATACCCCTTAAGTCAGAATGTTCGTAATAACAATAACAATATCAGTACAACAGTGAAAACCACGTCTCGCCCAGCACACTACCCGCTCTAATACTTATTGCTTAAATACAATGTCTTCATGTTCTTGCTAGGTTAGCGAAGGAACTTGAAAGGCTAGAATTTAAATTACTTTTTTTTCTCACCAAGATTGAAGAAAGTAGGGGAGAACGAGGTAGGTTGACACTATTTTTACATTACCAGCTATATCTCGGCTGAATGTAGTCTTAAATATAGCAAAATTATAGTTTTAGGTAGCTAGTTTTATACTGTATTTGATTTACTACAAATAGCAATTATAATTAAACTCCTTCCGTGATATATTTCGTAAAAACCAAACTAACTCCCAATGTTCCATCTGGGGGCCGAGTGCGTGTCTCCTTTTTAAGGTAATTTTACGCCGCCTGATTGACCAAAGGGCTGGCTCGTTCTTCGCCCAAAGAAGTAGCATTGCCATTCAGCATGGCAATGCTGCCAGTCTTCTGGGTACATTTCCAGATAACAGCGATGTGGAGGAGTACTTCGACGCCTGAGTATACTGTGTTTTTGTTTTATTTTTACATTAGGTTTTAATATAAATAGTTTATGCACATGTGTAGATATAATATTGATTATTATTAAACAAATATACATATATATTTTTGGAAACACATTCATTAAGCATACAACTGCCGGAGTCTATATTTCGTGATAGCTATAACGTAGGGGCCTTTAAGTCAAGAGTGAATAGGTTATTTCTAGGCAAGCGTGCTCCATCGTGGGCAACGTCATCGCTTACCATCGTGTGAGATAGTGGTCAAACGCGAACCTAATAATAATAAAAATCAAATGATTGACGACATTACAACAGAAAAAAATAAAAACTAAAAGTCGTTACCGAGAACAACTCGGAAAGCTTTCATGATCGACAATTTGAACCTTTATAACAAGCTTCATGGGTCGAAGTACTAATATTCAATAAAGAGCGCCGAGAGTCCTGTAAGTGCGCAAAAACGCTGATTTGATTGCAGTGTCGTGCACCGCGGTGTTCCCCGAAGGGACGGATATGGGTCACCTAAATACGCGCCCTAACGCAGGGTAAATGCTCCTGTGGCTGTCTATGAGAAAAATAATTTACTTTTGAGTTTTTGTTTTTTTACAACTTGGGGAGCGATTTGATAAATAATTGGGTACCGTGTTTTCTTTTTAGGATTCCGTACATCAGAAGGAAAAAACCTTACAGGATCACTTTGTTGTCCGTCTGTCTGTCAAGACCCTTTATCTCGGGAACGCGTGGAGGTATTGAATTGAAATTAAAACCACACACTCAGCTCTGTGGTCTCTTAAAGCTGTGAAAAAATCAAATCTCTAAATTAACTGAAAAGAAGACTAGGCCGCTTATATCGCCAAAAACGTACATTTCGACACTCTGAGGGGAATCAAAATTATAGGGCACTTCCCGTTGTTCCCCTTTCCCGATGTTATACACAACCGTCTCGTAGGGTAAACAAAGCATTCACAAAAAAGCACCATTTCTTTATAAGGGGACTAGCTACGCCACTGGTAAGAAGTCATGACGAGTATAATGTTTTCAGACAATGAACGGGTCCCGAGTGAAACTGCGTCCTAAATAACGAGACTAGAATGAACTCCTAACGTTTCAGACTCTGATTAATCACGTAGGTTATTCAGACAGAGCCGCAAAGGATCTGCTCGCATTTCCTTCCTTTATTTTAAACTTAATAAGTTCACACGCAAAACGAATAAAGAAAGAAGCTCCATGTCGTTATAATTATTAATATAAAAACTTTTTTGTAATTGCTTCACAAATGAAATGAACTATTTATACGTGAGGTAAGTTTGTACGGGACCTTAAGTGCGCGAGTTCGATTCACACTTGCCCAGAAACTACAAGCCCTACAAGTTGTGAAACTCGGCTTAGGGTAATACTGAAGGACAGTAAAGCATGGCTTTATTATTTTTTTATCACTACATAGTATAAAATAAACTCGCTTCCCGCTGTCTATTCATATGTATGCTTAGATCTTTAAAGCTACGCAACGGATTTTGATGCGGTTTTTTTTAATAGATAGAGTGATTCAAGAGGAAGGTTTATATTTTTAATACAGGTATAATATATTTAATATCACCATTGCACCCATGCGAAGCTGGGGTGGATCGGTAGTTATTGATAAAAGCTGGTCAAAAGAAAGCCCCGTTTGACTTCTATCTCACCTGAAGGTAAGAGATGATGCGGTCGACGATGAAGCACGCTTGCCTAGAAATAACCTATTCACTGTTGACTCAAAGACTCCAAGGATCAGTAAAAAATTACTTCGGCAAGGAATTCCACTCCTTAACTGTACACACATGGGCACGCCATAATCACGGCGGTAAGTCCACTCTTTGAGGAGTGGCTGGAGCGGCAACACGGCGTCCTCACCTTCAGCATGACGTAGGTCCTCACCGGGCATGGCAAGTTCGGGAGGTTCTTGCACCGGATTCGTGCGGAAGAAACGCCCGAACGTCACCACTGCGTAGGACGCCTGGAGGGCCCAGTGGAGCACACCGTTGAAGAGCACCGCTGTGTCCTCGTGGGGACGATCGGCGGCGGCGATCTTTCGCGCCGGGCCATGGTCCGAAGCGAGTAGGAGTGGCAGGCGGTCGCCTCTTTCGGTAAAGCAGTAATGCTAGCAAAGGAGGAGGCCGCACGTGTGAGGCAACGGCATTCACGCCCCGGCCGTCTCAGGGCCAATCTCCGGCCGCTGTAGGCTTGGACTTGCGGATCAGTAGCTCACCGTCCGGCCGTTCAGTAACCGTCCGGACCGAGCCCAAGTCGTCGACGGCGCGTATCGTTCCAAGCGTGCCTCAAGGAGTTGTCAACAAACCGTAGGGGCCCAGTAGAGACGAAGTCTACTGGGGCCATGGGTTAATATGAAAAGCTACCCGGGGTCGACAGACACAAACCCGATTTCTGATTTAAGAATTTGAAGTCAAACTCTACTTTAATTACTCAATGAATTGATAATAAATGATTAATTTTTATTGCATATTAATTAGGATGAATTAAAATTGCAATGCTTGTAAAAGGCTGCTAAGTCAAAAGTACTGACATAATATATACACCAACATTGTACACTTAGTTCGCAATAAATGTTTTTTACTTTGACTTTGACTTTTGACTTTGAAACCTAAAAAACTTCGCCATTTAAGTAGAATTTGAGATGTGCTTAACTCACTTTTCTCTGCTAGTTTTTGCATTAAGCCTTCTGATCTATTTATTGTTTCATATAATTTTGGTCCGATGCCGTTAGATGCATATGAATTTATCTGTGGCCTCTTGTTACGAATTAAATGTCTTCTGAGCTCGCTTATTCTAATTTATTGTCACGCCAGTGCTCCCTATGGGTGAACTGATTAGTTGCTTATAATCAGTAGGATGCACGGCATGAATAAGAAACTCTAGAACCTGCATGCTGCATGTTTAAATGGTTATTTTATTTGAATCTTTCGCTTACGATCTTCTTGTTGTCGTGTCGAGATTCTCTAAATTTCTCAGCTCTAATATTGACCTCGAATAGATCCTGAAAAGTGCAGATGATTGTGCAAGATGAGCAGCATAGCAGGTGACGCATGTCCTTCCTCATGAATCACTGCAAATAGGTGAAAATTAAATGAAAATCCGTTCAGAAGTTATTGAGTTTATTGGATTCAGACAGACAAACAGTCGTGGTATGGTAGGTACTTTGTTTTCTAACGTGTAAGCGTCAGTATTATATAAATAAACATTTAAGTATCTAATAGCCAGGTCATAAGAACTTATTGTAGTTTTTCTTACTCTATCCCGATAACTGGTAAACATACCCTTCCCCATATACCAATGTGCGTCGTAACTACTGCAGGGGGTTCAAAACTGCGCAATTGCAAGCACCACGTGGACCCCAAGTTCATTCACCCCACTTTAACATACCCCTACAACCTTATACCCTCGTAATAAGACTTATAATCACACACATTTTTATTACCAACTTGTCAAACAATCCTATCAAATAATTTTCAACTTTATTTTGTAGCAATAAAGATTATTTTGATTGTATTTAAAATGTTGTAGTTAAGTAGGCCATGTTTTGTTTTGGTTGTGAATGACTACGCAATAGATGACGTCACTCATTATTTGTTGAGAGCTTTTGAAGTGGGATTTGAATAATGAAGTAAATATAATAATACGTGTACGTGTAACTGGAAACGATTGAAGTTATCGTAAATAAATAATGTTTTATCTCATCATCATCATTTCAGCCGAAAAACGTCCACGGCTGGACATAGGCCCGGTATTCACACAAAGGAGAGGACAGGAGACGAGAGGAGAATGTGTGTGTTCTTAAAGTGGCAATTAATAAGGTAATGTGCCTCGCAAAACAGATGGTCAATGGGACCAAAAGGTTCTGAAGTGTCCACCGCACATCGGAAGACGCAGCATTGGAAGGCCTTCCACCTCCTCCCAGGACGACAAATGACCTGGTGAGAGTCGCAGGTTTCCGACGCATGCGAGACATACGACTTATGTATCAAATAGTAATAGTGTAACAAGTGACAGAATAGAATGGACTGGATATGAGAATGGTTATGAGTTATTAAAACTCATAACTAAGGCAGGAAGATTGTGATTAGGTATCGAATAATGGTAGTAAAAACGGGTATAGAGAAACGGATCAAACATGCTCAGCCTTATTCTAAAACGTGATCTAAAATAGTTCCAGGACTGTTCATCATCATCATCAGCCTTTTAATATTCCCACTGCTGGGACTCAGGCCTCTTCTCTAGGAGAGGGAATGGGCCGTAATCCACCACGCGGGCCCAGTGCGAATTGGTAGATGTGACATGATTTCGAATTTTTTGGTTCTAGGACATGCCATGTTTTGAGAGCAGTGGTGATGATATAAATTACACAAAGTAATGCACCTGGCTGGGTTTGAACCCGCAACCTACAATTCGTAAGTTGGGGCCGTTACCACTCGGTCACCACTGCTCTCACTTGGCCAGGACTATTAGGATTAATTATCATTAAATCTAGTAATAGTCCCGGAAATCAGATCGCGTTTAATTGGTAATCGTATTAATCATTTGAATACCGTAATTAGAGGCACAACAGAAAGACAATAGGTGTGCGAACGCCGGCGTTCACTTGGCGCTTGAGTAATTAATCTAGTAATAGTCCCAAAAACTTCGCGATTATTTTTAATTTTTATAATTTGGCACTTGACTGCAATCCTACCTGATGGTAAGCAGTGATGCAATCGTTGATGGTAAAGCGCACTAGTTTATTAAGAGCCTATTCACTCTAGTCCTGAAGACGCCTAAATTATAATTGGATGGGAATTGGTATAAAACCTAGTAATAGTCCCAGAACTATTTTAGATCACGTTTTGGAATAAAGCAGATTAGGTTTAACTCGGTTAGTAGTTAACCCAAGTCTTCAAGTACCCCTGCTAAGGTACTTCACAATGCCTGACACGTACATACAAGTACATGCTTATCATCTCTACCCACCTTTTGAATTAAAAAAGCGTGAACGAAACTAAAACAGCGTCCAAAATGTATCGTCAAAACCTGAACAAACACTTTACATCGAGCATCCCTTTCTTAAGGCGCGGTCCTGATACACGCGAGAAAGCGCCGTAATTAAGTAGTTATATAAGCCTTCTGATGAGGCTCATTGTGAGCGATTAACTTTTCAGTCATTTATGTCATCACTACCAACACGCACTGGTCATGGACTTTCGTCTTGACACACTATCCTATATTAGACGCAAAAATATCGCGCAGCTTTCCAAGCGATGCCCAGCCGTGTTGAAATCGATGTTTGACATTTTTCTCGAATTAAACTTATCTAAGAGCGGTTTCGCACTACTTCCGATCCGAATCCGATCCGACAAAAACCCGTTCTTATCGCACCGCTTTTAGGCACGCAATTGACAGTTTTCCACACTAGTGCAGAAAAGTGCGCGTGCCGAGGTGCCACAATTTTTTTGTAATTAAATAGTTCTACGGTCGATCTAAACCGCTTAACTGTACTGATTGTTTCAGTTTGGATATATATAGTCATACCGAGAGTATATTGCCTTGTGATTGTGAAGTAACAAATAATATTAAACAAACAAAAAAAACTTTTATACCGTTTCATAACAAGAAATACAAGGTTTCAATTATATTTACTGTTTACATCCGAAAATGATTAGAAAGAACAGAACTACAAATATAAAGAAAAATTAAAAGTTTCAATGCTTGTATAGTGGAGTCTTTTGTTGAAGTTAGATTAAATATATAATTTGGTATGTTATTGAAACCAAAGTGTAAAAAAGTTCCAAACAAGATGATTTGACTAGCAATCTGATGCTGTTGGTCCTTTTTCAGTTCCGTAATAAAAACGAGTATCAAAGCGTTTGTCTCTTGATAATAAAAGCAAAAAAAAACTTCAGAGACGATTTTGTCTTTTTAGCAGAACCAATCCCTAAGTGCGGCGATGAAATCTCCACTATTTGCGGAGCCTGGCGCGAGCATGTTTGGCGACGGCGATTGAAACGCCTTTGATACGAAGCGTCAATGTTTGTCTGCATGTTTGTTTGTTTGTTCGTCTGTATATTTCTTATTTTCGGGCATCTTCGCAAACATCAGGCTGAAAGTGGTGGTTGTTACGCAATGCCGTGGTTGGATCGGATTTTTTTTTTCTATTTGTTGATTCAGTTTAGTTTACACTCAAGTAAGCGTCTTGTTTTCACACAAGGACACAGTAATCATACCTATGCAAAGAAATGCCTAGTAAAAAATATTTTAATCTTTTGCTCCTTAGTAGTTCTAAGTTGAGCTACATGAATATAGAAAAATGCTGGCACTAACTGGACAGGTCCACTCAAAAACCTGATTACTATCTAGAACCGAAATTCTCGTCTAGACAAATCACACGAGCCCAAACTCGTTGGGGTTGTGTCGTTTAATAACTGAATTTCTATAGCCACTTTCCGGTTCCATAATCAGATCAGCTCCATGTCATAATAATTTTGCATTGTCATCTGATTCTATTCTGATTCACACATGCATGCAAAATTTCGGTTCAATCGGTAACCGGGAAGTGGATCAAATTTAATTTAAAGCTTATAAAAAGGTGTGAGATCTCATCCTTATCACCATTTCAGCCAAGATATCCACCACTCTGGACATACGTAGGATGTACATCTCACATCCAGTGGATTACCACAGCCTTCACCAGATCCTCGGTCCACCTTGTGCCTTCTATCGCTACATATTCCGGTATGCTGCAGCCACTCAATTACCTTTCGGCATCACAGGTAAGGGGCCATTCAAGTATTACGTAAGCACTATAGGGGAGTAGGGGGTCTTTGCTTATTTTTGATGACATGTGGGACGGGCGGTCAGGACGGTGATTACGTCAGTACTTCAGCAGTATATTTTGTTAGTTTTTTAAGAGAACGATATTGATGTTACAAAATCCGCAAACGCAACAAACATCCAATGTCCTTGAAGACTTAGAGTCAGCCTCTATTTCAAGCCTATTCCTTATGTCTAGACTTATAACCACTCCTCAATAACGAAACCAGAACAAATTGAAAAATGCGTGGGGTAGAGTTTTGCTTACCTTTGCTGACAAGGGGGAGGGGAGGTTAATATTTGCAAATAATCTGCTTACATAATACTTGAATGGCCCCTAATCTGTACTGCGAACAATAGCTCTAAATGATGATAATAAAGATCTTATAACTGTGAGCTGGTGGTACCACCGTAACATAAGGTTTATCACAAAGTGCTATCACATTCATAAACTGCGCTATCTTTGATAAGCGAGTAGGTACGTAGGTATGGTAACAGATGCGCTCAGGGTTGCCACTTACAGGAAAATGATAGTAATTTCTAAGGCTTATTTTTATTTTTTACTAGCTTGTGCCCATGGTTCCACTTCCGTCAACTGACTACTCTATTCTACTCTACCCAACTCTACCTTAGAGTAGGGGAGAGTTGAATAAGAGTTTAAGAGAAGTAGAGTTGAATAGAGTACGGTACTTATCCTACGCTACTTAACTATATACCCTACCCTAGAGATGTTTTTTTTTACTTTTAAAGTTTCCCTATATTCTGGTGAATAAAACAAAAAAAGAATGATTAAAATTGGTCTAGCGGTTATTAAGTTATAGCGTTACCAGGAGAAATAGAGGTTAATTTTAATATATACAAGACATACACACGGTTCCTGCAGAGAGAAAGCACCGTGGAGGCCGACCTGGAAAGAGGTGGTAAGATGATCTAGACGCGTACCACGAGAACTGGTTCGAGATTGCACGGGCTAATAATGTCTGGAAGAACTTGGGGCCTTTGCCCAGCAGTATGACAAGAATAATTAGGTGAAAAGAAATGCAAGCATTATGTCTGTTGTCACTTGTCAGGTAAAGTAAACCTAGTCATCTAATTATTGTTCTTGTCAAAATTAACAGACTAAAGTCCTTAGTAGATAGATATATATTATTTATTTTTAGTATAAAAAACTCATATCGCTTTCAAATGTACACAAAGACGAATAATTGTCATACAAAAAAATAAAAAATATAATCTAAAAAGCCATTTGGAAAAAATATTCTGTTAGCAACCCTGGCGATGCGTTCTGAACACAGAGCAATGTATAAATCTGTCAGGCGCGACAATCCGGTGGTATTCCCTCCGTGCGCTCATTTACATAGCACGAGTACGTAGGTACTCTTAAACTCTCGGGCACAAAGTGGCACAAAGAAATATCAGTTTAAACGAAAAACTAAAACAACAGACATTCGTATACCTTTGTATATATAGACAGTTCTGTAACTATCTATTAATCTATGATGTGTGCTTCAAAACCCCAGAGGGCCGTATCGGCCAGTCGTAGCAAATAACAATAATCTATTATCTGAATTCTGGATGGCATGGATGTGCCCGAATAGTATCAATAAGTTCATCAAGTCAAGTGGAGGTCTGATAGGCAATCGCTTCATGTAAAATTCGGGTATTCAACCACATGCAGTACATTGGAAGCCTACCCAAGCTAGATGGAAAAAAGCGATAATGAAGATGATAATGAGTATCAATATTGATTATCCGATCCGATATTGTTGATTAGGAAATATTACCGTAAATAATAAAATTATTAGCTCCTAAGACACCTGAGGTACGGGTTTATCCTAGTTCAGGTTAGATCTAATTATTATTATATACCATTTCTGTTCTAGTGTGCTGTGCCTATTGTAAACTTGCACGTTATTCGTCTAAATCAATAATAAGTTCATCTTCTATTGCATAAGACTTATAGCAACACATACGTCCTCACGACCAGTAAGAGCGTCCCGCGGTCGGGTCCCACTTAAATATTTAAATATTTGAATTGTCCATCTCACTCGCACACATGGGCGTGACCGACTCGCGACCTCCGCTTCCGCACAGGCGGATGCGCAGTCGCGTGGAGATCTGTAACGAGTACGTTGCGAATTGTTACCGAAGCGTATTGTTTAATTTTAGGTGTATTAGCCTATATAAGTGTGAACTAATTGAACTTAAATTATATACAGTGAATTGTATTTGTGGTTTCACTAAAGACTGTCCCCCGAGACAAGTACCCCTCATAGACTTTAATATTATTTACCTCTTTAGGGAAAACAAGAGCTAAGATTATTGGTAATGCACTTGTTGAATAGAAACTCCAAAGTCTTGGGCATCGACGCCGAGTTGCTATCCTGACGATTTTCTATCGTTTACATTTCGTGTAGTGTGCATTAGATTTGCTCAATGTAATTCTGCCAAGTCCATTCCATCATCGGATGGAATCGTACATGGTGGTTATCCCACCCATAAGTACAAAGCGTTTTGGGAACACATTTATTGTACGTACAGCTATGGAGTGGAATTCCCTGCCGGGGTCTATGTTTTCTGATAGCTACAACTTATAGGTTACTTCTAGGAAAGCGTGCTCCATCGTTGGCCATATCATCGCTTACCATCAGGTGAGATAGTGGTCAAACACAAGCCTAACTATAATTTAAAAAAAAAACAAGTATCAGACAATCAAAGGTAATGCGTTAATTTTGTAAATAAAAGTCTACGTTGTCGTATTTTTCAAACATTTATGTAGCAATCCAAAACACAAATCAACAGACATAAAGAACTCATCCGCCAAACTAAAATGGAACAGAGGAAATAGACAGGCCATATCAGCCGCATTTTGCAACACAATTGAGCGCAGACAAACACTAACTAGACCTTGAACCACGGGAATGGGCGACTAGACTCAGAAGGAAATGACGTGACGAGTGGGACTCGTACCTAAAGAATATAAAGACCCGTCGGATACTCAATGTAAGTGTGGTGCCCGAATTCAGAACATGAGCCATACGTATGAGTGCCCCAAGTGCCCCTACACCTTCACTTTGGAGGATTTGTTGAGTGCCACCGACGCTGCAGTTAACGTAGTGACGTACTGGGCTCAAACCCTAATTAGTTTACCATCGAATCAAAAAAGGAGACCTAAAGATAAGCCAGATGTAGTTAAAGACAGACAGAGAAAAGTGGAAGAAAGGAAGAGAGGCATTTGTCCTGCAGTGGGTTATGACAGGCACATAATAATGTAGCAATGGGTCAAAAATTTCCTTCAAAATTTCTTTCGGACTGCAATAGTGATGCCTTAATGACACGTACCGAACTAACGGGCTAGATAGTGCTCTTGACCGAATACTCGGTACGTATAAACATAGCGCCGAGCGCTTATCTTTACAACTCGCTTACATCACTGTGTCAGCCGAGCAACATTTTACTGTCTCGCCCTATTACTCGGTACGTGTGATCAAGGCAAAAGAGAGTTACACAATTGCGATATAAGCGGGATGTGCAAATGTTGCCTCTAATAAATAAACGTTGTAATTTTTCGCGCTGGCAACCCTGAGTGGTGCGTTCCGTACACAGTGCAATGTATAAATCTGTCAGACGCGACAATCCGGTGGTATTCCCGCCGAGCGTTCATTCGTGTGTTTATATCTTTGTGAGGCTATAAATCTGTGCTTAATTGCGTCAATGGCGTTATAGCTGTTCAATTGTGAGCTAAACGCTATTCACCAAAGATTTTTATGTCTACAGAGAGTTATGGGATACGGAAATTAAGAAATATGGTGTGTTTTTATAGTCTACTGCCTAAACGATATGGAAGAGTCTCTTTGACCAAACCTTGAAGAAAACAACGTGGAAGTGGTTGAAAGTTAGCCTCCTTCCTCCTTAAGATAAAAATCTTTTTACTAGAGAACGGAGATTTTCTACGGATTCCTTTAATGCAAATGTTTATCATTCAAATCGTAAGTATTGTGCTTACACGCTAAGAAGCCGTAGGTAAAAGAAGAGACAATAACTAGATTGTTATGGAAAGGAAATACCATACCATTCTTGTAACGTTTGCAAATCTTCTTGGATGTTCTCTGCTCCAGGACGGGTGCAGGGGTCGATCAGACTCGTGCTGATTAAAACCACTCGGTTTTCTACAGCTACCTTGGGTCAGAACCCCAGAACGTGATAATTCATCCATCCTAGTTGTAAAAAAATGCTCGGGGTCTCGGGACCGAGTTTCGAACAAACGCTTCCATTCTCGAGGAACTAGGTGTCAAGCTTGTCTACTCTGGTACGTAGTCGTATTTTTAAATACTTTATCGATGTGGAGGTGACTCCATCAAACGCTTTGTTATACAAGGGAAGGTGAACGGAACAAGGCCGCGTGGCAGATCATCGATGCGATGGACTGACCAAGTCAAATCGGCTGTTGGCGGCCCATTGAAAGAGTGCGCCCGGATGATTGCCGGCAGGCAAAAGTCATGCAGCGTACCCTGACGGCTTCCAGAGAGCTACTTCCACAATAACCACGACTACTCTGCCAAGAGTGAAAAGATCAAGAAGAATAGTAGTTAATGTGAATCCCGTCACCCTATGTGGCCACATGATCGCAATTCTTCAAGAGATGCGTGTGCGATACACGGCACACCGCCGACACCATCTCAGTGCTTGTTTATAGAGACGCGGCGCGTTGCGCGTCATAAGTCATTTAATTGAACATTGTGTTGAAAGTAAAACAAATAAATCTCGTCTCGTTGGGCGGTCGTCGTACATTGCCATATGTTTGTGTTTGCGCGAGCGATGACCCGGCCCGCTGCTGCACTGTACGACAAACGCCCAACGCGCCGCGTCTTTGTAAACAAGCACTCAGAGGAACCATAGTCCCTATCGATTTAGATATATCTCACAGAAAAGTGACATGACACCATGAATGATTTTTTCTCTGTAGCTTGGACCACTTTATTAGCATTGCCGTCATCATCATATCTGAAACAACCCTCTGTTACACGAAATCGTTGAAGAAAAAGGTAATATGTTATGTAAAACATCCAAAATATATGTAGCCCTAATTAATATCGCACACTCCGTCGAATATATTTCTGACAGCTTAAAGGCAACGCTACACAGAGAGCGTAGGAGAGGTGTAGCTATACTCGAGCATTTAGGTACTTAAGAAAACAAAGTAACTTGTGTGTGAAAAATACTTACGTCAACGTACCGACTTTGTTAAAAACGGAAAGACTATTTTCTTTTATTTGGTTATTTATCCTCTACCACCACAGCTATCTTTACAGGCCTTAACCTAATGTGACAGTGCAGCTATCAACTATTATACTTAAACCTATAACCTACTAGCTGTTGCTAGCGGCTTCATCTGCTTGATTTATTCTCAAACAACCAATATATACAAAAAATTCATAAAATCGGTCACACTATTTCATAGAAGTTCGAAAATAAACACACAATATATAGGGTGACTGGTAATTAGTAAACGATACTTAAACACGTGATTGTAGTCATGATAACAAACAACTTTTACTATGGGACCAACCCTGAAATCGCGAAAAAATATCTGTTGGTCAGTACATTTGTGTTCGCCTAACTGGTTAAAATGTACTGAATTTGACTCGGAAACCGGCATGTCCTAGAATCAAAAAATCGAAGACTTGTGATATCCACCAACACGCACTGGGCCCGCGTGGTGGATTACACCCTTTCCCTCTCCTAGAGAGGAGGCCTAAGTCCCAGCAGTGAGAACATTATAAAGCTGATGCAATGCAATGCAATATGTACACAGACTTTTCGCGTTTACAGTTTTGTTTTACAACTTCTACTATTTTTTTCCGTCGTTTGTCCTGTGCGAGTTTTGAATAAATGTTTTTATTTCTTTCTATTCATCTATCGAAAAGCTGTTGTCTTTATCAAGAACTATAGCTACCATAGACAAGCTACACAAAGGCGATACACCGCTATTACTGTAACGTTGTCCTTACCAACGCCGCAACAATAAAATTTGTGGAATTTCAGAGAGGATCAGAGGAATTTTTCGCGTGGAAAATTATGTCAATTTTCAAAGGGATGCTCTTTGTAACCTACGTATCCGAGCAGTCTCCCGCTAGCTGCGTCTCTTTCTAACGACAGAATCAGGGGTCGTTTGAAATCCGACGTGACTGTGTACTTTTTATGAAAGTTTTTGCGTCAATTAACCCTTCAAAGCGTGGAAAGGTGACGTGTGTCAGCCGGTATATTCTGTAAAAATGTCACTGTGAATACTTTTTTATTTATTTATTGTCAACTTATATTTTAAATACAAATTATGGGCACAAATACATTATTTATTTATTTATTTATTTACATTAATTTTAGGGTTTACTTAAACATAAATATTAGATAATAATGGACGATTAACTAATTGAAAATTTAAAAAAAAAAATGAAAAAAAAAATGAGAAATAAAACAATAAAACCTACAACAACATTTCTGCAATTTAAAATTGTATTCAGTCTCACAAGCTATAAGCAAAAACACAAAATACACTCAGGGTCGAAGTACTCCTCCACATTGCTGCTATCCGGAAACGTAGTGATAAGCTAATTAGTAATTAAATGAAGTTAGGTTGAACTGTATCGTCAATTTTTAGCATCAGACGGAATGATAACTCAGTGCTAGTGTTCCTGTTACGACTTTAATTTGATGCAAGCAAGAATTTTTCACTAGTCAACCATTCGTTGAAATTACATAATAAAAAAAAACATAAAACACTAAAAATTTACGCAAAATAACGCTATATAAACTTAATTCGGCCCCTGGGGCTTTACCATGATGTGTGGAGCTATACACCCTACATAGCTCCATCCTTTACAGTTCAGTTTATGTAGCTAAATAAATCGCGTTAAAGGTTCGTAGTAGGGGCTCTGATCTTGGTCCTTATTGGACAGTGAGGTATTATTGCTCGTCGTCCGCAAACCTGCGCTTGTGGACTAGAATCGCACTTTTTTAGGTTCCGTATCTCGAAAGGAAAAAACGGAACCCTTATAGGATCACTTTGTTGTCCGTCTGTCTGTCAAGACGGAAACGCATGGAGGGCAGACAGACGGACCATAAAGGTATCCTATAAGGGTCTATTTTGTCCTTTCGAAATAAGGAACCCTAAAAACCATCAACTTCGTTAGTAGTCGTGACGTATTCGTCAATAAGACTCGTTTTAATGAATTCTGAATTGTTCTCTAAAATCCTACCGCTACCTACCAATAATAGCGGGAAAATAAAAGGGTACATAAAACGTTCAGCATGATTTGCTCCGAGATCGAACGAGGTATTGGCCCTGGCAGGCGGATGAGGGATCGGAACCCCCCGGTACATAGACGTAGGTATTCTTTTGACAAAACATACTTAGCTATTTGCAAGATTTTTTGACTCGCACAAAAAAATGTCTTTGTCATGAAATTGTAATGTTCATTATAAGGACAATTTCTGCCGTAAAAGGAATATTGAAAATAGAATATTGCGCGTGTAACAAGTTACGTCGGAGGCCTTGAAAATATATTTGGAGCTTCTCTCTTTTGTCAATGTTTTGGTTGTTTATTTAGTCGTCGTTAGGTTATACTTTTAGTAAAATTGTATTTTCTCTATCACACTTAATATTATAACGGTGAAGTTCGTTAGTGTGTGTATATAAGGTTGTTACTTTGTCACGCTCAAACGGCTGAACAGATTTGGTTGCAATTTCACACACGGGTAGACGATATTCTGGATACTTACGAACATAGAATACTTTTATCACGAGAGTATTGTATCTTGGGATAATATTCGACTATCACGCGGGAGAGAGAGTGGAAATAATGGTGTCTTGAGAGCAGTAGTGGCCGAGAAGTAACGGACCGACTTACGAGTTGTAGGTCGCGAGTTCAAACCCAGCCAGGCGCATTACTTTGTGTAATTTACTTCATCACCACTGCTCTCAAAAATGGTGAAGGAAAACACAGTGAGGAAGCCGACATGTCCTAGAACCAAAAATTTGAAGTCAAGTGATGTGATATGGTTGATTACGGCCCATTCCCTCTCCTAGAGAGGAGGCCTGAGTCCCAGCAGTAGGACAATTATAAGGCTGATGCTGTGCTATGCTATCACGCGGGTAAAACCACTGACAGCTTCTATTTCGTATAAAAACCACCGATCTTATGTAAAATTCCCAGTATCTTTATCACAACTAGCTTCTACCAACGTCTTTTATAATAAAAAATCTGTATTTTTTTTTTTTAATCATTGTAGATTTTTTAATCTTTTTTGATGTGTAAAATAAATTAATAAATAAATATTTACCTATACAATTTTGGGCAATTCGGATTTTTGTCCGCATGTAAATCATTTGTGTTTTGAGTACCGTGTTGCCCAGTTACTGGGTTGTGAAGATCTGACAGGCAGTCGATTTCCATGAAAAAATATTAGTTATTCAGCCGCATTTGGTTACACTGGAAGGGGACCCCAACATAATTCAGAAAAGACTGGGAAGATGATGATAAAATGTATCTTTTGTTCTATTGCGGAGCGCACGGGCGCATCGTGCGATGGTTTCATCCAAGTCCGTCATCGTTTGAGAGTGAAGCAGTAACAAACATACACACACATATACACAAGGCCTAAGTAGTGTGCCAGCTACCCAGAAAAGGTGGCCCCATCGTGCCGGCTGGCGACCGGGCGAGAGGACCCGATGGCAATCCCTGGGGGGTTCGTGCATCCCTGCAGTCTCCAGATCGACCCTCCATTGAACCAGCAACTCTGGTTGTTGTTGGGTTTGACATCGCAAAACCTCGCTCAACTGCCATCTTCCACCTACCTTATTCACTCAAAATTAAAAAAAAATGAAAGGTAAAAATAAGAGTAAGTCTGTACAGCGTATGCAAGTCCTCTCGTTTCAAGTGCACCTCTCACACATTCGAGGACTGAGCGCAAATCTTGTCACCACCACCTTGAGACTGACAAGCCCCACTTACTTTTCTTGACGGAGACGCAGATCTGGGGCCCAAGTCTACTATTTTTGTAAATTCAACATTCCAACACGATCCCATTATCATTTTGCTAAAAATGATAATGGTCGCTCATTGGTCAGTCAGTAGCCTCGTAGACAAATGGTGGTAGAATGACTTTGTTGTATTCAGACAAATCTAATGGTAAGTCACTAATCAAAGGAACTGTCAAAACTTTAGCCGATTACATCATACGTCAGTCTTTTATTTATCATTATGTACAAGATTACCTTTTCTTTCAATGATATGTCAGTGATTGACTATTGGAAAGTCATAATTATATTAGTAATAGTAGATTACCAAACTTGTCAAAGACAACAATTATGAAATCAATGATAGACGATTCTGATATTATTGTAATAGCAGACTTGAGGCCCAGTGGTCCGTCTAATGTGGCGTATGTCGACTACACAGGATGCTCATTAAGAATTCATTTCTACTACAACCATCAACATCTAAAACCCGTTGCTTATGCAATATTTGTGGTCATAACATACAAGGAAAAACACATATATTTATTACGTAACGCATTATTGGAACAAAAATAAAGCAATCACACATCCTGACACACGCATCCACAGGCTGTTTCCTCTTTTAACGCTACCCTCATAATGACGACGCGTGAATAATGACAACTGACATAAGCATAACTGACTATCGAGCGGATTAAATGAAATGTGTTTTATGAGAAAAAAACATTTCTATTATAAGCGTGGAAAGGCAGTGAGTGAAATGTTGCATCATGACAGTGTAAAAAACAAACGCTCAGTGCTAATACCCTCAGCTTGGGCATTGCCTTTTAGAATCAAAACTCAACTGTCGCTATTTTTATGAATGATTACTTGAAATCACTTGAAAATACCGTGTATTTGTCGGCACAAGGGTTTTGCAAAAAAAAAACCGCTCTGTTCAGTATAAAATAATATACTGATTTTATACAGATTCCTTTCAATTGTCAAGAAGTCATTCAGCCAGAAAAATCATTTGCACATTTCAAAGCGTAGATCTTGATTAGCGTAGTGTGGAGAAGAATGTGCAAGAAACTCCATGGACCCTCTTTTAATTTTTAAATTATGTTGTTACATACTTTTTGTCGCTACAATAATAATGCAATAGTCAAATCATTATGCATCTGACCTCAACAGCCACCAATTGAACACGAGAGCTGGGGCCCAAGTCTGCTATTTTTGTAAATTCGACATTCCAACACAATCCCATTGTCATTTTGGTAAAAGTTCTTAATCTGCTAAATCATAATGGTCGATCATTGGTCGGTTTTTGGGCTCGTAGACGAATGGTGGTAGAACGACTTTTTCGTATTCAGACAAATCTAATGGTAAGTCACTAATAAAAGGAACTGACAAAATTTTGGCAGATTACCCCATACGTCAGAAATTCATTTGTCATTATGTACGAGATTACCATTTCTTTCAATGGTGTGTTAGTGATTGACTATTGGAAAGTCATAGTGACGCCATTATATTAGTAGATTACCAAACTTGTCAAAGTCAACCATGATGAAATCAATGTTAGACGATTCTGACACTATTGTGTTAGCAGACTTGAGGACCAAGTCACCATATAATGTGCAATATGAATCTATTCGCAAGTTCTTGCGATGAGTCGTGCGACCTCGCAAATTTTAGTGTCATTATTCTACATCGACAGCTTTACTACTGATATAATCACAAATACAAACGTATTATGGTAGCACAATTAGTCGATTTCAATGAATAATTTATTTGTTTATGTTTACTAAACTTTATGCACAAAACATTGTACAAAGGAAGACTTAATTCAATTAAATATTAGCCTTAGACATTTTCTACCAGTCGACCTTAGAAAATAATCAAATACAATAATCGAATACAAAATAAATTAAATAACCTTGGCTTAAAAAACTGAGTAGGAATATAATCTGATTACAAATCAAAGCCTAACACTGAGCATCGCCTTTTTAAATAACAATCAATTGTCGCCACACCATCGTCCATACTACGTTGAAAACACCGGTTCTCGTCAGAACACCGAAGTTAAGCAAGCGTTGTCATGTATAAATGTAACTCAAAATCACCCCATATTTGTCAAGACACGGCTTGTATGATTTTCATTGAAAAATCCACTATAAAGTTTTGATTGTTTTGTTTAAAATTAAATAATAAACATCGTTCATTTACACTATTCGACAGGCGTCTTACTCTCCCACGCTCAAACTTCTAAACTGATTTAAATTTAATCTGACATGGGTGTGGACTACGTCTTGTTATTACTAAGACAAGGCTAGGCAAAGTTTTACCTAAAAAATACAAGTAAGTATTTTCCCTTGGGATAAACTACCCCTTGAATTCGTAGGGAATTCACACCGGTAATCGATAACTGAAAATTAAACAAGAAAATTAAAAATAAGTCCCTTAACAGACCACACCCCACAAACTCATGTGACAAAAACGTATCATTTACTAAGTCCATACAATAAGAGATGACACAAACTTTTTTATCCACGTAATTTGTGCGCCTTCGTTAACCAAACCGACCGGCACATAAAGGTATATATCTAATTTCTCGGTCATTTAACGCTGCCAACTTGGGAGTACGTTACTAAACTCGCTCTTGTGTAGACAGCCTTCAAGTTTATTAGTGTCATAAAATATTTTATGAAGCCCCCTGTAGAGCGCCACAGTGCAGGTTTGAACAGTAGTACAATGATTAAAGCTTTTGGTTCCATATTATAACTGCTGGCAAGTAGAAAACTGTCCCAAGGGAAAATATTCCAGAGTTAAAAAGAAACCTATTTGGTATTCCATAATATGTCTACCCGACAAACATACCTACATAGCCTGAACTAGGCACGGCACGAAAGTTGTTGACGCCGATTGCCCCCACGAGGACACGGCGATACTCTGCCCATGTGGGGCACACCTCTACTATGTGCTCTACCATTTCCTCCGGGCGTTCCACGTAGTAATGATACCCGGGCGTTTCTTCCACACGAAACCATTGCAAGTACTTTCAGAACTTACGAGCTCGTGGTAGCACTAAGGTAGCTGATCTATAGAGAACAGTTTTACTTACATGTAGCGCCATCTACATCGCCACATAGGAACTAATATTTCAAAATTTGATTATGATGAAGCGACATAGTCAATATTCTGACAAAGCTCCTTAATAAAGATTTTTTTAAAAAACTATCGGGCAGTTGCCCGGACCATACACAACATCTATCTGATTGGAGGATCCTTTTCAACAAAGCTCTGCAGGTCTCTACACCCTGTTCTGCGAACCTCTAAATACCCATTTACACAAGTTATGTGCCAAAGTTAACTGCGGCGATGCCCACCAGCACATTATGGACATCCCGCCCACAATCAAAAAACTTATTCTCTATGTATATTCGATGTTTCCATTTAAACATCTTTTGTTTGCATACGTATTTTTCGAGATGTTCCCGTTTAAATTGTGACAATCTAATGAAGAACTTCAGAGATACTCTACGAAACAGTTCAATAAACAATAGTAAATATTCCGGGGCTCCCGCAATTACATGTTTGTTTATTGTTTATACCATTCTCTATCATAACATCACGCCGGTACATCTGCAGAGGTATGCAGATGTGTCCATTCGCCCAGGTAGACTTACATCCTCATTTCACAACAACATCAATGTGTACATTATATCGGTGTGTGATGTGCGTTCTCCACAACTAAAAAATACAAGCGGCTTCTGTTCAGGCGCCCACAGCCACTCGGCATTTTTCTGAAGCTGTCGTGAGACATTGGCGGAGGCGAGTGGCGCCAAGAAGTGCGGCGTGCAGGACCTCACTCGGCTACCGATCGCCGAAGACGCGCGCGCACTCCATACGTCTGTCAACATCAAAATTGTACCTATTCGGGAATTATAATCAATTTAAATTACATTCCCATTTGCCTTTCAATTATAGTCCTTAGATTAGACCCTAACAGCTTCCAAAATTAAGTTGTTTTGCAATGTTTTTTTTTCTGCGATCTCTCCTGATGGTAAGCTGCAATCGTTGATGGTACAATAGTTTATTAAGAGCACAGCAGCAGAGCACTTGCCTTAGCCTTGAAGACTTCAATTATAATCGAACGTTCAGAGATAGTGTGTTAAAAAGTCGCCTTTATTTTTTATTTATCTATTTTTTACTTATACACACACACATCGCACTTTGCATTAATCCGATATACTACAAGTATTTTATTAATTTCAATTTATAAGTGATACCAAGTTTTGACAACAATTAAAAATTGCTCTTTCCATTAATTACAAGCTCATAGCTAATCTATTTGTCTATCTATAAGTCTTGGAGGCATGGCAACCCACAACACAGATATTTATTTATTAAATCTTTATGCACTAGTGTACAAAGGCAGACTTAATGCCATAGGCATTTTCTACCAGTCGACCTTATATTCTATGTATATTTCAAGCAAATAGGATATATAAGATCTTTGGTCACTTGTCACGTGTTTTTGACAAGATCGCGATATTACAGACAAGAGAAAAAACACAAAAAACTTGTGACGTGACTTCTTCACAAGTAATGTCATACCCATACATGAAAGATGCAAACTATTTACATAATTTGCTGTTCTCACACAAGCAAAGCCGCTTGCATAAGCTAGTTCATTATAAAAATCATAACCCTCCTTGCGCAGTCAGGTAAAAATATTTGACCTTCTGAACTTCCTGGCTGTCGCATTTTTAAATAGGTAGCTGCAATATAAACGCTTAAATAGGTATTTGAAAAGATAGCTTCTACCCGCGGTTTTGTCTTACATTCTTATTTCTAAGTCCAACGTCCACGAGAGGAGGCATAGAGTGGCAGCAGTCATTTGATGATTCCGCCCTAGAGGGCGTGCCGAACCCCATTGACTAATAAAACCCATTCGTATGTTCCGTCTTTGCCCTGTATTCCAGGATTTTCCTTTCAGAAGCGAACCTATATTATGGCCCCAATGGGGTTCGGCCTCTACGGTTTTTCTGACATCAGTTTGAGACGCGTTTAGTACATTACACGCCGTCGATGACTCAGGCTACCGGACGGCCGGACGGCCGGAAGGCGATTTACCTATTGCAAACCGTCCGTAAGCCCACGCCTTCCTTGGTTGAAAATCAGTCAGGTCCTACACCTACGCCCTTGTGAAAAGACCAAAACGCTGGTTTTCAGCGTGGCCATTAATCCTCTATCATTTATTTATTTTGCCTCCTCCATTATCACAAAGATCCTGTAGTGCCCGTCATAATTTTGACTGGCCTGTTGGTCTAGTGGTTCATGGCCCTGACTGCTATACCGGAGGTCGTGGGTTCGATTCCCACCCAGGACAAATGTTTGTGTAATGAGCACAATCATTTGTTCTGTGTCTGAGTGTAATCTATCTATAATACACAAGCTCTGCTTAGCTTGGGACTAGACGGTGTTGTGTGATAGTTGTGGAAATATAATATATATATATATATATAATATGTATGTATTTAGAAATATATAAGTACATATGTTTATCAATTGTCTAGTACTCATAACACAAGCTCTACTTAGCATATGACTAGACAGCGTCGTGTGATAGTTGTGGATTTTTTTTTTTTTTATTTTGCACAACTATCACACAACGCCGTCTAGTCCCAAGCTAAGCAGAGCTTGTGTTATGAGTACTAGACAACTGATAAACATACTTATATATTTCTAAATACATACATATTATAGATAAATTACACCCATTTATTGTTATTACTATTTCGGTCACGGTCGAGTGCGGCCGATGTCAAGCGTATTCTGTTGAATAACATGCCGCAAAACTACTGAATATATACCGTTTAACAGAAACCCCGCAATTCCTGATAACGGCTCGGATCACAAAACTTACCATTATGACCAACTTTACTATGGAACTTGGGGCTTTCTCGACCCATCTTTAGCACAGTGCTAGTGTGCAGCCGTTGCACAGGACAAGCGTCAACTGCTATGGTTTGTAACTTTGCCAGGAGGGCTGTACGTACAGGTTGCCAAATACTGATCAGAAAATATTTAGTGAGAGTGAGAGTACATTGACATAAATATATGCCTTATGCCTTAATTACGAGGTCCTGGAGAAAGAATTTCCGCACAACCCATTGGCTTCCATGGGTTGTACGGAAATTCTTGTTTTTTTTTATTATTATTCATAGGCTCGCGTTTGACCACTATCTCACCTGATGGTAAGCGATGACGTGGCCGACGATGGAGCACGCTGGCCTAGAAGTAACCTATTCACTCTTGACTTAAAGACTCCTAATGTCCTTTATGTTTTGTATTGTAAGTTTGTAAGTTTGTGTTGTAAGTTTTATGTAGTATTTTTGTTAGTTGAGCACTAACACTGGTTTTAAAGTGGTGTGCAGGCAAGTTTTTTTTTTATTGTTGACTCGGACCCGTTCCACTATCATAAATATGACTACAGAACAAAGTTAACTGTACTCGAATTAAATAGTTAACTGTACTGTAACAAAAAGAAAAGACTATGGGACCAAATTTGACAGCGCCGTTGGCGCAGTGGGTGAGCGATTGGCTGCTGAGCTACTTGTCATGGGTTCAATTCCCACACGGAACAAATATTTGTATGAGTTTGTTTGTTGTTTTGTTGAGTTTACATTTTTGTGAACGTACCTACGAAAGAAGAGTTAGTTATTCCTAGTGTGCGGCAAAGATTAAAAAAAAAACATCTTGTATGCTGCCAATATCAGACTCCTCCTATTTATCGTCTTATCTCTATTAATGTTACCTTCCTTGTAATCCTACTGAAATTATGTATACGAGTATTTAGATGACTGGCATAGCATAGCATCAGCCATATAATGTTTCCACCGCTGGAACTTAGGCCTCCTCTCTTGGAGACGGAATGTCACATGTCTTCGTATTTTTGGTTCTAGGACATGCCGGTTTCCGGTTACCGGACGATCGGACAGCGTGCTACCCATTGCACGCCGTCCGCAAGCCCGCGCCTACGGTGGCCGGAAATCGGGATCGGAATCCCGGCGGCGGCTGGGGCGAGCGCCCCGTTGCCTCTGCCTGATGCGGTCGGCCTCCTCCTTTGCTAGCATTACTGCTTCGCAGAAGGAGGCGACCGCCTGCCATCCCTCCTCACTCCGGACCATGGCCTGAACCAAGGCCCGGCGAGAGAGATCGCTGCCGCCGATCGCCCCCACGAGGACACGGCGATGCTCCGCCCAGGCGGGGCACACCTCTACAGTGTGCTCCACCGTGTCCTCCGGATGTTCCGCACAGTGGCGACACCCGGGCGAATCCTCCGCACGAATCCGGAACAGGTACTTAGCGAACTTTCCGTGTTCGGTAAGCACCTGCGTCGTGCGGAAGTTGAGAACGCCGTGAGGTCTTTCCAACCACGCCCCAAGGATGAGGCCCATCCTTATTATCTCCCCAATTGTGGCGCGCCCCGAACGAGGTTGCGATAGTCGCTGACGCCATTTCGCCATGAGATCCCGCCGGAGCTCTGTCCGCCATGCCTCGACTTGTCGTGGCAGCGGAATTTCGCCCCGGCGTTGCATCTCCATGCGCTTGTCGTGCATGTGTGCAAGGACTGTTGCCTCCAGATCCCACGGCGGTTGGCCAGCAAGGAGGGTCGCCGCCTCGCGGGAGATCGTTCGGTACCCCCGCACCATGCGTATTGCCATGACCCTCCGGCACGCATTCAGCTGGGCCCTCGGTTGCTGTGTCAACGTCGGTGCCCACACCGGAGCCCCGTAGAGGGCCATGGACCGAATGATTCCCGCGTAGAGCTTCCGGCAGGAGGCGTCTGGTCCCCTGAGGTTGGGCAGGAGCCGCCCGAGAGCAGCCCCAGTCCGATTCAGTTTGGGAGCCAGACGTCGGAAGTGCTCCTTGAAGTTCCACCAGCTGTCGAGGACGAGTCCCAGGTACTTCATCGTCGACCCGACACCGATGTGAACCCCTCCTACCGTTAGCTGGGAACCCGGTGGTGGCGCACCTCGAGGGCCGTGGAAACACATGGCCTCGGACTTGTGCAGTGCCACCTCGAGTCCCAACTGCTGGATCCTGTCGACGACCATCGCAACCCCGCGTGTCGCCGTCGCAATTCGACCGCCGTCCGGTACGACTCTCCTCGCGCTAGGACCAACGTGTCGTCCGCGTAGCAGACCACGCTGACCCCGTCAGGGAAGTCGCCGCGCAGCACGTAGTCGTACCCGATGTTCCACAAGGGTGGTCCTAGTACCGATCCCTGTGGAACACCGCACGACATCTCTCGACGTTTCCACTCTCCCTGGTGACCGGGGTAGATGATATACCTCTCCGATAGGTAGGCCTCGATCACACGACAGAGGTAGTCGGGCACCCGGTGGTACCGGAGTGCCGTTCCAATGCAACTCCAAGGCAGGGAGTTGAAGGCGTTGGCAATGTCCAAAGACACTGCTACGACACATCTGCCCTGGGACACCGCATCCCCCGTCGTGAGGGCTCGCACGCACATGATCCGCTCGCACGCACATGGGCTCGCACGCATGCGTCCACCGTGGAGCGCATCCTACGAAAGCCGAACTGTCCTTCCGACAGGTCCGGCCCCACCCTTACAAGGCGCGCGACAAGGCGGTTTGCAATGACTCTTTCAAAGAGCTTGCCCACCTCGTCGAGCAGCACAATGGGCCGGTACGCGGACGGAGAGTCCGCAGGGCGCCCCGGCTTCGCTATGAGGACCAGTTTGCCCGTCTTCCAGCGAAGTGGGAACTGGCCCCTCTCAAACATGCGCTAAAGAGCCCCCTCAATCGAGGCCCGAGAGCCTCCATGGCCAGGACCCAGGCCCTACCAGACAGGCCGTCAGGTCCTGGGGCGGTATTCTTGGCACTCAGCCTTCGTACCGCCACTCTCATCTCTACCTCGGTCACCTCTGGAACATCGTCGTCGTCGTTGTGGTCCACGTCAGGTACTGCCGGTGTTGGCGGAGCCATAGACGGGGGGGAGTGCACCCCCCGCGTAGGGAACAGAGTGCTGACCACACCCTCCACGAGCTCGGTCCGGAGACTCTGAGTCAGTGGGGGAGCCTATGGACGGAGTTTCTCCCGTACCATCTTATATGGGCGTCCCCACGGGTCTGCATTCAGAGACCCCAGCCAGACGTTGCGGGCCTCCAGTTTGGCCCGCTTAATCTCCGCTCGGAGGGTGCGCTTCGCTACCCTGTATCCCTCGTACAGCTCCGCCTCTATAGCCTCCGCATCCGATGGGCGGTTGCGGCGCTTGCAGTACCTGGCGTACCGGCGTCGCGCGTGGTTGCACGCATTGCGCAATGCCGCAATCTCCGGCGACCACCAGTACACCTGGCGCTTGGCACGTCCTGGACGGACTCGGGGCATTGACGCGTCGCAGATTTGCGACATGCCCTCCCGGAACCACTCTGCCTCGACGTCAATGTCGACAGGCCTGTCCGGTGCTTGCACCCAGGCCTGTACCGTCGCGGCTTCCAGGAGAAGCTCCCGGTCCATCTGCCTCAGCGCCCATCGCGGACCACAAGGGCTCCGTTGGACCGGCGCGGTCGAGGTTTGGGCGGAGACGTCAAACCGGATGTACCGGTGGTCTGAGAACGTCTCCACCCCCTCCATAACGCGCCAGTCGACGACACGCGGTGACAGATCGGGGCTGGCGAACGACAGGTCCACCACTGATTCGCCCCGCATCCGCACACACGTGGAAACAGAGCCCAGGTTTAGAAGGGTCAGGCCGGACTCCTCAGCCCAGGCCTCTATCGACCGACCCCGCCCGTTCGTGTAGCGGGAACCACAAGCCTCGTTCCAGGCATTGAAGTCCCCGCAAACGACCACGGGGAGGTCCTTAAACCCAACGACGACGTTTTTCAGCTCCATAAGGGAGATGTGGAGATCGCCGAGAGATCTGCTCGGGGACAGGTAGACGCCTACCACTGCAATGTCCCCGAACCGTGCTGCCACGCAACTTCGTCCCCTCGTGACGCGCTCGAGACTTCGAGAGGCGGGGTACCGGCGGCGGTCGATCTAATTAAAGTCACCGAGCCGTCCAGGTCCTGAACCCAGTCTCCACTGGGTAGGACATAGTACGGCTCAGAGACTACGGCGACATTGATCGACCACTGCGCCATGCTCTGGAGCAACAGATCCTGAGCGGGGGCGCAGTGGTTGATGTTCGCCTGGAACTCCCTACAAAGTCATTGACTCGTTTACTTAAAAAAATTAATTTCGTACATGCGTATATTAATTCGAGTTTTAGAAAAAAAAGTACTTTATTTTATTTTTTTTCTTTACAAATCGATAGTATTTCATGTACCGAATCGACCCTCCGCGGGATTAAAACGACTAAAATTTAAGGGTGTATATTATTAATATAAACTTGATTACGATCCACCTGATGGTCACCAGTGATACAATCACTGATAGTGAATCGCACTAGTTTATTAAGAGCCTATTTACTCTAGCCTTCAAGACACCTAAATGATAATCGGATAAAAAGACCGCAGTAGGGAAATGCGAATGTTAGTCTGTATAATATAAGTAAACTTGCCCTACGTGTATTGCCCTTGAGTAGAACATATACTATGTCGGATAGGGACTTATACATATAACCAGTGATACGTTCCATTTCCGACTTTTCTGCCTCAAAGGCGCTGACTATAGTTAGAAGTCGGTATTACCGTATAGTATGGAAACGTGTGCTACGCTGCGTAGGCACCGTGCGTGTGAATTGCTACGAAAACTCGTAGCCGCGTAGCACGTAGCGCGTAGATATTACGTAGCAAAGATGATGTTTCTGTAATGTTTAACTTTGGTGTTCTTATTTGGAAAAACTAAAAAACCCGTATTTATAAAAAAGTAATTACTTGTTACTAAGTAAAATCTTATTATGTCATTACTTGACGTTACAAATCTTCTTTCAAAATTAAATTTTTTCTTAACTATAGAATACAAATTGTTATCTAAGTAGTTACTTTTACTTAAGTAATTAGTTTTACTTGTTTATAAATACGGGTGAAAGACTTCTACAAAGACTTATTGAATAGTGAAAAACAGTTATTAACTTAGTTCTTAGTGACCTCACTATTCGCATTTTTTATGTTTCATCTATTTATATAAAAGAAAAATTCTGAAGTTGTTTTTGATAAAATTCACGTCGGCACTTTTTTGAACTCATGCATTGAAGTACTGTACTAAGCAAAAGATTAATAATATTCCACAATATTCCACAACTTTCACACATCGTCGTCTAGTCCCAAGCTAAGCAGAGCTTGTGTTATGGGTACTAGACAACTGATAAACATACTTATATATTTCTAATTATATTATAGATAAATTACACCCAGACACAGAACAAATGATCGTGCTCATCACACAAACATTTGTCCTGGGTGGGAATCGAATCCACGACCTCCGCCATAGCACTCAGAGCCACTAACTACTACACTAACAGGCCAGTCAAAATAATACCTAATTATATACCTAATTATATTTTTTAAATAGTCTTTATGACACGTGGGAGAAAATTTTTGAAAAATAAAAACACAACTCATAACCATTATTATTATTATTATGTACGCTATTCATTTCATTATTATCTACCATCATCATCTAATCGGATATACTTTTTTGAAATGTAACTAAATCCTTAAATAAATGTAATTGCAACTGTAAAAAAGCTAAGTTTTACAATACTCAAAACTTAGCTGTTCAAATGAGTATTTGAAAATTACTCATTTGAACTTTGAATGTACAATACACGGCATATAAGTTGAACCAAAATGGCAATCGACCTTCAATGCGCAATAACAGATTGTCGGGTCTCAATCGAAGCGAGGGTCTGCGCGTTACCAAAGCAACGACGGCCATTTTGGTTCAAATTATTTGCCGCATACTATACAAAAGTACACAATTCCTTGACAGCGCCCAATGTAACAAATATCAATCATAACTTTAATCAAACCTGACCACACAAATGACGCGTTAATAAATATCTAATAAAAAATAGCAATTCATAACAAAAACTTAACTATGACGCAATAAAAATAATCAAAACTTTATGGACAGAAAACGTGGTTCCATCATAATCATGGTAAGTTTCTTTGATCATGACTCGTTTGAACCAGCCGATCGTAATGTCAGAATGGTCTATAATCCCACATATAAAAAGTATGGCGGTGGACCCCAGTCGATAGTGGTAATGTAGCGGCACCGCTACCACAAATAAAATAGGACAGTACATTGAGAGACACAAGTGTTTTTAATTATAATTTAGTTCTTTCGACATATCAATGCACCGTTAGTTATCTATCCCCTATGAAATTGAATAATAATTTAAAAAAATATTAGATAAGAAAGCATATAAAAGGAAATAATCAAATTAATCGAAGAGCAGTGGTGGCCGAGTGGTAACGGCCCCGACTTACGAGTAGGTCGCGGGTTCAAATCCGGCCAGGTTACGTTGTGTAATTTATTTCATCACCACTGCTCTCAAAAACGGTGAAGAAATTCACACTGGGCCCGTGTGGTGGATTACGGCCCATTCCATCTCTTAGAGAGGAGGCCTGAGTATGATGAGAAAAAGGCTGATGATGATGATATTAATATTATAAAAGCGAAAGTGTGAGTGTGTATTTTTGTTACTTCTTCATGCTCAAACGGCTGTATGGAATTAGATGGAACTTACGGAAGGGGAAAAAATGTTAAACATTCTAACTGAAAAGTAACAGATTTTTCACAAATGTTGTGTTTTCTGTGACGATGCTCGTTACTTCTGATTTTGGCGAATCGGTGGGCTACAAATTTCGAATTGATGATAAAGGTTTTTTTTTTATTAGAATAGTTAAGTTTTCTTATGGACCCTGCTAACAACAAAGAAACCAAAGTGGTCCCAGGTTAAAACAAGGTTGAGATCCAGTGCTCTAAACCATACCTCTAAAGTTGAGTAATAATGTAAATATTTAATTAAATAAATATATAACTATTAGGAAAGTAAACACAAAAAAAAAATTGTCGTCATTTAACATTTCATTACTTGTTTTTTTGGTTAAGATTAATACGGATCAAAAAACTAGCACTTAACTATTAAAAGGTACAGCTACCGGGAGAAAATTCACATAAATTACACACAGGACAAAATATTTGACGTCATCTTTCTTTCTTTATTTAATTTGAAGGGTTCTGTACCCGAAGGGCGGTAACGGAGCCTTATAACTAAGCTTCTGCTGTCCTTTCGTCGATCCGTCCATCTGTCTGTCTGTCCGTTTATCAACGGCCTGTATCTCATAAACCGTAAAAGGTTGAAATGCTGAAATTCTATTTTCACAGAATGTCTATTTTTATTGTCGCTACAACAACAAGTTATTATAATAAAAGGGGATTTTAATACAAGAAACGTTATTTTGTGGTCATTTTTTGCTCGATTTTAATCTTTCATTTGCGAGTCCAGCTCACACTTGGCCAGTTTTTTTTTTTATTTACTTACATAAACCAGTGTTTGACTGCGATCCCACCTGATGGTATTCTTTCTTTAAGCAGGATATTTATATTTCTTCACTATCACAGTCCAACTCGTACTTGCCCAGTTCTTTTTTTTCTTTATGGTGTTTTTATTATCATGCGGACTTCATCACGCATGCGGGATTGCCCCACCCCGCACGTATTCCCTCATTACAATAAATACTTGTATGAAGAGGACATACGCATGCGGAGCAAATCCGCGTGATGAAAGAGAAATTTGTTAGATATCGGTATCTGCAACAGTGTTCTAGCGAAACCTACGTCAGGCTATAATATATTATAATCATTTTAAATAAGTTAAAATTCAAAGTTTAGTATTGATGGAGCGTCTTCATTATAGTGAATAAAAACACCATAAAGCAGGATATTTATTTCTATTCACTATCACTTTAGCACGCAACGATACATAATTATCCGCTCCGCGAATGTCAATCGTGGACCTTCAACGGCTAATTTCCTGCCAAATGTGACTTTGTATTAAGAAAGTACATAAAAAAAGAACTTGTACAATAAATCGAGTTCATATTATCATCGATAGTAAAACAACTTTTTTAATCAATCTTAGTTCAAGTTTGAGGGAACAATGTTTACGCGAATTACTTGCGAAGTAATTTAAAAGATTACGGTTTTGCTGCCGTTTTATGTTAGAAGCTACTTTATTATTGTTTGCGCGTATGATAGATAACACCTCATGTAACATTTCTTTTTAGCCGAGTTCGAAAAGGAGGAGTTTCTATGTCCCGCGGTTTGTCCCTATAAACATAGGGACTTAGATCTTTTAAACTACGCAACGGATTTTGATGATTGTTTTTAATAGATAGAGTGATTCAAGAGGAAGGTTTATTTGTATAATACATGGGTAATATATTTAATATCACCATTGCACCCGTGCGAAGCCAGGGCGGGTCACTACTAATAAATAAAATAAGGTGTATTCAGATACACACGGGATGAACGCTTTCAGTCGTATCCGGTTAGACTAAAACCCGACCCGAAGCTAGTTGAATAAAAGGCTAGGAGATGATGAATAAACGAAATAAAAATGTACCGCACCGTGTTTTCAGCAAACCTTAAGTACCCAGCAGGGCCGAAGCCTACTGAGGCCAAGGGTCTGCTTCTGAAAGGAAGGCTCGGCCCTGATATGAAAGGCAACGAAGTAACGGGGTGGGTTTTTTTTGTCAGTAAAATTCTGACAATAACTCCCGCTCCAGGGGACGGGAGATGTCATTGGATGATTATCCCCACCAAAAAATAAAAAGAAATAAACTTCGTCTATTGTTTTTATGAGGTGGGAAATCATACAATGCCTTCTTCCCCTCCAAATTGGAAAGGGAGAAGTAATTGGACTTACTACAAGACATGGCTGTTACAATATTATATTTTCTATACAAAAGCTTCCAAATCGCCATTTTGATCCATAAAATAAGCCCTTAATGAAATCTGTATTAAACAAAGTCATTAAATTGTATACTACCAATAGACAGGACATAGCGAACAAAATCGTAATCCGAGACTTGTTACCTAGGTAGTAAGTCGCTCAGTCTAGTGTGGACGACTGAACCTAACTTCAGTTTATTATCATAAATATTTTTCGTTTTAACTCTGTAATTAATTAGAATTCAATCATTTTCGCAAATAGTTCTAGAAAAAATAGCGTAAAAACATATAAATTACAAATTTAATTCGCATGTTTACTATTGAAAGCTAGCTGACATAGGATGACAGTTTTTCTAAGACATTTCTTCTGATGTCCGCTCTATTGTATCTCTTTAAATCTCTTTGGTATTAAAATACAAATAGTGATACTAAATTAATCGTACATTTTAACAATACAGTACAATGAATAGGTGCGGATTATGTCAGGATAAAACGTGTCGCCCCCACTTCCTTCGGCCGGAATTTATCGGCGACAGTATAGATTGCTCAATTCCTTACGAATATAAAGCTTTTTGCACACAAACGCTTTAAAGCGATACCACATATTATATTAATGCACGGTTACAAAAAATAAAACTACGGAACACAGTTTAAAAGGAAAGTACAACAGGATCTTAAAGTAGGTATGCTTAAAGTATAATAATTGATAAATCAATTACTGTTCAGGTTCAATCACGCAAGGGAACTTCGAGCACACGATTTACTATTGCCCTATAAGTGACTTTAAGCCTTCTGTTGAGGCCCATTGTGAACGACCACGATTCAGAGCCTGGCAATATGCGTTGGTCATAGACTTTTGTCTCGAGAAACTGTGTTAGGTTGGACAAAAAATACCGCGCAGGTCCCCAACGCTGCCCTGCCATAGTCGAATTCGACTTACCTAACTGGACCATCTGTCCCAAGTAAAAGTAATTTTCTGCAAAACGATATGTATTTTTCTTTTATGAATGTGCTCTCTTGTTGCTACGTCACTTCGTGCTAGCGACCGTTTTTGGGTGCTATATATTAAATGTTCAAGTCACCCCCTACTTTTATATCGACGTATATTTGACTGGCATGTTGGTCTAGTGGTTAGTGGCCCTAACTGCTATGCCAAAGGTCGTGGGTTCGATTTCCACTCAGGACAGATGTTTGCGTGATGAGCACGACATTTTTTTCTGTGTCTGGGTATAATTTATCAATAATATGTATGTATTTATAAATATATAAGTATGTTTAACAGTTGTCTAGTTCTCATAACACAAGCTCTGCATATCTTTGGACTAGACGGCGTTGTGTGATAGTTGTGGAATATTATAAATTTTTGGTAACAGCCAAATCCATAGCATCTTTGTTTTCCATATACCGCAATAGTTTCCTACCAATCGAGGGTTGTTTGGTTGGTGCCACGTTCCATGAAAGTGTCTAAGGAGCCTTCACGAGTTTGTTTCGGTCCCTCGTAAACCTAACAATGGTCTAGGGTCCCAGAGTGCTGAGATAGATAAATACATAAAAATTACAAGTATAATTGTACTATATTATTGTTTTATACCATTGGGGTAGGCTAATGTCCACACAGTGCAGTTAAAAGCATCGCTTCGCTTCACTTCCACTGTACAACACACTTTACACATTTCGAGTGTCTCAATGCAGTATGGAAAGTTTATGTCAAATTATTGGATTTTTCGTCCCTTAATCAGAAACGACGCTTTTGTACCCTAAGAAGTGTTCCATGCCCATTTTTCATGGATTGGGTAACTTGGGCATACGAGATTAGGGTATGTGGGTACCTCTGACTTATTTGGGTAGCAGCTAGCTTTTGTCAGTGAATTCGACTATGTGAAAATTAAAAAATCTCAATAGGTACCTGAGATTAAAAAAAAAACAGATTTTTAAAAAACTTTTGTAGCTGATTGTCCAAGATGGGTGACTAACATCCGTATTTATAAAGAAGTAACTACTTATTACTAAGTAAAATCTTACTGAGTCATTACTTGACGTTTGAAATTTTTATTCAAAATTTTATTTTTTTCTTAACTATAGAAAACAAATTATTACTTAAGTAGTTACTTTTACTCAAGAATTTAGTTTTACTTATTAATAAATACGGGTGTAACTCATATAGCATGCTGTACGTGTACATGCTGTAGAAGTATAAAGGTGACAGATTAGTCCCTAAAACACAAGGTAGTATGCAAAGTGCGTGTGGAACACCACACGCCGTCGACGACTTGGGCTTGGTCCAGATGGTTACCGGACGGTCGGACGGCGAGCTACCCGTGGCTCGCCGTCCACAAGTCCGCGCCTACGGTGGCCGGGAATCGGGATGAGCGCGGCTCCCACGCGCGTGCACGTGCGGGCTCCTCCTTTACTAGCATTACTGCTTCGCAGAAGGAGGCGGCCGCCTGCCACTCTTCCAAGGCTTCGGACCATGTCCTGTATCAAGGCCAAGTGCGAGAGATCACTATCGCGCCTCTACGAGTTGTGCGTGCTAGATACTAATACGCTGCGCTGCCAATTTAGTGCGTCGATGCAATTTCAATACAATTTCTTAAAAAAAAAAGCTACTTTTACAAGCATTTAAGCAAAATCTGTGTTTGAATTCTTCTGTTTGAATGTTTAATTCCTGTTGGTCTAGTGGTTAGTGACCCTGGCCAGAGGTCGTGGGTTCGATTCCCTCCCAGGACAAATATATGTGTGATGAGCACGATCATTTCTTCTGTGTATTGGTGTGTGGTTTATCAGTTGTCTAGTACTCATAACACAAGCTCTGCTTAGCTTGAGACTAGACGGCGTTGTGTGATAGTTGGAATATTATATTATTAATTCTAACTTAATTTTCTAATAGTAATGCATGAGGAAGAGCAATATTTCAGTTACATGATGTATATACTGCCTTGTGATTTTAGGGTAGTCTTATTGGATGAATAGTCGTATCCACACTTCCCACGCAAATCTTATATCCTTAGATCCATAGATCCAGATAGGTCTTTAGATCCAGGGGTGCTTAGTCTTCCTGCTAGGGTTGCGAGAACATTCGCAACAGTTCTGTTCTGACTGGCCTGTTGGTCTAGTGGTTAGTGGCCCTGACTGCTAAACAGGAGGTCGTGGGTTCGATTCCCACCCAGGACAAATGTTTGTGTGATGAGCACGGTCATTTGTTCTGTGTCTGGGTGTAATCTATCTATAATATGTATATATTTAAGAAATATATAAGTATGTTTATCAGCTGTCTGGTACCCATAACACAAGCTCTGTTTAGCTTAGGACTAGACGGTGTTGTGTGATAGTTGTGGAAATATTATTATATATTATTATTATTATTATTAGTTACCATGGCCTAAGAACACAAATGAACGTACAATTAATAAAAGTCTTGTACTCTCTGTAAACATGGTGTATATTTTATTTTATTTAATTATTTTGCGTAATTTTAATTTAATTTTTATCAATTTTGTAATTTTGACTAATTGTAATGTTATTGTATTTTTTATTTTAATGACATTTTATAGTAGCTTTATGTTTTATAATGAGTTTAATTTATCTATTTTTTAATTTAATGTGATGTCAATTTCTAGAATGTTTGCATATGGACTGGTTTCCGAAATAAGTGTTTTTTTTTATTATTTTTTTTATTTTTTATAGCTCTAAAAAGAGGAATGGGTCGTAATTCAATACGCGGGACCGGTGCGTGTTGGTGAATGTCACGTGTCTTCTAATTTTTCATTCTAGGTCATGCCGGTTTCCTTACGATGTTTTTCTGTACCGTTTTGAGAGCAGTGGTGATGAAAAAAATTGACAAACTAATGCGCCCGGCTGGGTTTGAATTGCGACCTACAACTCGTAAGTCAGGATCGTTACCACTCGGCCACCACTGCTCTCTGAACACACTCTTTCTGTCTCTTATTTGATGATATCCCACCTCAAATGCACGCCATAATGATGGCGGTAAGTACCCTCTTTGAAGAGTGGCTGGAAGACGTCACGGCGCCCTCACCTTTCGCATGTCGTAGGTTCTCACCGGACATGGTAATAACGGGAATTTCCTGCACCTGATTCATGAGATTTTTTTCGAAGAAATTAAGTAGCATTATAAGTGTTGGGAGTTAAGTCGTCTCATCATCATTTCAGCCGAAGGACTTCCACTGTTGGACATAGGTCTCCTCCAAATGTTGCCACAATGAACGGTCCTGTGCCTCTCACATCCACCACATTCCCTCGACTCTCACCAGTTCATCGGTCCAGTGGAGGCCTCCCACTTTTTACTGGGGCGCGGTCACCACTCTAGAACTTTTCGTCCCCATTGACCATGCGTGAGCAATATGCCCTTTCCACTGCCACTTTAGTTTGGCAATTCTTCGGGCTATGTCGGCGACCTTGATTCTCCTGCGTATATCTTCATTCCTGATGCAATCACGCAAGGAAACTCCGAGCCCTTTCCATTGCCCTTTGTGTAACTGTAAGCCTTCTCATATACCATAGTCTAGTCGATCTCAACCGACTGTTTGAGCAGCCCTGAGATGTTCGGGCCGCGAAACCGGTCGGCATTCGGTACGCCTACGCTCTCAATATCAGTACTTCGCTTGCTTCACTACTGCTTCGGCCTCCGTTACAAGAGGAAGCGATTTATTATGTATACTTCTATACTAATACTAGCAGTCTCGACAGACGTAATATAATAGAATAGAATATATATTTATTTCATTAATTAGTAAAAAACGGGTGACATGTCACTTACAAATAAGAATTTCACAAGTGCATTCGGTGTATTTTATTTGGTGTACTATGTCGGGGAGGGGATCTTTTGCAACCTATAGTGTAATTTTTCACACACGGTTGAATTATAAAAAACAAGTTTAAGAAGTTTCGAATTTAAGATCCCATCAGGTCCTAAACCTGAAATTACTTATAAAGTAGGAGCTTAATTTTATTTAATTAAATTTTATAACTGCTTAAAAACATATAAATATTAAAACTTAATAGGTATATATACAAATTAAAGTAGGAGTGAGAGTCAAAGCCTATGCTGACGGGGGAGAGTCATTTTTTTATGAAGCAGTTTGCCTCTCTCGAATTTGTTTAAACTATGTCGCCTATTCATTTGAGAAATGAAAGGAGTTAAATAGACCATACTTCACGTTAGCAGTTCCGGGACCTTTTAGGCCGCAATCGTCAGTGAAGTCAGTTTTTCGATCATATCGCGATGGAGGTCGTGGTCTTGGATGCCATGGGTCTTTTCCAAGCATTTTTCAGAGGATTTTAGTATCGGTGCGACGTGGGAAACCACCTGCAGCTTTCAGTGCCATTCTGTGTTGTCTTTCTATTTTCGTCAGATTGCTCTTGCTGTATCTTGGTAGAAGTTGAATGACACCATAATCAATACTGGTAAGAGGCATGTTTGTTATGATGAGCAATTTTGTTTCAATTTATACTTTAGATCGGTACCTTATGATGGTATTTAGGGCGCGTTTTACTCGTTCCAGCTTTTCAACTCAAACATTTTTTAATAATCTTCGTCACACAAGTTGAACCATCATGGTGGTCGACCTTGAAAGTAGAATGTGGGGGCTCCGCGTATAGCATTATGGTTTACGACGTAAAGGGAGGAACCAACCCTTGCTTAAAATCGCTTCCGCCCATGCTCTAGGCCGCAGCCTGAAGACGGCGAACGAAGAGCGGATATGAGGTAGGAGCGGATATTGCTCAGACACTCGCAGGTACATTCGGAAACAGTGTAAACCACCCGCATTTGCTTATAAATGTTGTTTGCCGAACATACACCGCCCGAAGTAAACACTTATATTACAAAGGTTTTTTCACGCGTCTGTACTTGCTAGTTTCTTGGATCTGAGAATATTGTTAATGTTCAGATTATATTTCTTATACTAATATTTGTTTTAGACAATTGCTTGAACAAAATCCAAAACATAAACTAAACGAAAGTAAGTTCTTTTTTTAAAACCTCAATATTGTTGTAGCAACTAATTACCTGATTCTATCCAGACTTTAAATTAAGAATCTGCGAACGAATTTGAATTAAGAATGTTTATCAAAATGCCTGAGACGTTTCCCAGTTGCTAAGCGGCTCAGAGGTAATTAATAAATAAGGCCTAAAAAGAGGTTGTGAACTCTAACTTCTTGTGTATGTTATTTTTGTTCTCCTCATGTATCTTTTGCAAAATAATGAAGACATTAGTGATCTATCTTACTACATTAATCTCAAATCAAAAGCTATACTGCTCTTTAAGTCACCGCACACAAAAATATGTTCTGGTGAGCGCGAAACGAGACGCAAAACCTCCTTATAGAAATTCCGTTTAATAAAACACTATTCCCGTAACCTATCAACACAGTATTCTAACGAGAGAGAAAAAACCGGCACCTTTACTTTTACAACACCCACTAAAACTTTTTTATGGCTGGCAACACTCGTAAAAGGTATAAATAAAATAAAGCCGCTGGCAACATTGACAGCGGGTGAGCGCGGGAAACGTAATAATTTCCACGTTTTGGCGACTCGAGTTGTGGGCTCTTTTCGATTATAATTTATAGCCCGGAATGAGGGCTGGGTTCGGTATCAGGGACACTTTCCCGTGTATAATGCCATAAATACTATCGTAAAATTGTTTGCTTGCTCCAAACTGTAATCTGATCACGTCCGATTGCTAGTAAAAGCGAAATGTGCGAATTTACTCATTTATTTATGTTTTATTATCGGTAATGCAATTATGGGTGAGAATAAATTACCAATAAAAAAACTTTTTTAAAAACAAGCTTTCAATTAAATGGGCTAAAAAGAAGAAAATAAACTTTTCCTCTATAACTTTTACTATAAATTTATAACGGCATTACACAATTTATATGATACAAAAGCTTGTCGCGAGATTTTGAAAATATTAAAATCAATAGATGAAGTTACTTAACTTATTTAATTAATGAAGTTATTTAGCTGTGTATTTACACAGTTAAATCTCGCGACAAGCTTTTATATCATATAAATTGTGTAATGCCGTTATAAATTTATAGTAAAAGTTATAGAGGAAAAGTTTATTTTCTTCTTTTTAGCCCATTTAATTGAAAGCTTGTTTTTAAAAAAGTTTTTTTATTGGTAATTTATTTTTTAACTTTTTAGTTATACCTTTTTTAAATCACATTTGTATTCTCAGCAAATCCTTTCATTTGTTACCCATATTATAGGAAAGCATAAGAAACTTAGTCTGCTATCTTTAGAAGTCTGCCAGGTCTTTTTTTAATTTTATTTTTTATGGAAGGTAAAATCATCCAATGACATCCCCCGCCCTTGGGCTTGGTTTGGTCTGTTACCGGACGGACGGACAGCGAGGTACCCATTGCCCGCCGTCCGCAAGCCCGCGCCTACGGTGGCAGGAAATCGGGATCGGAATTACGGCAGCGGCTGCGGCGTGAGCGCCGTTGCCTGATGAGGTCGACCTCCTCCTTTGCTAGCATTACTGCTTCGCAGAAGGAGGCGACCACCTGAGAAGTCTACTAGGTTGGATTTATGAAACAAAAATGATGAGGGTGGATCGTAAGACTAACAATCAACCTAACTTACATGAAATAGCCACTTGAGAAGTGTTGTGTTGAGTTTATCTACCTGGGATCCTGGGAAATGCGGAAAAGATTCAAGCACCGTAAAAAGATTGACGCTCTTGAAATGTGACGCTGGAGGCGTCTACTGAGGATAAAACAAACTGTTCAACGCACTAACGTTTCCATTCTTAAAGAGCTTTGCATCAAAACAAAAACTTTCGTCGATTGTGTGTGAACAGCGAGTTTTTAAGATGTTTGGATATATCATACGCAATGAAAGCTCTTTGGAACGTTTAGTGGTACAGGGAACAGTAGAGGGCCTACGTTCTCGCAAAAGCCGCAACCAACCTACCAGACGATCCATGACCACTACCACTCCACCAAGAGTATGACTGAGAAAAAGGAGAATATTAGATTTAGAGTATGTCACTTTATTTTTCATGTTACTCTCTGTAAGCCCTTTCAATCGGTAACTATTTTGTAGGAGTGTATTAAAGCTAACTAGCGGAACCCTCCGTGCGCGAGTCCAAGTCGCTTATGACCGGTTAGAACTTATTTTATTCGATCCGAAACTCGATGGGATTGGGTCGTTTTATTGAGGAACTTCTATGGCAAACTTCCAGCTCCATCACCAGACCCCGACTGCCATATTGAATCAAAGTATTGGACTTAAAGTCACCCAAAGAGCAATGGAAAAGGCAATGCTCGGAGTTTCCTTGCGTGATCGAATCAGAAATGAAGATATCCGCAAGAGAACCAGGGTTGCCGACATAGCACGTAGAATTGAAACATATAAACTTAAGTGGCAATGGGCTGGGCACATTGCACGCAGAACAGATGGCCGTTGGGGCCGAAAGGTTCTGAAGTGGCAGCCGCGTACCGGAAGACGCAGCGTTGGAAGGCCTTCGCTCCAGCGACCCTGACCGATGACTTGGTCAGGGTCGCTGGAGTCCGATGGATGCGAGACGCACAGGACCAGCCATTATGGCGACGCTTGGGGGAGGCCTATGTCCAACAGTGGAAGTCTTTTGGCTGAAATGATGATGATGATTATGATTCATCATTACAAATCTAACGAGACCAAAGACGAGAGGGTTGTGTCGTTTCATTGCGGAGTTCTTGTAGCCACCTTCCAGCTCCATCATCAGACCCTGGTTACCATATATCATCCAAGCACTCGTTAATACAAATCAAACGAGCCCAAATTCGAGGTGGTTGTGTCGTTTAACTGTGGAGTTCCTATGACCACGTTTCAGCTCCATCATTAGACCCTGGTTACCATATAAGATCCAAGTACTCGTCATTACAAATCAAATGAGCCTAAAGTCGATGGCGTTATATCGTTTAATTGCGGAGTTCTTATGGCAACCTTCCAGCTTCTTCATCAAACCCTGGTTAACATATAGGATCCAAGTACTCGTCAATACGAATCAAACGAGCCCAAATTCGATGGGGTTGTATCGTTTAACTGCGGAGTTCCTAAGACCACCTTCCGACTCCATCATCAGACCCTGGCTACCATACTTGATCAAAGTACTCGTCAATACTAATCAACAGAGCTCAAACTCGATGGGGTCGTATCGTTTAACTGTGGAGTTCCTATGACCACCTTCCGGCTCCATCATCAGACCCTGGCTACCATATAGCATAAAAGTACTCGTCAATACCAACTAAACGAGCCCAAATTCGATGGGGTTTTGTCGTTTAAGTGCGGAGTTCCTGTGACCACCTTCCAGCTCCATCATCAGATCTTGGTTACCATTTACCATATAGGATGAAAGTACTCGTCAATATGAATCAAACGAGCTCAAATTCGATGGGGTTGTATCGTTTAACTGCGGAGTTCCTATGATCACCTTCCGGCTCCATCATCAGACCCTGGCTATAATACAAAATCAAAGTACTCGTCAATACTAATCAGGCGAGCCCAAACTCGATGGGGTGGTATTGTTTTATTGCTGAGTTCCTATGGCTACCTTCCAGCTCCATCATCAGATCAGCTCCATGTCATCATAATGTTGCATTGTCACCCGATTTACACATGCATGTAAAATTTTAGCTCAATCGGTTGAAGATATCTGCTTTAAAATTGAGTTGCAAGATTTGAGCCGAACATACATAGTTACATACAGTGCAAGCTAATAGAAAGCTTGTAAAAAAGATAGTTGATTGACAGCGAATAAGTAAACACAGCAAATTTGCATGTGATAAACGCCTTAAGCAACTCCACTGACGCACTAATGCGTAAATTAAGCTGGTAAATTATATATTACTTAAAATTCACTAATTTACCTACGTAAAACTGTGATTCGCAAAATAACAAAAATTGCTAATTAAAAAAACTACAATTTCGTTTAGATTGAGATTGCCATAAAGAATATAATTATGTCATAATTATTTATTTATGTTAATCTAGAGTATAGCAGGTACGTGAAAATTAGGTTGTCTCGTTTAAAAACAAAATTTTCGACAGAATAAAACGTTAAACTTATCGCTTATTTTGCCTTTTATTTTTTCTCTATTACTGGCCAACATAAAACAGTAAGAATAATAACAAATGAATCAAATCTGAATTCAAACTTGCTATAGATTTTCAGTATCTAGTTCACGTAATTTTTAGTATCTAACAAGCTATATAAGCGCGAATTATGCCTTTCTCACACTGGATTCATTATGATTTGAAGACGTCACGTTAAGGCCCCAAAACATTTAGCTATACTATAATAACTCATTATCATCATCAGCTTTTTCATGTTCCGACTGCTGGGACATAGGCCTCCTCTCTAAGAGAGAGAATGGGCCATAATCCACCACGCGGGCCCAGTGCGGGTTGGTGAATGTCACATGTCTTCTAATTTTTTGTTCTAGGACATGCCGGTCTCCCCCACGATGTTTTCCTTCACCGTTTTGAGAGCAGTGGTGATGAAATAAATTACACAAAGTAATGCGTCTGGCCGGGTTTGAGCCCGCGACCTACAACTCGTAAGTCGGGCCCGTTACCACTCGACCACCACTGCTCTCATAATAATATGGAATAACTTTTGTTTCGGTTTCTCATTCCTACTTTCCACTTCCCCATAACTTGTAAATGGCTGAACTCATTTAGATAAAACATAACTAAGAACCATAGTTAGTAAGCCAGCTTTTAAAAAAAATCGTATTCAAATCAGTTAACCCATTTAAAAGTTACAGTGCTACAGATAGACACAGATACAACACCGATGACACATAACGATCAAACTTGTACTTATTTGTTCTTGTCAGCAAACCGTAGGGGCCCAGCAGGGTCAGACCCTACTGGGCCCAAGGGTCTGCTTCTGAAAGGAAGGTTTGACCCCCGTATGAAAGGCAACGAAGGAACAGGAATGGATTTTAAGTCAGTAAAAGTCTGACACTATCTCCCGTTCCGCCCAAGAGCGGAAGATGTCATTGAATGTTTTCCCACCTACAAAAAAAATACCTAAATGTGCAACGCTCTTTTTGCAAGGGTTTAACCGAATAATGATTTTCAATTCACAGACCCCAGCCAACCAATATGTTCACCATATTAGGAATAATTTAGAAACTGCATGGTGTGCTTTAAAAAGCGAAGTAAGCCAGGCCATAGTGATAATGAAAACGAACCCCACCCGCTAAAAGCTCCGGGTACTTTCGGCCCTTTTTCCGTTGGTATACCTCATAAACGATGGGCCGAGTCAATTTTTCCAAGTAAAATAAAGGTAGATATATACATATATACGTAAGGCATGTTTTCGCCTTTACCACTCGAAGAAAATTAAGAGGAAAGTGGTGGGAGTGTATTTTGAATGGCAAAAAGGTTTTGTGTGCATGTTTTTTTTTTTTGTGAACGTGTCTGTTGTAAGATGTGTTATTAATTTAATAAACAAGATGGAGTAACTTATACTTTAAAACTAAAATCTGAGTATAGAATAAAATTACGATTACTTACTACATTTTTTTTTTATTATTTATTTATTAATCTTTTATGCACACAAACAGTACAGAGGCGGACTTAATGTCTTAAGGCATTTTCTACCAGTCAACCTTTTTTTTTTAATTTTTAGAAACTAGCACTTGACAGCAATCCTACCTGATGACCTTTTTGAGATGCAGAGAAAAATTGTGGTAGGTGACCACATATTGCATATTATATATTATATACATATAAATATACATATATTTCACAACTATCACACAACGTCGTCTAGTCCCAAGCTAATCATTGTGTTATGAGTACTAGACAACTGATAAAAATACTTATATATTTCCAAATACATACATATTATAGATAAATTACTCCCAGACACAGAACAAATGATCGTTCTCACCACACAAACATTTGTCCTGGGTGGGAATCGAACCCACGACCTCCGGCTTAGCAGTCAGGGCCACTAACTACTAGATCAACAAGCCAGTCATATATAATAGATACAACCACCCGAAATTATCTATCAGGCAGTAGCCCACCAGACATGACACCCGTCTGGTCGGAAGATCCTCTCTTTTCAAAAGGAGGTGTGTGGGACTTTACTCTCTGTTCCGCTTATCTCCAATTGTGTATAGATTGAGGGCTAATCTATCTTTAAATAACAGAGTTTTCTTTCAACTAAACTCTAAATCAATAGTTTAAAGCTATCAGACAGAAGTAACCAGACAAATTGAACGGTAAACCTATAGAAGTGTAGAGTTAAGGGCACTTCCGGTACTGAGGAAAGGGATCGTCGGATACTTGACATGGCACCGCTTAGTACGCTCCTGTACCTCTACCATGAGTTTTAAGCAATAGTATTGGTCGCTACTCGATATCTACGCCGTAAATATTTTGTATGGCAAATTTTGGTTCTGCAAGTGACCGCTAGAGGCGCTGCAAAATTTGCCATACAAAATATTTACGGCGTCGATATCGAGTAGCGACGAATGCTATTGCTTAAAACTCATGGTAGAGGTACTGTACTAAGTACACAGACGTATTTGATGCACCGTTTTGACTACAAGTCATAGTCTATGTGATAGACGTACTTAGTAATGGTTATTGTTCAGCCTTCCTTTTTAGGGTCTTTATTACTAAAGACGTATAGTTGACTATCCGTCTATCTGTCACCAGTAGTGCTATTCTCTAAGAAAACGAAACGCTGCCGCAACTACGAACATCCAAATAGGATACATTGAATTCACAATCCAATGTATAGGGGCATTAGGTTGACAATCCAATGTATCCTATTTGGGTGTTCGTTGTTGAGGCAGCGCTGCGTTTTCATAGAGAATAGCACCACAGGCTGCATATGCCAGCTGTGCTTATGAACCATGTTAGCAAATTGAAATTTTGACATATAATGTGTTTCTGTTGTCCCAGTAACAACAAATAATAATGACAGAAAAATACATAAAAAGTGGGGCTCCCTAGCAACAAACGTGATTTTTTTGCCGTTTTTTGTAACGATTGATACGGAACCCTTCGTGCGCTTGTCCGATTCGCACTTGGCTGGTTTTTCTTTTTGTTTTAACGGCACACGGAAATGTGTAAGTTGAATTTAAATCTGAAAATTCATTGTGCGCATATCCGCACAATGAATTTTCAGATTTATTCCCGTGTCCACCGGGCGTTCCGCACAGTGGCGACACCCGAGCTTCACCTCCGCACGGATCTTGTACAGTTCGGTTAGTACCGGCGCCATGCGGAAGGTCACGATGACGTGAGGTCTTTTCAGCCACGCCTCAAAGAGGGGCCTCACCGCCTCAATCGTAGCGTGCCCAGCACAGGGTTGCGACAGTCGCTCTCGCCATTTCACCATGAGATCCCGCCGGAACTCTGTCCGCCATGTCGGAACTTGTCGCGGCAGCGGGGATTCGCCCCGGCGTTGCACAGATCGTGCATCGTGCAAGGCTGTTGCCTCCAAATCCCATGGTGGCAGGCCAGCAAGGAGGCTCGCCTCTTCGCGGGACACAGTGTTGTATCCGCGAATCATCCGTATGGCCATGACTCTCTGGCAGGCGTTCAGCAGGGCCGCCAGTCGCCTTCGCAACAACGGTGCCCACACCGGTGCCCGGGATCTCATGGTGAAATGGCGAGAGCGATTGTCGCAACCTCGTGCTGGGCACGCCACGATCGAGGCGGTAAGGCCCCTCTTTGAGGCGTGGCTGGAAAGGCCCCACGGCGTCGTCACCTTCCGTTTGGCGCAGGTGCTGACCGAACACGGCAAGTTCGGTCCGTACCTGTACAAGATTCGTGCGGAGACGACGCCCGGGTGTCGCCACTGTGCGGACCGCCCGGTGGACACGGTGGAGCACACAGTCGAGGTGTGCCCCGCTTGGGAAGAGCAGCGCCGTGTCCTCGTGGGGGCGATCGGCGGCGATCTCTCGCGCCGGGGCTTGGTTCAAGCCATGCTCCGGAGCGAGGAGGAGTGGCAGGCGGTCGCCTCCTTCTGCGAAGCAGTAATGCTAGTAAAGGAGGAGGCCGACCGCCTTAGGCAAAGGCGGACACGCCGCCGCCGCCGCCGGGTTTCCGATCCCAATTTCCGGCCACCGTAGGCGCGGGCTCGCGGACGGTGGGCAATGGGTAGCTCGCTGTCCGTCCGTCCGGTAACAGACCGGTCCGAGCTCAGGTCGTCTACGGCGCGCATCGTTCCCGCGCGCCTCAAGGAGTTGTCAGCAAACTGTAGGGGTCCAGCAGGGCCGAAGCCTACTGGGGCCAAAGGTTATGCGAGAGTGTCGCCACGGGCCCCGGGACAAAGGCGAGGAATGGAAAGGTAGGTTTTTAGTCAGTAAAAGTCTGACACTGTTTCCCGCCCCACCCAAGGGCGGGATTCGTCATTGGATGATTTTACCTACCCAAAAAAAAAAAAAAAAAAAAAAAAAAAAAAAAAAAAAAAAAAAAAAAAAAACACCGGTGCCCCGTAAAGGGCCATGGACCGAACGATGCCAACGTAGAGACACCGGCAGGAGGCGTCTGGACCACCCAGGTTTGGCAGAAGCCGCTTGAGTGCAGCCCCAAGCCGATTAAGTTGGGGAGCCAGACGTCGGAAGTTCACGCTGTATGGTGTAATAGTTTTAAACCTGACCGTTCTATTTCTATTTGATTGCAAATGTGCTGTTTTGTTATTTTTATTGTGCTATTGAGTACAACGTTGACTGGTCTACACGGTTCTTTTATGGTGATAAAAGGACAGTGTAGCCCAGTCAACATTGTACGAATATTCTTTAAAAAAAAATGTTAAGAATGTTCTTACAGTTTCTTTCCGATTCTTAAAGGAAACTGAATATGACATAAAAATATCAGATATATAGAATAAGATACGATACTTTTTAATTTTCGTAAGTATAGCTTGAGCACACAAGAATAATTCCTAAATCCATACCAGGCCGTTATAACAACAAAAAAAATAGGTACTCTTGTACTAACAGCGGGGGATTCTTCGCAGATTTCTTTCCAACTTTAAATCGAGCGTTAATTAGTTGGCGTGAGGACTTTGTGCCTTTTTTGCTCGAGCCCAGTAGCGCACGTAATCAATTAAACTTCTTTTTAATCTCGACTCAACGGCCGCCGCGATCGTCCGAGCGCAGCCATTTTGACTTTAAAAGTTTTGGTTTGCCAAACGATTTTTTTTTCTCCGAAACTCGTAGTTGTTTGTACATACATTAGCCGATTAGAGATTTAATGATAATAATTTGTTGACAAGTAACAAGGCTCATAGTATTAGTAAAACTAAATAAACATACGTCGCCCTGGAATGCATGGCCGCTTCTCAACGCGTATCAATACAAAAGATCTTCGCTTCTGGGTAACATAGCCACACTAAACCCGCTTAGAGCCAAGCATTGAAGTTCAGGAGAGATCTTTTTATACTCTCCCCAAGGTTAAGCCCTAAAAAAAACTTTTTACAAAAAAATACAACCGACTTCAAAAAACACCAAAAAGTGCAAAATAACTTCAATTTCGGAAGTCGGTGTTTCTATAATAGTTTGGTCTCTTCGTTATTCAACACCGACTTCTGAAATTGAAGTTATTTTGCACTATTTGGTGTTTTTTGAAGTCGTTTGTATTTTTTTTGTAAACAGTTTTTTTTTATTGTTGATAGGCTGGCGTTTGACCACTATCTCACCTGATGGAAAGCAAAGATGTGGCCGACGATGGAGCACGTTTCTATTTCACACTTTTTAGTGGTACCTAGTACCCCTCAGTCAAACTTAAACAGATACCTTCCGCCATTTGGTTCCATCATCAAATCATCATGACAATTCTAATAATACCAAACACCGCCAGGATACACGGAATTATTACAGAATTCCAGTTCTTACCTACCTTCCGGTTTCATCATCAAATCAGTCCCTATCCCTAGTATCCCGTCCCCTTCTTCCTTCAGTCACTCACCGACTACACATATAAACAAAGCAATTCTACTTGTTACGACAGTTCTGCAATGATTTTTTGAAGAGTTCAGTTCTAAATCTTCGAAGTTCATCATCAGATCAAAAAGATATTTTTATGGGACCAATTCGGAAGTATAATCTTTCAATCAAAACAAAAAATTTCGAAATCGGTCCACTATTGAACGAGATATCGGTGAACATACATAAAAAAAAAAATACATACAGCCGAACATAGAACCTCCTCCTTTTCGAAGGCGGTTAAAAAGCGTTGCATGTAGTCTTTTAAGATGTCATGGGACCATACAAAAATCCCACACTGTATGGTCTTATCCCCAAAAGGCTACGCGTCTTTTGAAGGTTTCATTCAGATACCAAAAAAAAGGAAAACAGATTACCGTTGGGGTTGAATTCTGGAGTAGCAACCGCATACCGGAAGACGCATCGTGTGAAGGCCTCCCACAAGGTGGACTGATGACCTGGTGAGGATCACGGGAATCCGATAGATGCGAAACGCACAGGTTTCATTGTGGCGACACATGGAGGAGATCTATGTCTAACAGTGGACGTATTTCAGCTCAAACGATGATGATGATGTTGATGAAGTAAAACAAAACTGTGAGTGAGTGAGTTGGGCTCGCGCACTGAGGGTTCATTTCAAACTTACTTAGGTAAATAGTTCAATTCCCGAATTGAGTCTTGAAGATTTTTCCGATAAGCAAAAAAAAAATTCTTTTTATGACGTAACAATAAATTTACTTTTTTCGGATTTATTCTCATAATTATGCTATAAGACCTTGCTTTATTGCAGGATTCTGGGTCAATGGGAAGTATCCTATGAATTTTGATTCCTTGAGAGTGTCGAAATATATCTTTTTTGTGACATAAACGGCCATATCTTTTTTTTTTCGTTAACTTTGAAGTTTAATTTATTCACAGCTTCAAATGATCACAGACTTAAATATAATGGTTTTAATTTCAACTCGTTATGTCTACGCATCCCCGAGATAAACGGTCTTGACAGACAGACGGACAACAAAGTGATCCTGTAAGGTATCCCTTTTTTCCTTTTGAGGTACGGAACCCTAAAAAGAAGGACCAAATGTGAATCCAAATGCAGATTAACGCCCGGTTTCCACCAAAGCGGAGAGGAGAGGAGACGAGAGGAGATGTGCTGCGAAGCTGGCAGGCTAGCAGGGTGTAGCGGAGACGAGATGTGAGCTTTGTGTAGCAGAGATGTGAGCTGTGAGAGACGAGAAGTAGGGAGAAGGCAGCGATGTGCGCGAGTCCGTGCACCGCCCAGCCGCCCGACTAGACACATCTCCGCTCTGCCGCACCGCTTGCTCGCTCGCCGCACAAAATTCCATAAAAAAATGCGACATCTCCTCTCCTCTCCATCCATTTCCACCAAAGCTAAGCGGAGAAGAAATGTGGAAATAACTAAATCGGATTGGTTTATTTAAACACACCCAACTATCAACCAAGCCTGGCTAATTCAATACTTTCTCCAAAAAAACACGAACACGGAAATTATTACATTTATTATTACAACAGTATTAACAGACATTAGGAGCCTGTCTGCAGCTGTTTCATTTCCTTAATACAATAATTTGGAAACTGTGTGTCTCTTTAATCCACGTTGAGGCGGACGGACAGACATACAACACAATTTGTGTATTATTAGAGTAGCAGGAGGATTACGGGGAGTTTCCTTCAAGAGGGAGATATTGTGATGTGGTACAAGTTGAAGACTCACGCGGGAAAAGATAAATGGACTTAGGGTTACAATTTAAAAAAAAACTAGGCAAGTGCGAGTCACACTCGCACACGGAAGGTTTCGTACAAACTAACTTATGTAAATACTTGAATTCCTGAATCGAATCTCGAAGATTTTTCAAATTTTTGTGAACGCACCCACGATACAGAAGTATGGGACGAAGTAATAAAAATAAAATTCTTGAAATTTCATAATATATTCACAAAGACCTCTCTCTATAGTGAACCGGTGACGGTCGCAGGATTCTAATGGATGTGAGACGCACAGGACCGTTCATAGTGACTACACTTAGGGGAGGCCTATGTCCAGCAGTGGACAACTTTCAGCTGAAATTGTGATGATAATTCACAAAGGATGGTCGTTTCACAAACATGTCTGTGGGTACTGTCTTTAAGAGTGAACCTGCTGAAATTTCCAAAGATTTGCAGGTTCACTCAGGCCCTGGGAAAGGCCCTGGAACGTAGGAACACAGGCGAGCTTTAGTCAGTAAAAGTCTGACTTCCGCTCGCTCTACCCAGAGCAAGAGCAGTTATTTGAAGATTTTTCCATAACGAAAAAAAAATATTGATGAATACGACTTCATCATCACAATCAACTTAAACGTAGAAATCGTACAGTTTGTAAGCGTACATATGTTGTTAAAACATCTTTCATTAAGAGATTTTTCATTTTCCTTGGTCCGTACTTGTATGACAAAATCAATAAAATAATTAACATTTATCCATTAACTAGGATCCAGTGCAAAATGAAAATTCAAGAATACCTACAAAGACTATCTTATGATGAAACGGAAGCGATTTTAAACATTCCCAAATAGTTTTTGCGCACTGCTTTGCCTTCTCAAAAATTTACCTAATGAGACATGATCATCAGTTACAACTTACAACACATAAATGCATAGATACCAGATATACACTTACATAAATACTAAACTATCTAAAAACGTTGAAATATTTATAAATGGCTACGAAAGTTGCTCACTTAATGTAAAGGGGTCAAAATGTAATCCGAGATACAGGCTACCGCCTAGTTCGGATACAGACAGTCCCAAGTAATATATATTACAAATGTAAGTCATTATTATTAAGTTGTACATAATCTTTTTCTCAATGTTGTAATATTGTGTGTAATTTTTGGTGGTGAATAAAATTTATTATTATTATTATTATTATTATAATCGATGTATGTTTGAAAAACGCTGTCGCTTATAACTGGAGACGAGTCGAATGCCTGTACGAAGTCTGCGGTAACCATTTCTGTGGTTTTTGTTCCGAGCAAATATGATTAGGTTCACTTACTGGATTACACTAATCTAGCCCCCGCAGAGCGTTTAGAGAAAATTTGATCACGTCATCCTTATCGTGGTGAGCAGAATAATTGGCAGAACTAACTTTTTGAGCGTGTTTTGGAAAAAAGTTGATAATATCCCCTTGTCTTGTCAAGACAGCGCTGGGGTATCGGCGGCATGCTTGAATACTAAATGTAGCCTAACTTAAATGAGGCACGGTAAGACATGTCTGCCTCAAGCGTCACATAGATATCGGAAAAAACTGTGGGGCAAAGTAGCAGAGTTGATGCCTTGAGACACTGTGACGGAGTCGCGGGAGACCTCGAAGGGGATGACGAGATCTTCTTATTTTCGTGTCGTTGTAATAAGAGTGTCCATGGAGTTTCTTGCACGTTCAACTATTCTGATTCTGATTCTGTACTCTAACTATTTTTTTCTGACCAGTATTTGGCAACCTGTACAACTCTAATACTGGCCTCGTATAGATCCTGACGCAGCAGCTCCACTCTGGCACTGTGTTAGAGATGGGTCGAGGAAACTCCATTTGGCCAGATCACAGATATGTCAAACTGGCATATCTGTGGGCCAGATGGTTTTTACAGCGGCCAATCTGAGTCCGCAGTCGGTTAAGTTTACAGATTGGCCAGTGTAATTCGCGTCCAGAGGGAGATGCTCTGAAGGTGTAATGATGTGTGGTGGAGTTGGGTAATGACGGAATGAAATAGATAGATTGTGGTGAAAAGTGAACGGAGTATAGGGAGGCTGTTACCCAGAAGCTGGGCATAATAACAAAAAGAAATCTTAAAATAACATCCAGATTCATTTTACTCTCCTATTAAAAAGAAACTTTACGCCGCATCGCAAAGCGGGGCAGCCATTCGTTCGCAGTTTAAAAACTTCAAAATTGGGTGCTTTCTCGAGTCCGCGACGGTCTCGTACAGTCGTCGCTAATTTCCCATGAGGCGAGTCACGGCGAACCGCAAACTGCCGCGATAAACAACCCAGAGGCTGCAGGAATTAATAGGCCCTACTGTATATCTTTCTTTTTTATTTACTTACTAACTTGCCTTACTTTTTAAAGCTCAGAACGGTTGAAGGGGTGCTCAGAGCGCACGTCCGTTCCTCTCTAGGTACCTAAGCTACGAATCAAAGACTTGCAGTTTTAAATAGTATACGTACTACCACTTGGAGCTTCAGATCACTGTCTAGTGAAGTCTGTATCGTCCTGGTCTCCGCCTGACTGCGACTTTCGCGGTGATCCCTAAGTTTTAGCTACATTTTAAGGTTCCGTACCCAAAGGGTAAAAACTGGACCCTTTTACTAAGACTTCGCTGTCTGTCTGTCTGTCTATCACCAGGCTGTATCTCAAGAAACGCGATAGCTAGACAGTTAAAATTTTCACAAATTATGTATTATTTTCTGTTGCTGCTATGACGACAAATACTAAAAACAGAAAATGTAAATATTTAAGTGGGGCTCCCGTACAACAAACGTGATTTTTTACCGTTTTTTACTACGGGCGGTGCGGAACCCTTCGTGCGTGCGTGAGTCCGACTCGCACTTGGCCGCTATTTTTATATATTGCAGGTCAACTTGTATGTTGTTTAAAATGTGATTGTCGTAATTCGTAGTTATTTACGGAATTATAACCATGACAATCATCATTTCATCAAAACAAAACTCGAATCAGTTCGACTTTCGCTATTGACATAGTATCATGTCATACGGTATCTTACTATGGGGACGGGCTGCAGACATCCACTCTATTTTTATATTACAGAAAAGAGCCATCAGAGCCATATACAATCTCCGCCGGTGCGATTCTCTAAGGGAACTGTTTAAAGATATTAACATCATGACGGTACCTTGTCAATATATCTATGAAAACATCATGTACGTTAGAAAGAATCTTCACCTTTTTAGTAAAAGAGGTGATAGGCATAATTATGTTACAAGGAATAGGGACCTTTTAGTTCAACCAGGTTTCAGACTGGCTAAAGTAGCGTCTTCTTTCATGGGGTACTGTTTAGAATGTTACAATAAAATACCTCGTCACATATTAGAACTCAATGAAACAAAAGGAGATCATTCATTTTGGTCCAAATTCCAAAGTGCCGGCCAAGAAAAAAAAATATGGTAATCTGTTAGAGCTTGACCCCTTGAGCATTTTTTATTATCGCACCAAAACTGTAGGACCATTGCCCTGGATTTTATTTAAGTTTAAAAAATCATTTTCCGGACATTTTCGGTACCATGAATTGTAAAAACAAAGAGTTAGACCTTGAATAGAAACTTCCATGTAGTTTCTTTTTAATCAAGAATAAAAGAAAAAAAGGAACAAAAAAAAATGGACAAATGACACTTCAGTTTACCAGAATACTCTTAGCTCCGGGTCTCCGCATCGCCTCTAGGTAATTAAGTACTGTTGAATCTGGCTCGGGGATGTGGGCACTGGTTCTAAGCTACCGTTTGCCACCACACAATGTGGCGACTTCCCCTCCCTTAGCTACTGAACGCTCGCTCCTCCTTGAACATCTTATCTTTAGTAAGTATCAAAAGCAACGTGTGTGATAGAATTCACTCCCTCCCCGATTGATCACGGTCTGGAAGACCAAAATCTACAATGTTGCCTCAGTTAGATTCCATCCTCGATTTCTTGAGTCTCAGTCGCTGACACGACAGCAGCGTTCGGTTCAATTATGGACCACGTACAATTCATCCTGAATCATAGTTCAGGGGAGATTGTAATGACTGAAGACCGTCGCCGGAAACTCCTGGATGATATATGGGGTCTGAAAAACGAAAAGAATGCAGCTCTATGCGACGTAAACAAAGCTCAAGCAACAAAGCAGAGTTCCGCGCGCTGTGATAAAACGTGACCTAGAACCCACTCACCTCGCCTTCTAGCACCGGAAGTAGAGGTTTCTATGTCTGTTCTTTTTCGCCCCTATAAGAGTATCGTTTTCGATAACTCTGACAAAGCGAAATACTTAACCAACAGCCCACAGTTCCAATGTTCCCCTATCCCTTAACCAATAGACAAAACTCACCTCAATATAAGAGACGCTAAAGTTAAACGTATAGCTTCCCTCGCACTCATCGAAAATCCTAATGATCCTTTATCCTCCGTCGTCCCGAAAAAGTGGAGAATATCATCAAAAGGTTCCAGTTCCGGAAAGACTTCGGCTTTGCGGTATCTTCAACAAGGTGTTCAAACTGGTCGCATCCCAACTCATAATACTAATGACCGTCTGCATCTTCAATGGTGCATTAAGGATTAACATGTCCCTCCAAGCGTGGAAAAAGGTCACTGATAACGGTATTCCTAAACCATGCAAGTTCAAGTCAAGTCTGACCCCTCCAGCTGGAGCTACCTTCCCATGAGTCCATTCAATGTTCTCGGTACAATCTATGAGAGGCTTATTTACAAGCGGCGCAGAGATTATGCTGAAGTTAAGAGTGTTATTCCCAACGGTAGTTTGGTTTCCGAATCGAACACTAGTGCATCCAACAAGTCTTGCGAATTGTTAAATACCTATTGGCTGGTTTCCAGCATAACGCGAAGACGGGCATCTAGTTTTTTGACTTAGCGAAAGCTTTTGACAAAGTGCGACATAGTGGTTTATCATTCAAGCTATATCAACTCGGTGTACCAGATTGTCTACTACTAATCTTGCGAAACTTTTTGTTGAATCGTACCTTCCACTGTCACATAGAAGCACTACCAGATGGAAGCGCTCCCTCTATGTGATAGTGGGGAGATCCCCAGCCATGTGAGCAGGAGTTCTTCAAGGCTCTCCCTCTGATCACCACGTATACCAATCCGATCCCTTGGGAGAAGCAAGCTAAATACCTCGGTGCGAGCTTAAATCAGCATTTGACCTTAGCTAAGTACATAAAGCAAAGTTCTACGCGTGCCGCTTTCTCACAAAGCAGGCTCCACTATATCCTGCCAATTCGTAAGTATGTTCGCATTTTTAATACCATCTCCATAGAAAGCAAATGCTTCAAAAGTGATTTCTAAAAATCCGCGGGGCTTCTTATCATGTCTGAAATGAGAGTTCAGTTAAATCACAAAATCGAGATTTTATGGGGAGATCATAAAATCTCCATCATTCAGCAGTTTATGAAACGCTTTCCAAACGTTTCTTTGACATGCTGCTATGGGACACCGCAACCCTGCCTTCTGATGCAGGCAGAGTCGAAGCCTACTGGGGCCAAGGGTTTGCTTCCGAAAGGAAAGCCTGGCCCTGGTATCTAAGGCCACGAAGGAACGGGGTGGGTTTTTAGTCAGTAAGAGTCTGACACTATCTCCCGCTCCACCTAAGGGCGGGAGATGTCATTGGATGATTTTACCCACCAACAAAAAAAAAACCCTGCCTTCCGAAACTGACCCTCCATTCATTTCCGAAATTCGCCATCATACGCTTTTGGGATTTGAAAATATTCCTGTAGTTCTAGAGGATAACTATATGGGTACTTGATATGACTTTTCTAAAGAATAAAAACATTGAGCGTTGGATATATCGGTATTTTTATTCTTTGAAAATCTCAACAAATCGCAATGAAGACACAACTACAGTGCATATGTAGGAGATTTCATTTTTTGAGAACTTATTTCTTTGAAAACCAATAATTTTTGAACTCGAATAAAACCGAGACTAATGGTCCCACAGCATTGTTGTCATAATAAAAAATGCTCGGGAAGACAAGTTCTAACAGAATACTGTATTTTTTTTCTTTGGCCGGCACTTTCAAATTTGGACCAAAAATGTATGGACCGTGGGTGATCTCCTTTAAATCTTGTATTAAACGCACACTATGTACACGGGCATATTATAGCTTGGATGATTATATTCAAGATAAAAATGCTTGGGTTAATGCTGGTCCAGCTCCACTACCAGCAGGGCGTACAAATTGATTGGAAAATACTTTTTTATCTTTTTATTTAATATTAAATTATTATTGTATAATGTAGAAGCATTTATTTTCAAAGTTTGTAAATGTGAGTACCATGGAGCAATTTACGGTTTTTGGATATTGGACTTGTTTGACATAAATGAGCATGGTGGTTGAGAGTTGTCATGCTCACTCAAATGTCTCACTGATGGTGGCGCGTGTGTTGGATCATTCGGTTCCCTTCAAAATGGTTGAGCTGAGTGGTGCTGATATGCGCGTCATGTCCGTGAACGGGCGCTGTCAGTTGAGACTGGTCATCTCTTAGCTGCCAGTGGTTTATTTTAATATCTTTATTTAGAATGCCTTTTTTTTTGTCTTTACTTTATTTTATTGACATTGTTCTCACATAATAGCAGCGACAAGAAACATGTAACAGAGATATTTGTTATACATAAAATGATTGAAAAGAGTGTCCATGGAGTTTCTTGCACATTCTTCTCCATAGAGATCTACGCTTTGGAATGTGCAATTAGCATCATTTTTTTCTGACAGACTGACACCTTGACCTTTCAAAAGTGCCTGTAAATGGTTTATTTGAAATAAATGCTTTTGAGTTTGAGTTTGAGTTTGAGTTTGAACGGTTATTTCATGAAAAAGTCATTCATTATGGTAAAAATCATTCATTATGGTAAAAGTTATTCAATATGATAAAAGGCGGACTAACTTTGAGTATCCCCTAAAAAACATTCATGTGTGGGTACACATGAATGTTTTTACACACAGCCTTAAATTCATAGACACGACACAAAAATTCTTAATTCTTTTTAGAGTCGAAAAAACACACTTGTACACGAAATAAAAGAAAATAAACAATTATGTTGGTTTAATTAAAACGTAAGAAAGCGTGAACCATGTAATTATGTACGTACAAATGCAAACTTACAAAAATTCTGCTGCGTTTTAACAACGGACTTTGCAGTTCATTTTTTTTCGCGCTGTTGAAATAACTCTCAGCCTTTGTAGAGCTCAAAATATTTGGAGTGACACCAGGTAAATACAAAACACTGACTACCTCCTTTAAAAAATTTAAAAAAAAAGCATAAACATAAAGTTTGCGTCTGCTCAGTTTGAAGACTGATTTACGGATTCTTTATATTCTTCGCATAATCATGGCATGCAAGATTCTTGCATTCTTTTGTGCGAGTTACAGGCATTTGTATTTGGGTCTATACGCAAGTAAGTTACACACAGAATGTGTAGCACGGGAATGGACGCAGAGATGCTTCTAATTCCATTGGGTCCAACAAATTTGTTCCGGTCTGGTGCAAATAGGTCGTGCCGCCCGTCGCTCTGACAGTACGTGTGTATGTAGGTATTGTGTCTAGTAGGGATGTAACGGAAGTGATTATATCAGAACCGAAATCGGAAGCGGATTTTTTAAATTTGGTTTATTGGAATCGAAACCGGAATCGTTATCGGGATCAGAACCGGAATCGAAAACAGATCCAATAACGGAACTGAAATCGGATCCAGAATCGGAAACAGAACCGAAAACGGATCCAGAATCGGAAACGGCACCGAAATCGGAACCAAAATCGAAAACAGAAACGAAACCGAAATCAGATCCAGAATCCAGAATCGGAAACGGAAACGGAACCGAAATCAGATCCAGAATCGAAAACAGAACCGAAATGTGATCCAGAATCGGAAATGGAACTAAAATCGGAAAGGGAATGGAACCGGAATCGAAGTCGAGATCGGAAGTGAAGTCAAAAACATCAATTGATTAACAAGTCAAAAACTCGGTTAATTAAGACAAAAATTATGTCCAATACACACGAAACAAAATAACAAGTGAAAGAGTAATCGACAGCAGGCACAGGGGAAGGAAGTTTCCTCACGTGACCAGTTCTTATGGACATATTTGTATCTCCGATATAAATTCCGATTAAAAATTATAGGAACCGAAATCGGAATCGGAGGTGCAAAATCAATCGGAAGTTCCGACCTTTCCGAATCGGAATCAAACCTCCGTAACATCTCTGGTGTCTACTATATGTATCTAGATACATATTTGGCTCCGTAATATGAAGGGATTCTTTATTATATATTTTACCTTAGTTTTCAGTCAAATTAAATTAGGTGTAGGTACCACATGCTGGAGTAGGTACATATGTAATGTATGTACTACCATTTTGCTTACGATTTCGTTCGGCAAGTATTTTTATCAAGTTTGTTATCACAAGTCATAAGATTATTTTATAAAAACTTAACACGTTTTTATATACGTTGCATAAAAACACTTACTAATTAGAACTATAATATTCCTTCACTAAAGGCTGCTAGTAACTAAAATATGGCGTCATAAAACTCCTCCGCATCGCTGTGGACTGAAAGTGTGCCCAAAAGGCTGGCGGCATTGCCGCTATATGGCAATGCTTAATCTCTGACCGAGGTAAAAGCCAGCCATTGGGTCATGCGAAGTGTCAACTAAGCGTTTGGATAGTTCTTTAAAAAGCTTATTTGTTTATTAAAGTGTTCTAAGTAGGTAATTCCAGTATGTGGCAAATAAATTGAAACATTTGCTATGGTTACGCGCAGGTTACTCGCAGGTAGGGTTAGGTAACCAGTTACTGCTGCGCATTCAAGGTCGACCGTCATGATGGTTCAACTTGTGTGACGAAGATTGTAACCCATTTTCGGGTCTCAATCGAAATGGGCATAGCAATGGTTCAACTTATTTGCTGCATACTATATTGGTGCTAAATTTCAAATTTCTTAAGCCTAAATATTATATAATGTATATTAAATAATGGTCTTCCAAACAATTTTTAGCACCCCCTAAATATTCTTGTGGGGTGTTTTGAAGAATGAAAAGCGATAACCTTTATTATTTCCTTATGTCAGTATTCGTGGCAAGTTACAAGGATTTTGGCTTTAATCGCTATAATCGCTATAATCGCTTTTAGCGCAATTCGGAACGCGGGGATGGACTGACGTATGTCAAATGTCAGGCAAGATAAGGCTGGTGTTATCACTATCAGTTATTGTTATCGTTTTTTTAATGACTTAAAATCCATCCATTTCAATTCAACGTAGTTTAACAAACAGCCGCCGTAATAAAATAATTATGGATTTAAAATTCTCTGAAATGTCAGTGGACACCAGGCTTGCACAGGTAAAACTTTTTGCTAGCGGTTAACCTTTCCATACTCTAAAACGATCCTAAATTATGAACTCATTGTAAAACGATGTTTTGTTGAACTAAGGATGTTGAGATTAAAATAAACCCAATATACAATTTTATTGTGACTTTTTGAAACATACATGTTTATAACAAAATATATGACTGGTGATATTTTCTTATTGTTTTGTAATAAAAATACTTTTCTGTACCAACCTTTATTGATCTTTATATTATAATGATCTTATTACACTTTAGAATTTAGGTATCTTCCAGCTAATATTAATAAAAATAGTCTTTTCCAGGAATATTTAAATAAGAACAAAGCTCTTTTAGAATTGTGTAATGACTATGGTGGGATTACTAAGGAATTTGAACGTTATGTATATGATGGTAAAGAGTTCATTAAAAAGAGATACTTTCTTTTAGAAAGTTATGATAGTGACGAAGGTATTGGGAATACACTACTAAATTTGGCCTCAAGCCTCAAACAGAATGCCACCCTAATTGCACAACTTGAATATCTCTTCAGGAATATACCTATAGAAGTGACAAATACACAACTTAATCTTCTTATCCAATATTTGAGGTCTGATGACATAACTTTGTCAGAATGTAAGTGTTGTTAACCATCTATTTTTTTTTTTTAAACTTTATGCACATTGTACAAAGGCGGCATTAATGCCTTAGGCATTTTCTACCAGTCTACCTTGGGATGTTGCAGAGATATAACATAGTAGGTGCAACTTAATAGAAGACAAATACTTAGATATGTACAAATAAAAAATAATGTCATGAAATAAAAATACAAATCAAGAAGAAAAGAATTCAAGAATTCTACGAACTTCAAATGTGTTCTCGTGCTTTCACTTTAAACAACAACCAACTGGTTGCCGCTCTGATGTACAGACGGTCTATTTAGTCATTCCTAAACCAATGCCTCATATGAATAAGGTTGTAAAGTCAAAAGTGCTTTTTTCAGCAAAACTGTTTCTGAGATTGTTAACTATATAAACCATTACTGATGAAACATCCACATCGCCGAAGATAGGACAAAATGGCGAAAAATAGTCCATAACAAAGTTATTCGTCTAGGTCACGACCCTCAGCATTGAGGATAAATGACGCAAGGAGGAGGAGGAGGAACTGATGTTTTTGCATTATAATTATAATCATAATAATCAATTCAACTTTCAAAGTACCAAACTCTGAACTCTTATTCCAAAACGCAATCTTAAATAGTTCTGGGACTATTACTAGCTTTAATACCAACAAACCCCATATACATGTAGTTTTCGGGACTATTTTATCTTTGTGGTCTGGTTTCCTCACTTAGTCCCTAGCGGACCATTGTGCGTGGGCCATGGCGGCCTTTACTTCAACCAGCCCACCTCACTCCAGAAGCAGATAAGTCTCTTTAGTTTGCTCAGGGGATCTATGAGGAAAGAAAGAAAAATAATTTTAATGGGCATAGAAACACAGAATGCTAAAACTACATAATTATAGACATGTAAAATTCAAAAAGACAATTAACACTTCGATCCACAACTACCCAACTTGTTCATACAAAAGTAGACTCTAAACATCGGAATTAAGGCCTATAGTGGCGTGGATGTGAGAGGACACCGGTGTCCTCTGAGCTAGGACAGATTAATAGAAAACTAACATTGTGTGTCTCCCGGCTGCGCCAAATATGTCCAGTTCAGCATAAATGCCAGACAACTACGAGGTGGTAGCTGCCTGACTCTGGTTTTCAACTGAACCATATTTTGAGTGATCAGTTGAAAATTGGTTTATTTACCCAGTTAACAGTGTAAGGTGTAGGGTAATTAAAAAATTACGTACCTATTATATGAACAGAAGGCTATTATTTATTAGGTTATTATATGAAGGGAACTTGGTGCTCCCAAAGTTCGTGTTCTTATCTCGCTGAACTTCTCGCTTATACGTTAGTATGCTGTAACAATTTATTTTTTATAATAGATATAATTTAATTCATAAAATATGTTACGACTGATACATAGACGGTATCGTTTTTAGGATTCCACACCCTAAGGGTAAAAACGTGACCCTATCACTAAAACTCCACTGTCCATCTGTCTATTTTTCACCAGGCTGTATCTCATGAACTGTAATAGCTAGACAGTTGAAATTTTCACAGACGATGTAAAAACTAAAAAAAAAGGTTATATTATAGTGTTAAAGTTGTATTTTTTTTTTCACAATGCTAAGCAAGGCTCTGGGCATGTACCTTACTCACAACCCCCTAAGCACCAATTTTTCTTGTAGATGACGTTTTTTTACGTCCTGAGGAAACACTACTCACATTTGGAGTCAAGATGAAGGCCATGTGTAAAATTGGATCATTTAAATGTGTATCTAAGGCAACTGCTGCTATTTCTTACCTCTTTGCTACTCTGCTCTATGATGCCCGAGGGTAAGTCAAGTTCAAAATCAGTATTCGTGTCATGCGACATTGTCACCTAGTACAGGACTTTATACAATTGGTCCACTGTCTGTCTGTCACGACGCTTTATCTCGAGAACGCGTGGAGGTATCCAGTTGAAATTGAAACCATATAGGTAATATTCAGGTCTGCGGTCCCTTGAAGCTTTGAAAAAATCAAACTTATAAATTAACGGAACAAAAAGATAAGTCCGTTTAAGTCTCAATACGTTTTCGACACTCTCAAGGAATCAAAATTCTTAGAGGACTTCCTGATGACCCAGAATCTTGAAATTTGGCACAAAACAAGGTCTTATAGCACAGATACAGGAATAAATCTGAAAATAGTAAATTTGTATTTGTGTCACAAAAAACAAAATTTCGATTCTGAAAAATCTTCGTAACTCAATTCGGGAATTGAACTGTTTTCATAGGTAAGTTTGTACGGAACCCTCTACGCGCGAGTCCGACTCGCACTTGCCCGGTTTTTTTATTTGGGAAATCATCCAATGACTTCCTCCGTTCTAAGGTGAAAGGGCATATCAGACTTTTACTTCTAAAACCACACCTGTGTCCTTCAGTTGCCCTTTGCGTTCCAGGACCAGAATTCCCTTTCCAGAAATTCCAGTCCCTCTCGCTCCGAACCATGGCCTGAGCTCGCCGCCGTCGATAGCCTCCTCGAGGACACGGCGGTGGTCCGCCCAAGCGGTGCAGACCTCCATCGTATCCTCTTGGAACATGTAGAGCACTTGACAGTAAACTTTAATGAGTTACTTCAACTTCCTCACTACACCATGCAAACATGCGTGGGTGGCACAAGATGCAGTAAAGATAATCAAAAGAAAATGTTAGTACTCTATATTTTATAATATTGTTAATGGTCACGGCTGCGCCAAATAGGTTCAGTTCAGCATAATGCCAGACAACTACGTAGCAGTTGCCTGACGCTGGTTTTCAACTGAACCTTCTTAATAAGTTCTGTAATGATTTCTAATCTATAAATAAAAACCAGCCAAGAGCGTGTCGGGTTGGCCACGCTCTGTGTAGGGCTCCGTAGTTTCCCGTTACAATAAGTCCCCACTTAAGAGTTATGGGCTATTTGTTACATTGAGTTGACATACTAAGTACGAAACCCTAAACACGGGCCCACAAAGGACGGTGATAACTAAAGAAAGAGTTATAGATTCCAACTATACATGGAAAGTTCGAAAAATTTTTGTCCATTTGAGTCCCACCATGAGTAGTGGGAAGGGGATGTACATGAAGTGATAACCAGCGCCATTTAGTAATTTAAATACTGCAGTATTACTGTTACTAATACTAAGATAGTCTTCGTTAAAATCTCCAAATATAATACAAGAACTGTTATGCAACAATAAATTATTTATAAAACGCACTGCGACGCTGTTGGGGCATTTGCATTTTTTTTTTTTTGCGTGATTTATACAAGGCTACTATCTTCACATTGTTTGCTTCACAGTGCACAGCGCCATTGGGTTACGAATTTATACACGAATTTTGTTCGTATACGGTTAAATTACAAATCAGAAATTATTTTGTACAACTTTTCAAAAATTGTTCAACCCGTCAAGTTCAAAAGTTCAAAAATTTTCCTAGAATGACTTTATAAAGTTCTACTTTTTATATTTTTTAAACTTACTGTTCAAAAGTTAGAGGGGGGGGCACATTTTTTTTTTACTTTTTGGAGCGATTCATTTTTAAATACCTATCCAACAACATATCACACGTTAGGGTTGAAATGAAAAAAAAAATCACTCCCCACTTTACATGTAGTGGGGGACCCCAATATAATATTTTTTCCACTTTTTATTTTAGCACTTTGTCGGCGTGATTGATATACATATTGGTACCAAATTTCAACGGCCTCTGAGATTATCCGCGGGCGGACGGACAGACAGACAGACAGACTTGGCGAAACTATAAGGATTCCTAGTTCACTACGGAACCCTAAAAAGGACCATTTAGCAAAACCCACAAAACCATGGAGTCGGAGCCAAAGCCTATAGTGGCCATAGGATGACTTCCGAAAAGGAAACCGGTCCTAGAACGCTATTTTATTTTTTTCAAACACACAGATGGACCACAGGTTGTGCGAAAGTGAACTCAAAAACTATTATAATAAACTTCGGTTACGTGCTATAAAAAAAAATCCTTATGCCTTTTGCCCTGCCTTTGATTAAAAACATTCTTGACCAGTCAATCGCATCACTTATAGTACGCGGCAAATAAGTTAAACCCGTTGCCATGGTTACGCGTTGCCTCCCACTTTGATTCCTACCCTTTTCCCATGTTATTTGGGGTCGGCGCAACACGTTTTCTTCTTCCATTCTGCCCTGTCACCCGTCATGCTGTCACAAACTTCCTTCTCTTTCATATCACTCTTCACACAATCCATCCATCTTTTCTTTGGCCTTCCTCTCCCTCTCCATCCATCCACATGTAACAACATGCAACATGTTTGCCTCCCACTTTGATTAAGACCCGAAAATTGGTTACTGCGCATTCAAGGTCGACCGCCATGATGGTTCAACTTGTGTGCCGAGGATTATACTCGCGTTTGATTTCAGAGACAACAATGAAATAATTTCAGGGAACATCTGAATACAATAGTAACTTATATTTCTTTAAATAAAACTTATCTTTTATTATTTACAGAGGCCAAAAATGTTGTTTATACTTTGGACCTCCTCGAGACTTACCCAAACTTAGCTCGTGGTGGTCGAAAAAGAGCCCAATTAGAGGTGAGTCGAAGATTTAGTTCCACGTAATTATTATAACAGCTCTGTTGTAGCGACATCTTTGGCGCCACATAAGAACTAAAAACATACAAAATCTTGCGTCACGCAGTTTTCCGCACGATTTGAACATATACAACAGCCCGAAATTATCTAGTGGGCTGTTGCTCAGACCTGACAAAACATCCGTCTGGTCGGAGGATCCTCCCATTTCAACGGAGGTGTGGGACTTTACGCTCTGTTCTGCGTACTCCCAAATTGTCAAACTAGAGGCACGGAGGTAAACTATAACATGCCTGACAGTTTTTATGCAATATTTTCGGGAGTTAAATTTAAACCGTAAAATTTTGATCATTTAGGGTCGATTCGATACATGAAACACTATCGATTTGTAAAGCTAAAATTAAAAAAATAAAGAACTTTTTGAACTCGAATTAATTTACGCATGTACGAAATTAATTTCATATTTATGTCAACTGTCAAAAATATGCACACACACAACACACACGTTTGCCTTACTAAAGATTGTCATTTGTCCGTAGAGTTGGATTCCGGCACCGTCGCCGTGGTATCTGATGATGCCGATGTTGACTCCGCCGTCGATAAATTCATCTCTCTCTCAACAAAGGTACGTTATAAGTAATAATATCTTAACATCACTTCTTATTACTTCAGCCGTGTCTCAAGAGCTGCCGCAACGATTGGTCTTGCACGTCCTGCATCCACCAAATTATCGCCATCTTCACCAGATCATCGGTCCACCTTGTCATTGACCCCATTTTTTCTTAAAAATAAAAAAAAAATGCAAATAAATTGGCAAACGTACCTACTACTTGAAACTAAACTAATAACATTCACATTGCAGGCCCCGTGGCGCCTGAGGAGGATCCTGGTGCAAGAGAGTGTCTACCAACAATTTAAAGATACTCTTAGCTGGAAGTGCAATTTGAAAAAATCTGAAAATGAACCCCTAACCTCCGATGGATTATGTTCGGATACCCTGACTTACAACGACAGAACATTCCTACTGGATCCTGTGGAGTTGATAGAAGAAAAGCCGTCAGTCGTGACTGTCGAAGCATACCGGACCACAAAAGAAATGATATCTTTGGTGCAACAAGACAAAACTCGCTACTTGTCGCTTTGGACAAACGGCATAGCGGAAATTAATGAGGTGACGCATAGCACGAAGTCGCCCGTGGTGTGGGTGAACAATGTCGCTGACTTCAGAGGCCCGGCCGCCCAAGTCGCCGAAGCTGTTTTCTCCTATGCTTACATATATGGCTTGAGTTCAGTCATGAAATGTGACAGATCTGCTAAGCTGTGCGAACTCTCACAGTCGTGGCTAAAACTGGACTTAGAAAGTCGCCGTGACATTCTGTGTGGGGTGTTGGACAAATACATTTTATTAAATCCTGCAAACAAGCATTTAACCGACGTAAAAAATGCCCTATTGACCTGTACCCAGAGATCTTTCGTAGAAGTGGGCAAAGATTATGTTTGCATAGGAATGACGCAGCCTGTGGGCGTGATGGGGTACTGCGAGGATACTATTTTATCTGTAGATAGTTTGAAGTCTATTTTACAAGGAAACGCATTATATGTATTGTCAAAAGCCGACGAAGATTTATCAGACTATATGCTATTTAAACAAGCGGGGGTACCGGTCGATCGTGGCGGGGAGTCATTAAATGGCGGTTATGAATTTATAACTTGGAAATCAGGTTTGGACACCCAAACTCGCGTCATTTGGACTAACTCAGGCACTATCTTTGCGAACTAAAAATGTTTTAAATTATTGATTGTAAGTAATAAATCTTAATTCAGGGACGTAAGTCGTTATAGGTAGGTAAGAAAGTAGTTTCCTCCACTGATGGACCTGTGGTGCTATTCTCTAAGAAAACGCAGCGCTGTCGCAACGACAAAAATCCAAATGGAGAAGTGTTGCTACATGAATGAAGTCTTGCTATAGTTATATAAGCCATTCATGAGCAAAAGGCTCGAATACAGAACCTAAGGCTAAGAACTCACGAAGCTGTTTTCACCCGCGCCCGCCACGGTAGAGGAAACAGCTATTTTATTTCAAAACTCATGAGACGACAGATTTACGCGGTTACGCATCCGTCGCGGTTGCGATTTTCGGCCGCAAGCCTGGCGGCCGATTATTGCCAGCCACTGCGCAGTCGTCCGCCAACCGACCGTAGAGCGTGCGGGCGCAAACCGCCCAGGCGGCGGGCTGCCGCAAACAACCGCGCGCACCGCGGCCGCGGCCGCGTCGTTGAATGTGCTATAATTTTTTTCATATATATTTGCATTCTACAGAAACCGCGGGCCCGCAACCGTGGCGGCCGCGGGTGAAAACCGCTTCGTCAGTTCTCTCCCTCAATTTTACCTTACTTATAAGTAAAAGCGCTATTATACCATTTTTCACTATTTTTATATTAAAATTTTAATTTTTATACATATTTGTTTTCTTTTAATCATTTGAATACCGTAATTAGAAACACAATAGAAAGACAGTAGGTGTGCGAACGCCGGCGTTCGCTTGGGGCTTGAGTAACTACACATTTGTTTATTTATGTAGACTAGACACACTAGACACTAATAGCCGTTTTTAACCGACTTAAAAATAAAGAAGAGGTTCTTATCGATTGTCTGTTGCCTCACAAGGTAAGGTAAGGTCCCTAGTACAAAATTATTTGCCACCACTAGTTTCTGCCTTCGTAATAATAGTTTTATTATCCAGTGTCTCAATCTAGCTTATAATCTGTCCTGCTGCCAAGTTCCATCTTATGGTAGCCACACACGTTACAGTATACTGGCGCAAGTTAAAACTTGCACCAATACTGAAACGTGTGTTGTGCAGAAACTGGCGCAAGTATCTTCCAACACACGTTTTAGTATACTTGTGTAAGTCTTAACTTGCGCAAGTATACTGTAACAGGTATGGATACCGTAACTTAATGCGGACATATTAGGGCAGGTTGGTATATGTGTTCCGGACCGGTACGTGTGGCGACGACGACGGCCACGGCTGCTGGCAGAGCCGCGCGCTCGAACCAATCTGTTACGGGAGGCGCCACTGACGCGGGCACTCCGCGCTCTCAACCTTATAGCTAGTGACACGGACATATTCTGTTGTTCTCTGAGTGAATTTACAATAAATGCCTTATTTGTAATAAGTTATAAACTCATTTAAATAATTTATAGGTACATGTGTGTGAATAAGTAGACGAAAAAAAAAAGGAAAAATACTCTATCGCATTAGGTTACCCTGTAATGATAGTTGTAAGTTGGAAAAAAAAAATCTTCCAAGGGCCAACGCTGCGTTCAACGGAGCCCACGCTGCGTTCAACGGAGCCCACGCGGGCACCCGTCGCATGACGTCGCGCATGTGTCGCTTGTGGCGGTCCACGTAGCAGAAACCGGATTGTTACCTGCGCAATAACGCTAGTTTAACTTTAACGGTGTGCATGTAGTCGTATCGATGGAGAACTTGAATGTTAACGTAGCAAAACGGGCTCGGCAAGCCCGGACGGAGCACTTCACCGCGCGTGCGTCCGCTTAACGCAGCGTCGGTCCTAAGTTCGGTCAGCGGTTTAGATGTAAAAACGTACCTACCTAACTAGTAGACAAACAGTATACGCCACATAATTTAAAATAGCTATGATGAGACCCGTTATGAAGCACTGGCTGGAGAAACGGCATGGCGCCCTTAGGGCCGAAACTGCGTAAAGCATGGCAAACACCGGGGCCCTGGAACGAAGGCAAAGAAGGAATATAGGACCTACGTCCACGCCCTCTCGTTCCTTAGATGATTTCCCACCTTTACAAAATCCTGCTTCTGGCGCACTCGGATAAAAATAAACTGTAAGTACATTATGAAGCATTAAGTTGAACCAAAATAGTAACAGATTTTCGGATCTCAATCGAAGTGTGGTAAGGACGGCCATTTTAGTTCAACTTATTTGTCGCGTACTGTAACAGATTTTTTGTCTCAATCAAAGCAGGGGGCTGTGCGTTATCATAGCAACGGGTTCAAATTATTTACCGCGTACTATATTTGTCCGCATGTCTACTAGAGGGCGCCAAGGTCGGCCGCTCCGTAGGCTAGAGCCGCCTCTAGGGAAATCTGTTACCTGGGGCCTTACTATTATCGTCATCATAAAGACGTTCACTGTATGTGTGACGATTCGTGTGTCGATGCGACACTGTGACGTTCGTGATATAGCCCAAGCAGCACAAAAGGCTGTACAAGGGCTGTATATAGGTTCAGGTTTATACTCTAAGCTGTATAGTAAGCTGTATATAGGCTGTATAAGCCTATATACAGCCCTTGTAACTCCAAAAAGGGCCCACATATACAGCCTATATACAGCGTTAAGAGTAAGTGGAGAATAAAAGCTGTATATTGGCTGCGTGTTGGCTGTATATCGGCTGTATAAAGGCGTTTTTGTACACCCTAAGCTGTATATCAGTGTACAATTACACTTTAACTCTACAGATATTCAATTATAACTATCATATACAGCAAAAAGCTGTTAATTGGTGTAAGAATACGAAAGAATCCAAACTTAAAGATTATTTTTTATAATATTTTACTAAATGGCGACTACGCCATATACATTTAATTTTAAATATAATATTTTAAATTACACTTGTTGACCTTAGTAATATGGTGAATTTATAGTGCCTATTTAATTTCATTGTAAAAGTGTGTATATTTTCGGTGAAAATATTAACGCGCCAGCGAAATAATCAATTTTAACATCAAGGAAAATAGTAAATACGGTAAGTACTTAATGTTATTATTTTTTTAGGTTATATTAAAAAAATATGTTGAAATAATAGGTATAAATGCAAATCAACCGTAATTCAAGCTGATAATCATGATATGACTTTAAGCTTTTGCCAAATAAGCCTTTTATTATGTTTTTAAATCATTATACATTGGAAAATGGCGACAGCTTGCATAATAGACTATTTTTACGACCTAGGCTGTATAATAGAGTATTTAACCACTGCCAGGTCCAGTACAATAACGCTTACAGGGCTTTGTTGAGGCTGCCGCGTCACTGCAGTGCATCAGGGATGTTTGCGGAAGCACGCATTGATGACTTCTATGCAATCGTACGAAAGCGTGTCGCATCCCTGATGAGGCGGGTGCGGGGCAGCGCCAACAGTCTCTTAAAAACCGTAGCGGATAGGACTGATGGCCTCTTTTTGAAACACTGGACGAGGACGCAAGTGTTATCCTCAAACCGTGCCCAGAAGTAGTGTATTGTCTAATTGTTAATATTAATTAATTCTGTGACTTATTAATATTATTGACATTGCTATTTTATTTTATTTTATTTATTTTTTAATTGACTTATGGATATGTACTAACATTAGTTTGTAAGTTGTATGTTTTTACTAACAATAATTGGATTGTATTATCTGTAATGAATAAATTATTATTATTATTATTATAATAGAGTATTTTTACGACTTAGGCTGTATAATAGAGTATTTTTACTCCATAATCTGTGTAATTGTTCATAACAAGTACGTACATTTCCAACCATTTTTATAGATACGTATAAGGAATAAAAAATCCTCAGCTACCTAAGACTAAATCTCATATGTCCGAATACAATTTATATATACTTGTTGTGAAGTAGTGAGTAAGATTTGTAACCGATCTTTCATCTATTTTTCAGAAAAAGTACAATAAGGGCTTTGACTTGGTCTAATATCAAGTCACGAGAATCAAAAGACGATCTAAAATTACTAAGCGAGTGATTAGACGTCGGACGCATTGGTGAAGGATGACAGTTCTAACCCTCCAGATCATCGTGGGATTACATCAAAATGCTGCGTATAAAGGCTATTATTATCATCATTGAAGAAGCAGATTGTGATCAGTATTACATAACTGTTAAAAGTTTTCATAACAGAACTCTGTTCATTGGACGTCAGTTACTTTATCTTCCCCAATAAATTATACTTTACTATCTCTACTGTCTGTGGTATTTAAATAAATAATCTGTATTTGTAATATTTAACTAATTCCTTCTGACCTTTCTCTTAATTCAATGTTTTCTGTTCACCACCCTTAGTTGATTGGTACAGAATACCTATAGCATTTTGTTTTTTTGTAGTTTTGGGTTAACCTCAACCATAGAAACTATTTAGGTTCCAAGTTTCATGGCCTTATAGCGTACCGTTTCCCAGTTATGTGCCTTCAGTTTTATTTTATATTAAAATATTCACCAATTGCTCGGATATTTTTTTTCTGGAATGAATTCTTGCTCTGATCGAAAACCACTAAAAAAAAAAATATTTTTTTTCATTTTTGTATTCTTTTGGTGCTTGCACGGCGGTATCACAGGGGGGTTACAATTTTGGTTATTTTTTACCTAGGACGCACCGTTTCTGAGATAATTGAATTTCTTTTTTTTTTTTAATCGTAGGGCCCATAGCACGGACACAGTGCGGAATCCTTGGTGCGCGAGTCCAACTCGCACTTGACCGGTCTTTTTCCTCCATATTGATGTTCACAAAAACACAATCCGAGTGATTCCATTAGTAATACAGCCTAACGCTGTACTATAGCGTTCATTTACTCTTATAGCTGTATATCACCGTTGTAGGCAGTAGTTATAACACCACAATAGTTATAAGAGTGTACAATTACACCAAACGAATAAGAGGTATAATTTTTTTTTTTTTTTTTTGGGAAGGTAAAATCATCCAATGACAAATCCCGCCCTTGGGTGGGGCGGGAAATAGTGTCAGACTTTTACTGACTAAAAACCTACCTTTCCGTTCCTTGCCTTAATCCTGGGGCCCGTGGTGACAGTCTCACATAACCTTTGGCCCCAGTAGGCTTCGGCCCTGCTGGACCCCTACAGTTTGCTGACAACTCCTTGAGGCGCGCGGGAACGGTGCGCGCCGTAGACGACCTGAGCTCGGACCGGTCTGTTACCGGACGGACGGACAGCGAGCTACCCATTGCCCACCGTCCGCGAGCCCGCGCCTACGGTGGCCGGAAATTGGGATCGGAAACCCGGCGGCGGCGGCGGCGTGTGCGCCTTTGCCTAATGCGGTCGGCCTCCTCCTTTGCTAGCATTACTGCTTTGCAAAAGGAGGCGACCGCCTGCCACTCCTCCTCGCTCCGGAGCATGGCTCGAACCAAGCCCCGGCGCGAGAGATCGCCGCCGATCGCCCTCACGAGGACACGGCGATGCTCTTCCCAAGCGGGGCATACCTCGACTGTGTGCTCCACCGTGTGCACCGGGCGGTCCGCACAGTGGCGACACCCGGGCGTCGTCTCCGCACGAATCTTGTACAGGTACGGACCGAACTTGCCGTGTTCGGTCAGCACCTGCGCCAAACGGAAGGTGACGACGCCGTGGGGCCTTTCCAGCCACGCCTCAAAGAGGGGCCTTACCGCCTCGATCGTGGCGTGCCCAGCACGAGGTTGCGACAGTCGCTCTCGCCATTTCACCATGAGATCCCGCCGGAGCTCTGTCCGCCATGCCGCGACTTGTCGCGGCAGCGGAGTTTCGCCCCGACGTTGCATCTCTACGCGTAAATCATGCATGTGTGCAAGGACTGTTGCCTCCAAATCCCACGGTGGTAGGCCAGCAAGGAGGCTCGCCGCGGATCATCCGGATGGCCATGACCCTCTGGCAGGCGGTTAGCCGGGCCGCCACTCGCTTCCGTAGCGATGGCGCCCACACCGGCGCACCGTAAAGGGCCATGGACCGAACGATGCCTGCGTAGAGCCTCCGGCAGGAGGCGTCTGGACCCCCTAGGTTCGGCAGGAGCCGCTTGAGCGCAGCCCCAGTCGCATTCAACCTGGGAGCCAGACGTCGGAAGTGCTCCTTGAAGTTCCACCGGCTGTCGAGGACGAGTCCCAGGTACTTCATCGTCGACCCGACGCCGATGTGAACTCCTCCTACCGTTAATTGGGAGCCCGGAGGTGGCGCGCTCATATATATCAATGGCGCGCTCCGAGGGCCGTGAAAACACATGGCCTGGGACTTGTGCAATGCCACCTCGAGTACCAACTGCTGTATCCTCTCCACGACAAGAGGTATAATGGAGTTCGTTTACACCAATATACAGCAATAAGTATCATTTTACACTAATATAACACTTAGGCCTGTATAAAGGAAGTGGTGACGTGCAATATACAGCCTATATACAGCTTTAAGTGTAAAACACAGCCTTAAGTGTCAAAAAACTCTTAAAGCTGTTTAATTGAGTAAAAATACTCTGATATATAACCATAAGCGTACGCGGATACCTTTATGCAGCCTAAAGCTGTGTTTTACACCCTTGTACAGCCCGTATACAGCTCTAAGCTGTATATCGGCTGCTTTATTGATGTTTGATACGCTTGCGTGCTGCTTGGGAGGCTTCCCCCAAGCGTCGCTACAAAGATCGGTTGTCGTAACCATCCGATTCCCTCACCAGGTCATCGGTCCAACTTGTGGACTAAAACTCGAGAACGGCTGGACTGATTTGGCTAATTTTGGTCTTGAAATATTCATGGTAGTCCAGGGAAGGTTTAAACGGTGAGAAAAGATTCACCAAAAAAACAAATACAACGCCATCTACTTATTACAATATCATTTTAAAATAAATTCTGCTGGTTCTGGTAATACCCGTAGATAGCGTTATCCTCATTAGACGGTACGAAGTTTGCCGGGCCAGCTAGTAACAAATAAACATAAGTTTATTACAATCCATGGCAGAGATACGTCTATCCACATTCAAAAATCTCGAGAAATTAGCTATCCCTGTAGGATACGACAAATAAACGCTGAAAGTAGCGTTACGGCGACGCGAAAAAGAGCGGCGGGCGGCACTGCCGATTTCAGCGGCGCGGAGACGCAACGCGTTTATATGGGCCGAAAGGCTGTTAGGGTACTTCCGCTCCAGAGTCTATTATAACTTTCCACCCTTTCTAGTTTTACCTAACCTCGTACTTTTTATTCCACGAGATTAGTGATCTCTAATCACTGATACGCGATAGAAAGGCGGCCCGTTTGATATAACCATCACTTTGATTGACAATAAACGCGAAGCTAATTAAGAAACCTATTTTGTGCCGCCGTTCAACGTGCAGGGGCACTGGCGGTTACATTTAGCCGTTAAAAATAGTCCAATCAAATGTCACGCCCGTCAATAAATAGTTCCAATTTCAAAGACCAAACAAAAGATGGTACCCAAGCATTTATTATGACGTTTACAAGTAAATACAATAATAATCGTGTGAGAAAACGTGTGAATTGCATTGCTAGTATAAATACGTTTTTATCGCGGTTGAAATAATATAATTATGAGTCAAAATTAGTGAGTAAAGTTTAGTATGAAGACTGCCAATATGACCAGGAACAAGGGACAAGTTTATAGTGTTGGAAATTATCTTATGACTGGCAAGGTGCTGGGGAAAGGGCACTTTGCTAGAGTTGAAGAGGCTACACATAGGATAATAGGAAAAAAGGTAACGAAATTTTGATTTTTTGTACCAACCATTACGCCAGAAGTTCGATTTATGAAAGCCTAGGCGCCTTACCTACTTTCTTTTATCCAGTCATCTCCTCGATCGTTAGATTGTTAGCAACCCTGAGCGACAGAATGAATGTATTAGTTGATATATGTGACCTGCAATTTCTTACCTTTCGGCTTCTCTACATGGCCTTAGCCACTGACCTGGGGTATTTGGTCTAACTAGGTATGATGGGACTCTAGCCTCCTCCCTAGGAGAGCTTAAATGGATATCATACATATAATTATGTCTTCGAATTTTCGAACCCACGACACACTTGGTAGGTAAGTTGGGGCTGTTAAATGTTACGACTGAGCCACCACTGCTCACTAAATAGTATTAAGGTGAAGCTACACTGCGCACACGTGTGCCTCAAACGCCGATATGGGCGCGTCGATCTCCATACATTTTATATGGAAACTTGACTTTAGAGCCACACTTGATCCGCGCCACACGACGGCGCGGCGGCATTCTACATAAAAATCGGCATGTTACACGAGTGCTTCGGTCTAATGTAGTTCTAGCTTTACACAGAAAGTATTACTTACAAAATTTCAGGAAAGTGTTATAACATTACTTACGCTCTTAGACCAAACCCAATAAAAACAGCCATGCGGTTTCCATCTCCGCAACTACGAAAAACGCACGACGCGCTACGCACTGAAAATCAAGTATTAAATATTGTAATAACTCTTGTTCTACTTGGATGTTACCTATGACAACTTTAAGAACCATTGTTTAAACAAAAAATCTGGTCCTCATGTAATCAGGTTTCCCAGATGCAAATGCCTGGGAGTTCTCAGATTCGGTGCAGAAAACCCGGCCAACACCCACTGCTAGACTGTGGCAGGACCCTTTTCTCTATCCTTTAATTTATCACAGCGAGCGTCGTTCCATAGGGAAGAGAGAAGGAGGAGGGAAGGAAGTCTCTCGTCTCAGAACTCAAGTAGGAAGGTGTAGCTCCTACTTCACAAAGTGGGGATATAAAGGATCTACAGTAGGACACAGATGAGTAGAGTGTGAATGCCGAGCCAAGTTGCAAACTATGTTCCACCTCTCGTGCTGCCCTGCCCTCTGTACCTACCTCAAAAGATGCAGCCAGAGTGACTGTGGCTATATGTGCTACTAGCGACGATGCCGTTGATGTAACAAAATTAGTAGGGAAAGAAAAGTTCCAATCACTGTCGTGCCAGGGACACGAAGATATGTATAAAATTTTGTGTAGTAGTGTAATTGTAGTTTTATCTCACGGGAACGCTACCGCTCTCGCTATACCGGGATAATGTATCCCTATAATGTTCAGGCCAGTCTCCTCGTATACCAAGTTCTTTCCAAACTTATTGTGTCATTGATTAACTATAAATATCCAAATATACGGACTTTTATTCATAGCTCAAATCACCTCAAAGTGGCACCATTTTTAGCTCCTGTCGTGATTTGTGGCGGCTAAATGACCATGATTTCAAGTTTAAAAAGTATGTACCTACCTACTTTTTATAGTCTGAGTTTAGGTTAGAATGCGGATGTAAAACATTCTAAAGATTTTGCAATGTTTGGCTACAAATGTATAGATGTTTGGCTACGCTGAGGTAGTCAAAATTACAATACAATTCTCCAAAAAGTCTAAGTACATAGTGGCCTCTTGTGTTGACACTTGCTATGCAAAACTACACCAATTTTACATCACAATCGCCAATTGTTGTGAATACATATTGCCAATAGGTACCAATTTACTAGGAATCGATTTGTGAACCATACCTCCCATAATGATAGTTGTTTACGAAAACTTGTCTATTTAAGGTGGCAATAAAGATCATAGACTTGACGTGTATAAAAGAGGAGTATGCCCGTCGGAACCTCCACCGTGAGCCCAGGGTCATGGCGAAGCTGCGGCACCCCTGCATCGCGGCGCTCTACGAAACTATGATGGTTAGTTCCGCAAGCTCATACACACACACTCTTTCACATTCTATATTTAAAACTTACGAAAACTTTGTGTCAATTGCCTTTTGCGTTTCAACATACTCACATATGCTGAAACGCAAAAGGCAATTGAAGGAACACGGATGGATGTAAACTTTTGAAGCTCCTTTTTCTTCCACCCACAGCGGCTTGAGCCCAAAAATAAAAAGGTTTAGGAAATACATTTAATTCAGTTCCCTACATTTTATCACTACTGCAAAAGCAGATTTAGGTTTTTTGTCTTGAGTTGATTTTTACGGCTCATAATCAAATAGCCAAAACGTTCAACTATCCGAAATGTCTAGCTATGTATTTCCTCTTTGGCGAGTCTCCCATACTTACTACCGATGACTTTTCTTGAAGTGCTGAATGACTCATTCACTAAATTCCAAGTAGATATGTTTAAATCTATATTGCCATTTAACAAAAAGGGTGATGTTCCGCGGACATCGCCTATACTAATAATGATATCCATTCAACCTCTTGCTGTAGGACCTATTTTATAACTTTACCTCTGATCTCAACTTTCGTGATTCCATAGGCATCATAGACATTTCGATTAGGTACTGGGTGGTTACTTAGAGAGTAGCAAATGATCGTGAGGCAAACTGGTCTTCTAAGGATTCGGGCAAACAGAGTGAACGCCCGGTGACTAGGGCAAGAGCTAGCACAGTAAGATGCCCCTGGTGCAGCGAGTGTTTGAGCGAGCAGAGGACGCTAGAAAAGATACCTCATGGTAAAACAACAGACACTTAAATATAGACGCAAACGCATTGCTCTGCTGAGGCCTATGACGCAATCATGATGTGAAACTAATTTATATTGTACCTACTTTAGATAGCGTCATTGGTGTAGCAGTCGCTAGCGCTAATGCTGGGCCTGGGTGCCCAACCTTGCGTTGGCTGGGGTCAAATACACTAAGTCACACACTAACTCCTAAGAGCCAGAATCAATAATGGCGGCCAACGGGAAGGCGAATAGAAGGTCCAAGCTAGATAATAATAACCGGGCCTAATAAGTTGTGGATGTTTCAGCACGGGCCGCGCCTATACGTGGTGATGGAGGCGGCGGGCGGCGGCGACCTGTGCGCGCACGTGCTGGGCGCGCGCGGCGCGGCGCGCGGCCTGCCCGAGCCGCGCGCGCGTGCTCTCGCCGCGCAGCTCGTGTCCGCAGTGCGACACATGCACGCTAGGGGCGTCGTGCACCGGTATTGTATCCTGTACAAATCACATCTGTGCCTACTTTAGTAGTGAATAAGGAGCGTTCAAGAACTATGGTGACATCACAAAAGCATGAACTGTTTCTAGTACAAAACACGCCCTTACCCTTACGCCGTGCCCATTCCCTATACGTCAGCCTTAAAAATTAGTTAAAGCATGGACATCAGTTTAGTGCCAGGCTTAATGCCATGGGACGAATGGCAGACGGTCGTGTCCTTCTGCGAAGCAGTATTGCTAGCGAAGGAAGAGGCCGCACGCGCGAGGGAACGGCCCTCACGCCCCAGCCACCCGGATCCCGATCCTGATTTCCAGCCACCCTAGGCGCGAGAGCTTGCGGACGGCAAACAATGGGTAGCTTGTTTTCCGGCCGTCCGGTAACCATCGGGACCGTCGACGGCGCGAAGTGTTCCACACGCGCCTCAAGTAGATGTCAGCAAAATCGTAGAGGGCTCAGCAGGTTCGAAGCCTCTGGGGCCATGGAATGCAAGAAGGAGTAGGAACATAGAAGTGGGTTTTAGTCAGTAAAAGTCTGGGACTCCTTCCCGCTCCGCCCAAGGGCGGGAGATGTCATTGGATGATTTCTCACATTAAGAAAATGCCATAGGCATTTTCTGCCAGTCGATCTTAGGATGACCTTTTTAGTTTACATTGACACAACCTTGACAGAATGAATTGTCTTTCAGGGACTTGAAAATGGAAAACATCATGCTGGACAGTACCAAGCAATTCATCAAAATTGTTGGTAAGTACTTATCAGATGTTTTAGGGTTCAATACCTTCACCTACGGAGCTACGTGCAAACGCAGTCATTATCGAAATGTCAAAAGTCCGGTCTACCAGCGATTAATATTATGGAACGAAGTATGTACTCCGAATTCAAGATCGCGAGAGATACTTCTAAGATGGGCAATAGAGTAGGTACGCTAAAATACTTACCTATTTTGACTCAATAATTAACTCGTTTGTATGCCAGAGTCTCGAATGACGGCATACGAAAAGTTAAGGGTTCTAGTATACTCTTAACTTTCTAAAAAAACTTTTTGTCCGGTAGAGTGTCATGTGTGGTAGGTACTTCTTTTAAAGACAGGAAATGTAGATGTAGGCAACTCAGTCGTCAAAGTAAAATGGAACTGGGCAGGCCATGTCTGTCGCATGTCGAAACAGAATTAGGCGAAAGCAGCCACTGACTAGATTCTGCACGACAGAAAAGGGCGTTTTGTCGTTTTGAGTAGTCTTTTGTCGTTTTGAGTGAACTCTTTTGTTGTTTTAAGTGAACTCTTTCGTCGTTTTGAGTGAACTCTTTTGTCGTTTTGAGTGAACTCTTTTGTCGTTTTGAGTAGACTCTTTTGTCGTTTTCAGTGAACTCTTGTCGTTTTGAGTGAACTCTTTTGTCGTTTTTGAGTGAACTCTTTTGTCGTTTTTGAGTGAACTCTTTTGTCGTTTTTGAGTGAACTCTGTTGTCGTTTTGAGTGAACTCTTTTGTCGTTTTGAGTGGCCTCTTTTGTCGTTTTGAGTGGCCTCTTTTGTCGTTTTGAGTGGCCTCTTTTGTCGTTTTGAGTGGCCTCTTTTGTCGTTTTGAGTGGCCTCTTTTGTCGTTTTGAGTGGCCTCTTTTGTCGTTTTGAGTGGCCTCTTTTGTCGTTTTGAGTGGCCTCTTTTGTCGTTTTGAGTGGACTCTTTTGTCGTTTTGATTGAATTCTTTAGTCGTTTTGAGGGAACTCTTTTGTAGTTTTGAATTAACTCTTTTGCCGTTTTTCAGACTTCGGGCTATCAAACATGTGGAGCGGCGGCGCGGCGCTGCGGACTCCGTGTGGCTCGCTGGAGTATGCGGCGCCGGAACTGTTCGTCGACGGCCGGAAATATGGACCCGAAGTCGACCTATGGAGCATGTACGTCTACTAACGAACAAGTATAAGCTGAGCTCAGATTGTATGGAAAGCCTGTTCAATTCAAGGTCTACTTGTACTAATCTATCCTTGTATATATAAGGTTCAAAATGTAGATGCGTTGTGGTATTGTTCGAAAAAGTTACCGCGGCTCAGATAAGCAAAGTGAGGTTTAGTCAATAAAAGTCTGCCACTCTCTCTCACTTCACTCTGACTGAGGGAAGTTATTTGACCAGAAACAAAACATCAAATGGGAACTGTGAGTGGCTCTGAATCTAGACTTCCTCCTCGTTAGAATTGCTGCACCTCAAAACAAACAAAAATAATCTGCATATTTTAAAATTTTATCTAGAACCTAGTACAGCTTTGACAGCGTTGCGCGTCATGTTGGGGGACATTTTATCCCCTTGTGTATCTGAAGCTTTAATAGAGCGCTTTTTGCAGAGGCGTGATCGTGTACGGCATGGTGACGGGCGGGCTACCATTCACGGGCGCGGAGAGCGGCGAGGGACGCTCGCGGCCGCAGCTGCGCGCCGCCATCACGCGCGGCTTCACGCGCAAGCAGCGCGCCGCGCTCGCCGCCGTCACTCCCGGTGACTGACGCCTTCCTTACTACCTATACACGCCCCTCGCTGTGACTGACGCTTTAAAGTATAGAAGCTGAACGAAAATGGGGATAGACCTTCAATGCACAGTAACAGTTTTTCGGGTCTCAATCAAATCCGACTGCGCGTAGCCAGCTGTTAATCCAGTCTATCTCGGCAAGCAGTAGCATATTTACTTATAGAACTATGGCGTGAGGCGGCAGGCTATTTTTTTCCTTATTACATTCTATTATCTTGTCGCCCCGCAACTTCTTGTTTGTCAAAAGAAAATCAAACTTCAAGGCAGGTTGCTCAATTTTTGGAACTCGCTTGGCTCATTCTTGCATCTTTGATTACCCGATTTTTTAGCATCATTTTCGATTTTTTTTATTTGATATGAAAGACTGAAAGTTTAACATAATTTGAACCTTTTTGAATAGTTGTGCTTTTGTTTTAATTGATTAAAATTACTATTGTTAAATTGATTTGTAACTGGTAGTTAGTTAGCAGTAGATCATAGATCTAGTTGGCCACCCCTACTATACACATACTCGCGGTGAATGACCACTTACTATACACATCAATTGCGGCGACTGACGCAGTAGTATACACATCACTCGCGGTGTATGACGCCTTACTATACATATCACACGCGATTTTAAGTTATGTGTGATATAACCTATAATAGTCTATTCGCGTTAAGAAAATAGTAACTCATCATTGCAAAGTAAACGCGTATTCATACTGAGGTAAAAACAGATGCAAAGCAATTTCACAAGGGTGGAGCACTTACTGTGTTAAATCAAAAATGTTTCATGTGACATTTTTTTATATGTACTAAGATTAATCAAAAACATACAAAAATAAACAAAAACATTGCTATTCATTACAATTGCAAGTAAACATCATTAAAATCTTGCTAGTTTTTTATTTTTTTTATTACGTAGACGGTCGATGGAATAGATGAAAAATTTAAACACGTCAGGTAGTATTTGAGCGTACATTTTTAGCAAAACCACAAAACCGATCGCATCTCTTTGGAATCACTTCACTGTCTGTCTATGAAAATCCACAAAATGTCCATTTAACATGCTCCAGTCGGCGCGGTCAAGTTGGATCTGAAACAAAATAGTAGGCATTAAATGGGTGTCGCTTGCCATAATGTAGCAATAGTCGTGAAATACTTCACATAATTTTCATTAATATGTTCAAAACATGATAATGCTATAACATGTTTGTGTCATTGAATTCGTTAGTAGTTACCGGCTTGGGCGCGCTGCTATTGTGGCGGAAAAAACAGGGGCCTCTTTGAGTAGTGGCTATAGAGGCGCCACGGCGTCCTCCTCTTAAGGTTAAATTGTTTCGGGAAGCGACCTGAGCTCCTGGATCTGACTCTTCAGGTCACGATACAAAGCGAGAGTAAATAGGAAGCGGACTCGCATCTTTTGCGACCCAATAATTTGAGTGAAGGAGGCCGCTGGAACCGTATGGCGGAGACAAACGTCACACACCGGCCCCCGACACAGGTGGCCCGGGCGTCGAGAGTCCTTGGTGGCCTGGAGTGAGTTCTCTGACGAATTTTTGACCAGATATATACAGGGATAGTAAATGAATGTGATTTTTTTCGCAGAGTGCAAGGCATTTGTACAGCACCTATTAGAGCCAAACGTAGAGGTCCGAATGAAGATCGAGGAGGCATCTCGACACCGCTGGGTTCGGCGACCTGGCATGAGGATGAAGACACACCCCTTCGGTGTCATTGAGGCAGCCACTAACAGAGAGGTCAGTGCACACAAGCAGGACTATTTTCATGAGCGTGCATCTTTAGAACTCTGCGAGATCTAAAGAACAAAGAAGCAAGGGCCGAAGTAAGCTCAAGATAGATTCTCTGTATCTATGACAGCAACAAGACCGCTGAAGATTATAAAATAGTAGAGTTTAAGTGTACAACAACTGATCATCTCAAAATTGTAGAGGAATCAAAATTATTAGACCAAGCTTGCCAAGAACAAAATTTTCAAACCCCTCTCACATTTTCGTTCGCAGATATACAGGCAAATATCGGAGCTGTGCTCGAGACCTGTGATAGACGTGGTGGCCGAGATAAAGGCAGACCCGTTCGGTCCCGTGGGCGGCATGTACAACATCAAGACGCACGTGGCGCAGGCGGGCGCCGCGCCGTCCGCCGAGCTGCTGTGGAGCGCCGCCGCCGCGTCGCCCGCGCCGCGCGACCCGCCGCCCTACCGCGCCTCCTACGAGCGCGAAGCCCCCCCCACGCCGCCCATATACCGCGCCTCCGAGCCCCCTGTCGCGCGCCCCCTCTCCGCACACGCCGCCCCGCCCCCCGTTAGACTACAAACAACTCCCCCCCCACCCCTGCCTAAATACACCGACACGCAACACAAAATCACCCCAACCGTCAAGAGCCAGCTGCAAAGCCCTCGAACGATCAACAGGCCCCTCGGCAGTACGTACGGGCTGAAGAAACCCGTGTACAAGGTGTACGACAGCGGCGACTGCGGGCTGGACCCCCGGCTGCCGAGCATTGACGAACATTCCACGGACAGCGACGCCAAGAAGATCACCCGGAGCAAGACCATGCGCGCTCCGTGCGTGAGGAAAGTGAACCTCGATGAGGAGCGGGCGGTGAGGCTCACCAGCTGTCCCAACAGGGTCGGCGACAAACGCGTCGAGTTCTACAGGAAGGCAGGCGATGGGCTACCAAGGTGAGGCAACCTACAAACGTACCTATTTGAACAAATATTAACTGGTGTGTATGTGTGATGGATATGAAATTATCTTCGAATTAAAACTTCAAATAAATACTTATTATGTATTTCTAATATTAGTCGTCTGATAACAATCTGTAGGCCATATGTTGCCATATATTACAAGCTTTTATTTAACTTTCAATGTACATAATATATGTATGTATGTAACTGTTTGTTCGGGTGGAATCTTTCGATTATATTTTGAAAGAGATATCTTCAATGTATTGAGCTGAAATTTTGTATACACGGTTTGTTTGGATGACAATAGGTAAATAGTTAGGTGTGTAACGTCATTTTAAATTCAAAATGGCGAAACACCCAAGATAGCGGACTAGTTATTTTGATTAATCTGAGTATAAACTCGAATGTCGGAATACTCTAGATGGCTGACTAGTTATTTTAAATAATCTAAGAATAACTCGAAAAGTAGTGACTCTAGATCTAATATGGCGGACTTCTATAGAAGGCGGACTAAATTTTCTATGCGTTCATATAATATGCGTACCAAATAAAAGAACTTTTCAAATAGTAACAATAGACCAAACGAGTAATTTCCTTGATTCCCTGCCGCAAAACCCACTTTTCCCAAAGACAGTATCTTTATTTCTATAATATTTTCAATAAAAAGTAAAAAACTAGGAAGTTCAACCACGACTTGATTCTTGTTTGACAGTTGGCGAGCTAGCGGCTCGCTGGCGCCACAGCCACAAACCAGAATCTTGCTGCAAAGCAATGCCACTTCTATCAAACGTGCCTCGTTGGGGTAAGTGCTCTGTGATAATTTTATAAGTACGGTAAATATCTAATTCATGAAATATGTGACAATAGCGACATCTACTTTGACCAAGCGGCAGTTTTAATCTGAAATAGATGTCCAAGGCTTGTTGAGAAAACTTGAGTTCAAGCACTTGGAGCGCAAGGCCAAGAAAGAACCTAGGAGTGGGTTTTAGTCAGCAAAAGTCTGACATGCCCTCCCGGTCCACCCTAGATCGGGAGAAGTCATTGAATGATTTCCCACCAACAAAAAAAAACCTATCAGAAAGAATACTGTACCCGACATTTTGCGCTTGTTGCGGAAAGGGATTTTTAAATGTTAAGACTGGTCTGTTATATATAAAAGGATTATATTCATTCCTGATTCGATCACACAAGGAAACTTCGACCACATAGCACTTATGGCCATAGAAACGAACAACTTTCTTCAAGAAGAAAGTCGTAGCCAATCCAGAATAAAAATTGACATCTTATACTCACATTAACTTTCGGAAAGACGTATTTTTGGGCTATTACTAATACTTCATTCGCGTTAAGATTACACATTGAAACAAACCTTTATTACTGTCAGTTCAACCGATTTAGAGTTCTGTTGCGTAAGCATATGGATGGTATTAAAAGCAAAAAAGTGGATACAATACAAACTATTTACTGCAGCCGCCAGTTATGTGTATTATGAGTGTGTAGAGTACTGTAGCCGCTTAAATGCCACCTAGCAGATTTGGACTCTGTGGAAAGGCGTGCGAAGAGGCTAATTGGTGATCCAGATTTGGTTAAGTCTAATCTACAAAGCCTTGAGCACAGGCGTAGAGTAGCCAGTCTTTCGGTATTTTACAGAATGCATTTTGGAGAGAGGTTTATACCGTGTACATCGAAAGACTAGAACGATTTGCCTGCTGCGGTTTTCCCGTCCGATTATAATTTAGGTGTCATCTCATCATCAACGATGGCATCACTGCTTACCATCAGGTGGGATTGCAGTCAAGCACTAGTTTATATCAATTATAAAAAAACATGCCATCAAAGTAATAAAGGTCAAAATCGGTTGAACGGACAGTAGAAAAGGTCATTCATTTCCGTGTGGAGAAGCAGTATCTAAAATAAGACCACTCAATTACCTTTACAGCCTGTATAAGTAAATCTATTGTCTCTTTCGTTCACAGCAACATCGTCAGTCCACACTCGTCTTCGAACAGCCATTGCAAGAGCGAAAGGGCAATACCAGTACGTCACATTTATCAGACTTTTCACACTGTATAATATAAAAAGGTGAAAGTGAGTGTGTGTGTGTGTGTGTGTGTGTGTGTCTTTTTGTGTGTGGTTTCGCTAAAATACGGGTAGACCATGTCCTGGTTATAGCACATAGGATACTTTTTATCCCAGGAGTATTTTCCCTTGAGATATTTTTTATTAACACGGGCGAAACCGCTGGCAGTAGCTGAATATTATAAACGCAGATTTGGCAAATAGTTGGACTATATTCTGGAATCGAACATCGAATACTTATTTAATTATTTTTTCTTTTCTTTTTTTTTTCTATTTTAACGTAAGCGAAGCCGCTGGCAGAATGTAGCAATTCACAGACCTGTATACTTGTTCTATCTCACCAAGGCAGGTTTTTCATGAATGTGTATGTAGCACAGACGTTAGGGAGGTTCGATTCCGATTCCGTACGTTCGAAAATTCAAATTGATTTTGCACTTCGATCACGGAACTTATATTGAAAGTACAAACAAGTATTGGTTCATAACTTCTATCGATTACTCTTTCACTAGTTTTGTTTCGTATTTGGAATTTTGTTAAATCCGCTCTTCACTAACTCAATTAATTTTAGTAGTGTTTCATTTGACGCTTCCGCCTCCGATTTCAATTCCTAGTCTGACAAAGCAAATTTAAAATAACCACTTCCATTACTTATAGGGAAGTAATGGAAGTGGTTATTTTAAATTTCTGCATTCACGTTAAGAAAATAGTGACTCATCGTTGTCATTCAGCTTAGTCGCGCCTCTTGACCAATTAGAGCATGGTTAATTAGAAAGCCGTATTGTCATTCACCAGTTAAAATAAACTTTAAGACAATACCATCGCGTCTTTTATCACTTTTAAATATACCTTAATGCCTTTTTTTTAACGGATTTATATAAATAAAAGTTAAAATTCTAGTGGTTCTTCTAAAAATAATTACTTATCAACATTTGTAAATACTATGTTATAAAACAATGCTTGAAAGGCAAAAATATCTAAACGACATTGAGTAAACTTTACAGGAGAGTGATTGTTTAAAAAAAAAGTAGAATTTAAATACTATTACCATGATGTTAATAATATATAAATCCGGCTATTTCATTAAATTGCTCTCCTGTAAAGTTTACTCAAAGTCGCTTAGATATTTTTGCCTTTCAAGCGTCGAAAAAGTTTCTTTTAATAATATTAATGAATTAATTTTGACCTTAGTATAAATACACCTAGTTTTCAGTTGCACTGATGATTAGTCACTATTTCATTTACAAAAATATATTTTGTCATGGCTACGTTAAGGTGATGCGTTTGTTAGCAACACACGCAACGCATTTTTTAGTATGTTATAATTTTTACAGAAGCGGCCAATGCTGCCTCTACCGCAGGTTGGGTGGTATTCAACGCGGAGTATAGGAAAGGAAAGCACCCACCTACAGCGGCTCAGACGCACGGCGCCTATGAAGTAACGGCGACTAGACGCACGGCGCCTATGAAGCGCCTATGAAGTGACCGCTACCATCGACCTATTAGAGCATCGCTGTACACTCCGACTAATCGCTTATTTAAAAATCAGTCAGGTGCGAATCGAACGCTCACCGCGGGTTCTGCAAAAATACTTTTTTTGTAATGTTAATGAACTCAAAATTGAAATTTACAGTTTTCTGTGAACTCAAAATTGAAATTTACAGTTTTCGGATGTTAAGTTTGGGATACAATTGGGAATCGACTGAATTCCTGTGCGAAATGGTTGAATATTTTTGTTACTACTTGTAATTTTTTTATAGGTATGTGCACAAATGCAGTGGAGGGTAGCTCAATTTCAAATTCAACGAATCTATATCAAAGAATTATTATGCGATTAGTCGCTTTGTACAGCGGATTTTAGTAAAATTTTTGCGTGCCACCCTCAGTGTAATGTTAAGCGAATGAAGCAGTTTTAATATTTGTACGCGCGCTCGACTTCCAATGAGTCGATCGACCTTTTGGACTAGTATTTTTTGAAGTTTATAAAAGGAGATTTACATTTAAAAGCTAAATAATAGAGTGTTATGTTATGCATGCATGCAGGTATTTTATTGAAAGATTAATATAAGATGTGTGTTATGTTTATTTATTTTTATTTACTTGGTTTAATCTGGCATGGTGAAAAAATACGGTAATTTAAAAAACTAAAAAACCCAACTGCTTTTCTGAGTCGTAAAAGCCCTAAACAAGAAAGTCGTTGTACCTGATTGCACTTAACTATTTAATATTTTAAATGCAAGATAAATTGTAACAGTCGGGATCCATTCTCGAAATGGAGGCTTGAGAGCACATACCTATATTTCATTGCAGACTACTGACTAGACGGCTGACTTTCTAGAATGGGTCCCGACTGTTACAATTTATCTTGTATTATAAATATTATATAGTTAAGTGCAATCAGGTACAACGACTTTCTTGTTTAGGGCTTTTACGACTCAGAAAAGCAGTTGGGTTTTTAGTTTTTTAAATTACCGTTTTTTTTTTTATTTTTTAGTTTTTTTTTATTACGATATCACTTTCACAGTAATTGCGAATCTAACGACACCTCGCAAACTAAAATCCATCGAGCCGTTCAGGCCGCAGAGCGCGCCAAACATTTGAATTCGGCGCCAAAAATCCGCCACTTTGTTTTTTTTTTTATTTTGATATTCCCAGTGTCACTCTCACAGTGAATACGAATCTAACGACACCTCTCAAGCTAAAATTCATCGAGCCGTTCAGGTTGTAGAGCGTGCCAAACAATTATACATACATACATACATACATACTCTCGAAAAACATAACTCTCCTTCTGGCGCAGTCAGGTAATTATTTTTTTCGATTTTTCATTTTGTCTCCAACTTCGCCAGTGGGATGATGATCATTCTCCGCAAACCTGATAAAATTTTATATATTTCACACCTTGGAATGCATAAAGGGTGGGTTTCTACTGTCGCAAGGCTGGGTGGAGTGGTTTTTTTTTTTTGAGTTGTGGAACGAAGAAGAGTAGTGGAAAGTGGCAGAGTGGAACTGAGCTGAGCAGACCTACATTGAGCAGTTACCATTTTGGTTCACATACAATGTCGGTAACACGTGAAATTGATGACGTAATATCTCTTAGAGCACCGTCCTGCTATCCGCGGCTACCCTCCGCTAGACTCTGTTCTAACTGGGTCAGGGCCACGTATTCACATATTTTAATTGAAAGTCCTCTCCTCTCCACTTAGTGTCTAAACACACTATGCCGAAAGTACGCGACCGAAGTTCGGCATGATTACGCCTGCAAGGCTATTTAATTTATTGACGACGCATTATTACGTTGGGTTATACATATAGCATGCAGCCGAACTTCGGTCCGGCGGAAATTCAGCGGAAATTTAGCGGTAACGTATTCTGTAGAGCACACAATATACGCGACCGAAGTTTAGTTCAATTGCCGACGAAGATCCGGGGCGGGGAGCAGCGGAAAGAACTCATTTTTCTACTTACGTATACTCTGTTTAATCTGTCCTAGCTCAGAGGACACCGGTGTCCTCTCACATCCACGCCACTATAGGCCTTAATTCCGATGTTTAGAGTCTACTTTTGTATGAACAAGTTGGGTAGTTGTGGATCGAAGTGTTAATTAAGAAAAAATTATTATCGCGGTTGAATCGCGACCGTGTTTATGGAATTCAGCCCTGCTCCAACTTTCCGGGGTGTAACCGTGCCGATGACCGACCATCTTGATCTTCTTGGTGTAACGTTGACATCTACTCTCAACTTTGGGCCATACATCGAAGCAAAGACTCAACTGGCTGCAAAAAAGCTAGGAATCCTCGCAAATGTCAGACAGTACTTCACGCCGGAATAGCTGTTCAAACTTTATTAAACGCAAATTCGATCGTGTATAGAGTACTGCTCTCATCTTTGGGACGGATCTGTCAGATACCAGCTTGATGCGCTTGAGACTATTGAGAGGAGAGCAAAAAGGATCATTGGCAATGATGCACTCGTCGAGTCGAGGCTTCAAAGTCTTGAGCATCGACGCCGAGTTGCTAGCCTGTCGGTTTTTTATCGGTTACATTTCGGGGAGTGTGCGTCGGAATTGCATAGCCTAATTCCCCCTAGCCTGTTCCATCATCAGACTACCAGACGTACGGCGTTGCGCCACCGGTACATGGTGGACATCCCACCTATACGCACAAAGCGTTTTGGGAACACATTCATTACGTGTACAGCTAAGGAGTGGAATTCCCTGCCGGAGTCTGTGTTTCCTGTTAAGAGTGAATAGGTTTCTTCTAGGTAAGCACGCTCCATCGTCGACCGTATCGTCGCTAACCATCAGGTGAGATTGCGGTCAAGCGCGAACCTATCAATAATAATAATAATGGAGATGCACTCTAAATCACATGCGTTTGCCCAGTAAGGCCCTGCAGAATCTGCGTTTTAGGTGTTCACCAATTGAATGTACACGCTTCTAGGATCATATGTACCGCTTTCTTTTTCCATGTACCTCTGTACTTTTGAAGAAAAATGCAAAAAAGGGGGCCGAGCCAGCCAAACGTTTTCAGCACGGCCCCCGTTTAACTTGAAAAATATAAAGTGTATTAAAAAAGTTCTTAAACTCGAGGAATGTACTCTATTAACAAAATCGACCAATGAAAAAAATTTCGTGGGTTTGGCCATGGTGGCCAGCCGCATGTAGGTGGTGTGCGAGGCTACTGATCGTGGCGCTGGGCGATGTTGATGGTAAGTGGAATGGCATGTGTGAGGGGTTGGCCATAGTGGCCATCCGCATGTAGGTGGTGTGCGAGGCTACTGACCGTGGCGCTGGGCGGTGTTGGTGGTCAGTGGAATGGCATGTGTGAGGGGTTGGCCATGGTGGCCAGCCGCATGCAGGTGGTGTGCGAGGCTACTGACCGTGGCGCTGGGCGGTGTTGGTGGTCAGTGGAATGACATGTGTGAGGGGTTGGCCATGGTGGCCAGCCGCATGTAGGTGGTGTGCGAGGCTACTGACCGTGGCGCTGGGCGGTGTTGGTGGTAAGTGGAATGGCATGTGTGAGGGGTTGGCCATGGTGGCCAGCCGCATGTAGGTGGTGTGCGAGGCTACTGACCGTGGCGCTGGGCGGTGTTGGTGGTCAGTGGAATGGCATGTGTGAGGGGTTGGCCATGGTGGCCAGCCGCATGTAGGTGGTGTGCGGCCGCGACAGCGGTGGTGAGTCTCCCGGCAGCGGCTCGTTCTTGAACACCGCTACGCACTTCCACTGGTTCAAGTATTGCACTGAAAAATATAAATGAGGTAGTTCAATTACTATCCCCCCTGAATTAGTACAATAGAGTATAAAATGGCACTAAACCTACGCTACAGGGAATTCTCTTTTATTCAGAAGTTAAATACCAAATAAATTCTATTTCTTTCTTTCTTTCTTTCTTTAAATACACATATAAGTTTATATATTTTTTATTTAGCCTTTACTGTTCCACTGTTTAGCAAAGCCGAATTAGCGGATGCTTCCGGGCAAATGCGCAATAGTTAATTTCGGACTGTTTATATTCTAATCGCGCGGAGAACTCTTGATACCGCAATGTAGGATAGTTACTATGTGCCGACAAAATATGTAGATTGCGCCACACAGCAATTCTTTTCTCGAGCCACCTCGAGCCCTCGTGGTAAGCAACTAGGTCGTGTCGTCACCTCAGCCAGACCGACCTTGGCAGCGTCGTCTATTTTCAGGGACCTTTTGCAATGAAAACAGTATCCTCCCGGTACCGGGGTCAGGATCCACGCTACCGGTGTTCAATGCTCTAGAGAGGAACCGTGACCAGAAGCACCGCGTTCTGAATCAATTCCTTGATCCAGCTACTTTACGAAAGCCTCCCAAGTTGTTGATCAAAACTCGCTGTCAATAAGATATCGGTACTATGATCAACGACTAACAAGTCACAATAAGAGAAAGGTGCGAAAGTGCACTAACTCTGGACAGCAAAGCCGTAGAGATCCAGTAAAGCCAACGCCCGCTAGGGACGGTTACCATAGGCCTGGAACCTGGAAAGCAAAGGCCAAATTTTTTTTTTGTTAAGTACAGTTTTCAGGTTATTTCAAAATTTGACCTTCATGCCAAATTGCAGGATTCTAGGCCAACGGCAAGTACCCTATGAATTTTGATTCCCTTGAGAGTGTCGAAATATACGTTTTTTGTGACATAAACGACAGTATCATTTTTTTCCTTTAACTTAGCATTTTTTCACAGCTTCAAGGGACTGCAGACCTGAGTATATCGTTTTAATTTTAAGTCGATACCTTCACGTATTCACGAGATAAAGGATCTTGACAAACAGAGAAGACTAGACGGACAACAAAGTGATCACAGTACCTCTACCATGAGTTTTAAGCAATAGTATTCGTCGCTACTCGATATCGACACCGTCAATATTTTGTATGGCAAATTTTGGTTCTGCAAGTGACCGCTAGAGGCGCTGCAAAATTTGCCATACAAAATATTTACGGCGTCGATATCGAGTAGCGACGAATACTATTGCTTAAAACTCATGGTAGAGGTACAGATCATATAAGTGTTCCGTTTTTTCCTTTTGAGGTATGGAACCTTAAAAAGTAGTGTACTGACTCTTCCAGAGGCGCACGGCGCAGTCGTCGCCGGAGGAGGCGAGCAGCGTGCCGGTGAGGTTCCAGCACACGCGCCACACGCACGAGTAGTGCTCCTCGAAGGCCGCCACCACCTCGCACTTGAAGCGCGCCGCGCCGTTGTTGCTCGCGCCCGCGCCGCCCGCGCCGCCCGCGCCGCCCGACTCGCTGCAACACCACACGCCAATCGCCTTCATTATTTTCATTTATACCGCGTACATCGAAGGTCTGGAACAATTTGCCTGCTGCTGTCTTCCCGTCCGATTGTAATTTAGATGTCTTGAAAGCTAGAGTGAATAGGCTTTTAATAAACTAGTGCGCCACACCATCAACGATTGCGTCACCGCTTATCATCAGGTCGCAGTCAAGCTCTAGTTAACAACAATAAAAAAATACCACTCGACATTTTTTTTTTAAAGTATCAAAATTTCTTTCCAATAATTTTAACATATGTCTGGCAATTTGAGTATTTTCTGCGGCCTATCCAAATATAGTAAGTTAAGTTGTTGAGCTCCTTTACGAATACTGACAAATACTTGCACTGATTGGACAAGTCCACTTAAATCTGTGTGGTTCTTTCCTCAAACCATCTCAGATACTATTCTGCATGGTTCTGATGTAATTTGACCATGTTTGCTCCCTCACTCGTTAGTGTCTTTTATAGTCTATGGTCTAACGAGTGACTTTGTTTCAGTGTTTCTTCTCAGGGTAGTCTGCTAGGAAACACCACTCACCAGCCCTAAATAGTTCGAATTGACGAAAAAATTTACAAGTAAAAGTGTTTTATAAAACCAATTTGCAAATGATCACTTATCACAAATATCAATTAAAGAAGAAATCTTAAAGGTACTTACGCGATGGGTTCGATTTTAATAATCCGTACATCCTTAGTAGCCACAGCCAGCAAGTGGAACGACCTGCCGAGGTTCGGCGCGAAGGCGATGTCGTTCACTGGCTCCTGCACCGAAGACAAGCAGTCAGTGCGCGTCCATCGACGAGACGATTCACTGTACCTGTTTCAAAAATGTGTCAGAAAATGGCAACACTAAGAAGTGATAAGTTGCGACACTGGATGGTGAAATATTCGCTGATGATACTGAGGGTGGGGGCCAGGTATGACCAGGGGGCTTACTCTCGAGTTTTGTGACGTTAGGTACTCTTGAATTCAATGCTAGCGCGCAATTGGTTTAAAATTGCGTGACCCCCCGCCAAGCCCAATCTCCATTTTACTTAGTTTCCTAAACAGGTCACGCAATTTGGCCCTAGCATCGAATTCAAGAGTACCTAACGTCAAAACTCCAATGTCGACCGATCGGAATTAAACTTGAGAGTAAGACTCCAGGTAGGTATGCTGGTGGTCAAGATGGACGTGGGTTCTGGCTAAATGGCTTTCTGCTCCAAAGCATGAAGAAGTAATGATGATATCACGATGTAATAGCAGCACGAACCTTTTTTTTAGGGCGGAAATCATCCAACGACATCTCCCGCCCTTGGGCGAGGCGAAAGGGCGTGTCAGACTTTTACAGACTAAATTCCGTCCCTGGTCCTACTTTGCCTTCGTTCCAGGGCCCCGGGGTTCTTTTTCGCACAACCCATGACCCCAGTAGTCTTCGACACGTACGTTACCCCAACAGGAAAGTAATTCGTAGAGCGATATGAGTAGAAAGTATAATTAGTGTGTAATCTGCTGTAAATGTGTGCCGCATATAAAATTCCGGTACTCCGGTATCACCGGGTGCCTCCTCCGGGACTACCTCTGTCGTGTGATCGAGACCTACCCGTCGGACAGGTACATCATCTACTCACTCGTATATGAAGACTTTTCCATTGCAAGCCGTAGTCTTGTCGCCTTGCACGGTTGCCGCTGCATTCGTGGTGTTGGGTTCGTCACTGCCAACTGCCAACATGGGAGGATGCACCACCCTGGTAACACATAATAACTTTAATATGAAGACGCGAACACATTTGCCTTTTCAATGTAAAAATAATTGGCGCTTATTTTTCATTTGTGCGGCGGTTTTACGTTGTTTCTCACTCGTCTTAGCACGCACGCAAACTTCTCACCCTGTCCGTGGTCCATAGATCAGCTCACACTGAGATGCAACATGACGCTTGAAAAAGCCAGTAGACACCACTAGACTAAGATACCAGAGCTGTCTGACACAACTTATTTTCACATGGATGAAACCTTCGGTTCTCAGTAGCGTGTGCTTGTGGAGCGATTTCAGGTTTGTTGCCATAGTAAAAGTTATTTGTTATCATGACTACAATATCTATGTCCTTACCTGGATAGGGACGGATTCCATGAGAGGCAACTTATTGACACTTTGGTTGGAATTTCATGTTGCAGAGTCCACTGTGCTAGGTTCATTACATCCGGAGCTTCATATATCCTAAAAACACGTAAAATCAAATTATATGTAAGGCAAAGCATAACAAATTCATGTATAAAACAAAAAAAAAAATTATCATTTCGGTTTGCTCAAAAAACTGCGTGCATCTGGCCATTTCATTAAATCTTTTTTTTATGTCATATAAACTAGTGCTGACTGCGATTCCACCTAATGGTAAGCAGTAATGCAATCGTTGATGGTGAGGCACACTAGTTTATTAAGAGCCTATTCACTCTAGCCTTGAAGACCCCCTTGATCGGATGGGAAGACCGCAGCAGGCAAACTGATTCAGTCCTTCAATGCGCGGTTAAACGACGACGCGAAACTTACAAATACATTCATCTTTAATATAAATACATTCAATTCATTCATTCTTTGTAAATACATTCAACTATTGACATAAATGGATACAAATCAACTATACAATACCTTATAATACCATCAGCGGAACATGTGACAAGTAGGAGTCCTAAGTGCTTGGGCCCGAACTTGACGTCTGTGACCGAGGTCCGCGAGTCTACCAAGTTGGACCTCTTCAGCCAAGTCCGTAACCCTTTTTCTGAACCAGAAGCTGCAGTGTCACCTGAAACAATTGGGAAACATCAAGCTGTAGCGGGAATCACATAAGAACTACATGACAATTCCCACCTAAAATTTTTTTAAATACCTACGTCGGATATATCCGAAAAAAACACTTTCTCGTTTATTCCGCCAGGGTCGCACATCCACGACCAAATATCCCATTTTTTTAACTCTTCTGTCACTTATAGGAATTGAAGAACTACACGAGATGGGAGTATTCAGTCGCATACACACGACCCTGGCGAATAGTATGCGAAAACCTTCGTCGGACAAAACCGACGCGGTCACGTGGGCGATTAAAGGGCTAATAGAAAATATGCATGATAAGAATATTTGTTATATAACCAGGATGTAAATAAATATTCAAAATTAAATACTAATTGTGAAAAGTTGGTCTCTGTAACCAGAACGCCTTTTTCTATCGCAGGCGTGACATGGCCATGGCCTTTGACGTCACAAGTCTATGTCGGACTTCTCTTTAATATATAATAGAGGCTATTCTCTTTAATAAGATAATAGCCTCTGCTAGCTCCTTTTTTATTATTAACAGGCTCGCGTTTGACCACTATCTCACCTAATGATAAGACATGATGTGGCCAACGATGGAGCACGCTTGCCTAGAAGTAACCCATTCATTCTTGACTAAAAGATCCCTTAGGTTGTAGTTATCATATTCCCTCTTAGCTTTTAAACATTACAAAAAAATCTGTATCTTTTACAAGTTACTCGCAGTTTTAGAGATCTTATCTGAATGGATATAATTGCGTGTCTTGTTAGCAAATATGCAATGATGTCTATGTGACAACGTGATGAATTGACGACGCCCTTGCCCTATAGTCAGATCTTTTGCAAACAACTTGGAGCCTTTATGCTGTTCAACCCGTCTTTAATCCTTTCGGTATTAAAGCTGCAGAGATCGCTTTTCAAGAACTTCGAAATCTACCTTTTTTAAATTTATATAACCTAGTGGCGACAACTGATTTTAGAAAGTAGGTGTACGATGTATCGTTTTTTTTTACAACTGGCTGGCGTGTAACTGTCGCGCCCCGTTACAAGATTGGCATGACTGACGATCGTAAAATTTTAATTGATAAACTGCTTTCAAATTAATTTTCACCAAACGCCAATGAAACCAGATATAATGATAGGGTATTAATAATAATAATAACCATCGCTGTATCTTTACCTTGACGTCGTGGTGGGGCTTCCGCGCTCCAATAAACCCTAAGTCGTAACATGCCTAGGGTGAGAGGCCCGACTAAGAGAGATACAATCCGCAGGGCAGTTTTGTGGCGAACTGTCCAACCCAATCTCCCAGGAGAATTCTCGTTCTTCATCTCTGGCTTGCCTTTATTGGCCGGCCGTAGTGAACACTGACTCAGCAATGTGACAATTAGAAAAAGTTTGCGCGGGAATTGCATGACTTGATTACATCATCTCATTTCTACTATCGGACAACCCAACGACCGGCTAGTATCTACACTGACGTTGTTGAAAGTTTGTAACTTCTACGGAACACTTGGTCCGGCAAGCGTATTGTCCCGTCCTTTATACCGCTTACATCGAGAGACTGGAACAACTTACCTGCTGCGGTCTTCCCGTCCGATTATAATTTGGTTTGGCTTCAAGGGTAGAATGAATAGGCTCCTAATAAACTAATGCACCTCACCATCAACAATTGCTTAACTACTTACCATCAGGTGGGATTGCAGACAAGCACTTAGCAGCATCAGCCTTATAATGTTCCCACTAATGGGACTCAGGGCTCCTCTCTAGGAGAGGAAATGGGCCTTAATCCACCACGCGGGCCCAGTGCGGGTTAGTAGATGTCACCTATCTTCGAATTTTTGGTTCTAGGTCATGCCGGTTTCCTCACAATGTTTTCCTTCAAGGTTTTGAGAACAGTGGTTTTTTTTTTTTTTTGGTAGGTAAAATCATCCAATGACAAGTCCCGCCCTTGGGTGGACCGGGAAGTAGTGTCAGACGCTTACTGACTAAAAACCTACCCCGTTCCATCGTTGCCTATCATGCCGAGGCTGAGCCTTCCTCTCAGAAAACGGCCCTTAACCCCAGCAGGCTTCGACCCTGCCTGCTTGCAGCTAGCAGGCTGGGCCTCTAGGGTTTGCTGACAGTTCCTTGAGGCGCGCGGGAACAGAACGCGCCGTCGACGACTTGGGCTCGGTCCGGTATGTTACCGGACGATCGGACAGCGTGCTACCCATTGCACGCCGTCCGCAAGCCCGCGCCTACGGTGGCCGGAAATCGGGATCGGAATCCCGGCGGCGGCTGGGGCGAGCACCCCGTTGCCTCTGCCTGATGCGGTCGGCCTCCTCCTTTGCTAGCATTACTGCTTCGCAGAAGGAGGCGACCGCCTGCCATCCCTCCTCACTCCGGACCATGGCCTGAACCAAGGCCCGGCGAGAGAGATCGCTGCCGCCGATTGCCCCCACGAGGACACGGCGATGCTCCACCCAGGCGGGGCACACCTCTACAGTATGCTCCACCGTGTCCTCCGGGTGTTCCGCACAGTGGCGACACCCGGGCGAATCCTCCGCACTTGAGAACAGTGGTGATGAAATAAATTACACAAGGTAATTACGCCTGGCTGGATTTGAACCCGAGACCTACAACTCGTAAATTGGGCCCTTACCACTCGGCTACCACTCCTCTAGCCAAGTAGTCAAGCACTAGTTTATATCAATTTTAAAAAAATACAGGTTTTAGAAAATGCTTTCAGCATTTTGTGGCTCTCTACTATAAATAAGGAGAATTTCTATTTTAGAGTAGTTCTCACCAACTTCCTCCCATATAGCTGCAGTTCTATCAAACGAGCAGGTAGCAATGACTTGACCAAACTCAGGATGTGCCCAGGTGACCTTCCACACGGATCCATGGTGCGCTTTCCAGCTAGCTGTGAGACGCCACCCACCTTGGCCATCTGAGTCCCATACCTGAAATTAATAATAGTAGTTAGTTGGTACCATGTTCCAGGGGTCTCTGCAAATTAGCTTTGGCTCCTTGTACACCTTCCAAAATTCCAGGACCTGAGGGCTCTGAGAAAGCACTCTAATATGTATTATAAAAGCAAAAGTTTGTACACACTCACTCAGAGTGTGTAAGTTAGTCACTTCTTTACACTGAAATGGCTAAACAGACTTTAATGAAACTTGGTACACTGATAGACCATGTCTTGGAGTAGTACATAGGATAGGTTTTATCCCGGAAGTATGTTCCCTTGGGATAGTTTTCGAATATCATGTAGGCAAAACTGCTGGTAGCAGTTAGTAAAGAAATAATAATAAGTATAGGGGGTGACACTCATGCATAATGGAATCAGCTTTGTTTTGACATTATAAATTACAATTTATTGATATTTCATCCACTTAATTAACATTATTCTAATTAGATTTTTTCTGTACCATCCATTATTCAATTAAATAAATGATTTATTATTTATTATTATAACTACAGCCTTTACAATTTTTAGAGCCCAGTATTGGTGGTCTAGAGTGAAATTGAAGAATTCCCACCCACTAAATTGAAAAGTTAAGTTAAAGAGTATTAGCATTGGTCTAATTGCGGTTATGTATAGACACAATATAATCTTTGAAGAGAGTCGAGATGCTTGTTTTAAACCAAATTGCCTATAAGGACAACTCTTAAATACTTGACTTCTTGTTTTGTTTTGAAAAGTTTTGGTAGCTGAAAGGGCCAAAGACTTTTGTTAGTAAAAATTACTATTTGTTTACAACTTTAGAATATTTGAATATTTTTCTTATAAGATTGCATTACTCATTCTCCTGGAGATTAGGATTACTATATCATCTGCATAACCTACCAAGTACTGGATGCAGATGTTGAGTGAGGCTCATGCCAGCTACACTAGTAGTCGAATGAAAGTTCCACTACATTATTTCTGTCAAGATTAAAATAGAAATCTTTGTTGTACACCAAAATAGCAACAATACTTTTACACAAACACTTACAGCAATACTTCTATCAGAGAGTGCTATCATGGATTAGGTAAATTTTATAGGGTCCATTACCATTCCTCTTTGTGTTCATTCATTTATGTACAATCAGTACCAAATGAAAGACAATTTTATCTTTAAAAAGAACATGTTCTAGATAACTCACATACCTATTCAAGTCAGAAGAAAAGTTTATTGTTAAGATTTGATATGTAGTATGCATCATAATAAACTCTCCTTAGTAATTACCATAGATATAAAACATACAGGCTTAAATTTTACAAATTGCTCATCTTGAATGTAATTAAATGAATAGTTGGTTACTAATAGTGTGTTATTGTCAATAGGTTACCGCCGTTTTGTTTGCTAAACAAGCCATACCTTCACATACTGGTCGCTCGAACAAGTGGCCATTCTCTCGCCATAGAAGTCGTACGCGACATCGTGGATCAAATCCTTGTGATCGGCGAAAATAATTTGTGACTCAAACAAATTAGTTGCAGTTAATTCACCCATTTTGTACTATAAAAAATAAGTTTTATTTCAAAAGTGCACTCTAACCTACCCTTTTAGAACTTCTTAACTGTCACTGTCATTGTCAATTTCAAAAATTACGATTAGTTAATCCTAAGGTTTAATCACAATAGTTTAGCAATTATTGTAGAGAAAAAACCAAAAGCAAATTGAGAGGTAGACAGTTGGGAGATTTGATGTTGGGAGCTTTGTACTAAAACGATTATACACAGAAATTATTTTTTTGGGTAACATTGTAACATGAAACTGAATTTCAGATTGATAAAAAGCATTACCTAATTCTGAAAACAATTAACAACACGTTGAAACAGAACGTTGTCGTAAAGCTAAAAAATGGTCCATGGGATTTGCCCATGGGATGGGTTATGTGAAAGTGAACCCGGGCAACCTCGGAGCTCTGTAACGATGGCAAAGAAGGAACGAGGGTTTCAGTCAGTAAATGATTTAAAGACATTGACACGCCCTCCTGCTTCGCCCAGAGCGGGAGAATACATAGGTTGATATAAACCCTAAAAAAAAACTTGGGAATTTTTGGGGGGATTTCTTCGAATGAAATTGTGGCTATTTTGATTCCTAGTGGATATTACGATGTTAAATTGTTGTAGTTTTGTATCTCAAGTGTCTGCGTAACTAGACTGTGGAAACATTGAAACAGGCTCGATGTCGGTAAAATGGAGCTGAGTATTTTATTGTAGTTTTGGCTACCTCAGCGAAGTTTATCGAGAAGGCTGACCATACTACAAAAATAATATTCCCCGTAGACATGGTAAAAGTCTGCCTAGCTTGGGTCGAACACCGCCGCGCACAGCCGCGCCTGTCCTCATGATGGTGATCAACGGCTGTAACCTCCGGCTGCATCCTGCTTTGATTCAGGCCATGGTCCGGAGCGATAGGATTGGGAAGCGGCCGCCTCCTTTTGTGAAGCAGTTATTCGAGGAGATGGCCACAACCGCGAGGGAAACGGACATGCTCATGCCCCAACCACTGTTTACGGCGTGTAGACGTCAGCAAAATTGAAGGGGCCCAGTAAGGCCGATAAGCCTACTAGGGCTGCGGGAACCTTTGAAAAAGACACCGCCATAAAAAGTAAAGGGCAAGTGAAGGGCCACCATGGATTTAGTCAGTAAAAGTCTGACACGCACACGCAATCACTTGATGTCTTCCCACCTCAAAAAAAACTATGTATGGAATAAATAGATATTCTTAATTCTTTATTGTACACAAAAAACATAACAAAATATATGGAGATACAGAGGGATCATGTACAAAGGCTAGCTTAACTCAACAATGAGTTTTCTCCCAGCAAACCTTTGAGTTATAGAGAGAGAACATATACGAGGGCAGGATCCTGTGCACAATATATACCTACACAACTAAGTTTAATACCTATATAATTATATATATTGTACATAAGTCATTAATCGTCCCGCGAGTGCTTTGTGTTTACGGTTAATTAATTTTTACGGTTCTACACTCAATAGAACAGCTATTATATAGCCTATCATGCTCTATTAATTAAAACTTTATTATTATTTAATTATTTTTATGACATATCGTGCTGCGCTCGCTCTCGCTGCAGCGCAGCGGCGGCGGCACCGTTTTACAATTTCGTGTGTGATATGATTTGACCGTTATAAGAGAGAGTTCAGGGTTCTCACACACTACGAAGAGTAGATACGCAATCTCTAGTGGTTGCACTGACATATTCGTCAGCGAACACGCGCCAATTTGGAGATAACTGGTACGCATATCAATCGGAACCTGTACAAGTAAGGCTGAGTTAAGGAACTTGTATTATTACCGAGGTTGCCTATTGTACTGTGCCCTATCAATGAAACACTAGGTTGAGCTAACCCCACAGAATAAGAAATAGTACAGCTAACGCTATAATCGTATTTGCGGAGGCCCAAAATAAATCATAATGCACAAATTCTGCAGTCACTCAAGTTTATTTAGAAGCACCTCCGTAGCATCTAGAAAACTGACATTCCCCATAATCTTGGACGGTAAGAGTGACGATGTAGGTACCTACGATATAGAAATCGTCTACATAGCAATGATAAAGGTTACGGCCTTAGTGATAGCAATTATAGAAATCGCCGTTCAGAAAAATTCTCATCGGCTCGGACATAAATCTACTGAGTGGCCCCGAAGAAAAAAATTGACTCACTCAGATAATGGTGGTAGCAGCATTTATATAAAACAAGTCACAGCACCACAAGAGTTCGCGCGAAAATATCAAACCAACGATTGCGACCGCTTCGCTTCGCTTATTGCTGCACCGCACCCACGTACGGTTGGCCACGTAACACCGTCCAATCGCGCTGCACCTACATACGAAACCACGTAATAGGATGTCTGAACTTTAACAACAGATTTTTTATCGACGCGTTGACTCTATATCAGTGTAACCTAGTGTAACTTGCCCTTAGATTTTCTGCACTTGTTATTAGTTTAATGAAACAAATAGGTGTTAAACGATGGTTTATTTAATTGAATCCACATTTACTTATAATGTAACTATTAACAAACAAATTAATAACAACGAAATGCTAACAACCACAGCATTGTTACATTTGTTACAAATACGCTAAAATGTAAATTGATATTATTGTCAATTAATAAAATACTGGTATATTGGGAAACATAACAATTTCTCTAATGGCACATATCATCTAGTTTATTAAACCTCGTGCCAAGCAAATTCATTCATAATAATTATTCAATATAGATTTGGCACTGTACGTATTTTTAGGAATTTTGGGGCAAATCTAAGGTACTGAGTAAAGTGGGGTAACTTTGGCCCTGGGGTATAACTTTGGCACAAGTTTATTAACCAATAGGTACATGAGAATCTGTTTCTATTGATTAATAAGCTTGTGCCATAGTTATACCCCAGGGCTAAAGTTGCCCCATTTTATAGTACTACTAGTACCTAATCATTTTTTCCTCTTCAGTCTGGTTAACAACAATTTATGTAATTGTTTACCATAATTTTAATTTTGTGATACATTTCATGGTTATCAATAATTTACATTTTGTTTTTATTTCTTATTATGATTCTACTGAAATATTTGAGATTCTACATATTAATTATTATTTTCCTTTAAGGATAGAGAGAGCAATATTAGAAAGTTATTATTTTTTTTAAGAATGATGGCAAGGATAACGCAGTTAATATTTCTGCTTTCATGCAAGTTTAGCTCTTATTCAGTGTTGTGCAAAACATTTTTTTTTTATTGGAATGTTAGGTTTTATGACATCAGAAAGATTGCCAACTTTCTATTTCTTTTTAATTATCATTAGAACACAATTCTGCTTACAACACTCAATCAATCAATGTAGAATTTTGAAAGTTTTTTTTGTAACTTATAAATAATTATTTCTTGCCTTCAGCTGATCAACTTCAAATGCAAGTTTTCTATTTGTTTCAACCAAAGCATTTTGAGTATGTGCCATGCTCTGGATTTGCTCACTCATGCCAGACAATTGCTTCTCTAAATACAACTTCTGTTTAGTTAGCGCCATCATTATATGAAGGAAATAGTTCCTGTTATCATCAGATACATCTGTGAGAGCCATCTTGACATACTCTTTGAGTTCTTCGACAGCTGCTGATTCAACTGTCACAGCTGGGGCCGCAATTGATGGCTTCTGCTGAAGTGACAAATTGGCATTAGAGGCTCGTTTATCATCCAAACCACCATTTGTTATGATAGGTGAAGGGAAACCTAAGTTTTCAGCTGTCCGGTTATTTAAAGGAGTTGATACTTTGCTAATATTTTTTTCTGCATCCAACTGACGGTACCTCAAATCATGTCGGTCACTCTTTCTTTCAAATTCTGTGGTTTTATTCCCCTCTTCCTCATATTCATTTGATTTATCAAGACCCATCATAGCAAGGAAAGAGTCCCCTTTAGCGTCAACTCCTTGACCTGATACATCCAAATAATTTCTTGGTGGTGAATCCGATACAAAGAACATATCAGATGTTCTAGAACGTATTGGAGAGGACATTTTCTGAGGTGACTGGATGCTCTCCATATCTTCACGAAGACTAATATCAGCTGACATCATCTTTCTTCTGGCTGGTTGAAATGAGACCTTATGTACTTCTTCTTCGTGACCTTTCAACACTTTAGATGGAGTTGTGAGATCTCTGAGATCATAAATTAGCACCAGGCCATTTTTAGTACCTAAGGCAAGTTGGTTATCAGAATTAATTGCTAAGGAGGTCAACATGTACGAGGTTTTTATAGTTGAAACAACATTTTGTAATCTTACATCATATACATTCATGATTTTATCGTAACCAGTGGAAAGTAACACATCTCTATTTATAAGAGAGTATGCAATGTCACTGATGGGTGACGCATGGACATGCTCAAAGAAAGCTTTGTCTTTGTTGGTGGTGATATCACGGATTACAATATGGCCTTCATCAGTGGCTAGACCAAGCAGAGATCGACTCTCATGATGAAACTTCATCGCAGAGATACTTTTGGAGCAGGAAAGTTTGATAGTTAGAACAGGAATGTTAGATACAAGACCGTATATAACGGTATCTCCATTTTGCATGGAGGCGGCAAGACTTGTGTTCTTGGCATTATAACTGACATAGTTCACACAGGACTGTTGGGAGGGAGTTGGGAATGTTTTAGTGATGTTTTTGTTTTTAGTGTCCCATATCATTACATTGCCACTCCTAGTGCCAATGGCAACATTACGATGGCCCTCTCGATGGAAGCAGGCCGACCAGGTATCTTTCAATGGTATATGCTGCAGAGTTCTGATGTCATGGTCAGCTGGACTTAGTATTTCCACTACGCCCTTAGAATTAACCTGAAAGAAAATAGGTTGCGTTTAAAAAAAATATAATTTTGTAATTTTTTTATATGTCAAATAAGGGATAAAATCAATATTTCCCATTTTATTTTGGTATCTCCCATTGTACCAAGTAATCAATGAACACCCAGTCTATGCTCTCAGACAATGCAATACTTAGCACGCCCAAAGATTATTATCATTGGCCTAAATAAGGCTATAGAAACAGTATTATGGTTACCTAACGATTCTTTCTTTGTAAATATTTCTCATACAAGTATGGACATAAAATGAATTGTTATAACTTGGAATTTATACACAAACCTGCAGAAGATATTTGCTATCATCACTCCAGGTTATATCCCGCAATATTCCTTCATAACACCAGTAACTTTTTTTCAAATCCCAACTGTTAGTATCGTAAAGGAGTAACCGGGAACTTATTGAAGAGAAATACATTGTTATGCTTACAGTTAAGGGCCCGGTTACTCACAAGTACTTTCCCCACTATAAAGCTTTAATTGAATATATTTATTAAATAATCATCGTAAACAAAGTTGCGGAAAACAAATTGAAAACGTAAAATTTTGACAACTATGATGACAATGAATTGCGTGTGTTGCCTACCCAAATATATGACAAGGCACTAAAAATCTATTTTATAGACTAGCAAAATAATTTGAACCCTTAACCAAAGTATACAATAACGATACACATCATAAAGTCTGATTCTGAAGTAAGATTTACATGTATTTTTGTACAAAACTACAAATCTTAAATTATATATTATCTATGGCAACAATTTAGACGATGTTTCCGCTCAACTTTTAACAGACGGTGCTGCCAATAATTAATCAAGATTTCCACCAGTACCTCTACCATGAGTTTTAAGCAATAGTATTCGTCGCTACTCGATATCGACGATACTTTTGCTTAAAACTCATGGTAGAGGTACTGATTCGACTCAAAACCACAAGAAAACTGGCTGTGAGTATAATGGAAACAGAACATTGTAATCGCATAAGAGCTTCTGCGATTTTTTTTTCTACATTATGACAGAGCTGTCTTAATGTAGAATCAATTCAATTCAATTCAATTTTTATGTGTATGGCTCCATCGACGAACGTCCGATGATTTTGCCAATGTCAAGGTATAAGGTGGATGATCGGTAATTTGGCAAGAATACTGTTATCTATTGATCAGTTTTTGTAGCGATGGCATCCATTGAACATCATGCTAAAAAAAGGACAAAACAATTCTGGTTAGTACACACATAACAATACAAAATAAGTATTTAATGTAGAATCAATGCATAGTGTAAAACAATACTGTCATTCTCACAAACTCCAAAAGTTCACTCCAACACTTGTGTTGGAGTGCAATGTGACACATCACTTACATTCGTCTATGGTCACTATTCATTGTCGATGTTTTTTATATATAAGTATTTTTTTTTCCAAAATGGACTCCGCCGAATCTAGTATTGTAAGCGTCCATAATTTCTTTAATTAAAAGGCTTCTCAAATATAAACGTCTTTTCAAGTATCCCATAATGACCTAAACCAATAGGTTATGGGCCCAGACAAAAAATCGCGAGTAGAATAAATTCAAGTTTCGTTTGGATCGAGTAAGACGCGGTGAAGCAAAGGTTAGAGCCCTGCGCGACACGTGGTTCGAGCAAGCGAACAAAGATTGCCGACATTTCTTGCTTTGCGTAGTTGAGTAAAAAGCAAAATGTCAAACTCGGAGTGTAGGACGGTCCTTCTAAATGGTCGGAATTGGCAAGCATGGCGTTTTCAAACAATGATTGTTTTACGCGCGAAGAAGTTGTTTGAAATTGTATTGGGCGCGGAAGTAAGGCCTGAAGTAGAAGGCAAAGCGCGGGATATGTGGGATGAAAAAGAGGTTAAAGCCCAAGAGGTCATAGTCACCAGGGTGGAAGAAACAGTTATGAGATATTTAATATCGTGTACTAGCAGTACGGATATGTGGAAGAAGCTTACCACGATATATGAACCATCTACGAAGGTTGGTGTTCACCTGTTACAACAGAAGTTTTTCAGTATAAAATTTGAAGAACCCATAGCTGTGTTTATAGCCAACGTGGAAGAGTGTGTGACCCAGCTAACAGCAGCAGGTGAGCAGGTGTCAGAAAATATGGTCATTACTAAAATACTTATGTCACTACCAGATAAATATAAACATTTCATCTCTGCCTGGGAGAGTATGCCAGAAGAGAAGCAGAAAGTGCAGGAGCTGACAGGCCGGTTGCTGGTCGAGGAGGAGCGGAGTGGCAATGGTGCCACTAGCGTCATCAGCAGTACACCGCAGGATTCTGCACTAGTGGTTGGTATGCGAAATAAAGTTAAATGTTTTGAGTGTGGTAAAGTTGGCCATAAAATAAATGAGTGTAGGAACAGAAATGTTTTAATTGTCAAAAGAAAGGCCATTTAATAAAAGATTGCAAATTAGCTAAAAATAAATGTAATGAGAAGAATAAATATTATGGCGATAAAAATAAATCTAAAGAGAAAAGTAAGAGTTCTGGTTCAGAAACTTTTGTTTGTCATAATTTAAGAGAGAAGGAGTGCAATTCATTAAATATTAAAAGTTTTTTCTTAGATTCAGGTGCTAGCGACCACATGTGTTTTGTTAAAGAATATTTTACAGAGTTTTGTGAGTTAACAAATCAGAGATTTGTCACAATAGGTGATGGTAACAAGTTGGAAGTTTTGGGTACTGGGAAAGTGGTTGTGTATGCCTTCAATGGTTCTGAATATAATCCCTGTACACTAGATAATGTATTGTATGTACCAAAATTAAAAGTAAATCTGTTTTCTTTATCATCAGCAATTAATAAAGGCCACAAGATGTTATCAGAATCTAATGGGTGTAAGTTTTATAAAAATGATGTTGTGACAGCAATAGCTGACAAATGTGACAAAATGTATGTAATGAGATTTCAATTTAGTGATGTAGCTTTGTTAACTTTGACAGATTGGCATATTAAGTTTGCACACCAGAATTACCAGTATGTAAAAGAGTTTTTAGATTCAAGAGGCATAAAATATGAAGAGCAGACTGATCAGTGCTTACCGTGTATTCAGGGGAAACAGCATAGGTTACCGTTTGGTCAAAGTAGTAGTAGGTCAGTTGGACCAGGTGAACTTATACATATGGATCTATGCGGACCAATGGAGGAATTATCTGTAGGGGGTTCTTCATATTTTCTTTTGTTGAAAGATGATTATAGCAGCTTTAGGTTTGTTTATTTCATAAAAAATAAGTATGATACTAAAGAGAAAATAGAAGAATTTATAGAGCAGTTTGAAAATGAGTTCACATGTAAAATAAAAAGATTTCGTTCAGACAACGGGACAGAGTTTGTTAACAGAGCAGTTGAGAATTTATTTAAAAGGAGAGGCATAGTACATGAGTTAATAGTAAGTTACACACCCGAACAAAATGGTAGGATAGAACGAGAGATGCGTACTATTGTAGAATCGGCAAGAACATTGATCATACAATCAGGTCTTAGTAAGGAACTTTGGGCTGAAGCTGTGAATACTGCGGTATTCGTAATAAACCGAACAGGAAAAAGTAAACTTAGTAACAAAACACCGTATGAGTTACTGTATAATAAGAACTTTGATGTCACTTGGTTAAGAGATTTTGGTGCTACAGTATGTACGCACATACCAAAACAGCGAAGGCTGAAGTGGGACCCAAAGGGAAAATTAGGAGTTTTTGTAGGTTATAACGTTCACACAAAAGGATACAGGGTGTGGTATCCAAATACAAGAAAAGTAGAAACTCATAGGGATATTATATTTATCAAGGAGAAAATAGACATTAAGAAGAACATTAACTCAGACAGTACATTAACAGAAAATGAAGAATCGATAGAAAAGGATGAAGACGAACAAGAAGAAAATCAAATTCAAGAAGAAAATATTGAGCAAGAAGAAAGAAATGTCCAACAGCAAGAAGGTAGCAAAATAAAAGATGCGGCATCAAGTGAAGTAGACATGATTGAAGAGTATCTAGATGAGGAACTCTTAGATTCAGAGGAAGAAATTTCTAGGACCAAAGAAAAGAAGATTCCTAGAAGTAAAAGGCAGGTGAAAAAGCCAGCATGGACAAAAGATTATGATTTGGCTATGATAGCTCAAGATGAAGAACAATTAACATATGAAGAGGCAGTTAGTGGAAAACACAAAGAAGAATGGCTAAAAGCCATACAAGTAGAGTTAGAAGCATTGAATAAAAATGAAACATGGAGAGAGGCTATTTTGCCAGCTGAGAAGAAGTTAATAGACACCAAGTGGGTTTTCAAGATTAAGAAAGAAGGCAATAATAATATCTATAAAGCAAGACTAGTTGCAAGAGGTTACCAGCAAGAAGATCAATTTGAACATTCAGAGATCTATTCCCCAGTCGCTAAACTACCTACATTGCGTATTGTACTATCAATAGCGAGCAAGTACAACATGGATATTCAACAAATGGATGTCAAGAGTGCATTCTTATATGGGAACATAAAGGAAGAGGTGTTCATAGAGAAGCCAAAAGGAATGAAGCAAGATGGTAAGGTATTGAAATTACAGCGCTCTCTATATGGTCTCAAGAAATCTCCAAGATATTGGAATGAGAAGTTTAATCAATTTATGATCCAGGAAAGTTTTATGAGAAGTCAGTGTGATTACTGCCTATATTATAGAAGAGATAAGAAGTTCTATGTTATATTATACGTTGATGATTTGATTTTAATATGTGAAGACAAGCAAGAGATACACAGATTAAAAGAAGCATTGCAGAGGAAATTTGAGATGAAAGATTTAGGTGGTAATAACCTGAAATATTTAGGAATAAATATCACTAAGAAGAAAGATATAATTGAATTAGACCAAGAGCAGTATTTGAATGATTTATTAAAGAAGTATAATATGGAAGAATGTAAATCGGTGACATCACCCATAGAACAAGGATTGATAATACATAAAGAAGAATCTTCAAATAATGACTTAACTAGAAGATGTAGACAGTTAATAGGAAGTCTCATGTATGCTATGTTAGGAACACGTCCTGATTTGTGTTATGCTTTAAGCTACTTAAGTCGGTTTCAAAGTTGTGGTAATGAGAGCTTATGGAAGGCGTTAAAGAGAGTTTTAAGGTATATCAAGGGAACAGTAGGATTAAAATTAATTTATAGAAATGGGATAAATGTTCAGTTAGAAGGTTATACAGATGCTGATTGGGCAGGAGATCAAAGTGATAGAAAATCTACATCAGGTTATGTCATGAAAGTTTATGGTAATACAGTGTCTTGGTCCTCAAACAAACAGCAGTGTGTATCTTTATCAAGTACAGAATCAGAGTATGTCGCGCTAGCAAAGGGAATTGCAGAGGGTTATTGGATAAGGAATTTATTAATAGAAATAGGAGTTAATTGTAAAAGTTTTATCATTAATATTGATAATCAGTCTGCAATTCATGTTGCCAAGAATCCAGAGTATCATAAGCGTCTCAAACATATAGATATTAAGTATCATTTTGTGAGACTTAAAGTTGAAGATAAAATTGTCTGTTTGAAATATGTACCATCAGGAGATCAGCTTGCTGATATATGTACTAAGGGATTAAGTAAAGCTGTTTTTGTTAAGTTGAGAGAGATGTTGTTTTCTTAAGCATTTTGAAAATTTTTTTTTTGATTATATAAAGTTCGAAAAGAAACTATCTTTTTACTTTAGAGTTTTCTGTGAACTTAGGTTTTAGTTGAGTAGATAGTTATAGGTATAATTCGTATTACAGAGTTGTAAAGTTTTTCTTTTGTAACTGATGTTTACATTGAGGAAGGGTGTTGGAGTGCAATGTGACACATCACTTACATTCGTCTATGGTCACTATTCATTGTCGATGTTTTTTATATATAAGTATTTTTTTTTCCAAAATGGACTCCGCCGAATCTAGTATTGTAAGCGTCCATAATTTCTTTAATTAAAAGGCTTCTCAAATATAAACGTCTTTTCAAGTATCCCATAATGACCTAAACCAATAACTTGGCCCAGTGTACCTCAACATTTTAAGGAACACGATAGCCTCAGGGGGCCGACTCCGTGGGTGCTCGGGAGCTCAAGCACCCACTTTTATTTATTTGTCAGTCGATTAGTGCATTTCTCTTCTCACACTTCGCTACTTTTTCGAGTCATCAAATGAGCATGAGCACCCATAAGGTTTTCTAAAAGCTGGTGCCTCTGGATAGCCTATACTTTATACTATACTGAAAATTATTCTAAAACTCTAATCTAGTGGAAAATACATAGTCCTGCAATGGATTCCATCACATGTCTGAATACTTTGATCCTAACTTAAACTCTAAAATAGATCAAACAATCACTGTCTATATTCTGATGTAAATTCAGGGCAGTGGCGTTCTTTAAACGAGTGAAAAATGCAGAACTGAAGTCTCTTTCAATTTTTTTGCTGCTCGTGGTGCATTATGAATGTTACATGAATTTTCATTTCTTCTTGACCCTATGTAGTCTTTTCCTTATTCTCGAAACTTTTATTCATACGGGCTTTCCAAACCTCTTTTCCAGTACTATTTCAATAATTTATACGACTTTAATAATCGTCAGAAAAGCAAGAGGTCCGATCCGGATAATATTTATGATCATCAGTAGTACTAATACTTTGGGTAGGTACCAACTACATGAGAAGTTGATATTTCAGGTTCTAAGTTAAAATCATATGAGTTCAAGATAGTACGAAAGTCTGTGTGACCGTGTGACCGCGTAATGGGCGGCTATCAGGGAATTTATTGCGAACCGCATTTTGCGTTGATACCTCGTAACTCGCGCAATAGTGAGTTCAAGTTGATACTTGCTCATTGTGAGTGGTCAACTGTGGCATAAATGAGTGACATTTTTTATGCATTACGTGCTATCAATGGGAAGATTCGGAACTTAATTTTTGGTGTGCATAAATCATTTTGCGAAAAAATATGGGTTGCGAGTTGTCAACATAAGATCATCGATATATTATTTTCTTCTATGATCCAAACTACCAGTATTAGTGGAAAATTCTTTATATTAAACATTACAACACTGATGACAGGATGTTGCATTCCAATACCTTTTAGAAGTTTATTACATTTTAAGCATTACCTAACAATTTCTTTAAAAAATACTTAATTAAAGAATATTTTACTTATTATGACCCTTTCTGTTTAAAATTATGCTGTAATATTATTTTTGATATAGTACTGTCTCTAAAACGTAATTTCATATTAAATAAACATTGTAAAAATGCTTCAAATACAATAATGTTGCCATGGAAATGGTACGAAAATTTTTTTAATTTGACATTCTGACTTCTGACGTGTACTTGTTTTCATTGCGGTGGCCGGATTTTATCACAATTGTTATAACTAATTTACTACATATTAGTAAGTATTTGATGAATTATTAGTATCTTATAAGAATTCCTTGTCATCTTGAACATGTCAAACACTTAAAATGTGCTCATCTTAGTAAAATTTAAATAATACATACAACCTGCACATTGGGCTTGTAAAGAATGAGGATACCCAGTTAGCCATGTAGCAAGAGTAGCAAATGCTACAGGCCCCGCGCATTCATTGGACCCCGCGCGTTCGGGGATCCCGCACATAAACGCAAACTAAAAAAACCGGAAAAAGTGTAATTAACAATCATATCAAAAGAGATCAATGTTTTTTCTTTTGATATGATTATTAATTTACTTCAAAAGAGAAACCTGAAGTCTGGAAGCCAAAGGCAAGGAATGAATATGGGTATTGTTTTAGTCAAAATCTGAAACACTGTCCCACCTGGGTCCCACCCCACTAGAGCAGGGGAAGTCATTGGATGAATTCCCACCTTAAAAAAAAAAACAGGGGCCCCTTGGTCAAATTTGCTACAGGCCCCGCCCTGGCTTAATCCGCCACTGCTCATACCACACCTAAACTGTTAAAATGTTAAACAGTCTTCAGCCTAATCAATCTTGCACATACACTATATCACTAAAAGAAAATTTTCCTCGGAACCGAAAATGACACTCGGTACAAAGTGTAACACATAATTTATTACCACATTACTTACAAGTTATCTTGTACATACTGCTTTTTATATCATCTCAAGTAAACATAGTAGGAATATTGGAGATGTTTTCATACTGAATAAAAGCTAGAGTTTCCCAGGGGTTTGTTTTGGGCCCAATACTTTACTCAGTCTACAGAGTTGACTATATGAGTTGCATATTCTGATGAGGTAGTGGTGGCAGATGATACAGCAGTACCCTCATGTCACAAAAAATAACAACACAGTATCTTTAGAACTACAACATCATCTAGACAAAATTGAAACATGGTTCAAAAAAGTGGAGAATAAACACTAGTGCTGGAAATGTGACTTTTTCACTAAACTGTGAAGAATTTCCACCAAAGGAACTCTATAGTGCTGGGCAAACAATGCAGTCAATAGTACTGACTAGGAATGCGCATGTACACAGGAGTATCAGACATACATTCACAAATTTTAATACACAACAAATTTGAATATAGCCAAATAAATAGCTGATTGTAAATGGACAAAAGAACATATATTTGAGATGTTATAGATGGAATATTACCATTTGTTTATCATATTAGCAAAATTAATCTTTATTAATATTATATCATTCATAATATATATCAGAAAAGATTTGTATTTTTGTTTGTAATGAATAAACACAAAAACAACTGGACCAGTTTTAAAAATTGCACCATAGAATGCAAGTGAAGCTGCTAGCAGAAGTTAGAAAGTAATATAATAATAAATCTGTTTACATTTACACTAGTGTCTTTTTTTTTCAGCTAATTCCTGTCATCATGATCACGGACATCCAACTAGCAGTGTTCTCCAACATCCTGGGAGTTTCTATATTCCTACTAGTGATTCTGTATCACTACATCAACGCCAACAGCACTAAGTGAAGGTATAATAAAAGAAAGAAAATCTTATCCTATTCTACTTTCTTTCCCAAGTTTTTATATAAATTTGGCAAGCCTGTATGATGTACAAATAATATTAGTTATATTATAACTCAGTAAGAACTCAATAGGGAATATCCGTGAAAAAATATTTGTTATCTAACCTGTATCTATCTTCTATAAATACAAAAGAAAGTTGTGTTAGTTACACTATTTATAACTCGAGAACGGCTGAACCAATTCGGCTGAAAATTGGTCGGAAGGTAGCTTAGAACCGAGAGGGCATAGGATTTTTATCCTGTTACATAAAAAAATAAATAATAATTCAAAACCTACTCATTTATTGGTTTAAGGTAGAGTAGGACAGAGTAGGGTAGGGTAGAGTGGGAATGAAGCAGTGGGCAAAAGCTAGTTATCAATAAATATACAAAAATAGAATATTTACAGTGCAAACAATATTGTAGAAAATAAAACGAGATATAACAATCCTTACTTCCACACTAATATTATAAATGTGAAAGTGTCTGTCTGTATGTTATGCTTTCACGGTTAAACTACTGGACCGATTTTGATCAAAGAACAATGACAGCTTTCGGCCTCCACAACTATTAAAACTAAATTCATGCGGACACAAAGTTTTTGCCTCCAACAATTTAATTAATTATTTCCCAAGTGGACGCCGGCGTCCGCACACCTATTGTCTTACTATTGTGTCTCTAATTACGGTATTCAACAGGAATTTATAATACTAACTTTAAAAAAGTATTTAGTGCTTTTCGAGAACTGCTCGAAAAGAAAATCATTTTAATAAAAAAAATCTAAAAATCCAGATTTAAATAAAAAAGTTGCCAGTCTTGCCACTGTAATCAATAATTCTATATAATTAAAGTCCTGCCACTGTAATCGATAATTCAATTTTTTTTATTATTATTTAGATAATTCTAAATAAAAAAAAAATAGTCTTTACTTTTTATTTACCACCTCATTATTGTCTTTTATTATTATTATATTTTTACGCGACTGCGCCAGAAGGAGGGTTATGTTTTTCGAGAGTATGTATGTATAATTGTTTGGCACGCTCTGCAGCCTAAACGGCTCGATAGATTTTAGCTTGAGAGGTGTCGTTAGATTCGTATTTACTGTGAGAGTGACACTGGGTATATCAAAATAAAAAAATAAAAACAAAATAGCGGATATTTGGCGCCAAATTCAAATTTTTGGCGCCAAATTCAAATGTTTGGCACGCTCTGCGGCCTGAACGACTCGATGGATTTTAGTTTGCGAGGTGTCGTTAGATTCGTAATTACTGTGAGAGTGATATCGTAATAAAATAAAACTAAAAAAATAAAAAAACGGTAATTTAAAAAAACTAAAAAACCCGACTGCTTTTCTGAGTATACATGAAAAAGCCCTAAAACAAGGAAGTCGTTGTACCCGATTGCACTTAACTATATAATATTTTAAATACAAGATAAATTGTAGCAGTCGGGACCCATTCTAGAAAGTCAGTCGTCTAGTCAGTAGATTGGAGTAATCTGCAATGTAATATACTCGTAGGTATGTGCCCTCAATTCACTAAGCCTCCATTTCTAGAATGGGTCCCGACTGCTACAAACCGCGTTGCGGGGCCGCGCCGCTAAAATCAGCAGTGCCGCCCGCAGCTCTCTATAGGCAGGCACCCTTGCTGGCCTTCTACCCTTATGCAGACAATAACAAATCGTACATTGGATGACAGGTTTTTTTTTTTGTTTCAGGTAGAAGTCGTCATGTCAGCTGAAGCAATGTTATAATTATAATCCATCTAATGTTAAGATGTAAATAAATTAAGTCTTCTCAATGGTTTTGTCTTTGTAGTTCACAAATACTCCCCCATACAACACAAAATATTTGTACATGGCTGCATTCTTCTTTTCTTTATAGGCTCGCGTTTGACCACTATCTTACCTGATGGTAAGCGATGATGTGGCTGTGTCTTCCCCTACTGGCACCGCAGTCTGCTTACAGCTCACTTCGCTAGGGTACAATGCGGTCCAAATGAGAATAGGATCGATTGCCATGTTGTGACGTCACGTCGAACTGTCAAATTGAAGAAATTGAGTACGGTGAGCAAAAAAAGAAATGTTGAAAATATTTTTTTTTACGAATCATGATCGAAAAAAGTTTTATCAGAATCCAGATCTTTAATTTTGCTCATCTCTGCGTAACTGTGTGAAGTGTCTGATTAGTGGCAAATGGAAGAACAAGGCGCATTATTCCTAACAATGAAAATAAGAAAGAAAATTGTTTTTTTTTAAACGAATTATGACTTAAAACAATATATTTAGCTAATTTATATTAAACAATAACGTTTTTACTTCACCTAGGTTTAACTAAGACTTCATGATACAAAGCAAAAAAAAAATCCGTTATTGATACGCAAATAAGTTTTTTTTTGCAAACCGTTCTTTTCACTCAACATTTGAAAGATAAAGGTTATTGGCTTTCCTATTCTAATTTGGAACGCATAGTACTGTAATACCAAACCATACATTACATAAGTACATAGATCTACTGTACATAAATTCACGCCATTTTCCTGTGGTGGTAGGCAGAAAGTACAGAACATCAGCTGCAACGATCTTTCTTTTGCACATAGGTGGGTACTCTTTCTGCTTCATTTAAATCAGTCCACGACACAGCTTGTGTGGCTTCTAGAGTTAGTAATTAATTACAAATACGCTTGTATTTAGTGTCAAAAATGTGAAAATCAGGATGCCGAGTGTAGGTACGTCAAAAAAAAAGAGATTCTATACACATGAAAGCAATGTTCTAGTAAAGTGAGGAATGTGCGTCAAAGTTTGAAGCAATGTGCTTTTATAAAACTAGAGTTATTTATAAAACTTTGTCAGCTGTCAGCCTGATATCTGGATATCATTTTATTTAAATCATCCTGATATCATGATGATGGGTGTTTTTTTGTGGATTTTTGATCCGAGCAAATTACTTACTACCCAAGTATGAACACAATGTCAGCAAACCGTAGGGGCCCAGTAGGGTCGAGGCTTAGTCTGGGGCTCTGGGAAGGTATGAAAATGCATACCAAGGCCCTGGAACCAAGGCAGGGAAGGAACAGGGTAGGATTTTAGTCAGTAAAAGTCTGACACTATTTCCCGCTCCGCCCAAGGGCGGGATTTGTCATTGGATGATTTTACCTACCGTAAAAAAAAAAAAAAAAAAGTATGAACACAATACTAAGTCGCTCGAACGTACCAAAGGCAGAATCAGATGTGGCAAAAGGTTTAATAGTAATTTTGAAAGCAAACATTCTAAATTTAAACGCCTGCTTATTTTATACTGGCAATCACGACTAAACGTATAGAAAAACATTTACACCACCAGGCGCTTCGCTTAGCAATTAGGTATTTCAAATGGGCAATTTTAGGCCGAAGCGAAAACCCAATGAATTGGATATCACCACGATATCACCATGGCTACGACAAAACCCTAAAAAAAACTGTCCAAGATTGGCCAAGAGTAGATTTAGAGTGGGGCAAATAAGTTGGACCCCTGGTTACGCGCAGCCCTAGCTTCGATTGAGAACCGAAAATCTGTTACTGCGCGTTGAATGTCGATCGCCATTTTGGTTTAACTTATATCCCGATGTTTTAGATACCTATGCCCCTAGAGGTTTTTCTTTGGATTTTGCATAACTTTGAAATTGTGTCAATTTCGGTGATTGCGAAGATAATCGGAAATCTTTTCTAAAATACTGGCGTTATATGGCTGATTGTGCTTAGTTACTCATATGTCAATTTTGTTCAATTTCGACACTTACTGGGAAACAGCGGCTTCGACCATAAAGGTACAACTAAATTAGACCGACGCACACGTGGACGTGGACCACGCCTGATATGTACGTAGAACGACGTCGCGTGGCGTGGATCTAATGTAGCTCTACAATTTAAGTCTAGTTGCCTTAAAAAATGTCGCGCCCAGATCGACGCATGTGGCCCACGTGTTCGCAATGTAGTACTCTACCTTAAGTTCGGTCCATACTGAGGCCAAAGGTTTGGTCGAAGCGATTTTTTAAAATTGATATAAACTTGTGATTTGTGTGCTTCACTGCAATCCCACCTGCGGGGCTATTGCGTAACTCTGTCGACAGCTTAAGTAAAAATCACTTACTAGAATGTACATCGTATAACTGTCAAACAGCTAGTTTCGTATTGCCTATCTGTAGTGACCAACTATGACGTCATTATCCACCAATACCTTTGATATCCACCGTAACACATTTTGACAGATGTCATTGAATCGATATTTTTAAAATTGTGACTGTGTAAGCTTTAAGCTGAAGATGCGATATTCAACTTAGCTGTAGAATAGTCGATAAAAACTAGAGCCGGGACAATATGTGCATCGTTAATTTTTGTTAGCCACCACTTATCCACTGTAGTTTGTTAGCCACTTGATGTCATACGTAATACCAAAGTTATGAAATTGTTAGTTGACAACAAAGTTTAGCGTAAGTACATCAAATGCCAGTTGTCAACTGTTTTGAAAAAGTTAGCCAATAGCCCTATTGATGTTAAGTAGTGATGCAGTCGTTGATGGTGAGGCGCACTAGTTTATTAAGAGCATATTCACTCTAGTCTTGAAAACAAAAATAGAATAGAATAGAGAAACTTTTATTCGAGACAGACACAGCACAACGGTTAAAAACAAAAAGTAAAAAAAGAACAAAAGTACAGAGTACGCTGAGCGTGCCCGCATCAAAATCGCAAAATTATAATCGGTCGGGAAAACTGCAGCAAGCAAAAGCGTAATTGGTGAAACGCGACTCTACAGCAGAGCTTTGATAAATGTGTTTTTTTTTTTAACTTTGTCCCACACAAGAATTGACACTTGTGTATCGTGGATGCTTTCACAAACAAGCAAGCTCACATATCCATGACACCTAGACCTTGAACAACTATCTGTAGGGTTATATAAATAGTTCTGTGCAGGAATCGAACCCGCGACACGAAGCGCAGCAGACAATCGCCCAACCCCTGCTTTACGCGCCTTTTTCATATTGAAGTCAATCACTAATAAAGAATTTAATTTAATATAAAGGAGTGTGTGTCGGAAATGCATAGCCTACCTCATTCCGCCTGGCCCGTTCCATCATCGGACCACCAGGCGTACGGCGTTGCGCCACCTCCGGTACATGTTAGACGAGAGATCGCACAAAGCGTTTTGGGAACACTCTCATTGCGTGTACAGCTAAGGAGTAGAATTCCCTGCCGGAGTCTGTGTTTCCTGATGGCTATTATTTCTTGTTAAGCGCACTCCATCGTCGACTGCATCGTCGCTTTCCATCAGGTGAAATAGCCGTCAAGTGTGAACCTATCAACAATAAAAAAAAAACAAAAGAAAGCATTGTAAAACGATATAATATTTATTTATTTCTTTCTTTGTGCACTAAAAATACAGTGTGCAAAGGCGGACTTAATGCCTTAGGCATTTTCTACCAGTCGACCTTAGGGTGGTGCAGAGACATAACATGGCAGGTGCAACTTAAAAGAAGACAGACAGAAAGGACAAAAGAACAATAATAAATATATACTTAGATACATACATACAAATAAAGAACGATATTGTGAAAAGACGCAATATCACCCCAATGACCCCATGTAATATCACCCCAGTGTTCGCCGAAGGGTTACGTATATTTTGCAAGTTATAAAACCATGTTCCCCACTGCATCCGTCTTTTGTAACGGCAACGTGATGAACTCAAAAAATAATAGACAGATTATGTGATTTTCAGCAATATAAACCACACACATGTAAACCTTCATAATTATATGTACTTACAATACCTACTACAATACATGAGAGAAAAGCCAATGATTTCAAAGATCTGTAACATCATAATTTTGGTCGTTTTAATCCCGTGGAGGATCGACTCGGTACATGAAACACTATCGATTTCTAAAGATACAATTTAAAAAAAAAACATTTTTTTTTTTTTTTCTAAAGCTCGAATTAATTCACGCATGTATGAAATTAATTTCTAGTCAATGACCATGTAGGTAGCTGTCGGTCGTTGCGTACTAACTACCTACAGTTCATTGGCCTCGCTCAGCTGATGTTTACTTAAAAAATAATAATTTCGTAAATGCGTGAATTAATTCGAGTTTGAAAAAATAGTACTTTATTTTTCATTTTTATTTTTACAAATCGATAGTGTTTCATGTACAGAATCGACCCTCCGCGGAATTAAAACGATCAAAATTTAACGGTGTATACGTGTCGAAATAGGCACTCGGAAGGCTCGGATGTGTGTTCACCTTTCCCTTTCTCGCTCTCACGCTTGACATTTTAACAAGTCATGGTAAAGCCCCTGGTTAATTAATGTTGGGTTCTAGATTAAACTCTGATACTTCCTCTCGCTCCACCCAGAACGAGAGGAGTTATGATTCGTTACTAAAACAGACGGCTATTAGTTACTGAGACAATAACTAATAGTTCCCGAAACATAGAACATGCCTAACCCATTTATTTGGTATGGTTGGTAAGTAACAGTTCAATGTTCCGTTCCCTCACCAATAATTGCACAATTCCTTAGGTAAACATTCAAGTAAAACGAGTCTTGTTACAAACAGAAATAAACCAGCAAAGTGCTGGTTGTGCTCGCCCGCGTTAGGTTCCGCACCTACATTACTCACTTACTAAAAATATAAACACACAACTAATTAAAACTATAGATACGTTTCAAAGTAATGTTTTTGTAAGGATTGTATTAATTAATTGAGTACTTAACATTGCTAGTCAGAGATATCGTTTTATTTTTCCTGTAATCATAGTAATATATATTATAAGCCGAACAATTTTATATTGGTTACTTCTTTACGCTCGAACGGCTAAACTAGACAGCTAAGCAGTTCTTCTCTAAAAAAATATCCTATGTGTTAACATAATATATTTTTTATCTCGGGAGTATGTCGCCACTGGGAACAGCTAGAATGTACCAACATACGGTTTTTTTTATACCTATAGGGCAAATGAAGCCCGTTTGTATCACACCCCTCGAGGCCTCGACGTTATCCCACTTTACAAAGTTTCAGTTCGTAGTGCAATAAAAATAAAAATACATATTATTAAATCTTTTTTTTTTGGTAATGTTAAGTTTAACTACGTCTATGTACTGCACTGCATCGACCAAAATTACTTTTAACAATTATACAAAATTACTTTTAACAAACTGTAGCCCTTTAATAACCAGCTGTGAAGAGTCCTGTGACTGCCATACAGACAAAGCCGCGCCATAAAATTTTAACCATTTTATTACGAAACCCTAAACAATTATTTCAGAGTCATTGTATGCTTAGTTCAACAAAATTGAAGTGACGAGCAAAACTGTTTGCGTAGCGTCCCTCGCCTTTGTTTTTGCAAATCACTTATTTAATTTCCTGCCGATATTTTTGTTGCGGTCATCTGTTTGCGCAATAATACATTTTCACGATATTTGACGATGATAGTACCTATAGGTAGGATTAGAAGTTGTTAGTGCCTACAAAGTTAGTTAGTCCACTTATGAAACCTTAGAGTTTATTTGCTGTATCATGTCTCATAATATGGATTATGATATGGATTTGATTGAAATTAAGTTGTCAGACAAATTACATTATTTTTATTACTTTTATTCCATAGTTAAAAACCAAATCTTTTCAGAACGACAGAAGCACTTGGATCAGCTTTTTATTGACTAATGTCTTCACATCTTTAGCAAATAAAAAGTCCACATGGTTGAACTGTTCGTAGGGAACCTTGTACGTGTCCACAACATTGGGGAGCCTCCTCTGCAGATGCTCCACGTCGCCCGGGTGCGCCAGCCAGTCTGCCTCGCTGTAGAATAAACAAACTGGTGCTGCTATCTTATCCAGCGCATATCTTGGAGGCATCTTTACGCCGTACCTTCTCATATTCTCTTCACTACCATAATCAAATTTCCTAAAATCCTCAGATATTAGTCCTTGACCGTAATGGACAAATTGTTTCATCGACGCGCCAGACGGCAGATGGCCATATATCACGGGCAAATTCGTAACATTGAGCTGACCAAAGTCAAAACCAACAACAAGAAATAAAACATTGCTGCACAGGATCGTCACGATGGGCCCTGTTCCACACATTAACACCTTTAACGCGCTAATAACATTATTGTCCGGCAAGAACTCATACAGTCCCAGACTCTTTGAAACCCCGTGCCAAATTGATGTTCCGGGAGCCAGCAGCCTCACTATAGGAGACCGCACTTTTGTCATAAACACGACAGGAGATAATGCAACCATCACAGATATCTTCGCATTATTTTCAGGTTTTTCAGAGGCCATCACGAAGAAAGCTGTAGTTCCCTGAGAATGGCCGATGTATTTCAGGGATTTCAAATTTCTTTTTCTTAGTACAAAATCGATCATAGCTGGGAGATCGTATATGCCAATTTCATGCCAGGAGAAGTCCCAGAACTGTGCATCAGAGGGATTCATTCTGGTGTGGCGACGGGAGTGCTTGGATCCTCGGGCGTTGCCCATCCAGACGTCGTAGCCGTGTTGCGCTAGCTGGTAAGCGAGGCCGCTCGCGGGGCCCGCTATGATGTAATCGTCCGCACTGCCCAGTAACCCGTGCATGAGGAACACTGCTGGCCCGCTGCTGGGGATCCTAAACATGGTCAACACGTAACCATCTTCTGTTGTAACCTCATGTTTTTCAACTCTATATCCATACTTAACAAGGATAGCATCGATACGCATTCTTGCATCCTCATTTTCCTTGCCTGCGTTGAAAGCAGCTATGAACTTATCGACTGCATCTATTGTGTTAGTTTTGCTGGCTTGAGATGTAAGCTGGACGGGTCCTAGAGTCCTTGAAACTGCGAAGGGCAGCCTAGTTACAAGATTAACAGCTGCGGCGAAAGCATTGGAGGTGACGAACGTCGTTGAGGTAACTGTTGGATGTTTGATGAACCTTTCAGCTATGATCGGGATGGTTTTCGCTAGAGAACTTGAGATTATATGATCCGCCATGTTTCCACTTCTTAAGTTGATCAATGCGAATAAAATAACGAAAATTTTGGTCATTGCACTAGTTCTCCGGGTTTGAACTGTGAGCAAACTGTCGGATGCCATGATCGACCGTAGGTTTTAGCGATTTAATCTTAACGCTCATTAGTGATGGGTAAATGAAGACTCGCCTATGGTCATTGTCAATCAACAGTATGTACCAAAGGACCATAAAATAACAAAGTACCTACTATGTACCTATATGGAAACTTATCACGTCATGTTCCGATTGTTGATTAGAACAACTATATTTAATAGAATTTCTGTTGATACCTATATCTTCATACCTTAGATGTTTTGTAATTGGCCCACCCGGCTAAACTGAAAATAAAATATTTGGCAAATATGTATTATAATAAACGGCCTATGTCAGGTGAACGTCTTTCGGCTGAAATTGTGAAAAAATAGTTTGGAGTTAGAGATCCCTACAAAAGTATATAAAAATATATAGGGTTTTTTTTTTTTTTTTTTTTTACGCTCGCGCACTGTTCCCGTGCGCCTCAAGGAGTTTTCAGCAAACCGTAGGGGCCCAGTAGGGTCGAGGCCTAGTCTGGGGCTCTGGGAAGGTATGAAAATGCATACCAGGGCCCTGGAACCAAGGCAGGGAAGGAACAGGGTAGGTTTTTAGTCAGTAAGAGTCTGACACTATTTCCCGCTCCGCCCAAGGGCGGGATTTGTCATTGGATGATTTTACCTACCGTAAAAAAAAAATATATATATATATATATATATATAGGGTGACTGGTAATTAGTGAACGATACTTAAACATGTGATTGTAGTCATGTCAACAAACAACTTTTACTATGGGACCAAACCTGAAATCGCGAAAAATTCAGCCAAGTTCAGTACATTTTGACCAGTTAGGCGAACACAAATGTACTGACCAAAAGATTTTTTTTCACGATTTCTGGTTTAGTCCTATAGTAAAAGTGGCTTGTTATCATGACTACAATCACGTGTTTAAGTATTGTTCACTAATTACCAGTCACCCTATACATAATAATAATAACTTTATTTCAGGTAGCATAAACCCATAGAAATCTTAACCTAGTACTTAACTTTATTAAAAACAGTACCTATTTCAATCTGGTTTTTCTTCTGCCGTGGTTACAATCGAGTAAAATAACAATAACTAATTATTTTTTAGCTTTCTTAAGTGAGCACGAAAAAATCATGAAACATCTAATGTGGTTTCAAAACGGTAGGATCTGTTATTTTGCTACAAAATAAACTTGCGTCAGAAAAAGCCCTCTCTGCTTCCATTCTGTTATAATGGCTTAAGAATTTGAAATCTATTTCAAATCCCGAAAAACGTTCAACATGGCTTGTAATCCATACGAGTAGGTACATAGAGTAAAACGGAGAGGTCTTATTATCTTTTATTATTATACCCTTATTCATTTTTAAATATTACGATAAAACATAAAAATATTTAAAAAAATGTGCCCCCACCAGTATCGGGAACAGGGTCCAAGCTAGCGACAGGTCGGTGGTCAGGGCTCCAGAGAAAGGAACCTCCTAACTATACAAGCCGTGCCAACCAAGCCCTTGATCCGCCTAAGGCAAGCCTCCTAAGGTGTTGGTCGAGGCTTTTGGCTATTAAGCCATTGGCTGACATGACTATCTTATTTAATATTATTATGTAATATTGAGGTTTAAAGAAACAGGTAAACTTATATTCTAGGTCTTCTTTTGCAGTTAGACCTAGCTAAAACTTAGGATTATTTAAATCAATAGTGACTAGGTTACTTCTAGGCAAGTGTGCTCCATCGTCGATCACATCATCGCTTACCATTGAGGTGAGATATCTAGTGGTCGGACGCAAGCCTATCAAAAAAACCCGTGAGCTGAGCCAGGTGGCACAGGTCCCGTTATGTTTTGGAGTACTTGTATTTGCTGGATAGCTATCAGATGACTTTTTAATCAGTGATTTATTTATACTTGCGTATTATACTTTTAAAGGTAATGTAATTTCGTTATTATTGCGAGTTTGAAAGGACCCAACTTCCTCTCAATAAATTGAGTAGGATTGTGCAAATATAGCAAAATACTTGTCATAGTCAGCCTATTTTCTTTAATACAATTAAAGAGCTTTTCTGGAAATCAAATTTTTGAAGGCAAATATTCAAAACGGTATCTGCTGCTGGTAAACGAGTTTGCTTACCGTGGAGCGTGCAGTATCTGTTACAGCAGATTTAAAAAAAAGAATTTACACCGACGGATCACAGACAAATACCGGAACAGGAGTCGGAGTCTTTTCCAAAGACCTTAATATAAAGATATTCAAACCGCTAGGAGTACTAAACTCTGTCTACCAGGCAGAATGTGTTGGCAATTGGCATCACTCTAGCGGCCCACACCATTGACGCCAATGAAGTTACGGATACTCATGACCGCATAATCTCCGACAGTGCCTCAGTATTACAATCACTAGAAAAACCAACAACACAACCTCGAAACTCATACAATGCCACTCTGCACTAGAACGCATCATTGTGTTAAATAATAACACCGTAACACTGCATTGGATAATAGGACACAGCGGCTGTCTGGGCAATGTCGCAGCTGATGAGCTGGCAAGGCGGGGGTCTGACACGGTGGTCTTCAGACTGGAACCTATAATGCCAATACCCTTTAGTCAGCTGCATGGTTGCCTACAATGCCTACGAGAGCACACTAACGCACAAGCGGGAAAATGGTGGTCCCTGGCACCGGGATGCAGGCAGGCTAAAGAAGCCATGCCATGCTTAAATAAAACGCGAACCAATAACCTTCTTCACAATTAAAATCACAGATAAACCTCTGTGCAGAGGATGCATGGAGTAAGAAGAAACTAACGCACATGTGTTCCTCGAGTGCACAGCCGTCAGCGAGATAACAACACGAATCTTGGGAGCAACGAGTTCACTCATGAATGATTAACGCCCTGAGCAAACTGAAGAGACCCGTTTCTGGAGTGAGGTGGACTGGTTGGAGTAAAGGCCGCCATGGCCCACGCACAGTGGTCCGCTAAGGAATAAGTGCGGAAACCAGACCACAAAAATAAAATAAGATAAGAAAATTGAAGAGGAAGCGGTGGCGAGACGACCTGGACGCCTACCGCAAGGGCTGGTTAGAGGTGGCCCGAGAGAAAAATACCTGGAAGGAATTGGGGGAACCCTTTGCCCAGCAATAGGAAAGTATAGGCTAACTAAAAAGAAAAAAAGAAAATTGACACTTGGTACAAATTCTTACAATTTTAATTAATATAAACTAGTGCTTGACTGCGATCCAATCGAATGAATGAATGTGATGCAATCGTTGATAGTAAGGCTAAAAAGAATAACTAGGACGGTCATTATTAGTTTTATTTTTTTCAAAATTACCCTAAAGCACAGAATAACCTAAAGTACGGTTTAAAGGGTGACAAGGGATGTTAAAGTCTTTATGAAAACATTCTCGCAAACGAAGTTGCTGGTAAAGTGCTAGTTTATCATGTGCAAATTCTAGAACCTCTAAAGAGGTAAGTACCTAGATACTGATGAAAGAGGCTCTACTACTGCGCTTAGCCCCATCTCTAAGCAAACACTGGGTACGCCTTGTATCATATAGTTACCTATATCTTAATGTTTGCATTGCAAAATTACGCAGTTCCTAATCCTGTAGCTGAGACAGAGTACGTGAACCTTTTTATAAAATTATTAGGTAAGCGACGCGGGGCCGCGACAGACCACGAAGGAGATAGCGGAACAACCTGGATAACGAGAAAGCGAGTAACCGTGATCATTGGGAAGAATGGAGGGATGCCTTTGACCAGCAGTAGGACAGTACAGGCTAGGTATAATTATAACATCATTTCAGCGAGATATTGGATACCTTTGTGTGACGGATTTGGTCTATTTCGATAAGTAGTAAGTATCAGCCCCCCTAGCCAAGTTACAATCGTTTCGTTTTGCGTTAACGCTTGGCATTGGCCGCGCCCCCAATTCGATTGTTCGAACAAAGGAGTTGGGGGCGTGGCTTACTACAAGCGTTGACGCAAAACGAAACGATTGTAACTTGGCTAGGGGGGCAGATCTAAACATTGGCGTTGGTTATTTTTCAGTTCTCTTGACAAATTAAGTTTTCTTTTTCAAATTTTGTATCTTCGATATTTTTTATTAGCTTTCCGTGCTGAAAGGATAAAAAGCAGTAAAAACGGTCCCCCATTACTAAGACTTCACTGTCCGTTTGTCTGTCACCAAGCTATATCTCATGAACCGTGATAGATAGTCAGTTGAAATTTTCACAGATGATATATCGTCGCTGCGACTTTAAGACCTCTTATGTGTAATTTTTGGTCAAACCACTTTAGAACCCTGCCTTTTAGACATTTTGAAGGTCTATGGAATGCAAAAACTCTCATGTGTATAGGATGAATTAATCGTCGTCATCCTACACACATGAGAGTTTATGCTTAAAAACTCTCATGTGTATAATTGTTTTGGGGGTAAAAAAGTGGTGTCGCCAATAGTGACACATAAAATGTCTACGCAACGTCGATATTTCAGTTGCCACTATAACAACAAATACCTACTAAAAACAGAATAAAATAAATATTTAAGGGGGGCACATGCACATACAACAAACGTGATTTTTGCTCGAAGTACGGAACCTTTCAATGCGCACTTGGCTAGTTCTTTTTATTTAGCTAATTGGCATTTCGCCGACAATAAGTAGGTAACCTATTGACAAATAACTATGATTTGGTCCACTAAACCAAGGTAGGTTAGGTACCGACCCTGCCTATACACCGTTAAAGTTTTGGTCGTTTTAATCCCGTGGAGGATCGATTCGGTACATGAAACACTATCGATATAAAAAGATAAAATTAACAAATAAATTACTTTTTTTCTACAACTCGAATTACTAAACGCATGTACGAAACTAATATCTTTAAGTAAACGTCAGCTGATCGAAGCCAATGAACTGTAGGTAGTTAATACGCAACGACCGGCAAATCCCTACAAGGTCATTGACTCGTTTACTTAAAGAAATTAATTTCGTACATACGTATATTAATTCGAGTTTTAGAAAAAAAAGTACGTCATTTTTTAATTTTATCTTTATGAATCGATAGTGTTTCATGTACTGAATCGTCCCTCCACGAGATTAAAACGACCAAAATTTAACGGTGTATATCCATAACTCCATATCTGGTTTTTAAACAGAAATGCCTAATGTACACAAAATGAAATGATAGCATTATGATAAGCGATTATTAAGTCGTTTACATTACATTGCGGCCGTTTTATTTACGTATTTGATATAGAGATAAAAATAATTATTTGGTGAAATAATGAAGGACTCACATAAAGTAGGTATCGAAAGAGATCGCATGAAAAATAGCTCCTATTAACTCGCGGACTGGCTTGAAAAAATTAAGCAAGTATAAAAAATAGCTTGTTTTACCAAAAAATACAACCAACTTCCAAAACGGAGGACACGATGGAGCATACTGTAGAGGTGTGCCCTGCCTGGACAGAGCATCGCTGTGTCCTCGTGGGGGTGATCGGCGGCAGCGATCTCTCTCGCCGGGCCTTGGTTCAGGCCATGCTCCGGAGTGAGGAGGGATGGCAGGCGGTCGCCTCCTGCGAAGCAGTAATGCTAGCAAAGGAGGCCGACCGCATCAGGTAAAGGCAACGGAGCGCTCGCCCCAGCCGCCGGCGACGCCGGGATTCCGATCCCGATTTCCGGCTAGCGTAGGCGCGGGCTTGCGGACGGCGTGCAATCGGTAGCACGCTGTCCGATCTTCCGGTAACCAACCGGCCCGAGCCCAAGTCGTCGACGGCGCTTACTGTTCCCGCGTGCCTCAAGGAGCTGTTAGCGAACCGTAGAGGCCCAGCCCAGCCTGCTAGCTGCAGGCAGGCAGGGTTGAAGCCTGCTGGGGTCAAGGGCCGTTTTCTGAGAGAAAGCCTCAGCCCCGGTATGATAGGTTACGAAGGAAACGGGGTAGGTTTTTAGTTAGTAAAAGTCTGACACTATTTCCCTCTCCGCCCAAGGGCGGGATCTATCATTGGATGATTTTACCTACCACAAAAAAACCAACTTTCAAAAGAAACTAAAAAATACAAAATAACTTTAATTTCTGAATACGGTGTCAAAAAATTACGAAAAAGCACCACTCAGGATAGATGTTAGTTTATCAGACTTTTTCTGGTTAAGACTATCTTCTTTTCCTTGCTTTCCAGAATCGTTTCCCTTTCGGAAGTCACCCCATGGACCCAGTAGACTTCGACGCTGCTGCGCTCCTACGGTTTTGCTAACATCTAGACTAGATGGTGTTGTGTGATAGTTGTGAAATATATTATATTATTATTATTACTATATCTATTTCTTTGAGATGCGCGTGGAGAACACTACCCACCATCGACGACTCGGGCTCGGGGCGGACGGTTACCGGACGGCCGGAGTTACGGGACGGCCAAGGCTGTAGACTATTGTGTTTAAGGCAAATGATAATTTCAATACTTGTAAATGGCTGATACGCGCAGTTTTCAGATTTATGCCTGTACTTGTGCTGTGAGACCTTGCTTCATGCCAAATTTCAAGGTTCTTGGTCAACGGGAAGTACCCTATGAATTTTGATTCCTTTGAGAGTATCGAAATATACGTTTTTGCGATATAAATAGCAGTATCTTTTTTCCATTAACTAAGAAGGATCGGAGGAGAATTTCAATTCGATATCACCACGCATTCCCGAGATAAATGGTCTTGACAGACAGACAGATAGACGAACAACAAAGTGATCCTATAAGGGTTTTTTATGGTAGGTAAAATCATCCAATGACAAATTCCGCCCATGTTAGTGATAGTGTTACACTCTTACTGACTAAAAACCTACCCCGTTCCTTCATTGCCTATCATACCGAAGCCGAGCCATTTTTTCAGAAAGCGGCCCTTGGCCCCAGAAGGCTTCGACCCTGCCTGCCTGCAGCTAGCACGCTAGAACCCTAAAAAGTATCTACATAAAATGAAATAAAAAGGTATATAAACACATGGGTACGTCAAAGTTAATTTATCAAATAAAATAATAAAGAATGCGAAGACGATGTTCTAAGAAGAAATCTGTACCTAATTCAAGTTATGTCCGTTTTCTGAAACCCTATATTTTGACATCTGAATGAAATTGATAATTCAATGCTCCTTTATTTAGGTATCCTAGTACTTAACTATGTACGTATGCGACTCTATGGCGTTACATAAAAACTAATCCTGCATCGCATAAGTAAAGTTCTCCGCGCGATTTGAACATATACAACAGCCCGAAATCATCTATCGGGCAGTAGCCCACCAGACATAACACCCGTCTGGTCGGAGGATCCTCCTTTTTCAAAGGAGGTTTGGACTTTACTCTCTGTTCCGCTTACCTCCAAACTGGTGACTTTCGACAAAGAACAGCGCAGCCTTCGCTTCGTGCAGCTACTACATCCTGACGTCATCAACGTCTCAAGCTTTCGAACAGCGAGCCATACAGCCAGCAACCACGGCTATAAAGGATATCCTGACTACCAGCATGCCTACCTGGTCATCCTGGTCATCACCCTCAGCCTCACCAGCGACCTTGGCTAATCGGCTGCACCTTCGACCAGTCACATAAAGAGCCTCCAAAATATTTAGGTGGTAAATACGAGTACGTCATAGTTTATCATCACATAATTCCTCCCTTTCTGAATGGAGCGAGAGGGCGTGTCACTTTTATTGACTACCTTCAATTGCCCCTTTTATTGACTACCTTCAACTGCCCCTTGCGTTCCGGAGCTATGGTATCTCTTACGAAAAATCTGGTAGCCCGTATGGGGTGTCCATATTTTAATTTTAGACTAGAATAGAATAAACTTTATTGTACACCAAAATATGTAGTAAGTAACAATTCACAGGAACTTAAATCTATGGTTGCAGTGGCGAATGGGTAGAAATGTTATTTGTTGTCACTTAAGTATATAGTAGCACTATATGTCCTGCTGTCCTGTCGTTTATTGTGAGATCGCTGGTTCGAAATTGGACAAGTACCAATATGAATTTTTAATTCATAATTATGTCTCGATTGATGATAGAATGGGAGCAAAAGACGTTTGCGCCGACCCAAAATAAAACGGGGCAAGGGCAGGAAGATGATTAGGACATTTCTAACACTCCGTGAGTCCGTGCCTCGGAAAGCACATACCAACGACCTTACTAAGCCGTTTGTTCCGATGATTTTTATTTCGTAAATCTTTGACAGTCGTTACAGGTAGTTGGATACCAGAAAATCTGATCATCAGTCTATCCAAGGAGTTTCGTGTTGCCCAGTCACTGGCTCAATATAAAATTCGTTTATTCAGTCGCATCCGGCTAACCTGGAAGCCGTCCTCAAGCTAGTTGGGAAAGGGAACTTTTAATGATGACGGTGCCACTAACCGGTACTAAAAAAAAACTTTTATAAAAAAAAACTATTTGCAAAAAAAAAAATACAACTGACTTCAATATAAAAAAGAACACAAAAAAGTGCAAAATAACTTTAATTTGGGAAGTCGGTGACACCGACTTCCAAACTTAAAATTATTTTGCACTTTTTTTGTTGTATTTTTTTTTGCAAAAAAAAATTTATTTCGCACTTTTTTGTTGTAGCACTCCTCAGCCAAACTTAAATAGATTCTTTCCGCCATTCGGTTCAATCATCAAATCATCAGGACAATTCTAATAATAACAAACACGGCTAGGACACACTGATTTATTACAGATTTCCGGTTCTTACCTACCTTCCGGCTTCATCATCAGATCAGTTCTATGTATCCCCTACCCCTCTTCCTTCACTCATTCACCTACTGCATGTATAAACAAAGCAATTTTGCTTGTTGCGACAGTTCTGCTATGATTTTTTGAAGAGTTTTGTTTTATATCTTTGAAGTTCATCATCTGATCAAAAAAAAAAAAATCAATATCGGTCTACAATTGATTTCGGTGAACAAATATAGGTATATAAAAAAAGCATACAGCCGAACATAGAACCTCTTCCTTCTCAAAGTCGGTTAAAAAAGTTAAACCAAAACGTGCCGCCAAATGTTTGTTTTTGGTGATTTATTGAAAAAAACTGGGCAACACCGAGTCGGAATCGCACACTGTGGGTCACTGGGTTCCATACAAACTATTATGTAAATAGTTCAATTCAACGTATATTTTTGCGAATCGAAAAAAGTATTGTTTTATTGTGACGTAAGCACAAATTTACAATTTTCAGATTTATTCCTATACTTAGCTATTATATACTATACTATTATAACGCCTTGCTTCATACTAAATTTCAGGATTCTAGGTCAACGGGAAGAATCCTATGAATTTTGATTCCCTCATGAGTGTCGAATCGAAATGTACGTTTTTTGCGACATAAATAGCCGTATATTTTTTTGATAACTTAGAAGTTTAATTTTTTTACAGCTTCAAGGGAGTTAAAATTAAAACCATATACTCAGGTCTGTACCTGAGTATATGGTTTAAATTTTAACTCGATACTTAAACACGTTACCGAGATAAAAGTTCTTGATAAACAGACAGACGGATAACAAAGTGATCCTTAATGCGTTCCGTTTTATCCTTTTGGGGTACGGATCCCTAAAAAAAATAACTCAAACAAAACCACAGGCAACAGCTTGTATTATCCATTATAATTATGCGGTATTAGCAACAATACTAAATTAATATTAAAATAGGTATAAATACTTATTAAGCATTTTATTTACTGGTGCAGCTAAAACACTTGTAGGTGCAAAGTTTCTAACATTTTACTTACTAAACATTTCATAAGGTCAACGTGCTGACTAGCAATTAATTAATGAGTGTAGCAACGTTAATTATAGGTAGTTATTGTTATAAACTAACGACTTCCTGTGACTTTGCTTGTGTATATTTACAACGAAATAGATAATCTTTTAAGAGGACTAGATGCAGCAGCCAGGGAATCCAATTCCGCACCAAAATCGCGATCCCGCATGCCTGCGGGATTGAAGTCATCAATCCCGCGAATCCTGCGGGAACTGCGGGATTAGGATTTTTAATATTTTCTTGTTTTAAGTAGTAATAATATATACAAGAAACGACGATCAGACAGACGACCGCATGCGTGAGAGAACGAATATCCTCACGCCTCAGTAGGAGCGCCGACTCCGTGGGAGCTGGGCGTTCGAGTACCCATGAGAAATAAATTGTGGGTGCCGAGCACCCCTTAGATTAGATATTAAGAAACATATCAATAATCGTCTTTTAATGATGTGCGGTTTTTCATTACCTGGCGAACAGTTTAGCTCAGTGGTTTAGAGCAGCGATTGAGACGCAAGGGTCGCGGGTTAGATTCCCGCACTAACACAAATCTAATTATATTTTTATCAAACATAAGTAATTAAGTATGCCGTATGTAAGTAGGGCATTAATAGTCGGTCCATCATTGTGCATTTCTCTTCTCAAACTTCGCCATTTCTTCAAGTCATTAAATGAGAATGAGTGAGCATCCATCATTTTTTCTAAAAGCCAGCGCCCCTGCACCTCAGCCACTGCGCAAGCGCGGGGCCTGTAGCAAGTTCTACCAAAGGGCCCAACTTATTTTTCTCACAAGCAAAAACCGCAGGGCCCTTAGGTAACGGCAGTCCCGTTGTATTTGTTTACATTTTTTTTATTATTGATAGGTTCGCGCTTGAACGCTATCTCACCTGATGGAAAGCGACGATATGATCGACGATGGAGCGCGCTTACCTAGAAGTAACCTATTCACTCTTGACTTAAAGATTCCCGGGTTGTAGCCATCAGGAAACACAGACTCCGGCAGGGAATTCTACTCCTTAGCTGTGCGCATAATGAATATGTTTTATTTTATGAATATTCCGGAATTTGATTAAATATCGTATGATACAAGAAGTAACCTGACCTGTTTTTGTACGTCTGACGGGGCCCCCAGAAGCGCGGGGCCCGTAGCATTTGCTACTCTTGCTACGTGGCTAGTCCGGCTCTAACCATGACTCCCGACTATCAGCACCGGTAGGCGCAGGCTTGCGGATGACAAGGTGAAGAATGGGTAGTTAACTGTCGGCCGTCTGGTAAATGTCCGGAATCCCCGGACAGAGCCCAAGTCGTCGACGGCGCGCAGTAGAAGTTCCACGCGCGCATCAAAGAGATGTCAGCAAAAGGATGCCCGCTGGGGTCATGGCCTCGTGGGGTATTTCTGTAGATGAAACCCATGGTCCTAGAGCGCATGGTCCTAGGACTATAGGTGTAGTTTTAGTCAGTAAAAGTCTTACAGGCCCTCCCGCTCTGCCCTTGACCGAGAGAAGACATTAGATGATCCCATCTTAAAAAAAAAACTTGGTAAATATATTTCATAGATCTGATTCTGTTTACTGCAATGGACCATAAATATATGAAAAATAAATGAAAAACGTGACAAATATTCTTCTCAAAATCGCATCAAAATCAGTTCAGCCAAACGCGAGATAATCGCGGACAAACATACATACATACTTGTCAAACTGACAACTTCTTTTTTTTGGAGTCGGTTAAAAGATACTTAGAATTTAACACATTCAAGGGAATCAAAATTCATAGGATACTTCCCGTTGACCTAGAATCCTGAAATTTAGCATGAAGCAAGGTGTCATAGCACAAGTAAAGGAAAAAATCTGAATACTATTTTGTAGTTACGTTACAAAAATAAATTTCAGTTCGGAAAAATCTTCATAAGTGAACTGTTTTCATAGGTTAGTTTGTACCATCGTCGTTGGTTTGTTGTACGGAAACCTGAGTGCGCGAGTCCGACTCGAACTTGCCCAGTTTTTTTCCATGGCCCTAGCAGGCATCGGCCCTATTAGGCTGCTACGGTTTGTTGACGACCCCTTGAGGCGCGCGTGGAACTCAGGCTGATGCCTGCTAGAGCTGCAGGATTGTCCGAAAGAGATTACCGCGACGCCGGGCAGCAAAAGTCAACTGAAATAACACAGGTAGGTTTTAATCAGCAAAATTCTGCCACTCCCTTTCGCTCCACCTAGAGCGGGATCGAGGATTCGTTTATGATTTCCCACGTAAAAAAAGGTATCATAAGCGCTACTGTCAAGTATGAAGTCCTGGGTTCGATTCCCGGGTCAGGCAGAGTTTTGGTTTTTTTTATCTGTTCTCGGTAGCAGCCCATTTCGGATTTGCGGGTTTGCGGACGTCGAGCAATGAGTAGCTCGCCGACCGGTCGTCCGGTAACCGCCCGGACCGAGCCCAAGTCGTCGACGGCGCGTAGTGTTCCACGCGCGCCTCAAGGAGATAGATGGCAAATCGTAGTAGGGGCCCAACAGGGTCGAAGCCTTCTGGGACCATGGGTATTGTGAAACTGAACCCCGGGGCCCTGGAACAGGAGTGGGTTTTAGTCAGTAAAAGTCTAACACGCCCTCCCGCCCCGCCTAGAGCGAGAGAAGTCATTGGATGATTATTCCCACATAAAAAATGCACTTTGGATTTGGGACTTGTTGAAGGAAATCGCATACCTCTGGCTATTACACGGAACTTTAGTGCTGAGTTTCAGTATATTACAAAGTACTCTGTGGTGCTGAGTGTATACTTACTATAGGTTTGTTTTTTTTATGGTAGGTAAAATCATCCAATGACAAATCCTGCCCTTGACCGGAGCGGGAAATAGTGTCAGACTCTTACTGACTAAAAACCTACCCTGTTCCTTCCCTGCCTTGGATCCAGGGCCCTGATATGCATTTTCATACCTCCCCAGAGCCTCAGACTAGGCCTCGACCCAGACTAGGCCTCGACCTAGACTAGGCCTCGACCCAGACTAGGCCTCGAATATTTACTATAGGTAGCGTCCTTGTGGGGGCGATCGGCGGCGGCGATCTCTCGCGCTAGGCCTTGGCTCAGGCCATGCTCCGGAGCAAGGAGGAGTGGCAGGCGGTCGGCTCCTTCCGCGAAGCAGTAATGCTAGCAAAGGAAGAAGCCGACCGCATCAGGCAACGGCGCACACGCCCGCGCCGCAGCCGCCGCCTGGATTCTGATCCCGATTTCCGGCCACCGTAGGCGCGGGCTCGCGGACGGCGGGCAATGGGTACCTCGGTGTCTGTCCGTCCGGTAACAGGTCCGAGCCCAAGTCGTTTACGGCGCGCACTGTTCCCGCACACCTCAAGGAGTCGTCAGCAAACTGTAGGGGCCCAGTAGGGCCGAAGCCTACTGGGGCCTAGGGTTAGATGAAAATGAACTCCAGGGCCCTGGAGCTAAGGCAATGAATGGAACAGTGTAGGTTTTTAGTTAGTAAGGGTCTGACACTATCTCCCGCCCCACCCAAGGGGAGGATTTGTCATTTGATGATTTTACCTTCCATAAAAAAAAAAAACTATAGGTAGCGTAGCCAGGCGTCCGGATAAAGTCGGATACTGTCAGGCTTTTTGACGACGGCAAATTAGACAGTGTCCGACCTGCCCGGCTTTTTTGTTAGGCTTTTGAAAACAAACTAATATTATAAAGGCTAAGTTTGTGAGTGTATATGTCCTATGTTACTTTTTCACGCTCGAACTGCTGAACGGAATTAGATGAAACTTTGTACAAGGGTAGACCGTATCCTGGAAAAGCATTTACGTATAAGGATTCTTTTATCTCGAGAGTATTTTTTGTATCAATCCCGCCTGATGGTAAGCAGTATGTTCCTTTGGGATAATTTTCTGCTATCGCCCGGGCGAACCGCTGTCAAAACTTTAATAAAATTTCTTTTTGTTCCTTTTTAACCGACTTCGAAAAGGAGGAGGTTCTATGTTCGGCTGTATGTATTTTTTTTTATGTATGTTCACCGATATCTCGGTCGACGAAGTCGTGTTTCTATAATAGTTTAGTCTCTTCGTTATTAAACACCGACTTCCGAAATTAAAGTTATTTTGATCTTTTTTGTGTTTTTGTCATTGAAGTCGGTTATGTTTTTTTTTTGTAAAAAGTTTTTTTCTTCATGTGTTGGTTGGTCAGCGGAAGTGAGCGGACTTTTTTTTATTTGAGAAATCTTCAAATGACTTCTCCCGCTCTGAGCGAAGGGAGAGGAAGTGTCAGAGTTTTACTAACTAAAACCCATAGTGTTGTCGTTACATTCGGTCATTCGACTTTCTATTTGGGATTTGCTTTTAATTCCCGAATCGAGAAGGAACAAGCTAGTTTACTATAAAATATAATTTGCATGCTGCGGTCTTCCTATCCGATTATAATTTGGGTGTCTTCAAGGCTAAAGTGATTAGGCTCTTAATAAACTAGTGCGCCAATAGGTGGGATTACAGTTAAGCACTACACATAAGCTACTGTACTACCCTGTACTATTTATTATTCTGTGGCCATAGTAACGACGGCCATTTTGGTTCAACTTATTTACCCCGTCCTATAACACCTGGCCCAAACTGGGACGGGTTAGTGGTGGCTATAGTCTCATATATAGGTAATAAAGCAGTTTTTTGATATTGAATCTGTCCATTACAGGTTGGCCACAGTAGACTCGGGCTTGAAAATGACGAGCAATGGGTAACTCGCCGTCCGGCCGTCAGGTAACCGACCGGACAAGTCGACAGCGCGTAGTGATCTGCATGCTCCTCTAGGAGATAAAATTATGTCAACCAACCGTAGAGGCCCAGCAGGGCCGATGCCCTCTAGGGTTGCGGGGACTTTCTGAAAAGGAAACCTGTGGTCTTAGAACGCAAAGAGCAACTGAAGGACACAGGTGTGGTTTTAGTCAGCATAAGTCTGATTCGCCTTCTCGCTCCAACATATAAGTTGTTAAAGAAAAAACTGGGGTGTGGGTGTAGGAAGGTAAAATATAGCAAATATACACAAAAAAAGAAATACTAAAATCGGTCAAAGAGTTATTCTTTAAAGCCGGAAAAAATACGATCCTCGGGAGCTGAACCAAAACCTTGGGGGACAGTTAGTTTACATAGTAACAAAGTCGCTTCCCGCTGTCTGTCCCTATGTATGCTTAGATCTTTAAAACTACGTAACAGATTTTGATGCGATTTTTTTTTAATAGAAAGAGTTATTCAAGGTACTTAATATGTCTGGTAAACTGTTTAGTGGAGTCCATGGTACATCCCCCATACCCTACGTTAAACGCATTCATAAAATTAAACGTGACAATCAAGTTTCTAAGTAAAGAAAAATAACAAATTAATTTTGTTACTAAGCCAGCAAAATGTTCACAATCAACGTATTGCGCTTACATTGCATTTGCGATGCGCCGGCGCTGACCGGCGTCACCGCTCACTCACACGGCCACACACGTATTCGTAAAGCAGAATCGACAAAATATAGCATATAAATACTGAGCATTTCTCCACAATCGACACACATCAAACCGGCAAGATGAAGGCAGCTTGTGTGTTGGTCTGTCTTACCCTCGCCCACGGCATCACTGCCAGCATCTTCAAGCATCAAGAACGAGGACTGGACGGCCTCGACGTTCAGGAGCTGAAGTACTTCGATCAATACGAAAAGCTACTCCGCGACCAGCCCACAGAAGACCAGAAGCTGAGGGACCAAACGCTCCAGACCAAAAAGAACAGCGGCAAGCAGATACAGAACCAGAAATTCCGAAGCCAACTTGTTCAGGATGAGACATACAAAGACCTGCTAACCCAGGTACCAACCACACAGTACCAACAGCGCATGCCGTCCTACCAAGAACAATACCGCCAGCCTGCATCCCTGAACTCTCAAGAATGGCCATCTATCCGTAAACACTCGCACCACCATGACAGGAACCACCGTCACTCATCATCCAGCGAAAGTTCTCAGGAGTCCAATGAGAAGAGGTACTATGGAAACCAGCAGTCAATTGTCCGCGGTGATTACCAACAGTGGATTTCACCTCTGGTCAAATCGGTTATGAACAAGGACTACTTGAACACCCGAGTTCTTGGCGACATCATTGAATGGAATGGCTTGCGGATGACTGTTGAACCAAACTCTCCTGTCCAAACCCCAGAAGACATCGAGGAGATCTTCGGCGACGCCCAAAAAGCTATGAGACATATTGAAGAGGAGGAAAAGGTCAAGTTCCACGAAGATTACGAACTCGCGACGCAAGAAGTCCAAGATAATGTCGTACTCAACGCTACCCAGCTGGCACAAAAATACCAGTACCCCATCGAGGAACACACTATCAAGACCGATGATGGCTACATTCTCACTGTCTTCAGAATTCTTCCCAAGAAACTGGTTCGTGATGTTTTGAAGAAGCCTGTTGTGTTCCTGATGCACGGCATGCTCGGAAGTTCTGATGACTGGCTTCTCATGGGCCCCAAAAAATCGCTGGCTTTCTTGCTGTCTGATGCTGGCTATGATGTATGGCTCGGTAACGCTCGTGGCAACAAGTACTCCAGGCGTCACGTGACCAGGTGGCCTGCTATGACTGACTTCTGGCAGTTCAGCATTGATGAAATCGCACTCCACGACTTACCAGCCATGATCGACTTCGCCTTAGAGACGACCAAGCAAGAGAAACTATACTACATCGGACATGCCCTGGGAACCACAGCCTTCTTCGCGCTCACCGCCACTCGCCCCGAGTACAACAACAAGGTCTTCATGATGTATGCTCTGTCTCCCATGGTCTACATGACGAACGTGCGCAGTCCATTGTTCCGCATGCTGTCTCCTATCAGCAAGTTCCAAGAACGAATCAGCCGCCAGATTGGAAACGAAGCCTTCACACCAAGCAAGGAGCTGATTCACACTGTTGGTGGAGCTATGTGCGAGAACGAGATCGGCTGCAAGAAGATCTGCTCAAACGTGCAATTCGTCATGGCTGGTGTTAACGTAGGTGGCATGGAGTCTAACGTTCTCCCCATGGTCATGGGACACTTGCCGGCTGGTTCATCTGCTAAGGTCCTCAAACAGTACGGACAAGGTGTTGCCTCTCACGAGTTCCGCAGATACGACTACGGCCCCTACATCAACACCCAAGTGTACGGCACGATGGAGGCTCCCAAGTACAACATCACCGAGATCAAAGTCCCCGTCACCCTGTACTACAGCGAAGAAGACTGGCTCGCCCACCCTAAAGATGTCGTGAGACTGCAGAAGGAGCTCCCCAACGTCAGAGAAGCCTACATGGTTCCCGAAGAGCACTTCAGCCACTTGGACTTCCAGTTCTCGAGCAAGGCCCCCGAGATGGTTTACCAGCGCATCATCGAATCCATGAAGAACGAACAGCAACCTATTGTAACTGTTTAAGTGTTTAGAAACTTAATTCATTGTATAGATGTATCGTTTCTTGTAATTGTAATAATTTA